>JAQPPZ010002514.1:0-2846000 GCA_028583015.1 Wollemia nobilis | reverse complement strand
CAAGCATTAAGTCTACACGAGTTAAGGTAAGGATTAAAACCATTGATTTCAGGTAGTATTTATATTTGGGCAAGTGAATTTTATTTTTGCACTTTCTAAAATTTGAGTAATAAGGTTAAAGAACCTTTGATTAGTAATGATTTAAAAAAAAGATAAATTGAAATTTTATAAAATTTAAATAAAAGATTATTTTTTTGATTGGTTGAAGGAGGGGGTTTTGAAAGGATCCCCAAACCTTTTACAATAAAAACACTGCAAAAGAGACTATCTCCTGAAGACAAATAGAGAACAACTAAAGCAAGGAGACATTCTCCACAAGACCATCTAAAAACAAGACCAAAGAAAGACTAAAAAGAGATTGTCGCTTAAACAAGGGAATCCTGCTCCCAACAAAAATTGAAAATTTGAATTCAAGGGAATCTCTATAGAATGGCCAAAATAGAGATTCCCGCGCAATAATTTAAAATTGAAAACAAAGTTTCCCACGCATGAAACATCTCAAACTGAGACTTGAGGCTGACTTGGGAAAGATCCGCCTAAAGCGTAGCTGAACCAAAACAAACCGCCGAAATAGCAACCGAGAAGCAAATTTCCAGAATAAATAAATTAAGAACTTTTCCCATCTATGTGCCTTTGAAAGATAACAAGGGGCCCTCCTGGCCCCTTATGAGACTTCCTAGAAATAGGTGATCAAGGGAAGGTCTGCTCTCAATAGAGGATCTCCCTAGCACACCCAACTTCAAAATTAAACATCTAATTAAAATTGAAAATAAAGTTTCTCACACTAGAGAGACTTCACAAAAGTACTTTCAGGAAAAACAAAGAGACCCTTAATTCAATAGGGATCCCTCCGACACCAAGAGACCAAATTTAAAGCATTACAAACGAAAAAAGTTTCGCATCCGAGAGAAACTGCACAACCAAACTAGAAACACAGTATCTTGGCAAGGAGAAACGACACCAGCAATTCAAAAAAAGTGAAAAAGAGTTTCTTGCCCAGGGAAACCTTAGCTACCAAGCTCCCTAGACACAAGGAAGCTTGGAAGATGCCCTCCCACATCAGAAAGCTCAAAATGGAAAAACAGAAGGCCCCAAAAACCAGTAGGAAACCACATACGGAGAAAGTCCTCCATCTTAACCTTGCAGATAAAATGAAACAAATGGGCTAGCTGCAAAGATGCCCAAAAAAAATGTGAACCACCAACACACCTCCACCACCTGCTAGGGCCCCTCCAAACACCTGACCAGAGAGCTAGAACTAGCACCCCTCCTCTACAACCATCATGAGAGCACAAGGTCCCCCCAAGACCACTCAAACCTGCAGAGAACAAGGTTCAATGGAACATCAGATGAAACATAGACCCCCACCCCCCGAGAGTTTGCCCAAGGAGCCATCACTGAAACCCTTCTACTGGGGCCATCATGAAAGCACTTGGTCTCTCCCCTGACGAGACCAAAAATATTATAGAGAAAGGCTCATCGAAACTCCTTCAACAAACGAGAAAGAGGCCAAGGCTTTCTGACCAAGAGGTAACCTTCGAAACTCCTCCTTTATGGCCATCATGGAAGCCCATGATCTCCCTCCAAAACCACAAAAAAACCACAGAGAAAAGGATTCGTCAAACACCTCTTAAACAGGCTACACAGAGTCGCACAACCCCCTTCCACCATTTCCTGACCAGAAGGTCATCCTTAAGACCCTTTCTCCATGTCATGAAAGTGTCTGGTCCCTCCCCCAAGACCAACTAGGACCGTAGAGAAAAATTCCCACTAGACCACCTTGCACATCAAACAAGCAGAGGATGAACCGACCACCAAAGAGGCGCTAACGATCCCCATCGAAAGAGGACCACGTTCACCAGCCTAGAGAGAAACAAAAATGGAAAGGAAAAGGGATCATCTCCTAAGAAGCCCCAGGAGTGCCCAAGACCATCTTTGGATCTGGAGCCACAAAAATCCTCAAATCTGGAGCTAGGGAGGGAGAAGGAAATTTGAAATGGTGACCTCTTGCCCAAAGCGGGACGTCTCCGCTATATAAACAAAATAAAATTGACTTTATTGAATTTTAAAGAATTAATTAGAGTGAAAAGGAATTTGACTTCAAAAGTGTTTTTTGAAAAATTAAAAAGTAAAAAATTATTTATTAAATAATTAGGGAGTCAAAAGGATTTCAACTCCGAAACGTTTTTTGAATTCATTGAAATTTGAAAATTTTATATTTGCAAAATTCATTTTGCAAATTTGATTTCAAAAACGTTTTTTTGAAAATTGATAGATTAAATTAAAGATTTGGATAGATAAGGATTTCTACTCCAAAAATAATTTGAAAATTTTGATTGATTTGCAAATTAAAATTTGGGAGCCAAAACGATTCCTACCTCAAAGGATTTGATTATTTCTCCAATGTTTGAAAAATGGAGAAAAAATAGAGAGCTCAAGCACATTGCTCGAGGCATCATTTGTTGGAGGAACCAAAAACCTCTTCGAACTTATCTGTGTAAAAATAAAATTGTTTGAGGGACTCTTTCCCACCTTGTATTTTCACATTTTTTAATGTGTTTCTTCTCTTTTCTGGGTGGGTGTTTTTTTTGGGAATTGAGCTTGGGACTTCTCTTCTTTTCACCGTCTTGGTCTATAAACCTGCGGTTTGTATTAATGCTTGGGTGTTTTTATCCCACATGCATTACTCTTTAGCTCCCCCTTAGAGTTAGGTCTTTATAAAGAGAGGTTGTACCTCTTTGAAACTCACTCCGCTAATGAGACCTGTAGGTCGAAACGCTTTCGGAGTTTTGTAGATGTATCACTTCTTTTTGATGGAATAAAAATTCAATCAAATGTTTTTTGTTCCTTTCCTAACTCGTCTCTTTCTTTAAGTGTATAATCCCTCATTTTTTCCTTCTGTTTTCTAATACGTTTTTGTTGTCGCTCTTCACTTGCACGTAATGTGATTTGGTGAATCAGAAAGCTTGCAGCACTAGGAGTATGCTCTTCACTTGCACATCTGTGATCTGGTGAATTAGAAACTAGTTTACGTTTTTAGAGTACTGCTTCGTCGTGTTTCTTTTTCATTAAAGAGGTAGTGCATCATGGACTGTGGTTTTAACATTTTTACCTCTACCTTGATGTCATCCTTCAACCCACTGATAAAACAAATCCGAAAAAATCCTTCACTCAAACAAACAGTAGACGTATATTTCAACTTTGTCAACGCTCTTGTAAAGTCCTCATACTCACTAGGGCCATACCAAGTGAGTAATTAGGACTGAAATTCTTCCCCAGAAAGGTCAGGAGTCATGTTTTGTACCAACTGACACTATTTAAGGGCCTTAAATTTTAAGTTAAAGGATGCCATTGTAATTCATATATATCGGGGTACATTATGGAGTTTGAAAAATTTATCCACCTGACACAACCAACCATCAAAGTCCTTTACATTAAACTTGGGAAAGTCAAATGGGCATTTTAAACAGGGTGTTAGCGTCAAAAATAGCATGATGTGATTCTTCTTCTCTATTTCCTGAACTACCAACCTTTTCGTCATTGATGATTTGTTGGTGTAATTGCACGGCTCCCTCTAAATGCCCTTCGACCTCAAGGAATTTTTCCTCAATCCCCGTTTTGACTTTAATCTGTTTAGATTTCAAGAGCTGCATATGATCTTTCAAATGTTAACTTCTTGCCCAACTTGTCCAGACTGGTTTTGTAGGTTACAAAGTTGCTGATTTATTAAACCTATTTGATCCATCAATTGATTTTGCTCCATCTCCCTTATTGCTACTCTAGTCCCTCCCTTATACTCTAGTCCCTCTAGCGATGGACTTGTGATTTGGACCATCCTAATTTCCTTACAAAAAATAGAAGTGTTGTTTTAGGAATTGCTATTTTCAGTAATGGTCTAGAAAATGTGTTTGGGTGCTATATACCAAAACAATCAGCTTGTAAAGATGGTCACAATGGACTATACCCCAAAAAATAGCAAATTTTTTTTTGGACTCGGAAAAAACATCACGGGTGCTATATACCAAAACGATCAATGTGACAAGATAATCGTAATGGATTAGGTCTCAAAATGACATTTTTCAACACTCCAGACTTCTCAAAATAAAGTTGCCTTTTTACACCGACTGAGTATTACACCGGATTCCTTTTGTACTGAAAGACCCTTTAGTCCAACAACGACCTTATCTGATTCTATTCCTAACTATTATTGACAACTACCATGTCTGATAATATTTTCAACTGTTACTGACAACTGCTCTGTCCGACACTATTTTTGACTGTTACTGACAACCTTATGTTCTAACAACTATTTCCCAACAGTTATTTTTTTTTGGTCACAATATTGTCAATTCCATGATAGGTATAGTCCCCTCAGTATGCTCAAATATGTGATTAGGGCTTTTACGTTTGACGGTCTATGATTATGGTTTGACATTCGACAAAAACAAGGTAACTCTAGGCCACGGTGTGTGTACTACCCATAGCCCTCTGTTATACCGTAGTAGCGATCAATAATGCTCGAACCAATATTTCAGGTCACTACTCAAGGAGGATTCCACGCATACCCTTGAGCACATTACTTGCCTCTTTCACAGTAAGGGAGGGCAATCTTCTCGAATGTTGTGGTCAGTGCACTATGGAGAGATGCACAGTCGAAAAGCTTCCTAGGGCCAAAGGTTTCTCCTAAACCTAGGGGGGTCTCCTGACATACCCAAAGATACGTGGGAGCTCAAGTCTGTATACGCGTGTTGTTTGAGGCCTAGGTATTGGAGTTTGATCACCCCTCACTTCATTGGACGCTTTATGGGCAATCTAGCTTAGCCAATAATGACAACTCCATGATATTTTAAAACCCCTGGAACAAGGTTTCTAACCTATAAAACTAAAACAGAGGGAAAAAAATGGCTCACTTTTTTCTTTATAGGATAACAAGCAAGAAAACAAAAAACAAGGTACATTTATACCTAACAAGTTGAAATGGCAAGATGAACTATTTGCACTGCAACAAGATGCAGCCCTGGAAAGCGCTCTGATACCACTTGTTAAGAACCTTGCAGTAAAATAAAAGCACATCGACACAATATTACAAATATTAACAAAAAATGGTGCTTGAAACTAACAATATTGCAAGACGAAATGGAAATGCAGTATATCATATTGCAAAAATCAAGAACACATTACAAAATCGCAGGCCTCTTCGAGGGGGAAACCTCCTTAGAAGCAGAGCTTCGATACAACAAAATATGAGATGATCCTTCTCTTGCCCCCTTGGCTCTTTTATAGACTTTGGCTACCCTAACCCTAATGCTCAAGGGTTCCCATCCACATGCAAGTGGGGGCCTGAGTAGTAACTCTTAAAGAATGACCGTAACATCTTTTTATAATAAATAATGGTTACATCATATGGGCCCATATACCTAGGTGCTCGAAGTACCACATGACTAAACAATTATTAATATTAAAAAGGGGTCCTAACATTCTCTCTTTTCTCCTTTGGCACAAATGACGTTGGTGTCGTTTGTGTAGTTGTAGATGTCAACTCAACTGCTGGTTCCTCATCCAATGGAGGAGAACCACATCTCTCCACTTTGTCTGCAAATTGCCTCAAACGATGTGGTGGCATAGCTTTTTGTTGTATCCACATTGTCAACATGCATAGAAACATCACCCGTAAAGTCTCCTCCTCTTGGTACTTTGTCCAATGGTAGTGATGTTTCCATCGCATCCACTAATTAAGTCCAGTGACATTGGATACACTGTTAGAGTTACTATGTAACTACTATATTACCTCATTTGGTAATTAGTCCTAGATAGGTTAGTTTACTTCATTCACTTTCTATCCTAGGTAGAATATCTACCGACACTTCCTATTGTCGGCAGATATTATTGTTAGCATCTATATTTGTTAGTTGTTAAGCGCTTCTCATTGAGAGCGCGTTTGTTAGCTATTATTTAGGATATTATTTCCATAATATCCTAAGGCTATTTCTAGCCTTTGTAAGGTTTATTTAAGCCATTTCATTATGAATATTATAGCTAATGCTCATATTTGATTATTGAGTTGACTACATTGGTATCAGAGCCACGGCTGCGATCACGGAGCAGTCAAACCCTGGACAAGACAAGAGTCTCTCGTTCCAGGAGCACCCTGGACAAGGCGAGAGAAAGTCTCTCGTTCCGGGTGCACATTGGACAAGTGGAGGCAGGAAGCCTCTCACTATCCGGCGAACAAGACTTGTTGGCAACAGTCGACCGATAAGAGAGGGCAGGAGCGCCCTTCTTTTTTTCCGGTGACTGGCCGGACTAGGACCTGCCGGCAACCATCGACCGGTCATTGAGGGCGGAGCGCCCTCTATCGGCGTCGGAGACATTACTCCGACGAGCGGCCGACCACCGACCGCTCATCGGTAGGCAGCAGGCGCGCCTTCTCAAGCCGGGGCCGGCGACCGGGATCCGCGAGGGCAGGAGCGCCCTCCGATCTTCGGCGACCGGCGACCGAGGGCAGACTGACATGCGAGGGCAGTCGGTGTCCCCCTCGACCCACCAGACGGGACGGTCGTCGTCGATCGAAGAGGAGCCTCCGACGACCGGCGACACAACCCGAGGGCAGGAGCGCCCTCGGGTCCGCCCGACTCTGACCATATCCCTAACAGGGGGGACACCCTGTCAGATACACCTGACAAACTGCACAGTCTTCGTAGGATTGGACCGGTCAGCGAGGGCAGGTGCGCCCTCCGCCGGATCCGCCAACCGCACAGGACACGAGGCAGATCCGCCAACCGCACAGGACACGAGGCAGAATCGGGACACGAAGACCCAGACTGGCAAACCTGGACAGACATCTGATTCGGCATGACTCTCGATGAACTACTACTGACGTGGATCCGACTGGGCACCAAGGGGTGATTGGGCTGACGTGGCAGAACAGCTGACCTGGCTAACTGCTGACGTGGACTAGACGGACCGAACCCAACACAGGACGACACGTGGCACCCGACGCGGACTCGGACACGTGGTGGACATGTGGCGGACAACTACATGTGCCACCGGACACGTGGACCCCTCCGGCCGCGCCACGTGGACGGCAGCAAAAGGTGTCCGACTAGACCCTGATTGCCCGTAGGCAATCAAAGAGCACTAGGTGCTCTGTTTCTTTTAAGCAACTTAAGATCGGCCGCAGGGGCGATGTGGGATAAATCCCACTAAATTCCCCGCTAGTCGACGGGGAAGCCTTCAAGGAGAAGGCAATGGGCTACTCCTCCCGTCGGGCTAGCTAGCCCGACTGGAGAGAGGGCCAGCGCTAAGGCGCTGCCCGACGGGAGGTCGGGAGTTCGACTCCCGTCGGGGCCATGATGGTTATATTTTTTTAATTTTTAATTTTTTTTAAATTTGTTATTATTTAAATTTCAAAGTTTTATTTATTTTTTAATGTTTTTACTAATATAAATATAAATTATATTTTTAACAAATCATTTTTTTATAAAATTGATTTTTTAAAATAAGATATGATTTTATTTTTATTATTAATTTCATTTTTAAAGCTTAAACTTTTTATTTAAATTTTGCACATTAAATTTAAAAAAATAAAATAAAAAATACGAGGGACGTATTTTTTTTTGCAACACACATAAAATTATGCTTTTGTTTTCTCCTCAAGGGGGGATATAAGACTTTTAATAGCACCAATTTTCTTGCAAATTAGGAGCCCTCCATTCTTCTCAACCTTGTTAATTTAGCATACAAGAAAGGATCACACTTGAATTCTTTTTGCAATTTAGACAACAAGGAGACTGAAATTTTTGTAAGATTCAAAGACAAAGTGTGCATTTGTTTTCTCCAAGAAGGGACATAAGACATAACATTGCACATTCTTTTTGCAAAATTGAGAAGAAATTGAAGACCTTGGGTCCACTCAAACCAAGTCGTTTGTCGACTGGTTCTGGAAGCCTTTCAAATGCGGGTCGTGTGTCGACTTGTCTTGAAAGGAGTGCTCATATTGTTAATTTTGCAACATAGAGGGGGGAAGACAACATTGTACTTCTTTTGCAAAATTGTAAAACAAAGTAGGAGACATAAAAATATCAATTTTTTGCACAACACAAATCCACATTTTGTTGCAAAAATTAAAAGGTGCATTTTCGATTTTACTCAACACCTTTATTGGCAAATTAGGTGCATTTTCGGTTGCATCCGACACCTAGGTGATAAGAATTTTGTGGGCATTCTTGTTTGATTATTGCATTATTTCTTTTGCAATTATAAGTCATAAAATCAAGAACAAACTAAACCCCAAAATTTCACAAATTTGTGTAAATCCTTACACAGATTTAAAGCCAAAATTCACTTGATATTCTCTCCTAAATCAACAAAACCCCTAATTCACTCTTATTTGTTTGGCTTAATTTCCTCAAACTTTTCATCCTTCTTGAAGGGAGTTAAGGCAGGTGCCATTAAATATCTGTTTATCTTTTCGTACTCTTTTAGGGTAATCAAAAGAAAGAACAAGTTTTTGAAAATAAGGAACCTTAAAAAGTAGCAATCCTTTGCACTAAGGGGGGATAATTCCTTTCTTCCTTCAAAACACAGATTTTTGACAAGAGGGAAATAAAACTTGTAAAGGCAATCATAAAAGTAGAAGTCATACAAATTATACCTTTTCTTTTAGACTTCATAATAGCAATCATGCTTGAAGTTCTTACAATAAGGAAGGATGATTTGGTGAACTTTTTGATAAAATTGCCTAGAAAGCATAGTTTTGCACAAATTGTAAAAATGACAACCATGACACCATTCAGTGTTGGTTTCCAAACAAGCAAAACTAAAATGGCAAAGGCACATCACAGAAGCCATCTTTCTAGTGAAGTGTCTCATTCTGATTCTAATTTTGGTTCAAAGAGAGCACACAAAGTACATGGCTAAAACAGTATTGTAGAGGGAAACCACATGTGTCACCTTGGGCAAAAGCACCATTTTCTCTCTCTCCTCTTTTTGGCTTCATAAATAGCATAAGTATTTTGTTTGAAGACCTTGCAATAAGGGGTGCTTGTACCTCTTTTAGGCTTCATAAATAGCAAATTCTAGGTGTTTGAAGTACTTGTAACAAGAGGAGCGACTTTTTGTGATGTAAAATTGTCTAGGAGGCAATATTTGTAAAATCCTTCACAACACTCTTGCATTGCACACTTTTTGCAATTGAGGGGGGATATAAATTTCTTTTCTTCACAATTTTTGTAAATAGGGAAGAAGGCTTATAAGGGTGCATTTTTGGCTTCGACCGACACCTTAGTCACACTTCCTTCAGAAATTGAATACACTATGTTTTGCAATGAGAAGGGGGGAACTTATAAGGGTGCATTTTTCGGCAGCGACCGACACCTTAGCTACCTTATCTTTTGCAAATTCATATTGTAAATGAATGAACCTTGTATGAAGTGATCTATTCTACTACACCTAGCGATTGCAGCGGCTGGTTACCCATGCAATTCGGTTGGATGATGTGATTACCATAAGGACATTCGTTGACGTGAAGACAAAGTGAGGAATGACCCACTTTTTGCTTAGGAGCAGCCATAGTACTGTGACAGAGCAAAGAACCAACAGATCAACATCTTCTTCACTGTATTGGGGCAGTTATATACTTTACCCAAATATTGTTGTATTAGAGGATATGTATGTATTACCCAAATAATGTAATAAGGGGGGATGTTAGAGTTACTATGTAACTACTATATTACCTCATTTGGTAATTAGTCCTAGATAGGTTAGTTTACTTCATTCACTTTCTATCCTAGGTAGAATATCTACCGACACTTCCTATTGTCGGCAGATATTATTGTTAGCATCTATATTTGTTAGTTGTTAAGCGCTTCTCATTGAGAGCGTGTTTGTTAGCTATTATTTAGGATATTATTTCCATAATATCCTAAGGCTATTTCTAGCCTTTGTAAGGTTTATTTAAGCCATTTCATTATGAATATTATAGCTCATGCTCATATTTGATTATTGAGTTGACTACATACACAACCTTAGGATTCCTCTTGGTTAGCTCAAAGTGTGCTCACGCCAGTTGCAAGGGGGCACAAACCACTATATTTCTTAAGAGGATAGAGTATGATGTCTTTGCTCTATTCAAGAGGTGAAGATTGAAGAACATTTCATTTTTAGGTGTTGTTTATTATGAGATTCGAGGGAGGTACTATTGCTTGTATAGAGACTCAGGTGGATCATTTCCCATTTTTTAATCTATCATGACAAAAGATGCTTGGCTCTATACCCTAGGGAAGCTATCACTCTTCAATGTCAACTATTATAGGGCAGATCGACTACTACTTGACTAAAAGACTTAAGCGTTCATTTGAAGCTACAACTCTCCAAATTGTTAATGACAGATTTGTGCACCCTTGTCTGCATACAATAGTGGCTACCAAGGCTTCCATTCTTCCATCTTCTTGCATGTGGCAGGACAAGACTACAGCTCTATAATGTTGGGTTCCAGCCATGCCTCAAACACCAAGTTATAGACAGATGCAACTTACCAGTTTACTATCCTCTTCTACTAGTTCCACAATCATGGATGCTAGAAGAGTCTTGAGGGTTTAAGCTCCACGTCCTCCTAGGATTAACCACTAAGACCCTCTTAGTCATGACCATTCTCCTAGGAGCATCATTGGATCATGTAAAGGTCCTCTTGGGATATTCGGTGATAATAACGACCATGCTTCTACTTACATCCCACTACAAATAATTGTTGCCACTTGGATCCATGGGAGCTCCTTTCTATCTTTGCTTTACTTTAATTTTTTACTCTCTTCCTTATTATTTTTAGCATTTTAGGGTTTATCCATTTTGGGTACTTGAGGCTGTAATTTTATGCCATATAGTTGTTCCACTTCAATGTAGTTTACACTAGATTTTTTGGACTCTAGTTTAGCTTATTTTTGGAGTACTTTATGGTTACTACAATGCATTGTAACAGCTCTTTTAAATGAGTCCCATTGGTGTACTTTGGCCAGCTGTGGCCATTAACAGAATTAAGACTGAGAAAATGTAAGAGAGTGGCCTTCTCCCTTATTCAACACCAAAGTTACAATGACAAGAATTCAAGAATCTTCGAGAAATAATCCATTTTGAATCTTGTGATTCAGTATTGACCCATTTGTTCAGAAATTCTGAAATCTGAAAAATCTGTAATCCCACCCTTGACCCAACTAATAAGCAACATTAAGGAGATCATAAGCAATTCAAGGAAGAATCTTAGTAGCTTAAGCACATTATCAGGAACCAAATTGACCAAATTTCACTATGTTAAGATTGAGATTGGTTCACATTTTTTGGTAGCACACTTAGCTTCCAAATTACTCCATAGATCAATAGAGTTTATTTGGCATAGCATTCAAAAAAATTGGTCATACTAATCAACCCTGAAATCTACAGCATATTATCCCTCCACCCACTCTTCAAAACATCTTGATGATAGCATCATAGATGTCAATGTCTTCGTATCCACAAAATGATTTCAGTGTGGTTGACAATGTTTGGAAAAAGCAATAAGGCATAAGAACGGAACAATTTTTATGAAATATAAAGCATTTGGGATCATGGAGTCTTCCAAGAAACAAAGTGTCTGCTATAGATATTGCATTCTTTGTCACTATCATCTCTCTGGTCCTTCCTCTGCATTTGCTCCTTGGTAAGTACCATTGGCCTACTTTGGTCATCCATCGATATTAATAAAAATATCTTACCTTCGATTGAGATGGCAATTCTGTGAAAATGACAATCCCATGGTAACAAAGAGAGTACATCTGTAATGTCCCCTTTCTAGTCAGCTAGCTTATCAGTTGAGATTAGCCTACTCACAGGTTCCCGTAGGCTAAGATGGTTGTGTGGGAACCTTTGGTAGTCTTCTTCAGGTGCCACCAGCTCTCAATTGCTAGTTTTTGGTGACATTTCAGGCAGAGGATGGGGACTTACTATTTATAGTAAGTCAGTTCCTAGGGTTTCAGTCAGAGCGGATGGCACGATGTGATTGTTCGGCGAAATGGGTATCCAAATCTATGATCAGTTGGCGGTTTGGTTATGCAGAGCTCAAAGATTTTAATGCCCGAAGTTAATTATATAAAATTAAATTAATAATTTAATTTTATATAAGTTGAGACTTCATTTTATAAATGAGTCACTTAAATTATCTAATATTTCATAAAGTGACTTTATAAAGGTGCAAAAAGGGTACGCCATACATGAAAGGGGAAAAGTAATGTTCTAGAAACAATTTTAAAATAACTTTTCCCTCCAAAAAGGGGTCGACCCTCTTGGAGCTCTTTAAAAAGGGATTTGGCCGCTCATTTTCAACATGGAGAGTTTGATATTTGCTTTGGCATTTCTTGGAGAAGGCTTGCAGAGAATTTTGCAGGGTTTCGAGCTTATTGGGGATGGAAACCTCCAATAGCGACATCCTCTTCGGGTATGAGAGATTACCCCTGGTGGATTTTGTTAGCGATTTCATACGGAGATTGCACAAGGAGCTTCATTGCAGAGATATTCACAGAGATTGGGAAGATTATTCAAAGGGTTTATTCAGATTTCAGAAGTAATTTCAGTGCTGGTTTTAATTGTTGATCTCTACCACAGGGCCATACCAATTTGCACTGTGAGTGGCGTTGGGTTTGCACATTGAGCAAGGGTTCTTTTCCATTTTGATTGTCACCATTCAATCATCTCTATCGGCCCAATTTGGAGACAAATTTCAGAGACACGAGGAGGTTTCGAAGTGATTTGCTTGCTAGCTGGCCGTACATCTGCACAGCCGTACAGTCATTGCTGACGTGACAGTTAGAGAGCTGGGCGATTCATTTCAGGGCTGTCCATTGCACCATACCTTGGCGCCTAGGGCTGGAGGTGACAAAGCAATCAATTCCTTGCTGGAGATATTGGTATTTCTTGAGCTGTGTGACACATTCAATTGTAATGATTGCTGATGTACATTCTGAACAAGTAAATTCCAGATCTGAATAAAATAGTGGTGTTTGCATTTCTGATCTTCTCCTCAAAAGGGTTTGAAATTCTTTGCATCTAATATCTATATACCGAATTTCACTAGATTCTATTGAGTACTTTCCAAGTTCTGTTGATTGCAAGTTGGCTGTCTGGTTATTTCTGAGTTTTTATTTAAGTCTGAAAAATACAAAAAAATTACATATTTGCAAAAAAGACAAAAATATTAGTGCAGATCGGGAGGGGTTGTTACAACATCTCCAAATCTGGTTTTTTGATGTGTGGTGAACTATCAACTCTTCATTTCTACGTGCAATCTTTGTATGTTGCTCTTCAATATTTATTGCCAACCGCCAACAAAGAATAAAAGCATTGTTGTGCAAGTGTCACAAAATCATAACAGGACTGATTTTGAGGCTGAAATGCCTCGATTGTTAGCAGATCAGAACAGCAGGTAGTTCCAGTAAAGAATAGACCTGGTACTATTCTGCATTGAAGGAGCAATACAAGGTGATTTTTCTTCTGAGCACTCCATGTGGAAGGCCTAATGTGAAACAATATTGGTGTGCATCAATGACCAAACAGATCAATAGGACTTGAACATACAGCAAGTTAAAAAAGAACGTAATAGGATTAGAACCCTTGGAACAGAAAAGCAGCATCCCACACAGACCAAGACAAACTAAACTAAAAACAAGACAAAAGATACAGTAAAACGCAAAAGGGTTAAATGAAAATCCCAATAAACGTGATTAATAGCAATTACATAAGCTAGTCACTACAGGGGCAAATCTTTCAATAGATTGAGCTGAATGAGGACCAAAACTGGGAACCAATGCTGCAAAGTAGCACTATCATGCATCCATAGTAGGAATCAAGGCCGATGGCTTGATTGTCTATTACACAGACATGACCAATAAATGATTGGATAATCTCCAGTGGTGAGTGCCCAGGGCTGAGAGGACTGAGGAGACAAATCTACGCAATCCGTGGACCAAGGTGCTGCCCCGAGCACCTCTCTAACATCCAAAGGCCAATAAGTTTCAATTATGAGAAAATAAACCTGTAACATGTATTTGCTCACCATATCTAAGGGGGCCCTGATGCTAGATTGAGGTAGTGATGTGTCTTTTGAGATGAGTGTTATGATTCTCTAGTGGTTATCCACAATGAAGAGAACTGTCCCATTGCACTGTCACCATCTGTATGCTGTATGGCATCATCGAGAAAGCACTTAAAACTAGCATTTTGAACAGCCTGGGAAAAAACTGTATTTAGCCTGGTCAGCCATGATATCCTTGTAGCCTTCCACATCGAAGAAGTGTCAACCTCCTCAGAGCCTGGCATAGATGATAGGGGGTAACCAAAGAATGTGGAAAGCAACCCAACAGAGTCTCTGTACAAATAATAGTATCCCTTCAAATCTCTTAACAGACAGCATAGTTGATAATGAAGTGTTTTTCATTCTCTATTGCATGGAAAGGGTTAAGGCAACAGATCCTGTCCTTGTATTGGAGATGGTGGTCTGTTTCAAAAAGCAGATGATTGAAGCAGACTGGCGAGTTAGTTTGGCTAAAAGATAAACCCATCAACAATTTAAGAGAAGTGTGTTGCATAGAAACTCTCTCTTAGCCAAAGGGAATCTGTGACTCAGACAAGAGATAACCACATCAACAACTTGTAAGAAGTCTGTTGCATAGAAACCCAAGTTGGAGTTGAGCAGCTATGGGGGAGAGGCACAAGTGACCCAGATGTAACATCAATAGATGTAATATCTGGTGGCCCTGTGACAGAAAAAGTAGCTTAAAGGGGGAAGCATATCAATAAAATACCAGTAGACTTAAGGAAAAAGCTGGCCTCACAGTACCATAGTTGGAAAACTCGTTAGCTCGGAAAAAACTTGGCACTCCAATTTTGTAGAGTTTCTGATCAACTCGAGAAAACTCGGTAAAAATCAAAGAGAATATTTAATATTAAAAGAATACATTTAGAACAAAATTTAGAGACAAAAAGCTGATTTTCTATTAGATTTAGTGTTCAATTGCAATTATTGATCACCAAAACCAACAAAATACAACATACAAAATATCACTGAGTTTTGTGTTTTTTGTGTTTTGCGTTTTCTCTGTTTTCTTGAGTTTTGCCAAATTCTCGACAAGTTCTCGGCAAGTCAAATTTCTTGCTAAATATCGAGAACTCACGAGAAATCGGAGAGTTTTCTATCACTACACAGTACCAACATTGTTGAACCCAGCAAGTCCTAAATAAGCAACCTTCTCCACCACTCACAACTAACACTCAACAGCTATAATGTAATGTCCCCTTCCTAGTTTATTGATTTGATATACGAGATTAGCCTACTCTCGGGCTCCCGTAGGCTAAGTACGATGTAGGGGAGTCCATTCTGGGCCATTGACAGTCTTCAGTGGTCGAATTCTGGTGGCTTATTGAAGAAACTTACTATATATAGTAAGTCACTTGGCTAGGGTTTCTGCCAGAGCGGAAGGTATGACTGGATTGTTTGGCTTAATGGGTATCCAAATCCGTGATTTTTTTGTATGTTGGGTTGGTGGAGCTTGGAAATTTTAATGCCCGAAGATATTTATATAAAATTAAATTAAATATTTAATTTTATATATATTATTATGTTATGAAGGGAAAGGTCATTTAAGTCACTAAATAAATATAAAATTATAAAGTGACTTTCCTAGCATAAAAGTAAAAGGGGACTTAATGATAAATGATGATGTCATTTTAGAAGCGGGTTCTAGAAGCCAATTTGAATTTTGAAAAATTCCCTCCAAAGCCACCAACCTTACCAAGAATTTCTATAAATTGGGATTTTGGCTCTCATTTTGGATATCCAGATTGAAGACAGGCTTTGGGTATTTTGGGAGACTTCTTGCAGAGGCTATTTGCAGGGTCAAGCTCATTGGGAACGATCATTTCCAGTGGGAACATCCAGTTCGGGTATGAAACATTACCCCTGTTGGATTGGTGATCAGATTCAGGACAAAGATTTCATTGGGCTTCATTGAGAAAATCGAGCTGGTGATTGGAAGAGATAAGAGGTGGTTCGAATATAGACATTGGAGTTCATACTCAGGCTGCTATTCAACATTCAACAGAATCACGTGGCTGTCCCAGGGCAGACTGATGCTGTTTTGAGGAAAGCTCCATTCTTCCAATAGTTTCGTTACTGAAAAGATACTTTCCAGGCGCCAGGGTTTATACACTTTATTTGGTATTGGAAATCGAAATCGTATTCACTGTTGAATGAACAATTTTCAAATCATTACATGCTTCAAGTATTTGCAATGGTATTCCATAAGTCTCTGCATTATTAGTAATTACTTAGTTTTCTGCAATTAAGACTGTGCATTCCTAAGTTCCTTTATAAACCAGAAAATACAAAAAAAAAAAATATAAAGCAGATCCGGGTGGGTTGTTACATATAAAAGAGATCCACTATGACTGACAGGTAGCTGATGCATGTAGGGAGAAAATTAAGGTACATCCTTCATTTCCATGCTCTATTCTGTAGTCCAAGGGAAAGAGATGGCACTCTAGACCTACTAGAAGCAGATCCATGATGCATGGTATGTAAGCAAGAGGATTGGGATCATCCTAATAGCAGCATTCATTGGAAGATGTCATCTCACTGACCCATCTTTATCTGTTTACAACCCTAACCACACTTAACTGTTAAAGAAAGGCACATGTAATTTGTCTTCCTTTTATATATGCATGTATATATGTCTGGGAGAATCAATTTTTATATATGCTGTATCCAGAATAATCATATCCAAGGTCTTCTGAAAGTTCATCTGATCGGTAACATGTACCATACCTTTATTAAATACCAAACCCATATCCATGCAACAAAGTTCCAACTTGTTTTATAATATGCAAATTTAGCTAATAGTCACAACTATAGAAGGTCCATTTGATCATTGTTCACTACACTTATCCTATTTTTAATTATTCATGGCCAGACGAACTTCATGTGATTATTTTTTAATTTGAATCCAGCTTCTACGCCTCAGTGCTTAGAGATTTCAAATGGCATCCTTAGGACAATGTTTAGCACTGAACTGTAAGAGTTGATGTAGGAATTCAGAATTATTTAAAAATATCTAATACAATAATCTGCAAGCTTTGTTTTTAAAATATGTCGATAAATACATAGCTCCTGGCTGCAATCATCTAGCACATAGTTATGAGTATGCATGTACAATGGATGTTTGCATTTGTTTGATAGAGTGAGAGAACTATCAATATTAATCGAGAAGAATGCCTAGGTTTACTGTGCATGCAACGATAAGTTGAGTATGAAACATGTGATGTTACATTGTCCTGCATATCAACATCTAAGACAAAAGCACTTGTTGCAATATGATGACTTGAGCAGCTTATACAAGTTATTAAGTTTACCATCTACAAGAGTGGGTGGATATCTTAAAAAGGTTTTCAAACATCAGATAATGAACACAGACAGGATCCTTGTAGATTAATGTTGCAGCAGTACTGACGTGAATTACAGCTGAGCTCCAGAGAAAAGGAAAAGCTTACTTTTGTAATCTGGTTTTCTCTTATTTTCTGTCCCATAGATCCTATTGGGCCACTCATAGATGAAATTAAAACTATTTCATTTCATTTCAATGTTCTGAAATAAATTTGGAATCTAATACCTTTTTTTTCTCTTAGTCCACCAATAATTGTATGCATATGCAAATATATGTCTGCATGTGTTTGATGAAGTCAAAGAACTATCAATACTCAAAAGTAAATTGAAATGTAATACCTTATTTTTTTTCTCGAGCCCACCAATAACTCTATCAATGGCAGCTTCAAAGTGATCCATCGTTATGTGCTTCTCATTATGCCTCGCAGCTATAAGAGCTGCTTCATTACAAATATTTGCAATATCAGCACCGGCAAACCCTGGAGTCAAGGCAGCCAATCGCTGTGAATAGAAAGTAGGGGCTTGATCAAGCTTTAACTTTTGCAAGTATACCGAAAATATTTGGTCTCTGCCTTTTATATCAGGCCTTTCAATAGAAATCTGGCGATCAAATCGGCCAGGTCTAAGCAATGCCTTATCAAGTATATCAGGTCGGTTGGTCCCAGCAAGAACTACTACTCCAGAGGTGGTTCCAAATCCATCCATCTCTACAAGTAACTGATTAAGTGTGCTCTCTCTTTCATCATTTGATCCAAGACCGCTACGACCTCTTGCACGACCTATGGCATCGATCTCATCAATGAAGATAATGCTTGGTGCACATCGTCTTGCTTGAGAAAACAAATCTCTTACCCTAGAAGGCCCAACACCAACAAACATTTCCATGAAATCGGACCCACATATAGAAAGAAACGGGACTGAGGATTCGCCAGCCACAGCTTTTGCAAGAAGTGTTTTACCCGTACCAGGAGGGCCCACTAAGAGCGCCCCTTTAGGAATCTTAGCACCTATTTCTAGGTACTTTTTTGGATTCTTCAAAAAGTGAACAAACTCCATGATTTCTTGCTTGGCTTCATCACATCCAGCAACATCTTTGAAAAACACCTAAAACAAACAAAGAGACAAGAAGTCTTTCATTAGAAGAGGACATGCAAATGAAACATAATCTAATCATTCAATTCATATGTATAAACCTAAGCAACTGCCCACCAAACATTCTCATAAGAACAAAAACGAAAAAACTCAATAAAGAACCATTCTTTGCAAATTGGAATTGTTCAAACCTAAGTCACAAGTTCTAAATTCATATTCATGTTCGCCCATAATAACATTCAAGAAAAATTTGTGAATAGATGGTTAGATAAATAGATATAGATAATGAGAAAAAATTTATTATTATTTTAAATTTTGGAACATAAACTTGTTATTATTATTTTTAAATCATTTTTCAGTTATTATGCTTTTTTTTTTTTTTTTCAAACAGGCCTTACCGGTATTACATCATGACCATGCTACCACCGTATTTCAACAAACTACGGAGTGATTGAGCGCATGCTATTTGAAAATGTTAAGGGTCACCCATGGGATTTAAACCTTGGTTTAGCGTGTGAAAGGGCAAGCTCCCAACTGTTGGCATCATTCACAGCAAAGTTTTCCAATATACCACATGATATGAACATGCATCATTCCCAATTGCTATTATATTCAGGTATGAACATTGCTATGATGCAAAAATGATATGTGTGTATGAACCTGAATATACCACATTGTGATATCATTTTTACAATTTTTGCTGTTCATACCTGAATATAATAGCAATGTTCAGTTTTGCATCATTTTGTCTTTGAATCTCTTTTTTTGTACATTATGTTGAATGCTGAATGCTGTTAATATTTGCTTTCATTTAATCTTTCATGTTCTTTCAAAAGTGGAAAACTCTTACTGTCTGGCAAAGAGTAACTACTGGGAGTTGGACACCTCCTTGCATGTGGCTAGACAGGAACTTGGCTTTCTAATGCCAGGTATTGGCCACTTCTCACTTGCCCAGGAGGTGCAGACAGATGCAACTTACCAATTTCTTGTCTTATTCTATTGGATCCTTGTTCATGAATTTGAGGAGATTTTTGAGGGGTGGACTCTATGCCATTTTAGGATTCCAACCAGGCTTCCTTTTTCCTGGCTATTCTTCTGAGAGCATCATTGGATCCTACGCTGTCTCTTTTGAGATGGTTTGTGATGATGATAACCCAGTTTCTACTTTGCATTCCACTACTGATTAGAGTTGGTTCTTGGATCCATTTGAATTCTTCTTTGTTCGTTTCCGGTTCCCTTAATTCTTAATTGCTGCTGCTTTTTTAGGGTTAAACCATTCTTTGGTCCACACGATGATACCATGAAATAGTTGTCTACAGTAGTTTAACTTTAGTGCCAACTTTGGTATATCTTGTTAGTTCTTTTTTGGTTGCTACAGTGCATTGTAGCAGATTATTTCTCGTGAGTCGCATTAGCCTTATTCAGTCATCCGTGGCCAATAATAGAATTATTTATAGGACTGTTGGCTTGTTATCTCCAACCATCCCTATCAAATTGCTAACTTATCTTGATTTTGCTACAACCCTTTGCATGTTTGTGAGCTTGAACCATGATTTCATTCTAAACCTAAAAGTGGACTGTAAAAGATGCCATATACCTCTCTCTTTGTTTTTTTTCCATTTTGCATTGCAGATGACAGATGAGAAGTGACCTGTAGACTGATTTTGAGGGGGGGATAGAGTTTTGTGAAGGCATAACATTGTCTCCTTTGTAGGGAAACCATTTGTTCAGTTATTGTAATAGTGGGCAGCAAAAGAGGAAAAAATTTTAGGTTCCAAAAGTGCAGTTAATCCAACTCTAAGCTCCAGAGCTACAAGTTATCTTGAATGTTACTGTCTTCGGGGCCATGTGACAAGCAGATGAAAAATGGGACGGGCTGGCCCTTGTGAATGGATTTGCAATAAATATAAAAATGAATTCTTAGCAATTTAACCAAGAGCAAAGGTCCATATCTTGTTTGAAAGTAGGCTTGGAGTTATTAGTTGCGAGGTGACTTCAAGTCTCATGGAAAGGGCTAAATATTCAGAGGAACAATAGCAAGCTCATAGGTTGGAAGCTAGTAGACAACTCCTCTCTAATTGTTTAAGACTGATTCCTGCTAAATTGGTGATAGTTTGAAATTAAGAATTGTTGGTCGGTTCTGTAAATGAAGTGGTAGCAAGTTTGTGGGAACAACAAGGGACTCATTCTAAATGTCAAAGAGGGAAGATATAGAAGAGGTTTGATGTTTGAAAAGCACCGAACCAATCACTTTGATAGTAATAGAGAATTAGTTGAGGATTTATTGCCCCCATGCATTCTTCTTGGGGTAGCACGCGGGTAGCTATTATTTCAGATGAGTGGACAAACCATACGCTATTTAGCATTTGGTCAACACTACCTTTTCATGTCCTAAAGGTGCCTATGCTTTTGAGAGCTGAAAGTATTTAGGGGAAACTAAGGAAAACCATTTCTTTGGGAATTTTTTGATTAACTCCTTTGAGAGTGTTGGGCCTTACAATGCGGTGCAAGTGACCACAAACAATGCACCTAAAGACGTTGGAGGGTCTTTAGGTGGGGAAATGTATGATGGCATGGCCATCATGATTGAGGGAACTGATATAACTTGAAGATGATTTAGATATTGTGTAGTTTCCCTCCTAAGTCCTTACTCCATTTAGTATATATACCATGGGCTTAGACAAATTGGCAAGACTTGATTTAGCACGAGGTTCTTTAAAAGGTTGAAACGTGAAGAGGTACACCGCTAAATTAATAGAAATAAGGTAAAGTGAAAAAGTTCCCTTGCTCTTACAAGGCATTCTGGCTTGGTTGTGGTCTAAAACATTTTCTATCTATATCAGCCTTTTATTAGGTCACAAAATTTTATATTACATACTTATGAGTTTCACATAAGAATCAAATACTTATGAATTTCACATAAGAGATATTTTGTTCTCTTACAAATCATATTGGAGCTTAATATTGAATTTTTGAATAAATAATTTTCAATTAACATCTGTAAAATATTTATAGGTCTTGATGGTTCAGGCTGTTTATCAATCATTATTGATTTCTTCAACCACCAGTCTTTTCTTAGTATATGCAGCTGAATAAAATCAAACCTGTAGCAATAATAAAGACTAGCAAAAAGTCAACGTTGAAACAGAAACTAAAATGCATTAACAGATTTCTCTTCAAAACTTTGTCAATATAAGAAAAAACTGAATAAAAGGGTTAATACTCATAAGTGAATGATACAGCAAAGTCAACATGAGATCAAAATGTGATCAAAGCTAGGGATGTCAGAGTAATTTTGTCTACATCTTTTTATGTTGTGTCTTTGAGGTTTTAGGGATTAAAAATGAATGCAAATTCAGATGATGAAGGTCAATTGAGGTTACAAGTTGACTTATAAATGCATCGTTAATCAGGTGACTGATGTCACCCAGATCGTTCCATACAGTCTGTATATGTGTGTGTAATTTAAGTTGAGTCATCTAGGGAGAGAAAAATGAGGGGTCTGAGTTTTAATTTGATGTCTCACTTATGTTCCCAACATTAATAATTGAGAATGAATAAGTGATGATGATGTGAATCAAAAAATAGTGTCATCATATTTTGTCTTTAGAGTCAGATGTCTCCTCACCCCTATTAACATCGAGTAGCAGCATGTGTGTGGGAGGTAGTTGGCCCTCTTGCTTTCTAACCGGTTCATGTGATGCTGTTCCCATACAAGCTGTTTATTTCCAGTGGCATATTCCTATGTTGGAATTTCGTTCCACTTTAATACCTCTTCTGGCTTGTAACTTTCCTTCAATACATTCAACATGTGACTAATGGTTTCCTCACGTAGCAAATTGAACCCATCAACTTTTGTACTCATGGATATGATTCCTTAACCAAAAAGCCCAAAACAGGCCTCAAGAATAACTCTTTCATATATTGATGATATTGACATGGAGGCATAAAAATTATTCTTTACTTTCTGAAGTGCTTAATTAATATGAGACAATTTAAATTGTAATCCATTTCATCTTTTTACGCAGAAACCGTACCTAAACAATTTCAATCATCAACATGATGTATGCCATGGCAACCAATACATTGTTCAATATATCATAAGAAAGCACCATTTTATTTAACAAATGAAGGTCACAATAAAGGCCTCTTTTATGCTTTAGGTTTTCAAAATTATTAAAATTTTATCAAGATATTTCATATTTTAGGTTTAGGATTCCATAAAATTAATAAATTGAAATTAGAAGCAAATGGAAAGTTTATAATTAGGTCATCAAGTGGCATTAGCTCAACCGTTTAGATTCTTCAACATTCAAGGAGGAGACCAAGGTTCAAATCTTGCCAAACGATACATGGATAATATCCAAGCTTTGTTGTAATACCACTATGTGGTGATGATGTAATATGGGTGGGGCCCATTTCAGTCCCATATAACCAATTAAAAAAAAAAAGAATATAATTTAGGTTTAGTATTCCATAAAACTAATAAATAAAAAATAGAAGTTGAAATTTAATTAAAAAGTTAAACATAAAAACTGCCTAAGCAGTTTGAGGCCAACAATTGGGGATCATGAACGACATTAGATTTGACTAGGCTCCTCATTTGTTGATTGCATCCACAATTTCATGTTGTGGTATACAAAGAATTTTTCGATGGCATTCCGTGCCATCGCATTATTCTTGGATGCGACCGTATATGACAAGGTCCAAATTTTGGGGTTGGACCTAATTTGACTTGTTGAAGGAGTCCCTAAGGTGTTCACGTGGACCACAATGGTCCCATTGGCAAAAGGTTGACACACCCTAGGACAAAGAGAGGATAAGAAGTTCATTGAGCTTAATCGAATTCGGCCATGGGAGCTTGGTGAAGGCAATAGTGTGCAAAACATGTTTGGAGTGAAGGTGTTGCTAGAAGGCACCAAAGTCCTGTACTGCGACCCACCCAGAGTTGACATTGGTGAGGATAAATTTGATGTTTGTCCTACATCAAAGGTGGTGAAGAAAGTCAAATTGTCATTAGAGTTGGAGTCTTCATATGCTAAGATGAACTTGGTGGCCTATCTTATACAATGGTTGACAATTGGATTGGACATGTTCCACGAGATGGGCAACAACATGAAGGTGAATGTGGAACAATAGGCAATGCAACTGAGGGAGGTAGAACAACTTCGAAAGGTGAAACAAGAGGATGATGAAGGACTAACCCAGATGCAACAGGACATAGAAGGGATGAGAAAGAAAAATGAGGAGCAGGACGAATTGATCAAACAATTGAAGTTAGAATGTTTGGTGCATGAGTAGGTGCTTGACACCAAAACTCAGGAAGTTCCACACTATTATAAGTTAATTTCAGCCAGCGATCAGCCAACTCGAAGAGGCAGAAAAAGAGAAAGCTGAGTTGTGAGCTAGGCTCAAGGAGTTAGAGAAGTCGTCGTAGCACTATGGTTTCCAGTGGGCATGATACCAAGCCTATACTAAGGGGCTGAAACAGGAAATTGAAGCTTTGAAGTAACAATCTAAAGGATTGGGAGCTAAATCTGTCCGAGTACAGTCCACTCCACGGTTGCAATAGAGTTAGAGCCCTTAGGAGCAGCAGAAGACATCAAACAATTTAGAGGGGAGGGCAGATGTAGGAGCCAGTTCTGATGTGGCGCCACCTCAAGCATAAATGAGCACATATGGAGACGAGTACACAAACAATTTTGTTTGTACATATGTTTTGTCATTTTGCATAGAATAATAGTTTTTGCGCACTGTTTGTTAGAATGTCGCCATATTGTGTCAAATGGTGGAGTATAGTTAATATGTACAAAATAAGATAGTGTGATGTAAGGGTAGTTGGCAGACAAGTACGAGGTGGTTGCACAAGTTAGCAACTACCTCCCCTGCCCAAAGTAGTATTTATGGACCCCTTACAATTTGGAGTTCATCATCAGATCATCTTGTATCATCATTGTCATTTTGTCTGCGAAGAATACATATTGTGAATGATATTGTGATATTGTTGCAATATACCACATGGGTGAACCTTAATATAATGATGCCAACAATTGGGAGCAAGCTCTTTCACACGCTATTATTTTTCTTGCTCCCACATGGTATGAACATGCATCATTCCCAATTGCTATTATATTCAGGTATGAACATTGCTATGATCCAAAATGATATTGTTGCAAAAATTCTTTGTATACCACAACATGAAATTGTGGATGCAATCAACAAATGAGGAGCCCTGTCAAATCTAATGTCGTTCATGATCCCCTTCACGTATGGCACAAGCCAGGCGGCCATGTCCAAGGCTTGTTGCTCCCCCAATAATCTGGACATAACAACATTCAACACACACCGCAGCTGGTCTATCTCCATGTGTTGGATCTTAAATCCTTGACCATCATGCTTCATCAATTTTTCAACTTCACTAAGTTTCAAGTTGGCAAATTTGTCCACAAAAATCTATACCTTGTAGGGTTTGATTCCCTCTTTCTAGACAAGTTTACTGATTGCACCAAGTAGCCTGAACATTCACCCTAAGTCGCTCGATGAGTACATCACCTGAACATCTCTATCCCCAACTTTGATTTTGCTCCTCTTTCTCTCCAGATCGTACTTCTCCAAGATCTATAGTATGGTTTGAAGAAATATGTCAAAAGTTTCTGACCTTCATGATATAATGTATGGTTGCTTCCCAAAAAGTTGACTTCAATGGGTCATTGGAGTTCTCATGCCACAAATTTTAGGAAATATCCCTAGTACGCATAGCCCATGTAATTTCATCCAAAGGGGTCTACATTTTCTCCTTCCCCTTCGTCTTTAGTTATGGAGACACAACCTTGTCCTACACTTTCATCCTTTACTCTTCGTCTAGTGTCTAATTTTAGACAACGACCGTGAGCTTTCTTCTCATCCATAATCCTCCTCCCTTTTGTGATGGTGTGCACGCTCAATATGGCTCTCGTGGAAGCCTAAACCTCCTCTGCACATCCTTGGTCCTTGTCTTGGTGTTGAACTTAGACCAAATTGCGAACGATATATGCGCAGCTCTCTATCTCCTTCACCTGCAATACATGGTCTTTGTTGTTGCATTCCAACTACACACAGTTCTATGGGGGATTCTTCTTCAATTTGAACCTCTTGCCACAACTAATCTCCAATTGTTGTGTCAAGCCTTTGTGGCTCCATATGGCGACCTCCATAGCAATCTCCTCGTACTTCCACACAGTAGTTTTCTCAAAAATTTTGTCGCTCTTTGCCTCGTTATTTGTGCCATAGTTGGTTTTTGGCTGGTTTTTGCATACACAAATGACCTACCTCTAAGTGTAGAGGGCAAATTTCCATGACCCAATGGCCTAGGGCCTTACAACCCTCTCCTCGGACTTGACGCCCTGCCTCTAGACTTGACGACAATGTATTGGGGCCGATTGACCCCCATCTGAGACATGATGGTCTGTCCTGGTCAGACGGCTCGGTGCACAAGTCGTACGGCCATTAAACGTTACAACGCAGCCACACACTATTGGCCCAATCCTCAAACGACTCCTTTCTCCCACATGTGCTAGTATCTCTCTCACTAGACATCCTTCCCTTATTGTCGTGCTACCATGGCCAACTTCGTCCTCACCTAAACACAAACGTCTGTTGTAATAACTCCTATTTCTACCACTGAAATTCTGATTTCTCTTGGTGGCACACTGGTTCTTCCTCCTGACATGCTGATTTTGTCGAAACCTTGGCTAGTTTTGCCAGCTAGGGTTCAATTTTTTGCTTATTCTTTTCACAGCTACGTTCCTTCGCTGAAATTTTGCTCACTGGACTCCTAAATTTTACTCCCATCAAACAAGGGTTTTCAGCAAAACCCAATTTTTTGCTACTCCTCCAACATGCCCTACACCTTTGATTTGATGGTGAAATCTTCTTCTCCTCAGCTAGTTTGCCCTTTTTCCTTGTCATAGAATTCTTCGCAAAGAAAAATCTTTAGTTTTCTTCTTTGATGTCCCATAACGTGCCCTAGGTCGATCCCTAACTAGTACCGGCTAATTGGCAATTGGTCCCCGTTGTTTGGCTCTACATTGGTTCTTCCTCCTTGTTGCTCCTTGGCTCTCTTGTGTATGAGAATGTGAAAATGAGGGATTTTCTCCCCTTTTTATAAGTTTGGGGAGATAGAGTGACACTTGGCATGCATACACCAAGTTTGGCCCCACTCCCCCAACCACCACTTCAACAACTCTAATTGTCCATTGCAACAATTCAATGTGTGTGGTGTTTATATCTTGCATGTGCTCAACTTCTCCTCAATATTAGGGGTTGGTGGGTCTATTTGGTTGGTAGTCAAAGGCTCAAACAGCCTCCCCAGACAGTCAAGGCAAGGGCTAGAAGGCCCCCTCCTTAGGCCTGATTGTCCAAGGGTCGTCTAGGAGCCTCTTATGACCAAGGGGTGGCCCTAACGGCCCTCTCTTGGCTAGAGAGCTTGTTAGCCATCTCAAGTTGAGTCCTCTCCCCCAAATGGTCAAAAAGAAGCCTTAGCAGCCTCCCTCCTCGATCGTGTCGTCCCAGACAGCTCAAGTCCCTCTTCAGATGGCCAAACAGCCCTAGCAGACAATTATATGTCGAACAACCTCCCTCTTCACTGTTTGCATCAATCACTTCTTCATCTCCATCATTCACTTCTTCATCTGCATCATTCGCTTAATTGTTTGCCTCATTCACTTGTCTAATCTCCTCTTCCTATGCAACTTCAATTATTTGCTCGATCTTTGCCTCCTCCATTGTCATCAAGTTCGCCTCCTCAACTACAATCAATTTTATCAAGTTCACCTCTGCTTCCTGGCTAGGGCTGTAACTCTTCTTCGTCTCTCCAAACCCTCTACACATAACTACTTCGTCTTGATTCACAGCACTTTGACATTCACGTGTGAGGTGCCCGCACAGATGGCGTCGCCAACATTGTACAATGGGTCTGCCCTCACTATCATACTCAATTTGTCATCTACTTTTCCAACGATTGTAACAGACTGCACCATCGATGACACTCTTCTTTAGAACAATCTCCCTTTGTGCTGCATATACTTGTAGCAATGATCTTGCGCTCTCTGAGCTACAGTCATCCTTGGAGTCATTGTTATTCTCTTTAGAGTCGCTTCCTTCACTGACTTCTTGTCCCCAACACTTGAACAATAAACTACTCTCATTCTCAAAATCATCACTTTCAACATCAAAGTCACTTTCATCTTCAAGGTCACTTCTCTGCATTAACATGACCCCAGCATTTTAATGACGTCTTTGCATCACTTTCCAAGTTCAAGACCCACTCCAAGGCCTCTTGATATGTTGGAGGGACCACCCTGACCTTCTTCTGGTGCGTAGGAAGAAGTCCCTCCATGAACCACTTCTTGAATGCATCTGACAAATATTCCTCCAGATGGGTAAACAACCCACTCAACCTCTGGTTGTAGGACCAAACAAACTCTTTCTCACCCTGTTCCATTCTATAAATTTTAGCAACAAGCTCACCATCATTGTGAAACAACCAAAATTCCTTCAAAAATACTTTGCGCAACTCATCCCAAGTCTCGTACTCGCCCTCTAGCAATCCCATGTCCCAGTCTATTGCTATTCCACAAAACGTCACAAGGAATAACCTTCTCTAATTTGTGTCATTCTTTTGCCCATTCACTTTCCAAATCATGAGGCAGATTTTTCAATGTCTTATTGGGTCCTCTGTTTCCCCACCATGAAATATGGACTACTTGCACGATATGCCAAAATTGCTTTGTCGTGACAGGTTGATTTGACATTGGCAAAGGTTGTTCACATCTCACCCTCTTCACGCACATCATCAAGCGCACCCCACTGCAATTGCTTTGTGCCAAATTCATGTCCCACAAACCATGAAACATGCTAACCTGTAGTTGCTCTGACATGGGACTCTAGTCCTACTCACCATCAAGCACATCAGCCTATAGTTGCTCTATTGTCAAACTCCTATCTCGCACACTATCGAACACGCCATCTTGTATTTGCACCAAGGTCAGACTCCCATCCCGCTCACAATAGAATACATCAACCCGCAATTACTCCAACTCCACATACATTTATCATGCATTCTTTCTAATGCACAAGTTGCTCCAACCAATCCTAGCCTTTCCTACCAAACCAAGGTTTCTCCTCCATCAAACTTGTCAGCTTCATCATGTCCAACTACATCGACATGAAAACGAACTTCCATATCTGCGTGCATGTCCTTGTTGTCACATTTTGCACGGGGTGCAATGTCTTCAATATTGTTTTGTAACAGTGCTGCTCTTCTTTTCCTCCTTCCGTTTTTCTTCCTTCTCTCCCTTTCCTTTTCTTTCCCATTCTCTTTCTCTCCCCCCTTTTTTCCTTGGAGTCCCCCAGTTGATTTTCCAGCTTTCCAGCAGGTCTATCTGAAATTGGCTAAGTCTGGGTGCGAAGTTCGCACTTCGCCCAGTTTTGGTGCGAAGTGCGCACTTCGCCCAGTTTTGGTGCGAAGTCCGACTTCGCCCCACTTTCTGGGCGCACCTTGCACTGGCAGACTGGCAGGTCAATGCAGAAGAAAGATAAAATGCCGGAGCAGGTCCATATGGCGGCAGACACCAGTGTTCGCCTGTGCGCAGTTCGACTTCTCAACAGAGTCGGAATGCGCCCTTGACAGGTGTGCGGTAGGGGAACAAACCCGGAATTTGACCAAGGCTTGAAGGCTTTCCCCAACTGCACTGATTTCTGCACGCATCCCAAGGAGCCCCGATCCCAAGCGAAGATGGATAGACTGCCCTCTAAGGCAGGCATGTGTCACACAGAATAGCCCATCATCAGACAAGTGTCCAGCTTCGGGATTTGAACCAAGACTGCCGACCAAAAAGGGATAAGCATGGGCTGCCTGCGTTAATAGCCTCATTCAAAGCTGATCTGAGGTTTCACCTGCTCCGCCTACCAGCGAGCCTGCCGACTTGAAGATTTACCCAGCACTCCGCCACGTAGCTGTCCAGCTTCCAGGAAGACCATGTCTGCGGGTACAGCCCGATCCGACAAAAGGTCAGCATTTGCAGCTCTTTCGCCGCTTCTGTCAGCTTATGTTTGACCGGGACTCTGTGCCCATTAATGTAACGGGTGGGACTCGGGCTATAAAAGCCCATCTTAAATTCATTGTAAAGGGTGGAAGGGGAATGTTTGTTAGGGAACTACTGTGCTTACTTGTAACCGTGCTTCTGCTTATGAATACAATCTGTATGCCTGGTTCTGTTCTACTGTCTTTATTCTTTTATGCTGTCTTTCATTATATGCCTTAGGCCCACCTGTGTCGCGGCTCGTTGATTCATTTCGGCATTTGGCGATCAGGTTCCTCTAGCATTGCTTGTTTAAAGCACCCTCTGTACTTCATTAATTTAAAGCATTCATGTAATAAATCTGGTAGCAGTTCCATCAGTTATGTGTGACGTTGCTGGCCCGTATCTGGTGATTGATGCGATCCCTCGCTGTTAGTTCCTTGTAGGGAATGTTTGCTAGGGAGCCATTGAAGCTGTGCGGTTAAACTCTCTGCCTAACACATATACCTGGCTCTGACATCTCTAAGTTTACTTTCTACCCCTGTACGTATCTGGTGATTGATACGATCCCCTGCTGTTAGTTCCTTGTAGGGAATGTTTGCTAGGGAGCTATTGAAGTTGTGCATACGCTGCTGGTGTATCGGAAGTACGCCTAGGTTTTGCAGTTCCTTGTCATGCTCTGTGTTTGTATGCAGTAAGTAGCGGTGATTGGTGTGTTCCCGTACTGTTAGTTTTCCCCCACCAACCTTTGGACATATTTGTAATCTCTTTCTGTACATTTGTCTCTTTCCGTTCATTTATTTCTTTCTCGTTCCCTTTAGCTTAAATCAACCCCCCCCAAAAGGAGCCGGCCTTCTCCGGAGATTGGCTCGGAAGGCATCTCTTCCTTCCGGCCTTTCATGCTGGTGGGCGAATCTGGGCGCATTAACCAAAAATCCTTTCCTCATGGCAGATTCGTAACCAACAGTTTCTCTGGCACGCCCGGTGGGACGCTTGTCCCACGATTTAAAGAAAGAGTACCCGTCCAGTTTCCACCTAGCGCAACAGTTCTTCTGACCCGCTCGGCGGAACACGGGTCCCACATCTGACGAGAGATTTTCCGATCAGTCTCCACCTGGCGCTGACAGTTCCTGAGCTCTTGGTGAGACAAGGAAGTTTCTCACCCCCGACAGAATCGAAGCACCGGTGTTCGCTTCATTGTTGTTCCAAATCTGAACACCTGGCGACTCTGCACGAACAAATCCTCTGAGTCTAGAAGACCGGTCCTGTCACCTTCATGCACACGAGAAGGTGGCAAACAAGAAATCCGAGAAGCCCGCCTGAGTTCTACGAACTAGACATCCACGCTCGAGGCGAGATACCCAGGCTGGCTGATCCGCGAGCTCGTTTCGACGAAGCCGAGGCTGAGATCCAAGAAGAAGCCGAAGCTGAGGTCGGAAGAGCCGAGTACGAAGTAGAAGAGGCCGAGGAAGAGGAAAATCCTGCATCCTCGGAAAGTACCGACACCGAGTACACAACCGACGGCGGAGAAGAAGAAGAAATGGCTGATCAACAACCGAATGACGATGATCTCTTCCCGGCGGTGGACTCTACGAGGCCTTTGGCCCCGATCGGTCGCCAAGCCGTGCCCCCTGTCGCTTTAAAGTCTATTCCCACATACGACGGCTACGGTAAGACGGCGTACGAACACATCCAGGACATCCTTGCCCTGGCCGCACCGCATACCATCACCGATGAAAGTGTGAAGACCCGTCTGCGGCCCTTTCCCCGAGGGGAAAGCTTCTCTACCGGTGGAGATCGCCGCGGAGGGATCCATCACCGGGTGGCCCAGCTCGCCGGGAGGCTCGTAAAAGGATGCAACGAGTCCGCTGATCCTACCTCTCTACCGCATCGGTTCCAAGCAATCCGGAGGCATCCTCAAGAGGAGGTGTCCGATTTTAACATTAGGTTTGCGAGATCCCGGAAACGGGTACCTCGCGAACTTCGGCCTTCGACCGGCATGGTCTGCTCACTACTATCCGAGGTCTTTCAACTCGGACATATGCTCGTCGTCGAAGATCGCCCGAATTGACGAGTTCCCCGCACTATACGAAGCTGCCCAGCAAGTGAAGCTGACATTATCTCCATCGGCAGGCTTCCGTCCAGAGTGCAGGAGCCGATTCATCCCGACTTTCCCAGATCGCAGTATCCTTCTGCTTCTGGTGGTGTGCCGTCTACTTCAGGGCAGCAACCCCAGCCGCAGTGGAATCCGGCGCCGGTCGTAACTCAATACGGCCCGCCTCAGTTGCATTACCCTCATCCGCCTCCTCCCGCTCCGCATTTTCCAGCGCTTCCTGCTCCCCCGCAGTATGCGTCTTATTCTAACCCTCCTCCATTGGCCGCTTTGCCTCCACCGGCACAGTTGCCGCCTCCCGACAGCAGCATCCAGAACACGATTCTACAAGAAGTGCGGGCTTTGGCCTCCGGATATCATGCCATGTCCAATGACATGACCGCTATGAAAAAGAAGCAGGCCCAAATGGACTTTGCTCCTAGAAGGCCGTATGCGCCACCGGCGCTGACAAAAGATAAAGCCCCAGAAAACCAACCGCAGAGGCGTCCGCCTCCGAGAAATGCTGCTATAGATGACCCACCTGGTCCTCCTGACCAGGTCAACTGGTGCACTACGTGCAATGACCCGCATTCGGAGGAAGACTGCACTCTGCACCAACACTACATCCAGACCTTGGCCGGCAGCACTATAGAAGATGATGAGCTGTACATGATCTTAGACGGCGAGGCCAATTTTGCCCTGCCAGAAGAGAATCCAGTGACGCCCGCCAAGGAAGAAAAGAAAGCTGCGGACGCGGCTAAACCTTTGCAGGTATACGCGAGAAGAGAAAAACCGCAGCCCGATGGGCTGCCACCGTACAAGCGGCTGTGGCCTTACACAGCCCAGGAGAAGGCATCCAAAGATAAAGCTCCCGCTAAACCTTCTCCAGCAAAGGCCGTTGCTGTTCCAGCTAAGCCTCCAACGAAAGGCCCCAACTCCCGCTAAGCTTCCTGTACTTCAGCCCCGCACCGAAACCAAAGAACAAGCCCGGGAGAAGCTCAAGTACCCGTCTCCTGACCAAGAGACAGCGAGTTGAGGCCACCCAACAGTACTGGACCAGGTATGAACCGGCTAAACCAGCGAAAGGAGCTAGTACCTCGGGCTACAGCATTGTAGACGAGTTAAAGAAGACTCCTGCCAGAATCAGCATGTACGATGCTCTTCTGCTTCCAGGCCAGGTAGATCTCGTCGCAAGAATCACCGAAGAACATGAAGAACGGCAGGCGGATGCACCGCTGTCCTCGGTTCAACCTTTGACGAGTCTCCACCACTCGGGAAGAACAGACCGCCACCCTTTTATCTGTCTTTGCGGATGCAAGGGCACATAGTTCACAACTGCATGGTGGATTCTGGTGCTTCCTCGACTGTGATGCCGAAGGCCGTCTGCGATGAGATCGGGATGGAATACACACGGAGCAGCCAAGGTGTGCTTGCAATTAGACGGCACCCTCGTCAAGACAGCTTGGTGTCATAAAGGACATCCCTATCCGGCTGCACAAAGCTCTCGACATTGTGGTCATCCAAGAGGTCGTGATTGTTGACCCGGAGCCTTACTTCGGCATGTGTCTCTCTCGGGAGTTCACCTGCGAAGTTGGGCGGGTCCTGTCTCTAGACTACTCGCACATGGAAGTGCCCTTCAAAGGAAGGAGACTGAAAATTTTCAATGAGAAGCCTTCCCCTTTTCTAGTAGACAAGATACCCGGAGGAGAGATGGACTGCATGGTCCAGTTGTCAGAAGAAGAACTGGTGACAGTAGAACTGACCGAGCAAGCTCTCGAAGTGCTACAGCTTGAAGACGAGTTCTCGTTGCAAGACTTCAATGCTCGTAATCGGAGATGAGCAGGTCGTTACTCCATTAAGCACCCGAGGAGCTTGACGTGTCCGTTGCGAAGGAAGTAGGACCTGCACCCGAAGAGTTGTGGAAGCTTTTCTTTGACGGCGCGCGTTGCAAGAATGGCGCCGGTGCAGGGGTCCTCCTGGTTTCCCCAACCGGAGTCCAGAGGGACTATGCCTACAGGCTGGCCTGGAGCTGTACTAACAATTCGGCGGAGTACGAAGCCCTGTGCTTGGGTCTGCGAAAGGCGGAAAGGCTCGGAATCAAGCATCTCCAAATTTTCGGAGATTCAGAGTTAGTGTGTCATCAAGTTACGAATAAATGCGCGTCTAAGCATCACTATCTTAGAGCGTACCGCAATCGGGTCTGGGACCTGATGGAATCGTTTGACTCATTGAATGTTAAGGCAATATCGCGTGAAAGAAACAAGCACGCTGATAATCTGGCGTCTGTTGGAGCCAGGTACGTTCCGGCTGAAGACGTCGTCCAAAAACTGAAGCCGGTCCGCACCATTTACAGGCCTTCTGTGCCTGATAGGGATACCTTCTGGCAGGTATTCAGCTGTGACGAGGAGATCGTCACATTCCTGGTTAACGAAGTGTGTGTAATCGAAGGTAGAGACCCTGATGACGAGCAATATGAGGGGTTGATACGATTCACGGAATAATCACGTCCCAAAAGGATCGATTACATTAGAGAGTCTCTTTGATCGAAATGACAGAGCAATATCCCACAGGATCAAAGTAGACCCGAGGCGATATCTCGACTCGGAGCTCGAACCCGGTAAAACCATCAAGGTCGGAACAGATCGCACGTCGGAGGAGCCGGTGCAGATTAGATCACCGTGCCGGGAGTTCCTCGACATCGTGGCCCGGTGCTACGAGGATTTGAGGGGGTATGACAGATCCGTCATCCAGCATACCATCGAGCTAGAGGATGGCGCCAAGCCGTTCCGACAAAAGCAAAGGGCCGTAAATCCAAAGATTGAGGCCATGATGAAGACCGAGCTCTTGAAGATGCTGGAGGCCAAAATCATCTACCCCATCAAACATTCATCCTGGGTCGCGAATTTGGTGCCCGTGAGGAAAAAGAATGGCGACATACGTCTCTGTGTCGACTTCAGAAACCTAAATCAGGCTTCCCTCCGGGACCACTATCCGCTTCCCCAAATCGACCAGATTTTGCATATCGTTGCTGGAGCCCAGAGATTTTCACTTTTAGATGGATTTTCCGGCTACAACCAGATTTGGGTCAAAGACGAAGACCAGCATAAGACGGCGTTTACCATGAAGTGGGGGACGTTCGCCTATCAGCGCATGTCGTTTGGCTTATCCAATGCTGGTGCCACGTTCCAAAGGGCCATGGACCTGGCCTTCCGAGAGCTGCTCAACAAGATTATTGTCATCTACCTTGATGACATGACTCGTTTCTCTCACCGACGAGAAGATCATGTTTCGCAACTGCGGCAGATATTTGAAAGTTGTCGAGAATTCGGCATCTCTATAAACCCAAAGAAGTCTGTCTTCGCGGTAAAGGAAGGAAAGCTGCTGGGACATGTCATCTCCGAGGAAGGCCTCGCCATTGACCCTGACAGAGCAGAAGCCCTCGTTCGCTTGCCAGCCCCCATCGATAAAAAAGGGCTGCAGTCCTTCTTCGGTCAGATTAACTTCGTGCGGAAGTTCATCCCGGACTTCGCACAGGTGATCAAGCCTATGGCCGAACTGTTGAAGAAAGATACACCTTACGAATGGACTGATGAGAGAGAGCAAGCTTTCGAGGAAATCAAGGCTCGAATTGCGCAAGCTCCGGTGTTGACAAACCCGGACTACTCCAAGGACTTCATCCTGTATGCAGTGGGAGAACCCGAAAGTTACGCTGCAGTCCTGACTCAGAAGGGAGACGACGGTGAGGAACGCCCCATTGCGTTCCTAAGCCAAGTGATTTTGCCGCACGAAGAGAAGTACAATTTTATAGAGCGGCAGGTCCATGCGGTCATGAAGTCCCTTCGAAAGTTCAGGCACTTTGTCTCCCAGAGTAAGACCATTGTCTTTGTGATTCACCCCGATGTTCGCAGTTTCATCTTGCAAGGAGAACCGGGTCACAAGAGAGCGGGATGGATTGCCAAGATCCAGGAGTTTGACATCGAAGTACGGCCCACCAAGCTTATCAGAGGCCGAGCCTTGTGTCAGGAATTGGCCCGAAGCGCTGTAGCCGGCATCTCCGCCTGCAAGTGGGAGGACACAGCGACACGCATCTACCTAGCCAACTCCTTATCGGAGGGGAGTGATTGGACAGATGAACTGGTGAGATACTTCTGCACCGGAAGATGTCCCGATCACCTGAACGCCTCACAACGAAGGAGATTTCGGCTAGGTGCACTAAGGTACACTCTTCGCCCCGAGGGGCTTTTCTTCAAAAACATTGACGGCATCCTGTTGCGGTGCGTCATAAAATCTGACCAGCCTAGGATCCTCGGAGACTTTCATTCCGGGATGCCTGGGGGTCACCATTCTTCAAGGCCAACGGCCTTAAAAATAATAAGGGCTGGATACTATTGGCCCCCTCTGTTCGCAGACGCGTATGCGGTCTGCGCCAAATATGATCAATGCCAAAGGTATGCTGGCTGAAACAGAAAAGCACCCCTGCCCCTTCAACCGATTCAAGCCGAAGCTCCGTTCCAGCAATGGGGTCTAGACTTCATTGGGGTGATTTCTCCTAACTCCTCCGCCGGCCACAAGTTTATTCTCACAGCTACCGACTATTTCACACGGTGGACGGAGGCGATCCCGACCAAGAACGCCGACCAAGAAACGGTCATCGGGTTCATTGAGAGCCCGATTACCCGCTCTGGGGTTCCGTAGTCGATTGTGACGGACAACGGTCCGGGATTTGTAGGCGCCGTACTCACGGAGTACACCAGCAGACTTGGCATCTATCACAAGATGTCTTCTAATTACTACCCACAGGGGAATGGCCTTGCCGAGTCTACTAACAAGAACCTCCTGAAAATTCTCCGGAGGACCATTGAAAAGAATAAGCGGACTTGGCACTTGCTCCTGAACCGGGCGCTGTGGGAGGACAGAGTTGCGTTCAAGAAATCCCTCAAGACGTCCCCCTACGCGCTCGTCTATGGCAAGCAAGCTGTTATGCCATCGCACATTGAAATCCCCGCCCTGTGGATGGTTGATGAAGACAGGAGCAGCGGAGACCCGGTAGACGACAAATTGTGCCAACTCCTGCAGTTGGAAGAAGACAGAGAAAGTGCATACCAGGCCTTCGCGGATCACATTGCAGCCACAAAAGGCTGGTTTGCCAAAGGCACCACTGCCCGAGTTTTCGAAGTCGGGGACCTGGTGCTGAAGTGGGACTCATACAAGGCAAAACCGGGTAATCACGGAAAATTTGACGCTCTTTGGGAGGGCCCTTATCAGATTGCCCGGGTGAATCAGTTCAATGCCTACATACTTTCGGATATGGAGGGTCAGCTCCTCCCCATCCCCGTCAACGGGTTCCACTTGAAGCTTTATCGCTGTTGAAGGCGCCCGAGTGGCCCTTCCTTGTAAAAATTTTTCCTTGTGTTTTTTATTTTTCCCCGCATGTATAGTTTCCAGTTTTAGCTTTCAGTTTATTTTTTTCCTTCTTTGAGCTTAAATGCGGCATGGGAGAGAAAGACAGACTTCGCAGCGAAGTCTGTCGTTGCCCCGCAGGAGGGGCGAAGTTCGGTTATGCAGAGAAAGAAAGGAGAAAAAAGAGCAAAAAATCGACTAATGCCCCGCAGGAGGGGCGAAGTTCGGTTATGCAGAGAAAGAAAGGAGAAAAAAGAGCAAAAAATCGACTAAGTGTTGGCCGAAGCCCGACTTCGCAGCGAAGCTTGACTTCGGCCCAGCCGAATTGCGAAGTTTGTTCGAGAAAACACTGAAGCACACCAAGAAGAAGCTCCGCTCATCCTTTGACCGAAGTACGCACTGCGCAACCCTTCGTGCGAAGTACGCACTGCGCGCAAAGTTTGCGCGAAGTGCGAACTTCGCAGCGAAGCCTGACTTCGGCCAGCGCTCGCGCGAAGTGCGCGCTGCGCTCTATTCTCGTGCGAAGCGCGAACTTCGCGCGAAGTTCGCACTTCGCACCAAGCTTCGGCCGAAGTCCGAACAAAGTCAGCATCGCATTGCGCAGTTCGGACAACGGGCGAAGGTTGCAAAGATGTGTGAAGCCCAAAGGCGGCAAAGACCCAGACCGCGCCCGAAGCCTTGGGCGCAGCAAGCAAGCAAAAGAGTTCAAGCACGCGCTTCGCGCGAAGTTCGAACTTCGCCCGAAATTCGGGCGAAGTCCGACTTCGCCGGCGAGGTCGGGCCGCGCCCAACTTCGGGCGAAGCCCGGCTGCGCCTAGTTTTCCGGGCCAGCGTTGGGACGCGTTTCAAAAGAAAAATAATAACGAAAAATTCAAAAACCCCCATGCTGGGCCCAAGGCACGCTTACACTTGTTTTAATCTGGGTTTCCGCGCCAAAGGTTTTGTCTTGAGCAGTGTGCCCAAGTGGTGGCAAGCAACGTCGCCCATGGTGCGGTCCCCAACGCTGAATTAATGATTGCGCGTTTTTCAAGGAAAAATGCAACTAAAGAAGCAAGGCACGTCTGCCGGGGCGCGTCTTTTCTCAAACGTTCTCCTGAGCAGCCACCAAGGGTTTTAACTCAGCCGACCTACCCCTCCTGCGTTGCATTAATGGCGCTGTTTTTATCTAGAAAAGGGGGTCAGAATCATGCCAACATTCCAGATTGCAGAGATTATTCCTCGGACAGTGCTAATTATTCCTCTGATAGCGAAATTTGTTGCAGGACGACTGAACTCGTCATTATTGCCGACTCGGAGAGATGGACAAGGGAAAAAGGCCCGTGTCGGCGCAGATCCAAGTGAGCAATGAACCAGGGGATTTGCCGCGGCCAGGGAGTTTTCAAAGGCAATCCTCCGCCAGAGAAAAAGTCAAAGGCCCGGACGAAGAAGGTACAGCGTGGGAAATCCCCACCACCTCCGGTGAATTACCTGGCAGGATATGTGGACGGCTTGTTTTCCATGAGCCTAACTCAGCTGCGAGCGAATGTGGAGAGCTGGGCTGACAAAGTTTCGCCCTCCCATCATTTTGGAGCGGCGTACAAATCAAATCTCTTCAGATTCGTGTGCCCTCCTGTCCACCAATGCCCGGAGCTGATAGACTTAATTGTTAGACATTATAAACCAGCTTCCCGGCAAATTTGCAGTTCCGTTGGCAAACCCTTGTTCGCACTGCGCAGGGAGACTGTGCAGCCAGCTTTCGCCCCAGGGCTGGAGTATGACTCCGGCACCATCCTCAGAAAAATCAGTCTGGGCGAACAAGCGGGACGTTTCACGCACACCAAGCGAATGAGGGATTTCCTCAATTCAGAGCTCAACGCCCCGCTTCCAGCCGGACAATGGCCGACTGGCCCCATGCCTTTGGCGAAATTTCAGAGCAAGTATCTATATACCATCTTGGCATGGATCCTCGGCTGCGACTCCGATGAGCTGGTGCACCCGTACCAGCTGGCGCTGAGAATGCCTCCTGTGTGGAGAATCTTACGAACCAGCGGCGCAGCGGAGCGGAAAGCGCCCCATCTCTTTCGACTGGGCAGACTGGCTGGCTTACGCCATTCATTCCAGCCTGTTGAAGATTCAGAAGAGGCAGTCAACCGATTTTCGTTTCAGTTCCGTTCTGGCCTGGCTTTGTTTGTACCATCTGCACCCCCAAATGCCGATCCTGAACCTGAAGAAGGTTAACGAGAAGGGAGAGCCCCAGCCCGTCTATAACTGGACGGATGACTTATACCGGAAAGGGTCCTATTACAAGTTTAACTTCAACTTTCTGGGATTCGTCATGTCAGTCTTCACCGAAAGTGAAATCCCCCGTCCCCCGAGAGAAATGACGAGTGCTTTGAGGAATCAGAAGCTCGGGGACGTTTTCAGACTGACGCAGGGGATTGTGATCAGAATCTACGGATTCAAGGGCAAACCCTATTTGCTGCCCTATTGGTGCTCCGAGCATCTGTTCGGGATGGAGGTTGCCCGACAGATGGACTATGTGGAAGAAGAGTTTGGCCTAGGGAAGAAAAGAGGATAGATTTTCCAATACCCTCTTTCCTGGGCCAACGTTGAGATTACTGAGGTAGGACAACATGTCTACCTAGAGCAAGCGCTGTCCCGGATTGGCCTGGTTTTGCTGCCGCATCGCTGGAAGTATGACCCTCATGGGATAAGGGGAAAGTTTGCACATTTGTGCCCCGGGATATAACCGAAGATAGATGCGACGTGGTCCATGTGGACCTTGACTGGGAGATTGAATTAATGGAAGCTTCTCCCCCTGGCAGGGATTTCTACTGCGAGGAGGTGACATATGACCCCAAGCGAAACCCGGACCATCACTTCTCATCTCCAGGGTTCAAAAAATTTCTGTCCAAGATTGCAGGCCTTAACTGGTCTAAAGAAAAGATTACCGAATGCTGGAAAATGAGATGCCGCACGCAGCACGATAAATCCACAAGGAGAAACCTGGCCGTAGATGACGACTTCTCGGTTCTCTATGACCAGCATCATGACAGCTGGCGGCCGTTCGCATATCAAGGTTACGTTCCCCGAGGCCCCTTTGAGGATTATAAAAGTGGGTCTCCTCCCAAACAGTTGTACACTTCGGCAACTGCCAGCGCCGGCCCAGCAAGTACCCAGGCCGATCCAATGCAGCCCGTGGCTCCTAAGGCGGCGCCTGAAAATGCGAAAAAGTTAGTCAAGGCAGCGCCCGAGGCACTTCCTCAGGCAAGAAAAGCGCCAGCGCCGCCAGAAAGCAGACCGGTCGCGGCAGACCTTCTGCAAGTCAAACCCCGGTACAAGTTTACCGTGGGAGCATCAGTGCCTGCTGCACCTGCTTCGTCTCCTTCCCCTGATCCGACAGTTGTTCCAGAAGAGAAGAAGCGGAGGAGAGTTGAGAAAATCAGGCGACCTAGCTTGATAGTGCAGCAGCCAATTGCAGAGCCGCAGCCGCGTCCTGCCGCCGCAGAGGCAATTCCTTTGGGCAGTCCCAAGCCAGCCGCCGAGACAAGAAGCGAAGACATTCACCCGGCATCGGCTCAGGCGGAGCCCGCAGGTACGTTTGCTGTCCCTGTCTCACTAGTCTCACCCAGTTCTACTTCCACTCAGTCCCCCGCTCAATCTGGGCGAGCCATGACCACATCCTCCTCCCCGTCTCCGCATCCTTCTAGCGGTCCCCATTCTTTCGATCAGTTTGCTCAGAACCCTAACGTCTCTCTTTCTCTGAGCACAACTCCAAACCCTTCGCCCGAGGTCAGTGCTGAGGCTGTCCGTTCACCATCACATCCTCCGCCTCAGCCGCTTCAAACCCTCACAGTGTCAGCCGCTCCCATTTCCATTTCCCGGTCGCCCCCACAAGCGACCGATTCTTCCAAAGTCTGTCCGATTCCTCCTGATCCCATTCCCGCAGGAGAGACGTCTCAGCAGATCCCTAGACTGGGGGAACCAGATTTTATGGACGACCTTCAGAACTCAGATGACTTGCCCCTGGCAACGAGAGCCGTAGAGTATTTTGTCTCTTTCCGCCAAGACCTGAAGCGGAGGAGACACGAAGAGATAGCCGCCCCGGCAAAACGCGCAAAGTATGATTTCGGAAGGAGAGTGATTACAACGGAGAAAATAATCCCAATAGTGAAGAAGCCTCTCCGAGAAATGACTAAGGCGGACTACGTGCTCCAGACAAAGGAGAAAAGCTTTGACGACATTGATAAACAGTATGAGATTCAGACGATCATGCGCAAAGCTGACAATCTCTTTGTCAAGAGTCTGGAGGAGCAGGAAGAACTTTTCACGTTGCAGGACAAAGTAAGGCAACTTGAAGAGGACCTATCTAGGTCCACTGAGCAGCTGGAAGCGGCGCGGCGAGAAACAGATGAATTCAAAGCCCAGCTGGCCGCTTCTCAGCAACAGGTCGCAACCAAAAAGCCTCGGAGCAGATTTCTCAGCTCCAGGAGTCTTTGAATCGAGGCGCGATCGCGACTTGCGAGAAAACATCTCAAGCGGTCTGTCTTTTCAAAGACAAAAGTTAAGGAAATGAGGGCTGGTTTGCCGAGGGAATGCAAGCCCCATACCTTTAAGGCGATGGCGGTCCCGGACTTCGCATCCGGGATTCAAGAAGTTTCGCCCGGGAAAGCCCTGTGGTAGAGGAGGCCGAGCGCCGGGCAAAGCAATGGCTGGACTCGGCGATAAATCTTCGGGAGCGCGAGCGCGACGGCGTCCTTTTTTCCCCCGTGTCCTCATTCGCTGCAGAATGGGCAGGTGCAAGGGTGACCTTGCACAAATATTTCAGAAAAGTTTAAGAGGTGAGAGTGGCCAGACGAATGCTTGACGCATTCGGACATGAAAGAGATATCTGTCTGGCCCCCTTTCACGCTCTTTCAGAACTTGGGTGTCCAGGTTTTGTTGAGAATGGCGAGCTCCTCACCCTAGATCGGGTAAAGAAGAATTGGCAGTCCTTTGAAGCAGATACAGCTGAAATTGATAGCTGGACTGAGCCAATTCAAGACAGTCAGGTCACTCAGATGGTGTCCAGATATTCCAGGATCCGCTCCTATTTTCAGGAGTTAGAGAAAAGATACCTCACCATCGACCTGCACGCGGTCGCTGCTTTTCACGGAGCATTAGAAGATATAGCTGACCGCAAGCCATTCGAAGCGGAAGCTTGGCGCTCAGCCCAAGAGGCGTACACTCGCATGTGCGAGGCAGAAGCAGGAAATGGAGACCTTTCGGAAGGAGATACTGATGAGGCAACTGACAAAGATGAATCTGAAGAACAGTTGCCGCAAGGAGAACAGTTAGAGCAGCAAAAGGCAGGGGAGGTAAGTTCCTCTGCACCCAAAGGATGAAGGCATGGATTCTTTGCGCCGAGGAGAGCTCGACACCCCGCGAGCCGCCAGAAATGTTGTCACATTTTGCACGAGGTGCAATGTCTTCAATATTGTTTTGTAACAGTGCTGCTCTTCTTTTCCTCCTTCCGTTTTTCTTCCTTCTCTCCCTTTCCTTTTCTTTCCCATTCTCTTTCTCTCCCCCCTTTTTTCCTTGGAGTCCCCCAGTTGATTTTCCAGCTTTCCAGCAGGTCTATCTGAAATTGGCTAAGTTTTGGTGCGAAGTGCGCACTTCGCCCAGTTTTGGTGCGAAGTCCGACTTCGCCCCACTTTCTGGGCGCACCTTGCACTGGCAGACTGGCAGGTCAATGCAGAAGAAAGATAAAATGCCGGAGCGAGTCCATATGGCGGCGGACACCGGTGTTCGCTCGTGCACAGTTCGACTTCTCAACAGAGTCGGAATGCGCCCTTGACAGGTGTGCGGTAGGGGAACAAACCCGGAATTTGACCAAGGCTTGAAGGCTTTCCCCAACTGCACTGATTTTTGCACGCATCCCAAGGAGCCCCGATCCCAAGCGAAGATGGATAGACTGCCCTCTAAGGCAGGCATGTGTCACACAACATAGCCCATCATCAGACAAGTGTCCAGCTTCGGGATTTGAACCAAGACTCGCCGACCAAAAAGGGATAAGCATGGGCTGCCCGCACCGCTGCGTTAATAGCCTCATTCAAAGCTGATCTGAGGTTTCACCTGCTCCAACTACCAGCGAGCCTGCCGACTTGAAGATTTACCCAGCACTCCGCCACGTAGCTGTCCAGCTTCCAGGAAGACCATGCTTGCGGGTACGGACCCGATCCGACAAAAGGTCAGCATTTGCGGCTCTTTTGCCGCTTCATCGACTTATGTTTGATCGGGACTCGTGCCCATTAATGTAACGGGTGGGACTCGGGCTATAAAAGCCCATCTTAAATTCATTGTAAAGGGTGGAAGGGGAATGTTTGTTAGGGAACTACCGTGCTTCATCGTAACCGTGCTTCTGCTTATGAATACAATCGTATGCCTGGTTCTGTTCTACTGTCTTTATTCTTTTATGCTGTCTTTCATTATATGCCTTAGGCCCACCTGTGTCGCGGCTCGTTGATTCATTTCGGCATTTGGCGATCAGGTTCCTCTAGCATTGCTTGTTTAAAGCACCCTCTGTACTTCATTAATTTAAAGCATTCATGTAATAAATCTGGTAGCAGTTCCATCAGTTATGTGTGACGTTGTTGGCCCGTATCTGGTGATTGATGCGATCCCCTGCTGTTAGTTCCTTGTAGGGAATGTTTGCTAGGGAGCCATTGAAGTCGTGCGGTTAAACTCTCCCGCCTAACACATATACCTGGCTCTGACATCTCTAAGTTTACTTTCTACCCCTGTCAGTGTACGTATCTGGTGATTGATACGATCCCCTGCTGTTAGTTCCTTGTAGGGAATGTTTGCTAGGGAGCTATTGAAGTTGTGCATACGCTGCTGGTGTATCGGAAGTACGCCTAGGTTTTGCAGTTCCTTGTCATGCTCTGTGTTTGTATGCAATAAGTAGCGGTGATTGGTGTGTTCCCGTACTGTTAGTTCCCCCCCACCAACCTTTGGACATATTTGTAATCTCTTTCTGTACATTTGTCTCTTTCCGTTCATTTATTTCTTTCCTGTTCCCTTTAGCTTAAATCAACCCCCCCCCAAAAGGAGTCGGCCTTCTCCGGAGATTGGCTCGGAAGGCATCTCTTCCTTCCGGCCTTTCATGCTGGTGGGCGAATCTGGGCGCATCAACCAAAAATCCTTTCCTCATGGCAGATTCGTAACCAACAGTCCTCACCTGCACAAGCTCGTCTATCTGCATGTACATCTCTGCTTGCGCGAACTCATTCATCTGTGCATGCATCTCCGTCGCCTCTGCATATGTTACCGTGCACTTCCATGTCACACGCACATCATCACTTGTGCAAACTTCTTCATCGGTATGCACACCTTCATTAGCATGCACTTCCACATTGGCACATACATCTTCACTTGGGAAAATTTCCTCTTTGGCATGCACATCTGCTTCATGCCCAAACACTTGCACCTCACCGTCTTGTGAGAACACTTGCATTGCTCCCACATGCGCAAACACTTGTACATTGCCAACTTCGCCATCATGGTCACTGTCATGTAACTCTTCATTGTCACATAACTCTCCACTGTCACGTAATCCTTTGTCATCACGTAACTATCCACTGTCACGTAACTCTCTATTGTGGCGTAACTCATCATCACTTAACTCATCATCACGTATCTCTCCACCATTGTAGCACAGTGGTGGCATTCCACACTTGGAGGAACAATTGTGAATGATAGTTAAACTACTCAAACAATCTCACAGAATGTAGCCAAGACGACCTACATCAACTTCTCTCCGACGACCCTACACAACACATTCAAACATCCTTGCACAGCAATAAAACAGCCAGACGATTACGTAATACGGCCCAAGCTTGCATGGGACAGCTTGGCAATGGTCCAAACGGCCATGTACACACAGAATACAGCAACCAGAATACAAATAGAAACAGTCTAGGAATTATATCTATAGCATTAGCAACGAATATGAATACATGCAAATAATATACACAAAACAATGGCTAAATGATGAATTGATATTAATAAGATATTGCATTACATATGAGCCTGTATGGATGCACTCACTCTAAGTACAACTTCCACAAAGAAATCACCCTCTGTAGCATATACAGATTACAACCAATGCAAGTTCGTTTATGCTTGAGTTGGTGCCAAGTCAGAACTGGCTACGCTCGTGTAGACAAGGACGTACAGATTTGTCATTATCATTTTGGAAAATTAAAGCCTTAGAAGAACACTTACTACATCTAAAAGAGATATAAGGTGAAAGACCAAGGTGATCAATCACGTTGTAGTCAATCTCTTCTATAAAACCTCATGTTAAGTGATAGCTTGTTGATGGTAGAGATACAAGCATCTCTAGTCAAAAGAGCAAAACAAAATGGCAAGCGATCTACCTGAACCTCTATACAAGCAAAATTACTTTGGCTAAATTTTATTATAGACAAAACATCTAAAGATGAAATGCTCTTCAATCTCCACCTCCCAAAGAAAGCAAAAGGCTCCATAACCTCTCCTCTCAAGGATAATGGTTATATGTGCCCACCTACAACTGATGTAAGTAGACTCTGAGCTGACCAAGAGGAATCTTAAGGCTATGCATCCAAAGTTATTGGATATAATCAAGATGAGAAATAAAGCCATCCTCAATGGTCATGAAATTCTCAAGTAGAAGGCTAACTTAGGACAAGGAAGTTGTGGTGGAGCAGTCCAAGTGAAATAAATATATTGTCAATATATGTCATCCTTGACTACTTAGTCAATCACCTTCTTGCAAGAAAGATGTCAAGAAGGAGAAATCAAAGAGTATTTGAATGGAAATGGTTGATCTATAAAGATTACAACTGATAGAAGAAGTGAACCAAGTACAAGCCTCTATAACGACCAAAAGTGCTTCTAGTGGTAATCCATTCTAAAAAACAAAGTGCTAAATATGGGTATCCCTCTAAACTAGAGGCACATCTACCCATGGACCTAAGGCAATGAAGATGAAAATAATTCTAAATATGCTCTCAATGAAAAGAGGATGGACACCAAACCAAGCCTTGATGGTAGATTGTCAAACCGTCTCTTAAATCAGATAAATCGTTAGAGCAAAATCAGCACACCCTAGACTCTTGTCCAAAATCTCAAACCCATAAAGGATTATGGGTTTTATAATGTAGTTAAAGAGGCACATCTTCGTCAGTATCACCTAGAACCATAGCTGGAAACATTGACGTTCCAAAACTAAGAGGGATGTGTATCCCTTGCAAAGTCATGACTACAAAGTTGCTTGAAGATCAAGGGAAGGGCGTGCAAAATAAACTCCCAACTAGGTATAAGCAGTGGTGATCTCAATCAGTTTGCCCTAATAAAAGAATTGACTCTTCAAAAGGGCAAGATTTTGTGCCAACAATCCCATGAGGGATGGTGGCATTGATGATTGAAATCTTCAACCAAGAGTCATATAAACAATGGTGGCTACCTCTTGCTAACAATCCTAGAAGGGAAGTCAGAAACATTTGAAGCTACTATGAACTTTAGTGTCTTAGACAATAGTTTATTTGGTGAAATCATAGTATATTTTCTATAGCATTGTGTGAGATTGGGTGATGAAGATGAGGATGGCTGAAGTCACAAATTAGTAATCCCCTAGCATTGTGCAAGGTTGGGTGATGAAGATGAGGATGGCTGAAGTCACAAATTAGTAATGCCCTAGCATTGTGCAAGGTTGGGTGATGAAGAGGAGAGTGATTAAAGTTACAAATTGGTGATGCCATACATTAAATTTTAAGGATGAAATTTAATAATAGTCTCAACTGAGTCCAAATGGATCATGTTTTGGTTATTGACTAATGTCATGTGTGCAAGTCCTTTAGCTTGTGGAATTGTATTCAATATTGTGTCTTTGTGCAAAGATACATTATGGGATAGTCCATAAGAATTGTCATGTCTTACCATACTTGAATAAATATCATATTATGATCATGTTGAAAGACCTCATAAAAATTATTGATAAGAAAAAAAATACTAAAACAATACAAGGAAGAACATGAACAATCTCTGCCTTTCATTTTGATAGCATTTTCACTATGGTTTTCAAGGAAAAGTGAGTACCAAGGGGGCATGCTGACCACTATCTCGAGGTACAATGGGCAACTGTTGCTTTTTCTATCAGGTATACTGTCCCCATAGCTTTCTTTTTGTTTAATTTTACTGCTAAATGTTAAAATTTGACCATTGTAATGTTGGGGTTAACTACTAAAAATACATCCATTGTTGGTCTAAGCCTCTAGCTCACTAACCTGCAAGCAGCACTAGCAAAATCAAGATAAGTCAAAACTCTGATAGGGATGATCGCAGATTACAAGCTAACAGTCCCATTTGAGATCATAGCAGTAGTGACTTAAGTTTACAAGCCAAAAGTCCTATAAGAAATGGCAGAAATAATGACTAACATAATAATTTCCCAAGTGTAAGACTCTATAGATCTGTGTGCCCTTGTGTGCATACAAGAATGGCTACCAGGGCTTCAGTTCTTCTTGCTTGTGACAAGATTGGTCTGCAGTTCTTTGGCGTCAGGTTTCAGCCTCCCTTCACATACCAAGGAGTTGTAGACAAACACAACTTACGAGTTTTTTGTCCTCTTCTATTGGTTCCACAGCCATGGATGCTAGAAGAGTCTTGAGGGGTCGAATTCCATGTCCTCCCAGGATTATCCAACCGGTCCCTTAGTCCTAGACATTCTCCAAGAAGCATCAATAGATCTTGTGCTGGCCCTTTTGGGATGGTTGGCGATGATGATGACTATGCTCTACTTTACATCCCACTATACATTAATGTTGGCACTTGGATCCGCTGAAGCTCCTTTCTATCTCTGTTGTACCTCAACTTCTAGCTCTCTCCTAATCATTACTTTTAACATGTTAGGGTTTATTCATTTTGGATAACCCTCAAGGCTGTAATTTTATGCCATATAGTTGTTCCACTTTAGAGTAGTTTACACTATATTCTTTACTCTAGTTTAGCTTATTTTTGTAGTACTTTTTGGTTACTACAGTGCATTGTAATTTGTAACAACTCTTTTCAATGAGTCCCATTGGCCTACTTTGGTATATAAGCAATGGTGGCTACCTTTTGCTAACAAGCCTAGAAAAAATGGTAGAAACATTTGAATCTACCATCAATTGTAAACAACAGACTAAACTTTGTGAACTCATATTATGTTTTATACAACATTGTCTAAATTTGGGTGATGAAAATGGAGGTGATTGAAGTCCCAAATTAGTGATGCCTTGCAATAAACATCAGGGGATGCAAATTAATAATGATCTCCACTCGTTACAGACCTATGATGTTTTGGTCACAGAATTGTGTGATACATGTGCTTTAGCTTGTGTCCTTGTATTCTTGTCATTGTGTGCAGATGCCATATGGGTGTGAACATTGGAACTGATTCTCATTAATATGACCAAATATAAATAATACATTCAAAGCCAATAATAGTCCGGAGGTTACGGAACCACCCAGGACCAAAATAGGCGTTGTTATAACAAATAACAACGAGCCTAAAATATGTCCAACAATATAAGATTGTTAGGATCATAATAAATCAAATAAAATATTGAAATATGATAACATCCCCCCTTATTACAATATTTGAGTAAACATATAACTACTAGCTATACTAGCATCCCCCCGCTTACATCATTTTGCAATACATAGAGAGCTGCGAAACAATTCAAATTTGACACGTGCAAGTGCCTTAGTGAAAATGTCTGCAACTTGAGCATTGGTGGAGATGAACTGAAGCTGGATTCGGTGCCTTGGTACTGTTGGTCACGAATCCGCCACGAGGAAAGGATTTTGTCGTTATTGCGCCCTGGACCCGCGAACCAACATTGAAAGGCCGGGAGGAAGGGATGCCTTCCGGGCCGATCTCCGGAGAAGGCCGGCTCCTTTTGGGGGGGGGGATGATTTAAGCTAAAGGGAACAGGAAAGAAATAAATGAACGGAAAGAGATAAATGTACAGAAAGAGATACAAATATGTCCAAAGGTTGGTGGGGGGGAACTAACAATACGGGAACACACCAATCACCGCTACTTACTGCATACAAACACAGAGCATGACAAGGAACTGCAAAACCTAGGCGTACTTCCGATACACCAGCAGCGTATGCACAGCTTCAATAGCTCCCTAGCAAACATTCCCTACAAGGAACTAACAGCAGGGGATCGTATCAATCACCAGATACGTACACTGACAGGGGTAGAAAGTAAACCTAGAGATGCCAGAGCCAGGTATATGTGTTAGGTAGAGAGTTTAACCGCACAGCCTTCAATGGCTCCCTAGCAAACATTCCCTACAAGGAACTAACAGCAAGGGATCGCATCAATCACCAGATACGGGCCAGCAACGTCACACACAACTGATGGAACTGCTACCAAATTTATAATGAATGCTTTAAATAATGAAGTTCAGAGGTGCTTTAAGCAAGCAATGCTAGAGGAACCTGATCGCCAAATGCCAAAGTGAATTAACGAGCAACGACACAGGTGGGCCTAAGGCATATAATGAAAGACAAGCATAAAAGAATAAAGATAGTAGAACGAGAACCGGGCATACAGATTGTATTCATAAGCGTAAGCACGATTACAAGTAAGCACAGTAGTTCCCTAACAAACATTCCCCTTCCACCACTTACAATGAAAACGTGGTGGCTATTTATAGCCCAAAGTTCCCCCCATTACATTAATGGGCACAACGTCCCAGTCAAACATTAGCTGACAAAAGCAGCCGCGGAATCGCTGATGCTGACCTCTGTCAGGCTGGACTGTAACCTCGGCATGGTCTCCCTGAAGGTTGAACAGCCACGTGGCAGCGCGTTGGGAAGAACTTTAAATTGACAGGAATGCGGGTAGCTGAGGCAGGTGGAACCTCAGATCAGCTTTGAATGAGGCTACTGACACAGGCGGTGCAGCCCATACTTATCCCTTTTGGTCGGCAGTCTTGGTTCAAATCCCGAAGCTGGACACTTGTCGTATGATGGGTTATGCTGTGTGACACATGTCTGCCTTGAAGGGCAGTCTATCTATCTTCGCTTGGGATTGGAGCTCCTTGGGATGCGTGGGCAGAAAATAGTGCAGTTGGGAAGGCCTTCACGCCTTGGTCAAATTCCGGGTTTGTTCCCCTACTGTACACCTGTCAAGGGCACATTCCGGCTCTACTGAAAAGTCGGGCTGCGCACAGGTGAACACTGGTGTCTGCCGCTGTACGGACCTGCTCCGGCAGTTATCATTCTTCTTTGTCAGTCTGCCTGCCTGCCAGCTTACAAGGTGCGCCCAGAAAGAGGGGCGAAGTCGGACTTCGCACCAAAACTGGGCGAAGTGCGAACTTCGCACCAAAACTGGGCGAAGTGCGAACTTCGCACCAAAACTGGGCGAAGTGCGAACTTCGCACCAAAACTGGGCGAAGTGCGCACTTCGCACCAAAAACTGGGTTTCCTGGTTCAGCTTCCCGGGGTCATAACTTTTGATCCGCCGACCCGATCGCCTATTATAATATATCGTTGGAAAGCTTGCGAGAAGATCTGCAATAATAAAATATCCAGGGCTCATTTTGTCCATTTTATCGCCCCTGTTTATGGCCCGCAAAAACCCGAACACCTCAAGGATACCCCGACACTTAGCCATTTTTCAGGGCAAGTGTTGTCAATTTTGAGAAGAATGAGAATGTAGGGAAGAGAGAGAAAGGGGGAGAAGGAAGAGCAGCTCTCTTACAAAAATTGAAAACATTGCACCCCGTGCAAAATGTGACAACAGTACTTCGTCTCGAATGAAGTGGCATTGTGTATCAATGTGCTTGGTTTTCTAATGATGCACTGGATTCTTAACAAGGTTCAAAACACCCTGGTTGTCGCAGAACAAGTGTATTAGAGATTTTGATGGAAGACCCATACTTGTCAGAATGCGACGCAACCATATCACTTCGCACACAGCTTCACGTGCGGCACGATATTCTGCCTCTGTCGATGAGATAGCAACCACCTGTTGCTTCTTGTTGTGCCAAGAGACAGGACCGGATCCAATATGAAACAAATATCCTGAAGTTGATTTAATAGTCTAAGTTCGTGTATCCCTGTAAGAAGAATTTGTTGTTCCTCTTGTATTCTAGGCCATATTCCATTGTGCCACGGACATAGTGAAGAACTCGTTTTGCTGCTTTCCAGTGAGTAGTCTTAGGTTCCTGCATGAACCTCGAAAGATAGTTGACAAAAAATACGATATCCGGCCTAGTATTGGTCAAATATATGAGACTCCCAATCAACTGATGATAGAGAGTAGCATCTACCCGAGGTGATTTGTCATATCGCGATAACTCGAAGTCCCGATTCCATTGGTGTTGCCATCGGCTTGCAATCGATCATGCGATATTTTTCTAGTAGTGTCTTGGCATATTTTTTCGAGACACTTTGATGTAGTGCTCCTTCCGGTTCACTTCCGGACCAAGACAAGTAATGGAGAAGTCCGAGATCCGTCATCTCAAAAGATTTGCTCAAATCCTCGTTTGACAGCGAGAGATCATAGTTTTTGAACTCCCCGTAATGAGCGGATCATCAACATAGAGTACAAGCAACACTATTTCGAACCTTGTTTCTTGAAATAGAGGTTTGCATCCGACGGACATCTCTTGAATCCATGTTGCAGTAGGTGATTATCCATTTTTATATACCAAGCTCGAGGAGCTTGTTTCAAACCATATAAGGATTTGACCAATTTGCAAAATTTCTGCTCTTGGCCTTCCACTTCAATCCTTCAGGTTGAGTCATGTAGACTTCCTCTTGGAGATCACCATTTAGAAAAGCACTCTTGACATCCATTTGGTGAACTTTCCACCCATACTGTGCTGCCATAGCACAAAGAACTCGAATGGTTGTCATCCGAGCAGTAGGTGCAAAAGTTTCCTCGTAGTCAATGCCTTCTCTTTGAGCATAGCCCTTTGCAACAAGACGGGCCTTATGCTTATCTATTGTCCCATTTGTCTTGTACTTGACTTTGTACACCCATTTGCAGCCTATAGGCTTCTTTCCGTATGGCAGATTGACAAGCTTCCAAGTTTTGTTTTTCATCAGAGACTTATACTCTGCATTCATAACAGCCTTCCATTGTGGCTCACTAAGGGCATCTTGCACTGAAGCAGGTTCATGTTCATCTATTGAAGACATAAACACCCTGTCATCATCAATATCCATATCTTTTGTATCTCTCTCTGGATCTACAGAAAGTTCCTCAAAATATTGACAAAGATCATCAACCTCAGTAGTCTCTGTTGCTGCTCTCTCCTGTCGAGCCATGGTGCGAGTACGAGGCCTATCCAAAATCAAATCTGGTGGAGTGGATAGCTTGGAGTCTCTGATTGTACTTGTATACCACTTTGGATTCTTCTTTTGTGGTGTTGAAGAAGATGAAGAAGGACCTCCAATCTTTGATGATGAAGGAGACTTCTCAACTTTAGATTCCACAAGATCTAGGTATACATCTGATGTGTTTTGTGATGTGAAAGCCTCATCAAAAACTACATCTCTACTGACGTGAATCTTCTTGGTCAAGGGATCAATCAATCGATAACCCTTAGAGTGCTCATCATACCCAAGAAGAATACACTTCAATGTTTTCTCATCTAGCTTCTTCCTTTTCTCTTTCGGTATGTGCATGAATGCTTCACAACCAAAAATGCGTAGATGAGAAATGGAGGGTTTCCTACCACTCCATGCTTCCTGTGGAGTCATTCCTTGCAGGGCCTTTGTGGGTGCCCTATTCAACAGATATACTGTTGTGGTGACAGCTTCTGCCCAATATAGTTGCCCAATTCTAGCTCCAGTGAGTATGCAACGAACCATTTCCATGATTGAACGGTTCCTCCTTTCAGCAACTCCATTTTGCTGAGGAGTATAAGCAGTAGTTAACTGTCGTGTGATCCCTTTTTCAGTCAAGAATGCAAAAAATTCTTTAGAGGTGAATTCCCCCCCTCGATCTGCGCGGAGGGTCTTTATAGAAGTCCCTGACTCCTTCTCAACAGATTTATTGAATTGCTGGAAGAACCCAAATGCTTCAGATTTCAGTTGAAGAAAGAATACCCACATCTTTCGTGAGTAATCATCCACGAATAACTGAAAATACCTCTTCCCCCCACAACTGATGGGTGTAAAAGGACAGCACAGATCGGTGTGAACCAACTCCAGAGGTTTCTTTGCTCTTGTAGAGCTTCTCTCGAACGGTACTCTATGCTGCTTTCCTGCCAAGCAGTCAGAGCAAACTGGTAATGTGGTAGAAAGGGAAGGAAGACCCTTTACCATCTCATACTTACTTAGCTCAAGTAAGTAACCAGAACTCAGATGCCCATATCTCTTGTGCCACAGGGAAGTTGCCTCCTTTGTAGAGACAATCATGGCTACATTTGGAGTAGAGATAGCATCTAGGGCAAATAAGCCATGCTTATATGAAGCGGTTGCAATGTTCTTACCCCTCCTGGTAATTGAACAACACTTCTTGCCCCCCTCAACACTAAAGTTTACAACCATGTCTTTATCCAGAATTTGTGTGACTGACAACAAGTTGTTCGCCAATCCTGGAACATAAGAACCTTCTCAATCTGACACTTGCCATCAGGAAGAGTAACAGAAACTGTACCTTCTCCCTGAACCTTGAAGGATTTATCATCGGCAATAGTGACAGGTTTGCCCTCTTTGGCCTCAAAAGACTCAAACCACGATTTGTCGCCGATCATGTGCTTATCGGCTCCAGAATCGACATACCATACAGGATCCGTCCGCTTGGAGACCGTGGTAGTCATGAGCACTTTGTGTGCTCGCTCAGAATCTGCGTCAGATTCCTCAACAGCAACATTCACTTTGGGTTGCTTGTTCTTTTGTGGTTTGTTCTGGCCTTTCTGTTTTGGTTGCTTATTTTTATGCCAACATCTGTTTGTGTCATAACCTTCCTTGTCACAGATTTTGCAATATCTCTTCGTCTAATGAGTTTGTTGAGTTAGTTTCCCTTTTGAATCCTTTTGAGAGTTCCCTCCCTTCTGAAAATTACCCTTCTTCTTAGAGCCCTTCCTATTGGAGTAGAGGGCAATGTTAGAAGAATCATCTCGCTGTAGTTGGCGTGCCTCCTCTTCTTGAAGCAAATTTACCAACTCAACAAAGGTAACTTATCTTTGTGATACCTGAAGTGAGGTGATCAACACTCTAAAAGAATCAAGTAATGCTCTCAATACCACTGAGGTAAGGAGCTTATCATCAACTGGTGCTGCAAAAGAATTCAACTTTCCTTTCAACTCAGACACTCTGCAAAGAAAGAGTTCAACTGTCTCTCCCTATTTTATGCTTAGACTGTGTAATTGATATTGAAGAAATAGAATGGTGGAATCATTTTTTCCTTCATATATAGTTTTAAGGGCATCCCATGCCTCTTTACTATTTTGACAGTCAGCAATATGGGGTTGAACTTCATCAGAAACAGCAAGCAAAATGAGTACTTTTGCCTTGCTATCTTTCTTATCAAAGTCTTTTTGATCAGCAGTTAGAGTTGTGGCTCCAACTGCAGATGAAGGTCTCATTGTTGCTCCAGAAACAACATCCCAAAGATCATCCATCTCAAGGATTGCCTTCATCTTGTTTTTCCATGGTGTATAGTTTGGACCTTTCAACAATTGATGAGCATCAATCATTAATTTTGTAGACATTGTGAAGGTTCCTTATAACACCAAATGGTCCCCCCTTCGATATACCTTAATGCCAGGCCGTTATACCGTACAAAATACCCGCCCTTACGTGAGGGAGACTATAGGTATTTTGAAAATCCAGAAAAATTACCCGCCCTTACATGAGGGACACTGTAGGTAATTTTAATGATTATACGATACGTGGTACTTAGGCGATACTGAAAGGGAATCGCCTCGTTGATGACACCTGTTGTCACATTTTGCACGGGGTGCAATGTTTTCAATTTTTGTAAGAGAGCTGCTCTTCCTTCTCCCCCTTTCTCTCTCTTCCCTACATTCTCATTCTTCTCAAAATTGACAAGCACTTGCCCTGAAAAATGGCTAAGTGTCAGGGCATGCTGAGGTGTTCGGGTTTTTCGCGGGCCATAAACAGGGGTGATAAAATGGACAAAATGAGCCCCGGATATTTTATTATTGCAGATCTTCTCGCAAGCTTTCCAACGATATATTATAATAGGCGATCGGGTCGGCCGGATCAAAAGTTATGGCCCCGGGAAGTCGAACCAGGAAACCCAGCTTTTTGTGCGAAGTGCGCACTTCGCCCGCTTTGGTGCGAAGTGCGCACTTCGCCCGCTTTGGTGCGAGTGCGCACTTCGCCCAGTTTTGGTGTGAAGTCCGACTTCGCCCCTTTCTGGGCGCACCTTGTAACTGGCAGGCTAGCAGGCTGGCAGAAAAATGACTAAGTGTCCGTGCGAAGTCCGAACGGCGGTGAGAATCAGCAAGTGCCGGTGCGCAACCCGACTTCGCAGCGAAGTCGGACTGCGCCCTTTGACCGGTGCGCAGTAGGGAAATAGTGCTACCCGATCGCGCTCGTTTTTCACCCGTGCTACCCGATTGTGCTCTAATCCCGGCGAAGTTGGATAGATCGCTTTGCAAGGCGTACACGTGTCAAGCATTATCATCCGACAAGTGTCCAACTTTGGGATCCGAGCCAAGACATGCCGAGCAAAAGGACAAGCATGGGCCGCACTACTTATGCCAGCCGCCTCATTTAAGACCGACGTGAGTTTCCACCGCCTCGCCTACCCACATTCTCGTCAATATAAAGTTCTACCCAACGCGCCGCCACGTGGTCGTTCAACCTTCGGGGAGACCATGCCGAGGGTACACTCCACTCGACAGAGGTCAAGACGTCAGCCTCCGCGGCTGCTTTTGTCGACTAATGTTTGATCGGGACGTTGTGCCCATTAATGTAACTGGGGGAACTTTGGGCTATAAATAGCCACCACGTTTTCATTGTAAGTGGTGGAAGGGGAATGTTTGTTAGGGAACTACCGTGCTTATCGTAACCGTGCTTCCGCTTATGAATACAATCGTATGCCCGGTTCTCGTTCTACTCGTCTTTATTCTTTTATGTCTGTCTTTCATTATATGCCTTAGGCCCACCTGTGTCGCGGCTCGTTGATTCACTTTGGCATTTGGCGATCAGGTTCCTCTAGCATTGCTTGCTTAAAGCACCTTCTGTACTTCATTATTTAAAGCATTCATTATAAATTTGGTAGCAGTTCCATCAGTTGTGTGTGACGTTGCTGGCCCGTATCTGGTGATTGATGCGATCCCTCGCCGTTAGTTCCTTGTAGGGAATGTTTGCTAGGGAGCCATTGAAGCCGTGCGGTTAAACTCTCTACCTAACACATATACCCGGCTCGACATCTCTAGGTTTACTTTCTACCCCCGTCGCTGTACGTATCCGGTGATTGATACGATCCCTCGCCGTTAGTTCCTTGTAGGGAATGGTTTTGCTAGGGAGCTATTGAAGCCGTGCATACGCTCGCTGGTGTATCGGAAGTACGCCTAGGTTTTGCGCTCCTTGTCATGCTCTGTGTTTGTATGCGATGAGTAGCGGTGATTGGTGTGTTCCCGCATCGTTAGTTCCCCCCCACCAACCTTTGGACATATTTGTAATCTCTTTCTGTACATTTATTTCTTTCCGTTCCTTTATCTCTTTCCTGTTCCCTTTAGCTTAAATCAATCTCCCCCTCCCCAAAAGGAGCCGGCCTTCTCCGGAGATCGGCCCGGAAGGCATCCCTTCCTTCCGGCCTTTCAATGTTGGTTCGCGGGTCCAGGGCGCAATAACGACAAATCCTTTCCTCGTGGCGGATTCGTGACCAACAGTTTTTGGCACGCCCGGTGGGACGCTTTGTCTCGCATTTGGAAGATCTCAAGCTCGTCCTCATTCGGGTTGATAGTTTCTTTCCGAATGCTTGGTGGGACAAGGAGGTTTCTCACCCCCAAACGAATTGAAGCACTGGTGCTCGCTTCATTGCTGTTCAAAATCAGAGCACCTGGCGACTCTGCACGTTCATATTCTTTCGAGTCCGAAAGACCGGTCCTAACGCCTTCATTCAAGCAAGAAGGTGGCGAGCGAGGAACCCGGGAAACCAGCCCGACTTTGCGAAATTGATACCAACGCTCCAGAGCGAGCGCGTCAGCCGGGCCGATTACCAAGCTCGCATAGACGAATCCGTGAGGTGAGACGATCGGCCTCCATATTTTAAGGAAGCCCGAGTTGGTGAATCTTTGGCTTGCCTTCATCCGGCAAAATCACCCGGCGACTCCGACCGAGTCGAAGATCCGGATTTCTTGATCGCAGGCGCCCTTTTTTAAGCTAATAGAAGACACCCCTGAGGAATCAAGGTTTGGTGAGCAGCCTTGACCTCATAAGCGGAGAAATGAATGTTCACCTACAGTCTCCACCGTGGTGGTATTGGCTCCAACCATCACCGCAACCGGTACCCGAAGAGGGCTCCCGTCTGAAAAATCTCCTTGCCACATTGTTCATCAATTGTACGGGTACCGGCATGAATGACAATCTGCCACGTTGCACCATGTTCGCGACCCGGCAAGCTTTGGGAGGCCAGCCGGACTTCAAAGATCATCTGAAGTACAATCGGATCCGGTCCGGCACTGCAGGTTTACCGGATAGGCAACCAAAGTTAGATTTGTGGTGGCGGCATGCCAATAGCGCCGCAAAATTTTGTGTAAATAATCCGGCTATTATTCAAAGTTTTAGTTGTTTCTCTTATTTCAGTCTGTGCAGTTGTTTTCTTTTTAAGTGTTCCGAGGAGGCAGTTGTCGGAGGTGGATCTGAAGAGCAGTTGCAGCGAGGGTGACTCTGTTGCCCAATGGATGAAGGCATGGGTCCTTTGCGCCGAGGCGAGCTCGACACCCCGCGAGCCGCCATAAATGTTGTCACATTTTGCACGGGGTGCAATGTTTTCAATTTTTTGTAAGAGAGCTGCTCTTCCTTCTCCCCCCTTTCTCTCTCTTCCCTACATTCTCATTCTTCTCAAAATTGACAACACTTGCCCTGAAAAATGGCTAAGTGTCGTGGCATGCTGAGGTGTTCGGGTTTTTCGCGGGCCATAAACAGGGGTGATAAAATGGACAAAATGAGCCCCGGATATTTTATTATTGCAGATCTTCTCGCAAGCTTTCCAACGATATATTATAATAGGCGATCGGGTCGCCGGATCAAAAGTTATGGCCCCGGAAGCCGAACCAGGAAACCCGCTTTTTGTGCGAAGTGCGCACTTCGCCCGCTTTGGTGCGAAGTTCGCACTTCGCCGTTGGTGCGAGGCGCATCGCCCGCTTTGGTGCGAGGCGCACTTCGCCCGCTTTGGTGCGAAGTCCGACTTCGCCCCTCTTTCTGGGCGCACCTTGTAATCGGTAGGCTGGCAGTCGGCAGAAAAATGACTAAGTGTCCGTGCGAAGTCCGAACGGCGGTGAGAATCAGCAAGTGCCGGTGCGCAACCCGACTTCGCAGCGAAGTCGGACTGCGCCCTTTGACCGGTGCGCGTGAGGGAAATAGTGCTACCCGATCGCGCCGTTTTTCACTCGTGCTACCCGATTGTGCTCTAATCCCGGCGAAGTTGGATAGATCGCCTTGCAAGGCGTACACGTGTCAAGCATTATCATCCGACAAGTGTCCAACTTTGGGATCTGAGCCAAGACATGCCGAGCAAAAGGACAAGCATGGGCCGCACTACTTATGCCACTCGCCTCATTTAAGACCGACGTGAGTTTCCACCGCCTCGCCTACCCACATTTCCGTCAATATAAAGTTCTACCCAACGCGCCGCCACGTGGTCGTTCAACCTTCAGGGAGACCATGCCGAGGGTACGACCCGCCTGACAGATGTCAGCATCAGCAGTTCCGCGGCTGCTTTTGTCAGCTAATGTTTGACTGGGACGTTGTGCCCATTAATGTAATGGGGGGAACTTTGGGCTATAAATAGCCACCACGTTTTCATTGTAAGTGGTGGAAGGGGAATGTTTGTTAGGGAACTACTGTGCTTATTGTAACCGTGCTTCTGCTTATGAATACAATCTGTATGCCTGGTTCTCGTTTCTACCGTCTTTATTCTTTTATGACGTCTTTCATTATATGCCTTAGGCCCACCTGTGTCGCGGCTCGTTGATTCACTTCGGCATTTGGCGATCAGGTTCCTCTAGCATTGCTTGATTAAAGCACCTTCTATACTTCATTATTTAAAGCATTCATTATAAATTTGGTAGCAGCTCCATCGGCTATGTGTGACGTTGTCGGCCCGTATCTCGGTGATTGATGCGATCCCCCGCCGTTAGTTCCTTGTAGGGAATGTTTGCTAGGGAGCCATTGAAGCCGTGCGGTTAAACTCTCTACCTAACACATATACCGGCTCGACATCTCTAGGTTTACTTTCTACCCCCGTCGCTGTACGTATCCGGTGATTGATACGATCCCCTGCTGTTAGTTCCTTGTAGGGAATGTTTGCTAGGGAGCTATTGAAGCTGTGCATACGCTGCCGGTGTATCGGAAGTACGCCTAGGTTTTGCAGTTCCTTGTCATGCTCTGTGTTTGTATGCAGTAAGTAGCGGTGATTGGTGTGTTCCCGTACTGTTAGTTCCCCCCCACCAACCTTTGGACATATTTGTAATCTCTTTCTGTACATTTGTCTCTTTCCGTTCATTTATTTCTTTCCTGTTCCCTTTAGCTTAAATCAATCTCCCCCTCCCCAAAAGGAGCCGGCCTTCTCCGGAGATCGGCCCGGAAGGCATCTCTTCCTTCCGGCCTTTCAATGTTGGTTCGCGGGTCCAGGGCGCAATAGCAGCAAATCCTTTCCTCGTGGCGGATTCGTGACCAACAACACCCACCTTAGAAAGCCTTCAATCCGCACGCGTGGGGCGTAACTTCCGCTAAACACTTTAGATATCCGAACTTTCGTCGGGATTTAAGCCTAAACACGAGAGCGATTGGGGTAGTGGATGAAGTAAAAAAATAGCAAAATGACAAACTTATATCTCCCCGACGATTAATAGAGAACAAGCTCAGACGTCGTTTTGGCAGCTATATTAGGCGGCGGATACAGTAGCGCAATCACGACAGCTTTACCTGTAAGTGCTAGCCAGAGGTATCACAAATACCAAACGCTGCAGTGCAATAAATTGCACTGATGGATTTTAATTATTCCGGGGACTTAGGGAGTGTATTTGATTTTTAACTTTTAATGAAGTAGTGCAGAAAATGGAAAATGCAACATACAACATAAAAGTGTCCACAGAAATAAACCACTAGGTGTCGAGCACTGCCAAAAATGCACCTTTACAATAATGCCAAAATTGCCTTTTTCAAAAAATTACTCTCTTTCCCCCCATGATTTTTGAAAAAAAAATGGTTCCCCCCTTAAAAAAAATTCTCTAAAGCATCTTTAAATATTTTTTAACTAAGGTTAATAAAAATAAATAAATTACTTCTTATAGTAAAAAATTATTAAAAAAAATAACTTTTTAACTATATAAAAAAAATAATTTAAAAATTTAATTATTAACCTTAAAAAAAAAAAATTAAAAAGATAACTTTAAAAAAAAAAAATTACCTTGTTTGGGGGGGGGTCGGCGGGTTTTGACCCCGCGACCTCAGGGCTCCCAGAGCCCAACCGCTCAGCTCACGACCACGTGAGCTAGCGGGCTGATCCGCTAAGGATCTCGGGAGCCCTCCTAGAAAAGGAGGCTCCACGGGCCCATAGCTCAAAGCGGCGCCACGCCTCCACCTCGGCTACGGCTCGGGTGGCGCTCGAGCGGCGGCTTCGAGTGGCGCTCGGGCGGCGGACGGGTGGCGACGGCGAGAGTGAAAAAAAAACTGTTATCTCACTCAAAAAACCTCGTGAAAAACTCCTCCTCTGCCTCACAGTGTTGTTTGAGGCTTGATTCAAACAACTCCACACTCAAAAAAACCTCAAATCTGCTCAAAAACGCTGCAACGCACAGTGCCAGTGACGCTCTCCAGGAGTAAAAATCGTTCGCTGGATGAAATCCGAGGACCAAATCAAAATTCTAATCCAGCCAATCTGCTCGGATTTAGATGCTGAAGCCAGATAAAGTTTCAGAAACAAGATCCACTGCTCCCAGAGTTAACAAAAAATAGCAATTGGTAAACTGGTTTGACGCGTTTTGACAGAGTGACGGGTTTGCGACAGAGTGCATTGAGTTTGGTTTTATTTCCAATATCCCACATCGATGGGACTGAGAGGTTTTAAGGTGTTTATAACACCTTATACTCCCCTTAGGAGTATCTCCTCTCAGGGAGATGCTACCCCGAGAGGGCACGGGCTCTCCTCCCGCGTGGGGTTGGTCGCCTTGCTGGCTGCCACCTGCTGCCTTGTTGGCTTCCGCCTCGTGCCTTGTTGTTCGATCCGACTTGCGCCTTGTTGACTTTCGACTTGGTAGTCGATTTGCCTTGGTTGTTTGTCGATCCCAAAAAATTTTGGGATTCCTCCCCGATCGAGTCGAGTCAGGCCTTTGTCTGGCCTATGTTCGCTTCACCCGAGTCGAGTCAGGCCTTTGTCTAGCCTATGTTCGCTCCACCCGAGTCTCACACTGCCCGATTGGGCTTCTTTCTAATGGAGAAAAAAACTCCTCCAAACTCGATTTCCAATGGAGAAAAAAAACAAAAGCTTCGCCCCTAATCATCAAAGCCTCGATCGCTACTAATCATTCAAAAATGAGAGCGGAGAGGTGGTGGCTCTGATACCATGTGAACATTGGAACTGATTCTCATTAATATGACCAAATATAAATAATACATTCGAAGCCAATAATAGTCCGGAGGTTACGGAACCACCCAGGACCAAAATAGGCGTTGTTATAACAAATAACGAGCCTAAAATATGTCCAACAATATAAAATTGTTAGGATCATAATAAATCAAATAAAATATTGAAATATGCTAACAATGGGATGATCTATAAGAATTAGCATGTCTTACCACACTCAAATAGATATAGTATCAAGATTTGACTAAAGTACCTCATTAAGATTATGAATAAGAATAATTACTCTGCCACAACAAGGGAGAACATAAACAATCTCCAGCATTGTTCTGATTGGAGGGAGTGTCTACCCATAAACACTGACAAATATATGAAAGGAGGTTAAAAATATCCCTAGTAAAAAAATGCCCTGAATGTAGCATGAGCCTTCTCAAAAAATGCTTATAAAGGGTAAAACAGAGATAGGTAATGAAACAAACCCAACATCATTATCGTATGTTACCTTTCAAAAGTAAGAGGACAAAATGTTTGTCTCAAGACGAGAAAATAATTCACTACACAATGCATATGATGCAACTTCTAATATGTAAAACAACATGTAGGGTAAAATTCATAAGTTTCTGACTCATGTAACTAACCATGACAGCATCTCAGCCTTCGATTATTAAAACTCTCATAGAAGCAATCAACCTATAAATGCATACTTTCCACCACCACAACTTCTATATCCAATTTTCAAACTATCTTTATAAAATTATCTTTACTACTTACAATAGTAGTTGTAAATTTTCACACAAACAAAGTAGTTAAGTGCAAATAACTTAAAGGAAATAGGTATGGCAGTGATCGACCAAGGCATTATGGTGCGACGATAAAGGGATTGCAATCATGTAAGCATGACCAAAGTTTAAATCCCACATTGTGATGGACAATCGCACGATAATGGGGCACATGATAATAAGTTTTGTTTAATACAACACTTTGGTTCACTGAAATAGATGTAATATGGGTGGGGTCTGTTTCAACCCCATATAACCAATTAACAAAAAAAAAAATGGAAACATGGGAGTGATAAAAAAAATAGAAACAATATGTATTACAAGGTTCTAAAAGCTTGCACTCATATATCACACCAAACATCAGAAACAAGGAACAAATTATACAACCAAAAGATACTGATACAACAAAATTTCAAGCTCATCAATAGGAGAGTTTGTGGATAAAAACCTTGTCTTTTGAATTCTTATCAAGTTTCGTCACATGAGCTTTTCCAACACTGAATATGCTACGTGAACCTCCACCTCCACCTCCACTAAATCCACTTCTGCGATTAAAATAAACAAGCGTCCCAATTGCAATAGCTGTAGGTAACAAGGAGAAGATTTCCTGCAGCCAAGACAACTCTGAAATGTATGTCACTGGAACATAATCATGTGGATCAACTCCCAAGTCCTCCTGAGCTTCTGTCAATTTGCGCTCAAATGACTCAACACTCCCAATTTCGAAATAATATTTGTAACGACTGCCACTTCCTCTGCTAGCATCTGGACGAATTTCATCATCTACATTAGAGTCATTTCTTCTAGAAATAGGACGAGGTGCATTCTTAACATAAACCTTTGCCACAGATTTGTGAGAAATTTCGATGCGGTCAACCAAACCATGTTCTAACAGCTTATTCTTGAACTCTTGAAAACTGATCTGCATATAAGCAATAAAACATGTCAGAACACCTTGTATAAATATGCAGTGAACAAAACTAGCACTGGACACATATTAGAACACTGCCCTGTACTGTAACGGTAAATCTATTTATACAGTTTCAACATATATCCTCTATTTACTAGTTCTGGCATCAGCATATGATTGTACTGACAACTTACACAAATGTTTGGATTACCAATGTCAAGTTCATAACAAAAAACACAGAAGAAATATTAAAGGATGTTCACTTTCATATGATTAAAAATAGTAAATAATTCAGCAGAATAATAAACCCTCATGCTATCATAACTTTACAAGGCATCCATCATTAGTACAAAAAGGGCATTCAGGACAATCAAACCCTAATTATATTTGTCAAAGATCAATTGAATATACAACTCAAATATTCAATACATACAAAGGCAATAATCCTTGGACTAAATCTCAGTAATAAAAAACCAGTGACAATATTGTTCTCAACCTGCCTTTTCCATGTTCATATTTTAAATGCTGGTGAACATGGATGCAGAGTTTGATATAGAATCAACCATGTCTGTTTGGATGATATCAAAGGATGCAACGGAAAGGGAAAAGTAAATGAAAGACCAGAAGAAGACAACCTAGTTGGCTGCTATCTTTCACCAACAGATATGGGATTCTCAGGAGTCGCATTCCAAAACACTGTATTACCCGATGTCAATGTCTTCCCTTCTTCCCTTTTCTATTAATATTGGCTTATGTAAATATAGAATGACTATGAATAACAAAGGACTAATCTCTTGAGCTTCTCAAGTCAGTTATCGAAACTAAATTCCTTTGAAGGTCGGTCCATAGAGAAGCTAGTACAGTACTTCTCAATAGCCAATACCAAGAGAATCGCATGCTTCTATATTGCATTGTATCAAGCCTAGTATGTGGCATTAGGTTGCTGGTTAAGGCATTGCAATGGAATCTCTCTGAATTTTTTCTCATGGACCAACAGGGGTAATTGCTGGGGGTAGTAAAAAGTGATTGTTATGGAAATCACTAAAACGGAGGAAGAAACTATATTAATTTTCATTAATTACCATAAAGGTCAACATGAATAGATGTGCATAAGCAAACAACAAAGGCAAGGGAAGGGCCACTCCAGCCTAACTAAAGTGTATAGAAAATGAGAGGAAGTCTTAAGCATGTTGCGTAAGTATAATAATGGATGAGCTTATCAAGCTCTCATGTTATTCTTATGCGGACTTTCCACTCAAAAAACAATTAATATTTTGGATCAAAAACTTTCTGATCTTGCCAAGATTGCTCAAGATTTTCTCACACCTCTTGTAGACCATTAAGCTGGCTTATCACTATGCATGTTTGTAAGTTTTGTTTCAATAGCAGTTTTGGTTCGTTTTGGTTTTGCAAATATAAAATATGTTTTCTTCCGATTTACAGCAATTGGCAGGGAATGAAGAGTTTCACATCCTAAACCAAGGTTCAAATCTCATGGGTGAATCTTAACATTTTTATAAAACGGCATGAACACAACCGGTTAAATTCCTTGACTTTCAAAGACAAGATCCAGGTTCGATTCTTGCCAAGTGATACATCTGTAATTGCAAAGCTTGTTGTAATACCATTATGTGGTCACGATGAAATATGAATGGGGCCCATTTCAATCCCATATAACCAATTAAAAAAAATGTGAAGAATACCCAACGGATATTTTCCATTCAAGATCTGCCCAATTGCTGGTAAAATGTAAGCCCACATTGAAGATACTAGGATAAGGATAATTGTATAATAACCATGTAAGATAAATTGTGCATAGGTACAATAAGTATACCACCACCACCAAAACCTTTACGAAATCATCCTATGGGGACAGGTAATTGGAGACTTATTGCAGAGGTCCACAATCCATGGGGACAGCTCACGTACTCCTTTCCTCACCCTCAAAAAGACATGTAGACATCTCAACCAGCAATATATGGGCCCAACAAAATAGAAAAACTTTAGAAGGAAGTATCTGCCCTAAACCTAGTCACATTGTGAAAGACCCCCCCTCCCATTTCTCATAATGGTTATTGGGTAAATTGAAGAATTGTGTAGGATGCTGACTGAAAAGTCATGACTATTATGTTCTTTTGAACAATTTTAGTTTGAAGCATATCTTTGTTTTAAGTTTTAACCACTCATGCACATTTTAAAGACCCTTACAGGGTTGTTTTGCAAACCATGACACCTTAGAGGAAAAAATAATCCATCACCTATCTAACTTTGTATTGGATTTGGGACCGTACTAGAAGTTTACCCAAATAAAAAAATGGCAATAGAAATTTCAACTACACAGAGAATTAACGATGGAAAAGCTAGTCATAACAGCCATGATGGTAAGTTGGTAACAGTGAGTGAACTCAAGGTAGGAAAGCTTGATACACCATGGCAATTTCATATGACAATTGGCATGAGGAATGGTGCCTAAATGTGCTCTCAAACTTGATAAATTCTCCATCCAAAATAGTTCCAGTAGATCGTTCCTAGGACCTTACGATATTTTTATTCTGTTAGAATAGATCACACATCATCAAGCCAAAGATGCTTACAATATGTCTATTGTTTAATATTTATACATATACATCACCAACTCCCCTTTTGCTTGGATTTCAGGGTGCTTTTCATTCATCCTCTTTTTGTGTTAAACACACCCCCAAGCACTTGTTGGAACACAGACAAATCTATAGTAACAAGAAGAAATCTCTATTAATGAAATATCTTTGTCTATTCCGATGGTCCTTGTAACACTATTGCTTATGGGTACTCACCTATGTGGACCCTATTGATAATGGTCCTGATGTTGATACTATTGTTGCTCACATTCTACTATATCATTTTGTTCTAAATGGAACAATTAACTAGTGAGCCTATCTCCTATCAGGGAAGAAACAATGAATGTTGAAAACTGCTGATCACAAGAGTTTCCATCCTCTGATACATCTGATGATGGTCAGATAACTCAGACCTGCTGTGGGGTCCAGCACAAACTTAACTGTCACATACCCATAGTGCTCAAGTAAATTATGTATTACCACGAGTTCTCATCCTTGTGTGTTTGGAGCAGGAAGGAAGGCCTCAGTAACAGTAAAATTTTAAAATAAGAAATGAAAAAAGAAAAAACTTATTCGGTAAACTTAAAATCCATGGAAGTTGACCAATTCACCAAGTGTATTTTATTCTGTATGGCTATGGATTAAATCAAGGCTGTGCTGCTATTTTAGTCTCCAACCAGACAATGAGAAAAATAGTATATCTGGCAATTCGCCCCACAGCCTTGATTTAATCCAGTAACAGTAAAATTTTAAAATAAGAAATGAAAAAAAGAAAAAACTTAATCGGTAAACTTAAAATCCATGGAAGTTGTGACCCCTCAGTAACAGTAAAATTTTAAAGTAAGAAATGAAAAAAAGAAAAAACTTAATTGGTAAACTTAAAATCCATGGAAGTTTTGACCAATTCACCAAGTGCATTTTATTCTGTATGGCTATGGATTAAATCAAGGCTGTGCTGCTATTTTAGTCTCCAACCAGACAATGAGAAAAATAGTATATCTGGCAAATTGCCCCACATAATAGTAACACAAAGATCCTGAGTGTATTAATTAGCACCAAAGCTACAATACAATAGAGAATCACACACTTCATGTGCATATATTTCATGGTAAAAGACTGAAGTAGATCAATGGGACTCAAGCATGTTAAAATGGAAATTAGTAATTACCAAGGCCAAAAGAATCCCAAGAGAAAAAAGGTGCAACCATGAAGACTAAAAACAAGACAAACAACGAGGCAAAACCAGAGAGAGAAGTAATTAAATATAACTTTAGCATAAAAGCATGCATAAAATTTAACTGTTTGTTATAGGATTGCAGAGAGCATGGAACCAAGCCACAAAATGAAAAAGACAAGCATATGTTTCAGACTATCACCTCTTGTTGATCACGGCCATTGAAACTCAAGAATCCCAGAACTGCAGCAATGCTCAACGTTAGAAAGAAATATTGCTGAAGTTGCTTCACAGATGGCTCATAGAAGCCTTTTGGTTCTTCAGACTTTGAGTCTTCTGGAGCATCCACATTAATAATGTTAAATAAAACAGCAGCTCACCCTGTTAATTTCATAAACATTTCACAAAGACACGATACAATTTCCCATAATTTGAATTTAAGCATTACATATGTATACTCCAGAATATTTGGAGATTAGAGTGTATTAATGGTATATAAAGCATTTACTACTAAGTTATTAGGGTAATGTTTATAATTTATTTTAAAATTAATTATCTGAGAATTACTATTTTAGTGGAAAATAATCTAGTATCCTCTCTATATCTTTCTTAATGCAAAGTACATTAGCAGCTCTATAAAGATCTGTGTTAATGTTTCAGGCTTGCCAAAGCATGGTCAAGGGTTGGATCGACAACATTCAACTGCTCAGGAATCAAAATATGCAGTCCCTAATACAGAAAAAAAAAAGACAAATGTCAACATAAATTGCTTTTATTAAAATTTCAAAATTTGTAATGTCCTCTTTCTAGTTAGCTAGCTTATCAGTTGAGATTAGCCTACTCAAGGGTTCCCGTAGGCTAAGATGGTTGTGTGGGAACCTTTGGTAGTCTTCTTCAGGCGCCACCAGCTTTCAGTTGCCAGTTTTTGGTGACATTTCAGGCAGAGGATGGGGACTTACTATTTATAGTAAGTCAGTTCCTAGGGTTTCAGTCAGAGCGGATGGCACGATGTGATTGTTCGGCGAAATGGGTATCCAAATCTATGATCAGTTGGTGGTTTGGTTATGCAGAGCTCAAAGATTTTAATGCCCAAAGTTAATTATATAAAATTAAATTAATAATTTAATTTTATATAAGTTGAGACTTTATTTTATAAATGAGTCACTTAAATTATCTAATATTTCACAAAGTGACTTTATAAAGGTGCAAAAGGGGTACACCATACATGAAAGGGGAAAAGTAATGTTCTAGAAACAATTTTAAAATAACTTTTCCCTCCGAAAAGGGGTCGACCCTCTTGGAGATCTTTTAAAAGGGATTTGGCCGCTCATTTTCAACATTCAGAGTTTGAAATTTGCTTTGGCATTTCTTGGAGAAGGCTTGTAGAGAAATTTGCAGGGTTTCAAGCTTATTGGGGACGGAAACCTCCAATAGGGACATCCTCTTCGGGTATGAGAGATTACCCATGGTGGATTTTGTTGGCGATTTCATAAGGAGATAGCACAAGGAGCTTCATTGCAGAAATATTCACAGATATTGGGAAGATTATTCAAAGGGTTTATTCAGATTTCAGAAGTAATTTCAGTGCTGGTTTTAATTGTTGATCTCTACCACAGGGCCGTACCAATTTGCACTGTGAGTGGCGTTGGGTTTGCACATTGAGCAAGGGTTCTTTTCCATTTTGATTGTCACCATTCAATCATCTCTATCGGCCCAATTTGGAGACAAATTTCAGAGACACAAGGAGGTTTCGAAGTGATTTGCTTGCTTGCTGGCCGTACATCTGCACAGCCATACAGTCATTGCTGGCGTGACAGTTAGAGAGCTGGGCAATTCATTTCAGGGCTGTCCATAGCACCATACCTTGGCACCTAGGGCTGGAGGTGACAAAGCAATCAATTCCTTGCTGGAGATATTGGTATTTCTTGAGCTGTGTGACACATTCAATTGTAAGGATTGCTGATGTACATTCTGAACAAGTAAATTCCAGATCTGAATAAAATAGTGGTGTTTGCATTTCTGATCTTCTCCTCAAAAGGGTTTGTAATTCTTTGCATCTAATATCTATATACCGAATTTCACAAGATTCTATTGAGTACTTTCCAAGTTCTGCTGATTGCAAGTTGGCTGTCTGGTTATTTCTGAGTTTTTATTTAAGTCTGAAAAATACAAAAAAATTACATATTTGCAAAAAAGAAAAAAATATTAGTGCAGATCAGAAGGGGTTGTTACAAAAATACTGAAGAATGGAAAAATAAAGACAAAGCCAAACCACCCATAAAATAAAAATAAAAAAACTCTGTTTATTCCCAACTTCTGTTTGTGCATATTCACAAGCCTGTCAACTAAACTAGGTTAAAGAATTGTTTGAAGCAGTTACATTTTCTTGGCCATACAATGCCTGAGAAATAAAACTAAATGAAATTAAATTATGCTCACAGATGACCAAAGTAGTTTAACAGGACTCAAAACTACAAGAGTTAAAGTAGACAGTATCCAGGTAAAAGAAAAAAAACACCCATGAAGAAAGAAAAAGAATCACCACAAACTAAAAGAATAAATATGAAATTCAAAATCAGAAAAAGATTTAACCATAATAATATAACGATATTACTTTATTTTAATGGTAATTTTTATTCACTTATGGTTGTTAATATGTATGTCAATTGTAGTTAAGAGATTATGTATTTCGAACAATAAATCAGAGGATAACAAGAATGCAATATGCAATAAATTAAACACACATCCATCAGTACTCAAAACAGCAGCAATGATCTTTCATTACTCTATGGAGCAATATATGAACAAACCAGCCTCATATGACAGCAACGTGCATGCAATGCTATCTCAAAAGAATGTACAGCAATACAACCACACTCGAAGAACATACCCAAGGATGGTTAAGGGGTGAATTACCCATATGACAGCAACGTGCATGCAATGCTATCTCCAAACAGCATACCCATCAACCATCAAAAGAATGTACAACAATACAACCACACTCTAAGAACATACCCAAGGATGGTTAAGGGGTGAATATACACAGAAGCAGGTATCAGGGAGCAGTTGCAACCAACTAACCACCATGCAACCCAATGTGTAGCTACATTCATCAATTTTGAAAATACCTCATATAATGTATTTATTGAAACATAAGGATGTCACACACACACGTGACAACACCGTGACATGTATAACAAAATAAGAAATATGTAGAAGACACAGATGCTCAAAGGACAACTCATTGCAATGGCGCTTGAGCTGGCTCACCCACTGCTAATCAGTTTTGTCTAGCTCCTGCTGTAACTACTGCTGCTGAAAAGTAGTGGTCAAACGGTCTTTGTCATACTCAACTCCTTGTGGCATTTCTGCAGCTCTGCCTCGAGGCCAGCAATGTGCTGATCCCTAGCATAAAACTGCTCCTATTGCTGGCGACAAATTGACTCCAACTCCTCCCATCATTGAGTCGCCTCTCCTTCGACTTATTCTCTCAAAATTCACAAGCCCTCTCTGAAATGCTAGGCATGTTGTCTCTAATATTTCATTAGCTAGTGGAACTACTCAAAACACTCTTGGTGTATTTGTGTGCTATCCGCAAAGCACTAAACAAAATAGGCAAGATAGTTGACTTGTCAATATGATACCTCCAGCTACTTTGTAATTGCATGTCACTTCACTATAGACAGCATTTGGAACTCCTCTGCCTGCTTTGGTGTAAGGTGCACTGCAGGGGGATGGAAATATAAGACCATTGTACCCTGTGGCAAATATGGCGTCTGAGAGGTCCGAGGTGTAGACCAATTGGTTCATCCAAACCCCATAAGGGGGCGGAGGTCCAAGGTTCAAATCTCGGGCCTCGCCGGACTGAACGCTTGTCCCTTTCCTGGTGCTTTCAGCGGCATAAAAGGTTTAAAATGATTGTGGCATGGTGGTTATAGGGGCGGACTGCGCGAATATTTGTGTGGCGGCTTCTAGGGCGGATCGCGCGAGAATACTGTGGCGGCCATAAAAGCTGGACAGCCTGCCCGGATTCGTGGCGGCTACCGATTTCACCATGTAAATTCAAAAAAAAAAAAAAAAAAATGGCGTCTGAAGGAGTTTATGTGTCTCATGCTCCCATGCACACAGATCCTTGACACCTCCAATTGTGTTTGTCGATCATCTCCTAAAGACCAATTATATAGTTTACAAATGTTACATGTCAATCACAAAATTGATACTCCCCATGTAGTGAGGGGACTCGTCAAAAATTCTTCCTATCAACTCATTAAGCTGGATCAAAAAACCCAACTAAAGCATGTCTCCTTTATGCCTCGCAACAATTTATGATCAGCAAGCACAAGTAAATCCATCGCTCACCTTTAAGGAGGTAATTGTAGCTTTGTCTCACCCTTGTCTATTGTGCGTTGCTAGTCCTCTAGTGATGGGCAATGTCCTCTTTAGTGGTAACTATCTTTAACTTCTGTGTGTCTCTCTCCAAAGGTTGTTATTCCTCATCCTCCTAATGAAGCTCAATCTCCTCATTTACCTAACGAGTCGATTTCATGATCTAGTGCTCGTTATGCATTAGGTTTAGACAAATCTACCTGCAACACATGCTCCTCAAAATTAGGAGTCGCCATGAACAAATTGGCACCTTCCTCATATTTCTCCCTTGCATGTTGCCAACCTCCATGGTTTGAGTCTTATCAAGCTCAATTGGTCTGGCATTGCTTCCTTCTTAACAAACCCCCTTTGTCTATACTTTGAACAAAAAATCCTCAATTGTAGGGATAAATAATATTATCCTCTTGCGCAAGAGACAATGGTATACCTATCAAAAAGTGTTCCACTAATGCAAGGGTTGTGCTAGATCACTCGGCTCCTCGTCCTCATCCTGAGCAGGTTCTTCTTCCACTGAAGACTCTCACTATGGCTTATCCCCCTTACAATGCAAGCCACCACCACCAAAGTGGGTGTGACATCCACCCAATATATGTTGGAATCAAAGTATTATGCAAACATTGAAGCATGATAACATTTCATCTACCTTATCTCCAAAATGATACATATAAATACATATAATTGTTATCCGTTATCAAGAACATTCGTATCCATTATCCATTATCAAGAATATCCATGTAACGGATGTAATGAAGATATAACCAAATAATGTAATAAAGTTATCTAACATCCCCCCTAGTACATTATTTGGTATCGCAAAGATGTGAAGGTGTCGATCATGGCCGATAATGCACGTGTTACAAAAAAAAAACTACCCCCTCCTTTTAATGTTTACTTCCTAGGGTAGTAAAATAAAATTGTGGTCTAGCTCTGGCTCTAGCACTTGCTCTTGCTTTGACTTTGGCGATCGCACTGGATCAAGCTCTAGCTTGGGATTTGGCTCTAGCTCTAGCTTGGGCTCTGGCTCTGGCTCTGGCTTAGGCTTGGCTCTGGCTTGGGCTTGTGCTCCGGCACTGGCTCTAGCTTTGAGTAATTCCCTTTGCATCTGCCTTTGGGTCTACCTCTAGTTCTGCCTCTGGGTCATCACCTTTAGGTCTACTTTTGGGTCATCGCCTCTAGGGCTGCCTCTGGGTCATCCACCACCCATTCGGAATCTTCCATGTGATGTTTACTACAAGCTTTGTCACTACAGGCTTTCTGAGCATAGCCCGGGTCTCATCTCAAGAATGAATCCCAAGATTGCATTGCTCCATGGGAAAACTATCACTATGGTTTCTCTCAACCACCAAACTTCATCTTATCCTTGCTTTCTTCTAAGGACAAAACCTTCTCTTGTAAAATCCATTCAACATTTCTTTCACTCTATCCCATTCTATCACATTCATCCATCCATAATCAACATGTATTTTTTTGGCCATTTTATCTTTGTGCCAACAATGTTTTTTAGAGTGAATATTACCACCACAAATCTCACAAGGATGCAAATTCCAACACCTAGTTGTCACAGGTCCGGATCATCCACAATGACTACATCAATTTATTCTAGGAGTTTTATTCTTTGCATAGGTTTCTCTTTTCATAAACTAAATCCCACCACTTCCTATTGAACCATCATAACCAAGGTCGTCATTCTTTGGCCTTACATTTGGCATTATGGACTTTCTTATGCCTTGCCCATGCCTTCCCAATCTTGTGCCACTATATACCATTCTTCTCATTGAATTTGCACCAATTCCTTTGGTGTGCTTTTCAAAACACCCAATTTCTTCATCATCACTATGTTCTTCATCAACATGGCCTTCAACATCACTATCACCAACAATGTTCAAACATCTAAACTCTTCATCATCACTATGGTCTTTAGCAACATGGCCTTTGTCATGGCCAACATAATCAACAAGATTGAGCATGAGATCATGATGCTCATCTTTAATACTATCATCAACAATGACATCAAGGGTAAACAAATCATTCTTATATGAACCAGTTGCAATTAACTCGCCATTTATAGTGATGAAAAAATTCTTCTTTCCATCTACAACCCTAAATTCAACTGCCATGCCTCGATCGAACATTTGTGAAACACGTAGCAAGTTGTTTGCTAGTTCGGGTACATATAGCACATTCTTAATTGTACAGTTTCCATCAGTCAAACTAACAAGAACATTTCCCACTCCTTGAACCTAATAGGTCTTATCATCAACAATTGTGAGTGGTCTCCCATATTTTGCTTGTAGAATCAAACCACATTTGTCTCCAATCATATGTTCACTAGCACTTGAATCAATATGCCAAAAATCATCCTTTGGTTTTGTCACTACCTTGGTAATCAGTACCTTGTGTCGTAGTTCTAAATCTTGTTCATAATCATATTCTAGTTATTCATGTGCAACATGCCCTTGTTGTTGCTTGGGATATGATTTGAATTGAGGAGGCTTGTATGCTTGATCCCTTCAAGTCAAAGAATTGTATCTACAAAGCTTTGTATCATGTCCTTTCTCACAAATATGACAGTACCTCCTTTGTTTTTGAGGATGTTTTTGTGAGGAAGAAGTGGAAGGACCCATTTGAATCTTTTGTGGTTTCTTTGTTGAGAAGAGTGCATTATTGCACAATTGGTCCCCTAATTGATTGCTTGTTTCCTCGTGTTGAAGCATGTTTACCAACTTTTCAAAAGACACCCTTTTGTTTGATACTTGTAAAAAAGTGACCAGCATTTGATATGAATCAATGAGAGCTCTAAACATAATGGGTACTAAGAACTTGTCTTCTACCTTTTCCCCATGGTATTCAATTTTACCTTCAATTTCGTAATTCTGTAAAGAAATTGCTCAATACTTTCTCCATCCTATACCCTCAATGTATAAAGTTGGGATTGAAGGTGAAGAATTGTGGCTTCATTCTTCCCTTCAAATATAGTGGAAAGTATATCCCATGCTTCTGTTGATGTCTTTGCTTCACTGATGTGTGGTTGAATTTTATCTGCTACACCAAGAGTGATGAGCATTAGCACCTTGGCATCTCCTTCCTCAAACCTCATGTCGAGTTTCTTCTTCGATGTCTATGTCCCAGAGTTTCTCAAATACTATGATGGTCCTCATCTTGATTTTCCAATGTGCAAAATTTGGGCCTTTGAGCAATTGTGATTCTGTGTGAAACAATTTTGATGTAGCCATGGTGAGGGTTCCTTATATCTCCAAAATACTCCCCCTTTCTATATACCACCATTCCTATATACCGATCCTTTTTATATACCTACCCTTCCTATATACCCGTTGATACATGGAAGAAGCTAGTCCTCTCGATATACGTAGTCGTACGTGAGAAAGACCTTAAGGTCCATGAAAGAGACCGATACGTGGTACCAAGGTAGTACTAAAAGGAATTCACCCTATCAATGGCACCTACTTGAAGAGGAATCCTTGTACTTGGACATAACTTCCCTATATACTTGGAATTTCTCAATTTCAAGATTTATGTCTAACAATAGTGACGAATGCGGTAAAAATTCGAGTGGAAAGAATCACAAAAAAATGTCCTTATTTCTCCTCGACAATTTATAGTGTCGATGCCCAAACGTTGTTATGGGGCAGTTGTGTTAGGATTTAGATATAATAGCTCAACGCAACAGCTTTACCTGTAAACGCAAGCCAAAGGTGTTGATACCAAACGTTGCTTATGTGTGTAAGCACGTGTAAGTGATATACAAAGCATGCAATTTTTTACTACCTGCTTTGAACTTTGCAAAATTACAATAAGTGCATCTTTTTATAAAAGTAATTTTTGCAGCTTTCTCCTATGCCAATATTAATGCCCTTGCTGAGACTTGAACCTTCAACCTCATTTTTAAAAGTTTCTTATTCTTTTTCAAAGTGCCAACTCTTCTACAACTTGCTATATGCTTAAAAGAGAAAAGTAATTTACTTGTAACCCCTTTTAACATAATGCAATTTCAAAGCAAAAATTAAGACGCAAGGAATTGAACCTATGACATTCCCTTCGAAGACCTCCACACAAGCTTTGAAGCCAATTAAGCTATGCACCTTGTGTGTATTGTTGGCTTTCTTCCCCGCTTCTCTTCCTTGCTTAGGGCCACCCAACATTTAATAAAGTGTCCCACAATTTACCCGCATCCAACTGCGCGTCATCTTCAGCCAAGCATGCAGCAAAATGTCTTACTCCTCTAGTCCCCTCTTAGCAAAGTAGTACCATGTATAAACAGCACCTTCATGCACCACTCAAGCAACGCACAAACACTGGTTATTTTACGTCGCTCCCATCAATGTTGAACATAACTGCACCTCTAGTGCAACCCTAGCACACCTCAGACAATGAACAGGATAATGATGCTTGTTCCAATGAAAACAAATCCTCTGCCATGGATGAAGAAAAAAAAAATTTTAATTGCAGCCTTGGCGACTCCACGTGCGTTCTATTAGATGCAGCGAATGTGGCATCTCAAGCAAGACCGCCAAAAAACACATCAATGTGTGAAAAAAAAAACAAAACATTTCCTTCCTAAAACACATGCACATGGCCAACAGTTGACATCACTTGCTCTAAATGAATATGCACACACAGAAGACAATTTGGATATTTTTTTTCTTTTTATTTTATTTCTTTAAATAAATGAGATTACCTACAAATAGGAATATTCATCAGAAGGCTCTGTACTTTGCATGAGACGTAACAGTTTGACATCCAAAGCACCTTCTCACTTTGCAAGAGGACATATCCATGTAGCAAATGACAAAAGAAAACTTCTAGTGCCTTTGCACTCCGCAATCCCCCAAGAAATTTATCACATCTCCATACATTTGAACAATGCAACAAACTAGAGTTCTGCTGGTAAACTCAAAATAAAGTTTTCTTTCCATAGCATGGCAACAAACTAGAGTTCGTCTGGCAAACTTAGAATAACGTCTTCCTTTCATAGCATGGCAATGTTTTGACATCTCCAAGGAGCACTTTCTTTGATGGATAGCATCACAGCCACTTTTACTCCACCCGGGAGCAAAACAAATAATAGTATACGGACATCGATGTCTCAATAATAGCGCATGTTCCTCTGAATGGCATTTGCAGAGCAAGCAAGATTCTTGCAAATTCAATGTTAAAAACTCTACGTCTTCAAGATGCAACAGGTAGACACCTCTGCATATGCATGGACTGCGACATTATTGCTCTAAGACCGGATGTTGGAATCAAAGTATCATCCAAATATTGAAGCATGAAAACATTTCATCTACTTTATCTCTGAAATGATACTTATAAATATATATATCCATTATCCGTTATCAAGAACATTCATAAAAAATGTTCATGTCTATTACCCATTATCAAGAATATTCATTTGTAACAAATGTAATGAAGATATAAATAATGTAATAAAGTTATCTAACAATATAACACCGTATGTGTCCCCTCTATGATATCAATTGGGTGCCCCACTTCAATAGGTATACATGATGGACTTGCACCACACCTAGCATCAAAGCAATGGCGTTGAACACCATTGAGAAAATCTTCATTCTCCATTGCAAAAATACATGTGTATTCTTTGACAAATGCTAGGCCCAATCATACTTGACCTCATCCATAGTTCCTTGCATATATAGCACAAGCCATGTCAGAATCTTCGATGTTGGAATCAAAGTATCATCCAAATATTGAAGCATGAAAACATTTCATCTACTTTATCTCTGAAATGATACTTATAAATACATATATCCATTATCCGTTATCAAGAACATTCATAAAAAATGTTCATGTCTATTACCCATTATCAAGAATATTCATTTGTAACAAATGTAATGAAGATATAAATAATGTAATAAAGTTATCTAACAATATAACACCGTATGTGTCCCCTCTATGATATCAATTGGGTGCCCCACTTCAATAGGTATACATGATGGACTTGCACCACACCTAGCATCAAAGCAATGGCGTTGAACACCATTGAGAAAATCTTCATTCTCCATTGCAAAAATACATGTGTATTCTTTGACAAATGCTAGGCCCAATCATACTTGACCTCATCCATAGTTCCTTGCATATATAGCACAAGCCATGTCAGAATCTTCGATGTTCTTTGCTTGCATGACAACCTCGACATCGCGAAGCACATTGTGCACCAATACTCCATGCGCAACAACTACATCCTCAAATCATAGCCCTACATGATAACAACTTCAACACTTGATCAGGAGTCATGGTGTTGATGACATAGAACTGAGTAATGAATTTTCAATAGTCTTCTCTCCAAATTCTTCTCATTTAACGGAATTGTTGACACTCAGGCATAAGGAATAGTAATAGCTGATAAATGGATAGGAAGGACCGATGAGTGAGGCAATTTAGCAATTTACAGACCATCAAGCACAAGAGATCAATTTAAGCTTCCCAATCTAAAAATCATCAAGCCCATGGTCAAAAGTGGCAGTATAGACTCAAGTTTGAGCATTACAAGGAATATTTAATATAATGGGTGTATGACCAAACTGATATAAACAGAGGAGACCCATGGTATTTAGGAAACAGCATTAGCTCCACCAGCTTGCTTCAAAATTTGGAAACATGGCTACAAACAAGACTGACGAAAGCATGAGATTCATCTGAGTCGATTAAGGATCTATCTGAAGAATTTCACGAAGCAATGATTCATTCCGATTGATATCAATTATAAAGATTACAATGTGGTTACAATAAGTTGGTTTATGAAACCAACTTGGTGGTTATTAAACCAACCTAGAGAGCGCCTACGTGCGCTATCTTTTGCTTCAATATGCTTATAACAATAATGTAAGACATATATGCTAACATCCCCCCTTATTACATTATTGGCAAATTCCAATAGTATCTCGAAACTTTTCATATTTGATACGCCCAAGTGCTTTGGTAAAGATATCTGCAACTTGCGCATCAGTAGGAATGTATTGAAGTTGTATATGGTGCTTTGGAACTTCATCTCGAATGAAATGACATCTGGTATCAACATGTTTGGTACGTTCATGAAAAATTGGATTTTTGACAAGATTCAAAACACCTTGATTGTCGCAAAACAAATGAAGAGGAAGATTCTTTGGAAGACCCATGTTTGTAAGAATGCGACTTAACCACATTATCTCGCAGACTGCTTCACTGGCTGCACGATATTCTGCCTCTGTAGAAGATAAAGCAACCACATGCTGCTTCTTACTGTGCCATGAGACAGGTCCAGATCCCAGATGAAAAACATATCCAGAAGTGGATTTACGATCATCAATGGATCCAGCATAATCCGAGTCCGTGTATCCTAGTAAGAAAAACTTATTATTCTTTTTGTATTCCAGACCATAATTTGTACTACCACGGACATAATGAAGAACTCTTTTTGTTGCTTTCCAGTGACTCACCTTAGGCTCTTGCATGAACCTTGAAAGATAGCCCACAACAAAACTGAGATCTGGCCTGGTATTTGTCAGATATAGGAGACTCCCAATTAATCGGCGATAGAGAGTACCATCTACCCGAGGTGATTCATCATATCGTGATAACTTAAGTCCTTGCTCCATTGGAGTTGCTTTTGACTTACAGTTAGTCATCCGATATTTTTCTACTAAAGTCTTGGCATATTTCTTTTGTGTTACTCTAATATGAAATCTTTTCTGAGTAACTTCTAAACCAAGACAATAGTGCAGAAGTCCTAGATCTGTCATTTCAAATGATTGCTTCAAATCATTTTTCACTAAGTCAATCATTTTTTTCGAGCTTCTTGTTATGATCAGATCATCTACATAAAGTACAAGAATCACTATATCAGAACCATTGTTCTTAATATAGAGATTTGCATCTGAAGGACTTCTTTTGAATCCATGTTGCACAAGGTGACTGTCTATCTTGATATACCAAGCTCGAGGAGCTTGTTTGAGCCCATACAAGGATTTGATCAACTTGCATACTTTTTGTTCTTGCCCCTCGACCACGAATCCTTCTGGTTGAGTCATGTATACTTCTTCCTGTAAGTCACCATTCAAGAAAGCACTTTTAACATCCATCTGATGCAACTTCCACCCAAACTGAGCTCCCATGGCACAAAGTACTCGAATGGTAGTCATTTTTGCAGTAGGGGCAAAAGTCTCTTCATAGTCTATGCCTTCTTTCTGAGCATAACCCTTCGCAACAAGTCGGGCTTTATGCTTATCAATAGATCCATCTGCCTTATACTTCACTTTGAACACCCATTTGCAGCCTATGGGTTTCTTTCCTGTTGGCAGATCGACTAACTTCCAAGTATTATTTTTCATGAGAGACTTATGTTCTACATCCATGGCCTCTTTCCACTGTGGTTTATCAAGTGCATCTTGAACCGTTGTAGGTTCATTTGCATTCAATGCAGACATATAAACCTTTTCTTCATCCTCATCTTCTTCTCTATCATTTTTTGTACCCACTGACAAATCATCAAAGTGTTGACAAAGTTCGTCAACCTCTGAAGTAGATTCCTCTCGCTCTCATTTTTTGAGTCATACTGCGAGTACATGGCCTATCTAGAGATAGATCTGGAAGGGAATTCAACTTAGCATCTCTCAAAGTGCTAGTATACCATTTTGGGACTTTCTGTTGTTGTTGTGGAAGTTGAACCTCCTTCTTAGGTTCTTCTTCATCTAGGTATACAGCTGTAGATGTGTCTTTTGATGTGAAAGCTTCATCAAATACAACATCTCTACTTACGTGTGTCTTCTTGGTCTTAGGATCAATCAATCGATAACCTTTTGAATACTCATCATAGCCAAGAAAGATACACTGCAGGGTTTTCTCATCCAACTTCCTCCTTTTCTGTTTTGGAATGTGCATGAATGCTTTACATCCAAACACCCTTAAATGAGAAATGGAGGGTTTCTTACCACTCCAAGCTCCTTGTGGTGTTTTCCCTTGTAGAGCTCTAGTGGGTGCTCTATTTAGGAGGTATGATGTTGTGTTTATTGCTTCTGCCCAATATTGATCCTCAAGATGTGCTCCCTTTAGCATACATCGAACCATTTCCATAATGGAACGATTTCTCCTTCTCGCAACTCCATTCTGCTAAGGTGTATAGGTTGTAGTCAGTTGTCTTTTGATCTCATGTTTCTTAAGAAAATCTGAAAACTCTTCAGAGGTGTATTCCCCCCTCGATCTGAGCGGAGGGTTTTTATGAAACATCCCGACTCCTTCTCGACAAGTTTCTTGAATTGTTGAAAGTAGAGAAATGCTTCTGATTTCAACTGAAGAAAGAAAACCCACATCTTCCGTGAGTAATCGTCAACAAACAGTTGAAAATACTTCTTTCCACCATAGTTGGTTGGCATAGGACCACACAGATCGGTATGTACCAGCTCTAAAGGGTTTTTAGCTCGAGAGGAGCTAGTTTCAAAAGGTACTCTGTGTTGCTTCCTTGCTAAGCAATCCGAGCACACTGGTAAGATAGATGAGAGTGGAGGAAGACCTTTCACCATCCCATATCTGTGTAATTCAAGCAAATATCCTGAACTTAGGTGCCCATAACGTCTATGCCAGAGAGAGGTGGCCTCCTTTGTAGTTGCAGCCAGAGCAACATGAGGAGTTGAAAGAGCATCTAGAATGAACAAGCCATGTTTGTAGGATCCGGTTGCAACATGTTTACCACTGTGGGTTATAAAACATCTCTTCTTGCCTTTGACAACTCGAAACACGACATCCATGTTTCTATCCAACATTTGTGTGATCGAGAGCAGATTATTGGCTAATCCCGAAACATAGAGAACCTTCTCAATTTGACAATTACCATCAGGAAGGGACACAGAAACATCCCCTTCTCCCTTTACTTGATAGACTTGATTGTCAGCAATTGTGACTGGCTTACCTTCTTTCTCCTCAAAAGTATCAAACCATGATTTGTCCCCAGTCATGTGTTTGCTAGCTCCTGAATCAATATACCATACAACATCTATCTGGGAAGACGAAGTATGGGTCATGAGCACCTTGTGTGCTCTTTCAGAGTCAAAATCTGAATCGGACCCAGGAGAATCTGAGTCTGAGTTGGAGTCAACATAAGCAACATGGCCTTTAGGTTGCTTATGTTTCTTGTTGTATTTATGTTTGTCTTTGCCCTTCTTCTTAGGACCTTGATCATTTTGTTGCTTGTTTTTGAACCAACACCTGTTGGTGTCATGGTTATTCATATCACAAATCTTGCAATATTTTTTATCCTTCTGCTGATTTTGCTTCCCTTTTCCTTTGGAAGAAGAACCCCCTTTTTGAAACTGACCTTGTTTCTTACCACTTTGTTGTGTGGAAAGGGCATTATCTGGCACTTCATCTTTTTGAACCTGATTTGCCTCCTCGGTCTGAAGCAAATTTACCAGCTCCACAAATGATACTTGTCTACCAGAAACATTGAGAGAAGTGATCAACATCTTGTAGGAATCTGGCAATGCTCTCAAGATGACAGATTTCAAGATATCATCATCCACTGGTTTTCCCATGGCATTCAATTTGGCTTTCAAGTCAGCCACTCTGCAAAGGAATATATCAACTGTTTCCCCAGAATTCATACTGAGAGTATGTAGTTGAGTTTGAAGGTTTAGAATAGTGGATTGATTCTTTCCTTCATATACTCGTGATCAAGGCATCCCAAGCTACCTTACTAGTTTTTGCATCACAAATATGAGGTTGCACCTCATCTGTAGTAGCAAGCAAGATAAACACGAGACTCTTCTTGTCCTTCTTATCCCAAGCATCCCGATCTCGTTCTCGTTGTCCGAGGGCGCTTTGCAGTGCCGATCACTACATCCCATAAATCTTCCAACCGAAGAATGGCTTTCATCTTTGTTTTCCATGGAACAAAGTTAGGACCTTTCAACAACTCGTGAATCCGAGAGATACTTGTGAATTGTGGCCATTATGAAGGTTCCTTATATCACCAATTGGTCTCCCTTTCTTTATACCGCGCGATCTTTATATCGTAACCATTCAATATATACCCGCCCTTACGTGAGGGAGACTATAGGTATATATGAAAAGTATACTACTCAATATGTACCCGCCCTTACATGAGGGAGACTATAAGTACATATGAGAAGCACAATATATTGAACATAGGCGATATTGAAAGGGCATCGTGTTGTTAATGACACCTACCATAGAAAGTTTTATTCCTCATGCGTGGGGCGTAACTTCCCCTAAACACTTTGGAAAAAAACCTTCGTCAGGATTTACGCCTAACAACAATCACGATGTGGGTATGAGATGGAAAAAAAATAGATCTGGTTTGCCTTATTTCTCCCCGACGATTAATAGAGAACAAGCTCAGACGTCGTTGTTGCAGCTATATTAGGCGGCGGATACAGTAGTCCAAAGCACGACAACATTACCTGTAAGTGTGGACCAGAGGTATCTCAAATACCGAACGCTGCTATGCAATAAATTGCACAAATAGGGTATAAATTTGGGGTCTTATTTTTATCTGTAATTTATGATTGTTAATGCAAGAAAACAGAATATTTAAATGCAAAAAAAACAATCACAAATGCCCACAAATTTAAACACCTATTACAAATCTAGCAGATTTTTCACTCTCAAATGTTTTGATTTCCCCCCTTTATCTGACAATTTTGCAAATGAATCATGTGAAGACTGTCCCCCTTTCGTTTTGCAAAATAGAGAAGGAAGTAAAAAAAATTTGTACCTTAACTCCAAGAAAAAAAACTTTGATGGAAGCCTTTTAAGGTGTCAATTTTGGACAGCATAGGCGTCAATTTCAGGAGAAGCGTCAATCGAACAGCTTGGGGCGTCAAAAAACCCCACCCGCCGTCAACAAATTTCCACCGCCGTCAAAAAAAGAACAGGGTGTCAAACAACACTACCACCCGTCAATACATGCGCAGCGAATGGAACCCGCGACCTCGCGGCGATCAAGTACAACACAAACCACGTGAGCCAAAAGGCCCGACGAGAGTAAACAAGAACCAAGCAAATCTTATCACTTCGGCAATGGAGAGAAGAAAGGAAAAAAAAATTAAAACCCTTATACCTCCCCGCAGCGAATGGAACCCGCGACCTCGCGGCGATCAAGCACAACACGAACCACGTGAGCCAGAGGGCCCGACGAGAACCTCGAGTGCAAAGGAATTTTTTTTAAAAAAGCAATAATCCCACATGGCCTATGCTGCCACTGTAGGATGCTTTAAAACTGACGAAGGCCATATGAGATTTCGGTTGCCTTCGGGCAACCACCCCACCCCTTTTGCCTCCGCAGCCGCCTTCCAGTATCCTCTGCTTGTTGTCTGTGTCTATGTGTCCTTCTGCTTGCGTGTCTATGTGTCCTCCTGCCTGCGTGTCGCGTCCGTCAGTGGTTGGCTCTTGGCTCTGTCTGCGTCCTGCGTCCTGCGCGTCAGTGGTTGGCTCGTGGCTCGTCTTCCTGTCTGCGTCCGTCAATATCTTCGATTGATAAAGGAGTTGGAGTAGTTAGGTAACTACCTTGCCCAACGCTTGCCTGCGATCTTCCAAGCTCTGATACCATGAAGAATTTCACGAAGCAATGATTCATTCCGATTGATATCAATTATAAAGATTACAATGTGGTTACAATAAGTTGGTTTATGAAACCAACTTGGTGGTTATTAAACCAACCTAGAGAGCGCCTACGTGCGCTATCTTTTGCTTCAATATGCTTATAACAATAATGTAAGACATATATGCTAACACTGTCATATATCAATGCTTGAATGATTGGCCAATTGCCTCAATATACCCATGTTGCAGTGATCTAATGGATGTAATGTGAAAGAATTCATGAATGTATTGCAGGTAGATCTTTATGCTTTGCTTATTCGACCATTGAAGGTACAAATAGAGTAGTATAACCCAAAGCAGAATAAATTAGTGAGTTCTTAGAATAGTCCAAATAGATAGAGTCACCAACTAGTAATGATAGAGGCAGATTAGTTCAATGAAAAGTAGCAAACTATTAAATATAACAGTTATAAAAGTAATTTAATGCAAACTAAAATTCATGTCAATCTGACATACACATCTGAGCATTCAACTTGAGTCATATTAAATATAACAGTTAGAAAGTAATTTAATGTGAACTAAAATTCACATCAATCTGACATACACATCTAAGCATTCAACTTGAGTCATTGGAGAAATTTAATGACAAGGAAAGCTATAAGCCCTCAACTTATAGAACAATTTAATGAGAGGGCAAACTATGACTCCAGAGCCACATGACTGATGGAAGAATTATCCATCCTGTAGAACCACAAGCAAACCATAGAGAAAGCTAATAGACTCATTATTCTCACCCAGTAGAGTACACATAACTTTGCCAAAAGACAATAAACACATTCATGTGACACTTATCTTTACCCAAAATTCAAACACCAAGAATACAGACTATTCCTCTATGACCTTTAAATTTGACTAATTAAAATCTGATTCCTCAAAACTGTTAGCCAATTCACATAGCAGATAACAAGTAATATATGGACAAAGAAAAAACAATTCCCATAAAAAATGCTCTATACCATCTTCCTACTACATACCAGTTCTACTCTCCGATTTATGCTCTTCTCGCTCCTTTGGAGCCTCCTTCTTGCCTTTCGGATAAAACTTTTCATAGCCTGTAACATACAATAACATTAATGGATAACAAAAGCACCCCAAGAAAGGCTAACATATGTGTTAGTAAAAGTTTAAAAAAATATATTAAGGTTCTAACCTTCAATGGTATTCCCGAGGAATTGTATAATCTAAATTCCATATGGATGCTAACTGCTAAAAGAAACATATGTGCGCATGCAATGAAGAAGACATTAGATTGCAATGGGAACAACAGTCTCATATATACAATAAGTAACAGTTTCTCAAACCACAAAAAGGCTGGAATGTATTGATCTAATTCAAAGATTAATATTCCATAATAAGCTAAAGATAAATGAAATAAAAATATATTTATGTCTGCAAATGACTAAAATAGGCCAATTGGCTCAAGCAAACCAGCACGTTACAATAAGATGCAATAGGGTTGGAAGAAGCCTAGGAATACCAACAAGAATAACTAGAAAACAAGTAAACAAACTGAAAAAAGCTAAATGTAAAAGCAAAATACATAAATCCAGAAGGACTAAACCCTACATATAAATCACAGGCAAGTAGTGTTATGACTCAGGAGTTGAAGGAAGTTTTTGATCATATAGGTGTGAACCTCAACTTAATAGCAAACAATAAGACAAACAAAAAGTGAATATTGCAGGACTTCACAGATAAAAACAAAAAACTTGTATCTTTGACACCAAAATGGTTTGCATCAAAAGAAAGGAACATAGGAGGTTATGGCTAAAACTTTAAAAACTGCGTAGCAATCCTTGTCAAGATGGAATAAAAGAGAAGGATTCCTCAGTTCCTTGAGTTTCTCACGTGGAAATGCCCATCGAAAACCAAGATGTTAATGTAGCATGGCAGTAAGTACTCCAAATTTTGGAGGAACAATTTGATATGACAGATTTAATGATCAACCAAGACTGCAATCATCATAGGGTCAACACTTTAGTCTGCAAATAGGAAAGGCTATCCTATTCCAGACTGCTTTCACCTCTACATACAAGCTTATCTCTCCACTTGTACAGCAATCACTTGTATGACAGTCTTCCTACAGCACTTCTCGGATTGCGACTTCAATCCTACATATAGAACTTGGAAAGAACAACCTACAGATCTACTTTGCTACAGCATCACACAATTTCATCACACAAAGTATACACAATCACAACAGATGATGGAAGAAGTGTGTAGGTATTGTATTCACTCCTGCCTCTACGGCACTTGCATTACATATCAATCTGCAATCTTGTGCAGATATCTCTTGGAACACTGTATGTACAAACATATCTACTCAGTACTCGATGATTGATACATATCTATGGATTGATACAAGGTTTCTGGTACCTCCTCTCTGTTGTGAACCTCCTTTGTCATCCACAAAAATTATTAACAATATACAAAATAACCACAATGAATAAACCACACAATGAAATTAATGAATGCTTTCAATTTATAATTCAATCCCTTAAGCTAGTACAATGCTCCTTATTGGAAGGAAGCCACTCCTTACAATATCTCAATATGAGATCCTAACAAAACAATATTCTTCTCTTCATCTCCTCTCTATGAGTCTTTGCCCATATTTATAATGCCCAACTACCTACCACTCCCACTTATCCATACATGTGGGATAATTACATCTAATATAATATTAAATACTTATCTTGGGTACCTAACATTCCATCCCCTTACAAAATGTTTTGTCCTCAAAACATTTTGTAAGAGACTACACAATATGATCTTCTGAGCCTTGTTGTGAACTGGTACCAATCTCGATCATCCATCCATCCCAGTGAAACTATGATTGGTGGCGGTCTTCACTGATGTTGATATGCCCTTCTGCTATTTAAATTTATGGAAGTAATCCCTTGGTTCCATGTGTTAGAGGCATCTTTTTGCTGGCAATAAATATCACTCTTTTTCATCCATACTTGTTTGCTTTTGCCACTTGAGTATCCAAGATTGCTTTGTTGGCTCCACGCTTTTGTTGCTCTACTTTGGTAACTCAAATGATGGGTCCGTTTGTTCCTCGATGTTGTTGCACCACTCGGAAAACCAGAGTTGCTATGCTTTCTTTGCCAAACCATTACATTGTTTCCTTAAGCCATGCCTCCAAGATTGTTGTCACTCCTGATGGTGTGGGTGGCGATATGCTGCAACCTTAACCTAATGTTTTGTTAGCTTTAATTGTTTAGTATTTTGTTCTTTTCTTTTATGCTCCTCTATCATGCTCCCATATTTTGGTTCATCCTTGGACTCTACTTTTGCTTCTTCTTTGATTTTTGCTACTGTCTCCTCCTTCGCCTCTTTTTCAGGTTCTTTTGCTTCTTCAATTTGTTTCAGAGTTTCCTTGATCTTTGACATAGTTTCTTGAATCTTTGTTGTTGTTCCTTCCCAGGCTGTTGTTGTTTCCATAGGCTCAAATTTTTATTCTTCTATTGGTTTCTCAACTTTTGATCCTTCTATAGGTTCAACTTGAAGTGTAATTTTGATTTTTCTTAATAAAACTTACCCACCAAGAAAGAGCTTCTTTGTCTAAAAATCTGCGAAGGTAGGCTTTCCAATAATCATCATTAAAATATAGAGATTTAAACTTCATCCACCATTCTTGAACATCAATAGTTTTTTCCAATGAATATTGGCAACTCCATTCCCCAAAAAAAACATTCAAAACTTGGATTTTTTTTTCCCGAACTGTTCCAAACTACAGATTTTTTTTAAAACAAACTGCCACTTCCAAATTGCTACCAAACTATGGACTTTTTCTCTTTTTCCAAAACTGTTACCAAACTGCAGACCTTTTTTTTTGTTTTCGTGAACTGCTACCAAATTACGGACCGAGTACTTTGCAACTACTACTCCATGGACTGCTACCAAACTGCAAGCTGCTACTTTGCAGACTTTTTTTTTATATACTGATAACAACTTGCTCTATGAATTGTTCTTATTTTTTTACTATGACCAACTATGGTTTTTTTTTCCCTCAAACTGTTTGGTAGACTACAAATTGTCTGCTCTGCTGAAGCTATGGAATTGTTGTACACTGTGAAAACTGTTCAAAGACTCTTGTTGAAGCTATTGCTAACAGTTGTACAACGCTTTTGTGGAAATCCTGGCAATGAACAAGGCCCCAGACTTTGGCTTCCTGGTGGCTTAAGGTAAATCTCACTAGCCACAAAGGTTGTCTAAGCAAGTATCGCTCTCTAATTACCAACAATATTTCCCTAAGGAATAATTGTTGAGAAACCAGCAACAGTTTTACCTCTAAACGACAGCTCTTTGTATACTCTCACAAAATAAAATACTATTAATAGGGTGTGGGGTCGCTGACCCTTTTCACTAGTGACACACTCAAACCAGTTACTCTGGGGTTCCTCATATACTCCTCAGAATGAGTTTTAGGGCAAATATTAGCCCAAGTACTTCCCACAATTAAGTGGTCGGGACTTACACCTAATCCCACAAGAGGTTATTAGCCTAATGCAGGTGCTTATTAACAATCGAAACTTATGTAGTTGAACTCCGCCCTGGAATGTCCTTTGGTACTAACGCTTTTGCAACGAAACACAGCCCTAGAAAGCGCTTTGATACCACTTGTTATGAACCTCCTTGCTCATCCATAAAAATTATTAACAATATATAAAAATATTGATTAAACAACCACAATGAATAATCCACACAATACAATTATGAAATTAATGCAAATTACTCAAATGCTTTCAATTTATAATTCAAACCCTTGAGGTAGGGCAACACCATACAATGCTCTTTATTGGAAGGAAGTCACTCCTTTCAATGTCTTGATATGAGATCCTAACAAAACAATATTATTCTCTTCATATCCTCTCTATGAGTCTTTGCCCATATTTATAATGCCCAACTACCTACCACTCCCACTTATCCATACATGTGGGATAATTACATCTAATATAATATTATAATATTAATACAAAATTATAATATTAAATACTTATCTTGGGTACCTCTCTCTCTCTCTATCTCTCTCTCTCTCTCTCTCTCTCTCTCTCTCTCTCTCGTGTTTATGTTTGTGGCTTACAATACATTACATGGTATGATACCTGCTCAATGAATGAGGGGTCTTATTTATCTTAAGGGTTGGTAGTTAACACCAACTATCGCCCAGGACACATCACCTCTAACTAGGTGATAACTACCCTACATTCGCACATGCTTAATTACATGCATTATGCCATACACATTACAAACTTTGAATTATCAAAATTGCTTACATCATCACTTGTGATGTCCAACAAACATTACAAAATTACATTTCATTTACATTTGTGTACATTTGTGCGCATTGCACTTATTTGATTTTCTACTTCTTTGGTTGAGGCTCGTCAGAACTAGCTCCTACATCTGCCCTCCCCTTTAAATTGGTCAATGTCCTCATCGACAACTGTCTCTACTCTTGGGGACTCGGGTTTTGAGGTTGAGATGTGGGAGCAAGTACACCTCCAAGATCTTAGATCTGCAATTTCAAGGCCTCGGTCTCTCCCTTCAACTGCTTCACGTAGGCATAGGCCTGGTATAGAGCCCACTGTAAGGCATAGGATTCAACTTCTCAAACTCTGCTAGCCTAGCCTTCAACTCAGCCTCTCTCTTGGCTACTTTGGCTTCTCTTCTTGTCGCTCATGCCAGCTGCTCATCCTTTTCCGCTATCAATTGATCCCAATGAGTGATTTCATGCTTCTTCGCTTCCAACAATTGTTCCCTCACCACACACTCTAACTTCAATTGCTCGATCAACTAATCCTACTCCTCTTGTACCTTCATCTTAGCCTCTACCTCCTTTTTCAGCTCTGCTTTGGCATCCTCCTGCACCTGCCGAAGTCGTGCCTCCACCATTTGTACCTAGTTAGCTAGTTCTCCCTCCTTCAGCTTATAGTTGCAAACCATCTATTGAAACTTTTCCAATCTTGTAGCTAACCACTAAATCAGATATACCGAGAAATTCATTCAGGCATGTCTTAACCAATTCAGGTGAAAGTTTCACAAAATTAACACCCGATTCCTCTCTAGGATGGGCCGACAAATTCCCTTCATTCACATACACACGTGTTGGATGTCGGTTAAGTAGTTGAGTTCCTTCTAGCAAGTTCTTCAATTCTAGCATTGACTTAACACTGCCAATCTACAACTCCCATGGTTTTTTGATGAATCTTGGCAAACTTCTTCATGCGCTCCTCATCGTGGGCCCAATGCACTAGTTTTCCTAATTCATTCTCCAACATCAACTACAACAGTTGCCAGTCTCCTACACAATCGACTCGCCAGTCTCCTACATAATCAACTCTGAACTCAATCTGCACTCTCTCCAACACTCTAATCAACTTATCGAAAAATGTACCAACCTGTTTAATTTATTCTTTCTCCAAGAACTGGTGGTCTCCTCAAGTTTGGCGCTTCGAGAATGAAATGCTCACTCGTCTCCTCCGCCAATTTCGTGTCAGTATTGTCTCCAATGGTAGTTTCCTCCCTGTCCTCCCCACCATGACCTATCAGGTTGACTGGTCATTTGGCTGCCTTGCCCTCCTAAATTTGCCCACTTGCATTAGTAGTCCTTGCTTCTACCACTGTCACTTGTCTTCTTTCCAATTCTTCCTCCAACGGTTGGCTACTTTCACCTTTCTACCACACCCTAAACTTTGATCCGTCTTGCTTGCCCTTATTCCTTATTTCCTTTGAGACAATTGCACTCAATGTTGTCTCTTGTGCTATAGATGTGATTTATGTGCTTCCACATCCAATGGAGGCGATCCACCTATCGCACAAACTACAAGGGTGTAGCATTGAAGCTATCGGATGAGTTGACATTCTCCACTTGCACTGGAGGCTCTTCAACAAAATCTCCTTCCTTCACTGGTGGTGACGCTTGCACTACGTCCACTGCGGTTTGGACCTCTTCATCCACATCTACAACAATTACCCGTTCTTGCACCTGTTGTTGCACAATCCTTCCTCTCATTTGAGTATTGTGCTCTCCTCTCCTCTTCATGTACTTCCTGTGCAACAGGTTCCTTTGGTTGTTGTCTACCCATGGCAGCCCTATATGAAGTCAATCCCCTGGTGCCCAGACTAGTACCTGCAGTGCCTCCTCGCACAGCCTAACTCCCTAGCTATGCAGGAACTTCCTTTTGCACTACCTCTTGTGGTATTCCACGCATTTCACTTCGACCCTTCACCATTTGCTATGCACTACCACCTTCTCCTATTGTGGACTATTGTAGGGGTTCTCTCGGTGACTGTTGTTGCCCTTCTTGCTAATGCCTAGGCTGCAGTTGGGCTTCCATCCAATACTGCTCCAACCTCCTACGCCTCTTCTCCTTTTGCACCAGCTCCTCAAAATATGGCTATTCCTCAGTTCCTTCCGACTCAGCACTTTCTCTTCTTCAATATACTCTTCTATCTCTTTAACCGAGTGCTCGGCTTCATTAGTGGCATCACATGAATATGGTTGGTGCATGCTCCGAAATCACTCTAGGAGGGTTCAGTCTTGGAAACTAAAGCTTTTCTTGAGTCATAGCATTCATCATCAATGCAATGGCATGGAAAGCCATTGAAAAATTTCTTGTATACCACATCAAAAAATTCTAAATGCAGTTTGAAAGATACGATGCCCAATCATATGGCACTCCTGCCATTATTCCCTCCATATATGGTATGAGCCAAGTGGGCATCTCCAAGGCTTTTTGTTCACCAGACAATTTTGACATTATTACATTCATAGCACACTGCAGCTCATTGTTGCATCGTCAGTTTGCGTCTCCCATGCTTCATCAACTTTGTCGCCTCTTGTGGACTAAGATTGGTAATGTCATCCAACATATTCTTCCACCAATGTTGATCAAATGCTTCTTCCTTCACCGGTATATTTGAATTTAGCAATCCAAAAGTCCTTTGGAAAATACCGCACGAATATCCTTGTTACCAATCATTACTCTGCCCATGTTATACTCAGGATCGTATGTTTGCAGTATTTGCAACAAAAATGGCTTGAAAAATTCTCTCAAACTTCGGTATCTACAAAATACGATGCACTCTTGCATTTTTTAATGTGATTTTCAACGAATGTTCTGGCAAATTCTCCTACCACCAGTTTCTGCAAAACTCTCCGACTAGTTGTAGCATGACATCTCCTGCAAGGGTATCCTCATTCTCTCTCCCCTTGCCTTTCTCCCTCTCCTTAGGCAAAGCTTCCATTTGTCTTTCCTCCATAGTGTTGGTCCTTGGCCTTCCCCTTCGTTCTCCTCCGTGTTGCCTCATACTATCTTGCTCGGCATCCATGCTTCTTTCCATCTCTCTGACACACACATTTTGCTAGGCCTCTCCCAAAGTCGTCTCTGATACGCACATGTTCTACTAGGCATCTCCCAAAGCCAACTCTGACACCTTCCCCTTGTGAGCAAGGTTCTGACTGCAACACTAATTTAGGTGGAATCAACCTGTATTGTTGTTCCACCCGTTGGATCCTCTTTGCAATCCTTGGCCTTCACTGCGTCACGTTCACAGTCTACTTCCAACAACTCCTACTACGCTTTGTACAGCTCTATCATTCACACCTTTTGCTTATACGACGTCTCCTGTGCATGATTTGTATGGTCACTTCCCATACACTTCTTCCTATTGAGTGTCTATCTTTCACACGTGATTTTTATGGCCCTCTCTTGCCGTATAGCCCATTCCAGATGAGCAGTCTACAAACAAAAAGGCATATTTTGTTCCAAACTACTACCACCCATTGAATGGTGGTGTTTGTACAACATCTGTTGCACCCTCCCTACCATACAACCCCCTCATAGCCATACGTCTATGCTTTTGTTGTACAGTGCCCTTCACAATCTCCCTTGTGCGCATTTGCAACTTTAAATCCTTCTCTTTGGTAGTCATTCATATGGTTGATCCGTATACTCCAAAAATTTCAATCGTTTGCAAACCTTCTCTTCCATCTGCAATGTCATCTTCCTCAATGTCTTTTGTAGCTTCCTCCTCAAGGTGTGTCCATACAGTTATGCTCCACTTCAACTGTGTACACTGGCTCCCTCTTGCTCACCGTCAGGCGGTAAGCATTGGAATGCTCCTGACCTCTCCCTAGCATGAATTTATAAGATGGTGGAGTGGGGAGGACAGCTAGCTTTCATGCGGTAACTGCCTCCTAACTACCACTTCACCACCTTTGCATGTAACTGTACGTCCTTGTTTCCCCCTTTTTAATTATGCAGCTGAGTTATTCTTGCCATGTTAGTCGTAGAGCGATCCAAACATCCAATCGGATCATCCTTCGTGCCAACAAAGACTCCTCATTCTCCTCTTGATGGTGTTCTCCTTCAATCTACCTTGGCCCTATATGGTGTCTTGTCATATGACACTGTGTTGTACAACTTGCAATAGGCACTTCGTCTATATGGCGGTTTGTCGTACATGCCTTGTTTGTACAATGACTTGAATTTGTACGACAAGCTCCATATGTATGGCGCGTATGATTTATACGGCAGTCTGTCATACACACTCCATCTATACGGTTGTTTGTCGTCCTTCGCTCACTTGTATGGCAATTTGTCGTCCTTCCTTGCCTATCCACCTGCCATCTATGCCAATCACCATGTTCTATATGGCCTGGATGGTCTGACTGTTCACCACCCCTCCTCCTTGACCATCTTAGACGTCGCCTTTTCCACTTGGATGGTCTACCAAATTTAGATGCATTCATTTCTCCACTTACTCCTCCAAACGGCCTTCAATGACTTGTGACAATCTAATCCTCACATCAAATTGTCTGAACGTTGCCTGGTGTTTTCTTTTGTTTTTTCGATAGCCAAGGGGTGGTCCTGACGAGCCACCCTACTAACTATTTAATATTGGGTTGCTTTCTACGCAGCTAGGGGGTGGTCCTAACAAGCCATCTTGTTGACTATTTGCTTCATCTCACTCTCCATGTTGAGAGCTCTGTCAAGGGCTTCCTGATAGGTAGTTGGCGGTACTACTTTCATCTTATTTTTATATCTTGGCTGCAATCCATTTAAGAACCATTGTTTTTGCATCCAGTCTGTTGGTTTTACCTCCATCTTATCAATGAATTCCTTTAATCATCTATTGTAAGACTTGATATGTTAGTCTTTCTTTTGTTTTGTGGAATATATTTCTTCGATAATCCCAGTATCATCACGAAGTATTTTGAATTCCTTGGTGAATTCAGCCTTTAATTCATCCCACGTTGTAAAGGGGTTTATTCTCTTCAAATGCCAGTCCATTGCAACCCCTACAATGTAGCCAAAAACAATCTCAACCAAGATCCTTCATCATCAACTCCATCAGCTCGCCATATTGTTTCACATGTTCCAATATGGCATTCAGGGTCCTCCTTCCCATCTCCCAGAAATTGTGGACATTTTTGTTTGCCTGTTGTTGTAGCTATGTTTGCCATTGTTGGTCGGTCTTCGTCACTAGACAACTCTGCACTTGCAAACAATCTTCGACCGCTCTCTTGTGCACCTACGTGAAGCATTGGTTCTGGTTTCCACACACTCCCGCGGTTGCCCTTATGCTTGACTCCCATTCTCTACACCTCTAGGCACTCTCCCTCGCGCTTGTGTCAATGTCAACAACTGTTCTGCCTCATCTCCTTGTGCACACTCCATGTTGGCACCTTTTGCACTACTTACGCAAACGTCTTCCTCGATCTGATCCTCGTCTTCTCAATGCGCCTCAACTTGCACTTCCTCCTCCGTTGTTAGAAACAACGTTTGTCACCTTTTGCTTTCTTCACCCAAACTATCCTCCACATGAAGACTCCACACACATTCCACTTCTGGTTCTACAAGTTTTGTCAATCTTGTTTGTTGTCTTTCATCCTCAACATTTTGCGCAACACTCATTTGACTCCTTGTTGGTTGGTTTTCAATTCTTTCGCATCTACATATCCCACGCACTTGTGGCAAGTTATTTGTGAAGAGAAATAAAGAGCCCCGATAAACTAAATCTAGAAAAGCAGTAATTGCATAATCAAAAGAAGATAGCAGATACACACATAACATAGTATTTATCCTGGAAACCCTTAATCGGGAAAAACCAACACAGTATTTTCTTATTGCATAAACTTGACCGTATCCAATACAATAATGTTCCTCTTTTGTATCACTACAAACCCTAATGCAAATGCGATATATATAACAAAGGCACATGCACGGATTTTACAATATCATGGACGAAAAAACATGGGTTCAAATATAGTAACCCAAAAAGCCCATATGGATCTAAAAATAACTTTACAAAAAACCCTAACCCTAAACTTTTGGCCGAGGGCTGCCGCCCCCGAACCCCTACTTTTCGAGGGGCTACCACCCCCAAACTCCAACAAGTATAGGTACAGAGTATCCAATACCTTTTAGTGTTAACCCCACCAAAATAACATGGAAAATATTCAACATATTTCCAACATGCTCCCACTTGTTAAATACTTTCCATAGGGGCCAAAAATTGTCATCGTCAATTGTCAAGGGCAACCATGCCCATATATCTCCTACACCAAGATAAATTCTGAGCAGGTACAGCCTTCGTTAACAAATCAGCAACATTATTCTTTGTATCAACTTTCTCCAACATCACCCGATTCCCTTCAACCATCTCTCTCACAAAATGGTACTTGATATCAATATGTTTTGACCGATCATGAAAATCAGGATTGTTGGCCAAAAATATTGCACTCTGACTATCACTGTCAATTCTCACAACCTTCTGCTTAAGACCAAATGTTGAACACAACCTCTATAGCCACACTACTTCTTTACAGGCATGAGTTGCTGCAATGTACTCTGCCTCTATTGTGGACAAAGCAACCACTAATTGCTTTTTACTCATCCAACTTACTGCCCCTCCAAATAGTCTGAACACATAAGCACTCATGGATCTTCTCTTGTCAAGATCTCTAGCCCAGTCAACATCCACAAAACCTTGTAGATTTATAATATTACTATCTCCATATTTTCCTTGGTAACAAATAGCATAATCTGAAGTTCCACACAAATACTTGAAGATCCTCTTCACAGCAGTCCAATGTTCCTTTCCTAGATTGGACATATATCTACTGACTACTCCCACTGCATGTGCAATATCAAGTCTAGGACAAACCATTGCATACATCATACTACCAATAGCGCTAGCATAAGGAACATGATGCATTTCTTCAATTTCCTCATCTGTTTTAGGACACTGTTCAGCAGATAACTTTTGACCAACAGGGTATGGAGTACTTACTGGTTTACAATCATGCATCCTAAATTTTTGTAGTATCAAATCAACATATTTCCTTTGATTTAACCACAACTTTCTATTTGCACGATCCCTTATTATTTCCATACCCAAAATAAATTTTGCAGCACCTAAATCCTTCATGTCAAATTCAGAAGATAACTGAAATTTTAGTAGTTTTATCATCTCCTTATAGTTACCAATTAAAAACATGTCATCCACATACAAAACAATGATAACAAAATTTCCACCTTCTTGTTTGAAATACACACACGGATCTGCTTTGCCTTTTTCAATCCTAAGTGTCAAAACATACCTATAAAATTTCTAGTTCCATATTCTTGGAGAAGGCTTCAAGCCGTAAAGGGACTTTTTTAGCTTGCATACCAGGTCCTCCTTACCTTTTACCTTAGAGCATTCTGGTTGTGACATATATATATATGTCTTCATCAAGTTCACCATGTAGAAAAGTTGTCTTTACATCCATATATTCTATTTCAAGATCAAAAGCAGCAAAAATAGCCAACAAAAATCTAATTGAAGTTAATTTAGCCACAAGAGAAAAAATCTCACCAAAGTCAATTCCCTCAACCTGAGAAAATCTTTTTGCTACCAAGCAAGCCTTGTACTTCTCCAACTTTCCTTCTACATTGTACTTCTTGAATAACCACTTACAACCAACAGGTTTTCTTCCAAGAGGTAATCTCACCAAATCCCATGTCTTATTTTTATCCAAGGACTCCATTTCTTCCTCCATAGCCCTTTTCCAAGACTTATTCTCACTTGACTGAAGTGCCTCCTTTACAGTCTTGGGTTCTTCATCAATAATCAATAATGCAACACAAAAATTTGAAGGGTTATACATGTCTGGGAGTCTTCTCACTCGATTTGATCTCCTCAAAATTGGAGTTCTAGGTTCTACATCTTCAGCTTCCTCCTCACCTTCTTCCTCTAAATTTTCCTCTTCAAATTCTCTCTGTAGTTCATCTTCTTCTGTAGCATCAGATTCTACCACAAGTTCTTTCTTCAGCTCCAATTTTACTTTTACTACTTCAGGTTCTTTGCGTGGTTGCATTTCCTATTTTAGAACCCCTTTTGTTTCTCTACAGATCGCATTACGACTGTAAACAACCTTCTGTGTTTTTGGGTTCCACAACTTATATCCTTTAACACTAGTACTAAAACCCACAAATATGCATTTTTCAGATTTATAGTCTAGCTTAGTCCTTTTCCCTTTTAGGACATACACATAAGCATCACAACCAAAAACCCTTACCAGTCCATACTTCCTGTGAAGTCTTGTCCACCAAAGCTGAGGTAGGAGATCTATTGATGAGGTAACAAGCAGTCAACACAGCTTTTACACAAAATTTATTTTCTAACCCTACACCACTTAGCATGCTTCTGGCCTTATCCATCAATGTCATGTTCATCCATTCTGCAACCCCATTCTATTGTGGAGTATACGGAGTTGTATTCTACATTTCTATTCCACAGTCCTTGCAAAACTGCTCAAATTCATTAGAGCAATACTCACCACCATTATCACTTCTCAAAACCTTTATCTTTTTCTCTATCTGATTTTCTACAAGAGCTTTAAAAATCTTTAAATTTATTTAAAACCTCAGATTTGTTCCGTAGAAAATATACCCAGGTCTTTCTTGAGAAGTCATCTATAAATGTAACAAAATAGATAGATTTACCTAATGATGGTACTTTTGCAGGTCCAAACACATCACTATGCACTAGATGTAGAATTCTTTCAAACCTTGTAGCACTACTAGGAAACTTAACTCTAGTTTGTTTTCCAAAAACACAGTGCTCACAAAAATCAAAATTTAATGGGCAATCAAAAATTCCTTCAGCCATACCTTTCATTTTTAATGTTCGAAGGCCTTTCTCACCAATATGCCCCATGCGTTGATGCCACAACATTGTCTTCGTTGCAGGAATACTCGAAGCCAAATCTACTGTATTTTTTTCTCTACAACTGAAGAGTTATTGCAATTAATACTTACAATGCTACCCTCAAGTTTGAACAAAGTTCCTGTGCGAACTCCCCTTGCCAACACCAAGGTTCCATGAACCATCTTGCAGCTATGCTTATTCAATACCACATTCATACCTGCATCATTCATCTTACTCACGGATATCAGATTCCTTGCCAAACCTGGAATATGCAACACACCAGGAAGGGTCTTAATTCTTTCATCTTTTAACCTCAACTTGACTCTTCCTTGACCTATTATTTTATATGTCGAATTGTCTCCCAAGAAGACTTCACCTCCATTTATCTTTTCATATTCACAGAACCCCTCCCTATGAGGAGTCATATGAAAATAAGCACTTGAGTCAATCAGCCATGAGTCATGGCATTCACTTGAACATGCTTGAGCATACTGTGTTATGTGTGTATCTGCTATCTTCTTCTTTTGATTATGCAATTACTGCTAAGAATAAGTCCCCTGAATCTTCATTTGTGGTCTTTGTTTCTGTAGAAGTTCCTTCATCAGATGATCGATTGTTATCAACCATTTTAGATCTACAATCTCTTTTATAATGCCCTGCTTTACCACACTTCCAGCATTTCCTCTTTTCTGAGGCAACAAATTTACCCCTAGATTTTGATTTCCTTTCTCCTTATTTATTTTTGCTTCTTTCTTGAGAACGGCCTTCACAACCAAGGCATCCTTTTGATGATAATCCTCAGAAGATTTTCGTCTCATCTCCTCAGATAGCAAAGTTCCTACTATATCCTCTACTTTCAATGCAGATGTAGTATTGGTGATAGCCATAACTAGGTTATCCCATGAATCAAATAATGAACAAAGTAAAGTAACACACTTTTCCTCTTCATCAATTTTTACTTCTAAAGAGGTTAATTGACTTACCACAATGTTAAAAGCATTCAGATGTTCAGCCACAGAGTCACCATCATTCATCTGAAGCGAATACAACTTCTTTCGAAGAGTTTATTTACCAGCAACTTTGTCTGATACAATGTTCCCAGCTTCTCCCATAACAACTTTGTCGTGGTCTTTGTAGATACATTCAACAATACCGAATCAGATAAGCACAATTTGATAGAGCTCCTTGCCTTCTTATCGATTTTCATCTGTCATTGATGTTGGCTTTGTTCCCGAGACAGCAATCCATTGATCTCTATCAACCAACAAATCCTCCTGGAAACCCTTAACCAGGAAAAACCAGCACAGTATTCTCTTCTTATTGCATAACCAGCACAGTAATATCTTCTTATTGCATAAACTTGACCGTATCCAAGATAAATATTGTGTTATGTGTGTATCTGCTATCTTCTTCTTTTGATTATGCAATTACTGCTTTTCTAGATTTAGTTTATCGGGGCTCTTTATTTCTCTTCGTTTGGTATCAGAGCTAGGTTTTAGCTTTGTTCAAGGAGTAAGGGTTTCAACCCTGTGATAAATTAATTCTTGAGTGGAAGCCGTACACGGAAGGATCCGGGCAAAGGAAAAATATGGAAAGCACACGGGTAGAGATTGAAAAATTTAATGGACAAAATTTTGAGTTATGGAAACTCAAGATGGAGGATTTGTTGGTTGATAGAGATCAGTGGATTGTTGTCTCGGGAACAAAGCCAACATCAATGACAGATGAAAATCGATAGGAAGGCAAGGAGCTCTATCAGATTGTGCTTATCTGATTCGGTATTGTTGAATGTATCTACAGAGACCACGACAAAGTTGTTATGGGAGAAGCTGGGAACATTGTATCAGACAAAAGTTGTTGGTAAATAAACTCTCCGAAAGAAGTTGTATTCACTTCGGATGAATGATGGTGACTCTGTGGTTGAACATCTGAATGCTTTTAACATTGTGGTAAGTCAATTAACCTCTTTAGAAGTAAAAATGGATGAAGAGAAAAAGTGTATTACTTTACTTTGTTCATTATTTGATTCATGGGATAACCTAGTTATGGCTATCACCAATACTACATCTGCATTGAAAGTAGAGGATATAGTAGGAACTTTGCTATCTGAGGAGATGAGACGAAAATCTTCTGAGGATTATCATCGAAAGGATGCCTTGGTTGTGAAGGTCGTTCTCAAGAAAGAAGCAAAAAGAAATAAGGAGAAAGGAAATCAAAATCTAGGGGTAAATTTGTTGCCCCAGAAAAGAGGAAATGCTGGAAGTGTGGTAAAGCAGGGCATTATAAAAGAGACTGTAGATCTAAAATGGTTGATAATAATCGATCGTCTGATGAAGGAACTTCTACAGAAACGACCACAAATGAAGATCCAGGGGACTTATTCTTAGAAATAATTGCATAATCAAAAGAAGAAGATAGCAAATACACACATAATACAGTATTTATCCTGGAAACCCTTAACCGGGAAAAACCAGCACAGTATTATCTTCTTATTGCATAAACTTGACCGTATCCAATACAATAATGTTCATTTTTTGTATCACTACAAACCCTAATGCAAGCGCGATATATATAACAAAGGCACATGCACAAATTTTACAATATCATAGGCATGGGTTCGAATATAGTAACCCAAAAAGCCCATATGGGTCTAAAAATAACTTAAAAAAAAACCTAACCCTAAAATTTTGGTTAGGGGTTGCCACCCCCAAACCCCTACTTTTCAAAGGGCTACCGCCCCCGAACCCCGACGAGTATAGGTTCAGAGTGTCCAATACCAGAATAACATGGAAAATATTCAACATATTTCGAACAATTTGTCATTCACCTCTCCAAAGCTCACATGGTGTTGGTTCGTTCTTCAAAAAAAAAATGATACCAAATGTAACACGACAATAAATACTCCAACTTTTGGAGGAATAATATGATATGACAGATTTAATGATCAACCAAGATTGTAATCATCATAGGGTCAACACTTCAATCTACAAATAGGTAAGGCTATGTTATTTCAGACTGCTTTCACCTCTTTATACAAGCTTCTCTCTCCACTTGTACGGCAATCACTTATACAGCAACTTTGTACGTCAGTCACTTGTATAGCAACCTTGTACGGCAGTGACTTATACTTCCAATGGCACTTCTTGGACTACGACTTCAATCCTGCATATAGAACTTGGAAAGAACAACCTACAGATCTACTTGGCTATAGCATCCCACAATGACATCACACACAATGTATACACAATCACAATAGATAAGGATGAAATGGGTAGGTATCGTAGTCACTCCTGCATGTACAACACTTGCATTGTCTCCTCGAACATTGTCTGTACAAACGTATCTACTCAATACTCAATGATTGATACATACCTACAGATTGATACAAGGTTTCCGATACCCCCCTCTCTCTCTCCCTCATCTACAATACATTATTTGGTACGAAACCTGCTCAATGAATGAGGGGTCCTATTTATTTCGAGGGCTGGTAGTTAACAGCAACTACCACCCACGACACATCACCTCTAACAGGATGATAACTACCCTACGTGCACACATACGTAATTGCATGCATTATGTCGGACACATTACAAACTTTAAATTATCAAAAATGCTTATGTCATCACTTGCGACATCCAACAAACATTCATTTACATTTGTGCACATCGCACTTATTTGATTTTCTACTTCTTTGGTTGACGCTCGTCAGAACTAGCTCCTGCAGTGAAGCCTTCTAAAAACAAAACTATTATGAAAAGAATTTGAAAAAAAATGAACTATTAGATCATGTAATCTCAAACCCCATCCTGCATATAGTGGAAAATAATCTATTTGCTTCCACTGCTCAGCCAAAAATTGGAGGAAAGGAGTTGCAAAGGGATGCTGAAAGCTTGTAATGAACCCTAATGAGGCAAGCAAATAAAGAAATCACCAATTAATAAAGTCAACTTCTAGAAACATGTTCCTCACCAGGAAAAACAAATTCTGGGGAGGTGGGGAGGGGAGGAGATGCAAGCAAAAACATTTATAATGCGTATGAAGCCATTACTGAGTTGCTTTCAAATATCATATAATTGGGGTCTTTTCCAATATTTCATAATAATGCAGCTAGAAATGACGAATTGTGCTCAACAATAAAGATAAGCCACTGTAGAATAGAGAAAAACTTAGCCAAGAAAATATAACAGACAGAGGCACAAGGCAAAGCCATCGTAAATGGCAACCAAACTGTTAAAGACAACCAAAATGCTATGCATCAGGATATAATCCAATTGGTTTAAAAGATATGCGAGACTCAATTTTGTAAGGAAACCTGTAACATGTTTCTGCAAGTATAGTTTTGGTATCAACCTTCTAAGATAACTTGCCTCAGCACAGAAGTAATTGTTAATGTCAAGTCATTCCTATTGCATGCAATTGTTCTTATATCCCTGTACTAATAGAGTTAGTTACACCTCTCTCAAACAGAATTTTTATCGCATCAACCAGGCCTTTATCTTTCCAATTTTACATCCATAAATGACTTTACCTTAATACTAAACATAACATCTAACTGCAAAGTTTTTTTCTGATTTTTTTTTTTTAAATAAAGCTGCAAAGAATTTTAAGAAAATATAAACCAGTTATGATAATACATTACTTCTTTTATCTGAAGACTTGCTCGAGCAGAACCTGCGAAGGACTAAACTTTGTTTTGGCAAGATTGAGCTGTTCGATAGACTTTTGCAAGACCCAGACCCGCTTCCATGACACATATTTCTTGTGTAGATTGATCTATTTGAAACCAGGACACCATTGCGATGAGCTAAATCCAGTAAACCAACTTCCTGAAAAAATGTTTTTAATACTGAATGTTTTGAAACGAATGTTTCAACACTGACAAGTGCCTCTTTCACAGTTTGACCAGCCAGACTAGTGTTCTCCCCAACTGATGACCTGCTTAACGTCTGAAATGCATATCCCTGCTCAAGGAAACTCAAATTCAACAAGAAAGAAATTTTAAACATCTCTACAATTAATGAAGCTAAGAACCTCAAAAAAAGATTGTCACAAATTTAGATCTCAAAAGATATAATTGGCATGCATTGCTCTGCATTGGCTGATACTCATCTAAGAGGGGATACTACAACATAGTAACAAAGTTCACTAAAATTGTTGAAAAAAGGAAAACAAAAAAAGTAGACAAAATTTAACAACACTTTATATGCTTCAAACATGCAATAGAGAAGCACAAATGCCAATCATGAAAAATGCTTTTGAAAAAAGGATGTAATTGAGATTAAAACTAAGAGTTGCCTTTATTACAATTAAATGTAAATTGAGATTATAAATTTTTTCCTTTAATACATTTATCAAAGTAAAGCAATATTTTGAAAAAGTAAAGAACACATACGACTTTACCTTCCCCATATTTGTGTCATATGCATAGTTGCAAGCAATGGAACAGCAAGGCTCCATTGCGCATTTTTAAAGCTTGCAACTAGTTGGCAACACAAACAGTCGTTGTCAACAGAGTTTTCCGTTGCCTTGTTTTCCGCAACATCTTCCCAGCACATCAACATTAACTGTCTGCTTTCCTGTTTCTGCAGCCCGAGAGACATTATTTGCATCTTCTGCTAACTCCTTGGAATTGGCAGCATGTGGCTTAGCAATTGGCATATTCACGAGGGCAATGTCAAGGGTTTAATTCTCCATGACACCATGTGGAGAGGCACCAACATTGGAAGGTTCTCAGATTGAATCCCAGCAGACAAAAACATGCGAAGGCTCAAACGGAGAATTCGCATCAATATTACAGACAGGCTATGTGTTCCTCTCCAGTTTTGGCTACTTTTGACTTTAGCAAGCCCTTTGTCATTGAATGCGATGCATCTGGAACTAGTATCAGTGTTGTCCTCATGCAAGGTGATCATTCCCTGGTTTATGAAAGCAAACAACTCTCCTGCAAGAACCTAGGTCAATCTACTTATGAGAAAGAGATTTTAGCCATCCTGCATGTTGTGGACATATGGAAACCTTACTTGTTGGGTCAGAATTTCATTATCAAGGCTTCTCATAGCAGTCTCAAGTACTTTTTGGAGCAATGTCTCTCTTGTCTGACAAATACTTGATCAAGCTATTATGCTATGATTTTGAGATTGAGTATAAGAAGGGTAAGGAGAATGTAGTAACAGATGCTCATTCTCACAAGTATGAAGATTCAACATTTGTTCATGCTATGTCCATCCCTCTTCCTCTTTGGATCTCTCAACTTTGTGAGGAATGGCGTTCAGATCCTAAGACTGCTCGTCTAATTCATGATATTAAGGCAGGTACCTTGGACAATCTATGTTCTCTTGGTCGGATAGGAGTTTGCAAGAGGAGGACCGCATTTATCTAATTGTGTCCTCCTAAGTCAAAAGTAATTTCTTTCAAGAATTGCATATAGGTTTTTCAAAACTTACCAAAGAGTCAAACAATATTTTTGTTGGAAAGGAATGAAAGCTGATATCAAACAGTTTGTTGCAAAACGTGAATATGCCAAAGGAATAAGGGTGAAACAATTGATACTTCAGGATTGTTGTTGCCCCTTCCTATTCTTGATTGAGAGCGGGAACACATCTTTATGGACTTCATTGAAGGTCTTCCTAAATCAAAAGGTAAAAGAGCGATTTTGTGGTTGTGGATCACCTCTCCAAGTATGCCCACTTTTGCCCCTTATAGCACCCATTCACTGCTAGCAGGGTGGCAAAAGTAATCCTTGACACTATTTCCAAACTGCATGGTATGCCCAAGTCTATTTTGTGTTATTGTGACTCTATTTTCACCAGCAACATTGTTCACTTTCAACAATAGTTAGTTTAATATGATCTCTTCCTGTCACCCTTAGAATAACGGACAAATAGAAATTGTGAACAAGTGCCTAGGCACATATTTAAGATGGTTTACCCAAGATAAGCAATAACAGTAGGTTAAATGGCCTCCACTAGCAGAATGATGATACAAAACTTATCATCTTTCGACTATGATGTCTCCATTTGAGGCTTTCCATGGGCAAAAGCCCCATCCTTGATAGACTATCTTCCAAGGTGTTCTCATGTGGCTCAAGTGGATACTTTCCTCTAGAAGCGACAGTCTGTTCTTTAACTCCTCAAGGACAATCTTGGTCAGGCTCAAAATTGTATGAAGCAGCAATAGGATTTCAATGCTCCGACACTGTAATGTCAATGATACAATCTAATTGAGGCTCCAACCGTAAAAGCAACAATCTCTCAAGACTAAGTACAACCAAAATCTTTCACCCAGATTCTATGGTCCTTACAAGGTGGTTCGCAAGATGCAGATGTGGTAAATCAGTTGGAGCTCCCACCTTCAAGCAAAATCCACCTTTTTTTCATGTTTCTTGTCTTAAGCAAGTACTTAGTCATAAGGTGCAGTCCTAGATGGAGCTTCCAGAGTTGGATGAAGAAGGTCATGTTGAACTAAAGTTGGAAACCCTATTATAAAAGCAGGTATGTAATTTGCAGTATCACCAAGTGCAGGAGCTACTCATCAAGTGGTAGGATCTTCCTAGAAAAGACGTGACATGACAACCAAAGATCATTCTCTAGAAGTTTCCAACTTTGAGGACAAAGCTTATTGAGCAGGAAGGCCATGTAAAGGCCCTGGTGTAGCTACGTCAGCTATAATTATTTGATTGGCTCAGCCCATTTAGGTTAGGACTAGTCGACCCTTGACCATTAGGGTTAGTTTGATTACTTGTTAGACTATAAATAGGATGAAATGTGATGTTGTTGAATCAACAATTTCATTTCTTCTAACTTCTATCACCTCTAGTGCACATAAGAGACTTTGCCCTCTCTAAGTTGCTTGGACTGTTACTAAGATTCGAATCTAGATCTGTGATATTTTACTGGATTTACTGTTTTGAATCTGCTTTTGTCTTGAATATTCGGGTGCATGTTATTTTCATTGCAAATATTCTGAATTGTTTTCTTAAAGTTGTTTCATTACATGATTTAATTTATAGTGAGGTCAGGACAACTACTTGGGGATCAAGCACTCACCACTCACACACATTGAGCCTCTATGCCCACCATGACTTGAACCTAAGTCTTCTTCATAAAAGACAACCTATCTCAACAACTCAAGCTCAGCTCGGCCAACAACTAACAATTAACATTTTAATTTCACATATGTGGCATATATATCATGTAATAAGATTTAGAACTTTAATATAAACCTATGTTTTCATCCTTGTAGTTCATTCTTTCATGTATTTTTTTCTAACTTTATTTGCATGTTATTAAAAATAAATTGATATATATATATATATATATATATATATATATATATATATATATGAGAAAATTACTAGCCAATTTTTTGTCAAATATTTTGCCAAGTCTAATTTATATTTGACGTATTTCCAGTGCTTCTAGTCGTGCAACTATTTTTACCAAGTCTCTAATTTCAGTTTTGTATGGAAATTTCCTCAATATGCCCTAGGCAGATTTTTTATCACTGGACATTCTTTTTTATAACAATTCAAATCAGGCAAGGTATCTTAGTTTTTTTTTTTTTTTAAAGCAAAAAACCCCTTGCAGGGCCGCCTTGGTCTGAGAGACCACGAACAGGGGGTTCTACACCGTCAAAGTCACCCGGGAGTCGCACCCGACCCTGCCCGCACCAACATTATCAATTGGATTTTGGATACCCAATTCAGCTTTTTGGTAGGGTGGAGATTTGAACCTGGGACCTCTCTTGGACGATTTCCCTCTCCTCTCCAACTCACCTACAACACCTGGGTGGCAAGGTATCTTAGTTAATTATCCTTTTGGTCTCAGAGTTACTGTCCTGGAATACACATTTTCTAAATGGAACCACTTTGCAGAAGATATTTCTGAATTCATGTGATCTCTGTTATTTGATACTATTATGACTTTTGTCTATTTTCATAAGAGCAAAGAAAAAAGAAAAAGAGAAGGTTAAGAATGGTGTCATTTTCTTACTGCGTTTTGGAATAGTCATGACTAGCCCAAATGTGTATATTCTCTATTATGATCCTCTCATTAATTTAGTCCTCCCTATCAAACAGATTTCTCCATAAGGGGGAATGGATTTTTCTACAATTTTTGTGCTAATTTTCCACACGTTTCAATTAAATTCCCTAGCACCCAAGTGTTGTAGGTGAGTTGGAGAGGAGAGGGCAATCCTCCAAGGGAGGTCCCAGGTTCAAATCTCCACCCTACCAAAAAGCTGAATTGGGTATCCAAAATCCAATTGATAATGTTGGTGCGGGCAGGGTCGGGTGCGACTCCCGGGTGACTTTGACGGTGTAGAACCCCCTGTTCGTGGTCTCTCAGACCAAGGCGGCCCCACAAGGGGTTTTTCGCTTATAAAAAAAAAAAAAATTAAATTCCCTAGCAATTTTCACAAATTTCTAGTTAAGTTTTTCAATAATTTTGCTGCCAAATTTTGAACAGACTTCTCCAACAAGTTAGGTATGGCTTTACCGACAAATTTCCAGCTATATATCTCCATGAATTTTGTGATGATTCTCTGTAGAATTCATGCAGTTATGATGGATTTCAAGCAGACTCAGCCACTAGTGTCTCAGACAAATGTTACACAATAGTTATCTTGGACCTTTTCCTATAATGGATTTTTGTTCCACATCAACACCTCTTCTTTTTCTGCTCCAGAGAATTCAGATGCCTGATATTCGGTACAATAGCCTCTTCAACTGAATTTCAGATCCTGACAGATTAGGAGCTGAGCTTTGTGATCAATTGCTTCAGCTTTAAAGTCAATCTGTTTATCAGACAACTATATCCAGTTTTTTCCTCACCCCAGCCCACCCTCACCAAAAGCCCATCTCTCCCTCAAACCTTATGTTTCTCCTTTCTTACCCAAGCACCAATGGCATCCCACATAAACATCAGGGATATCTTTCCAATTAACACAAAAAACTGTCAGCAATATAGGAGTCAACCATAAACATCTGATAAGCACTAGTTTCAGATAGCTGCCAAGGAGACAAAGTTAATTATTCCACACAACCTCCAATATCAATCAATAAATAACAAAATGATCATAATCAGATTCACATAAAGTAGTACCCAAAGACCACTCAAGTGCACATGTTAGTATCATGCAAGTCAACAAAGAACACCCTTATATTGGGTAGCTATCCCTCCCACATGACAATACCATATCAAAATATTCATTGTCCTTGACACCTAATTTACTCACAAATTTCTTAGCCATTGACCAAAGTCTGCACTATATGATCAGTTTTCATTTTACCCTATACATAACACCCTACATACATGTGCAGCATTAAAAACACAAGATTCATGGAAAGTATGAGATCACAGTACAATAATAGATGCATTTTAACAGCCAAGTAGTAGCAATCTACCACCAAAATAAAAGCAAATAAAATGCCCATACTGTCAGACTTTGGTGAAAAGAGAAGAGAGAAATGCAGGTCCATCTTGATTTGGGACTCTAAAATCCTCAAACAGCATGCTTAAATGTGGGCATCAAGATCTCATTTCTCCATACTCTGCATCAAGAGACATATCCTGTCTGTAACTCATTCTAGACAGAAATATTTTGTACCCGAAATAGTCTACACATTCCTCAACGTGTGAAGAATACCTTGCTTCCTCCCAAAATTGTTCAGTGGGGTACCTCTTACCCCAGGCCATTCTCCTAAGGACAAAATCTGGCTCTGCATTGGCCCTTTTTTGATGATCAACAAGAATGATGTCCTTTCTTCTCTTGGCTTCAAGCATGCTAAAGATTGGTTTTCCATCTGCCCCTTTCTCTTCCATCTTCCATTTCTCTTGTGTCTTCTAACAAGGTCCCTTCATTTAAGGAAATTTTGTATTTTTTTTTATTTTCTATAATTTGAGTTGCCCAGGGTAAAATTGATCCAAACAATTTTAAAATACTCTAAGAGACTATATTATTTTATCTCTGGAAATATTTCTAGAGTCCTTTGAATAATCACAAGGGCAAAACAGTTACCTTATAATCATTCATAACACAAAAATTTATTTATTAGTTGCCTGAATGTATTTCGCATTTGATCAAAATATTCTTTTTGTTAGTTACCAGAATGTACTTTGAATTTGATTAAAATCATCTGTAATAGTTTGGGCAAACTGTTAAAATGGAATATAACATACTGCAACACAATTCCATTTCTACTTAAATGAATAAATATACAATGTGAATAATTTACATTTACAATGCATACACTACGCACAACATATATCAGACTGCCTGGCACAACAGTTCAGACTTGCTGGAACAGCATTCAATCTGCCTGGAACAACATTCAATCGGCCTGCAGCAGCACTCAATTTGCCTGGAATAACATTCAATCTGCCTGGAACAAGCAACTTCTACCATGTGCAATGTCAATGTACAGCAGCCACATTCGATACAAACCCTCAATACCATGCCAACCTTTCCTTCAATACCCAATCTCGGAATGAATGAGGGAAGGGTCTTATTTATAGAACTAAAAAGTAGTTGCAACCTCCAACTACCCGACACCTCATCATTTTCTTAAATTACATTTGACATGCATTTGACTTACATTTACATTTCATTTGATGACTCACTTTATGACTTGTCCGTACATAACTAATACTTCACTAAACATTACACATTATCACATATAATATTACATCACAACTTTATAACTTTATTATACATACACACATTTCGTCAAACACTTTGCATACGAACTACAAAATAACACAAAATGATGAAACTTATTTACTGATTATGCAGACATGTCAATTTGGCTGCCTACACAGACCTGCTAGGTATTGTTTTTGAAAGTGTAATCTGACTTATGTCCAAGGCCAACATTTTATGATATAATTTTGTATAGGCCTACAAGCAATCATTGTACAAATGTATTTAATTTATTGTATATTATTTAATTATGTAATCCCTATGGGTCACAGTTAACCTTGTTATGGTTAAACCCACCTTATAACTTATAATTAAAGTCCTCTTGTTATGTCGAATTAGGTTAACTTGTTTATATAACTGGGGTTTTGGTATTGATATAAATACTCCCCACCACTCCATCCATTGTATCGATACTCCCCACCACTCCATCCATTTTATCGGAGTGTTGTGATTCTTTTCTACAAATAATATAGTGATTATTTGGTGCTCAAGGGCACCCATAATCTATATCTCTCTTTCGTCCTTTTTTACACTTTTTGTATATGCTTTAAGTGAATGGGTTGCTTCTGTTTGTTACTGGAAATGGGTGTGAAATCCAACAATTGTCTAGTGAGTTTGCTGAAAAATTTGTCTCATGAATGCCACTAACTAGATTCCCATATTTCAATTGCATGTCTGCTCTGTATCCTTATCACCAGAGTATGATGGCAATAGCAAGGACTATAAGTTTCAGCTCCAACATATACCAAACTTATGATGTTTGAAGTCAGAAACGTTGAAGTCTCAAACTGGGCACAATAATGTCAAACCCAACTAAAATATTGTCTCTCTGAGTGTATGTGGATGAAATAATAAGGCTTGGTTTCAGCTGAAACTCTTGATAACTGCAATGAACTGAGAGTTTTTCCATTTCAGGTTTTTTTCTTTTTTTTTCTTTCCTACCAAGAGAATGGCATTGTATGCTTATCAAAAATTCCATATAACTTCTCAGCACAACGCCCTCCTTTACTGAACTTATATGATAAAGGTCTCCATGGAGCGGAGACCCAATTCAGCATAAAATCAGATAAGAGTTGTACCCTCAGTTTTCCATAATCAGCAATGGAATTTAAATTCTGTAACTTCGGGACAATTTGATGCACAACATGTTCTTATACCTCTAATGATAATTTAAAAAGGTACTAATTGAAATGCTTGTTAGCATATGATCAATTTTTCTCACAATATATCAAATATTAAATTCACAATATATTCTCACACAAAGACATACACATGTATTCAAACACACTTATTATATTTCTTGGATCACAATCTTAGTATTCCAGTACGAATAAAGTACTAAAATTTACAAAGACGTTTCAACTTCAACAAACTATTCATCTCCTCGATCATCCAAGAGATAAGAATCTTCATATAATATAAGTTGAAACTATTCATCTCCTCAATCATCCAAGAGATATGAATCTTCATATTTCTCATAAGAGAAAATATAAGTTGAAACTATTCATCTCCTCGAAATATGACTCTTCATATTTCAAAAAAGAGAAATATAAGTTGAAATTACTCATCTCCTCAATCATCTACGAGATATAATTTTATATATTTTATTGACTTTTAATAATAACAAACCTCTAATGATTACTAAATGATAAACTTTAAATGACTCATATTTACAAGACACTTTTCACACCACATATTTACAAACTATTCACAAATGCCAAATAAAGTAATAATACTAATATTCACAAATATCCTTCCTACACTGGGAACCCAAACCTCTATATATGCAACACCTGCACAACATGCATTCTTTGGAAACTTTTGCAAGTATATTTGCCTTTGAATAACTAGGTCAATACCCATTGCCCAACTATATGCCTGCATACAGTTGTGTAATGTCCCCTTTTCTACGCAATCACGTGCAGAGCAGATTAGCCTATACACGAGCTCCCGTAGGCTAAGTCGGATGGAGGGGAGCCATTGGAGATATCAGAATCTTTGTCGATACCCGAGAGCTATTGATTGATGGTCGTTTGGGCTCATTCGGAGATTTGTTTGATCAGAGTTACTATTTTTAGTCATGTCCGTTTTTAGGGTTTCGGTGGACAATAGACAGTGCAGTGATGTTCTTCAATGAAATGGGTGTCCAAAACCATTCGCGGATTTCAATTCGGATGGGCAGAGGTTGGAAATTTTAATGGTCGAAGATAAAATTAATAAAGTGATTATTTAATTTAATTTTGTAAAGTCAGTGACTTTATTTTATTATAAAATCATTTTATACTTAAAAGGGGCCATTTTAAGTGACGACTTAAAAAGTCGTTAAGCCTAGGCATAAGGGGGTGAATAAATTAAGGAGAAATAAGGTGGAATTAAAAATTGATAAAATTATATTTGCTCACCCTAAAAGTGACCTAACCCTAGTTCGACCTATGGAGGAGATAAAAGGAGGTTTTGAGTTCATTTGGAGATATGCGAAGATTTTTATTTTTCTCTCTGGTTTTTTGGAGGACTCTCTGGCAGAGCCATTTACAGAGATTCTGGAGTTTGTGAGAGACGGCAACCTCTTATAGGGACATTGGCTTCGGGGTTGCAAGATTACCCTCAAGTCAATCTGGGCATTTCCACACAGGGATTGCAGTTGGACTTCAGTTTTAAAGACTTCTGGAGTTGGGTTACCACACAGGGTCATTCAGAGATTATACATGGAATATTTGGAGCTGGGACACCACACAGTATTCACATTAGAAGGTTGAGCCTTCATCATCATTTATAGAGTACGGAGCAGCTAGGGTTTCATCAGCATTTGAGGTATTTGCATTGTAATTTGTGCCCTAGTTTTGATATAAGAATTAAGCAATATTTTCGAGAATTCTAGATTGCTCTGTGTTTGTGATTTTGTATATCAAAAATTCACGAAAAAGGTTAAGAATTGGCAAACCCCTAGAGAACTAGATAGGGAGGGTTATTACAGTGGTATCAGAGCGGGTTTTTTCTGCCTGCCTGTTAGGGTTTGCTTGAAGCATAACGATGGTAAATTGGAGAAATTTATGAATCCTGTACAAGGATAAATTTCAGAAATTTAACGTGCCAACATACTGTGTGGAGCAACGGTGTAATACTGGAGGCATCGACTCCACAAAAATCTGGTGGCCAAATAAAATATTGGCATTCTTTTAACAAAGGTGATTCTATATGAATCTTTGTGCCCGTAGGAATATAGTCGTTGCTTGTGAATTTATATTTATTTGTCAAGGGTCGTGGGAAATGAATATAAGTTGAAGAAAAGTTGCGGTTGAAGATTGGTTTAAGCTGAGCAAATACGAAATAATATGATTTTTTGTTTGCACTATGAATGGGGAGTTTGACAGATATTGACTGTTTTTTTTTAAATCCATTGAAAAAATTAACAGTTTGGTAATGAACAATATCGACGATCACATTATTTTGTATCTGCAAGGGGCAAAATATTCTGTCATAACTGACGATGACTCCTTTGAGAGACATGACACTTTTTGGACTGTAGTGTTGAAACTTCCTCGGCTATGACTGAATAACATAATACCTGGGACATACCATTATATCACTGAATATTCAGATTACCTGCAGTCGAAATAACAGAGTTTGATTAAGTCACAATAACTAATCTTCCTTCATAGGGCAACTTCATTTTGAAGCCTATGTATAGAGGTATTGGTGAAGATCCTTTGGTTGCATCTGATGTACCTTTTAAAGGAACAAATAATCAATTCGGTTCTAAAATTACACAGTCCTTCAACAATCTGTGTCGTACTATCTGTGGGTGGCAGAATTAAGGAATGTGTGAAGTCTTGCTTCAAACTAAGTAGTAATTCTTAGGGGGACAGTTCAAGATTTATACATCAGCAGACAGTGAGCAAAGACGAGACTTCACATATCCGAAGAGAATAAAATCATGGACCCGCACGGAGATCGGGTTAGAAATCAGCAGGAAATGATACACCTATTGGACAAGATGAATGCTATTTTAAGTGATCCTGTTTATCTTAATGGGACAACATAGTTGGCGACCAGGTTGTGGAGAAAGAAAAACAAATCAGCAAATTGTGAGAATGAAGAGTCCTCTTCCCATGAGGTATGCGGGGTAGGATCACAAGTTAGTTCAGTTGATATACAGGTACACACTGCTGATGAGCCAAAACATGAGGTTGAGACCCATTCAGAGGGAAGTGTTATGGATTCGGGTTCACAATCGGAACAGGGTAGGATGCATGCACTTGGATAACTACATCTTCTTCGGAGATTTGCAGAGTGAGTTGCATATGGAGTCCGTGGTGGATGATACACATGATGGTGATGTTACAGAATTCATAGCAGCCCCTTTTGAGGAGCACACACATGAATTTTCAGACCATAACACAGTTGAGATTGCTGCTGATTTAAAATCAGATTATAAGGATATTTTATCTCTTCAAGACAGCCATGAGGACTCCACAGATGTTGAGTTTATTGCTGGTTATCATCCCATTTCAGATTGTATTCATGATAAGCTTAATAAGGATCTGAGTGGATCAGCACCTTATTATGGTCATCCCCTTGATGATCTGTCTACTATATCTTCATACAGGGAGCCAAACACCAAGAGTTGTGAAGAGGGAGACCAGATGCATAATTTTGAAAACTTGGTACATAAATCTGATTTTAGTTCCAGGTCTGATGAGGACAGAATTGTTGCAGCCTTATCTCGTTTCAATGCCACCCATAAGTTCACCGAAGAACTATATTGGAGGGCACAAGTTGAGAAGAGACAAAAGGGTGTAGAAGGAGTAATCTCCAGTGCTGATTTACAAAATTTGAGGGCAGCCTTAGAAACTATGAAGTTAGACTTCATGAACACTCTTGCAGACAGAGATCACTATGCCAAGCTCGTCGAAGAGACCCTTAGTGCATATAGGAGCAAAGAAGAAGTCAATCAGCTAACTGAAGAGCTTGAGTGGACTAGAAGCTCTTTGTCAGAGGCACACTTTTCATTGCATGAGACAGATTTGAAGCTCAATTTTGTTTTAGAATCTATTGAACAGCCGAATCGAGAGAGAGCCAAGAAGATTGGGCAGATTGTTGACGAACTAGATTGCATTCAGGAGGACTATGACTTATCACATTGTCCCATGAAAACAGATTACACAATTTGGGATCAGCAAAATAACCTTGATAAGCACAAGGGAGATAACTGTTTCTGATGGACTGACGTTATATGAGATGGATCATGTGACATTTTTGGGCAATCCGCTTTTCGAGATGCAAAGTGCTGATTCATTTATTGTAATAGATCATCAGGATACATTGTTTGAGACAGGGTGTCTACTCCGACATGAGTCTGAGGGTGATTCCATGATCATCCTCCAGCCTAATCCGGATGACCAGGAGTTCTCTTACCCAGGATCGTATGTTTGCCTTGATGGGCATCGAGGGCGATGGTAGGAGCATGTTGTGGGCAATAGTTGATCATGGGTATGAAATATATGTCGCTGTTCGCTTTTCGGACAGCCATAACATTTACATGATGGAGATGGGTCCACAATTTGGTTGGCATTACATAGAGTATCTTACTTCTTATTTGAACACAGTGCCCTCTCAAGGGGTTAGTTTAATCAGTGAAAGTGCAGAGATAGGCCTGGTTGAGTCACCTATGCATGAGATGTTACTTGGCACAGGGTGCAGTCATAATGGGCATACCAATTTTGATGGTGAGGTTGAGCTTCTTATTGAGTTGCCAGAGTGGAGTGTGGTTGATCTTTCAAGAATTATACAAATACATTTACACCCTACTTGGTTGAGTATGATGAGGGACATCATATTTCTAGAGGATATTACATTGACTGCAATAGATTGGGCTACATGGGATTATCTGGGAGATTCCAAGAGTGTGAACGCCGAGTTGAGCTGGTTAGGTGATGACTATGGAGGCACTTCCAGCATTGTGTTTGCAGTAATCTATGACGTTGATTCCTTCGGTATGTCGTGGTACATGATATTACATCTCAGCTCAGACATACATGTCAGTGCCAGACCGGAGAGAGATTTCATCATGCTATTGCAGTTGAGACTTCTGCCACTTAACCATGTCAGAGGTGTAGTGATGATCAGAGTGGCACAGCGTCAGCGTGGCGGTTCCTTTTTGAGGTTGCTATGGGACCCAGGGGATTTGATGTGATCTCAGCCGGAATGTAGCATCTGACTGGAGTATGTATACGTATTGCTTGAGGACAAGCAATCTTTGGGAAGGGCGGACTGCAATGTCCCCATTGGAGATATCAGAATCTTTGTCAATACCCAGAGAGCTATTGATTGATGGTCGTTTGGGCTCATTTGGAGATTTGTTTGATCAGAGTTACTATTTTTAGCCATGTCCGTTTTTAGGGTTTCGGTGGACAATAGACAGTGCAGTGATATTCTTCAATGAAATGGGTGTCCAAAACCATTCGCGGATTTCAATTCGGATGGGCAGAGGTTGGAAATTTTAATGGTCGAAGATAAAATTAATAAAGTGATTATTTAATTTAATTTTGAATGAATGAATGAAAGATTTTAATTACGTCCGCGAGACCCAAATATGGTCTATGGGACCTCAAATATGGAAGTACAATTACTCAAATCATATCATATGATCTTTAATATCTTTGAGAAGGTTGTTCCTTCTCCCGTTGATTTGTGTTAGTAATTCTCCAACTTTTTTTATTTTACTGTCTTCAAATAAATCTGCCATAAACTCGTTCCATAAAGTCAGTGACTTTATTTTATTATAAAATCATTTTATACTTAAAAGGGGCCATTTTAAGTGACGACTTAAAAAGTCGTTAAGCCTAGGCATAAGGGGGTGAATAAATTAAGGAGAAATAAGGTGGAATTAAAAATTGATAAAATTATATTTGCTCACCCTAAAAGTGACCTAACCCTAGTTCGACCTGTGCAGGAGATAAAAGGAGGTTTTGAGTTCATTTGGAGATATGCGAAGATTTTTATTTTTCTCTCTGGTTTTTTGGAGGACTCTCTGGCAGAGCCATTTACAGAGATTCTGGAGCTTGTGAGAGACGGCAACCTCTTATAGGGACATTGGCTTCGGGGTTGCAAGATTACCCTCAAGTCAATCCGGGCATTTCCACACGAGGATTGCGGTTGGAATTCGATTTTAAAGACTTCTGGAGTTGGGTTACCACACGGGGTCATTCAGAGATTATACATGGAATATTTGGAGTTGGGACACCACACAGTATTCACATTAGAAGGGTTGAGCCTTCATCATCATTTATAGAGTACGGAGCAGCTAGGGTTTCATCAAAGATTTGAGGTATTTGCATTGTAATTTGTGCCCTAGTTTTGATATAAGAATAAAGCAATATTTTCGAGAATTCTGGATTGCTCTGTGTTTGTGATTTTGTATATAAAAAATTCACGAAAAAGGTTAAGAATTGGCAAACCCCTAGAGAACTAGATAGGGAGGGTTATTACAAGTTGACCTTGGAGGGATTGCCGAACTCCATTTTCAAATGATTTAAACCCAGTAGAGCAGTAATACTTGAACAATAGTATATATAAAAGTATCGTGAGTTTTAAAAACGGTCAGGCTAGCTCGTACATTGAGTGTATAAGACCTCCTTGTCTCAGGAATGAAAGTTTTCATTTTAAAACCCCCTGAACCTAGACCATGTGTGTCAATGTATACAATGGTTTTTTTTGTTTTTTTTTATTGGTTATACAAGATTGTAAAATTAATTATGTATATATTATTTGATAAGATTCAAATTTAACTGTCATTTGATCTTTAATATTAAAGTTATAAACCCGGACCCAGGTGTTGTAGGTGAGTTGGAGAGGAGAGGAAAAACGGTCAGGCTAGCTTGTACATTGAGTGTATAAGACCTCCTTGTCTCAGGAATGAAAGTTTTCATTTTAAAACCCCCTGAACCTAGACCATGTGTGTCAATGTATACAATGGTTTTTTTTGTTTTTTTTTATTGGTTATACAAGATTGTAAAATTAATTATGTATATATTATTTGATAAGATTCAAATTTAACTGTCATTTGATCTTTAATATTAAAGTTATAAACCCGGACCCAGGTGTTGTAGGTGAGTTGGAGAGGAGAGGAAAATCCTCCAAGAGAAGGTCCCAGGTTCAAATCTCCACCCTACCAAAAAGCTGAATTGGGTATCCAAAATCCAATTGATAATGTTGGTGCGGGCAGGGTCGGGTGCGACTCCCAGGTGACTTTGACAGTGTAGAACCCCTGTTCGTGGTCTCTCAGACCAAAGGGGCACTGCAAGGGGTTTTTCGCTTAAAAAAAATTATAAACCCGGATTAACGTGTGAAATTTTCTACTCCAAAAAGTTGTAAAAACAGGAATGCATTTTTTTTTTTCTTGTTAATAGGACAGGACCCTTTGTTTGATTCCGTCCCCTGTTACAGGAGAGCAATTAACTTCACCCCTCTCAAATTAAGACTGCTAAGCAGGACAACGTCAACGATTCCACTCTTTCTGACTCGATGCTGCGAAATTCCCGTGTGCATTTCAATTAAACTAAGACATTTATGAAACGTGGAAGGTCAAATGTGAAGATTTCCAACATGTAACCTCGAAAAATTGAATGCCCTTTAGGGTGCAATACTAGTGAAATTGAAACAAAATAAAATGAACGCCGGTCTCTACCTGGATTGAATATTTAAAGCCCTGGTTCCAGCTGACAAGGAAAGTTTTCCCAAAATATTGGAACCCTTTTTTTTTTCAAAATTCAAGCATTGAAAATGAACAAGAATTACCAGGCGTCGCCATGCCGGCGATACTAACAGCGCAGACTGCTTCCGCGACAACATCACAGCGATCAATCAGCAGACGACAGAAATTGCTCCCTTCTGTTGTTATTTTGCCGTCAAGAGACAGAAAGACTCCGGTGGCGATTCCAGGGTCCGGTATCTGCTGTTGGAAAAATTGAAGTAACCAAGATGCCACGGACGTTCCAAGATATTTTGTGCTGTGTATTTGATCGTGGCAAAAATACTTGCGTGACAAGGAAGAGCGAGAATTTGAATATTAAGAATATTATAGTATTTGGCGACGGCCCGCAGTTATTGATTTCTATGGGCAGCCAGCCAGGACGGCATTTGTTTTCTGAGGTTGCATCGAAAGGTGAATAGAAAATCACTTTCAATTTTCGAAGGTATAAAGTTTAATTTTTATGATGGTTGGTGGTATTAGATATATAATTGAATTACTATGGTAAAGATGTATGGTAAACAGGTTTTTATAAAGATTTTTTTCCGTATGTGGAAAAGGTGAATTTGGCCCCGTTGAACAGAAGGTCCACGATTTGAACCTCTGCGATACGAAAGGGGACATAAAAAAAATCTTTTGTGGCTTCCCTCAAACCACCTAAGAGCGGCTCTTGAGGTTTCTTTCTAACTTAAAAGTTTTGCCTTAAGGGGTCAAGTGGATTGATAATTGTCTATTTGGCCAGGCATTTACCCAAAAGAGACCTAGGTTCAAACCTTGGGAGCATGCTTGTTTGCAAAGATAGTAGTTTGCTTCAAATCCTCGAGTGCTTGACACACCAACGATGACGGTACAAATCCCAAGCAATCAGTGGTCCTCTTCACGCAAGCAATCGGTGGTCCTCTTCACGCAAGCAATCGGTGGTCCTCTTCACGTCGGGTTATAAAATAATGATGTGGTATAGGCTTGTTTGGGGCAGTCCATGTGATTTGAACCCTACACTTGGATGTGGTATAGGCTTGTTTGGGGCAGTCCATGTGATTTGAACCCTACACTTGGCAGACCAACGATGACGTTTGAACCCTACACTTGGTAGACCAATGATGACGATACAAATCCCAAACAATGTGGTATAGGCTTGTTTGGGGCACTCCATGTGGTTTGAACCCTACACTTGGGAGTTATAAAATTATGTGGATGTAACCAACCACGTCGGGTTATAAAATAACGATGTGGTATAGGCTTGTTTGGGGCACTCCATGCGGTTTGAACCCTACACTTGGGAATTATAAAATAACATGGATGTAACCAACTCTCCTATGTATAAAAAAAATTATAACTTTAAAACATAAAAAAATTACTTTAATTTTTTAATGTTGCAAATTGAAACTTAAAATATTTTATTAAATATAAGCTAATATTTTTTATAGAATTTTTATAAATAAGATAGGGTAAAGACAAAGTCACTTTATAAACCCTCTTTCATTGGATAAACACAAAGTCGATCGTCTACGAAATAAAACCAGGATAACCCACCTACAAGCACTAAACCACTACCAACCAATCTATAAAATTTTTTTTTTTTTTAACCTAAAATCAATGGAATCTGACCGTCCACAAAATAAGACCAAGGTAGCCCATTGGCAAGGACTCAACCACTACTAACCAACCTATCCTTTTCACCAAAAAATTTAAGGTAAAGCGTGGGTTTTTTTAAGGGATCCTAGTCCCCTTATACCGAGGTTTGAATTTAGATTTTCTGGAAGAAAACCCAAAAACATACCATTACAGTATGTTTGAACTTGGATTTTTTTGGATGAAAACCAAAAGACATACCACTAGAGTATCTTTCAAGCGACAAACAAATTTAGAATAAAGCATGGGTTTTCAAAAGGGTCTCAATCCTTTAAAAAAAATTAGGGCAAAGAATGATTTCTAAAGGGGGTTAAGACAAACAAATTTAGAATAAAACATGGTTTTCAAAAGGGTCTCGGTCCTTTTAAAAAATTTAGGGTAAAACATGGTTTTTTTTTTTTTTTTACACAAGCTCGTTCAAAGCATGGGTTTTTAAAAGGGGTAACATTTCATTCATCACCTTGTTAAGATTTGTAAAAATCGTGTTTGTACTTATTAGGACACTCTAATCATAATTCAAGGATCTTAATTTCTTATACAATGGTTTAAACTTGTATTTTTTTTTTTCAGAAATACTGCTTACTATTTCATTAAAAGAAAATTAATACAACAATCAAGAGAGTCTACAAATCAATTGGAGATATTTTTTTTTGGTATAAGGTAGAGGTGGTTATAAGGTCCACAAACCTTTTACATAGTCAAAATGGGCTGGTTCTAGCATCAAGCCCGTATAATCAAAATACAAAATGGATCTTTCTAAGCCCACATTAAGCCATACTTAGAGTCCATAGTCCTATACTTGTCGCTTGACTATTCAGGATAAGACAAAAACCAAACAACACCTAGCACTTACTAATACCACTAGGTTGTTGTACTGTACACTTGTCACCTCCCAGGCCCCAGCAAATGGGATGCCTTTTCTGCCTAATTCCATCTGTCGGATTACTCATCAACCCCTTTGATCTCCTGATGCTCTAACAGGTTTGATCTTAGCTCTTCTCTAGAATCCAACACCAATAGTTCTTGAGGGAAGTTATCCTTCCAAATTTGCATCTCCCCAACAGAAACTGCAATATTTGCCATTAGATCCGTCGCCTGGTTCCCTTATCTGAAGGTGTGTTGGATTCGAGCATTAACCAAATGAGATTTATGAATCTTTGCTTCTAGGATAAGCTCCAAGATGGTAAAGCTGGGGTCTTTATCCTCCTTAATTGCCTTGATTATATTAAGCGAATCCCCTTCAAAGATAACTTCCTTATAACCCTCAAGTCTGGCAATTCTCATTGTCTGCATGCAGGCTCGGGCTTTTGCAAAATGATTTGTTTGAGTTCCCAAAGGCTCTGCAAAGGCAAGGACCACTTTTCCTTCCTCATTTCTTAGAACTCCTCCTCGCTCCCCGCAGCCCCGGATTTCCTTTAGCCGCCCAGTCAAAATTAAACTTAACCCACTTTTGTGTGGGGGGTATCCACTTGACACCATCCCTTGGGTTGGTTGTAATGTCTAGGTCTGGAAGTTCCTCTCTCCAGTTTCGCAAAATCCTCCTTTCCCTTAGAGACATGGTATCATTTTTTAAGAAGAAAGTTTTTCAGTTTTCTTTCAAAGCTCTGATTATTTTATTACCACATAACCTGGGATCTTTCTTACGTCCTTTAAATACTCTCTTATTTCTCTCATTCCATATCCCCCATAAAAAATGGGGTAAGTTGAGCTTCCAGAGCCAAGTCAAAAGTTTCGCCCGGAAGGGGGAAGCCCACTGTATACAAAAGTCAGACATGCTATTTGCCAATCTATATGAAATTTGGATAGGATCATTTGGAAGACTGTACAAGAAAATTCACAAGTTAGAAATATATGACTTACAGATTCTATCGCTTTCTCACACAAGATACATCGATTGATGAATTGGAAACCTCTCCTTTGCAGATTATCTGTTGTCAGAATCTTATTTTGAATTGTCAACCAAAAGAAGAAAGCTATTTTTGGGGTTAAATTATTTAACCAAATAATAGAAGTCGGAGTCTAGCCATTGAATCCTGAGTGGATTAACTTATAGGCAGTTTTTACTGAATAGATCCCACTTGTAGTTTTGCCCCAAATCGCCTTGTCTCTTCCTTCCCCAGGAATGATTGAGAACACCCTTAAAGAATCATTGAGTTTGGTTAGGGCCACCTTCTCTTGCTCTGACAGATTATGAACTGTGATTTTCTTCCAAGAGGAAGTTTCCTGTTCTACAGTAATAAAATCCCCTACTTTTCCTCCCATTTCCTCCGAAAGTTTATGTTGGAGGACCTGAAGGTCTAAGTTATCTTTCAGAGGGGCCTCTTCCAACCACGGGTCTTGCCAAAAGTCCACTTGTCTTCCATTACCAATTCTCCATCTGATGCCTTTCCTGACTACCTCTCGACATTCGAGCAAACAATTCTAGAAATAGGATCCTCTAGGGAGATTATCAGCTTTCAGGAAGTCCTGATTATTTTTGATATATTTTTCCTTAAGAAGTTTTACCCATCCCAATTTATCATTATTGATAAATCTCCATACCTGTTTGCCAATCAGAGCTTGATTTATTTCTTTTATTCTCTTTAGCCCCAGGCCCCCTGATCCTTGCTTGCACACACCTGATTCCATGCTACCAACGAAATTCTCTTTCTCTCCTCTGAACCTGACCACAAGAAGTTGCGTTGAATTTGCTCCAATGTAGCTTGGACCTTTGCGGGCATTCTAAATAGAGACATGTAGTAAATTGGAATGCTCTGTAAAGTAGTTTGAAATAATAAGGCTTTTCTTGCGGAGTCGAGAAGGTCTGTCCTTCCACCCTCGCTAACTTTTTGGAGATCCTCGTCAATGACTCGAGTTCCACAATGTAGCCTTCATTCTTCCTTTGAACATAGGCATGCCTAGATAAGTTTCTGGTAGAAGCTCCTTTCCACAATCGAAGAGGTTAGCAATTCTTTCCTCCCTCCCACCGGGCGTGTTAAAGAAATAGATGCTACTCTTCTTATAGTTCATGTACTCGTCTCGCTTCTGTCTCATACTTGGTTAGAATTCTCTTCAGCTTCCTAGCCTGAGGCACCGAGGCTTTGGACACAATGATTGTATCATCCACAAACTGTTGGTGAGACACTGGCTCTGTTGTTGAGGCTAGTTTGAAACCTTCCAATCGACCATTTGCCATCGCTGCTAAAATGTTCCTACCCAATGCTTTCGCTAAAATAATAAACAAGTATGGAGACAAAGGATCTCCTTGTTGCAACCCCATTTCACTCTTAAAGTAACCGGAGGGTGACCCATTCACCATGACAAAAAATCTTGTAGTAGAGATACAACTAAAAATCAACTTAATCCACTAGGGACAGAAACCAAACTTACCCAAAATCTTGGTGAGGAACCGCCATGAGACCCGGTCATAGGCTTTATTCATATCAAGCTTTAGTAACATACCTGCTTCCTTACTAGCCACCATTGAATGAATAACCTCATGAATTGTGATGATACCATCCAGTATTTGTTGTCCTTTCACAAAGCCTCCTTGGTTCATATCAATGATGAAAAGAAGGATAACCTTCAGCCTATTGGCGATTGTTTTTGTGAGAATCTTCATCAGAGTGTTACATAAACTGATAGGGCGAAAACCGAAAAATTCCATTGCTCCCACTAGTTTAGGGATGAGGACTAAAAATGTAGCATTAACTCCTTCTGGGATTTCCATGTCCTTTTGAGCCTCAATTATAGCTTCCACTACATCATTGCCTAGGATATCCCAAAACTTTTGGAAGAAAGTTGTGGGGAAGCCATCCGGTCCTGGGGAGTCGTTACCATCCATGTCAAAAACCACCTTCTTGATTTCCTCCTTTGTGAAAGGACTAAGTAAGAATCCATTAAGATTCTCAGTTACGAGGGGTGGAATGGCTGCCAACAGAGAGTCCTCTTCTTCAATAGTCAGATTTACATCTTCTAACAATGATTTAAAGTACTCAATCGCTTCCCTCCTTGTGTCTTCCATATCTTTGGTGTTAGACCCATCGGCCATCTTGATCTCCTTAATTTTGTTAGTACTCCTGTGGCGAAGAGTAGAGACATGGAAGAACTTTGTATTTCTGTCACCCTCCTTTAACCAACGTAGTCTGGATTTTTGCCTCCAAAAGGTTTCTTCAAATCCTAGCATCATGTGGTATTCGGCTAACAGCTCCCTCTCTTGGTTTCTCAAATCCTCTGTAAGCTGCTCTAACTTCAGCTTCTCCTGTAGTTCATTGATCTTGTCTTTTAGTTCTACCTTTTTAACAAAAATATTGCCAAAGGAAGTTTTGTTCCACTCTCTAATGTTAGCCTTCACATTCCTTAGTTTACATGCCACTTGGGCCAGTTTCGAACCATTATACTTTTTGTCCCACCATTGGGCAACCAGATCCTTGAGATCCTGATGTTGGAACCACATAAGTTCGAATCGAAAGGGTCTGATGTATCTTTTCTTAGAGTCCTCCCCTGTTTCCCACATAATTGGGTTGTGATCAGACCCGATTCTTGGGAGTGTCGTTAATGAAGAGTCCCCAAACCTCTCCAAGCATTCTTGAGAAAGAAGAAACCTATCTAATCTGATCTGAATTTGGTTTTCCTTCAATCTTTTGTTAGACCATGTATAGGAGAATCTACGTAGGTCCACATCCATCAGCTCATGTTGCTCAACAAAATCTCTAAACTCATAGATATCATAGTTATTCTTTGAGAGCCCCCCAATTTATCTGCAGGATTAAGGTAGCAATTGAAATCCCCCACCACAATCCAAGGGTAGTTGGGGACCGTCTCCCTCAATTCAGCTAGCTGACTCCAAAGAACCCTTCTTAGTCCCTGTCTAACTGGAGCATATACATTTGTTAAGATCCACTCTTCCTGCGTGGTTTTATCCACACATAAGAGACAAATAAACCAACTAGACATTCGAATCACTCTACTATCAATCACATTCTTGTTCCACATAACCGAAGAACCCTCCCGCTGTTCCAGGTGGCCTCTTGGCCTACTACTTCAACTTCTCGCCAAGTCCTATTCTTAAAAGGAATAACTATACTCTCCTCCATTTTAGTTTCTTGCAAGTAAAATCATATCCGGTTTGTGTTCTTGTCTAAGAGCATACAAAGCTCTTATTTTTGCAGGATTACTCCCACGAATATTCCATGAAAGAATCTTCATTTATGGGCTTTGGATCCTCGAGCCTTCGCCCCAAAGAGCAATACTGCTTGAGTGCCATCAACCACTCCTCACTCTGCTTCTTTCTACCTTAAGGCAGCATTGCTAGGTTTCCCTCTTCCTACCGAACCATATCCCCATACATCCGCTTTAGGCTGGGGTTCCTTGGGATTCACTTGGCTTCTAGTAACCATCTTGGATAGGTCAGTCTTGGTCTTTGGGGTAACAATCTGGCTTTCCAGGTTAACTGGTCTTTTTGATAGTGGAGATGATTCCATGCTCTTAGCTTCTTGATTAGTAGATTCTTTTTTCCCTGCTTTGGGGTTACACTGATCTTGGTGGTTCACCTCTTCCTCCTGAGTATCCTTGCCTGTATTATTAGTTTCCTGCTCCTTCCTCCGATTTTTCTCCTCTAAATCCTTCTCTTGAGTCTCCTCTACCTCGGATTCGACTTCTTGGCTATCCATCCGATATCCCTTCGGATGATTTAATGCATCAAAACTGTTCTCCACCGGGATGTTGATCTCCTTGGAATTTCTTCCCATAAATTCCTCTGCAGTACATGGGACCACTTCCACCGAGCCTCCATAGGCCTCCCGTATTACCCAATCAAACTTACTTGCCCCAGGGCATTGATCTATGGGGTTCTTTCCTTTGTGATTTGGCTCTAAGGCTTGCTGTATCATCTTAGGAGTAGGTTGAACTTGAGGGTTCCCATCAAAGGGACCAGCTCCCCTATGAGAGGGTTTCGATGCATAGGTATTTTTAGGAGGAGGGTTATAACGTTGCCTCTTGCTTACAATAGGGCGAATAGGGTCTCTGATATTTAGATTTCGAGCTCCACATCCTTGAGGCCCATGTTGGGTAGGAATGGAGATTTGCGGGGGAGGGATATTATTCTGGGTTTGAGGAGCAGTATTTTGGAGTGGGGGCTGGTTCTTGGAAATGCAGGATACCCTGGTGCCCTACCTTCCCGCAAACACTACACTTAAAAGACATATTTTCATATTCAAAGACCTGAGTATGAAGGCCAAACATAGATGACAATATAATGGATTTAGGGAGCTCTTTACTCAGGTCCGCCAACACACACATGCGAGCAAAAAGGAGTCTTGTTTTGCTCAATGTTGCAGGATCAATAGCTATTAGTTCTCCAATCTCTGTAGCTATCCCAGCCAAGATTTGTTCATTCCAGAAAAGTAGAGGTAATCCTGGAATCTTAACACAAATAGGAGCCAAATCTAGCACCTGAGTCTGGGGGTTGAAATCGGGGGACCAACGCTTCAGATACAAACCCCTTTTCCCAAAAAACCAAGGACCTCCTTGGAGAGTCCTTTCCATGTCCTGTTCACATTGAAATGTCACCAAAAGAAAACTCTTGGGTAAAGCCTTAATCATCATACTGGACCTTGGCTGCCATTTTTGGACGGCCCATCTCCTTATGACTTCCAAGTCCGGCCTCACCCCCATAAATTTAGCCACCAGAGATGTTCTTCCCTCCATAGCCACATGCTTGAGTCGAGGAATCCGGACGTGCAACCTACCATTGACGGATTTTAGATTAAAACAAGAGTCGGATAATTTTTTCTTACCGCAAAGAGCATTAAGATATGAAGGTCTCCAGTTGCCAGGTTTCTCTTTGTCTCCTTCCTGGGTCTTCCTTTGATCCTGATGCACAGAGTCCTGGTACCCCTCAGAGAAATCTTTAACCACATCCGCCCAACGCCCTTGGATCGGTTCCAATAGAACTTCCTTGTCCACATCCTCCGCCTGGGGGCCTGCTATCTCACCAGAGCCCCCACCTGCCGCGTCTGCTGATCTGCCCTCCGAAGCCCCACACCTAGGGTTTGTTGCCCCTAGACCTCCTGCTCCTCCTCCTTGCTGCTCCATTCATCACAACTTGTCGCCTCCAAAATCGCCATTTTTTTTTTTTTTTTTAGGGCCAAAATTTTTGCGGTCGCTACAGTGCACAGGCTGCTATAGTGGCGACTGTTACAGTTTGCAGGCTTCTACAGTGTCGGCTGCTACAGTGGTAGGTGCTACAGTCCATGGGCTGCTACCCAATTGGAGATATTTTGACTTTTTAATGTCAGATGTTTTTCTCAGCTCACTCATGATAACTGGATTGAAGACTTGTAACTGCTATGAGATACATTTCAAAATTTTGTAAGTAGTTTTGAGAACTATAGTTGATGTTGCACTTAAAATCGATAAACACCTATCCTTCCAAAGTCCAAATAATATTGAAACTCTAACAACATGCCATATTCCAAGGGGAAATGATGGGAGTCACCCAAGAGAGATACATTCCACCATATGTAATTTCCAACGAAAAGAGCAATCATGACATTCATGTAAAGTATTTAACTTGTATCTTCTTGAAAATTCAAAGACATATCATTATGATTTTCTATTTATCACCTAGTTAAAACTTGTAAAAATAGTGTTTGTTTTTATTGAGAGACCCTAATGATATATGGATGAAGTATTATAAGCTAACAAGGACTTGTTTCTATTAAAAAACTACAGATAAAATATTATCCAAACTACCTCAAATTCAAATTATTTAAAAAAAAACATCTGACCCTTGTACTATCATTATACTTTACCTTTAAATAATTTAAAAGAAAAAATCACGTTCAATTATCTTGACGGAAGCAAGAACTTTAGATATCCACATCTTCAATTATTAAAAGTAGGAGGTGTGTTCAATCGACGACCTCAAGCCACAAACAGAGGTAACATCCTCAATGAATAGCAAACATCGTTAGAGAAATAATTGGGCTTATTTTAAACCCATCACTAAGGGTTCTTAATCTTAACAATGGTTTGATAAAAATAGTGTAATAGTTAGGGTTTTGGTTTTTTATTAGGTTTAAAGTTCAAACTACGGTATATTGAGATGAGGATAGGTTAGATAGTAGTGGTCGAATGTTTGTTGGTTGATTGTTTTAATTCGATACTCTCGAGGATTGAGGGTCTCATTGACTTCATCTAATCCAATAGGGTAGATGGTAGTGGTCAAATTTTTGTTGGTTGGTTGTTTCAATTCGATATTCTCGAGGATTGAGGGTCTTGTTGACTTCATCTAATCCAATAGGTCAGTGTTTATAGTAACAACACCCAATGGTATTATCGATTTTTGTGCCCCCAAGGGTTAGGTGGATTGGTAAAGGCTTGACTGGTCAAGTACTTACCAAGAAGAGACCTAGGTTCAAACCTTGGGGCACGTTGCCAGCTTTAGCAAAGGTAGTAGTTTGTGCTAAATCCTCTAAGTGCACGCTAGACCGATTACGATGGTACAAATCCCGAGCGACCGATGGTCTCCATCTCATGTCAGGTCAACAACAAGATGAATAGGCTATTGGGAGCAATCCTTGTGGTTTGAACCTTGCGCTTGCTAGTTACTAAAAATAGTCATAACTAACTCCCATGTGTAATAAAAAAATATATATTATTGATTTTTGTGTGTATTAATAATAATAATTTGATTTTTTTATTGAGGCTAGTGTGAGAAACTCCTACGACCGATGCTCAGGGTTAGGCATCCCTATCCCAACCATGAACTTTGATAAGGGTGAGCTAAGCTTATCAATAGGGGCCAAACACATAACCATACACACACACCCCCTCACACACTCACCCATGCCACAATTTGAACCTTGGACCTCTCGAAGAAGAGCCAAAGCGTGAACCGTTGCGTTGTCTCCCCTAGGACTACTAATTTGATTTTATAAGTAATTATAAATTTTGCATCATAAAATTAAATTATTTATTTGATTAATTATAATTAAAATATGGCATCATGTAAAGAGTCGAAAGTGAAGGAGAATTTGCAAATAGCAAATCCTAGGAGCTGTAGAGTATAGTAGGAGGATTTCATGCTCTTTGATTAATTATAATTAAAATATGGCATCATGTAAAGATTTAGTTTGTTTTACAATCTTGAGATCTTCAGATATAGTGGAAAAGCAATGGGTTCGTTCAAAGTGTATCAATGCTTCAAACCCTTACCATGAATGCGACGAATATTGTTTCCAAAAAATTGCCAAAGCAAAGAAATGTTAGGAGAAAGAAGAGACATGAACGAGTGTGAGCCAGGAGGGAGTGCAAGCTGGAAGGCAGTGTGAGCTAGGAGGAAGTGCAAGTCGAGATAGTGCAAGCTGAGAGGGAGTGCGAGATAGGGGTGTAACAACCCACTAAAACCCACTAAGATATATATGTTGTCTTAAGCAAGGTTCACAAAGAAGTCCCAATGTATTCTAGTATATATACAAGGCATAACCACATTTTGAGTTAATGTCGATGTAGATGACACTGAAGTGGACATGAGTGGCCAATATCTCATGTTTCTAAGGTTCACCTTTCTAAACCTCACTGTTTAGATAGGACACCAATAGTGGTTCCCCTACCTTTCTCATATCCTCATCGATATAGGACAACTTGGCCATGGTGTAGGGATTATCCTTTAAGATCCATAACACTTAAAGGGGGATGTCTATTCCCTAACCTTACATAAGTCCATCTATATATGATTATTTTGGCGTAATATTAGTGCTTAGTTACCACACCTCTACGGGCTAACTAAAGTCATTACCACTCATTTGGTAATGAACATGGTCACCCAATCCTCACCATTCAAAGTGGCACCACTATATTGATTTGTGAATGATTCCAAAAGCTTTATCGCTTGGAACACTTGAGCCTCATTGTTCAAGGCATCTCATTCACTATATTTTATTATTGCATCTTTGTAACGCCTCCCAAATTTGTGAATACTTGGTTATTGCATTGCCACAACTACTCCCAAGGTTCACATCTACCTGGCTATTACGTCACCGCAACTCCCTCTAGAATTGGGTTACCTTCTAGACTCAAGGGTCCTCATATGGCGCTAGATTTAAGCCCAAAAACCTTTCCCAACCTAAGAGTGTAAACATCGAAATTAACTATAATAACATCTTGCCAATAAAGTGTTGCAATAAAGCATCATAACAAATTGCTAACTTAGTTGTTTACATAACACAAAAACTAAAATATAGCACTTATTTTATTTCCATATTGCAAGAACGAAACATCACCAAAGAATTATACTTATAACCCATCGATCAATTTAAAATACATTCTTTCCAAATGCTCATATCAATGCATTCACCTACACTTACATAAAGAATAACACATTTAACTATTGTTTTGCATATAACCATATTCCAAGAATTTCCATAAGAGAACAATATACAAATTTTCTCCCTAAACCATCTTTCTTCTTCAAATTTACAATACAAATTTTTCCAAAAATAAGTTTTTCTCAATATATTGGTATTACATGATAAGAATTAAAGGTTCATAGCTCCATCTTTACATCTCAAGTCCTCTGTTTGCAAAAATACTTCCCACTAACTTGAATAGAAATTTTAGGGATTAGGACAACTCATGAATTGCTTATGCAAGCCTATCATGCACTAAGCAACTAACATGCAATCATGCAACAACAAAACGTCCATGCAAAACAAGGAGAAAATCCCATACATATTTCTGTAATGAATTCTTATATCTACTCAAGCCTCGAGAACCATTACTACCATGTCCTAAAAAAAAAATTGCATTCATATTTTTTGCATTAAAACCTTCATAAATATGCGAACACATTACTAATTTAAATCCTTATTTATAACCTTTAATCCATAAATCAAAACTACCTTTCTCTAAACCTTTTAATAAACAATATTTCTTTTCCAACATCACATTTAAACATTTAAAGGATACACTTTCCTTTCTAACATCATAATTAAGCCAAAGCACTCTTTCTTTTCAAACAAAAACAACATTCTTTCCTTTCTAACAACATAATGAAACACTTAAATAGCTACCTATTTCTATTATAGAAAGGTTCCAAATAAAAGAATCTAAAAACACCATGACCGCCCATAGAGTGTTTTCCCCACTAAACACCATGACTACCGAATATCATCCATTTGGTGTTGGTAAGTTAGACTATGAAACAATTGATCAGTTTTGGGTAGCTTGCTCCTTTATTGGACAAGTTTGGAGGGAGGTTATAGCATAGCTAAAGCTTCATATAGGATGACAAGATGATTCCTTAGGAGAGTGGTTAAAATTTTGGTTTAAAAATAGGTCATACAAAGGTTATATAACTCTCCCATTGTTTATGTCTTGGGGAGTATGGTTATCTAGGAATGCAAGAATTATTTAGGATCAGGAGAAGCCTACTTAGCAAGTCTCCTCCCAAATCATCGAAAGTTTTCAATAATTGTAAGGTTTCAACAACAAAAAAGGTAAACAAACAAATCATCCCTCCAAAGATTGATAAATCAAGGGCATGGGGATTTTTCAATAGGGCTAAACAAGGGGTCCCTATATTTTGTGGAGCAAGATGATTACTATATTTTTTTTACTCTCATTATTTTAAATTCAATACTGGATTGGGAGAAGGTTTTAATAACTATGATGAAATTATGGCACTCAAATTATTGGTTCAATTGGCAAAATAAAAAGGAATACAAAAAATCTAAATTTACAAAGACTCACAAATGGTAATAAATTGTATGTTTGGTGTTTTTAGGATGGAAAACATGATTCTTCAACCTGAAGAACACAAGATTATACTGAGAAGGGGTGGTGAACAATATAAGAGCAATATTTACTTTTCTTTCAAATGATAACAATAATAATATCAATGCAGTAAAATAAACAATGCACAAATCACCACACACATGAGAGACATAGATTTAATGTGGTTCACCAAATGTGGCTACATCCATAAAAAAAATATTTCTTCTAAAATTTCTCAATAAATATTTTGGTAATCAATTCCCTATTACAATACTTATGGACCTCTATCCAAAGGAGATCTCAATCCCCAATACTCTGATTTGTGGATCTCTCTCCATAGGAGAACTCTATCCCCTTTGCTTTGGTTCATGGATCTCTCTCCACAGAAGAACTTCATCCCCTTTGCTCTGGTTCATGGATCTCTCTCCATAGAAGAACTCTATCCCCTCTACTTTAGTTTGTGTATCTCTCTCCATAGGACAACTCTATCCTCTTTGCTCTGGGTGGATCTCTTTCCATAGGAGAACTCTATCGCCTTTGTTCTGGTTCATGGATCTCTCTCCACAAGAGAAATCTATCCTCTCTCCTCTGGTTTGTGGATCTCTCTCAACGTGAGAACTCTATCCTCTCTGCTTTGCTCAACTCTGCTCCAATTTAGCTCAAGCCTTAACACAAAGCTTGATCAAATCAACGACTACACCTGCTCACAAATATTTCCAAATCTGCATCATACCTCGTTACAAGGCTAGCACAAATTTATCTCAACTCTGCTTCAAGTCTTCTCATAAGACTTGCTCAAATATGACTTCAAGCCTTCTCAAAAGACTTGCTCAAATCTACCTCAAAGTTGCTTCAAGTATTCTCACAAGACTTGCTCAAATCTAACTTCAAGCCTTCTTAAAATACTTTCTCAAATATACCTCAAAGATGCTTCAAGTCTTCTCACAAGACTTGCTCAAATCTGAATTCAAGTCTTCTCAAAAGACTGGCTCAAATTTGGCTTAAAACTTCTACAAGACTTGCTCAAATCTGCCTTCAAGCCTGCTCATAGAACCTGCTCAAATATTTCCAAATCTTACATACAAACAAATGCTTATATCTCTTTCAGAAATACTTTCTTCAACTAGGCAATTCAAACATATTCTACCTAGAATTCGTTTAACCTCTGGAACATATAGAGAATGATATGCACTATAAAAATCCCAATATGTTCTTGTTGAGTGAATATTTTGTCCTATAACAAAATGATCACGCAACTAGAGTCTCAGACAGGAAACTCTTTCTTGCAAAGAAAATTTGTTATTTTTAATTTCTCCAAGGTTCTTGTGAACAAACATTCATATGCATATAACCAATTAAGACTTAATGCAAATAAATGAATGTAACCTAGAATAACTTAAATCCTGCAAGTAACTGTTAACAAGGGGCCTTTAATGATTCACAACAAACTTTGTAACCCTAATCTGTTAAAATAACCAACCGTGTAAAAAAAAGAAAGAACAAAAAATCCCTTTCTTCTTTTATGCTCTTGAAATTAATGAAACCCACCCGAAAATAAATTAGTAACCTCTTTTATCTTTTGGCTTAAAGAAATATTTCAAATGAGAAAATGCGTGGTATAAGCCACTTCATTTTAAGCTCCGTGCCTTTAACATGAGGTTCATTTTATCGTTAACTGGTTCATTTTATCTTTTATTTAACTGTTCTGCTATTTCTATGTTAGCTTTTGGAGTTAGTAAAATTGAAAACGTATTCTGGAATGCACCAAAATCCGAAATGCCAATCTTTGAATAAAAAATGTGAAAATAAAATTAGAACCTAAAACAGAAAGATTCTTTATGAGAATCAGCTGGAAAAACTGAAACAGGACGTTAATTTGGTTAGCAATCTCCTCCCTGCAAAACCCCAAGTTATGAGATGAAGCTCTAAAACAACCTGACCTAACAGACCTGCAATAAAACACAATCGAATCAGATCAGATGCAAGACTCTAAGGAAATAAATAATTGCAACATTCTATCATTCACCTATCGTAACCCAGATTATGGTGTAAACGAATAGATACAAGAAAGAATAATGCAAAGGAAAGATCTACAGAGATAACAATAGTCTTAGCCTTCAATCTCCTTTTGGTTTCACACACAAAAGTTACTCTTGCCAAATAAACTCCTTTTTATTCACAAAAATAATGCTTTTCTTCTTACAATTTCTAGCCCCTGTATCTACATTCGCTTCTGCTTTTAAACTTTCTGTTGCGGCTCTTGGTTTCGCTCTGTGACGCTTCGTTTCATTTCCCATATCGCTTCGTTTCATTTTCCCGCTTCTTTGCTATTTTGACCTTTTGCTCGAGCCTAAAATGTTTGGTCTTCTCTACTAACTATAACTGTCGATCTGAAGCGTTATCATGACCCTCATGCCTTTGTGCCACGTGTTCAGCGCTTTTCTGCATGTTCTGTAATGGCCCCATGTAAATCATGACATTTTTATGCATGCAGCCTTGCTCCTTTGCTTTCACCGTGAAAATGCGACATGTCACGATATCGCGACATTTTCCTGCCAACAGCCTTGCCAATGCAACCTATCATGAAATCGCGACGTTTTTCATCTTCGTACGCTTCGGTCGCAACCTGTCATGAAATCGTGACGTTTTCATTCACTTTAATCGCTTTTCTTTGCAACTCGTGAAATCGCGACGCTTTTTTGGCCATTCGACTGTCAGAAATCGCTACGCTTTTCTCTTTATTATTCGTGAAATCGTGATGCTTTTTTTTGATTAACTTGTCGTAAATCGTTTTTTTTATAAATCGCGACGCTTTTTTGTGTCATGTCGAAATCGTGACACTTTTTCGTTTTGGTGTCTGAGCTTTATGTCGTGAAATCGATGACACTTTTCATTGATTGCGAAATCGTGACTTTTTTTTATATGTCGCGATATCGCGACGATTTTTCTTTCGTACCATTTGGTGTTTGGAGCCTGAAATGCGACATGTCACGATATCGTGACAATTTTTCATTTTGCCGACGAGAGCAACATGTCGCGATATCGCGACACTTTTTCATTTCTGCAGCGACGGAGCGACATGTCGCGATATCGCGACAACTTTCATTCGCGACAGAGCGACATGTCGCGATATCGCGACAACTTTTCTCCTTAGTGAAATTTTTGCCTTTTTCTTTGATTTTCTTAGCATCTGGGGTCACCCGTTTTCTTCTTTGAAAGCATGCAAAAAGGTGGGCCCCCAATTTTGGGGTGTGTTGTGGATTAGCCACAACAAATGGCGACTCTATTGTCAAATGCTCCAGAGCATTTTGGTGAGAACCCAACCTGAAATATACAAGCTTAGATACAGAGCGTCAAGCACATAAAAGATAAACAAATACCGACAGATCAGAAGTACATGAAACATCGGAATCATTAGTATTAGCTCGGTGTGTGCTATTTGTTTTCATTCCATATCGCTTGAACTTGATCAACATTCCATTGTCAGCTTTACATGCATGCATATGTGAGACTCGTGAATGATTTGTGTAACCTAATAAATATGCTTAGAGATTTTGCTTTTATAAATGCATAGACCTTCTAATATCATACACAAACATTCAAGATTATCAAACCCTCTTAGGATCAACCATATCTATAATGAATTGTTTTATTAGATCCCAAAGTTGGTTATGAGTCACTACTATCTTGAACCCATGTGTAAGTGAAAGTGAAATCAGAGCTTTGGGAAATCGACTCCCAACCTAATCGAGATGAGAGTTTAACCCTATTCTTACTACTCTGATTTGGAATTCATTACCTCACTTTGAGCAAAATAATTTAACCAATTATGGAAGAAATGGTCATGCTAGTCTAACCCTTTGAACAATCAATGGTCTTGTTTTTTAGACAAGACATGCTGCCATGCATGGGCATACCTAACCCCATAATCCATGACTTAGCTTCATTTCTTTGGACCTTGGGGATGACTACCCATCCTTTGCAGAGGACAAGTAGTACGATCCTTCCAATCCAATATAAATATGAGATGGGAAAAATTAATTTTTACTTCTTGGATCTTGGGGATGACTACCCATCCTTGCTAGGGACATGTAGTACGATCCTTCCAATCCAAGCTTTAGATGAAAATGGAGAATATTAATTTTATTGCTTGGACCTTGGGGATGACTACCCATCCTTTGCAGAGGACAAGTAGTACGATCCTTCCAATCCAAGCTTTATCATGAAATGAGACATAGGAGCTTTGGGGAATCAGATTCTCAACCTAGGCGAGATGAGAATTATGCCCTATCCTTACTACTCCATGTAGGTCAAATCAAAGTTTTGGGGAGTTGGATCCTCAACCTAAGTTCGATGAGGACTTAACCCTATCCTTACTACTCTGATTTTAGGCTTTAAGCTTAATGGAAGTGGTAAAAACCACTGTTTTAAGGATCATGTTGCATAATAGGATAGACATGAAATACTTCTTTCGCTTGACCTTTTCTTCCAAGCAAGGTTTTGATCATTTTGCTCAAGATCCTTTTTAATGTGTATAAAATGTGCTTGGTTCTAGATATCTCGGGGCTCAGTTTCCAACCTTAGGATTTTTTTATTTATTTATGTTGTAGCATAACCCTAAGAGGATTTGACACACTTTAATGATTTGTATCTGAAATGCATATGCAACTAAGATGGCATGTATATGCAAAGTGAGATGTAATATGAATGCATTGCCCTTTGAATTGCAGATAAAGTATTGTCATAATTTGTAAAACTGACTACTTCATGCATCACAAGCTTCAAACGATATTATTTAACTGTTTGTGTTACATGCGGAGCTTTTACAACATAATTCCAATGTTTCATATTTTCCCGATCTTAGGCATGAGTTAACATTTCAAACTTTTATTCTTTTTTTTTTTTTAAGAAAATAAAACATGTCAAATAAACACACCACCTAAACGTCAAACCTGCACACACAAAAGAAACAAAGCACGACATTATTACATATAATACAAAACCTAAACATGTCAAACAAACACACAACTTAAACATCAAATCTGCACACACAAAAGAAACAAAGCATGGCATAATTACATATAATACAAAACCCAACCGCTTCAAGCCCTGGAAATAGTGTTTCAAGTGCAACCCATTGACAGGTAATGCCAAATCCTTTCCATCCAAGGTTTTTAGTCTAAAACTGTTTTCCCCTAGGACTTCTGAAATCTGGTAAGGACCCAACCATAAGTAGTCAAACTTATCATGATCCCCTTTCTTCTCATGTCTTTTATCCCATAACAACACTAGATCTGATATTTTAAAAGCCTTGGCTCTAGACTTTTTGTCGAACCATATTTTTACTACATCCTGGTGTTTACTAAAATGAAGCATAGCCTCATCCCTTTTTTCATCCAGATGCATTAATTGTGTTAGTCTAGACTCAAGTTTATCATCAGTTCCGAAATAATCTTTCATGAAATGCAGTGTTTGTAACTTGAGATTTGTAGGAAAAATGGGATCTTGTCCATAAACCAGATGGTAAGGAGATGTTCCTATTGATTCTTTGACTCTGATTCTGTCAGCCCAAAGAGCCAACTTAAGTTTGTTATGCCAATCTCTAGGATTTCTTTCCAACAATTTTTTTATGACGCATAACAAATTCTTGTTAGAAGATTCAGCCAATCCATTACCTTGCGGATAATAATTGGAAGAGAATTTTAAACTCACACCGTTGTCAAATGCCCAATTAGCAAATTCCAAAGAGGAAAAAGCTGAACCATTATCACTTACAATGGAGTTAGGCATTCCAAACCGAGTGACAATATTATCCTCTAAGAATTTAATAACAACCTCCGAAGTAGCATTCTTTGTGGGGATAGCTTCAGTCCACATTGTGCAATAATCCGTAGTTGTCAAAATGTATTTGTGGGAATCGGATGAATTGGGACTGATAATCCCAACAAAATCCAGGCCCCATTGTGCAAAAGGTCTAGACTCAATTACGGATTGTAATGGCATGGAAGCACCCCTGTCTCTATTGGCTGCAGTTTGACATGTATGACATGACCTCACATGAGTATGGGCATCTTTGAAAAGTCGAGGCCAATAATAACCGGCTCTAAGGATTTGATGGGCTGTGGCATTAGCGGACCCATGTCCCGTCCCATGTTTACCATGAAATTCCTCGAGTATTTGCACTGCTTCTTTTTGATCAACACAACGAAGGTAAATACCTTCATGGTTTTTCTTGTATAACGTGCCGGATCTAATTAGGAAATTAGCAGACTTCAAGCGCAAGGCTCTTCGTTGAGTAGAATTCAAATGCGGTGGACATTTACCATTTAGTAGAAAATACACCACATCTGCATACCACTCATCTTTGGTTATATCTACGATTTCATAATGTTGACATGAAATTGCGAGATCCTTTTCAGCTATAGCCTTAACCAATCGTTGTCCTTGCACTATCTTCATGGATTGAATCTCAAGATCAAACTCTTGCAAAGTTGAAATCCACTTACCTCGTCTTTCACCTAATTCATTCTCGTATAAACATGGCTTTGACTCGTAGGATCCGGGACTATAGCAAACACCCTACTATGGACTATATAATGCCTGAATTTTTTAACGGTCTTAACTAGAGCATACATTTGCTTGTCCAAGATGGAGTATCTCGGTTTCGCATCTTTGAGAGGACTACTCAGGAAGGCAATAGGATTTTCAATGTTGCCTTCACTCTTCTGAGTTAAAACACTCGCAAAGGAGTGATCTGAAGCAAATGTGTAAATATAGAAAGGCTTCGTATAATCGGGACTCACTAAAATCGGGGCTTTAGAAATCGCGTCCTTGATATTTTTGAAAGCATCTCTATTTTCATCTATCCACTTGATCTGGACCTCTTTCTTTAACATGTCGTTCAAAGGCTTTGCTATTTCTGCAAAATCTGCAATAAATTTTCTGACGAAATTGATCTTCCCAAAAAATGATCTCAACCCCTTTTTGCTGTTGGGACAAGGAATCTGTTGTATGGCCTCTATTCTTTCAGGGTCAATGGAAATTCCATCCTTAGATATTACATGTCCCAATAATTTTCCTTCCGTTACCCCGAAAATGCACTTCTTTGGGTTGAGAGAAATGCCATGTTCCCCGCATCTTTGAAAGACTTTCTTTAGATCCCTGACGTGGTTTTCCCTGTTCTTAGAAAAGATAGGAATGTCATCTACATAGATAATAATGCACTTACCTATGAGCCCCTTAAAAGCAAAGTCCATAGCTCGTTGGAATGTGGCACCCGCGTTCAATAGTCCGAAAGGCATTCTCCCGTATGCAAAGGTGCCCCACTTTGTGGTGAAGGCAGTTTTCATCCTATCACTAGGATGGATAAGGACCTGATTATATCCCGAATAACCATCCAGGAATGACATCATCTCCGACCCATTTACCTTTTGAAGTATTTCATCAATGGTGGGTAAAGGGTAATTGTCCTTTTGTGAGGCTTTATTAAGATTTCTAAAATCGATACATAACCTTATTTCTCCACTCTTTTTCCTCACTGGGACCAGAGTTAGCAACCCATGTGGAGTGCCTAACAGGAAAGATGATTTTAGCTTCTAACAGTCGCTTTACCTCTTTCTCTATCAAGGGTTCTAATAATGGATTGATCGGCCTTTGTCTTTCGCTCGAAGGGTTTGGAGTCCGGCTTCAAAGGAATCGTATGCGTTATGACATTCTCGATCATAAGTTTTCAGCTCCTTATAACTCCAAGCTATGCAGTCTATGTATTCCTTTAATGTATTGGCAATGGAATCCTTCTCCTGTTTGGTACATGCTTTTGCTATGAATACTTCTCGAGGGTTTTCTGCACTTCCAATATTAACCAAGTCACAGGCTTCTCTGGGAGGTGGAACCTTTCTACCTTCTTTTGGTTGGTATCCGATATCGAAAGTTTTTTCTAATGAAGCCATCTCATTTGGCATCTTGTTACATTTTCCAATAATTTTTTCTTCCAAATCTGCCTCTTCTAGATCCCTCTCATCTTCATCTATAACCTGCTTTTCAAATATACCAGAATTAGTGACAAAATGGAATATGTGCCTGTCACTATCAAACACTTGGAAATTCGTGACATTATCCGGTATCGAGGGACAAGGGACCAGTTCTATGGAGAATTTCTTGCATTTCTTATGATCCACTAGTTTCAACATACTCGCAGCCACAGCTAGAGAGTCTGCCATACGATTGCCTTTTCTAGAGATCAGAGATATGTTAAAAGCATCAAACTCATCTATTAAATCTCTAACCCTGGTTCGGTAAAGTCTGAGCCGCTTGTTCTTACATACGTATTGTCCCTTCACTTGTTTTACCACTAGTTCCGAATCACCAAGGACCTTGATACACTTAACTTTCTTTCGAAGGGCCAATTGAAGTCCGAGAATCAAGGCCTCATATTCTGCCATATTGTTGGTGGCAGGGAACTGTAGTCTATATGCAACGAACATAGGCTCTCTGTCCGAACATGACAATTCAATACCGGCTCCTCGCCCCTTGTCCTGGACTCTGGATCCATCAAATCTTAAAGTCCAAATGTCCCGATGTTCTTTAAGAACGTTGCATCCAATTCTTTCATTTTGGGAATTTTTAGGTGTTTCTATGTCCAAACAATACGCCCCTAATTCAGCTTCAATATATTGGATCTCATTAGGCTTGTTGTATTCTGTGATCATCTCCTTGAGCCTAGGTTCACTATCAATCCGAATTTGGTTGGCCACTCCCCTCCAAGGCAACCACATATGTGAAGAATCTGTCACAATGTAACCGTTTAGGTTTTTACTCCAATCTCTTCCCAACACCATGCCATATTTGATAGGAATGTCGAGCACCAATATGTCTATGTGATGTTGAACCCTAGGTTCTGAATTGACTTGAATAAGAACATCACCCAATTCTCCCACTGCCTCCATGGTTGATCTATCCAGCTGCACCACCCTGCTTCTAGAAGGTTTTGGTGTAAGTCCCAATTTTTTATAGATTTCTAGGGGCATAATGGTAGCCGAGGCCCCTAAATCTATTAAGCAATTGTGCAGATTTTTACCTGCAATTCTAATGGTTATCATAAAAGGAGGTATATCTCATTTTTCCTTTTTCAAAACCAATCGGGACTCAACACTTTTAGCTTCATGAACTTGGGCAGGTGGATCTAAAATTTTTGGTGGACTTACTTCTTGGCCTAATAATCGGGACATATCATACATTGAGACATTGGCCTTAGTTTTCTTCATGTCTTCTACCAAGTCATAAGTGGGTTTTTCTGAATTTGACATGTTTTGCACCATCTTAGACTTTTCCACCATGGATGGAGGAGAGGGATTGACATCTCCTTTGAAATCAGGAGGGAGTAATTGGTTGTTTGGAGGAGTAGAGGAAGTTTTGGGCTCCTTAGAACTCCTAGTGTAATATTTGTGATTTCCTTTCCCAAAACGTTTGTTGGCATGAACTTCCAATGTTTCTTCATCTTCGTTTCCAAAAAATTCCACATCCTCCTCTTCTTCACTTTCTTGGGAATGTATAACCTCGATCAAGATAGACTCATGCTTCCCGTGGCCACAATGCATGCAATCGTTGTCACAAGGTCCCGATTCTCCAAAATCTTCCGAGACATCTGCTTGATTGGCTACGGGATTGGGTACTCGCCCATTATTCGGCTACGTGTTGTATGTTCCTTTTCCTCTATGGTTATGAGGTCGGTTATGACCCATGGCTTGGTCAACCTTTTTATTGACATTTCCCACCGTAACCAAAACTTTGGCCAAGGTTTCCTTCATGTTTTCTATGGCGGATTCGGACCCTTGTGGTTGGGGCACGGTAATTCTGGGTCCAATTGTGTTTGCTGCATTAGCCACCTCTAGAATAGGTACAATGGCTTGGGTCTGGGCAGTTGGATTCCATCCTGGATTCACACTTTGAATCGGAGTGATTGTTGGATAAGTCGTTGGGCTTGGCGTGCTAATCGGAGCAAACCCCGGCATGGTCAACAAATTATTGCCCATGCCGAACCCAGGCAAACCCATCGGGCTATTTTGAATTAATCCTCGTGTTTGAACGGAGGCATTAGGATAACTTGGAAATGACGCCACTTGGGTGGGTGTTTGGAAATTGTTCATCATAGGAACCCGTGGTGCCATTAATCGGTTCATCATGGCAAATTGACCGTATGGACCATATTGTCCCATCCCACTCAATTGAGACAATCCTCGCTCCCGGTAAGTTCATTTGTTGTTCGAGAGTCATTGTCTCTCGCATAGGCTAAAGGAAGCGTCGTAACCTCGAGGATTCCTTCTAGTCAACAAAGATGTTAAAGGATCTAAGGCTCCAAAATATAATTGCAAGGCGACCGCAGGATCTACCGCAAAGTGACGAGTCAGATTCGTGTATAGTTTTTGGAACCTCTGATTGAATGTTCGTATGGGCTCATTGGGTAATATTTTGCATGATACGAACAAATTGTAAATTATGGAGGGATCCAATAACATTCTAAATTGGCTAATGAAGGCGGTTTCTAATTGGGCCCATGAAGTGATGGACCCTGCTGGAAGATTCTGATACCATTCATTGGCCGTGGGGTCTAGACTAGCAGGGAAAACTCGGCAAGCAACATCCTCGTGAGTAACCCCTTGCCTAAACATGTAATCCTTGTAGATTTGGACATGATCTTCTACTGTTGTGGGACCATCGTGCATGAATTTGGGTAATCCCCTTTCAATGTTTCTAGGCAAGTCATGGACTGCCCCAGGAATATCCAAGGGGGAACTTTGCGCACCATACCAAAGGGCAGGTGGTTGTTGTTGTTGTTGGGCCATGTTGTTCAAAGGTGTTAACCCTATGGGAACAATGGAAACGCTTGGAACTATGGAGACAGATACACCTTGTGTTGCTGTCGCACTTGAAATTAAGGGCTCAGGCCCGCTAGACGTACTTGAGTCTAAAGAAATCCCTAACTCAAGTATACTGGGTGGTATTTCGATCTCTAATGTTTTGTTTTTTGGCTTCCTAGAAGTGGGAGAAAGGCTTTGGAAAATAGTTTCCCCTGTGGTCTTGGACCTAGTAGCTATGTACTCAAGTTGGGCCAGCTTGAAAACTCTAGAACTCTAAAAGACTTCTCTCAACTTACTTGCAAAATAAAGTATCTAAATGTTATACCCGCAAGCACAATAGGTGGAAACAAAACTACCCACGTTAATCGTTAGAACAGATCATAATCACAAAGCAATAAAGAAGGCCCTCCTTCTAGCGCCAAAATGTTGAGTGAATATTTTGTCCTATAACAAAATGATCACGCAACTAGAGTCTCAGACAGGAAACTCTTTCTTGCAAAGAAAATTTGTTATTTTTAATTTCTCCAAGGTTCTTGTGAACAAACATTCATATGCATATAACCAATTAAGACTTAATGCAAATAAATGAATGTAACCTAGAATAACTTAAATCCTGCAAGTAACTATTAACAAGGGGCCTTTAATGATTCACAACAAACTTTGTAACCCTAACCTATTAAAATAACCAACCATGTAAAACAAAAGAAAGAACAAAAAATCCCTTTCTTCTTTTATGCTCTTGAAATTAATGAAACCCACCCGAAAATAAATTAGTAACCTCTTTTATCTTTTGGCTTAAAGAAAGATTTCAAATGAGAAAATGCGTGGTATAAGCCACTTCATTTTAAGCTCCGTGCCTTTAACATGAGGTTCATTTTATCGTTAATTGGTTCATTTTATCTTTTATTTAACTGTTCTGCTATTTCTATGTTAGCTTTTGGAGTTAGTAAAATTGAAAACGTATTCTGGAATGCACCAGAATCCGAAATGCCAATCTTTGAATAAAAAATGTGAAAATAAAATTAGAACCTAAAATAGAAAGATTCTTTATGAGAATCAGCTGGAAAAACTGAAATAGGACGTTAATTTGGTTAGCAATCTCCTCCCTGCAAAACCCCAAGTTATGAGATGAAGCTCTAAAACAACCTGACCTAACAGACCTGCAATAAAACACAATCGAATCAGATCAGATGCAAGACTCTAAGGAAATAAATAATTGCAACATTCTATCATTCACCTATCGTAACCCACATTATGGTGTAAACGAATAGATACAAGAAAGAATAATGCAAGGGAAAGATCTACAGAGATAACAGTAGTCTTAGCCTTCAATCTCCTTTTGGTTTCACACACAAAAGTTACTCTTGCCAAATAAACTCCTTTTTATTCACAAAAATAATGCTTTTCTTCTTACAATTTCTAGCCCCTGTATCTACATTCACTTCTGCTTTTAAACTTTCTATTGCGGCTCTTGGTTTCGCTCTATGACGCTTCGTTTCATTTCCCATATCGCTTCGTTTCATTTTCCCGCTTCTTTGCTATTTTGACCTTTTGCTCGAGCCTGAAATGTTTGGTCTTCTCTGCTAATCATGAATCGTCGATCTGAAGCGTTATCATGACCCTCATGCCTTTGTGCCACGTGTTCAACGCTTTTCTGCACGTTTTGTAACGGCCCCATGTAAATCATGACGTTTTTATGCATGCAACCTTGCTCCTTTGCTTTCATCACAAAAATGCGACATGTCACGATATCATGACATTTTCCTGCCAGCAGCCTTGCCAATGCAACCTATCACGAAATCATGACGTTTTTCATCTCCGTACGCTTCAGCCGCAACCTGTCATGAAATCATGACGTTTTTCACTCGGTATGCCTTCGACCGCAACCTGTCACGAAATCGTGACGCTTTTCTGATTTTTGTTTTTATCTTTTTTCTTGCTGTCAGAAATCGCTATGCTTTTCTCTTTCATTTTCTGAAATCCTACTTTTTTTTGGCTTTGCACTGTCGTGAAATCGACGCTTTTTTTTCTTTTCTTTATGTCGCGAAATCGTGACACTTTTTCGTTCCGGGCTCGTCCAGCTGATTTATGTCGCGAAATCGTGACACTTTTTCATTTCGCAATTGAATCGCGACCTTTTCTTCGGCTATGCGGATGCAAACCTGTCGCGAAATCGCGACGTTTTTCTCTTTCGTACCATTTGGCTGTTTGGAGCCGCGAAAATGCGACATGTCGCGATATCGCGACACTTTTTCATTTCTGCCAGCGACGGAGCAACATGTCGCGATATCGCGACACTTTTTCATTTCGGCAGCGACGGAGCGACATGTCGCGATATCGCGACAACTTTCGGCCGCGACAGAGCGACATGTCGCGATATCGCGACAACTTTTCTCCTTAGTGAAATTTTTGCCTTTTTCTTTGATTTTCTTAGCATCTGGGTCACTGTTTTCTTCTTTGAAAGCATGCAAAAAGGTGGGCCCCCAATTTTGGGGTGTGTTGTGGATTAGCCACAACAGTTCTTCACGTTCATAAATTTTGCATTCCACTAATTCAATCTCTATCTCTTGCAAAATCCCTTTCAAATAAAATAAAAACAATGTATAACTTGCTTCACAAAACCTATCTATCTTTCTTGCAAATTTGCTCTCAAACATCAACCTCAATATAACACAAATTTCCCTCACAAGATTGATCTCAAATACTTTCATAATTACTTTCAATATCTCTCAAACCCATGCTCAAAAGGTTTCATAATGATTCACAAATATCTCAAACCCTAACTCAAATATTTTCAACAATGCTTATTAAACAACCCTTTTATCTCCACCTTATATTCCAAAAATATTTACTCAACCAAATATCTTAAACAAAGAATGATATGCCCATACCTCTTATTTTATTTGACGAAGATATATCCTCAAAACCTGTCGTACAAACATCTTATCCTCCTTATGCCACTACAAGGGTTAGATAGCAAAATACTTTCTCAAACCATCCACATGAACTTCCTTCTCAAAAAGATATGCTCAATAAAATCTGAAATTGATGTTCAATAACTCTTCTCTTGTTCTAAAAAATAGGGCATTAATAATTATCAAAGGCCTTCAAAACCACTTTCATCATACAAAAGTTACAATAAAATATTAAACCACTATAACACCTTATTACTCCCATTCTTGCATGTACAACATATCCCCTTTGTTTTTCTTTATGTTTTTTGCAAAAATAATATATATATATATATATATATATATATATATTGGAAATTTGAGTTAATTTGAGGTATTTTATGTTGTCATTGATGTCACATGGATCACATTTGGTTTTGGTGGCCAAAATATTTCATAAATAAGCATTTATGATATTTTGGAAAGCATAGTTATTTACAAGTTTTTATGAAAACCAAGGCAGGAAAAATAAAAAGTTTTATTTAAAACCATGGTGGGCTTATGTGGAAAGGACTTTTCTTAAAATCCAAGGTGGATTTTTTTTTCATCAAAAAAGGACCTCCGGTGATGAAGATATTAAAGTTTAAAGTTTAAGTTTAAATTAATGGAGGGCCGACCTATGTGCAATTAATGGAGGTTGGCATATATATATATAAAGGTTTCAATTTATTTTGGAAAGTGGGCATATTATATATATAAATAAGGTTTCAATACCATTTAGTGCAGCAGAGAGACAAAGTCTTCTATAAGATCACATAGCCAAAGCAAAAGGAGAAAGAGTTCTCCTATGGAAGAGATCCATGAACTTGATATTAGGGGATCAACATCTCCTTTGGGCAGAGATCCATAAACATTGTAATTGGGAGTGATTCCCAAAGAGATTGATTGAGGAAGTTTTAGTAAAATATTTTCTCTGTGGAGTACCTCACATTGGGGGAACCATGTTAAATATTGTGTCTCAATTGTGTGCGGTGACTTCTGCTCTTACTTACTACTACTATCTGAGTTATTAATGCACACTGCTAAATTTGGTTATTGCAATTAAGGACATTAATTGATATTGGTTTGGAAAGAAAGTAAAAAGTGGTCCTATATTGTTCACCCCCCCTCTCAGTATAAGCTTGTGTTCTTCAATTGGTATCATAGTCAAGTTCCTTCAAAAAGGCTAACAACTTGAGGGTAGATTCTACAAGAACATAGATGGCTTCATAGAAAGGATTATCCTCAAATAAGGCTCCATTATTTGATGGTAACAATTATGCTTTTTGGAGCATGAGAATGAAGAACTACTTGATATCACAAGGATATGAGGTATGGCAGATGGTTGAAAAAGAGTATAAGGTTGAAGGTGATCCCGAGGAAGATAAGACTATTAGGAAATTGGTTGAGATAAATGCAAGAGCAATGAATTGTATTTTGAGTGGGCTTCGTGAGATATATTTTGCAAAGGTCATGGTATGTAGTTCAGCTAATGAGATGTGGACCAAGTTGTGGAATACTTATGAAGGATATTCCAAGGTAAAGTTGAAAAAACTACAAACTCATAGAAAAATATTTGAGGAATTGAAAATGGAATATTATGAAGATATTGCAAAGTTTTTTACTTCGAGTTGATGAGATTACTAACACCATGAGAGGTCTAGGTTTTGAGATGAAAGAATCAAAAGTTACTCAAAATGTTTTGAGATCACTTCCTATGAAATATGATTCTAAGGTTTTAGCAATAGAAGAGACAATGGATATCAACAAGCTAACAATGGAATAATTGCAAGGAACTCTCACAACTTATGAGATGAGGATAAGTAAGGCTTCAAAAAAAGAGAAAGTTTTAGAAATAGATAGAGTTGTAGAAAATGATGAGGAAGCTAACTTCATCAAAAGGAATAAGGACTCAAGGAATTTTAGGGATATAAGGAAAGTCAGATGCTACAAGTGTGGTGATATTGGTCATAATGCATACAAGTGTCCACATGAAGAAAACAATGATAATGAAAAACAGGGTCAAATAAGAAAATAAGATGGAAAGCATAAGCATGATAAAGATGATAGATTCAAGCAAAACAAATATGAGAAGAATTTTTTTCGTAAGGTAAATAAATCTTACTACATTGTAGAAGCAAGTGATAGTTCATATTACGATGATAAAGATCAGTCAGATGAAGAAGAATGTACATTCTTTGGAATAAGTGAAGAAAAGAAAGAACACCTATTCCTAGGTATTGAAGTTAAAGAAGAAGATGTGCCTATTGAAGAAAGACATAAAGAGCTTGCCATAGCCATTGAGCAAGCAGATAGGTATAAGAAACGTCTAAGGATACTAAAATGCTTCATACGTGGAGAATTTGGGCATATAGATGATGATTGCACATACTACAACAATTACAACAAGGAAAGTGTATTTGAAAAAGAAAGCAACAGTTCTAGTGACAATTCCAGCAGTAGTAAAAACAAATAAGTCTCATTTTTGGTAATAGAAAAGGAAGAGGATGAGCCAAGTAAACAAAAATCAAAAATCAAAAGGCTAAAAGAAGAATACAGGAATCTTGAAAACAAGATTCAAACAGATGTCAAAATCAGAGAAGAACTACTTCAAACAATCAGTAATCTTAGAGAAGAGCTTCAAAATGCAAAAAAGATAGAAGAAAGGACAAATGAAGAACTAAGGGTAACCACAACAAGACATGATACATTAGATGAAAAGATTCAAAAAGGAGTGGAAACTTATTTTAAGGTTGTATCTTAATTCCAAGAAAAGTCACACTCAAAAGGAAAGGAAGTTCTAAAATATGAAAGCAAGGAAGCACCTAAGATTTGTGAGGAAAGTTCCAAAGTTCCTATGGCTCCAAATATTCAGTTTGGTTCTTGTTTTGAGATAGGTGAATCAAGTTCAAAAGGAAAATAAATTCTTGAAGAGAAAGGCAAGGAAGATGTTTTAGATGCTACAAAGAAGGTTCAAGAATGCAATGCACAAGTTGAAGATGATCATAAGGATAATGGTCAAGAAAGGATCCATGGATCAAAGAAGTTTGATTTTGCTAGAAGAAACTTCAAGGGAAGAAGGTATGGTTTTCAGGGACATTGCTTCTCATGCAACAGGATTGGTCATAAAGCTTTTCAGTGCAAAGGAAATGAGCAACATGGTTTTGGTTTTAGAGCTACACAATTCAAAAGTCATGGTTATAATGGTCATGAAAATAGAGCTTCACAATACAGGGTTTAGGAAAGGAATGCATATGAAAATTATTTTAAGAATAATTTTAGGACATTGACACTAGCCAAAGGTTACAATATCAAGTGTTTTAATTGCAATAACTTTGGGCATATTGCAAGATGGTGTAGGACTCAATTCCAAACAGGTTCAAGACAAGAATATCAAGTAATTCATCAAGAGAAGGATATCAAAAAAACATGGAAGGAAGTTAATAGAGGAAATAATCAATGTAAGATGGGAGTAAAGGTACTCCCACCCCAAAATTAATCACCTCAAGAGAGAAGGTGGTGAGGGGGCTATGCTTAAGAGTCCTATATTTTAGCCCCATAGGTGTCCCTTTTGCCATTGATGTCAAAGGGAGAGAGATTTGAGTAAGGGGCAGAGCATTGAGTTAGGGGGAGCAGCCTCCAAATAGATTATTGAGTCAGGGGGAGCAACTTTGATTCTCAGATATGGTTTATGCAGTGATTGTGGTTTTTGCTTTAGAGGTGTTGCCATCAATGACAAATGGGGAGATTGTTGGAAATTTGAGTTAATTTGAGGTATTTTATGTTGTCATTGATGTCATATGGATCATTGATGTCACATGGATCACATTTGGTTTTGGTGGCCAAAATATTTCATAAATAAGCATTTATGATATTTTGGAAAGCATGGCTATTTACAGGTTTTTTATGAAAACCAAGGTAGACAAAATAAAAGGTTTTATTTAAAACCATGGTGGGCTTATGTGGAAAGGGCTTTTCTAAAAAGCCAAGGTGGAATTTTGTTTCATCAAAAAAGGACCTCCAGTGATGAAGATATTAAATTTTAAAGTTTAAGTTTAAATTAATGGAGGGCCGACCTATGTGCAATTAATGGAGGTTGGCATATATATATGTAAAGGTTTCAATTTATTTCGGAAAGTGGGCATATTATATATCGTCGGAAAGCTTATTTCGAGGGCTATTTGACTAAATTATTTAAAAGGAGAAATAAGTGTGTGTAAAGAGATATTTCTCATTTTGCAAAGGGGTTCCAAAAGTGAAGTTTGCCTTGTTCTTTTTCAAGAGGATTAATTCTTTCATGAGGTGACAAGGTATGCAATATTGTGATTTATTTTATTTTATGGTATCTTTGTTTTTCTTTATGCTTTTTGCAAAAATTATATATATATATATATATATATATATATATATATATATATATATATATATATATATATATATATATATATATTAAGACACTCTTTGTGATTTATGTTTGCAAAATAAGAACTCTTAAAACAAATCCTTGCACACAAAACTTTATTACTTCACAACATTATGACTCCTTAATTATAAAAATAAAATTTTAATAACTCAACCCTTATAACTCCTAATAGCAAGAGAACACTTTTATTTCACTTAACCCTTATAACAAATTTATTTAAACTCATGCCCTTATGACTCCCTAAGCACCAAGAAAAATTTATAACAAAAATATTACCCTTACCAACTACTGTCATAGGGATTCGAATGCATGACCTTATGGAGCCCACGCTCTAGCGCATGTTAGAACACCGCATGGGCTAACTAACCACACAATAACCAATGTGCACTTTATTTGTTTTAAACCTGCATTGCTCCTCTAATCAGCAAAAAACCAAACAAAATTGTCGTGACCACATCTTGATCTTGAGACCTTCTCCATGCTACTCCTTGCGCAGGGTCCGCCTGCCACCTGAGATACCCACTCAAATGGAAACCAAACTGTGTTGCTTCCTTTGAAATTTGTGCACTATTCTCTATCTTCGAAGCATGTGCATCACTCTTTCTACCCCCATGTTGGATATCATGTGCTACTCTCATAATTTTATCCTTCTAACTGCCTCCACGTTGGGTATCGTGCACTGCTCTCACGAATTGATTGAGTGTCTTCTTCCTTCGTCGCATACCTTACAAAATTTTTACAAGGTTTTTAATTTCCTCCTTAAATACTATGCTGCCCTCTTAAACTTTGGACGTCAACGCATGGAGAGAGTTGTATATAAAATTTTGTTGCTCCTTTGTTTAAAAACCTTTTATTATAATATTTTAAATCTTGAAAAGATTTAAATATATTATAATTTAATATTTTCCCTTTGGGCCATTTCATAAACCTTTTTATTATAATATTTTAAATCTTGACAAGATTTAAACATATTATAATTTAATCTTTACCCTTTGGGCTATTTCATAAACCTTTTTATTATAATATTTTAAATCTTGAAAGATTTAAAAATATTATAATTTGACCTTTTCACTTTGGGCCATTTCATTAGGTCTTGTATTTTTGTCAATGCCATCATGGAGAACTTAAATAAGCTTTTCTCCTTATTTACAAATACCACCATGGAAAAATAATTAAACCTTTCCATTTTATTTGCAAAAACTACCATGGAGAATGCCTTATATTTTTCTTGCTCACACAACCATGAAGAGTGCATTGTGAACCAATATTGCCTTTGACATTAATGAAAACCAATGTACTCAAAATTTCCAACAATCGCCCCCTTTGTCATTGATGGCAACCCTTTCCAAAATTCCTTTTCCTATCACTGAATTCCAAATCTGCTCCCCTTGAGAAACTGCTCCCCTGACTGAATGCTCTCCCCCTTACTTAAATCTCTCCCCCATTTGACATCAATGGCAAAGGGACTCCTTTGGGGCTAAAGATAATACTCTTGGCTCAACCCCCTCTCCTTGAGGTGATTAATTTTGGGATGATAGTATCTCTACTCCCAACATACAATGCTCTTTCTCTTTGTCAACCTTTTTTTTCAACATTTTTGTAGCCATACCCTTTTGATCCTTTTGAGTGTCACTGTTCTTGCTTGTCTCTGGAAGTTCTGGAAACTCTGTTATACACCACTTAGCCTTATGCCCAATATTATTGTACTTGTAACCCTTAATTTTGTAATTCTTGGAAGGTATAAATATCTTGGAGTTCATCTTGGTAAAGCCATAATCATTTCTGTCATGAACCCTATAGTGGATCACTTTATGACCAAAGTGATTACAAGAGTAGAAATATCCTTGAAAGAAATATCCATCTTTGAATGAGATGAAATTCCTTTAGTGAGGCCATACTCTTTCTTTCCATGAACCCTGCAATGCATAGCCTTGTGACCAAACTGATTACATGCAAAATAACTTCCTTTGAAGAAATCCTATATTGCAATCTCTGGTCTCTTAGTCCTTTCTTTACCTTCTCTATGATGATCCCTGTTTCTTGTTTGTGCATTGTTTCCTTTCTTAGTGAAGCTTCTATTCTTCAACTTATCCTCATAAGTCTTAATTTCTTCTTCACTCTCATCCTCTTAAAATTATTCTTATTTTGAGCTTGAGCTTGACCCTTATTCTTGTTCCCTTGTCCTTCTTCAAAACCAAGTTCTGTTTTGATAGATGAAAATATTTGTGCATTAATGATTTTATCCAAAGTTTTTGAACTTTTCCTAAACTTGTGTACCTTGTCCTTAGAATTTTTCACTTCCATCCTTAGGGAAACTACCTCATGTTCTAATCTTTCACATTCTAATTCTTTTGCCTCTAACTTTTCAACCACGACCTCTTTAAATCTCCTTGTCTTAGCTTTTGAGTTTGTTAGGTCTATATAAGCTTTTCCTTTTCTTCCTCATGTTCTTGAACTTGAGCCTTTAGTCTTGAATTATGCTTTCTAACCTTTTTCAATTCTTTAAGAGCAAGAGTAAGTTCTGCTTCTAGATCAACTATGCCTTCCTATTCATTTTCTGAATCTTTCTCTACTTCTTGGTCTTTAAGAGCATCTTCATACTTTTCAACTTTATCTTCAATAGGAGCATCTTCTTCCTCTTCTATTACCAAAAATAGAATCTCTTCTTCTTTGCTAGCTAAGAGGCTTTCATCACTGTCACTTGAAGCCTCGCTTGCCTTGTTAACATAGAAACTATTTTTGTGCCTTTGAAATAACTTATTTTCATGCTTGCATTGACTATACCTATTTTTCTTGTCATGCTTGGATTTTCCTTCTTCCTTTCTCTTATGATCTCGTTTCTCTTCACTGCTACTGCTTCTAGCTTATGGAAAATTAGATGCATAGTGACCAAAATTACCACAATTAAAACATTTCATGGTCTTCATATCTTTGTGCTTTCTTGAGTCCTTGTTTCTTTTCACATAGTTAGCTTCTTCATCACTGCTTGAATCACCACTTGATCCTGGATTCTTATATTTTGTCTTCTTTGAAGCTTTTAAAGTTACCTCTCTCTTGGAGTTGGGATCCTTTACTATTCTTATCTCATAAGCTATGAGAATTCCATGTAACTCATCCATAGTCAACTGATCAATATCTCTCATATCTTCTATAGCTGAAACCTTTCCATCATACCTCATAAGGAGTGATCTTAATACTTTATGAGCAACACTAGAGAATTCAATCTCGAATCCAAGTCCATGAATGGTATTAACAACCTCATTCACACGAAGTAAGTATGTAGTAATATCTTCCTCATCTTCCATCTTCAAATCTTCAAACTTTTTCTTGTGGTTTTGTAGTTTTTCCATTTTTACCTTTTTATATCCTTCATATATTTTCTTTATTTTGTCCCATATCTCTTTTGATGATCTACAGTGCATAACTTTCACAAATTATGCTTCACATAATCCACTTAAGATTCCATTTATAGCCTTGGCATTATTCACATGTAACAACTTACCATCTTTATTTGTAGGAGGAGTAGATGTAGGGGTGAATCCATCCTCAACCAATTGTCATGTCTCATATCCTTGTGCCATCAAGTAAGTCTTCATTCTTATGCTCCAGAATACATAATTGTTCCTATCAAAAAATGGAGTCTTATTTGATGAATATCCATTCTATGATGCCATTTGTGTTCTTATAATATTTTCCTTCAAGTTGTTAGACTTTTCCAAAGGGACCCACTCTGATACCAATTAAATAACACAAGCTTATATTGAGAGGGGGGGTGAATAGTATAAGACCAACTTTTACTTTTCTTTCAAATAATAACAATAATAATATCAATGCAATAAAATAAATAATGCACAAATCATCACACACATGAGAGACATAGATTTAACGTGGTTCACCCAATGTGGGCTACATCCATAGAGAAAATATTTCTTCTAAATTTTATCAACAAATATCTTGGGAATCAATTCTCTATTACCATATTGATGGACCTCTGTCCAAAGGAGATCTCAATCCTTAATACACTAATTTGTGGATCTCTCCATAGGAGAACTCTATCCCCTTTACTATGGTTCAAGGATCTCTCTCCATAGGAGAACTCGATCCCCTTTGCTCTGTTCGTGGATCTCTCTCCATAGGATAACTCTATCTCCTCTGCTCTAGTTTGTGGATCTCTCTCCATAGGAGAACTTTATCCCCTTTGCTCTGGTTTGTGGATCTCTTTCCACAAGAGAACTCTATCCCCTTTGCTATGGTTTATGGATCTCTCTCCATAGGAGAACTCTATCCCCTCTTCTTTGGTTTGTGGATCTCTCTCCATAAGATAACTCTATGCCCTCTGCTCTGCTCAACTCTGCTCCAATTTTCCCTAAGCATTAACACAAATCTTGATCAAATCAACAACCAAATCTACTCACAAATCTGACTAAATCTGCACCATACCTCATTACAAGGCTAACACAAATCTTCCTCAACTCTGCTTCAAGTATTCTCATAAGACTTGCTCAAATCTGACTTCAAGACTTCTCAAAAGACTTGCTCAAATCTACCTCAAATCTGCTTCAAGTCCTCTCACAAGACTTGCTCAAATTTTAATTCAAGCCTTCTCAAAAGACTTTCTCAAATCTGACTTCAAGCCTTCTCAAAAGACTTGCTCAAATCTACCTTAAAGTTGCTTCAAGTCTTCTCACAAGACTTGCTCAAATCTGAATTCAAGCCTTCTCAAAATACTTGCTCAAATCTACCTCAAAGCTGCTATAAGACTTGTCAAATCTGCCTTCAAGCTGGCTCATAGAACCTCCTCAAATTTTTCCAAATATTGCATACAAAAAATGCTTATATCTCTTTCAGAAATACTTTCTTCAACTAGGCAATTCAGACATATTCTACCTAGAATTTTTTAAACCTCTGGAACATATAGAGAATGATATGCACTATCAAAATCCTAATATGTTCTTCACATTCACAAATCTTGCATTCCACTAATCCAATCTCTATCTCTTACAAAATACCTTTCAAATCAAATCAAAATAGTTTATAAATTGCTTCACAAAACTTATCTATCTTTCTTGCAAATTTGCTCTCAAACATCAACCTCAATATTGCACAAATTTCCCTCACACATCCCAGGGTGGGAAGAATAGAAACAGGGTGTTCAAAAGGTCCAAAAACTGGCTTGAAACCTTCCAAAACCTTGCATTGAGTCGTTAGGACCACTGTATACCTGTTGAGGTCTGCCCTAGGGGCCTTGGTATGTCATTTAGTCGTTGCTTATGGTAGCATAATCAGATTGACCAAATTTTAGTGTCTACAGGGAGAATATGAAATAAAGGATATAATAAACAAAACCATTATAAAATGGTATATGATAACATTGAGTAGGATGTTATCTATCCAATTTCGATAGTTCGTAGTGGTGACTATTGTGAATCGGAGGTATCCGTTCTCCAACATAAGATTAAAGGGAAGTGGTCCCACACTATTGAGAGTAAAGGGTGACAAAATGGGATGTCATCCTAGGATACCACACAAGTAGTACATGAGGATGCTCACAAGCCTACTTCGATTGTGGAATTGCCAACATGACTCAATCTGGGAGCAGATTTGGGGTTGGAAAGTCTAGTGGTAGATGGTATGGGTAGCATTACCGTCAATCGAATCGGGTCTGAGACATCTGCTCCAGATGTCATTCGATGGTGAACCCTAGTTAAACCTTATTTTATGGTCAATGATCAGGCACTAGCATAGCTACGCTAACCCAAAGCATGAATCTAGAAAATTAACAGGTCAGTGGACTAATACGGACAAGAGTAGGTTCTGAATCTGTTGGCATTTTTCCCACATTATTTTGATTATTGATTATTCATGCATAAGATGTTGAAGTTCTCACTCCTTTACAGGTTTTGATGCAAAAAAAAAGCTAAGTCCAAAGACTGTCGCGATATCGCGACAAAAAGCAGCATGGAGAGCACAGTTTAAAACCGTCGCAATATCGCGACATGTCGCGTTATCACGAGTCTGTTGAGGAGAGAGAAGTCAAACGTAAAGTTGTCGCAATTTCACGACATGTTACAGAATCATGGTCAAAATGGTCAACGGAGACAACGCAGTAAAATTGTCGCAAAATCGCGACATGTCGCGTTTTCGCGACTTACAATGGTCATGGAACAGAGTAAGAGAAAAGGTCGCGAAATCACGACATAACTAAGCAAAGGGTGATGACAACGAATCTCGTAGCGATTTCATGACAGAATAATGAACAAGACACAAAATGCGAAAGACGTCGTGAAATAGCGACGTGTTGCGTGGTCGCGGCAAAGTTGAAACAAAGGCATGAAAGGTGTCACGATTTTGTGACATATTGGGGCGGAACGACCAAGTGCAGAGAATTGTCGCGATTTCGTGACATGTCTTGTTTTCGTGAGGAGGAAGCAAGGAGGCAGCAAGATTGTACGAAATATCATGATTTCACGACATGACAGATTTTTGCGGTCGAAAAGCAGTAAAGCCCAAGGAGATAGAACTTGTCGCGATTTCGTGACATGGTGAAGTTTTCGTGACATGGTGAAGAGTGTTGCATTTTCGCGACGTATAAGGAAGACAAAGCCAAAAGAGAGAAAAGTGTAGCGAAATCGTGCCTTGTCACGTTTTCACGGTTCGAAACAGTGAAGAGACAAAATTGGGAAAGAACGTCACGATTTTGCGACAGGTCATAGTTTCGCAGAAACAGAGCGGAGAAAGAGCAGAATAGTACGAAACGTCGCGATTTCGCGACACGTCACGTTTTCGCGAGCTAAGGTGGCGAAGGAGACCAAGGAGCCGAATACGTCGTGATTTTGTGACATGGTTGGTTTTCGCGGTCCCAAAGTGACAAAGTGTACGGAGCAAAAATATGTCGCAAAATCGTGACATGTCGTGTTTTCGCGACCCGTTACAGTTTCACGTTAGAAAGCAGTTCAAACGGCCCGATGAAGCATTGCGATTTTCAAGAATTAAAAGCACTCTAGAATTAAATATTTTGCTGCTTTCCAATGCAATAAAGGTAGAAGAACGTGTCCAAGCCACCAGAATTGAAGACGCTCATTATTCAAAGCTTTTGTTCATGATTTTTCTAACGGTTCAAGCATGTTTCGAGAACGACCATTTAATGAAGACGACCATTTCGTGATTTTTCTTCGAGGCTGGTTTAAGGGTATGGTTTCCTTGTTTTCGTTGCATATTTTGTAAATCTCAAGGAAGTCCGTTGCATATTTTAAATGCTGTAAAGAAGCAAGACTTCTATATAAATCAATGTAGATCTCAGAAAGAAGGATCAAGAGAGAGAGAGACAGGTTGCATGAAAAAATTTCAAGTTCTTTGCATGAATGAAAGATATTTGGCCTCTGATTTTGCAAGCGTCTTTCTGTGTGATTTCCTTCTATTTCATGCATTTCTTAGTTATGCTCGTCTTTCTAATCTGTTGTTAGATTTCAATTCTGCATCTAAGTTTGAATATTGCAAATGAGAAAGTGAGTTCTGGAATGCCATTCTAGAGGTGGTCTGCGCAAGGTCGTAAGTGTATTATGCTGTATTCTATTATTATATGTTGTTTATACACTTGAGGTTAAATTCTTGCTGAGTTTCTTTCCCCGATCATATGAATTTGGCCTGTGGCTATATTTCCCATCTCTTTCCGTGTATTTCCTATTTCTTTTTGCACATTTATAATTCCTTTCTAGTAACTCTAGTCTTCATCAAGCTTAGAAATAGTAAGGGAACCAGCCCTCTCTAGAGATTGGTCTGGGAGACATTTCTTTCTCCCAACCTTTCAATGTTGGCCGGGTCTAGGGCGCATAGACAGAAAATCCTTTCCTGTGGCAGATTCGTGACCAACAGTTTTTGGCACGCCCGGTGGGACAGACTGTTTCTATCCTAAAGATCTATAATCGGTGAGACTGATTTTTTTGTTCTTTAACACCTAGAGGTATCAAGATTTTGATGAGCTGTCTTGACCTCATAGTGGAGATTTGTAAGTTCATCTGGCGACTCTACTGAGCTGAAGATCCAAATTTCTTGATCATAGACGCCTGCCTTTTAAAGCTAAAAGAAGATAATGGCGACGGTATGCTGTCCTAGATGGGATGATCTTGGCCCTCTGAATCTCCAAATTTGGCACAAGATTCCCAACAGTGCCCTGAAAGCCCTAACAAAATACAATGGCACCCAGGGAATGGCCCGAGAGCATGTTGAAGATATTGCCGCTTTGTCGACTCTACACGATATAGTTCACAAATATGTTATGATCAGACTTTTGGTTCTGTCTTTGCAAGGGAAGGCATTACAGTGGTATATATTGCTCGGGCGTAAAATCATTAGCTCATGGGATGACTTAGCAGGAGCGCTAATCAAAAGATTCGACGAGGATCTCTTTAACAGCTCTCAGGATCCCTTTCAATTTTTCATGTACATCACGAGAGCACCTCTAGAGAGCATCACAGACTTTAATGTTCGATTCAGCAGGAGTTGGAAGAGAATTCCAGAGATGATCCGACCAACACCCGCCCAAGCCCACTTCTTCTATGTTCGAGCTTTCCATCCGGACATAAGCCTCCTCTTGCTGCAATCAGGTGAACGTAGATTCCCTCAAATATTTGAGGAAGCATTACAAGTGGAGCAGCTTTTGCTCCTATCAGGAAAATTACCGTGGGGAGAAGCTCCATTACCTTATCCAATAGTCACCACTCCTGTCTACCCTATGCAGTATTCATCATGGCAGATCCCACATACTGTGTAGAGGCCTGAAATGCAGTTGTGTGGAACTCAAGGGGCAGATTTCGTCCAAAGCCAACGATGGGAATATGTAAGTACTTTCCCAGTAATGAACAATATGGTTGCTTACAATGTCTATCAGGATATGGGATAAGGAGAGAAACAGATTCAAGTTCTAGAACCTAAGCACAAAGAGGGCATAACTGTGCGCAACACTCAAGTATTTAGCCAGAACCTGTTGAGAATGCCTCATCAAAAGGTTGAGTCTGAGGAGATCTTGGAAGCAGATTTATCATCAGAAAGGTTCTGTGATCACACCGAAGGATTGGAGGAACCTATCCTCATTACACAACCAGGGAGCCCTTCAAGATGGTGGTATTGGCTTCAACCATTACTACAACTGGTACCTACAAGAGCCCTTCATGTGGCAAATCTCTTTGCTACATTATTTATTGATTGTGTGGGTACTGGCATGCAGGATAACTTGCCCATGTCTACAACATGGAGAACTTTAGGAAGAGGTCATCCCAATTTCAAGGACCGACTCAAGTATGATCAGATCTGGTCAGGACACTGTAGATTTACCGGATAACCCCTTGAGACTGGGTTTGTGGTGGCGACATGCCAATCATGTCGTAAACTATTGTATATAGCAAAAAAAAAAAAAAAAAAAAAATAGAAAAAGAGAAAAAAAAGTATTGTTTTCCTCTGTCAACTTCGGCTCTTTTTGCATGCGAGCCCGCAGGTACGTATTTCTTTCTTTTTCTTCTTCCTTCCCAACAGTTAGTGGCTTCCTCTTTATTTCTTCCTTTCCCCTCTTCATTCCCTTCTTCTCCTACTCCTTTTTCTTTTGCAAGTAATCAAGCCACTGCTGTTGTTTCTTTTTTCCTTTATGATATTCCCATTTCTTTTCCTTTTCTTCTAAATTCATTGTTGTTTTAGTATTTATCAGTTCTATCTACCTCTTTACTCATCCCTTCCACTTCTATTCCATTATTCATTATTTCCATCCCCACAACTGGTAGCATAGAAGCACTCTGTTACTGTATCTGTCGCTGTTGTTCCTTCATTTTCCATCACTCCACTATTCCATCATTTCTATTCCATAGTCCTCACTCCACTTATTTCATTCATTTCCATTTTGCAACCCCTGGTGCTTTCCTAGAGATTCGTTTACAACACCTGGTAAGCTAAGCCAAATATAGATTTACTTGAGTTTTCAGTCAATTCGCAAGAGTTGTTGCAGTAGTCCGCCAAGATGTACCCCATCAACCAGCTTGCTGTTCTCAGTTTTTTTTGACTCTGTTGCCCAATGGATTCAGGCTTGGGATTCGTGCATACAGCAGAACTGTATACCCCGCGAGCCACCAAGAATGTTGGCATTTTTGCCACATTAATTTGATTGTTGATTATTCATGCATAAGATGTTGAAGTTCTCACTCCTTTACAGGTTTTGATGCAAAAAAAGCTAAGTCCGAAGACTGTCGTGATATCGCGACAAAAAGCAGCATGGAGAGCACAATTTAAAACCATCCCGATATCGTGACATGTCGAGTTATCACGGGTCTTTTGAGGAGAGAGAAGTCAAACACAAAGTTGTCACAATTTTGCGACGTGTTACAGAATCGCGATCAAAATGGTCAACGGAGACAGTGCAGTAAAATTGTCGCGAAATCGCGACATGTCACGTTTTCGCGACTTACAATGGTCATGGAGCAAAGTAAGAGAAAAGGTCACGAAATCATGACATAACTAAGAAAAGGGTGATGACAATGAATCTCATAGTGATTTCACGACAAAATAATGAACAAGACACAAAATGCGGAAGATGTCATGAAATCGCGATGTGTTGCGTGGTCGCGGCAAAGTTGAAACAAAGGCATGAAAGGTGTCGCGATTTCGTGACATATTGGGGCGGAAGGACCAAGTGCAGAGAATTGTCGCGATTTCACGACATGTCTCGTTTTTGTGAGGAGGAAGCAAGGAGGCAGCCAGATTGTACGGAATGTCGCGATTTCATGACATGACGGATTTTCGTGATCGAAAAGCAGTAAAGCCCAAGGAGATAGAACTTGTCGCGATTTCGCGACATGGTGAAGTTTTCGTAACATGGTGAAGAGTGTTGCATTTTCGCGACATATAAGGAAGACAAAGCCAAAAGAGAGAAAAGTGTAGCGAAATTGTGCCTTGTCGGGTTTTCGCGGTTCGAAGCAGCGAAGAGACAAAATTGGGAAAGAACGTCGCGATTTCGCGACAGGTCATAGTTTCACGGAAACAGAGCGGAGAAAGAGCAGAATAGTACGAAATGTCATGATTTCGCGACGCGTCGCATTTTCGCGAGCTAAGGTGGCGAAGGAGACCAAGGAGCCGAATACGTCACGATTTTGTGACATGGTTGGTTTTCGCGGTCCCAAAGTGACAAAGTGTATGAAGCAAAAATATGTCACGAAATCATGACATGTCGTGTTTTCGCAACCTGTTATAGTTTTGCGCTAGAAAGTAGTTCAAACGGCCCGATGAAGCATTGCAATTTTCAAGAATTAAAAGCACTCCAAAATTAAATATTTTGCTGCTTTCCAATGCAAGCAAGGTAGAAGAACGTGTCCATGACACCAGAATTGAAGACGCTCATTATTCAAAGCTTCTGTTCGTGATTTTTCTAATGGTTCAAGCATGTTTTGAGAACGACCATTTAATGAAGACGATCGGTTCCTTATTTCAGTTAATTTCTGGTTTCTCCGAGGCTGGTTTAAGGGGATGATTTCCTTGTTTTCGTTGCATATTTTGTAAATCTCGAGGAAGTCCGTTGCATATTTTAAATGCTGTAAAGAAGCAAGACTTCTATATAAATCAATGTAGATCTCATAAAGAAGGATCGAGAGAGAGAGAGACAGGTTGCATGAAAACTTTTCAAGTTCTTTGCATGAATGAAAGATATTTGGCCTCTGATTTTGCAAGCGTCTTTCTGTGTGATTTCCTTCTATTTCATGCATTTCTCAGTTATGCTCGTCTTTCTAATCTGTTGTTAGATTTCAATTTTGCATCTGAGTTTGAATATTGCAAATGAGAAAGTGAGTTCTGGAATGCCATTCTGGAGGTGGTCTGTGCAAGGTTGTAAGTGTATTATGATGTATTCTATTATTATATGTTGTTTATACGCTTGAGGTTAAATTCTTGCTGAATTTATTTCCTCGATCATACAAATTTGGCCTGTGGCTATATTTCCCATCTCTTTCCGTGTATTTCTCGTTTCTTTCTGCACATTTATAATTCCTTTCCAGTAACTCTAGTCTTCATCAAGCTTAGAAATAGTAAGGGAACCAGCCCTCTCTAGAGATTGGTCTGGGAGACATTTCTTTCTCCCAACATTTCAATGTTGGCCGGGTCTAGGGCGCATAGACATAGAAAATCCTTTCCTGTGGCAGATTTGTGACCAACAGTTTTTGGCACGCTCGGTGGGATAGACTGTTTCTGTCCCAAAGATCCATAATCGGTGAGACTGATTGTTTTATTGTTTAACACCCGGAGGTATCAAGATTTTGATGAGCTATCTTGACCTCATAGCGAAGATTTGTAAGTTCATCTGGCGACTTTGCTGAGCTGAAGATCCAAATTTCTTGATCATAGACGCCTGCCTTTTAAAGCTAAAAGAAGATAATGGCGAGGGTATGCTATCCTAGATGGGATGATCCTGGCCCTCTAAATCTCCAAATTTGGCACAAGATTCCCAAAAGTGCCCTGAAAGCCCTAACAAAATACAATGGCACCCAGGGAATGGCCCGAGAGCATGTTGAAGATATTGCCGCTTTGTCGACCCTACATGATATAGTTCACGAAGATGTTATGATCAGACTTTTGGTTCTATCTTTGCAAGGAAGGGCATTACAGTGGTACAGATTGCTCGGGCGTAAAAGCATTAGCTCATGGGATGACTTAGCGGGAGCGCTAATCAGAAGATTCGACGAGGATCTCTTTAACAGCTCTCAGGATCCCTTTCAATTTTTCATGTACATCACGAGAGCACCTCTAGAGAGCATCACAGACTTTAATGTTCGATTCAGTAGGAGTTGGAAGAGAATTATAGAGATGATCCGACCAACACCCGCCCAAGCCCACTTCTTCTATGTTCGAGCTTTCCATCCGGACATAAGCCTCCTCTTACTGCAATCAGGCGAACGTAGATTCCCTCAAATATTTGAGGAAGCATTACAAGCGGAGCAACTTTTGCTCCTATCAAGAAAATTACCATGGGGAGAAGCTCCATTACCTTATCCGATAGTCACCACTCCTGTCTACCCTATGCAGTATTCATCATGGCAGATCCCACATACTGTGTAGAGGCCTGAAATGTAGTTGTGTGGAACTCAAGGGGCAGATTTCATCCAAAGCCAACGATGGGAATATGCAAGTACTTTCCCAGCAATGAACAATATGGTTGCTTGCAATGTCTATCAGGATATGGGCCAAGGAGAGAAACAGATTCAAGTTCTAGAACCTGAGCACAAAGAGGGCATAACCGTGCACAACACTCAAGTATTTAGCCAGAACCTGTTGAGCATGCCTCATCAAAAGGTTGAGTCTGAGGAGATCTTGGAAGCAGATTTATCATCAGAAAGGTTCTGTGATCACACCAAAGGATTGGAGGAACCTGTCCTCAGTCCACAACCAGGGAACCCTTCAAGATGGTGGTATTGGCTTCAGCCATTACTACAACTGGTACCTATAGGAGCCCTTCATGTGGCAAATCTCTTTGCTACATTATTTGTCAATTGTGTGGGTACTGGCATGCAGGATAACTTGCCCATGTCTGCAACATGGAGAACTTTAGGAAGAGGTCATCCCAATTTCAAGGACCGACTCAAGTATGATCAGATCTGGTCGGGACACTGCAGATTTACCGGATAACCCCTTGAGACTGGGTTTGTGGTGGCGACATGCCAATCATGTCGTAAACTATTGTATATAGCAAAAAAAAAACAAAAAAAAAGAAGAAAAAAAAGTATTGTTTTCCTCTGTCAACTTTGGCTCTTTTTGCATGCGAGCCCGCAGGTACGTATTTCTTTCTTTTTTCTTCTTCCTTCCCAGCAATTAGTGGCTTCCTCTTTATTTCTTCCTTTCCCCTCCTCATTCCCTTCTTCTCCTACTCCTTTTTCTTCTGCAAGTAATCAAGCCACTGCTGTTGTTTCTTTTTCCCTTTCTGATATTCCCATTTCTTCTTTTCCTTTTCTTCTAAATTCATTATTGTTTTAGTATTTATCAGTTCTATCTACCTCTTCACTCATCCCTTCTACTTCCATTCCATTATTCATTATTTCCATCCCTGCAGTTGGTAGCACATAAGCACTCTGTTACTGTATCTGCCGCTGTTGTTCCTTCATTTTCCATCACTCCACCATTCCATCATTTCCATTCCATAGCCCTCACTCCACTTATTTCATTCATTTTCGTTTCGCAACCCCTGGTGCTTTCCTAGAGATTCATTTACGGCACCTAGTAAGCTATGCCAAATATAGATTTACTTGAGTTTTCAGTCAATCTGTAAGAGTTGTTGCAGCAGTCTGTCGAGATGTACCCCATCAACCAGCTTGCTATTCTCAGTTTTTTTTTACTCTATTTCCTAATGGATTCAAGCCTGGGATTCGTGCATACAGTAGAATTGTATACCCCGTGAGTCACCAAGAATGTTGGCATTTTTGCCACATTATTTTGATTGTTGATTATTCATGCATAAGATGTTGAAGTTCTCACTCCTTTACAGGTTTTGATACAAAAAAAAAAGCTAAGTCCGAAGACTATCGTGATATTGCAACAAAAAGTAGCATGGAGAGCACAATTTAAAACCGTCGCGATATCGTGACATGTCGCGTTATCAAGGGTCTGTTGAGGAGAGAGAAGTCAAACACAAAGTTTTCACAATTTCGTGACGTGTTCCCAAATCGCGGTCAAAATGGTCAACGAAGACAGCGCAGTAAAATTGTCGCGAAATCGTGACATGTCGCGTTTTCGTGACTTACAATGGCCATGGAGTATAGTGAGAGAAAAGGTCATGAAATCACGACATAACTAAGCAAAGGGTGATGAAAATAAATCTCGTAGCGATTTCGTGACAGAATAATGAACAAGACACAAAATGCGAAAGACATCGCGAAATCGCGACGTGTTGCGTGGTCGCGACAAAGTTGAAACAAAGGCATGAAAGGCATCACGATTTCGTGACATATCGGGGCGGAAGGACCAAGTGTAAAGAATTGTCGTGATTTCGCGACATGTCTCGTTTTCATGAGGAGGAAGCAAGGAGGCAGCCAGATTGTACGAAATGTCACGATTTTGTGACATGACGGATTTTTGCGATCGAAAAGCAGTAAAGCCCAAGGAGATAGAACTTGTCGCGATTTCGCGACATGGTGAAGTTTTCGTAACATGGTGAAGAGTGTTGCATTTTTGCGACGTATAAGGAAGACAAAGCCAAAAGAGAGAAAAGTGTAACGAAATCGCGCCTTGTTGCGTTTTCACGGTTCGAAACAGCGAAGAGACAAAATTGGGAAAGAATGTCACGATTTCGTGATAGGTCATAGTTTCACGAAAACAGAGCGGAGAAAGAGCAGAATAGTACATAATGTCGTGATTTCGTGACTCGTCACGTTTTTGCGAGCTAAGGTGGCGAAGGAGACCAAGGAGCCGAATACGTCACAATTTTGTGACATGGTTGGTTTTTGCGGTCCCAAAGTGACAAAGTGTACAGATCAAAAATATGTCACGAAATCGTGACATGTCGCGTTTTCGTGACCCGTTACAGTTTCACGCCAGAAAGCAGTTCAAATGGCCCGATGAAGCATTACAATTTTCAAGAATTAAAAGCACACCATAATTAAATATTTTGCTACTTTCCAATGCAAGCAAAGTAGAAGAACGTGTCCAAGCCACCAGAATTAAAGACGCTCATTATTCAAAGCTTTTGTTCATGATTTTTCTAATGGTTCAAGCATGTTTCGAGAACGACCATTTAATGAAGATGACCGGTTCCTTGTTTCATTCAATTTCTAGTTTCTTTGAGGCTGGTTTAAGGGGATGATTTCCTTGTTTTCGTTGCATATTTTGTAAATCTCGAGGAAGTTCGTTGCATATTTTTAATGTTGTAAAGAAGCAAGACTTCTATATAAATCAATGTAGATCTCAGAAAGAAGGATAGAGAGAGAGAGAGAGACAGGTTGCATGAAAACTTTTCAGGTTCTTTGCATGAATGAAAGATATTTGGCCTCTGATTTTGCAAGCATCTTTCTGTGTGATTTCCTTCTATTTCATGCATTTCTCAGTTATGCTCATCTTTCTAATCTGCTGTTAGATTTCAATTCTGCATCTGAGTTTGAATATTGCAAATGAGAAAGTGAGTTCTGGAATGCCATTCTAGAGGTGGTCTGTGCAAGGTCATAAGTGGATTATGCTGTATTCTATTATTATATGTTGTTTATACACTTGAGGTTAAATTCTTGCTGAGTTTCTTTCCCCGATCATACGAATTTTTCCTGTGGCTGTATTTCCCATCTCTTTCTGTTTATTTCGCATTTCTTTCTGCACATTTATAATTCCTTTCCAGTAACTCTAGTCTTCATCAAGCTTAGAAATAGTAAGGGAACCAGCCCTCTCTGGAGATTGGTCTGAGAGACATTTCTTTCTCCCAGCATTTCAATGTTGGCCGAGTCTAGGGCGCATAGACATAGAAAATCCTTTCCTGTGGCAGATTCGTGACCAACAGAATCCTAGTCCACCATGCTTTGAGCGAGGAATTAGTGTATCCATCCTTGCAGGTGTTATAGGCCCTAGAAGGGCAACCCCATGCCAAGATCAATAAATCTCGAGCAAGGAGTAAGGATATTTTAGATGGCAACCTTTCACGGGAAGTTGATCGATCCTGGACACTTAAGATACCATTTGCAGTGGTAAATAATATTGAAGTGTGATTCTCTATGTCAAAGTACTAATATCAAGTTGGGTATATATGTATAAATGTGTGACATTTATGTTTGTATTAAATTAAATTTTGAATTTGTGTTTTAATAATCAGGTGAGTAGACCTGGGTTGTTACATGTGGGAAGACCTCTCTCAATTTGATCATTGGCTCTGTCTTATTTTTTTCTATTAGGTTCTAGACTATATCATAACATATTATAACAGTTTGTAGATGGCCTATAGGAAAATAACATTTGATCATTGGCTAGATGAAGGAACTTGTGCTAAAATTAATACCTTAACAAGGATTGGTTCAGATCACTGACCAATAAGAGTTAAAATAGTGGTAAGTGAAAAAAAAAAATCATATTTTAAATATGAGTAGATGTGGGAAGACCAATCTCAATTTTTTTATATGATAGCTCAAACGTGGAATTATTCAGGTAATGGTGGGTTGTATGCTCTTCCAAATAAAATTAAATCTATGACATCTAGATTAAGAGAATGGAACAATAACACTTTTGGAGATATTTTTGAGAAGAAAGAAGAACTAAAAGATAAACTTTCAAAATACAAAAAGGTGATCATAATAATCCAATCTCGGAGGAAAGGGAGTTGCTTAGTGAATATCATAATATTTAGAGTAAGGAAGATAAATTATAGATATTAAAATCAAGACAGACGTGGTTAAAAGGAGAAAAAAATACATATTTTTTCATAGGATGGTTATAGTACAAAGATCAATACCCATAATTATTAGAATTAAATCAATAGAAGGGGTTTGGATTGAAGATCAGAGTGAAATTAGATAAGAGACAAAGTCTTTTTATCATAATATTCTAGGATCAAAGGAGACTAAAGTTCTTAATGCTAAATTTCTTCAAGATGTTCCTTCAGTTATAACAAATTAACACAATAGAAAACTAAAAGAGCTTATTACTCTAGAAGAAGTTCATTTAGCTCTTTTCTCTTTTAATAAGGATAAATCCCCAGGTCCAGATGGGCTCTCTATAGCTTTTTACCAACATAATATTAGAGTATATCATATCCTGATTTGTTACTAGGATAATTTGTGTGGCTGAGATCAACTCAGTTTGTTATGATCCGATGGATCAGATTGTACACCTTTGCTATTTAAGCAAAGTTCCTTCAATAGAATAAACAAGAAGTTATTTTATTTCTCCAACATGGTATCAAAGCAGGCTTTCCCTACCCTATGAGTTTTGAGTGTGAGATTGAGGGGGGATTTCCCTCATGGAAATCCCCTCCTCATTTTTTTTTCCTTTGGCCATTTTTTTTATAAAATTGAGGGAGTATGCTCTCCATATTTTGATGGATCAGAAACCAGACAATTTGATGGAAATATTAATGACTGCAGAATATGTTTTTTTTAGAATGATTTATTTTTTTGGTTTATATTTTTTTGTGGGGTTTGCTATTATATATTTCAGGCCTCAAATTTAAATAGTGGAAGAATTTTTTTCAAGAGTGTTAGGCCAGATCTGCATTTGGTTTGTTACACAATAGTGGAAGAAATTTTTCTCAAAGTATTTCCAGTGCAAGTATTCTGTGAGATCCCTTACAGGTTGCGTATTTTTTATCACAAGATCTGCGATGCACTAGAGACTTTTTTGCATGGTGCCAGATCCATTTTGCATCGAAGAAAGCAAAAAAAATTGTTGATTCGGGAGGCACAACAAGAAACATGTGACCGACGGTTTTCTACCTTTTTGGTACTATAAAACTATGTTGTGGATCTGATGGACAATAATTTTTTGATGGATTAGATTGTACGCCTTTGCTATTTAAGCAAAGTTACTTCAATAGAATAAACAAGAAGTTATTTTATTTCTCCAACACATAATTGGGAGATAGTGAAGGATTATTTCTTGGTGGCAGTGGAACAGTCTGGGGTAAAACAATACATACCTTATAAAATAAATGCAACATATCTTACCCTAATTCTAAAAATTAAAGATGATGAATTGTTTGATTATTTTATACACATAAGCCTATGTAATATGGCATATAAGATTATCTCTAGAGTGATTGCAAATAAATTAAGGCCATTGTTAGACAAAATAATTTTAGAAGAGCAAGGAGGATTTATGAAAGGGAGACAAATTCTAGACGAGATCATAGTAGCTCATGAAGTTATACATTCAACAACTTCAAGAAAAGAGAAAGTAATGATCTTAAAACTTGATATGAGTAAAGCCTATGATAGGGCTAAATGGGATTTTCTTTTTGCAGTTTTAGAAAAGTTTAGATTTGGTAAGAAATGGGTCATATGGATTAAAGCTTGTGTCTCTACAGTTTCTTATTCAAATTTGTTTAAAGGGTTAGTAATAGAATATTTTAAACCCAGGAGAGGCCTTATACAAGGAGATTCTCTATCTTCTTGTTTGTTCATAATTATGGTAGAGGTTTTGAGTAAGAACTTAAATTAGGCTTACAAATATGGGATTATAAGTGGACTTAAGGTTAGTAATAACATTGACAACATCACCCATAAACAGTTTGTAGCTCTTTTTGGAAGGGCAAGGATAAATGAGGCCAAAGCTTTGTGAAGAACACAAGCTTATACTGAGAGGGGGGGTGAACAATATGAGACCACTTTTTACTTTTCTTTCCCAAACAATATTATGCAATATATCAATGACAATATCAATAGCAATAATCAAAGCAATGCACACATCACCACACACAATAGAGACACTAGTTTAGTGTGGTTCACCCAATGTGGGCTACTCCACAGAGAAAATATTTCACTAAAATTTTCTCAACAAATATCTTGGGAATCCTTTCCCTATTACAATATTTATGGACCTTTATCCAAAGGAGACACCAATCCCCTAATCAAGTTCATGGATCTCTATCCACAGGAGACACCAATCCCATCAACTCGTTCATGGATCTCTATCCACAAGAGAACTCTTTCTCCTCTGCTCTTAGTGGTGATTCTCTAAAATACTACTGCCTCCACTACACTGGCTTTTGGATCTCTCTCCACTGAAGATTCTATCCTCACTTAGAATATCTCTATCCTCACTACCCTAGCTAATGGATCCCTATCCACTGGAGAATAATGTCCTCTACTCTGTCACCTTCAAAGCTTACTCTTAGCTTTATCTCAAATCTATATTAAACACAATCCTTCGATCTAGCACAAATATGCTCAATCTCTATCTCTGATCTGCACTAAACAAAGTCCTTTGGTATAGCACAAATATTCTCAATATTTGTCTCTGGTTTGACATAAACCTATCCTCAAATCTGCACCAAAATCTATCCTCAAATATGTCCTCAAGTCTTAACACAAAGCTTGATTCAATCACAAATCAACTCTGCTAGATCTGCCTCAAACCTTAACTCAAGGTTTGAACAAATCAATCAATCAACTCTGCTCACAAGTCTTCTCAAAAACTTATCTCAAATTTTTCCAACAAGTCCTCCCTAAAACTTGTCCAATATTCTCAACAAGTCCTCACTAGAACTTGTCCAATCTTCTCAACAAGTCTTCACCAAGACTTACCTTAAATATACTCAACAAGTCCTCACTAGAACTTGTCCAATATGCTCAACAAGTATTCTCTAATACTTACCTCAAATCTGCTCAACAAGTCCTCACTAAAACTTGTCCAATCTGCTCAACAAGTCCTCTCTAGAACTTATTCAATTTGCTCAACAAGTCTTCATCAAGACTTACCTCAAATCTTCTCAACAAGTCCTCACTAGAACTCATCCAATATGCTCAAAAAGTCTTCACAAAGACTTGTCTTAACTCTGTTCAATCTAATTGTAAGATTTCATAAAAGCTTACTCAACTCAACTCACTCTATTACATAAAACCTCTTCAATCACACAAACAAGCTTCACACATATCTTGTTTTAATCTCACAGAAACATATAGATAATGGTCAGAGACTCAATATGCTTCACACTCACAACAATGCTCAATCACTTTTAGTCTCTCTTGTTCAACCACAAAAACATATGGAGAATGTTTAAAGACTCAATATGTTTCACACTCACAACCATGCTCAATCACTTTCAATCTCTCTTCCAAATCAAATCAAAATATGGAACAATTTATTTCATAAAACTTGAACTATCACTCCAACACTTCCAACCAACTAAGCTCAATCAAATCCACTCAACCAATCACTAAATGAAAGCTTAGTCAACAATGCTTATCAAACAAACCTCACATAACAATGATACTCATGATATTTCACAAACCCTAGTCAAGCATATGAAAGCTAACTCAATATTTCCAACAATGTTTATCAAACAAGGTTTCTAGTATCCAATTTCATTCTATAAAACCAAACTCAACAATGCTTATCAAAAAATCCTTTTCACTCCAACTTAGCATTCAAAACATCCAAAAATCACTCTCAAGGATAATGTGCCCTTACATTTTGTTTAAAGAAGATTTGACCTCAACCACGTGTCTCAATCACAATCAACTCTGCTAATATCAAAGGTTAGGTAGCAATTTCTTCTTAAAAATTCACTCAACTGATATCTCACAATATTTCACCATACATAGCAATAAATCTCTAGTACACCTTATAATCTCCACACTTCAAAATATAAGCCAACAATTTGTTTAAAGAAAATAATCACAATAATTTTCTTTATGAACCCTTAACTCTTTTCTCAAAGAATTTAACACATCATAGCTTATCCCAACAAAAATATAATTTCCTTTTTCTACCTTATAACTCCTATCTCAAATCACTATCTTTTTCACAATAAAATAATTATTCATTAAAACCTTATAACTCATTTTCAACAAAAACTAATCATGCCACCTTAAACCGTAGAAGCAATTTAATTTTCCTAAAATTAAATACCTTTGCCTTCGATGGGATTCGAACTCTCCTGCTTGCACCTTTATAGTGCCCTAGCCATGGCCCACGTACAACATAAGCTAGGCGCTCACCTTAGAAGCAAAAATTGCCTCATGCGCTTTATTGCTTCGTCTTGGCACCAAAACCAAAATGTGAACCTCTACCAAAACGCAACCGTCGGGTTTCGATCATGGGACTTCTCGCCTGTTAGCGCCCTAAGCACACATCCGCCTACCGTTGGCCCAACCACCATGGTTGGCTATGAGGCTCCAAGCCTCCTCCCTCTTATGCCTTCGATGACTTCCACGTAGCCAAAACATTGTCATTTTCTTCCACGCAGTTCACAAATTTTCGTATGCACTCTCAAAGATTTGATCAAAGGTGACTTTGGGTCTTCCAAAGCATATGGTATTTATACCAATGTGTTGTCCTCCTTGGCACGTCAGTGGATGAGAAGTTTAGTCCATGTTGGCACCATTTAACTTAGTCGCTTGCCCTTGTAACCCTAACCTCAGGGTTTTTTAATTAAATTAAATCATAAACTGATTTATAATTTATTATAATTAATTTAATAACTTTAAAGTTAATTAAATTAAGTTATAAATTAATTTATAATGAAATTATTATAATTAATTTATAATTAATAAATATTTTTAGGTCTTAACCTTAGACCTTCAATATTATAACGCAAGATTATAATATTATTTTTCTTGGGTCTTCCTTTTGCTCTTTAGACCTCATCTGACTACCTTGAATATTATAATAGGAATATTATAATATTATTTTTCCTTAGGCCTAGAAGCAATCTTGCACTGAATACTGAAACTGACTCTTGACATCCTTCCTTTTGCACTGCTCACTGAAACTGACTCTTGACATCAATGATAATAAATCTTTCTCATATTTCCAACACTTTGAATAACTTTTTAAAGGAATACGAAAGAGCTTCAGGGAAAAAAGTTAATAGGACAAAATCCAAAATTTACTTTCTTAACACTCCAACTAATATCAAAGCAAGAATTTATAGGTTACTTCAAATGGAGGAGGCAAATTTACTAGCAACTTATCTAGGGATGCCTTTATTTGAGGGAAGAATGAGGATAGAATTATGGAATCCAATTATTAGTAAAGTTTAGAATAAACTTCCAGATTGGAAAGGTATATAGTTATTGTTAGCAAGAAGAGTGCAGTTAATTAAGTCAGTATTATAGGTCATTCCAACATATTATATGTCATTGTATTCTATGCCAAAATCAGTTGAAAAAAATTAATCTATATTATATGATCATTTTTATGGTCAGGTTTACATGATAAAAGGAAATTTCCTTTGGTTAAATGGAGCAAGGTGTGTGATGATAAAACTATGGGAGGTATTGGTTTAAGAGTTCTTACAGATGCAAACTTAGCTCTTAGGGGAAAAGTAATCTAGAGATTGTACAAAGAGAGTCAAATATAATGGGCAAGAATTATTCTAAGTAAGTATGTTGATCCCAATGACCCAAGTTTAATATTTACTACATTCTCTCTACCAAATGGTTCTACTCTTTGGAATGGTTTAAAAAAATCTATTGATATTATGATTAAAGGTTTAATATGGGTTGTGGGAACTGGAGAAAAAATTTCTATTTGAATGGATACTTGGTGTGATAAAAGACCTCTCAATTTAGATCCAATTTTGAAACCTTTGATGATATTGCTTCAAGAAAATATGGTGATAGGTTTTCAAACATTTTGTACAAGGATTAGGAAGGAAGATACAAATGGAAAGAATATTTTTTACAAGTATACAAGACATTGATGCTATGAGGCAATTGAGTAGATATATGACAACTATACTTATTTTGAGGGGAGCCAAGGATAAATTGATCTAGGAGTTGCATAGCTCAAGAGAATACATAACAAGAAGTGGATATAATATACAACACCAACATAATAATATTATCACTAGAATTTGGAGAGATATTTGGCCCAAGCATTCCTAAAGTCAAAATATTTGTTTGGCTAGTAGGTCATAGAAGAATTTTATCCTAGGATAACCTTATGAAAAGGAGTTTTCATGGCCCCTCTCAATATGTTCTTTGTAAAAAGGAGGAGGAGAGTATAGACCATATCTTGGGACATTGCTCAATAGTATGGAATCTATGGCAATAGATTCTTAATATGTTTGGTAAATGCATGGCGATGAATAGCAGAATTTAAGATTAGTTAAAGCAATGGCAGAGCACAAGTGAGGTTTTACAGACAATATGGGATATTTCAAAAGATACAATACTTTGAATTGTATGGCTATAAAGGAATAGAAGAGTATTTAAAGGAAAGAAAAGCAGTTTAGAGTTAGTAAAAAGAAAGATATGTTTAGCCATAAAGGAATCTAAACTAATCCTATCAACTCACCCAATCCCTAATCTAGAAGCAAAGAGCCTTGATAGATGGAGTCAAGCCATTAAATGGAATTATGATGTTGGGTACAACAAAAGAAAAAAGAAGTCAAAGAATATAAAGTGGAAACCATGAAATGTGGAGTGGGTTAAGTTGAATTTTGATGAAGCATCTAAAGGAAATCCAAGACCAGTAGGAGGAGGAGGAATAATTAGAAATAATAAAGGAGAGATTTTGTCTCATTATGCTTTCAATAGTGGATTTAAGACAAATAATGAAGCTGAAGCTTGGGCAGCTTTAGAAGGGTTAAAAATTTGCAAATAAATGAAATGGAAGAGAATATAGATGGAACATGATTCTCTCATAGTAATAAATGCAATTTTGAGGAAAGTAAAGGCTCCATGGAACATACAAGAGATAATTGTGGAAATTCAAGATCTTGCTAAAGAGTTTGAAGAAATCGGATTTACACATACATTAAGGAAAGGAAACAAATGCGCATATAGGCTAGCCAATAGAAGGGTTTTGATTGAGGATCATGAAGTTAAATTCTCCTTTCCATGGTTGGAGGAAGTAGTAAGTTTAGTTGAATCTGACAATAAAATGTTGATTGCATTAAATGAATTCCTAAAAAAACTTAGCTTATTTCTCACCACATAATTGCACTACTCAATGTTTGAGTATGGACTGCCTTGACTGCATTCTCCTCTTAAATGCACATCATAGCTTCTTATGTTTTCATTGTTTCTTCTACTTACGTTGCTCCTCGTGCTTACGTTCATTCTCTTGCTTTTGTTTCTTCCCATGCTTTTGTTTCTTCCCATGCTTATGTTGCTCCTTGTGCTTCCAATGTTCTTACATAGATGTATTAAAGATTGCATGTGTATCATGCATGGAATCACTCTTGCTTCCCATGCATTACATGTTTCTTAAATTTCTTCAATGCTTAAAATTTGCCTCAATGCTCAATAAACGTCACTAATTGCTCTAAGATTACCCAATGACACTTATTAATGCTCCAGTTTGATCCTAGATGTTACTAATTGCTCAAAGATGTGTCCAATAGAACTCAACATATTTCACTACCTTAATCTATGCTTAGAATCTACCATTAGACACTAAAGTTCCCTTGGAACTCAACATACCTTATGAATGTTTTGGTTTCTCTTTCGATGTTTGATTTTCCTTGCTTTGGTATATGCTTGGATGCTTATCTGGCTCATGTTCGTCTCTTGTTACGATATAGCTCTAGGCACTATTTTTGCTTAATACAGTGCTATCCTAACTTAGTTAGCGCTCACTTTAATACTACAATTTCATAGATAAAACATGGGTTGTCTTAGAACTCTACCCTAATAGTACTATGCCTTAGAACTTTTTCCTAAACACCATAGACACTACACTTAGTTTCTTATGCTTCCCCTCTACTTAGACGTAGAAGTTATACTCCTAGATGCTTCTTCTCTTCAAATGAAGATGATGTATCTTCGACCACTTCAAATGAATATGATGTTTTCTTATCTCTACTACTACACTTTTATATCACTACCTTCAAGTACCTTGACCACTGCACTTATATATCACTACCTTCACTCTTAAAGTACCTTGACTATTGTACTCATATATCATTGCCTTCACAATTTAAGTACCTTGATTGTTGCACTCATATATCACTGACTTTGTTTCTTATTATACGTGATAACTGAATGCTTTTCTTCTATTGTAGGTGGTACCAAATGCTTTGCTTCTATTGCAGGTGGTACCGAATGCTTTACTCTATTGTAGGTGGACCGGTGGTATCAAATGCTTTGTTGGTGGTGATTAAATTCTTGAAAGCTATTCTTCCTTTTGGAGCTTAGGCTTATAGATAGGATCACCTTCTATGATCTCTATTATTCCAGTTCTTTAATGAAACTATTTGCTCTCTTATGAAACCGTTTATCATAGGCTTCAATTATTTTTACTATAAGCCCTTGCCTCTTGAACCACTTTCTTCATTTATGTAAATATATTCTATAGATTCAATGCTTTCCTTTATTGCTTCAAGAGTGATATATCTATCTCAAGACTGATGTAACTTTCTCAAGACTTGATATACCTTCCCCCTTTCTTTCTCTGCTTCTATTATCTATCTTTGAGGAAGCTATGAATACTTCTCGATCCACTACTATCTATCTATTCTTCTCTTCAATATAAAGATCAATTTCTATGTGACCTAAAACTCTAATTTTAATGTTTCTAAAACCTAAATCTTCAATGTCAAGGTCAATTTCTATGTGACCTAAAACTTTAATATCTTGTAACTCTTATTAATTTACTGCTTGATAAAATCTTACTATAAGACTGATATATCTATCTCAAGACTTGATGTAGCCTTCTTTTTTTCACTTTATCTTGCACTTAGAAGCTAAAATTCTTCTCTATTTGATATAGGAAGCTTCTCACAGTTTTAACGATTAATCTCTATTGCAACTTTTTTTCAAAATCTATAATGACTTAGTTGCTCCTAAGAATCCACAAATAATATCAAGGTGACTTGGATTTCCCTGATGCCTCAAATAAAGTCAGGATGACTTGATTGTTCTAAATTCTTCAACTTCCTTCTAGGTTGATAGAAATCAATGTCAAGGAATATCTATGTCCTTGAAAACCTTTATCAAAGTCAAGGGTTGGCAATGACCCTAAACGATCAACTATCTCAAAGTTGATATGCCTTCCAATATAGTTGAGTCCTCGTCTTCACTGGTTATTCTCTAACCATGGAAAGACTATAGCCTTCTACTCAATATATCCTTACAATAGAGTCATTAATTCAATCTTATAAAATTGGACAAAATATATTTTTATAACTAGCTACATTAATTCTATCAACTTGGACATAATTTGATGGTAACTTTGATACCACTATTGGATTTTTAAGCCTTAATACTATCACAAATCGTACAGGAGTTAAATATCACAAGATCAAATATAATATAGTCATAATACATTAAGGTCAAGATAACAATATGAGTAGAGTAATATGAGCAAATTAATATGTATATCAAGGCTAATAATATATCAAATAACATTCAATAATAAGCAACAATATGAATGTAAATAGCCTGAATCATACATGTAACAAGCATGTAGAACAACTTACAATATTAATTTCTCAAAATATATGTAATCTTTATTACTCCACTTTCTCTTACAAATATGATAAGAACTTGCTCTTCTTTATAATGTGATAATTCTTGATATGATATGATGTATCCTTATAGACTATATATCCATAGTAGAATGAACCTTAGGATACTTGACTATTCCTCTCTATATGCTAAGTCTCATGACTCTTGGATTATCTACTTGACACTTGCATACTTGATGAACACATGACTCTATAATGTATGCACACCTAGACATGACTCTTGACCTTCACTTTGCACACTCTAATCTAAGACACTTGTGCACATATTTACATTACATATTTGATCTCTTATATATAAGAAACTTGTGCACATAGACTCAAATTACACTTTCACACTAACTCACATGACACGTGCATTTCTTGAACATTACAACTTTACATAACACGTGTCCATTTCCTGCACATGCACACTTACATAAAAGGGAAATAATACTCACATTCTAGACTATGACTCAACCCTAATCTATTATTTACAATATCTACCATGAAGTTACCATGGGGGTACATTAGCATGTACCAAATAATGTAATATACTCCAACAAATCCCACTTTAACATCCACTTTATCTCACTCCATAAGTCGTTCATCTCTTTCCATTCCATCCAACACCACTCATTCACCATGCATTTCCTCCCCTAAATAACCCTTTATCATAACCATTTTACTTATATTTTCATAATTTTTTTGTAGATACCAAAAATTGATCCAACCAAATAAGTCAATTTTTCCTTGGAAGCCTAAGTAACCCTTCAAAATTGCTAAACACAATTTTTGTACCCTTCAGTCTTTAATTTTGAGATCTTTCTCATCCTTGCTCTTGCTTGATGGACCACAAAATTATATCCCACATGTTTCTCACCTATTTTTCAAAAATCTAGCTAACACCATTTACCATTACCCAATATTACTCCCAACGGTTGTATCAGTGAATTCATGGTTGATCAATATCGATCATGAAATTGCGTCCCCAAGGCCAAATCCAAAATCTTAGATTCTCTGCTTGCTTAAGGATTTTGGGCCATTTAAGGCATCATCCCTTGAATCTCCCTACCCTATTACCAATTTCTAGGTTCTTCCTCCTTGCCTTTTTAGATTTCAAATTCATCCACCTCCTCTTCATTTCCATTAATGCTCTTCCCTCTCTCCGTCCATGCCCCGAAATTCTATAAATTAATGCATTGGGCCTTCATTTTCACAATGCTCTCTCATGGTAATAAAATTCTAGAAAATTTATGCACTTGCTTTTGGAGAGCTCTTGGAGGGGTCTACTTGGCCAAGCCTTAGGGGGTTTGCTCCTCTCTTGGTTATAACCCTATCTTTATTTGTTCTTTTGAAGTTTGTTCTTTAGCATACATTTAGATTTTCTCTCTTTTAGCTTTTATACTTATATTTTTACTTTAACCTTTGCTTCTAGTCATTGTACAGTTGTAGTCCAAGCATAGGTTGGCCTCTCCTTGCTTTTCAAACCATTTTAAACCCTTCCTTTAGTTAATTTCTATCTTGGCCCCTTTCATGGGGTGATTTTGCAATTAGCCAATATCAATCATAAATTTGCCACCAAGTAAGATTGGGATAGGCCCCACTTTGCTACCCACTCCTCTTGACTCCACTCCATTGTTCCTACCTCCTCGATGGATGAGAACCTATTTTCCCCTTCTTTTGATCTTTATCTCTATCAAGTCTTAATAGAGCAATTTTACGGTTTGATCTTATAGGGTACAAATTCACTTTGAGTAAGAGTTGGGCTAGCATTGTTGATCCCCCATAGTCCCTAACCTACTCTTGGCCCCTTTTAGCTCTATTTTCTACTCGTGTAAGATATTTAAACTTGCTCCTTTCTATTTTCTATCCTTTGATCTACCTTTTAGTTATAGTACAGTGATTTCATGGTCTAGTCTAATGATCATAAATTCACCCCAAATAGCCTTGGGGGCAAGATTACATTGTCCTCATAAGCCTTGCTTCTCCTCCTACACTCCATTTGTTGTCTACTTCTCTATCATTTATCCATATTATGTCATATTCTTTGCTATCACATTTTTTCATTAACCTAACCTTAGTAGAGTTAATTTGTGATCCATCCTTATAGGTCGTAAAATTGATCTAATGTGACTTTTGGAGTAGTCCACACCCAAGACTGTCATAATTTAATTTGCAATTCACTCAAACATCTCACCAAGACTATTACTTTAACTTAAAAAAAGGATTTTAGTCTACCTTTTACTTATTCTTCCCTCTTAAATGGTTTTGTGGTTATCCCTTACAGGCCACAAAATTGTCCTAACTAGTGATCAAGCAATAATATCTCTACCCTCTATTTTCTGTATTCTCTGAGCAATTTCGTATTTCATATTTATTGAGCATGAATTCATCCCTGCAAACTAAGATCATCATTTTATGCTTCTATTTTATTCATCTAAAAGGACCTAGGGGGTTTGGCTGCCTAATTTATGAGCCTTGCCTCCTCTTTGGCTATAGTAGACCCCCAAACACTGACCATCCTCTTTCAAGTTTACCATTCTTGCAAGTTCCATGGATTCATAGTCGAGAGCTAAAGAGCATGAAATCAAGGTAAACTTCAGATAATGTAATTCCCTTTTGTTAATCATAGTAGCAATTTCATTAATATTATATTCATTGCTTTTTGTTCTCTATTTGTTGTATATTGCACAAGAAGTAAAAATAGGATAAAAAGAACTTTAATTTATTTCAAGTTTTAGATCACTCATAATTTCTTGAAACCAATCATTTAGTAGTAGAAACCTATTTAATCCAAACCTAAATAAAGTTATCTCCTATCCTTTTTTTTGACCAGGTAAACCTATTGCCACTTAGGTCTACATCAAAAAGGTCTACTTCAGCTATAAAATTACCTACCTCCTCCATATCATTTGTGTACTTATGTCCTTCCTCTCTTTTTGATAGGTTTGAAAAGGGTGTTAAAATCACTTGCCATTATCCATTTTAGTCCTCTAAATTATTGTCTCATTTTCTCTATAACCCTTCATAATTTTCTCTAGGCCCTATTAGTGTTAGGGGCATAAATATTGGTGATCACAAAAGCTAACTTGGATATTTTTGTTGTAATTAGAGTTGTTAATTGGTTCACACTCTTTTCTAGGATTTTATATTCATCAAAACTCCACATTGTAATTATACCTTCTAATGCCCCTTGGGTTTCTTCCTGATAGCCTTATCCACTCCTCCATATACCTTGATGTATCTTACTTTAGTTTTTTTTATTAATTTTTGTTTCTTGTAAGAGTATGATATATGGTTGGTGACCTTATCAATACTTAATAGATCATCCATCATCAAATGTATAGTAGAGTTAGCCAATTTAATAATTTAATGCATTAATCATCCCTAAGAATTTAATGAAAAGCAATCCTACAATGATCCAAATTGTAGAACTCACTTTTATATAATAAACTATTCATAAAGTGTAACAAAAAAGAATCAAAACATAAACTCATTCATAAAAACCTATGATAACACTAGCAATGGAGGTCAAACAACTATCACTTCTCATTAATTTATAGTAAATAATATAGCATACACCCAAACATATGCTATAGATTCGACCCTCATTTAGAGTTCTATCTCCCTATTTATAAACTACTTTTGAATCTTGTAATGTAACATTTACAATATAGTTACAGGTCTATTATGCAAAACATCATAGCATGAATGCTCTAGGAAGTCTGTTATTTTCATATCATGTTAGTTTGTTGTTGACGTGGCTTACTCTACTTTCATCTTGTGTTTGAAATTTGAACTTGTCTGTAATTTGCTCTATCAATCTCAATTGTCCTCTACAAATGACAAAATTGTTGTAATTGATTTGCTAATTTTTTTATTTTTATGCCTTGATGGTATTAGTTTAAATAGTTAGATGGCATTGCGGTAGTTGTGGCTCTGAAAAGGATATTCTAGGGCTCCATGTATTGAAGTAGGGATTTCCTTCTACTTGAAAAGTCTCTTGGAACAAATTCAGGCCTTAGAGATGCTTTAATGACGCCACTCTTAGAATCCTGAATTTGTTCCCTTTTTACTTTGTGCATTCTTTGGTTGGCATTTTTGGTATTTTTGGCATTGATATTTTTGACTTTATGCGATCCATAATTTATTTTACATGATTTTGGACTTTATCATGGAAGAACTGATGTTATCACCCAAAATGTTCTAGCTTTGTGCAGTTGCTCAACGTTAGAGAAGCACTTTCCTATTTTTTGGGCATCCAACTTTGTTCTGCCTTGATGTTTCTTTGCACATTTTTGGACTTTTGGAATGTTGCGCTGATGTAATTGCCAAAAACAATCTAGTTTTGTTACATCGTGACTTTGTGCAATCCTATAACTCCTTTAGGTCTTAGCCACTTTTTTAAGGAATGTATGATCATTTGAGTCTTTTCTATATGATTCAACTTAGAATATTTTTGTAAAGATGGGTTTCATAAATGAGAGTAGTAATTTGACCTAGAGTAAGTTGTATAGATTACCACATATTATGCCATGTCATCCACCATGTTAGTTGTACATATTGTATAGAATGCAATATAAATAATTATGACATCAATAGGCATCACATTAGCATGTTCAATTTGGAAAAGGGTGACGTCAATAGGTAACACATCATCAACTTGTATCATGCTTATATCATCAATCTACATCATGTTGGAATGATCAAGTTTCAAAATAAAATGGTGTTGGGGGGTTCGAACTAAGGACCCCCCTCATGTAATGCCTTAAGGTGGTATTTTCTAGCCATTATCCCCAAGGCTCCTCTTAGGAAATAAATGGTATCCAACATTAACAGACTAATACATGCAAAGCAATGCCTCCATCACCCACTTATGCATGTGATGTTAGCATACATCATACTAACGTGTGCATGCTTGCATTTTTTTTTTTTCCACACCCTCCTCTAAATATTCTAATTTTTGAATTCCAATTTTTGTAATTTGGAGGGAAATTACACAAAATATTGGCTCAAAAAATGGTACCTAGAGGCAGTTTTGGGAAAAGTGCTTAATTGGTACACCCTCTAAAATTTTACAATGGGTTTAAAAACATGGATGATTCATCCATATCTATAATAGTTTATTGTATATAATCATTTTTTTAACATAACCAATTAGGACATTCTTTCATGCCTACTGTAGCAAAAACGTTTCCAGACCATTTTAGCAACTTTGTCAAGTAGCTCATAGGCTTTTGCCAAGCACAAAAGCCTACCCATGGCTTCCCTATCACTAAGGATCTATTTGAAATTTTTTAGCCTTTTATTTTCTTCTTTCATGATGCCCTAGGTTTCTATCCTTTCATATGTGTTGCTATAGGATATAATATTCCAAAAGAAAAGGAAATAGATTTTTAAAAAGGAAAATGAGATTTTTAAAAAACCCCAAGAAATTAATCCTGAAACTAGGGCATCCTTCTAGTCAGAGATCAAAAGGAATAAAAGTATTGAGTTCCAATGAGAGGAAAAAAATAATCTATCAGTGAATATTTCCCCCAAAACAAATCTACTAAATCTAGTGACATCCTTGTTATCTAAGCTCACCTAGGGTTTCTATCAAAAATCCCTTCTTTAAGTCTCATCGTCAACTTTACAAAACATCTTTTTGACTACTCTTTCCCTTCAGAGAAGTCATAGAATAAAGTCTAAGGACAATAAAAAATTGAGTAGAAAATACCGACACCTAATTTGATACCATGTTATATTTTAAAATAGTTTTTAGAAATGAATGAAATCAACACATTAACCAGTATTGCTAAGAAAGAAATACACAAAAAGCAATACACACAGTTTATGGGGGTGTTTATGGACATCAATTATCAAAGATCAAAATTACACTCCAACTGATGACTAAATGGTTGGTAGGAATGGGTATTTATATCCAAATAAAAATTACCTTTAGGTCGAGGTTAAGTGAATGATATTAAGGATTTAAAAAATGAAATATTACAAAAATACCTTTTTCAATGTTTAAAAGGGTCCAAAGGGCTCATATGAACAATACAATACAAAATTTGATCATGGCCTCAAAATAACCTTGACCATCACATATTCCAACATGATTCCCCACTATCCATAGCAAGTTATGGAGGAGTATGCTACCCTCGATTCATTCTTCTTGGTAGGAATATTTATTGGAGGAAGACCTGATTTGGATTCACTCCGGCACTGGGTGATGATAAAGTGGAGAATTAGAGGGTGCCTAGAATTACTGGCAATGTCTAGAGGGTTCTTCATGATTCGCCTCAATACAAAGGAAGATGCAGATCATATTTTATTAGGGGACCCATGGTTCTTCAAAAGAAGAAGTCACTTCCTCCACAAGTGGAGAGCAGAATTCAACCCAGAATCACAGAGCATAAACTATGCTCCCATTTAGGTTCGACTCCCAAATTTTCCCTCACATTTCTTTCATGAAGATGTGCTCCAAGCGATAGCCCGAGCAATCGAGGAACCGGTTACCATTGATCCAGCAACTTGCACCTAGACTCGTCTGACGTAGGCCCGCATATGCATCAATGTAAACCTGGAAACTCAACTCCCAAACCATGTTAACCTAATTTATGAATATTACCATTGGAGCCAGTCATTGGAGTACAAAAATAAACCCCATTCTGCTCTGAATTCCAATTACAAGGGCATATTTCATTCCAGTTCTCGAATCATAAAAGCACGTAGATTGATTCCAAAACTTCAGCCTGCCCAATCCACGGAGAAAACCAAAATATGAAAGCTAGAATGGGATAGATCCAGAACCACAAGGGCAAGTAACAAGTCCTACATTCTTCAGGCGATGATATGCATAAGGCAAGTAGTTTGCTCACAATCTCTAACAAGTTCAATTTACTCAGCAATTATGTTCTTAATGCCAAAATATATGATGAGGAGCTCCCCCGTGAGGAAATCCCTATCCCAAATCCAATCAATCAACCCTGCCCCAAGGCTAACCTCCCCTAGAAAACCCCTCTTCCACCTCCTCCCCCGTGCCCTTCTTCCCCACCCGACACTGGTCTCGAATCCCAGAGCTCTCCCCCCAAACCCCCACAGTCTCCCAAACCCCCACCAAAATTTTCCCCACCCAATGGGACTGGGTCTCCCCTCTCCCCATATAAATCCCTTGATGCTGAGGTTGATAGTGAGGATTCCTCCCAAGAATCCCCAAAACCATGGAGTCCAAAACAAACTCGAAGTTTCAAAAAATCCTAGATTGATGTGGGAGGTGACAGGAAAAAGGGTAGGCCCTCAGGCGCTGACCTGAGACATAAAGACACAACTAAAGATATAGCCAATGACACCCAAAGAAACCTATTCCATGAATTAGGTATGACCAACAGGAAAGAAACTAAGAGATCCAAACCCCCCGTGCAGCAAGGCAAAGGGGGCATAAAACCCTCCAAAAGTTCCAAATGAAAGTCCTCTCTTGGAATGCGAGAGGGCTAAATGGGAGGTGGGCTCTTTCCTCTTCAGTGTCATTCCAAGAGATCCTTGCTGCGCTCAAGGTCCTCCTCGCCCCTGATCAAAAATATGCTACTAAGGAGGAAGGTCAAGCGGAATCCCAGTAGAAGTGGGAAGGTGACAACAGGCAGTTGGACTACCTTTGTTTGTAATGGCTTCAGTTTGGTTCTATTTTTGTTGTTTTTGTTTACGGCTTGTCTAGTCTATAGGGTGATGGGCTCCCAGACTGTAATTTTCAAAATATGTCAATTGTGTACTATTGGAACTGACTGTGCCCAATGTAACAGGGATAGGACCCTTCAACCCAAATAGTCAATAAAAATTGTTTTTACCTACAAAAAAAAACAATAGCTAAAACTACAAAAAATATGGAATAAATAAGGGGATACAAATACTAGCAAGGTGGCAGTAAAATAATGCACAAGAATATCAGTTGTAGATGAAACTAACTAGATGATAATAGATAACAACAAAATAAATTACAACGATGTAAATGAAAGGATGCAATAATTAGTGTAGTGACAAAAAAATAAAATACATGAAGGTTGGCTATAGAAATAGTAATAACAATAGGGAAACATGTAAGAATGACAACAATCAAGTAAATTGTAGAGGCATTGATATTGGTTCAAAATAAAACCATAAAATAGATAAAAATTTGAAAGGAATGGCACAACCTAAAACCTCCCATAGCCCTCCTTGTTGTTTGCTTAGTGAAGGTCCTCCAACAGCCTATATAGCCTGTGAAGATGCTTAACTCTAGCCTCCTATAGCACCTTGGTAGAAAACTAGTGGGGGACCTAGTTACAAGGAAAGGAAAAATAGGGGATTAAAATTATGTAATTCAATAGGGAAATAATATAGAGAAAGAGGATGAGTGATTTCAACAGTGATTTAGTACTTTTAAAAATGATCTCAGCAGAGTTTGGGCACTCTAAAAATTCTTGTTGTTTTGCTCTTCTCAGGGGCTATATTTATAGGCCTATAAGAGGTTATCTTTGGGGGGAAATTAAATTTCAAATGACACTTAGGGAGGATAATTGATTTTTGGGAATGCACCTATTTTTTCATATGTGCAAAGGGTGCACCTAGTTTCTACAAATTTATGGATGTTATTATGTTAGTAGCTACCTTAGGGGTGTGCCCAAGTGGTATGCTCTTGTATTTTTGTACGTGTTAGTGTTGGATGTATCTCATCCTTTGCTGAGAAAGTACTGTACGGTAGGTACAGAAGGGTAATAGGAGCAGAACTCCTCAAGGGGAGGGCGAAGCCCTCTTGTGCCTGGACACATTGAAGGTGTGTTTCCAGTAGAGCCAAAAAAAATTTCCTTTTTTTCGAGTGATTTTTGGGATTCCCATGGTTGGTGGGTGGTTGGTGGGTGTGGGTGGTTTAGCCCACGGTGTTGTGCCCATTGTATTCTAATACCACATAGTGGTTTAGGGTTGGAGGAGTTTCCTTTATATTTATTGTAATGTCCCATTTTTGGGAAAGGAAGTGAATAATAATATCAAGGAGGTGTGGCTCTTGTTTTTGCTGGACGTAGCCCATATTGGGTGAACCAGGATAAATCTCGTGTGTTATATGTGCATTGTGTGGTGTCATTTCTTCTAAGTTGTTTATTTCTGCATTATTTTTGGAATAAGTTTTTGTAAATCTCTTCATTTGGTATCAGAGCCAAGTTGTTAGCCATAGGGGGATGCCTTTATTGCTAGGGTTTCATTTCATTTGAAGAGTTTCTAGGGTTTCTAGGAGTTAGAGAAAACCTATTTCAGAGTGTGAGGTTTTTTGCAGAAGGAGCTTGAAGGAAAATGATGGGAAGTCAATCAAGGATCGAGATCGAGAAATTTGATGGAAAAATCTTTGAGCTATGGAAGTTAAAGATGGAGGATCTGCTCGTGGACAGAGATCAGTGGGCCGTTATTTCTGAAAAAAAAACCTGCAGCTACATCAGATGAAGATTGGGAAAAGATGAATCGGAAAGCAAGGAGTCTGATTCAACTGTGTCTTGCAGATTCAGTCCTAATCAACATTTTTGGAGAAGCTACTGCAAAGGATCTCTGGGAGAAGTTAGGGGCTCTGTATCAATCTAAGTCCCTGGTGAACAAATTATTTCTCCGAAAGAAACTGTACAATCTCAGGATGAATGAAGGGGATTCAGTTGCAGATCACCTGAATGCATTCAATACAGTGGTAAGTCAACTTACATCTGTTGATATTAAGTTAAGTGAGGAAGATAAATGTATTACTTTGCTATGTTCTTTACCAGATTCGTGGGATAACCTAGTTGTAGCAATTGGTAGTACAACAACATCCACATTGAAGTTTGAGGATGTTGTGGCATCTCTAATATCAGAGGATATGAGGAGAAAATCCATGGAGGGCACTTCAAAGGATGCCCTAATAGTGAGAGGGCGGGCCAAGGAAAAGGATAAAACTAGATTTGGTGATAGATCTAAGTCTAGAGGTAGATCTAAGTCTCGAGGAAAGTTTGAGAGAAAATGTTGGAAATGTGGTAAGCCTGGTCACATGAAGAAGGATTGCAGATCAAAGAATATTGATTCTGGAAAGAGGTCTGATGAATCCACTTCCACAGAGGCACATAAATCCAATGATGAAGGAGGGGATGTATATCTGGCATCTTGCTCCACACGTTCAGATAAAAATGATTGGTTGATCGATACAGGTGCCTCTTTTCATATGACCCCTCATAGGGGTTGGTTCAGTGAATATGAAAGATATGATGGAGGGGAGGTACTGTTGGGAGATGATTCACCACTTAGAATCATTGGTCGTGGAAGGGTGAAAATATTGTTGTAGGATGGTAGGGTTAAAACCCTCCCAGGTGTGATGCATATTCCTGGTCTTGCTAGAAATTTAATTTCTGTAAGCAAAATGGTTGATGCAACAGTAAACATCAGTTTTAGTAAGGATTCATGCAAAATGGTTCGTGGATCAATGGTGTTAGCAAGAGGAGTTTGGATTGGAACTTTGTATAAGCTATTGGGAAGCACTATGACAAATGAGTGCAATAGCTCAACTGTTCTTGTGGCTGAATCAGATAAAAGCTCAACACTCTGGCATCAAAGAATGGGACATATTGGAGAAAAGGGATTGCATACCCTGCACACAAAAGGTATGGTTCATGGTATCCCTGATTGCTCAATGGTTTTTGATTTCTGTGAACATTGTATTTATGGCAAACAAAATCATGTGAGTTTCCCATCTGGTGCTGCTAGATCAAGAGGGGTATTAGATCTGATTCATAGTGATATATTTGGTCCTGTTCCTATACCATCCCTTGGAAAATCGTGATACTATGCTTCTTTTGTCGATGATTTTTCAAGATATGCATGGATTTATTTTCTTAAGAGTAAATATGAAGTGTTTGATAAGTTTAGAGAATTTAAAGCACTTGTTGAAAATCAATCCGGGAAAAAGATTAAGGTGTTGAGGTCTAATAATGGAGGAGAGTATTGTTCAAATAAATTTGAGGATTTCTGTAAGCAATGTGGTATTGCAAGATAGAAGACTACTCCATATACACCCCAACAGAATGGAGTTGCTGAGAGATTGAACAGATCACTCATGGAAAAGGCTAGAAGTATGTTGAGTGGTGCAGGTCTGGCACAGGAATTCTGGGCAGAGGTAGTGAGTGCAGCATGTTACTTGCGAAATCGATCTCCTACATCAACATTGCTGGATCAAACTCCATTTGAAGCATGGTTTGGTAAGAAACCCTCTCTTTCACATCTTAGATTTTTTGGTTGTGATGCATACATGCATATTCCAAAGGAGAAAAGAAGTAAGCTTGATAATAAGGTTGTTAAATGTATCTTTATTGGTTATAAAGATGGTGTTAAAGGATACAAACTTTGGAATCCAGAAACTAAACGTACAGTTTACAGTAGAGATGTGGTGTTTAGAGAAATGAAAAGTGATCACAGGAAGGAAGTAATAGAAGAAGAACATGAAAAGGTCCAATTTGATTTCATGGAAGAAGATCAGACAGAAGATGATCTAGAAGAGGATCAGATAGAAGAGGATCTGGAAGAGGATGAACAAGAGGTTCATACACCTGTGGTAAGGAGATCAACACGGGAAAGAAGGCAACCTAAAAGGTACAGTCCATCTGCTTTTCCTACTTCTTTTGTATTATCTGTTACTGATGAAGATCCTAGAACAGTTAGAGAAGTTGTTAATTTTGAAGAGGCAAACTATTGGGAAGAGGCCATGGATGAGGAAATGATGGCCCTGAAAAAGAACAAAACATGGGATTTAGTGAAATTACCTGGTGGAAGAAAAGCAATAGGTTGCAAATGGATTTTCAAGAAGAAGCAGAATGCTGAAGGTAAAGTGGAGAAATATAAAGCTCGCCTAGTTGCTAAAGGTTATTCTCAGGTAGAGGGAATTGATTATGGTGAAGTATTTTATCCTGTTGCAAAGCTAACCTCAATTAGATTTTTGTTATCTGTGGTTGCTGCTTTTGATCTTGAAATAGAGCAAATGGATGTAAAAACTGCATTCCTTCATGGAGATTTGGAGGAAGAAATCTATATGAGGCAGCCTGAAGGTTTCATTGTTGCAGGAAAGGAGGATCTTGTATGTAAGTTAAAGAAATCTTTGTACGGACTGAAACAGTCACCTAGAATGTGGTATCAGAAATTTGATACTTATGTCTTAGGAATTGATTTTGTTCGTAGCAATGCTGATCACTGTGTATATTCAAAGAAAATTGGTAATGTAATTGTCATTATAGTTTTGTATGTTGATGACATGTTACTAATTGGAAACAGTAAGAAAATGATCAGGGAAGTGAAGTCTCAATTAGCATCATAGTTTGACATGAAAGATCTTGGCCCTACAAATTTTATTTTGGGTATGCAAATAAACAAAGATCGTTCTAACAGAAAGTTGTGGTTGGATCAGAAAAAATATGTTGAGACAATGTTGAAGAGATTTAATATGTAGGATTGCAAACTAGTGAAGGTACCTATTCCATTGGGTGAAATATTGTCTGCTGAACAATGTCCAAAAATAGAAGAAGAGGTAGAAGAAATGTCCCATGTTCCTTATGCAAATGTTGTAGGGAGTTTAATGTATGCCATGGTCTGTACTAGACCTGATATTGCCCATGCAGTGGGAGTTTTGAGTAGATATATGTCTAAACCTGGTAAAGAGCATTGGACTATTGTAAAAAGGGTTTTAGATATTTGCATGGTACATCTAATTTTTCAATCTATTATGAAGGTACAGGTAAAGAAGATAAATCCTTGGATATAGAAGGTTTTGTTGATGCAGATTGGGTTGGAGATCTGGACAACAAAATATCTACTAGTGCATATGTATTCAACTTGTTTGGAGGAGTTGTTAGTTGGATGAGCAAAAGGTAAACTATTGTTGCTCTTTCAACCACTGAAGCTGAGTACATGGCAGCCACCGATGCCAATAAGGAAGCAGTATGGCTACAAAGACTATGTGCTAAAACTGGGTTCTTTCAAGGAGCTGTGAAGATAAATTGTGACAGTCAGAGTGCTATATTTCTAGCAAAGAACCCTTCTTACCATTCCAAAATGAAGCACATTGATACAAAGTTCCATTTCAGCAGGGACATGATTGAACAGAAGAAAGTGTTGTTGGAAAAAGTGGATACGAAGGAAAATGTTGCAGATGCTTTAACCAAGGCAGTTAGCACAGAAAAGTTCAGATTTTGTATAGTTGAAATGGGTCTGGCAAAGTATTCAACAAGTGGGAGAATGTTGGATGTGTCTCATCCTTTGTCGAGGAAGTATTGTACGATAGGTACGGAAGGGTAAGAGGAGCGGAGCTCCTCAAGGGGAGGGTGAAGCCCTCCTGGGCCGAGACACGTCGAAGGCATGTTTTTGACAGAGCCAAAAAAATTTTCCCCCTTTTTTTGGAGCGATTTTTGGGATTCCCATGGTTGGTGGGTGGTTGGTGGGTGTGGGTGGTTTAGCCCACGGTGTTGTGCCCATTGTATTCTAATACCACATAGTGGTTTAGGGTTGGGAGAGTTTCCTTTATATTTATTGTAATGTCCCATTTTTGGGCAAGGAAGTGAATAATAATATCAAGGAGGTGTGGCTCTTGTTTTGTTGGACGTAGCCCATATTGGGTGAACCAGGGTAAATCTCGTGTGTTATATGTGCATTGTGTGGTGTCATTTCTTCTAAGTTGTTTATTTTTGCTTTATTTTTGGAATAAGTTTATGTAAATCTCTTCATTTAGGGGGTGTTCCTAAGCAACATATCTCTAGCTTATGTTAGGATGGGTTGTTTGGGGCATGCCTAAGTGGCACGCTCCTACATTTTATGCATTTTGGGGTGAGTTAGAGAGGTAAAAGAGAGGTTTTGAGGCATGCCCCTACATTCTTTTGTGCATTAAGGGTATGCTTAAGAAGCATGTCCTCATGCGTGTTATGGAAAAAGGGAATCTTTAGGGTGTTCCTAAGTGGTATACCCCTACACTTTCATGCACACTTTTGTAGAATCAATACGATCATACAATCCCTAAAATTTCTTAAATAACTACTTAAGGTCCATGGTACTTCTAACATGTGTGTCATAGATATTGTCAATATGAAGGGATATAACACTATGAGCCTCATCCTTCTTATCCTTGTAGATTTACTTTTTTCTTTAGAATTAGTAGCATGAGGTTGCTCATTCACATATTTGAGTACCCCTTGCTTTAAAGCAAAGTTTCAATCTTGATTCTCCAAGTAGCATAATTTGGACCACTCAATAAAGGCACATGGTGATCCATATTTATCTTACTAAAATGTAGTATCTCACATACAATTGTGACTAGAAACGACAACACCAATGCATAGATCTAATAAAATAAGCAATTTGAAGAACAATGAACTCAAAATGCATTCGTATGGAAAAGTTATGGCCATTAAAAGTTTGATCCATAAAAAATACCTAAAAAATTTAATACCTATAGGAAATGAGAGGTCATCATATATTATCGCATGAGTGGTTGAGAGAGTGTGAAGTGTGCACTAACTAGAGAGCATACTAACAAATCACATGAAACTAATTATCATAATTAGAGGACTACCACTTGTGTGTTAACTATGCAGGTCACTGGACAGGGTACTGGCAAACCAAAAGGTCACTTGTCATGCTTTGATTGGTTTTTTTATTTGTAAACTATACTATACCACTTATCATATCTTGATTCACTCTAAAATTTATGATTCACCAAGTTTGTCGTTGACTATGCGAACGACTTGTCAAGTTTGATGATTTGGTAAAATCGGATTGGTTGATGTTGTATTTATACATGCCAAGTAGTATATGACCTACCACGTCAACCATCATAGGATGTACCATGTTGTCCCCCTATCCTCTTGTCATATCAACATCTATTCCAAACACCACATGTCATACCACATAACCCACCATCTTAGTTGTATGGACTACAATATCATTAGTATGAATGACCACCTTACCTATCACATGTTGTGTTGCTTGATCTTCCATGTTAGTTGTATAGATTGCCAAATATCATACCATGTCATCTACCATGTTAGTTGTACATATTATATAGAATGCAATGTAATCAAGTTCCACATCAACATGCATCACATTAGCATGTGTAATTAGGAAAAGGATAACATCATCAGGTGCCACATCATCAAGTTGCATTATGCTTATGTCATCAATCTATCATGTTGGTATCATCAAGTTTCAAAAGAAAATCATGTTAAGGGGTTTGAACTAAGGACCTCCCTCATGTAATACCTTAAGTTAGAATTTGCTAGACATTATCCTTAATGACATACCCCTACATTCTTATGTGTATTAGGGGTATGTTTGAAAAGCACGCCCTCATATATGCTATGACAGAAGGACATTTTTGTTGTGTTCCCAAGTGGAATGCCCCTACACTTTCATGCACACTAGGGTCATGTGCCTTATAAAGCACACCCCTATGCATTCTAGTGTAAAAATGAAGGTGTCTAGTCATGGTGGGTTAATGTATCATGATTGGGAGTCAATCACAAAGGAGAGGGGACTCAGGAGGATAATTGTTGATTTTATGCATTACTAGGGGTTTTGAAACATGTGCAACACTTGTAGGTATGCCTAGGTACGACAAGAATGATGGGCTAAACCTAGAGTGTTCATACTCATGGATTGGACAATGAGTGTAGTAGCTCAACCATGTTGCACCCAAGCTAAGAGAAGGTGAAATAGGAGCACTAGGATAGAATTTTAGTGCCTAGGCCATGAGAAGATAGGATGGGCATGATGGGATAGACTTTCCATGCTTAGGCTATGATAATGTGCAATGGGAATGATAGGATGACCTATCATACCTAGGCTAAGGGAATAAGTGACAGACACAATGGGCTAGACCTATCATGCCTAGGCTAAGATAAGATGCCATAGGTACAATAGGCTAGACCTAGAGAACACAGGCTATATCAAGGCACAATAGGCATGGTGGATTGGACATATTATGTCCAATATGAGAGAAGGTGTGGTAGGATAGACCTACCATGCCCATGTTTGGGTAAAATATAATGGGTGCGATAGATTGGACCTACCACACCCATGATAGAATAAGGCATGAAAGGCATGGCGAGCTAAACTTGTAGCACTTGTAGTGCCACAATGGAAGTATAGGTATATATATACTCATTGGAAAGCTATTTTAGAGCCCATACCAAATAAAGCATTCATTTGTAGTTAAATGAGGACTTGCATTATGGATGCACAAAATGGGTGTTTATATTTTTCCCTTTTGATGCATTTATTGAACAATAAATGCATGCAATTTTTGCATAGATGCCCCAATTTTAAAGGGAGAGGTTATTTTGTTGTTACGGTTAACTCTTTAAGTTGGAAATAAAAATTAATGCATTTAAAATTTGCATTGGTGGATGATATTTGCTATGACACAACATCGAATTTGACCTGTCCTAATATGCCCCCTCGAGTTTTAGAGTGACAAAGGCCTTTCTTGAGAAAACTCAATTGAAATGGGATAGGTTTCAATGATTTGAGGAAATCAGTTTATGGGTATATGAGATTGTTCAAGGTAATAATAAATATTGAAGTCAAGAAAAGGTGAAAATATATGGTAAAGATAATTAGTTAATTAAAGTAAATCTAATATGAGAAAATAGATAATTAAGTCAATGAAAAAATAAAACAAAGATAATATAACAAAGGATTTGGCATATGATACCTATAGTGCTAGTCACCTTGTAATATAGCACCTAGGTGAGTAGATTATGTGCAGGCATGGGTGGCGATAAGCAAAGATAATTGGGATAATCACATGCACATAGTGTGGCATGTGTCATATGTCAGTGATACCACATGTGTGGCACATAAAAATGTGCCACATATGTGATATGTGTTATATATGTAGCATAGTGTAAGGGTAAATAAAATTTGACACAAGTATTTAAGGTGACTTTGGGGGATTGCAAGGTGGTGATGCTAATTTTTTGGGTAGTGAGTGGATAATCACATTGTATTGGGACAACGCATTATATGGATAGGCTAGCATGTGTGAGAGATGAGTATCATATGCATTTCATAGAATGGCACACAAATTATCATGCATGAAGTGCAAGGTGGAAATTGTATGGTTAACTGCCCTTGGCTTGTCAACAAAGTTAGGTGAGTGTAGGTAGAGGAGGGTTGGCTAGTGTCTTAGCATGATTTTTTAACAAAGTTGTGGTATTTATTTACATAGAAAGCCCTAAAAAATTGTGCTAAATACAGGTCAAAGGGCCAATAAATCGTAGGAAACCCTCCTATGTTTTGAATCTTAAAAAATGGTTAGACATAGTGGTGTTGTTCAAGCGGGTCAGATGGATGAATAAAGTTCAACAATTGCAAGGGTTTGATGATAGCATTACAACTAAATTTATGATGAATTTGTAGGGATGTTAGAAAATTGTGTAGGGGTTGGAACTAGAGGTGATAGAGGTGTCAACTATAGATGCAACTGGGTTACCCATGGTGGAGCAAAGGAGTTTTAGGGAGCTGATTTATCCTACATAGGAGCATAATATATTTTTCTTACCCCATGAACACAACATAAGTACTATTGTTTTATGGAGGAATGACAAGAACATTATTACCCCCACCATATGATATTGTAGCCTTATATTACCTAGAGTATTTGATTGGGGATGATATATATGCTTAAGTTTATGAGCATCATTTTTGGTTTTTGGTGCATGTAAAATAGGAGGGGAATCAGATGCCTACAAGTTCTATATTCCTTACTACTTGGTGTGCACCTTGGAGAAAATAAGAATCAATTTTTAGCAAAATAAGAACCCAAAAACCCTATCTCATCATGGGCTCATAAAGTTATCAATGCTTAACATAATAATAAAGGACAACATTGGTTGGAAGTCATGGGTTAGGGAAAAGAGGGTAGAACAGGTGATGGACATTGAACAACTATAAAGATGAGAACCTGCCACTCACAAAGGGGTATGATTGTTATAGTAGTACCAGTAGCAACGGTTCCCTCTATATAGGTTGTAGAGATTCTCATAATTCAAGTAGATGAGATATTTCTAAAATTTTCCACAGAAGGTGGAGATGTGGTTGGAAAAGTGTAATATCATGATTCTAAAAAATTACCAAAGCCTAGCAATATTGCAATATTTATCCCAAATAAAATATCATCTATTTAAAATAAAAATTCTGATCTATAATTTAGAATTACAAAATTACTCAAGACTTTGCCAAAAAATACCAACATAATTTTGCATTAAATATGAGATGCAAAGACAATTACATAAACAATTCTGAGAGTAATCACATGAAAAAACTTAGAACACACCAAATCAGATTGCTACTACAAAATAAAATGCCCCATATGGGACGTTGGGGTCTAGAATCACCACAATGATGAATTTAACATCAAAACTCTACTGATTTGCTACCAAAAGGGGACGTTGGAGTCTAGGAGTGCAAGATTGCTATTTTTGATCTCCAAATTCTAAATAACTCCTCTTAGAATGAGGACGTTAGCCTCTAAAGTATTCTAATGGGTCCTCAAACCTGACGTCAGCCTTATTTCTTCCTCTAAATACTGAAACCACCTCTCAAAGATGCAACGTCCACCATGTAATGTTGAAATTAGATTCTAGGAGTGGGACGTGGATATTGATATGCTGTCAATACTACCAGTGATGCTCAAAACAGGGATGTCTGCATCCCTAGGACAATATATGTTCACAATGCTACCAAATTTCTAATGAGACTTAAGGGGTTTCGTCCTTTATCTCTGATCCAAGAGGGTTTTCGTCTTCAGGGATTAGCTCCAGTAGGTTTTCGTCCACAAGAGTTGTTCTCTCGTAGGATTTCATCCTCAAGAGAAAATGGTATTAGCTTTTTAGCCAAATACACAAAGTGGAAGAGAAATAATTAATCCAACACACCTCAAATGAGCCCCTACTCCTCCTTATATAGATATTCTTCGAATTTGTCGTTGAGGTCAAAATTTTATTATTTTATTATTTTAATAATAAAGTCACGTTACCTTTATATCTCTCCTTTATTATTTTAGTATTTTCTTTTATTATTTTATTAATCTAACTCCACACAAAACACTTTTACACCATACCTAGGCCAAAACACCCATAAAACTCAAATCCCCACACCACACTTTTGTACAAAGCACATTATGAAAAATAGGGACATTACAAAAAGGAAATGGGGTCCTAGTTAACCATTTATAGGAGCTACAACTATAGTTCAATAAGGACCATTAAAAAATTAGGGAATTGGAAGGGGAGGTGGAGCATTTACAAGGGCAGTTAGAGAGGTATACTCTAAAGGATGAGAGGGAAAAGGAGGGTGTAAGGGAATTGCTCTATATTTTTTGGTAGGCCAAAGAGGAGGGTGTGGTTGGCACCATGAGATCTATGGAGGTGGTGAGCCCTGTAATAGGTTTGTTTAGCGTGGTAGGCCTATTTGGCACACATGACTAGAGTGGTAGGCCCTTCTAGAACTATGGAGGATAAAGATCATTTTGGTGTTATGTGTGCAACGAGCTCTTTTGGAGTGACCATATGATATGTTTGTTTGGTGTGATAAGCAACAAATGACCCTTTTCCATTAAAGGGGGCAATCCCATCCAAGAGGAGAGATTGATAAGAACTGTTGAAGGGTTGATAAAGATGGTGAGATAGTGGAAACTACCGAAGCAACTTATTCTACTCTCAACTTTATTGTACCATAGGCCAAGGATTTCATCTTCTTGTCTAAGCATAAAGAAATGTTAGAGTAATATTCCATTGCTTGGGATATTTACCATTTACTCCACTAGGTAAAATAGGTAGTATATTGCATTATACTACATAGGTAGATTTTATTACATTTACTATTTACTTTTATCCTTTAGATATTTATTATTCTTATCCTAGGTTAGTTCCTAAATATCCTAGGGTAGTCAATCCTAAACCTAATTCTCTACCTAGCCTAACGCGTTTGTTAGCTTGGTTAGTGGGGAATTAGTTAGGTTTACTACTCATTGTATTATTTAAACATTAGTCTTAAACCTAATGTTGAGCTAGATTAATTTGATAATTATTTCATATGACTTACCTTGCATCAATAAATTGTTTAAAGGAAGGAAAAATACTAGGCCCTTTGTTGTAAGGGAATGCAGGATTGGATTTTCAATTTGATTGAGGGAAAACACAAATTAAGAAATGTTATAAGGGGGAAGGGAAATAGAAGATCTAAAGGAGAATAATGCATATCTATAGTTATATTTTTATAGAATAAAAACTCAGTAGAGTACTTTGGTAATATTTAGGGTGTTCCTAAGTGGTATACCCCTACACTTTCATGCACACTTTTGTAGAATCAATACGATCATACAATCCCTAAAATTTCTTAAATAACTACTTAAGGTCCATGGTACTTCTAACATGTGTGTCATAGATATTGTCAATATGAAGGGATATAACACTATGAGCCTCATCCTTCTTATCCTTGTAGATTTACTTTTTTCTTTAGAATTAGTAGCACGAGGTTGCTCATTCACATATTTGAGTACCCCTTGCTTTAAAGCAAAGTTTCAATCTTGATTCTCCAAGTAGCATAATTTGGACCACTCAATAAAGGCACATGGTGATCCATATTTATCTTACTAAAATGTAGTATCTCACATAACAATTGTGACTAGAAACGACAACACCAATGCATAGATCTAATAAAATAAGCAATTTGAAGAACAATGAACTCAAAATGCATTCGTATGGAAAAGTTATGGCCATTAAAAGTTTGATCCATAAAAAATACCTAAAAAATTTAATACCTATAGGAAATGAGAGGTCATCATATATTATCGCATGAGTGGTTGAGAGAGTGTGAAGTGTGCACTAACTAGAGAGCATACTAACAAATCACATGAAACTAATTATCATAATTAGAGGACTACCACTTGTGTGTTAACTATGCAGGTCACTGGACAGGGTACTGGCAAACCAAAAGGTCACTTGTCATGCTTTGATTGGTTTTTTTATTTGTAAATTATACTATACCACTTATCATATCTTGATTTACTCTAAAATTTATGATTCACCAAGTCAAACAACATTTTGCTGTTTGACTTGTCAGGCCTAATAGGCTGACAGAGGGCCGACGATTGACCCAACTCGAGCCCCACGCGCGAGGAGCCCCCTGCCTGTGATCGAAGATTTTTTTTCTTTGACTCGACCGCGGGACCCGAAGCCGACCTCCTTGAGAGGGCAGGAGCGCCCTTCGTGGGAGGCCATGTGGCAAACCCAACCGATGATCGGCCACCTAAGGAGGGTAGGTATGCCCTCCCCCTAGCGACGATCGGATCGACCCATCGTTCGACGATCGAAATTCGAGAGGGTAGGCGGTCCTCCGATTTTTGATGATAGACAAGGCGATCGTTGACTAGAGTTAGGGCAAGAGTGCCCTAGCTCAAAACACGTGACACGTGGCACATGAACCTATTAGACCACGTAGACTAGAAGGACCCACGTGCTCTTGGGCATAGATCCCAAGGCACTGACACAGACCACTCATCTGGTGACATGTGGCAAACAGCCATTGGCCAGTCGTGACCTCAGGCATAGATCTCGAGGTGCTAATGTGGCACTGCCACTAGACTCGACCTGGATCGAACTCGATATGTGGCAGACATCCACTCAATGACGGATCAGACATGTGGTAGACAACCATTGGATGACGAACTGGACACGTGGCAGACAACCACTGGACGACAGACTGGACACGTGGTGGCCACGTGGTGGACAACCATGTATGCCACCTGACACATGGACCTCTCCGGTCATGCCACGTGGGCGGCAGCAAAAGGGGTCCTACAGACCCTGATTGTCCATAGGCAATCAAAGAGCACTGTGTGCTATGTTGCTTTTAAGCAACGAAAAATCGCCCGCATGGGCGATGTGGGATAAATCCCACTCATTTCCCTACCGCTCAATGGGGAAGCCTTCAAGGAGAAGGCATGCCACCTCTCTTCCCGTCGGGCCAGCTAGCCCGACCGACGGAGGGGCCAGCGCTAAGGCGCTGCCCGACGGGAGGTCGGGAGTTCGACTCCCATCGAGGCAAGAATATTTTTTGCCACAAGGAGCCCACGGTAAGAAAATCATTTGTAAATTTTTTTTGTAATTTTTTATTTTTAATCATTTTACTTTATAATTTAATATTTTTATGATAAAAATTTAATTTTAAATTTTTAAAAATATTTTTTTTCTTAACTATATTCCATTATAAAAATTTGATTAAAACTATGAAAACATTGCATTAAAAATAGAAAATTTGGAGGGTATTTCTTTTGCAACACAACAAAAATAGTGATTTTGTTTTCTCACCAAAATAGAGATATAAGACATAGAAGAGCATATTTTTTTTGCAAATTAGAGAACCTCCCATTCTTCTCAAACCTTGTCCATTTTGCACCATGAAAGGGAGACAACAATCAAAACTTTGATTCTTTCTTGCAAATTTGGAAAATAAGGAATCTGAAAATTTTGTGAATTTCATAGACAAATAGTGCATTTGTTTTTCTCCAAGAGGGGGATATAAGACATAAAATTATACTTTCCTTTTGCAAAATTGAGAAGAATTTAAAGCATTAGGCCCACAAAAACTAAGTCGTGTGTCGACTAGTTCTGGAAGCCTTCCAAATGCGGGTCGTGTATCGACTTGTCTTGGAAGGAGTGCTCAAAATTATTAATTTTGCAAAATTCAGGGGAGAAGACAACATTGTACTTCTTTTTGAAAAATTGGAAAACAAAGTAGGAGACATAAAAATATCATTTTTTTTTGCACAACACAAATACACATTTTGTTGCAAAAATTTATAAAAGGTGCATTTTCGATTTTACTCGACACCTTAAATTGGCAAAATACGTGATAAGAATTTTGAGGCCATTTCTTGTTTGATTGTTGCATCATTCTTTTTGCAACTATAAGTCATATAATCAAGAACATCCATACCTCAAAATTTCACAAATTTGTGTAAATCCTTGCACAGATTTAAAGCCAAAATTACTTGATATTCTCTCCTAAATCAACAAAACCCCTAATTCACTCTTATTTGTTTGGCTTAATTTCCTCAAACTTTTCATCCTTCTTGAAGGGAGTTAAGGTAGGTGCCATTAAATATCTTTTTGAGTGAATTATATTTTGGTACTCTTTTAGGGTAATCAAAAGAAAGAATAAGTTTTTTGAAAATAAGGAACCTTAAAAGTTGCAATCCTTTGCACTAAGGGGGGATAATTCCTTTCTTCCTTCAAACATAGATTTTGATAAGAGGGAAATAAAACTTGTAAAGGCAATCAAAAAATTCCAAGTCATCAATGTTAAAACTTTTCTTTTAGACTTCATAATAGCAATCATGCTTGAAGTACTTACAATAAGAAAGGACAAATTGGTGAACTTTTTTGATCAAATTGCCTAGAAAGCATAGTTTTGCACAAATTGTAAAAATGACAACCAAGACACCATTCAGTGTTGGTTTCAAAACAAGAAAAACTAAAATGGCAAAGGCACAACATAGAAGCCATATTTCTTGTGAAGTGTCTCATTATGATTCTATTTCTAGTTCAAAGATAGCAAAAGGAGTGCTAAATTGCTAAAACAGTATTGTAGAGGGAAAACACATGTGTCCCTTGGACAAAAACACCATATTCTCTCTCTCCTCTTTTTGGCTTCATAAATAGCATAAGTATTTTGTTTGAAGACCTTGCAATAAGGGGTGCTTGAACCTCTTTTAGGCTTCATAAATAGCAAATTCTAGGTGTTTGAAGTACTTGTAACAAGATGAGCGACTTTTTGTGATGTAAAATTGTCTAGGAGGCAATATTTGTAAAATCCTTCACAACACTCTTGCATTGCACACTTTTTGCAATTGAGGGGGGATATCCATTTCTTTTTCTTCACTAATTTTTGTAAATAGGGAAGAAGGCTTATAAGGGTGCATTTTCGACTTTGACCGACACCTTAGTCACACTTCCTTCAGAAATTAATTACACTATGTTTTGCAACGAGAAGGGGGGAACTTATAAGGGTGCATTTTCGGCAGTGATCGACACCTTAGCTACCTTATCTTTTGCAAATTCATATTGTAAATGAATGAACCTTGTATGAAGTGATCTATTCTACTACACCTAGCGATTGCAGCGACTGGTTACCCATGCAATTCGGTTGGATGATGTGATTACCATAAGGACATTCGTTGGCATGAAGACAAAGTGAGGAATGACCCACTTTTTGCTTAGAAGTAGCTAGAGCACTGTGACAGAGCAAAGAACCAGCAGATCAACATCATCTTCACTGTATTGGGATGGCTATATACTTTACCCAAATATTGTTGTATAGAGGGATATGTATGTATTACCCAAATAATATAATAAGGGGGGATTTTAGAGTAATATTCCATTACTTAGGATATTTACCATTTACTCCACTCGGTAAAATAGGTAGTATATTGCATTATACTACATAGGTAGATTTTATTACATTTACTATTTACTTTTATCCTTTAGATATTTATTATTCTTATCCTAGGTTAGTTCCTAAATATCCTAGGGTAGTCAATCCTAAACCTAACTCTCTACCTAGCCTAACGCGTTTGTTAGCTTAGTTAGTGGGGAATTAGTTGGGTTTACTACTCATTGTATTATTTAAACATTAGTCTTAAACCTAATGTTGAGCTAGATTAATTTGATAATTATTTCATCCGACTTACCTTGCATCAATAAATTGTTTAAAGGAAGGAAAAATACTAGGCCCTTTGTTGTAAGGGAATGCAGGATTGGATTTTCAATTTGATTGAGGGAAAACACAAATTAAGAAATGTTATAAGGGGGAAGGGAAATAGAAGATCTAAAGGAGAATAATGCATATCTATAGTTATATTTTTATAGAATAAAAACTCAGTAGAGTACTTTGGTAATTTTAGTGTTAGAGTTTTTGGAGTGTAGGCGTCTTTCTAGATTGTATGTTTTCTTGCTACAAGAAAAGTATATTTTATTTAAATTTTCTCAGAATATTTTTTACTTCCCATGTGCTGGATACACAAAATTAATTTTGTGAGGTATTTTTCTTAAGTGTCCTAGAGTAGCAAGACCTATTGTGTGAGTTGTATTTGCATAACTATATTGTTAGTAGCATGAAAAAATGGATGCACAATTCTTATGTGTGTGATTTGTATTTGCACAACTATATTGTTAGTGGCATGATGAAATGGATGCACAATCCTTATGTTGGGATGTCCAGATAAGGGCATTTGCGTCAACCTTATAGAAAAAATTTAATGGTTGATAGGATATGAAATCATTTTAGAATCGAGAGTTGACTAGTAGACTGATGGTGAGAGTGAAACACCCTTTCCTGAACCTAATTATCATAGAATATGATGAATTGTTGAGCAACCACAAGTGTCAAGATAAAATGAAGTGTAGGATATGTGTTTGCGATAGTTTTGGTAGTTAAGAATTATATATTATGAATAGGAAATAAAGGGGAGTATGCTATTATTTACGAGTTTTTATATGTTCTAAAGAGGTGAGAACTGACATATGTGCAAAACTAGGCAACAACAATATTCAGGATAGAGTTTCTAGTGCATGAGTTGGAGAATAATAAGCTAGAATAGATAAGGTAAATCCATATTATCTTTATATGGTACCCTATCTTGGACTATAGGAGGTTGTAGGATGTAGATGTTGATGTTGTTCATGTCATGCTTTTATGCAATACAGCTCATAGAGGTTACAATACTTTATAGAAATAAAATAATATGCATAAAGACAATAGTGCTTGCAGAAAAATGAAGAAACATATTACAAATAGTCCATAGGAAATGAAATGATATTTAATTCAACTTAAAACACTTTATATAACTAATTTATTCACACTAATTGATTGCTTTGAAAGTGTGAAATAAAATACATAATTGAAACATTATTGTATTAGCACACTAACATTAAACTTACTAAACCAAAAAGTAGGGAAAAATATCTTTACCAAATTGAGAGAGTCGACCCTTGCTCCTCATCTAATAAAAAGGGACAAATAACTTAGTATTAAACTAACACATACAACATAAGAATCTAAAAAGCATACACTTTTGATTGCAGTCACAGAAATATCAAGCTATCTTTAATTCTAGAAATATTGTCATGTCCAACCCCTTGAATTTCATGGGGTATACATATTTATAGTAGTCTTTAATTGAGTATTATGACATTTACCAAAATGCAAGGCCACCCTTCTTGAAAACAAGATTCTAGAAATATCATCTTCAAAACAATTCTTCTAAAATCTTACAATTGTTAAGAGTGGTTTAGGTAAACATTTGACGACAATCATTCATTGGTTAACTTTGAGATAAATGACAATAATGCAGGATTAAAATAGCAATCCTCAAGATGGAAAGAGATGATTGTCTTCATTCTCGATAATGGTGGCCTTATCTTGATCATATGTTGAATCTAATCAACCACTAGTGTGCTTGTCAAAATATCAACCATCCTCTTACAAAAAGTTAGATCAGGATCCATGTTTGTCTATTCTAGACCATCTCCCCTATGCGACAGAGTGTCCACATGATGAATTTTTTTGGATTACTTCTTCCTTTGTAGTGCATTCTCATGCTAGTCATCATTTTTTTGGAGCATAAGAAATGCTCCAAAATATGCTCAAAAATCCTACAGTTCAAATTATTTCTACATAATTCCAAAATATTAGTCAAAGTTGTTTTTAATAAAGCTAGTAAAAGGAGTAAAAAGGTGTAAAAATTTGTTTCAACTGTAAGCTTTGGATCTTACTCTTTTTACCTCCTTGGACAACAGCTGACTGGGCAAGTAGGTTGACTTGGACGACAGCTGACTGGGCGGATTGGACGGCAAGGGTGGCAAGGCGAACCAATTCTATTTCCCTTTCTCTTTTCCTCCCTATTTCTCCTATTTTCCTAACTTTCCTATATTCCCTAAAGTCGTTTGGAGTTACCATTATAAATACCATTGTAATCTCAATTTTCTAAGGTTCAATATATATTATTTTCTATTCGCTCCTAATTTTTCTCTCACAAACCACATTTGGTATTAGAGCCAAAGCTGAGAGGGCACAAGGATCGAGGCAAGGGAGGCCCGAGGATCAAGGTGAGAGAAGCCCACAACACACAACCCGAAGTGAGGTCGATGTGGGGCCTATAACACGTAGCTTGAGGTGAAAGAAGCTCAAAGCATGCAGATCAAGGTAAATTTTGGAGCAGGCCAGCATAGCAAGCATGCAGAGACAAGAGCGATGCAGGAGGACCTATCACAGAGTAACACATGGCGAGAGGAGGATGACTCAGGAGCTGACGCGGATAGACATATGGCACGAGGAGGAGGAGCAACATGGCAGCAAAGGGAGCAACATGGCGAGGAGCAGTTGGTCAAAAGGAGGCAAAAGGGGCGATTGCTGATTGCCCGAAGGCAATTGCTTCATTACTCGCCCGCCTAGGGTTATAAACCTTGTTTTTGCCCCCGTCCTGCTCAATGTGGGACAAAAGAATTTCAATTTTTTTTATTAAAATTATCATCCACTGCATTTCAAATAGAAAATCTTCCTCCTTCATACCCAGTCGTGGGCGTAGCTCGAGTGGCTAAGGAGGAGTGCTTGTGAGCAGGGTGTCTCGGGTTCAAACCCCGCTAGGAACGTTTTTAGTTTGTTTTTTTTAAATCTTCGGGAAGCACAAGCTAGAAAAGGATCGTGGATCCTTTATGTTTCAAATAGACACCATGGCACATTGGTCAAAAGTTTTGTGACAGTCAAGAGGTCACGGGTTCGAATGGGCTAGAGGATAAATTTTATTAAAAAAAATTTTTATCATTTAAACTTTAGAATATTTAAAATTATTAAATATTAATTTAATAAAATTAAAACTAATTTATAATTATTTTAAAACTTAGGTTTTTAATAATTATAAAGTTATTTTTTTATTAAATATGAATATTTAGTTTTTTTAATAAGTTTAAATTTTAAAATTTTTATTGTAAAAGCCCTAGAGGCTTGATATTGTCAATTATTGGAGCCTTGTAAATTTCACATTTTGTAAAAATTTCAGAGATTGTAAAAGAGGTTAAAACTTTCCTAAGAGGAAAGAATGTGTAATAAGCCTAAGAGGCTTAGTCTTTTTTGTAAAGGGCATTGATCATAAGACCGAATGGTTGTTATCATGCCTTATGTGCAATTCTAGCAAGAGAAGATGCAGAAAGGTTTGATGAAAAGGTAAGAGGTCATGGACTCAACATTATGTTTAGTCAACTCCAAAACATAGTAATCGCATATCAAAGGCATCCTGACTCAGGGTACGAAGCGAATTTTGAAGATAACTCATTCAAGAGTCAATTTGAACAATCAAAATCCATACAAGTTGCACCACAAGAATCAAAGTACACACTACAGTATTTCAGTAGAAATCCTAGAACCAGAATCACCAAAAATCATACAGATAAGTGACGACGAAGAAGAAGTGGCAGATAACTTTGTAAATCAAGAGATAACATCCCCACATCAAGAGGAATAAGCAGTCAATGATAGAGTAGAACAAGTCAGATTAGACTTAAATTTGTAAGCTCTTCCTTATTTCTTCTTCTTCTTTCCTTCTTTCAAACAACAAAAGTACTTTATTGTAATCGTGAAATAAAGAGAGCTTTTGGTAACTATGGCCTCACACAATAGCTTACCTATACCATAATTTAACGGTTATTACTATGAGTATTGGTCTATAAATATGAAGACCTTGCTCATAGATAGGGGTTTGTGGGACATCATAGAAGATGGATACACAAAACCCTCAGATTGGACAACACTTAGTGCCGCAGACAATAAAACATGAAAATAAGAGAAAAATAGCAACTCATCTGCTCTTTCTCATCTCCAAGCTGCATTGGAGAAAAGCATATTTCCTAGAATTGCTGCTTGTACGACTGCACAAGCTACATGGAAAGCATTGAGTGATGGATTCCAGGGTAGTAATCAAGTGAAGCAGGTAAGGCTTCAAACATTGAAGTGATATTTTGAAAATCTCCAAATGAAAGATGATGAAAAAGTCGATGATTATTGTTTTAGAGTAAAAGCAATTGTAGATAAAATGGTTACACTAGCCGAAGAAATCAAGCCTGAGATAATTGTAATAAAAGTGTTGAGAACACTTACATAGAAATGGAACCATATTGCCATAATAATAGAAGAATCCAAAGATCTTTCCATTTTAACATTCGATGCATTGATCGGATCGTTAATGTCACATGAAGAGAGGTTTCCTGAAACTCCTTCAACAAGCTACGGAGGTGATGATAAGGCCTTCACTTCCAATGAAAATAATGGAAGAGGATGGGGAAGAGGTTAAGGTAGAGGTAAGCAAAGAGGTAGAGGCAGAGGCAACTACAGAGGAGGCAATTCCAACAGAGGAGGCAACCAGAACAGAGGAGGCAATTCCAATAGAGGATAGAGGAGGCAACTCATACATAGGAGGCAACCAACAAAGAGGTGGAAATCAGAATCAAGGTGGAAATCAAGGACAAAGTGGCAAACAAGGGTGAGGAACTGACAAGTCCAAATCAGCATGTTTCAACTATGGCAAGCCGGGTCACTTCGCTCGCGACTGCTGGTCAAAATCTTCACAAGGTAACAACAGTCAATATGGTAATTATGGAGAAGAAGATGATATTTCTAATATATTTCTGTCATATGGCCAATCAGAAAAAAATCTAAATGACACAGATTCTGGATACTGGTTGTTCCAACCATATTAGTGGTAAAGAACATTTATTTGCTATTATCGATTCCACTTATAAATCCTAAATCAAATTATGGGATGAGAAGACATTGCAAGTAGAGGGTATTGGAGCCATGGAGGTTCCAACCAAAGAAAGACTAAAGAAAGTGCATGATATCTATTACACTCCAAAGCTCCAACACAATCTGCTAAGCATTGGACAAATGATGGAGAACAATTACAAGCTTGTATTTTATGAAGGACAATGTATTATTTTTTATAAGAATAATTGTAATCGTGTCATCACACAAGTCCCCATGACCAAGAATAGGTTATTCCCTCTCAAGTTTGATGAGCCAGGGGGAGTTCAAATTGCAACTGTACTTATAACAAATCCATGTGTCCTTTGGCACTTGCGATATGGTCACCTTAATTCTGCTAGCTTGAAACTTTTAACTTCTCAAGCTATGGTGACAGGACTTCCCAAAATCAATGAACAAAAGGAGGTCTGTGAAGGATGTGCTTTGGGAAAGAACTCAAGGTCAAAGTTTTCAACTGGACAAGTGTGGAGAGCCAACTATCCACTACAGTTAGTACATTATGACATATGTGGTCCAATGCAAACACAGAGTCTTAGAAATAGTTCTTATTTTCTCACTTTCATAGACGACTTCTCTAGAATGTGTTGGATTTACTTTCTAAAACACAAAGATGAAGCTTTTGATTGCTTCATATATTTTAGAAACAATGCAGAGAATCAAAGTGGGAATTATGTAAAATGTATTAGGACAGATCAAGGAGGTGAATACTCCTCAAAACTTTTTTTAAATATTGTAAAGCAAGTGGGATCAAAAGGCAATTTACCACTGCCTATACTTGGCAAAAAGGAAAAATCACACCATAGTTGAGATGGCGAGATCGATGCTATAGTCTAAGCATCTAACTCATATGTATTGGGTAGAGGTTGTAAGAACCAGTGTATATATTCTAAATAGAAGTCCAACTTCTAGTTTATATGGTGTCACTCCTTATGAGGCGTGGTACGAAAAGAAACCTAATGTAAAGCATTTCAAAGTGTTTGGTTCTTTAGCATATGTACACATTCTTGACGAGAAAAGGAAGAAGCTTGATCCAAAAAGTCAAGCTTATATATTTGTAGGGTATTGTGAGTCTACAAAAGGATATAGACTCTACAATCCCAAGACTCATAAAGTTGTAATCTCTAGGGATGTAATTTTTTATGAAGGGGGAGAATGGGGTCATCAAAGAATTTTTGTTGATGATGAGTCCCAAGATGTAAGTTCTTCACAGGTACAATAGGTGTCTCCAAAGAAAAGCAAAGGCACACTACCCCCTCCAAGCCCATACAAGAGTACTACATCAAGTACTTCAACAAGCACTCCAAGTCCTTCTCCACAAAGATCAGTAAGTTCTTAACCGATGGATATCGACAATGACTCTCCATAAAGAGGTAGAAGAATATTACAAAATCATCCATCCTTTCAAATGTTGGATCAGAATTTCTAGAGAAGATTCACTAGAAGTCAAGCTAGTGAGATGAATACAGTTTTGCAACAACTTGAAAATTTGCAATTGTATGGAGATGATGATTCCATGATCCTATGGGAGATGTAGTCAATTATGCTTTATTGGCTAGTACACAGCTAGAACCAACTAGCTATGAGAAGGCATGCACTCAAAATGTATGGCAAGAAGCCATGAAAGAGGAAATAACCTCTATAAACAATAATGATACATGGGAGCTAGTAAAGCTACCCAAAGGAAAAAAATGTGTTGGGTGTAAATGGGTCTACAAGACCAAGTACAATGTTGATGGAAGCATTGAAAGGCATAAGGCGAGACTAGTAGCAAAGGGTTTTACTCAAAAATTTGGCATTGACTATGAGGAAACCTTTGCTCCTGTTGCATGACAAGAGACAATCAGATCAATTCTTTCCTTAGCAGCCCATAAAGGATGGAATGTACAACACATGGATGTGAAGAGTTCTTTTCTGAACGAATACTTGACAGAAGAGGTTTATGTTTAACAACCTCAAGGTTTTCAATAAGGAAAAGCGAACCTTGTTTACAAATTGAAGAAAGCACTTTATGGCCTCAGGCAAGCACCAAGAGCCTCGTACTCACGCATTGATGGCTATTTCAGCAAGTATGGATTCACTAGAAGCAAAAGTGAACCAACTCTGTACTACCTAAAACAAGAAGTAGACATTCTCATAGTTTTTTTGTATGTGGATGATCTAATATTTATGGGTAGTAACAATAAAATGAATATGGAGTTCAAAAACTCCATGATGAAAGAATTCGAGATGAAATATCTTGGTTCAATGCGATACTTCCTAGGCATGGAAGTGCATCAATCAAATAAAGGGATCTTCATATGTCAACACAAGTATGCTCGAGACATGATCAAGAAATTTGCCATGGAGCAGTGCAAATCAGTTGCAACTCCAACTGGACATAGGATCCAATTGAGCAAGGACGATGGAGCATCAAAGATTGACATGACCACTTATAGAAGCATGGTTGGGAGTCTGATGTTTCTCACCAACACTAGGCTCGATATTCAATATGCAGTTTCTCTAGTTTCAAGGTTTATGACTAGTCCATCTAAGTTGCATTTACAAGCAACTAAAAGAATTTTAAGATATGTAAAAGGTACATTGGATTTTGGAATCCATTACCAAAAACGTAATTCTGTGAAATTAGTTGGCTTCGATGGATGACAGTGATTGGAGCAGCAACATAGATGATAGGAAATCTACATCAAGGAATTGTTTTAGTCTAGGATCAGGACTAATTACATGTAGTTCCAAGAAACAAAATGTTGTAGCATTGTCATCAATCGAGGTTGAGTATATAGCCATCACTCATGCTAGTACTCAGGCCCTATGGTTAAGAAAAGTTCTTGAAGAGATTGGAGAAAGTCAAAGTGGTCCAACTCGACTATATTGTGATAATATAAGTGCCATTCAGTTGGCATACAATCCAGTCCACCATAGTAGATCAAAGCATTTCGATATGAAGTATCACTTTATTCAAGATATGGTGGAACAACAGATAGTTGAGCTTCAATATTGTAACACTTTGGATAATATTGCAGACATCTTCACCAAAGGTATAGCTAAAGCTCAATATATAAAGCTGAGAGACTGTATAGTCAGTCCTCTCAACCTGAAGGGGGAGAATGTTGGAATAAAGCTAGTAAAAGGAGTAAAAAGGAGTAAAAAGGTGTAAAAAATTGTTTCAACTGTAATCTTTGGATCTTACCCCTTTTACCTCCTTGGACGGTAGCTGACTGGGCAAGTAGGTTAACTTGGACGACAGCTGACTGGGCGAATTGGACAACAAGGGCAGCAAGGTGAACCAATTCTATTTCCCTTTCTCTTTTCCTCCCTATTTCTTCTATTTTTCTAACTTCCCTATATTCCCTAAAGTCGTTTGGAGTTACCATTATAAATACCATTGTAATCTCAATTTTCTAAGGTTAAATATATATTATTTTCTATTCGCTCCTAAGTTTTCTCTCACAAACCACAAAAGCTACCATTAGAAACACAAAAATCATTCCAAACTAACATAGAAATGCAATTCACCTTTTCATTCTCATTTGATTAAAATACTATGATAAATCATATAGAGGCCCATAGCTAGAATACACACATTTTCAAAACAAAACACATAAACAACTTATAAAATCAGTAAGATGAGACAATATTAGGCCTCATAATTCTCTCCTTCTTAAGAAATTGTATGTCCTCATGCAATACTTTGTTCCAAGTTTGTACTTAGATTTAACTCTTTTTGCTATTTCAAGAGTGAAATTTTTATCTAGGCTACGGTATTCCTTATATTCCTTCATGTCACGTACCTAGGCTAGACATGTCATTTGTTTCAATGGTCTAGTAGCATCATAGTGATACATTGGAATAATAATGAAAGGGGGTCTAAATCTCATACTTATCCATATAAAATCAAGAGTCAAAATAATAGAGATGATTGATATAGGGTAGTGGTGGGACCAACTCAAATTGTTACGAGAGACTGGTTTTCTTTTCTTCAACTTAGTAGGCAAATCCTTCCATCTCAAACTATAGTCTACCTTGGAATTTTCTAAATGAGATTTATATCATTCCTAAAATTCTTGAGCACATTTTTTCAAGTGAATTTCATACCAATGCATGATGTCTTCCCTGCTCATTAACTTAGGATACCTCCTAATGATTGCAATAGTGTTAGGATATGTGAACCTGATTAGTAGCCCCACCTCAGATTTCTTAGTCACATATTCCATAGCTCTATCTCTCCTATGAATTTGGTTCTACAACATAGATACAAAAGCTTGTAACAGGACATTCCCAACATAGATATTGGGAAAGAAAGTGTAATCCTTGGCTAATGTACAATTGTGGACAAAGAATTCATAGAGCAATTTTTTCTACTCTATAGTGTGGCAACAATTTGCTTCTAGAAATTCTTGAGGTATCCCTGAGGTATGATTCAACCCCAAGTATAACCTTATCAATTACCATCTATTAAATTGTTCCCACAAGAACAAGTTGTATACTATTGTTGGTTGCCTACACTCCAACATTCATTCTGCAATATTACACACCTTCTAAAATTCGGTCAACAACACAAAGAGCTCTTGAGTTAAAGTCTCATTCTTACCTTCTAATTACTTGAGGGCTTGTACCTTTTATTACAAACAAGAACATCTTCTTATCCACCATTCCATAGTGGCATTATGGGTATCCAACTTGACCATATGAGGGGGAATAATAACCACTAGATGCAAGAAGTTCATTGGGTCGATTTGCACCTCCTAATCCTTCTATATTGTTACATACCTAACATAGCTAGTCAGCTATGTTAGGTTTCCAAATATTTGTGATTAAATTTATTATTAATATGGTTCTTTGATTTAATTCCAAATCATATTTTACAATCAATAAATTCATTTGCGTATTCACATTACCTTTTGACCATTCGTGGCGGGGATCTACCCTCCTTAAGTGGCGATTTTATTTATTTACTTACTTTCTTCATGCTTCAATAAATATTCTGAGTTCATTTGATGTTGAGTGAATATTTATTTTATCTTTGAGTGTTGTGCATATTTACTGTTGATATGTGATTGGAATTGAAAACATTAGAGAAGGGAAGGAAGTTCCTTCCAAGTGGTATCAGAGCCGCTATCGTGGCAAGTGGGAATCCAAATATTTTTGTATCTAAAATTCAAAAGAATTTGGCACAAAGAAGAAGGACTATCGCAAGTAGTAATTTTTTTTTGGAGAGTCAGATGCAAGGTAGCTTACAACAGTTTTTACGGTTCAATCAAGGAAAGAATTCTAACATTCGTTGTTTCACATCTTATTAAGTTTGTTCATCATCCACGTCCTTATTAAGTTGTTCATTCATTTGCATAAAGCCTATTCGTTCGTTTGCTAGATTAATTTTTTTTTTGAACTGTGCAAGTTCATTGTTGCTGCCATCGTATAACATACGCGTAGTTCCAAGGATTCGCCAATCACCGACATCCATTTATTCTACATTTTAAAACCTAAAATCTAAGCCACTAGAAAGTGCCAAATAATTTTATCAAGGTTTTGTCAATTATTAATACTGTGGATTTGTGTCTCTAGAATTACAGGTACGTATAATCATTTATTGAAGAGATTAAGTTAAAGTGGAAGAAATTCAAGCATTTGCAGACAAATCTTTGGAAACCTAACATAGTCGACTGGATATGTTAGGCATGTAACATATACAATGGTACTTCTAGCCTATGCCAATAGTCTATGAACATCATTCTCTGAGGTCTTCTATTGTGATTCAGGGGCTCTTTTTGGTACCATTTTTGGTGTCTCCTCCAAATACTTTATTTCAACTATTGATGGCATTCCCTATTGTTCTGACCCACCTCGTAGGTACTAGATAATAGCAATAATCAAAGGGTTTTATGTTCCTTTAGACTAGTCATCCTCGAAATATGGGGCTTTTGGACATTTCAAGTGACCTTATCACCTTGTGTATTTGGAAAACTCTTCCATGAGTTGGTCAACTTTATCTTCTTTTTCCTAAAGTAGTCTCCTTAATTCCTCTAACTCAAACTAATGTTCTCTTAATTTCCCTAGAATTTTCTAGGGTCCCACAACATTGTCTTCATCCCCAATTTCTACTTCCTACAATATTTCTCTACAAATCATCACTTCACATTTACTAGTGTCTTTTGCCACAATTTTCTTCTTCTTTCTCTTGTCATTACAAGATATGATTCTTGTAGAGTGGTGGTTCATTTTGTCACCTCACTTATCAATTTCCTTTGAATTTTTTGTGGCCTTGATGTTTTGGATATCAATTCTGGTTGGGCTACACCCCATTCACTCAATCCCATCTTATTTCACAACCTTCTTCTAGGGCCACTAGTTGCAGGGTATTGTTAGGCTACCCTATCATTCATGTGCTTGGCCTTTAGAAGTGTGTTCAACCTGTTATCTAAGAATTGTTGCCATTGGTCTTCTCCATATTCCCACTATAATAAGTGGTGCTTGTAGACAATGTTAATAATTCCATGATATTTGAGGGAACCTGTTTCCTCTTGGACCTTATTATCCATGGCATGTAAAGAGCAGTGCAGGAAGTAAGGCAAATCTACACTTAGTTTGAGCCTCATAGCTCCATATATTAGGTGAGAAAAAAACTTAATATGTTGTCTAAACACTAGTGTAAATTGTTTATTACATGTGATATAACACATGACCCATAAGGCCACTATGTCCCAAGGTTTTGATAGATCGGTCCACCTTATTCCCTTGCATATATTTTTGGCTTTCATTTCATACTTTGGATAAGGGTCTCCTTCCACTATAAATTTTCTAAAAGCCTCTGATGAAGGAGGTCAAGAACCAAATAATCTCTCATCTACACAAGGAATTCCATAAATTTTATTGGAAGTTTTAACTATTATCTCAATTATAGCACCCATGAGTGTCACCTTGCTCTCATGGAGGCAATTAGTGAATATTTTGATCGGTATAGCATTGAACACGTCGAATAGGTGAAGGAAGCTATTGAAGAAACCTTGTAATTGATTTTGGCTTTGAAGTTTTCTTTTGTACATCCACTTTTGAAAGATGTAGGTATCATAAAACAAGGTGCCAATTCCTATGTAGTCTGAATTGCCAAGGAATGTGAGGTGATTGTAAAGTGTTGAAGGTGATGAGTTTTTGTTGTGCACTTCAATTGCATGCATGCAAAATGGTCACTTTCATAGCCTTAAGCAATTTGTGTTAGATCTACAATGATGGCTCATCTATCAATGCCAAATCTGCAATAAACAAGTGGCAAGTTTATCATTTTTAGCTTGACCTCACATGATCTTTATTGATGTCAAGGCAACATATCCAATCACTCTTCTTCATTATATATCATGCAACACATGCATGCATCAATCGCATTTAATATTCTTCATGGCATGAGAAACCATAGGTTTAAGTCACATATCCACCAAATATTCCTTTATGAATGGCATAATTGTGCATTTTCTATCCAACTACCCTTTACACATTATTTACTTATCAAAATATTATCAACCAAGTTTTCATTGTGTATCTAGTATCATGCCCACCTTCATTGTGTCCAAAATTATGTGTCCCCTCCTTTCCTTAGCAGCGGCATGTGCTCATGCTTTTAGACTATTGCTCTTTTGGAGATTTTTTAATGCATTTTTGATGATTTTATGGAGTAACCTATTCTCATTTTTTCTAGATCTATAGGCACCAAAAAAATAATATTGATATATTTTTAAGCACTGGAGGTGTTGCTAATGGTTTGGAACTATTTTTCTTACCTGTCAAACTAAGTACAGGAGTGGACCATGTGAATTTTGAGCATAATATTAAGACTAAACAAGAGAAAAAGATAAAGCATACCTTGTTGTTGTAGTGTGATTTTATTTTTCTTTTGGAGGGCTTAGAAGAATTTTTGTTGTAGGTTATTATTGTGAGGAGACTTAAGAACAAAGAAAAAAAATTAAATATAAGCACACACCAATAATATATATTCAAAATAAAAGAGGCCGCCATCTCTAGTTTTCATCAAATGATATTTCGCCTTCGTTGCATCTAGAAAGGATTTTCACAACCAAGTGATTATTTTCAAATCGTGCCTGCTAAAATTCTAGTTTCATGCATGACTTGGCCTAGTAACACCAAATAGATTTTCATCACTATGCTTTTTTTTTTTTGAAATAGAACAACTTAGTTGGTATTTAGGTTGGAGGAAGAAGCTTCTCCAACCAATTGCAAACTTGATTGTGGGTTAATTTAGGTTGTGAATTCATCCTTGGTTTGTATACCTTCAATATGTATCCATTCATCAAAATTCATCATCTTGAACTATCGATGGGTTGTAACTATACTGCACTATTATCAAAAACATGTTCTATCTGGTATAGACCCAACCATCATGTGCATAATTTACCTTTGAATTTATGGTAGCAAGAATAAAAAAATAGTGTCCAATCACTTGGTTGAAACTTATTATTATTGATATGACAGTCATGCCATTTTTTTGTTGTTGCTAGATAAGTTTTGTATTTTAAAAAGCCTCAAGTTGAAGATCATGTAGCTGGTTCAATTACTTTATTCTCTCAAGTTGTGCATATGCCAAATCAATTCCAACCTCAAAATGTGTGTGCAATATCTAAAGCTCAAAATAAATGGGAAATATTGGCTTCTTACCATAAACAAGTTCATATGGGTTAAAACCTATTGTAGAATTTTATTTTGTGTTGTATGCCCATACAGCTTCTGTTAGCATGTTTGCCTAATCTCTTCGATGTGAAGTCATCAAGATATTTTCCAGCTCACAATTAGTGACATCCACTTTCCAATTTGACTAAGGGTGATATGGAGAGTATTTTTGGTGTTTTTTTATACTCCTTTATGAATGCCTTAATTACCTTGGACATAAACTTTGGTCCTTGGTATGAAATAATCTCCCAGGGATCTCCAAAGCGCTAAAAATATATTCATAGAAAATTTAGCATCATTTTCTTCATGAGCATGTGTTAGAGCACAAACTATAGTCTATTTTATAACATAATTAATTCAAATTAGAATATATTTATTCTCATTAGACTTTGTATCAATAGGTCCAATGAAATCAATCCCCCACTTATCAAATGGTTCAATCACCACTTGAGTTTGTAAAAGTATTTCATCAAAAGTTGTTCATCCCATCCATTGGTATCGATCACATTGTTGGACATACTTCCTTACATCCCTATGGAGGGAGGACCAGTAGTATCTAGCACCAAGGACCTTATGAATGGTCCTTTATATTGAATAATCCTCACTAAAAGGCTCATCATGGCATGCTCGAAGGCTGTCAAACACCTCATCTTCACATACACACATGCATAACATAAAATTAGGTCCACATATAAACAAAAAAAATTTAGTCCATTTAGAAGATAAATATTTTTGAATAAAATGAGATTTTTGTTTAGTTGTGAATGAGGAGGAATCTTCCCTATTGCTAAGTAATTAGCAATGTTTGTAAACCAAGGAGAGTGTGTAGATATTGTGAAAATGTGCTCATCAGGAAATATATACTCCATGGTTTCACTATCTCCTACATGCATAAATATTTACAAATTTTTAGCAATAATATTATCTTGTCTAGGTCTATCAACAATAGCAATATCAAATTTTTGGGGTAGAAACAATCACCTAATGAGCCTACCACTAACTATTACTTTGTTCATCAAATATTTTATGGTAGAGTGATCGATATGAACAAATATTTGTTAATATATGATGTAATGGCAAAATTTATTGATGGCATAAATTATGGCTAGGAGTTCCTTTTCAATGGTTGTGTATTTTTTCTTGGATCCCAATAATTTTTTGCTAATGTAGTAGATATCATATGGTTTTCCTTCTTCTTATTGATCTAGAACTACCCCCAATGCATCAAGGATGACAATATTTAGTAAAAAATGTATAATAATTATGGGCTTAAGAGTGGTGCAACAATACCAAGGAAGAAGTGGACCATCATTTGAATAGAGTAGAGAAGCAGAAGCGTGGATCCAATAAAGCAATTATGGATGTTCATGTGGCACAAGTGTAGATTGGCATCATCAGAAACCATTGCTAATAATTATTTCACTTAGATGGAGGGATGATCAAGATTGGTACCTGTTGCTAACATTGCTTAACAATTTTTTTTTTTGTTTCTTCTTATGTTTTGAGGATAAAACATTTATAAGGGGGTGGAATGTTAGGTACCTAGGGAGAGGAATATGGGAATATAATATTATATTGTGTATGGATAGTTGGCATGGGCCACACATAACCCAAGGTTGGTTATATTATAATATTAAATTAAATAAAAATTTGAACAAGGGTTTATAAGGATGGGTATATAAAGAAGGGATATTGTTATTATAAGCAAACAAGTCATATCAAGTATTCTATTGTAATAGGATTGGCTTGTGGAGAATATATAGAGTAATTCCTTCCTTAAGAATTATTATTGGTGTTGCCCTACCTCAAGGGTATTATCTATATCTATGTCTATTTATGTGGATTGTTATTGTGCATATATATGCATAAATGATGAATGATTTATATTAATAAGAATTGAGGTTTATAAATGTCTCAATGTATGGATTAGTAAATTGTGGATTGTCATTTATGAATGAATTAATTGATATTTTAGTATACAATAGATGATATGTGTTTATTGGAATTAAGTTTTGTAACAAGTGGTATCATAGCCACAATTCTAGCAATCCTTGGGGATTGTTTTTTAGATTGTAGAAATTGGGTAATTTTTTTCTAAAAAACTTATCATCTTCCAAGAGCCACATATTTGCATAGAATGGTTTGATTTAGATGATTATTATACCATCTTGTTCAAAATTTTAAGATCTTCAAAACAAATGGTCATATGAAGGAATCCAAGTAATTATTTAGGGAGATCATATATTATAAAGTCAATCGTCTAGAACAATCGTGGTGACATTTTTTCAAATCATGTTTTTTGTAATTAAAGAAAATAAACCTTGAGATATCTTTCAGTCTAGTGACAACCTGACACTAAAGGATCAACCAATATGGTTATTAGAGTGGCACAATGAACACGTGGAATCAAAGGAGCACTAATTCTCAATTCTATAATCTACAATATTATTATACTCAGGAGTTTATCATTGAGTGATAGGATCTCTCAAAAGAATATGGGATGTGAGAGTTTGCTACCATTTTCTAGTTTTTGCTTTAAGGATAAGCCTTTATGTGGGGGAGCCATGTAAAAACTCCAATATAGCCATGCCAACTATATTTATTTTTGTTATCTCAGGCCCTAGGATTAAGTTAGTTGACCTTTGAGCATTAGGGTTAAGGTTATTGGTTGTTTTAATCTATAAATAGAGGAGTTATGTTGTAGTTGGGATATTGTTAGGATCTCATCCTAACGTTATTTTGTAATTCTCATTATTATGTAATGACCCACTTCCAACATGGAGGATCTCATATATAATATTATTTTGTAATGTACATGGCATGTTATGCTCCTAGGTAAGTGGGTCCACTTGATGTAACCGTTATAAATATTGCAATTGACATTTGGTTGAATATTCTAGCTCGAGTGGCATTTTGCATGTAAACCAACTCTTGAGCCTAGGTTTAGGGTTTACATGAAGTCTTTCTTTAAAAATCTATGAAGCCATGTACGAATCATCCTTTTGCAAGTTAATGAAATACTGAAGGAGGTTTCCCCCTTGAAGAGGCCTACGATTCTGAGTTCTTTTGTGAGATTGTTCAATTCTACAATTACTTTCTGCATAGTATTATTCAATTATTGCATGTATTTTAGTTATATATATATTTTTTTTGTGTGGAAAACATCCCAAAAGGGATGCCACTTTTGGGTAAGACCCAAGGAGGCAGGGGTATCCATTCCACAAAAAATGCCCAGGACTCGAACCTGGCCTACCACCTTTGACATACTCAAGGAGCAAACAAACACACAAAACCAATTTCAAAATAAGGAAATAACAACAAAAATAATAAAATAAAATAAAAAAACATGCTCCTTGAGTGTGTCAAAAACAAAAGCACAACCAAACACACACAATAAGATAAAAGAAACCACAACACAAACCACATAGAAAAACACAAGAACCACATAAAAAAACACAAACAAGACAAAAACAACAGAACACTACAAAGACATAACGCAAAAAAAACATGAAAAATAAACACAACCAAAACCTAAAAAATTAAAAAAATAAAATAAAAATAAAAATAAAAAACAACCAACAACAGACAATAAACAAAAATAAAATACATAGAAAACACTCATGCATAAAAACATGAAATAACACAAACAAAGAGAAACCCAAGAACAAGAACGAAAAAAACACAAGAACAATAACAAAAAACATAAAAAAATAAATAAAACAAAAAAAACACAAGAACAACAAAAAACAACACAAAGAACATAAAAACAAAACAAAACAAAAGAACCCACCCACCTTAAAAAACTAAAAAAAAAAAACAAAAAAGAAAAAAGGAAAAAAAATGAACAAAACAATGACCTATCTAGACCAAAAGACTATTAAGGCAAGAATCAACAGAGAAAACAAATTAAAGAATAGAATGAGCTAGGGAACTAAAAAAAACTGAATGAACCAAAGAGAAGCAAAAAAAAAAAAAAACAAGAAACTAGGTACCTTCAGAACTGGAGTCATCCAAAGAAATGATAGAAAGAAGAGCTTCCCTAATTTGAGAAACCCACCATATAAGAGGGTGGCCATAACAAGTAAGATCACCTTTGTCCAAAGCCCAATTAGCTAAAGCATCAGCACTCTTGTTTTGATCTCTAACCACATGATTGTAATCAACTTTCAAAAATCCCATCTGGATTAACCGAATCTTCTCAATAATTCTTTTTATTCTCCAATCCACCTTATGATTCTTAGAAGGAGTCTTCAAGAGATTAATCATAAGTTGAGAGTTAGACTCAACTAACACCTTTTCCCATCCAACCTTAGCAGCCTCCTGAAGACCTTTGAGGATACCATACCCCTCAACAAGGTTATTGGAAATAATACCCAAATTCTCAACAAAAGTAAAAACTAGGGAGCCATCTGAAAGTCTACCAATTCCTCCCACACTGGCTTTTCCAGGGTTCCCTCTAGAGGCTCCATCAATATTGACTTTTCCAAAATCCTTAGGAGGAGGTTGCCAATTTCTAGTCCTATCCATCTTACTAATACTCACATTCCCTTTAAGTTGGTTGCCCTTAGAAGGTTTAATCTTCAATCTTTGCATCACTTGATCCCATATTTGATGGGAGTTTTGGGGGTGATTAAGGAGTTGATGGACTGATTCAACTAAGTTGGCTATGGTCTTTTGCCAAATATAAAGAATATCCTTCCTATCTTTATTAAAAATTCGTTTGTTCCTTTCATTCCAAATATTCCAAAGAAGAATGGTAGAACCCATCCAAACTAACTGCCTAATAAAATGATCAACACCCTCTTGATTAGGCCAATCCCTCCAAAGCTATTCAAAAGTAAAAAAAATTGGACCATTGTAAGCCAAGTAAAGTGGTCATTCTCCTCCATAGCTCAGAGGCTAAAGTACACTTAATAAAAATATGGTTGATATTTTCTACATTCTCTTCACACATTTCACATCTAAAAGGGCCATGAAAACCACGCTTCATAAGTTGCTCACTAGTAAGCACCCTACGATGCAATAAAAGCCAATTAAAGAACCTCACCTTAGGCCAAAGCTTTTGAGCCCACAATCGAGAAAATATGTCGAGAAGAATGGTTGGGATTATTATGGCATAAGGTCAAATAACCTTGAGCAACTGAATACTCACCCTTAGTAGTGTTGTTCCATCCAAAACAATATTTTTCATGGGACCAAGAGAGGGATCTCATATGAAGGATGTCTTGGATATCTTGTCTTTGCATTTATGGGATTTGAATAGGCCAGTCCTCAATAGGGATCCAATATCTACCAACATTTGAATTACCAGTATGGTACCGACAGTAATTAGCCACCATTATCCAATTAGCTCGATGAAGCTCCTCCATCCAAGGCCTCCAATCGAGAAACTGAGTTATCAAAGGCTTGTGACCATCCCAAGAATCTGTCCAAAAATTTACATGTTGACCATTATCAATGATTCAAAATAATTTTTTCTTTATCAAATCCTCACCAATCTTAAGAAATGCTAAAATGGGAGAACCTTTGGTAGGAAGTTGATAGTGAACAAGGTCTTCAGGACTTTTGTTCTCAACATATTTAACACGAAGATTATTGGCCCAAAGAGCATTAGGGTTATGCAACATCCTCCAATATAATTTAGCAGCTAAAGCTTTGTTGTTATTAATTGAAGACCGAAATCCTAACCCCCCTTCACTCTTAGGAAGACATAAAGTATCCCATTTCACCAAGGTCCATTTTCTTTTCTCCTTAGTACCACTCTAAAGGAAACGATGATTGATTTGATCCAATTCTTGAAGAACAGCCTTTGGGATATTCAAAATAAAAGAAACATAAATAGGAATAGCTTGAAGGACTAATTTTACCAAGGTGATTCTACCCCCATAAGAAAGCCACTTGTTGGTCCACTTTCCAATTTTCTTCTTGACTTTGTCCAACAACCAATTCCAATATTTATTTTTCTGCCTTTGAATATTTATGGGAATACCTAAATAAGTGATTGGAAGAGAGGTCTTCTTATATCTTAATTTATCCAAGACCATGGATTCTCGTCTATTAGAGAAGGTGAAAGAAAATAACTTTAGATTTTTCTTCATTGATCAACCGCCTGATAACCTTAGAAAAACAACTAATGATTTGCTTAATATTAGAAGCTTCCTTAACTGTAGCTTTACCTAAAAGAGTAGAGTCATCCACAAATTGAAGATGAGAGATAGGTCTAGCTCCATGAGCAATGGTAACCCCCTCAAGGGTTTTGTTTTCCTTCTTTTTGGTTATAGTCCTACCCAAGCATTCAGCAAGAATGATGAATAAATAAGGGGATAGCGGGTCACCTTGCCTAATACCTCCGGAAGCTGGGAAAGACTGAGAAGGCCTGCCATTGATAAGAACTAAGTAGGAAACTTAAGAGATACATACCATAATCCAATCCATCCAATCCTTAGAGAAACCAAATTGCCTCAAAACTTTGATAAGGAAGTGTCAATCCACCCTGTCATAAGCTTTGGATAAGTCTAACTGAATGAACATGGAAGGAGTATTTTTGGTGTTTTTTTATACTCCTTTATGAATGCCTCAATTACCTTGGACATAAAATTTGGTCCTTGGTATGAAACAATCTCCCAAGGATCTCCAAAGCGCTAAAAATATATTCATAGACAATTTAGCATCATTTTCTTCACGAGCATGTGTTAGAGCACAAACTATAGTCTATTTTATAACATAATTAATGCAAATTAGAATATATTTATTCTCATTAGACTTTTTATCAATAGGTACAATGAAATCAATCCCCCACTTATCAAATGGTTCAATCACCACTTGAGTTTGTAAAGGTATTTCATCAAAAGTTGTTGATCCCATCCATTGGTATTGATCACATTGTTGGACATACTTCCTTACATCCCTAAGGAGGGAGGACCAGTAGTATCTAGCACCAAGGACCTTATGAATGGTCCTTTATATTGAATAATCCTCACTAAAAGGCTCATCATGGCATGCTCGAAGGATGTCAAACACCTCATCTTCACATACACACATGCATAACATAAAATTAGGTCCACATATAAACAAAAAAAAAAATTAGTCCATTTAGAAGATAAATATTTTTGAATCAAATGAGATTTTTGTTTAGTTGTGAATGAGGAGGAATCTTCCCTATTGCTAAGTAATTAGCAATGTATGTAAACCAAGGAGAGTGTGTAGATATTGTGAAAACATGCTCATCAGGAAATATATCCTCCATGGTTTCACTATCTCCTACATGCATAAATATTTACAAATTTTTAGCAATAATATTATCTTGTCTAGGTATATCAACAATAGCAATATCAAATTTTTGGAGTAGAAACAATCACCTAATGAGCCTACCACTAACTATTGCTTTGTTCATCAAATATTTTATGGTAGAGTGATCGATATGAACAAATATTTGTTAATATGTGATGTAATGGCAAAATTTATTGATGGCATAAATTATGGCTAGGAGTTCCTTTTCAATGGTTGTGTATTTTTTCTTGGATCCTAATAATTTTTTGCTAATGTAGTAGATATCATATGGTTTTCCTTCTTCTTATTGATCTAGAACTACCCCCAATGCATCAAGGATGACAATATTTAGTAAAAAATGTATAATAATTATGGGCTTAAGAGTGGTGCAATAATACCAAGGAAGAAGTGGACCATCATTTGAATAGAGTAGAGAAGCATAAGCGTGGATCCAATAAAGCAATTATGGATGTTCATGTGGCACAAGTATAGATTTGCATCATCAGAAACCATTGCTAATAATTATTTCACTTAGATGGAGGGATGATCAAGATTGGTACCTGTTGCTAACATTGCTTAACAAATCTGTTTTTTTTGTTTCTTCTTATGTTTTGAGGATAAAACATTTATAAGGGGGGTGGAATGTTAGGTACCTAGGGAGAGGAATATGAGAATATAATATTATATTATGTATGGGTATTATGGATAGTTGGCATGGGCCACACATAACCCAAGGTTGGTTATATTATAATATTAAATTAAATAAAAAGTTGAACAAGGGTTTATAAGGATGGGTATATAAAGAAGGGATATTGTTATTATAAGCAAACAAGTCATATCAAGTATTCTATTGTAATAGGATTGGCTTGTGGAGAATATATAGAGTAATTCCTTCCTTAAGAATTATTATTGGTGTTGCCCTACCTCAAGGGTATTATCTATATCTATGTCTATTTATGTGGATTGTTATTGTGCATATATATACATAAATGATGAATGATTTATATTAATAAGAATTGAGGTTTATAAATGTCTCAATGTATGGATTAGTACATTGTGGATTGTCATTTATGAATGAATTAATTGATATTTTAGTATACAATAGATTATATGTGTTTATTGGAATTAAGTTTTGTAACAAGTGGTATCATAGCCACAATTCTAGCAATCCTTGGGGATTGTTTTTTAGATTGTAGAAATTGGGTAATTGTTTTCTAAAAAACTTATCATCTTCCAAGAGCCACATATTTGCATAGAATGGTTTGATTTAGATGAATATTATACCATATTGTTCAAAATGTTAAGATCTTCAAAACAAATGGTCATATGAAGGAATACAAGTAATTATTTAGGGAGATCATATATTATAAATTCAATCGTCTAGAACAATCGTGGTGACGTTTTTTCAAATCATGTTTTTTGTAATTAAAGAAAATAAACCTTGAGATATCTTTTAGTCTAGTGACAACATGGCACTAAAGGATAAACCAATATGGTTATTAGAGTGGCACAATGAACATGTGGAATCAAAGGAGCACTAATTCTCAATTCTATAATCTACAATATTATTATACTCAGGAGTTTATCATTGAGTGATAGGATCTTTCAAAAGAAGATGGGATATGAGAGTCTGCTACCATTTTCTAGTTTTTGCTTTAAGGATAAACCTTTATGTGGGGGAGCCATGTAAAAACTCCAATATAGCCATGCCAACTATATTTATTTTTGTTATCTCAGGCCCTAGGATTAAGTTAGTTGACCTTTGAGCATTAGGGTTAAGGTTATTGGTTGTTTTAGTCTATAAATAGAGGAGATATGTTGTAGTTGGGATATTGTTAGGATCCCATCCTAACGTTATTTTGTAATTCTCATTATTATGTAATGACCCACTTCCAACATGGAGGATCTCATATATGATGTTATTTTGTAATGTACATGGCATGTTATGCTCCTAGGTAAGTGGGGCCACTTGATGTAACCGTTATAAATATTGCAATTGACATTTGGTTGAATATTCTAGCTCGAGTGGCATTTTGCATGTAAACCAACTCTTGAGCCTAGGGTTAGGGTTTGCATGAAGTCTTTCTTTAAAAATCTATGAAGCCATGTACGAATCATCCTTTTGCAAGTTAATGAAATATTGAAGGAGGTTTCCCCCTTGAAGAGGCCTACGATTCTGAGTTCTTTTGTGAGATTGTTCAATTCTACAATTACTTTATGCATAGTATTATTCTATTATTGCATGTATTTTAGTTATATATATATATTTTTTTGTGGAAAACATCCCAAAAGGGATGCCACTTTCGGGTAAGACCCAAGGAGGCAGGGGTATCCATTCCACCAAAAATGCCCAGGACTCGGACCTGGCCTACCACCTTTGACATACTCAAGGAGCAAACAAACACACAAAACCAATTTAAAAATAAGTAAATAACAACAAAAATAATAAAATAAAATAAAAAAACATGCTCCTTGAGTGTGTCAAAAACAAAAGCACAACCAAACACGCACAATAAGATAAAAGAAACCACAACACAAACCACATAGAAAAACACAAGAACCACATAACAAAACACAAACAAGACAAAAACAACATAACACTACAAAGACATAACCCAAAAAAAACATGAAAAATAAACACAACCAAAACCTAAAAAATTAAAAAAATAAAATAAAAATAAAAATAAAAATAAAAAACAACCAACAACAGACAATAAACAAAAACAAAATACATAGAAAACACTCACACATAAAAACACGAAATAACACAAACAAAGAGAAACCCAAGAACAAGAACGAAAAAAACACAAGAACAATAACAAAAAACATAAAAAAACAAAACAAACAAAAACACAAGAACAACAAAAAACAACACAAAGAACACAAAAACAAAACAAAACAAAAGAACCCACCCACCTTAAAAAACTAAACAAAAAAAACAAAAAAGAAAAAAAATGAACAAAACAATGACCTATCTAGACCAAAAGACTATTAAGGCAAGAATCAACAGAGGAAACAAAATAAAGAATAGAATGAGCTACTAGAAACAAAAAAAACTGAATGAACCAAAGAGAAGCAAAAAAAAAAAAACAAGAAAAACTAGGTACCTTCGAATCGGAGCCATCCAAAGAAATGATAGAAAGAAGAGCTTCCCTAATTTGAGAAGCCCACCATATAGGAGGGTGGCCATAACAAGTAAGATCACCTTTGTCCAAAGCCCAATTAGCTAAAGCATCAACACTCTTGTTTTGATCTCTAACCACATGATTGTAATCAACTTTCAAAAATCCCATCCTGGATTAACTCGAATCTTCTCAATAATTCTTTTTATTCTCCAATCCACCTTATGATTCTTAGAAGGAGTCTTCAAGAGATTAATCATAAGTTGAGAGTCAGACTCAACTAACACCTTTTCCCATCCAACCTTAGTAGCCTCCCGAAGGCCTCTCGAGGATACCATACCCATCAACAAGGTTATTGGAAAGAATACCCAAATTCTCAAGCAAAAGTAAAAACCAGGGAGCCATCTGAAAGTCTACCAATTCCTCCCACATCGGCTTTTCCAGGGTTCCCTCTAGAGGCTCCATCAGTATTGACTTTTCCAAAATCCTTAGGAGGAGGTTGCCAATTTCTAGTCCTATCCATCTTACTAATACTCACATTCCCTTTAAGTTGGTTGCCCTTAGAAGGTTTAATCTTCAATCTTTGCATCACTTGATCCCATCTTTGGTGGGAGTTTTGGGGGTGATTAAGGAGTTGATGGACTGATTCAACTAAGTTGGCTATGGTCTTTTGCCAAATATAGTGAATATCCTTCCTATCTTGATTAAAAATTTGGTTGTTCCTTTCATTCCAAATATTCCAAAGAAGAATGGTAGAACCCATCCAAACTAATCGCCTAATAAAATGATCAACACCCTCTTGATTAGGCCAATCCCTCCAAAGTTGTTCAAAAGTAAAAAAATTGGACCACTGTAAGCCAAGTAAAGTGGCCATTCTCCTCCATAGCTCGGAGGCTAAAGTACACTCAATAAAAATATGGTTGATATTTTCTACATTCTCTTCACACATTTCACATCTAAAAGGGCCATGAAAACCACGCTTCATAAGTTGCTCACCAAGTAAGCACCCTACGATGCAATAAAATCCAATTAAAGAACCTCACCTTAGGCCAGAGCTTTTGAGCCCACAATCGAGAAAATATGTCAGAAGAATGGTTGGGATTATTATGGCATAAGGTCAAATAACCTTGAGCAACCGAATACTCACCCTTAGTAGTGTTGTTCCATCCAAAACAATCTTTTTCATGGGACCAAGAGAGGGATCTCATATGAAGGATGCCTTGGATATCTTGTCTTTGCCTTTCTGGGATTTGAATAGGCCAGTCCTCAATAGGGATCCAATATCTACCAACCTTTGAATTACCAAGTATGGTACCGACAAGTAATTAGCCACCTTTATCCAATTAGCTCGATGAAGCTCCTCCATCCAAGGCCTCCAATCGGGAAACTGAGTTATCAAAGGCTTGTGACCATCCCAAGAATCTGTCCAAAAATTTGCATGTTGACCATTATGAATGATCCAAAATAATTTTTTCTTTATCAAATCCTCACCAGTCTTAAGAACTGCTAAAATGGGAGAACCTTTGGTAGGAAGTTGATAGCGAACAAGGTCTTCGGGACTTTTGTTCTCAGATATATTTAGCACGAAGATTATTGGCCCAAAGAGCATTGGGGTTATGCAACATCCTCCAATATAATTTAGCAGCTAAAGCTTTGTTGTTATTAATTGAAGACCGTAATCCTAACCCCCCTTCACTCTTAGGAAGACATAAAGTATCCCATTTCACCAAGGCCCATTTTCTTTTCTCCTTAGTACCACTCCAAAGGAAACGATGACTGATTTGATCCAATTCTCGAAGAACAACCTTTGGGATATTCAAAATGGAAGAAACATAAATAGGAATAGCTTGAAGGACTGATTTTACCAAGGTGATTCTACCCCCGTAAGAAAGCCACTTGTTGGTCCACTTTCCAATTTTCTTCTTGACTTTGTCCAACAACCAATTCCAATCTTTATTTTTCTGCCTTTGAATATTTATGGGAATACCTAAATAAGTGATTGGAAGAGAGGTCTTCTTATATCTTAATTTATCCAAGACCATGGATTCCTGTCTAGCAGAGCAGTGAAAGAAAATAACTTTAGATTTGTCTTCATTGATCAACTGCCCAATAGCCTTAGAAAAACAACTAATGATTTGCTTAATATTAGAAGCTTCCTTAACTGTAGCTTTACCTAAAAGAGTAGAGTCATCCACAAATTGAAGATGAGAGATAGGTCTAGCTCCATGAGCAATGGTAACTCCCTCAAGGGTTTTGTTTTCCTCTTTTTGGTTATAGTCCTACCCAAGCATTCAGCAAGAATGATGAATAAATAAGGGGATAGCGGGTCACCTTGCCTAATACCTCTGGAAGCTGGGAAAGACCGAGAAGGCCTGCCATTGATAAGAACTAAGTAGGAAACTGAAGAGATACATCCCATAATCCAATCCATCCAATCCTTAGAGAAACCAAATTGCCTCAAAACTTTGATAAGGAAGTGCCAATCCACTCTGTCATAAGCTTTGGATAAGTCTAACCGAATGAACATGGAAGGAGAATTTTGCATATCCATGGAATGGATGGCTTCCTGAGCAAGAACTATCTCATCTACTATTTGACGTCCTTCCACATAACCCCCTTGCTCGGGGAAATAATCTTATGCAAAAGAGGCTTCAACCTTTCTCGCCATGATTTTAGTAATGATTTTGAGAAGAACATTACATAAAGCAATAGGTCTAAAAGCTGAGATATGATCAACCTCTTGAGCTTTTGGAACAAGAGTAATATAAGTTTTATTGATAACCTTCAAAATTTCTTTGGCTTTCCTTGCTTCTTCCACCACCTCTAATAAATCAACATGAAGGATATCCCATAACTCTTGGTAGAACTCAATAGGAAAACCATCAGGACTTGGGGTTTTCCCTTTTGCATTTTAAAAACTACTTGTTGAAGCTCATTGATAGTAACAGGAGCAATCAAAATAGAGTTCTCCTCAGAAGTGATAAGAGAAGGGATTGCTTGAAGAACATTATGTTGTGAAGTTGAGTCAAGAGGAGTAGCAACAAAAATATTGGAAAAGTAATCAACAACAATAGAGTTCATGCCATCCCAAGTATAAACAACATCTCCAGAATCTGATTTTAAGGAAGAAATAAAGTTGTGAGATCTTCGAGCTAGAAGAGATTTGTGGAAGAAATTTGTGTTTCGATCTCCTTCTTTGAGCCATTGAATTCTAGATTTTTGCTTCCATAAGATTTCTTCTCTTTTTTCCCATTCCTCTAACCGAGTTGTGAGTTTAATTTCATCCGCACTTCTCTTCTCTCGTGAGGCCATCTAAACGGATTTTCTTATTCAAATTTTCAAGATGAGCAATAACTTCATGTTTTTTTTTATGAACATCCCCAAACTCTTTCCAGGTTCCAAGTCTTGATTTTGGATTTAATGTATTGTGATCTTTTGGCAAAATAGAACATCTTAGTCCCATGCCTAGGTTTACCTTCCTTCCACCATTGTTGCACACGAGGTCCGAAGGAAATGTCTCTAAGCCACATTAATTGAAAACGAAAAGGAGAGAAACTCACATTGGTTTTCCACATTTCCACCATGACTGGCCAATGATCCGAACCAACATTATTAAGAGTCTTCACTTTAGGAATGTGACCATGGATTAAGAAATTTTCAGAGAGCAAAAACCTATCCAATCTCTCCATTATACAAGCTAAGCCTTGCCTTTTGTTAGACCAAGTCATAAGGCCATTATCTCGGTTGGATATCCACAAGATGGAGGTTTGCAATATATTCGCTCATGAGGTCGGTGCTTTTGTCCAAATTTCTATTTCCCCCCTTTTCTCATCCAGAGAGAGGATGGTATTGAAATCTCCTCCGATCAAGATCCAAGCTTTAGGAAAATGAGAGATAATATGAGTAATATCCTTCCACTGTCTTCTTTTTTCCTCCAAAGAAGTCGGAGCATAAACAACAATGCAGAGCATAATCTAGTTGGAATGTCTACTTTGAATAGCTATAGCCAACAAACCCCAACCGCCAACCATATGGTGAATAACTACCTCTTTTGGGTCCCAAAGACAAGCAATGCCACCCGAAGTCCCTTGGGAACTGAGGGAAACCACTTTTCCAGCTGGCCAAATTTTATCGGCAATTAAGTCCATATCCTCCATTGACATCTTTGTTTCTTGAAGGAAAACAAGATGTGGATGATTTATTCGAATCATTCTTCTAATTTCATTTTGTTTTGAAAGACTCCCTTTGAGTCCTCTAATATTCCAAGTGATGATCTTCATTAATACCAGGGCTAAAAAAGTTGGGAAGGGCATTAATCTTACCTTCCTCTACAAGCTTTTCACCTTCTTTTACCATATGATATTGATTGGTCTTGCGACCTACTTTTTTATTAGAATCCATCTTCAATTTTTTTTCCCTGTTTCTTGACTTATTCCAATTGAATCTGAGATGGCTTCTAACCTTGAAGAATGCTCGTACACAACCAAAATTTTACTAGATGGTTCAACGGAGTCTATATTGGGACTCGCATTATTTGAAGTTTTGACATTTGAAATATTGTTTTTCTTGTGTAAATTTTCTCCTTTTTTTTTCGTTGAAAACCTTTGATTTGTTGGTTTGTCTCTAAGTTCTTCCCTTCATATTTAAATTGTGTTTCTAAGATTTCAGTTTCCATTATTTCCTCTTCCTCACTTGGGACATCATTTGTGGAAAGGATTTCAAACATATTAGCAGATGACTTTGATTGATCCTTCATAACTGGTTTTTTCTTAGTGTTCTTCTTCTTAGGTATTTGGAAACCTATTGAGTTTATATCTTCTTTCTTTTGATCGAGAATTTTATTTGGGCAAGCATCGGCCAAATGACCATATTCATGGCAAATTCTACAATGAAAAGGAATGTTCTCATAGTCCACTACTTGCTCCCAAGTGTCTTCCCCAAATTGTAATGTGATCTTTTTAGGTAGGGGTTTGTCAAAATCCATTAAAACACAAATCCGAGCATAAATAATATGTTCAAAATTTTGAGTACAATCAATAGTCATCATAAAAGTTCCTAAAGAGTTTCCAATTGAAGAAAAAATAGTAGGATTCCAAAATTCAATAGGGAGGCCAAAGAGTCTAACCCACACGGGAGCTATAGAAGGCATCTCTTCTTCGGCTTTAAATTTAGTATGCCAGGGCTTCATGAAAAGCCCCGCCCTTCCAAAAAACCAAGGACCCCCTTGAAAATTTTTCTCTCTATCTTCATTATTAGCAAATAAAACAAGAAAATAACCATTTGGATAAATAGAGATTTGTAACTCACCTTTAGTTTTCCATATTTTTGCAGCCCATACTTTGAAAGCAGATAGACTCGGACGAAAACCCACGAACCGACAAATTAGTCCTCTTTTTTCCAAATCTTCAATGCCAGTCTGAATGTTACCCATATCAAGCTTAACAATAGGAGTTCCATCACCTGCTTTAAGACATCCCGACTCCATTTTCCTGGGATCAATCTTAGGCATTCTTAGAGGTTTATGGGAAGCCCTAATATTGATATTAGCATTGGGCTGAGGTTGTCCACCATGAAGGGCATCCCTAAAATTCATTTTTGGGACCGAGTCTTCGAAATTCTTACCCTTGATAGGGGTTTTCACAATAGAATTATTTTGTGGGTGCACCTTAGCACCATATTCACTTGAGATATGAGCCATTTTTTGATCAACTGCTTGAAACTTGTTTCGTGATCTCTTTAATCCTTGCCCTAGACGTCGTGGAAAGGTATGGTTTTCACTTTTCTTTTGTGCAGCAAAATTGGAAGCCGTTGTCACTCAAGTTCACAATATGATCTGTTGAAAGACAAATTTCTAACCCATATTGTATCCCCTGCAACATTTCCTTCTAAAATATTGAGCATAAACCACAAAAATATTGGCCGCTAGGGCCCGAAGGCCCTAAAAACCAACCTCTAGAGCTGCTTGCACTCAACCCGGATGAAACCCTCGCATAGCCGCTTGCAAAATATATCGTTCACACATAGGGATGCGCTAGGATCTGTGTTGCTCCAAATGATATGAAAATTGGTGGAGACGTTCTAGGTTTTTTCAGGCATCTACCCTCAAAATTTTAGCTCAATCCGAGTCCGGATGAGTGAGATATGGCCGAAACGAGTTCGGCAGTTTGGGCAGTCCTACGAAAAATGTCTAATCAATTTTGCCTACCTTTTTTATTTCTATCCTATTTTAGTTATCTTTCAATATTTTATGTGTGTGAGATTTATTTCAATAGTAGGTTCCTAACAAGTGGTATCAGAGTGCTTTCCAAGGTCGAGTTCTGATACAACTACGATGGTTTTTGCCATCCATTCTGCCTGTTAGGTATAATTTTTCGTGTGTTTTTCGTTCTGTTTTTCCTTTATTAAAAAATCCAAAAAAAATACAGTTCATTTTTTTTTACTAGCAAATCCATAAAATACAAAAAGAAAATACAGTTTTTGTTTCAGTAGTTGTGTAGGTTAGAAACCCTGTGTTGGGGGTTTTAAAATATCGTGAAGGAGATGTCGTTATTAGCTAAGCTAGATAGTCCATAAAGCGTCTAGTGAAGTGAGGTACGATCAGGCTCCAATACCCAAGCCTTAGACAACACTCGTGCACAAAATTGAGCTCTCACACATCTTCGGGTGTATCGGGAGATCATTCTAGGGTTAACAAAATTTTGTCCAGTAGGAAGCTTTTCAGTCTTGTATCATCCATAGTCTATGGGACACAACATCCTATATGATTACCCTCTTGTACTGTCAGATAGGCAGATAGTATGCTCAAGGGTATGTGTGGAATCCTCCTTGGGTAGTGGCCTGAAATATTGGTCTGAACACTATTGTTCGTCACTGCGATATAATAGAGGGCCTATGGGTGTGACATACTCCTTTACCTAGCATACCCTAGTTTTGTTAAATACTTCCTCCTGCAAAAGCATGCATCTTCCTATTCTTCTAAACCTGCATTCATAATCCTAAAAAGTGAGCATATAGAGGACTTCCCTATCATAGAAGAATACACCTTGCATGCACCAACAGTTAGGACAGAGTTCGCAAGTGTCTCTAATAGTCTGCAATATTCTAGTAACAATCAAGTCAATGGTAGTAACAGTCCTGTCAGTGACAGTAATAGTCAAAACAGTAACAGTCAACTATAATAGTCAAAAAATACAGGTGGTCAGGGTCAGAAACAAAACTGTCAGTATCTATAACTACAGTACAAGTGATAAGACAGTGACAGGGTGATCAGTTGACAGATCTGAGAGTTGATTTAGTTTTTCCACTTGACCTAAAGCCCAAAAAAGCATTGAAATTTTATTAAAATAAGGATATCTCTTCACACATATCTCAAATTGACTCAAAAATTTAGCAGATAATTCTACACTCTATTCCAAACAAAATTGTCCTTGGCAGCCCCTAGTCAAATTTTGCACCCATTTTCCAAAAATAGCAATTTTTTATTTTTCTTGCTAAGGCCATAACTTTTCAACGGTCAATCAGATTGATCCAAATTTTTGGGAATAGAATCTACTTGTTATTCTACACCAAAGACCCTTAAGGACTCACTGGTGAAATTTTAAGTCCAAGTGGAGGAAATTACCTTGACATCACCTTGCAACCAACTAGAGCTCACAAAAAGTCAAGAAATTCAATATATCTCCTCATTGAGTGCTCAGATCAAACAACCACCGAAGTGGACCCTAGCCTAAAATCGGTGTTGCAATCCATTTTCCAAATTAAATTTTGGACCCTTACTAAAAATAGTAACTCCTGAAATCCCACATCTATTTTTAGTAACTGAGTAAAAAAATTTCAAGGCTATCTTAAATGGCAAGTGACACTTGTGGACATCCAAAATAGGTAGAACAAAACATTGCTTCAATGTTGGATACCTTAGTAAGTGTTATTACGAGCTTGCAAAAAACAACTGAACACTTGACAATAGAATTTTAAACTTTCAGAGTTGCCCAAGATACCTCCAGAATTCGCATAGAAGAACACCTAGCAGATGTTGAGTCTAAAATACAAGGTGGTCCAAGCAAGTCTGAGTATCGTCACGGAATGGGAACAAATGACTCTCACCTTCGCTTTGATCATGATACTCCATTCAAGATGCCAAAAGTAGACTTTTCTAAGTTCAATGGGAAGGATGTTGATGGATGGTTATGTCGTGTTGCTCAATTCTTTAGACTCCATGATGTCCCCATTTATCACCAAGTTCAAATGGCTTCTTTCAATTTGGAATCTAAAGCCTTATAGTGGTACCAATGGTTGCATAAAACTATCTCTGATACTTCTTGGGCAGAATTTGAGTCCCAATTACTCACTCTCTTTGGCTCTAGTGAGTATGATGATTTTATATGACAGTTGACAAAGTTGAAACAAACTTTGACATTTTGATATTACCAAATACAATTTGAGAGATTGGCCAATAAAACTATAGGAATGAATGAAGAGTTCTTTATGAGTTGTTTTGTTAGTGGGTTGCGGGAAGATCTCCAAGTCGAGGTCATAATGTTTAGACCACAATCCATGATGCAGGCTATCTATTTGGCTCGTTTGGCCAAGTCTAAATTTTCAGCTTAGAGGCGGTTCTAAATTTCCATAAGCTAAACCCTTTTTTCCTCCTATATTCCACAATCAACATGAACAAAAACCTGTTGCACCCACTGTTGCACCCAAATGTTTGACCACTGCTAAAATGGATGCACGACGCGCCCAAGGGTTGTGCTACAATTGTGATGAAAATTTTTCTCGTGGGCATAGGTGCACCCAAAAGAAATTATTCCTCATCGATGTTGATGAGCCTAACACTAGTGACCATAGTGATGATGACACTAAATTAGTAGAAGAACCACCGAAACCAGAGGATGAAAACCTAGATGAATCACAGGCTAAAATTTTTGTTCATGCTCTTGCTAGCATTACTACGCCCCAAACCATGAAAGTTGTGGGTTATTTCAAAGGCTTGCGACTCACCATATTGATTGATTCTGGCAGTACACACAATTTTATTGATCCCCGCATCGCTAAGTAGGAAAATTGTTATGTACACACATGTAATTCCTTTGAGGTTATGGTAGCAAATGGTGGGATTTTACCTTGCAAGGGAAAATATCATAATATTAAGGTCAAGATTGGGGACTATGAGCTTAAACAAGATATGTTTGCACTTCAATTAGGGGGATGTGATATTGTGTTGGGATCTCAATGGTTGGGCACATTAGGAGTCATGTCTTGGCACTTTGGTGAGGTTTGGATGCAATTCTCACAAAATAGATAGTCCTACACTCTCCATGGCTTAAAAACAGGGTCATCACAGATTATCAATTCCAATCGAATGGAGAAGTTAAAAAAATCATCCTGGGGTGTCATAACTCAGATTTTTGCGATCCACCCACATTCTTCATAGGAGGATTATGTTCTTGAATATTTACAACTTATTTTTACCAAGCACAACTCTGTTTTTGCTAAGCCAATAGAATTACCACCTCATCGCTCTCATGACCATGCTATTCCCTTGTTACCTGGTAATGCACCACCCAACATTAGACCATATAGGTATCCTCATGCTCTTAAGTCAGAAATTGAGAAGTTAGTACAGGAATTGTTAAAATCTAGTGTCATTCGGCCAAGCAACAGTCCTTACTCTTCTCCAGTTTTATTGGTACATAAGAAAGATGGGTCTTGGCGGTTGTGTATCAATTATCGAGAGCTCAATAAACTCACCATCAAGGATAAGTTTTCTATTTCGATGGTGGATGAATTATTGGATGAACTTCATGGGACTATGCATTTTTCCAAACTTGACCTGCGCTCGAGGTACCATCAAATCTAGCTCAAAGAGGAGGATATTCCCAAGACTGTCTTTCGTACACATGAAGGTCACTATGAGTTTTTGGTAATTCCATTCAACTTGACTAATGCCCCTTCCACCTTCCAGGGCCTCATGAATAATATTTTTCGTCCATTCATTCGAAAATTCATTCTAGTATTCTTTGATGAAATTCTAGTGTATAGTCGCTCATGGGAAGAGCATCTTACTCATGTGAATAAGACTCTCCAGCTGTTGGCACAACATCAACTCTAAGCTAAGTGTTCCAAGTTTTCTTTTGGGTTGACATAAGTAGAATATTTGGGACACATTATCATTAAGGAGGTCATTAAAGTTGATCCCAAGAAAATCCAAGCTATTCAGGAATGGCCAAAACCTGACACTCTCAAATGTCTTCGAGGATTTTTAGGGCTTACAGGTTATTACTGTAAATTTATTCGTAACTACGATAAAATTTTTGCTCCCCTCACTTCCATGATAAAGGACTATTTTACTTGGACAAGACCCGCTGAACAAGCTTTCCAAGAATTAAAGTTTGCCATGACCACGACACCTGTCTTAGCCATGCTTAATTTCTCCAAAACATTTGTTATTGAAAGTGATGCTTCAGGTCATAGTATTGGGGCAGTGTTGATGCAATAAGGGTGACCCTTGGTCTTCACTATTAAAGCTCTCTCCGTCTGTAATTTGGGAAAATCAACTTATGCCAAGGATATGATGGCAATTTTGCTTGTTGTAACCCATTGGCGACCGTATCTTATTGGGCATCATTTATCCATTTAAACAGATCATCAGAGTCTCAAATAATTTTTGGAGCAATGGGTTGCCACCCCTCAGCAACAAAAATGGGTCTCTAAAACAATGGGCTATGATTATGATATCACCTATAATAAGGATAAGGAGAATGTTATAGCCAATGCTCTCTCTCCAATTTGAAGCTCTTAGTATGTTGTGTACCATTTCATTGCCGATCCCCCAATGGATCGATTCTTTACACCAGGAGGTACTTCAGGATTTGGAATTGAATACTTTGGTTGCTTCCCTAACCACTAAACCTCCTTCATGTCTAGGATACACTTGTTATGGCCAGGATTAGCGTTACCACCAATGACATGGTGTTCCCCACAAGTCCTCACTACAGGAACTTCTCATGACATAATTGCATGCTACTCTATATGCTGGTCGAACGACTCAAACACACTTTTTTTTGGAAGGGTATGAAAAAGGATATTCATGAATTTTTGGGAGCTTGTGATACTTGTCAGCGGATGAAAGGTGAAACAGTGAGTTCTCCAGGCACTCTTCAACCCTTGCCCATTCTAGACCAGGTCTGGACAGATATTTCTATGGATTTTATTGAAGGCTTACCTAAGTTGGGTGGAAAATATATTATCTTCATGGTAGTGGATCGTATTTTGAAGTATGCTCACTTATGTCCCCTCTCCCATCCTTACATAGCCTCCACTATTGCCCAAATTTTCCTTGATTCTATCTTTTGCCTTCATGGTCTACCCTCCTCCATCATGTCCGATCATGACCCAACCTTCACTAGTCACTTATGGTAAGAATTGTTTAAGTTGCAGGGAACTCAGCTCAAGATGAGTTCAGCATATCATCTGCAAACGGATGGCCAGACGAATATTGTCAATAAATATTTGGAAACCTACCTTCATTGCTTTTTCTCAGATCATCCTACACACTGGGCGAGATGGCTTCCTTTGGTCGAGTGGTGGTACAACACTTCCTATCACATAGCCACCAAGGTTACCCCTTTTGAGGCGATTTATGGGTACCCTCCATCGACGTCTTCCTCCTACATTCCAGGTAGCTCCAAGGTCCATGCAATCGACACTACTCTCGATCAGCATGCTGATATCCTCTATCAACTAAAGCTGAATTTGGAGGCAACCCAAAATCAGATGCATCAACAGGCTGATCAACATCATTTTGAGCGTAGTTTTTATGTGGGTGATATGGTTTTCCTTTGCTTGAAACCGTACAAACAATTGTCCCTCCAGCTTCGTAGATGCCATAAGCTTACTACAAAGTACTATAGGCCCTATCAGGTGTTACAGCGGATTGGTGTCGTAGCCTACAAATTGGCCCTTCCACCTACATCCAAGCTCCATCCTGTTTTATATGTTTTTGCTCTCAAAAAGGTGGTGGGAAATCAGGTATAGGTTCAATATACACTCCCAGAGTTAGATGAAGAAGGTTCTATCTTGCTTGAACCTGAACAACTATTGGATTGTCGGACTCACACTCTTCGCAATCGCACCATTATTGAAGTTCTTGTGTAGTGGCATGGACTCCAGCCAAAATATGCTACATGGGAATCTCTCCATCAGCTCCAACACCAGTTTCCTCACCTTTAGCTTTGAGGACAAAGCTTTTTGAAGGGGAAGGACATGTTAGGATCCCATCCTAACGTTATTTTGTAATTCTCATTATTATGTAATGACCCACTTCTAATGTGGGGGATCCCATATATAATATTATTTTGTAATGTATGTGGCGCGTTATGCTCCTAGGAAAATGGGGCCACTTGATGTAACCGTTATAAATATTGTAACTGAAATTTGGTAGAAGATTCTAGCTCAAGTGGCATTTTGCATGTAAGCCAACTCTTGAGCCTAGGGTTAGGGTTTGCATGAAGTCTTTCTTTAAAAAGCTATGAAGAAATGTACGAATCATCCTTTTGCAAGTTAATGAAATATTGAAGAAGGTTTCCCCCTCGAAGAGGCCTGTCATTTTGAGTTCTTTTGTGATATTGTTCAATTATGCAATTACTTTCTGCATAGTATTATTCTGTTATTGCATGTATTTCAGTTATCTTTCAATATTTTGTGTGTGTGAGCTTTATTTCAATAGTAGGTTCCTAACAGATATCACCATACTTATTATCTTAAGTCACATATGTTGCATGTGCGATACTTTACCCTCTCCAAGTAGTTAGCTATGAGACTTTTCCCTCTCTAAGTAGCTAGAATTTATACCAATTTGGAATGTGTAATTTATTACTTGCATTATTGATCTTTTTCTATTGAATATGATTTATTGTTCTATGGATGTTTTATTTTTTGCATTATTGAAGTTATTTCTTTCTATCATTGAATGTGATGCTTCAAGCATAGGTATTAGAGATATTTTGATGCATGATGGACACCCCCTGGACTTTGAAAGTAAGCATCTCTTTGAAAAGGAATCTAGGTCGATCCACTTATGAGAAGGAAATGTTAGCTATTTTGCATGTTATAAAGAAATGGAGGCTTATTTGTTGGGACAACACTACATTATCAAGCTCGATCATAGCAACCTCAAGCACTTCCTAAAATAATATCTCTTGTCCTAAATAGAATAAATGGTTGAGCAAGCTCTTAGGTTATTTAGACAAGAAGGAAAAGGAGAATGTGGTGGTTGATGCTTTGTATTACAACCACGAGGATATCATTTTTGTTAATGTAATCTCTAGTCCTCTTCCACAATAGCTTTCACAACTTTAGGAGAAATTGCATTTAGACCCGAAGAATGATCACATCATTCATGATGTGAAGGTTGACTCTTTTTCTCCTTCCTCATTCTCATATGTTGATGGGGTTCTTTGCAAGAAGGATCCCATTTATATTCCTTCATATTTAGATATTAAGACTAGTGTTCTACATGCATTGCATGCATCTCCTCTAGAAGGACATTTTAGATTCTTAAAAGCATACCAAAAAATTAGGCATTTTTTCTTGGAAATGATTTGAAGCAATGATCAAGATATTTATAGACAAACGCAAGGTATGCCAACCAAATAAGGAGGAAACTATTGAATTTCCTAGTTTGTTATAACCTTTATCAATTCCTAATCACCAATAGGAGCACATCTTCATGGATTTTATTAAGGGTCTTCTCAAATCCAAGAGCAATGGATCACCTCTTAAGGCATGCTTATTTTTGTGCCTTGCAACATCCCTTCATGGTTAGTAATGTTTCCAAGGTCTTCCTCAATTCTATTTTTAAATTGCATGGCATTCCCAACTTCAATGCTAGTGATCATTACCCAGTTTTTATCGATATTTTTTAAAAGTAATTGTTCACTCGTAGTGGTACTCAATTGAGTATGTCCTCTTCTTATTACCCTTTATCAAATGGCTAAACAAATATTGTGAACAAATTGTTCAGTACTTACATTCATTGTTTCATCCAAGACAAATAGTATTAATCAGTTCACTAGCTTTCTTGGTTGAATGGTGGTATAACACTTCTTATAAATTTTCCATCAAGGTGTTTCCATTTAAGGTATCGTGTGGTAAAAACTTCTATCAGTGGTAGACTATATTCCAAGATCCTCCAAGGTGGTTTAAGTAGATTATTTTTTGTAGCAATGTCAACTTATGATGGCGTAGGTCCAAAACTATATAAAGTAGTAGCTAGACATGCATTGCTTTGAATAACAATTTAAAATAGGAGATATGATATTTTTGCAACATTGGCCTTATGAGCAATTGTTCTTGAAGACCAAGTCTAGTCAGAATTTGGCTCTCAATTTTACAACCCCTACAAGGCATTTAATTGCATTAGGGAAATGACATATATGTTAGAGCTTTTTCTGACTTCTTACATCCACTTTGTTTTTCATGTTTATTGTCTTAAAGAGGTTGTTGACCAAAAGGTGATATCTCAATAAAAGCTTCTAATACTTAATGAAAAAGGGAAAATCACTCTCTAGTTAAAAGCTATGTTGCAATCTCGAGTCTATAAGAGCGATCTCACTAGATTAGAATTTTCTCATCAAGTGGTAGGATCTTTCAAAAGAAAATGTAATGTGGGAGCTTGAGAGCGATTTCCAATCATTTATAGCTTTGAGAATAAAACATTTTATTTGGGGGAAAACTATATAATGACTTTAATATAGCCATATCAAGTATCTTTATTATTGTTAGCTCGAGCCCTAGGATTAGGTTAGTTAACCCTTGAACATTAGGGTTAGGGTTATTGTTTGATTCAGTTTATAAATAGAGCAGTTTTGTTGTAGCTGAGACATCACTTATATTTGTGGTCTTAAGTTATCTCTTATGTGCTTATGAGACTTTACCCTCTTTAAGTGGCTATAAGACTGTTTCTTCTCTAAGTGGTAATATGATATTGGGAGATCTTATGGAGTTATTCCTTCCTTAAGGAGTATTATTAGTGTTGCACTAACTTAAGGGTATTGCATATCTTTGTCTCATTATATGGATTATGATATTTTTATTGTTATTTGTGGATGAATTAATTGATATTTCAATATATTGTGGATGATATGTATTTACGAGAATAAATTTTTGTAACAAGTTGATTAGAAAGCAATGAATCCCTAAGGGGTACATGGCCATTTTATGTCACATCCAATTTTTCATATACTTCTTGAGAAGACTAGGGAAGAATACAATTTTTGTTAGAGGGAGGAATTTGATTATTTCAGGTAATATGGAGTGGGAGTAGTACTTGTGGCTTACCTATTTGATTTAGACAACTTCTAAACAAGTAAATATAGAAAGTATAGTGGAGGAGTTCATGGTCAAAGCTTCAATAGCAAAAGAATAAATTCCTTTACCAAGAACGTTGTCTAACTCTTTGTGCAAATCAATGGCAATTGAGGAAAATTTCCATTTTGTGTAAGTTGAGATCTAGATAAAGTTAAAATGTAACTTTATGAGGCTCTATGAAAGATATTTTTTTCTACTTCAAATTATCTATGATTGTTATTTTATAAAAAATTTGTGTAAAAAATGTGAATAAGAGTAAAAGGAGAAAATGAACAATATCTCCATTGTTTAATGTTGGACTATATAATATTTAATGATGGTAGCAATTAATACAATGAGAGATTTAACTAGAATCATCCCTTTTAAATAGTTTTGAAAATGCTCTCCTAAACTTAAATATACAAGATTTATTGTAGCAATTTATAAATAAATTTAAAAGAAAATTAAAATTATTTTATTGTTTAAAATAACTATAATTATTATATAATAATATGTAAGTTTGATGCCAACTTTTATAACTTCAATTAGTTTGAAATGATGAAAATTATATATATATATATATATATATATATATATATTTTTTTTTTGTTACATAAGAAACCTTTATAATCGCTAACCTGTTGGATTTAAACAAAATCAACGAAACCTCAACCCTCTAGAAAATCGAACAACAAAAAAATCCAAAAATTAACAAACATCTTCAATACTAATTTTTTTTAATACCCACTCACCATTTTGCAAAGACCTCCTAATACAAAATAATAAATTTAAAAAATATACATTAAAAGGACACTCACTAAGAAGTTTTTAACCTTGGGTGCATGCCACATGCATCCCAAAAAGACTTCACTTTGAAATATAGTCCGCTAGTCAAGTCCACTAGTAGTAGAATGACGTTGATGTCTAGGTCAGGGTCAATGGAAGAAAAATCTAGATAAATAAAAAGGTAATGTCCTTTTTTGGTTAAACAAATGCTCAGTCTACTTGGTCCTGGATTTACTCATTGTTCAAGTTCTTTCATCCAAAATTTTTTAGATGGGAGATGATCTTTTTTGGAGATAACAGTTATTGGCCTGCTTACTACTCTGTGGAATTTATTCCATGCTATTATTTTGTTTCAACTTTGGAAAGTTAGGAATGCTACTGTCTATTATGGGGATTCAATTTCTAGTCAGTTTTACTTGCATGAAAATACTGCAGTATTTCTACTGTTACTGTTCAACTCCATTTGCAGGCTTCCAAGTTGACTCATGAGTTGGCACATTTGATAAATCTTGTCAGGTTTTGGCACGAGGCTCCATGCACTATTAACATGGCTTCACCTAACCTCCCTCTACCTTAAGGTCCCTTTGTTTCCTTGAGGTCTCGGTGTAGTAGGTTGAGGGGGTGACATTATACAACATCAAGTTGTTCTATCAGTGCCCACAGTAGGGCTCGGTCTACTCTTGGAATGGCTCCCTTTGTTTAGTTATTTTGTTTATTCACCCTTTTAGTAGTTGGTTTTGTTTTTGGCCTTGGGCCTTGTCTTTATGATGTTGATTGTTTGGGTGGCCTTGTGCCCAAAGCTATGATTTTTCCAGCTTCCTTTTTATTGTAACCTATCTTATTTTTTATTGAATATAATAGTTGGTTTCAATAAAATTAGTTAAATAAAACTCCTTAGTTAAAGAGACACGACACAAAATTTTGAACTCTGCTTTCACATTATTTTTCATGGTGACATATACCATGATGTCATTCATAAATTTTGTAACAAGATTTATTTGTTTCGGTTGTATAGAAAATATTTATAAATCTTAGCTTGTTGGTAAGATAGAATCAACTGAATCTTGATTAATCAAAAAATCAAACCAAACAAAATCCTATAAATCGACCTATCCCTTCCAATTTAAATTATAATATTTTTTATTGTAATGTTCTAGATTTCCTGTTACCTATACAAAAATTGCTTGAACTGTAAAGCTTTGAGGAAGTAGTAAATGTAATCCTTGGCTTCAGGGGCAACCTGTTTGTAAAGGTAGTAGTCTAATCTAAATCCTCTGAGTGTGCGCTAGACTGACGATGATGGTATGAATCCTGAGTGATCGGTAGTCCCCTTCACATCGGGTCAACAATAACAAGGTGGAAGCAACCCCTATGGTTTGAACCCTATGCTTGTCAATTACTAAAATAGTGTAGTTGTGACCAACTCTCCAATGTAACCAAAAACAAATGTAATCCTTGGCTAATTTAAAATTGTGGATAAAAAATTTATAGAGTAATTTTTTCTACTTTACAATGTGGCAACAATTTGCTTCTAGAAAGTCTTGAGGCATCCTTGAGGTATGATTTGAACATAGGGAAAGTTCAATTAAACAAATAAAATGAATTTACATGCTTAAATAGCTTAGATAAAAGCTAGAAATAGCTAAGATAGAAATAGGGAGAGAAAATAGGGGAGGAAAGAAAATTTAAAAGAAAACTCTCTCTCTCTCACCGCCTACCGTCCACCTCCTTGCCATCAACTTCCTTGTCGACCACACAAAGAAGATTAAATGCCAACATTCTCCCCCTTAAAGTTGAGAGGGCTGACAAGACAGTCTCTCAGCTTTATATATTGAGCTTTAGCAATGCCTTTGGTGAAGATGTCCGCCATGTTGTCCAAAGTGTTGCAATGTTTAAGCTCAACTACCTGGTTCTCCACCATGTCTCGGATGAAGTGATACTTCATATCAAAGTGTTTTGATCTGCTATGGTGGATAGGATTATATGCCAATTGAATGGCACTCATGTTGTCACAGTACAATCTGGTAGGACCACTTTGTCATTCTCCAATATCTTCAAGGACTTTTCTCAACCATAGAGCTTGAGTACTAGCATATGTGATTGCTATATACTCAGCCTCAGTAGATGACAATGCTACAACAGTATGCTTTTTGGAACTCCATGTAATTAGTCCCGACCCAAGACTAAAATAGTTCCCTGATGTAGATTTTCTATCATCTATATTGCTGCCCCAATCACTATCACTGAAGCCAACTAACTTTACAGAATTACATTTGTGGTAATGGATCCCAAAATCCAATGTACCCTTTACATATCTCAGAATTATTTTAGTTGCTTGAAAATGAAGCTCGGATGGATCAGCCATAAACCTTGAAACAAGAGAAACAACATACTGAATATCAGGTCTTGTGTTGGTGAGAAACATCAAACTCCCAACCATGCTCCTGTAAGTGGTCATGTCAACCTTCGGTGCTCCATCATCTTTGCTCAATTGGATCCCATGACCCGTTGGAGTTGCAACAGATTTGCATTGCTCCATGGCAAATTTCTTAATCATATCTTGAGCATATTTGTGTTGACATATGAAGATCCCTCTATCTGTTTGATGAACTTCCATGCCTAGGAAGTAATGCATTAAGCCTAGATCTTTCATCTCAAATTGTTTCATCATGGAGTGTTTGAACTCCTTATTCATCTTATCATTACTACCCATAAATATGAGATCATCCACATATAAACAAACTATGAGAATGTCTTTACCTTGCTTTAGGTAGTAGAGAGTAGGTTCACTTTTGCTCCGAGTGAATCCATACTCCTTAAAGTAGCCATCAATGCGAGAGTACCATGCTCTTGGTGCTTGCTTGAGGCCATATAGTGCTTTTTTCAGTTTGTAGACAAGGTTCTCCTTACCTTGTTCTTTAAAACCTTGAGGTTGTTGCACATAAACCTCTTCATCTAAGTACCCATTGAGAAAGGCACTTTTTACATCCATGTGCTGAATTTTCCACCCTTTGTGGGCAGCCAAGGAAAGTACTGATCTGATAGTCTCCTGTCTAGCAACAGGAGCAAAGGTCTCCTCATAGTCAATGCCATATTTCTGAGTGAAGCCTTTTGCTACAAGTCTTGCCTTGTGTCTTTCAATGCTTCCATCAACATTGAATTTGGTCTTGTAGACCCATTTGCATCCAACACATTTTTTTCCTTTAGGAAGCTTCACTAGCTCCCAAGTATCATTCTTTTTTATAGAGGTGATTTCCTCTTCCATGGCTTGTTGCCATACATCATGAGTGCATGCTTTCTCATAGCTAGATGGCTCTAGCTGTGCATTAGTCATTAAAGCATAATTAACTACATCTCCCTTAGGATCATTGGAGTCATCATCACCATACATATGCAGATTTTCAAGTTTTTGTAAAACTGCATTCATTTCACTAGCCTGACTTCTAGTGTATCTTTTCTGGAAATTCTTATCCAACATTTGAAAAGATGGATGATGTTGTAGTGTTCTTTTACCTCTTGATGGAGAATCAATATCCATAGGTGAAGAACTTACTGATCTTTGTGGAGAAGGACTTGGAGTAGTTGTTGATGTACTCAAAGTAGTACTCATACTTGGGCTTGGAGGACTTCCTTTGCTGTTTTTGGGCTGCACTTGCTGCACTTGAGAGGTACTTGCATCATGAGATCCATCATCAACAAAAAGTTTTTGATGACCCCATTCTCCCCCTTCATCAAAAATCACATCCCTGGAAAGTACAATTTTATGTGTTTTGGGATTGTAGAGTCTATATGCTTTGGTAGACTCACAATATCCAACAAAAATACATGCTTGACTCTTGGGGTCAAGTTTCTTTCTTTTCTCATCAGGAATGTGAGCATATGCAAGAGAACCAAAAACCTTAAAGTGTTTTACATTTGGCTTTTTGCCATACCATCCTTCATAAGGAGTGATCCCATCCAAACTAGAAGTAGGACTCCTATTCAAAATGTAAACACTAGTTCTAACAACATCAGCCCAATACATGTTACTGAGATGCTTAGATTGAAGCATCGATCTTGCCATTTCTACTATGGTGTGATTCTTTCTTTCCGCCACACCATTCTATTGTGGTGTATAGGCAGTGGTGAATTGCCTCTTTATCCCACATTCTTTACAATATTTTAGAAATGCCTTTGAAGAGTACTCTCCTCCTCGATCTGTCCTTAGACATTTTACAATGAACTCACTTTGTTTCTCTACATTATTCTTGAAATCTATGAAGCAATCAAAAGCTTCATCTTTGGTTTTCAAGAAATAGATCCAACACATCCTAGAGAAATCATCTATAAAAGTGAGAAAATAGGAATTATTACCTATGCTTTTTGTCTGCATTGGACCACAAATGTCCGAATGCACTAATTGGAGTGGATGACTGGCCCTCCATGCTTGTCCTTTTGGGAACTTGGATCTTGAGTGCTTTCCCAAAGCACATCCTTCATAGACCTCCTTGTGTTCAGAAATTTTGGGAAGTCCACATACCATAGCTTGAGAAGTTAACAATTTCAAGCTTGCAGAATTTAGGTGACCATATCTCAAGTGCCAAAGCACACTTGGATTTGCTATAGCAATACTAGCAAGTTGAGCACCCCCTGGTTCCCCAAACTTAAGGGGAAACAACCTATTCTTGGTCATAGGTACTTGTGTAATGACTCTATTACAATTGTTCTTATCAAAAATTACACATTTGCCTTCATAAAAAACAAGTCTATAATTTTTCTCCATCATTTGTCCAACACTAAGCAAATTATGTTGGAGTTTGGGGGTATAATAGATGTCATTTACCTTTTTGATGCCTTCTTTTGTTGGAACCTCCATGGCTCCAATGCCTTCAACTTGCAAAGCTTTATCATCTCCCAACTTGATTCGAGATTTATAGGTGGAATCCATTGTAGCAAAGAGTTCTTCTTTGCCACTCATGTGATTGGAACAACCAGTATCCAAAATCCAAGTGTCATTCAGATTTTGATCTGATTTTCCATAAGAAAGAAATAGATTTGATGTTCCTTCTTCTTCACCATAATTGCCATATTGACCGCTGCCTCCTTGAGAAGTCTTGGACCAACAGTCTTGAGCAAAATGACCGGGCTTACCACAATTGAAACAAGCTTTCTTTGTTTTGTCACCTCCTCTTCCTTGATTGCCATTTCGACCTTGATTTCCACCTCTACCTTGATTGCTACCTCTACTTTGATTGCCACCTCTGCTTGGATTTCCTCCTCTTGAGCTGCTTCTACCTCTTCCTCTTCTTTGTCCTCTGCCTTGGCCTCTTCCTGCACCCTCATTGGATGAGAAAGCTTTATCATCACCTCCATAGCTTGTTGAAGTAGATCCTTGTAATCTCTCTTCATGAGACATTAATGAACCGATTAGTGCATCAAAAGTTAGAGTGGAAAGGTCTTTTGATTCTTCAATGATGATAGCAATGTGGTTCCATTTATGAAGAAGTGTTCTCAACACTTTCTTCACAACCGCTTCAGGTTTGACTTCTTCGCCAAGAGTTTCCATCTTGTTGACAACTGCTTTGACTCTTACGCAAGTAGTCTCCAACTTTCTCATCTTCATTCATTTTGAGATTCTCAAAATCTCGTTTCAGGGTTTGAAGCCTTACTTGCTTCACCTGATCGCTTCCTTGGAAACCTTCTTTCAATGCTTTCCATGCATCTTGGGCAGTTAAACAAGAGGCAATCCTCGAAAAGATGCTCTTCTCCAATGCTGCTTGGAGATGATAGAGAGCAGAGGAATTGCTCTTTTGGGCATCTTTCTTTGTCTTCTTATCGGATGCACTCAAAGTGGTCCAATATGAAGGTTCTATGTAACCTTCTTCGACTATATCCCATAGTCCCTTGCCTATGAGTAAGGTCCTCATCTTGATGGACCAATACTCATAATCAAACCCATTAAATTCTGGAATGGGTAGATTATTATTGGATGCCATAGCTTTTGGAAATAAACTAGAAACACACTTTTTATTTCTCAATTACAATCAAAGCACTATGCTTTTCAAAGAAAGAATTACAGATTTAAATCAAATCTAACTTGATCTACTCTCTCGTAGATATCCTGTTCTACCTGCTGAGGTTCTCCTATCACTGGATTGACAAAGTTGTCAGCAACTGAATCATCGTCGTCACTGATAAGAATGATTTCGGGTGAATATGGTTCTGGCTCCAGTATTTCAACTGAGTCACTATCACTGAGATGAGTATTCTCTAGCTCCTGTGGTGCAACTCCTACAGATTCTGACTCCTCAAATCTGCTACCAAAGGAATTGTCTTCTGAATCAGCGTCATATCCTGCATCTGGTGCTCTTTGATGGGCTATTACAACATTTTGTAGTTGACTGAATACAGTATTCAATCCATACGTTCGAACTTTTTCATCAAAGGATTCGGGGTTTTCTCTTACTAAAAGAGAACAAAGGGCATGATAGCATCCGGTTGACCTTATCATGAATGATTGCAAAAATATTCCCCTTAGATGCAAAAATATTCCCCCTTAAAGCCTCTTAGGCTATTACAAAAAATTTCCACCCTTAAAGCCTCTTAGGCTATTACAATAATTTCCTCTTAGGAAATGTCCTCTTTTTTTTTAAATGTTGCAAAATAAAAAATTAATTTTATCTCTAATGTTAACTAATAATAAAATTTAATATTAATTAAAAAACATTTAAAAAAAAATTAAAAAATGTAATTTAATTAAGATTAATATTAAATTATTAATTAATATCATAAAATTAACTTTTAATTTTTTGCAAAAAAAAAAATATAAAAAAAAATTTTCAGGTCAGAGGGTTTCGAACCCGCGACCTAGGATTTTCAAGATCTTACCTCGTGGCCTCTAACCGGCCACGATGGCTCACCACCTGTGAGCTAAGGTGAAGGAGCTCACCTTTATATCAAATCCGACGCCTTCAATATAAAAAAAAAACTTATCTTTTATAACCCCGCGGAGATTCGAACCTATGATCGGGCGGGGGCAAAGACCTTTAGGCTGGCTCCTCGAGCCAATCAGGCCATAGTTCCTGATGTGAAGGGAAGAGAAAGATGTCCTTTTTATTTTGGTCTTCCTCAACGCAAGGAAGAAAAAAATTCTCGGGATGTTTATCCCACATTTTCCAGGAAGAGAATCAAATTGGCGTTTAAAGGCTTCAAAACGCACAAAATGTATCGATTGCCTTCGAGTAATAAAATGCCTCCCTTTTGTCATAGACTTTGACCAATCAAACAACACCACATCGCCTTGCCACGTCACCCCTACCACATCGCCTTACCACATCACCCTACTTTCCTCGATCCACGTGTCCTTGTTGTGTCAGCTCGCTACTTGTCCTTGTCTCTATATGCCACGTGTCCAACTCCAATCTAGTGGCTCATCACCACGTGTTTGTCAGGGTAGCTCTGTTGTCCACCACATCAGATTCCTCGACAAGTGTGCTGCCAGTTAGGTCAGCTTTGTTGTCCAGCCACGTGTCCTCCTCAGTCCTCCTCCGTCTGCCACGTTAGGTCCTTGATCTACGTGTGGCCTCAGTGCCATGTGTCCTTGAGATTCAAGCCTAGTGCTACCACATAAGTTGTGTAGCTCCTCTGCGGGCCACTCCTTGGGATGCATGCCTAGGACTTTGGCTCCTTTGTAGGTTGCTCCTCGAGATGCGTGTCTGTGGGTCCTCCTCGATCTGTGAGCCTATTGGATGATTAATACCCTAACCCTAACACCTACTCTAATACCAAATGAGCATAGGGAAATATCAATTAAAAAATAAAATGAATTTACATGCTTAAATAGCTTAGAGAAAAGCTAGAAATAGCTAAGCTAGAAATAGGGAGAGAAAATAGGGGAGGAAAGAAAATTTAAAAGAAAACTCTCTCTCTCATCGCCTGTCGTCCACATCCTTGCCGTCAACTTCCTTACTGACCACACAAAGAAGATTAAATTCCAACATGATTCAACCCCAAGTATAACCTTTTCAATTACCACCTATAAAATTGTTCCCACAAGAACAAGTTGTATACTTTTGTTGGTTGCCTACACTCTAACATTCATTTTGCAATATTACACACCTCAAATTTGTTCTACAACACATAGAGCTCTTGATTTAAAGTTTCATTCTTACCTTCTAATTCCTTGAGGACTTGTGCCCTTTATTCCAAATAAAAACATCTTTGTTAGGATCTCACTATTAAAAACAAGCACACTCACACAAAATACTAATAAATAACTCAAATACATCAAATAACTCAATAACACTATGCAGAAATCAAATGCAGAAATGGAACAATCTCACAATAACACAGAATCACAGGCCTCTTCAAGGGGGCAACCTCCTTCAATATTTCATTAGCTTGCAAAAAAGGATGAATTTGTACATGGCTTCATATATTTTAAAGAAAAACTTCATGCAACCCTACCTAAAGGATCAAGAGTTGGCTTACATGCAAAATGCCACTTGAGCTAGAATCTCCTACCTACCATTGGTTACAATCTTGATAAAAATGGTTACATGAGATGGCACCACTTGGCTAGAAATCCTACTTGCCATATACATTCCAGAGTATTACAAAATAATATCATAATGGGATCCCCCACGTTGGAAGTGGGTCATTACATAAGTAAATAAGAATTATAAAATGGTGTTAGGATATGATCCTATCAATCTTCTTACCCACCATTTCATAGTGGCATTATGGACGTCCAACTTGACCATATGATGGGGAATAATAACCACTGGATGCAAGACTTTCATTGGGTTTATTTACACCTCATAATCCTTCTATACAATGGTGCTTCTAGCTTATGCCAATAGTCTATCATCATCATTCTCTGAGGTCTTCTGTTATTATTTTAGAGCTCTTTTTGGTACCATTTCTAGTGCCTCTCCTAAATACTCCATCTATTTCAACTACTGATATCATTCCCTATTATTCTGACCCACCTCCCAGATCCTCGAGAATAAAAACAATCAAAGGGTTTTATGTTCCTTCAGACTAGTCATCCTCAAAAGGTGGGGCTTTTGGACCTTCCAGGTGATCTTGTCACCTTCTATATTTGGCTAACTCTTCCATGAGTTGGTCAACTTTGTCTTCTTTATCCTAAAGTAGTCTCCATAATTACTTTAACTCAAACTATTATTCTTGTAATTGCCCTAGAATTTTATAGGGTTAGGGTTTTATCTCCTGCAACATTATCTTTGCCCTCATTTCTACTTACTACAACATTTCTCTACAAATCATCGCTTCACCTTTACTAGTGTCTTCTGCCACAATTTTCTTCTTCTTTCTCCTACCATTACAAGATCTGATTCTTGTAGAGTGGTTGTTGGTTTTATCACTTCACTTCTCAATTTTCTTTGCCTTTCTTGTGCCCTTGATGTTTTGGGTATTGAATATGGTTGGGCTACGCCCTATTCACTCAATCTCGTCCTACATAACCATCTTCCAAGGTCACTAGTTACAGGGTTCTGCTAGGCTACCCTATCATTCATGTGCTTGGCCTTTAGAAGTGTGTGCAACATGTTATCCAATAATGCTTACCATTGGTCTTCTCCATATTCCCACTTTAAGAAGTGGTGCTTGTATGGTGTTTGAGGGGACCTATTTCCTCCTAGACCTTATTATCCATGGCATGTAAAGAGCAATGTAAGAAGTAAGGTAAATCTAACCTTAGTTCGGGCCTCATAGCTCCATGTCTCAGGTAAACTTAAGATGTTATCTAAACACTAGTGTGAATTGTTCATTACATATGATATAACGTGTGGCCTTAAGACCACTACATCACAAGGTTTTGATAGACTAGTCTACCTAATGCCCTTGCATATATTTTTGGCTTTCATTTCATACTTTGGGTAAGGGTCTCATTCCAATGTAAATTTTCTAAAAGCCTCTTGTAATGGAGACCAAGAACCAAAGAATATCTCATCTACACAAGGATTTCCATAAATTTTGCTTGAGGTTTTAACTATTATCTCAAATGTAGCACCCTTAAGTGTCGCCTTTCTCTCATGGAGATAATTAACAAATATTTTTATCAATATAGAATTGAACTTGCTAAACAGGTTTAAGGAAGCTCAACCACCTTATCACTCGAAATATGTCCACCACTTTGTGCTATTGGAGAAACCTTTTAATTGATTTTGGCTTTACAGTTTTTTTGTACACTCATTTTTTAAAGACATAGGTATCATAAAATAGGGTACCAATTTCTATGTAGTCTAAATTGGCAAGGGATGTGATGTGGTTGCAAAGTGTCAAAGGTGACGAGTTTTTATTGTGCGCTTCAATTGCATGCATGCAAAACAGTCACTTTCCATAGCCCTAAGTGATTTATGATCTATCTTCAATGTCGATTCATCTGTCGATGCCAAATCTGCAATAGGAAAGTGGTAAGTTTATCATTTTTAGCTTGACTTCACATGATATTTATTGACGTCAAGGTGACACATCAAATCGCTCTTCTTAATTTATGTCATGCATGACATGCATGTATCGATCGCGTTTCATCTCCTTCATGGCATGAGAAAATGTAGGTTTGATTCATGTGTCCACAAAATCTTCCTTTACACATGGCATAATTGTGCCTTTCCTATCTAACTACCCTTTACACATTATTTACTTCTCAAAAATATTGTCAGCCAAGTTTTCATCATGTGTCTAGTATCACGCCTACCTTCATTGTGTCCAACATGATGTGTTAACTACCCTTTACACATTATTTATTTCTCAAAAATGTTGCTAGCCAAGTTTTCATTGTGTGTCTAGTATCACACCTACCTTCATTGTGTCCAACATGACGTGTCCCCCTCATTTCCTTAGTAAAAGCACATGCTCATGCTTTAGACTGTTGCTTTTTTGGAGCTTTTCTAATGCATTTTCGATGCTTTTCTAGAGCAACTTGTTCTCATTTTTCTAGAGCTATAGGTGCCAAAAAAAAAGTTTGATACATTTTTAAGCATTGGAGGTGCTGCTAGTGGTCTTGAACTATTTTTATTACATGTTAAACTAAGTATGAGAGTGGGCCATGTGAATTTTAAGCATAATATTAAGAATAAATGAGAGAAAAAGAGAGAGCATACCTTATTGTTGGAGTGTGATTTGGATTTTATTTTGGCGAGATTTGAATTTTTTTTGTGCAGGTTATTATTGTGAGGAGACTTAAGAATAAAGAAGAAATAGTAAATATAATCACACACCAATAATATATATATATATATATTCAAAATAAAAGAGGCTCCCATCTCTAGTTTTCAACCTTCTTTTGCCTTGGTTGCATTCAGGAAGGATTTTCACAACCAAGTGATTATTTAAAAATTATACATACCAAAATTTTATTTTCATGCATGACTTGGCCTAATAATTCCAAAGAGATTTTCATCACTTGCTTTCTCTCTATTTTTTGAAATATAACAACTTAGTTGGTATTTAGGTTGGAGGAAGAAACTTCTCCAACCAAATGTAAACTTGATTGTGACTTAATTTGGGCTGTAAATTCATCCTTGGTGACCACCTTTTTGTATACCTTCAATATGTGTCCATTCATCAAAATTCATCATGTTGCATTATCGATGGGTTATGACTATACGACACCATTATCAAAAAATTGTTCTATTTGGTACAGACCCAACCATCGTGTGCATAATTTACCTTTGAAGTTATGGTAGCAAGAATCAAACAATAGTGCCCAATCACCTGGTTGAAACTTATTATTCTTGATATGACAATCATACCATTTTTTTGTGGTTGTTAGATAAGTTTTGTATTTTAGAGAGCCTCAAATCAAAGCTCATCTAGATGGTTCAATTGCTTTATCCTCTCAAGTTGTTCATGTGCTAGATCAATTTCAACCTCAAAAGTTGTGTGCAATGTCTAAAGCTCAAACTCAATGGGAAAGATTGGTTTCTTACCATAAACAAGTTCATATGGGTTAAAACCTATTGTAGACTTCCATGTAGTCTTGTATGCCCATACAACTTCTGTTAGTCTGTTTTCCTAATCTCTTCGATGAGAAGCCACCGTCTTCGTCAAGATATTTTCTAGCTCACGATTAGTGACTTCTACTTGCCCATTTGACTAAGGGTGATATGGAGAGGATTTTTGATGTTTTATTTGACACTCCTTTATGAATGCCTTAATTACCTTGGACATAAACTATGGTCCTTGGTCTAAAACAATCTTCTAAGGAGCTCCAAAGCGCTAACAAATATATTCACACAAAAATTAAGTACCATTTTCTTCACAAACATGTGTTGGAGCACAAACTACAATCTATTTTGTTTTATTTAGTTTAAAAATATAGGAGTTGTGTTGTAGTTGAGACATTACTTATATTTGTGGTCTTAAGTTATCTCTAATATGCTTATGAGACTTTGCCTTCTTTAAGTGGTTATAAGACTTTTCCTTCTCTAAGTGACAATATGATATTGAGAGATCTTATGGAGTTATTCCTTCCTTAAGGCTATTGCATATCTTTGTCTTATTAAATGGATTATTGCATTTTTTATTGTTATTTGTGGATGAATTAATTGATATTTCAGTATATTGTGGATGATATGTATTTATGAGAATAAAGTTTTGTAACAAGTTGATTAGAAATCAATGAATCCCTAAGGGGTACATGGTCATTTTATGTCACATACAAATTTTCATATACTTCTTGAGAAGACTAGGAAAGAATACAACTTTTGTTGGACGAAGGAATTGATTATTTCAGGTAATATGGAGTGGGAGCAATACTTGTGGCTTATCTATTTGAGTTAGACAACTTCTAAACGAGTAACTATAAAAAGGTTAGTGGAGGAGTTCATGGTCAAAGCTTCAATAGCAAAAGAAAAAATTCCTTTACCAAGAACAATGTCTAACTCTTTGTGCAAATCAATGACAATTGAGGAAAATTTCCATTTTATATAAGTTGAGATCTAGATAAAGTCAAAATATAAAATATTTTCTTTATGAGATTCTATGAAAGATATTTTTTTTCTACTTATTTATGATTGTTAATTTATAACAAATTTATTTAGAAAATGTGAATAAAAGCAAAAAGAGAAAATGGACAATAGTTCCATTGTTTAATGTTGAACTATATAATGACTAATGATGGAAGCAATTTATACGATGCTAGATTTGGCTAAAGATACCCCTTTTAAATAGTTTTGAAAATACTATCCTAAACTTAAATATGCAAGATTTGTTGTATCAATCTATAAATAAATTTAAATTGAAAATTAAAACTCTTTTATTATTTGAGATAACTATTATTTTATAATGCTGACTTTTATAACTTAAATTAGCTTTAAAAATCACTAACAATAGATAGATAAATAAATATTTATTTATTTGTTGTATAGGAAACCTCCCATCAAATACAAATAAAGTCAATGGAACCCCAGATGCCAACTTTTATAACTTAAATTAATTAAAAATTATGAAAATTTAATACATATATTTTTGTTGCATAAGAAACCTCTAATCTTTAACCAGTTGGATATAAACAAAATCAACAAAACCTCAACCCTCTAAAAAAAATAGAACAATAAACAAACATAAAAAAATGAACAAACATCTTCAATACCAATTGTTTTTTAATAATATCTAACAAAACACCCCACTCACCATTTTGCAAAGACCTTCTACTCCAAATTAGTATATTAAAACCACTGGGCCGGGTGTGACTAATTCCACCCAACCTTTTTTTTATGAAAAGCTTTTCACTTAATATAAAAACCTTTTTATTAAAAAAAAAAAATTAGTACATGAGTATGAAGTTTTAAGCTTGGGTGCATGCCACATGCATCCCAAAAAAAGTCCTTAAATTATAGTCCGCTAGTAGTAGAATGACGTTGACGTCCGGGTCAGGGTCGAAAAGAAAGAAAAAGAAAAAGAAAAAAATAAAAAATAAAAAATAAAAATAGTACATTAAAGGGCAACTAACTAAGAAGTTTTAAGCTTGGGTGCATGCCACATGCATCCCAATAAAAGTCCTTGAAATATAGTCCGCTAGTAGTAGAATGACGTCGACGTCCGGGTCAGGGTCAAGGTCAACGGAAGAAAAAGTTAGATAAATAAAAAGGCAATGTCCTTTTTGGTTAAAAGTTAGTTGAAGAAAACTCCTCAGCCAAAGAGATACAGGACACGAAATTCCGAACTCTCCTTTCGCAATAATTTTCCGTGGTGACATATACCATGACGTCATTCATATCACTGTAAAAATATATATATATATTTTTATTATTTTTTTAATGTTCTAGATTTCCTGTTACCTATCCCGAAATTGCTTGAACTGCAAAGCTTTGAGGAAGTCGTAAATGTAACGTTCGTATTGAAAAAGTTAAAGATTTTTTTTAATTTTTTTTTAATTTTAAGTAAATATCAATTAATACGGCAAATTTTTGTCCACGTAAACCTGTAATGAGCATTTTGACAGGTAAAAAACCCGATTCGAAGGGCAGGTCACGGCAAACATGCCCACCCAAATTAACATCATTGTCGCCACCACCTTTATTGCCCATTGACATTCTCGAACAAACCTCAAAATCGTCAGATCTCACGTCACTCTAAAATCATTAGCAAACGTATACTAAGCAAAAACATATACTAAGCAAAAGAAAACAGTATTTAAAATAAATAAAACGCCTATAAATATGACAAGGCTATTTTCGTTTTTCGCAGAGTCGGATTAGGCATTTTGCATGTTTAAGCCGTGCTTTGTAGATCGTTTGATTTCTGTTCCTTGAACAAATTAAGTGGTGAGAGCGTGATTCGATCTTGGATCACTATCATGGCGGAGGCTCTGGTTGTCTGTGTCAAGAGTGCTACTGGTGCCCCTGACAAGATTGGGGACTGTAGGTTTTTTAATTTTTAATTTTATTTTTTCAGTCTTTTCCCTGTTTTCCTTACATAGAGGGATCGGTAAGTTCCCCTTATCATCTCTCAGCAGAGTAGTATTCGACTTCAGGTGTTGTTATTATAAACCCTCCCACTTTTACTTAACCATGGTGACAATCCACTATACCAACAGTTTTTACTCTTCAGGTGTTGTTATTATAAACCCACCCACTTTTACCTGGCGACAATCCACTATACCAACAGTTTTTACTCTTTAATCATAAAATTACTTGTGCAATTTTTGCCCAATATTTCTGCTCACTCTTGAATGCGTGGAATCGACGCAAAAGCCTAAGAAGCCTTGTTCTCAAAACCCCATTTTGTTCTTTTTAAGCATGCGACGGTTCTTGTAGTTTTAAGAGGCGAGCGCGTATTGGTGGCAAATTTATAACCCCATTTTCAAATTGTGTTTTCTTGTAAATAGTCAGATGTGAAATGTGACGGGGGTAGATTATATGAATTTGAAGCCTCATCTGTGAGATTTTGTGTGTCAATGCAGGTCCCTTTTGCCAGAGGGTTTTGCTGACTTTGGAGGAGAAGCATGTCCCGTACGACACGAAGCTGGTGAATCTCAGCGATAAGCCAGAGTGGTAATGCTCTGCTTTTGATACGTTCTTTGATGCTTTGGCCGACGTCTGATTATTTACTTTGGATTTAGTTAAAATGCACTTGTAGAATTAATGGAATTTCTAGAGGCTGAATTGGGGATGTTGGCGAACAGGTTTTTACAGATTAGTCCCGAAGGAAAAGTTCCTGTCATTAAGATTGATGACAAGTGGGTGCCAGACTCCGATGTCATAACTCAGATTTTGGAGGAGAAATACCCGGAACCCTCTTTGGCAATCCCACTTGAGAAGGCTTCTGTGTAAGTGATTATTATCTTACATATATAGGGTAACATGTTACATATCCTGCATCAACATATTAGAACAAGCTTCGTACCTGCACGTGATCTTGACATTGCCTTTTGGTTTAAAGTTTATTGTAGTGTGGGTTAGCTTGAACTCATTTGAATATTTAAACCTAGGTCATGCCCAAATGTGACTTGTGTTCTTTATTAAGTGCCTCCCTCACCATTAGTGAACAACCCTTTGGACTGTAAAACAACAAAATTGGGGTGTTAGCTCATGTCTCTACTAATATTTCTCTGTTTAACGAGAGTGCATCCATTGCATGCTGGATCTCAATAGGTATGTGCTTGCTGCTTTCAGATAATTGAGGTTGAAGGGGACAAATTGTCATCTTTAGTTGCAATTTCGTTAGACCAATATGTTTTATTAATTTAATTGTCTTTAATTTTAGTTCTCTGCCCAGTTCCCAGGTTAGGGTAGATTGTCATTGCCTGAGAAATTAATCTAAACTAATATAAAATCATCTTTGCAGTATAGTTCATAGAATTGCAAGGGCAGGAAATTCAAGACATTGTGTACTCTACTGAAATCTGGCCTTATTGCAATTCATTTAAAGGATTTCAGCATCAAAATAATGGCTTCTGTTAAAATTAATTCTCAATTTCTCCTTAATATGAAATAGGCCTTGTTGGATCTATGTTTAGAGGGTCTGGACTAGGGACTTTCCAGCTTGGCTTGGCTTGGCTTATTTAAAGAACTATATTGACAATATTAAACCGATATTACTTTGAACTTTGAGGTAAAAGCTGGTAAAATCAACTAATTTATTGATAAAGAGGAGGCAAAAGTACGTTAAACAAGTATTGTCCACGATGGATAATACATACAATTTTCATAATTAAACTAGGCATTGGACATATCATAAAACCCCTTGGGAAGAGAAAATTTGTTAATATTTTGAATCAAAGTAGTTGAAGTTGAATATAATTCTTTGGTAATGTCAATAACAGATTTGGGAATTTCCATAGGGAGGAAAGGCTGCTTCATACATTTTTAGAGGGTGATCAATGGCTGGATAAATCTAATCATAATGCTAAGGAGATTTGCATCGCCATGTAGCAAAAGTAAATAAAGGAGTAAAGGTTTTATTACAAGGGGAGGCAAAGGTGGCTAAGGAGGGCCATGAGGAGAGCAATGACTTCTCAAGTGATGGATCCCATTGAGGGCTTGATTTGTTGTCCAAGACAACATTTAATCTTTCATGGCTGGCAATTGGTAGAAGCTAGCATGTGCCTCTATGGTTACATGGATCAAAGTATGTTTTGTTTCCCTCCAGTGGCATGTTGATATAAGAATAGGTGGCAATTGCAACTAGTAAGGAAAAGTGATCAAAGCAAAGCTGGGGTTGCTCAAGTCCTTATAGTTTGCAATGCCAGCTTGGTGCCAACCATCAGACCTAGAGTCCATTAGAGCTCATAAATTGATAGGTTAACACCATAATAGTTTATGATACTGTCCTCGCAGATCGTGATGTTAGCTCGATGCCAACCATTAGACCTTGGCACCCATTAGATCTTATGGATGCTGTCGAGCTGGTGTCACGATCTATGAGGACTTGTGCAACCCATGCTTTGCTTAGAACAAGAAGCGTGCATGGACAATATATATATTGGCATGTCTTTTTTTGCATTGCCCCATCTTCATGTTGGACAAGAGTTTTGTGGCTTTGTGGAGGATTGATTTTGTGTAAGTCAGGTGGGCATGCATGGGAAGGTAGGTGGGACTTCCTTCTCTCCTTGCTTCCTCTTATTTATGTTTCCTTTCCTAAATGCTGCACGTGCACACTTTCTTGGGCCAATGCTGATGTGCACACTCTTTCTTGGGCCATGCTGCGCGTGCACACTCTCTCTTGGGCCATACTACACATGCACATGCTTTTTGCTATGGTACGTAGGGATAGGTATATTGTGTTATGCGTGGCCCATGCCAACCATCCATAATACCCATAAACGATATAATATCATGTTCCAATGGCATGGTATGATGGTACCTAGGGATTAGGTATATTGAGATATGATATTATATTGTATAGGGGTATTATGGATAATTGGCATGGACCACACATAACCATAATACCCATATACAATATTCAATACAATATCATATCCCAATATACCTAATCCCTAGATACCATAGCATTTTGTTACACAACTTTAATACTTTATTCTAATTAACATAAATCATTCACTATATACTGAAAGAACCAATAATTATCCACACTAACACTCCACACAATGAGACATATATAGATAGCACCCTTATGGTAGGGCAACACCATTAATTTTCCTTAAGGAAGGAATAACGCCACAAGATCTCCCAAGATGAGAGGCCACTCCTTGGATAAAGATGATTACAAGAGAGTACTTGATATGAATGATTATTCTTACAACAACAATCTCCCTTCTTTATTTATTCATATTCTAATGCTATTTTGGGGAGGGTAGAACCCTAACCCTAGCAAACTCCTAAATCCTTATCCAACTCATTATTATAATATAATATTTTAATATAATCAACCTTGGGTTATGTGTGGCCCATGCCAACTATATCATATCCCAGTATACCTATCCCTAGGTACCATAGCACTTTCTTGGGTGGCTGTAGCTGGCATTGTAGGAGGATAAATGAGTTATTTTGAAGGCCTTTTGGCTGTGACATTTGCTTGAGATGAAGTTTGGGATTGTTGAACGTCTGGAAGCTATGAAGGAGTGGAGGACTACTCTAAGTTTTTTAGAGATGGAGGTGATCCCAAGGGAAGAACATGTGGAGTGGAGCTAAAGAGGATTGTAGTAGAGATGAGATAGGGGTGGAAAGGAATAGAAATAAAATCAATGAGTTTTTTTCTTTTGGCTGGTGGATGTGATCGCTAGGGAAGAACAATTGGAGTAGAGGTAAAGAGGATTGTAGGAGAGAGGAGACGGGGGAAAGAGGAGTTGAAATGAAATCAATGAGTTTCTTTTTGCTAGTGGAGGCAATCGCTAGGGAAGAACACATGGAGTAGAGTTAAAAGAGAATTTTGGGGAAGAAGAGGGGGAGAAGGGGGTAGAAATAAAATCAATGGCGTTTGATGGGGGATATTTGAGAATGGAGCAAATTACAAGTACTTTTGTCAAAAGAGTCACCAAGGTTCTAGACAAGGGGGTGAAACTGGCTAAAAGGGTGAAGTATGTTCTTTGGCTGTCCTTCTCAACTCTTTGGTTATTGCGTATATGGGAGCAGGTATTTTTGGATTGGATGGAAAATTTGGGTTTAGGGGAGCAGATTGTCTTTGAAGCAATCAGAGAGGTGGTTAATTAGAATTGCTAAAAGGTAGGCGTTTCTGGTTTAGCACACAAGCACGCTTTTTTCTTGTCATGCCACAACTTTTATGTGGATGTAATGAAGGCTAACCTAATCTGGGTGCAGAATGTACTTGAAATCCAATAGAGGAGGACCATTGCTAATTGTAAAATGAGATTCTCAAAGTCATGGTGGAAGCAGTTGTCATTAAGGTGTTCAAGAAAATGAAGAAAAAAAGGGTCTTGTAAATGTAAGCATGAAATGATGGGCATAAGTCCGACAGGAGCAGCCATGGAGGCTATAATAGGGTGTGCATGAGTAAGGCCTCAAGAAGATTTGTGTGCAAAAACTTATGTTTAGGCTATGAAAGGCCAGTGGATAGTGTTAGTTATAGTAAGTTTTCTGAATTATGGATATGAAAGAAATGTTTTGTATGGCTACACACCATTTTCTCCTTAGAGAAAGATTGAAGAACAATTTCCTAAATTTGAATAATATTAGTCTGGCATGACTAGCCTAACAGTAGGGCAGAGCAATTGCTGTGATGAGGACTTGGGTTTGATCCACGCTAGGTGCACTTCTTGCTATTGTGCGAATTGTGGGCCAAAAATGGGACAAGGCTGAGTGCAACTCTCAAGTGAATTATGATTGGAGAATCCCCTTGGTACTATGGCTTTCTCAGTCCAAGGGAACCCTCAATTGAAGGTGCACTTTCCACTCTGTTGTGTTGCTTTGGTTTACTGCAATGCGCTATGGTTGATGTTGAGATTCTTGTTCCCACTATTGCTGCTCCAGTTATCTATTGTAGCCTTGCCTAACCGAGGGGATGGTGATATGAATCTTCGTGCCCCTCAACACACATTACTTTGTAAAATTTGCTAGCCTATGAGATTTAGAGAGTACCCAGTGATCTGATTGTCATTATGTTCATGTATTCTAGTAACACGTACAAAATATCCACCAGCCTTAATGAATATCTTGACAACATTCTCATTGAGTTGTGATCATTATTCTAGTTATTATCAATCTCTGATGCTTCTGTAGATTAGACATTTAAGGTCTATCTCTACAACATTAATCTGCTGTCCAGATTCTGGTTTAATCTTTTTCCTTGCAAATGCAAAGGAGAATTCAAAATTACGAAACACATGTAAGTGTGTATTTATATACACGTCTGTATGAATTAATATATGTATGCATCCAGAGAGTTGACAAAATTTTCATAGAACTAGTAGCAAAACTACAGGAATGGAAATTGCTTTAGAGAGGACCATATTACATAATGGCACAATGAGGCAAAGAAACAGTAAACATCATAGATTCAAGTGATTTTCAAATGGAAAGGATTTATGCTTTGATGGCTTTTAAAACCTAGAGTTTTATCAAGATGATAATTTTTGTCAACCAGCAAAACAAATTTAGAATAAAGAAGTATCTTCAATGTTAATGTGACATAGGAAATGGATCAATTAAGGTAATATTTTCTAACTTTACAATTGTAATGTTTAAGTAAATTTTTATATTAAAACTACATATCAAGATTATATAATACTCTCCTTCAAGCCTCCAAAACATGACTGTCCTATCCATAATTCAAAAAACTTATTGTAACTAACACTATCCACTTTTTCTTTTTGCTACAAAACAATTACTCTTCATAGTGTAAAAGAAGTTTAGCTAGGACATAACAACCACCCATACCATATGAATACTTGTGCATCCTTTCGTTTCATGCATACAATTTAAAAGACCTATTTCTTTTTTAATGTTGTTGGACATTTGATTGACAACCATGTCCACAACTTTGTGACTCTCATTTATGAGATTAGCAATGTTCTTTGTCTACTGGGATTCAAATACATTTTGCAACCTGATCTGATGTGTAAAATGACATGATAAGCCTTCATTTCATCCCTTAAAATTCAATGTCATGACATGTAAATGTAATAAATGTGCTTGTGTACTAAACCAGCACCACCTTCTCTTCGGCAATTCAAATTAACCACCTCATTGATTAGGTTGGAGACAATTAGTTTACCTATACCCTAATTGTCCTTCCAATGGAGGAAGACCCCTTCCCAAAGGAGCAATAACCAAAGAGTACAGTTCACGTTTTATGGCTTCATCCCTCATCAAGAATTTGTATGCCTCTTTTGACAACAGCTCTTGTAGTTTCTTCTGCTTTCAAATATCCCCATCTGAAGCCATTGATTTCATTTGTATTCCTCTTCCCCTTATCTCCTTTCCTCTATTCTGCTCTTCACCTCTATTCCACATGCTTTTCCTTGGACAAAGCCTAGCAACTACTTCCACTGGCAAAATACTTGGAACCCTCCGCTCCCCTTCAACTTTCAAGATTTCAACAGTCCCAAACTTCATTGTCCCAGGCAAGCATTGGAGGGAAAAGGACTTCAATGTGTATTCTCTTATGATTCACAGCCAAAGCCACAAGAGACACTTCCCATGAAAGAGCCTGCATGTGCAGCGTTTGGGAAAGGAGATGACAAGAGGAGGTAGGGGGAGAAGGCAATCCCACTTGCCTTTCCCATGCATGCTCACCCGAGGGCCGACACACAGAGCTAGTCCTCTGAAAAAGCACAGAACTCATGCCTAACTCAAGGAATGGTGAAATGCAAAGAATGTGGAGAGGATGTGCAGTGTTTAGGAAAGGAGATGACTAAGAGGATGTGAATACTCACCAGACACAGTCAGAGCCAGTTTGCTGAAAAGCCACAAAACTCTTGCCTAACTTGAGGGTGGTGCAATGCAAAGAATGTGGAGAGGAATAGGCATGACAATACATAGTGGCCATGTGCACTTTCTTTGCTAATGGCAATTGCCACCTCTTCTTATACCTACATTCTCTTAGAGGGAGTGAAAACATGTTTTGAGCCATGCAGTTGTAAAGGCCCATGTTGTGTTCTATCAACAACCATTTACAAAAAGATTAAATGCTGTCTTGGACAGATAATCAAGTACTCAATGCGAGCTGTCATTTGAGGAGCAATCATTGCTTTCTTCATGGCATACCCTAGCTACCTTGCCTCCTTGACTTTTGTTAAAAAAACCTTCATTACATTCTTTATGATGACTTTACTGTGCCACAAATCCCCTTGGTGTGGTGATTAAGATTAATCTGGGCTTTAATTGCCCACTCAGAAAGTGTGAAGCTCAGAACTGACTGGCATTTCCTCCTTATTCAGAGTAGTAAATCGTGACAGTACTAGGTTCTCCTTTATTAAGTACTTAGTTTTGCAGTTTGGCCTTTATTGGTGTTGATATTTTTCTTTTCTGCCTTCTAAATTAAGGTCTTGTTTTGTGAATTTAAATTCTGAAAAGGAATTGGGTCCCATAGTCTGAGTAGGCTTATGGACAGCATGACATCTAGTTTATTGTTCAATCTAGCATTGCACATGTTATTTTTCCTTGATACCTTTGATCTGTGTATAAAAATTAAGATTCGGGTTTTAAACTGAAATGCAACAATAGGCAAATATATTTCAATGCAATTTCGTGTGTCACATTTGTTTTGGAGTAAACATAGATTTCATGACCATTTTATCTAGATTTGAGTGATACTTTGTTGTGGTTTTAAAGGTGTCTTGAATGTTTTTGTTGGATGTAGAGGATCGAAGATTTTCTCAACATTCATTGGCTTCTTAAAGAGCCATGACCCTAATGATGGTTCAGAGCAGGCCCTATTGAATGAGTTGTGTGCATTGGATGAACACCTGAAAGCCAATGTAAGTGAGAAATGGCACAAAAGTTAATTTTGAGATAATCTCTCTGATGCAGATATGTTTAAAAAAAATGATTGATATAGAACTGTGGTTTTAAGTGAAGAGTATTTTGAAGCTTGTTTGACTAAAGCCACACCATGTTATGTAATTGTACTATGGTCAATGCTCTTGAGATTTATGTAGGTCTTATCCCTAAAGACTTGACTGTGGTGGTCACTATTCATATCATCTATTATATACCCTCCAGGTTCTTAGAGCTTAAAGAATAAGGAAGTCTGTGTCAATTTGACAATCATAGCCCTTAGGAGGTATGCATTGTAGAACACCTAATAGTTGGATGGAAACTGTTATCCCCTTCAGGGTTTTAGAGGTTAAAGAATAAGGAAGTCTTTGTTATTTTGTCAATCATAGCCCTTAGGAAGTCTGCATTTTAGAACTCCTCATAGTTGGATGGAAAATGTTATCTTCATGTTATTATAGAGTATAGGATACATAACTTCAATATAGGACTTGAAATATTTCACCGGATATACTTGCAAAATGTTAATTCTTCAAGAGATCCTCTTAATTGCAGCTGCCTTTCCTTATTTGCAGTTTATTACGTAAAGAATTGATGTATGTTTCCTGTAAATAATTTTCTGACTCTTCAACTGACATCAAGTTTTTGGGCAGGGTCCTTTTATTAACGGGGAGAAAATCTCTGCACTGGACCTGAGCCTCGCCCCAAAGCTTTATCATCTGAAGATTGCTTTGGGTCATTTCAAAAAGTGGCCTATTCCAGAAGAACTTTCCCATCTTCACAACTACATGAAGGTATGTATAAATTTCTTTCAACTATTGGGAACTTTAATGTTTAATTCTGTATGCTTGCTGCTTGTTCTTTAAAACACAGTGGCCTGAAGGCTTTAATACATTGTTGAACCTTTTTCTGGTGTTTTTTAAGATAGAACTTCCAGTTTAGTCTAAATTATTTTATTCTGTTATGATTAGTTTTTTTAATTTTTTTGTGTGTGTAGCTTTGATAATTTAAACCTCTCATTACGTAGATGACACAGTTTAACATCCTTGTAGTTGATATATAGCAGCCCTGACATAAAGAATAGTCTTTTATATTATTACATAGATAGCTATAACCGCAATATCCAAAAGAACACTTTGTCTCACAAGCTATTGCCATACCTATCTTATTGTAAGCTTTGTTTGTTTCTATGATGGTGTCTTTCATCTCTAAATTCTCATTAACAATAGGATGTGTGAACTGGCACCTTCTGAAGCCGCCTTCCTGTATATATTCTGTTTTTTTGTTGACGATGTAGCTACTTTCAAAACTCTCTAGAAATGTTCTCTCACTTTGCAAGCAGCAGCCATATGCCCAAATTATAACATTTGAAATGTATTGCACTTTGTTGCAAAACATTATGTATCACAATTTGTTGCAAGACACAATGAAATTATTCTTCGTCTTACAAGGTGGGTTGGATGTACTCTTTGATGGAATGTTATTTTAGTGCTTCCCTAGTAAGCAATAAATAAAGTGTTCTATTTGAGCAGCATGCTATTTGCTATATTTGCATATAGAAATTGATTATAATGTATGTTCTCTGAAATCTGGTTGGTGCAGTTCTGGCTGCCTTTATCTGGAGTCTGATTAATCTTGTCCATCCAACAGCCAAATTATTAGCTTTGATGGTTTTTTATTTCCCTAGGATAAAGTCAGTAGCTTCAGCATTGCAAAGCCATGCTACTTGTGCATTGCGAAGCCATGTTTATATTTGACTAGTGTGTGTTGCCATTAGTGCCTTTTTTTTTAATGGATGTCATTGGTTTTAAATTTTTGGTTTTCCTCACTGAATATGACAATTTCTTAGCTTGATGGTTTTTCATTTCCCTAGGATAAAGTCGGTGTCAATTCAGCATTGCAGAGATGCTACGTGAGCATTGCGAAGCCATGTTTATATTTGACTAGTGTGCATTACCATTAGTGCCTTTTCCCCCTTAATTAAATGCTACGATTGATATTATTTGTTTTAATTTTCCGTTTTTTGTCACTGAAAATTTGAATGTCACATGTAGTCCCCCTGAAGTCATGGTGTCCTGGTTAGAGGTTGTAGACAATGTTTAGTCATGACACATGTAGTCCCCCTGAAGTCATGGTGTCCTGGTTATAGGTTGTAGACAATGTTTAGTCATGACATTCGCATGGTCTATTTGTGTTGTTCAGTAAATGGAGCATTATTTTCTTTTGCAGGCTCTTTTCTCTCGAGAATCATTTGTCCATACACAGGCTCCAGAGGAATATGTCATTGCAGGATGGGCGCCAAAGGTTGCAGGATGGGCACCAAAGGTTCATGCCTAAAGTCAGGGTATAGAAGAGCAAGTTGATATGTTATGTGTGATTTTTATGATGTGTTGAATCTGGAGTCAGTATTAAGCAATAATGTGTTGAATTTGGAAGTCAGTATTAAGCAGCTTGTATATGGTTTTGTTTAGCTAAACCTAAATGCAAATGAGTGAAAAGGATTCCCTCCTCTTTACTGGAGTTGTGATGAATGTCTGAATACAAATTCCCGGCCCTTATTTGACACGAGTTGGGGGATCATTTCATGTTTTGTGTGAATTAGCCCTCTATCTCTACTGTGTTGCTATGCTGTTTCATATAATGAGAATTTGGTAGCTTAAAACAAAGAACACATAATGGACAACATTTTATGACCTGATTATTCATTTTGAAAGATCAAATTATGTGGCTAGAAAGGAACTAATTTACTTTTAAGATTATATAAAGGCTGACATATTTGAGATTATTAAAAATGAATTAAAGGATGTATGCAGTCAGCACAATGGGAATGTTCCAAGCGTACCAACCATTTAAGTTATTGGATGAGTTTTAAAAATGTAAATTAGTGTTCTTGCAAGTTACACTGGAATAAAAAAATAATAAATGGTGTCTTATTTGTTGTATTTAAGGCCAACTGGTTCAGTTCAAAATTATTTTTCAGATATTACTTTTAAGCAGTGGTTTTAGTTGCGTCTTAAAATGTTGAGTTCTTTAAACTAGGTTGATCCAATGTGTCAGTTGGGAATTAGTATTCATGCAATTTACACTGGAATTGAAAAAAAACAAATGGTGTCTATTTTGTTGTAATTAAGTCCAAATGCTTCATGTCAAAATTGTGTTTGAGATTTTACTTATAAGCAGTGGTTTTGGTAGTCTTAAAATGTGAAGTTCTTTAAATTAGTTTGATCCTATGTGTTCTCGTTACGAATACAGAATGAACAAAGAGTGAATGAGCAACTTCTAAGAGAAGAAACTTAGTAGAGGCAGAGTTAAAAATATTAATCAGAAATTGGAGTTTTGGGCTACTTCTAAGAGAACAAACTTAATTGAGTCAGAGTTAAAAATATTAATCAGAAATTGGGGCATTGGGCTAGCATGTGTAAATGTAAGCTTTAATTCCCAGGGATTATTTGCTTAAACGAATTAGGAAAGAATGTGTTTTTTTAACGAAAAGAAAGTAGGCGGCAACACTAAGATTATCATTAGCAATCTGCATGCGTGTAGACCGTGTGGTCTACCCGCAAGGATGCCACTTGCATTATTGGGATCAATCCCGCTGCGGATGTGTATAAGAAATATGAAAAAAAAAGAAGGTTGGCATTAGCATGAGGGGAATGATTGAGTGAATATGGCACTTAACAAATTCTTATCACATTGGCAGAAAAAATAATATATGAAAGGATTGTAGAAGCTAAAGTATGTTCTTAAAGGTTGACAAAATGCTTATATTTGCAAGATCCACCATTTAACAAGATTAAAAAAGACACTTTATCCACAAAATTGAACCAAAAAGTTAAAAAAGAGTATTTTATTAATTTCATTTATTATTATTATATTTGAATTTGGTTATATGGGATTGAAATGAGCTCCATTATATTATCTTGTGACCACATACTGATATTGCAACTTGACAATTATTTGACAATATTCAAACTTGGGTTACCTCCTTGAAAGCTGAGGAATTAAATCTTTTGAGCTTATGCTATTTGATAAAAAAACTGTTTTTTCTTTAACTAATAGGCTACTAAAACTTTGTGGATTAAATTTGTTTGGTTGTATTATTACATGCTTGTCTTTGCATTATCCCATTATATCATTATCTTTATAAGGATTGTTTGAAAAAATAGATATTCATATTAATATATTATTAATAGCATTTAAGAAATTGATGAGTAGAAGAAAACATTAACATGTGTTTAATCAAGGAAAACTAACTTATGGTTCACATAAAAGCAAAGCAAAATCATACTTAAGTGAAAGAGGACACTTCCCATACCTTGTTATCTATAGGTGGATACTGTAAGCTATACTGCACCATCTCAGTTCATGGTAGATGCCTTAAGCTACAAGTCTATATTGTACCATCTCAATTCATAAAAATTTAGGGATAATATGTTACATGTTCAGATTGTCAATAATATGTCTAAAACATAAGTGGGTCATTCTTGACAAGTGCATGACTTACTAATTATACATTTTTAACCTTGAAAGTGGCATGATATGTAATGTGTTGGCATTTCAAAACTTATAAGTAGACCCTGACTTTTTTTTTGAGTAATACTTCTTATACACATCCAACATGGAAATTGAACCCGGGTCACATAACGGATAATGCAAATGGCGTCTTTGCTAATAAACCACACTCAAGTGGCGTCTAACAATGACTTTCTATTGAGAACATTTTCCAAAATAAGTCTTTCCTAATAAACCACCCTCGAGTGGCGTCTAACAATGACTTTCTATTGAGAAAGTCTTCCAAAATAAGTTTTATGTGTAATTTTATATAAATATTTCAAAAAAGATACTAGAATGCTAAGAGGAGTCACTACAATGCTAAGATATACAACAAACATGTTTTTTGCGTAATTCGTCTGTATTTTATGTTTAAATTGATGGGTGAAGTTTTTGAAATTTGTTCTATTGCATATATTGATTCCATTCATCTATTGGCTTGTCTTCCCTATTAACTCATGGCATACCAAGCATATATGTACATGTGTCTATGAAAATAAAAATTTATTTGGAGGGGTTTGATGCAAGACTGGGTGTGCGTTTTTCGTAAGGGTTTCAGTGGGAAAATCCTGTCTGTTGCATTAACACCGCCTTGAGGCGGTGTTAATTCACCCTTTTTAATGGTCAGCCGCTCATGCAAATCGGCTCCATTTATTATGAGTCTGCTGGAGAGCTCAATGGTACCGGGAAAGCGTCCCGGCAAGTTCATTCTGACAATGTATCACGAGGTAAATGCTCTCGTCCCCGAAGTCGTTATTCCTTTGCATGAATTCCATACACCTTGTGAATGGTTTGAGAGTCATACCCCGGTGGGTTATTTTTTGGGTCGTATCCCATATGATACCCTTATTCGTTCATGGGTCCAAGAAGTTTGGGGCCCATATGGAGTCAAAGTGGAGAATGTACAAAACCTTACAAAAGGGTATTTCCGTTTTCGCTTTTCATATCCAAATTCGCCACTGTAAGGTTTTGTCTAGGGGTCCATGGACTCGTCCGTAATTCTCTGTTGATTTTGCAACCATACTCTCGAAATTTCCAAGTCAATGATCAAGCTGCACTGGAAGTCCCGGTGTGGGTTGAATTCCCCGGTCTTCCTATTCCTCTTTGGGGTTTTTTGCAGACTTTAGTTGCCACCTTAGGAAAGTTTGTTTGCCTTTAGCCAGAAAAGTTTTTCTCCGCTCGACCCACTAGAAGGGTTTGTATCAAAGTTGACCTTACTAAGGATTTGCAGGAGTTTATTGATATTAAAATCGGGGACCAATCCATAAGGCAAAGAGTTACCTATATCAATTTACCCAATACCTGTTATCGGTGTCAATCTGCAGCTCACAAAATTCGGGAGTTCCCTTTGATGGAATGGAAATATAAGGCAAACCCCTCGCCCACTCCTGCGGCTCTTGCTAATGGCTCGCGGGGAAACACTGAAGAATGGACTATTGTCTCTAGCAAGAAATCTCGTGGTACTAAGCAACAAGAAGCTTCGATTTCCATTGTGCAACCTACCCCTTATCCTTCTCAAGACATGCAAGCTTCGCCGAAGTTGTTCGTAATCCTCTTGATACGGCCCCTCCGGTTGTTGACATGCAACCCCCAATTCCACCAGTGTCTCAACTTCTTTGGTCGGGCCCTTCTTTGGCTTCAGTGGTGGTAGCTCCAGATAATTCTTCGATGGAGGAGGGTCGGGCCTTGAAGGTCCGTCGCTCTTGTAGCCCTATTCAGAATGATAAACGTCGACAACTAAACAATGATGCTTTCCATGCGACCTCCAACTATTTTGGCTCACTTACAGGTTTGGGTGATGCAGAGGATGTCATGGAGATCATGCATCCTGACAAATCCCAATGATTTTTTTATCATGGAATGTTCGAGGACTGACGGACCCGATCAGAAAATATTTGGTCCAAAATGAGATGTCAAATGTTTCTCGAATGCATGGAAGCCTCGATATTTTATGTCTACAAGAAGTTAAGATTTCTGATTTCAATCTGTAGTGTACATGTGATTTTTTGTGGCCACGAAGTACCTATTTTGCCACAAAGCATTCCCCACGAAAAGGAGGAGCCGTCACTATCCTTGGGCCTCGATTACAGAAGAATGTTGTGACTTGGGGTGTTGACCCATCCAATCAAGTTATCTGGATTTTGCTCGAGATCTGTGGAAAACTGCTTGGGGTGGTTAATGTGTATGCCTCAAATGTCACTTCTAACAGATGCAAGTTGTGGAGATGGCTTGCCATGAATATGCCATTTGCCACTTGGGTGCTCTGTGGAGATTTTAATATGGTGGAGAAATCTTCTGATAAGGTCAGTCATGTCCTGACGCGGTGGTGTTTAGGTGAAAGAGAAGCTTGGTTTTTTATGAAAAACAAGCTTCGCCTTTGTGACCCTAATTCCTGCTTCTCGCCTTCTGACTTCCCGCAGGCTCTTTGGTACACCTGGTCCAATTTTCAAGCTGCTTCTTCTAGGGTTTTGGTAAGATTGGACAGAGCCATGATTTCTGAGTGTGACAACTTTCAATTCTCCCGTCTTTTGCCTTCTTCACCGTATGTGTTGACTTTGCCTGGTACTACACTGTCTGATCATTCACCTATTTTATTCTCGGTGGCAATGTTAAACTTTCAACCTAGAGTGCATTCTTCATAGTTTTACCTAAATGTTTCTTTTTGCATAGCTTTAGCATGAAAGCTCATATATGCCGCATTTGGAATTTGATTCCTAGACATGATGGTATTTCTGGAAGGATTGAATTGTGGAATGCTGCCATTCAACGAACCACTAAGGTGTTGAAGTTGCAAAACGACGAAAACAGGCTAAGTCTGCCTTGCAAAGTGAGCTATCCAAAGCCTGTCTTAGGCTTGAAGCCTCTCCTTTCAACTCTGTTGCTCAATCCCAAGTTTCTTCCGTTCGACATGAGCTAAAAAAGGTTGATTTGTATAAAGCCAAGGGGTCTCAATTACGTGCTCGAATGCATTGGCTCAAAGTGGGGGACAAAGTGACCAAAGAATTTTTTCAGCGCCTCAGACCTCCTGCTCAACATTCTCAGTTTCAAGCCATTCAAGATTATGGGCAGAGATTTACAGATCTTTCGGACATTGTCAAAGTATTTGTTTCACATTATCAAGGTGTTTTTGCTTCTCAACCCCTTGATGATGCTAGAAGGCAAGCTCTTGCCGATTGTACCGTCGTTGTCCCCAACAAGCTTTCTCCCGAGCAAATGTTATTTTGTGACACTCTACTTTCTCTCGGAAGATCTAAAACCGCCTTGTCACTTATGGCCAATGATAAGGCACCCGGGCTTGATGGCTTCCCATGTGAATTCTATAAAGAATTTTGGGATATGCTTGGTTCCGATCTCCACAAAGTTTATCTTGAAGCCCCGCAATGTGGTTCACTCGGGTTCCATTATTAACAAAGGCAATGTTAAATTTATTCCTAAGTCCGGAGATCCCGAGCTCATCACCAATTGGAGGCCGATCACCCCCGCTTAATGTGAGCTACAAGATTATTGCTAAAGCCCTTGCGCTTAAGCTTAAATCTATTATGCCTTTGATTGTCAGACCTGAACAAACTGGCTTTGTTAAGTGAAGATACATTCTTGATAATGTTTTTGCTATCTGGGAAGGTATGGAGTGGGCAAGAAATTCTGAACAAGATGCTTTATTCATTAAGATAGACTTTGAGAAAGCCTATGATAAGATGGAGTGGTACTTCATAACTGCCATGCTTCGTGCTCTAGGTTTTGGGCCAAGATTTGTGAGCACCATTCTTATGTTATTTCAAGATGCTTCAGCTATTCTTACCTTGAATAATAGTCAATCTCAGTCAATTTCTCTTGGTCACTTTGTGAGATAGGGGTGCCCTCTTGCTCCATCTCTTTTCATTCTTGCTACAGAGGCTTTTGGCTATTTGTTGGCCCATAAGATGGTTGAAGGATTAATCAAGGGTATTGCTCTCCCTAATTCTGACCGTCATTTGGTCAATGGTCATTTTGTAGATGATTCCTTCTTAACGCTTCAAGAATATGAGCAATATCTTTCCTCGGCTATTAGTTGCTTAGAGGTGTTCTGTTTAGCCTCTGGTTCTTCTATACAATGGAAAAAAACATTCTGTTTTCGACAATCTCAATCTCAACTGCCACACTGGTTACATCAATTCCAATGGACTTGGATTCATCCAGGTGAGGTGTTTAAATTTCTTGGAATTCCTTTTGCATTTCATGGTTCCTCTCGCTCAATTGTGGCGTGATGTTATTGATAAAGTGGAAAAGAAGCTTTCTTACTGGACTAGTAAGAAAATTTCTTTGGCAGGAAAATTTTAGATTTGTTCTAATGTTTTAGCCACTACCCATGTCTATTATTCATCTTGTTGGGTTCCATCCAAATCTTGTTATAAAAAACTGGATAAGCTTCTGAGAGACTTCTTGTGGGCCAAAGACTCTGTCAAGCAAGGTTTTCATCGGGTAGTCTGGGAAATTTGTTGTTTGCCCAAGGATTGTGGAGGCATGGGTTTGTTTGATTGTCACCGACAAGGTCTTGCCCTTTGTGCTAAATGGATCACCCGATCTTTAATTGGGGATGAATCTTGGAAAGTGCTGGTCAGGCATTGCATTTCTTCTAGTTTGCTTCAGGGGAAGAAAATTTGGAAAGGGGTGGGATTGCAATCCATTCTTACTGCCCCTATCCCTATTAAAGTTAAAGGTTCTTTTGTCATTTGGAGTATTTGGAAAGCCTGGGAGGCCTTCAAACCCTAGCTTAGTTGGAAAGGGAGTTTTCGCAAAGAAGGTGCCTCTTTGTATTCCATGAATATTTGGTGGTCTCCTGTTATCACTTGGCAAGGTTCTCCCTTAGCTCTGGTGCAGTGGGTCAGAGCGCAGAGGTTCTATAAGCGTGGTATTGCTTCCATTTTTTATTTCTTCTCCCGACATGCCAAGTGTTGGATACCCTGGGAAATTTTTCGTCAAATTCACAATTTAAATCCTGGTGATAGAGACACTTATGAGGTGGTTATTGATAGTATTCTGTTTTCTATTTGGAGCAAACTACATAAGCATTTTCAAAAATCCTGGTGGTCAGATTGGTGTTGGCCTGGGGAGCTTCCTATTTTGCAATATAAAGCTCATCTTGGTTACAAATGGCTCACCCCACAAGTTCCAATGGTTGATAAGCTCACTCTAAGATGGAATTTAGTCTCTCTTCCCTCCCAATGGAATAAGAGGTTTCAGATTGCTTGGGCTACTTATATTGAACCTAAATAGAGTTTTTTTGCTTGGAGTCTCTTACATCAAGGGTTACCTGTTGGCAGTAGGCTCAAGCATCTGGGTGTTCATAATCTCATTTGCCCGATTTGTGGACAAGCGGAAGATTTACTGCATGTTTTTTGGTCTTGTGATCGGGCTCAGTCAGCTTGGGAGTGGCTTCTTGAAATTTTTAGACCTTTTATGCAGGAGGATTTTACTTGGGTGCATGCTATTTTGGGTGACCCTATTGCTTTTTCCTTCAACTTGGATGTTGTTTGGAATATTTTTAGAATTGTTACCTTGTTTTATCTATGGAAGTATCGGAATAGAGCTATTTTTTCTTAGCAAGATGTCGGACATGTCTTCTCTGCTGCTGATAAATATGATATATTCTTTGATTGTTGGTTACAAATTCAAGTACAAGTTAAAAAAGTACATGTGGAGCTGTAGTACTTGCGTACCCTCATGGATCATCGGGGGAATGCACCCTGCATTATGAGTCATGTGCGTCTTCCTTCCCCTTCCAGGTGGCAATAATTTCTAGACTTATTTCTTTCTGAATGCATATTTAATACTGTTTTGACAGTTGTTATTGGTAGTTTGTGGGCTGTTTCTGACACTCGTGTATACTCTTAACCACAATGGTTAATGTATTGATTTACGGGGTGTGCTAATCCCACCCACCCTTTTTTGTATGATTAAACATTATTTTATTAATATAATGGCTTTTTCATCAAAAAAAAAAATTAAAGTATAATGAATCATGGCTTTTCAGGTTTTCATGATAACCACGCTCCCTAACCATTTTTACATCTATAATGAATCTTTGAGACTATTTCAAAGCATACACGCTCCCCAACCAATGATTTTTTTTTGTTTGCATCCAATCATTATAGGAATAATGTATGGGCGTGTCAAAACATTACACTCCCCAACCATGGTGATTTTTTTTGTTTGCATCCAATCATTATAGGAATAATGTATGGGCGTGTCAAAACACCTCCAATCATTATAGGAATAATGTATGGTTCTTTTTATAGATTTCATTTTAAAATTCGATCTAAACTTAACATAAATTCAAGTTGAAGGATAAATTGTAGTATTTGAATTTGCTAGGAAGGACAATGCTGATTTTATTCTTTTTAGAAAATCAAAATATTGTTTAAAGAGTTGTAAAGGCTTCAAAGTTTACTCTTGTTGTTGCTTCCTTCTTATCTAGCTCTCTTCGCAATACCAAATCTAGGGACATATCATCAATAAATGGTGGTGATTGAAGTTGTTGCTTCCTTCTTATCTAGCTCTCTTCACAATACCAAATTTAGGGACATATCATCAATAAATGGTGGTGATTGAAGTGAAGATTACTGTGTAAATTTACAAGACTTCAATGAAGTACCTCCTCTAGATAAAGCTAGTTTTATGACCGTTTTACCATGATTAAGTGTTGTACCAATGAAAATGAATTTATTAATGCATGCACCAAATTGAAGAGTTCAAGTATTTATTCTAGTGTGGGTAAAAACAATGCATTCTAACACAATTTTAGCCTACTTTATGACACTAGTTTATTATAAAATGTAGTATGCTCAACTTCATCAAGGAATAAGTGGTACTTTGGTTGAGAGCTAGAAGGTCTAATTTGAAAAAACATTGTATATAAATTATAAATTAGAAATATAAATATCGTTTAATAAATATAGATAGAGATATTAAATTAGGTATTTTAGTAGAGATTGTCATTTTATAGTTTTTTTTTTGATGAAAAAAGTAAATTTACATTAAATTAAGATAAAAGCCATTACAATAATATAAAGTGGGTGGGTTAACACATCCCATGGGGAATCAAACTAACCCTCATTGACAAGGGTTAGGAAACAAAGGCGTCAACAAAACACAAGTTTACCATTCATGACCATTGATGATCATTACATCAAAGAAAGCATATCATATGGAGTAATGTGCCCTGACGTGTTGTCCTGCATAAACTGCTAGTGATAATGGGATGAGAGAACTGCTAGTGATAATGGGAGGGGAATCCACCCCTTTGCATCACGATTAAGGTCTTCAGTACCCATGTTGCTCCAACCAACAACTGGCCTAGGTGAAACTGGTTGAACATCATCCCATCCCCCAATTTGGTGAGACGAACAAGCAATGTCAACATTAGGTTGCTTCTTGATTGGCGAGGGTTGGGACTAATGCTTTTCTATAGGAGCACTTCTTACATATGATGGAGACCGACGACGAGAGCGAGATCAAAAACGCTCCTGAGAAGAGCACTCTGGGGGGATCTAGTTGACTGTATATGGAGCATTGGCCCAATGCGCCAAAAGAACTTGCAGGTGATCCAACTTCATAGCAACTTTGTTGTCTTGAGTACATATCTATAGCCACGTCATTAAAAACTTCTATTTTTTCAGCATGAGTAAATGTGACAGAAGGTGTATACTATTTAAAAACAATTATGTTACAGGTCTTCAAAATATGAAAGAGTAGGCTAATCCTGAAAACCTGCCACACTTCAAAAAGTGGGAGACAAAGTAAAAGAGTCCCCAAGAAGAGCTTGGGGCCAAGAAACTCTTGTAGTTGTAAATGGGAAAAAAAAGGAAAGAACCCATTCCCAAGCTTGCCTAGATCTTCTGCAATTTTAAAAGAGGTGAGTACAAGACTCGGGTACACCACAAAAAGAAAATTTAGGATCAGGAATTCCAAGGTGCTTCAAACGTTCTCCCAAGGGAAGACCTTAACACAACAAGCTCCACACAAAAATAGATTGCTTGGGTTTAACATAAGTAGCCCAAATATTCTAAAATATAGAGTTTCACTTAGTCCTTATAGAAAATAAGTCCCAATGCTGATTGAGCTTAGGCACCAGAGGAAGATGAGGAGATAACAATTTATACCCCAAACGAGCCTTATAATTAAGAAAAGAAGTGTCAACATGCCATCTCCAGTCTGACCACCAAGGACATTGCAAGCACACACCAATCTTGTGCAACATAGAAAAAGGGGTGAGAGAAATAACATCATTATAAGTATCTTTGTCCGCACCATTCATATTGAAGGTGCATTTGAACTCATTTCATGGGATCCAATTCCTGGTTTGGCGAGAAAAGAAATCAACTATTGTAACAATACCATTTTTGAAAAACTGCTAAGCATGAATCCATTGCACCCAATCTAAGGGAGAACCTTGATGAAGAAACATGGGGGACCACCAAATATTCATAGAATTGATGGATAAGCATTTACATAAGCCATCCCCTCTCCAACAGATCCAAGGAGTGAGCTGCTGCTAGGATTTCCATATACTTTTAATAACAAAGGAGCTAGAAATATTAACAAAAACCGGAGCAACAATGATAGAGGAAACTCCAACCCTCTCCATGCTCTTCTTTTATAGATTTTTATTAGAATAGAAAAAGTGTGATTCATGGATAATTCTAAATTACATAAGTATTTACATAAAATATTTTACAATTATGTCTTCTACACAAATGGATTTAGGTCAATGCTGGAGAATTTTACATTATTTGGTACTTTGTAAATATTTGTTCATCTTTTGTAATCATTAAGTTTTATCATTGTTAGAAGGTTAATGAGAATATTTCTCATATGAGAAATATGAAGAGTCATATCTCCCATGAGTTTGAGGAGATGAAGAGATAGTTGAAGATAAAATATCAAGAGACTCTTTGTAAAGGCTATTTGTAAGAATAGCATGTGAGTTTGTTTGTAATAGAATTTCAATACATTACTTTGTGAATATAGTGTGATTATGTTAGTCATGGCTTGAATATATGTCTGTCTCAATTTGATATATTGTGTGAGATCTTTAACCTTGCCTATTGTTGAAGCTAGCTCATTTGCTATCACTTGTATCAAAGTTGTGGTTAGCAAGCCAAAGGAGAAAGCACAATTAGTGAGCTAAGGAAAGAGAGAGCCATGGTAATCCTATGGTGTATTATTAGTGAGCCAAGGAAAGAGAGAGCCATGGTAATCCTATGAGTGTATTATTTTTTTAGCTGAGTCTATCTTGTGTGTGATCCTTGTTTTTAGGCCAACAAGTTCTATACTTGTTTGAGAGATGGAGTAAGAGTGCAAGAGAGGAGTGAATCGGCCCTAAGAAAGTAAAATGACCTTGTGTGACAAAGTAAGATAAAAAAGGTAGTAATACACCCAAAATTTTTATATTAGTTTGACATTCCATTTATTGAGTTAATAATCCATTGCCTTACGTGGTCAAAATTTGTCGAGCAACAAAAGTCTTATCATCCAAAGTTTTGTTTACAACATGCAAAAATAAATTCCTACTTTTATTGAGAGATAATATGAGAAACAAGCTTGAGAAAAGTTTGATTTACCCAAGTAGAAGGTAGAATATGCCTGTTAGAGGAAGTGCAAGCAAGAGAAACACATGCAGGAAGAAGTGCAGGTAAGAGACAATGCCTGCTGGAAGAAGTCCTTGTAAAAGAAACACATGCTAAATAAGAGAAACATTTGTTGAGTTGCTAGGTCGAATACTTTTAAATTGTTGATATGATGGATGAAGAAAGACGTTGAGTTTTAGAACAAGCCTAGCTTAGACAAACTAGAGCTGGAAGAGGAATCCAAAGATGATTTGTCAACATGGTTGCACAAAAATTAGAGTTGTGGTGTCATTTTAAAGTCCATAGGGAACACAAAATTGAATATTTGAGCACACACTAAGGTATTTTTTACCTCAAGTTTATTTATCAAAATCATGAGTGAATATTTAAATGAGATTTAATCTCTTATAAAGGAAAAGATTGAAAAGGGGCATGTTATAAAGTAAAATTGAGGAATAATTTAAAAGAATAAAAAAGAATTCTCTTTAAAGAGACAATGAAGAGATTAAAAAAATTGAAAGGAAAATATTTGAGAAGAAATTTAAAAGAGAAAGAAAATATTGAAAGAGAATATTTGATTCAAAGAATTTATTAAAAAGGGAAAGAATATTTTTAATTTGTTGGCTTAGTGAATGAAATTGAAGAAGACTTGATAATAAGAAGGGATTATAACAAAAAGGTCAAGGCAAAAAGAAATAAAATGATAAATTATCGAAAGGAAAAACTAACTTCCTCTTTGAAAAAAAAAATTATGTTTTGGAAAATTTCTATAAAAAATACTAGGGAGTCACAAGGTTTTCTACTTAGAGATTATTTTTTTTAAGTTAAAGATTCCATCATGAATTTTATAGACAAAGTACTAATGACCTAGACATTTAAAAATTCAAAAGAAAATTATTGGTATATTGACTCAGAAGCAAGCAAACACATGACTGGAAACAAACATTGGTTTGATTCTTTTCAAGTAGGAAATGACAAACCAATTACAATTGTAGATGATAAAACTTATGAGGTCAAAGGCAAGAAAATGTTTCAATCAATCTACTTGATGAATAGTATATTTTTTGTACCTAGGTTAGCTAATAATTTGTTATTAGAGTCCCTGGCTCATCCCGGGTCATCCCACTCTAGGAATGCTTTGTAGCAAATGATATCCTTGGGGGGAGATCCTTATCCACTTTCTGCTCCCTTTCCAGTAGTTTCAGGGTTTCCCTACTTGAGCCCTTGGCCTGGTGCATCCCAGGGTTCTTCTAGGGTTTCCTGCATGTTTTTGGGATCCCTTCCCCGATCTCCCTCAGGCTTTCCCCTAGGGTTTTTTGTAGGTTTTTTGCTTGGATCTGGTTCCCAAGGCCTCCTCGATCGGTGGTGGTGGAAGGTTGGATTTTTGACTACTTTTTAGTGTGTCCTGTGAGGTCCTCTCTGCTTCGGGGTTGGTCTGGGGGGCCAGTTTCCTTGTTTGCTAATGACTCCTCTCTAGGATGCCTTTGGTTGCTGTTGGTCCCGTCCCTTTGGGTAGGGCCCTTTTTGGTTTCCTGTTCGGAGGCTTCTTCTTATTGGATCTACGTTTTGGTGGACACCCAGGGCATTTGTTGGCCTTGGGGGTGGGCCTCTTCCTTTGCCTGGGTTGTTCCCAGTCCCAGTCCCAGTTCCCTGAAGCTGTTCGTGGGCAAGGATTGGGGGTTCCTGGTCCTTTCTCTTGGGGTTCTTAGGGTTTCTTCTGCATGTCTCGATCTTGGGAAGGGGTTCATGATCAATGCATGCAGACCCTGGCTACCCTAGGTTGGGCTTTCAAGGATCCTATCTTTGTGCCTGTTGTCGCTTCTCGCTTGGGATCCTCAGGTTTTTTGTTTCAGTTCTTGTTCGGGGGCTTCTGCCTTTTGGTCATGCTTCTCGATGGACTCTCAGAGCATGTTCTTGGCCTTGGGGGTGGGCCTCCTCCTGTTCCTGAGTGGTTCCCAGTCCTAGTTCTAGTTCCCTAGATCTGTTCGTGAGCGAGGATGGTGGTTCTTGGGCCTTTCTGCTGGAGTGGTTGGGGCTTTCTTCTATATTATTTGGTCTGGGGTTGGAGATCAGTGTGTTTATAGTTGTGGTCCCTTATTCCTCCTTTAGTTTTGGATTTTGGAGATCCTTTCTTTGTGCCTGTTGCTGTTGTCCCTGGATCCTTCCTACTTCCTCGTATTTCACCTTGCTGTGCATGGGGATATCTTGGCATGTAAATATCCCCAGTAGTGCTTTTCCACTTTACAAGCTCAAGCGAAGGCTTCCTTTCCTAGGTTATCCCTCTGCTACTCCCTAGACTGTATCTCGTTGCTGCTTGCTGCTTTGCTCGCGTGACTGCTTGCTGCTCTGCTACACCCTGGATTGCATATCAGGTCATCCTTGGACGATGATCCTCTCCAGTTTTCTAAAATTTCATGCTTTTGATTTTTGGGTAGGTTTTCTGGTTTTAGGTTATTCTTGGCCTTCTCGCACTCCCTTCTCAGGTCTGGGCAGATGCGCTGTATCCACCCTCGAAAGGATCCCAGACTGTTGTATCCACCCTCGGGAGGATCCCAGACTGACAGCAACGGGAGGATGATATTTTGGCGAAGTGGGTCTCACTAGTTGATACTAGAATTTGGTATTTCTACTGGATCAAGGGTTTTTTTGGCCCTTTCCCTTTTGGTTTATGTTTATTTTCATGTACTAAGGCATTGCCTAAAATCTCGATGCTACAACCATTTTTGTTATAAGGTTTTGGGATCCTGTTAAAAAACCCAATTTGTATATAAACTCACTTAGCAAAAATAATAATTTATTATTAGTATCTCAAATGCTAGATTGAGATGGTCTTAGATAGGAATTTGATATTGTCTTGGGAGGGAGATGTCGATGGGCGGGAAGTCGTCTACGGGGGAGCTCGGGAGCGGCTATGGTTTGATCCTTGTGCGCAGCGAAGCATTCGGAGAGCACCTGGAGTCTGGAGGTTCGAAAGCATCCATACCCATTGAAGAAGACCGGGCTGACGACGGTGTCAGTCGGGGTAAGGACCCACCAGACAAAGGGGGTGGTGGGGCTCAAAAGTCTTATGCTCAGGCAACGGCCTCAAAAACCCTAAACGGTTTTTCTACCAAAGAGTTGTTTTCGGTTGGGGATGAGCTAGACATCCCGGTAAGTCCTTTCAAGCTTCATGGAGTTTGAGAAATTTACCCTCATAGGTAAATTCATTGGCGGTCGTCCCGACATGGAAACCATCCGAAAGTGGGCAGCAAGCAAATGGAGGACTTTTGGTCATATGAAGCTGGTGGCCCTATCTCAGGGTTTCTTTGCCATTAGAATAAACAATAAGGAGGACTAATGTAAAATTTTGGCTGGTGGGCCATGGTTTTTGGGCCACAGAAGTTTATTCCTTAGGAAGTGGGGCATGGATTTCAATCCTGACACCCAGAACATCAACATCGCCCCAATATGGGTTAGGCTCCTGAGTCTTCCCTTCTTTGGTTGGCATGAAAATGTCATAAGGGGTATTGCACACTCCATTGGGGAGTTTGTCACCATTGACCCTCCCACCCAATCTCGAACAAGGTTCGTCCAAGCCCGTTTTTATGTTTTAGCAAATTTGGAGATGGAACTCCCAACTTCCATCACTCTTCGGTCTGGAGGTACCATTCTTCATAAACAAGCTATTGTCTATGAAAATAGACCAGCTTTCTACCCCTAGTGTCGATCCCAAGGGCACCTCTAGTCCCAGTGTCCTCTTCAAAAATTGGGTAAGTAGAAGCGTGAAAACGGTAACCCCCTGGAGCATGGTGAAGGTCAGGCGAAGCAGTCAAATATTCCAAATGTGAAGGGCCATGAATCTCCAGGCCCCTCCAGAGACTGTGTCGGACTCTCTCAGCCTGAAGAGAATCCCACTCTCCAATCGGACCCTGAGCAATTTGAAGCTGACAATCAACAAGGAGCAGACTCCCACTTGGAAAGTGAATCGCAGGAAGAGAAGGAACGAACCCCATCCCAAAATATGACTCAGGCTGTTTCTCTGCTCCAAGATATGGGTCATCCCGATTTCATCCAGTCACAGACACTGCTAGAAGATTACCTCCTAGGAAGGAGGGGTGAACAGTCCGGTCACATTAGCCCTCGAAACACGAGGAGCCGAAAGCAAAGTGTGGATTTTGGTAGTGAGAGGAAGCAGGGTCGTCCTCCTAACAAAGACAGGCGAGACAAAGAGACAGCAACAGACATTGCAAATGGAACCCAACGTTTGTTGGTTCTGGATGACTGTGACGCTCAGACGGACAAAGCGCATGCATCAAAACCTCCCCCTCAACAAGGAAGGGGAGGCAAGAAAAACCTCAAACTGTCCAGATGAAAGTCCTCTCATGGAATGTGAGAGGACTGAACGGTGCAACCAAATGAAGGTTAGTGGCTGATCTTCGTAGGAGGACTAACCCTTCCATACTTATTTTGCAAGAGACCAAGATCGATGCTATCTCCTCTAATAAAGTTGCGAAGGCCATTTGGGCCAAGGCAAATTGTTTGTCCAACCCTACAATGGGAACAACGGGAGGACTCATGGTTCTGTGGGACCCATCGAGGTTTGAGGGCAGCTCGCTGTCAACTTCCAACAGAATCATCAACGTGCTGTTCCAGTCCAAAACCACCAATTTTTCCTAGATTTTGTCCAATGTTTATGCTTCAAATTCTGCCACAGAGAGAGCAAAAATGTGAAAAGCTATCTCTCAGAAGAGGGAGAATTTTAGTAATTTTTCTTGGGTCTTAGGGGGTGACTTCAATTGTCCCCTTCATCCTTTGAAAAAAAAGGAGGGTCCGACCACTCCACTCGTAGCTTGGAGGACTTTAGAGATTTTGTCTCTACTAATGGCTTGCTTGACATCGAACTCAAAGGGGCTTCCTTCACATGGAGTAAAAAAAGGATTGGGAGCGGTTTGATTCAAGTCAAGCTCGATAGATTTTTCATTTTCCAAGAAGCCATTCCCATCCTTGGCGAGGCTATCCTTTCGACACTTCCAAGGATTGGGTCTGACCATAACTCTATTTTCTTGGAGGTGGACGATGGGCCTATTTATAAGACCCCCTTAAAATTTTAATCCATGTGGATTTCTCACAAGGACTTCAAAGGATTGGTTTCAGCGTGGTGGCAATTGAAGGTGGAAGGAAGCGCTCCTAAGAGGGTGGCTTTAAAGCTCAAGATGGTCAAAGAAAAGCTAAAGGTTTGGAATAAAGAGGTTTTCGGCAACATTTTTGAGTCCAAAAAATCCATCTCGGAGAACCTGAAGGTTTTGGAGGAAAGGATGGAACTCGAAGGTTACACTAAGGGTCTCAGGGAGGAAGAGCGGAGCCTTTTGGTGGACTTTCATTCTATTATCGCTAGGGAGGAAATTTTTTGGCGCCAAAAATCTCGTGACCTTTGGTTGAAGAATGGAGACTCCAACACGAGGTTTTACCATGCATCTAATATGAGGCATAGAGGGGTCAAAAAGATTAGATAAGTGGCTTGTAAGGATGGGCGCATTACCAGGGAGATAGAGGAAATCAAGAGTGAAGCGGTTGAATTTTTTTAGGATTTGCTTGGCACTCCTCTAGACAGCAACCTACAGGTCCAGAAATCTCTGCTTGCCAATTTTCTGACTAAAGTTCCCCATGAGGTAAGCATTAAGCTTCTGGAACCTTTTTCCTCATCCGAGATTAAGGAAGCATTGTTATCCATGCAACCAGATAAGGCCCCTGGCCCCGATGGTTTCCCCCATGATTCTTCCAAGTCACGTGGGAGGTCATGGGTCCGGATGTGTGCGATGCTATTTGGGTTATTCAAGCTTCCAAATCCATCCACCCGAAATTCAATTCCACCTTTCTTGCCCTCATTCCTAAGTCTCTTGCATGCAAAAGTTTCTCTGACTATCGACCCATCAGCCTGTGCAATGTTTTTTACAAGATTCTCACCAAGTCTATAGCCAATAGACTCAAAACAGTCCTCCCCCTCCTGATTGATCCTTGTCAGAGAAGCACTGTAAAGGTAGAAACATTCTTGATGGTGTCATCACTGTCCATGAGACCCTTCACTCTGCTTACCACTCCAAGAATGCTACTCTTTTTCTTAAGTTTGACATGAACAAAGCCTTTGACCGGGTGGATCAAAACTTTTTGTGTGCAATCCTCCTCAAGTTCGGCTTTCATCCCCACTGGATTGACCTTGTCTACAATTGTATATCCACTCCCTTTTTTTCTATCCTGGTCAACGGATCCCCAGCTGGGTATTTCCAAAGCGCCAGAGGCCTCAGACAGGGCGATCCTTTGTCTCCCATCCTTTTCATTCTTCTGGCGGAGGTTTTGAGTTGGTCCATGAAAGAGGCTCTTCGTCAGAACAAGATTTTTGGCATTTTGCCAACTTCTAGAGTTGATCCTGTCACTCATCAGAACTTTGTGGATGACACCCTCATCTCCACTAGGGCGTCTGTTGCCCAATCCAAATCGCTCAAGCGGATCCTGTCCTGTTATGAGCAAGCTGCAGGGCAAAAGGTCAATTACATCAAGAGAAAAATCTACTTTATTAACACTCCCCTGCATAGGCAACTTTGGATTGCTAGAATTCTTGAATGCACTATTGATTCCCTGCCTACGTCCTATCTAGGTTTGCCTCTGTATTATAGTGGGCGGGATAGTGGAGATATGTGGAACATGATTCTTGAGCGCCTTCACAGGAAACTCGACACTTGGAAGGGCAAACTCCTGTCGCAAGCCAGGAAAGCCACCCTTACTAAAGCTTGTCTTTAGGGGATCTTGACCTACTTTATGTCGGTGTTCATGCTTCCGGTTGCAGTTCACTCCAAAATTGAGAAGATTCAGAGGACCTTTCTATGGTTTGGCAACGAAGAGAAATCTAGACTCCCCCTTGTTTCCTGGGACAAGGTGTGTTCGAGGATAGACCAAGGCGGCTTGGGGTTGAGAATATCAAGACTTATGAATTTGGCTCTGATCGTGAAGCACGCTTGGAGGATTCTATCTAGCGACCCGGTGGAGTGGGTTAAGCTAGTTAAAAAGAAGTATCTTGGCCCCAATTCCTTCTTGGATGCTGAGACCTCCTCCATGGCGTCGACTTTTTGGAAATCTGTGCTCCAAACCAGGCATTTGATCAGCCTAGGAGCCCATTGGATTTTGGGTGATGGCAACCTCATTTTATTTTGGAAGGACAGGTGGGCGACTGAAGAAGCCCTTGGGTCGAGGGCAGACCTCGCTGGGCTGAGAGGGTTGACTAACCCAAACTCCCAACTCAGGGTGGCGGATTTCATAGACCGGAGCACCCATTTTCCTTGGTGGAAGCTTCCAGTTGTGGAGGGGTTTAATAATGAGGTTACCTTTCTTACAAATATCCTCCAGTCGGTTTTAATTCCTTCTACCAGGAGGAATGATAGAATCATCTGGAGTGGTACGAAGGATGGGCTTTTTTTTGTTAAATCAGCTTATGAGTTTCTTACCACCAAGACTACTCTGGACTACAAGTGGAATACTATTTGGAGGAAAGGGGTCGTCCCTAAAATCAACTTCTTTGCGTGGATTTCTTTCCACAACAAAGCCTTAACTATTGACAACCTTCACAAGAGAGGTTTTGCCTTCCCCAACAGGTGTTACTTGTGTCTAGCAGATTACGAGACGAGGGATCATTTATTCTTGCATTGCTTGTTTTCCCACTCTATTCTTAGCATTGTCCTATCCTCCTTCCAAATCTTTTGGTGCTCTCCCCGTTCCCTCAGAGATGCTTTCCACAAATGGCCTAATCCTTTCAAGAATCCTAAACTCCGCTTCCTCCTCGAGGCCTCCTTCCATCATTCAATTTGGAAAATTTGGTTAGAGAGGAATGCCAGAATCTTTGGCAGAGCTCCTAGAGGGTCTCCTTCTGCTGCTCAAAGGGTGTTATCCTACGCCATTGAGAATTCTATTGTTGTTCCCAGTCCCCGTCCCCACCTTTCGAGCGAAGAAGCGATTCTCAAAATGATGAATCTCTGGCCATTTTTGGATGTTGTTAAAGGGCCTTGTCGAAGGAGTGTTATTTGGACCAAGCCCCCCGTGGGGTGGATTAAATTAAACTTTGATGGAGTGGCTAAGGGTAATCCTGGGCCCACTGGTGCTGGGGGTGTTGTTAGAGATCATGATGGGAATCTTGTGATGGCCTACTGTGAAGATTTGGGCTCCTAGACGAATCACTATGCCGAAGCCCGAGGTGCTTTGAAAGGTATTCGGATACTCTCTAAGGATCCTCGACCTCTAATTATTGAAGGTGACTCGCTCAACATTGTGAATTACCTCCTTGGCACCAAAAATCCATCTTGGAAAGTCTACAACATCATCCTCGAGGCAAGAATGCTTCTCTCCCATCGTGGTAGGTGGAAAGCAAATCATATTTTGAGAGAAGGTAATCGTGTGGCTGACCACATGGCCAAAAAATGGCTCACAACCACGTGTCCGATCGTGTGGCGATCGTGATTCCCATCTGAGGTGGAAAGGTTGGCCAGAGCAGACATCCCTTCATGAGGTTTTCCTCATGCAGTTTTTGGAAAGCCCCTTCCGATGAGTATCGGGGTGGCGTGGCATTTTGGTCTACTCCCTTGGGCGAGTGTGGGTGCAAGTGTCTTGTGAAGCGCACCCCTATTTCCAAAGCTATTTGTTTTTCAAGTCTCCAGGATGCACCAGATTTGGTGCCTTGTAGGCTCTCAACACATTTTTCTCCACCAACGTAGTTTATCTATTTTGTCCGATCTTGGCATTGGTTCATGATTGACATTTCAAAGTACCCCTTTCCAATGATGCCCACACATGTTTGGATTATTGGTGGTGTGCGAGAATGTTTGGGCTTGGATCTATTCAAATCCTTGCCTTGGATTTGGCACGCTCCTTCCAATCCGTCTCGTGCATGCAAGGTTGACGATTTTATGACTAAAGGGGTGGCGAGACCACGTGGCGCTTTTAGACAAAGGAGAGGCGAGATTGGGATCTGTGTGGCACCCTTCCTTTTTGGCCTTGGCTTGCGGCATTGGATCCGGGTCGACTGTGGGAGGTGGCTCACGATCAGATTTATCCTCCTCCATCCCGTTTTATATTTACGTCAGTTTGTTTCAATCTCTGTTGTTGGAGTTTTTTGTAGGTGGTTAACCATGGTTGGCCCCTTCATCGAGCCATCTACCCTATCCCTTAGCGATGAGGCGTGCATGTTCATGAAAGCAAAGAAGCTGTTGCCCTTCCTGGAAAAATTTGCTGGCCCTGACCAGGAGATTTCGTAGAGCTTCGTTGACACTTGGACCCAGGGTGATGTGGTCGTGAAAGGTATTAATATCCGTGTTTCGGCTGCGTTCTTGGCGGAGATCACTGGTTTGCCGGCCCATGGGCGGGTCATCAGGAGAGATAACCACAATTGGGCCGAGGAGCTGGAGCAGCTCCCTGATAAAGGGAAAAATCTCGGATGGGACAGGTCGTGCCTCCTCCGGTATCCCCTCCCTGAGCCTTATAGATCCGCCATGATTCCTATCATGCAATATATTACATGTGATGATCGCGACAAGACTCTTCGAAGCTTCCACATTAGCTTCTATAACCACCTTCGCGATGCCAAACAAGTGAGTTTTCCAGATTACCTCATGCACTCCCTTGGCCTTGCCATTGAAAAGAGTCGAAAAGCGAATTCCCCTCCCATCCATCAAAGCCTCATGGCAATCATTTACAGGCATGCTCTGGCCAAGCGCCCTCCTCCTTAGGTTGTCAACCCGTTGAATTCCCAAGCCCCTTGTGTGTCCTCTCCTGCCTCCAGCCCCTCCAGAAACAACCCTCCCAGCGCTGACAGGCCCTCTCCCTACAGCAGCTCCGCTCGTTCTCGGCCAAAATGCAGCATTGGTGGCAAATTTTCCGTTCCTGGCAGATCTTCCCAGCGTCTACGAAAATCCAGAAAGGTTGAGAAGGATGTCCTTCCGCAACATATCCCGTCGAACACGGAGAGCGATAGGGAGAGTCGTGGCAATTCTCTTCTAGATCTGGCTGCTTCCATTCTTACTACCGTTAATTCCATGATTACAATCCTGAAGCAGAACCAGAAGCACCAAAATTCGGATGGACAGGAGGATTGTGTTTAGCTGTCCATGGTGTCTTGACTGTTTTGCTTCCATTTTTCTTGTTCCAGTTCTTTGGCCTCTACTTGGTGTCCTCTCGGGTTTGTCTTGTTTCGTTTTTTCTTTGGGTTTCCAGGCCTAAAAGCCCTTTTTGCAGTCTCCAAGTCTTTAGCATTAGGATGGCTTTACTTGCAATTAGGCTTATTGTTACAGCCAAGAGGTATGATGCATCATTAGAAATTTGGCTAATTTTGTACATAAGGTTTTGGGATCCTCTATAAAAACCCACTGTTAATTTATTAAAATAATTACCAAAAAATGCTAGATTGAGATATGATGGTTGAATTCATAATTATTGATGAAAAAAATGCTTCATCACCAAACAAGAGAAATTTATAACCACTGGTTCCTTTAAAGTGGTCTTTTCACTCTTGATATTATCTCATCACCAAATGTTGCTTTTTCTGCCAACACATTAAAAGAAAGTGATCTTTGGCTTAAGAGACTTAGGCATATAGGTGCTTCATCCTTAAATGAAATAAACATATATCAAATGATTATAGGATTGGCTAACTTAACTTGGCATACAACAATTTGTCTAGAATGCTTATTAGGAAAACAACATAGAGCACATTTTGAACTTAGCTCATACAAAGCTAGAGAACCATTAGAGGTGATACATATAGATTTATATGGACCAATGTCAGTAAGCCTTGGTGGACACAAATACTTTCAACTCTTTGTTGATGATTACTCATGCAAAATATGGGTATATTTTTTTCAATTAAATCAAATGCCTTTACACACTTTAAACAATTCAAACAACTTGTAGAAACAAATACTGAATGTTCAATTTGAACTCTTCATTTAGACAAAGAAGGAGAATATTTATCTAATATATTTGAAACATTCTTGAAACAAAATGTAATAAAAAGATAACTTACTCTAGCTTATACACCACAACATAAGGGTATTGCAAAGACGAAAAATCGATCTATTATAGAAATGACTTGTTGTATTCTCAAATAAGCAAATCTTGAACAACAATACTGTACAGAAGTTGTTAAGATTGCAGTATATATTCAAAATAGGTCACCCACAATAATTCTTAAAATTTTTACACCAAAAACCATTAATATCACATCTAAGGATATTTGGATGTAAAGCATACATGCATATTCCAAAACAAAAAAGGATAAATTTAGATGCCAAAACCTTATGTAATTGTAGATTAAAGATACAACGCCAAACAAAAATAAAGAAATCACAATAAAGGAATGCAGAACAGTTGTACAAAATGAATGCTTTTTATTAATCAATGGAGTTTAGAAACTCCTTTTAAGTACAACAGGGCCTATAACCCTTTTCGTGATACAAAGTTACAATTTGTTCTAGGGTTCTCCGAAACCCTAGCTGGCACAATGTGGCGGCGTCTCCGAAGAATGTATCCTTAACCTCAACAGAATGAGTGGGCTTCATTGTATCCTTTGGCTCGGACCACTCCAGCTTAAGCAGCTGCTATCAACAAATCATATCTACCACTAGAATCCTGCACACATTAAAATTATCAAAGAGTTAGAAACTAATAAGAGGGCTCCACTGTGTGAGCCCTCAGAAACAGTCTAAAACCCTAGATTTATGAAATAAAAATAAACAGAATGCAGAATTTAACAGTAGATTAATACATAAAGAAAGATTACTTGCTTTAGACGAATCTATACCTTTTCCTGTTAACGCGGCGAGACCAGGCGGTGGCGATGGATGCGGCGAAAGGGTTTAGTTCAGACTTAGGGCCGTAGAAGACTCAGAAGACTCAGGATTAACAGCAATAGCCAACTCCAGACTTAGATAGGGAAGATAAGTAGGTTTAGCCCAAGAGATAGATAGGGTTTGAGCCATCAAGGTGACTCAATTTATAATCTACTCTTAGGGCACACTTTAGGGTTTTAACGACACTTTGAATGTGTGGCTAAGATTAAAGTGGATCCAAGGGTAGAGAATAAATCTAGGTTGTGAAACGGATTAAGATGGATGGACGTATGAGATTAAATGAAGGATGGACGGCTCAGATTAAATCACTTAAACTTTATATATATATATATATATATATATATTAAAATATATTAAAATATTAAAAAATATATATAAATATTAATTTAAATAAATTTGGGGATGAAAAATGGCGAGAAAAGTGAAATTGGGCCAAATAATGGTGGGAAAGTGTGGATTTGGGCCAAATAATGGTGGGAAGGTGTGGATTTGGGCCAAATAATGGCGGGAAGGATGGATGACTGACACGTGGCTGGGGAAGGTATAAGTGGCTAGATTTTGGTGTCTACAGATGCCCCTTTTTGAGCCGCTTTGTGTGAAGACTCAATGTAGCACAAAAACTTAAGACACCCGAAAAGTTGGATCAGACGCAACTCTCTCTCAAGACTAAAGCACAACTTTGAAGACCAAAGAATAAAAGAATATTTAAAATTTTTTAGCTTACCCCCTCAATTGGCGAGCGAGAATGGTTCTCACAAGCCAATTGGAAGAAATTCGGAAGATAATGAACCGTTTTTGCCCCAACGGTGAAAAAAAGGGTTGGTGCATGCACCATCTGTTTATGTCCCAACAGAAAAGGGGTTGGTGTACAAACCAGAAAAGAATATGATTGAAGACGATATGAGTGATGTGAAAGATGGACCGTTTTCTACCCCAACGGTTATAAAGGGATTTTTGCCAAACTATAAATTCCATGATCATGTAAGATGAATTCCACTATAGGAAAATTAGAAATTGATAACGGATGCCCCAACTCCTGTGTGTGAATCCATACTTGTTGATGAAATTGCCTTGTTGGCGCCATTGATATGCAGAGATGAAAGATGCATGAAAGAGTCCAGAACTCAGAGATGCTCCTAGTGACTGTATGGATAATTCCTCGGGTCGAAACCAATCAACCTAGGTAGCCACAATCTCTAGCAAGACTTAAAATAATGACGATATGAAAGATTGTCCATGTTTAAGGCCCCATGAACTAGGCCATCAATGACAACTGTTGAGCAAATTAATCTTGGTATGAGGTCACTTGAAAAGTAGAATACCCAAAATTGATTTCCAATTTTCAAACAGATGAAATAATTGATGATGATAAATGGTAAGTGTCCTTATGGTGGTTTAATCCTCTTACCGAATTGCATGGATTCAAATCGCTGCAATCGCCAAGGTGATAGAATATACCACTAGATACGAGGTTTACTTTAATTTGATTTGGCAAAAATATGCATGATGAAAGAAGAATGAATGAAATTGACGATAGATCAGAAGAATTGATGAATGTGGTTAATTTTGTGAAGGTTTTGAATATTTTTAACCCAATTTGTAAAACAATGATGAATGATGCGCTTTTTGAGCGAAATGACAAAATTTGTGTCCAAAAATGTTGTAACCTTCACAAAATGTTTTATTATGATAAGAAGAATGGATGAATGCAATTTGATGAAATTTGGAGGAGGTAAGCTTCAATTTTGTAAGTTTTGTTCCTTTATTCAATACTGACACCAAACGTCGGTCTGCGTTTGTGGTTGGCAGAGATGCCCATCGGTGTTTAGGCGCTCTGCAGACGCAGGACTACGTCTGAATCTGCCATGAAATGCCCTACTGCGTTTCAGGGTGCCAAAATCAGCTATTTAAATAGTTTCAGTGAGAATTTCGCTCATTTGTGCGTTCGAGCTTAAGAGAAGTGCGTCTGAGGGAGTGGAGTGAAGTGGAGTGAAAGGTTGTGTGGGAAAGTGAAGCACGCGGGAGCTATGGCGGAGATGGGAGCGGACGCGCCAGTGCAGCCAGCTGAGGTATTTTTTCATTTAAGCAAGTACTTATTATGTGTTTTTTTTTTTTTTTTTTTGGAAAAATTTGTAACAAATTTTTGTTTTGTTGTTTTGCAGCTTAGGGTGTTAGAGGCACGACACCGATTCTCCCCTATCATTTCGAGGATGAGGAGGTCATTGTCCCAGGCAGACTGGGAGATATTGGATGCAGTGGGGCTAGCGGAGGCAGCCCGGTTGGAGGTAGTTCGGGCGGATGAGGGGTACCTCTCGGCTTTGGCCGAGAGGTGGGATCCAGATCGGGGGACGTTCCAGCTCTCGATTGGAGAGATGACGGTGATGCTTGAGGACACATTGTTTAGGCATCACATTGTGTTGCCTGATCCTCCATCCTCCTCTGTCTCTAGGCGTAGTGAGTCTAGGCACACCACTAGGTCTAGGGCTCCTACTAGGTCTCAGGGGTCCTCTTTTGATGGTTAGTTTAGTGCTTAGATGCACTCTTTATGAGCCTTGGTGCTCTATTGTATATTGTAGCCTTTTGGCATTCATTGTACAGTTTGACCTTTATACATATATATATACATGGATTTTATTTATTTGGTGTTTTACTCTCTTTTGTGTGAATGCTTATGTTTTTGTGATGCATGTTTTTATATGTTTTAATGTTTTTGATGCATATGTGATGGAATGGAATGCAAACTTATAGATGATTAATGCGAGACTAAGTAAATGAAATATGCACTAAGAAGCACTCATACTTTTAGATAGTTAGATTTAGCGATCTGTTATCATAATTGTTTAATCGGGGGCACCGAACTTGGTGGCTTGTGAATGGATGACGTATGGAATGACATGAATATGGAAGAAGATATGGAGGGTGATATGGAGGTTGATATGGAAGACTGTTTTACAAAGACTCAAACATGCTAGTGGTATCAAACAAACTTACTAACACTGCCTAATTCAACTAGGACCAAATGTGTGTGCATGCGAGTTCATTAACCAAATCAGAAGCATGGTAGTGACTCTAGGCAATCAAAAACGTGTGTGTGTGCAAGTGTGTTCATTAACCTCATCTTGCATAAATTAGGTAACCCTGTTATGGAGAAGACCCCGAAGCTAGTTTGTCCGTATGAGCATTGAGAGGTCTCTTTTTGAGGAGAGACATGTCGCCACGCAATGAGTATACTCCACTTGCCAGTCAAGCGTCTATAGCCCCGGTGAAGGTTAACTCCATAGTCCATGTTGTTTTTGACCTTTGTAAGCCTTGGGGATGACTACCTATCCGTCCGATCTGGACAAGTAGTACGATCCTTACAACTTATTTGGGATCTGTGGTGTGTGAAAAATGTTCATTTCCTTAGAGCTTTGGGGAATCGGATTCTCAACCGAAGTATGATGAGAATTTTACCCTATCCTTACTACTCTGTTTATATTTATATTTTGTGATTGCTTGTGATAGTGGTAAGAACCACTGTTTTATGGACTATGTTTGCATGATAGGACAAACGAGGATTACCCTTTTCACTTCAAGGCACAACCCAAGGATGGTGTTATCTCTCTTTGACACAAGATGTTTTTAAGATGTGAAAATGTGATAGGTTCAAGACCGCTTTTGAAATCATTTCCCAATACTCAAGATTTTATTTAGTGTAATTTGTGATATGGCCCTAGAGAACTTTGACATGCATTTCAAAGTTTGCTTAAAACACTAGGAATGGCTGAGTGACTAAAAACATTTTGGCAATGTAAATATGTGCAAATGGAAAATGGGTGTACGAATGACAATTCGGTTTGATGGATTTTATGAAGGTGCCCCTGATTAAGGCAACATGACTTTTGCTTGACCAAATTTTATATCCAAAAGATAGAATGGTCTCTAACATGATATGCAACTATGGCTGAAAATGAAATGTTATGGTTTTCAATGAGATGTATGCACATGAAATGCAATGTTTTTGAATGAGATGTATGCAACTAACAATGAAATGCAAATTCTTTTTATTTTATTTGTTTTTTTTTTTTTTTTTTGTTGTACAAGCCATGTATATATGTACATATAAAATTCAAACTATGCGTAGAATGCCCTCAAGTGTATAACATTAAGTGGTTCGGGTTCTTCCTCTCCCTCTAAACTGGCAAGTCTATAAGTTCCATTACCCACTCTTTCAGTGACCATATATGGACCTAACCAATTAGCCACGAATTTATCTCGAAGATGCGGCAATGCATTGGTGTTTTGTTGATTCTCTTTAAGGACAAGATCCCCTACTTGAAATTCTCTTAGATGAACTTTGGCATTGTAAGCACGTTTCAATCGGTCTTGATAAACTCGCAAATGCTCTAAAGCATTGATTCGTTTTTCATCTATGAGTGTGAGTTGATCAAGACGTGCTTGTCTAGCAGTATCATCATCGATAAATTCCTGCAAAGAAATTCGCAAGGAAGGGATCTCGAGCTCAAGAGGCATGATTGCTTCAGCTCCATAGACCAAAGAAAATGGCGTTGCCCCAATGGGAGTTCCGATGCTTGTTCCGTAAGCCCATAATGCTAAGGGGATTTGTGTATGCCAATCTTTATGATTTTCTTTAACAAGTTTCTTAAGAATAGCAATTATGGTCTTATTGGAAGCTTCAACTTGTCCATTGGCTTGTGGGTAGTAAGGAGTTGAGAAACTATGTTGGATATTATACTTTTCGCAAAGAGCTCGAACATCCTTATTCTTAAAAGACTTGTCGTTATCAAAAATAATTTTAGAGGGAATACCAAAACGACAAATGATATGGTGAAGTATAAACTCCACAATTCTAGGACCTGTCGATCTTGGTTAGAGGAATAACTTCAACCCACTTTGTGAAGTATTCAGTGGTCGTAATGATGAAAGTATGCTTTGTCCTGAAGAGGCGAGTGAAATCTTGCCAATTAAATCGAGACCCCATTGTGAGAAGGGCCAAAGGCTTTGGATGGGGCTGTAAAACTTGTGATGGTATATGGGTTAAATTAGCGTGTTCTTGACACTTTTTACATTGTTTAACATATTTGCAACAATCTTGTTCCATAGTGGGCCAATAATACCCCATACGTAAAATACGCTTCGCAATGGCCATTCCACTAAAATGACCACCACAAGTACCATCATGGGCTTCAGCAATAGCTCTATGTGTTTCACCTGCTTCTAGACAGAGGAGTACTCCATCATATCCATGTTTATACAACACATCCCCCAAAAGAACAAAACGAGCTGCCTTTTGCTTAAAACAGCGACGGGCAGTTCGAGACAAATCATATGGGAGTGTTCCAAACTTGAGGAAGGCTACTATCTCACTAGACCAAGGCTCATATGGATCCGAATGGATAAAGCAAACATCTTTTTCATCCTTAGACTCAGCACGGACAATTGCAGACTTAGAGATTGTGGAAATGATTAGGGGCTGTACCTCTCCAAGGGAGTCCTTTGGAATCAATGATCCAAGAGAGGCCATGGCATCCGCAAATCTATTAGTCGAACGAGGCAAACTAGTGATCTCATACCAATCAAACTTAGAGAGCAACTTCATTGCTACATCATGATAAAGCTTAATGGTAGGTTCTTTGGCTTGGTATTCTCCTGTAATTTGTTTAACCACGAGTTGAGAATCCCCAAATATCCGAATACGCTTAATGCTCATAGCTATGGCTGATTGAAGACCTAAAATTAAGGCTTCATACTCTGCTGTATTATTGGTGCATTGGAAGTCTAGTTTGAATGATAAAGGGATGGGAATCCCTTGAGGTGTATGAAACACAACTCCGAGCGCCTTGACCTTTCGCGCACTTAGAGCCATCAAAAAATAGCGTGATGTCAACATCTTCCTCCGGAATGATGTCCTCTTCTTGTTCAGTGATAGCAAATACCGAATCATCTGGGAGCTCAATAATCAAAGGATGATCACTAGGTAGTGGAGCTTTCGCAAGTTGATCGGCTATAACTTGACCTTTAACAAATTTTTGGCTAATGAATTCAAGATCGAATTCGGTAAGCAACATTATCCATTTAGCGGTACGAGTGTTATTATAAGTGCGAGACATCATATAACGCAGAGGGTTTTCTCTAGCTATGACATATGTTGTATGGCTAAGCATATAATGACGAAGTTTCTTAGTGGCAAAAACCACTGCTAAGCACAACTTTTCCACATAAGCATATCGGGTTTCATAGCTTACCAATGTTCGACTAATATAATAGACGACTTGCTCACGATTTTGTTCATTCTTTTGTGCAAGCATTGTCCCTAAGGCAAAGTCCGTTGCTTGAGATATAAAGATTGAAAGGGACCCCCGGACGAGGCGGAGCTGAGATCGGCGGAGACGCTAAGTACTAATTGATGTCATCAAAGGCTTTCTGACACTCATCTGTCCATGAAAATTGTACCCCCTTTTGTAGTAGGTGGCAAAATGGCCTACATTTATCAGAAAGTTGTGCAATAAAGCGACGGATTGAATTAATCTTTCCTTGCAAACTACGCAACTCCTTCAAATTAGTTGGGGGACACATTTCCATAATGGATTTGACCTTGTTTGGGTCCACCTCAATACCTCATTTAGAGATAATAAAACCTAGGAGTTTGCCTGAGGTAACACCAAAGACACATTTCTTAGGGTTCAACCTTACTTTATGCTCTAGAAGTCTATCAAAAACTTTTTCCAATACATCAAAATGCTCTTGTCGAGTTTTAGATTTTGCCAATAAATCATCCACATAATCTTCGATAATCTTATGCATATAATCATGGAAAATATAAGTCATGGCTCGTTGATAGGTTGCACTTGCGTTCTTAAGGCCAAAGGGCATCACCCCGTAACAAAAAGTTCCCCAAGGTGTGGTAAATGTTGTTTTGTGTTGATCTTCAGGGTTTATTCGAATCTGGTTGTATCCCGAAAATCCATCCATGAACGAAAGCATTTCATGACCAGCGCAGTATCGACAAGAGTATCAATGTTTGGAAGAGGAAATTCATCCTTAGGACATGCTTTATTTAGATCTCGAAAATCGGTGCAAACACGTATTCCCCCGTTAGGCTTGCAAATGGGTACCATGTTAGAAAGCCACTTAGGATAATCAATCGGGACGACAAATTTAACATCCAGAAGTTTCTGAATCTCCGATTTAACTATGAGGGCCACGGTAGGATGCATTTTCCTAAGTTTCTGTTTGACAGGTTTAGCATATTTTTGTAAGGTGAGGTTATGGACGGATGAGATTAAATGAAGGATGGACGGCTCAGATTAAATCACTTAAAATTTATTTATATATATATTAAAATATTAAAAAATATATATAAATATTAATTTAAATAAATTTGGGGATGAAAAATGGCGGGAAAAGTGAAATTGGGCCAAATAATGGTGGGAAAGTGTGGATTTGGGCCAAATAATGGCGGGAAGGTGTGGATTTGGGCCAAATAATGGCGGGAAGGATGGATGACTGACACGTGGCTGGCAGGAAGGTATAAGTGGCTGGATTTTGGTGTCTACAGTAATATATTCCTTGGATATGGTGATGTATCAAAAGGTCACAAAATAATAGATTTAATCACAAAATAAAATTTTGTAAGTAGAGATGTAGTATTTAATGAAGGATGTAAAGAAATTATTAAAAATTCTAAAGATACTACATTTGCTATTTTAGATATTGAGTCAGATAAATAAATTTATGAAGAAGGTGGTCCTTCTTAAGAATAAAAAACTCCAACTCCATTAAAAATAGGGGAGAAGAAAAATAGTATACAAACACTCTCAAGGATTCAAAGCTAGAAAAATTGCCTGATCTTACTTCTACTAGACCTTGAACTCACAGTATGACAAGAGAAGAAGTAAATATGGTATTGATGACCGCAATGGATAATACAAAACCAACTTTAGTACAAGATGCAATCAACTTACTTGAATGGAAAATAACAATGGAATCAAAATACATGACACTGATAAAGAATAAAACTTGGGATCTAGTTGATTTACCCAAAGGATAAAAAACTATAGGATGCAAATGGGTCTACAAAAAAAATACAAAGTAGATGGATCCATTGACAAATATAAGGCATGAATTATTGCAAAAGGTTTTGCACAAACAAAAGGAATTGACTATGAAGAAACATATACCCCTACAACAAGAATAACTATTATTTGCACTTGTGCACTAACAACACACTATGGGTGGAAGATACATCAAATGGATGTCAAAAGTGCATTCCTCAATGAAGATCTTGATGAAGAAATATATATGACTCAAACAAAATATTTTGTGGTTGAAGGACAATAACAAAAGGATTCTAAGTTTAAAAAATCACTATATGGATTGAAACAAGCCCCTAGAGCCTAGTATATTAAGATCAATAACCATCTTCTACGACATGGATTTAAAAGTTCTTCTGATCCAAATATTTATATTAAGAAAAATAGTTATGATATAGTGATTCTTGTGGTCTATGTGGATGATCTAGTGAATACAAGAAATTTAGAGAGATTGATAGATTGTGTAAAATATGATTTAAAAGGGGTATATAAAATGACAAACCTAGGACTTCTACATTATTTTATTGGTTTAGAAGTGTGGCAAAAGAAGTATCATATTATACTCACTCAAACTAAGTATTCTAGAACATTACTTGACAAATATAGAATGACATACTACAAGTCTAAAGCAACACCTATAGACCAAGGACTACAATTACATTATTTGGTAACTTACAATAATATTGTAAGTACCATGTAAATAGTTTAGTTTAGAGTGTAATTAATATTTGAGTATATAATAGGTATCATGTAAGTAAGTGTGGAGTTATGTAAGTGAGGTGTCATAGAGAGTTTATCATTTAGTATGTGCAATAATTAAAATATTTGTCCTTATGTGGATATGTAGAGTTAGTAATAGATTTATTATTAGGTGGTGTTTCTCTCATGAGAAATATGAAGTGTTAGATCTCTCATGCATGTGAGGAGATGAAAAGTTTGTGTAAGTAGAAATGTCAAGGGTTGTGAATGTGAAGAGTCTCACATTTAAAGTGTATATATTAAAGATAAAGCATTATAATAGGTGATAGAAGAAGCTTTGTAATACATTTTATTTGCATTGCTTGAGTTGATATATTCATAAATAATATCATTCAGTAGATTTGTTATTTTTTTGGCTAGATAATAAGGGGTTGTACTCGGGGCCCCCACCCTTGAAATATTACAACTCTCTTCTTTAGAGTTTGAGAGTTTATAAATAGATACATTTATCGTCTCAATTGAGATGCTATAGCTAGAAACCTACATCATTTTACATAAACTATCTAAATTCTTGATTTTCATTTTTTGGATCTTTTCATATTTTTGTATGAATTTAAATATTCTAGTATTTAGCATCCTTGAAATTTTCCTATATCAACCTTCACAATATAGAACTTCACCTCTACTATCTATGCATTGCATATTAGTAGAGTAATATTTCCAAAACATCGCACTATCATAGTACACTTTACCAAATTTGGATTGCTAGTTTCCTTCCTAAAACACAAGTGCAACCACAAAAGTTATAATAATAGTTTATATGAAAACACATTATTATTACAAAATAAAGCATATATTACCAATGGAAAACATTAAAGTTAATCTTAATCATTAATTTATTCAGACAATCAACATTTTCTTGTTAGATTCAACTAAACTTACTACTTCCTCTAACCATGAAAAGGAGAATTTAACTTCACGATCCTCAATCAAAACCCCTCTATTGTCTACCCTATCTACACATTTGTTTCCTTCTCTTAATGTATGTGTAAACTTAATTTCTTCAAACTCTTTAGCAAGATCTTGAATTTCCACAATTATCTCTTGTATGTTCCATGGAGCCTTAGCTTTCCTCAAAATTACATTTATTACTATGAGAGAATCACCTTCCATCCATATTCTTTTCCATTTCATTTGTTTACATATTTTTAACCCTTCTAAATCCACCCGAGCTTCAACTTCATTATTTATCTTAAATCCACTATTTTGTAAGTTTGTTATTGAATGTATGTAATTGTGTGAATTTTATAGTGTTAGATTCTATGAGAATAGGGTTGAATTGCTAACGATTGTATCAGAGCCACATTAAGCATTTCATGGAAAAGAGAAGAGTTGGATAGAAGCCCATGCTGAGAAGAGTGGAAGTTAACAATGAATAAATGAGTGGTGAAGAGAACAACAAGGATAGTGGTAAAGAAAATAAAGCAAAGCCCAAAGAAAAACAAAGTGAAGGTGTAAAGAGGAGAGAGTATATAGAGATTATTATAGCACACTTTAGAGCCACAAGCCATGAGCATTGGAAAGAGCTAGAGTGTTGGAGGAATCCATAGAGCATTTGGGATAACACATAAAGAGGAGAGGAAGCATATGTGAAGAGCGCTTGGTAGAAAGTGAAAGCACCTGGTGAAGAAGAAATATGCAAAGTGAAAGTTTGATGAGTTGAAAAGTATCTAGAAAACCATTTGGAAGCAGTGAGCTATTAAATCAGCTATAGGTTTGAGAATACCAAAGGAAAAGAAAAATCCAAGTTGTAGATATTAAACGAGCACGAGCCACAAATGGTAATAGATTCGAGTTGTAGATAAAGTTGAAGACGTCAACCAGAGATGCAAAAGCAAAGGTGAACGGTTGAATTTGGATGTTGGAAACATCGAGTTGACGACAAGGTGGAAAGAGTGTCAGGAGAAAGGAAGAGAAACATTATTCTGGTGACAACAGTGCAAACGCTTGAGAAAAGGCATCAAATTGAAGAAAGGAAAAGAGAAAAGGATTATTTGAAGAAAATACATCGAGAAGAAAATTAATTTATTAAGAGAAAGAAAAAATGTTTGAAGAAAAGAATTTTATTTGAGGAAAATAGAGGACTTATTGAAAGAAGAAGAAATTTTAAATATTGAATTTGGGAGTTGTTGTTGCCATTGCACAACGTACCCCAATTTGGGGACCCACTTGAAATTTTTGATATTATGTAATTTTTGGTTTGCATCGTTTTTTTTCATTTATGAGGTCAGAAAGAAGTTAATAAAGCTTAAGGATTTTCTATAGTCATATTTTTGGGCACTGGATATGTTTGTGATTAATATTTTGATCTCGTGTTTTTTCTCATATTTGTACTAAAAAAATAATTCCATTTTCGAGTACCATATTGAACCTACACATAAAAAAATTAAAAAAATATAATTAAAAAAAAAATATAAAATAGTAAGGTGATGGTTTCATTAAATAATTTTTACATTGTGGAATTATCATGTTAAATAATGTCCACATTGTTTAAAAGTCCCCTTTGTGATTAATAATTTGTTTTCCACCTCATTTATTTCTTATAAAATAATAGGGATTTTATTTATTTTTTTATAAAGTAATTTTAATTTAAAATTTTGAACTAATTTTGGTGTTCATGTGGCGACATTATAAAAGACAACGGTCCATTTTTTTGAGATACGATCAACGCATGGGAGGGTCAACACGATGGCGAACGCAGCAACAGAGCGCGCCCAACATGGAGACACGAATATCGAGATATTCCTAAGGGGCTCGCTGAGTCACTTCAAAGATAAATAATTCTTGGTGCTTTCACTCGGCAAAGGTGGGACTAAAAACAAAACGAAAAGATGAACATGAACTCGATAAATAAAAGGTGCTATGCATAGTTTATCTTTCCAATTTTCTACGACGTCAAAACTTGCAACCCGTAGCTCAGTTATCGGGATTCATTTCCACACCATCTTCACGCCTTACGAAGTTCTACGAGGTTGATTTTGTTGAAGTTAATGACGACTTTTAGCGCATGAGTGACGTTGTGGAGACTGCATCGAAATAGACTCATGTCAGCAGTTTTGTTACTTGAAAAAAGCAAAACAATACGAAACACATTCTGTTTTTCTTTTTCTCATAGAGTTGAAATGGATTTAATCAATCTGGAAAACACGTTGCCCAATTTGCTTATAAATTTTCAGGGTCGTATCGTTGGACATGATATTTATAGGGACTGTGAAGCTGGGCTATTTAATTTACAGAGAATTGTTTGAACTCTGAAGATTTGCTATGGATTAAGTTTTCACACATGGATCAAATTAAAGGTGAATGCACCATGTTTGACATTGATACCATGTTGGCTTGGCAAGCAACGATTCCACATGGCCACACTTAAATACCGCTCAGAAACTGGTTAACAGATTTCCTGTATATGTCATCAAGATGATAAACAAAGTAAAAATTAGTAGTGTTCATGTGCTGTATTTGACGTTCTTGCATTATTCTATTCAAACACATCAGGTGATTTGGTGCTCGATGTCGATGAAGCCACAACAAGCAATTCTTGGCGATGTCTATTCGATTGGTAATATGAACAATTAATGTTTCCTTGTTGTGGGAATGAAATGTTACTTAGAGATCATCATACCATGCAGTGACAATGGTATCCCAACACATGGAGATTTCCAAGCGTTGTTCTGAAGAGGAGACTCTTGTATTGTGAATCGAAATATTGCCAGGCTATTGTTGGGTGCAGCTTGTTTATACTTGAGTTTGAAAGAGAATTATTCCAGATTATACACTCAATGATGGCCAATTTCGTAAAGGTCCTTGTGCTTACTATTCGTATGTTTTTGCTGCTGCTCTCATCTCAAGGTTCAATGTCAGAGTGCATATCCCATGGACTTGTTAGATAGCACTTCTGAATAGTATTCTTTTATATAATTCGCACGCCCTCGATATGAGAATCAAGGTAAAATGCAGCATCACCCAGATGGTTAAAAAAAAAAATATATCCTAAGATTTGCGTAGGGCTATGTGATACTTCTAAGGAACAAGAAGGGTCATAGATTACGTAAATGGCTATTAGAAAGGTACTCGCACTTGTCATTCTAGCATTGCTAGGTATGCAAGGAGTGCAGGGGGACGGACAAAATATCTTCCTACCTGTGGTTTGATTTAGGACATGTTTTCAATATCAGTGGATCAACCGTTACGCTTCCTGACCATGTTCACATTTGTGATAAGAGCATTATTATTCTAGAAGTGTAACATGTGGGATTTTTACATACTGCACCATAAAAAAAAAAAAAAAAAAAAAGTGTTATCAGAAAAATATGGAGGGTATTGCGGTTACGAGTTGAGGCAAAGGAAGAAGATGAAGTGGAATGGTCTTCCATTGAAAACAATATGAAGGGGAAGCAATTAAATATTTCCTATTAATATTTATTGAAACTGACGAAACTAGTGCATGTTGGAAACTTGATTTCGTGGAAGAAGCATATCCTCCCTGGTTGTTGGACTGCACCAAATTTCATCCATTGTAATAGGAACATGAATTCAATATCTTCCATTTTGGCAATATATTGGAATTTTTAATAAGTAATATGCATGCATATGGTATACTTATTCATTTTTTTAATATATTGCATTATTCCCTTAGAAGCTTACATCACATTAATTCTGGGTTATGTGAAGATTGACCGGTTAAATGTTTATTTTAGTTCAAAATATTTTTTTGTACAAATTCGTATTGAAATTTTAGAAGTTACAGCGACTTGTTGTTTTTATTTTATTTTCTCAAACCCTAGTTTTTACATTTTTTTTTATTTCATTAAATAAAAAATAAATAAAACCCCAAAAATAAATGCATCGGTTTTAAAAATTTAAAATTCCCACTTTCATTTTACGTAAATTCACATTTGTTTTAATGAAAATTTGGAGTGTTAAACTTTGCATAGTTTTAAAGTAATCATTTAATCTCATTTTACATAAAATTGAAATTTCAATAAATTTCAATTTTCATTAAATTTCAATTTTCATTAAATTGAATAATTAATATGATATTCCAAAGTTTTTACAATGCAAAGTTAAATTCAATAACTTCATTTTTATTCTCAAGCAAATCTTAACAATCGAATATTTTTTTGTGGAAAACATCCCAAAAGGGATGCCATTTTCAAGTAAGACCCAAGGAGGCAGGGGTATCTCTTCAGCCAAAATTGCCCATGTCTCGCACCTGGCCTACTATCTTTCAAATTCTCAAGGAGCAAACCTGAAACAATAAAAAACAAGAACACACAAACACAGACACACAAAAATATTAAAAACAAAAAATAAAAAACATGCTCCTTGAGTGTGTCAAAAAGATAAAACACAACCAAACACACACACAATAAAATAAAGAAACACAACATGAACCACACAAATTAACACAAGAACAACATAAAAAAACACAAACATAAAAAAAAAAAACACAAACATAAAAAAAAACAAGAACACTACAAAGACACAACCAACAAAAACATGAAAAATAAAAACAATCAAAACCTAAAAAAAAAAAACAACCAACAACAAAGAACAGAGAAAAATAAAAACATAGAAAATACTCACACACCAAAACAAAAAAACACCAATTAACACAAACATACAAAAACACAATCACAAGAACATCAAAAACACAAGAACAACAACAAAAAACATAAAACAACAAAAACACAAGAACAACATAAAAAACCCAAAAACACAAAAACAAAACAACACAAAAAAAACACACACATAAATAGAAAAGAAAAAAGAAAAAAATAGAACACAACAATGACCTTTCTAGACCAAAATACTATTGAGGCAAGAATCAATAGAGGGAACAAAAGAAATATTAGTTTGAGCTAGGGAACTAAAATACCTTGACCAAACTAAAGAGAAGCAAAAATAAAGCAAGAAGAAACTAGGTACCTTCAAAATTGGAGCCATCCAAAGAAATGATAGAAATAAGAGCTTCCCTTATTTGTGAAGCCCACCATCTAGGAGGGTGGCCATAGCAAGTAAGATCACCTTTGTCCAAAGCCCAATTAGCTAAAGCATAAACACTCTTGTTCTGATCTCTGACCACATGATTGTAATCAACTTTCAAAAATCCCATCTGGATTAACTGAATCTTCTCAATAATTCTTTTTATTCTCCAATCAACCTTATGATTCTTAGGAGTCTTCAAAATATTAATCATGATTTAAGAGTCAGACTCAACTATAACCTTTTCCCATCCAACATTAGTAGCCTCTTGAAGGCCTCTAAGGATACCATACCCCTCAACAAGGTTATTGGATAGAATACCCAAATTCTCAACAAAAGTAAAAACCAGGGAGCCATATGAAAGTCTACCAATTCCTCCCACACTAGCTTTTCTAGGGTTCCCTCTAGAGGCTCCATCAGTATTGAATTTTCCAAAATCCTTAGGAGGAGGTTGCTAATTCCTTGTTCTATCCATTTTGCAATTACTCACATTCCCTTTAAGCTAGTTTCTCTTAGAAGAGTTAATATTCAATCTTTGCATCACTTGATCCCATCTTTGGTGGGAGTTTTGGGGGTGATTAAGGAGTTGATGGACTGATTCAACTAAGTTGGCAATGGTATTTTTCTAGATATAGTGAATATCCTTCCTTTCTTGATTAGAACTCCGGTTGTTCCTTTCATTCCATATATTCCAAAGAAGAATGGTAGAACCCATCCAAACTAAGTACCTAATAAAATGATCAAATTGGACAATTGTAAGCCAAGTAAAGTGGTCATTCTCCTCCAAATCTCAGAGGCTAAAGTACACTCAATAAAAATATGGTTGAGATTTTCCATATTCTCTTCACACATTTCACATCTAAAAGGGCCATGAAAACCACGCTTCATAAGATGCTCCCCAGTAAGCACCCTACGATGCAATAAAAGCTAAGTAAAGAACCTCACCTTAGGCCAGAGCTTTTGAGCCCACAACTAAGAAAAGATGTTAGATGATTGGTTGGGATTATTATGGCATAAGGCCAAATAACCTTGAGCAATTGAATACTCACCCTTAGTAGTGTTGTTCCATCCAAAAAAATCTTTATCATGGGACCAAGAGAGAGATCTCATATGAAGGATGCATTGGATATCTTGTCTTTACCTTTCTGGGATTTGAATAGGCCAGTCCTCAATAGGGATCCAATATCTACCAACCTCTGAATTACCAGTATGGTACCAAAAATAATTAGCCACCTTTATCCAGTTAGCTCGGTGAAGCTCCTCCATCCAAGGCCTCCAATCGGGAAACTAAGTTATCAAAGGCTTGTGACCATCCCAAGAATCTGTCCAAAAATTTACCTGTTGACCATTATGAATGATCCAAAATAATTTTTTCTTTATCAAATCCTCACCAGTATTAAGAACTGCTAAAATGGGAGAACCTTTGGAAGGTAATTGATAGCGAACAAGGTCTTCAGGACTTTTGTTCTCAGCATATTTAGCATGAAGATTCTTGGCCCAAAGAGCATTGGGGTTATGCAAAATCCTCCAATATAATTTAGCAGCTAAAGCTTTGTTGTTATTAATAGCAGATCAAAATCCTAACCCCCCTTCATTCTTAGGAAGACATAAAGTATCCCATTTCACCAAGGCCCATTTTATTTTCTCCTTAGTACCACTCCAGAGGAACCAATGACTGATTTGATCCAGTTCTTGAAGAACAACCTTTGGGATATTCAACACGATAGAAACATAAATAGGAATAGCTTGAAGGACTGATTTTACCAAGGTGATTCTACCCCTAGAAGAAAGCCACCTATTGGTCCACTTTCCAATTTTCTTCTTGACTTTGTCCAACAACCAATTCCAATCTTTATTTTTTTGTCTTCGAATATTGATGGGAATACCTAAATAAGTGATTGGAAGGGAGGTCTTCTTATATCTTAATTTATCCAAGACCATGGATTCCTATCTGGCAAAGCAATGAAAGAAAATAACTTTAGATTTATCTTCATTGATCAATTTCCCGGTAGCCTTAGAAAAATAGCTAATGATTTGCTTAATAGTAGAAGCTTCCTTAACTGTAGCTTTACCTAAAAGAGTAGAGTCATCAACAAATTGAAGATGAGAGAGAGGTCTAGCTCCATGAGCAATGGTAACTCCCTCAAGGGTTTTGTCTTCTCTCTTTTTGGTTATAGCCCTACCTAAGAATTCAACAATAATGATGAATAAATAAGGGGATAGGGGGTCACCTTGCCTAATACCTCTAGAATATGGGAACAACTGAGAAGGCCTGCCATTGATAAGAACTAAGTAGGAAATTGAAGAGATACATCCCATAATCCAATCCATCTAATCCTGAGAGAAACAAAATTGCCTCAAAACTTTGATAAGGAAGTGCCAATCCACTCTATCATAAGCTTTGGATAAGTCTAACCGAATGAACATGGAAGGAGATTTTTGCATATCCATGGAATGGATGGCTTCCTAAGCAAGAACTATCTCATCAACTATTTGACATCCTTCCACATAACCCCCTTGTTCAAGGGAAATAATATTATGCAAAAGAGGCTTCAACATTTTTGCCATGATCTTAGTAATGATTTTGAGAAGAACATTACATAAAGCAATAGGTCTAAAAGCTGAGATATGTTCAGCCTCTTGAGCTTTTGGAACAAGAGTAATATAAGTTTTATTGATGACCTTCAAAATTTCTTTGGCATTTCTTGGTTTCTTCCACCACCTCTAATAAATAAGCATGAAGGATATCCCAAAACTCTTGGTAGAACTCAATGGGAAAACCATCAGGACTGGGGTTTTCCTTTTTGCATTTTAAAAACTACCTATTGAAGCTCATTGATAGTAACAAGAGCATTCAAAATAGAGTTCTCCTCAAAAGTGATAAGAGAAGGGATTGCTTGAAGAACATTTTGTTGAGAAGCCGAGTCAAGAGGAGTAGTAGTAAAAATATTGGAAAAGTAATTGACAACAATAGAGTTCATGCCATCCCAAGTGTAGACAACATCTCCAGAATCTGATTTCAGGGAAGAAATAAAGTTGTGAGATCTTCGAGCTAGAAGAGATTCGTGGAAGAAATTTGTGTTTCGATCACCTTCTTTGAGCCATTGAATTCTAGATTTTTGCTTCCATAAGAGTTATACTCTTTTTTTCCATTCCTCTAACTGAGCTGTGAGTTTAATTTCATTTGCACTTGTACTCTCTGTGAGGCCATCTAAACAAATTTTCTTATTCAAATTTTCAAGTTGAGCAATAACTTCATATTTTTTTTATGAACATCCCCAAACTCCTTCCAGTTCCAAGTCTTGATTTTGGATTTAATGTATTGCAATATTTTGGTAAAACAAAACATCTTAGTCCCATACCTAGGTTTACCTTCCTTCCACCATTGTTGCACTTGAGGTTTAAAGGAACTGTCTCTAAGCCACATTAACTAAAATAAAAAAGGAGAGAAACTCACATTGGTTTTCCATATTTCCACCATGATAGGCCAGTGATCCAAACCAGCATTGTTAAGAGTCTTCACTTTAGGAATGTGACCATGGATTAAGAAATTATCAGAGAGCAAGAACCTATCCAATATCTCCATTATACAAGCTAAGCCTTGCCTTCTGTTAGACCAAGTCATAAGGCCATTATCTGGTTGGATATCCACAAGATGGAGGTTTGTAATATATTAGCTCATGAGGTCAGTGCTCCTGTCCAAATTTCTATTTCCCCCCATTTTCTCATCTAGAGAGGATGGTATTGAAATCTCCTCCAATAAAGATCCAAGCTCCAGGAAAATGAGAGATAATATAAGTAATATTCTTCCATTGTCTTCTTTTTTCCTCCAAATTAGTCGGAGCATAAACAATAATGCGAAGCATAATTTGGTTGGAATGTCTACTTTGAATAGCTATAGCCAAAAGACCCCAAATGCCAACCATATGGTGAATAAATACCTCCTTTGGGTTCCAAAGGCAAGCAATGCCACCAGAAGTCCCCTAGGAACTGAGGGAAACCACTTTTCCAACTGGCCAAATTTTACTAGAAATTGATTCCATATCCTCTATTGACATCTTTGTTTCTTGAAGGAAAACAAGATGTGGATGATTTATCTAAATCATTCTTCTAATTTAATTTTGTTTTGAAAGACTCCCTTTGAGTCCTCTAATATTCCAAGTGATGATCTTCATTAATACTAGGGCTAAAAAATTTGGAAAGGGCATTAATATTACCTTCCTCTACAAGCTTTTCACCTTATTTTACCATATGATATTGATTAGTCTTGCGACTTACCTTTTGATTAGAATCCATATTCAGTTTTTTTCCCTGTTTCTTGACTTACTCCAATTGAATCTAAGATGGCTTCTAGCCTTGAAGAATGCTTGTACACAGTCAAAATGTTACCAAAAGGTTCAACAGAGTCTATATTGGGACCTATATTATTTGAATTTTTAACATTTAAAAGATTGTTTTTCTTGTGAATATTTTCTCCCTTTTTTTTGTTGAAATCCTTTGATTTGTTGGTTTGTCTATGAGTTTTTCCCTTTATCTTTAAATTGTGTTTCTAAGATTTTTGTTTCCATTATTTCCTCTTCCTCACTTGGGACCTCATTTGTGGAAATAATTTCAATCATATTAGCAGATAACTTTGATTGACCTTTCATAATTGGTTTTTTTTGAGTGCTCTTCTTCTTAGGCATTTGGACATTTGTTGAATTTATATCTTCTTTATTTTGATATGGAATTTTATTTGGGCAAATACTAGCCAAATGACCATATTCATGGCAAATTCTACAACAAAAAGGAATGTTCTCATAGTCCACTACTTTCTCCCAAGTGTCCTCCCCAAATTTTAAAGTGATCTTTTTAGGTAGGGGTTTGTCAAAATCCATTAAAACACAAATATGAGTATAAATAATATGTTCAAATTTTTGAGTGTTAGCATAAGGTGTTGCATAGGTTATATTTCATTATGTGGCATATATTAAAATAAAGATGTCATAGCGCTCTCCAATTCATGGGGTGGTTAGCCAACCAATTCAGGTGGTTCAACCAACCGAACCACCTTACATCTTGTATATAACCATCACGTGAATTAATGAGATGTGCTTTGATGTTTTGTTCTAATTGCATGGTGTTATATTTCTTTATGGTACCAAAGCTAGGTGATGGACGGTTGGAGAAGGTGGTTTTCATAACCACTCCGATGCAGACACTGACTAGGTGGACCGAGACAGACACAAACAATACACATGAAGTCTGAGAATATAGACACTGACCAGGCGAACCCGAGACAGACAGACAACACGTACAAAGCCCGAGAACACAAACACTGACTAGGTAGAAATACGTGGACCAAGGCAGACGTTGACTAGGCAGAGACACATGGATCGAGGGAGATACATGTGGCTAAGGTTACATGGCAAGGATGATGTGGATGGGCTACAATGTACACATGAACCAAGGGAGATCTACAGTGGTAAGGTTACATGACAAGTGGAGGTAAAAAGGGTGGCTAGGTGACCATCTGAAGGCAGTCACCTCCAAATGTGGTTGTTTTCATTCTTTAACTATTATGAATGCATCCTCTGGATGTATGTGGGATAATCCCACAATATTTTTTAATTAAAATTGATCTTTGCATTTGATATAAGGATGATTTGATGGTCTTCTTGCAAGCTACTGTGGTAGTGCAGTTGGTTTACGCTATTTATTAACTTGTGTCAGGTCTATTGTTCGAATCCCATGCGGGTTGCCAAAATAGGGCAGAAATTTTTGTTATGCTCTTTGAAGTTGATGCCATTTGACATGATGCATAAATTTTGGTGCCCTACGCCTGCTCGTTGATGGCCAGTGTGACCTGTTGATGCCCGGGAGTTCCCGATGACGACCAGAATGCCCTATTGACGCTCGAGAGCACCCGATGATGGCCAGAACATCCTGTTGATGCCCAAGAGCATTATTTGACACCCTAAGAAGTGTTTTTGATGCCCTGCAAAGGTCATTTGACACCTATGAAGTCATTTTTTGATGCCTTAAAGGCTCCAAAACAGTTTTTGACGGGGTTCAGGTATAATTTTTCATTTTTCCTTATTTATTTTGCAATCAAAATGGGGGAATCACAGTCTTCACATGATTCTTTTGCAAAATTATAAGATAAAGGGGGAAATCCAAATATCTAGAAGTGAATTATTGCATGATAATGCTGGATTTGTAATAGGTGCATTCTCGGTGGACATCGACACCTAGAGTAGTTAAATTTGTGGGAATTTGTGATTGTTCTATTTTCTTGCATTAATAATCATAAATTGCAGCAAAACTAAGACCCCAAATTTATACCCTATTTTTGCAATTTATTGCACAACAATATTCGATATTTGTGAAACCTCTAGTCCACACTTATAGGTAATGCTTTCGTGCTTTGGACTACTGTATCCGTCACCTAATATAGTTGCAACAATGATGTCTGAGCTTGTTCTCTATCAATCATCAAGGAGAAATAAGGCAAACTACTTCTATTGTTCAATCCATTTCATAACCACATCGTGATTGTTGTTAGGCGTAAATCATGACGAAGGTTTTTACGAAGTGTTTAGGGGAAGTTATGACCCACGCATGAGGAATAAACTTTCTATGGTAGGTATCATTAACAACATGATGCCCTTTCAGTATGACCTAATTTCAATATATCATGCTTCTCATATGTACTTATAGTCTCCCTCACGTAAGGGCGGGTACATATTGAGTGGTATGTTGTTCATATATACCTACAGTCTCCCTCACATAAGGGTGGGTATATATTGAGTGGTTACGATACATAGATCTGGCAGGTATAAAGAAAGGGAGACCAATTGGTGATATAAAGAACCTTCATAATGGTCAGTTTTCACAAGTATCTCTCAGATTCACAGTTGTTGAAAGGTCCTAAATTTATTCTATGGAAGACAAATATGAGAGCTATTCTTCAGGTGGAAGATTTATGGGATGTAGTGACTAGCACTACAACACACCCTCAAACAACAGGAACATATCAAGAAGCTTGGGATAAGAAGGCCAAAAGAGATCTCATGTTTCTCCTGCTTGCTACTACATATGAGGTCCAACCTCATATATGTGATGCCAAAACCAGTAAGGAAGCTTGGGATGCTTTGATTATCGTGTATGAAGGAAAGAATCAATACACTATTCTACACCTTCAAACTCAACTACATACCCTCAGTATTAATTCTGGGGAGAGTTAATTTTATTCCTTTGTAGAGTGGCTGACTTGAAATCCAAATTGAATGCTATGGGAAAACTAGTGGATGATGATATCTTGAACTCTGTCATCTTGAAAGAATTTCCAGATTCCTACAAGATATTGATCACTTCCCTCAACGTTTCTGGTAGATAAGTAACTTTTGTGGAATTGGTAAATTTGCTTCAGACTGAGGAGGCAAACCAGGTTCAGAAAAATGAGGTGACAGATAATGCCCTTTCCACCCAACAAAGGGGTAAGAAACAAGATTAGTTTCAAAAAGGGGGTTCTTCTTCCAAGGGAAAAGGTAAACAGAATTAGCAGAAGGATAAACAATATTATAAGATTTGTGATATGAATAACCATGACACCAATAGGTGTTGGTTCAAAAATAAGCAACAAAATGACCAACCTCATAGGAAGAAAGACAAAGAGAAATAGAAATATAAAAAGAAACATAAGCAACCTAAGGGCCATGTTGCTTATGCTGACTCCAACTCAGACTCAGATTCTCCTGAGTCCAATTCAGATTCTGACTCTGAAAGAGCACACACGGTGCTCAATACCCATACTTCATCCTTCCAGATAGATGATGTATGGTATATTGATTCAGGAGCTAGTAAACACATGACATGGGATAAATCATGGTTTGAAACATTTGAGGAGAAAGAAGGTAAGCCCGTCACAATTGCTGACAATCAAGTCTACCAAGTAAAATGTGATGGGGGTGTTTTAGTCACTCTTTCGGATGGTAAATTTCATATAGAGAAGGTGCTCTATGTCCCTGGATTAGCCAATAATCTATTTTCTATTCCTCAAATATTGAATAGAAATATGGATATTATGTTTTGAGTTGTGAAAGGCAAGAAAAGATGCTTTATCACGAAAAAATGTAAACATGTTGCCACCGGATCCTACAAGCATGGCTTGTTTATTCTATATGCTCTTTCAATGCCTCATGTTGCTCTGGCTGTAACTACAAAATAGGCTACTTCTCTCTACCATAGAATATATGGGCATCTAAGTTCAGTATATTTGCTCGAATTGCACAAATATGATATGGTGAGAGGCCTTCCCCATATTTCATCCATCTTACCAGTTTGCCTGAATTGCTTAGTAGGGAAACAACACCGGGTACCTTTTGAATCTAGCTCTTCCAAAGCTACGAAACCTTTGGCATTGGTACACACCGATCTGTGCGGTCCTATGCCAACCAGTTATGGTGGAAAGAAGTACTTTCAATTGTTCATTGATGGTTTCTCTCGCAAGATGTGGGTTTTCTTCCTTCAATTGAAATTAGAGGTATTTTCATACTTTCAACATTTCAAGAAACTTGTTGAGAAAGAGTCCGAATGTTTCATCAAAACCCTCCACTCAGATCGAGGGGGAATATACTCCCACAAAATTTTCATCATTTCTGAAAGAACATGGGATTAAGCGACAACTGACAACAACCTATACACCTCAGCAAAATGGAGTTGCTGAGAGGAGAAATCATTCCATTATGGAAATGGTTCGATGTATACTAAAAGAAGGCCATCTTGAGGATCAATATTGGGTAGAAGTAGTAAATACAACATCATACCTCCTGAATAGAGCACCCACAAGAGATCTATAGGGTAAAACTCCCCAAGAAGCATGGAGTGGTAAGAAACCCTCCATTTCTCATCTAAGAGTTTTTGGATGTAAGGCATTCATGCACATCCCTAAATAGAGAAGGAATAAGTTAGATGAGAAGACCCTGAAATGTATCTTTCTTGGTTATGATGAGCATTCAAAGGGATATCGCTTGATAGATCCTATAACCAAGAAACCACATATAAGTAGATATGTAGTATTTGATGAAGCTTCCACATCAGATATCACATCTACAAATGTATATATTGAAGAAGAAGAGGAACCTAAGAAAGAAGGTACATCCCTATTGTGGTTGCTCCACAACTAGCCCCAAAATTTGGGGACCCACTTTTAATTTTGGTTGTTGAGAGTTTCCTTTGTTCTTGATTGATCTTCTCCATAAGCTGGTAGTTAGCATATTAAGGTTTACATGATTGATCGATACCTCCTCCATTTACCTGTAAAACCAATAAGGAGGTTTCGCGAGTCTCGTGTTCTTTGAGCGAGGATTTTGATAAGTTCTCAATGTTTGATGCTGATAAGCCTGCATGTTCTCCTCCCCGTCGCAGGAAACCCCTTGATAGAGATTTTTTCCCTTCGATTCAAGGTTTGTACGCTCAGGCGGTCTCGAAAGGGTCACCCACCCCGACCCCTTCCCAACCTCTGATCCCCTCAGGTTCAAACCTGGTGATTCCAGGCAGCCTGCTAAATAGTTACGTCGACCAAGAAAAGTTCACCCTCATTGGCAAGTTCATTGGGGGCAGACCCGACATGGAGATAATCCATAAATGGGCTTACGACAAATGGCGAATGAGCAGAAGCATGCAAATAGTGGCCCTATCCCGGGGTTTCTTTGCGATTAGACTGAATAATGCAGAAGACTCCTGCAATATCCTTTCTGGTAGACCCTGGTTCCTGGGCAAACGAAGCCTTTTTATCCACAGATGGGGAGAGGATTTCGACCCGAAAACACAGAATATCAATGTTGCGCCAATATGGGTCCGCATTCCGAACCTACCCTTTCAATGCTGGCATGAATAAATCCTAAGAGGGATTTCTCGCACCATAGGCGACCTCATCGCTGTTGATTCCTCCACCAAGGTACGCTCCCGCATGGTCCATGCATGTATTTGTGTTAATGCCAATCTAGAATCTGAACTTCCCTCCTATGTCAATATTTTCAAAGATTTGACCCTCATTAAAAAATAGCCTCTCGAATATGAGAATAAACCCTCCTTCTGCTCCATATGCAACACTCAAGGCCACCTGCAACATCAATACCCCCAATCCCAGGTCACGAAACACACCCCTCAGGTTTATGGTAGGAAAGGCAGGAAAACTATTGAGTCAAGCCAAGAAGGTGAACCTCTTGCCCCTAAAGAGGATCCCCTTAAAGCTTCCCCAGAGGCCCAAGGTAGTGAAGAAATGGGTCAAGAAGGAAACCCGTCTACAGACCCCCCTCCCATTGGAGCGACCCCTATTCCCGTCGAACCTTCCCTCACTCCTCCTGGTGCCAATGTTGCCAATGAAGAAACCCTAAATCCCATCCCCCAGGAGACCGAGAGTTTCCAAATCCACCAATATCCACTTGAGAATTTTAGCCCAAAGAACACTAGAAGCAAAGCTCAGGCTATGGACATCGGGAGCGAGAAAAGGAGAGGGCGGCCCTCTGCCAACGACCAACGTATCCGAGCAACTGAGGACGACATAGCAAATGGTTCCCAACGGACCTTATTCGGTGACAATGGGGATCCTCTGAAGGAAGACTCCAAAATCTCCAAAACCCCCCTCCAGTAGGCGAAGGGGGGCAAAAAACCTCTCAAATCTACAAGATGAAGATTCTCTCCTAGAACGTGAGAGGTCTCAACGGTGCGACCAAGCTCAGGATTGCTACTAATATCTGAAAGGAATCCAAACCCTCGATTTTCATCATGCAAGAAACCAAATATGACGAGAACTACTCCAAGAAAGCTGCCAGGGTCATCTGGCACCACGGTGAAGCTTTGCACAGCCCTGCCCAAGGTTCCTACGGAGGACTGATGTGCCTGTGGGATCCGTCTCAAGTGGAAGGTAGACTTCTGTCCTCCTCCAGCAGAGTTATTAACATTCTCTTTCACTGCATTTCTAGCAACCAGTCGTGGATCATGACCAACCTGTACGCCCCAAACTCCCCCATGGAGAGAGCTGATTTTTGGAGAACCCTCACCCTGATGAGGGATTCTTTCAGCACCACCCCTTGGATTGTGGGAGGAGATTTCAACAGCCCTCTATTCCTAATAGAGAAAAAAGGTGGTTTGATCGCCACCCATCGCACCACTGAATATTTAAGGGATTTTGTTGATTCAAATGAACTCATTGATATCCCAATCAGAGGAGCTCTTTACACTTGGAGCAACAGAAGAACTGGAGGCAATCTGATCCAGGTCAAACTGGATAGGTTCCTACTGTCCCAGGAAGCCATCCCTTTTTTTGGTGATGCATCTCTCTCAGCTCTTACCAAGAGGGGATCAGATCACAACCCCATTCTCCTTGAGGTGGGTAAAATCCCTATATTTTGAACCCCCTTCAGGTTTGAAGCCATGTGGCTCAATCACAAGGACATCCGTGGCAAGATGGCACAGTGGTGGAATCAACAATTCAGAGGATCACCCGTGTTTCGGGTAACCCAGAAACTCAAATTCATCAAAGATAAGCTTCGACTGTGGAACAAAGAAGTTTTTGGAAACATTTTTGCCCACAAAAAGACGCTGCTAGAACAACTCCAAACCATTGAGCGTAGAATCGAGGCAGGGGACTCTGGGGGAGAAATTAGAGAAGAGGAAAGGAAATTGCTTGTTGAATTCCACAACACATTAGCCAAGGAGGAAACTTTCTGGAGGCAGAAATCCAGGGACCTGTGGATCAAAGAAGGGGACTCTAACACCAGATTTTTCCATGCCTCAACATTAAGGCACAGGGGATCTAATAAGATTAGCAGGATCAACCGCAGTGACGGATCAAACATCGAAGACATCCAAAAAATCAGAGATGAGGCCGTCCTATTTTTCCAAAACCTCCTAGGATCCCCCTCGAAAAGCTCTACCCGAGCCAAGTCTGCCCTCCTGGGTAACATTCCTAGCCTAGTGTCTGAAGAAGCTAATTCCTCCATCCTAAAACCTTTTTCTGATGAGGAAATAAAGGCCGCGGTGTTTTCCATGTATGCAGATAAGGCCCCTGGCCCGGACGGGTTCCCTCCCCGATTCTACCAAGCTTTCTGGGAAATTGTTGGATCGGATGTCTGCGCAGCCATTCGGGATATGCAATCCCAAACCATTCCTCGAACTGTAAATTCCACCTTCATTGCGTTGATCCCCAAATCCCCTGATTATCGCTCCATGGCTGATTTTTGACCCATAAGCCTGTGTAATGTACTGTACAAAATCCTCTCCAAAACAATGGCATCTAGATTGAAACTCATTCTCCCATCCATCATCGACCCTTGCCAAGGGAGCTCGGTCAAAGGTCGAAACATTCTGGACGGAGTCATCACGGTTCATGAAACCCTTCACTCAGCCTTCCTCAGCAAAAAATCCAGCCTCCTCCTCAAGCTCGACATAACCAAAGCTTTCGATTGGGTTGACTGGGACTTCCTTTAGGACATCCTACTGAAATTTGGGTTCCACCCCAAGTGGGTCCAGCTAATTCGCAACTGTTTCTCCTTTGCTTGGTTTTCGATACTTGTCAATGGGTCCCCTGCAGGTTTTTTCCCCAGCGTCAGAGGCCTCCGGCAAGGGGATCCTTTATCCCCTCTTTTGTTCATCATCTTGGCGAAATCCCTTGGCAGATCCCTGTCTGCGGCTAGGGTGGCGGGGAAAATCTCAGGAATCCAAGTGGTCTCTAACTCCACCCCTATCACCCACCAGCAATTCGTCGATGATACCATCCTCTAAACTTAGGCATCTGTTGTCCAAGCTAAAACCATCAAACTCATTCTTTCCCTCTACGAAAGAGCGGCAGGACAACAGGTAAATTTCTCCAAAAGTAAGATTTTCTTTTTGCACACCCCTCCTGAGCGCAAGGGCCAAATTGGGCGAATTCTGGGCTGCTCTGAAGGATCCCTCCCATCCTCCTACCTGGGGCTCCCCTTATTTTGGGGAAGGGTGAAAGAGAGTATGTGGAACAATGTTATAGAAAGGTTCCAACGAAAACTAGCAGCATGGAAAGGCAAACTTCTGTCCCAAGCGACGAAAGCCACCCTTTCAATCTCCACCCTTCAGAGCATTCCCATTTACTTCATGTCAGTTTTCACTCTTCCCAAGTCAGTTTGCAAGCACATTGAACAAATACAGAAAAGGTTCCTGTGGTCGGGAACTGAAGACAAATCCAAACTTCCCCTTGTGGGTTGGGACATAGTCTGCAGAAGCAAGCGGCAGGGAGGCCTTGGCTATAGGAAACTGTTCGATATGAATAATGCCTTATTGGGAAAACATGCTTGGAGAATCATCTCTAAAGACCCAGCCGGATGGATCCAAATAGTGTCAAAAAAATATATGGGCAACCGCTCCTTCCTTGAAACCAGCAACCACACCAATGGATCCACCTTCTGGAAAGCTGTGGTCCATTCCAAAGCACTAATTCAAAGAGGTCTCCGATGGATTCTTGGGGATGGCCATAGCATTGATTTATGGAATGATAGATGGCTAACCGATGAACCCCTAAGAGACAGGAACGACCTCCTGGGGCTCCAAACAGTGGCTGGTACAAACAGGAAAAGAAAGGTTTTCAATTTCATCATTTGGGAGGAGGGCCAACCCCGATGGAGGATCCTCGAAGGCAATAGCCCGGACGTTGCTGGCCTTAACCTGATGCTTCAAGCTGTCACCATCCCCGTTGAGCGAAGGGATGATAAACCCACCTGGGCTGCGACGGATAAAGGTCTCTACTCTGTTAAGTCTGCCTTCTCCCTTCTTAAAACCCATCCGGTCTCGCCCTCCCACATCGTCTAGAAGAAACACCTCATTCCTAAAATCGCTTTCTTTTCTTAGCTTGCATTTCAAAATAAAGCTCTCACTACTGAGAATCTCATCAAATGGGGCATCCCTCTTCCTAACAGATGCTTCCTATGCCAAGCAAACTAGGAATCCACTGATCACCTATTCCTCCACTGCGATTTCACCTCAGATGCTATGGGCTTCATTTTTTCCACCTTTCGAATCCAATGGGTTCCCCCAAAATCTCTGTGCGATGTTTACATCCAGTGGGCCCAACCCTTTGCTAACCACAAACTCCGCTTCCTATGGGATATTTGTCTCCACCACCTGGTTTGGCAAGTTTGGCTAGAGCGTAATAGCAGGGTTTTTGGGACCACTCTTCGGGATCCTCCCTCTATCGCCACCAGAGCCCTCGCTTTCGCCCTGGAAAACTCCAACCTCATTCACTATCCTAGTCCTCATCCATCATCTAGGGAAAATCTTATCCTCAAGTCTCTTAACATCTCGGTTGATACCCCCGTGGAGAACCCTTTTCCTCACCCCCAAACTCTTACATGGTGGATTCCCCCTCCCCAGGATTTGATCAAGTTGAATTTTGATGGGGCATCCAAAGGGAACCCTGGATCAACTAGTGCGGGCGGTGCGGTAAGGGATCACCGCGGGAAAGTCTTAATGGCTTTTTCTGAAGACCTGGGCCACCAAACCAATCATGTTGTAGAAGCCAGGGCCCTCTGGCGAGGTCTCCTTCTCATCAAAGAGGATCCCCGAGCAGTCATCATAGAAGGCGACTCCATGAACATCATCAACTATCTGACCAAGGACGAAAGTCATGCGTGGCGAGTATTCAACACCATCCAGGAATCCCGATGACTTCTTCAAAGAAGGATCCATAGATGCCAACACATCTACAGGCAAGGGAATGCGCTGGCTGACCTCATGGCCAACAAAAGATCCTCCTCTGGAAGCCTCACCATCTGGAATCACGGGTTTCCACAAGACATCATTGACGTGGCTGCGTCAGACCTCAAAAAGCTCCAATGACCCATGTCAGATCTCCAAGAGCGGACACGTCATGCAACCTTCTCCAGCCAAGCGGACCCCTCTCGGCCTTATCAATTCTGAAATGTTGCTCGCCTTTCAACGCCACTACTGGCCCAATCTCCAATCGCCTCGATAAATACGTGCGGTCCCCAGGTAAAGGCCATCGAACCAAGGCAGTGCACGTGTGTAGTCACGTATTGGGCGTGACTAGGACGGCGTCGACTATTGGTCCTCGAGAGCTTGCTGCCTCTCCCCTCGCCATCTCGGTGCCACCTTAGTCGGGCCATATTCCCCATGCATGCAAAAATCTCGCTTCGACGTCCTTCCGGGGCAGACGAACAGTCCTTAACTACCCCGGTATGCTCAGAGCTGTCTATCCCTGTTATTGCCTGAGTTTTCACTTCAATCATATCCACCCATCGCTGCAGACTCCCCAATGCCCTTGTCCTTTCCTTTCCCTGACTCCCTCCATGGCTGCCCCGTATCTCGAACCTGTTCTCTCCTCTCTGTCTGAAGATGAAATAGTGTTTATGAGAGCCCTTAGGCTCATCCCGTTTTTTAGTAAGTTCTAGGGCTCGGACGACAAAATCACGAAGGACTTCATGGAGACCTGGCATGCTGGCCAGGTTCGCGTTAAGGGAGTTCACCTGAAGGTCGATATTGATCTCATGGGTGGCATTACACGGATGCCGCTCACTGGTCGATTCATCCGCCGCAATAAACACAATTGGCAGGAAGAATTGGACCAATTCCCTGACAAAGGGAAGAGTTTGGGATGGGACAAGTTGGCTCTCTACAGAAGCGGCCTGGACGAGCCTTGGAGCTGGGCCATGAAGCCTTTGATGCAATTCATCTGTTGCGACGACCCCGAAAAACCCCTATGAAGCTACCATATCAGTTTCGTCAACCACCTTTGTTCTTCCAAGAAGTTGTGCATCCCCGACTTCCTAAATTATTCCCTCTACTGCTCTATTGAGGTTGCCCAAAAGGCTAAATCCAAACCATGACATCAGGGGCTGATGGCCGTCATCTACCGCCATGTCTTAGCCAACAGGCCACCCCCAAAGGAAATCCCTCCCCTTGCCACCAACCCTCCTGATTCCCCTGTTGCTGATGGTCCGCAGGGCGAGGCCCCCAGCCCTCCCAGGCAGTCCCCTCCCAAATGCGACTCCCGCAGCCGCAGGCGCACCCAAGGCACTCCTTCAACAGTCAGATCCTCAAGGCGGCTTAAGAAAACTAAAGTGGAAGGTGACGCCGACCCTTCGCTCCACCTGAGCTCGGATTCTAAATCAGAGCAAGCCAAGGTACCACTGAATCTGTTGATTGACATGGCCATCGACGCCATGGGAAACATCACTAAGGGCGCTGAATCGGCGATCCACTGTCTCTGACAGCTCAAGCAGCGCTCGGAAGGATCCCCTAGCGGTCAGGAGAACCCCAAGAAGATCTAATGGTGACGGCGTTTCATGGTCTCTATGGGTTTTTTGTTCCTGTTTCCTACAGTTGTGGGGCTAGATTGTTTTTTGGAGGGATTGTCTATTATGGCTAAGTTAGGTCTAAACGTTGACAACGCATCCAGTTTCTTTGCGGAATTATTATGGGCTTTTTTCTTGTTGCTTCTTACAGCGGGTCTGCTGGATATGGTCTTAGTGGGATTTTTTTGTAATTTGGTCTGAGATGTGGGTTCCTGTCTCAACCTTGAGGCCCTAAAGGTGCTTTCCTTTTATTGTTATAAGGTTTTGGGATCCTCTTAAAAAATCCGCTTTGTATATAATGTTACTTACCCAAAAAAAATAATATGTATTACAATAAAAATGAAAATTAAAAAGATAAATAAAATAATAATAATAAAAAAAAAATTATTATAAACAAATAAAAACTGCATATATAGATAAAATTCTATTTTATATACAATAAAAAAATTAATAATAATAATGTTTTAAAATAATAGAACCCATATGTGCATGGGTATGGTGTCATTTATATAGATGTTTGTTTAGGGTTAGATTTAGTTGGATTTATTTTATTATTAATAAGAGATAGGTTTTATTTTAGCTAATGCTATGGTTTTCATTTTAAAGATGGTGTGATTCATTTTGTGGGTTGTGTTTACAGGCGATAAGTAAGGCTTCCACAATAGATCAACGTGGACAAACAGACGAAGATATCGACGAGGTGGAGCGTTAGCATATCACACGACGAATTCGATGCCGATAAACATGGACAAATAAGGGCTAGATATCGATGAAGAAAAGGGTCGCTGGCAGCGAAGTAGCATCGAGTGTTCGTCTAATGGGACATCGCCGCCTATCGTGCTGGCTCTAGCAGGATAACAGGAATCTTTGTGAGCGCCAAACAATGTGGAAGTAACACCAAATTGGGCATTGAAATGTGATGATGTGGGTTTCGTTGAACGATGTGGACGGGAAATCCTCCTACCTGGGGCTCCCCTTATTTTGGGGAAGGGCAAAAGAGAGTATGTGGAACAATGTTATAGAAAGGTTCCAACGGAAACTAGCAGCATGGAAAGGCAAACTTCTGTCCCAAGCGACGAAAGCCACCCTTTCAATCTCCACCCTTCAGAGCATTCCCATTTACTTCATGTCAGTTTTCACTCTTCCCAAGTCAGTTTGCAAGCACATTGAACAAATACAGAAAAGGTTCCTGTGGTCGGGAACTGAAGACAAATCCAAACTTCCCCTTGTGGGTTGGGACATAGTCTGCAGAAGCAAGCGGCAGGGAGGCCTTGGCTACAGGAAACTGTTCGATATGAATAATGCCTTATTGGGAAAACATGCTTGGAGAATCATCTCTAAAGACCCAGCTGGATGGATCCAAATAGTGTCAAAAAAATATATGGGCAACTGCTCCTTCCTTGAAACCAGCAACCACACCAATGGATCCGCCTTCTGGAAAGCTGTGGTCCATTCCAAAGCACTAATTCAAACAGGTCTTCGATGGATTCTTGGGGATGGTCGGAGCATTGATTTATGGAATGATAGATGGCTAACCGATGAACCCTTGAGAGACAGGAACGACCTCCCGGGGCTCCAAATAGTGGCTGGTACAAACAGGAAAAGAAAGGTTTTCAATTTCATCGTTTGGGAGGAGGGCCAACCCCGATGGAGGATCCTCGAAGGCAACAACCCGGACGTTGCTGCCCTTAACCTGATGCTTCAAGCTGTCACCATCCCCGTTGAGCGAAGGGATGATAAACCCACTGGGATGCGACGGATAAAGGTCTCTACTCTGTGAAGTCTTCCTTCTCCCTTCTTAAAACCCATCCGGTCTCGCCCTCCCACATCGTCTGGAAGAAACACCTCATTCCTAAAATCGCTTTCTTTTCTTAGCTTGCCTTTCAAAATAAAGCTCTCACTACTGAGAATCTCATCAAAATGGGCATCCCTCTTCCTAACAGATGCTTCCTATGCCAAGCAAACTGGGAATCCACTGATCACCTATTCCTCCACTGCGATTTCACCTCAGATGCTATGGGCTTCATTTTTTCCACCTTTCGAATCCAATGGGTTCCCCCAAAATCTCTGTGCGATGTTTACATCCAGTGGCCCCAACCCTTTGCTAACCACAAACTCTGCTTCCTATGGGATATTTGTCTCCACCACCTGGTTTGGCAAGTTTGGCTAGAGCGTAACAGCAGGGTTTTTGGGACCACTCTCCGGGATCCTCCCTCTGTCACCACCAGAGCCCTCACTTTCGCCCTGGAAAACTCCAACCTCATTCACTATCCCAGTCCTCATCCATCATCTAGGGAAAATCTTATCCTCAAGTCTCTTAACATCTCGGTTGATCCCCCCGTGGAGAACCCTTTTCCTCACCCCCGAACTCTTACATGGTGGATTCCCCCTCCCCAAGATTGGATCAAGTTGAATTTTGATGGGGCGTCCAAAGGGAACCCTGGATCGGCTAGTGCGGGCGGTGCGATAAGGGATCACCGCGGGAAAGTCTTAATGGATTTTTTTGAAGACCTGGGCCACCAAACCAATCATGTTGCAGAAGCTAGGGCCCTCTGGCGAGGTCTCCTTCTCATCAAAGAGGATCCCCGAGCAGTCATCATAGAAGGCGACTCCAAGAACATCATCAACTATCTGACCAAGGATGAAAGTCCTACGTGGCAAGTATTCAACACCATCCAGGAATCCCGATGACTTCTTCAAAGAAGGATCCATAGATGCCAACACATCTACAGGCAAGGGAATGCGCTGGCTGACCTCATGGCCAACAAAAGATCCTCCTTTGGAAGCCTCACCATCTGGAATCACGGGTTTCCACAAGACATCATTGACGTGGCTGCGTCAGACCTCAAAAAGCTCCAATGACCCATGTCAGATCTCCAAGAGCGGACACGTCATGCAACCTTCTCCAACCAAGCGGACCCCTCTCGGCCTTATCAATTTTGAAATGTTGCTCACCTTTCAACGCCACTACTGGCCCAATCTCCAATCGCCTTGACAAATACGTGTGGTCCCCAGGTAAAGGCCGTCGAACCAAGGTAGTGCACGTGTAGTCGAACCAAGGCAGTGCACGTGTGTAGTCACGTATTGGGCATGACTAGGACGACGTCGACTATTGGTACTCAAGAGCTTGTTGCCTCTCCCCTCGCCATCTCGGTGCCACCTCAGTCGGGCCATATTCCCCATGCATGCAAAAATCTCGCTTCGACGTCCTTCCGGGGCAAACGAATAGTCCTTAACTACCCCTGTATGCTCAGAGCTGTCTATCCCTATTATTGCCTGAGTTTTCACTTCAATCATATCCACCCATCGCTGCAGACTCCCCAATGCCCCTGTCCTTTCCTTTCCCTGACTCCCTCCATGGCTGCCCCGTATCTCGAACCTGTTCTCTCCTCTCTGTCTGAAGATGAAATAGTGTTTATGAGAGCCCTTAGGCTCATCCCATTTTGTAGTAAGTTCTAGGGCCCGGACGACGAAATCACGAAGGACTTCATGGAGACCTGGCATGCTGGCCAGGTTCGCGTTAAGCGAGTTCACCTGAAGGTCGATATTGATCTCATGGGTGACATTACACGGATGCCGCTCAGCTGGTCGATTCATCCGTCGTGACAAACACAATTGGCAGGAAGAATTGGACCAATTCCCTAACAAACAGAAGAATCTAGGATGGGACAAGTTGGCCCTCTACAGAAGCAGCCTGGACGAGCCTTGGAGCTGGGCCATGAAGCCCTTGATGCAGTTCATTTATTGCGACGACCCCGAAAAACCCCTATGAAGCTACCATATCAGTTTCGTCAACCACCTTTGTTCTTCCAAGAAGTTGTGCATCCCAGACTTCCTAAATTATTCCCTCTACTGCTCTATTGAGGCTGCCCAAAAGGCTAAATCCAAACCATGGCATCAGGGGCTGATGGCCGTCATCTACCGCCATGTCTTAGCCAACAGGCCACCCCCAAAGGAAATCCCTCCCCTTGCCACCAACCCTCCTGATTCCCCTGTTGCTGATGGTCCGCGGGGCGAGGCCCCCAGCCCTCCCAGGTAGTCCCCTCCCAAATGCGACTCCCGCAACCGCAGGCGCACCCAAGGCACTCCTTCAACAGTCAGATCCTCAAGGCGGCTTAAGAAAACTAAAGTGGAAGGTGACGCCGACCCTCCGCTCCACCTGAGCTCAAATTTTGAATCAGAGCAAGCCAAGGTACCACTGAATACGTTGATTGACATGGCCATCGATGCCATGGGAAACATCACTAAGGGCGCTGGATCAGCGATCCACTGCCTCTGACAGCTCAAGCAGCGCTCGGAAGGATCCCCTAGCGGTCAGGAGAACCCCAAGAAGATCTAATGGTGACGGCGTTTCATGGTCTCTGTGGGTTTTTTTTCCTGTTTCCTACAGTTGTGGGGCTAGATTGTTTTTTGGAGGGATTGTCTATTATGGCTAAGTTAGGTCTAAACGTTGACAACGCATCCAGTTTCTTTGCGGAATTATTATGGGCTTTTTTCTTGTTGCTTCTTACAGCGGGTCTGCTGGATATGGTCTTAGTGGGATTTTTTTGTAATTTGGTCTGAGATGTGGGTTCCTGTCTCAACCTTGAGGCCCTAAAGGTGCTTTCCTTTTATTGTTATAAGGTTTTGGGATCCTCTTAAAAAATCCGCTTTGTATATAATGTTACTTACCCAAAAAAAATAATATGTATTACAATAAAAATGAAAATTAAAAAGATAAATAAAATAATAATAATAAAAAAAAAATTATTATAAACAAATAAAAACTGCATATATAGATAAAATTCTATTTTATATACAATAAAAAAATTATTAATAATAATGTTTTAAAATAATAGAACCCATATGTGCATGGGTATGGTGTCATTTATATAGATGTTTGTTTAGGGTTAGATTTAGTTGGATTTATTTTATTATTAATAAGAGATAGGTTTTAGGTTTTATTTTAGCTAATGCTATGGTTTTCATTTTAAATATGGTGTGATTCATTTTGTGGGTTGTGTTTACAGGCGATAAGTAAGGCTTCCACAATAGATCAACGTGGACAAACAGACGAAGATATCGACGAGGTGGAGCGTTAGCATATCACACGACGAATTCGATGCCGATAAACATGGACAAATAAGGGCTAGATATCGATGAAGAAAAGGGTCGCTGGCAGCGAAGTAGCATCGAGTGTTCGTCTAATGGGACATCGCCGCCTATCGTGCTGGCTCTAGCAGGATAACAGGAATCTTTGTGAGCACCAAACAATGTGGAAGTAACACCAAATTGGGCATTGAAATGTGATGATGTGGGTTTCGTTGAACGATGTGGACGGGAAATCATCGACGGTCTTAACGTGAGCCCTACGGGGAGTGGGGATTATTTTGTATATCGGTTCTACCCGACGATAATAGTGTGGTCGGGAACAGCCTGGCGTGTGACCAAATGAATTAAATTCGAGTCATGGCTTCACAGAGGAGGTAACCGATGGCCAAAGGGGGTCGTTGAATCGCTACCGGTGATTGGGTTTGCATGCAGCCAAGGGATGAGCGACGTTTCGACGAAACCTGAACCAGCGGAGCAAGTAAACTCGGCATCCAGGGTGGAGCCATGGTAAAAAGATCTTGTTTCAGGCATCGACGTAGTGTGCGGAGTAACACGCAGGTAGTTCTAAAATTTGAAACGCAAGGCATAAAAAGGAGACAACAGGGGTTCTCGGATGATTGTATACGATGGGTAGGTTTGCCAAAATTAATGCTGCCATGGTCTGAGGAGATGGTGGATAGCCTCAATGTATCATAGGAGGCCATCATTTGGCATAAACTCTGCGAGAAACAAATATGACAGCGATAAGGGTGACGGTTTCGATTAGTCGAATCTTTGACGGAGCAAATGGGGAAGCAAATCATAAAAGTACGTGAAAGGGCTTTTGGGAGGAGACTTCTGAAAGAAAACAAAGGAAATGAAAAGCCAAAACAGAAGTGGAAACGAAGGGCTGCGAAGGTGGTAAGACTTATGATTTTTTTTTTAAATATGCCACTAAAGGAAGGAAACAGGGTTGGAAACTTTTCAGAGGAGATTGGAGGAGCTTTGGCACTGGATTTTTTTTGAATGTTTTCCTTCCATTTGGACAGGTTATGGGGGAAAACCAGAAATTCTGCTGTTGTAAAACAAAATATTTTTAATGCAGAAATTTTCAAAAATTTGCATCTTATGAGCAAGAAATGAAGAGATTTTTTTCTGCATGGTAGATTTAATCGTTTATCTTTCCCTTTCAGATTTTGGACTTATAGATGAATTTTATGCATGTTTTATTGGTTGATTCAGGCGAATGTTTGAAATCTGAAACTTATTTTTGTACCCTAGGAGCTAGCACTTGTTTTGATTATGCAAAATTGCAGGTCTCATAGGCTAAGTTGTATGCATGAAATACCTCACATATTCGGTTTTACTGGAATAGGATGGCATCATAATGATTGTGGCATACATTGCATTTTAAGATTTCATTTTTAGGTTTTAGATTCTGTTTTATTTTCTAACCTTTTTATTTTTATTTATTTTTTTAAATTTTCGGAAATTAAAATAAACAGGTAAACAAATTTCAAAATTCAAAAATAATTGCATGATCTACATAGAGCATACTTCATAATTTCATTACGCACTTAGACATTTTTACTTCAGATTTGTTTCGTATTTTTAAAAATTATCCGAAGTTGCTATTTTTATTGCAGATTTTAAAATTTCAAAATTTTCATTTTTGGGCCAAATTTAATTTTTTCAGCTTTATATCTCATTCATGAGCCTATGATGACATTTCCCTCATGAAAAATTCAATTTCATTGAAGGGGTTATGTTTTATGACATTTTATAAAATTACCATTTTGGGGTCCTAAATTGCCTTCTCTTTATAAAAAATCTGATTTTATGAAAGAGGGGTAATTTCTGCTCTACATGGAAGATCATTGTTTCAAAGCACTAAATTATTCATCTTTGTGAAAATTAATTTCACTAAAGAGGGATAACTTATTAATCACATTAAAGGCTATCTTAATCTTCATGATAGGAAGCTATATTTGAAGGAGCCTATTTATCATTTGGATTCACATACATAGATAGATTTAATCTTTACTTTTACATTTTTAAAGTAGGATTTAATGCAAGATAAAACTTGAGTAAAATTCATTTAATAAGGGAAGATAAAATCTACTTTAAAATCCTCAAAATAAAATGAATTAAGGCACTACATCGTGGTCATATGAGGGCCAACTCACACTTGTTTTATTTTGGTTTCATGAACAATCATTAAAGTAGCATGATAAAATAAACCAACATTGCCCCTTGTTTACGATTACTTGAAATCACTAAGGTGTTCCTAGCATTGAATCGATATATTTTTATTGATATTACTAATACACATGCAAATGCTAATATAACGGAGACCTTAGAGAAGTTGTTGGTTTAACTTCTTTGCAAGAGAGGGTTTTGGGGATCCAAACCTTAAGGGAGAGTGCAATTTCACAATTGGGTGAAATTAACACTCAACAATCCCCAAAGAAGAAGGTTCCAAAATGGTATACTAGTACACTTTGAGAGATTCTAAACTGAATACACTTCCAGATCCAACTCAAGATTGACCTTGCACTTGAAGTATGACACAACAGATAAAAGCAGAGGCTTCATCTACAGAGGTTGATGAACTTTACTAACATTTTGATGATCTATCTGTAGATGCAGAGGAAGACAAAGACACAAATATGGAAAATGAATGAGTTTATATGACAACATTGGATGCAAATGAACCTGCAACAGTTCAAGATGCACTTAGTGAGCCTTTGTGGAAGGGCTGCTATGGAGGCGAGAACACACATCTCTCATGAGGAATAATACATGGAAGCTAGTCAATTTACCTACAGGAAAGAAGCCCATTGGTTGTAAATGGGTGTTCAAAGTAAAGTATAAGGCATATGTTACTATTGATAAGCATAAGGTCCATCTTGTTGCAAAGGGCTATGCTAAGAAAGAAGGCATAGACTATGAAGAAACTTTTTTTCCCTACTACAAATATGACTACCATTCGAGTACTCTATGCCATGGCAGCTCAGTTTGGGTGGAATTTGTATCAGATGGATGTTAAAAGTGCCTTCTTGAATGGTGACTTACAAGAAGAAGTATACATGACTCAACTAGAAGGATTTGTGGTTGAAGGGCAAGAACAGAAAGTTTGCAGATTGATCAAATCTTTGTATGGGCTCAAACAAGCTCCTCGAGCTTGGTACATCAAGATAGACAGTCACCTAGTGCAACATGAATTCAAAAGGAGTCCTTCAGATGCGAATATCTATATTAAGAACAATGGTTTTGATATAGTGATTTTGGTGTTATATGTAGATGATATGATCATAACAGGAAGTTCAAAAAAATGATTGATGCAGTAAAAGATGATTTGAAACAATATTTTGAAATGATAGATCTAGGACTTCTTCACTATTGTCTTGGTTTGGAAGTGACTCAGAAAAAACATCATAGCAGAGTAGCACAAAAGAAGCATACTAAGACATTAGTCAAAAAATATCGGATGACTAATTGTAAGTCTAAAGCAACTCCAATGGAGCAAGGACTTAAGTTATCATGATATGATGAATCACCTAAGGTAGATGGTACTCTCTATCACCATCTAATTGGGAGTCTCATATATCTAACCAATACCAGGCTTGATCTCAGTTTTGCTATGGGTTATCTTTCATAGTTCATACAGGAACCCAAGGTAAGTCATTGGAAAGCAGCAAAATGAGTTTTACATTATGTTCGTGGTACAAAAGATTTTGGCTTGGAATAAAAAAAGAATAACAAGTTCTATCTACAAGGATACACAGACTCTGACTATGTTGGATCCATTGATGATCAAAAGTCAACTTTTGGATACATTTTTCATCTTGGGTCTGGTCCTGTCTCTTGGCATAGCAAAAAGCAGCAGGTGGTTGCTATCTCTTCTATAGAGGCAGAATATTGCGTAGCTAGTGGAGCTGTCTGCGAGATAATATGGTTACGTCGCATTATTACAAAGGTCTTCCAGAGAATCTTCCACTTCATTTATTTTGCAAAAGTCAAGGTGTTTTGAATCTTGTAAAGAATCCAATCTTCCATGATCACACCAAACACATTGACACTCGTCATTTTATTTGCGATGAAGTTCCAAATATGTCATAGCGCTCTCCAATTCATGGGGTGGTTAGCCAACCAATTCAGGTGGTTCAACCAATCGAACCACCTTACATCTTGTATATAACCATCACGTGAATCAATGAGATGTGCTTTGATGTTTTGTTCTAATTGCATGGTGTTATATTTCTTTATGGTACCAAAGCTAGGTGATGGATGGTTGGAGAAGGTGGTTTTCATAACCACTTCGATGCAGACACTGACTAGGTGGACCGAGACAGACACAAACAATACACATGAAGTCTGAGAATATAGACACTGACAAGGCAAACCCGAGACAGACAGACAACACGTACAAAGCCCGAGAACACAAACACTGACTAGGTAGAAATACGCGGACCAAGGCATACGTTGACTAGGCAGAGACACATGGACCGAGGGAGATACATGTGGCTAAGGTTACATGGCAAGGATGATGTGGATGGGCTACAATGCACACATGAACCAAGGGAGATCTACAGTGGTAAGGTTACATGACAAGTGGAGGTAAAAAGGGTGGCTAGGTGACCATCTGAAGGCAGTCACCTCCAAAGGTGGTTTTTTTCATTCTTTAACTGTTATGAATGCATCCTCTGGATGTATGTGGGATAATCCCACAATATTTTTTAATTAAAATTGATCTTTGCATTTGATATAAGGATTATTTGATGGTCTTCTTGCAAGCTACTGTGGTAGTGCAGTTGGTTTACGCTATTTATTAACTTGTGTCAGGTCTATTGTTCGAATCCCATGCGGGTTGCCAAAATAGGGCAGAAATTTTTGTTATGCTCTTTGAAGTTGATGCCATTTGACATGATGCATAAATTTTGGTGCCCTACGCCTGCTCGTTGATGGCCAGTGTGACCTGTTGATGCCCGGGAGTTCCCGATGACGACCAGAATGCCCTATTGACGCTCGAGAGCACCCGATGATGGCCAGAACATCCTGTTGATGCCCAAGAGCATTATTTTACACCCTAATAAGTGTTTTTGACACTCTCCAAAGGTCATTTGACACCTATGAAGTCATTTTTTGATACCTGAAAGGCTCCAAAACATTTTTTGATGGGGTTCAGGTATAATTTTTCATTTTTCCTTATTTATTTTGCAATCAGAAGGGGGAAATCACAGTCTTCACATGATTCTTTTGCAAAATTATAAGATAAAGGGGAAAATCCAAATATCTAGAAGTGAATTATTGCATGATAATGCTGGATTTGTAATAGGTGCATTTTTGGTGGACATCGACACCTAGAGTAGTTAAATTTGTGGGCATTTGTGATTGTTCTATTTTCTTGCATTAATAATCATAAATTGCAGCAAAACTAAGACCCCAAATTTATACCCTATTTTTGCAATTTATTGCACAACAATATTCGGTATTTGTGATACCTCTAGTCCACACTTATAGGTAATGCTTTCGTGCTTTGGACTACGTATCTGTCACCTAATATAGTCTGCAACAATGATGTCCGAGCTTGTTCTCTATCAATCATCGAGGGAGAAATAAGGCAAACTACTTCTATTATTCAATCCATTTCATAACCACATCGTGATTGTTGTTAGGCATAAATCATGATGAAGTTTTTTACGAAGTGTTTAGGGGAAGTTATGACCCACGCATGAGGAATAAACTTTCTATGGTAGTTATCATTAACAACATGATGCCCTTTCAGTATAACCTAATTTCAATATATCATGCTTCTCATATATACTTATAGTCTCCCTCACGTAAGGGCGGGTACATATTGAGTGGTATGTTGTTCATATATACCTACAGTCTCCCTCACATAAGGGCGGGTATATATTGAGTGGTTACGATATATAGATCCGACATGTATAAAGAAAGGGAGACCAATTGGTGATATAAGGAACCTTCATAATGGTCAGTGTTCACAAGTATCTCTCAGATTCACAGTTGTTGAAAGGTCCTAAATTTATTCTATGGAAGACAAATATGAGAGCTATTCTTCAGGTGGAAGATTTATGGGATGTAGTGACTAGCACTACAACACACCCTCAAACAACAGGAACATATCAAGAAGCTTGGGATAAGAAGGACAAAAGAGATCTCATGTTTCTCCTACTTGCTACTACATATGAGGTCCAACCTCATATATGTGATGCCAAAACCGGTAAGGAAGCTTGGGATGCTTTGATTATCGTGTATGAAGGAAAGAATCGGTACACTATTCTACACCTTCAAACTCAACTACATACCCTCGGTATTAATTCAGGGGAGAGTTAATTTTATTCCTTTGTAGAGTGGTGACTTGAAATCCAAATTGAATGTTATGGGAAAACCGGTGGATGATGATATATTGAACTCTGTCATCTTGAAAGAATTTCCGATTCCTACAAGATATTGATCACTTCCCTCAACGTTTCCGGTAGATAAGTAACTTTTGTGGAATTGGTAAATTTGCTTCGGATCGAGGGAGGCAAACCGGGTTCGAGAAAAATGAGGTGACATATAATGCCCTTTCCACCCAACAAAGGGGTAAGAAACAAGATTATTTTCAAAAAGGGGGTTCTTCTTCCAAGGGAAAAGGTAAACAGAATCAGCAGAAGGATAAACAATATTATAAGATTTGTGATATGAATAACCATGACACCAATAGGTGTTAGTTCAAAAATAAGCAACAAAATGACCAACCTCATAGGAAGAAAGACAAAGAGAAATAGAAATATAAAAAGAAACATAAGCAACCTAAGGGCCATGTTGCTTATGCTGACTCCAACTCGGATTAGATTCTCCTGAGTCCAATTCAGATTCTGACTCTGAAAGAGCACACACGATGCTCAATACCCATACTTCATCCTTCCAGATAGATGATGTATGGTATATTGATTCAGGAGCTAGTAAGCACATGACATGGGATAAATCATGGTTTGAAACATTTGAGGAGAAAGAAGGTAAGCCCGTCACAATTGCTGACAATCAAGTCTACCAAGTAAAATGTGATGGGGGTGTTTTAGTCACTCTTTCGGATGGTAAATTTCATATAGAGAAGGTGCTCTATGTCCCTAGATTAGCCAATAATCTATTGTCTATTCCTCAAATATTGAATAGAAATATGGATATTATGTTTTGAGTTGTGAAAGGCAAGAAAAGATGCTTTATCATGAAAAAATGTAAACATGTTGCCACCGGATCCTACAAGCATGGCTTGTTTATTCTATATGCTCTTTCAACGCCTCATGTTGCTCTGGATGTAACTACAAAATAGGCTACTTCTCTCTACCATAGAATATATGGGCATCTAAGTTCAGTATATTTGCTCGAATTGCACAAATATGAGATGGTGAGAGGCCTTCCCCATATTTCATCCATCTTACCAGTTTGCCTGAATTGCTTGGTAGGGAAACAACATCGGGTACCTTTTGAATCTAGCTCTTCCAAAGCTACGAAACCTTTGGCGTTGGTACACACCAATCGTGCGGTCCTATGCCAACCAATTATGGTGGAAAGAAGTACTTTCAATTGTTCATTGATGATTACTCTCGCAAGATGTGGGTTTTCTTCCTTCAATTGAAATTAGAGGTATTTTCATACTTTCAACATTTCAAGAAACTTGTTGAGAAAGAGTCCGAATGTTTCATCAAAACCCTCCACTCAGTTCGAGGGGGAATATACTCCCACAAAATTTTCATCATTTCTGAAAGAACATGGGATTAAGCGACAACTGACAACAACCTATACACCTCAGCAAAATGGAGTTGCTGAGAGGAGAAATCATTCCATTATGGAAATGGTTCGATGTATACTAAAAGAATGCCATCTTGAGGATCAATATTGGGCAGAAGTAGTAAATACAACATCATACCTCCTGAATAGAGCACCCACAAGAGATCTACAGGGTAAAACTTCCCAAGAAGCATGGAGTGGTAAGAAACCCTCCATTTCTCATCTAAGAGTTTTTGGATGTAAGGCATTCATGCACATCCTAAAATAGAGAAGGAATAAGTTAGATGAGAAGACCACTGAAATGTATCTTTCTTGGTTATGATGAGCATTCAAAGGGATATCGCTTGATAGATCCTATAACCAAGAAACCACATATAAGTAGATATGTAGTATTTGATGAAGCTTCCACATCAGATATCACATCTACAAATGTATATATTGAAGAAGAAGAGGAACCTAAGAAAGAAGGTACATACCTATTGTGGCTGCTCCACAACTAGCCCCAAAATTTGGGGACCCACTTGTAATTTTAGTTGTTAAGAGTTTCCTTTGTTCTTGATTGATCTTCTCCATAAGCTGGTAGTTAGCATATTAAGGTTTACATGATTGATCGATACCTCCTCCATTTACCTGTAAAACCAATAAGGAGGTTTCGTGAGTCTCGTGTTCTTTGAGCGAGGATTTTGATAAGTTCTCAATGTTTGATGCTGATAAGCCTGCATGTGATCATGTGTCTCTTCAATGTTCTTTCAAGGAATTTTGGTATGTTAATTAGATTCTAGTGTCTTGGGTTTGGTTTAATGATTTTAGATTCTAGTGTCTTGGGTTTGGTTTAAGAAAATTAAACAAAATAAAAAAATAAACTTTTATTCATATAAAAGTTTAAAATAAAAGTTTAATAATTAATAATAAAAAGCAAATGTATCATTATTATATATGTTTTACATATATAATAATAATATGTATTACAATGAGTCAACGGAAGGATGAGCGGAAGGATAGCGGAGAGTGGCAGGTCTATGGAGAGTGGGAGGATAGCGGAGAGTGGTAGGTCTGTGGAGAGTGGGAATGCGGCAGAGAGCGAAAGCAAAGAGGGCAGAGCTTGTCGTGGATCTGCCCCCTAGGGACCCGGTCTAGGCGAACCAGCGTTCCGAAACCCCTGAGGAGGGAGGTTCTCCTCCCCGTCGTTGGAAACCCCCTGACAGAGATTTTTTCCCTTCGATTCAAGGCTCGTACGCTCAGGCGGTCTCGAAAGGGTCACCCACCCCGACCCCTTCCCAACCTCTGATCCCCTCAGGTTCAGACCTGGTGATTCCAGGCAGCCTGCTGAACAGCTATGTTGACCAAGAAAAGTTCACCCTCATTGGCAAGTTCATTGGGGGCAGACCCGACATGGAGACAATCCGTAAATGGGCTTACGACAAATGGCGAATGAGCGGAAGCATGCAAATAGTGGCCCTATCTCGGGGTTTCTTTGCGATCAGACTGAATAATGCAGAAGACTCCTGCAATATCCTTTTTGCGGACCCTGGTTCCTGGGCAGACGAAGCCTTTTTATCCACAGATGGGGAGAGGATTTCGACCCGAAAACACAGAATATCAATGTTGCGCCAATATGGGTCCGCCTTCCGAACCTGCCCTTTCAATGCTGGCATGAAGAAATCCTAAGAGGGATTTCTCGCACCATAGGCGACCTCATCGTTGTTGATTCCTCCACTAAGGTACGCTCTCGCATGGTCCATGCACGTATTTGTGTTAATGCCAATCTGGAATCTGAACTTCCCTCCTATGTCAATCTTTTCAAAGATTCGACCCTCATTAAAAAATAGCCTCTCGAATATGAGAATAAACCCTCCTTCTGCTCCATATGCAACACTCAAGGCCACCTGCAACATCAATGCCCCCAATCCCGGGTCACGAAACACACCCCTCAGGTTTATGGCAGGAAAGGCGGGAAAACTATTGAGTCAAGCCAAGAAGGTGAACCTCCTGCCCCTAAAGAGGATCCCCTTAAAGCTTCCCCAAAGGCCCAAGGTAGTGAAGAAATGGGTCAAGAAGGAAACCCATCTGTAGACCCCCATCCCATTGGAGCGACCCCTATTCCCGTTGAACCTTCCCTCACTCCTCCTGGTGCTGATGTTGCCAGTGAAGAAACCCTAAATCCCATCCCCCAGGAGATCGAGAGTTTCCAAATCCACCAGTATCCACCCGAGAATTTTAGCCCAAAGAACACTAGAAGCAAAGCTCAGGCTATGGACATCGGGAGCGAGAAAAGGAGAGGGCGGCCCTCTGCCAATGACCAACGTATCCGAGCAACTGAGGACGACATAGCAAATGGTTCCCAACGGACCTTATTCGATGACAATGGGGATCCTCTGAAGGAAGACTCCAAAAGCTCCAAAACCCCCCTCTAGCAGGCGAAGGGGGGCAAAAAACCTCTCAAATCTACAAGATGAAGATTCTCTCCTGGAACGTGAGAGGTCTCAATAGTGCAGCCAAGCTCAGGCTTGCTGCTAATATCCGAAAGGAATCCAAACCCTCAATTTTCATCATGCAAGAAACCAAATGTGACGAGAACTACTCCAAGAAAGCTGCCAGGGTCATCTGGCACCACGGTGAAGCTTTGCACAGCCCTGCCCAAGGTTCCTACGGAGGACTGATGTGCCTGTGGGATCCGTCTCAAGTGGAAGGTAGACTTCTGTCCTCCTCCAGCAGAGTTATTAACATTCTCTTTCACTGCATTTCTAGCAACCAGTCGTGGATCATGACCAACCTGTACGCCCCAAACTCCCCCATGGAGAGAGCTGATTTTTGGAGAACCCTCACCCTGATGAGGGATTCTTTCAGCACCACCCCTTGGATTGTGGGAGGAGATTTCAACAGCCCTCTATTCCCAACAGAGAAAAAGGTGGTTTGATCGCCACCCACCGCACCACTGAATATTTAAGGGATTTTGTTGATTCAAATGAACTCATTGATATCCCACTCAAAGGGGCTCTTTACACTTAGAGCAACAGAAGAACTGGAGGCGGTCTGATCCAGGTCAAACTGGATAGGTTCCTACTATCCCAGGAAGCCATCCCTTTTTTTGGCGATGCATCTCTCTCAGCTCTTACCAAGACGGGATCGGATCACAACCCCATTCTCCTTGAGGTGGGTAAAATCCCTACATTTCGAACCCCCTTCAGGTTTGAAGCCATGTGGCTCAATCACAAGGACATCCGTGGCAAGATGGCACAGTGGTGGAATCAACAATTCAGAGGATCACCCGTGTTTCGGGTAACCCAGAAACTCAAATTCATCAAAGATAAGCTTCGACTGTGGAACAAAGAAGTTTTTGGAAACATTTTTGCCCACAAAAATACGTTGCTAGAGCAACTCCAAGCCATTGAGCGCAGAATCGAGGCAGGGGACTCTGGGGGAGCAGTTAGAGAAGAGGAAAGGAAATTGCTTGCTGAATTCCACAACACATTAGCCAGGGAGGAAACGTTTTGGAGGCAGAAATCCAGGGACCTGTGGATCAAAGAAGGGGACTCTAACACCAGATTTTTCCATGCCTCAACATTAAGGCACATGGGATCTAATAAGATTAGCAGGATCAACCGCAGTGACGGATCAAACACCGAAGACAACCACAAAATCAGAGATGAGGCCGTCCTATTTTTCCAAAACCTCCTAGGATCCCCCCCGAAAAGCTCTGCCCGGGCCAAGTCTGCCCTCCTGGGTAACATTCCTAGCCTAGTGTCTGAAGAAGCTAATTCCTCCCTCCTAAAACCTTTTTCTGATGAGGAAATCAAGGACGCGGTGTTTTCCATGCAGGCGGATAAGGCCCCTGGCCCGGACGGGTTCCCTCCCCGATTCTACCAAGCTTTCTGGGAAATTGTTGGATCGGATGTCTGCGCAGCCATTCGGGATATGCAATCCCAACCCATTCCTCGGACTGTAAATTCCACCTTCATTGCGTTGATCCCCAAATCCCCTGATTATCGCTCCATGGCTGATTTTTGACCCATAAGCTTGTGTAATGTACTATACAAAATCCTCTCCAAAACAATGGCGTCTAGATTGAAACCCATTCTCCCCTCCATCATCGACCCTTGCCAAGGGAGCTCGGTCAAAGGTCGAAACATTCTGGACGGAGTCATCACGGTTCATGAAACCCTTCACTCAGCCTTCCTCAGCAAAAAAGCCAGCCTCCTCCTCAAGCTCGACATAACCAAAGCTTTCGATCGGGTTGACTGGGACTTCCTTCAGGACATCCTTCTTAAATTTGGGTTCCACCCCAAGTGGGTCCAGCTAATTCGCAACTGTTTCTCCTCTGCTTGGTTTTTGGTACTTGTCAATGGGTCCCCTGCAGGTTTTTTCCCCAGCGTCAGAGGCCTCCGCCAAGGGGATCCTTTATCCCCTCTCTTGTTCATCATCTTGGCGAAATCCCTTGGCAGATCCCTGTCTGCGGCCAGGGTGGCGGGGAAAATCTCAGGCATCCAAGTGGTTTCTAACTCCACCCCTATCACCCACCAACAATTCGTCGATGATACCATCCTCTCAACTTAGGCATCTGTTGTCCAAGCTAAAACCATCAAACTCATTCTTTCCCTCTACGAAAGAGCGGCAGGACAGCAGGTAAATTTCTCCAAAAGTAAGCTTTTCTTTTTGCACACCCCTCCTGAGCGCAAGGGCCAAATTGGGCGAATTCTGGGCTGCTCTGAAGGATCCCTCCCATCCTCCTACCTGGGGCTCCCCTTATTCTGGGGAAGGGCGAAAGAGAGTATGTGGAACAATGTTATAGAAAGGTTCCAACGGAAACTAGCAGCATGGAAAGGCAAACTTCTGTCCCAAGCGACGAAAGCCACCCTTTCAATCTCCACCCTTCAGAGCATTCCCATTTACTTCATGTCAGTTTTCACTCTCCCCAAGTCAGTTTGCAAGCACATTGAACAAATACAGAAAAGGTTCCTGTGGTCGGGAATGGAAGACAAATCCAGACTTCCCCTTGTGGCTTGGGACATAGTCTGCAGAAGCAAGCAGCAGGGAGGCCTTGGCTACAGGAAACTGTCCGATATGAATAATGCCTTATTGGGCAAACATGCTTGGAGAATCATCTCTAAAGACCCAGCCGGATGGATCCAAATAGTGTCAAAAAAATATATGGGCAACCGCTCCTTCCTTGAAACCAGCAACCACACCAATGGATCCGCCTTCTAGAAAGTTGTGGTCCATTCCAAAGCACTAATTCAAAGAGGTCTCCGATGGATTCTTGGGGATGGCCGCAGCATTGATTTTTGGAATGATAGATGGCTAACCGATGAACCCCTGAGTGACAGGAACGACCTCCTGGGGCTCCAAATAGTGGCTGGTACAAACAGGGAAAGAAAGGTTTTCAATTTCATCGTTTGGGAGGAGGGCCAACCCCGATGGAGGATCCTCGAAGGCAACAGCCCGGACGTTGCTGGCCTTAACCTGATGCTTCAAGCTGTCACCATCCCCGTTGAGCGAAGGGATGATAAACCCACTGGGATGCGACGGATAAAGGTCTCTACTCTGTGAAGTCTTCCTTCTCCCTTCTTAAAACCCATCCGGTCTCGCCCTCCCACATCGTCTGGAAGAAACACCTCATTCCTAAAATCGCTTTCTTTTCTTAGCTTGCCTTTCAAAATAAAGCTCTCACTACTGAGAATCTCATCAAAATGGGCATCCCTCTTCCTAACAGATGCTTCCTATGCCAAGCAAACTGGGAATCCACTGATCACCTGTTCCTCCACTGCGATTTCACCTCGGATGCTATGGGCTTCATTTTTTCCACCTTTCGAATCCAATGGGCTCCCCCAAAATCTTTGTGCGATGTTTACATCCAGTGGCCCCAACCCTTTGCTAACCACAAACTCCGCTTCCTATGGGATATTTGTCTCCACCACCTGGTTTGGCAAGTTTGGCTAGAGCGTAACAGCAGGGTTTTTGGGACCACTCTCCGGGATCCTCCCTCTGTCACCACCAGAGCCCTCACTTTCGCCCTGGAAAACTCCAACCTCATTCACTATCCCAGTCCTCATCCATCATCTAGGGAAAATCTTATCCTCAAGTCTCTTAACATCTCGGTTGATCCCCCCGTGGAGAACCCTTTACCTCACCCCCAAACTCTTACCCGGTGGAATCCCCCTCCCCATGATTGGATCAAGTTGAATTTTGATGGGGCGTCCAAAGGGAACCCTGGATCGGCTAGTGCGGGTGGTGCGGTAAGGGATCACCGCGGGAAAGTCTTAATGGCTTTTTTTGAAGACTTGGGCCATCAAACCAATCATGTTGTAGAATCCAAGGCCCTCTGGCGAGGTCTCCTTCTCATCAAAGAGGATCCCCGAGCAGTCATCATAGAAGGCGACTCCATGAACATCATCAACTATCTGACCAAGGATGAGAGTCCTACGTGGCGAGTTTTCAACACCATCCAGGAATCCCGATGACTTCTTCAAAGAAGGATCCATAGATGCCAACACATCTACAGGCAAGGGAATGCGTTGGCTGACCTCATGGCCAACAAAGGATCCTCCTCTGGAAGCCTCACCATCTGGAATCACGGGTTTCCACAAGACATCATTGACGTGGCTGCGTCAGACCTCAAAAAGCTCCAATGACCCATGTCAGATCTCCAAGAGCGGACACGTCATGCAACCTTCTCCAGCCAAGCGGACCCCTCTTGGCCTTATCAATTTTGAAATGTTGCCCGCCTTTCAATGCCACTACATGCCCAATATCCAATCGCCTTGACAAATTCACGTGGTCCCCAAGTAAAGGCTTTCGAACCAAGGCAGTGCACGTGTGTAGTCATGTATTGGGCATGACTAGAATGATGTCGACTATTGGTCCTCGAGAGCTTACTACCTCTCCCCACACCATCTCGGTGCCACCTCAATCGGGCCATATTCCCCATGCATGCAAAAATCTCGTTTCGACGTCCTTTCGGGGCAGACGAATAGTCCTTAACTACCCCGGTATGCTCAGAGCTGTCTATCCCTATTATTGCCTGAGTTTTCACTTCAATCATATCCACCCATCGCTGCAGACTCCCCAATGCCCCTGTCCTTTCCTTTCCCCGACTCCCTCCATGGCTGCGCCGTATCTCGAACCAGTTCTCTCCTCTCTGTCTGAAGAGGAAATAGTGTTTATGAGAGCCCTCAGGCTCATCCCATTTTTTAGTAAGTTCCAGGGCCCGGACGATGAAATCACGAAGGGCTTCATGGAGACTTGGCATGCTGGCGAGGTTCGCGTTAAGGGAGTTCACCTGAAGGTCGATATTGATCTCATGGGTGACATTACAGGGATGCCGCTCACTGGTCGATTCATCCATCGTGATAAACACAATTGGCAGGAAGAATTGGACCAATTCCCTGACAAAGGGAAGAATTTGGGATGGGACAAGTCGGCTCTCTACAGAAGCGCCCTGGACGAGCCTTGGAGCTGGGCCATGAAGCCTTTGATGCAATTCATCTGTTGTGACGATCCCGAAAAACCCCTTCGAAGCTACCATATCAGTTTCGTCAACCACCTTCGTTCTTCCAAGAAGCTGTGCATCCCCGACTTCCTAAATTATTCCCTCTGCTGCTCTATTGAGGCTGCCCAAAAGGCTAAATCCAAACCACGGCATCAGGGGCTGATGGCCGTCATCTACCGCCATGTCTTAGCCAACAGGCCACCCCCAAAGGAAATCCCTCCCCTTGCCACCAACCCTCCTGATTCCCCTGTTGCTGATGGTCCGCAGGGCGAGGCCCCCAGCCCTCCCAGGCAGTCCCCTCCCAAATGCGACTCCCGCAGCCGCAGGCGCACCCAAGGCACTCCTTCAACAGTCAGATCCTCAAGGCGGCTTAAGAAAACTAAAGTGGAAGGTGACGCCGGTCCTCCGCTCCACTTGAGCTCGGATTCGAAATCGGAGCAGGCCAAGGTACCACTAAATCTGTTGATTGACATGACCATCGATGCCATGGGAAACATCACTAAGGGCGCTGAATCGGTGATCCACTGCCTCCGACAGCTCAAGCAGCACTCGGAAGGATCCCCTAGCGGTCAGGAGAACCCCAAGAAGATCTAATGGTGACGGCGTTTCATGGTCTCTGTGGGTTTTTTTTCCTGTTTCCTACAGTTGTGGGGCTAGATTGTTTTTTGGAGGGATTGTCTATTATGGCTAAGTTAGGTCTAAACGTTGACAACGCATCCAGTTTCTTTGCGGAATTATTATGGGCTTTTTTCTTGTTGCTTCTTACAGCGGGTCTGCTGGATATGGTCTTAGTGGGATTGTCTGCTATGTCAATTTTTTTGTAATTTGGTCTGAGATGTGGGTTCCTGTCTCAACCTTGAGGCCCTAAAGGTGCTTTCCTTTTATTGTTATAAGGTTTTGGGATCCTCTTAAAAAACTCGCTTTGTATATAATGTTACTTACCAAAAAAAAATAATATGTATTACAATAAAAATGAAAATTAAAAAGATAAATAAAATAATAATAATAAAAAAAAAATTATTATAAACAAATAAAAACTGCATATATAGATAAAATTCTATTTTATATACAATAAAAAAATTATTAATAATAATGTTTTAAAATAATAGAACCCATATGTGCATGGGTATGGTGTCATTTATATAGATGTTTGTTTAGGGTTAGATTTAGTTGGATTTATTTTATTATTAATAAGAGATAGGTTTTAGGTTTTATTTTAGCTAATGCTATGGTTTTCATTTTAAATATGGTGTGATTCATTTTGTGGGTTGTGTTTACAGGCGATAAGTAAGGCTTCCACAATAGATCAACGTGGACAAACAGACGAAGATATCGACGAGGTGGAGCGTTAGCATATCACACGACGAATTCGATGCCGATAAACATGGACAAATAAGGGCTAGATATCGATGAAGAAAAGGGTCGCTGGCAGCGAAGTAGCATCGAGTGTTCGTCTAATGGGACATCGCCGCCTATCGTGCTGGCTCTAGCAGGATAACAGGAATCTTTGTGAGCACCAAACAATGTGGAAGTAACACCAAATTGGGCATTGAAATGTGATGATGTGGGTTTCGTTGAACGATGTGGACGGGAAATCATCGACGGTCTTAACGTGAGCCCTACGGGGAGTGGGGATTATTTTGTATATCGGTTCTACCCGACGATAATAGTGTGGTCGGGAACAGCCTGGCGTGTGACCAAATGAATTAAATTCGAGTCATGGCTTCACAGAGGAGGTAACCGATGGCCAAAGGGGGTCGTTGAATCGCTACCGGTGATTGGGTTTGCATGCAGCCAAGGGATGAGCGACGTTTCGACGAAACCTGAACCAGCGGAGCAAGTAAACTCGGCATCCAGGGTGGAGCCATGGTAAAAAGATCTTGTTTCAGGCATCGACGTAGTGTGCGGAGTAACACGCAGGTAGTTCTAAAATTTGAAACGCAAGGCATAAAAAGGAGACAACAGGGGTTCTCGGATGATTGTATACGATGGGTAGGTTTGCCAAAATTAATGCTGCCATGGTCTGAGGAGATGGTGGATAGCCTCAATGTATCATAGGAGGCCATCATTTGGCATAAACTCTGCGAGAAACAAATATGACAGCGATAAGGGTGACGGTTTCGATTAGTCGAATCTTTGACGGAGCAAATGGGGAAGCAAATCATAAAAGTACGTGAAAGGGCTTTTGGGAGGAGACTTCTGAAAGAAAACAAAGGAAATGAAAAGCCAAAACAGAAGTGGAAACGAAGGGCTGCGAAGGTGGTAAGACTTATGATTTTTTTTTTAAATATGCCACTAAAGGAAGGAAACAGGGTTGGAAACTTTTCAGAGGAGATTGGAGGAGCTTTGGCACTGGATTTTTTTTGAATGTTTTCCTTCCATTTGGACTGGTTATGGGGGAAAACCAGAAATTCTGCTGTTGTAAAACAAAATATTTTTAATGCAGAAATTTTCAAAAATTTGCATCTTATGAGCAAGAAATGAAGAGATTTTTTTCTGCATGGTAGATTTAATCATTTATCTTTCCCTTTCAGATTTTGGACTTATAGATGAATTTTATGCATGTTTTATTGGTTGATTCAGGCGAATGTTTGAAATCTGAAACTTATTTTTGTACCCTAGGAGCTAGCACTTGTTTTGATTATGCAAAATTGCAGGTCTCATAGGCTAAGTTGTATGCATGAAATACCTCACATATTCGGTTTTACTGGAATAGGATGGCATCATAATGATTGTGGCATACATTGCATTTTAAGATTTCATTTTTAGGTTTTAGATTCTGTTTTATTTTCTAACCTTTTTATTTTTATTTATTTTTTTAAATTTTCGGAAATTAAAATAAACAGTAAACAAATTTCAAAATTCAAAAATAATTGCATGACTGCGTAGAGCATACTTCATAATTTCATTACGCACTTAGACATTTTCACTTCAGATTTGTTTCGTATTTTTAAAAATTATCTGAAGTTGCTATTTTTATTGCAGATTTTAAAATTTCAAAATTTTCATTTTTGGGCCAAATTTAGTTTTTTCAGCTTTATATCTCATTCATGAGCCTATGATGACATTTCCCTCATGAAAAATTCAATTTCATTGAAGGGGTTATGTTTTATGACATTTTATAAAATTACCATTTTGGGGTCCTAAATTGCCTTCTCTTTATAAAAAATCTGATTTTATGAAAGAGGGGTAATTTCTGCTCTACATGGAAGATCATTGTTTCAAAGCACTAAATTATTCATCTTTGTGAAAATTAATTTCACTAAAGAGGGATAACTTATTAATCACATTAAAGGCTATCTTAATCTTCATGATAGGAAGCTATATTTGAAGGAGCCTATTTATCATTTGGATTCACATACATAGATAGATTTAATCTTTACTTTTACATTTTTAAAGTAGGATTTAATGCAAGATAAAACTTGAGTAAAATTCATTTAATAAGGGAAGATAAAATCTACTTTAAAATCCTCAAAATAAAATGAATTAAGGCACTACATCGTGGTCATATGAGGGCCAACTCACACTTGTTTTATTTTGGTTTCATGAACAATCATTAAAGTAGCATGGTAAAATAAACCAACATTGCCCCTTGTTTACGATTACTTGAAATCACTAAGGTGTTCCTAGCATTGAATCGATATATTTTTATTGATATTACTAATACACATGCAAATGCTAATATAACGGAGACCTTAGAGAAGTTGTTGGTTTAACTTCTTTGCAAGAGAGGGTTTTGGGGATCCAAACCTTAAGGGAGAGTGCAATTTCACAATTGGGTGAAATTAACACTCAACAATCCCCAAAGAAGAAGGTTCCAAAATGGTATACTAGTACACTGAGAGATTCTAAACTGAATACACTTCCAGATCCAACTCAAGATTGACCTTGCACTTGAAGTATGACACAACAGATAAAAGCAGAGGCTTCATCTACAGAGGTTGATGAACTTTACTAACATTTTGATGATCTATCTGTAGATGCGAGAGGAAGACAAAGACACAAATATGGAAAATGAATGAGTTTATATGACAACATTGGATGCAAATGAACCTGCAACAGTTCAAGATGCACTTAGTGAGCCTTTGTGGAAGGTTGCTATGGAGGCGAGAACACACATCTCTCATGAGGAATAATACATGGAAGCTAGTCAATTTACCTACAGGAAAGAAGCCCATTGGTTGTAAATGGGTGTTCAAAGTAAAGTATAAGGCATATGTTACTATTGATAAGCATAAGGTCCATCTTGTTGCAAAGGGCTATGCTAAGAAAGAAGGCATAGACTATGAAGAAACTTTTTTTCCCTACTACAAATATGACTACCATTCGAGTACTCTATGCCATGGCAGCTCAGTTTGGGTGGAATTTGTATCAGATGGATGTTAAAAGTGCCTTCTTGAATGGTGACTTACAAGAAGAAGTATACATGACTCAACTAGAAGGATTTGTGGTTGAAGGGCAAGAACAGAAAGTTTGCAGATTGATCAAATCTTTGTATGGGCTCAAACAAGCTCCTCGAGCTTGGTACATCAAGATAGACAGTCACCTAGTGCAACATGAATTCAAAAGGAGTCCTTCAGATGCGAATATCTATATTAAGAACAATGGTTTTGATATAGTGATTTTGGTGTTATATGTAGATGATATGATCATAACAGGAAGTTCAAAAAAATGATTGATGCGATAAAAGATGATTTGAAACAATATTTTGAAATGATAGATCTAGGACTTCTTCACTATTGTCTTGGTTTGGAAGTGACTCAGAAAAAAATCATAGCGAGTAGCACAAAAGAAGTATACTAAGACATTAGTCAAAAAATATCGGATGACTAATTGTAAGTCTAAAGCAACTCCAATGGAGCAAGGACTTAAGTTATCATGATATGATGAATCACCTAAGGTAGATGGTACTCTCTATCACCATCTAATTGGGAGTCTCATATATCTAACCAATACCAGGCTTGATCTCAGTTTTGCTATGGGTTATCTTTCATAGTTCATACAGGAACCCAAGGTAAGTCATTGGAAAGCAGCAAAATGAGTTTTACATTATGTTCGTGGTACAAAAGATTTTGGCTTGGAATAAAAAAAGAATAACAAGTTCTATCTACAAGGATACACGGACTACGACTATGTTGGATCCATTGATGATCAAAAGTCAACTTTTGGATACATTTTTCATCTTGGGTCTGGTCCTGTCTCTTGGCATAGCAAAAAGCAGCAGGTGGTTGCTATCTCTTCTATAGAGGCAGAATATTGCGTAGCTAGTGGAGCTGTCTGCGAGATAATATGGTTACGTCGCATTATTACAAAGGTCTTCCAGAGAATCTTCCACTTCATTTATTTTGCAAAAGTCAAGGTGTTTTGAATCTTGTAAAGAATCCAATCTTCCATGATCACACCAAACACATTGACACTCGTCATTTTATTTGCGATGAAGTTCCAAATATGTCATAGCGCTCTCCAATTCATGGGGTGGTCAGCCAACCAATTCGGGTGGTTCAACCAACCGAACCACCTTACATCTTGTATATAACCATCACGTGAATCAATGAGATGTGCTTCGATGTTTTGTTCTAATTGCATGGTGTTATATTTCTTTATGGTACCAGAGCTAGGTGATGGATGGTTGGAGAAGGTGGTTTTCATAACCACTTCGATGCAGACACTGACTAGGTGGACCGAGACAGACACAAACAATACACATGAAGTCTGAGAATATAGACACTGACAAGGCAAACCCGAGACAGACAGACAACACGTACAAAGCCCGAGAACACAAACACTGACTAGGTAGAAATACGCGGACCAAGGCATACGTTGACTAGGCAGAGACACATGGACCGAGGGAGATACATGTGGCTAAGGTTACATGGCAAGGATGATGTGGATGGGCTACAATGCACACATGAACCAAGGGAGATCTACAGTGGTAAGGTTACATGACAAGTGGAGGTAAAAAGGGTGGCTAGGTGACCATCTGAAGGCAGTCACCTCCAAAGGTGGTTTTTTTCATTCTTTAACTGTTATGAATGCATCCTCTGGATGTATGTGGGATAATCCCACAATATTTTTTAATTAAAATTGATCTTTGCATTTGATATAAGGATGATTTGATGGTCTTCTTGCAAGCTACTGTGGTAGTGCAGTTGGTTTACGCTATTTATTAACTTGTGTCAGGTCTATTGTTCGAATCCCATGCGGGTTGCCAAAATAGGGCAGAAATTTTTGTTATGCTCTTTGAAGTTGATGCCATTTGACATGATGCATAAATTTTGGTGCCCTACGCCTGCTCGTTGATGGCCAGTGTGACCTGTTGATGCCCGGGAGTTCCCGATGACGACCAGAATGCCCTATTGACGCTCGAGAGCACCCGATGATGGCCAGAACATCCTGTTGATGCCCAAGAGCATTATTTTACACCCTAATAAGTGTTTTTGACACTCTCCAAAGGTCATTTGACACCTATGAAGTCATTTTTTGATACCTGAAAGGCTCCAAAACATTTTTTGATGGGGTTCAGGTATAATTTTTCATTTTTCCTTATTTATTTTGCAATCAGAAGGGGGAAATCACAGTCTTCACATGATTCTTTTGCAAAATTATAAGATAAAGGGGAAAATCCAAATATCTAGAAGTGAATTATTGCATGATAATGCTGGATTTGTAATAGGTGCATTTTTGGTGGACATCGACACCTAGAGTAGTTAAATTTGTGGGCATTTGTGATTGTTCTATTTTCTTGCATTAATAATCATAAATTGCAGCAAAACTAAGACCCCAAATTTATACCCTATTTTTGCAATTTATTGCACAACAATATTCGGTATTTGTGATACCTCTAGTCCACACTTATAGGTAATGCTTTCGTGCTTTGGACTACTGTATCTGTCACCTAATATAGCTGCAACAATGATGTCTGAGCTTGTTCTCTATCAATCATCAGGGAGAAATAAGGCAAACTACTTCTATTATTCAATCCATTTCATAACCACATCGTGATTGTTGTTAGGCATAAATCATGATGAAGTTTTTTACGAAGTGTTTAGGGGAAGTTATGACCCACGCATGAGGAATAAACTTTCTATGGTAGTTATCATTAACAACATGATGCCCTTTCAGTATAACCTAATTTCAATATATCATGCTTCTCATATATACTTATAGTCTCCCTCACGTAAGGGCGGGTACATATTGAGTGGTATGTTGTTCATATATACCTACAGTCTCCCTCACATAAGGGCGGGTATATATTGAGTGGTTACGATACATAGATCTGACAGGTATAAAGAAAGGGAGACCAATTGGTGATATAAGGAACCTTCATAATGGTCAGTGTTCACAAGTATCTCTCAGATTCACAGTTGTTGAAAGGTCCTAAATTTATTCTATGGAAGACAAATATGAGAGCTATTCTTCGGGTGGAATATTTATGGGATGTAGTGACTGGCATTAAAAAACACCCTCAAACATGAGGAACATATCAAGAAGCTTGGGATAAGAAGGCCAAAAGAGATCTCATGTTTCTCCTACTTGCTACTACATATGAGGTCCAACCTCATATATGTGATGCCAAAACCGATAAGGAAGCTTGGGATGCTTTGATTATCGTGTATGAAGGAAAGAATCAGTCCACTATTCTACACCTTAAAACTCAACTACATACCCTCAGTATTAATTCTGGGGAGAGTTAATTTTATTCCTTTGTAGAGTGGCTGACTTGAAATCCAAATTGAATGCTATGGGAAAACCAGTGGATGATGATATATTGAACTCTGTCATCTTGAAAGAATTTCCAGATTCCTACAAGATATTGATCACTTCCCTCAACGTTTCTGGTAGATAAGTAACTTTTGTGGAATTGGTAAATTTGCTTCAGACTGAGGAGGCAAACCAGGTTCAGAAAAATGAGGTGACATATAATGCCCTTTCCACCCAACAAAGGGGTAAGAAACAAGATTATTTTCAAAAAGGGGGTTCTTCTTCCAAGGGAAAAGGTAAACAGAATCAGCAGAAGGATAAACAATATTATAAGATTTGTGATATGAATAACCATGACACCAATAGGTGTTAGTTCAAAAATAAGCAACAAAATGACCAACCTCATAGGAAGAAAGAAAAAGAGAAATAGAAATATAAAAAGAAACATAAGCAACCTAAGGGCCATGTTGCTTATGCTGACTCCAACTCAGATTCAGATTCTCCTGAGTCCAATTCAGATTCTGACTCTGAAAGAGCACACACGATGCTCAATACCCATACTTCATCCTTCCAGATAGATGATGTATGGTATATTGATTCAGGAGCTAGTAAGCACATGACATGGGATAAATCATGGTTTGAAACATTTGAGGAGAAAGAAGGTAAGCCCGTCACAATTGCTGACAATCAAGTCTACCAAGTAAAATGTGATGGGGGTGTTTTAGTCACTCTTTCGGATGGTAAATTTCATATAGAGAAGGTGCTCTATGTCCCTAGATTAGCCAATAATCTATTGTCTATTCCTCAAATATTGAATAGAAATATGGATATTATGTTTTGAGTTGTGAAAGGCAAGAAAAGATGCTTTATCATGAAAAAATGTAAACATGTTGCCACCGGATCCTACAAGCATGGCTTGTTTATTCTATATGCTCTTTCAACGCCTCATGTTGCTCTGGATGTAACTACAAAATAGGCTACTTCTCTCTACCATAGAATATATGGGCATCTAAGTTCAGTATATTTGCTCGAATTGCACAAATATGAGATGGTGAGAGGCCTTCCCCATATTTCATCCATCTTACCAGTTTGCCTGAATTGCTTGGTAGGGAAACAACATCGGGTACCTTTTGAATCTAGCTCTTCCAAAGCTACGAAACCTTTGGCGTTGGTACACACCAATCTGTGCGGTCCTATGCCAACCAGTTATGGTGGAAAGAAGTACTTTCAATTGTTCATTGATGATTTCTCTCGCAAGATGTGGGTTTTCTTCCTTCAATTGAAATTAGAGGTATTTTCATACTTTCAACATTTCAAGAAACTTGTTGAGAAAGAGTCCGAATGTTTCATCAAAACCCTCCACTCAGTTCGAGGGGGAATATACTCCCACAAAATTTTCATCATTTCTGAAAGAACATGGGATTAAGCGACAACTGACAACAACCTATACACCTCAGCAAAATGGAGTTGCTGAGAGGAGAAATCATTCCATTATGGAAATGGTTCGATGTATACTAAAAGAAGGCCATCTTGAGGATCAATATTGGGCAGAAGTAGTAAATACAACATCATACCTCCTGAATAGAGCACCCACAAGAGATCTACAGGGTAAAACTTCCCAAGAAGCATGGAGTGGTAAGAAACCCTCCATTTCTCATCTAAGAGTTTTTGGATGTAAGGCATTCATGCACATCCCTAAATAGAGAAGGAATAAGTTAGATGAGAAGACCACTGAAATGTATCTTTCTTGTGGTTATGATGAGCATTCAAAGGGATATCGCTTGATAGATCCTATAACCAAGAAACCACATATAAGTAGATATGTAGTATTTGATGAAGCTTCCACATCAGATATCACATCTACAAATGTATATATTGAAGAAGAAGAGGAACCTAAGAAAGAAGGTACATACCTATTGTGGCTGCTCCACAACTAGCCCCAAAATTTGGGGACCCACTTGTAATTTTAGTTGTTAAGAGTTTCCTTTGTTCTTGATTGATCTTCTCCATAAGCTGGTAGTTAGCATATTAAGGTTTACATGATTGATCGATACCTCCTCCATTTACTGTAAAACCAATAATGAGGTTTCGTGAGTTTCGTGTTCTTTGAGTGAGGATTTTGATAAGTTCTCAATGTTTGATGCTGATAAGCCTGCATGTGATCATGTGTCTCTTCAATGTTCTTTCAAGGAATTTTGGTATGTTAATTAGATTCTAGTGTCTTGGGTTTGGTTTAATGATTTTAGATTCTAGTGTCTTGGGTTTGGTTTAAGAAAATTAAACAAAATAAAAAAATAAACTTTAATTCATATAAAAGTTTAAAATAAAAGTTTAATAATTAATAATAAAAAGCAAATGTATCATTATTATATATGTTTTACATATATAATAATAATATGTATTACAATGAGTCAACGGAAGGATGAGCGGAAGGATAGCGGAGAGCGGCAGGTCTGTGGAGAGCGGAAGGATAGCGGAGAGTGGCAGGTCTATGGAGAGTGGGAATGCGGTGGAGAGCGGAAGCAAAGAGGGAAGAGCTTGTCATGGATCCGCCCCCCAGGGACTCGGTCCAGGCGAACCAGCATCCGAAACCCCTGAGGAGGGAGGTTCTCCTCCCCATCGCTGGAAACCCCTTGACAAAGATTTTTTCCCTTCGATTCAAGGTTCGTATGCTCAGCCGGTCTCGAAAGGGTCACCCACCCCGACCCCTTCCCAACCTCTGATCCCCTTAGGTTCAGACCTGGTGATTCCAGGCAGCCTGCTAAACAGTTACGTCGACCAAGAAAAGTTCACCCTCATTGGCAAGTTCATTGGGGGCAGATCCGACATGGAGACAATCCATAAATGGGCTTACGACAAATGGCGAATGAGCAGAAGCATGCAAATAGTGGCCCTATCCCGGGGTTTCTTTGCGATAAGACTGAATAATGTAGAAGACTCCTGCAATATCCTTTCTGGCAGACCCTGGTTCCTGGGCAGACGAAGCCTTTTTATCCACAGATGGGGAGAGGATTTCGACCCAAAAACATAGAATATCAATGTTGCGCCAATATGGGTCCGCCTTCCGAACCTGCCCTTTCAATGCTGGCATGAAGAAATCCTAAGAGGGATTTCTCGCACCATAGGCGACCTCATCGCTGTTGATTCCTCCACAAAGGTACGCTCTCGCATGGTCCATGCATGTATTTGTGTTAATGCCAATCTAGAATCTGAACTTCCCTCCTATGTCAATATTTTCAAAGATTTGACCCTCATTAAAAAATAGCCTCTCGAATATGAGAATAAACCCTCCTTCTGCTCCATATGCAACACTCAAGGCCACCTGCAACATCAATGCCCCCAATCCCGGGTCACGAAACACACCCCTCAAGTTTATGGTAGGAAAGGCAGGAAAACTATTGAGTCAAGCCAAGAAGGTGAACCTCTTGCCCCTAAAGAGGATCCCCTTAAAGCTTCCCCAGAGGCCCAAGGTAGCGAAGAAATGGGTCAAGAAGGAAACCCGTCTACAGACCCCCCTCCCATTGGAGCGACCCCTATTCCCGTCGAACCTTCCCTCACTCCTCTTGGTGCCAATGTTGCCAGTGAAGAAACCCTAAATCCCATCCCCCAGGAGACCGAGAGTTTCCAAATCCACCAGTATCCACTCGAGAATTTTAGCCCAAAGAAAACTAGAAGCAAAGCTCAGGCTATGGACATCAGGAGCGAGAAAAGGAGAGGGCGGCCCTCTGCCAATGACCAACGTATCGAGCAACTGAGGACGACATAGCAAATGGTTCCCAATGGACCTTATTCGATGACAATGGGGATCCTCTGAAGGAAGACTCCAAAATCTCCAAAACCCCCCTCCAGTAGGCGAAGGGGGGCAAAAAACCTCTCAAATCTACAAGATGAAGATTATCTCCTGGAACGTGAGAGGTCTCAATAGTGCAGCCAAGCTCAGGCTTGCTACTAATATCTGAAAGGAATCCAAACCCTCAATTTTCATCATGCAAGAAACCAAATATGACGAGAACTACTCCAAGAAAGCTGCCAGGGTCATCTGGCACCACGGTGAAGCTTTGCACAGCCCTGCCCAAGGTTCCTACGGAGGGCTGATGTGCCTGTGGGATCCGTCTCAAGTGGAAGGTAGACTTCTGTCCTCCTCCAGCAGAGTTATCAACATTCTCTTTCACTGCATTTCTAGCAACCAGTCTTGGATCATGACCAACCTGTACGCCCCAAACTCCCCCATGGAGAGAGCTGATTTCTGGAGAACCCTCGCCCTGATGAGGGATTCTTTCAGCACCACCCCTTGGATTATGGGAGGAGATTTCAACAACCCTCTATTCCCAATAGAGAAAAAAGGTGGTTTGATCGCCACCCACCGCACCACTGAATATTTAAGGGATTTTGTTAATTCAAATGAACTCATTGATATCCCACTCAGAGGAGCTCTTTACACTTGGAGCAACAGAAGAAATGGAGGCGATCTGATCTAGGTCAAACTGGATAGGTTCCTACTGTCCCAGGAAGCCATCCCTTTTTTTGGCGATGCATCTCTCTCAGCTCTTACCAAGAGGGGATCGGATCACAACCCCATTCTCCTTGAGGTGGGTAAAATCCCTACATTTCGAACCCCCTTCAGGTTTGAAGCCATGTGGCTCAATCACAAGGACATCCGTGGCAAGATGGCACAGTGGTGGAATCAACAATTCAGAGGATCACCCGTGTTTCGGGTAACCCAGAAACTCAAATTCATCAAAGATAAGCTTCGATTGTGGAACAAAGAAGTTTTTGGAAACATTTTTGCCCACAAAAAGACGCTGCTAGAACAACTCCAAACCATTGAGCATAGAATCGAGGCAGGGGACTCTGGGGGAGCAGTTAGAGAAGAGGAAAGGAAATTGCTTGTTGAATTCCACAACACATTAGCCAGGGAGGAAACTTTCTGGAGGCAGAAATCTAGGGACCTGTGGATCAAAGAAGGGGACTCTAACACCAGATTTTTCCATGCCTCAACATTAAGGCACAGGGGATCTAATAAGATTAGCAGGATCAACCGCAGTGACGGATCAAACACCGAAGACAACCACAAAATCAGAGATGAGGCCGTCCTATTTTTCCAAAACCTCCTAGGATCCCCCCCGAAAAGCTCTGCCCGGGCCAAGTCTGCCCTCCTGGGTAACATTCCTAGCCTAGTTTCTGAAGAACCTAATTCCTCCCTCCTAAAACCTTTTTCTGATGAGGAAATCAAGGCCACGGTGTTTTCCATGTAGGCGGATAAGGCCCCCGGCCCGGACGGGTTCCCTCCCCGATTCTACCAAGACTTCTGGGAAATTGTTGGATCGAATGTCTATGCTGCCATTTAGGATATGCAATCCTAACCCATTCCCCAGACTGTCAACTCTAATTTCATTGCTTTGATACCCAAATCCCCTGACTACCGCTCCATGGCTGATTTTTGACCCATAAGCCTGTGTAATGTACTGTACAAAATCCTCTCCAAAACAATGGCATCTAGATTGAAACTCATTCTCCCCTCCATCATCGACCCTTGCCAAGGGAGCTCGGTCAAAGGTCGAAACATTCTGGACGGAGTTATCACGGTTCATGAAACCCTTCACTCAGCCTTCCTCAGCAAAAAAGCCAGCCTCCTCCTCAAGCTCGACATAACCAAAGCTTTCGATCGGGTTGACTGGGACTTCCTTTAGGACATCCTGTTGAAATTTGGGTTCCACCCCAAGTGGGTCCAGCTAATTCGCAACTGTTTCTCCTCTGCTTGGTTTTTGGTACTTGCCAATGGGTCCCCTGCAAGTTTTTTCCCTACCGTCAGAGGCCTCCGGTAAGGGGATCCTTTATCCCCTCTTTTGTTCATCATCTTGGCGAAATCCCTTGGCAGATCCCTGTCTACGGCCAGGGTGGCGGGGAAAATCTCAGGCATCCAAGTGGTCTCTAACTCCACCCCTATCACCCACCAACAATTCGTCAATGATACCATCCTCTCAACTTAGGCATCTATTGTCCAAGCTAAAACCATCAAACTCATTCTTTCCCTCTACGAAAGAGCGGCAGGACAGCAGGTAAATTTCTCCAAAAGTAAGCTCTTCTTTTTGCACACCCCCTTGAGCGCAAGGGACGAATTGGGCAAATTCTAGGTTGTTTTGAAGGATCCCTCCCATCCTCCTAGTTGGGGCTCCCCTTATTTTGGGGAAGGGCAAAAGAGAGTATGTGGAACAATGTTATAGAAAGGTTCCAACGGAAACTAGCAGCATGGAAAGGCAAACTTCTGTCCCAAGCGACGAAAGCCACCCTTTCAATCTCCACCCTTCAGAGCATTCCCATTTACTTCATGTCAGTTTTCACTCTTCCCAAGTCAGTTTGCAAGCACATTGAACAAATACAGAAAAGGTTCCTGTGGTCGGGAACTGAAGACAAATCCAAACTTCCCCTTGTGGGTTGGGACATAGTCTGCAGAAGCAAGCGGCAGGGAGGCCTTGGCTACAGGAAACTGTTCGATATGAATAATGCCTTATTGGGAAAACATGCTTGGAGAATCATCTCTAAAGACCCAGCTGGATGGATCCAAATAGTGTCAAAAAAATATATGGGCAACTGCTCCTTCCTTGAAACCAGCAACCACACCAATGGATCCGCCTTCTGGAAAGCTGTGGTCCATTCCAAAGCACTAATTAAAACAGGTCTTCGATGGATTCTTGGGGATGGTCGGAGCATTGATTTATGGAATGATAGATGGCTAACCGATGAACCCTTGAGAGACAGGAACGACCTCCCGGGGCTCCAAATAGTGGCTGGTACAAACAGGAAAAGAAAGGTTTTCAATTTCATCGTTTGGGAGGAGGGCCAACCCCGATGGAGGATCCTCGAAGGCAACAACCCGGACGTTGCTGCCCTTAACCTGATGCTTCAAGCTGTCACCATCCCCGTTGAGCGAAGGGATGATAAACCCACTGGGATGCGACGGATAAAGGTCTCTACTCTGTGAAGTCTTCCTTCTCCCTTCTTAAAACCCATCCGGTCTCGCCCTCCCACATCATCTGGAAGAAACACCTCATTCCTAAAATCGCTTTCTTTTCTTAGCTTGCCTTTCAAAATAAAGCTCTCACTACTGAGAATATCATCAAAATGGGCATCCCTCTTCCTAACAGATGCTTCCTATGCCAAGCAAACTGGGAATCCACTGATCACCTATTCCTCCACTGCGATTTCACCTCAGATGCTATGGGCTTCATTTTTTCCACCTTTCGAATCCAATGGGTTCCCCCAAAATCTCTGTGCGATGTTTACATCCAGTGGCCCCAACCCTTTGCTAACCACAAACTCCGCTTCCTATGGGATATTTGTCTCCACCACCTAGTTTGGCAAGTTTGGCTAGAGCGTAACAGCAGGGTTTTTGGGACCACTCTCTGGGATCCTCCCTCTGTCACCACCAGAGCCCTCACTTTCGCCCTGGAAAACTCCAACCTCATTCACTATCCCAGTCCTCATCCATCATCTAGGGAAAATCTTATCCTCAAGTCTCTTAACATCTCGGTTGATCCCCCCGTGGAGAACCCTTTTCCTCACCCCCGAACTCTTACATGGTGGATTCCCCCTCCCCAAGATTGGATCAAGTTGAATTTTGATGGGGCGTCCAAAGGGAACCCTGGATCGGCTAGTGCGGGCGGTGCGATAAGGGATCACCGCGGGAAAGTCTTAATGGATTTTTTTGAAGACCTGGGCCACCAAACCAATCATGTTGCAGAAGCCAGGGCCCTCTGGCGAGGTCTCCTTCTCATCAAAGAGGATCCCCGAGCAGTCATCATAGAAGGCGACTCCAAGAACATCATCAACTATCTGACCAAGGATGAAAGTCCTGCGTGGCGAGTATTCAACACCATCCAGGAATCCCGATGACTTCTTCAAAGAAGGATCCATAGATGCCAACACATCTACAGGCAAGGGAATGCGCTGGCTGACCTCATGGCCAACAAAAGATCCTCCTTTGGAAGCCTCACCATCTGGAATCACGGGTTTCCACAAGACATCATTGACGTGGCTGCGTCAGACCTCAAAAAGCTCCAATGACCCATGTCAGATCTCCAAGAGCGGAAACGTCATGCAACCTTCTCCAACCAAGCGGACCCCTCTCGAACTTATCAATTTTGAAATGTTGCTCACCTTTCAACGCCACTACTGGCCCAATCTCCAATCGCCTTGACAAATACGTGCGGTCCCCAGGTAAAGGCCGTCGAACCAAGGTAGTGCACGTGTAGTCGAACCAAGGCAGTGCACGTGTGTAGTCACGTATTGGGCATGACTAGGATGGCGTCGACTATTGGTACTCGAGAGCTTGTTGCCTCTCCCCTCGCCATCTCGGTGCCACCTCAGTCGGGCCATATTCCCCATGCATGCAAAAATCTCGCTTCGACGTCCTTCCGGGGCAGACAAATAGTCCTTAACTACCCCGGTATGCTCAGAGCTGTCTATCCCTATTATTGCCTGAGTTTTCACTTCAATCATATCCACCCATCGCTGCAGACTCCCCAATGCCCCTGTCCTTTCCTTTCCCTGACTCCCTCCATGGCTGCCCCGTATCTCGAACCTGTTCTCTCCTCTCTGTCTGAAGATGAAATAGTGTTTATGAGAGCCCTTAGGCTCATCCCATTTTGTAGTAAGTTCTAGGGCCCGGACGACGAAATCACGAAGGACTTCATGGAGACCTGGCATGCTGGCCAGGTTCGCGTTAAGCGAGTTCACCTGAAGGTCGATATTGATCTCATGGGTGACATTACACGGATGCCGCTCACTGGTCGATTCATCCGCCGTGATAAACACAATTGGCAGGAAGAATTGGACCAATTCCCTGACAAAGGGAAGAGTTTGGGATGGGACAAGTTGGCTCTCTACAGAAGCGGCCCTGGACGAGCCTTGGAGCTGGGCCATGAAGCCTTTGATGCAATTCATCTATTGCGACGACCCCGAAAAACCCCTATGAAGCTACCATATCAGTTTCGTCAACCACCTTTGTTCTTCCAAGAAGTTGTGCATCCCAGACTTCCTAAATTATTCCCTCTACTGCTCTATTGAGGCTGCCCAAAAGGCTAAATCCAAACCATGGCATCAGGGGCTGATGGCCGTCATCTACCGCCATGTCTTAGCCAACAGGCCACCCCCAAAGGAAATCCCTCCCCTTGCCACCAACCCTCCTGATTCCCCTGTTGCTGATGGTCCGCGGGGCGAGGCCCCCAGCCCTCCCAGGTAGTCCCCTCCCAAATGCGACTCCCGCAACCGCAGGCGCACCCAAGGCACTCCTTCAACAGTCAGATCCTCAAGGCGGCTTAAGAAAACTAAAGTGGAAGGTGACGCCGACCCTCCGCTCCACCTGAGCTCGGATTCTGAATCAGAGCAAGCCAAGGTACCACTGAATCTGTTGATTGACATGGCCATCGACGCCATGGGAAACATCACTAAGGGCGGCGGATCGGCGATCCACTGCCTCCGACGGCTCAGCGGCGCTCGGAAGGATCCCCTAGCGGTCAGGAGAACCCCAAGAAGATCTAATGGTGACGGCGTTTCATGGTCTCTGTGGGTTTTTTTTCCTGTTTCCTACAGTTGTGGGGCTAGATTGTTTTTTGGAGGGATTGTCTATTATGGCTAAGTTAGGTCTAAACGTTGACAACGCATCCAGTTTCTTTGCGGAATTATTATGGGCTTTTTTCTTGTTGCTTCTTACAGCGGGTCTGCTGGATATGGTCTTAGTGGGATTTTTTTGTAATTTGGTCTGAGATGTGGGTTCCTGTCTCAACCTTGAGGCCCTAAAGGTGCTTTCCTTTTATTGTTATAAGGTTTTGGGATCCTCTTAAAAAATCCGCTTTGTATATAATGTTACTTACCCAAAAAAAATAATATGTATTACAATAAAAATGAAAATTAAAAAGATAAATAAAATAATAATAATAAAAAAAAAATTATTATAAACAAATAAAAACTGCATATATAGATAAAATTCTATTTTATATACAATAAAAAAATTAATAATAATAATGTTTTAAAATAATAGAACCCATATGTGCATGGGTATGGTGTCATTTATATAGATGTTTGTTTAGGGTTAGATTTAGTTGGATTTATTTTATTATTAATAAGAGATAGGTTTTATTTTAGCTAATGCTATGGTTTTCATTTTAAATATGGTGTGATTCATTTTGTGGGTTGTGTTTACAGGCGATAAGTAAGGCTTCCACAATAGATCAACGTGGACAAACAGACGAAGATATCGACGAGGTGGAGCGTTAGCATATCACACGACGAATTCGATGCCGATAAACATGGACAAATAAGGGCTAGATATCGATGAAGAAAAGGGTCGCTGGCAGCGAAGTAGCATCGAGTGTTCGTCTAATGGGACATCGCCGCCTATCGTGATGGCTCTAGCAGGATAACAAGAATCTTTGTGAGCGCCAAACAATGTGGAAGTAACACCAAATTGGGCATTGAAATGTGATGATGTGGGTTTCGTTGAACGATGTGGACGGGAAATCATCGACGGTCTTAACGTGAGCCCTACGGGGAGTGGGGATTATTTTGTATATCGGTTCTACCCGACGATAATAGTGTGGTCGGGAACAGCCTGGCGTGTGACCAAATGAATTAAATTCGAGTCATGGCTTCACAGAGGAGGTAACCGATGGCCAAAGGGGGTCGTTGAATCGCTACCGGTGATTGGGTTTGCATGCAGCCAAGGGATGAGCGACGTTTCGACGAAACCTGAACCAGCGGAGCAAGTAAACTCGGCATCCAGGGTGGAGCCATGGTAAAAAGATCTTGTTTCAGGCATCGACGTAGTGTGCGGAGTAACACGCAGGTAGTTCTAAAATTTGAAACGCAAGGCATAAAAAGGAGACAACAGGGGTTCTCGGATGATTGTATACGGTGGGTAGGTTTGCCAAAATTAATGCTGCCATGGTCTGAGGAGATGGTGGATAGCCTCAACGTATCATAGGAGGCCATCATTCGGCATAAACTCTGCGAGAAACAAATATGACAGCGATAAGGGTGACGGTTTCGATTAGTCGAATCTTTGACGGAGCAAATGGGGAAGCAAATCATAAAAGTACGTGAAAGGGCTTTTGGGAGGAGACTTCTGAAAGAAAACAAAGGAAATGAAAAGCCAAAACAGAAGTGGAAACGAAGGGCTGCGAAGGTGGTAAGACTTATGATTTTTTTTTTAAATATGCCACTAAAGGAAGGAAACAGGGTTGGAAACTTTTCAGAGGAGATTGGAGGAGCTTTGGCACTGGATTTTTTTTGAATGTTTTCCTTCCATTTGGACTGGTTATGGGGGAAAACCAGAAATTCTGCTGTTGTAAAACAAAATATTTTTAATGCAGAAATTTTCAAAAATTTGCATCTTATGAGCAAGAAATGAAGAGATTTTTTTCTGCATGGTAGATTTAATCGTTTATCTTTCCCTTTCAGATTTTGGACTTATAGATGAATTTTATGCATGTTTTATTGGTTGATTCAGGCGAATGTTTGAAATCTGAAACTTATTTTTGTACCCTAGGAGCTAGCACTTGTTTTGATTATGCAAAATTGCAGGTCTCATAGGCTAAGTTGTATGCATGAAATACCTCACATATTCGGTTTTACTGGAATAGGATGGCATCATAATGATTGTGGCATACATTGCATTTTAAGATTTCATTTTTAGGTTTTAGATTCTGTTTTATTTTCTAACCTTTTTATTTTTATTTATTTTTTTAAATTTTCGGAAATTAAAATAAACAGTAAACAAATTTCAAAATTCAAAAATAATTGCATGACTGCGTAGAGCATACTTCATAATTTCATTACGCACTTAGACATTTTCACTTCAGATTTGTTTCGTATTTTTAAAAATTATCTGAAGTTGCTATTTTTATTGCAGATTTTAAAATTTCAAAATTTTCATTTTTGGGCCAAATTTAATTTTTTCAGCTTTATATCTCATTCATGAGCCTATGATGACATTTCCCTCATGAAAAATTCAATTTCATTGAAGGGGTTATGTTTTATGACATTTTATAAAATTACCATTTTGGGGTCCTAAATTGCCTTCTCTTTATAAAAAATCTGATTTTATGAAAGAGGGGTAATTTCTGCTCTACATGGAAGATCATTGTTTCAAAGCACTAAATTATTCATCTTTGTGAAAATTAATTTCACTAAAGAGGGATAACTTATTAATCACATTAAAGGCTATCTTAATCTTCATGATAGGAAGCTATATTTGAAGGAGCCTATTTATCATTTGGATTCACATACATAGATAGATTTAATCTTTACTTTTACATTTTTAAAGTAGGATTTAATGCAAGATAAAACTTGAGTAAAATTCATTTAATAAGGGAAGATAAAATCTACTTTAAAATCCTCAAAATAAAATGAATTAAGGCACTACATCGTGGTCATATGAGGGCCAACTCACACTTGTTTTATTTTGGTTTCATGAACAATCATTAAAGTAGCATGATAAAATAAACCAACATTGCCCCTTGTTTACAGTTACTTGAAATCACTAAGGTGTTCCTAGCATTGAATCGATATATTTTTATTGATATTACTAATACACATATGCAAATGCTAATATAACGGAGACCTTAGAGAAGTTGTTGGTTTAACTTCTTTGCAAGAGAGGGTTTTGGGGATCCAAACCTTAAGGGAGAGTGCAATTTCACAATTGGGTGAAATTAACACTCAACAATCCCCAAAGAAGAAGGTTCCAAAATGGTATACTAGTACACTGAGAGATTCTAAACTGAATACACTTCCAGATCCAACTCAAGATTGACCTTGCACTTGAAGTATGACACAACAGATAAAAGCAGAGGCTTCATCTACAGAGGTTGATGAACTTTACTAACATTTTGATGATCTATCTGTAGATGCAGAGGAAGACAAAGACACAAATATGGAAAATGAATGAGTTTATATGACAACATTGGATGCAAATGAACCTGCAAAATTTCAAGATGCACTTAGTGAGCCTTTGTGGAAGGCTGCTATGGAGGCAGAACACACATCTCTCATGAGGAATAATACATGGAAGCTAGTCAATTTACCTACAGGAAAGAAGCCCATTGGTTGTAAATGGGTGTTCAAAGTAAAGTATAAGGCATATGTTACTATTGATAAGCATAAGGTCCATCTTGTTGCAAAGGGCTATGCTAAGAAAGAAGGCATAGACTATGAAGAAACTTTTTTTCCCTACTACAAATATGACTACCATTCGAGTACTCTATGCCATGGCAGCTCAGTTTGGGTGGAATTTGTATCAGATGGATGTTAAAAGTGCCTTCTTGAATGGTGACTTACAAGAAGAAGTATACATGACTCAACTAGAAGGATTTGTGGTTGAAGGGCAAGAACAGAAAGTTTGCAGATTGATCAAATCTTTGTATGGGCTCAAACAAGCTCCTCGAGCTTGGTACATCAAGATAGACAGTCACCTAGTGCAACATGAATTCAAAAGGAGTCCTTCAGATGCGAATATCTATATTAAGAACAATGGTTTTGATATAGTGATTTTGGTGTTATATGTAGATGATATGATCATAACAAGAAGTTCAAAAAAATGATTGATGCAGTAAAAGATGATTTGAAACAATATTTTGAAATGATAGATCTAGGACTTCTTCACTATTGTCTTGGTTTGGAAGTGACTCAGAAAAAACATCATAGCAGAGTAGCACAAAAGAAGCATACTAAGACATTAGTCAAAAAATATCGGATGACTAATTGTAAGTCTAAAGCAACTCCAATGGAGCAAGGATTTAAGTTATCATGATATGATGAATCACCTAAGGTAGATGGTACTCTCTATCACCATCTAATTGGGAGTCTCATATATCTAACCAATACCGGGCTTGATCTCGGTTTGACTATGGGTTATCTTTCATGGTTCATGCAGGAACCCAAGGTAAGTCATTGGAAAGCAACAAAATGAGTTTTACATTATGTTCGTGGTACAAAAGATTTTGGCTTGGAATAAAAAAGAATAACAAGTTCTATCTACAAGGATACACAGACTCTGACTATGTTGGATCCATTGATGATCAAAAGTCAACTTTTGGATACATTTTTCATCTTGGGTCTGGTCCTGTCTCTTGGCATAGCAAAAAGCAGCAGGTGGTTGCTATCTCTTCTATAGAGGCAGAATATTGCGTAGCTAGTGGAGCTGTCTGCGAGATAATATGGTTACGTCGCATTATTACAAAGGTCTTCCAGAGAATCTTCCACTTCATTTATTTTGCAAAAGTCAAGGTGTTTTGAATCTTGTAAAGAATCCAATCTTCCATGATCACACCAAACACATTGACACTCGTCATTTTATTTGCGATGAAGTTCCAAATATGTCATAGCGCTCTCCAATTCATGGGGTGGTTAGCCAACCAATTCAGGTGGTTCAACCAACCGAACCACCTTACATCTTGTATATAACCATCACGTGAATCAATGAGATGTGCTTTGATGTTTTGTTCTAATTGCATGGTGTTATATTTCTTTATGGTACCGAAGCTAGGTGATGGATGGTTGGAGAAGGTGGTTTTCATAACCACTTCGATGCAGACACTGACTAGGTGGACCGAGACAGACACAAACAATACACATGAAGTCTGAGAATATAGACACTGACAAGGCAAACCCGAGACAGACAGACAACACGTACAAAGCCCGAGAACACAAACACTGACTAGGTAGAAATACGCGGACCAAGGCATACGTTGACTAGGCAGAGACACATGGACCGAGGGAGATACATGTGGCTAAGGTTACATGGCAAGGATGATGTGGATGGGCTACAATGCACACATGAACCAAGGGAGATCTACAGTGGTAAGGTTACATGACAAGTGGAGGTAAAAAGGGTGGCTAGGTGACCATCTGAAGGCAGTCACCTCCAAAGGTGGTTTTTTTCATTCTTTAACTGTTATGAATGCATCCTCTGGATGTATGTGGGATAATCCCACAATATTTTTTAATTAAAATTGATCTTTGCATTTGATATAAGGATGATTTGATGGTCTTCTTGCAAGCTACTGTGGTAGTGCAGTTGGTTTACGCTATTTATTAACTTGTGTCAGGTCTATTGTTCGAATCCCATGCGGGTTGCCAAAATAGGGCAGAAATTTTTGTTATGCTCTTTGAAGTTGATGCCATTTGACATGATGCATAAATTTTGGTGCCCTACGCCTGCTCGTTGATGGCCAGTGTGACCTGTTGATGCCCGGGAGTTCCCGATGACGACCAGAATGCCCTATTGACGCTCGAGAGCACCCGATGATGGCCAGAACATCCTGTTGATGCCCAAGAGCATTATTTTACACCCTAATAAGTGTTTTTGACACTCTCCAAAGGTCATTTGACACCTATGAAGTCATTTTTTGATACCTGAAAGGCTCCAAAACATTTTTTGATGGGGTTCAGGTATAATTTTTCATTTTTCCTTATTTATTTTGCAACCAGAAGGGGAAATCACAGTATTCACATGATTCTTTTGCAAAATTATAAGATAAAGGGGGAAATCCAAATATCTGGAACTGAATTATTGCATGATAATGCTGGATTTGTAATAGGTGCATTTTTGGTGGACATCGACACCTAGAGTAGTTAAATTTGTGGGCATTTGTGATTGTTCTATTTTCTTGCATTAATAATCATAAATTGCAGCAAAACTAAGACCCCAAATTTATACCCTATTTTTGCAATTTATTGCACAACAATATTCGGTATTTGTGATACCTCTAGTCCACACTTATAGGTAATGCTTTCGTGCTTTGGACTACTGTATCTGTCACCTAATATAGCTGCAACAATGATGTCTGAGCTTGTTCTCTATCAATCATCAGGGAGAAATAAGGCAAACTACTTCTATTATTCAATCCATTTCATAACCACATCGTGATTGTTGTTAGGCATAAATCATGATGAAGTTTTTTACGAAGTGTTTAGGGGAAGTTATGACCCACGCATGAGGAATAAACTTTCTATGGTAGTTATCATTAACAACATGATGCCCTTTCAGTATAACCTAATTTCAATATATCATGCTTCTCATATATACTTATAGTCTCCCTCACGTAAGGGCGGGTACATATTGAGTGGTATGTTGTTCATATATACCTACAGTCTCCCTCACATAAGGGCGGGTATATATTGAGTGGTTACGATACATAGATCTGACATGTATAAAGAAAGGGAGACCAATTGGTGATATAAGGAACCTTCATAATGGTCAGTGTTCACAAGTATCTCTCAGATTCACAGTTGTTGAAAGGTCCTAAATTTATTCTATGGAAGACAAATATGAGAGCTATTCTTCAGGTGGAAGATTTATGGGATGTAGTGACTAGCACTACAACACACCCTCAAACAACAGGAACATATCAAGAAGCTTGGGATAAGAAGGCCAAAAGAGATCTCATGTTTCTCCTACTTGCTACTACATATGAGGTCCAACCTCATATATGTGATGCCAAAACCAGTAAGGAAGCTTGGGATGCTTTGATTACTGTGTATGAAGGAAAGAATCAGTACACTATTCTACACCTTCAAACTCAACTACATACCCTCAGTATTAATTCTGGGGAGAGTTAATTTTATTCCTTTGTAGAGTGGCTGACTTGAAATCCAAATTGAATGCTATGGGAAAACCGGTGGATGATGATATATTGAACTCTGTCATCTTGAAAGAATTTCCAGATTCCTACAAGATATTGATCACTTCCCTCAACGTTTCTGGTAGATAAGTAACTTTTGTGGAATTGGTAAATTTGCTTCAGACTGAGGAGGCAAACCAGGTTCAGAAAAATGAGGTGACATATAATGCCCTTTCCACCCAACAAAGGGGTAAGAAACAAGATTAGTTTCAAAAAGGGGGTTCTTCTTCCAAGGGAAAAGGTAAACAAAATCAGCAGAAGGATAAACAATATTATAAGATTTGTGATATGAATAACCATGACACCAATAGGTGTTAGTTCAAAAATAAGCAACAAAATGACCAACCTCATAGGAAGAAAGACAAAGAGAAATAGAAATATAAAAAGAAACATAAGCAACCTAAGGGCCATGTTGCTTATGTTGACTCCAACTCGGATTCGATTCTCCCGAGTCCAATTCAGATTCTGACTCTGAAAGAGCACACACGATGCTCAATACCCATACTTCATCCTTCCAGATAGATGATGTATGGTATATTGATTCAGGAGCTAGTAAGCACATGACATGGGATAAATCATGGTTTGAAACATTTGAGGAGAAAGAAGGTAAGCCCGTCACAATTGCTGACAATCAAGTCTACCAAGTAAAATGTGATGGGGGTGTTTTAGTCACTCTTTCGGATGGTAAATTTCATATAGAGAAGGTGCTCTATGTCCCTAGATTAGCCAATAATCTATTGTCTATTCCTCAAATATTGAATAGAAATATGGATATTATGTTTTGAGTTGTGAAAGGCAAGAAAAGATGCTTTATCACGAAAAAATGTAAACATGTTGCCACCGGATCCTACAAGCATGGCTTGTTTATTCTATATGCTCTTTCAACGCCTCATGTTGCTCTGGATGTAACTACAAAATAGGCTACTTCTCTCTACCATAGAATATATGGGCATCTAAGTTCAGTATATTTGCTCGAATTGCACAAATATGAGATGGTGAGAGGCCTTCCCCATATTTCATCCATCTTACCAGTTTGCTCGAATTGCTTGGTAGGGAAACAACATCGGGTACCTTTTGAATCTAGCTCTTCCAAAGCTACGAAACCTTTGGCGTTGGTACACACCAATCAGTGCGGTCCTATGCCAACCTAGTTATGGTGGAAAGAAGTACTTTCAATTGTTCATTGATGATTACTCTCGCAAGATGTGGGTTTTCTTCCTTCAATTGAAATTAGAGGTATTTTCATACTTTCAACATTTCAAGAAACTTGTTGAGAAAGAGTCCGAATGTTTCATCAAAAACCTCCACTCAGATCGAGGGGGAATATACTCCCACAAAATTTTCATCATTTCTGAAAGAACATGGGATTAAGCGACAACTGACAACAACCTATACACCTCAGCAAAATGGAGTTGCTGAGAGGAGAAATCATTCCATTATGGAAATGGTTCGATGTATACTAAAAGAAGGCCATCTTGAGGATCAATATTGGGCAGAAGTAGTAAATACAACATCATACCTCTTGAATAGAGCACCCACAAGAGATCTACAGGGTAAAACTTCCCAAGAAGCATGGAGTGGTAAGAAACCCTCCATTTCTCATCTAAGAGTTTTTGGATGTAAGGCATTCATGCACATCCCTAAATAGAGAAGGAATAAGTTAGATGAGAAGACCCTGAAATGTATCTTTCTTGGTTATGATGAGCATTCAAAGGGATATCGCTTGATAGATCCTATAACCAAGAAACCACATATAAGTAGATATGTAGTATTTGATGAAGCTTCCACATCAGATATCACATCTACAAATGTATATATTGAAGAAGAAGAGGAACCTAAGAAAGAAGGTACATCCCTATTGTGGCTGCTCCACAACTAGCCCCAAAATTTGGGGACCCACTTGTAATTTTAGTTGTTAAGAGTTTCCTTTGTTCTTGATTGATCTTCTCCATAAGCTGGTAGTTAGCATATTAAGGTTTACATGATTGATCGATACCTCCTCCATTTACCTGTAAAACCAATACGGAGGTTTCGTGAGTCTCGTGTTCTTTGAGCGAGGATTTTGATAAGTTCTCAATGTTTGATGCTGATAAGCCTGCATGTGATCATGTGTCTCTTCAATGTTCTTTCAAGGAATTTTGGTATGTTAATTAGATTCTAGTGTCTTGGGTTTGGTTTAATGATTTTAGATTCTAGTGTCTTGGGTTTGGTTTAAGAAAATTAAACAAAATAAAAAAATAAACTTTTATTCATATAAAAGTTTAAAATAAAAGTTTAATAATTAATAATAAAAAGCAAATGTATCATTATTATATATGTTTTACATATATAATAATAATATGTATTACAATGAGTCAACGGAAGGATGAGCGGAAGGATAGCGGAGAGCGGCAGGTCTGTGGAGAGCGGAAGGATAGCGGAGAGTGGCAGGTCTATGGAGAGTGGGAATGCGGTGGAGAGCGGAAGCAAAGAGGGAAGAGATTGTCGTGGATCCGCCCCCCAGGGACTCGGTCCAGGCGAACCAGCATCCGAAACCCCTGAGGAGGGAGGTTCTCCTCCCCATCGCTGGAAACCCCTTGACAAAGATTTTTTCCCTTCGATTCAAGGTTCGTATGCTCAGCCGGTCTCGAAAGGGTCACCCACCCCGACCCCTTCCCAACCTCTGATCCCCTTAGGTTCAGACCTGGTGATTCCAGGCAGCCTGCTAAACAGTTACGTCGACCAAGAAAAGTTCACCCTCATTGGCAAGTTCATTGGGGGCAGATCCGACATGGAGACAATCCATAAATGGGCTTACGACAAATGGCGAATGAGCAGAAGCATGCAAATAGTGGCCCTATCCCGGGGTTTCTTTGCGATAAGACTGAATAATGTAGAAGACTCCTGCAATATCCTTTCTGGCAGACCCTGGTTCCTGGGCAGACGAAGCCTTTTTATCCACAGATGGGGAGAGGATTTCGACCCAAAAACACAGAATATCAATGTTGCGCCAATATGGGTCCGCATTCTGAACCTGCCCTTTCAATGCTGGCATGAAGAAATCCTAAGAGGGATTTCTCGCACCATAGGCGACCTCATCGCTGTTGATTCCTCCACAAAGGTACGCTCTCGCATGGTCCATGCATGTATTTGTGTTAATGCCAATCTAGAATCTGAACTTCCCTCCTATGTCAATATTTTCAAAGATTTGACCCTCATTAAAAAATAGCCTCTCGAATATGAGAATAAACCCTCCTTCTGCTCCATATGCAACACTCAAGGCCACCTGCAACATCAATGCCCCCAATCCCGGGTCACGAAACACACCCCTCAAGTTTATGGTAGGAAAGGCAGGAAAACTATTGAGTCAAGCCAAGAAGGTGAACCTCTTGCCCCTAAAGAGGATCCCCTTAAAGCTTCCCCAGAGGCCCAAGGTAGCGAAGAAATGGGTCAAGAAGGAAACCCGTCTACAGACCCCCCTCCCATTGGAGCGACCCCTATTCCCGTCGAACCTTCCCTCACTCCTCTTGGTGCCAATGTTGCCAGTGAAGAAACCCTAAATCCCATCCCCCAGGAGACCGAGAGTTTCCAAATCCACCAATATCCACTTGAGAATTTTAGCCCAAAGAAAACTAGAAGCAAAGCTCAGGATATGGACATCGGGAGCGAGAAAAGGAGAGGGCGGCCCTCTGCCAATGACCAACGTATCGAGCAACTGAGGACGACATAGCAAATGGTTCCCAATGGACCTTATTAGATGACAATGGGGATCCTCTGAAGGAAGACTCCAAAATCTCCAAAACCCCCCTCCAGTAGGCGAAGGGGGGCAAAAAACCTCTCAAATCTACAAGATGAAGATTATCTCCTGGAACGTGAGAGGTCTCAATAGTGCAGCCAAGCTCAGGCTTGCTGCTAATATCCGAAAGGAATCCAAACCCTCGATTTTCATCATGCAAGAAACCAAATATGACGAGAACTACTCCAAGAAAGCTGCCAGGGTCATCTGGCACCACGGTGAAGCTTTGCACAGCCCTGCCCAAGGTTCCTACGGAGGACTGATGTGCCTGTGGGATCCGTCTCAAGTGGAAGGTAGACTTCTGTCCTCCTCCAGCAGAGTTATTAACATTCTCTTTCACTGCATTTCTAGCAACCAGTCGTGGATCATGACCAACCTGTACGCCCCAAACTCCCCCATGGAGAGAGCTAATTTCTGGAGAACCCTCGCCCTGATGAGGGATTCTTTCAGCACCACCCCTTGGATTATGGGAGGAGATTTCAACAACCCTCTATTCCCAATAGAGAAAAAAGGTGGTTTGATCGCCACCCATCGCACCACTGAATATTTAAGGGATTTTGTTAATTCAAATGAACTCATTGATATCCCACTCAGAGGAGCTCTTTACACTTGGAGCAACAGAAGAAATGGAGGCGATCTAATCTAGGTCAAACTGGATAGGTTCCTACTGTCCCAGGAAGCCATCCCTTTTTTTGGCGATGCATCTCTCTCAGCTCTTACCAAGAGGGGATCGGATCACAACCCCATTCTCCTTGAGGTGGGTAAAATCCCTACATTTCGAACCCCCTTCAGGTTTGAAGCCATGTGGCTCAATCACAAGGACATCCGTGGCAAGATGGCACAGTGGTGGAATCAACAATTCAGAGGATCACCCGTGTTTCGGGTAACCCAGAAACTCAAATTCATCAAAGATAAGCTTCGATTGTGGAACAAAGAAGTTTTTGGAAACATTTTTGCCCACAAAAAGACGCTGCTAGAACAACTCCAAACCATTGAGCATAGAATCGAGGCAGGGGACTCTGGGGGAGCAGTTAGAGAAGAGGAAAGGAAATTGCTTGTTGAATTCCACAACACATTAGCCAGGGAGGAAACTTTCTGGAGGCAGAAATCTAGGGACCTGTGGATCAAAGAAGGGGACTCTAACACCAGATTTTTCCATGCCTCAACATTAAGGCACAGGGGATCTAATAAGATTAGCAGGATCAACCACAGTGACGGATCAAACACCGAAGACAACCACAAAATCAGAGATGAGGCCGTCCTATTTTTCCAAAACCTCCTAGGATCCCCCCCGAAAAGCTCTGCCCGGGCCAAGTCTGCCCTCCTGGGTAACATTCCTAGCCTAGTTTCTGAAGAAGCTAATTCCTCCCTCCTAAAACCTTTTTCTGATGAGGAAATCAAGGCCACGGTGTTTTCCATGTAGGCGGATAAGGCCCCTGGCCCGGACGGGTTCCCTCCCCGATTCTACCAAGATTTCTGGGAAATTGTTGGATCGAATGTCTGCGCAACCATTCGGGATATGCAATCCCAACCCATTCCTCGGACTGTAAATTCCACCTTCATTGCGTTGATCCCCAAATCCCCTGATTATCGCTCCATGGCTGATTTTTGACCCATAAGCCTGTGTAATGTACTGTACAAAATCCTCTCCAAAACAATGGCATCTAGATTGAAACTCATTCTCCCCTCCATCATCGAACCTTGCCAAGGGAGCTCGGTCAAAGGTCGAAACATTCTGGACGGAGTTATCACGGTTCATGAAACCCTTCACTCAGCCTTCCTCAGCAAAAAAGCCAGCCTCCTCCTCAAGCTCGACATAACCAAAGCTTTCGATCGGGTTGACTGGGACTTCCTTTAGGACATCCTACTGAAATTTGGGTTCCACCCCAAGTGGGTCCAGCTAATTCGCAACTGTTTCTCCTCTGCTTGGTTTTTGGTACTTGTCAATGGGTCCCCTGCAAGTTTTTTCCCTACCGTCAGAGGCCTCCGGTAAGGGGATCCTTTATCCCCTCTTTTGTTCATCATCTTGGCGAAATCCCTTGGCAGATCCCTGTCTACGGCCAGGGTGGCGGGGAAAATCTCAGGCATCCAAGTGGTCTCTAACTCCACCCCTATCACCCACCAACAATTTGTCAATGATACCATCCTCTCAACTTAGGCATCTATTGTCCAAGCTAAAACCATCAAACTCATTCTTTCCCTCTACGAAAGAGCGGCAGGACAGCAGGTAAATTTCTCCAAAAGTAAGCTTTTCTTTTTGCACACCCCTCCTGAGCGCAAGGGCCAAATTGGGCGAATTCTGGGCTGCTCTGAAGGATCCCTCCCATCCTCCTACCTGGGGCTCCCCTTATTTTGGGGAAGGGCAAAAGAGAGTATGTGGAACAATGTTATAGAAAGGTTCCAACGGAAACTAGCAGCATGGAAAGGCAAACTTCTGTCCCAAGCGACGAAAGCCACCCTTTCAATCTCCACCCTTCAGAGCATTCCCATTTACTTCATGTCAGTTTTCACTCTTCCCAAGTCAGTTTGCAAGCACATTGAACAAATACAGAAAAGGTTCCTGTGGTCGGGAACTGAAGACAAATCCAAACTTCCCCTTGTGGGTTGGGACATAGTCTGCAGAAGCAAGCGGCAGGGAGGCCTTGGCTACAGGAAACTGTTCGATATGAATAATGCCTTATTGGGAAAACATGCTTGGAGAATCATCTCTAAAGACCCAGCTGGATGGATCCAAATAGTGTCAAAAAAATATATGGGCAACCGCTCCTTCCTTGAAACCAGCAACCACACCAATGGATCCGCCTTCTGGAAAGCTGTGGTCCATTCCAAAGCACTAATTCAAACAGGTCTTCGATGGATTCTTGGGGATGGTCGGAGCATTGATTTATGGAATGATAGATGGCTAACCGATGAACCCTTGAGAGACAGGAACGACCTCCCGGGGCTCCAAATAGTGGCTGGTACAAACAGGAAAAGAAAGGTTTTCAATTTCATCGTTTGGGAGGAGGGCCAACCCCGATGGAGGATCCTCGAAGGCAACAACCCGGACGTTGCTGCCCTTAACCTGATGCTTCAAGCTGTCACCATCCCCGTTGAGCGAAGGGATGATAAACCCACTGGGATGCGACGGATAAAGGTCTCTACTCTGTGAAGTCTTCCTTCTCCCTTCTTAAAACCCATCCGGTCTCGCCCTCCCACATCGTCTGGAAGAAACACCTCATTCCTAAAATCGCTTTCTTTTCTTAGCTTGCCTTTCAAAATAAAGCTCTCACTACTGAGAATCTCATCAAAATGGGCATCCCTCTTCCTAACAGATGCTTCCTATGCCAAGCAAACTGGGAATCCACTGATCACCTATTCCTCCACTGCGATTTCACCTCAGATGCTATGGGCTTCATTTTTTCCACCTTTCGAATCCAATGGGTTCCCCCAAAATCTCTGTGCGATGTTTACATCCAGTGGCCCCAACCCTTTGCTAACCACAAACTCCACTTCCTATGGGATATTTGTCTCCACCACCTGGTTTGGCAAGTTTGGCTAGAGCGTAACAGCAGGGTTTTTGGGACCACTCTCCGGGATCCTCCCTCTGTCACCACCAGAGCCCTCACTTTCGCCCTGGAAAACTCCAACCTCATTCACTATCCCAGTCCTCATCCATCATCTAGGGAAAATCTTATCCTCAAGTCTCTTAACATCTTGGTTGATCCCCCCGTGGAGAACCCTTTTCCTCACCCCCGAACTCTTACATGGTGGATTCCCCCTCCCCAAGATTGGATCAAGTTGAATTTTGATGGGGCGTCCAAAGGGAACCCTGGATCGGCTAGTGCGGGCGGTGCGATAAGGGATCACCGCGGGAAAGTCTTAATGGATTTTTTTGAAGACCTGGGCCACCAAACCAATCATGTTGCAGAAGCCAGGGCCCTCTGGCGAGGTCTCCTTCTCATCAAAGAGGATCCCCGAGCAGTCATCATAGAAGGCGACTCCAAGAACATCATCAACTATCTGACCAAGGATGAAAGTCCTGCGTGGCGAGTATTCAACACCATCTAGGAATCCCGATGACTTCTTCAAAGAAGGATCCATAGATGCCAACACATCTACAGGCAAGGGAATGCGCTGGCTGACCTCATGGCCAACAAAAGATCCTCCTTTGGAAGCCTCACCATCTGGAATCACGGGTTTCCACAAGACATCATTGACGTGGCTGCGTCAGACCTCAAAAAGCTCCAATGACCCATGTCAGATCTCCAAGAGCGGACACGTCATGCAACCTTCTCCAACCAAGCGGACCCCTCTCGGCCTTATCAATTTTGAAATGTTGCTCACCTTTCAACGCCACTACTGGCCCAATCTCCAATCGCCTTGACAAATACGTGCGGTCCCCAGGTAAAGGCCGTCGAACCAAGGTAGTGCACGTGTAGTCGAACCAAGGCAGTGCACGTGTGTAGTCACGTATTGGGCATGACTAGGACGGCGTCGACTATTGGTACTCGAGAGCTTGTTGCCTCTCCCCTCGCCATCTCGGTGCCACCTCAGTCGGGCCATATTCCCCATGCATGCAAAAATCTCGCTTCGACGTCCTTCCGGGGCAGACGAATAGTCCTTAACTACCCCGGTATGCTCAGAGCTGTCTATCCCTATTATTGCCTGAGTTTTCACTTCAATCATATCCACCCATCGCTGCAGACTCCCCAATGCCCCTGTCCTTTCCTTTCCCTGACTCCCTCCATGGCTGCCCCGTATCTCGAACCTGTTCTCTCCTCTCTGTCTGAAGATGAAATAGTGTTTATGAGAGCCCTTAGGCTCATCCCATTTTGTAGTAAGTTCTAGGGCCCGGACGACGAAATCACGAAGGACTTCATGGAGACCTGGCATGCTGGCCAGGTTCGCGTTAAGCGAGTTCACCTGAAGGTCGATATTGATCTCATGGGTGACATTACACGGATGCCGCTCACTGGTCGATTCATCCACCGTGATAAACACAATTGGCAGGAAGAATTGGACCAATTCCCTGACAAAGGGAAGAGTTTGGGATGGGACAAGTTGGCTCTCTACAGAAGCGGCCTGGACGAGCCTTGGAGCTGGGCCATGAAGCCTTTGATGCAATTCATCTATTGCGACGACCCCGAAAAACCCCTATGAAGCTACCATATCAGTTTCGTCAACTACCTTTGTTCTTCCAAGAAGTTGTGCATCCCAGACTTCCTAAATTATTCCCTCTACTGCTCTATTGAGGCTGCCAAAAAGGCTAAATCCAAACCATGGCATCAGGGGCTGATGGCCATCATCTACCGCCATGTCTTAGCCAACAGGCCACCCCCAAAGGAAATCCCTCCCCTTGCCACCAACCCTCCTGATTCCCCTGTTGCTGATGGTCCGCGGGGCGAGGCCCCCAGCCCTCCCAGGTAGTCCCCTCCCAAATGCGACTCCCGCAACCGCAGGCGCACCCAAGGCACTCCTTCAACAGTCAGATCCTCAAGGCGGCTTAAGAAAACTAAAGTGGAAGGTGACGCCGACCCTCCGCTCCACCTGAGCTCGGATTCTGAATCAGAGCAAGCCAAGGTACCACTGAATCTGTTGATTGACATGGCCATCGACGCCATGGGAAACATCACTAAGGGCGCTGGATCAGCGATCCACTACCTCTGACAGCTCAAGCAGCGCTCGGAAGGATCCCCTAGCGGTCAGGAGAACCCCAAGAAGATCTAATGGTGACGGCGTTTCATGGTCTCTGTGGGTTTTTTTTCCTGTTTCCTACAGTTGTGGGGCTAGATTGTTTTTTGGAGGGATTGTCTATTATGGCTAAGTTAGGTCTAAACGTTGACAACGCATCCAGTTTCTTTGCGGAATTATTATGGGCTTTTTTCTTGTTGCTTCTTACAGCGGGTCTGCTGGATATGGTCTTAGTGGGATTTTTTTGTAATTTGGTCTGAGATGTGGGTTCCTGTCTCAACCTTGAGGCCCTAAAGGTGCTTTCCTTTTATTGTTATAAGGTTTTGGGATCCTCTTAAAAAATCCGCTTTGTATATAATGTTACTTACCCAAAAAAAATAATATGTATTACAATAAAAATGAAAATTAAAAAGATAAATAAAATAATAATAATAAAAAAAAAATTATTATAAACAAATAAAAACTGCATATATAGATAAAATTCTATTTTATATACAATAAAAAAATTAATAATAATAATGTTTTAAAATAATAGAACCCATATGTGCATGGGTATGGTGTCATTTATATAGATGTTTGTTTAGGGTTAGATTTAGTTGGATTTATTTTATTATTAATAAGAGATAGGTTTTATTTTAGCTAATGCTATGGTTTTCATTTTAAATATGGTGTGATTCATTTTGTGGGTTGTGTTTACAGGCGATAAGTAAGGCTTCCACAATAGATCAACGTGGACAAACAGAGACGAAGATATCGACGAGGTGGAGCGTTAGCATATCACACGACGAATTCGATGCCGATAAACATGGACAAATAAGGGCTAGATATCGATGAAGAAAAGGGTCGCTGGCAGCGAAGTAGCATCGAGTGTTCGTCTAATGGGACATCGCCGCCTATCGTGCTGGCTCTAGCAGGATAACAGGAATCTTTGTGAGCGCCAAACAATGTGGAAGTAACACCAAATTGGGCATTGAAATGTGATGATGTGGGTTTCGTTGAACGATGTGGACGGGAAATCATCGACGGTCTTAACGTGAGCCCTACGGGAAGTGGGGATTATTTTGTATATCGGTTCTACCCGACGATAATAGTGTGGTCGGGAACAGCCTGGCGTGTGACCAAATGAATTAAATTCGAGTCATGGCTTCACAGAGGAGGTAACCGATGGCCAAAGGGGGTCGTTGAATCGCTACCGGTGATTGGGTTTGCATGCAGCCAAGGGATGAGCGACGTTTCGACGAAACCTGAACCAGCGGAGCAAGTAAACTCGGCATCCAGGGTGGAGCCATGGTAAAAAGATCTTGTTTCAGGCATCGACGTAGTGTGCGGAGTAACACGCAGGTAGTTCTAAAATTTGAAACGCGAGGCATAAAAAGGAGACAACAGGGGTTCTCGGATGATTGTATACGGTGGGTAGGTTTGCCAAAATTAATGCTGCCATGGTCTGAGGAGATGGTGGATAGCCTCAACGTATCATAGGAGGCCATCATTCGGCACTAAACTCTGCGAGAAACAAATATGACAGCGATAAGGGTGACGGTTTCGATTAGTCGAATCTTTGACGGAGCAAATGGGGAAGCAAATCATAAAAGTACGTGAAAGGGCTTTTGGGAGGAGACTTCTGAAAGAAAACAAAGGAAATGAAAAGCCAAAACAGAAGTGGAAACGAAGGGCTGCGAAGGTGGTACGACTTATGATTTTTTTTTTTTTAAATATGCCACTAAAGGAAGGAAACAGGGTTGGAAACTTTTCAGAGGAGATTGGAGGAGCTTTGGCACTGGATTTTTTTTGAATGTTTTCCTTCCATTTGGACTGGTTATGGGGGAAAACCAGAAATTCTGCTGTTGTAAAACAAAATATTTTTAATGCAGAAATTTTCAAAAATTTGCATCTTATGAGCAAGAAATGAAGATATTTTTTTCTGCATGGTAGATTTAATCGTTTATCTTTCCCTTTCAGATTTTGGACTTATAGATGAATTTTATGCATGTTTTATTGGTTGATTCAGGCGAATGTTTGAAATCTGAAACTTATTTTTGTACCCTAGGAGCTAGCACTTGTTTTGATTATGCAAAATTGCGGGTCTCATAGGCTAGGTTGCATGCATGAAATACCTCACATATTCGGTTTCTTTGGAGAGGATGACATCATAGTGATTGTGGCATACTTTGCATTTTCAGATTTCATTTTTAGTTTTTAGATTCTGTTTTATTTTCTAACTTTTTATTTTTATTTATTTTTTTAAATTTTCGGAAATTAAAATAAACAGTAAACAAATTTCAAAATTAAAAAATAATTGCATGACTGCGTAGAGCATACTTCATAATTTCATTACGCACTTAGACATTTTCACTTCAGATTTGTTTCGTATTTTTAAAAATTATCTGAAGTTGCTATTTTTATTGCAGATTTTAAAATTTCAAAATTTTCATTTTTGGGCCAAATTTAGTTTTTTCAGCTTTATATCTCATTCATGAGCCTATGATGACATTTCCCTCATGAAAAATTCAATTTCATTGAAGGGGTTATGTTTTATGGCATTTTATAAAATTACCATTTTGGGGTCCTAAATTGCCTTCTCTTTATAAAAAATCTGATTTTATGAAAGAGGGGTAATTTCTGCTCTACATGGAAGATCATTGTTTCAAAGCACTAAATTATTCATCTTTGTGAAAATTAATTTCACTAAAGAGGGATAATTTATTAATCACAATAAAGGCTATCTTAATCTTCATGATAGGAAGCTATATTTGAAGGAGCCTATTTATCATTTGGATTCACATACATAGATAGATTTAATCTTTACTTTTACATTTTTAAAGTAGGATTTAATGCAAGATAAAACTTGAGTAAAATTCACTTAATAAGGGAAGATAAAATCTACTTTAAAATCCTCAAGATAAAATGAATTAAGGCACTACATTGTGGTCATATGAGGGCCAACTCACACTTGTTTTATTTTGGTTTCATGAACAATCATTAAAGTAGCATGATAAAATAAACCAACATTGCCCTTTGTTTACAGTTACTTGAAATCACTAAGGTGTTCCTAGCATTGAATCGATATATTTTTATTGATATTACTAATACACATATGCAAATGCTAATATAACGGAGACCTTAAAGAAGTTGTTGGTTTAACTTCTTTGCAAGAGAGGGTTTTGGAGATCCAAACCTTAAGGGAGAGTGCAATTTCACAATTGGGTGAAATTAAGACTCAACAATCCCCAAAGAAGAAGGTTCCAAAATGGTATACTAGTACACTGAGAGATTCTAAACTGAATACACTTCCAGATCCAACTCAAGATTGACCTTGCACTCGAAATATGACACAATAGATAAAAGCAAAGCCTTCATCTACAGAGGTTGATGAACTTTACCAACAGTTTGATGATCTATCTGTAGATGCAGAGGAAGACAAAGACACAAATATGGAAAATGAATGAGTTTATATGACAACATTGGATGCAAATGAACCTGCAAAAGTTCAAGATGCACTTAGTGAGCCTTTGTGGAAGGCTACTATGGAGGCAGAACACACATCTCTCATGAGGAATAATAAATGGAAGCTAATCAATCTGCCTACAGGAAAGAAGCCCATTGGCTGTAAATGGGTGTTCAAAGTAAAGTATAAGGCATATGTTACTATTGATAAGCATAAGGTCCGTCTTGTTGCAAAGGGCTATGCTCAGAAAGAAGGCATAGACTATGAAGAAATTTTTTTCCCTAATACAAAGATGACTACCATTCGAGTACTCTATGCCATGGCAGCTCAGTTTGGGTGGAATTTGTATCAGATGGATGTTAAAAGTGCCTTCTTGAATGGTGACTTACAAGAAGAAGTATACATGACTCAACTAGAAGGATTTGTGGTTGAAGGGCAAGAACAAAAATTTTGTAGATTGATCAAATATTTGTATGGGCTCAAACAAGCTCCTCGAGCTTGGTACATCAAGATAGATAGTCACCTAGTGCAGCATGAATTCAAAAGGAGTCCTTCAGATGCGAATATCTATATTAAGAACAATGGTTCTGATATAGTGATTTTGGTGTTATATGTAGATGATATGATCATAACAGGAAGTTCAAAAAAATGATTGATGCAATAAAATATGATTTGAAACAATATTTTGAAATGATAGATCTAGGACTTCTTCACTATTGTCTTGGTTTGGAAGTGACTCAGAAAAAACATCATATTAGAGTAACACAAAAGAAGTATGCCAAGACATTAGTCAAAAAATATCGGATGACTAACTGTAAGTCTAAAGCAACTCCAATGGAGCAAGGACTTAAGTTATCACAATATGATGAATCACCTAAGGTAGATGGTACTCTCTATCACCATCTAGTTGGGAGTCTCATATATCTAACCAATACCAGGATTGATCTCAGTTTTGCTATGGGTTATCTTTCATAGTTCATGCAGGAACCCAAGGTAAGTCATTGGAAAGTAGCAAAACGAGTTTTACATTATGTTCATGGTACAAAAGATTTTCTCTTGGAATAAAAAAAGAATAACAAGTTCTATCTACAAGGATACACAGACTCTGACTATGCTGGATCCATTGATGATCAAAAGTCAACTTTTGGATATATTTTTCATCTTGGGTCTGGTCCTGTATCTTGGCATAGCAAAAAGCAGTAGGTGGTTGCTATCTCTTCTATAGAGGCAAAATATTGCGTAGCTAGTTGAGCAGTTTGTGAGATAATATGGTCACGTCGCATTATTACAAATATGGGTCTTCCAAAGAATCTTCCACTTCATTTATTTTGCAAAAATCAAGGTGTTTTGAATCTTGTCAAGAATCCAATCTTCCATGATCACACCAAACACATTGACACTCATTGTCATTTTATTTGCGATGAAGTTCCAAAGCACAATATCCAGCTCCACTACTTTCCCACTGATGCACAAGTTGCAGATATTTTCACCAAGGCACTTGCACGTGTCAAATTTGAATTATTTTGTAATACTCTTGGTATTTGCCAATAATGTAATAAGGGGGGATGTTAGCATAATGTGTTGCATAGGTTATATTTCATTATGTGGCATATATTAAAATAGCGTTGTCATAGCGCTCTCCAATTCATGGGGTGGTTAGCCAACCAATTCAGGTGGTTCAACCAACCGAACCACCTTACATCTTGTATATAACCATCACATGAATCAATTAGATGTGGTTCGATGTTTTGTTCTAATTGCATGGTGTTATATTTCTTTAATGAGTACAATCAAAAGTCATAAATTTTCCTAAAGATTTTCCAATTGAAGAAAAAATAGTTGGATTCCAAAATTCAATTGGGAGGCCAAAGAGTCTAACCCACACAAGACCTATAGAAGGCATCTCTTCTTTGGATTTAAATTTAGTATGCTAAGGCTTCATGAAAAGCCCTGCCCTTCCAAAGAACCAGGGACCCCCTTGAAAAGTTTTCTCTCTATCTTAATTATTAGAAAATAAAATAAGAAAATAACCATTTATAAAAATAGAGATTTGTAACTCACCTTTAGTTTTCCAGATTTTCGCAGTCGAGACTTTGAAAGCAGATAGGCTCAGACGAAAACCCACAAAATGACAAATTAGTCCTCTTTTTTCCAGATCTTCAATGCTAGTCTGAATGTTACCCATATCAAGCTTAACAATAGGAGTTCCATCAGCTACTTTAAGCCATCCCAACTCTGTTTTCCTGGGATCAATCTTAGGTATTCTTAGAGGTTTACGAAAAGCCCTAAGATTAATATTAGCATTAGGCTGAGGTTTTCCACCACAGAGGGTATCCCTAAATATTATTTTTGGGGCTGATTCTTCAAAATATTTACTCTTGAAAGGGGTTTCCATAGTAGATTTATTTTATGGGTGCACCTTAGCACCATATTCACTTGAGATCTGAGCCATTTTTTGATAAACTGCTTGAAAATTATTTCATGATATCTTTAATCGTGCCTTAGACACCGTGGAAAGCTATGATTTTTAATTTTCTTTTGTGCAACAAATTGGAAGCCATTGTCACTCAAGTTCACACCATGAATATCTATTGAAAGATATATTTCTAACCCATATTGGATCCCTTGCAACATTTCTAGCTAAAATCTTGAGCATAAACCATACAAATATTGGTCACTAGGGCCCGAAGGCCCCAAAAACCAATATCTGGAGCTGCTTGCACTTAACCCAGATGAAACCCTCGTACAGTTGCTTGCCAAAAATCTTGTTCACACATAGGGATGCACTAGGATCTCATTAACAATTGAAGATAAAATTGGCTTAACAATCAAAGATAAAATTTGATTAAAAATCAAAGATAAAATTTGATTAACAATTGAAGATAAAATTTGATTAAAAATTGAAGATAAAATTTGATTAAAAATTTGAGATAAAATAAATTAAAATCAAATTTTCAAAGGTTAAAATCAAATATTTCAAATTTTGAAGGTTGTTAGTTGATCAATAATTTCACATTTTTATAAATTCTATGAACAAAAAAATCATGCAAATCAAATCAACCCAAAACAGGCCCCTTGTTAAGAGGCATATGGAACACTGAGGTATCCAATTAACTTTTGGCATTTCACATTTTTCACTAAGCATTGCAAGCAGATTAATACATTAAAAAAACCTTGGGGAAATCACAAATATTTCCTTGTAAGAGAGGATATCCGAGTAGAATCCTGATTGTGAGTATATTCTTGTGATTGGACAAAAATATCACTCAACATAATTAGCGCTAGAAGGAGGGCCTACTTGAAGGTAATTGATTTGATTTACATAGTTCTAGTTCTTTTAAGTCATTCACATTAATTATTGGAAATTCTCTAATTGATGATGCATTGATTCTAACCTTTTACAAATTGAGAACTTTTCTTATTATTATGGTTTAATTGATGCATTTTTAATGAACATGATGACTTATCAGTTAAAAATTTGAAAGTTGGAAGTCGTTTCATTTCGAGAGCACTAAACACTTGTTGTTTTTTTTGTTAAGGCTAGAACCAAAAATCATAATCACAAGATCTAAGACTTCTGAAGATACTATTTTGCATAGAATTTCATCTACAAGGAGGATCAGAATATCCAAGAGTCAGTAGATCATTATTCCACCTAGTAGTAGTCCATCGCTATCCGTCACCCAATTTATTACCACCAGTTTTTCCAATGGTAGGAGTTACAGCTTAGTTAGGTGCTCATAGCAGTCCTTTAAACATTGTTGGAGCAGTCCATGACATTCCCAAAAATTTAGAAAGGTATTTACCTAAATATAAACATGATGGAATTAGAATTACTGAAGAGCATATTCAAGCTTACAAGGATACCTTGATTATATTGCAAGTTGAACATGAATGTTTTGCTTGCAGATTGTTTCCTCTCACCTTAGATGAAATGGCATATGATTGGTACAATAGTTTGCATACCTATTCCATTATGTATTGGGCCGAGTTGGAAACAACTTTTGTGAATCAATTTAGGCTACCCATAGATCCTGCTGTAATCTATCATTAGTTTGTGTCAGCCAAGAGAGAGCCTAATGAACCTTTGAGATTGTTCAATACTCATTTCCATAAGTTGTATAACAGGTTAGTTTCTACTTATACTCTTCAAGCAGTTTTTGCCATACATATGTACTTTAGGGCATTGGACCCTTTAAAATCTATGTTTTTAAGGAGAGCTCCTCAAATCACTACAATTCCCATGGCATACAATGAGGCTTTAACTATAGAACAACAGTTGATGCCACAAGGTTTTATGATAGGAAAATTGCCTTCCATAGGACAACCATGTACTTATAATCAAGTGCCTATGATCAATCAAGATTTGTCACAACAAATGCCAATATTGAATGCCATGCCATTCAATAATTTCAATTTTCCATACAATCCACCTATCACACCCACTTATTCCACCACTCCACTATATTTAGAAAATAAATTCACCACTCATAAAATGGCTGAAAAAAATGCTCAAATGATACCTTCATTATTTAATACAACACCCACTCCAAATGCATCAATATTTCATCAAAATAACATAGCTTTTCCATAGGTTGTCCAAAATCAAATTTTGCCAAATTTTCAAAATCCCACTGCCACTACAAATAACTCAACCAATCAAATGTAGGGTGAGTAATGCAATGGCACTAGATCCTACTCAGAATAAGAGGAATACCCATCACTTCGGTAGGCTATGTTGAGGCAAATTTTTTTCCCACAAGGGTATGTTCCTCTCAAACCAAAACCTCACCCCACCTAAGGTGGTAAGCTTCGAACGAATGGATGAAACAAAGGGAGTCACACGCTCCCTGCCCAACTTGGGCAGAAGTTTGTGACAACACAAGAGATGGGTCCATCGCAATTATCTTGCTCCAACATTGGGTGGAGCCATTTGTAGGCATTCACCCTAGTTAGGGTGGCTATTTTGAAGATCCCTAAGGGTGAAAGTACCCCAAACTGCTGCCCACATGAAGTAACAAAAGGAAGGTGAGATATCATCCAAAAACGCACCCAAAATATCCTACCCTAGGCTAAGCCACTACAAAGAAAGGTAAGGGTTGGTCAAAGTTGATGATAGCCTAGATCTTGAGCCTATCTCCAAGGCATTATTGTTTGCATTCAATGTTGGTCGTCAGACGCTGCGGTGTACTTGTTGAAGCCCTACATCGTAAGAGAAAAGCTATATCTTTTGGCTATATAAGATAAAATATAATCCATTATGGGGGTCGACTCTAAGCTATTACAATTTGTATGTAAGACTAGGAGTTCATTAACATAGACAAAGCATTGTATGACCTTTGGATCATTCTGCTTAAGTATGTATTTTTTATGTTTGTACTTTTTTGCTTAAAATGGTGAATGAATTGGCTGTTATTCTACTATCTAGATTCTAGTTGTTCATTTATCAACTCTGAAATTTATAAACATAATGCTGAATGTAAATGTTAATAGTCAAAATGCATTAATTGGTCTATTAGATGATTGTGTATGTGAGTGTATCTCCCGTTACCGTTTGCGTATATCTTGATGCAGCTTATCCACCCACTTTAACTCACTATAATTTTATTTCATTTACTTTATTATTTATTTTATTTGAATTCCATTAGTCTCCTTTGAAGTCATAAGGAACTGGCCTACTTCGAATATTGCCTATTGGACTACGTTACCTTTTCGCATTTCAATGTTGGTCTAGTCCGCAAGGCACACAATCCTTCCATTAGGTGCAGATTACCGACCAATAGTTTTTGGTATACCTGGTGGGACGAAAGTCTCATATTTTTTCAAGTGTAGATTTAGATGTTTCTCTATCCTGTTTAGCTATTTGATAATCACCTAGAAACTCTATTGAAACATTAACCCAAAAATTCTTGCAGTAAAAATATTTCATGATTATAATGTGTAAGGTTAGTCTATCTGAGGAGATCATCAATTTATTTGAACTAAATTTATTAAGGCAGCGATTCCTAGTCTCTCCTAAGCCTATTTTGTTTTGCACATATTTTAAGGATCAACCGTCTCTCAACCCGAATACTCAAGAGCTAGATACCCCGATTGGAGTCATGGCCCAAAATCAAAACCAGAACCAAAATATAGGATATACCACCTAGAAAAAATAGGTCCTCTCAACCTCAATAACCAGAATGTTATTCCTCCCACTGCCCTGAAAGCATTACCTACCTATGATGGCATCGAAAAGACAATATTTGAACATTGCCAAGATGTAGCGGTCCTCACCACCTTTCACAATATTACTGATTAAGATGTTATGATTAAATTATTGGTTATATCATTGAAGGGTAAGATGCTATACTGGTACAGAACCCTTCCTAATGGAAGTATAACTTTATGGGTTGATCTAGTAGGAAGGTTGGTTGCTTAGTTCAATGAAAAGACAGACCCTTTATCTTCACTCACGTATTTTACCACCATACAAAAACATCCCCAAAAAGAAATAAGTGATTTTAATATTAGATTCACTTGTTCCTAATATAGGATTCTCAATGGTCTTAGACCCACTGATGAACAAGCTGTATATTATTATCTGAGAGCCTTTAGACTTGATTTAAGCCTGATCATAAGCTAAACTAATGTCCTAATTTTTCCACAAATACTTCAAGAAGCAATGAAAGCTAAAAAGCTCCTGATAGCTATGGGGCAGCTTCCTCCAAAGCCAACTATACCTTTTTTCTTGAACTACCCCACAACCAACTGCTATTGGTGCCCTCAATGCCACCCTACCCAATGAATCCTCCTTCAGTGAGAGCACCATAATGTCACACTATCTCGGTGCCACATACTCTTCTAGCAATACCCATATTGCTCACTCTCCCAGCTTCTCCTACAACATCAACACTACCCACTTCAGATTCTCAGATGACCATTGTATTGGACCTGTAAAACTCTGTAAAAAGCCTAAACATGGATGTCCAAAAATCTATCAAGATCCTCAATAATACAATAACTCTTATCAAGATAATAAAGATGGAAAGGAATTTTCAATCTAGAAGATTCCCATATGTATCGCATGATCAAGTTGCCTCTACCAGTAAATCCCTTGAGAGAACAAGCACTATCCTAACAAATGAGGACATGGAGCCCTCTTACGCTGCTACCCAAACATATTATTGGTGCACTAAGTGCAATGATCCTTCGGAAAGAATTTAGTGGGCATAGAAGGGTCATGTTAATATAGTACGAGAATATGAAATAACTGCATGCTGGCCTTAGATGACCCAATCTATATGCTCGCCAAATCTAGAAAGAAACCAATTTAGGTGGCCCTCGAGGACCTGCACCCCCTAAAAAAACCCAATGATGGAAAAGAAAAATAAGAGGTCAGGAGAAAGAGCCCTCAGATAGCTATCGTACAAAAAATACCTGTGCAAAAGAAGGAAAGTATGCCCAATGCGGGTCATCATAAGGCATTGTCAATACAAGAGGAGTCTAGAGACATATCGAAATGCCCCTCCTTGACCAAGAGGAATTGAATAGAATCCACCCAAGAATATCAAAGTAGGTATAAAGGTTACCAAAAGGACAAGGAGAAGCAATCTACCACTCTCAATTTCAATATAGTTGAAGAATTAAAAAACCCCTTCAAAGTTTAATATGTTTGATGCCCTGATGATCTCAAGATAAATTGATTTGCTCCAAGTGGGACTACAACTAATAAATTTCCAAAATAAATCACCCATAAGCAGAACTTGGCTCAGGATGTCGCTATCATTGGGATGGGTAAAAATAGGCCCTCCCCATTCTATTTGTCCCTAGAGATGGAGGGATGGATGGTACACAATTACATGATATACTCGGGAGCTACTACAACGGTGATGCCTAAAGCGGTATGCGATGTTATGGGTATGGAATATACTAGAAGTTTTCCTAGAGTCTTGCATTTGGATGGCACTCCAGTCAAAACTGTAGGAGTGATCAAAGATATCCCTATGGTGTTACACAAATTATGTCAGGTTACTGTAATACATGAGATTGTAGTGGTGGATCTGGAACCATACTTTAGAATGTGTCTCTCTAGGGAATTCATTGCTAAGCTAGGAGGATACCTCTCATTGGACTATTATCACATGGAGATTCCTTTCAAATGTAGAAGGGTAAAAATTTTCTTGGAGAAGCCCTCTTCCTTTCATATAGAAAAACTTGAGGAAGAAGACTAGAAAGAGAAAACAATGGGTATCATTACCAAAGAGGAGGATTTTATGGAAGAAGTCCTGGAGGGACTGCAGACTGAGGATCAATTTTCTCTAAAATATTTCAATGCTATGATAGAGATAGAGATTGGTACCTAAGCCATAAAAAAATATATGACAAGAAATCAAAGAAGAGCCCCACTCAGGGATCAAACCAGATGTGGAAGCTATACTTCGATGGAGATAGGTGCAAGAATGGTGCAAGAGAGATAGTGGTGCTGGTCACATCGATAGGAGATCAGAAAACCTATTCCTACAGGTTGATCTGTAGCTGCACTAATAATGCAACAGAATATGAAGCCTTATACTTGGGATTAAGAAAGGCTGAGAAAATGAGGATTAAGCATTTGTAAATATTCAGTGATTTCAAACTGGTAGTCAACCAGGTCACTAAAAAATGTGTAAGCAAACAACACTATCGTAGGGTATACAAGAACCGAGTATGGGATATTTTAGAATATTTTGAATCCCTTAACATCAAAGCTATTCCCAATGACTAGAATACTCATGTTGACACCCTAGAGAATATAGGTGCTAATTACTGTCCTCTAACAAATATTATATTTAAACCCAAGGTATTAAGGTTGATATACCGGCCTTTGGTACCAACCAAGGATATTTTTTGGCAAGTTTTTGCGAATGATGAACAGAAAATGGATTTCCTCATTAAGAGATGAACTATTCTACTGAATATGTGAAAGATGAAGATCAAGAAGAAGAATAAGGCTTCCTATAGTTAAATAACAACCACATCCCAAAAGAGTTAATCACATTGGAAATTCTATTTGATAGCAATGATTGTCTGACGGGCCACATGATCAAAATTGATAATGAAGAATCTAAGGAGATATCGATAGCCCTAGTAAAATATTTGAAGGTTAGAAAACAATATTCCAAAGAAGAGTTGAATGTCGTACATGAGCTATGAAGAAAGTATGATGACATTATAGCATGTATGTATGACGACCTAAAATTTTATGACAGAGACACCATTCAACATACCATCGAGCTGGAGCCTGTCTCAAATCTAGTTAGATAGAAATAAAGAATAGTTAATCCAAATATTGAGGTGTTGATGAAATAGGATCTCCTGAAACTGCTCAATGCTAAAATAATCCATCCCATAAAACACTCAACTTGGGTGGCAAACCTGGTCTCGATCAGAAAAAATAATGGAGATATCAGGTTATCTGTTGATTTTTGTAGCCTTAAAAAAGTCTCTTTGGAAGATCGCTATCCCCTACCTAAAATTGACCAAATACTACACATAGTAGAAGGAGCAAAAAGGTTCACCCTACTATATGGCTTCTCAGGTTTTAATCATATCTTGGGTTCGAGATGAAGATCAATATAAAATAGCCTTCACCACAAAATGGGGAACCTTCACATATCAATGCATGCCATTTGGACTTTCAAACATAGGGGCTACCTTCCAAAGTGCAATGGACATAGCATTTGGATAATTGGTCAATAAGGTGATCGTAATATATCTAGATGACATGATAGTATTTTCTCATAAGAAGGAGCAATATATCGAGCATCTGAATCAAATTTTTGAGAAATACAAAGAATTTAGGATATCTCTGAATCCTAAGAAATTAGTGTTTGCTGTTCAAAAGGGTAAGCTATTATGGCACATCATGTCAAAACAAGGATTTTCTATTGATCCTAATAGAGTAAAAGCCATTATGGAGCTACTTGTACCAATGAACAAGAAAGGATTTCAATATTTTTTTGGGTAAATCAACTTTGTGTGGAAATTCATTTCCAACTTCGCTCAAATAATCAAGCCCATGATTGAAATGCTAAAAAATAATGCATATTTTGAATGGATAGAGGGTCAGTGAGAAGCTTTTAAAGGAATAAAAGAAGCAATTTCGAGAGCCCCTATCCTAATTAATCCAGATTATTCTAAATATTTTATCCTATATGCGTTTGGGGTAGAGGAAATTTATGCCGCAGTACTCAATCAAAAAGGGGAAGATGGTAATGAAAGACCAATTGCCTTCCTCAGTCAAACCTTACAACAACATGAGGAAATATATAACTTTACTGAAAGGTAGGTATATGCTATCATGAATCCATCAAAAAATTTAGGTATTTATTGTCTCAAAGTAAAATCCTCGTATATGTGGCGCATCCGTATGTCAGAAGATTCATCATACGAGGAGAATTGGGTGAGGGAAGGGCTGGTTGGACATCAAAAAATTAGGAATTTGATGTAGAAATCAAACAAAAAAAACTAGTAAGTCGTAGGGCTCTTTGTCAGCATCTAGATCACTCTATGGAGGATCATTCAAATGTGTTTATAAAGGAGGACCACCCTGCCAAACATGAATATGGTTGATAAGTGACCATAACATGGATTGATGAACTCATCCATTACTTTGACTTCGGGGAATATCCAAAGGGACTCACAACCTCACAAAGGAGAAGGTACAGACTGCACTCAAAAAAATATGTAATGGTCAACAATCTCCTCTACCGATGAAGTTTTAATGGTGTGCTTATCAGATGTATACCACTAGATAGAACTATGGAAATCTTGAAGGAGCTCCATAGCAAATTTTTGAGGTCATTATTCAAGGCAAACCATAGCTACCAAGATCTTAAGGGCTAGATTTTATTGGCCAATAGCTATCTATAACATATTCAAATGGGTCCAGTCATGTGACAAATATCAGAGATTTATAGGGAAATCTAAGCATTTTGCTCTTACCCTACAATCGGTAATAGTAGAAGAACCATTCCAATAATGGGGATTGTAATTTATTTGTGAAATCAATCCAAACTCATCGGTCGGTCACAAATATGTGCTCACAGCCACTGACTACTTCACAAAGTAGACTGAGGTAGAAGCCACCAAACATGCTTACCAGAAAATGGTGGCATATTTCATGGGGAGGCTGATAACTAGGTTTGGAATACCTTCCACCATTGTATCAAACAACGGTGCTCTTTTTATATGAGCCAACAATTTTGAGTTTCCTAAAAAATATGGAACTATTGGAGTGCATATTCAAATTATTATCCATAAGAAAATGGTCTGGCTGAATCTAACAATAAGAATCTTTTGAAGATAATCAAGTGTAATATAGAGTATAATACCAGAACATGGCACCTCCTGCTTTATCAAGCACTAATGGTAGACCATATTACCCCTAAGAAGGCACTAAATACATCTCCCTATGTGCTAGTATATGGGAGGGAGGCGATCCTTCTGATCAATGTAGAACTCCTTGCCCTGAGGTTTATCAATGAGATGGAAACAAAAAATGTTCCTACCATCGAAAAGATACTAGCCAAAATTTTCCAACTGGAGAAAGAAGATCATAAAACATATGATAACCTAAGTCACCATCAAGGCATTGTTAAGCATTGGTTTGACAAGAAAGCCCTACCTAGAATATTTCGTGAGGGGGACCTGGTCCTGAAGTGGGATGTAAAATGAGCAAAGCTAGTGATGCATGATAAATTTGATTCATTCTGGTTAGGTCCATATCTGATACAAAGTTGCAAGAAATCAAATGCATATCAACTACAGGATTTAGAGGGAAGGCTGCTACCCATTATTGTGAATGGTCAATATATTAAACACTATGGTTAATCTTCCCGAGCCCAAAATGTACATATGTAAATACTCTTGTTTGTTTCATGTATTATTTTTGTTAGAAGGTTTTAGGTAGCTTATCAAATTCTGTCTTGCACCTACATGCAACTTGAAATATCATCATTCCAACCAAATTACAACCACTGTAGTGGATGGTCAGTTACAGTGGATAAAAAAGAGGGGGTAGATATTGAAAGAGTTCAATAGGAAGAAAAATGGCTAGAGAAACTTGGCCTAACGAGTTGAAATGCCCATCCAATTTGGGAAGAGAAAAGAGTAAGCTTAGAATCAAGGCAAAAATATGAAATCCTACCCTCATTTGAAATCAAGCTGATAATTAGAATCATGACCCACCGCATCTAAAAGGCCTCAAGTCCTACCCTAGAAGCTCACATCTGATGAGAAGGAGTATAATTATTCTCTTTAGAAATAAGGAAGCACTAATCTCAAACGGTTGCACGCCAATCAATGTGTAGGAATCCCTTCACACATTTTGACAATGGATAGGTATCATTAATGTAGAAGCATGGGGAGAAATTATTAGCACGATACTTGCAGTAGTGTCTCAGATCACTGATCGATACATGTGTCAGACTACATCCCAAGACCACCAATAGAACGATAGTTAAAAGAAGAAGAAAGGCTAACAACAGGTACACACCCCAATGCAGGTATTTAAAACATTGTAAAAGGAAGGTATGCTCCTCTAGGTAGGTTATTGGCTGACATATCCAGTAGACCCTGGCTCCTAATAATCCACTGCAATGGGATGACAAAAAAGATACAATGACACAATAAAAAAGGCAACCTAGTCTAGAAAGGTCCAAGTTCTGATGTGCTAAAAAGATAAGGTAACAAGCACTTCCTCTTTATTGGTTGCTGGTTCGATCCTAGAAAATTCAATGATCAACAATTATCACAAGGAATTTGGCTCAAGAGATTTACCTTATTTTTATTAAAATTCTCCCAACAGCCCTATCGCTAACCTGCACGTACCCCCAATAACATGCTACAAATGACTGAAGAAGGAAGCTGACTGATTCCTCTTGGCCTTGTCTAAATTTTGACAGAAACACAGTGGCGATAGCATTATTTATTTAAAAATATGTCAAGTGTCAAGAGCTTCTACCCCTGATACTTCCATAGCACCTAAGGTAAGGGCTTCATAATGGGAAAGGAAAATATAGAGAGGAAGTTGGAGGACTCGTATGAATATCTCAAAGACACTGAGATAATAGTCAAAGGAAAATCCAAAATTACAAGAGAAGCCTCAGTAGTCATATCTGCAAATTAGTCTAATCATGGGCCAACAATGATAGATTTGAGGAGTCACCTTAGTGCTTTCATGCCTTTCCCTACTCATCCTTACCTAGAGCTAATACATGCAGTAGCGAAGCTATACGACCCATCCACTGGTGCAGTGTAGGATATTTAGGATTGGGTGCTATTTATAATCAGTGCTAACACCATTTGAAAGTCCTTTCCTGAAGCTTCCATGCTCTGAGACCTTTGGGGAAGCAATCAACCAAAGATGATTGAGGTGGATCTAGAGGATCTACAAACACATCTACTTAATGATAGGTCCAAGAAATAGGTAGCTAAAGTATTCGATGGTTTACTAGTAGGCTATGAGGCCAAACCCCATCCATTGGTAGATTGCAAAGAAGAACACCAACCAATCCTTTCTATGTTGGCTACTATGTTGTACCTTTCTTCAGATGAGGAGGTGCTACCATGTCAACTAGAAATGGGATATACCATCTCCTAGGCATATAAGAGTATCAGATTTGATTGGGAAGGGTTCTTGGACCAAAATATTTGAAAACAACTGGAATATCAAGAAGGAATGAGCAAAGAATTTAGGTATGCATCCCACCCAACCTAGCTTATTTTCCATCATATACCCTAGGATAGGAACTCTGTGAAAATCTAGGACATGAATGAACAAGGAGAAGTACACCCACCTATTGAATGGATGTATGTACTCAGGAAGAGAAGTTCCTAGGACCCGCCCTCGTACATATTAATCATTCTTGCCCACGTATCTCTTAGAGAGCCAAGGATTTTTTGCAAAAAAATTGCAAACAAACTCCCAGGATATTGGAGACTACTACTTCATGCAAGAGGGCACTTGCATCAGATTATATAGTTTCTCTGATTTCCCATACTTGCTCCCTTTTTATGCTATATATTGGATTTTTAGCATGGAAGTATGTCGACAAATTAGCTACATTGAAGCAAGATGGGGAAATGGGACGAAGAAAAAAGTGATCTTCCCACAGACTATATTCTTTGATCCCACCTTCCTACCTAAGAAAAATTGGGCTCTCTTCCATCGGTTAGGCCAGAAGATGTCGACTTTAGAGCTTCCCCAAGTGTCGCCCAGATGGCACTATGATCCTGATCATACCCTGCAAAAGAAGCTTGTAGATAATAATAGGCCAAGGTAGTTCAAAAATCATGCAAATGAAGGAAACAAAATGATGTTGAACTACAAAAATCTACTGGAGGATCAAGTTTCCCCTTTTTCAAGATTTGATATGCACAATCGATTGGCATGGAGGGCGTACTTCCTGTATTTCAAGGTGTTTAATCCAAAGAAAGACCCCTCATAGCTGATAAGGGGGTCCCTATTTCACGACATCATCAATAAGAGGGGATGGTCAGATCTTAAGGTCGAACAAAGGTGGATTATGCACTATGAGTGAGATGACACTAGGGAAACATACCCAGGAATATCTGATTGTTGGACATTTTGAGTCAAAGTTGTCATTGATGTCAAGGAATGAAGTTGTCATTGATGTCAAGGAATAAGCTAAAGTTGATGTCAAAAGGTCAAAAGAAATAATGCGAGAGGTTTATTGAAAAGATGTCATAATATTATTTTTATATTATGTGAGGAAAAAATAAAGGGTTTTTGTTAAAACCATGGTGGCAAGATAAAGGGTTTTTATTAAAACCATGGTGGCAAAATAATTTTTTATTAAATCATTATGAGTAACAAAAAGTTTTTATTTAACCCCCAAGGAGGCTTTAATTTTTATAAAGCCAAAGGTTACAAAGTTAATTTATAAAATTTAAATTCTAAATAGAATTTAAATGATTTAAAAATTTATTATGCATATTATAAAGGCGTCGACGTCCAAGTTTAATACACCGTCGATGTGCAAAATTTGGAAGGCAAAAGGTATTTAAACCTTTTCCTAAGTTCAAAACCATGTATTCAAAATTTCTTCGAATATTTTCGTGTCAAAAATCATGCTAAGATTCATGGAGAAAGTGCCAAGGAGCAACGAATAAAAAGGTTCGTGCATTCAGTAAGAAGGGAGCACATCAAACACGCTATGTGGCAAGAGGAGAAGGGAGCCAAGGGCTCTAAAGGATTCGGTGAAATATTAAAGCATCTTCTACACTTTTAGTGGACATGTGAGCGCTTGGCTCACACGACTAGAAAGCCACGACCAAGGCGCTAGCAAGGGAGAGAGTGCAAGATCGAATCCCCAGAAACGCGGAGCAAGAGATATAAAATGTTTTTATATTTTTGATTTAATTTTTGATTAAGTTGCTAAGGTTGTGGAGAGATAATGGTTGTTAATAGAAATAAAAATTATTCTTTGTTTTGCTAAGGCTAGGGAGATATAAGGGGTAAATTGGTTATGATATTTACCTAAGTGGTAAATGGAAATAAACTAGGGTAATATTTTTTTTACCTTAGGGAATTAAAAATTGATTTATTGCATATATTTGGTAAAGTGAATTAATTAATTATTGCAATATTGAGAAGAGTAAGGTGTGTTTGGTCAATTATTGTTGATGGATGATTTATTTAAGATGGAGTAATAAGGTGTATGTAAGTTTTTATATTTACATTGTATCTTTGAGAGAGTTTATCACCTTATAACTTCTTTGAGCTTGGAAAAGAAATGTTTGTGGTTGTGGCAGATTTTTGAGGTTCCTTCATCATTAAGAAAAAAGGTATGGGCACATTATTACATAGTTGAGTTGATTTGTTGGTTTTCTGGAAAACAAGTTTGGAGTGAAAATGACTTAAGTAGGTCTCCTTATTGAGTGTGTTGAGTTAATGCTTCAAGGTTTTTGGAATAAAGAGTTGTTAAAACCTTGTTTTATAAGCATTATTTTTGAAGCCATTGGTTGAGTGAAGAACTTGAACTAGGGTTTGAAAAGAACATGAGTATCATTTTTATGTGAGATTGGTTGATAAGCATTGTTGGAAATATTTTGAGTGAAGGTTCATATGCTTGGACTAGGGTTTGTAAGCAAGGATTATTTCATTGAGTGATTGGTTTAGTAGAGTTGGTTGAGCCTAGTCAAGTGGATGTGTGAAATGATTGTTCAAGTTCTATAAAATAAACTATTCTATATTTTGAATTGATTTGAGGAAGTTATTGAACATTGAGATGATTGTGAAGCATATTGAGTCTCTAACAATTCTTTGTATTTTTTTGAAAGAGTGATTGAAAGTGATTGAGAATTGAGGTGAATGTGAAGCATATTGAGTCTCTAACAATTCTCTATATGTTTCTAAAAGAGTGATTGAAATTAATTGAGCATTGTGATGAGTTTAGAGAATATTGAGTCTCTAAAAATTCTCTTTATGTTTCTATGGGATTGGACAAGTTCTAGTGTGGACTTGTTGAGCAAATTTAAGGCAAGTATTTGAGAAGACCTGTGGACAGATTTGGGTAAGCTTTTGTGGAATATTACAATACAGATTGAGAGCAGATTTGGATAAGTTCTTGTGAGAAATTATTGGGCAAATTATACAAGTTATAGAGAGGACTTGAGGACATATTGGTGTGAGATTTTGTGGAAACTTACAAGGTAGATTTGAGACAAGTCTTTGAGAAGTCTTGAGAGCAAATTTGATTGATTGATTTATTCAAACTTTGAGTTAAGGTTTGGGAAAAATCCAATACAGTTGATTTGATATTGAGTCAAGTTTTGAGTTAAGGCTTGAAGACAGATATTAAGGATAAATTTGTGCTAGACTAAAGGACTGTGTTTAGACAGATTCAAGGACAGAGTTTGGTGCAGATTTGAGGATAGGTTTGTGCAAGACCAGAGATAGATATTGAGGATAGATTTATGCCAGACCGAAGGACTATGTTGAGTATAAAATTGAGATAAATATTTGGAGGTGACAGAGTTGAGGATAGAGATATCCAACCAGAGCAGGGAAGATAGATGTCTTATGTGGATAGAGTTCCATTTGCTAAGGGTAGTGGATGCAAAGATCTTCTAGAGGATCACCAGCCAGAGCAAAGTTAGGATATTGGTGTCTCCTGTGGATAGAGATCCATGAAATTTGATTAGGGGATTGGTCTCTCCTTTGGATATAGATCCATTAATATTGTAATAGGAAAAGGATTCCCAAGAGATTGATTGAGAAAATTTTAGTGAAAAATTTTCCCCGTGGAGTACCACATTGGGTGAACCACGTAAATTTTGGTGTCTCTATTGTGTGTGGTGATTTGTGTATTGCTTTGATTACTGCTATTAATATTGCTATCTATACATTGCATAATATTGATTGGGAAAGGAAAGTAAAAAGTGGTCTTATACTGTTCACCCCCCCTCTCAGTATAAGCTTACGTTCTTCATTGATGGGAATTTTTTTTCTAAATATAATGCTAATTATGAGCCCCAAAAAAAGGACAAGGAGGTATAATATCTCACTCCTAAGGTTGCAAATAAGGAGGGCCCAAAAATCTGGGACACATACAAGAGGATTTGAAAGAAGATGATGAAGAGGAAGAAACCCTAAGTGATTTCCAGGCACCAAATATATCATCAGGGGCAAAGATGAGTGAATAGAGAAAACCACATGTAGGCTCTTAAGTGGAATCTAGGTTGACTAGGTCATATAAGTCTAGTGGGGTACATTCTCAAAAAATGTAGACACTCGTGTCCCAAAATACCCAATCTAGTAAAAAGTGGAAAAATGCACCAAGTCCTGACCAAATTCAGGTGCAATAGGTGTTGGCTTTGAAGATAGCCAATATTGAAGGGATGGTGACCTTGAGTAAAGTCCATAAGCAACAAGTACTCTTAACAAAAATGCTAAAGTTAGCTCAAGAATGAATTGTAGTGGAGGACATAGAATCACGGACACCATATCCTTAGAAAGTCCACTCACCGCAGGTGATTGAGGACTCCCCCATTACTGACCAAATCCCATCCGCTAAGATAATACCCACTGTGAACCATATGATACATCCTTACCCCAAGAACTCACCTCCTGAGGCATTACAAAGCTATCCACTACCCTCACTAATTAATCCATCTAGTGAAATTCCTCCAAAGAGAGAACCTTTATTTGGCACCCCCAGCATCAGCTGGAGCGAGAGAAACCCGACAAGCTTCCCCATTTCATTCTTGACCCAAAATAAATGAGCAAGTCTATGTGCTCTCTCTAGGACCACATCCTAAACCTGTATCCCATGAACTGCTTAACATATTTTTGAACTAACCCAATCATCGTACAGGTAATAGAGAAGGATTTACTGGAGGTATACTCTGTGTTGAGGAACACTCAAGAGAATCGGAAGAGGTGGTAGGACCAGCAATGAGAGATGTTTAGATAGGAGAGAACGCCAATGACCCCTTTAATGTGCATGGAGCTAGATCTTGTAGAGGGAATACTTCACGAGGTGATAGTTGTACCCAAGGTACACAAAGCCCTTATCGAAATGAAGCGAGAAGATTGGAATTTCTAGGTAAAGTCCAAGAACATTACAAAAATACCTAAGGCACAAACCCTCAAAAATCTACATGTACAAGATGATACCTTATTTTGGTAGAGCAGCAAAGAAGAGAGACCTAAAACATGCGAAGAAAAGGATAGGTAACCTGAAGGATAAATTGAAGCAGGCGAAGGTAGGGCAATAAGCACTGGAGAAACATGTGAAGCAAATCCAGGAGGGGTTGAACAAGGCTGCTTTCTCAAAAATACTGCAAGAAAAGGATGAAGAAATTAAAATGTGGAAAACAAAGTTTTAGGCATCACAAGAGTTGACTAAGAATCAAGAAGTTGAGGCTCAAGTCAGAACACAAAAATTGTAGAGCACCTTGGATAGGGCCCAAGCTGAGCTCCAAGCAGAAAAGAACATGTCCCACGAAACAATGATCACCAAGTCCTGGATAGGAGATTTAATTTTTTTTTATCTAGAGAGGGCAAGAGATGCTATGATTGAGGTACTCCCTACCTTTATGAAAAGGCTCATGGATGTCATAACAATCTCCAAGTGGGCAAAGGTAAAAGTGGTAATAAAGGGAGAAATGATTAAGGGTATGGGGTTCCAAGCCTTAGCAATAAAGACTATGTTCAAAAGAGCAAATCCTACCTTGATGTCCTACTTAGAACAAGAAAGAGATCATATTAGGCACCGCATGGATCAAATGCTCTTTGTTACAAATATTTACTATGAGAAAAGAGAAATTTAGGTAGTATTTAAGGAGGTAAAAAATATGAATGCCATCAATTCAGAACTCGATAGACTTGGTTCACCAGGTTTTTGGGAAAGCAGTAAACAATTCCTCACAAGGTAGGAACTCATCGATCAATTTAAGTATTGAAGCAGGATTGCAGTGACATAAAAATGTTAAATGAACCCGTGGAGGTGCACAAATGATGGAAATTATTTTGAAGTTCTTAGATCTCTGTGCCAAAGTAGAAGTGGTAGGACACTATAAGAGTCTTTCTTACAAAAGACTACATCGACTAGAAGATGGCAAATTTTTGAAAAACATGCCACTCCCCACTCTCGAGGAATGGGAATGCATTTACAACGATCGAAACGTTCAAACTCCTACGAAGGCAACAACACAAACAAAATACTTTGGAGGGCTGGAAAAGCAACAAGACGATTCTACTGCTGCAATCATATTTTAGGTAGGACCAGAGGCTCCTGAGAGCCTGATTCATTTTGGTAGATTTTAATTTTTGATTGACTCTATAGCCCAATGGACCAGGGCCATGGTCAATTTTGGTTTGGTTTAAAATTTAGATCAAGCTAAAATTCTAGTTTCACCCCATTTTGAAAGCAAAGGGCTCCTGAAAGTCACCAAGAATGTAGGGCAGATAATGCAATGGTGTTGAATCCCACCTAGAATAATAGGAAGCCCCTTCACTTCAGTGGGATATGTTGGGGCAGATTTTTTTCCTACAAGGATATGTTTCGCTCCAACCAAAATTCTGCCCCACCTAAGGTGGCAAGCTCTGAATGGGCGGGTGAAACAAAGGAAGTCACACGCTCCCCGCCCAACTTGGACATAAGTCTATGAAAACACAAGAGGCGGGTCCATACCAATTATTCTACTCCAACATTGGGTGGAGCCATCTTTAGGCACTCACCCTAGTCAAGACGACTATTTTGAAGACCCTTAAGGGTGGAAGTACCCAAAAATGCCATCCGCAAGAAGTAACAAAAGTAAGGTGAGCTATCATCAAAAAAGGTGCCCAAAATATCCTACCCTGGGTTAAGCCACTACAAAGAAAGGTAAAGGCTAGTCAAAGCTGACGATAGCCTAGATATTGAGTCTATATTCAAAGTATTATTTGCATTCAATGTTGGTCTCCAGATGCTACGGTTTACTTGTTGAAGTGCTACATCGAAGCCTGAGGACAATGTCCCCTGCTAATATGATGCAATCAAAGATAAAAATGTTACAGGTAGAATTAATGATCCACCACTACAGACAGGTTTATGATTAAGAAAGGTGCAACTGTGCCAACAGATATAGAGCCAAGCAAAGGGGATATAATTACTGAAGATCATCTGAGGACGCACCTAGTTCCCTGAAAGGCTTGATCGAATACAATAGGTAGTCAAAGAATTAATGTCTTATCACCTTGGAGGTACGATGTCCATGAATGATTATGCCTAGCATAAGATAAAAGCCAGATATTTTGGCTATATAAGATAAAATGTAATCCATTATGGGGGTCGACTCTAAGCTATTACAATTTGTATGCAATACTAGGAGTTCATTAACATAGACAAAGCATTGTATAGACTTTAGATCATTATACTTAAATATGTATTTTCATGTTTGTACTTTTTTACTTAAACTAGTGAATGAATTAGCTGTTATTTTTCTATTTGGATTCTGGTTCATTTATCACCTCTGGAATTTACAAATATAGTTCTGAATGTAAATGTTAATAGTCAAAATATATTAACTAGTCTATTAGATGATTATGTATGTGAGTGCACCTCCCGTTACCGCCTGCGTATATCTTGATACGGATTATCCACCCACTTTAACTCACTACCATTTTATTTTATTTACTTTGTTCTTTCTTTTATTTGAATTCCATTAGTCTCCTTTGAAGTCGTAAGGAACTGATATACTATGGATATTGGCTATTGGGCTACGTTACCCTTTGGAATTTCAAATTTTTTCTAGTATGCAAGGTGCACAATCCTTCCATTAGGTGCCAATTATTGACCAACAATCAACATTTCATCAAAATAACACAACTTTTCCACAGGTTGTCCAAAATCAAAGTTTGCCAAATTTTCAAAATCCCACTGCCACTACAAATAACTCAACCTATTAAACTACTATAGGAAAAAATAATGAACCTAATTATCAGGTAAACGACCTACAGAGGTTTGTCCAAAAACTTAGTAGTGACATGGTTCAAATGTAGAAACAATTGCGTCAAAATTCTCATCAAAATAGAAATTTCAATTTTCAAATAAAACAATGGAATACTCGTTCGAACAATGGAGTACCTAATCCCATTGTTAATAAGAACAATTCTACCTCTACTTCTAATAAAACCAACACTATTGTTAATATTTTAGAGTTGGCTTTAAAAAATTGGTGTAGGGTACATTCTACGACACAACATAGTGAGAATGAGTGCCCTAAATTCAAAACAACACTAGATATTCTACAAAAAGATATGGATAACATGGAAATTATTTTAGATGAAGATCCTTCCCAACAGGATAGTACTAGCAAAGGGAAAGAATCAGTGCTAGTAGTTGAAATATTTGAATCAATTGAAGAAGATGAAGAAGGGTATGATGGGTCTATAGAAGAGAAAGTTTAAGCTTTCAGATAATTTAAAAAAGGAAATCATAATTACAAGCTTAGGATTAAGACTAAAGTTGCATTTACTTATACTACTCCAAATGACACCATCATTCCTCCTGACATACAGGGTAGTAGCAATCCCATACCTCCATCTAAGGTTGATTTGCCTCAACTACTACATGAAAAAATTGTATATAATATTGTAGAGGATTTAAAGAAAACAAAAGCGAATGTATATTTATTTGATGTTGCTAAGTTGACTAATAAAAAAAAAATTTTGATGCAAGCTTTTGGTGATCTAAGAAAAACAAATATTAAAAAGTCATGGATGCACAATTTTCATCATGAAGGGACAAAGGAGAAGCTCATCCCTTTCTTTTGACCATAAGAATTGTAGAAAGAAATTTGCACAATTGTCTTGTTGATTCAGAAGCATCCAATAATGTTATGCCTCACATTGTCAAAATTTGGGTTTGAAACCCATCCCTTATAATAGGATAGTTGTGCAACTACATAAATCTAAAGTTAATGTGGTTGGAATGCTTAAGAATGTTCACATACATCTAGCCTCAGAACCTAGGATACAACAGTATATTGATATACATTTTGTAGATATACCTGATAGGTATGGAATTTTGTTGAGCAGAGATTGGTCTAGGAACTTAAACGAATACATGGCCATAGATTGTTCATATATGTGGCTACCATGGAAGGGTGTTTCTAACCAAATCAAAGTTGAAAGAGAACCTATATTCAAGGATTTGATTACTAAATATAACAAAAACAATGAAATATTTTAAGATGATTTTAAGTTAGGTGTTTACTCTTTGGAAACAAAATTGGATGTATGCGAATAAGAAAATAAAATACCATCTATTAATCCAATTAAGGATGAAAATCTTGTTTGGATGCTTAAATTTTATGGATCTAAATCCAAACAAGGTAGTGGAGTTGATGTGGAATTGATTAGTCCTAAAGGTAAGTCATCTCTGGTAGCTTATAGATTATAGTTTCCTTGCACTTGTAATATTGCAAAATATGAGGCTTTAATATTCGATTTGTAGTTAGCCTTAAAGAAAAACATTAAATGTTTGAAAGTTCTAGTATATTTAGATTTGGTTGTTAAACAGGTGAAATGCCAATACACATGTCATGATAAAAGGCTAATTCAATACATAAATAAAGTTAGGGGTTTAATTGATGAATTCCATGCTTTCAATATTTCATTGATATCTAGGAAGAACAATCAAATTGTTGATTCTTTAGCTATCATAGCAGGTAATATTAAGCCTATTGATAATAAGAGGCTAAAGAATTTTTCAATTGAGTTTATACCTTGTCCTTCTATACTTGACAATATGAAAAATTCATAGGTATTTGAAAGTGACAGACACATTTTTGATTTTGTAACTAATTCAATTATTTTTTAAAATCAAGTGATCAACGAGGACAAAAGATGACAAGAATATGAAAACAAAGATCATGAGGTAACAAAGAAAATCAATGTGATTCCTAAAGGTATAATTTCTCTTGAAAATATTTTTGATATCGATTACAAAAGCAAGAGTTATAATAAAACCTCACTCCTACAGGATGCTTATAATTATGTTGATCTTGGGATTAGTAAAGACCTGCATAATGTACTCATAGAAAAGGCTTACACTCATAATGAACAAGAAGGTATTGTACATGCTCTTAAAGATTACTGTTGAGTAAGGTGCAGCAACAATATTGTCATTGTTGTCAACACAGTCAGATAGATCTATTGATGCAGTTGACAAGAAGTTCAAAAGCTTTTCAGATGCAGAAGATAGGAGTTCAAAGGTTACTCAGAATATGTACAATGTTTTTCCAAGAAGACCAAAGTGGCCCATATGCAAAATATCAAAGAAAAATACAAGTAAGAAAAGTGTCGCGATATCGCGACATATACAGCAGGCAAGAAAAACTGTCACGATTTCGTGACATGTTGGAAGAGAGAGAAAAAGCAAGAAAAACTGTCACAATTTTGCGACATGTTGGAAGAGAGAGAAAAGCAAGAAAAAATGTCGCGATTTCGTGACATGTTGGAAGAGAGAGAAAAAGCAAGAAAAACTGTCACGATTTCGCGACATGTTGAAAGAGAAAAAGGCAAGTGGAAAAATTGTCGCGTTTTCGCGACATGTTGGAAGAGAAAAAAGGCAAGTGGAAAAACTGTTGTGATTTCGTGACATGTTGGAAGAGAAAAAGGCAAGTGGAAAAACTGTCGTGATTTCGCGACATGTTGGAAGAGAAAAAGGCAAGTGGAAAAACTGTCGTGATTTCGCAACATGTTGGAAGAGAAAAAGGCAAGTGGAAAAACTGTCGTGATTTCGCGACATGTTGGAAGAAAAAGAGAAAGTAGGAAGAAGTGTCGCGATTTTGTGACAAGTTCGAAGAAAGAGAAAAAGTAAGAAAAGTGTCACGATTTTGTGACATGTCACATTTTCGCGACTAAAATAGGAGAGAGAAAGCAAGTTTGAAAAGTGTCGCGATTTCATGACATGTCGCATTTTCGCGACAAAAGCAAAAAGCAAGACTTCGAAAGCAGAAGTGTCACGATTTCACGACAAAAGAAAAAAGGTAAAGTGCGAAAGCAGAAGTTTCATGATTTCACGACAAAAGCAGAGAAGAAGAATTCGAAGGCAGAAGTGTCATGATTTTGCGACAAAAGAAAAGAAGTGAAGTGCGGAAGCAGAAGTTTCACGATTTCACGACAAAAGCAAAGAAGAAGACTCCAAAGGCAGAAGTGTCACGATTTCATGACAAAAGTAGAAAGCAAGACTTCAGAAGCAGAAGTGTCATGATTTCGTGACATGTCGCATTTTCATGACTCGAGAAGGACAGGAAGGCAGAGAAGCAAAAGTGTCGCGATATCGCAACATGTCGCATTTTTGCGACTCAAGAAGGATAGGCAGGAAAAATAACAAAAGTGTCACGATATCGCGCAATGTCGCATTTTCACGATAAAAGAATAAAGAAAGTGTACGGAGGCGAAAGTGTCGCGATATCGCGACATGTATTTTCGCGGGCCAAAGGTAAGAGAAAGAGCAAGGAGAAAAAGTGTCGCGATAAAGCGACATGTTGTATTTTCGTGGGCCAAAGCTAAGAGAAAGAGCAAGGAGAAAAAAGTGTCACGATATCGCGACATGTTGTATTTTCGAGGCCAAAGCAAGGAGAAAGAAAGAGAAAGCGAAAGTGTCGCGATATCGCGACATGTTGTATTTTCACGGTTGAGTTGAACCCGACGAAGACCGATGACAGTCGACTAAAATTAGGGTTCACAGTTGTCATGAAATCTGACTAAGATAGGGTTTACAGTTGACTAAGATTAGGGTTTTCATCACGAGAATTTTGTTATAAAAGGAGGGCTGTTTGGAGATTTTAAGGGGTGTCGAAGTGTGCAAAGTTCGATAGGAGTGAAAAGAGAGCAGAGTGCACGAAAGGGAGAAAACGATCATGAAGGTCGACCGTAACGAAGTAGAGTGTGCGAAGTGATTGTGCAGAGAAATCAGAGTGCACAGAGAGCGCAAAGGTGAAGAAAGACCAGTCAAGATCTTGCAAAAACAAAGGTATATTTCTGTCAATCTTATAGATTCAAAATTGAAGTCTAGGTTGCAGCTTGGCATCAGGGGTTGGTGCTCCTTCTAGTAGGTGCTGGTAAATCAGGGGTTGGTGCTCCTTTCTGTTGGTGCGAGATAAATAAGGGGTTGGTGCTCCTTCTAGTGGGTGTTGGTAAATTGATTGTAAAGTTGGTGCTTTACAAAGGCTGGATTTGGATGGTAGTCCAAGCAGTCATTTTTGAGGAGTAGCCACATTGGTGAACCTTGTTAAATCTTGTGTTGTGTGATGCTCTTGTGTTATACTTGTTGTATCTAGTAATTAGTTTTAATTGCTACTGTATTAAGAGCTGTAAATTCAAGTTTAAAGAGCTACACTGATTCACCCCCCCCTCTCAGTGTCATTGTAAGACTAACAATTACATTAATGTAATAGCATGGAGTTATGAGAATTTAAAGACATAATGAAAATATCATAACATATACTATTATTTTAAAGCCAGATTCAAAACCATTTAGACAAAAACAAAGACCTGTTAACCCATTGTTAAAGCCTCTTATGCAAAAGGAGGTTAAGAAATTGTTAGATGCTAAGATTATTTTTGCAATCAGACACTCTAAGTGGGTAGCAAACATTGTACCAATTATAAAGAAAACAAGGGAAATCCATTTGTGTATTTATTTTAGGAATCTCAATAAGGCCTCACAAAAAGATAACTACCCCTTACCTTCCATTGATCATATTTTGAAAATGGTGAATGGTTCTAATATGATGTCTTTTCTTGACGGTTATTCTGGATATAACCAAATTCTTATTGACCCAAAAGACAGAATAAAAATTGCTTTTACCATGAAGTGGGGTACCTTTGCTTATAGAAGAATACCTTTTGGATTGCTTGACGCAGGTGCCATATTTTAGAGAGCCATGGATTATGAATTTAGAAATTTGATAGGTAAATGCATAGTCATTTATGTTTATGACATTCCTATTTTCTCAAAGAATAGATCTGACCACGTTTATGATTTGAGAAAAGTTCTTCAAAAGTGTAGAGAGCATGGTATTTCACTAAATCTAAAAAAGCGCATTTTTGGAGTAACTGAAGGTAAAATTTTAGGCCATGTCATATCAAAATATAAAATTTCCATAGATCCTAAAAGAATCGAAGCCATCCAGAAAAGTCCTTTTCTAGGTAGCAAAAAAGAATTATGATCATTTTTTGGAAAAATCAACTTTGTCAGAAAATTCATTTCAGGATTTGCTAAAATAGTCAAACCATTAAATGATATGTTGAAAAAGGATGCTAACATTAATTGGACTGGTGAATCTAAAACAACTTTTTAGGATGTTAAAAATGTAATATCTTCTGCACCTGTCCTTGTGAGTCCTAATTACAAAAAATATTTCTATATTTATTCATTTGTTTTTGAGCATTTTTTTGCTAGTGTATTAACTCAAAAGAACGAAAATAATTCAGAAAATACTATTTCTTTCTTGAGTTCACCACTAAAATATGCACATTGAAATACACTATTATGGATTATATGCTCTTTTTAAAATTATAAAGAAGATTAGAAATTACATTTTGCACAGTAGAATTTTTGCAATAGTACCTGACCCAGCTGTCAAAACAATGTTGATGCAGAATGAACTGGGAGAAAGGAGAAGTAAATGACTGGCTACTTTGTAGGAGTTTGATTTAGATATCCACACGATGAAGCTTGTTAGAGGATAATATTTGACAAAGTCTTTAGCTAAAATTGATCCTCGAATCACGTGTTAGCATACACTGCAAAAAGCATCACCATAGATGAATGGTATAATGATATTGTGTATTTTATTTTGAATGGTAAGTTTACTGATCTCATTTTAATGCTATGCAAAGAGGTGCACTTTGATTTAAAATCTCTAATTTTATGATTAAAGCTGGTGTGTTGTATAGAAGAAATCACGAAGGAATTTTCCTTAGATGTTTGAGTAAGGATGAATCTATGTAAATACTCAAGGATTTCCATGGTAAGTTTGGGACTTGGTATGGATCAAATAATGCCAAAATGCATCAAATTTTGAGATTTTGTTACTATTGGCCCCACATTTTTAAATATGCCCATGTCCATGTTTGTTCTTGCCATACATGTCAGATTGCCACCAACAGAGAATGAAATACCTCCATGCCTTTACAACCCATATTTGAGGCTAGACCATTTGCACAATGGGGTTTAGATTTCATAGGAGTTATAAACCCAAACTCTTCACTTGGCCACAAATACATTTTAACCACCACATATTATTGTACCATATGGATTGGAGCCATTCCTACTAAGAATTGTACTTCTAAAGTGGTTATTCAATTTTTAGGACACATTATTACTAGATTTGGTATGCCATATTCTATTGTTTGTGATAATGGTTATGCTTTCACTTCACATTAGTTTGTAAAATGGGCATATGAAAATAAGGTAAGCATAAAGTTTTCTTCAAATTATTACCCACAAGTTAGTGGTTTAGTAGAATCTACTAATAAGAACTTATTGTCAATAATTAAGAAATTGTTGGAAATGAATCCTAGAGACTGGCATATCAAGTTGAAATATTCTTTATGGACCGATAGAACTAGATCAAAAGGGTCCATTGGTACTTCTCCTTATCATTTATTTTATGGTCAAGAGCCTATTTTTCTTACTAACCTAAAATTGCAGACTCTTCAGTTTATGAAACATTATCTTGAAACTGATGATAAAACTGAGGTAAGATTTACTCACTTAATGAGTCTAGATGAAAAGATGGAATATGCCCTACATCATTATAGTAAGCATAAGGGGGTTGTTAAAATGTGGTTTGATAAGAGAGCCAAGGTCAAAGTCTTTAGGATTGTTGATTTGGTTTTGTTGTGGGATAAAGCACATGAAAGGAAGGGTTATCATAATAAATTTGATAATCTTTGGTTAGGTCCCTACCAAATTTTTGAGATTCTTGGGGAAAACACTTGTAGATTGTAGAATATAAGTGGATAGAACATTCCTTTGCCTATAAATGGGTAATTTTTAAAGCACTATTTCCATCCCTAAGAAAGAAAGCACATCCATCACTTGTATATATTCATATTTTGTACATAATTTTTGGTTTTGCGAGCTTTCTCATACATTGCTTCGTTATTTTGTTTTGATTTCTCTTGTACATAATTTTGAGTTTGTATCTACTATTTTGGATACAATCATCACTTGTTTGTTTGTTTTGTTATTTTTCCATTTTTAAAGTTTTGTTTTTCCATTTTTGTCTTTCAATAATATAGTTCATGCCAAATTTTATGTTTTGATTTCTGTCCACATTTTGCTTCTTCATTTTCACATGCTTTGGCTTTGGTTTTCCTGATTGTGGTATAGTTGTGTAGTTGCGATACAATTTTATCACTTTGTTGGAAATGTTTCTTAGTCATGGAAGATGAATAACTTGTTTGAAATTAGGTGAAATTGAAGCTAAGGAAATTGGATTGTTTAGTAGTTATTCATGGATTATGGATTAAAATAGTGGATATTGAAGTAATGCAACATGTTGCTAAATATTCACATATAAAATCACATTTAAAGAATATTTTTGACTCGTGAAGGATGAAATCATTTTGGTTTGTTGATTAGGTGAAAATTTTATACACTCCATCTTAAGCCTTAGATGATATCTAACCCAAGAGGTGCATATGATATTTGCAAAGCAATTAAATGCTCATAAAAAAAGAAAAGAAAAAATGCAAATCAATCAAATGTCTGGGTGTTTCAGATAATCTCTACTGGGGCAATAGACGCCTGGCTAGTAGTAGAGCAATGCCTAGAAGAGATCAAGGTCATCTCCATCGGAGCTATAGAATTTTGATTGGCAGTGGAGCAATACAGAGGTAAATTTTTATGAATGACATCTTTAAAAAGCCTAATTGCAAATCAGGTGATAGAGTTTTGATGGATGCAAGAATAAAAAATTAATTCACAAAACACACACTCAAGCTGAAGTGAGTGGAGTATTTACTTTCAGTGTAAACTATTTAACCCCATTTTTTGAAGATATTATTAGATGATTTATATTTTGCTGACCTTTGGTTTTCTTGATTTCAAACTGGGTTATTTATCCAAAATGCTCAGGAGCAATTTTCAGTAGAGTCACAATTTGTTGTTGCCATTGCACATCGTATCCCAATTTGGATACCCACTTGAAATTTTTGATATTATGTGATTTTTGGTTTGCATCGTTTTTTTTCATTTATGAGGTCAGAAAGAAGTCAATAAAGTTTGAGGGTCTTCTATAGTCATATTTTTGGGCACTAGATATGTTTGTGATTAATATTTTGATCTCATGTGTTTGTTCTCATATTTGTACTAAGAAAATCATTCCATTTTCGAGTACCATGTTGAATCTACACATAAAAAAAATTAAAAAATGATAATAAAAGGAAAAATATAAAATAGTAAGGTAATGGTTTCATTGAATAATTTCTACATTGTGGAATTATCATGTTAAATAATGTCCACATTGTTTAAAAGTCCACTTTGTAATTAATGATTTGTTTTCCACCTCATATATTTCTTATAAAATAATAGGGATTTTCATTTTTTTTATAAAGTAATTTTAATTTAATATTTGAACTAATTTTGGTGTTCATGTAGTCAAATTATCAAAAGACGATGGCCCAATTTTCAAGACAAAAACCATACCGACCTACGAACGCAGCGCATGAGAACGGTCAACGTAGGGGTATGATTTTTGAGGATCGAAATAGTGGCATGATTTTCTAGGTAAAGCCCTAACCCGACCAACCAGTGAATGCAGCACCAGAGTGCAATACACACGAAGGTATGAACGTGGAGGCAAGAATACTGAAATATCCCTAAGGGACTAGTTGAGTCACTTCTATTGAGGCATGTTTGCATTATTAAGTAATCCTTGGTGCTTTCAATCAAAAAAGGTGGGACTAATATAAAATAAAAATATGAATATGAACTCAATAAAATAAAAGATTCTATGCATAGTTTATCTTATCAATTTTTTACAATGTCAAAACTTGTAGCTCGTAGCTCAGTTACTGGGATTCATTTCCACACCATATTTGCACCTTACAAAGTTCTGCGAGATTGATTTCATTGAAGTTAATGGCAGATTTTAGCACAGGAGATTGTGGAGATTGCATCGACATGGAATCATGTCAGTATTTTTGTTACCTGAAGAAAGCCAAACAATATGAAATACATTTTGTTTTTTCTCATAAAGTTGAAACATATTTAATATATCTAGAAAATATGTTGTCTAATTTGTTGATGAATTTTTAGGGTTGTATCGTTGGACATAATCTTTGTAGGAACTGTGAAGCTGGGCTATTTTAATTACAGAGAATTGTTTGAACTCCGAAGATTTGGTATGGATTAAGTTTTCACACATGGATCAGATTAAATGTGAATACACCATGTTTGACATTGATACCGCGTTGGCTTGGCAAGCAACGATTCCACATGGCCACACTTAAATACCACTAAAAAATTGGTTAACATATTTCCTATACATGTCATCAAGATGATAAACGAAGTGAAAATTAGTAGTGTTCACGTGCTATATTTGACGTTCTTACATTATCCTATTCAGACACAGTAGGTGATTTGGTGCCCGATGTCGATGAAGCCACAACAAGCAATTATTGGTGGTGTCTATTCGATTGGTAATATGAACAATGAATGTTTCCCTATGGAATTGAAATATTACTTAGAGCTCTTCATACCATGTAGTGATGATGGTTTCCCAACACATGGATATTTCTAAGCATTGTTCCAAAGAAGAGACTCTTGTGTTGTGAATCAGAATATTTCCAGGCTATTATTGGGTGCATCTTGTCTATCCTCAAGTTTGAAAGAGAATTATTCTAGATTATAGCTACTTGTACATTAAGAATCTGGGTAGCTTATCGACACACTTTCATTCCCTTTGACATTGGTGGTGGTACATACATTGTGTAGATTTGGCTGTGCAATTTCAAAATACCTATGCTTAAGGAGGTAAAAATTTGGTATCCGAGGCTATTGTGCATTGCATGGCTTAGAGCTAATTTTAGCAATTTCACAAATGTAGAATAAATCAAGCTAGAAAATATCTAAGCTACAAAGCAATTGACAGGACGAAACATGAAGATGTCGAAATATCACCTGTGACTATACACTCAACTATGGCCAATATCATAAAGGTCCTTGTGCTTACTAATCATATGTTTTTGCTGCTGCTATCATCTTAAGGTTTAGTGTTAGAGTGCGTATCATTCTACATTACATCCATGGACTTATTGGATAACACTTCTGAATAGTATTCTTCTATATAATTCTCACATCCTCGGTATAAAAATTGGGATAAAATGCAGTGTCACCTAGATGGTTAATATATATATATATCCTACGATTTGCGTAGGGCTATATGCTACTTCTAAGGAACAAGAAGGGCTGCATATTACGTAAATGACTATTAGAAAGGTACTTGCACTTGTCATTCTAGCATTGCTGGATATGCAAGGAGTGCAGGGGGACGTACATAATATCTCCTTACCTACGGTTTGATTTAGGACGTGTTTTTAATGGCAGTGGACCAACCGTTATGCTTCCCGACCATGTTCACATTTTTGATAAGAGCATTATTATTCTAGAAGTGTAACGTTTGGGATTTCTACATACTGCACCATAAACAAAAGCATTACTAGAAAAATATGGAGGGTATTGCGGTTACAAGTTGAGGCAAAGGAAGAAGATGAAGTGGAATGGTTTTCCATTGAAGAAAATATGAAGCAGAAGCAACTAAATATTTCCTATTAATATCCATTGAAATTGACGAAATGAAGGTCGAAGACTTTGTGGAGCAAGTGCATGTTGAAAACTTGATTTCGTGGAAGAAGCATCTCCTCCTTGGTTGCTGGACTGCACCAAATTTTACCCATTGTAATCGATTTAAGCAAGGTATTATGAAGGAACATGAATTCAATATCTTCCATTTTAGCAATGTATTAGAATTTTTAATAAGTTATATGCATACAGATGGTATACTTATTCATTTTTTTAATATATTGTGTTATTCCCTTAGAAGCTTGCATCACATTAATTCTAGGTTGTGTGAAGACTGACCGGTTTAATATTAATTTTAGTCTAGAATGTTTGTTTATGAAAATTTGGGTTGAAATTTTAGAAGTTACAATGACTTGTTCTTTTCATTTTATTTTCTCAAACCCTAGTTTTTACATTTTTTTTTTAATTTCATAAAATAAAAAAAATTAAAACCCCAAAAAGAAATACATCGGTTTCAAGAATTTAAAATTCCCACTTTCATGTTTACGTAAATTCACATTTGTTTTAATGAAAATTTGGAGTGTTAAACTTTGCATAATTTTAAAGTAATCATTAAATCTCATTTTACCTAAAATTGAAATTTCAATAAATTTAAATTTTCATTAAATTGAATAATTAATATGATATTCCAGAGTTTTTACATTGCAAAGTTAGATTCAATCACTTCATTCTTATTCTCAAGAAAATATTAACAATCGAAGATAAAATTGGCTAATCCTTAGAGGCCTTCAAGAGACTACTAAGGTTGGATGGGAAAAGGTACTAGTTGAGTCTGAATATCAACTCATGATTAATCTTTTGAAGACTCCTAAGAATCATAATATTGATTGGAGAATAAAAAGAATTATTGAGAAGATTCAATTAATTCAGATGAGATTTTTGAAAGTTGATTATAATCATGTGGTCAAAGATCAGAACAAGAGTGCTGATGCTTTAGCTAATTGGATTTTGGACAAATGTGATCTTACTTGCTATGGCCACCCTCCTAGATGGTGGGCTTCACAAATAAGGGAAGCTCTTCTTTCTATTATTTCTTTGTATGGCTCCAATTCTAGAGTCCTAGTTTATTTTTGCTTTATTTTTGCTTCTCTTTGGTTCGTTTAGGCTATTTTAGTTCCCTAGCTCAAAATAATCTTTCTTTTGTTTCCTCTATTGATTCTTGCCTTAATAGTATTTTTGTCTAGAAAGGTCATTGTTGTGTTCTATTTTTTATTTTTTCTTTTCTATTTATGTGTGTGTTTTTTTTGTTTTGTTTTGTTTTTGTGTTTTTTGTGTTATTGTGTTGTTTTTTGTTGTTCTTGTGTTTTTGTTGTTTTGTATTTTTTGTTGTTGTTCTTGTGCTTGTGTTTTTGTATGTTTGTGTTAATTGGTGTTTTTGTGTTTTGGTGTATGAGTGTTTTTTATGTTTTTATTTTTTTCTGTTGTCTGTTGTTTATTGTTTTTAATTTAATTTAATTTAATTTTTTTATTATTTTTTAGGTTTTGGTTATTTTTTTTCATATTTTTTTTGGTTGTGTCTTTGTAGTTTTCCATTATTTTTTGTTATGTTTGTGTTTTATTATGTTGTTATTGTGTTTTTTCTGTGTGGTTCATGTTGTGTGTTTTTTTAATCTTATTGTGTGTGTGTTTGGTTGTGCTTTATCTTTTTGACACACTCAAGGAGCATGTTTTTTTATTTTTTTAATCTTTTTGTATGTTTGTGTTTGTGTGTTCTTATTTTTTGTTGTTTTAGGTTTGCTCCTTGAGTATGTCAAAGGTGGTAGGCCAGGTGTGAGCCCTAGGTGATTTTGGTGGAATATATACCCCTGCATCCTTGGGTCTTACCTAAAAGTGGCATCCCTTCTGGGATGTTTTCCACAAAAAAAAAGATAAAATTGGCTTAACAATCGAAGATAAAATTTGATTAACAATTGAAGATAAAATTTGATTAACAATTTGAGATAAAATCAATTAAAATCAAATTTTCAAAGGTTAAAATCAAATATTTATCAAATTTCAAAGGTTGTTAGTTGATCAATAATTTCACATTTTTATAAATTCTATGAACAACAAATTCATTGCAAATCAAATCAACCAAAAACAAGCCTCTTGCTAATATGCATATGCAACACTGAGGTATCCAATTAACTTTTGGCATTTCACATTTTCACTAAGCATTGCAAGCATATTAATACATTAAATAGAACCTTGGAGAAATCACAAATATTTCCTTGCAAGAGAGGATATCCGGGTATAATCCTGATTGTGAGTATATTCTTGTGATTGGACAAAAATATCACTCAACATGAGTAAAACGACTTTCTACTACAAAGGAAATTAATTATTTTGAAGGAAATTTTTTTATTAAAGTTGAAGACAAATTTGAAGAAAGTTGAATTAATTATTGAAAGTGTCAAATTATTAAGAAAAAGAATTGAAGAAGGAAAATTTATGCAAAGGCTTATTTGTTCTGAAGAAAATATATATTATTGGAGGAACAAGTTTAAGCAAGATATTTAAAGTGAATTGAGAAAGACCATAATAAAAGGAAAATATTGATTAAAGTGCATTCAAAAGTTTGAGTCAATGAAGATTTCTTAAAAATGTCTAAGATGAGCCCTGAGATAGCATATGTGAATAAGAAAACAACTAAATGGTACTTGCAGTTTATAAAGAAGAAAATATTAACTTGATTGAGGAATAAACTAAGGCATCTAGAGAGTTGAAAGAAATAAATCAAGTAAAAGAAGAAATATCAAATAGTGATTTCATTCCAACAAAAATATCACCAAGATAGCCAAAATGGTTAACAAGAATGGGAAAAGAAATGGAAGAACAAGATAAAAAAGTGAGCAATAAAATGATAAATAAAGAGGACTTACTTCAATGTGATACTAATAAACTTCATCAAAAGAAAAATGTGAAACTCATGGTAGAAGACACTTATAATTTGGAACCCATGAAGGCTCATGTGAATTGTGGTACTTATAAAAACATGATAGAAAATGTGTGTTATGACCTTGTTCAAGAAATAGATATAGCATATGAAAAAAGGGATTTGAGCATAGACAAAGAATGTACAAAAGGCATATGTGTTGGTATAAAATGTGTTGATTTGAAGTCTTCAAATAGTAACAAGAATTGTGATAAGTTGTTAGCTACATAAGGTTATGGTGAACACACAAAAGTAGTTGGGACTAAACATGATTATAATAAAAAAAGACATGCTAATAACACGGATGATGAATTATTATATTCTATATTTGATAGCATTTATAACAAGTTTGATAATTAAGTTGTTGTATTCATATAGTGATAAGGACAATTATTATACAAGCCATAGTCTATATTATTGCGATGACTTGCTTTCTAGTATCATGAATGTTATGACAAGAAACAAAAAACTTAGATCAATGATGAGGTCAGGTTACCATTACAGGTACCATATGAAAAAAGATAAAAGAAAAGATTCAAAATTGATCAAGGCACTACATCACCATGAAGAAGGATAAGACCAAAGATTCAAAAGAATATTCTTACCTAATAATGTAATAAAGGGTTGTTGGAAGTATTACATTATTTTGTAACTTGCAAAAATATTTCAAGTACCATGTAAATAGTTTAATTTAGAGTGTGATTAATATTTGAGTATATAGTAGGTGCTATCTAGATAAGTGTGGAGTTATATAAGTGAGATTTCATGGAGAGTTTATCATTTAATATGTGCAATCATTAGTCTTTGTCCTTATGTGGATATATAGAGTCAATAATAGATTTATTATTATGTGGTATTTCTCCCATGAGAAATATGAAGTGTTAGATCTCCCGTGTGTGTGAGGAGATAAAGTTTTTATGTAAGTAGAAAGGTCAAGGGTTGTGAATGTGAAGAGTCTTATATCCAAAGTGTATATTGAAGATAAAGCATTATAATATGTGATAGAAGAAGCTTTGCAATACATTGTATTTGCATTGCTTGAGTCGATATATTCATCAATAATATTATTCAGTAAGTTTGTTATTGAATGTATGTAATTGTGTGAATTTTATATTGTTAGATCTTATGAGAATATGGTTGAATTGCTAACAATATCATAAACTGATTGGAAGTCTTTTATACTTAATAAATACCATACTAGATATCGTATCCATCATAAACTCTCTCTAGATTCATGCAAGATCCTAAAGAAATTTATTGGAAAGCCACAAAAAAAATACTACATTTTACTAGAAATACTACATAATATGGTATAGAATATAAGAGAAATGACAATTTCTATTTATAAGGATATATAGATTCAAAAAATGTTGGATCAATTGATGATAAAATATCAACATCAGGTTATGTGTTTCATCTTGGTTTAGAATCTATATTATGGTATAGCAAGAAATAACACACAATATCACTTTCTTCCATAAAAGAAGAATATCGTGCAAACCAAGATGCAATATGTGAAGTACTTTAGCTACAATACATTATTTTGATATGGGAATAAATAAAAATCCTACAATATTAAATTGTGATAATCATAAAAATTTGAAATTAATAAAAAATATTGTGTTTCATGAAAGAACTAATCATATTGAGGTGCAATATCATTTTATTTGAGAACATATTCAAGACCATCACATTTAGTTAAAGTACATCTCAACTAAAGATCAGCTTACAAACATATTTACAAAGGCACTTGGTCAAAACAAGTTTGAATTCTTTTGTAACTCTCTTTGCATGAATAATAAGATCCAACTGAACCATTGATCACTATACAAAATAATGTAATACAAGAGGATGTTAGAGAATATTACATTATTTGGTATCTTGTAATTATTTATACATATTTTATAATCATTAAGTTTTTTCATTGTTGAAAGATCCATACATTGATCCAAAAATGAATTTTAAAGAAGAAATACATGGGGGACCACCTCAAATAGGAGGGGAACACAATCAACGATTGCTAAGAAAACCATTGAGGATGCCAAAGGTCGATTCAAGGAAAATAGATATGGGTTGCATGAAAGCAACTAATGGATCCCCAATAGTGAAGTTGAAAATAACGAATGTCCAGGAAGGAATAGATGTGATAGAGAGGAAAGGCCTAATTTGTCGATTCATGGGATTTCGATCGACTCTTGCTACCTTCAAGCAATGGGATACCAAAAACTAGAGCACTAAAGGTAAGTTCCAAATTTTTACTTATCCTAATGGCTACTTTCTTATTTTTTTTGTTAATGAAGAAGATAGGGAGAATATTTTTCAAGGGGGGCCATGGTTTTTTGGTAGGGAAGGGCTCTTCATGAAGCCCTAGCATACCAAGTTCAAATATGAGGAAGAAATACCATCAAATGCCCCTGTTTAGGTCCTTATTTGATTTTTCGATAGAATAATGACATCCAAAGATATTCACAATAATTAGAAATTCTTTAGGAGTTTACATGATGAATTTTGATAGCACCCAACACTTAGAGCATATGATTTATGCAAGGATTTATGTTTTTATTGATTTTGACAAACCACTTATAGAGAAAATTACTTTACAATACGGAGAAGAAATATGGGAGCAAGTAGTAGAATATGAAAATATTCCATTTAGATTCAAAATTTATCATGAATATGGTCATCTAGCCAAGGATTGTCCACATAAGGTCCCTAACAAAGAGAAAGAGGATGGGGACTTGGCAGGGTTTCAAATCTCTAACAAAAAAACACAAAGAAAAAATAACAACAAAAGAGAAAACAATAATTTCACCTAACACCTTTGAAATTCTCTCCACGGATGAGCAAGTAGATGATGAGGATGGTCAAATGGAAATAGTTATTATGGAAACACATTTTGATGAAGAGATGGAATAGGAAGGATTGCATGATGAGAAATCACTAAAAGAGCTTGCCTTGATGCTGAGAAATAATAGTAAAGGAAAAAAATACAATGTATAAAACCAACCCAAGTGCAAAAAAAAAGGGCAGATTCAAACTACAAACAAAATGTATTCTCAAAAAGACCATACAAATTCCAATAGTAGTGTCGTGGCTCCAAGTAACCAACCTATAGTCCAAATGGAATGAAGCAAGATACAAATAAAAGAATAAGGATGCCATAATCCTAAGGTTTATGGTAATGTTGGAAGCTTTGGCTATTTTGCTAAGCAATTTCTGATATTTTTGGTAATTTGTTAAGCTTTGGTTTATTTTTAGTGTTACCATTTTTTGTTTGATTTGTCATTAGATCCTTTGGCTTAGTTTTTTTTGTATTTATTTTTCTTGATTTTGTTTGTAGTGTTTTGATTCATTTTGTTGTTTCTATTTTGTTTTGTTATTTTTGTGGTTTTTCTGTGTTTGTGTTCTATGGTTTTTTTTGTGGTGTATTTGTTTTTTTTGTTGTTTTTGTTTTGGTAGTGTTTTGTTATGCTGTGTTTATGATTTTTTCTGTGTGTTTTATGTTTTGGTGTTGTTTTTCTTGTCGTTTTATTTTTTATTTTTTTGTGTGTTTTTTAATTATGTTTTGCTATGTTGTTTGTGTGTTTTTTATGTGTGGTTCATGTTTTTTTATTATTTTTGTGCACGTGTTTGGTTGTGCTTTTTCTTGTCCATACACTCAAGGAGTATATTTTTTTGTTTTAGCTTTTTGTGTGTTTGTGTTCATGTGTTCTTGTTTTATATTGTTTCATGTATGCTCCTTGTGTGTGTCAAAGGTGGTAGGCTAGGTGCAAGCTCTGGGTATTTTTGGTAGAAGAGATACCCCTACCTCCTTGGGTCTTACCCAAAAGTGGCATCCCTTTTGGGATGTTTTCCATACAAAAAAAAGTTTTGTCATTGTTAGTAGGTTAATGAAAATATTTATCCTATGAGAAATATGAAGAGTCATATCTCCCACGAGTTTGAGGAGATGAAGAGAAAGTTGAAGATAAAATATCAAGAAACTCTTTGTAAAGGCTATTTGTGAGATTAGCATGTGAGTTTATTTGTTATAGAATTTCAATACATTACTTTGTGAATATAGTGTGACTATGTAAGTCATGGCTTGAATATGTGAGTATCTCATTTTGATAGATTGTATGAGATCTTTAACCTTGCTTATTGTTGAAGCTAGATTATTTGCTACTAGGCAAAATATCATTTCAATAATAATTTTTTCAATATTTTAATTATTATTTATTTTCAAATCAAGGATTATAATATTATTGATAAATTGTTGTGAGGTAACATGTTGGAGCACCAAATATCAATAAATTTTAAAAACATTATATATAATGAAGGTAGACAAATAAATCTAGGGCAAAGATATGATTTATATATTTTTTGTGCTTTCTTAAATTTTGTGTTTGCCTAAAGATAAGAGTTTATTTTTGCTTTCAAACATACCTTTAATAATCAATAAATAAAAAATATGTAACTATAATAACAAATGAATGGAATTTATATGCTTATAATCTATATTCTAATGCCTATTTTTGTAAATATTTTATTGTAAAGTGATATGATTTGACCTATATGAGGTGTCTAAAGTTGTGTTAGTGACCTTGTTAGCAAAAAATGTTATAAATATATAGGTGTGTAATTAAATAGAACTAAAAATACTTTATAAATTTGAAATTTACATTCCAATACCTACCACTTCACAAATTTTCTTTACAAAATGATATAATTTGACCTCATTTTGAGGCCTTGAAAATCATACCAATGACCTATCAATAATAAATATATTTACATTTACAATAAATGACCATCAATTAATGCCTTTGCATTTGTTAAAATAGAGTCAAGTCAAAATTAATTTTGAAACAAGGAAATACTTTAGTGATGGGCAACTAAAATGTTTCCTTCTTGATATTCATGAGTGACAATGACGATCTTCTTGATCAAGCTACTAAGTTGCAATTGTGATGTCTCCTTAGGTGAAATGTACCTACTTGTGGTAGCTTCTAAATTTTAACTATCCAATATGAGATGAATTGAATTCCACTTCAAAGCAATTAGAAGATGGTTGTGTTCCACTAACCAAGCAGCAATTAGGATGAGGGGATGTTCTACAAACTGCCTCTTACTCATACTATTTTGATAAATTCTTATACATCTCTAAGTAATTTTATTTATAAGCTATACCACAATAGTGAATACCCCCATTGGATCGATTGGTTCTAATCACCATGAGAGATTATAATCTTTCTATATTTTTACCTTTGCGGTTTATGTTGAATGTGGAGTGAGATCACATAGTTGACCAAAAGAAGGAATTTAAAATACAACTTTCAAATAAATGTATATAATATAGTGAAAGAGAAATTCAAAATAGGTAGAGGATAAAGTGTTGGAAAAATATGCCAACATATTTTGCATAAAATATTTTTAGCATTTGGTTATGGAACATAATTCCATAACGTGTTTTGGAAAATAAAGATGTGTCTTTATATTTTTATGTTTTTATGTATACAAAGATAGGAGGTCCATGAGAAAAAAAATAAAAAGTGGTCATCTATGTGAATCAGTTCATCCAAGTTTGTTATAATATTGTATTTTTTATGTTTTAAAATTTTCCTATTGTATTTGTTTTAGGTGTTCAAACTAATCATACTAGTTAGACAAAGTTAGCACTAGCTCACATGCCACATCAGTAAGTTTCTACAAAGCATTGCATTGTATATATTTGGTTATGTGTTTGTTAATAGTTTGTCATGTTGTACATGTTAGAAATGCATAATATACTTTCATTCTACAATCAAAATTTGCATTGATGTGATAGAAGTATATATACATATGAAATCAAGGAGATATGATCTTGAGAATTACAACTTCTTTCTAACTTCCTATAACCTCCACAACTATAAGGTGAATACGTAACATTCACGACATTCCCCCATTATTACATTAATGCTCAATCAATGTACATACAAGAAAATTTATAAAATTTTTAAACTTTATATATGCAAGAGACTTTGTCAAAATGTCTACACGTTGCTCCAATATGTGAAAAAACTATAGTTGTATATTTTATTCTTGAACATATTCACATTTGAAATGGTACTGAATCTCAATGTATTTTATGTTCTCATAAAAAATTGGATTGTAAACAAGCTTCATAACTCCTTGATTGTTCCAACCTAGGATCATTGGTTTCTTTTATGGGATGTCCATTCTTGACATGATGTGATGTAACCATATTTCCTAAAACAAACTCCTTTGGAATTATATTCAACATTAATAGAATAACAAGCAACAACATGCTACTTCCTACTTCCCCAAGAAATTGGACTAGATACTAGAAATAATACATATCTAGAAGTGTATCTCCTATCATGAATGAATCCTACATAGTCTGCATCTTCTTGTACTCTAGATTATTCTTAGTCATACCATGAATATACCTAAGTATCTACTTTTCTACTTTTCAATGACACACCTTTGGTTTTGCATGAATCATAAAAGATAACTCAGATTATAGTTGATGTCAGGCCTAGTGTATGCCAGATAAATGAGACTCCCAATAAACTAGTGATAGAGAGATCTGTTCACCTATGGAAATGAATCATAGTATAACAATTATTATCTTGATCCCATTAGAGAGTCCATAGGCTTACAATTTGTCATAAAAAAACTCTCAACCAATTTCTTAGCATGCTTCATTTATAACATGAACATATGGTTCTTAAATTGTCATACCTCCAAGCCAAGACAATAATGCATTAGCCAAAGAATAATCATATTGAATGAATGCTTCAATGCTTTTTTGGTATCTTCAATCAACTTCAATGAAATCCTAGTGATGACCAATTCATTGACATACATAATGATGATCACAATCTCTTTTCCTTTCCTTTTAAAGTATAGGTTTGGATTATATGTACTATGATGAAATCCATGTTGTAAAATATGCTCATTGATCTTCACATACCAAGATTTGGGTGCCTACTTTAGCTCATAGATATATTTTATGAGTCTACATATCTTTTTATCTTATAAAAGTATGATGAATCCCTTTGGATATGTTATATAGACTTACTCATTGAGAAATGCATTCTTCACATCCATTTGATGCAACTTCCATTCAAACTATGTACCTATTATAGAAACCATTCTAATAGTCTTGATATTCATTGTTGGTGTAAAAGTTTCATCATAGTCAATTCATTCCTTCTATGCATATACCTTTGCAACAAGTATTAATTTCTATCTTCTGATGCTCTCATAAACTTTGTATTTGGTCTTGAATACCTACTTACAACCAATGGGTTTCTTACCATGTGGAAGATCAATGAGTTGCCACATCTTGTTTTCATCAATGCTTGATATTTGATGTTCATGTCATCCTTCCACTCCTTTGATGCAAGAGATTCATGAATTAGTGATGTTTCATATGTCTATACCATAGTGCTCATTAGAGCTATGTGGACCTAATTTTGAGCTCTTATTCAAATTATTGGTTTGGAACTAGATATATTTGGAGCACAATCTAAGTTTTCATCACAAACTATATTGAGATACCACTTTTTCTATGATTGGTACTTGAAGTGGATGGTCCTAGGTCATTAGCTCCATTAGCTCCATAAAAAAAACTACATATTCATCAAAATCAACATCCTATCTCTTAGATACTTCATTATCATAACAATTAGATTAAAAAACAAGTGCTCTTTCAATAACACATGGTTTAGAATAATAGGTACACTCATTATTCTGATAAAACTCATATTTGTTGATATATGACTTCTTGGTTTCAAGATTCATGAGATAATATCACTTTGCCTCACTACTATATATAATGAATATCATTTCTTGGATTTATTCTCCAACTTCAACCACTTCTACTTTAAATGTTGTTGGAAATTTTGAGTAGTTGTGTTGTCATTGATGTCAAGAGTCAAGTGTCAGTGATCAGTGCAAGCATTTGGCAAAATAAGGGTTAAAATATTTATATTTTAAGCCCAAGATATTTGGTTTAAAAACCTTACATGATTGGTCAAAAGGATGGCTAAATTCCCTGAAAGAAGGAAAATACCTAGGCCCAAAAAAAAAAAATATTATAATATTAAAGGTTTAAAAATAAAGCAGGCCTAAAGGAAATAATATTATAATGTTAAAGGTGGTCAGATTGAAAAAGAAAAATACCTAGGCTCAAAGGTTTAAAGTTAAAGCCTAAGGTTGTCAATAAATTATTTATAATATTTATATTATAAATTAATTTATAAAATAAATTTATTAAACCCAAAGTAGGGTTGAGCGCAAATTCGATTTAATTTTTTTCCCCTGTCGACATTCGAAGGAAAGAGGCATATGGTATAAATACCATAAGACTTACCTCATAAAAGAAAGTCTCTAAATATTGATTAATGCACATGCAATTATTGAGAGTGGAATGCAAAAGTTCATGAGCAAATAAGACGAGGATTTTAATTTTTTATTGCAACTGAAAAACGTGAAGATCAAATTAACCAAGGCATAAAGCCTTGTCACCAACCAAGCGGTTGAGCTAGTGGCAAGTTGTTGGTGTGTAAGGCACAGGGTACATAGAGGTTCCGCGTTCGAGTCTCAGTGGTTATGAAGGGGCAAAGCCTTTTTTTTGGCTTTGGCATTGGTCAAATAAATAAAGCACTCAAAGCACTTTTACCTCCCACGTGAGCGCCTAGCTCACACAACAGTTAGGCTACAGGCGACAACTTGACTTGGGATCGAATCCCAAAAGTTACTTTAATTTTTTTTGTAATGTGCATGTGGTCTAAGTTTGTATGATGAACGCCTTGGGAGATATATGGTGATGAAAGAAAATTTTATTTTAGTTAAAATTTGTGAAGGATTTAATTGTTGTTTAAAAGTGTATTGCATTGTTTCTGGATAAGAGGTGTTAATTATTTTGAAATGTAATTTTTAAGTTGGGAGATATAAGGTGATTAAGATATATTTTATTTTTGTATTAGTTGAAGATTGAATAAGATTTAATTTTGGCTTAAAAGTGAATTGAATTATTTTTGGAAATTTTTGTTGATTATTTGATAATGCATTTTTGAGTAGGGAGATATAAGGGAGTTATTTTGATTATTTTATGCATTGAAATTCTAAAGTGATTTATTGTGAAAGTGAGTCAATTGAATCTTTGCTAGTTATATTTAGAAAATTTTGGATATTATAAGGTGTAATTGAGACTTTTTATTTTTGTATGGTGAAATAACTATTGAGGAGAATTTTGAGTGGAGATTTTGAGATAGATTGTTGTTCTCTAAATTTGAAATTGGAAAAGAGGTTTTGATTGTGATTAAGACAGGTTTTGAAGACATATCTCCATCAAAACAAAAGGTATGGGCACATCTTCCTTGTGAGTGAAATATTGTTGGATTGAAATGCAAAGTTGGAGTGAAAAGGATTATTTGATAAGCATTGTTGAAAATATTTGAGTGAGCCTTCATGTGCATGGTTAGGGCTTGTGAAAGAACATGAATATCATTGTTATGTGAGATTGTTTGATAAGCATTATTGGAAATATTTGAGTGAGCCTTCATGTACATGATTAGGGTTTGTGAAAGATCATGAGTATCATTGTTATGTGAACTAGGGTTTGTGAAAGATCATCTTGAATCAAGGTTTGAGTTCCATAGTGTGAGTTGTTGGAAGTTTAGTGAAACACTTGGTTAGGGTTTGTAAGCAAGTTGTGTTTCATTGAGTGAATGGTTGAATGAAGTTGATTGAGCATTATTGATTGAAAGTATTGGAGTGATAGTTCAATATTTGTGAAACAAATTATTTTTTATTTTTAATTGATTTGAAAGAGAGTTTTAAAGTGAAAGAGTGAGTTGTGAGTGTGAAATATATTGAGTCTCTTACCATTCTCTATATGTTTCTCTGGTTAAACAAGATTTTGAGTGAAACTTGTTTGTGTGATTTAAGAGGTTTTTTGAAAGAGATTAAGTTGAGTTTTTGTATGCAAGTTTGCAATTAATTTGAATAAAGATTTTGTGAAAGCTTGTGAGCAAATTTGAGTAAGTCCTAGAAGGGACTTAAGGACTGAGTTGAGTAAAATTTGATGAAATCTTAAGGATAGATTTGTGTGAGATTTTGTGGAAGCTTACAATCAGAGTCAAGGCAAGTCTTGGTGAAGACTTGTTGAGTATATTGAACAAGTTCTAGGGAGGACTTGTTGAGTAGATTTAAGTTAAGTCTTGGTGAAGACTTGTTGAGCAGATTGATAAGTTCTTGAGTGGACTTGTGGATAGATTTGAGGTAAGTATTTGAGAAGACTTATGAGTAGAGTTGATTGGTTGATTTGTTCAAGCTTTGTATTAAGGTTTGGGATAAATATAGTAGAGTTGATTTGTGATTGGATCAAGCTTTGTGTTAAGGCTTGAGGATATATTTGTGCTAGACCGAAGGACAATGTTTAGTGTATATCAAAGCTAGAGATTGAGTAGATTTGTGCTAGATCGAAGGACAATGTTTAGTGTAAATTAAAGACAAATATTGAGCAAATTTGTGCTAGACTAAAGGACTGTGTTTAGTGCAGATTAGAGATATATATTGAGAATATTTGTGCTAGATAAAAGGATAGTGTTTAGTGCATATTTGAGATAGAGACTGAGCAATATTAGTGCTAGACCGAAGGAAAGTGTTTAGTGCATATTAGAGATAGAGATTGAGCAGATTTGTGCTAGACCAAAGGAAAATTTTTAGTGCATATTTGAGATCGATATTGAGCAAGATTTATGCTAGATCGAAGGATATTGTTTAGTGCAGATTTGAGATAGAGTCGAGAGTAATATTTGGAGGTGACAGAGCAAAGGACAATAGTCTCTAGTGGATAGAGATCCATTAGCTAGGACAGTGAGGATATAGTATTTTAAGTGAATATAGAGGTCTTCAGTGGATAGAGATCCACAAGCCAGTGCAGTGGAGGCAATAGTATTATAGAGGTTCACCAGCCAGAGAAGAGGAGAAGGAGTTCTCCTATAGATAGAAATCCATAAACCAAAAAAAGGGAAAGAGTTCTCCCGTGGGTAGGTTTCCATAAACTTGATTAGGGGATTGGTATCTCCTTTGGATAAAGGTCCATAAACATTGTAATAGTGAATGATTACCAAAGAGATTTTTTGAGAAAAATTTAGTGAAATATTTTCTTTGTGGAGTAGCCCACATTGGGTGAACCACGTAAAATTGGTGTCTCTATTGTGTGTGATGATTTGTGCATTGCTTTGATTATTATTGTTGATATTGCTATTTATTATATTGGATAATACTATTTTTGAAAGAAAAGTAAAAAGTGATCTTATACTATTCACCCCCCCTCTAAGTATAAGCTTGTGTTATTCAAATGTGTATGAATATAGTATATCCAAATATGCATATACGTGAAATGGAAGGTTTATTTTTTATCCATATATTTTTAGGTATAACACCATTCAATGGAAGCATGGGTGTATGGTTCAACAAGTAGACCACAATAAAAACAACTTCTACCCAAAATTCTAGCTACAAAATGACATTTCTCAACAAGCATCATTTCATATCATGAATAGTATAATTTTACCTCTCCAAAACTCCATTTTTTTGAGGTATGTATGCAATTTGTTAGCTATTATTTAATGCCATGTTGCTTTAGGAAAATAAAAAAATGATTACTAGTATACTCTCCCCTCAAATTTTCCTTTGTATTCAAGATATACACCTACATTCATTGTGTTTAATCATCAATGAACAATTGAAAATATCCATTACCACTAAAACTTGAATCCATAGGTCTACATAGAAGGGTATACACTAGGTCGAGTGGACCAACTACTCTATGACTGCTTATGATATATGGATCTTCATGTTGATTTTTGTCTAAAAACTGATACAAGTGTCATGAGGTTTCATCAAAGATAAAATCCCACATACCATATCATGATGTAGAAGCAAATTTAAATAGTCGAAGCTTAGATGCCCAAATTGCTTGTGCCATAGTGATGCAACATAATCTACCTTGGTAACCAATTCCTAGTTATCTCATATTACAATCAAAAGCTAAAACATATTGGCTATGCTAGTAGCACAATCAATGATTGTAAAAAAATGAATTTTTATTGAATAAGATAGTTTCTTTGCATTTATTTTAAAATTCAACATGCAAATTATGATCAAGCAATTGATTTATAGAAATTAAGTTCTTTGTGAGGTGAGGCATGTAAAGAAATTGATTCAGGTAACAAGTATACTCTCCAAGATGCAATAAAACATTATTCATTCCAAAAAGAAGTTATGTTGAATTATCACCAAGTGTTACTTTCTTATGGTAATATGAATGACCAAGGATCATAAATCATTCCTTATAGATTATAATGTGTTTGGTAACTCATGAATAAATGTACGAAACTGGGCTTATTTTTAAAACAATAACAAGATATTGAACTAGACAGATATAGTCTTGTCCTTCTATATCAAAATCAACATCCTCAACTATATCACTATGTTGGTATTCAGATGCATTCCTTATTTACCAATAAGAACTATTATGCTTACCTCCTGATGAATTCTTTGGCTGATTATTGGATGACCCTTATGAGCATGTGTTGCACCAACACTCCTAAAAGATATATCCTAGTTTCCTATAGATCATACATGTTATATTTGTTTATATTTAGTTTTTTTGCTATTTTTTCCTTTACCTTTTGGTTGGTTTGCTTGTTGGGGGGTTTTCCACCTTTCTTTTATTGCATCAACTTCTTACCTTTTGATGCAAAAACAAAACATTCTCATCTTACCTTTAGATCATATTCCAAATTTAGGAGAGTCTCAAAAGTGGGACTTTAATTTTTCATGTTTAGAGTTGTTATCAAAATTCTAAATGCTAGTGGTAGTGCACATATCACTATTAGAATATGCACATAATAATTTATGGTTTCTCCTAATGCTTGTATCAAGACTCACAACTTAGCAATATGTCATATAAAGCCTTCCAAATTCTCACTGCTCTTCATATTCAAGTAATACAATTGGCTCTATATATATAGAATTTGATTTCAATTCTTGGACTTGAACACTATAATAAATGTATCCCATGAATCCTTTGCAGTTATAGCATCACGAATATATGAATAGATCTCATCAGATACGTTGAACATGATAATTAATATAACTTTTTTATCAACTTTATCAAATTTTTTGTTCATATTTTTTAGGGTAATGCCTTTGCACAATGCCATAATGCCACATACCACTCTCTATAAGTCTTCAAAATTGAGATGAATCTTCAATTTTGTCTTCCAAGCAAAATAATTATCACTTTTTAGAAACTATGAATTAATAGCCACAAAAAATATTTATAAATATATAAAGAGACACTTCCACTAAAATAAACTTGAAAATATCTTCATGAAAAGTATATATATGCCTATAATTGTATAATAATCAATGCCTCTAATTGCAAGAAAATAGCAAGATCTCACAAGGAAAAATTAGGTGCAACGGTTTGAGTTCTTTTCCCTCCAACTTGAATCTTCACAAAATATTCTTGGAATATTTTATTGATGTTTCATGATATGAATTTTTTTAAATTACTATCCTTGTCACCTACATTTATTAAATATATATATATATATATATATATATATATTTTAAAGGCTTCATATAAAGTTGTCATAGATCACGTGGGATTTTATTTGTATTAATTTTTTGTTTAAATAAATTAGTGTCTCCTTTATATTTCTAGATTGTTTACTCTTTGCATGTAGTAGATCAAGAATTTACTACCAGTAAACTACAAGTAATAGGTGTTTTTTATTTTTCTAAATTCATGGAATAAGCCTTCAACCAACAACACTTCATTGGATGTTAGATTTTAGATGGCCCATGCATTGATTAGATGATAACTACATGATAGAAAACCCTTGTGTATCTTCATATGAAATTATTTCTAGACAACCAATAAATAGATAATAGAGTCCAAATTCACTTTAGGCAACATTTTTATGGTAGCTTTAGACAACAAATTTAGATGATCTCTTTATATTGTAGTTCTAAATGACAATAATTCTTGCTATAATAGCTTTAGATAAAAACTATTGATGGTAGTAGATCTAGATGGAAACTTTATATGACAACTGCAAATGATAGTAGCTCTTGATGGTAGTATCTCTAGACGATAACTTCATATGGTAGTAGCTCCAAAAGATAGAAACTCTATATGGAAATAAATCTAGATAATAACTTTTGACAATTCTAGAAAATAGCAAATGAAAATAATTATATATGATAATTCCACAACACCTCTTTTGTAGAAGATAACTCTTTTATGGACATTATATCTAGATTATTCCTAGATGGAAACTTCAAATAACTTTAGATAAAATATTTTTTAGACATGGTTAGACAACTCTTCAAAGTGACAACTTCAGATGGAAGATTATTGCCAATACATTCAAATTTGAGTGTAATGCTCCAGATGATTCTTTCTTTTGTTTAGATAAAAATAATTAAATTTGTGATAGTAAATATTCTAGGCTTTGAAGAACACAAGCTTATTTGAGAGGGGGGGTGAACAGTATAAGACCACTTTTACTTTTCTTTTTAATTCAATATTATGTAGTGTATAGATAGCAGTATCAATAACAGTAATAAAAGCAATGCACAAAACACCATACACAATAGAGACATATTTTAATGTGGTTCACCCAATGTGGACTACCTCCATAGAGAAAATATTTCTTCTAAATATTTCTCAAATAATATCTTGGGAATCCTTCCCAATTATAATGTTTATGGACCTCTTTCCAAAGGAGATGTTGATCCCCTAAATATCAAGTTCGTGGATCTCTTCCACAGGAGAACTCTTTCCCCTTCAACTCTGGCTAGTGATCTTCTAGAAGACTCTATCTCTCTGCTGCATTGACTGGTGGATCTCTCTGCACTTAAAGACTCCTCACTATGAATATCTATCTTCAATTGTCCTAGCTGTTGGATCTCTATCCACTGAGATTATGTCCTCTATACTCTATCACCTCCAAAGCTCTATCAATAGGTTCACTCAGAACCTTCTTAAATCTAATCAATAGGTTCACACAAAACATGTTCAAATCTACTCAACAATTCCACACAAAACCTACTCAAATATGCTCAACAGGTCCACTCAGAACCTGCTCAAATCTGCTCAACATGTACACTGAGAACCTGCTCAAATATGCTCAACAGGTCCACTCAGAACCTACTAAAAATTTGTCAAAAGGTCCACACAGAACTTGTCCAAATATGCTCAACAAGCTCACTCAGAACTTGTCCAAATCTGCTCAACAGGTCCACATAGAACCTGTCCAAATCTGCTCAACAAGCTCACTCAAAACTTGTCCAAATCTGCTCAATAAGTCCTTTCTAGGACTTGCTCAAATCTGCATTGCAATCTTCCATAAAATCTTACACAAAATCAGTCCACAAGCCTTCTCAAAGACTTGCCTCAAATATGCTTAACAAGTCCACACAAAACTTGTTCAATATCATAGAATCATAAAGAGAATTGTTAGAGACTCAATATGTTCTATACTCAAAGCTCAATCTCAACTCAAATCAATCTCATAGAAGCATATAGATAATTTTTAGAGACTTAATATGTTCTATACTCAAATCCCAATATCAAATCAAATCGATCTCATAAAAGCATAGAGAGAATTGTTAGAGACTCAATATGTTCTATACTCAAATCCAAATCTCAACTCAAATCAATCTCATAGAAGCATAGAAAGAATTTTTAGAGACTCAATATGTTCTATACTCAAATATCAACTCAAATCAGAATATAGAAAAGTTTGTTTCATGGAACTTGAATAAACACTTCACACAAACACTTGACTAGGCTCAATCAACTCTACTCAACCAATCACCTCAAGGAACAACCCTTTCTCACAAACCCTAGTCCAAGCATGTATCAACCAACTCAAAATATTTCCAATAATGCTAAACCACAAATCTCACATAACAATGATACTCATGTTCTTTTCTAATTCAAGTTCAAGTTCTTTGCATAACCAATTGGCTTCAACAACTATGATTATAAAACAATGTTTAATCACAACTCTCAATCCAGAAAACCTTGAAGTATTAAACCAACCACTTTCGAAAAGGAAAACACAATAAATACTTTTCTATCCAATGATATTTTTAGAAATCAATCACCCAAACAAGTCAATGGAGAATATTGCTTATACCTTTTTGATGCCAAGTAGTTGTCCACAAAATCTGTCAAACTCAACACACTTTCAAATATTTCCTTACCAACCACAAGGAGATTATAGGACTTGAGTACTATCACAACAATAAAAATAATATCCCAATAACACCTTATTACTCATACTCAATAAAATTCACCATGTCCTCTCATGAAAGAAATAATCCCCTTTGAAAAAGAATAAATCAAACTCACTTTTGAACCTCTTTTACAAATCCAAAAATTTCTCTTTACACACATATTATTTCTCCTTCTAAGCAAGTTAATAAAATAGCCCTTGAAAGATGCTTTCTAATGATATATAATATGCTACCCTTCCAAAAATAAAACCATAAAAAATTTTCCAATTTTCTAGGGCATAGCATAACCCTTATTTCTCCTTAAGGCTATTTAACAAAAAATAAAACATAAAAAATTAACTTGCCTTTGCCTCTCGGAGGGATTCGATCCCTTGATGTCCTCCTTACCAATGCCTTAGATGTATCCAAGCCACCATTGGGCCATGCGCCCTCACGTGCCTAAAAAATCACGACCAACATCAAATACCTCACAAACCAGCGCTTTTCAAAATAATAAAAAATGCGCATCGAGCGCTTTATCCTTGCAAGCAAACCTCAAGCAAATCGAACGTGAGACCTCCTCTCTTTTTTCAAGCCAACACAACACCAAGCCATGCTAGCCTATGTGCTCAACAACTCCATGCGAGATATCTGGTTCCACTTTTCGTAAATCGTCAAGCCTTTAAGAATCACAAGCCTTTTCTCATGCGCTCAACGAAAATGCAAGGGTAAGTGATTAATGTATTTGATGGCAATATATATAATGCCCTTATCTTCTTATGCAATCACATCGGTGCTTCGAATAAATTCAACGTCGGCATGGTTTTAATTTATAATATATTTAAATTTAAATTAAAATTTAAATATTATAAATTAAAACAAACCAACCTTAGGTTTTAGTTTAAATAAACCTTGGAGCCTTGTCTTAATGCATAACCTTGGAGAAATCAAATATTATTTATAAAATTTAAATTCCTTGTGAATTTAAATAATTTATAAATAATTATTAAACCTCATTTTTAACTTTTGCAATAACCCATCTTGGTTTTTTATGGACCAGTTGCTTAATCTGTGCTCCCATTAATATTAAAATATTATGGAGCATTTTTCCTTTCACTTTTGCACTGATGAAGATTTTTCTTGGATCAATGTGACAACCTTGAATGACTTTATTTGTTTCCTAATTCTTTAATAAGAGTGATAACTCTATCAGGTGACATCAATGACAACTTTGACTTAGAGGACTCAAAATGTCCAACAGACTTCTAGCTATAAAATGGTGGTGGTATTCCACCCTTGGAGGAATAATTTGGATTGAAAAATTCAATGTTCAAGCTTGTAATTATGAGTTTGTATGACCTACATCACATCCTTATCTTTAACAATATTCATATGACCCAATCTGAGAATAGGGTGACCTACCCTTTTCTAGATGGTTGGCACTAGCTAGACATCTTGCCTTCAGTTTTGACAACCTAATATCTTCATTATATGATCCAAAAAATTTCTTGTATACCTTGACCGATGCTTTATACAACTTAACACTAGTATGAATGACTTGTCAATCACCTAAATGACCCTATACAAAAAAACTTAAAAATAATACAAATAGTATATTGAATCTAATCTACTATAGCAATTATCATTAATGGTACATGCAAAGAACACATGATGGTAATAACAAATGATGAATGAGTATGATTAAATATTGCATTAATGATAGCTTGTATGGTGAAATGCATATGGTATCTTCTACAATTTTGGTAACTGATATTATACATATATCCAATACATGCAATTACTCTTGACATACACAATGCAAGTATATCTTCTTTGTTTTATATGATCTCTCTATCTCTTCTCATACATTCTATGTTGTGTGTGTATATACCCCTTCAAATGGATGAAGGATACTATTTAAACTTGGGGATGGTAGTTACAAACAACTACCACCCCTGACACCTCACCTTCTAACTACAAGATAAACTAGTGTTAACTTATTTTTGCATGACTCACTTCATACATATCTCCACTTAAGTCATTAATACATGCATTATTCCAACGTACAACTTTTATCCAAAATTACAAAACTTATTATATGTGTATATGACATCCATGCATATTTTATTTCTAACTTATTTCTTTCTTGACTATTCAAAACTAGTGCCTACATCTGCCCCCTCTTAGATTGGTTTACATCCTCATAGATATCTATTATTGCTCCTGGGGACTTTGGCTTTGTTGATCTTGAGGAAACAAAATGAGTACTCCAAGTTCTTATATTTGTATTTTGATAGCTTCATTCTCTCTCTTTATCCTTTTAGCATAGCCCTGGTAGCGAGCTTATTGAAAACCCTAGTGATGCAAATTCTACCCGATCTCTACTAGCCTAGCTCTCAACTCATATTCATGCTTTGCTACCTCTACCAACCATTCATCCCACTCTTTAATTAGTTGCTTATTATAATCAAATTACTTCATATTACATTTGATATTTTGTTCTCTTATTGTACACTTAGTCTTCAATCTTCCTATCAACCAATTCTATTGCTCATCCTTCTATCTCATAACCTTAATTTTAGATTTCATCACAACTAGTTTTGCTTTGGCATATTTTTTGCACTTGTTGAAGTTGACTTCCCACTATATCTACTTGATTAGTTAGCTTCTCCCAGGGTTATGCATAAGGGTTCAGCCTTGAAACCTATTTATAAAATCAAGGCGAATTGTCTTGGAATCCCGACGATATTTATAGAAGTATACATGGCAAATTGCATTTATTTATTTCTAAAAATTTTAAAATCGTGGTGAATTTCATTAAATTGTCTCCAAAATTTTTTTAACCATGGCAAATTTTTCTATGTTGGGGGCTATGAATATTGGTTTGAAAAATCTAAAAAATGTACGACATAATTAAAAGCTTTCAGTCGATATGAAAGACTTTAGATCGACATAACGATCGATAGCATGCATGACGATCTGCTGTAGGCTTGAAAATTGATTGTAGGTATGATGATCGACTGTAGGTATAACGATTGGCTACAGGCATGACGAACAACTATAGGAATACTGATCAGTTGCAGGAATGTTGATCGGCTACAGGAATGCTGATCAGCTGTAGGTATGACGACTGACTTCCAGCTTATTTTGCAATAAATGATCCTTTCCCAAATTCCATGTACAAATAATGCATTTACACACATTCAGTTTCTCATATCGCTCAATAAAGGGGTATAATCATGCCAATTCATTTTTAAAATCCCTTCCAATAGTCCATTCGCTTATATTTTAACGTTTAGATTTTTGACTACAAGATTCCCCAAAGGTCTGAATTTTAATTGTACCATATTTTTTCTTTTTCGATTGATGTGTCTAAATTTAAAATATCCTAAAGTGGTTGTTGAATGTCGTTATTAGGAAAATTATCATGTGGTCCCATATCATCCATTGGAATATATTCAAGTGAATGCACATCAGGGTCGACAATGTTTACTGCATTAAATGTTTGGTGTTCTCTATCATTTTTTGTTGTAAAAAAGGCACTATTTTAAATAATTCACAGAATACAATTTTACAAAGCATTTAAAAAGAGGTAGATAAACATAAAACCATTTATCTATTAATAGAGAAAGGTTTTATATTTAAAAAGAACAAAAAATTTAAAAATTGATGGTAAAAGGTGTCTGTACTTGCAAGTTGTATAGAATCTGTAGAGATTGATGCCTCATTGCATTTTGATATTTGTGTAAAATATTTTAGAATTGTATTTTTACAAAAATATTGGCCTCCCTTCTTTCCATATTTAGTAGGTGACATTGTATCTGTAAAGAAAAACCTTTAGATGTTAGGAAATGTATATGAATTTGAAGGAAAATAGCAGACATCCCTCAAGACAAACATATGATCCTAACACACAACATGACAGAGAATACTTATTGAACATAGTTGTAGATAGTGCTTCTACACTGCATATGAAACATACTCTAAGAGACTAGAAACAATCTCTAACAAGAGAAATGCTCCTGACACACAACCAGATGACATTGATAGTTGTCTACCACAATTACGTATAGTTCACCTACAATGCCTATGAAACTGTAGAAAAAGATATCTGGACAAAAGAATAATGGAAGAAGAATACTCTACCAATTTTTAGTCATGAATCCTTTGCAATTGATAGGATTTTATCGATAGATACTTCCCTACAATCGATCAGCTTATACTGATCAACAGTCCCTACAACCAATAGATAAATGTCGATCACACATCCTTGCAACTGACATAATGGTATCGATTGATAACTTTGTAATCAATAGAAAAATGCTGATCGACTGTCCCTGCAACTAATAGGCTTATAAAAATAGACAACTCTACAACCGATTGACAAATGTCGATCGACAACACTGCAACCGACTGACTAATGCCAATCGATACGGTCTTGCCATCGATAGACTAATGCTGATCAACACATCTGTAACCTACTGATAAATTCCTATAGACAATCCCTGCAACCAATAGGTAAATATCAATTGACAATTCTCACAATTGATAGATGAATACCAATCAACACCTCTACAACCGATTGACTAATGATGATTGACACGGTTCTGCAACCGACTAAATAATATCGATTGACACCTCTGTAATCGATAGGTAAATGTTGATCAACAATATCTATAACCTATAGGCTTATACCGACATAAAAGACTCCACAACCGTTCGAATGATTCTGATAGACATAGATTTGTAACTGATCGGCTCATGTTGATATACACGACTCTACAACCGATCGACTTGTGCCGACTGATACATCTCTGCAATCGATCTTCTTAAGCCGATAGACATGGCTCTACAACTAATCGGATTACACCGACAAACATGGCTCTACAATTGATCTCCTTATGCCTATAAATAAGGCTCTACAACTGATCAACTTACATCGACAGACATGGCTCTGCAACCGATCGGCTTATGCAGACAAACACAGCTCTACAACCGATCGACTTACGCCAACAACCATGACTATGCAATCGATCGACTTATGTCAACAAACACGGCTCTGCAACCAATCATATTGCATTGATCGACACTCCTTTGCAACTGATTGGTTTATTTAGACAGTCACTCCTCTACAACCTTCTCAAGTTTTTCATTGTTTTAGAATTATTTTTGAGTTAGAGTATTTTCGATGTATGTTTATCGGTACCTAGTATAGTATATATACGGGTAGTATATGAGGAAATTTGGATGGGAAAAATAAAATCATTTATAATTTGAAGGCGATTTGGGTGGAAAATATAAAATCATTTATAATTTGAAGGCGAATTGGGTGGGAAAATCAAAATCATATGTAATTTGAGGTCAGAAAATTAAAATAAATCTAGGTTCATGATTATCAACAGTGGGTGAATTTACCCCAAAAAAACTTCCACCTCGTAAATTTCGAGCGAATGGGCCCCAATGAAATGATTCAAAAGTAGCCTTTTAAAATTAAAAAAAAACCTAAATAGATCCAATTTACGATATTTTGTGTTTATGCATAACCCTGGCTTCTCCTCCAAATTTAGGCTACAAGCTATTTGTTAAAATATCTCTTGTCCTAATACTAATCATTAAATAAAATATGTCAAAAAATTCATCCTGGCCTATAACTTCACCAACTCAAGTGCAAGCTTCATGTAATTAACACCTAGAAGTTAAGGATAGGGTTCCATATTCCCTTAATCAACATAAACCCATAGAGTACTTGAGTTATTTCTAGTAGATTCATAATCTCCATTATCAAATTAACACTATTATTGCCAAAACTTAGGTCCCATGGTTGTATTTGATATATTTTTACAAACTTCTTCATATGTTCATCATTATGATCCTAATGCACTAGTTTGCTCAACTCATATTCCTTTCTCAAATTTCATAGTCACTAGTCTCTAACACCCAACTCTGAACTCACTATGAATATTGTTAAATAATCCACTTACTTTTAATAAATATATCAAACTTGATGTGGTTCTAAATCCCCAACTACATGTTTATTCATCTGCAAACTTTAAATAGGTATGTAATATGCCACTATTACAACATAATGATATCTTCTAGATATTAAAAAATTCAAAATTAAAAAAGTACAAAATAAAGTTGGTAATAAATAGCTTACTTTAGGCAAACAATTTAACTAGAAGCTAACTAAATAAGGAGTTGTAACAAATCCTATCTCTAGAAGATGCTAAACTAATTCTAGAAGAATGACTAACAATTCAATGTGAGCTTATGGAGTCTCATAGTTTACATAGCAAGAAAATAATCCTAAGTTTTATGCTAAATAAATCTATCTATGTATCCTCAACATACCTCCCCATAATAGAAGCATTGGACTGCAATGATTTTACAATAGAAGAAAATTTGGATGAGTCCTCATGTTGAACACTCGATCAAGATCTAGCAGAAGCTACAAACTAGGTATTGAGTTGACAAGATAACTAATTATGTCAAGGATGCCTATATGTGCCTCAAGATAACATTTGCTTTATTGCAAATTGAGGAAGGAGGAGGAAGTTGATGAGGAACCATGGCCTACTACTAATGTTGATATGTATTTTGTAAAATAGGATCCTACCTAGTTGAAGAATATTGCAAGGAAGATGATTTATCAATGCCAGGAGGAAGTATAGCAAGAGGAGCAATTAGAATTTCCTAAACCCTAATAATTTTTCTTGAAGAGGAGCAATTAGAATTTCCTACCCCTCCCTAGGGCCTTAATATTTTGTTGGTTAGAAATCCAAAGCAAAATTCTTATAGGTAAAACTTTTCAAAGAAGAGGATATCATGGACCTTTCAAGTGTGCCTTGTGTTAGAAATATCTAGAAACATGATATCTTCTACTTCTTGATTTCCCACTTGTTTACACAATTTGGGGATATTTTTCCAAAAATAAGAATATATTGGAGAACTCCATTAACGATGCTATAGTTGATGAAATGTTAAATTTTTTTTTTTTAAAGTTAAATCATTATGCATTCTACGCAGGATTGTTTCTTTCATTATTTTTTAAAACATGTTGCTTGAAAGGAATAATGGAATTTTCAAAACAAATATCATAATCACATATAAGTTTTAAATAGTTCTTATTAAAATAATTTGAAGCAAGATTATGAATCGATAGAGCAAGGATATATTTTTTAAATTAATAATATTTCAAATCCATATATTTGCATAGAGTTGTTTGATTTAATCAATTATGCCATTTTATGTGGAATTTGAAAATATTTGAAAAGAGTGATCATTCAAATGAATCCAATCAGTATTTAGGGAGATATGACCATGTGAGGACACATTAAAAACTAGGATAACCTTAGGGTAATTTTTCCTAAAAATGTTCCATCTTTTAGGAGTCATTTCTCTCTGTAGGGTTGTCTGATTCAGATGATTCTTGGATCAATGTATGCAAAATTTGAAGAGCTTTAAAAAGAGTGGTCATATTAAGGAATCCAATGGTATTGAGGGAGATATGGCCCAATGAAGTTAAACATCCAAAACAAGGATAATGCTGATTTTTCAAATCATAGAGAATGAAATTGTAGACATTTTTCAGCTAGGGTTTGAATGATAGGAGCAACAGAGGGCTATAGTATCAATGAGGTAGGACATTAGCTAAGTTTATTTTTCCTCTTCTTAGAAGTTTTACATGCAATTATTATAGGTTTATTTTAAAATAATATAATCATTATAGGTTATACTAGTAAATTTTAGTATATTTTGAGTTATAGTTGAAATGGCCAAAAAGAGGCATTTGATCTAACAACATATTAATGACACATGTTATTCAGGAAAATGTATTTTTATTCATGTAAAGAGTGCATAGGTTACAATGGGGGAAAATTCCCCTTTATCCTTTCTTTCCATAAATGATACAATAGGCCTGATGCCATCCTTTTGTGTTCCTCAGTGTAGATGGGCTTGCGTACCACCGTGGGGTTGTAGTTTGTAGTTGTTTTCCCTCCTTGGTTCTAGGCCAAACCTACAAAAAGGGGTTAGTTCATTGGGGGGCTTGCCTTAGTCAGGCCCCATATTTAGAAAGACAAATCAACTATAAAAACATGATAAAAACTAAAATAAATTGTGCAGAAGGTCATGAAATGACAAAACAAAGCTTACCTCCCAAATCTGAGCTGATTTGGGACCTGTAGGACCAATTCGCCACTCGAGGGGTGAACTGGTGCCGAATTCATGGGGCGAGGGGTGAATCAGACCCTGAGTGATATTCTACAGAAATCCTTCGATGGAGAGGTTCCTTTGCTATTGAAATATCGATGTGTAGGTTCAGATCTGCTTTGTTGTACTTTGGTACGTATTTTGGTAGAGTTTCTGTACTTTGGACATAAGATGGAGAGAGATCTAAATGAGGGTTTGGGCCCACTATATATAGAAAATGGCAAGGTGCAGGGGGGAGAGTTAAGGAAACTAACCCTAGGCTGAAGTCTAACTAGAGTTAGGTTAGGGTTTGTGAGGTGGAAGCCTCACATTCCCCATAGGAAATATCCTATCCTCACACATGTGTGAGGAAGGATTAGGTCTAATCAGGATTAGGAGGTCCTAAGTCAAATTAGGGCTTGATTAGGGTTCTTAGGAAAATATCTTAGCTAACCCTAATTACACACATGTGGGAGGGTGCAATTAGTGTTAATTAGGGATTAAGAGTTTAATTAATCAATTTTGCCCTAAAAAGGTGACTTAAGTGAAGTCAACATTAAATTAGATTTTAGGAATTGACTTGATAATTGCTTTTGCCAATTAATAGCCCGTGGGGGCCTCAATTGAGTGCAAATAGGCTTTGTATCACCTTGGGAAGCTGATGGAAGGTATCCCGATGCATGGGAGATGTTTGTGATGTGATTTTGCTAACTTATTAGGGTTTTGGACCTAAAAACTAGCAAAGTGGTATGTGGAAGTCTACGCAATGCTACGATAATCTACGATGATCTACGCATGACTACGCATGACTACAACCATGACTACAACAATCTACGCATGTCTAGGATGATCTACAATAGTCTACGTTGGTCTACAATAGCCTAGGGGTACCTAGGATGGCCTATGTGAACCTACAAGTGTCCAAAAGGATCTACAAGTACGTAGGTATAGCAATGTGCGACTTTTAGGTGTCTACATTTTGCCCCTTTTTGTACTATACTATGAGAAACACAGTTTAATACAAAAATATGAAGGGTTTGTGTAGAAGAGAAGGGATAGAAGGAGAATGGGATCCAATCAAAAGTATGTAGCCACTCGAAGCGTGACCATACCAACTTGATCGATAGCCAAGAAGGAGGAAGGAAGAAGAGGAGAAGAGGAAAGAGATAAAATGCAATGAAAACAATACCGATAAATGGAAATGGATGATTGCGGATGCAACGTGGTGGTTTTGCTGAGTCCGTATGACATTTTCGATGTCATACTAGTTGCTTGGGGTAGGCAACTTTTGACTGCTTTGCTTTTACGACCAGATCAACGTGGTCCAAAAGTACGAATAGAACAAATGCCTATTCAAATATTTGTTGTTGATTGATTGATGAGCACATGGCGACAAGTGTCAAACCATTTGAGCTAAAGGGACATTTGGATTATTCAAATGTGTCATTCATTATGCATCATGAATGCCAGAAATCCTTTTCCAAATGTTGCGCTAGGATTACGTCAAACATATCATTCGTTATGTATTCGACATACATGAATGCTAGATTGACTTCTCCATCAAAATACATAGCTCTCGTGATATAACAAATATCTGGTTGGGATTGAGATTATAATCGTAAGATAATCTTCAGCAAAAAATTTTGTAGATAGATGCGATATCCATGCTTTTGCATGCAAAGCTGACTTTGGATATGAATACCCCCTCAAATGAGGAATCAACAATGAGGCGAATGGAATGTGGTGATTTGGTGATGCAACGATTGATAGAATACCAATGCATGATGAAAAATGGTGAAAAAGTAGGTGAGAGGATAGTTTTAGGAAGGTTCCTAGGGTTTTGGAGGACATTTGCATGATTTCCTAGGGTTTTGGAATGAATTTGACTGGATTTGGGGGTCATATGCTCAATTCACGGGGTAGGGGGTGAATTGGATCCTGATTCATGGGGCAGGGGGTGAATTAGGCCTAAATCATGGGGTGGGGGGTGAATTAGGGTTTTAGGTATTTTTAAGGTAATTTTGAGTTGGAAGGGGCTCATTTGGATGATGACAAGCTGCATGGAGCATTCGAGAGGAGTATTCGGTGAGGTGTGGACGAGGTGGTTGACGAGTTCGGATGCAAGGATGGTGAGAGGACGAGTTGGAGCCGGTAGCAGGCATGGGGATCCAGCGGTAAGTGCTCTTCTTTACCTCATTTTTTGTGTTTTTAATTTTCCAGAGAAAAGTAAATTAGGGGGAGGTTTTCGTCTTGTTTTGAAAAATTTTGCAATTTTTAATTGAAATTCGAACACATAGTGTAAAACTAGCCAAATGGGTACCCAAAAACATGATTTGTTTCTAGGTTTGACCTATTTTTGCACCAGTTTGACCGGGTAATGGGTAGAGTAGGTGTAAAGTTTGATCATCCATTTTTGGAGGAATGGGGTACTATTGTTGGAATGTTATTGAATTTTGTCTAGAAAAGTAGGAAATGGGTATCCCGTTATGCGACTGTTATATTTTTGTGCCTTCGTTTGGCGTGTTTTTGAATGTGTTGTTTTTGGGTGTAAGGTAGTAAACTTTGACTGTTATATTTGCCACCTTAGAGATAGTATTTGTAGAAACCGATGATATTTTCACCGTAGAAGGGCAAAATGGGTATCCAAAAATGTTATTTGTTTTTGTAGATGATTTCATTTGGCCTACTTTTGATTTGTGTGCCAAGATGTAGGTAGTGTTAAATTGAAAATGAGTTGTGGGGAGCCCGATTTGTACTATTTTCCATATCTGTTTGAACTTTCACCGTGAAGTGGGCAAATGGGTGTTCAAAAATGTGACTATTATTTTTGTATTGTGTGTATTGATGTGTGTTCTATTTTGGTGTTTATGTGGTGAAATTGACCTTGAAATCCGTGTTGATTGGTATGTTGTTTTTGAATTTTGTCAACATTTTTACCATGAAGTGGGCAAATGGGTATTCAAAAATGTATTTTGTTTTTGTATGTTGGATGAATTGATTGTGTTTTGAATTTCGTGCCACAATGGGTATGTGGGTAATTTTATTTTTGACTATTGGAAGCCAAATATGTACTATTTTTCGCATTTGTTCAAACTTTTGCCATGAAATGACAAAATGGGTATCCAAATATGTGACTATTTTGTTGATATGTTTTGATATGTGACTTTTGCACTGTTTATGTCTCGAAGTGTATGTCAAATTAAATAGTTTAATTTGTAAATTTAATTTATGGATTTTTATTGGATTGCATCATTGTATTGATGACTAATGTATGTTTTGTTGTGTTTGTTTGTGGATGAACAGGTGAAGATGCTCGAGCCCCATCATCGGGTTCAAAATATGAAGAGCACTTTTGATGAATCAATGAACAATGAGGATGATCTCGAGTGGTTGGATGATATATGGTTCTAGGGTGTATGGGAGTGTAAGAGTATACATGCCAACCGGGCATATATATCCATGTTGTGTGAGAGATGGGATGCGGATAGGAACACTTTTCATTTTCCTACTAGGGAAATGATGATCACATTAGAGGATATATATCGTATTTACAAGTTACCGATTGAGGGTGTTCTAGTTAGAGCAGCACCGGATGATAGTAAGGTGGTAGTGTTGGAGTGGTTCTTTGGTGAGGGATGGTAGGATATCGATGCTTCAAAGATGGATTATGAGTGGTTATGGTTGCAAGAGAAGATATCTAAGCGTTAGTGTGCAACTATGATGATGATATCTACCTATGCCTTACCTGATACTTCTAGGGTACTGTTCACCTAGAATATGTTGGATGTGGTGAGTGACATGGTGGAGCGCAGGGTTGTGTTTGCATGGGCGCCTACACTATTGGCCCAGGTGTACAAAGAGTTGCATGATGTTGTGCATGTTGGGCGGAAGAGTTTGAGTTGGACTCCCTTGTTGCAGGTATGGGCCTAGGAGCATATAGCCATTGAGAGGCCATCATTATTGCCTCACCCTATTCATGTTAGGGGTAAGGAGTATTTACCCTATGCTTTGAGGTGGAGTATAGAGGTAGATATGGGTATTAAGAGGCCGTATGAGGGTGATCCTTTGTTGTGGAGGGTCAAGTTTGGAGACTTGACACCTGATGATATTAAGTGGAGGCCTTGGTTGGGTGGGGTGAGCTAGGATGAGGATGGTGAGTAGTTGCACACCATTCATCAAGGCAGATGGCTAGTGGGGAGATATACTCGATAGGCCAAGTATTTCTAGTTTGATCGGGTGAGGTGGTAGTTTGGATTACGATAGGATATTCTAGGGGCTCCTATCATTTATTTTAAGTGACGAGGTGATAGGGGAGAGCATCCTATGGTTCTACCCTGGGTTGGGGAGAGGGATCCACCTATGACTATCTTGGATGTGGATAATGTCGAGATGACACCAGAGTTTGAGGCCTGGTGGGCGATGCAGAGTTGGGAGCCTAGCAGGGGTGTGATTGATCGGTGGGTGCCACCAGATGGTGGGGTGCCTCCACCAGAGAGGAGAGCAGGTAGGGGGACTCGAGCTAGGTTAGAGGATGTAGTTGGTGGTGAGAGAGAGGTTCCTTTATGGTGGTCATGATGATGCTTAGGTGGCACACCGAGTACTCAAGGAGTGGGGGTGGAGGAGGTGCCTGTAGATGTTGACATGGCTATGGGGTAGGCAGGTGGGGTAGCAGAGGAGGGGGGTGGTGTTGCTACTATGGATGGTGTAGAGGAGGTAGGTGGGTCTATCGCTAGGGATGGTGTGGATGACACCATTGAGATTGGTATTTTTGAGGATATGGAGGAGATTCCTTTCGAGGTCTAGGAGAGGTAGGATGTGGAGGTGGAGGCTCGAGAGCTACGAGATAGGGTTCATGAGTTGGATATTGAGATCCATAGGTAGGAGGAGAGGTATAGGATAGAGATAGAGTAGATGAGGGTCGATATGCTCAACCTATAGTAGGCACAGGAGGAGGCTTCCTGAGGTATTGAGTGATTGACCGGTGTGTTGGTTGTAGAGTCAATGAAGAGGTCATTATGTGAGTCTGCTCTGATGGTGCGTGGGATCACACTTCCTAATTATAGTCGGGTGGTGACTCAGGATGAGTCAGGATCATGAGTGTGGGTGCCTTCTTATCATAGTCAATGGAGTGTTGCTTCGGTGGAGCGGGTGGGTGCTAGGGTTGAGGTGCGAGATCCACCTGCTATGGTTCAGGCTATAGGAGCTAGGGTGGAGTCGAGCAGAGCTGCAGAGATGTGGTTGAGCCATGAGGGACATGGGGAGACTCTTGGTGGTAGTTAGGATTATTAATGATTGTAGCCTATGGGTATTTTTGGATGATGGATGATGGGCATGGTCCCAGTTTGTAGCCTACGGGTATTTTTGATGGATGATATATATATACATTTTGATTTTGGTTGTTATATATACATGTGTTATGGTTTTGCAATGTGTTCTCTTTATGTTTGCATAGATATCATAACATGATTTGTAGGTATGTATGATGAATGGATATTCATGTGTATTGTGGTTTAGATCTATTATCACGTTGTAGTGTGAGTATGCGGTAGAGTAGACTTGCATGATTTTATTTTGAATGCAATGTGAAGTGATAAAATGTGAAATGATATTTGGAGTAAATGCATGTAATGTAAATGATGGAGTGTGAGATAGTATATGCATGATGAATGCCTTGATTTAGTATTTGATGTGAAGCATGTAATGTAAATGCAATAATGTGATCTTTGATGAATCTGTGTAACATAGATGCATGTATGCATGTATGGAAATGTTAAAATGCATAGAGGAAGCACTTGTATCGTTACATGTACCTATGTGGATGTTATCCATTCCGTTATCTCAGAGATGTAGGATGGTATAGGAGACATGTAATGGCTTTGACCAATGTAGTTTTGGCAATCAAATATTGAACTCCAAACTATGTGAGTTTATGTGGCAACTCATAACTAGTCAGATTGGTTCAGAATATGTCATGGACCTGTGTGTGTAAATGAGTGAGGTTCATTTATCCATTTTGAGGTAGGTAGGATTAACCCATTGTAGATGTGGCTGAACTAGCTAGCTCATCCATACGTGAATAGTGATCTATACAAAAGTAGATAGCTAATGCAATAGATATATCACCACTTGTAAGACTATTCCACTGGTAGGCAGGCTCTTGGAGCCTATTGCTAGTGATGGAAATCATCCCATGGTGTTATGTTAAACCTAAGGACCAAAGGCGATGAAGCATAACATGGGTGATATCAGGAGGCTTTTCCTTTTTTTTTTTGCCCCTCATCTATTGTTAACCTATTTATTGTGGTGCTCTTTTTGTATTTTTCTTTTTTTGTCTTCTTTTTTTTTGTCTTTTTCTATTCTCTTTTTCTCTATTCTCTTTTTCTCAATATTTCTATTCTATGGGCATTGGCTTTTGTTTTCTACCCCAATATTTTACTTTTGCTTATGCTTATCCCTTTGTTTATCCCTAGGTCGTATGTTGACCATGCAAGTGATAGGACGAGCAGGGGAAACCGTTTGCTAGATGGTGACATCTACTCAAGGTGTCATATTTCCTAGGCTCAAAATGTGTTTAATGTGTAACCTATTGTGAATGGTCCGTGAGAGAAGTTGAACCAGCCTAAAGAACCATAAGAAGAATGTAAAACCTATCAGCTAGGGGTGACATTTGATTGATTGAACTAGTAAGTAGTCAAAGCTTAACATGACACCTATGTAAACCCTACTCCTAAAAAGGGGGAATGGACATCCAGGTGGTGATGCTAACAAGTGCATGTATTATTCCTGTTGAAGGCACATTTTGTTTTTATTTTTTTTTTTGGGAGGAAGAATGTACAAACTTAAAATGAAATTAACATGAAAAACATATGGATATGTGCAATGGATGTAATGTAAATGATGTAAGTGGGAAAATATGATATCTACAAGAGGAAATTTATGATGTGTAGAAGGAGAAGTTTAGAAAACTTATTTACAGATGACTATAGTGTGATGAGCCTAAAAAATGCTCATATTTTGTATAGGTTTCATCGATTATTATGCGACAATATATTAGGAACTATGTACTTTTATGAATGATTATATAATTATTTAATAGAATTATGTGTGTTATCTAATTTGTGTGTTTTAGTGTGTTTTTGTGGAAATGTAGTTGGTTTTGATAGATTTGGATCAGTCGAGGTCTTTCGTGGACCTGGCACTCTATTTCTTTCGGGATCAAGGCATGAAGGTAGGCGCCTTCCTCTTCAAGGAAGGCGCCAATAGATGGTAGGCACCTTCCTCTTCAAGGAAGGCACCAATAGAAGGTAGGCACCTTCCATATAGAGAAGGCACCCAACATACTTAGGCACCTTCCGTATAAGGAAGGCGCCCTATACAAGGCAAAGCACCTTCCGTATAGGGAAGGCACCCACATCATATAGGCACCTTCCGCATATAGAAGGTGCCCACCAGAGCACATGAGGAAGGCACCTTCCTCATAGAGAAGGTGCCTCTCTATTCTTTGCCCATTGACTAGACAAAGCGACGTGGGCAATATTGACTGGTGCAGTTTCAGTTCTACGTCATGTAGGATAATTCTGGGAGCTGCACTAATGAATGGAAATGCCAGGTGAAGCATGAACCAATCATTGAATACGTTACCATTAGGAACAACGCCCACTTTAGCAGATGTCGATCATGTTTACCAGATTGTCCCAGTTTAGTCTATAACTAAACTACTATTGTAACTTATTTGTAATAGAAGATCTGTGTGTGTGTGCTATATAAACACACACAGACCTCTCTGATAGATAGAATCCATAATCAGATAGAGAATACATTTATCATTCTGAAGAAGCATTGTAATAATTATTTTGCAAATACAATAAAGTTCGAGAGTTCCTAACTACGTATTCAGCTGGAAGGGAGCTCTTTGGAGCCTGGGCCCACTCCAAGCCAGTATTCCTTCCCTTTTCTTATGCTTTCTAGATTAAGTTTCCTACTTTCATAGGTTTATTTTTTGCACTGTTATTTTCACTTCTGTAGTAGGTTTATTTTCATTATGAACGTATGAATATTTATTTTCTCAGGATTTAATTATTCATACATAAATTATTGGTGTGGATGAAAGACTGACAATCCTTTAAACCCCCCAATAGTAGAATTAGTCGGACTCATCTCAAAGTGGGTATTGTGAATGATCTGATATGAGACCCTTCTAAAGTTTACGAAGCTCCCTGGGTTGACAATTTAAATGATCGGGCAAGTGACAAAATAGGAGCAAAATTAACCTGTGTTTGGCCCGCAACATTTTGGCATCGTTGTCGGGGAAGCGCCTCTATTAGATTAATTACAATACCTAAAAACCTTCTATCTGACTTTGTATGAGTTCTTCGAGAAGAAGAGGACCTGACGGTCGGTTCATAAAACAAAGTCCACCAAAATCTGAGACAACCAAACATTCTGAGTTTGAACTAGATTCACCCGACTCATCACCAATAGTCCATTGGAGTGAGGATCCTCACTTTGTGCAAAGTGCTTCCTCATCCCATCAACTAGGGGAAGAATGAACCATTGTAAACCCATTGTTTAAGAGAACACCCTCAGAGGAAGCTCTATTGTGGAAAGTTGTAGAAGATCGGATGATAACACCAACCAATTTTAGAGCCCTGACTCAGAAAGTTTTGAATGATCGTGAGGCCATAAGAACTGCATTAGAGACCACATTTCCTAAAAAAATGGCCGACGAAGAGGCTTCATCTGGCTTTAGTTTCCCGATTGAGGAAGGAGTAGGAGAAACCAAAATGAAAAACATATCCCCTGCTCACCTTCCTACCTTCAGAGGATACCCGACCGAGGACCCTGACCTATTTTTATTTAAGTTTGATGTTCTATGCAGGTCTGTGGACTATAAATATGATACACATAAGTTGAAGCTCTTTCCTTCCACATTAGATGATGCAGCTCTACGATGGTTCATTGGTCTGGGAGACAAACACATTGCCACATGGGATCAAATGAAGAGGCTCTTTTTAGAGCAATATCAAGACTTCGGGAGAGCAAGAGACTCCAGAGAGGAGGTCCTGAGCATGACACAGAAAGAAGATGAGTCTCTTGAGGAGTACTGGGAGAGATTCAACTTCAATCTTCAATGATCTCCTCATGCGAAGCTAGCTGATAAGTCTCTTAAAAGCATCTTTTTGAGAGGACTTAACAATGAATCATTAGAAGCTCTCAACATGATTTTTGGAGGTGATGTCTACCAACACACTATGGAAGATATCCAACAATTATGCCGAAACTACTCAAGAAGGAGAGGCAAGACCACTTCTAGGACCATGAAAGTGACTGCTTCGGTCACAAAAATAGAAATAGGCAATATGTTGGAAGATTTGAAAAGTGAGATGCTTTCATCTCTAGCATTACAGATGGACACACTATTGTTAGAGAAAAAGAAGCAAGAAAATGAGGCAGCATTAGCTTATTTCTACCCGAAATGTAGAGGAAAGCATGCAAAGAATGCATGCCCAGAGAACAAAGTCAGAGTATGCACGGTCTGTAAGCTAAATCATAAGACCCAATTGTGCCCACAATTGCCCAGTATCAAGGAGGATGTTGATGTTATGAAAGCCTATTTTATAGGCAATCGAAGGAGTTGGCCACAACCCCCTACGGGAAATATGCCACCAAGAATGCCATCATATGGGGGAGGACCATACATGCCACAAGGCCAGCCTCAACCACCTAACATGGGGTGGTGGGGGCTATCTCCTTGGTCTAACGCACCCCCAGGAGTAGCATATCCGAACCAGTAGCCCTGGATGCAATATCAATACCCTGGGCAATAGTGGAGAGGCCAAGCTCAATGGAATCCGACTCCATAGAATGTAGCACCAGCTCACCAGTAAAACCTGCCAGCCTTGCCTATAGTGAGACCTACGCAGCTACCCACACAACCGATGACAAATCCAAACAATAGAGTAAATCAATTGGCATATAATGTAGAAGGTGAGATGTACCCGATGTATAATATTAGTTGTAATCCTATGCAACTTAGATCAGGTAGACAACTAGGAGTAGAGACACCTCCCCTGGTAGAAGAGGAGGTAGAAGTAGAGGAAACACCTCTTATAGAAGAGGTGGAAGAAGAAGTGGTTGAGAGAACAAAGGCTCCATTTCCTAATCGGCTACAAGAATAGAGGAAATTAATGCAACCGAAGTTTGATATTCTTTCTAGCTTGAAAAATCTCACGATGACAATTCCACTTTTTCAAGCTATCCGAGACGTCCTGATATATTATAAAGCAATAAAAGAGATGTTCCTAAGAAAGTCAGGTCAGAGAGTGACCCAGACTATTAATGTTGTGGGCAAGTTGGCCGATTTAATGATGGGCAAGATGTGTCACCCTAAGTACGTAGACCCAGGCAGCCTAGTGTTGACAGTAAAAATTGAGGGGCATTCCTTGACCAATACATTGGTCGATCTTGGTGCAGCCATTAACGTAATGCCTCAGGAGACCATGCAGAGGCTACAACTCATAGACCTGAGGCCAACCTCAATAGTTTTGTAGTTGGCTGATCGATCAACCGTAGCATCGAAAGGAATGTTGGAAGATATAATCATGATGGTCGATGCATGGGAATATCCGATCGACTTCTTGGTGTTACAATCTAAAACCAGGCTGGGTGGCTACCCACTTATCTTGGGAAGACCATGGTTGGTGATAGTTGATGCCTACATCAGCTACCATGATGGGCTGATGACCATCTCCAATGGGCAGAATGTAAAAATGTTGACTATTTCACCTCTCATGTAGTCCGTTGATTCGTTGGGAGGGTCTACGTTGACCAAGCACAAAGAGGAGGAGTTGTCCATCATCCAGTCGGTGATGGCATTGGACCAAATGGAGGAGGAAGAATATGAGGATGGTACTATCATAGAATTCCTCTAGGGAGAGTCCTCCGGCGTTACGCCTGAGTCACCATTAGCTGGCGCCCAAGACTACCACATCCGATAGATAAATGTTGGGCCAGGAAAAATATTGAATATCAATAGTGGGTTGACCCCCACACAACTAAGGAAGGTAGAAGAACTCCTGGTTAGACACCAATGGGCATTCGCATGGGATTACTCGGATATGAAAGGTATCAGCCCAAAAATCTGCACCCATCGGATATACCTTGAAGAGCAGGTGACTCCAAGCAGGCAACCGCAAAGAAGAATGAATCCGGCAATGAAGGACATTGTCAAGGTAGAATTGCAAAAACTCTTGTCAGCCAGATTCATATATCCAATTTTTGACAGCGAGTGGGTATCACCGCTAGTGGTGGTCCCCAAGAAAAATGGGAAGTGGCAGATTTGTGTAGACTACAGGGCATTGAACAAAGCGACCAAAAAGGATCACTTCCCACTCCCATTCATTGATCAGGTCTTGGATACACTTTCGGGGTGGAAGTACTTCTCCTTCCTGGATGGATTCAGTGGATACAACCAGATCTAGATAGGAGAAGAAGACCAGGATAAAATGACTTTCACCTGCCCTTGGGGAACGTTCGCTTATCGGGTATTACCTTTCGGGCTATGCAACGCACCTGCCACCTTCCAGAGGGTGGTGCTCAACATATTTTTAGATATGATAGGAGATGCGGTTGAAGTGTACATGGATGACTTCACCATTTATGGAGAAACCTTTGATGAAGCAATGACGAACCTGGAAAGAGTGCTCGAAAGAAGTGAGGAAAATAATCTATCCCTTAGTAATGAAAAATGCTTTATAATGATGCAAGAAGGCATTGTATTGGGACACCATCTCTCCATGGAAGGAATAAAGGTTGACAAAAGAAAAATAGAGGTCATCAAGGACCTACCCAACCCCACAACACAATGAGAGGTGAGAAGTTTCCTCGGATCTATCGGGTACTACCGATGATTTATCATCGACTTTAGCAAAATTGCAAGACCACTGCACACTTTATTGTCTAAGGACATGGAGTTCAACTGGATGGAAGACTACAAAAGAGCATTTCAGTCACTCAAGGAAAAGCTAATATCTACACCTATTCTGAGGGGACCAAATTGGGCTATACCCTTCCACATCTATTGTGATGCTTCCAACAATGCGATTGGAGCAGTCCTCGAATAGAAGGATGGCGAGGAATTTTATGCCATCTACTACGTCAACAAAAATTTGGTAGGGGCTGAACTCAACTATATAGTGATGAAGAAGGAATTCCTTGCGGTTGTGCATGCCATAAATAAATTTTGCCATTATATTATCGGATACAAGGTGTTCATCCACACGGACCATGCAACTATCAGATATTTAATGAGCAAACTGGCTATTGGTGGAAGAGTTATAATATGGCTTCTACTACTATAGGAGTTTGACATCATGATAGTTGACAAGCCTAGTAAGGACAATGTTGTAGTGGACTTCCTATCTTGGTTGACACCAACAGATCATACGGTAGTGGAAGACCAGTTTTTGGATGAACATTTGTTCACCATCAACGAGCAAACATCGTGGTATGTAGACATAGCCAATTACTTAGCCATCGAAAGAACCTCGCCCGCTCTCTCCTTACGAGAAAAGTAGGTGGTAGTAGAGAAGAGTGCCTCCTTTTTATGGGTTGATGGTCTCCTATTCAAAATAGGATGTGATCAAATTATAAGGAGGTGTGTAGCAGAGCAAGAATTCTCAGATATACTCAAAGCTTGCCATGATGAACCATGCGGGGGACACTTTGTGGGGAAGCGGACCGCCTATAAAATCCTACAGGCTAGGTATTTTTGGCCCACTCTATTTAAAGATGCGGCCGCCTATGCTAGCAAGTGTGACGAGTGCCAAAGAATGGGTAGACCAACCCATCGAGACGAGATGCCCCTTCAACCGCAAGTGCATCTAGAGCCCTTCGATAAGTGGGGCATGGATTTTGTGGGACCAATTAATCCACCCTCAATAGGAAGGAGATTTATTTTAGTCTGTATAGACTACGTCACCAAGTGGGTGGAGGTTCAAGCACTGAGGGATTCAAAGGAAAAAATGGTAGCCGACTTCTTATTTGCTCAAATTTTTACATGATTTGGGGTCCCCAGAGAAATAACAATAGACCAGGGACCTCAATTTACCTCCAAGTTGATCGAGGAGTTGATGAAGCAATATCATATTCGGCACAACAAGACTACGCCCTACCACCCATAGGCAAATGGGCAAGTGGAGGTGACGAACAGAGAGATAGAGAATATCCTGATGAAAACCATGCAGCAACATAGAAAATATTGGGCTACATGGCTTTCGGAGGCAGTATGGGCGTACAACACTACGTGGAAGTCGACCATCGGCTTTACACCCTTCCATATGGTCTATGGGAAGAATGCAATGATGCCCATTGAGTTTGAAATTAAGACACTAAGGACTGCTCTAGAATTAAATTTGAGCTTGGAAGAAGCTCAAAAAGAGAGGATTCGATAGCTGAACCAGCTGGACGAATTCAGAAGGGATGCTCTACACAGAACAGAGATCATACAAAAGCAACGAAAAAAATGGCATGATCGACACATCAAGCTGAAGCAGTTCTAGGAGGGAGATTGGGTGCTCTTGTACGATTCCAGGTTCCAGGAAAGGAAGGGCAAATTAATGCAGAGATGGATGGGACCGTATGAAGTGGTAGAGCTCATCAAGAATGGTGTTGTGCGTGTTAAGACTATTGATGACAGCAACATTGTATTGACAGTGAATGGCCACCGACTACGGCCCTATAGCACGTCCAAAAATTTACTGGTAGAGTCCAGAATAGGCATGGGGGAGACCCCATCCTTGTAATCTGGACCAAACTCTCAGCAAGTAGAATGGTGGACATGGGAGTGTCCACCAAAATTAGTTAGTTTAGGTTTGTTTTATTTCTTATGGTGTGTTTTGCAGGGACGACGCCCACATGCAAGTTGCAGGCATCCTAGTAGAGGGCCTACCAGGCATGGAATGCATCTAACTGCCTATAGTTTTCTTTTCTTTTTGTTTGCTTTTGTAGGTGGAGGACCTATCAGCTCAAAAAATAGGTATCTGGGAAACCAGGCCTGAACCGACTCAACACCCTGACACCTATGCACGTAGCTTAGAAGCAACATCTATCCAAGCTTGGATGAAGGCAATAAAACTCTCCTCTAAGGGAAAATCGCATGCCAGGCCCGGTAGGAGGTTGCTGCGGTAGTATGAGGGAAGTCTGAGAAGGCTTGATCACCCTTGCCCAGATGATCATGACGTGCTACTGAGAAAAATGCCTTGCAGAAGGCCTTCCTCTTCAAATAAGATTCCCCACTTGAGAAACAACGCCTTCCTCCTCGGAGAAGGCACCTAACTGAGGTGGACGGTGTCACGGGAAGAAGGTATCAAGCTAGAGGTAAGGCACCTTCCTTATAAAGAAGGCGCCCAATAGAAATAAGGTGCCTTCCTTATAGAGAAGGTGCCCCATAGAAATAAGGCGCCTTCCTTATAAAGAAGGAAGGTGCCCAGAGAAAGTAGGCACCTTCCTTATAGGGAAGGCACCCAACTAAAAGAAGGCACCTTCCTCATAAAGAAGGTGCCAAGAGTTCCTAAAAAAAAATGATGATAAATATCAAAGCGCCTTCCATTCCAAGAAGGCGCATCCAATTGAAAGTGCCTTCCACAGTGGGAAGGCACCATTCTTCAAAAAGTGCCTTCCATGGTAGGAAGGTGCCACTGTTCAAAGAAGCGCCTTCCACAGTGGGAAGGCACCATTCTTCAAAAGCACCTTCCATAGTAGGAAGGCACCATTGTTTGAAAAGTGCCTTCCATAGTGGGAAGGCACCATCATTTAGAAGCACCTTCCACAATAAGAAGGCATCGACTGGAAGAAGCACCTTCCACCTAGGGAAGGCACCATTCACTTAAAGCGCCTTCCGCATCGGGAAGGCACCAAACAACACCTTCCACGTACAACCCTCACATGCGCCTCGATGCGAATGATGTCAACACATGGTTGGGCAGCAGCAGATTACCACCATCACTCCACGTGATGGAAATCTACCCCGATCAAAAATTATGCAAAGTTACGGGGTGAGATCCTCATGCACGCCTCAAGATTGATGGACAGACGGTTTTTCCAAAACCAATCAGGAGCTTGTCTATGACATAGAACCTCGAACGATGCAACAACGAAGTCCAGAGTAATCCGCACATGTGAAATACCCATCCTCCATGTCACAGGCTGACAAATCACTACCCTCCATGATGCATGAAGCATCCAATCAGGTACGTGCATAATTTTTAATTAAATTTTTATATAATATTTTATAAATTATGCAGTACCAAAAAATAGCGCCGCCATAAAAATCATGCACCCCCCATGGCCGAAACATCATGCCAACATTGTGGCTCGAGAGGCGTACCTCACCAACCCTAGAATTGAATGCTAGGGTTAGGCACCTTCCTTATAAGAAGGCACCTTCCTGAGGGCGTAAGGTAAAAATAGAAGAATAGTTAGGGAAGGCGCCATGGGAGGACGATCGAAGAACCACCATCAAGAAAAATGAGTCGAGTGATACAGAGGGAATCAGGGGGGCGGTGAGAACCCAATTCGAGGTCGAAGGGTGGCTCGACTACTGTATCCTGGTCTATCAGAACCAGGATATGGAGGTAGCTAGGGAATTTGCTACCTCCTTGAGGGGAGACGCAGCTCAGGTGCACGAAAGAGAAATTCTAGTCACCCCAAAATATATCTCCCAGGTGACCGGCTTGCCTCTCATAGGCGAGTGCACATACAAGGGCGACATGTTGAAACAATGCACCGACTTGCTACTGCCAGGAGAAAATGTGTAGGTAGAGAAGGAGGGGCTACCAAAAATTTGACTCCCCATGAACCTACAGAAGTTGTTCGAGCAAATTGCTCACTTTTTCACATGCATCGAGAAATATTCCCACCTGCACGTTAACCATGTGCAGTTCTTAAATCACCTGGTGCATGGGAGGAAGATGAACGTGCCCTTCTACCTAGCGAATGCCCTGAAGGAGGAAGCGACTCGATACCAGAGGGGTGCACCTTCCACCTTGGCCCACCATGGACTGATATCGGTGTTGGTTCGCCATGCAGAAGCACAAAGAGAGGATTCCCATGCAGAGGGAGATGGTAGCCAGGAGGGGCAAGAAAATTCTGTCATCGGGGTAGAGGAAGATGAAGAAAGCCCCATAGAAGAGAGAGAAGAAATCGAGCAATTGTCATTGCCCAATTTTGGGGAAGAAAGAGGGCACTCACCTTTGCCCAAATTTATAGAGGAAGAGGTATGACTTACCAGTAGTAGAGCCAAATTACGACAACTGGAGCCAGTTCCTGGGAGGAAGCACCTGTGGTATCTCCTCCTATCATCATCATAAGAAGAAGAGGATGTGGAGGCTGGTCTCGTAGCCTAGACCCTCTAGGAGTTGACTAGTCGGAGCCCATAGGACCTTGGGACTTCTATGAGCGTTAATCAGGAAGTTGATGTGGCCCTAGAAGAGGCCCTGGAATGGCAGACCGAGTGTTGGATGGCCCAAAAAATGTTGGAAGATTGCCAAACAATGCATCGGGAGGAGTTGAAGGAGCAAGCATGAAGAATAGCTCAGCTCGAGTAGCTGGTCCAATAGTTGTAGGAGGAGAATCAAAATTTTGGCCAAGGAGATGGAGAAAAGGGATGCATTGACTCAGACCGATTGGGTGATTGAGGTCTCGATGAACTCCTCGACCTCATTAGAAAGAGTATACTCTTCAGGGGAATTCTGCTCGGATGCCCGATAAAGTAGCCTAAAAGTAGGGGAGAATTCCTCTATTTTTGAGGTTAATGGGGGAAGCAGCCCAATGGAGCCCCCTATTATAGACCTGAGTGACACAGAACCTGGTGTGGACCAACAACCATAGATTGAGCCCGGGGTGAAGGAAGAATTCCCCAGACCCAAAGAAAGAAGGGTCAAAGGACCTATGGGGTCAACACTAGAATGATCAGAGAAAGAAGGGACAGCTTTGGGGACATCAGAGCTAGTCCCTGACAACAAAGAGACACCCATCGGGAAGGAGGAAAGACCCCCTGTTTGAGCTACCATACTTTCTACAAAGGCCAAGGGAAAAAGGCCTATAATGGCTCGGAAGAAGGTGAAGGTGACCTTCGCCAAACCGATCGAGGATGAATGGGACATGCAACCATTCACCGAGAGGTAGGAGAGGTTCAAGTAGCTGCTAAAAGACATGGAAGTAGAGGAGGCTAGGAAGTCAGCCTCTAGGGTCCAGGGAGACCCGGGTATTTGTGTTAACCCGATGAATGATGATCAATTCTAGGAGATTTATGGGTCATCCCATGGATGCCCCTCAAAAATACGAAGATATTTTGAGATATGGGGGGTATATGGGCCTAAGTTAGAAGCCGCTGCCATTGCAAGAGAAAATGTAGGGCTTACCCCTAAAGCAGCCCAATTACACAAGGCCCAGGTAGTCCGACTCAGGAGGGATAATTCTGACATTCCTCTTGCAGTAGTCAGACCTCCAGATGCTGACCTATGGCAAGCTATAGAAGCTGCATTTTAGGCAGCAGGAACTACACTGGCCATACCACCTCTAGGAGTAGCTAGGGTGGGAACCTCAAATAGGTGGAGCCAACGAATCGAGCAGAGGCAGACAACCGTAGTAGTTGCCTGCCCCACCACTACAGCTCCACGTAGAAAATAGAAGACCGCACCTCCCGATGTCGGTCAAAAGAAGAAGCAGCCACAGGCCATAGGTACAACCAAAAAATGGTGACGATGAAGAGAACGAAGGGCTACCTATAGTTTTGATGCCATGAGGGCATGGCATATGTTAGGCATGGGGGGATGATGAGCCTAAAAAATGCTCATATTTTGTATAGGTTTCATCGATTATTATGCGGTAATATATTAGGAACTGTGTACTTTTATGAATGATTATATAATTATTTAATAGAATTATGTGTGTTATCTAATTTGTGTGTTTTAGTGTGTTTTTGTGGAAATGTAGTTGGTTTTGATAGATTTGGATCAGTCGAGGTCTTTCGTGGACTTGGCACTCTATTTCTTTCGGGATCAAGGCATGAAGGTAGGCACCTTCCTCTTCAAGGAAGGCACCAATAGAAGGTAGACACCTTCTATATAGAGAAGGCACCCAACATACTTAGGCGCCTTCCGTATAAGGAAGGCACCCTATACAAGGTAAAGCACCTTCCATATAGGGAAGGCACCCACATTCGTAGGCACCTTTCGCATATAGAAGGTGCTCTCCAGAGCACATGAGGAAGGCACCTTCCTCATAGAGAAGGCACCTCTCTATTCTTTTCCCATTGACCAGATAAAGCGACGTGGGCAGTGTTGACTGGTGCAGTTTCAGTTCTACGTCATGTAGGATAATTCTGGGAGCTACACTAATGAATGAAAATGCTAGGTGAAGCATGAACCAATCATTGAATACGTTACCATTAGGAACAATGCCCACTTTAGTAGATGTCGATCATGTTTACTAGATTGTCCCAGTTTAGTCTGTAACTAAACTACTATTGTAACTTATTTGTAATAGAAGATCTATGTGTGTGCTATATAAACACACATAGACCTCTCTATAAGAGAATCTAGAATCAGATAGAGAATACATTTATCATTCTGAAGAAGCATTGTAATAATTATTTTGCAAATACAATAAATTTCGAGAGTTCCTAACTACGTATTCAGCTGGAAGGGAGCTGCTGGAGCCTGGGCCCACTCCAAGCCAGTATTCCTTCCCTTTTCTTATGCTTTCTAGATTAAGTTTCCTGCTTTCATAGGTTTATTTTCTGCACTGTTATTTTCACTTCTGCAGTAGGTTTATTTTCATTATGAACGTATGAATATTTATTTTCTCAGGATTTAATTATTCATACATAAATTATTGGTGTGGATGAAAGACTGACAATCCTTTAAACCCCCCAATAGTAGAATTAGTCGGACTCATCTCAAAGTGGGTATTGTGAATGATCTGATATGAGACCCTTCTAAAGTTTACGAAGCTCCTTGGGTTGACAATTTAAATGATCGGGCAAGTGACAAAATAGGAGCAAAATTAACCTGTGTTTAGCCCATCACATAGTGTATCATGATGACCAAAAAGTGTGATGCTATAATAATGGTTGCCCCAGCGTGTGGGGTGTGCGTGTAGTAGGTGTATAAGTTGTAGTATGTTAGATGTATGTGGTAATAGTGAGAGGAGGAAATGGATGAAGGTGGAATGTACAACTAGAAGAACTTTAGAAGAAGTAGTCTTTGGCAACCAACAAGAAAAGGGGATTGCCAAAGTTAGAAGGATAATAGAAGAAGGGGGGTAGATCAGCGTAGGTATGTAGCCACTCGAAGCGTGACCATACAACTATGTGAGGAAATAAGAAGAAGAAAAGAAAAGGAAAGAACAAGATATGGGAACTACTGATGGGCAAAGTGCCATGGGTTAGGTCGGGAATGAGGTGGTGAAGTGATGGTATGACTTGGAATGTCAGGTTGGTGCTATCAATGTTTCACGAGGTGGCAAAGTTCTGGGGATGATGCAGCGTGGAGGACTCACGAGTTGACTATATGGGATGGAACGTTCAGGTGATGGAGTTTGAGTGCCATGCAACATGTTGTGGACTAGGTTTTTGAATGTTCAGCATTCCTTAATGTCATGACCTGGTTGTTGATGATAGATACAATATTGGTTCTCATGGTAGTTACACGGTTTAGGATGTGAGGGGTCTATGGGTTGAATCTTAGGTAAATCAATAAGGCCTTGATGCATGAGATGATAAAATATTTTAGATAATGGCATGAATGGCATGGGCATAGGGTAAATGTATGATTCGGGTGGAGGTGAACGGGGGGTGGATGAAGGGGAATCCGATAGTGGAAGTGTAGGTCAAGAATCCGATGTGGATCGAATCCTAGGTCAAGGAATGGATCTACATGGAGGTGATGATGCACGAGCCATGGGAGGTTGGCATGGATGAACATGACAATAGAAATGGCTCATATGTAGCTCGAGAGCTTCGATACAGGAAAGGAGTATGTCATTGTCTAGAGGTGACAATATCGAGGAAGGTGGTGATCATGACTCTAATGTGTATGGAGTGGCCTGGTATGCATGGGAGAATGGATGAGGTCATGATGATGAGGGGGAAGAGTGGAATGGCCTTGGGGATTGGTAAGCTTGTTGGGAAGGTAGGCCTCATAGTGGTGATGATGATGTCTTAAGAATAGGTGGCATAGGGGATGGTTCTAGTTGGTGACATGGTGGGATGGGGGCATATTTGCATGGCCAACTTGAGCAGCTTGAGCCATGCGGGCTTGCAAGGCTTGGGCATAAGAAGATTCTCCACTAGGGAGTGGGGCCGATAGGCATGAAGGGTGGGCCAGATGAGGAGTGTATCCTCTGTTAGGAGGGTGGTATTCTCCTAGAGGGTGATGGAGGGAATTAGTTGGTGAATAAGGATTCATAGTATCTTCGGGTAAATGATAATGGGACCCCTATGTTAGAGTATGGGATGTTTTCTCCTTTTCATCAAAAGAGGATAGGGTGACCTGGCTATATCTCGAATGGGGTGAGTAAGATGAACCTTGATGGTGAGGTGAGAGGCATTGGGGTGAAGTGTTATTGTCCAAATGGGAGGAATGGGAAGACCACCTAGTGTGATGAGTGACTGGTGGTCGGGCTAGGTCAGCCGACATGATTGGTATAATTTTTGGTGGTGGGAGGTACTGCATGATGATGTATGTAGATGCTATCATATCTCATTGCTGACGGTGTATTTGTAAATTATGTAGATCCTGCAAGAAGGAAAACAGATACCAACAACATAAAAATGATATAAAGGAGAAAGTACATGTAAAATATGTAAAGTAAAAATAAAAAGACATGCATTTATCATGATGTGCCTAGTGAGTGATGTGTTTGTGTATGTCGGTATGTACCGCTTGTGATAGTGAACACCTATTTGTATTAGGCATTGAATGCATGAAGGTGTAAAATGTTAATGGGCTTAGGGTCATCGAGACCTTCAATATTAGCCAAGTGATAGGCACCTAAACCGTATTTGTGTGTGATGATGAATGGGCCTAGTTATTTAAGGGTAAACTTGTCTCGTTGTTGGTGAGGTTGACTTGTGATCTATTGGTTTTCTTTGAGGACTAGGTCATCGATTTGGAACTCGCATTGATGTACCTTACTATTGTAGGCATGGAAAAGGTGATCTTGGTAGACTCATGTGTGCTCGATGGCATGGATGCGATGTTCATCAAGGAGTGTGAGCTGATCTAAGTGGGCTTGATGAGCGGTGTCATCATCTATGAATTATTTCATGGATACCCTTAGGGAAGGTATCTCAAGCTCGAGGGCATGATGGATTTTGTCCCATAGATGAGTGAGAATGGGGTTGCCCTAGTGGGAGTATGAATGCTTGTACGATAGGCCCACAATGCTAGGGATATTTAGTTATGCCAATCATGATGTGATTATGCTACTATTTTGCATAGGATGGAGCAAATTGTTTTATTTGTGGCTTCTGCCTGGCCATTACCCTGTGGGTAGTATGGGGTAGAGAAGCTATGGTGAATGTGGAATTTGCTACAAAGTGCTCAGATGGTTTTATTTTTGAAGGATTTCCCATTATCAGAGATGATTTGGGAAGGGATTCCAAAATAACAAATGATATGATCTATGATGAATGCTGCTATCCTTGCTCCTATCGTTTGGATGAGTGGGATGGCTTTGATCCACTTTGTAAAGTATTCTATAGCGGTGATGATGAACTTATGATTGCTTGAAGAAGTAGGTGTGATTTGTCCAATAAGATCAAGGTCCCATTGGGAGAAAGACCACATGGATTGAATTGGTTGGAGTGCTTGAGATGGCAGATGTGTGAGGTTTGCATGTTGTTGGCACTTAATGCAATGCTTTACGTATTCACAATAGTCATGTTCCATATTTGGCCAATAGTAGCCCATGCGAAGGATGCGTTTCGTGATTGCCATGCCACTAAAGTGGCCACCACAAGTACCATCATGGGTTTCTTGTACAACCCACTGAGATTCATGTGGTTCTAAGCAACGCAAGAGCATGCCATCATAACTATGGTGATAGAGGATGTCCCCCAACAATGTGTAGTGGATTACTCTTTGTTTAAATGCTCAACACTGAGCATGGGGTAATTCACATGGTAGAAATCCCAATTTAATATAATATTTGATCTACGCAAACCATGGGTCATGTGGTTCGGTATCGACCACATGAATGCCACCATCATCTTTAGGAGATGTAGGTGATATGGTAGATTGAGTGAGTGTATGAATTTTTATGGATGTGGTTGTTGATGTTGGATTTTGTGGGATTAATGATCCTAAGGAAGCCATTGTATCTACAAAATGATTAGAGGATCGTGGCGCGGCTTCGATGTCATACCATTCAAATTGATAGAGGATTTGTTGTGCAATGTGCTTGTATTGTTGGAGGATTGGGCAATTACATTGCCAGATCTCTTGTACTTGGTTTACAATTAAAATGGAATCACCTATGATGTGGAGGTATTTGATGTGCATGGAATGCACTTGTTTCAATCCAAGGATTAGAGCTTCATATTCTGCATTGTTGTTTGTACAAGGGAAATCCAACTTGAATGAAAATGGTAGTGGTTCTCCTTCAGGTGTGAAAAATACAATGCCTGCACCCCCAACATGCATGCATCGAGAGCCATCAAAGAATAGTGTTAAGTCAGCTGTCACTTTTGGTTCCACATATTCTTCGTCTTCTATTATGTGAAATATGGAGTCATCCGAGAGCTGAATGAGGAGGGGTTGGTCATTAGACAAGGGAGCTTCTACGAGTTGATCTGCTATAACCTATCCTTTGATGGATTTTTATGAAACAAATTCAAGGTCAAATTTGGTTAGAAGCATGATCCACTTAGCTGTGTGAGAATTGTGGTAGCTCTTGCTCATCATGTAGCAGAGGGGATTGTCTCGGGTGATGACAAAGGTGGTATGGTTAAGCATGTAGTGGTGTAACTTCTGGGTGGCGAATACTATAGCTAGGCATAGTTTCTCCATGTATCCGTATCTAGCTTCATAGCTAACTAGCATGCGACTGATGTAGTAAATGGCTTACTCTTTATCGAGTGCATTATTTTGGGCTAGAAGTGTACCTAGCGTGAAGTCTATAGCAGAAATGTACAATATGAGTGGTAGTTGTGGGTGTGGGGGTGACATAACTGGCGATGAAGTAAGATAAGTTTTGATGTCATCAAAAGCTTACTGGCAGTTATCATCCCATTTAAATTTTACTCCCTTTTGTAGGAGGTGGTTGAAGGGTTTGCACTTGTCTGATAGTTGTGCTATAAATCGGTGGATAGAGGTGATTTTGCCTTGAATATTGTGCAACTATTTCAGGGTAGTAGGTGGAGGCATCTCGGTGATGGCTTTTACCTTGTTAGGGTTGACTTCAATGCCTCATTGGGTGATGATGAATCCTAGGATTTTTCTTGAGGTAACACCGAAGATGCACTTCTTTGGGTTAAGGCAGACATTGTGTTCTAGTAGGTGGTCAAATATTCGATGAAGATCCTCAAGATGTTCTGAGCATTTCTTGGACTTAGCGATGAGATCATCTACGTAGTATTCCATAATTTTGTGCATGTAATCATGGAAAATGTAGGTCATTACGCGCTGGTAGGTTGCCCCAACATTCTTAAGGCCAAATGACATGACCTTGTAGTAGAAGGTCCCCTAGGGGGTTGTAAATGACATCTTGTGTTGATCGGCAGGATTGATTTTGATTTGGTTGTAACCTAAAAATACATCCATTAGGGATATCATCTCATGGCCAGTGATGGAATCTATGAGTGAGTCGATGTTAGGTAGAGGAAATTTGTCTTTGGGATAAGCTTTGTTTTTAATCATGAAAATTTGTACAGACACGAACGTCACCAGAAGGCTTGGGTACAGGGACCATGTTAGAGACCCATTCAGGGTAGTCTATGGGTACTATGAAGTCTATGTCTAAGAGATTTTGGAGCTCAATTTTTACTAATAATGCAATGGTAGGGTGCATGTGATGTAACTTTTGCCTTACAGGTTTGGTATTTTGATCGAGTGTAAGGTTGTGAACTACTAGAGTAGGATCGAGTCCTGGCATATCCTTGTATGACCATGCGAAGACCCGGATATACTCACAAAGGAAATTTGTGAATAGGATGCACTCCTCAGGTGAGAGGCTAGTGCCTAATTTAACTATGTGAGGATTTTTAGGATCGTCCCCTATGTCAACGTCGATGGTTTCCTCAATAAGCATGTGGGAACCATCGCATAATTGTTCTAGAATTGGGATAAGATGGAGGTCGTCGATGGCCTCGATAAGTTCATATTCATCATCTAGGTAGATGTCCATGTGGTGGACCTATGGTATATGAGGTGGCATAGATGATGAGGGAGCATTTGTAGTACGTAGAACGTGTGGTGAGAGTAAGAAATATCGGGGTGTCGATATGGGTGAGATGTGGGTGAGATCGATAAAATTGGGGTTTGGCATATCGTCTCATGTCTATTGGTGTGTGTATTGTAGTGGAGAGAAGAGGTCTACTTCAACCATATTAATTGATGTTGTGGGGGATGTAGGTGGTGAAGAGTTTGGTGATGACATCTTTATAACCTATGAGCATCTTAGAAGGCTTAGCAGAGGGTGCAAGATGATTGGTGGAGATCATGGTCGGGTGGTAGCTCATTGAAGTTGTTGATGTATAGGTGGGAATGGAGCTAAGTATGTTGATGATGGTGGTGGAGATACCATGTCGTGCTCTGGGTAGTGCGTGTTTAAGGATAGCATAGTAAATTGGTTTGTCAACTCATCAACACAACATGATGAGGTGGTGTCGGATATGAAGGGCTCTTGGAAGAAATCACCAAGGACTGTAATGGTAGAGTTGGGTGAAGGGGTGTCCTCTAAGATGTCCATATCAATATATTCTTCCAAATTATGTATCAAAAGTGGGGAAGGATGTAGGGACAAGTCTTGGAGCTCATCTTCTAATGTATGGATGGTGGTTGGGCGATAACCTAAGCTAGATTTATCGGTAGGGGATTGGACATGGGGGTTTATGGGTGCATGTAACCCTTGCTCATAATAACCTAGCCCAAATCCATCCCAATGGAAGTGTCGAAGGTAGTGTAATGTAAAGTAGGGATTAGCCAAGTGATCGATTGTACCACACAAGCTGGATTGTGGTGGTGGAGATAGTATAGGTGGGAGTGAGGAGTCAACTCCGACATAGATAAAGTTGGTATGATTCTTAGGAGATCCTAATTGCACAACTATTTTGATAGTTAAGACTGAAGCTAAAGGGTGGCCAAAGTCTTGGATAGATTGGATAATAGGTGGGCGTACATGAGTGTCATACACATTGTAATCCCTTGGGCCTGAGTTTATCATAAACATAGATATGCATGGTGTTGCATGTTCTAGTGCATGAGGTGGTGAATCCAAATTAGATGATGAAGATGAAGTCTAGGAGTCTCTAATGGTAGCACTAGAAGGGTGCAACAATTGGTCATCTAAGCGAGATGCTCGCTGCTCCCACTCATGGCATTCGATCGTAGTAGCTGGTATAGGGTGATTGGCCTATGGGAATTGTGAAGGTGATGGAGTGGATGTTGGATGATGTGGGGAAGTAAATGACCTGGGCCATGGATGAAAAGGAAGAGGAGGTATGCACAATGTAGGGAGAATAGGTGCTTCCATCGAAGATGATGCTTGGGGTGAAGTGATAGGGCGTACGATGTGGATGGTGGCTACGGTGTCGGTACCGTAGGTGATTTTGTAGAGGATGAAGGTTGGGATGGTGGTGGTGGCCATAATATGGGAGGAAAAAATGGTATGGTAGGGGGATTAGGCACTGTTGATGATGGCGCTAAGGGTGCTAACACTGATGCATGTGTCCTTGATGAATATTGGGGCAACGAGGTGGATGTAGGAGCAGATGTTGATGCTCTGACTGACTGATGGGAAGAAATAGGGAAGAGCTACATGGATGAGAAGGATGGTGTAGGTGGGAGGTCTACAATGTTGCAGAACTTAAAGGGGTCTCCATCAACTGGGATGCAATGGATAAGTCCATTATGGATGTATTTGAGGCAATGGTGTAGCATGGAAGGGACACGTTGCATATCGTCGATCCATGGGTGACCAAGAAGGATGTTGTATTACATATCCCCTTGGATTATGTGAAAGATGATGGAAATGGTACATATACCTACTCATATATGTAGTACTATGGATCCTACCGTAGGTCTCATAGAACCATCGAATGCTCGTAGATCGAGGGAAGGTGTGGTGAAATGGGCTAGAAATATATGTAAATGGTGTAGGGCTACTGTAGATATGATACTAATGGATGAGCCCATGTCAACAAGGACCCACTTGTAGGTGATATCATTGATATTGGCTTGTATGTGGAGAGGGGGATCAGCTCCTTCTCCCACAAGTTTTGTTATCTCATGGTCATGGAAACTAATGGACGGCTAGAGGCATCATGGGATGTTCCCTATGAAATTTACAAATGTGTTTGTATCATGTGTTTCCAAATCTATAGACCGTAAAATATCATTCAATGCCTCACGGTGGGGTTGAGATTGTTGTAAAAGGTCAAATATGGATAATCACGTAGGGGCATTATGTAATTGATGGGTGAGGCTACCATAGATGGTAATCACATTTTGAGGTGGAGGTGGTATAGCGCTAGGAGTTTGGGAAACCTATGGCGATGTGAATTGGGTAGGTGGAGACACAATAGGTGTGGTCTGGCATGATGGGTATCATTGGTTCCACATGGTAAGGTTTATCATACCTACTACTCCACGTGATGGAGGATCACATTGGACACTATTCACTTGGTGAGGTGGTCCTGGTGGATTGGTTGGAGGTCTTTGGGGATTGGTTCCTCTATGGTTCGGTAGAGGATTCTAGAAGATCCCTAGGTTTTGGTTTTGTGGGGCTAAAGGGTTCGATACCTGAATGGTACCCCTATCAATTAGGTCTTGCACTTGAGCATGGAAGGAGCGACATGACTCGATGTCATGGTCACGCTGTCTATGGTATGGGAAATAGAGTTGCTCATTGTATCCATGAGGCTTAGGTGCATTTGGATCTAATGGTCGGATGTCGGGTAGAAGAATATGTCCACTATCTTGCAACCTATGAAAGAGGGTGGGTAAAGGTTCGTATAGTGGTGTGAGGTTACATTGTGGACCCTACGGATGCATGCCTTGGGACTGTTGAGGCCTAGGTGGGAGAGGTGCATTGGTTTGGAATACTTGTTGTTGTGGAGCATAAGGTGGTGGGCTTGGTGTTGGTGCTAAGGTAGCAGCTACCACTTGGTTGGTTTGTGGAGGTTGAGGATATGGTTGGTTGGGTATATTTCTGTTAAAATAGAAGTTTGAATTGTAATTAGGCTTCGATCTTAACTTAATTTTTCTGGATTGGACTTTAATATCTTCGATAACCTTTGCTTGTGAAATGGCTTCCTCGAAGGTGCGGCTTTGGTGAAACTATAGAGAGGTAGAAATATGTTTGTGGCAACTCTTGGAAAAGAGTGTCACTAGCTCTATAGTAGGAAGGCTATGGGTGAGGTCATGGATGATTGCTCTCCATCTAGATACAAACTCAATGATAGGTTCATCGTCAGCTTGTCGTAAAGCATAGACATCTGAAAAGGTTGTCTTCTTTTTAATGTTAATTGAGAAGTGTTCCAAGAAGGTGTTTGCTAATTTCTCAAAGGTATAAAGGCTATGTCATGGTAGCATGTTATACCAATCTAAGGCTTGTCCTACGAGGGAGAGGGAGAAGGTTCACAACATAAGGGGGTTGCTACTATGGAGCTGGTAGCAAGCTGAGTGATAGTTACTAACATGCTCTCTAGGGTCCTCCTTACCTTTGTACTTGTCAAACTTTAGGATCTCAAAGTGGTAGGGGTAAGGTGGGATAGGAATGGATGGATGAACTAGCTCATTGTAGAGTTCATCGTAGGATAGTTTTTGTGGCCCGTAGCTTATGGTGCGTAGGTTCAACATCTTGACTTCATCTTGTAAGAGTTGAATTTTAGGTGTTAAAGGTGTAGGCGATTGGGCTAGGGTTGGCTAAGCCTGGGAGTGTGGTGGATAGTGAGGTTGCTATTGTTCATCCCCATATTGTGAGGGGAACTACTCCAGTTGGTCTTGGTATGTTGGGTATTGGGTAGCATATACTATAGGGGCTAGTGGAACACTAGGTTATGGGATGGATGTTTGTTGAGGATAATAATACTGTGATTGGGGCATGTGTTGTTGTGGCATGGGTTCCTTCTAGGTAGGAGCCTATGGTAATGGTTGGGCTATAGGAGGTGATGACCATGAAGGAGGAGGTGTGAAAAATGTGGCACCAGTAGGTGGAAGTGGAGGTATCATGCTACCAATGGTAGGGATGGTCAAGGTATGGTGTCAAAAGCTGGAACCTATCTCTGTCCTAGGGGATGGGTGGTAGTGAAGCTAAAATGGGTGGAATAGCCTAGGGAAGTGGGCATGTAAGCTATGGGTTTTGATTCATAGGTAGGATGAATATTAGTGGCCGACGCTTGGAAAGGTGGAGGAGGAGGTATCCTAAAAGTTGGTGATGGTGAAGGTAAGGTGCAATATTGGGTATTGTACATCTCAAGGATCTAAGATGTAGGTGGAAATGCTATGGAGAGGGAAGGATAAGCTTCAGAAGTAGGAGCTTGGGAATAGGAGGTGGTTCTTGTGTCCCCTCTTGAGTGAGTTTTGGCTGTGGGTTGTCATTGTTGACACTGGGTGGTTTGGGTTTGAAGAGGTTCTTATGTTAAGTCCTCAAACATTGTGAAAAATGGTTGTTGGAATGATGATGGTTGGGACTCTTGGGAAGAGTGTGGGTGTGCTATTTGAGAGGGTGTTTTTTTTTCATATAGAGGAGGTTGTTGTTGTATATTTTGGAATGCTGGCCTCTGGGTACCTATGGTAGAGGAAGAAGGATAGGAAACCATTCCTATAGTAGGAGCGAATGATGTGACCTTCGGGTGGGTACGGTTCAAGAGGGAGGAGTCATTCTCAAATAGGGATTGAGATAGACTCTAAAAAATGGGTGTGCAAATGTAGGGGAGGTAGGTATGACCTCCTCATATATAGTGAAGAATGGATGGGGTTGTCCTGGTGTTGTGTAGATCACATGGTCGTAGAATGTGGTGGGTGGATTAGGTGAGGATGGGGATGAAAGAAGTGGATAATCCTCTGCGAGTGAAGTAGCTAAGGCTTCACTCAGGGTGGACGTCTCATGTTGAGGTGCCATGTGTGTGAACTGTACATCGGATCCTGTGAGTAAATCCGATGTGTCTATGGTCTTCCCCTTCATGATCGAAGGAGTAGGAGGTGACTGACTAGAATAAGTGATAGGTACCTCCTCTATAAGGTGTGCTTGCTCGCACGCCCAACTATGGGTGACAATAGGCATGATAACATGTGTGGTGTCATGAGGGTTTTGAACTACGTAGGAGTAAAATCCTATAATTCTATGTGTACTATGTACAAGGTTTTAGGAATAACCCGATGTGGTGTGGACTCGACTATGCCTGATATAAGCATAAAGAAATGAAGTGTTGTGTATAGCTAAACAATATATGGTGTGATGTGCTGAGACCAGTCTGTGATCATGCAAACAAAGGTAGACTGGAATCAGTTCTAAATGCTAAAAATAAAAAGTGTTTTATTCATTTATGTGTGTTTTTATGTTGGTACTTCCTAGGTAGTATCATAGGTAGTGAAGTGAATACTCTAGTAAATCAGGAATGTCATCGGTATTGAACCTCCTACAACACCCAAAGATGCACATAATAGAATGATATCGCAACATGCGAATGGTGACCTGTATGGAAGGTGCAGTAAAATGATATCCTAAAAGGGGAGAACCCACTATGCTGAAGTGAGTTTGCTATATCCTCTCATGAGAAGAGGTGGCACTATCTAAGACCTTCTACCGATATACCCATGCTTTCGCTTCACCCTTGAGAGGGCTTAGTCAATAACGACAGTTACCATGTTCACTAATTATGTAAGCCTTGTGAACAAAGGTGTATAATCCTATCCCACTCTAAAGGTAACAAATGGTGATGAAATACAGAAGCCCAATCTCAAAAGTGGGGGGTTTTCCGATGATGAGGCCTAGAAAACCACTCCTGTGGGGCTGCTAGGTGTCTAGGGGGGTGAGTTGGTGGAGGGTAAAACACCTACCACACCAATATCGAGTGGTGGATTGGGGATGAAGTCCAATATCACCACTTGTTTAAATACCATGTGAGTGTGTGTGGGTTTGCATTTTTGCTAACGATGTTATGTAAAATAGGAAATCTAACTAATTGCCTTTTCAAATTGAAAGCTAGCCTTATATGCACTTTTCAAAAGTAGAAAGACTAGAATTCAATGCTTTTTGTAAACAAAGAACCTAATCCTAGATGATTTTAGGAAAGGAACTTTACTCTACTTTTCAGAACACATAAACATGTAATATGAAGGTGTGAAAGAAGGGGTTTAAGTGACCCTAAATATGTGTGGTAACTTGTAGTAATTGCATTGGAAATGTATACAAGTATGAACAAACACTTATAAGAACTTTGTACATGCAAATTAGAAAAAGGGAAAAGTAAAATTTATTTGGGATTTTGAAATTTGAAGTTGCTAGAATTTTGACAGGTTTTATAATTACAACGATACTTAAACCAAATGGAAATGCAAAGAGAAGGAAATTTGTTACTAGCTATTGTGCCTTAACTAGTAAGCATTTTACATGGACTCAAGAATTTACACACAAAGAAAATACAGAGGAATACCTAGTCTCTGATGCTATGGATGGTCTGGTTAGGTCTTGTACTACTCACCCCTACAATTTTAGGGGCTTTTGAGGTTGTTTGGTTGACTTCGCCACCCGGGGGCGAATTGAGATTTGATTCATGGGGTAGGGGGCAAATTGGGTTTAGAGGCCCCAAATATCTATTCTGAAGGCCTGAGAGGGTTCCCAAGGCTTTAAAAATCTCTGTGATAGTCATATTTAGTACCTGGAAAACACAAAAACAAAGGATATTATCATATTTACAAGAAAAAGTTAGCCTGACAGTATCCATTGTGGGGGTCCCACCGGGCGTGCCAGAATGAAACGGCCAAAAAGAGGTATTTGATCTAACAACATATTAATGACAAATTTTATTCAGGAAAATGTATTTTTATTCATGTAAAGAGTGCATAGGTTACAATGGGGGCAAATTCCCCTTTATCCTTTCTTTCCATAAATGATACAGTAGGCCTGATGCCATCCTTTTGTGTTCCTCAGTGTAGATGGGCTTGCGTACCACCGTGGGGTTGTAGTTTGTAGTTGTTTTCCCTCCTTGGTTCTAGGTCAAACCTGCAAAAAGGGGTTAGTTCATTGGGGGCTTGCCTTAGTCAGGCCCCATATTTAGAAAGACAAATCGATTGTAAAAACATGATAAAAACTGAAATAAATTGTGTAGAAGGTCATGAAATGACAAAACAAATCTTACCTCCCAAATCTAAGCTGATTTGGGACCTGTAGGACCAATTCGCCACTCGGGGGTGAACTGGTGCTAGATTCATAGGGCGGGGGTGAATCAGACCCTGAGTGATATTCTGCAGAAATACTTCGATGGATAGGTTCCTTTGCTATTGAAATATCGATGTGCAGGTTCAGATATGCTTTGTTGTACTTTGATACGTATTTTGGTAGAGTTTCTATACTTTGGACATAAGATGGAGAGATATTTAAATGAGGGTTTGGGCCCACTATATATAGAAAATGGCAAGGTGTAGGGGGAGAGTTAAGGAAACTAACCCTAGGCTGAAGTCTAACCAAAGTTAGGTTAGGGTTTGTGAGGTGGAAGCCTCACATTCCTCATAGGAAATATCCTATCCTCACACATGTGTGAGGAAGGATTAGGTCTAATCAGGATTAGGAGGTCCTAAGTCAAATTAGGGCTTGATTAGGGTTCTTAGGAAAATATCTCAACAAACCCTAATTACACACATGTGGGAGGGTGCAATTAGTGTTAATTAGGGATTAGGAGTTTAATTAATCAATTTTGCCCTAAAAAGGTGACTTAAGTGAAGTCAACATTAAATTAGATTTTAGGAATTGACTTAATAATTGCTTTTGCCAATTAATAGCCCGTGGGGGCCTCAATTGAGTGCAAATAGGCTTTGTATCACCTTGGGAAGCTGATGGAAGGTATCCTGATGCATGGGAGATGTTTGTGATGTGATTTTTCTAACTTACTAGGGTTTTGGACCTGAAAACTAGAAAAGTGGTATATGGAAGTCTACGCAATGCTACGATAATCTATGGTGATCTACGCATGACTACACATGACTACAACAATCTACGCATGTCTAGGAGGATCTACAATAGTCTACATTGGTCTACAATAGCCTAGGGGTACCTAGGATGACCTATGTGAACCTACAAGTGTCCAAAAGGATCTACAAGTATGTAGGTATAGCAATGTGCGACTTTTAGGTGTCTACAATAGTTTCCTTCCCATGGATTAATTTATAGCTAAATTATTATACTCATCTCTAGTAGTAGATTTTAGTGAGGACCTCATAGAGAAGTGATCCTTGTTTCTCAAAGATAGGGCAATTTTTGATAAATTTATCAACCTTGAGAAAATGGATTGATAGGAGTTAGAAGTCTTCAAGAGTGATTCTATCCTTTCTTCCCAAAGGTTTCTTCCTAGAATTTTTTCATTGCATGGAGTAAACATATAGAATCCTAAAAGGGTGTCCTTAGTTTATGGAAAGAGTAGGACTCTTTCTTACCCATTGGTATGAATGCTTTGCACCTAAAATGTAATTCTATCCCTAGTACCATTATGGGTTAGGATATATAGGTTACCCATTGAATTTTAAAAAATGGATGCATTAAAGGAAATAGGAAACACTTTGGGAGAATTCCTTATAATTTTAAAAACTACAAAATATGGATTCTTGGCTATTTATGCTCGGATATTAGTCATAACTGCTATAAGTAAACCTTTACTAGAATCAATCATTCTTTAAGTATGGAGGTAAGTTGTGGACCCAAACCCTAGTTTATAAAAATATATATTTTAGATGTATATGTCATGATGTGGGTCATATTAAGAGATCATGACTTAACAAGATTCCAACAAAAACATATGTAAAAAAATCGTAAGAGAAAATTACAAATGGATATAGATGAGGATGGTTTTTAACTTCAAAAAAATAGGTCTAGGTATATGAAAGTAAATAAATAGAGGATACTAGTAAGGAAAAATATCAGAATAAATGCCAATTATTTTAAGGCCTTTTCAAAAGTAGATCAAAGCTTAGAGGATATGGTACAACAAGATCAAAATATTGACAAGGAACTGCCTATTCAGTATGATCTTGTTTTAGGGATGAACATTCCCACTGAACCTAAAAAATGTGGCTCATGAGATTTTGAAGACTCTCTTGAATTTCCATGTACCATTCAATAGAAAGAAAGTGATAGAGAAATTAAAGTGTTAGATGTTAATACCTATACCATTAATAAGCAAATACCAAAAAATGAGTAGGACAAGTCAAAAGCTTCCATAGCAGAACCAAGAGAGGATAAATCTAATGGAAAGGAAAGTTGTGAAAGAATATTGAGGAATAGAATAATAAGAGTTTTTCCTCTTACAAGAAAGGTAAAAATAGAAAAACCCTCAAGTTATCAAGTGAGAGATAGGGAAACAAGAGCAAACATAGACAAAGGAAAACAATCTATGTTGGTTAAAATTCTATTTACCAAACAACAAAATAATATTGGTAATTTATTGGTGGGGATAGTTGCCCCTAATGATACATGATTACCATATTATGGAATTTAAGGGGTGCTAATGTTCCCTCAAATCATAGGTGTATATGGGATATATATTTAGATAATTAGCTTAATATTATTTTTATCCAGGAAACTAAAATGACAAAGGAATAAGTTTCCAAAACTATGAAAGTAGTAGGAGCAAGTGACCCAGGTTCAATCCCCATGGCATATGTGTATAAGAAGTATTATTTCAAAAAAAAATATGTGAATGATATTATTGTGAATTCTAAAGGAGCAGTATGGGGAACTCTAACATGTTGAAATCATATTAGAATATCCTATGCAAACATTCATAAAACTAGGCATTGAATAACATATTTAGTCACATGCTACTTTACAGATATTTGTTTCATCCTTATCAATGTCTATGGACCTACAATTCAGTCAAGTAGATTAGAAGTATGAATTGATATTGAAGCCTTTATGAGAAGTAAATACTAAGAAACTCAATTCATTATTGTAGGATATTTTAATGCCATAACCAAGCTAGATGATTTTTTTGGATAGAAAAATAACCTAAAGTATGAGATATTTCTTAGCTTTTATTCAAAATAATAATCTATGGGAGGTTGGATTTGAAGAGGATAACTATACATGGACAAAAAATAGGAGATCCAAAAACTTAATAGTAAAATAAATAGATAAATGCATGCTCTCATATCATTAGCTAGATGAAGGAACTTGTGCTAAAGTTAATATCTTGATAAGGATTGTTTTAGATCACTAGCCAATAAGAATTAAAATTGTGGTAAGAGAATTAAAAAATATCATATTTTAAATATGAGCAGATATGGGAAGAGCATCCTCAATTAGCTGATATGATAGCATAAATGTGGAATTCTTTACGAAATGGTGGGTTGTATACACTTCCAAAACAAATTAAAACAATGAAATCTAGATTAAAAGAATGGACCAATAACACTTTTGGAAATATTTGTTAGAAGAAAAAAGAATTTAAAGAGAAATTTTAAAAATTCCAAAAAGGTGAGCATAATAATCCAACCTCGAAGGAAAGAGAGTTGCTTAGTGAAAATCATAATATTTGAAGGCAAAAAAAAAATTAGGTTAAAATTGAGATAGGCTTGTTTTTTTTTTACAATAAAAAAGGCTATGAATTTATTAAACTTGAGAAGATATGTTGCAAAACTTGTATTATTAAACATGAACCATTCACTAATATGCAAAAATATCAAATCATTATCCACAATACATTATCCACAATAACAATCCACAAATGAGAGAGAGATAGATAATACCCTTAAGGTAGGGAAACACCAATAATAATCCTTAAGGAAGGAATAACTCCACAAGATCTCCCAAGATGAGAGGCCACCTCGTGGGCACGACGATTACATAAGATTCTTCTTCAATGATATGAATCCTTACAATGACAAATATCTCTTATTTATATATCCATATTCTTATTCTACTTTGGAGAGCCTACTACTAATATTATATTATATTATAATATAATATAATATTATAATACAATCAACCTTGGGTTATGTGTGGCCCATGCCAACCCTTATACAATATAATAATATATCCTCAAATATCTATTCCTAGGTACCCTACCATGCCACCCTCCTTACAAATGTTTCGTCCTCGAAACATATGAAGAAACCTGATAGTATGATTTGCTAAGAAATGTTAGCAATTGGTACCAATATCGATCATCCATCCATCCAAGTGAAACCCGATGATGCTGGTACACCATTTTGTTACTTGAGTATCCAAATCTACTTCGTTGGCTCCACGCTTTTGCTGCTATATTTTGATAACTTGAATGATGGGTCCACTTGTTCCTTGATGCTGATGAACCATGCTGAAAACCATGATCACTATGCTTTATTTGCCAAACACTGCCATAGTTGGTGCCCTTCTGATTACATGTAGAACCATAATATTGTGGCCTTGAACCATGCCTCCAATATTGTTTCCGCTCATGGTGGTGTGGATGGCGATATGGTGCAACCTTTACTTGATGTTCTACCTTCTTTGACTTTTCAACCTTTGGCTTCATTGTTTTAAATTCTTCTACACCTTGTTCTTTCATGTTATCTTTGTTTGGTGTGTCTTTGTGCTCTTCTATCAAATATTCCTTGGACTCTATTGCTGCTATCACCTTATTGGATTCTATTTCATGTTATTCAATTTGTTCTTCTACAACCACTTCTTGATTTTCCTTGTATCCTTGTTCCTCAAGCTGAGAAATATCCTGCAATGTTATTTCCATTGAATTAGTTACTGCTACTTGTTTCATGGACTCTGTTGCTACTATCGCCTTCTTGGATTCTATTTCATGTTCTTCAATTTGTTCTTCTACAACCACTTCTTGATTTTACTTGTATCCTTGCTCCTCAAGCTGAGAAATATCCTGCAATGTTATTTCCACTGAATTAGTTACTGCTACTTCTTTCATGGACTCTGTTGCTACTATCGCCTTCTTGGATTCTGTTTCATGTTCTTCAATTTGTTCTTCTACAACCACTTCTTGATTTTACTTGTATCCTTGCTCCTCAAGCTGAGAAATATCCTGCAATGTTATCTTCTTTTTTTGTACCATAACTTCATAAACTTCTTTTGCACATTAATGTTAACAAGTACCCAAAGAATCTAACCAAGGATAACCAAGAACAATATCCTCATCATCCATCTCAATAGCATAGAAATCTGAATGTAAAACATATTTATCCATGGTGATCTTCAAATCTTCAAAAATTTGAACATTCTCACCCTCTAGCTGTATGTCCTTAATTTTTGTTGCTTGAACTTGCAACTTCTTAGCCAAAGCAATATTAATAAAATTATATCTGCTACCAAGGTCAATGGAAATAATAACCTGTTCCTTTTGAATGCTTCCATGAACCTTCAAAATAGACTTTTTAGATTTAAACAAATTCCTTTGTCCATTTTCTAATTTATCTTCCACCAAAGGTATGGTTTCCTCTGTCTGCATATTGACATATTTTTTATCTTCCCTAACCTTTTCCTCTTTCTTCTTGAGTAATTTTATTTCTTTTTCATAGTCATCGATCAAATCCATTAGGCGATCTACATAATATGGGTCCCATTTACTCAAGAATGCATGCTTCACTTCCTCCAAAGTGTATTCATTATTTGTTTCTTGACAAAAATTTATCCACCAAGACAAAGCTTTCCCTTGAAGAGATAAATTAAGGAAGGATTTCCAATAAGGATTATTATGATGTCGATAGACAAACTTTTTCCACCATTCCATAGCATCAATATCATCTTCTCCAGAAAAACTTTGGAGTGCCATTGTGCATGCCCTAATGCAACTAGGGTTTTTTTATAATAAATATCATGCCCTAATGCAAACTAGGGTTTTATGGAAAAAAATATCTTCCCACCAAGTTGAAGCTAAAAATCCCATAGACAACTACATCTACAATTTTTCTTCCAAACAAAATAAAGTGCAACTGATTTGCTTACCCGGACTAAACAAATTGTCTTTTGAAAAATTCACGACTTGAAAATTCGTCACCACCCTTGTTCCAGATGGCTGAATTCAGAAGGTTGTATCTACCTCAATACTACTAGGATTCCTTCATATGACCACTCATTTTAAAGCTCTTCAAATGCTGCACAATTTGATCCAAGAATCACCTCAATCGGATTAACTGTTGCAAAGATATGGCTTCTGAAAGATGAGACGTTTTTCCAGAAAAAATCTGCGAAATTTGTCACTATCCTTGTTTTGGATGACTAAATTCAAAAGGTTGTATCTCCCTCAATACTACTCGTATTCCTTCATATGACCACTCATTTTAAAGCTCTTCAAATTCTGCACAATCTGATCCAAGAATCGCTTGAATCAGATAAACTTGCACAAAGATATGGCTCCTGAAAGATGAGACATTTTTTCCCCAAAAAAAATTTGCCCTAATTCTAGGGTTTCACACAAAAATCCCCACTTTGCCAAAATCGTTGCTCTGATACCACTTGTTGCAAAACTTGTATTATTAAACATGAACCATTCACCAATATGCAGAAATATCAAATCATTCATCCATAATACATTATCCACAATAACAATCCACAAATGAGAGAGAGATAGATAATACCCTTAAGGTAGGGAAACACCAATAATAATCCTTAAGGAATAACTCCACAAGATCTCCCAAGATGAGAGGCCACTTCGTGGGCACGACGATTACATAAGATTCTTCTTCAATGATATGAATCCTTACAATGAAAAATATCTCTTCTTTATATATCCATATTCTTATTCTACTTTGGAGAGCCTACTACTAATATTATATTATATTATAATATAATATAATATTATAATACAATCAACCTTGGGTTATGTGTGGCCCATGCCAACCCTTATACAATATAATAATATATCCTCAAATATCTATTCCTAGGTACCCTACCAAGATATTACAATACTTACAATAGTTGACCATAAGCAAAGGTAACTAGGGCCGCAATCAGCTTACCCATGAAGCCGATAATGTTTGGCCACAAATCTAGATAAAAAAATTATAAAACTCTAAAATACTTGGAACAAAAACAACTACAACACACACGAGAAGCTAGCAATTCCTCAACTCACAACATATATAGAAACAAAGATACTGGAAACCTCACAGTCAACTCTTTCCTCCAAAAAACTACACTCTATCCCTGAACAACAAAGGACACCAAATAGCCTAACTAACTAAGTGAACAAAGTTCTAGATAGTGATTCTTTATTTTTCAATGATCAATTAGAGCACTGGTAAATTTGTAGATTTTTGATAGTTAAGTGCGTGACTGTCTTTGCTAATTGATCTACATCTAAATTAAACTCCCTATAAACATGATAGATCTGGAAGGACTTAAAGAACTTTGTCAATCTAATCACTTCCTCTTTCATGTCTTAAAGGACCAAATAATTTTTTCACAATTTCCCTAAGGATTCTATGATTAACTTGGAGTCACCCTTGACAAAAATATCTGTGATATTTTCTTGCAAAGCAATTTTTAATCCTCTCAATAGAGCTGTCATTTTTGCATAGTTTTTTGTGTTCAACCCTAATCCTTTAGAAAAGCAAATAATATTTTCATGTAGGGGCCATTCTAATTTCCCCTCTACTCCTGCTCTGATTGGATTTCCAAGAGAAGATCCATAAAAATAGAAGGTCACCACAGATTCTTCTATGGTGTTAATACCTATTGTTTGTCTTGGAGTAGATTGTTTTAAATTCAAACCAAAGACCTTCAAAATTTATTTTTGCTCCCTAGAACAGTGTGCAATTACTAGTACTTTATTTATAAATAAAATAGTAGCCTATTCACTTACAAATTTGATTAAATTTACCCATATTATTCCTGAGTTTATGATCTGATCTCTAAAGTATTTATCATTTCAAGCCTTCCATAACTGCCACATAAAGCAAAAAGCCATAGAACTGTATAGTTCTTTGATCAGTAAGTAGTTAGTCATTTGATTCAACATCTCTATAACATCCATAAAGTAATTTAACTCCTGAGCAAGGCATTTAAAGAGCTTTATCAACTTGTTTTATAAATCTTCTAACACTGAACAATTAAATATAGATGATTTAGAGTTTCTCCTTCTCTTTCACAAAGGTGACATATGTTTGGACCAATCACACCCCTTTTTTTTAGATTATAAGTTGTTAGAATCACACCATGAGCCACCAACCATACTAAAATCTATATTTTTAAAACCACTTTGGATTTCCAGACATGCTCCATTGGCACCTCTAGGGAATTATCTTGGTTGTCCTGAGCAGTTAAGAACATGTACACAAATTTTACTGATAGATTCACTGGCCTTTTATTCTCTTTCCATGCTGGATAAAAATTCTCCTGCTTTCCAAGTGCTCTTTTAGACAGTTAAAATCATCTTTCAAATGTTTTGGATAGAGGTTTTCCAAATCTATTTTAAAGACACAAACTCTCCACCCTGTTATTTGGGTCATTTTCATAAAGAAATTCTTGACTTTGTAAATGTTTTGCATTAAGAAATGAGCCTTAATTTTATTAATATCTGTAAATATTTCTAGGAATTTGGACTCAGCCAAGGACTGGGTGAAAATATTTAAATTACCTTCTTTCACTACCCAAGTCAGATTCTCCTTAATGATCTTCAACCCTATCAAGATGTTTGACAAAATTTTGGTACCTCTCTATTCTGGATTGAGGTTCAAAAGAACATATTTTGGTATACCTCCACCACAATATTTCTTCAATAAAATTTTGGCCTAAGGAGCCTCATATTTGAGCAAAATTCTCCAATAAGGTTTAGTGGCTAAAGATTGGCCAACTTTGTCAAGTTGTCTTATACCTAGACCTCCATACTTTTTGGGTCTACAGATCTTAAAACAATTCACAAGGTGAAATTTATTCCTAATAGTTTTGCCTCAAAACCAAAGAAGATTTTTGAATTATTTTTTCCATTTCACTTATTATAGTCTTAGGAGCTAAAAGTAAGGACATCCAATTAATCAGGATTGTAGACAAAGTTGCCAAAATCAACATTCTTTTACCTATCAAGTTTAAAATTTGATTTTCCCAACTACCTATTGTTATTTTAACTTTGTATACAAGGCAAAAATAGTCCATACATTTATTTTTGTGAGTCATTATAGGAATGCCAAGATAATTGATTGCAGAATTGTCTTCTCCTTCTTGGAATTATAGAATTTTGCAAATTTTCCTCTTCGAATGGAGTTGTGTATTGAGGAAAAAAATGATACTTTTTTCTTTATTTATCACACTCCCAGAATCTGAAGTGAAATATATCAGAATGTTTTGGATAACCTTGGTTTTTTGAATGGTAGCTAAACCCATTAACAATGTGTCATCTGCAAAGAGGAGATGAGAAGTTGCTTTTGCATTGGTAGTATCACTTAAGCCCTAAAAATTGTGCTTTTCCTGACTTAATTGGAAGGATCTACTCAGCCCTTCTGATACTAAAGTGAACAAAAAGGATGATACAGAGCATCATTGATGAATACCCCTTGATGTATCAAAGAAGGAGGATTGGCCCCCATTATTAGAACAACAACATTTGGATTTTGTATGCATCCTTGCACCTAGTTTGTTCATATATCATTAAATCCCATTTTATTTAACACCTTGCTTATAAATTGCCTATCCAACCTATCATAAGCATTAGAGAGGTCCACCTTGATTGTCATGGATCTGTTTTTATTTATCACTGCAAAAATATAGGCTTGGTTAAAAGGAGATAAAACATAGTTTTTTCATAGGATGTCAATAGTAAAGAGATCAACATCCATAATTAGTAGAAGGGTTTAGATTTAAGACCATAGTGAAATTAGAAAGGAGGTAAGTTTTTTATACCTGCATATTCTAGGATTGAAGGATTTTGGAGTTCTTAATGATAAACTACTATAAGAAGTACCTTTAGTTATAACAGATGAAGACAATAAAAAACTAGTGGAGCCTATTACTCTAGAATAAGTTGATTTAGTTATTTTATCTTTTGATAAGGATAAATCCCTAGGTCCAAATGGGATCTCTACAATATTCTATCAACATAATTGGAATATATTGGAGGATTATTTATGTTGAATAATATGACATTATTTGGTTCTATACTAAAGTACCCCCATGGTACCATTGTATATATGCATGTATTAGATTTGAGTGAGAGTTATTAGTTTAGGGTGTGTGATTTGTATTTCCTCTAAAGCATGTTTTAATGTGAAGGATGAGTGCAAGTATCATGTAATAAAGTGTGCAAGTGTGTAATATGTAAGAGTGTGCAATGTGTCATATAGGTAAGTCAAGATTCAAGTGTGTATGTGTCAAGTATACAAGTGAAGATGTAAAGTCAAGAGACATGAGAGGTTTTCTTATGTGTGGAATATGAAAGGATGCATCTCTTAGATATGTGAGGAGAGCAATAGTCAAGTATTGAAAATTCACTTTCAAAGGTTATATTATGGAGATAAAGCTTTATGTATTGTAATCAATCAAGAAATATTGAAGAAAATGGTAACATTGAGCTTGTATATTTGCTTTGTCGTTTTATGAATGTTATATTTACTGATATTGATATATTCTAATATTGAGCCTTAATATGATTTATATTAAGATCCTGGATATTGGGACTTGTGATTAATCTAGCTAAAAACCATCAATAGTATCAGAGCCACAAGTCCTCACATTGTATGAAAAGAATTTGAAGGTATAAAATTGAATATTATTGGATAAAAGCTAGCACTAGAAGTACTAGTATGAATTTAGAGTGAATATTTAAAGTTTGTTGAAAAATAAATTTGAAATGCTAGCATCAAAGTTGTATTGTAGTGTGAGTTCAAATATTAAGAAAAGGAGAATATTTGGAGGAGTCAATGAGGAGAACATAGGCCAAAAAAGTAGAGCATTGGAAAAATTACTTAATATGGGTTATACAGTTGAAATATATTATATTATTTGGTACATTCTAATGTACCACCTTGGGTATATATTTATATTAGGATAGTTTCCTAGATTAGAGTGTGAGTATTTACTTTATGCAATGTATTTTTTTGATAATATGGTAGAAGGGGTTAAGAAAGGATCCTGAATATTTTACAAGGGGATTTTGAGAAGGATCCCCAAATTCGAACAAGGCCAAAAGACAAGTAGACTTCCCTAGGGATAAAAAAACCAATAACCGGCATATCTAGATCATAGAACCAACAACCAAAAGAGAACCTGCCAAAAAACTTTATGAAATGTAATAAATTCACAAGTGTGAAAAGTATTTTGGTAATGTAAATGTGCATAATAGTCCATGTGCACATGATTCCATAGAATATGAAGATGAAGAGTCTCTAGAATAGTGAAGGTCAAGGGTGCTCCATATGAAGAGTCATATTACATTATATATGCATCTATGTGTGTGTGTACGAAATATGTATTGTAGTTAGAGAGTATATGTCAGTATGGGTACTCGAGATCTTGATTCAATGGAGATATAATATTTGTGAGTATTTGTTAATGGCAATTCTATGAGTTATTGTTGAAATTATTTATAAGTTTTATATTATTTATAATATAGCCATTATCTTATATTTCATATTGTAAGTTTATTTTAGATAACAATATCTTCAAACAAGGATATATTTCATATTCTAGCAATTATTTTATATTATAGCAATATAGCCAAAGGTAGAACTAGTATAATAGAGGATAAAAATGAAAGCCTACAAAGCACAAATGAGAAAATTTGAAGGAAGAGGAAGTGCAAAGAGAAATTTATGAAGTGTGAAGGTGGTAGCTACCTAAAAGTATAAGTGAAAGTTCCTGGAGAGGAGCAGTCTCCTCAAATTCAATCATGAAGGAGAAAGGTTTGGAAATGTTTGAATGTTATTCACTTATGAGTAATCATTTACCCTATCACATATAACATGCCCTATCAAGTCTGACATACCTTAACAAGTATGATGTATACTCACAAGTCTAATGAGTTTTGTGAAGGCTAAGCATAGAGAAAAAAGGATGTAAGGATTTCAATTAAAGTTTTGGGCAAAAAAATTTTTGTTGAGCGCTTAATTTTTTAGGAGTTATACGGGGTAAATTTAAATACTCATTTGATTGATGATTTAGGAGAAATAAGGTAAATATTGAATTAAATAATGAATGCATGATGTTAATGGGAGTTATAAGTAGATAAATTTGAATTTTGGAGACATTAGGATTGATTAATTGAATTTGATAATTGGTTAGAAAAATGATTATTTGATTGAAGATTTTTTTTTTGTTGGAGAATAAGGGGTTGTACTTAGTCCCCCCATCCTTGAAAAATCACAACTCTCTCCTTCAGATATTTAGAGTCTATAAACAAATTCAATTCTCATCTTAATTGAGTTGTTATAGCTAAATACCTACATTTTTCACAAAAAGTCTAAATTCTTGATTTTCATTTTTTGGATCTTTTTCAAATTTTTGTGTGAAGATAAATATTCCATAATTCACCATCCTTCTTGAATTTTTTCTATAACAACTTTCAAAATACCAAAAATCCACCTCTATTGCCTATGCATTACATCTTAGTAGAGTAATATTTCCAAAACATCGCACTATCATAGTATGCTTTACCAAATATGGATTGTTAGTTTTCTTCTTGAAGCACAAGTGAAACCATAAAAATTATAATAGATTGTTTATATAAAAATACAATAATGTTATAAAATAAACTAGATATTACTAATGGAAAACATTAAATTTAATCTTAATCATTATTTTATTTAGGTAGTCGATATTTTCTTTTCAACTTCAACTAAACTTACTACTTCCTCTAACCATGGAAAAGAGAATTTAACTTCATAATCCTCAATAAAATCCCTATATTGGCTAGCCTATCTGTACATTTGTTTCCTTCCCTTAACGTATGTGTAAACCTAACTTCTTCAAACTCTTTAGCAAGATATTGAATTTCCACAATTATTTCTTTTTGCAGAATTTGTTTTTGAATGCAAAATTTATTGATTAATTTTGTGAATATTTTTGAAAGAATTTGTGGGAGTTATAAGAATATTGAAAATGAAATTAGAATTATTAAATGAGTTCAATTATTTCAAATATTTTTTTTTGAATCACAGCTTTTGAAAGGATCAAATTTGGCATCATGGAAAAACAAAATTAATTTGATTCTCATTGTTGAGAAACTTTGGAATATAGTGAATGCAATGAAGGACAAACTAGAAAAAGAAAGAGAAAAATATAAATTTGAATAAAGTGAATAAAAAACCCTTAAGTTGATTACATTTGGGATAATTAATGAAATCCATACGTACAAAAGTGAAGGAGAGACTTCAAAAGATGCTTGGAAAAAATATTCAAAACATTTGAAGGAAAGAACAAAGCAACTATATTGCATTTTTAGTCACAATTGTATTCATTAAAGGTTAATAGTGGAGAGAGTATAGAATTTTTTTTTAAAGAATAGTAGATTTAAAGGCTAAGTTATTAACTCTGGGAGAAAATTAGAGGATAAAATTCTTGTTTAGGTTACATTAAGAACACTTTTAAAAACTTACAAAAATTTAGTCACTTCACTTCAAAAGCTAAATAAGAAAATAACCTTTGATGAATTAGTCAATGTTCTTAAAGAGTATGAAATGAAAAATTTAGTTAAGGATGAAATGATGAATAATGCTTTGATACCAAAGGAAAATATACCAAATAACATTGTAGCATCATCACAGTATTAGCCTAAATGAAATAGAGACATTGTCACATATGCAATAAAAAAGGTCATACTACAAACTTTTGTAGATATAATTATTTGAATCGGAGAAATCAAATGAATAGACATTTTCAAAAAAATTAGACAATGCAATATCAACCTCGGTATCAATATTCATAGCAACAATGATCAAGAGAAAATAATCAAATGGGTAATTTAGTTTAGGAAGCTCAAGAGGTTCAAGAGAAAGAAGAAGTTGAAGAAAATGAAATTAGAGCCCTTACAACAAGAATTGTAGAGACAACATATGAAGATCATATTGAATAAAATAATGAAAGTATAATTCATTCAAATATTTATTATGGTACTGATATTTCAGATGATAAAATAAAAGCAACAAAAAGTAAGACAATAGAAACAATTTAAAGGTACAAATTAAAATCTAGATTATTCGAGAAATGTAATCTTTGTGGTAGAACTAAACCAAAAACCAAATAATGTAATACAAGAGGTGTCAGAGAATATTATATTTTTTGTACTATGCTAAAGTACCCCATGGTACAATTGTACATATGTAAATATTAAATTATAGTGTGAGTTATTAGTTTAGGCTATGTGATTTATATTCCCCCTAGAGTATGTATTAATGAATAGGATGAGTGCAAGTGTCATGTAATAATGTGTGCAAGTGTATAATATGTAAGAGCGTGCAATGTTTCATATAGGTAAGTCAAAATTCAAGTGTGTATGTGTCAGGTGAAGATGTAAAGTTAAGAGGCATGAGAGGTTTATCTTGTGTGGAATAGGAAACGATGCATCTCCTCGATATGTAAGGAGAACAATAGTCAAGTATTGAATAGTCACCTTCAAAGGTTATATTATGGAGACAAAGCTCCATGTATTACAATCAATCAAGAAATATTGAAGAAAAATGTAGTAAAGAGCTTGTATATTTGCTCAATAATAGTGTGAGTATTATTCTGAAATATTATTATTTCATGACTGATATTGTTATTTCATGAGTGTTGTATTCAATGATATTTATATTACTCTGTGAGTAAGCCTTTATATGATTTATATTAAGATCATGTATATTGGTACACGTGATTAATTTGGCTAAAAAAACATTACTTTATTGGTGGTAGTGGAACAATATAGGGTAAAAAAATACATACCTTATAAAATAAATGCAACATATCTTACATTGATTCCAAAAAATAAGGATGCAAAATTGTTTGATTCATTTAGGCCCATAAGCCTATGTAATATGGCATATAAGATAATATCCAAAGTGATGGCAAATCTGTTAAGACTATTGTTAGATAAAATATTTTAGAAGAGCAAGGAGGATTTGAATGGTAGAAAAATTTTGTATGAGATCATAGTAGCACACGAAGTTATGCATTCAAAAGGTTCAAGAAAGGAGAGAGCAATTATCTTAAAATGTGATATGAGTAAAGCCTATGATAGGGTTAAATGTAATTTTTTTGCAATATTAAAAAGTTTATATTTGGGAAGAAATGGGTCATATGGATTAAATATTGCCCCTACAATATCATTTTCAATGTTGGTCAATGGGTTAGTAACAAAATAATTTAAATCCAAGAGAGGTCTTAGATAGGGAGACCTTTTATCACCTTTAATGTTCATTATTATGGTAGAGGTGTTGGATGGGAACTTGAAGAAGGCTAACAAATATGGGATAATAAGTGGACTTAAGACTATTAAAAACATTGATAACATCACCCATAAATAGTTTGGAGGTGATACAACTATTTTTGGGAGGGTAGGGATAAACGAGGCCAAAGCTTTGAATAAATTATTAAAGGAATATGAAAAGTGTCCAAGCAAAAATTTACTAGGAAAAAATCCAAAATTTACTTCCTAAACACTCCAGTTAGAATCAAAGCAAAGATATATAGGTTACTTCAAATAGAGGAGGAAAAGTTCCCAACAACTTATCTAGGGAATAATATAGTTATAAGTAAAGTTTAGAATAAACTACTAGCATAGAAAGATATATGGTTATCATTAGTAGCAAGAGTGCAGCTAATTGAATCAGCCTTACAAGCCATTCCAACATATTATGTGCCCTTATATACTATGCCAAAATTGATATAAGCAAGTTAAATACATATTATGCGGTCATTTTTATGTTCAATATTACATGATAAAATGAATTTTCCTTTGAATTGAGCAATGTGTGTGATGATAAAAATAAGGGAGGTCTTAGTTTAAGAGTTCTTATGAATGCAAACTTAGCTCTTAGGGGAAAATTAATGTAGAGATTGTACATAGAGAGTCAAAGACAATGGGAAATTTTTTTTCTAAGTAAATTGAGCCCAATGACTTGAGCTTAATATTTAATGGTTTCTCACTACTAGATGTTTTACACTATGGAATGGTTCAAAAAAATCAATTATTTTAGTGATTGAAGGTCTAATATGCGTGGTGGGACCAAGAGAAAGTTTTTCTATTTGGATGGATACTTGGTGTAATAAAAAACCACTCAATCTAGATCCAATTTTGAAACCATGGATGATATTAATTCAATATAGATATGGTGATAGGGTTTCAAATATTATGTACAAGGATGAGGAAGAAATATAAAAATGGAAATAAGTTTTTTTAACAAGCATACAAGACATTTATGCTAGAGGCAGTTGAATAAAAATATAACAACAATGATTATTTTGAGGGGAGCTAAGGATAAGCTCATTTGGGGGTTGAATAACTTAGGATAATACACAACAAGAAGCGTATATAATGTAAAGTACCGACAAAATGGGAATACTACAAGAATTTGGAGTGATATTTGGAATATCTGAAGCATTCCTAAAGTTAAAATGTTGGTTTATATAGTAGGTCATAGGAATTGTATCCTCGGATAACCTTATGAAAAGGAGTTTTCATGGTCCATCACAATGTGTTCTATGTAAAAATGAGGATGAGAGTATAGACCATCTCTTGGCACATTGTTAAATAGTTTTGAAACTATGGAAATGTATTCTTAAAATAATTGGTAAATGCATGGTGATGAATGACATAATTGAATAATATTTAAAGCAATGGTATTGCACTTTTAAAAGTGAGGCTTTACAAACAATTTAGGATATGTCAAAAGATACAATACTTTGGACTATATGGTTAGAATTATATAGAAGAATATTTAAAGGAAAGGAAAGTATTTTAGAGGTAATGAAAAGGAATATTATTTTATCCATAAAGGAGTATAAACCAACCTATCAACTCACCCAATCCCTAATCTTGAAATAGAGAGCCTTGATAGATGGAGTCAAGTCATAAAATAGAATTATGATGTTGGGTATAAGAAAAACAAAAAGAATATAAATAATATAAAGTGGAAACCACCAAAAGTGCAGTTGGTCAAATTGAATTTTGATGGAGCATCTAAAGGGAAATATAATACCAGCAGCAACAGGAGGAGGAATAATAAAAAATAATAGGGGGGATATTTTATCTCATTATGCTTTTAATAGTAAATTTAAGATAAATAATGAAGCTAAAGCTTGGGCAGATTTAGAAGGATTAAAAATATACAAAAAAATAAAATTGAATAGATTATGAATGGAAGGTGATTCATTTATAGTAATAAATACAAATTTGAGAAAAGCAAAGGCTCCATGGAACATACAAGAGATAATTATGGAAATACAAGACCTTGCTATAGAGTTTGAAGAAATAAGATTTATGCATATGTTAACGGAAGGAAAAAAATGTGCAAATAGGCTAGGATATAGAGGGGTTTTAATTGAGGATCATGAAGTTAAATGCTCCTTTCCATGGTTAGGAAGTAGTAGTTTAACTGAAGCTAACAAGAAAATGTTGATTGACTGAATCAAATAATCATTAAGATTTAGTTTTAATGTTTCACATTAGTAATATTTGCTTTATTTTGTAATGTTAATGTGTTCTCATAAAAAATATTTATTACAATCCTTGTGGTTACACTTGTTCTTCATGAAGGAGACTAACAATATAGATTTGGTAAAAGCAGACTAAGATAGAGCAGATTTTTGGAAATATTACTCTATTAAGATGTAATGCATAGACAATAAAGGTAGATGTTTGGTATTGTGAAGGTTTTTGTAGGAAATATCAAGAAGAAGGATGTTGAATTTTAGAATATTTGCATTCACACAAAAAATGGAGAAGACCAAAAAATAAAAATTAAGAATTCATACTTTTTATGAAGAATGATGTAGGTATATAGCTATAGCATCTCAATTGATATTATAATTGAATTTATTTGTAAAATATCAAGCTCTGAAGAAGGTATTTGTGATTTGTCAAGGGTAGGGGACCCAAGCATAGTTCCTTGTTCTCTAGCAATTGTTTTTGAACTAGTATCATTGTCTCTCTTGAAAAATATTTTCAAGCATGGTGCTCATAATGGTAACACACTTGGTCAACATAGCATCCTTCCATTCTATATGGACCTTGGATGGGGAATAGATGAAAGAATATCTAGAATCATTAACCTTTGGAATTAAAGACTAAGAGGGAGCCTTTTGATGATGCTTGTGAGAGAGAGAATGGGATAAGAATCTTGAAGGAGGATCTAAACTCATTTAAGGTGTTGTATGAATCATGGAAGACTATGGTATATGTTGTAGGGGAATAATGTAAAAAACCATAACTGAAGCATCCAAATCAAACTCATCATTGATCTCAATATCCATCATGATCATATGGGGCTTGGAAGGATCAAACTCATTTGTCCTGGAATTCAAAATTGAAGGTGTTGGAGATGGTACCACTGAAAGAGGATGTAAATTGAAAGAATGTATCGCTCCAAATTTTTTGCATCCCTACCTTCAGGCTATAGGATCCATGCCCGGAAGGAGGATGGGAAAAGGATGATGCGGTACCTTGGACGAGAGGACTTTGCAAAGGTATCGCCTCTCAAGGGAGGTGTATTTTGGTGATTTTTCGATGGATGGTGGGTTCACCAGGAAACATTTAATGGCAGTTTCCATGCCTAGGTTTTTGAAATGTGTTTAATGAGTTCGTTTTAACCTTAAACATTCATCCTAGGTTTGGCCGAATACATGAGAAGATAAAGAAGTTGTAACAACTAGAATGGTGCTAATAGAATATTTTATGGAGTATCAAGAACCATTAAGGAAACTAGAGAAGGATCTTCAGCTAAAAGATCAAGAAGACAAAGAAGTTGTTGGAATAACCTCATCAAAAACCATATCTCGATAAATGAGAACATCCTTTAGTGCCTCCTTTAAAATATTGTTGGTTATATGGGCCCATGCTATGGATCCAAATATACAAAATTGAAACACATTAGGCTTATCATCTATAAATATCTCAAGAGGAGTCATACCTCCAATAAATTGAGTTGAACTCTGATTAATGATATGTAACATGCTTATCCTAAATTTTGAGGTCCATCACCTTAGAATGCAACATGCATCTAGATATTTTTATAACCTTCTTCCTCTTAGCTATCCCATTTTTCTCTAGGGTATAATGGAAAAACCTCTTAAAGGTAATGTTGTCTAGCTTGTCAAGCTAATAATTTAATTATCAATCTAGGTCAATATGATTTAAAGAACAGACAACCCCATATAGATTTTTACAAGATAATAATTAGCTTACTTAGTTCATTTCCTTAATATCAGGTTACAGAGAAATAAAATATTTAAATGTAATATGAATTGATTTAATATATATGAAATCTAACCTAGTGTGGATCCACGTGCAGCTAATTATGATTTAACTATTTACTTTAGAAATAAATAATGCAGATTAATTTCTTATTAATTCTACTTTATACTAATCTACTCCTATTCTATTGCAGGAGCGGGAGAGTAGGGACTGGTCTTCTGGAAGTGGGTCCTACCTTCGAAAATATCAGTATATTCTCTTCTCCTCTACACTATTTTTACTTCAGTAACTACTTATTTCATCTAACCTATTCTAACTATTAATTACTCATTGATTGTAGGAAAATAAAGGTACTACAGACAAAAATAAATCATTACAAAAAACAACATAACATTGCAAGAGAAATGGAAAAATAATACTATTTTATTGTTGGAATTCGATAGAGATTACAACTATAGTGCGACTTATTCAACTTTCATTACAGAATAATCGATGGATAAGAGAGAGAGAGAGAGAGAGAGAGAGAGAGAGAGAGAGAGAGAGAGAGAGAGAGAGAGAGAGAGAGAGAGAGAGAGAGAGAGAGAGAGTAGTGAGGAAAAGCAAGGACCTTTTCAATGGCCTCCCTATTGTAACTTATACAATAATGTTCAAAGAAGTCTTTTCCGTAACATACTCTATTTCTTTCCAACTAATCAAATCTAAATCCTAACCTTCAATCCTAACTACATACTAACAATTTTCTAAACAAATAGGATTTCATAACAAGATGAAAATTTGACTAATCAGCACAAACACATGCTAATGACTTATTCTAATCAAATACAACTTTATAACAAAATAGGACTTTGGACTAATCATCGTGAGCCCAAGTGGCAACCACTTAACAAATTATTAATTTAAGAGATAACAAGAATAATCTTGTGCCATATTCTCAAGGAAAGAGCATATGAGTTGGTGAAATAAGTCAGCAATTTAAATTCTTTTCAACTATTTTTTCTTAAATAAAAAATTAGTATGAATCGTAAAATGAAAAACTTACCGGATATAGGGTGAATTTTTTTTTCCACGTTGTCAATCGAATGGGTAACCGTGTCAAATTTGATCATGCTAGATTTTGATGTGGCAATAGGATTTAGTCAACTTTGACTCAACTCTTCCATAGCACTCTTTTTTGTAGATGCTTCAGTAACACCTCTCAGTAATACTTTGTCCACAGCCCTGTAGGTGTGCCATACGTCCAGTCAGTCTTTGTACTTCTACCTTTTGGTTTGACAACCAAAAATTTTATCCAAATCCATATTCATTTACCTAACAACATAGTAACTTGCACAAAATTCATGTAAAATATACACGTAAATAAATTTTATAATAATTAATCAATATGATGCATAAATGATAATATTAAAGTGAAATAATAAAAATAATTCATATCCATCCAGTTATAAAGGAATACATAAGTAAATCAGATACATATACTGTAACATTATGACACTCATCAAATGCCATGAAGAGTCAAGAAATTTGAAAATGCATTACTCACATACTCAACTGCTTTGTTTATCTTCAAGCACTTGATATTTCTACATGAACTAATTCCCCACAAGTTCTTTGAAGTTGAACTTCACAAAAGCCTTATCTTTCTTGTGAATAGTGTGCAACCATATGTATTGGCATAATTCATCAATGAAGGTAAGAAAGTACCTATGCCTAGAGGGAGATAATGTACCCATGGATCCACACATATCACTATAAATGAGTTCCAAGAGTTGTGTATCATGCTTAGTATCCTATTTTCGAAATGACTCTTGATTATGCTTACCTAAAACACACCAGTCACAAGAACCACTAGGAGGAGAAATAGAAGGAATCCTAATAGCCAACTCATGATGGCTTATATACCTTAATGACCCATAGCTAATATGACCAAGTCTATAATGCATAGATAAATTCATATACCTATGCTACCATAGCCAAAAAAATTTCTTCCAAGGAGTGAAAGGAGTCCATCGATCACCTAGCTTGTACATTTTATTGAACTCATAACAATACCCAATGGTAATTTTCTTGAAACCATCATAAATATCCATAACCACCCATTTATCTAGCCAAAATTCTACCTTCTTATTTGTATGGGTGTTATGATATATAGGAAAAGTATTGGGTCCCATATTAGGAACATGAAGTACCTCATCAAATGATAAAGAACCAACTCTTACCTCACTATAGCCAACCACCTGTAAAATAAGAATCATCCCTAATGATAATTTTTTTGTTCTTTGTCATGTGTTGAGTTTACCCTAAATCTATAATCCACTCACAAGAGGTTTACATAAGCCTATGATGTTTCACCATAATGATAATCCTCACCCTAAGCATAGAAGAGACTAGCATTAGCAAGCCCCTTTTTGGATAATTTCTCAATCTTCTTTATTTGTAGCTGATAAAATTCTACTTTTTCCTTCAATTTTTTAAAAGTGCAAACAAGCTTCTTAAAGGGCTTATTTTCTTTCTCACCTTGGTTTGGATTTTTTTTAACCTCTACCTTGATTACTTCCTTTGAATGAGCTTGAATTATGAAAGAACAACTCTTACACCTCTACCTTTGAGCCTAGTAATGAAGAAGGTACTTCAATACATCATCAAGGAAAGGAGAATTTGAGAAGTGAATATGAAACATCTCAAATACAATAACAACTGCCTCATGCACCTTAGATTTTGTTTAAAACAATATTGATAATCTCCATGTTTTTATTGCTACTATCATCAATCTCCTTCTTCTTGGTATCTCTTGAGGCATATTAGATATCATCTTCCCATTTAATGAATTAACTTATTTACCCATCAACAGTCTCAAAGAGCCTCATGCTCAAGGTAGGAAGCTCTAAATATACTAATCTATATAGAATTAATGTGATCACAAATATTTTAAAATTTATTAAGTATGTCCTTAGGATTAGTAATGTTGCTAACATGTGTCATAGATATTTTTAACATGGATATCTATCATACTAAGTACCTCATACTTCTTATCCTTGAACAATTGCTTCCTCTCATTAAAATAATTATATTGAGAGGCCTCATTCACATGTTTGATCAATCCCTTACTTTAGAGAATAGCTTCAATCTTGATTTTCTAAATCGTATAGGTTGGACCATTCAATAAGGGCACATGTTAATCCATAATGTTCTTTCTAAAAATAGTATCCTATGTAGTCGTGAATAGAAATAATACAAAGAGCTTGAAAAATTATATAATTTAAAAAAATGGGTTCGAAACACTTTTGTATGCAAAAGTTATGGCCTTTTGAAGTTTAACCCTAAATCCTAAAAAATGCATCCAAAACCTTTAAAAAAACAAAAGTACCTACAATAAATGGAATAGTACCACATATCACTAATTAACTAGTTGAGAAGGTTACAATTGGACACTGATTAGATAAATAAACATCAAATATTTTATTCCATGTATTGTTGTTCTGTGTGAGGGGGTGTAACTAGGATTCTAACTATGCAAGCCACTGAACTTGGTACTAATGAACTAGAGCATACTGCATGTCACTTTTTAGTGCCTTCTAAAATCTATAATTTTCCATGTCTATTACTAAATATGTGAGTGCTAAAACAAATGGTTTGATGAGTTGGTAAAATGAGATTGGTTGAACCCATTTTTATACCCCAAATTTAATTTTTGCTTAATTTTGTCTATCATATTGGCCTTTACCATGTCATCACGTATCACATTAGAAACTACCATGTCATTAGGTTAAAGATCACCATTGTCAAGTGTAACATCATTATCTATCACATCATTAGGTGTGACATCATAGCATGCCATATCACTAGGTATGACATCATCACATTCCACATAATCTACCATGTTAATGAGTGTTATATCATTATATGCTATATCATATATCATGTCATAAATAGGTGCCACATTAGCATGATTAATGCTAAAGAAGAGGGTGACATTATCATGTGACATGTCATCAACTAGTGTCATGTCCTAGATGTTGACATTATCAAGCTTATAAAATAGGTGGCATTGTCAAATTTACCAAAACTTTGGGCATGGGATTTGATCCTTGGATATCCTTAGCACCAAGTGATATGGTCCATTCCCATAGACACAACACTTTGGAAACTTATGCACATGATAAGGAGGGCACTTCCCTTAAAGAATGCCCTTAAGCTACCCAAATGAAGTGTCATTCCCTTTGACACATAAAACTGCCATCCATTTTCACCTTGCATGCCCTAATAGACTTATTTTGCAACCTATTTCCCTCTTTTATGAACTATTCCATGGAATATTTTGTTTTTAATTCAAAAATAGAGGAAAATGAGAAAAAAATGACCCAGTGAAACATGTACTTGAATGTGAAACAAGAAAAAGCATTGAACTAGGACCGCCCTAATATTTTTTATAAAATCCAACAATGTGATTCTTCCATATTAGTCATGATTTTTCCTACACAATATTTATCTTTAATTCAACCAATCATTTCATTCTCTCTTATCAATGTAGAAAAAAGTTACCAAACCATTTTATCAACTTTGTTAGGCAACTCAAAGGTATTTTCCATGCATGAAAGTTTACCCATGACTTATCTAGTATACAAGGGTTACCAAAACATATATATCCTCTTCTTTTATTCTTCAATGGTCATGGATGTTGTCCTCTAATTTGTGTTGCATCTAGACTAAAAAATTCAAATAATAAAAGGAAATGGATTTTTTTTGGAAAATCCATAAAAATAAATAAGGTTTTCAAAAAATCTAAAAGAACACAATCCAATAATTAGGGCATCCATCTGGTCAAACAAAAAAAAAGTAATGGATTGAGTTTCAAGAGAGGCAAAAGGAACCTTTTAGTAAAATATTCCTCTATAAAAAATATATTACAACCGTGAGATCTTAGGAATCTTAGTCCTCCTAGGGTTTTGATAAAATAACTCTTACAAGTTGTTAGCGACCCACAAAACTTATTATTATTGCTTCTAAACAATGTTATCCTTTGGAATCATTGTAGAAGATATATTGTTAAATACAAGCCCTCGAGTAATAGATATTTACATGATATCATACCACATTGGATTTTATAATAATACTTTTCTAGAAATAAATGGAGTCAAAACAATACCTAGATAAGCATAAATAACTCTTTGAAAGCCAACATATAAAAGGTGTCCTTAGACTCCTAAATATATCACTAAAGGAAATATAATTTCACTCTAACCAATAAAGAAATGGTTGGGAGAAAGGGGTATAAATTCCCAATTATAAGAGACACTAAATTCAATCTTAAAGAACTGACCTTCAGACTAAGTAATAAGATATTATAATACATTCACCTTTACAAGGTTTACAAGGGCCCAATAAAATAGTTTTAGCTCAACTGGTTAGATTACTCATATTTCAAGGAGACCAAGGTTTGAATCCTACCAACATGCATAATTTCTAGTCTTGTTGTAATACCACCATGTGGTCATGATGTAATACATGTGGGGCCTATTTCAATCCCATACAATCGATTCAAAAAACAAAAAAGTTTACAAGGGCCTAAAGGGCTATACAAAGAATATAATACAAATGTTAGTGATGACCTCATGTGAAACTTAACATTACATATTACAACATAAGTAAGGACCCTATAAAATGATTTTTCAAGAAATTAATAGGTTTTAATAATATCAAGTTTTTTTAATACAAGTATAAAATAAGTACTTATGAATGTAAGAATGCGTTGAAAAGAAATTGGAAGATGGTATGATTGTCTAGCAATTTCTATTTTAGGAGTTCTAAGAGGTGTTGTAAAAATATGGGATAAACACAATTGTCATGTACAATTGCTAAATGCAAGAAGTAATTGTGTTTGTAGTCTTTTCTACAAGAAAGAAGAAAATATCAAAGTTGGAGTCATAAATTTATATGTTCAAAGTATAATTACTCTTCATGATAGGTTTTGGAAAAACCTAAGGTTATGTCTATCAAATTTGATGATGATTCTTAATTTTGATTTATGGATTATTTTGGTAATTCAACATAGGTCTATCCCATTTGGTAAACAAGGGCAATACTCCTAGATGGTCTAAATTAATGAAGGATTTTGCTTTGTTTTTTCACTTCAAAGGGTCTTTGAGATGCTACTTCTTCAAGCTTTCAATGTACATGGGATAATAGACATATTGGGAAAACTTATATAATAGCAATTTTTTTCACACTTTTGTTATCTAATACATGGTCATGTAGTGATTCCTCACTACCTGCTCATGACTAAGGTAAAACGCTGATTGCCGGTGATCGAAATTTTATCTAGTTTGAGGAAAATGAGGTCAAGACATATCCTGATGATCAAGATTTATGCAAGATTTTATTTAGTAAAAGTCATGATAGATAAGAAAAGGAGCACTAAAAGGTATTTTGATGTTGGATATTTTTCAATCTATGATGAAGCACCAGCAATAAAAATCCCAAGCAATATATAATATGAGCCATGATTCAAGAGAAATGAGAAAAAGTCAAGTTGTTAGGAAAATACTATTAAAATAAATCTCACTCACAAAATATTAAAAATAACTAGAATACGTCAAATAACAAAAAAAAACTATGCAGAAAGTAATTGCAGGATTGAAATAATCTCACAAATAACTCAAAATTGTAAGCCTCTTTGAGGGGGCAACCTCATTTAATATTTTATTAATTTGCAAAAATATACATTCATACATGGCTCCATGTATTTTAAAGAGAAATATTCATGCAACCCTACCTAAAGGTTCAAGAGTTGGCTTACATGCAAAATGCCACTCCAACTAGAATATTCTATCAAACATCGATTACAATCTTGATAATGGTTATATGAGTGTTAGAGTTAGAGTATATTATATCATTTGGGTCATGTAAATGTACCACATTTGGTACATAGTTAGAGTAGGATATTACTTTAGGGGGAATTTAGATAGTTACTTCAATCAATGTAATAATGGCACAAGTGTCAATGTACAAGTTGTAATGTGCAAGGTGTCCCCTTTTATAGCTAGGTAGAGTGTTGGCCAAGGAATCTATCTTCCTATATAAAGGGCCTCATAGAGACATATCAAGAAAATCAAATGCGTTGTAATAGAGAGTAGTAGATACTAGTAGCACTACTGTATGGAGTACAATTTTGTCCTTTAGATTATATTAATGGAGTGGCCATTACCTCCACACTGCATTGTATTTTCAACACTTTCTATTTACAGGATATTTTAGTCATATTGCCAAATTACTTTCTTTCATATTTTTAATATCTTATTAGGACCTATGATAGATCTCCCCCACTGCATATATCATCAAAATCTAATAGTGGTATCAAAGCCATGGTGAATAGATATAGGAATAGGGAGAGTCATAAGTGAGGACTGAAATAAATCTTAGTTACAAAAATTCTGAGATTACATCTGGCTAGAGTCTTTCCACAAAGTTGCAAGAAAATTGTGAAGACTAGGACTCAACATTCATTCCACTAGTTTGATGGATCAACTAGTGAAGACTATTGATCTCAAGAGATCTAAATATTTTCATGCTAACTATTATCTAAAATTTCTTTATTGCAAAAAAATAGCATTGCAAAAGAGACTCCAGGAGTAGAGTCTTGGTGAAGTTTGGAGATTGGAGATCTCCATTTCTAGATTGAAAAAAATTCACATTGCAAAAATACCATAAAATCCTTGATCTTGAAGAAAGGTCATAGAAGCCTTGATCTAGAAGAAAGGTCATAGAAGCCTTGATCTAGAAGAAATGCCATATAATCCTTGATCCAGAATAAGTCCGTAGAAGCCTTGATCTAGAAGAAAGGCCATAAAATCCATGATCCAAAATTATAAATTCTTCCATTCTAGTTTCTAACAACTTGTTGTAGGAAAAGGAGGTTCAGGAAAAGGTTGGGAAGCTTCCTATAATAGAGCTAGGAAGAATATATTATTAAATTATTTCAACACTTGTAGCAACAAGGAGAAGACTAAATATTTCAAAGACCTTAAAAAATGGTCTCATTACAAGAGCTGAAAATCTTGTAGATTGTAAAATTAAAGAAAAGGTAACAATAGCCTTATAACAAACTCAAGAAAGAAGATACTCCAGAAGATGAGTCAAGGAGGAGATAGAAGATTGGTGATATTCATTCAATATCAATACCTATAGAGTGTAGAAGTAGAAAAGGCCATATAAGCCTTAATTTTGAAGAAGACTTCAGAGAAGAATTTTTTATTCATAAGAAGAGTTCCTGATTCAAAAGAAGATGCCAGAGAAGAGTTCCTAAATAAAACTCCAGAGAAGAGTCCATAAAATAAGATATTGGTAATCTCCATTAAAGCCTACAAATTATAGAATAAAATGACTAGCAAGGTCCCATTCTAGAATCTAGAAGCAACAAATTTTAGAGATCCGAGAAGATCTCATCACCAACACTTCTAGAAGTAGAAGGTTGAAGAAAATATCTTAGTTGGAAGACTAGAGAATTTAAAATATAGAAGACCTTGGAGAGGTCTCAAGGAGGAAAAAGAAGGCTTGGAGAACCTTGTTGTAGAGATTGTAGAAGCATCATAAAAAGAGTTCCTATGAGAACTCATTGGAGAAATCCACTACCAAGGAGAAGCTCCTAATAGTGAAGGACTTGGGACAATTATATCCATCCGAAAACAATCCCAAGAGAAGAAGAATTTGGCAAAGAGTGCTAAATTCTAAATAAGAATCCAATGAAGACCTCAAGACATTTAGAATCTTGAGAATAAGATGTTAGAATTTCCCAAGAATAGACATGCAAAGCATTACAAGAACTATTAAGAGAAGAGTAGAACTGATTGATTATTCCATGGGATCAACTTTTTATAAATAGAAAATTTGATCATTGAGAGTCGTTGGATTACAACAACTCAACAAATATGAACTAGTCTAAACTGAGAGTTCACCTGACTCATGGAAGAGTGGTAACTCAAGTAAGTCTATCCTAGTAGAACTTAAGAGAATAAATATTTATTCTAACACCCCCTCTTAAGTGATACTAGGGGTGAATGTAACAATAGGATATGAGTCCTGACAACAAGACCTGATGAGGTACTCATGTACAATGATTCTTATAGAAGAGATGGTAAAAAACCACATGGGAAAAAACCATATTTCAAAAATAAAAGAAGAAAAGAAGAGGTATGTATTCGGATTGCGAAGATTATCCTCTATTGAAAACCCCAAAAAAAGAAATGAGTCCTAAAAACTGGTCCTGATGAGGTACTCATGTACAATGTACTTTTAAATAGGATAGATGGTGAAAAAACCACATGGGAAAAACCATCTTCCAAGAATAACAATAAGAATAAGGGAGAGGTGAAAACCTTTGTGCACCATTATAATTCATCTGTCTAACCCCAATTTTCTCTTGCAATTGAATGTAACGTGGAGAAGGAAAGGATTTGGTGAAGATGTCTGCAATTTTATTTTCTGTGGGAATGTCGTCCAAGTGGATGTCCCCTCTCTGAATATGCTGTTGAATGAAATGCATGTGAATTTCAATGTGTTTGGTGTGTTGATGCTCAACTGGATTGTGGGAAATATGAATTGTGCTCTGATTATCACACCAAAGGGTAATAGGTTTGTCATGGAAAAACCAAATTCCCTTAGTATCTAACAAAGCCAAAGAGCTTCCTGACTGGCCAAAATTGCTACCATGTATTCTACCTCTGTAGATGATAATGCTACTGCTTGTTTTTTTTTGCATGACCAAGCAATAGGTGAAGAACCAAGATAAAAAACAAAGCCAGAAGTTGAACATCTATCTTATACTAAACCTTCCCAATCAGAATCTATGTAACCAATGATTTCCTTGGATATGTCCTCATATAAGATCCCAAAGTGAGTAGTTCCTTGCAAGTAGCAGAGAATCCTCTTTGTTGCTAGCCAATGGCTGAAATGAGGTTGATGTGAGAATCTAGATATTAAGCCAACAAAATATGAAATATTTGGGTGACAGTGATGTATAATAGACTTCCTACAAGCAGTATGTAGAGAGTACCATCACATAGAGGGGTCTTGCAGGAAGTACTTAGAGTGACTCCAAACTAAAAATGTGTGGAAGAAGGCTTACAATCAGTCATCTTAAATTGCTAAAGAAGGTCTAGAGTATATTTTTATTAAGACAATAAAATTCCTGCATTTGTTTGAGTTATTTGAATGCCAAGGAAGTAATGAGCTAAACCCATATCAACCATCTCAAATTTATCAGAAAGGGAGTCTTTGATAGTCTAGATGTGAGAAATGTCAATACCAGTGAGACGTAGATCATCAACATAGAGAAAAAGTATGGTGATTTTTATTCGTCTCTACAAATGTAAACTGTGGCATCAGACTCACAATGAGAAAATCCTGAGGAAAGAAGGAAGGAGTCCATTTTTTCATACCAAGCTCTAGGAGCTTGTTTGAGACCGTAGAGATATTTTCTTAGTCTACAAACAAGGGAGGATTCTTGAGTGAATCCAACAGGTTGTTCCATGAATATTTCCTCTTTTAAGTCACCATGTAAGAAAGCACTTTTAACATCCATCTAAAATACAATCCATTTTTGAGAAGCAGCAAGTGCAAGTACCAACCTAACATAATCCATTTTTGCAACTGGTGCAAATTTTTTAGAGTAATCAATGCCTTTAATTTATGAGAAGCCTTTAGCTACCAAGCGAGCTTTGTGTTTGTCAATTTCTCCATCAATTCCATACTTAGTTTTGTAGATCCATTTATCAATGCCATTTTGCTATGGATTATGGGAGACTGAATATTGATGAATTATGCCATGAGTTGAGAGAAAATTTGAGAACTCATTACTGAAGTATTCCCCCCATTATCTGTATGAATTTGCTTGATTTTGCAAGTGGCTTGATTTTCAACTAAGGATTTGAATATTTTGAAGTGGGATAGAACATAAATTTTGTATTTTAGAAAGTAGACCCAAGTTCTTCTGGAAAAATCATCAAAGAAGGTTAAGACATATTTTATACTTTGAAATAATGTTCTGGGAAGACCATCAAGTCACTATGGATTAACTCTAGAGGGGATGAGTCTCTTTGAGAACCACTTGGGTGGAAGGGATCTTGATGTTTATTTCCAAGAGCACATCCATGATTTACTCCATCATTAGAAGAGACTTTTGGTGTTGAGCAAGGTGCAGCAATAGTATTGTCATTGTTGTCAACACAGTCAGATAGATCTGTTGATGCAAGTGGACAGGAAGTTCAAAAGCTATTCAGAAGCAAAATACAAGAGTTCAAAGGTTATTCAGAGTATGTACAATGATTTTCCAAGAAGACCGAAGTGGCCCATATGCAAAAGATCAAAGAAAAAAGACAAGTAAGAAAAGTGTCACGATATCATGACATATATAGCAGGCAAGAAAAATTGTCGCAATTTCGTGACATGTTGGAAGAGAGAGAAAAAGCAGGAAAAACTGTCGCGATTTCATGACATGTTGGAAGAGAGAGAAAAAGTAGGAAAAACTGTCACGATTTCACGACATGTTGGAAGAGAAAAAGGCAAGTGGAAAAACTGTCGTGATTTCGCAACATGTTGGAAGAGAAAAAGGCAAGTGGAAAAACTATCACGATTTCATGACATGTTGGAAGAGAAAGAGAAAGCAGGAAAAAGTGTCATGATTTTGCCACAAGTTCGAAGAAAGAGAACAAGTAAGAAAAGTGTCGCGATTTCGCGACATGTCGCATTTTTGTGACTAAAATAGGAGAGAGAAAGTAAGTTTGAAAAGTGTCACGATATCGTGACATGTCGCATTTTCATGACAAAAGAAAGAGAGGAAGCGTACGGAAGTAGAACTGTCATGATTTCATGACAAAAGCAGAAAGAAAGACTTTGAAAGCAGAAGTGTCATGATTTCACGACAAAAGCAAAGAAGTAAAGTACGGAAGCAGAAGTGTCATGATTTTGTGACAAAAGCAGAGAAGAAGACTTCGAAGGCAGAAGTGTCATGATTTGGTGACAAAAGCAAAGAAGCTAAGTACGAAAGCATAAGTGTCATGATTTTGCGACAAAAGCTAAGTTGAAGACTATGGAGGCAGAAGTGTCGCGATATCACGATAAAAGCAAAGTCGAAGTCTATGGAAGCAGAAGTGTCACGATATCGTGACAAAAGCAAAGACGAAGTATACGGAGGCAAAAATGTCGCGATATCATGACAAAAGAAAATACGAAGTCTACGGAGGTAGAAATGTCACGATATCACGACAAAAGAATAGAGAAAGCGTACGGAGGTGAAAGTGTCGCGATATCACGACATGTATTTTCGTGGCAACAATAACAAAAGAAGCTACAGAGGCAGAAATGTCGTGATTTCATGATAGGTCGTAAATGCGCAAGTCAAGAAGGAGAACCCGACTAAAATGAGAAGTATGACAGTGGATCGACATCACTATGGCATTTATAGGGGTAGTTATAGAGTGATTTCATACTGCTAAAATACGAAGAGTGATCAAAATTCAGTATGGCGGTTACAGGGTCTGTTCAAAATGAAATCATCAAGCGATGGATAAATCGAACATATTCTTGAGTTGAAGTCGACGAAGACCGATGACATCCGACTAAAATTAGGGTTTACAGTTGTTATGAAAGCCGACTAAGATTAGGGTTTTCATCATAAAAAATATTGTTATAAAAGGAGGGTTGTTTGGAGAATTGATATGATGGTCGAATGTGTGTGAAATATGGTTGTTGTGCACAGAGAGCAAGTTGTGTCGAATCGTGCTAAGTACAAAATTTGCAAAGAGAGTATAGTGCACAAAAGGGAGAAGACGATCATGAAGTTTAACTGTAACGAAGCAGAGTGTGTGAAGTGATTGCACAGAGAGAGCAGAGTGCGCAGAGAACGCAAAGGTGAAGAGACCAGTCAGGGTCTTGCAAAAGCAAAGGTATCTTACTGTCAATATTATAGATTCAAATTGAAGTCCAGGTTATAGCTTGGCATTAGGGGTTAGTGCTCCTTTCTGTTGGTGCAGATAAATAAGGGGTTGGTGCTCCTTTCTGTTGGTGCAGATAAATAAGTGGTTGGTGATCCTTTCTGTTGGTGCAGATAAATAAGGGGTTGGTGCTCCTTTTTGTTGGTGCAAATAAATAAGGGGTTTGTGCTCCTTTCTATTGGTGTAGATAAATAAGGGGTTGGTGCTCCTTACAGTGGATGCTGGTAAATTGATTGTAAAGTTGGTGCTTTGCAAAGGCTGGATTTGGATGGTAGTCCAAGCATTCAATTTTTGAGGAGTAGCCACATTGGTGAACCTCGTTAAATCTTGTGTTGTGTGATGCTCTTTTGTTATTCTTGATGTATCTAGTAATAAGTTTTAATTGCTATGGTATTAAGAGATGTAAATTTAAGTTTATAGAGCTACACTGATTCACCCCCCCTATCAGTGTCATTGTAAGACTAATAATTGGTATCTGAGCTAATTTCCTATACAAGCTTAACTGGCTAGGGTGATATTGGAAGTAACACAATGACAGGTGGTGAAGGCTTCTCATCAAACAAAGCACCATTGTTTTATGGATCTAATTATGCATTTTGGAGAATCAGGATGCAAACATATCTCTATGCTTTGGGATACGGCATCTGGGATTCAGTAGTTAGTGGATACACAATACCCATCACTCCTCCAAAAGAGGCTGATGAAAAGAAACTGTTTGAAAATAACTCAAAAGCAAAGAATGCTATCATGTGCGGATTAGCAGATAGTGAACTAGTAAAGATCATGAGCTGTAAAACGGTAAAAGAAATATGGAAAAAATTGAGGAGTATTCATGAAGGAGACGATAAGATCAAGGAGTCCAAGTTATAGACACATCGAGCTCAGTTCGAAGCATTAAAGATGAATGACGATGAAAACATTGAGGCATATATGCTGAGAGTTAATGGAATCATTAATGCGATCAGAGGACTCAATGAGGATATCGAAGACTCTATCGTCATGAAAAAGGTATTAATATCTCTTCCTCAAAGGTTTTATTATAAAGTCTCAGCGATAGAAGAATCTAAAAATCTAAATTATTTTAGTATAGATGAGATGTTTGGTTCTTTGACTGCATATGAGATGAGGATAGGAAGATCTAAAACCACAGATAGAGAAGCGACGACTTTTAAAGCCTTTAAAAATAAAAATGCAAAACAAGATTTCGAGGAAGAAGAGACATCAGATGAAATGGAAGAAAACTTTGTTAGAAAACTAAAAGAGGGAAAAGGAAAATACAGAGGAAAGCTACCGTTTAAATGTTTCAACTATGGAGGTGTTGGGAATTTTGTGACTAAATGTCCACTTAATGAGAAGAACAAAAATGATGAAGGATCGCACCAAGAAATAAGTGACTGGAAAAAGAAAACGAATTTCAGAAAAGGCAACTTCAAGAAGAAAAGTTTCATCTCCAGGAATGCCAGTTCATCAGAAGACAGCTTCGGTGAGGATTCTGAAGAGGAAACAGGGGAAGCTCTTTTCATGGCATTTGAATAAGTAAAATCAAAAAAGGAAGGAGTGAACTCTGAAGTATGTGGTGAAAACGCTGAGGCTGAAGTAGATCTAGAAGGTGAGTTGATCTCTGCACTTGAAGAGTGGAAAATAGAGAGGAAAAAGAATAAGAAAATTTCAAAAAAGCTTGAGGATGCAAACAAAATCATAACTAGTATGAAAGTACAGACAGAAGAATACAAGAAAATATCTAAAGATCTCAAAGTACAAATTACCATGAAAATAGATTATTGTTGCAAACTAGAAGAAGAGAATGTTGGTTTACGGACGCAGATAGAAGAGATGAATCACAAAATTAGTTGCTATCACAAATGCGAAGAAATTTCTATGAAGATGGATAAGATTATAAATGACCAAAGGCCTGCAGGCATCAAATTTGGTTTGGGTTTCATCGAAGAAGAATCATCAAATGGATCAAAGGCAAAAAATGTAGAATCCATAAAGTATGAAGATAAGAAATAGGTTGATCAAGGAAAAACATCTCATGCAAAAGAAAGCAATAATGCCAAGCACGAAAGGAGAATTGACAATGATGGATTCACCAATGTCACACATCAAAGAAGAAGAAGACCTATGGCTCCTACGACAACATGGCAAAGACCATCACCCAGGTTCAATTATCCCTTTTCTGGTTTTTGTTTTAAATGCAATGGCTATGGACATAAAATCTCAGACTGCAAATATAATGTAAGACCAAGGAATTTCACCAGTAGAAATGCTTTTTCTCCTTTGATGAATTATACAGTAGAATGTTATAACTGTCATAATTTTGGGCACATTACAAGAAACTGTAGAAGTACATTTGCATCAAATCAATTTTAGGGAAGAAAATTTCAACCAAATAGGATGAGAAAAAATAGAAAACTTCTCGAAAAACATGCACAAGCTATTGATAAGGGAAAGGCAAAACAAGAGCCCAAAACTACTATCAAAATGGAGTGGAAAGAAAAAGAGCGACTTAAGAAAGAAAAGGAATCCTTAATCGTACAAACAACATTTAAAGCACAAAATAAATATGTACCATGGATACTTGATAGTGGATGCTCCAGTCATATGACAGGTGACAAACATAAATTTGAGAAGTTACAGAAATATGAAGGTGGTTTAGTAAAGTTTGGAAATAATGATGGAGCTAAGATAGTTGGCAAAGGTTTAGTTAAAATTAGTGATGGAAAAATTAAGTCAAAAGAAGTCTTGTTTGTAGATGGTTTGAAACATAACTTGTTGAGTGTAAGTTAGATTTGTGATAAAGGTCATGAAGTAGTTTTTAAGAAGCAGGGTTGTGAAGTTAGAAAAACAAATAGTGGAAAATTGATAGCAATTGGATCAAGGACATCTGGAAACCTGTACACACTCTTAGAGACTTCAGAAGAAGCTTGTTTTATTGGATAGGAAGAAGAAAATTGGTTGTGGCACAAGAGACTCGGTCATATCAGTTTTGATAATCTAGTAAAAATCAACTCAAAAAGGGTAGTGAGAGATATTCCCACCATCAGAAAACCTGCAAACAACATTTGTGCTTCATGCCAAAAGGGGAAGCAAACTAGAGTCACATTCAAAACAAAAGAGTACTACACAAGCAAACCTTTGGAACTAATACACACTGATTTATGTGGACCCATGAGAACACAAAGCATAAATGGTGACAAATATTTTATGTTGTGCATTGATGACTATTCCAGAATGACATGGATATTTTTCTTGAAGCATAAATCAAAAGCTTTTGAAATGTTCAAGACTTTCAAAAACAAAGTTGAGAATGAAATAGGAAAGAGGATCAAATGTTTAAGATCAGATAGAGGAGGAGAATTCATTTCAGAGGAGTTTATAGAGTATTGTGAAAAATACGATATTAGGAAACAATTTTCAGTAGCTAGGACACCTCAGAAGAATGGAGTGGTAGAAAGAAAGAACAAGACAATGCAGGAAATGGCATGGACTATGTTGGCTGAAAGTAGAATAGCAGACAGATTTTGGAAAGAAGCAGTCCATACTACGGTGTATATCCAAAATAGGTACATGCTGAGAACACATGAAAGCAAAACTCCTTATGAGTTGTGGTTCGGTAAAAGGGCAACAACAAAATACCTCAAAGTTTTTTGCAACAAGTGCTACATCAAAAGAACTAAAGATAATCTTGGTAAGTTTGAAGATAGAGCGGATGAAGGTATTTTTGTTGGTTATTCATCAAAAAGCAAAGCTTACAAATGCTACAACAAGAGGTTAAAGAAAATTGTGGACAGTGCCAATGTTAAATTTTATGAAGGTAGAGAACAAGTAATTAGCTATGAAAAGAACTACCCAATTTATGAAGAGGTTATTGAAGGAGATGAGGAAAATGATGGGGAGCTACAAATCGCTCACACCAAATACTCAATTCTCATTCATTACACTTGGAAAAAATTACAATAATGGCAACAGTTTGCAAAATAAACTCCTTTGTCCCAAAATATAGTTTATTTCTTTTTTCTTCTATTACAGCATCTTTCGCCCAGGAAGAAAAACAACCTAAACAGGTCCAGAATGGCCCTCTTGCCTTCACGTCTGCAACTATGTCTCAACAGTTTTCTGACCATTGTGCATGCCTTCGCTTCCCATTTTAAAATCTCTGACGTGACTCTCCGTTTCCATTTTCTGACCCTTCATTTCCTTTCTCGTGCCTCTTCGTTGTCTTGGCATTCAAAACGTCTTTATTTCTGACTCTTGATCTTCGTCTGATTTCACTGCACCTTGGTGCCACGTGTTTTTCAGTGCTGCCACTGTAGACTCTGTCTGTCTGTCAACCAATGATGATGTTCAGTATACCCAACACTCAATAATTTCCTCTGTAACGGCCCCTGTAACCACCGGCCCATTATTTTCTTTTGTTTGGTCGTGAAAATGCGACATGTCGCGATATCGCGACACTTTTCTCTTCTTTGCCAACATGTCACGATATCGCAACACTTTTTCCTCCTTCCTCTTTCTCTTCTCTTGTAGTCGTGATAATGCGACATGTCGCGATATCGTGACACTTTTTCCCTCCTGTGCCTTCTCTCGTATTTTGGTCACGAAAATGCGACATGTCGTGATATCGCGACACTTTTTCTCTCCTACGCCTTCTCTCGTCTTTTGGTCGCGAAAATGCGACATGTCGCGATATCATGACACTTTTTCTCCCTTGTGCCTTCTCTCGTCCTTGGGTCATGAAAATGCGACATGTCGCGATATCGTGACACTTTTTCTCCTTTGTGCCTTCTCTCGTCCTTTGGTCATGAAAATGCGACAAGTCGCGATATCGCGACACCTTTCATTTCCGGCTCTTCTTTCTCCTTTTTGGTCACAAAATCATGACATGTCACGATATCATGACATCTTTCCTTTCTGCCTCCTCCTCGCCTCTCGGGTCATGAAATTGTGACATGTCGCAATATCATGACAGCTTTGCTCTCTGCTTTCTCTCTCTATTTTGGGTCACGAAATTGTGACATGTCGTGATATCACGATAGTTTCCTTCCTTGCTTTCTTTCTGCTCCTTTGGTCACGATTTCGTGACATGTCATGAAATCGTGACATTTTCTTCTCTGGCCTTTTCTGTCTTCTTTCTATCGCGATTTCGTGACATGTCATGAAATCGTGACATTTTCTTCTTTGGCCTTTCCTGTCTTCTTTTGGTCATGATTTCATGACATGTCGCGAAATCATGACATTTTTGCTCCGTGCCTTCTCTCTCCTTCTTGATTCACGAAAACACGACATGTTGCGATATCGTGACACTTTTCTCTGTCGCGATATCACGACATCAAGGCAAACACTTAGAAATTTTTTTGTTGATGCAAGATTGCTCTGCTGCCACCGGATGCTCTTGCATCAGACACCGGGGTGGATTGAGAAGTGTCCACTTCTGTACTATTGGAGGAAGACCTAGGTGGTCGACCTCTATTTTTGACAACCAAGTTGCATCTTCGATAGGCCTGCCCTTCCACTTGACCGGATATTCGAATACTTGCTCGTTCTCGGTACTTACGCTCGCTCGAGTGTCTAGTATTTCCTTGATCTCGTCTGTTGTTGGAGTAGACATTGGAATACTCCACAATTCTGTACTTGGTGTCTCGCTACTGCCTCCTTCATGATATTCTACCAAATCTACAATGTTAAAAATAGTTGATATGTTAAGGACACTTGGAAATTCCACTTCATACGCATTGCTTGAATCCCGTTTTCCTAAAATTCGGCATGGTCCAAACTTCTTCATCTTCAGCTTGTTATAGGTTTTAGCAAGAAATATTTCTTTTCTCAAATGGACCATGACTTCATCTCCCACTGCGAATTCCTTGAACCGTCGCTTTTGGTCTGCCCTTGTCTTATATTGGTTATTCATGTTAGTAATGTGCTTCTTCACTTCTTCATGCACACTCTTCAGATGCTCTGCAAAGTCCTCAGCCTTGGCACTGCACTTTTCCCTTGTATCCATCTTCCTCAACTCAGGAGCATTCCTTGGACTACTCCCATATACTATTTGGAATGGAGATTTGTTAGTACTCCTGTTGATAGAATTGTTGTATGTAAATTTTTCCTGTGGCAAAACCAAATCCCATCCCATGGGCTTATCTCCTATCAAGCATCTCAATAGATTTCCCAGACTTCTATTCACCACCTCCGTTTGGCCATCAGTCTGTGGGTGGTATGCAGAATTGAATTTAAAATCTGTCTTCAATTTCTTTCGCAAGGTCCTCCATAAATGCCCCATAAACTTGGTATCTCTATCAGAAATGATACTCTTTGGTAGACCATGAAGTCGTACCACCTCTTTGAAAAATAAACCTGCAACGTGAACTAAGTCACTAGTTTTTTGTCAAGGGATAAAATGTGCCATCTTTGAAAATCTGTCAACCACCACAAATATGGAGTCATTTCCCCATTGTGTCCTTGGTAGACCAAGAACGAAATCCATGCTGACGTCCTCCCATGGTCTCTCTGGTACAGGTAATGGCTGATATAATCCAGTGTTCTGGCTCACACCTTTCGCCATTTGGCATACTCTATAGCTTTGCACAAACCTCTTCACATTTTGCTGCGAGTTGCGGCCAATAGTAGTTCTCACTAACCAGGGCAATGGTCTTATCCTGACCAAAATGTCCAACCCGACCCTCCATCGTGTTTCTCCTTGACCAGATTTTCCCTCATTGAACTCCTTGGAATGCATAATTGACTTCCTCTAAACAACATTCCATCTTGGATCAGAAAATCCCACCACTTGGTCCTGTCCAAAGTGACAAGTGCCAAGCAAGCCTTCCGGGCTTCGCAAAATCAAGATCTTCAGGGTAAAAACCCTTCAGTTCATCAAATCCTACCACTTCCACCTTCATTTCTGTCAACAAACACTGCCTTCTACTTAAGGCACCTGCAACTCTGTTTGACCTTTTGCTCCTGTGCTTCAACACAAAGGTATAACTATGTAGAAACTCAACCCACTTCAGGTGCCTCTGATTTAGATTCCCTTGGCTATTAATATACTGTAATACCTTATGATCAGTATATAGAACAAAATATTTTGGCAACAAGTAATGTTGCAACTTCTTTAGAGCCTAAACTATAGCATAAAACTCTTGATCATAAACTGAATACTTCTTCCTAGCATCATTGAGTTTCTCACTAAAGTAAGCAACAAGTTTACCTTCTTGACTCAAAACAACTCCTATGGCACTACCACTAGCATCACAATCTACCTGAAATACCTTATTAAAATTTGGAAGTGCCAAAACAGGTTTCTCTGTAACCTTCTTCTTCATCATATCAAAGCTCTTATTTGCTCCTATGGTCCACTTAAATTCTTTCTTATCCCCTCTCATTGTTTCTGTAAGGGGTGCACAAATACTGCTGAAATTCCTATTGAATTTTCTGTAAAAACTTGCTATACCATGAAATGATCTTACCTCAGTCATGATTCTCAGAGTAGGCCATTCAATGATAGCTCTCACTTTTTTTGGGTCCATTTTTAGACCTTCAGCTGATATGACAAATCCCAGGTACACTAACTCATTCTTCACAAAATTACACTTCTTCAGATTAATTAACAACTGCTCCTCCCGCAGCTTCTCAAAAACCCTTTTGACATGCATTAGATGCTCTTCCAAGGTTCTGCTAAATATTAAAATATCATCCAAATAGACAATGATGAATTTTCCTAAAAATTCTTTCAATACCTCATTCATCAGTTGCATGAATGTGCTTGGTGCATTTGTTAGCCCAAATGGCATGACCAACCATTCATACAAACCATCTCTGGTCTTGAAGGCTGTCTTCCACTCATCTCCTTCTCTGACATGAATCTAATGATAACCACTCTTCATATCAATCTTTGTGAAGTACTTGGCTCCACTCAAATAGTCCATAATGTCATCCATCCTTGGCAATGGAAATTTGTACTTTATGGTGATCTTGTTAATGGTTTGAGAGTCTGTACACATTCTCCACTCTCCATATTTCTTTGGTTTTAGTACTACAGGTACTGCACATGGACTCAAGCTCTCCCAAATCAGTCCCTTCTCCAGCAACTCCTGGACTTTCCTGTTCAGCTCTTTAGTTTCTGTAGGAGTCATTCTATGTGCTAACTTATTGGGTAAACTAGATCCTGGTACCAAATCTATATGGTGACTGATCTTCCTCACTGGTGGTAAACCCTTAGGCACAATATCAGATACAATGTCTAGAAATTATTCTAACAGTCCTAAGACTTCTATAGGGGTATCCTTGCATTCTTCCTTCCTAACTCTAGGAATTAATGCATAGCACATATGCTCATGCTTTAAACTATCCAAAAATCTTCTCCCTTCAACTAAACAGATTCTAGCACTGCTACATACCTTTTTTCCTACCTCCTTCAAGGGTTTTAGCTTATGGCACACTCCATTCTTCATCACTGAGTAAGTGTTGACGCGACCATCATGCACTGCACATCGATAAAACTACCATGGCCTTCCCAACAACAAATGACAAGCATTCATAGGCAGGATGTCACACAAGACCTCATCACAGTAACTCTCGATATTAAATTTCATCGAGCATTGCTCACTGACCAAAGCCCTATGGTCCTTCTGTAACCACGTGTAGCACCCTAAAATTGGCACAATGAAATTGTAATAATTACATTCATCCTAGTAAATAATTTAAATTCAAATTTTAACCTCCCAAACCGCCTGTTAACCGTCGGGTAATCCGTTTCCCCCTTTTCCGCACCATTTTTAGAGGTTTTTTTGATCGTTTGACGATATCCTCGCCGATCAGATGATATCGCCCCAGATCTGACGATTTCGTCTGGCTAGGACGTCCAAATGATCTTGTCGCAAAACTAATTTTGCACAATTAGCTTATGTTCCAACAGGCCTATAATCCGAGCAGAAGCATGTCTACGTCGTTAGAGACCCTTCCCCGTTGGAGATCTCCCAAATAGAGATGATCTCCAACCTCCTAACCTCCCTCCTAAACCTATTTAATCCTAAGCCTTCCCCTTAGCACCCCCCTGGCTGAAATTCTATGTAACTTGACTTCTCATACGATAAAACATCCTAAGTTTCCATTTGCATCAGTTCTATATCAATTTTGTTGCAGGTACATTACTATTTTTCAGTTGGAGCAAGCTTACATCGTCGTCGATGAACCTGTTCAGATCGGAGGTGAACCTATCGAATCAGAGATGATTTCGTACCAATGCGAGATGATTTCGACTGTAGTCAATATTGAGGCAATCAGTGCCTGAAGTTTGTATTTCTCTATCTTTTCTCTGTTGTTTTATTCTGCAATTAGCTTATTTTATTCAGTATTTTATACTATTTTGCATTTTGGAGTTCACCCATCTAGATTAAATGCATAATTAAGCCATGATTGTGATTAAATTAGCATAATTCATTCCTGTTTCTATGTTTATGTTTCAGTTTGATAGTGCTACTATCATTTTATACTATTTCCCTCTGTTATCATTGTTGTATTTTCTGTATTTTGCACCTATTTCTCTGTTTGTAGGTCTCTGATAAATTCGTCTGATGAATTCGTCAGATCTTAGACGATCTTGTCTGATCTCAGACGATCCTGTCAAATCAGAGGTGATCCTGACTGCTTCAAGATTAGAATCTTCATCAGACATCCGGATCAGGTATTCTTCTTTTTATCTTCTGTAATTTCTCTATTTTTTTGTCCTATTCTATTTTTCTATATTCATTTAATTTGCATCTGCATATAGAATAGCTTAGACGCATTTTTTCCAAACCTAGGATATGAATGCTTAAGGCTAAAAACGAACACATAAAACACATTCCAAACCTAGGCTTGGAAATTGCCATTAAATGTTTCTTGGTGAACCCACCATCCATTAAAAAATCATCAAAATACACCTCCCTTGAGATGCGGGACCTTCGCAAGTCCTCTCAGTCCGAGGTACCATGACATCCTTTTCCCATCCTCCTTCCGGGCACGGATCCTATAGCCTGAAGGTAAGGGTGTGAAAAATTTGGAGTGATACATTTTGGTGAACCCGACGTGAATGCATTATAAACCTTTTGAAAACAAAAACAAAGAAAAAAATATAAAACAACTAAGACACATATGCATTTTAAATCATTTAAGTTTAATATCATGTTTAGATGGTAGCTCCTAAGAAAATATTAGCAGTTACTATAAATGTAGAAAACCAATTGGCAGCCATAGAATTCAATTCTGTACTTAGTGTGCTTGAAACAGATAGAAATCAACTCTTGTGGGACGAACTTGATAGGAGACTTAGTGTCATTTCATCTAGGTCAACAAAACTTAAACAAATCAAGAGGCTAGTCCTAGATAGAATCCTGGATCCTCATCAACTTGTTTTTTATCATGAACTTCAGAGAGCCTGCCATAGATGGTTAGCTTATAGGAGAGCCCTTGTATCTTCAGAATTGTTCACCTTCGAGGAATACCTTGAGAACGCAGCCATTGTACACTAGTTCCTAGGTTGTGTAGAAGAGCAAGAGGTTGTCCTTACAGATAGGGAAATATGGAATAGAGTTCCTCAAGCTGTGTTATATCGAGAGTATTGCCATGAGCTTTACTTCTATCAACCAACATCTGAGACAAATAATATCACTATAGCTATTTTCATTAAATTTTTAAAAGAAAACTTTCAATTTGAAGAAGAACACTTCATGACTCCTGAACAACTCGAGCCCATTAATGATATTTATAAATTTTTTATAGAAAACTAGATTATTACTTTCAGTCTTATTTTCTTGCATTTATTTGTGTTATTTGCTGTCTTTACAATATTATTTCAAAAAAAAAGAAAAACTAAAAAACTAAAAACATAGCAAAAACTTAAACATTTCATTTCAAATATTGTAGTAGGTATATAGTAAATATATACCTCTTAATCTTGTTGCATATATATATATATATATATATATATATATATATATATATATATATATATATATATATATATATATATATTTGCTCAAATCAAAATTAAAGCACCATGACTAAACTTAGGAATGGTAAAGAAACTTTAGGAGAAGAAGAAGATTGGTTACAAGATACAACTAGAGACCCAAATGTCCTTCCTAGAGATCTAATTTCGGAAGGAAAAACTCTAGATCAATCAGAACATGACCTAGGTGAAGACAATGAATAAGAAGGAAGTGTTAAAGAGGATGGATCCTCATCCCCTAGAGTTGCTCCAGATGGAACTATTGCTTTTGACAACATAGATCATTTCAAGAAATTTCTTAATGATAACATTGACGCCCTTAATGTGGCAGTTCGTATCAATAAAGGGCAAATTAGTAACACTCAAGCAGCCATGGAATATATGTATGATGTGCGCACTAATCCCTTGTCTTTCATTGACCAATAAAGTGACAAGGCTGGGCCATCCAATACAGACATGATCACTATGATTCAAAACATGTCAAAACAACAGGTTACCCAACCTCCTAAGGAACTTGTTATTCAACCTAAAATCATTCCCACGCAAAAGAAACCTTCCTTCACTACTTTATTTCGCCAAACTATTGAGCAATATGCTTCAAGTAAACAAAAACCTAAAACGAAGCCAAACACCAATTTTCAACAATCTGGAATACAACATAATACAACTTCAAAGTTCCTTCATAACACTTTTCCTACCAACAATTTACACAATAGTAACATGGCATCTAATCTTCATGTCCCTCCATCATATACTCATAAGACCCATGTCAATGCCCTACCAAACCAATATGGGGGGCAAACTAGTAATCTGGAAGCCATGGTGAAACAATTAGCTTCGCGTATGGACCAGATAGATCCCTACCGTCCCTCGTATAATTATCGAGAGATATGTAGTCAACCTTTGGATCCCATAGTTGTAGCTCAACCATACCCTAAGCATTTTCCCATGCCTATCTTGCCTATATATAAAGGAACCGAAGATCCCATAGAGCATCTTCACATGTTTAGGATAGCATGTCATGATATATCGCATGATGACTTGCTATTACTAAAAATGTTCCCGAAAAGTTTAGGTGGAATGGCATTAGAGTGGTACTATCAATTGCCCACTCATTCTTTGAGAAACTTTGAGGAAACAGCTGAATCATTTGTCCATCAATTTAGTGCCTACATCGAGAGGCACGTAACCATTAAATATTTATACAACTTAAAACAAGACAAGGATGAATGTTTTGCTGATTTCTTAGCTAGATGGAGGCAATTAACAGGAAAACTACACTTTGTGCTACCTTATAGGGAAATGTTGGACATTTTTATCAATAATTTACAAGAACAAATATCTTATGAACTATCAACTGCTACTTTAACTACCTTCGATCAAGCTATAGATTTAGCTTGAAGAGTAGAAGATGCCCTCATTAGTAGAGGCCAACTTAGGAAGAAGGATGATGAGAAAACATCCAAAAATCAATATAAAAACAAACAAGTTGTCGGTGACGGAGTCACTAACAGCAAAAATGTTGCTAATGTCAATGCAACAAAGACAACAGAAAAATTTATATTAAAACCTCCTGATAAGCCTCCTCGAGAATTTACTAGATTAAATCAACCCTTATCAACTATTTTACCTCAATTACTCGAAAGAGGTTTGATCCAATTACCAGCTATCCAGGAACCTGATCCAACTATACTCGGATACAGAGCTGACTTACACTATGATTTCCATAGAGGACCTAGACACTCTACCAATGCTTGTAAAAGGTTGAAACATAAAATACAGGATTTGATTGATAATAATGAAATGGAAGTGCAAGCCTTCCAACCTAAACAAAACCCTCCTAATAATACTCAAAAGACTATTCCCCAAAATCAAAATCAAAATGCTAATCAAACATTAGACATATTTCAACACCCTTTACCAAGACATGGTAAAGAGGTGGCCAATCAAATCGAACATCATAATGTTCCTCCTCCTACCCGATATGTAGGAACTATTAGTGGACATTTACTGAATCCAGATCCTCAAATATTTGATACAACCTTATCCCTGGTTACGACCAGGCCCTTACATAATATTCAAACTTCTGATTCTAGTGATGTAGAATCTGATAGTGAAAGTGAACTAGACTTTACTTCAAACCAATCGAATAGTTCTGAAAATGAATCAAATCCTATTCAACCCATCACAGATGCCATGGTTCCAGAAGAACCATTTCCTAGAAGAGTTACTACTCGACCCTCTTCTAATCAATTCCTTCCTAATGAACAAGCCATAAATGCTAGATCGAGGCCAGTTCAACGTCCTCAATATAACATTGTAGGTACCATTGGAGTTGTTACCCGACAACAGGCTCAAAATTCTCAAAAAGAACCAAATCAGAATGATGGATCAGTTTCATTCGCTTTGAAAAATCCCAATAAAGGGAATCATGCTCCTAATGTTCAACCTAAACCCCCTTACAATATTAATGAGCAATTGTCCAATACTACAGCCATAATTTCCCTTTTGGATTTGTTAAGATCTTCTCCCACCCATAGGGATGAGTTGATGCTTACATTGAGCCAAATGATGGTACCTCAAAACATTCAACCTGAAGCTATGGCCAATACTATCATCACTCGAGAGGTTGATTGTATTGAATTTTGGGATAAATATATCCCACAACACAGTTTACATAAGGATAATCCCTTATATATTACTACTCTAATTAGAGATGTAGCTGTCAAACGAGTCTTGATTGATAATGGCTCATCTCTAAACATTTTCACTTTTGACTTCTACCAACGATTTGGCTTTAGAAGTGATGAAATGAAGAAAACTGATATGATTATCAAAGCTTTCAATGACGAAACACAAGAAACATGTGGAGTTATTACCCTCCCATTGCAACTTGGTCCCAGAACCCTAAAAACAACCGTGTTTATTATACATTGCCTAGCATCGTACAATATACTTTTGGGTCGCCCTTGGATCAATGCGATGCGGGCTGTCCCATCGACTTTACACCAATGTGTTAAATTCAAATTTAAAAATCAGTTGGTCACTATCCATGGTGACCCTAGACCCTTTGATATGTGTGCTTTGGCAGAACCTGTTGGAGTGCAATTTTGCTCCGCTCTTTCATCCACACATCCCAGTTCTTATTTTTCATCTAAAACTATGAAACACACACCCATAACTTCACCTATTTCCCCTCCATTAATTTCATCCTCCTATTTAGATCAACAATCCTCTACACAAATCACTCTAGAACCTCAAAAAGATCTTAAATCTACAACCAATCCTTCAAGTTCTATCCCTATAATTTCGAAACCCACAGAAACAACTATCATACCTTCCACATCTCAAAATATAGGAAATAATCCTTCTACATCTTATGCCCTTTTCGATGAAATTTTACCAGATTTATCCACAACCTTAATATCAGAAAATACAAATGCTTTCATGCGAGATTCCATTCTTTTAAATAACTTGCCGCCATCTCCTCGTACTTTGGGCCTCCCACAACCTATGGGAAGTACTTACCAAGTCGGGAGTTGTGCCTTCATTTATAAAGGATATGACTAGCAAAAATCCCTCGGAATATCACAACTCATGATGAGGGATATGCTCGATGTTATTTTACCAATGAATATATTAAAGCTAAACCCATGATGCTTAAAATGGGATATAAAGGGAAAGGCTTGGGACCTTTCCAAAATGGCATGAAAGAACCTTTCGAGGTAGAACCGTGGCATGCCCACTATGGTGTGGGCCTATTTACTAGTAAGGGCCAACCCTTTCCTTTTGAAGATGATGATCATCTCATATGTTATAAAGATTATTTGGATAGGCATGTTGGTTTACCTCTTAAAAATCAATCGTTTTCATGTAACATGCTATCCATAGCTTATCCTAAAATGATTGCTGACCACGATGAAGAGTTGGAAGGAGATATCTTCCATGATGTCTCTGTTGAAGAGATGTTACACAATGGATTTTATTTTGATGGTTCTATACCAACTATAGCCCAACTTGAGACCACTAATCCTCAAGATGAATTATCCAAATTAACCTTACAAGAATTACAAGAATTAGGCGTTTCACCCGCCCCACCTAATTTTGAAAGAGACCTACACATGGAGGTAGAAAACATCATTAAAATTAATATTGGAACTGAGGATAATCCTCACATAATCAATATTGGATCAGAATTAAGTCAAGAAAAATAAAAGCAATACATTGCATTCCTTAAGGAGTATGAAGATGTTTTCGCTTGGACATATGAAGATATGCCAGGTCTAGACCCTTTTGTAGTCATGCATCATCTAGTGGTCCATCCGGATGCTAAACCTGTTAAACAAAAACTTAGAAAAATGCATCCCAAAGTGGCTCTGCTAGTCAAAGGGGAGTTAGAAAAACTCCTGAATGTTGTTTTTATACAAGCTATTGATTATGCTGAATGGATATCAAACGTAGTTCCAGTCACCAAGAAAGAAGCTACCAAAGTTAGAGTTTGCACAGATTTTAGAGATATTAACGCTGCATGCCCTAAAGATGACTTTCCTCTTCCAAACATGGATCAAATAATTGACTTCACTGTCGGGAGTGGAATGATGTCCTTAATGGATGGATTCTACGGTTATAATCAGATCAGGATAGCTCTTGAAGATCAGGCTAAAAAAACCTTTATTACCCCCTGGGGTACTTTTTGTTGGAAAGTGATGACATTTGGCTTAAAGAACGCAGGTGCAACCTATCAACAAGCTATGACCTATATTTTTCATGATATGATGCATGATATCCTACATGATTATGTAGATGATATTATAGCTCGCTCTATTTTGCAAGATAATCATTTAAACGATTTGAGAAAAGTTTTTAATGGATTACGAGAATATCTTATTCGATTAAATCCAACAAAATGCATATTCGAAGTTAATTCCATCAAACTATTAGGGGTTTTAGTTTCTTTACGTGGTATCGAAATCGACCCTCTCAAAATTGTGGCTATCATTGATATACCCGAACCTACTAATATATCTGAATTACGAAGTTTACAAGGTAAGCTTCAAGCTATCCGTCGCTTCATCGATAAGCTGGCAAAAAAAAACTGGTCCCTTTCTTAAACTCCTTAAAAAGGATGTCCCTTTTAATTGGGACAATGAATGTCGAGAAGCTTTTGAACTTCTCAAAAAATACTTCCTTAATCCACCTGTGCTTTCATCGCCTAAACCTGATCGCCCATTCCTCCTATAAATTTTAGCTTCAGATTCTGCCTTAGGGGCTATGTTAGCTCAGCTTGATGATGAAAAGAGAGAACGTGCTAATTATTATATTAGCCAAACCTTCATCAGTTATGAAACCCGCTATACAGCGTTAGAGAAACTATGTCTAGCAGTCGTGTTTGCTACGCAAAAATTATGACATTATATGCTTAGTCAAAAAACTTATGTCATTGCCAAATACGATCCCTTAAGGTATCTCATGAGTCGACCTTATTTATCTGGTCGCACAGCCAAGTGGGTTCTTGCTCTAAGCAAGTTTAATCTCACATTCATACTACAAAAGTCTGTTAAGGGTCAAATCATAGCAGATCAATTAGCTGCTGCACCCTTAGCGTCTACCCATCCCCTCATCATCGAGTTTCCGGATGAATGCCTTCAATTAGAGGCAGACCATACTGAACAATGGTCCTTATACTTTGATGGAGCCCGATGCATGAGTGGGGCTGGTGTGGGTATTATTTTAATATCCCCGCAAAAACATCTTATTCCTCTGTCCTTCAAATTGACATTTTCTTGCACCAACAATACTATTGAGTATGAAGCTCTAATCCTTGGATTACGAGCTGCCCTGGCACTAAAAATTAAATATCTGTTAGTTTTTGGTGATTCTCAACTAGTTATAAACCAAATTAATGAAGTTTATCAGACCATAGATGATAAACTACGCCCATATAAGGCCTATGTTTTACAATTAATGTCTCTATTTGATCAAGTTACCTTGGAAGCTATTCCTCGAACTAGCAACCGTGCAGCTGATGCTATGGCCACAACTGCATATCTCCTACCCTTGGAGTTAGATAACAAATATGCCACTATCATTATTCATCGACTCCAGGAACCCGCTTCACATAAATCATGCTCAGAGCCTTTGGATCTGTTTCTAATCAATGAAACTACTCCTGAACCTTGGTATACAGATATATTTGATTTTCTCCAAAATGGGACTTTCCCTGCCAATTCTAATAGCAACCAGCATCGGTTATTATGTATACGAGCAATTCGATTTGTAATAATTGGCAATACCTTGTATAGGAGATCTTTTGAAGGTATCCTATTAAGATGTTTAAACTTAGAAGAGTCTAAATCAGCCTTGAGTGAAGCCCACGATGGATCTTGTGGAGGACACTTCAATGGTAGTGTCATTGCTAAAAAGCTCCTTCGGATAGGATACTTTTGGCCTACCATGGAAACGGATGCACATGAGTATGTGCACCATTGCGACAAGTGCTAGAAACATGCTGACCTTGTCCATGTGCCTGCACAAGAGCTGCAGGCTATTTCATCTCCTTGGCCCTTTTCCAAATGGGGTTTAGACATTATTGGCAAAATCAATCCTGTGTCATCTGATGGACACAAGCTCATCATAACCGCCACTGAGTATTTCACGAAGTGGGTTGAAGCTATGCCTTTAGCTTCCTGCACTGGAACACAAGTCTCTAAATTTATTTTTAATCAAATCATTTGCAGGTTTAGAATTCCTGCAAATCTCATCTCTGACAATGGAACTTATTTCAAAAATAAAGATGTTAAAAAATTATGCCAAAAATATAAGATTCAACATCGCTAGTCCACTCCCTATTATCCTCAAGGTAATGGTCAAGCAGAAGCATCTAACAAAACCTTAATCAAAATTCTCAAAAGATTGGTCAACAAAATTGGTCGTGACTGGCACATTCAGTTATATCCAGCCTTGTGGGCCTATCGAACTAGTGTTCGAACCCCCACGGGAACTTCACCATTTGTTTTGGTTTATGGTGCTGAAGCAGTTTTTCCCTTTGAATTAGAAGTTCCTTCTTTGGCTCTACTACTTCAAGATACCGAAGTAGGAGATGAATATCGAGCTTGCGAGACTCGACCAGTTGGAACTCCTAGATGAAAAATGCATCAATGCTTTGGAGCATCTTCGTGCCTACCAAAACAAGCTTAAAAGATCATATGCTAAAAAATTTCGTCATCGATCCTTTGAGATCGACGACCTTGTTTTAAAAGAAAATAAAAAAAATACTAATGCAACTAAGGACCTTAAAGGCAAATTTGAGCCCAACTGGCTTGGACCATACATTATTACTGCTAAATTCGAATCAGGAGCATACAAATTGTCTACCTTAGATGGTAAAGAACTTAAATAACCCATGCATATTTTGCATCTTAAACGTTACTATGTATAAATTTGGTCATTTCATCCATGTATATATATTTTCAAAATCACTATCTTGTTTTTCTTTCAAATTTATAAATTCAAAAACACCAAAAACATTCATAATCATCAAAATCTTCAAAACTATTTGTTGCATTTATTTATGGCACTTGTTAAATTTTTTGTTCAAAAACAAAAAAAAAACCAAAAAAAAAAAAAAAACAAAATAATGATAAAAATATAAAAACAACAATATGCTTGACTCTTTCGAAACCAAAACAATATAAAGAAGAAAGAGAGAGTCAATATTATCAAAACTTCTCAAAAAGTATTTATATATATTTTCTTACAATTATTGTAGTTATATGTTGCAAATTATTTTGGATAAATTAGCATTTATTTGGAATCCCTCACTTGCACACTCACAAAAATAAATATCTTGATTTTATCTGGCATGATTACTAATCTCTCTTATATCAAAGTTCACAAAATTCAATTAAATAAAGTTTGAGCATAGAGAATTGATCTTGTTATTTACTTAAACCAAGCACATCTTTTCACAATAAAATGATTATATTTGTAGTTTCCATGTTTTGCTACATAGTAGACGTGATTTCTTTAGCGAAAAGTTTCCCCTGCTATCCTATCATGCACATGGTCTAGAATCTTTGAGAATTGGCAAAAGGACAAGCTCACCCCTACCCAGAATAAAAATCCCTTGCTCTACAACTAATCCGAGCAAGTATCCCTAGCAAAGAAGAAGAAAAGAAAAGTTCAAGAAAAAAGAGAAAAGAAAAATGTTATTTTATATCATTACAACAATATTTCAAGCACTATCTCAAAAATCAAGCAAAAAAAAAAAAATACAAAAAGAAAAAGAAAGAAAGCAAAAGCAAAAAGCAATAAAATCCCTTTCCCTACCCTTTGAAAAGAAAAGAAGGGTTGATGAGCTTGAATCCCTGGAATTCTCAATTATTCGACAACTGTGAGGTAAGCCCCATAACAGGTGGTTTGTGCCCAACCTGCTTGGCCTTGGGTAACTCCTAGCATGGCAATATTTCTGTCACATTAGCGACCTTCATTTGTATAGACCTATGTCTGCTTATGGATTAGCTAGCTCTTGATAATCCGACCTACATAGTAGTCTAGTATGGTTATATGCATCTACATCATGGTTAATGAACACTTATTTGGTTTCTTCAAATCACTTGTATCATAGTATCTTGCTCAAAACTGGTAAATGCACAAAGCAATTGCACACACATTTGTATTTGAGAGATTTTGTGTATCATTATGATAAATCAAGATCAAAAATGAATTCACATATGCACATGGGATTCCTTATAAATCTAACTTTTGTCTTCAAAATACTTTGAAATATTATTTTTGCAACTTGTTTGGAATAATTCAACTACAGTTGTTTACCATAAAGACAACTATATAATAGAAAAATCAAAAATTTATTTCAAAACCATACAATCAAAACATATATATATAACTTTTTTCGACTTTCGCGACGATGGTATAGTTCCAAAACCAAAATTAGAATTTTATGCCTAGCGCAAGTCCTCATCTTCATATTTTCTGTTTATTAAAAAAATCAACCATGCAATAAAACTATCTATTTTTCTTTGATTTTCGTGATGATGGTATAAGTTTATACCTACATATTCTATGCCTAACGCAAACCATTGTAACAATTTTTATTCCCCATTTATTTAAAAATCATGAAAACCATATGAATTAAATCATACTATTACATGACCCACACCTAAATAAGAAGTTATTCCGAAGGAGGGGAAGGGGAGAGCTAGGGTTTTGACGGCCAAGATGACAGCGGGCGGGAAAGCTTCTACGGGAGAGCATGGGAACGCCAACAGACTGAACCAAGGGCACAGCAGGGCGAAGGGAAGTCAGTCAGAGATCGGGGGCGCTAAGGAGTCCTCTCCAACCGAAGAGGATGTAGGTCATGACAAGGATCCACCAGACAAATGGGGAGGTGGACCTCAGAAGTCATACGCTCAGGCAGCGGCTTCAGAAACCCTTAGCGGTCTGCTCTCCAAGGAGTTGTTTCCTATCGGGGACGAGTTGGACATCCCGACAGAAATTCTTTCAAGCTTTGTGGAATTCAAAAAATTTACCCTCATCGATAAGTTTATTGGCGGCCGTCCCGACATGGAGACCATTCGCAAGTGGGCGGCAGGTAAATGGCGAACCTCTGGTCACATGGAGTTGGCGGCCTTATCCCGGGGTTTTTTCGTGATTAGACTGAATAACAAGGAGGACTACTGTAAAATCCCGGCTGGTGGTCCCCGGTTCCTAGGTCGCGAAGTCTCTTTCTAAGGAAGTGGGGTATGGACTTCAACCCCGAGACCCAAAATATCAACATTGCTCCAATATGGGTTAGACTCCCGAGTCTCCCCCTCTTCGTTGGCATGAAAATTTAATCGGAGGAATTGCACGCTCCATTGGTGAGTTGGTTACCATTGACCCTCCCACCAAAGCTCGAACCAGATTTTTTCAAGCTCGGTTCTCGCATTCGGCAGATTTGGAGGTCGACCTTCCATCATCCATCACTCTCCGGTCTGGAGATATCATTATTCACAAGCAAGCCATTGTGTATGAGAACAGACCGGCTTTCTGCCCCCTGTGCAGTTCTCAAGGGCACCTCCAGTCCAACTGTCCTCTTCAAAATCTAGGGATGAAGAAACGGGATTCTAGCAACCCCTTGGAACACGGTGAAGGTTAGACAAAGCACCCTGCTGCAAAAGGGCATGATTCTCCAGGCCCGTCTAGGGACCATCCCGAATCCTCCCACCCGGTGGAAGTAGTCTCCCCCCAAATGGTCTCTGAGCCGTGTGGTGCAAGCCCTAACCTTGGAACACAAGAGGAGAAGGACCAGTCCCTTCCACCAATCACCGCACAGGCAGATTCACCCAAAATCCTGGACCATAACCACCCCGAGTCCCAAAATGTGCTGGAAGATTACCTACTAGGAAGAAGGGGTGAGCAGTCTGGTAATATCAGCCCTCGTAATACGAGAAGCCGAAAGCAAGGTGTTGATTTTGGTAGCGAAAGGAAGCAAGGTCGTCCCCCCAACAAAGACAAAGGGGACAAGGAGACGGCGGAAGATGTTGCAAATGGTACTCAACGACTGCTTTTTCAGGATGATTCTGATTCCCAGATGGGTGACTCGTCTGTCCCAAAATCTCCCCTCCAGCAAGGAAAGGGAGGTAAGAAGAATATCAAATTGTTGAGATGAAAGTCCTCTCATGGAATGTGAGAGGGCTTAATGCAGCTGCCAAACGGAGATTGGTGGCTGATCTCAGAAAAAGGACGAATCTGTCCATCCTAATTTTGTAAGAGACTAAGACCGATGCTATCTCTTCTGCCAGAGCTACTAAGGTCATTTAGGCTAAGGCAAAATTCCTCTCCAGTCCTGCGATGGGAACGGCAGGCGGTCTCATGATTCTTTGGGATCCAGAGATTTTTGAGGGCAGCCTTCTCTCAACTTCCAGTAGGATTATCAATGTTTTGTTTCATTCCAAAGCCATTAACTTTTCTTGGATCCTGTCTAATGTGTATGCCCCAAACTCTATCTCGGAGAGAGCAGAAATGTGGAAGGATATTTCCCAGATGAGGGAAACGTTCTGTAATTTCCCTTGGGTTCTAGGGGGAGATTTCAACTGTCCTCTTCACCCATCTAAAAAGAAAGGAGGATCACACCACCCTAGCCACAGTCTGGAAGACTTTCGAGATTTTGTTTCTACCAATAACTTGCTTGACATTGACCTCAAGGGGGCATCCTTCACTTGGAGCAACAGGAGGATTGGGAGCAATCTTATTCAAGTCAAGCTTGATAGATTCTTCATATCCCAAGAGGCTATTCCCATACTCGGTGCGGCAACTCTCTCGGCCTTACCGAGGATTGGGTCTGATCACAATCCTATTGTCCTGGAGACGGTTGATGGGCCTATTTTTAAAACCCCTTTAGATTTGAGTCCATGTGGATTTCTCACAAGGACTTCAGAGGGTTGGTTACGACTCGGTGGCAGCGAGAAGGTAGCGAGGTTCCGCTTCCAAGAGAGTGGCCTTAAAACTCAAGTTAATCAAAAGGAATTTGAAAACATGGAACAAGGAGGTGTTCGGCAACATTTTTGAGTCCAAAAGGTCCATTTCTGTGAACCTAAAATTGGTGGAGGAGAGAATGGAGCTCGAAGGTTACACCGATTGCCTCGGGGAGGAGGAAAGGAGGCTCTTGGTGGATTATCATTCTATTCTTGCAAGGGAAGAAACTTTCTGGCGCCATAAATCTAGGGACCTCTGGTTGAGAAATGGAGACTCCAATACGAAGTTTTTTCACGCGTCAACTTTGTGACACAGAGGGGCTAACAAAATCAGGGAAGTGGTGTGCAAGGATGGACGCGTTACCAAGGATATTGAGGAAATCCGAAGTGAAGCGGTTGACTTCTTCCAGGATCTTCTCGGTGTTCCTCCCGACAATGATCTCCAGGTTCAGAAATCTCTGTTGGATAACTTCCCAGTAAAAGTTCCTCCCGAGGTAAGCTCTAAGCTTCTGGAGCCTTTTTCTATGTCTGAGATTAAAGAAGCTTTGTTCTCCATGCAACCAGACAAGGCCCCTGGGCCTGACGGTTTTCCCCCCCATTTTTTTCAAGTTATGTGGGATGTTGTGGGTTCGGATGTGTGCGAAGTAATTCAGGAGATTCAAGCCTCCAGATCCATCCATCCAAAACTAAATTCTACCTTTCTTGCTCTCATCACTAAGTCTTCCGCTTGCAAAAGTTTCTCTGATTATCGTCCCATTAGCCTGTGCAATGTTTTTTATAAAATCTTAACCAAGTCCATAGCCAACCGTCTGAGGTCCCTTCTTCCCTCCTTGGTTGGTCCTTCTCGGGGAAGCACCGTGAAAGGCAAAAACATTCTCGATGGTGTCATCACCATCCATGAAACCCTCCATTCCGCTCACCGCTCCAAAAATGCTCGCTCTTTTCCTCAAGTCGGACATGAATAAAGCTTTTGAGCGAGTTGACGAGGAGGTTCCTCTGTCGTCTGTCCTCTTCAAGTTCGGTTTTCACCCTCAATGGATTGACCTTGTCAGTAGTTGCATATCCACTCCCTCATTTTCTGTTCTAATCAACGGATCCCCTACTGGGTATTTCCAAAGTGCCAGAGGCCTTAGACAAGGTGACCCTCTGTCTCCTATTCTATTCATCCTTATGGATGAGGTTCTGAGTTGGTCTTTGAAAGAGGCTCTTCGTCAGAATAAGATCTCTAGCATTTTTCCCACCTCCAAAGTTGATCCTGTCTCTCATCAGCAATTTGTGGATGACACCCTCATCTCCACTGGGGCGTCCGTCACTCAAGCCAAATCCATCAAGCGAATCCTCTCCCGTTATGAAAAGGCTGCCAGATAGAAAGTCAATTACATCAAAAGCAAAATTTATTTTATTAACACTCCTATGCGAAGGCAGCTCCGCATAGCCAGAATTTTGGAATGCACTATTGATTCCCTACCTGCGTCTTATCTGGGTTTGCCTCTGGCTTGTAATGGCCGGGCCAATGGAAGCTTGTGGGACATGATCCTGGAACGTCTTCACAAAAATTTGAGCACTTGGAAAGGCAAATTCTTGTCGCAAGCTGGGAAAGCCACCCTTACCAAAGCTTGTCTCCAAGGAATCCCAACTTACTTCATGTCTGTGTTCATGCTTGCTCGTTTCGTCCATTCCAAGATTGAAAAGATTCAGAGGACCTTTCTGTGGTTTGGAAATGAAGAAAAATCCAGAATTCCTCTTGTGGCCTGGGATAAGGTTTGCTTGCGAAAGGACCAAGGTGGCATGGGAATGAGGAGATCAAGACTCATGAACACTGCTTTGATCGCTAAGCACGCTTGGAAGATCCTGACTAATGACCCAGCAGAGTGGGTCAAGCTGGTTAAGAGGAAGTATCTTGGATCGAGTTCTCTTTTTGATGTCGGGATTCCTCCTAAAGCGTCTGCATTTTGGAAATCTGTGCTTCAAGCCTGCTCTCTGATCGACTCTGGTGCTCACTGGATTTTGGGTGATGGCAACTCCATTCTCTTCTAGAAGGACAGGTGGGTTACTGATGGAGCTCTCGAGTTGAGAGCGGACCTTGCTGGCCTAAAAGCCCAGGTGGATCCAAATTCCCAACTCAAGGTTGCAGACTTCATTGATCGGAGCTCTCTTCCCCCTCGGTGGAATTTGCCAGTCCTGGACGGCTTTAACAATGAAATGAATTTTTTGTCTAATATTCTTCGGTTTGTTTTAATTCCATCTGTTAGAAGAGATGACAGAATCATCTGGCGTGGCACAGAGGATGGTCTGTTCTCTGTCAAGACTGCCTATGACCTTCTTACTTGTGAGATTGCCATGGATCACTAGTGGAAAGTGATTTGTAGGAAGGGTATTATTCCTAAAGTTAATTACTTTGCATGGATTGCCTTTCATAATAAAGCCTTAACCATCGACAACCTCCATAAGAGGGGTTTTGCTATTCCCAACAGGTGCTTCTTGTGCTTTGTTTATTGTGATACGACAGCACCACTTATTTTTGCACTCGTCCTTTTTCCCATTCTCGTCCTCAGACTGCGTCCTGTCTTCATTTCAAATCCTTTGGTGCACTCCCTCGCTCCCTCAAAGATGCCTTCCACCAATGGCCCAATCCTTTCAAGAATCCTAAACTTCGCTTCCTTCTTGAGGCCTCTTTCCACCACTCCATTTGGCGATTTGGCTAGAGAGAAATTCCAGAGTCTTCGGCAAGGTCCCTAGAGTACCTCCCTGTGTCGCTCAGAGAGCCTTATCCTTCGCAATTGAGAATTCTAAAGTTGTTCCTAGTTCTCGTCCCCGCCTTCCTGGCGAAGCAGCGATCTTCCAAATTTTGGGCCTTTTCCCTATTCTTGATGGTGTTTCTAAGTCTCAGCGTGGGGATGTTATTTGGACCAAGCCCCCTGTGGGCTGGATTAAATTAAACTTTGATGGTGTGGCCAAAGGCAATCCTGGCCCTACTGGTTCTGGTGGTGTGGTTAGAGATCATAACGGGAATATCGTGCTGGCTTATTGTGAAGATTTGGGTGCCCAGACTAATCACTATGCTGAAGCCAAAAGTGTTTTGAAAGGTATCCAGATCCTCTCCGAGGATCCTCGGCCTTTGATAGTCGAAGGTGATTCGCTCAATATAGTCAACTATCTGCTAGGCTCTAAAGACCCATCTTGGAGGGTCTACAACATCATTCTTGAGGCTAGGATGCTCCTCTCTCAACGTGACAGGTGGAAGGCATGCCATATTTTTAGGGAAGGAAATCGCGTGGCAGACCACATGGCCAACAAAGGGCTTGTGACCACGTGTCCTGTTGTGTGGCGCTCATGCTTCCCGTCTGAGGTGGTGAGTTTGGCCAATGCGGATATCCTCTCATGATGTTCTCCTCGCTTCAGAAGGTCATTCGTTTGGTTTGGCTGTTTTTGCTTTCGATGGTCAAATTTCTCCAGCTAGTATTTTTGTTTTCCTTGGTAAAATGTGGTTTGTTTCTAGGATATTCAGACATAAGGGCCCTACTTATAGCCTTCGGGCAATTAGCAGTTTTTGGTTTCTGTCATCAAGTTTATTCCTCCAGCCACAAGGCATGATGCACATTCCAGCCAGGCTGATTTTGTACATAAGGTTTTGGGATCCTCTATAAAAACCCACTGTTAATCTATTAAAATAATTACCAAAAAAAAAAATCATACTATTACATAGGTATGTTTTTTTAAACACAAAGCATGCACATTATCACTATTTCATGTCATTATGTCAACCTTCAATTTTGCAAAGATGATATAATTCCTAAGGAATTATCCAAAAAAATTATCACACTTAGGAATTTATGCCTAGCAACAATCATTTTAACATTATTTCATGCATATTATTTTATGAAAATCTGAAAACAAACCATCATTTTCACCATTGCACCAAAGTCTTAAGACAGTCTCTTAAGCATTCTTTTACTTTTAACAATATTTCTATATTGGGATTAGCTTGACGACCGAGTGAGCGACGACTCCATGAAATGGTCTATAATAGCGACAATGTCCTTTGAAATTATTGTTAGAAGTCTCTTTTTATTTTTTACCACATCACATTACAAACAACGAATTTGTTACATCAGATTATTTCATTTAAAATATTACCACATGACATCAAAATTATAAATTTTCAAAATGACATAATTTCATGAATCCTCAATCCAATTATTAAATCAATCAATCAAACATAAAAGCATCATAAACATACACATAACACAAGTCATATGATCAAAACTATCTCATCTCATATATATATCAACAGTATATATACATCATCAAAACTGGATCGGTATGCCACAATCTGTACCTTGGCATACTCAATACTCTATCAAAAATAATAAACCTACATATCAATCTATACAGTGTAATGTAGTCCTCTAGCCTCGAGAGCCCCTCGAGCTCTCGGCCTCATCTCCTCCCTCGCCCTGAGGTAGACAAGGTGGCCCCATCGCAGTCTGTGTAGTACTGTGAGTCCTAGTCCTCGATCGGGACAAAGTCCTAGATGACCCAATCCTGATCGGCTCTGCAATGTTAGCTGGCAGGGGTAGTCTATCCTCCTCTGGCACCAACTGATAGTACAATGTCTGATAGAAAGTAATTTTGGCAATAGCCCGTGTCAGCTCCCCAGTGCTCGCCCCTCCGCCTTGTGCCCTAAGGCATGTAATCTCGTCCCTAAGCTGTGTAACCTCAGCTCGGTGTCGTGCAGCCTCCTCCTGTAGGGTCTGCATCTATGCTTGGAGACGGATCGTCTCCATTCAGAGAGTAGCTATCTCACTGCTCTCCCTAGTGTCCACACCCTTGCCCTTATCGGGTGATGGTGGCCTCTCTCTCTGTGGAGAAGGGGGTTTCTCCACCCTCCTCTCCTGCTACCACGGCCTCTCCTATGCATGTGGCCTCCTCAGCTCTCTCCCACCGTGACCTTGGGCCACCTCCATAGCTTCCTAGCATCGCCTCCCTATCCGACACACAACTATGTGTATCGGACCCTGAGCCCTCGTCATCCGAGGAGGGCGGATGCCTACTTACCAGGCATCGTAGCCGTCGGCTACTCCTGCTTCATCCCCATCCACTGGCTGAATGGGGGAATCGTCTGAGTCCTGACTCCAAAAACACTGCATGTCTGGAGCCCCACTCACTGTGGTGTTATCTCGGATAGTTCAAGATAACTCATAATCCCTAAGAGATGGGATCCCCTGCTGCAGACCGAATTGATGCAAAACTCGGTCATAGCAGTGGAGCTCCACCTCTCCTCTCTCCATCCATAGCCAGCACACTTGCCTAACGCGAGCTAGCTCCTGTCTGTCCTCGGCCCACCCTGGGTGCTCGTGCCATGGCCTCCAGGTAATCTGGTCCAAGACTAGGCCATATAGCAGTCTTCGAGACATCGAAAGGTCGATCCGCTGCTGTGACCCTCTCCGAAGCCACCAATAGAAAACTCGGGGCCTCTCCTCGTCAATCCCTATTAGAGGAAGCCCTACCGGCCTTCGCACTACAATATGCTCCCATCATGAAACCTGTAGGAGCGATGTCATCACCAGACATTGGCCGCCCTTGTACACGACCCCATGCAGGATCCTGTACAGTCGGCATAGCACATAGCTGCCCCAAGCAAACCTGTAGCCATGGTATCGCATATCACAGATCACATCTGCGAGCATCCATGGCACCCTGCACCCGCTCTGGTGGCACAACAAAAGTCCACCAACTACTCCAGCTAGAACCCGTGTGAGTCTAGATGCCCTAGGCATCTGGTGTAGTGCCTCGATGTTAACTCCACCCTTCTCCAAGGCGAAGCTCGAGTCACCGCACAATCGTCCCATAGCATGGCCCTGATTGGCCGCTGGAGTGATCAACCATCCTTGTATGGGGATTCTTAGAATCCTCCATACATCCTCTAGAGTGGGAGTCATCTCCCTTGTCGATAGCCAAAAATAGGAAGAACTCGGATACCACCTCTCTGCTAGGGCTATCAGTAGCCCCATGTCTGTAGACACTTGTGGCATTTCTGCCATATGTAGTAAGCCGGCCTATGCCAGCTGATCCCGCTCTGTAAGAGTGGCCAAGTCATCTCTCAAACCTCCATACTTCCATTCCCTACTTTTTAACAAACCTCTCTACAACATAAACAACAAAACAACAAACAACCATTAATAACAACTCAAGTGCTTAAAAATGCAAGTTAAAAAAAGTTCAATTTTATGCAATTGATGATATCATCCATTATTGGACGATATCATCCCAAATTTGAGCATAATCATTTTCGATTTCGCAGGTTGAAATCGTCCCTAATTTGACGAAATCATCCCCCTTTCGTCGATTTCGCCCTTAGACGAAATTGACGAAATTGAGATGATTTCATCGAAATCGGGACGATTTCGTCCCGACGACGTCGACAGCCCAAAAACGGCCGCAATGCTCAAAAATTTAATCAAAATTCATCTAAAAATCATGTAAAATCAAATTAAAGCATTCTAAACTAAGTTTAGACTCTTACCCGTAGCCTGCGCCGGACCTCTGTTGATCTGTGTGTCGTCTCCACCATTTTTGCTTCCAGAGCTCTAAAACCAGTAAAATGAACAGTAAAAATGAATTAGGGTTTTACCCTATTTTTCTTAATTTTATTCAAAAATAATTGAAAATTAATTTTGCTTTTTCGCGTTTTTACCTCAAACGTTCGATTTGGGTAAAAACACGGAGGGGGCACCATAGTAAGTTGTCGTACGATTCGACCAAGAATCGTCGCCTAAAAATGGGAATAATTTTTGCTTTCTCATAGATCGAGAAGAACTCATCTTTAACACATTTTCTTCGGAAAATTCGCTAAAGAGGGGGAAAAATGTAGCACCCTAAAATTGGTGCAGTGAAATTGTAATAATTACATTCATCCTAGTAAATAATTTAAATTCAAATTTTAACCTCCCAAACCACCCGTTAACCGCCGGGTAATCCGTTTCCCCCTTTTCCGTGCCATTTTTAGAGGTTGTTTTGACCGTTTGACGATATCGTCGTCGATCAGACGATATCGCCCCAGATCTGACGATTTCATCTGGGATAGGACGTCCAGACGATCTTGTCACAAAACTAATTTTGCACAATTAGCTTCTGTTCCAACGGGCCTCTAATCCGGGCAGAAGCGTGTCTGCATCGTTAGAGACCCTTCCCCATTGGAGATCTCCCAAATAGGGATGATCTCCAACCTCCTAACCTCCCTCCTAAACCTATTTAATCCTAAGCCTTCCCCTTAGCACCCCCCTGGCTGAAATTCTATGTAACTTGACTTCTCATACGATAAAACATCCTAAGTTTCCATTTGCATCAGTTCTATATCAATTTTGTTGCAGGTACATTATTGTTTTTCAGCCGGAGCAAGCTTACATCGTCGTCGACGAACCTGTTCAGATCGGAGGTGAACTTGTCGAATCAGAGACGATTTCGTACCAATGCGAGACGATTTCGATTGCAGTCAATATTGAGGCAATCAGTGCCTGAAGTTTGCATTTCTCTATCTTTTCTCTGTTGTTTTATTCTGCAATTAGCTTATTTTATTCAGTATTTTATACTATTTTGCATTTTGGAGTTCACCCATCTAGATTAAATGCATAATTAAGCCATGATTGTGATTAAATTAGCATAATTCATTCCTGTTTCTGTGTTTATGTTTCAGTTTGATAGTGCTACTGTCATTTTATACTATTTCCCTCTGTTATCATTGTTGTATTTTCTGTATTTTGCACCTATTTCTCTGTTTGCAGGTCTCTGACGAATTCGTCAGATCTCAGACGATCTTGTCTGATCTCAGACGATCCTGTCAAATCAGAGGCGATCCTGACTGCTTCAAGATCAGAATCTTCATCAGACATCCGGATCAGGTATTCTTCTTTTTATCTTCTGTAATTTCTCTATTTTTTTGTCCTATTCTATTTTTTTGTATTCATTTAATTTGCATCTGCATATAGAATAGCTTAGATGCATTTTGGCCAAACCTAGGATTTGAATGCTTAAGGCTAAAAACGAACACATAAAACACATTCCCAACCTAGGCGTGGAAACTGCCATTAAATGTTTCCTGGTGAACCCACCATCCGTCGAAAAATCACCAATATACACCTCCCTTGAGAGGCGGGACCTTCGCAAGTCCTCTCAGTCCGAGGTACCATGACATCCTTTTCCCATCCCCCTTCCGGGCACGGATCCTATAGCCTGAAGGTAAGGGTGTGAAAAATTTGGAGCGATACATTTTGGTGAACCCGACGTGAATGCATTATAAACCTTTTGAAAACAAAAAACAAAAAAAAAAATATAAAACAACTAAAACATAGATTGCATTTTAGATCATTTAAATTTAATATCATGTTTAGATGGTAGCTCCTAAGAAAATATTAGCAGTTACTATAAATGTAGAAAACCAATTGGCAGCCATAGAAGTCAATTATGTACTTAGTGTGCCTGAAACAGATAGAAATCAACTCTTGTGGGACGAACTTGATAGGAGACTTAGTGTCATTTCATCTAGGTCAACAGAACTTAAACAAATCAAGAGGCTAGTCCTAGATAGAATCCTGGATCCTCATCAACTTGTTTTTTATCATGAACTTCAGAGAGCTTGCCATAGATGGTTAGCTTATAGGAGAGCCCTTGTATCTTCAGAACTGTTCACCTTCGAGGAATACCTCGAGAACGCAGCCATTGTACACCAGTTCCTAGGTCTTGTAGAAGACCAAGAGGTTGTCCTTACGAGATAGGGAAATATGGAATAGAGTTCCTCGAGCTGTGTTATATCGAGAGTATTGCCACGAGCTTTACTTCTATCAACCAGACATCCGAGACGAGATAATATCACTATAGCTCTTTTCATTAAATTTTTAAAAGAAAACTTTCAATTTGAAGAAGAACACTTCATGACTCCTGAAGAACTTGAGCCCATTAATGATATTTATAAATTGTTTATAGAAAACTAGATCATTTATTTTCAGTCTTATTATTTCTTGCATTTATTGTTGTTTGTCTTTACAATATTATTTCAAAAACAAAGAAAAACTAAAAAACTAAAAACATAGCAAAAACTTAAACATTTCATTTCAAATATTGTAGTAGGTATATAGTAAATATATACCTCTTAATCTTGTTGCATATATATATATATATATATATATATATATATATATATATATATATATATATATATATATATATATATATAAATATATATATATTTGCTCAAATCAAAATTAAAGCACCATGACTAAACTTAGGAATGGTAAAGAAACTTTAGGAGAAGAAGAAGATTGGTTACAAGATACAACTAGAGACCCAAATGTCCTTCCTGGAGATCCAATTTCGGAAGGAAAAACTCTAGATCAATCAGAACATGACCTAGGTGAAGATAATGAACAAGAAGGAAGTGTTAAAGAGGATGGATCCTCATCCCCTAGAGTAGCTCTAGATGGAACTATTGCTTTTGACAACATAGATCATTTCAAGAAATTTCTTGATGATAACATTGACGCCCTTAATGTGGCAGGTTCGTATTGATAAAGGGCAAATTAGTAACACTCAAGCAGCCATGGAATATATGTATGATGTGCGCACTAATCCCTTGTCTTTCATTGACCAAGAAAGTGACAAGGCTGGGCCATCCAATACAGACATGGTCACTATGATTCAAAACATGTCAAAACAACGGATTACCCAACCTCCTAAGGAACTTGTTATTCAACCTAAAATCATTCCCACACAAAAGAAACCTTCCTTCACTACTTTATTTTGCCAAACTATTGAGCAATATGCTTCAAGTAAACAAAAACCTAAAACGAAGCCAAATACCAATTTTCAACAATCTGGAATACATCATAATACAACTTCAAAGTTCCTTCATAACACTTTTCCTACCAACAATTTACACAATAGTAACATAGCATCTAATCTTCATGTCCCTCCATCATATACTCATAAGACCCATGTCAATGCCCTACCAAACCAATATGGGGGGCAAACTAGTAATCTGGAAGCCATGGTGAAACAATTAGCTTCGCGTATGGACCAGATAGATCCCTACCGTCCCTCGTATAATTATCGAGAGATATGTAGTCAACCTTTGGATCCCATAGTTGTAGCTCAACCATACCCTAAGCATTTTCCCATGCCTATCTTGCCTATATATAAAGGAACCGAAGATCCCATAGAGCATCTTCGCATGTTTAGGATAGCATGTCATGATATATCGCATGATGACTTGCTATTACTAAAAATGTTCCCAAAAAGTTTAGGTGGAATGGCATTAGAGTGGTACTATCAATTGCCCACTCATTCTTTGAGAAACTTTGAAGAAAAAGCTGAATCATTTGTCCATCAATTTAGTGCCTACATCGAGAGGCATGTAACCATTAAAGATTTATACAACTTAAAACAAGACAAGGATGAATGTTTTGCCGATTTCTTAGCTAGATGGAGGCAATTGATAGGAAAACTGCACTTTGTGCTACCTTATAGGGAAATGTTGGACATTTTCATCAATAATTTACAAGAACAAATATCTTATGAGCTATCAACTGCTACTTTAACTACCTTCGATCAGGCTATAGATTTAGCTCGAAGAGTAGAAGATGCCCTCATTAGGAGAGGCCAACTTAGGAAGAAGGATGATGAGAAAACATCCAGAAATCAATATAAAAACAAACAAGTTGTCGGTGACGGAGTCATTGACAACAAAAATGTTGCTAATATCAATGCAACGAAGACAACAGAAAAATTTATATTAAAACCTCCTGATAAGCCTCCTCGAGAATTTACTAGATTAAATCAACCCTTATCAACTATTTTACCTCAATTACTCGAAAGAGGTTTGATCCAATTATCGACTATCCGGGAACCTGATCCAACTATACCCGGATACAGAGCTGACTTACACTGTGATTTCCATAGAGGACCTGGACACTCTACCAATGCTTGTAAAAGGTTGAAACATAAAATACGAGGATTTGATTGATAATAATGAAATGGAAGTGCAAGCCTTCCAACCTAAACAAAACCCTCCTAATAATACTCAAAAGACCATTCCCCAAAATCAAAATCAAAATGCTAATCAAACATTAGACATATTTCAACACCCTTTACCAAGACATGGTAAAGAGGTAGCCAATCAAATCGAACATCATAATGTTCCGCCTCCTACCCGATATGTAGGAACCATTAGCGGACAATTACTGAATCCAGGATCCTCAAAAATTTGACACAACCTTATCCCTGGTTACGACCAGGCCCTTACATAATTTTCAAACTTCTGATTCTAGTGATGTAGAATCAGATAGTGAAAGTGAACTAGACATTACTTCAAACCAATCGAATAGTTCTAAAAATGAATCAGATCCTATTCAACCCATCACGGATGCCATGGTTCCGGAAGAACCATTTCCTAGAAGAGTTACTACTCGACCCTCTTCTAATCAATTCCTCTCAAATGAACAAGCCATAAATGCTAGACCGAGGCCAGTTCAACGTCCTCAATATAACATTGTAGGTACCATTGGAGTCGTTACCCGACAACAGGCTCAAAATTCTCAAAAAGAACCAAATCAGAATGATGGATCGGCTCCATTCGCTTTGAAAAATCCCAATAAAGGGAATCATGCTCCTAATGTTCAACCTAAACCCCCTTACAATATTAATGAGCAATTGTCCAATACTACAGCCAGAATTTCCCTTTTGGATTTGTTAAGATCTTCTCCCACCCATAGGGATGAGTTGATGCTTACATTGAGCCAAATGATGGTACCTCAAAACATTCAACCTGAAGCTATGGCCAATACTATCATCACTCGAGAGGTTGATTGTATTGACTTTCGGGATAAAGATATCCCACAACACGGTTTACATAAGGATAATCCCTTATATATTCTTGCTCTAATTGGAGATGTAGCTATCAAACGAGTCTTGATTGACAATGGCTCATCTCTAAACATTTGCACTTTTGACTTCTACCAACGATTTGGCTTTAGAAGTGATGAAATGAAGAAAACTGATATGATTATCAAAGCTTTTAATGACGAAACACAAGAAACGTGTGGAGTTATTACCATCCCTTTGCAAGTTGGTCCCAGAACCCTAGAAACAACCGTGTTTATTGTACATTGCCCAACATCGTACAATATACTTTTGGGTCGCCCTTGGATCAATGCGATGCGAGCGGTCCCATCAACTTTACACCAATGTGTTAAATTCGAATTTAAAAATCAGTTGGTCACTATCCATGGTGACCCTAGACCCTTTGATATGTGTGCTTTGGCAGAACCTGTTGGAGTGCAATTTTGCCCCGCTCTGTCATCCACACATCCTAGTTCTTATTTTTCATCTAAACGTGTGAAACACACACCCATAACTTCACCTATTTCCCCTCCATTAATTTCATCCTCCTATTTAGATCAACAATCCTCTACACAAATCACTCTAGAACCTCAAAAAGATCTTAAATCTACAACCAATCCTTCAAGTTCTATCCCTATAAATTCAAAACCTATAGACCCATCTATCATCCCTTCCACATCTAAAGATATAGGGAATAATCCTTCTACATCTTATGCTCTTTCTGATGAACTTTTACCAGATTTATCCACAATCTTAATATCAGAAAAGACAAATGCTTTCATGCGAGATTCCATTCTTTTAAATAACTTGCCGCCATCTCCTCGGACTTTGGGCCTCCCACAACCTATGGGAAGTACTTACCAAGTCGGGAGTTGTGCCTTCATTTATAAAGGATATGACTAGGGAAGAATCCCTCGGAATATCAAAACTCATCATGAGGGATACGCTCGGTGTTATTTTACCAATGAATATATTAAAGCTAAACCCATGATGCTTAAAATGGGATATAAAGGGAAAGGCTTGGGACCTTTCCAAAATGGCATGAAAGAACCTTTCGAGGTAGAACCTTGGCATGCCCGTTGTGGTGTGGGCCTATTTCCTAGTAAGGGTCAACCCTTTCCTTTTGAAGATGATGATCACCTCATATGTTATCAAGATTATTTGGATAGGCATGTTGATTTGCCTCTTAAAAATCAGTCGTTTTCATGTAACATGCTATCCATAGCTTATCCTGAAATGATTGCTGACCCCGATGAAGAGTTGGAAGGAGATATCTTCCATGATGTCTCTGTTGAAGAGATGTTACACAATGGATTTTATTTTGATGGTTCTATACCAACTATAGCCCAACTTGAGACCACTAATCCTCAAGATGAATTATCCAAATTAACCTTACAAGAATTACAAGAATTAGGTGTTTCACCCGCCCCACCTAACTTTGAAAGAGATCTACACATGGAGGTAGAAAACGTCATTAAAATTAATATTGGAACTGAGGATAATCCTCACATAATCAATATTGGATCAGAATTAAGTCAAGAAAAACAAAAGCAATACATTGCATTCCTTAAAGAGTATGAAGATGTTTTCGCTTGGACATATGAAGATATGCCAGGTCTAGACCCTTACGTAGTCATGCATCATCTAGTGGTCCATCCGGATGCTAAACCTGTTAAACAAAAACTTAGAAAAATGCATCCCAAAGTGGCTCTGCTAGTCAAAGGGGAGTTAGAAAAACTCCTGAATGTTGTTTTTATACAAGCTATTGATTATGTTGAATGGATCTCAAACGTAGTTCCAGTCACCAAGAAAGAAGCTACCAAAGTTAGGGTTTGCACAGATTTTAGAGATATTAACGTTGCATGCCCTAAAGATGACTTTCCTCTTCCAAACATGGATCAAATCATTGACTTCACTATCGGGAGTGGGATGATGTCCTTAATGGATGGATTCTCCGGTTATAATCAGATCAGGATAGCTCCTGAAGATCAGGCTAAAACAGCCTTTATTACCCCCTGGGGTACTTTTTGTTGGAAAGTGATGCCATTTGGCTTAAAGAACGCAGGTGCAACCTATCAACGAGCTATGACCTATATTTTTCATGATATGATGCATGATATCCTACATGATTATGTAGATGATATTATAGCTCGCTCTATTTTGCAAGATAATCATTTAGATGATTTGAGAAAAGTTTTTAATCGATTACGAGAATATCTTATTCGATTAAATCCAGCAAAATGCATATTCGGAGTTAAGTCCGGCAAACTATTAGGGGTTTTAGTTTCTTTACGTGGTATCGAAATCGACCCTCTCAAAATTGTGGCTATCACTGATATGCCCGCACCTACTAATATATCTGAATTACGAAGTTTACAAGGTAAGCTTCAAGCTATCCGTCGCTTCATCGATAAGCTGGCGGACAAAACTGGTCCCTTTCTTAAACTCCTTAAAAAGGATGTCCCTTTTAATTGGGACAACGAATGTCGAGAAGCTTTTGAACTTCTCAAACAATACCTCCTTAATCCACCTGTGCTTTCACCACCTAAACCTGATCGCCCATTCCTCCTATATATTTTAGCTTCAGATTCTGCCTTAGGGGCTATGTTAGCTCAGCTTGATGATGAAAAGAGAGAACGTGCTAATTATTATATTAGCCGAACCTTCATCAATTATGAAACCCGCTATACGGCATTAGAGAAACTATGTCTAGCGGTCATGTTTGCTACGCAAAAATTATGACATTATATGCTTAGTCGAAAAACTTATGTCATTGCCAAATACGATCCCTTAAGGTATCTCATGAGTCGACCTTATTTATCGGGTCGCACAACCAAGTGGGTTCTTGCTCTAAGCGAGTTTGATCTCACATTCATAGGACAGAAGTCTGTTAAGGGTCAAATCATAGCAGATCAATTAGTCTGCTGCACCCTTAGCGTCTACCCATCCCCTCATCATCGAGTTTCTGGATGAATGCCTTCAATTAGAGGCGAGACCATACTTGAACAATGGTCCTTATACTTTGATGGAGCCCGATGCATGAGTGGGGCGAGTGCGGGTATTATTTTAATATCCCCGCAAAAACATCTTATTCCTCTGTCCTTCAAATTGACATTTGCTTGCACCAACAATACTGCTTGAGTATGAAGCTCTAATCCTTGGATTACGAGCTGCCTCTGGCGCTAAAAATTAAACACCTTTTAGTTTTTGGTGATTCTCAACTAGTTATAAACCAAATTAATGAAGTTTATCAGACCAGAGATGATAAAATGCGCCCATATAAGGCCTATGTTTTACAATTAATGTCTCTATTTGATCAAGTTACCTTGGAAGCTATTCCTCGAACTAGCAACCGTGCAGCTGATGCTATGGCCGTAGCTGCATCTCTCCTGCCCTTGGAGTTAGATGACGAATATGCCACTATCATTATTCGTCGACTCCAGGAACCCGCTTCACATAAATCATGCTCAGAGCCTTTGGATGTGTTTCTAATCAATGAAACTACTCCTGAACCTTGGTATACGGACATATTTGATTTTCTCCAAAATGGGACTTTCCCTGCCAATTCTAATAGCAACCAGCGTCGGTTATTACGTAGACGAGCAAGTCGATTTGTAATAATTGGCAATACCTTGTATAGGAGATCTTTTGAAGGTATCCTATTAAGATGTTTAAACTTAGAAGAGTCTAAATCAGCCTTGAGTGAAGCCCACGATGGATCTTGTGGAGGACACTTCGGTGGTAGTGTCATTGCTAAAAAGCTCCTTCGGATAGGATACTTTTGGCCTACCATGGAAACGGATGCACATGAGTATGTGCGCCATTGCGACAAGTGCCAGAAACATGCTGACCTTGTCCATGCGCCTGCACAAGAGCTACAGGCTATTTCATCTCCTTGGCCCTTTTCCAAATGGGGTTTAGACATTATTGGCAAAATCAATCCTGTGTCATCTGATGGACACAAGTTCATCATAACCGCCACTGAGTATTTCACGAAGTGGGTTGAAGCTATGCCTTTAGCTTCCTGCACTGGCACACAAGTCTCTAAATTTATTTTTAATCAAATCATTTGCAGGTTCAGAATTCCTGCAAATCTCATCTCTGACAATGGAACTTGTTTCAAAAATAAAGATGTTAAAAAATTATGCCAAAAATATAAGATTCAACATCGTTGGTCCACTCCCTATTATCCTCAGGGTAATGGTCAAGCAAAGCATCTAACAAAACCTTAATCAAAATTCTCAAAATATTGGTCAATAAAACTGGCCGTGGCTGGCACATTCGGTTATATCCAGCCTTGTGGGCCTATCGAACTAGTGTTCGAACCCCCACGGGAACTTCACCATTTGTTTTGGTTTATGGTGCTGAAGCAGTTTTTCCCTTTGAATTGGAAGTTCCTTCTTTGGCTCTACTACTTCAAGATACCAAAGTAGGAGATGAATATCGAGCTGGAAGACTCAGTCAGCTGGAACTCCTAGATGAAAAATGCATCAATGCTTTGGAGCATCTCCGTGCCTACCAAAACAAGCTTAAAAGATCATATGCTAAAAAAGTTCGTCATCGATCCTTTGAGATCGGCGACCTTGTTTTAAAAGAAAATAAAAAAAATACTAATGCAACTAAGGACCTTAAAGGTAAGTTTGAGCCCAACTGGCTTGGACCATACATTATTACTACTAAATTCGAATCAGGAGCATACAAATTGTCTACCTTAGATGGTAAAGAACTTAAAGAACCCATGAATATTTTGCATCTTAAACGTTACTATGTATAAATTTGGTCATTTCATCCATGTATATATTTGTTCAAAATCACTATCTTGTTTTTCTTTCAAATTTATAAATTCAAAAACACCAAAAACATTCATAATCATCAAAATCTTCAAAACTATTTGTTGCATTTATTTATGGCACTTGTTAAATTTTTTGTTCAAAAACAAAAATAAAACCAAAAAAACAAAATAATGATAAAAATATAAAAACAGCAATGTGCTTGACTCTTTCGAAACCAAAACAATATAAAGAAGAAAGAGAGAGTCAATATTCTCAAAACTTCTCAAAAAGTATTTATATATATTTTCTTACAATTATTGCAGTTATATGTTGCAAATTATTTTGGATAAATTAGCATTTATTTGGAATCTCTCACTTGCACACTCACAAAAATAAATATCTTGATTTTATCTGGCATGATTACTAATCTCTCTTATATCAAAGTCCACAAAATTCAATTAAATAAAGTTTGAGCATAGAGAATTGATCTTGTTATTTACTTAAACCAAGCACATATTTTCACAATAAAATGATTATATTTGTAATTTCCATGTTTTGCTACATAGTAGACGTGATTTCTTGAGCGAAAAGTTTCCCCTGCTATCCTATCATGCACATGGTCTAGAATCTTTGAGAATTGGCAAAAGGACAAGCTCACCCCTACCCAGAATAAAAATCCCTTGCTCTATGACTAATCCGAGCAAGTATCCCTAGCAAAGAAGAAGAAAAGAAAAGTTCAAGAAAAAAAGAGAAAAGAAAAATGTTATTTTATATCATTACAACAATATTTCAAGCACTATCTCAAAAATCAAGCAAAAAAAAAAAATACAAAAAAAAAAGAAGCAAAGTCAAAAGAAAAGCAAAAGAAAGCAAAAGCAAGAAAGCAATAAAATCCCTTTCCCTACCCTTTGAAAAGAAAAGAAGGGTTGATGAGCTTGAATCCCTGGAATTCTCAATTATTCGAAAAGCGTGAGGTAAGCCCCATAACAGGTGGTTTGTGCCCAACCTGCTTGGCCTTGGGTAACTCCTAGCGTGGCGATATGTCCGTCACATTAGCGACCTTCTTTTGTACAGACCTATGTCTGCTTATGGATTAGCTAGCTCTTGATAATCCGACCTACATAGTAGTCTAGTATGGTTATATGCATCTACATCATGGTTAATGAACACTTATTTGGTTTCTTCAAATCACTTGTATCATATTATCTTGCTCAAAGCTGGTAAATGCACAAAGCAATTGCACACACATTTGTATTTGAGAGATTTTGTGTATCATTATGATAAATCAAGATCGGAAATGAATTCACATATGCACATGGGATTCCTTATAAATCTAACTTTTGTCTTCAAAATACTTTGAAATATTATTTTTGCAACTTGTTTGGAATAATTCAACTACAGTTGTTTACCATAAAGACAACTATATAATAGAAAAATCAAAAATTTCTTTCAAAACCATACAATCAAAACATATATATATATATATAACTTTTGTCGACTTTCGCGACGATGGTATAGTTCCAAAACCAAAATTGGAATTTTATGCCTAGCGCAAGTCCTCATCTTCATATTTTCTGTTTATTAAAAAAATCAACCATGCAATAAAACTATCTATTTTTCTTTGATTTTCGCGATGATGGTATAAGTTTATACCTACATATTCTATGCCTAGCGCAAACCATTGTAACAATTTTTATTCCCCATTTATTTAAAAATCATGAAAACCATATGACTTAAATCATACTATTACACAGTTATGTTTTTTTAAACACAAAGCATGCACATTATCACTATTTCATGTCATTATGTCAACCTTCAATTTTGCAAAGATGATATAATTCCTAAGGAATTATCCAAAAATTATCACACTTAGGAATTTATGCCTAGCAAAAATCATTTTAACATTATTTCATGCATATTATTTTTATGAAAATCTGAAAACAAACCATCATTTTCACCATTGCACCAAAGTCTTAAGACAGTCTCTTAAGCATTCTTTTACTTTTAACAATATTTCTATACTGGGATTAGCTTGACGACCGAGTGAGCGGCGACTCCATGAAATGGTCTATAATAGCGACAATGTCCTTTGAAATTATTGTTAGAAGTCTCTTTTTATTTTTTACCACATCACATTACAAACAACCAATTTGTTACATCAGATTATTTCATTTAAAATATTACCGCATGACATCAAAATTATAAATTTTCAAAACGACATAATTTCATGAATCCTCAATCCAATTATCAAATCAATCAATCAAACATAAAAGCATCATAAACATACACATAACACAAGTCATATGATCAAAACTATCTCATCTCATATATATATCAACAGTATATATACATCATCAAAACCTGGATCGGTATGCCACAATCTGTACCTCGGCATACTCAATCCTCTATCAAAAATAATAAACCTACATATCAATCTATACAGTGTAATGCAGTCCTCTAGCCTCGAGAGCCCCTCGAGCTCTCGGCCTCATCTCCTCCCCCACCTTGAGGTGGACGAGGTGGCCCCATCGCAGTATGTGTAGTACTGTGAGTCCTAGTCCTCGATCGGGACGAAGTCCTAGACGACCCAATCTTGATCGGCTCTGCGATGTTAGCTGGCAGGGGTAGTCTATCCTCCTCTGGCACCAGCTGATAGTACAATGTCTGATAGAAAGTAATTTGGGCAATAGCCCGTGTCAGCTCCCCAGTGCTCGCCCCTCCGCCTCGTGCCCTGAGGCATGCAATCTCGTCCCTAAGCTGTGTAACCTCAGCTCGGTGTCGTGCAGCCTCCTCCTGTAGGGTCTGCACCTATGCCTGGAGATGGATCATCTCCGTTCGGAGAGTAGCTATCTCGCTGCTCTCCCTAGTGTCCACACCCTTGCCCTTATCGGGCGATGGTGGCCTCTCTCTCTGTGGAGAAGGGGGTCTCTCCTCCCTCCTCTCCTGCTATCGTGGCCTCTCCTGTGCCTATGGCCTCCTCAGCTCTCTCCTACCGTGACCCTAGGCCGCCTCCATAGCTGCCTGGCGCCGCCTCCCTATCCGACGCACAACTATGTGTATCGGACCCTGAGCCCTCGTCATCCGAGGAGGGTGGATGCCTGCGTACCAGGCATCATAGCCGTCGGCTACCCCTGCATCATCCCCATCCACTGGCTGAATGGGGGCATCGTCCGAGTCCTGACTCCAAAAGCGCTGCATGTCTGGAGCCCCGCTCACTATGGTGTTATCCCGGATAGTCCGAGAAAACTCATAATCCCTGAGAGATGGGATCCCCTGCTGTAGATCGAACTGATGCAAAACTCGGTCATAGCGGTGGAGCTCCACCTCTCCCCTCTCCATCCGTAGCCAGCACACTCGCCTAACGCGAGCTAGCTCCTGTCCATCCTCGGCCCACCCTGGGTGCTCGCGCCATGGCCTCCAGGTAATCTAGTCCGGGACTAGGTCATCTAGCAGTCTTCGGGACATCGAAAGGTCGATCCGCCATTGTGACCCTCTTCGGAGCCACCAGTAGAAAACTCGGGGCCTCTCCCCATCAATCCCTGTCGGAGGAAGCCCTATCGGCCTCCGCACTGCAATATGCTCCCAGCACCAAAACTGTAGGAGCGATGTCATCACCAGACATCGGCCGCCCTTGTACACGACCCCATGCAGGATCCTGTACAGTCGGCATAGCACATAGCTGCCCCAAGCAAACCTGTAGCCATGGTCTCGCATATCGCAGATCACATCTGCAAGCATCCATGGCACCCTGCACCCGCTCTGGTGGCACATCAAAAGTCCACCAACTACTCCAGCTAGAACCTGTGTGAGTCTAGATGCCCTAGGCATCTGGCGTAGTGCCTCGATGTTAACTCCGCCCTTCTCCAGGGCGAAGCTCGGGTCACCGCACAACCATCCCATAGCATGGCCCTGATTGGCCGTAGGAGTGATCAACCGTCCTTGTATGGGGATTCTCAGAATCCTCCATACATCCTCTAGAGTGGGAGTCATCTCCCTTGTCGATAGCCAAAAATAGGAAGAACTCGGATACCACCTCTCTGCTAGGGCTGTCAGTAGCCCCATGTCTGTAGACACTTGTGGCATTTCTACCACATGTAGTAAGCCGGCCTGTGCCAGCTGATCCCGCTCTGCCTGTGTAAGAGTGGCCAAGTCATCTCTCAAACCTCCATACTTCCATTCCCTGCTTTTTAGCAAACCTCTCTGCAACATAAACAACAAAACAACAAACAACCATTAATAACAACTCAAGTGATTAAAAATGCAAGTTAAAATAAGTTCAATTTTATGCAATTGATGATATCATCCACTATTGGACGATATCGTCCCAAATTTGAGCATAATCATTTCCGATTTCGTAGGTCGAAATCGTCCCTAATTTGATGAAATCGTCCCCCTTTCGTCGATTTCACCCTTAGACGAAATTGGCGAAATTGAGACGATTTCGTCGAAATCGGGACGATTTCGTCCCGACGACGTCGACGGCCCAAAAATGGTCGTGATGCTCAAAAATTTAATCAAAATTCATCTAAAAAGCATGTAAAATCAAATTAAAGCATTCTAAACTAAGTTTAGACTCTTACCCGTAGCCCGCACCGGACCTCTGTTGATCTGTGCGTCGTCTCCACCATTTTTGCTTCCCGAGCTCTAAAACCAGTAAAAATGAACAGTAAAAATGAATTAGGGTTTTACCCTATTTTTCTTAATTTTATTCAAAAATAATTCAAAATTAATTTTGCTTTTTCGCGTTTTTACCTCAAATGTTCGATTTGGGTAAAAACATGGAGGGGGCACCATAGTAAGCTGTCGTACGATTCGACCAAGAATCGTCGCCTAAAAATGGGAATAATTTTTGCTTTCTCGTAGATCGAGAAGAACTCATGTATCAGACCCTGAGCCCTCGTCATCCGAGGAGGGCGGATGCTTGTGTACCAGGCATCATAGCCGTCGGCTACCCCTGCATCGTCCCCATCCACTAGCTAAATTGGGGCATCGTCCGAGTCCTGACTCCAGAAGCGCTGCATGTCTGGAGCCCCGCTCACTGTGGTGTTATCTCGAACAGTCCAGGATAACTCATAATCCCTGAGAGATGGGATCCCCTGCTGTAGACCGAATTGATGCAAAACTCGGTCATAGCGGTGGAGCTCCACCTCTCCCCTCTCCATCCGTAGCCAGCACACTCGCCTAACGCGAGCTAGCTCCTATCCATCCTCGGCCCACCTTGGGTGCTCGCACCATGGCCTCCAGGTAATCTGGTCCGGGACTAGGCCATCTAGCAGTCTTTGGGACATCGAAAGGTCGATCCACTGCTGTGACCCTCTTCAGAGCCACCAGTAGAAAACTCGGGGCCTCTCCCTATCAATCCCTATCAGAGGAAGCCCTATCGGCCTCTGCAATTCAATATGCTCCCAGCACCAAACCTGTAGGAGTGATGTCATCACCAAACATCGATTTCCCTTGTACACGACCCCATGTAGGATCCTGTACAGTCGACATAACACATAGCTGCCCCAAGAAAACCTATAGCCATGGTCTCACATATCATAGATCACATCTGTGAGCATCCATGGCACCCTGCACCTGCTCTGGTGGCACAACAAAAGTCCACCAACTACTCCAGCTAGAACCTATGTGAGTCTAAATGCCCTAGGCATCTGGCGCAGTGCCTCGATGTTAACTTCGCCCTTCTCCAGGGTGAAGCTTGGGTCACCGCACAACCATCCCATAGCATGGCCCTGATTGGCTGTAGGAGTGATCAATCGTCCTTGACAGGTCATAAATGTGCAATTCAAGAAGGAGAACCCGACTAAAATGAGTAGTATGACAGTGGATCGACATCACTATGACATTTACAAGGGCAGTTACAGAGTGATTTCATACTATTGAAATACGAAGAGTGATCAAAAGTCAGTATGGCGATTACAGGGTCTATCCAGAATGAAATCATCAAGCGATGGATAAATCGAACATATTCTTGAGTTGAAGTCGATGAAAACCGATGACCGCCGACTAAAATTAGGGTTTACATTTGTTATGAAAGCCGACTAAGATTAGGATTTACAGCCGACTAAGATTAGGGTTTTCATCATAAAAAATATTGTTATAATAGGAGGGTTGTTTGGAGAATTGATATGATGGTCGAATGTGTGTGAAATATGATTGTTGTGCGTAGATAGCAAGTCGTGTTGAATCGTGCTAAGTGTGAAATTCGCAAAGAGAGTAGAGTGCGCAAAAGGGAGAAGATGATCGTGAAGTTCAATTGTAATGAAGCAGACTATGCAAAGTGATTGCGCAGAGAGAGCAGAGTGCGTAGAGAATGCAAAGGTGAAGAATATCAGTCAAGGTCTTGCAAAAGCAAATGTATCTTACTATAAAACTTATAGATTCAAATTGAAGTCCAGGTTGCAGCTTGGCATCAGGGGTTGGTGCTCCTTTTTTTTGGTGCAGATAAATAAGGAGTTGGTGCTCCTTTTTGTTGGTGCAGATAAATAAGGGGTTGGTGCTCCTTTCTGTTGGTGCAGATAAATAAGGGGTTGGTGCTCCTTTCTGTTGGTGCAGATAAATAAGGGTTTGGTTCTCCTTATAGTGGGTGCTGGTAAATTGATTGTAAATTTGGTTCTTTGCAAAGGCTAGATTTGGATGGTAGTCCAAGCAGTCAATTTTTGAGGTGTAGCCACATTGGTGAACTTTGTTAAATCTTGTGTTGTGTGATGCTCTTTTGTTATACTTGTTGTATCTAGTAATAAGTTTTAATTGCTACGGTATTAAGAGCTATAAATTTAAGTTTATAGAGCTACACTGATTCACCCCCCCCCTCTCAGTGTCATTGTAAGACTAACATTTGGCAACCCTGTTACCATTTCATGAGTGTTTAACTTCTTTAGATAGTTATAACTGAGATGCCCAAACCTTTCATGCCAAATTTTGCTTTCAAGATCTCCATGTGCAACAAAACAGGAGGTCCCTTATAAATTTTTGAATCCCTTGAAGTGAAATAGGTGAGTTTTATGATCAATATCTCCTTTTGCTATAAGAGAGTTTGGTTCTTGAAAGTCTCTTGTGTAAAATCCTGTTGGTGAGAAAAGAACCGTTTTGCTCTTTCTAGAAGTACAAATATGATAGATGGAGAGGATATTTGTAGCTATATTTGGGACATAGAGAATATTATTGATATAGCCACCTTCAATGGATATGTCACCTTTTCCTTTGATCGAGATAAAGTATGAGTCACCAACTTCTATGCTACATGTTGAACTTGAGGATATTGAAGTGAATGAATCATATGAGGAGGTCGTGTGATGAGTTGCTCCTGAATCTAGAACCCAGTATTTTGATGAAGTTTGTATAGCTTTGCCTTGAAAATTTAAAGCTTTTTCTATCTACTTTTTAATTTCTATCTTGTGATCCTTCATTGCTTCCTCTAGTTGTTGTAGTCTTTTCCAACATTTGTTCACAGAATGACCATCCTTTTTGCAATGTGTACAAGTTATAGGACTTATTTCTTTCTTTTAATATTTTTCTTTAGTGGAGGTGGATGCTACTAAGTATTTTGAGGAAGAGGGAGAGATCTCATATTTTGCAAGTTTTGTTTCCTCTCTAGTTAGCCTATCACAAAACTCCTCTAAAGAGGGCATTTTAAAACTTGTACCAAGAGCATCTTTTGTAGATAAAAAAATAGTTTTTCAAAAAATTGAAATACACCATTTAATTTAGAAAGAATTAGATAGATGCATTCTTATTCTATTTTATTATTGCCACTGCCTTTGAATTGAGTGAGGACTTCTTTAAATTTGGTGAGAAAGTCAACAATATTGTTGAAGTCTTCAGGAGATAATGTTGTTAATTCTGCCTCTAGCTGCATTGACCTTATTTGATCCACTTTTCCAAACAAGTTTTTTAGTTTCTGCCAACTCTCAAATGTGTGAGCCCTTTTTGAGAAATGAGATTTAATATTTTTGGTTTCCATGTGTGATAGTTATGAGGGGTGAGTGGATCAATTGTATTCATTTTGTCAAAGGATAATTGAAGTGAACCAATAATCCCCCCTTTAACTTCAATAAATTCTTTAGAGAATACAATGAATCTCTAGAAAAAACATCTATTTATTGAAGGCAATAGTAGCCCGACCTTTATACAAATTTCTTCAATTTACCTGCCCTTACAAGAGGGAAACTATAAGTAAATGAGGAGAATTGATACATGGAACATAGGTGTATGAAGCAATAATAATCAACCAGACCTTTATACTGATTCTTCTCAATTACCCGACCTTACGTGAGGGAAACTATAAGTTAATGAGAAGACCGATACGTGGAACATAGGTGATTATTTAAACAATTAATGTGTTATTTGGGAATATTTTAAGTTTTTCTTGCTTGAGTGTACAAATGTTCATGTGTTTTTAAAAAAATTGTTATGCAGGTAGAACATTTAGAAGATTCTAAAATTGAAATGTAAGCAACAATACCAAGTGGAAATAATAGTTCCACATTTAGGCTCCACCACCAAACTTTCCTCCTAAATTTACCTACTTAAAGGGATGTAGCAAAAAAGGAATGTGTGAATAAATCTAAGGACCAAAAAAGGATGCAAGGACCAACACTAATAACCCCCCTAAAGTCTTGAAAATAGGTGCAAGAAGTTGCACCTAAAAAAAAAACCCCCCAGAAAATATATTTCATTTAGATGTTACAAGGAGACCCATCACTCTCTTGTATTTATACATTAGGGACAGAAATAGTGAGAGGGGCCTTTAAACCACGTAGTTATATTACAATATTTGAAAAAATATATTTAAAAAAGATAATACAATGACATTAAAATTAATGTCTATGTAAACCATCAGTGGACTTCTGAAATGGCACCCTTTGTTTCCTGCGAAGTTCAATGGATTAAAAAAATCATGCAGTGATCTCTTGACGCGACAATTATTTCAACATGTAAGCTTTCAAATGGATTTGAGTCTATTGATGTGGCTATTCCCCTCGATACATAAAATGTTGGGAGGCCAAGATTTGGTGAAGCACATCATCACGTAGTCCTTCAATGTTGTCTTTCAAGTTTTGAATGCAAGTCGTTGTCTTCAATGTAGTCTCTCAACTTTGTATTCCCAGAGGCTTCTTAAGGCAACACAGGTCTTCAAATTTGAATGCAATTTGCTATATTCACTTTGGTTTACGTAGCACATTAGCATGCACTCCTTCAATGAAGTCCTTCAAGCTTTGAATTCAAGTCACTATCTGCACTTTGGTTTGCATAGCACATCATCACACATTCCTTCAATGCAATCCTTCAATATCCATCTGACGGTGCCAAGTATGTACGTATGCAAACATCAAACAAAGGAATGCAGTCCTTTGTTATATTCTCTACACTCTCAAAGCCTCCAATCATCAGTAGATAACTTCCAATCTGTGCAATAAAATAATAAAGCAAAGGAAATATTTCTTATAAAATAAAAAAGGTAGACGTTAGCTTGGAAATAATGAAAGGAATGTGATATCCATAAAATCTCGAAGAATATTTGAGATTAATTATGAATTTCAGAGTGCAATAAATTTAAGTTGTATATTTCTTCATGAAGGAGACCACCAGCTATGTCAAGTGTAGTGAACACGATCGGATCTAATATTTACTCGAAGTGAAATGCTTTGTATCTCGATAAGGGAATAACATTCACAACGTATTAATTTTGGAACAACATGCAAAAGAAAGCGATGAACGCTGAGTATTACAGTTTCCACCAAATTTTATGTAAGAATCTCTCGTAAATGTAAAGTACACACATGGTCGTTGGCCAATTTGTATGAATTGGCTTCGTGGACGATGGTGCCTTTGGTAGTATCAACAATGGAGACTGTATATGCTAGATGGCATACGTCTCGACTTCATGGTAGATGGTGCCTTTGGCTTGCTTGAAGTGGATAGCGATGGATGTTGCAGTCCCATTTGGAGAGGGGAGACAAAAATATGGTGGGTGTCGAGGCTTCAAAAAGTGGCCTAAGATTTTTGAAATATCGCAGAGAAAAAAAGGTTAAAAAAAATAATTTGAGGCCAAGATTGCGATAGCAATTTTTGGCCAAAAAAAAATTATAATTCACTAAAACAGTAGTGAAGTTCTCCTTTTTTTTAGATCTTTGAAGAAGACAATAATATTCATAAGAAACCATTTTTACATATATTTCAAAAAATATATAGTTAGAAAGAACTATATATAAAAAAATTTGTAGACTTGAACAAATGTAGTGAGTAGTCTACAAGAGATACAATGAACCAGCTCCTAGAAAATTCAAGAGAGAATGCTAGCAAAATCTATCCTACTCTAGTACCATGTTAGAATTTCCCAAGAATAGACATGCAAAGTATTACAAGAACTATGAAGAGAAGAGTAGAACTGATTTTTTATTCCATGGGATCAACTTTGTATAAATAGCAAAGTTGATCATTGGGAGTCGTTGGATTACAAAAACTCAACAAATTTGAACTAGTCTAAACTAAGAGTTCATCTGACTCATGGAAGAGTGGTAATTCAAGTTATTCTATCCTAGTATAACTTAAGAGAATAAATATTTATTCTAACAAAAGAAGATCTTATTTTAAGTCAGAATTCAACAAGAATATTGAAGGAAGATTCAGACAGAAGAAGCCTTGCAAATTCAAGAGAGTTGGATATTACCTCTCATAGCAGGAAGGTACAGTAAATATAAGAGTTCTATAAATATATAACATAATATTGAAGATAATTGAAAGGAAAAAGCCAAGAACCCTAGGCTCAAGACAGAAAGTTCAAGACCACATTTTGGTGAAGCAAGAAGTTGTTCAATACAACCGACAAGAAACTATGAATTCATCCATTACAAGGTAGCAAATTGGTGAATCAAAATACCAAGATCTACATCATCTATAGAAGCCATTAAAGGTAAACAACTTGGGTGTAAATAGTTGAACTTTAAATTATGGTTCATTAAGCACCATATTTGGATTAGAGTTGCAAGAAAAATAGGTTATATTATAGTCTTTGAGAAAGTGCAAAAAGGATAATACATTTTAAGATATATTTACACATTAAAATAGGTTTTGGATATTTTTTGAAAGAAATAAAATTATCACCTATCTATTATCTATCTAGAAAGCAAGAATACTACATCTTACAATATTGATTGTAGTGAAAATTGCATAATATTCATTAAAGGGTTTATTACAGATTACTCTTAAAAGTTGTAGATATTATTAATTGCATTTGAAATTATTTTGAGAGTTTATTTATAGGATCAATAAGATGAGATTATTGTTGCCCCTAAAGTGCATTATTAATCTATTAGCACTATACTAGTTGATATTTAAGTAGTTACTCTCAAAAGGGATAGATTGTGTTTGTTGATTGTTAAATGTCAAGGGTACAAAACCAATAGATTATCAAATTTTCTAGAGACACTCTTTGGTGCATAGCACCTGCAGTATTTCATGGCCCAAATAAGCCACCAAAATTAGATCAGATTCCTTAAAGGAGTGGAGAAGAAATCCATCATCAAAAACAGTAAAAGAAGATACAAATTGAGACTTGGTGAGTCTCATATTCAAGGTGCACTAAGGGCTATTTACACAAAAAATTAGTACAAAAATTATTTCTAAAAAATCTTATATCTACATATTTATTAGCTTGGGTTTATTACCAAAGTAACCAAGCAAAGGAGACAACTTCAAATCAGCCCTTGCCTACAAGAAATCCTCCATTAAAACCAACATAAAGAGATTGTAAAAGAGGTGCAAAGAAAAGGTATTATATTCTCAATTTCATTTACATCATATTGCATCATACTAATATGTCCTATGTAGGAAAAATATAGGGTTTAAGTGTCACAAAGGCACATTATTTACAAGGAGAAATCAGCTCAAAGCGATCGTGTAAAAGCATCCTCCAAGCAAGGTAAAAGAGCCTCTCAAAGAGCTCATATCATCCATGATTTTGGACAACCGTATCAAGGTACATGCAAGCAAATACAACATAACACAAGGAAGGAGAAATAGTATCTAAAAAGGAAAATACATAGTAGGTTGAAAGGAGGAAAACAAAGCACAAAAGAGGCTATACCAACTAGACATACGTCCACAAGGAGCAATCAAGGGCACCATTGAAGTATCTCAAAACTCCACCAAAGCATTACCCATAGCCACCAAAGCATTTCTCACTACTATAGCTAGAACCATTTTGCACCAAGTGCCATCGAAAGCATACAAAAAAGGAGAAGCTGACCACAATACGTTGATAAAAGAACCTTGCAAATAATATGTTAAGGATTGAGAGACATTGAAAAGAGAAGGCCCATACAAAAATGGAAGGTGACACTTATCACCTTGAAGGAAACCCTAACGTCTCCCACACAAGCACTCACCCTTTGCACATTTGAAAGAAATTCCAAGAAGGTGTTACACAGGAGGAGGTTGAAAGTGTTAGAAGAGAAGTAACACTTGTCACCAAGGAATATAAGTACTCATACAAGACTGTAATGCTCATATTCCATTCTATAGGAAACTTCGAGTATCAACAAGGTTCTATCTCTCTCTCAGGTGTTAAATTAAAACTATCATGATACTTGTTATCCACTACAAGAATTTGTTCCTATTTGTGGTGTCAAAGACCAAGGAGGAATGCATATTTGTAGCAGCAAATAATTATAGTGAAAAGAAAAATTAAAGCTCTTGGTCAAGGTGGTTATACTTGAGGCATCCACTATCCAAATATTGTAGTCATAAGAGAATCAAAAATCAGTCATCATCCATCATAGACGGAGTTCAAAACAAGCATTAAATTCTACCGATCTCATATATGTCATAACAACCAGAAATAATACTAAATATTGTTGTCATCTACGTTTGAAATTCAACGTTGAGTATGTAGGGGTTAGAAATATTATAAAGGTAAGAATTTATCTTATTCTAATTTGCTTTCATTAATAGGATTTATAAGGGTATAATATAAGGATAAAACTATAAGGAAATTAACCAAATTTGAAAGCAAAATTAAAGGAGAATTATAGCTTAATATTTGTAAATTAAAACATAGGAGAAATAAGGATTTCTACCTAGAAAAATTAAAATTAGATTATTACAAATATTATTGTTTTTAATAATCCAAATTAGGGAGTTATAAAGAATACTACACCAAAGTAGGATATTGGAATTTAGCAACATTAAATATAAAATATCAAAATATATAAAATGAGGTTCATTAAGAATTATCAAGAGTTGGAAATTAATTGGTATACTTGTCTCAAAATCATATTAAAGGGATAAAATAAATCCAACCATTGGAACCTCAACAAATTAGAGTGTGATTAATTTCAATAGGAGTAATAAGATGTTATAGAAGTTGATTTTTGCTATTCAAATAACTTTACAAAATAAACCTAAAATTGAAATACTATTCACAAAAGCACTTTATCACTCATACTACATATCCAAAACTACTAGGGAGACATAAGGAATTCTAAAAACTTGATAATAATAGCATTCATCAAATTTTATCAAGTACTCAATCCATTTGGGAGTCATAAAGTCTCTACAAAACTTAAATTCTACAAGAATTTTATCAAATCTCTTAACTAGGGAGACATAAGGAAGCCTAAAAAACCTAAGTTCTACAAAATATTTTATCAAATCAAGATCATACACTCTTAACTAGGGAGTTATAAGGTAGGGTACTACAAAGGTTCTATTATACCACAATGGAAATAAGAACATATTTTCACACAAAGAAACAAGAACAAGGCACACACACTACATCATGCCACAAATGCAAAAATAATCCAAGCATGAAAAATTCAACAAAGCATAAGAATACATGGCACATTGACTCAGGAGCTAGTCATCACATGACTAGAAATCTATAATGGTTTGACTATCTTGAAATTACTAATGGTTACAAACTAAGAATTACAGATATCCAAACATATCCTATACACAAATATGGATGTGTAACACCAAGCAAATCATTTCTAAAATTTCTACTACAAAAATTATTGTATGTTCCTAGATTAACATTCTGTAGCACCCTAAAATTGGCACGGTTAAAACCTTAGGAAAAGATAAAAGATAAAAATTTGAATTTTAACCCCAAAACCGCTCCAAAATCGCCTGTTACCCGTTTCCTCATTTTTTGCGCCATTTTTAGGATTTGTTTTGATCGTTGGACGATATCATCACAGATTAGACATGATCGTCCCAGATCTGATGAAATCATCATGGAAAGAACGTCCAGATGATTTTGTCCCAAAATTGAGTTTTCATAATTAGCTTATGTTTCAACAACCTCTCCAACTTGGGCAGAAGCGCGTCTGCGCAGTTGGAGATTTCCCTATTGGAGATCTCCCAGATTGGGATGATCCCCAACCTCCTAGCCTCCCCCTAATCCTATATAAACTAGGATTTTTCTAGTTTATCCCCCAGACCTTGACCCTGAATCCCATTGATTTTGATTCCCTTGAACCCCTTAGCTGACTGATTCAGATCCTTATTCACTAGAGCATCCTCGTACTACTATCTGTATGCTGCATTTTGCATTTTCTTGCAGGAACTCTACTATTTTTTAGTCGAAGATAGCTTGGATCATCGCAAACGATCTCGAACTATTACGGACGATTTTGTTGAGGAGCGTAGACGATCTCGTACGATTGGAGGCGATCCTAACTGTAGTCCAGATTGGGGGCAATCTGAGTCCATAGTTTGCATCTTCTTAACTTTCCTGCATTTTTCCATTATAATTCTGCATTATCTTAGGTTATTATGTTTATGCATCTTGGAGTTCACCTCATCTAGTACAAATGCATGATAAAATCAAAATATATTGTGAAGTTGATGTTTGTCCTCTTTAATTACTATTTGGATCTGTCATTCAGACAAATTTATAGTTATTTTTATCATTTCCCTTTGCTTCTATAGTTGCATCTTGGGTATTTTGTATCTATTTCTATGATTGCAGGTTTCTGACGAATTTGTCAGATATCAGACGATCCTGTCTGATCTCAGACGATTACATATGAACTGAGGCGATCTGGACTGCTACAAAACTCAGAATCTTCATCAGACATCCGAAATCAGGTATGATCTGTCCTAATTTGCCTATTCACTATGTTAGCAACCATTTCTATTTTCTATATCATTTTAAATCATTATTGGCATATAGAATAGTTTAGATTCATTTTGGCCAAACCTAGGAGCTGAATGATTGAGTATAAAATGAACACATCAAACCCATTTCCAACCTAGGCATGGAAGCTGCCACTCAAAAGTTTCCTGGTGAACCCACCATCCGTCGAAAATTCACCTTTATACTCCTCCCCCGAGAGGCGGGACCTTCAAAGGGCCTCTCAGTCCGAGGTATTGTCCCATCCTTCTCGCATCCCCCTTCCGGGCACGGATCCTATAGCCTGAGGGTAAGGATGCAAAAAATTTGGAGCGATACATTTTGGTGAACCCGACGTGAAAACTAAAAACCTTTTGAAAAAAAAAAAAAAATGTATATGTATACAAAAAAAAAAATAATAACAAAATCATCATTTCAAGTTTGTATGTTTTATATTCAACTCTAAATAGTAGATATTAAATATTACTTTTAGAAGTATTAAAATAAACCATGAGTTTTTACTCAAATCAATATGAGCCCATTAGTAATGTTGGAAGAATTTAGCCAAATACATTTGTTGATTATGACCAACCTCATCCCTATTCAACATCACCTCCATCACACTTTTCTCATTTTTCATCCATACCCCAATAGGATAATCCCTTTTCCAATCCTCTTCATAATGATATTATCTATTCTCCCATATATCCATATTATGTCTATCAATCCACATATAATCCTCCACCACCTTTTCAATATTCTTCTCTCAATACAACACATCTATTTCAACAAGAAAATACTTATTCTTCCAATCCTACCATGCACTCACGTCATACTTCACAATCTTCCTATCATCATTCTACCCATAACAAAGAAAAGAGAGGTAAGAAAACATTAGGTCCTTTTATGACTGAAATCCTAAGGCACATATCAAAAACCTCTCGAAAACCTTCATCACGTACATTTACAAAGCTCAATCAACCAATGGATATAATTCTCAAGCATTTACTTGATACAAATAAGATTGAACTCCCTTCCATAAGACAACTTGATACCATAGCAGATTGGTTTAAACTTGAGCTACATTGTGAATATCATAGAGTATATGGACATATGACACAAAATTGTAAAGATTTGAGATGTGCAATTCAAGATTTGATTGATGAGGGTCTTTTTAATATAAAATAATTACAATCTACAACTTATTATAAATCTCCAGTAAACTATCAAACTCCTACACAACAAATACCAATAATAAATCAAGACATGAGGATCTTCCAAGAACCCCTATTCAATTATCAACAACAGGAAACCAATCAAATATTGCATGTTAATGTGTCCCTTCATGATGATATTACTAATATTGTAATAGAAACTATAAATGAGCAACCTCAAGTTCAATCAACCCAATCTGATATTCAAGAGATGGATTCCTCATTTGACCAACCTTCAAAACTATCTTTGGCTCTAGAGAATGATCCAAAATGGAATGTAAGCATAGAAAGCTCATCTTTAGAATAAAAATCTCAATCTGAAATCCACTTTGATAGCCAACAACAAGTGATTAATCCTCAAGCAAAGATATCCCTTTTAGAAGTATTACAAAGTTCTCATAAGGAAACTTTGTTCAAGATACCTAGCCAACAATTTGTTCCTCATCATATTTTCTCTAAGAACATAATTAATGGTGTAAACCCTCTTGAGGTTAACCATATTTCATTCTATGATGAGGATATTCCTTCCTCTACTCCACAAGAAGACTCCTCTCTTTACATTACAGGATCTAGTAAAGAAACACCTGTTAAAACTATCATGGTAGATAATGGCTCCTCTCTTAATTTATGCACTTATCAATTATTCCAAAAACTCAAAACAAAGAAAGAAAATCTTAATGAATCAAATATTATTATAAAACCTTTTAACAATGAAATTCAAGAAGCTCAAGGTACTATAATTTTTCCCCTCAATATTGGATCCAAGATCTTGGATACTTTGTTTTATGTAGCATATTGTCCTTCACCTTACAACCTACTTCTTAGAAGTCCTTGGATGCATACAATGAGGGTTGTCCCTTCCACTCTTCACCAATGTTTGAAGTTTGAACTTGCAAATAAAATTGTTACCATACATGGTGACCCAACACCATTTGAAGAATATTTAACGGTTGAAACATCAAGTTATATACATTCTCTATTATCACAATTATCTTCTATCCATCACTTTTCTTCATTCATATATGATCATCCTTGTTTACCAAATAACACCCATGCATATTTTTCACATATGCTCCCTCCATCTTATCAAGACTTGGAAGATAGTGATAATAATGAAGAACCTTCTTATCCTTCTGACATTTTATTTTGTAACATGATCAATTTTACATATATAAAAGTAAAATCTTTTGCTACATTATTCTACATTATAACAAAGATTTTGTTATCACTACCTTTTATTCATCACTTTTTGTTCTTACCTTCACAACAACCAAATTATCCTTCAACACCTCCTTTGATTTTGAAACAACCTTAGACATGCTATACTCAAATAACCTTGTATAGTGTATATAGATCATCTTGTATATACCACCAATTCATAAATTAGAACAAAAAAAAAAAAAATCCTCAAAATCTTCAAAAAAAATACTAATGCAACTAAAAACCTTAAAGGTAAATTCGAGCCCAACTGGCTTGGAGCATATATTATTACTACTAAATTTGGATCAGGAGCATACAAATTATCTACCTTAGATGGTAAAGAACTTAAAGAACCTATGAACATTATGCATCTCAAACGCTACTATGCATAAAACATTGGGTCATTTCATCATTTGTATATATTGTATTTTGCATATTGTTTCATTTTTAGCCATTTCTATCAAAATATTTTTCAAAGAACAGTAATAGTATTTATTTTTTTCAATTCATCAATTAAAATCAAATACAAAAACATCAAAATCATCAAAATCATCAAAATCTTCAAAAACATCTTTTATTTCATACCTGTCAATTCTTGAAGTATTATAGTTATATTTTCAATTATTTTGGATAAATGAGCATTTATTTGGAATCCCACACTTTCACACTCACATGAATAAATATCTTGATTTTATTTAGTATGATTATTAATCTCTCTTATATCAAAGTCCACATTGGCATTAAATAAATTTTTGAGCATAGAGAACTGATCTTGTTATTTACTTGAACCAAGTATATTTTTTCACATTAAAATGATTTCATTGCAAATTCAATATGATGCTACATAGTAGACATGGTTTCTTGAGCAAAAAGTTTCCCCTGCTATCCTATCATGCACATGGTCTAGAATATTTGAGAATTGACAAAATGACAAGCTCACCCCTACCTAGAATAAAAATCCCTTGCTCTACAGCTAATCCGAGCAAGTATCCCTAGCATAGGAAGAAAAAGAAAAGTTCAAGAAAAAGAGAAAAATAAAAATGTTATTTTGTATCATCACAACAATGTTTCAACATTATCTCAAATATCAAGCAAAAATACAAAAAAATAAAAAGAGCAAAAGAGAAAAGCAAAAGCAAAATGCAATAAAACCCTTTCCCTACCCCTTGAAAAGAAAATAAGGGTGAATGAGCTTGAATCCTTGGAATTCTCAATTATTCGAAAACTGTGAGGTAAGCCCCATAACAAGTGGTTTGTGCCCAACTCACTTGGCCTTGGGTAATTCCTAGCGTGGTGATATGTCTGTCACATTAGCGACCTTCTTTTGTATAGACCTATTTCGGCTTATGGATTAGCTAGCTCTTGATAACCTAACTTGCATAGTAGTTTGGTACGGTTATATGCATATAAATCATGGTTAACGAACATTCATTTGGTTAAGGCAAATTGCTTGTATCAAATTATCTTGCTCAAAATTGGTGAATGAACAATACAATTGCACACATATTTGTATTTGAGAGATTTTGTGTCATTATGATAAATCAAGATCGGTAATGAACTCACATTTGCACATGAGGATCCCTTATAAACCTACATTTGTTTTTGAGATAATTTAAAATATTTTTGTAATTCTTTTTAGAACAATTTTATCCTCTTATTTCAGAATTTTGTTTTGTATAAAAACAATTATATACATTGTTTCACAAAATTGCAAAATGATTTCAAACAACATGTTCATCCTATTATTATTTTCTGTTTATCAAAAATCAATCATGCAATAAAACTAAAATATCTATTTTATCTTTGGATTTCGTGATGATGGTATAAGTCTATACCTATACATTCTATGCCTAGCGCAAACCATTGTTCTAATTTTATTTTCCCATCCATTTTAAAAACACATATGGCTTACATCATTATGTTACACAATTGTGCTTCAAAACGAACGAACACTTATTCTATTTCATGTCATTATGTCAAACATTCCATCTTGCAACCATGGTATAATTTCTAAGGAATTATTCAAAAATTTATCACACTTAGGAATTTATGCCTAGAAAAAATCACTTTTAAACATATTTCATGCATAATTTTGTGAAAAATCTGAAAACAAATTATCACCATCATCATTTTCATCATCACAACACCAAGTTTTAAGACAGTCTCTTAAGCAATCTTTTACTTTTAGCAATATTTCTATACTAGGATTAGCTTGATGACCTAGCGAGCGGTGACTCCATGAAACGGTCTATAACAGTGACAATGTCCTTTGAAATTATTGTTAGAAGTCCCTTTTATTTTTCATCAAATCACACCAAAACAACCAATTTATGCACATCATATTATTTCATTTACAAATTTTATGGCATGACATAACATTATAATTTACTTCCAATGACATAATTACATGAATCAACAATTCAAGCATCATAATACAACATATACACAAGTCATATCATTAAAAAGATAATATATATATATAGATATATATATCAATGAATTATATACATCATCTGGATTGGTATGCCACAATCCATACTCTCTAGAATGGTAAAGAGAACAGTAAAAATGAATTAGGGTTTTACCCTATTTTCTTAATTTTATTTAAAAAATCAACATTTTAATTTTTGCCTTTCCGCGTTTTTACCTCAAAAGTTTGATTTGGGTAAAAACATGGAGGGTGCACCATAGTCAGCAGTTGTACGATTCGATCAAGAATCGTCATCTAAAAAATTGAGTACATTTTTGCTTTCTCGTAAAATGGGAAAAACTCGTCTTTAACGCATTTTCTTCGAAAAATTCACTAAAGAGGGGGCAAAATGTAGCACCCTAAAATTGGCACGGTTAAAACCTTAGGAAAAGATAAAAGATAAAAATTTGAATTTTATCTCCAAAACCACTCCAAAACTGCCTGTTACCCGTTTCCTCATTTTTTGCACCATTTTTAGGATTTGTTTTGACCGTTGGACGTGATCGTCGCAGATTAGACGTGATCGTCCTAGATCTGATGAAATCATCATGGACAGAACGTCCAGAAGATTTTGTCCCAAAATCGAGTTTTCATAATTAGCTTATGTTTCAACATCCTCTCCAACTTGGGCAGAAGCGCGTCTGCGCAGTTGGATATTTCCCTGTTGGAGATCTCCCAGATTGGGATGATCTCCAACCTCCTAGCCTCCCCCTAATCCTATATAAACTAGGATTTTTCTAGTTTATCCCCTTGACCCTGACCCTGAACTTGACCCTGACCCTGACTCCTAGTGATTCTGATTCCCCTGAACCCCTTAGCTAACTGATTTAGATCCTTATTCACTAGAGCATCCTTGTACTACTGTCTATATGCTGCATTTTGCATTTTCTTGCAGGAACTCTACTGTTTTTAAGTCAAAGATAGCTCAGATCGTCGCAAACGATCTCGAACGATTTTGTCGAGGAGCGCAGACGATCTCGTACGATTGGAGGCGATCCTGACTGTAGTCTAGATTGGGGGCAATTCAAGTCCAGATTTTGCATCTTCTTAACTTTCCTACATTTTTCCATTATAATTCTGCATTATCTTAGGTTATTATGTTTATGCATCTTGGAGTTCACCTCATCTAGTACAAATGCATGATAAAATCAAAATAGATTGTGAAGTTGATGCTTGTCCTCTTTAATTACTGTTTGGATCTGTCATTCAGAAAAATTTATAGTTATTTCTATCATTTCCCTTCGCTTCTATAGTTGCATCTTGGGTATTTTGTATCTATTTCTGTGATTGCAGGTTTCTGACAAATTCGTCTGACGAATTCGTCAGATATCAGACAATCTTGTCTGATCTCAGATGATTACACATGAACTGAGGCGATCTTGACTGCTACAAAACTTAGAATATTCATCAGACATCCGAAATCAGGTATGATCTGTCCTAATTTGCCTATTCACTGTGTTAGCAACCATTTCTCTTTTCTGTATCATTTTAAATCATTATTGGCATATAGAATAGTTTAGATTCATTTTGGCCAAACCTAGGAGCTGAATGATTGAGTATAAAATGAACACATCAAACCCATTCCCAACCTAGGCATGGAAACTACCACTCAAAAGTTTCTTGGTGAACCCACCATCCGTCAAAAATTTACCTTTATACTCCTCCCCCGAGAGGCGAGACATTCAAAGGGCCTCTCAGTCCGAGGTATTGTCCCATCCTTCTCGCATCCCCCTTCTGGGCGCGGATCCTATAGCTTGAGGGTAAGGATGCAAAAAATTTGGAGCGATACACATTCAATATCATTTTAGTAAACAAGTTAGTAGAAAGTAATTGCACAGTCAATTTCAGATATATGAATGATATCAATACATGCCTTATCATGAACCAAAGTGATATAGAAGCAACATGATCAATCCATGGAAAGATATATATCCTAGATTCAATGGAAATATCACAAGACATTGTTGTATTTAAAAATGATACTAACTCATTTTCTAAGGAATAGGTTGAAGAAAATGAAGAACCAATACACCATAAAGGAAGCATAGAAGAATCAAAGTAAAAAATATGAGAGGTCAACAACACTATGCTCTACTTAGCCAACTACAATCTGAAGAAGCAACAGAACCAAATGAGGACACTCAAAAATAATAAAATAAAGGAGAATGGATAGAAGAGAATGATATCCCTGAGCAAGCCAAAGACCATTCTCAAGAAGAAGATCCATATTAAATATTAAAATATTCAATACCCAAATAATGTAATACAAAGGGGTGTTAGATTTAGACTATATTACATCATTTGGGTCATGTAAATGTACCACCTTTGGTACATATATTAGGATATTACTTTAGGGGAAAGTTAGCTAGTTACTTCAAGCAATGTAATCAATGCACATGTGTCAATGTACAAGTTATAATGTGCAAGGTGTCCCCTTGTACAACTAGGTAGAGTGTTGGCCAAGGAATCTATATTCCTATACATATCAAGACAATCAAGTGCATTGTAGTAGATAGTAGTAGAACTCCTGTATGGAGTACAATGTAGTCCTTTAGCTTATATTAATGGAGTGACCATTACCTCCATATTGTATTGTATTTTTGCCACTTTCTATTTATAGTATATTTCAATCATATTGTAGAATTACTTTCTTTCATATTTTTGGTATCTTATTAGGACCTATGATAGATCTCACCCACTGCATATATCCTCAAAAGCTAACAATGATATGGCACCACTTGGCTAGGTGCCTTACCACATACATTACAAAGTATTACAAAATAACATTACAATGGAACCCCTTATGTTGGAAGTTGGTCATTACATAAGCAAATAAGTATTACAATATAATGTTAGGATGGGATCCTAACATTTCCTTCCCCTTCAAAAATATTTTTTCTCAAAGCTGAAGATGAGGAAACTGGTACTGGAGATGGTGGAGAGACTCCCATGTAGCATCTTCTAGTTGAAGTCCACACCATTAAACAAGGACCTCAGTAATGGTGTGGTTTTGAAAAGTGTGAGTATGATGATCCAAAAATTGTTTGGGCTGGAGCAAGATAGAACCTTCTTCATCCAATTTTGGGAGTGCAGATTGAACCTGTACCTAAGTGTTTGCAACCTTTTTGAGAGAGGAGATATGAAAAACATGATGGAGCTTGGAGGTAGGTGGGAGGGCCAATTTGTAAGTTATGGTACCAATCCATTGTAAAACCTGGTAGGGCCCATAGTATTTTGTAGTAATTTTATGGTACCTATGAATCTGAAGGGAGGACTATTTGTACGACTGCAAGCAAAGGAAAACCATATCACCTACATCAAATTTATGCTCGAAATAGTGTTGGCTAGCTTGTTGGTGCATCCGATTCTAGGCTACATTCAAATTCAGCTTCAGTTGGTGGAGGACATCAGTGCGTTGATTGAGAGTAGTGTCAACTACATGGATCTTGGAGCTGCTCAAAATGTAAAAGAAAGGTATGAGTGGAGGGTTCACATAAAATATCTTGAAAGGGATCACCTTGGTTGTTGTGTAATAGAAAGTGTTGTACCACCATTTGGCCAAAGGAAACCACTTCATCCATTGAGTAGGATGATCATATGCAAAGAATAGAATGTAGATCTCCAAATATTTGTTGACAATCTCAATCTGGCCATCCATTTGTGGATGATAGGCTGAACTCATTTTGAGTTGAGTTCCCTACAACTTAAAAAATTCTTGCCAAAAATGACTAGTAAAGGTTGGGTCACGATTGGACATGATGGAGGTAGGCATACCATGAAGGCAAAAGATAGAATCAAGGAAAATTTGGGCAATGGTGGAGGTTGTGTAAGTATGGAAGAGGGAACAAAAGTAAACATATTTTGAAAGATGATCCACTACCATGAAGATAACATATTTACCTTTGGACTTAGGTAACCCTTCAATAAAATACATGGAAATATCAATACAAACCTAGTCAAGAATGGGCAAGGGTTGAAGAGTTCCTGGAGAATGTACCATTTCACCTTTCATCTATTGAAAGGTATGACAAACCACCATAAAATATTGAATGTATTTTTTCATATAATTCTAGAAAAAATTGTGCTTAATTCATATGTTTTGAGAAATCTTGAATGGCCTGCAGATGAAGCGACATGCAGTTCTTTCATGAGGAGTTCCCAAAGTGGAGACATGTGGAGAACAACAAGGCATTGGTGTTAATGCAAATCATGGCCATCCCAAGTGTAGCCTGAGCATGATTTAGGCTCAAAGTGTAGAGAGGAAACCAAAGTTTACAAATCAAAATATTGAAGTAACTCCTAGCACAAGGAATCGATCCATTGGGGAATAGATGATGAAATGGCACACAAGATACTAAGAGCCTCAAATTGGCAAGAGATAGCATCGACCATGATATTCCCCTTGCCCTTCTTATAGGTGATATCATAATTATAGCCCATGAGTTTAGAGACCCATTTTTATTTGTTCGTGGGTGGCAACCCATTATTTTAAAAAGTATTTGAGACTTTGATTGTTGATTTTAATGGAGAAATGACACCCAAGGAGATATGGTTTCCAATGGGTTACCACATGCAACATTGGCATCCTCTCCTTGGAATTAGTGGATTTTCCCAAATTACAACTGGAGAGATATTTAAGAGTGAAATCTAAGGGCCACCCTTCTTGCATCAACACTGCACCAATACCACGACCATAAGCATCACTTTCAATGATAAAATATTTGGAAAAATTAGCTATGGCTAAGACTGGAGTGGTGGTCATGGCATGATTCAACTCTAGGAAAGCCTTTTTAGTGGATCCTAACCAAGTAAAAGAGTCCTTTAAAATGGAAGTGAGGGGAGTGCAATTTTACCATAATTATGAATAAATTTGCGATAATAACCTGTAATCCCTAAAAATCCTTGAAGTCCTTTGAGAGTGTGGGGTTTTAGCCAGTATTGGATCACCTAGATCTTCTTGGGATCAACTTTGATACCATACTTGGTGATAATGTATCCCAAATACTCCAATTTTATCAAAACAAAGGAACACTTGGACCGCTTAGCAAAAATTTTGTGCCAACAACTATAAATTTTGATCCACATGGTCAAGGTGCTATTCCCATGAGCGGTTATAAACTAAAATATTATAAAAGAAAACTAGGATGAATTTTCATATTATGGACAAAAGATATTGTTCATAAGGCTTTGAAATGTGGAAGGAACATTAGTCAAGTCAAATGGCATCACCAAGAACTCGTAGTGATCTTCATGAGTACATAAAGTAATCTTGGGAATATTTTCATCCTTGATCCTAATCTGATAATACCCAGAGTGAAGGTCTAATTTGGAGAAGTACATAGTTCCATGCAACTCATCCAGTAATACATCCACCATCGAAATAGGAAACTTATCCTTTATGGTGAGCTTATTGAGCTCTCGATAGTCTATACATAATTGCCAAGAGCTATCTTTATTTCATACTAGTAATAATGGAGAAGAGTAAGGATTGTTACTTGGTTGAACGACATTGGCTTTTAACAATTCCTATACTAACTTCTCGATTTTTGACTTAAGAGCATGAGGATATCAGTACGATCTGATGTTGGATGGTGCACCACCAGGTAACAATGGAATAGCATGGTCATGTGAGTGACAAGGTAGTATTATTATGGTTTGGAAAAAATAGAATCATGTTTGGTCAAAATAAGCTACAAATCGATGGGAAGAGCCTCCACCTCGGAAGTGTAAGGTTAGATCACAAATATTTGAGCTATAACTCCTCAAGAAATTTTTTTTAACTTCTCCATATGGTTTGAACTAATAATTTATGGAGGCCTTGCTTTTGAACCATGGATAATATAGGACTATCCCTACTGTGTAAATTACATTCAAAGCTCAACAAAGTTCCATGAGATGGTTCCCAATGTGCCTAACAATTGAGATCCAAATACGATATCACATTCCCCTAGTTGAAGCATGAACATATCTTGTTTTATATCATAGTCCCAAAATTTTACTTTAACATTATGATATTTACCTCTACAAGGTAAGGTCATACCATTGGCTACCATAACCTCAAAGGAATTATATGTATGTACATAATAATTTACCTACTTGGCAATGTGGATCTCCAAAAAATTTGTGTACTGCCAGAATCAATTAGGATGGTAAGACGTAGGCTTTTGAAATAACCCACAACTTTCATGGTTTGGGGAGGAGTATTTCTAGTAAGAGCATGATTAGAAATTTTATTTTGTGGTTCTTCTTGGCTTTCTTCCTCCAGTTGGGGTGGTTCCACTGCTGGTTTTGTGTCATCATCAGTTTGGTCACTAGTGTCAAGATCATTAGCATCTATGAGGAACAACTTCTTTTAGGTGCACTTATGCTCGTGAGTAAAATTTTTACAAAAATTATAGCACAACCCTTGGGCACATCATGTATCCATTTTTGTAGTAGTTAGACATTTGGTGCAACAGTTTTTGTTCATTCTAATTTTGGAATCTAGGAGGAAAAGAGGGTCTAGCTAGTAGAAATTTAGATATTGCCTCTAAACTAAAAATTTAGATTCAGCCAAATGAGTCAACTTTATTATTATATTTTTAACATCATGACCTCAACTTGGAGATCTTCCCTCAAACCGCTAATGAAACAATTCATAAATAATCTTTCATTCAATCCCTTAGGTTTGTTGGCCAATTCTCAAATTGTATTTGGTAATCTCGGACTATCAAAGTTTGTTTCAACTTTGTCAATTGTTCTGTAAAATTATCATAATCACTAGGGCCAAAGAGAGTGATTAATTAGGACTCAAAGTCTTCCTAAGATGGATCAGGGATAGTGTTCTGCAACCATTGGTACCAATGTAAAGCTTCAGGTTCCAAGTTGAAGGAAGCCATTTGAACTCAATAATATATAGGGACATCATGGAGTTTAAAAAATTGAGCAACACGACATAACCACCTATCCACATTCTTCCCATTAAACTTAGGTAAGTCTAATTTAGGCATCTTAAAGGTAGGATCACGATCATAGAAAGGATGAGAGTCATTTGTTTCCCTTCCTTTTCCTTTGTTAGAATGTGATTTTTTAGTACGGTACTCATACTTTCTTGGACCACCTTACAATTTGGACTGAACATCTGCAAGTTTTTCTTCTAAGCAGGTTGTGGAGGTATCGTAATCATCTCTAAATTTTTGAAACTCTACCATCATGGTTTGATTTGTTATTTGCATGCTATAAATGATATTTTTTAGGGTTTCCAGCAATGAGGTGGTTTGATCTAACTCTTTTTGATGTCCACAAGTGCTAGTAGCCATTTTGGATAGTCTTGAACCTCTTTTACTGAATTACTAAAAATAGAAGTGTGGTTGTAGGAGTTACTATTTTTAGTAAGGAGTTCAAAAAAGTGTTTGGGTGTTATATATCAAAATTATTAGCTCAAAAATATGGTCACAATGAGCTATATCCCACAACATTGATTTTGGGCACCCCATACTTTTCTTAATACTCTATTTTGATGAGTCTATTGGTGTGGTCGGTTTTTTATTTGGAGATATGGTTCAAAAGTTGGGTACTAGATCAACTGTCTCTAACCTGTATGTTTTATCAATTGACCACCTTGTCAATATCCTGTCTCTATCCCTATCACCTGTACTATAGTTACTAACATTGGTCATGTCATTGGTCTTGGGATCCTCTATACTATGTAGTTACTAAAACTGATAGTTCTATTTTTTATCTTAACCACCTATATATTTTGACTGTTACAGATGACTATTACTATCACTATAGACCTTGTTGTGGCTATCACACAACGATCCCCAAAATTGGGGATCCACCTCTTAGTTTGTGTTGTTGAGTGTTTTTTTGTGACACTTTTGATTAATCCTTACCCCTGGATTTCACCATATATGCCAAGGTTTGTTTTGGTATGCATGCCTTTTCAGGTGGGTTAAGGTGTTTAATGCTTCCATTTTGGGGTAGGTCGTATGCTTGAGTGTTTTTATTAGTGTGAGGTTTTGAATCTATTTTGAGCATTTGATTTTGTTTGAAATCAAATCTTAAAATAATATAAATAATAAAAGATGATAAATAAATAAAAATTAAACATATATATAATTATTATTATATATATATAATTTAATAAATAAAAAGTCTAAAACATAATAAAATGGAAAAAAATTAAAAATATTAATAATTAAAGTTATATATATATATATATATATATATATATATATATATATATATATATATATATATATATATTGAAATTGAATTAAATCATTTTAAAGCAAAATAAAAAAATAAAATGAATATGCATGTGCATATACAAATGAGGATATTAAAAGTAAAAAAAAAAAGAACAAAAAATAATAATAATATAATGATAAATTAAATATTTGTATAGATGCCTATACTATAGGCATGTTTATAATAGGTGAATATTTCAAGGCATCCCTATTTTGGAATAATGTTATATTTCTTCTGTTATGTATAGCAGGTTATAAGGATTAGGGAGCTAGTTGGTCGAGGTGAAGTCTGAATTCGAGGGCCTCTTGGACCGTAAACCTGATGTAGAGTAGAGAAGAAGATACTATGGGCCTCTTGGAGCATAAACCTGATATAGAGTAGAGAAGAAGATAGTATGATTTGACATGTCCTAGTATGCGTATCTGACAAACATCAATGATGACTGGGTTCGACCGTGAGCAGAAATCTAGATGCGATGAGCTGGATGAAATGTGTTTTGTTATCGATTGATCGATATGGATTATTTTTCATAACTCAAAACCATATATGGGTACAAAATTTTGAATATGGAAGCAAAACCAAAAATGACACTGGGGTTGATTGTCGTTAAATAAAAGACAGTGTGGTGTGGAGATTGTGCCAGGTGAAAAACCATGCTATCTTCGAAGTTCTTAATGTACACCCGAATGGAGAGCAGCAAATATTGTAACATGCTATAAATCGAAAGGGTTGTGGTAATGGTGCATGTGAACCAGTGGCAGTCGATGATGACGAACTAGTGCAATGGATCAGACGTGGCATATAACACGAACAACATGGTAATTGATCACGTAGGTGACTTGGTGGCCAATGTTGGAGGGTAAATGGAGACATTCAACGTGGATGTTTCCCGCGATATATTGGAGGGTGAGTTTTTTATTAAATGTATATAATGGAGCCAGTAACATGATGATGGAACCATTGTAAGTGGCAAGAAGCATTTTGTTTATTTTGGTAGAAGTTGTGATTATACATTGTGGTAAATATTTTTTAGTACCAAAACAATCTGAAGCATGTATCGACAAAACAGTGAATTAGGCATTATAAAATTGAAGGTTAAATTTTAAATGAAGATTATAAATGAAACCTTCATGGATATTTCCCATAAGCAACAAAAAATAATGAAAGAAGAGAAAATGGTTGTAAAAGGGCAATGGATTCATATTTTAATACAACGAAAGAAAACAAAAATGGATGGGTACATGGAAAAAATGAAAATCCAAAACCAGAAATGAAGAGTTTTATGCGATTTTTAAAAACCCATTGAAATGGATGCACAATGGGAGGAGGCCACCGCTGGGCTATTTCCACCACTTGATGTCAATTTTGGGCATGTATTCTGCACTCTAGTTGAACATTGAATATATTTTTACAATTTATTGGAGATGTTTCAAGTTTTAATGCATTTTTATGGTTGACTTGATTTCATTTTTAGTATACTGCCCCTATTCTTTAGAAGATTGCACCGCATTAGCTGTTTGATTGCGTTAAGTCAGGTCACACTAATGTTGGTTTCTGTGCAGAATACTAATGCTTGTAGGGTCTGTGGAGGAATTCCAAGTTACAACACTTATTTTGTTTCATTTTATTTTATTTCATTTTTTTTAACCTTTCTTTTTGTAATTTTTTATTTTTATTTTCGGTGATTAAAATAAAAATCGAAAAAAAAATCAAACTCCAAAAATAAATACATGGGTGTGAAGAATGAGCTTCAATATTTCATCCAAAATACCTTTGAACTCATTTTAAAGCCATTTTGATTTTAAAAAAATTATTAAAAGTTGTTGTTTTATAAGGGTTTTATAATTTCAGAATTTTACATAATTTTATATTTTGAAGGTAAATCAATTTTTCAGGTGGAAATAGCCGCTGGGCTATTTCCACCACTTGATGTCAATTTTGGGCATGTATTCTGCACTGTAGTTGAACATTGAATATCTTTCTACAATTTATTGGAGATGTTTCAAGTTTTAATGCATTTTTATGGTTGACTTGATTTCATTTTTAGTATATTGCACCTATTTCTTTAGAAGATTGCACCGCATTAGTTGTTTGATTGCGTTAAGTCGGGTCACACTAATGTTGGTTTTGTGCAGAATACTAATGCTTGTAGGGTCTGTGGAGGAATTCTAAGTTGCAACACTTCTTTTGTTTCATTTTATTTTATTTCATTTTTTTTAACCTTTCTTTTTGCAATTTTTTATTTTATTTTCGGTGATTAAAATAAAAATCGAAAAAAAAAATCAAACTCCAAAAATAAATACATGGGTGTGAAGAATGAGCTTCAATATTTCATCCAAAATAACTTTGAACTCATTTTAAAGCCATTTTGATTTTAAAAAAATTATTAAAAATTGTTGTTTTATAAGGGTTTTATAATTTCAGAATTTTACATAATTTTATATTTTGAAGGTAAATCAATTTTTCAGCTGTGCATATTTATTCACAGGCAATAAATGAACTTCCCTTTATGAAAATTACAATTTCATCAAAAGGGGAGGTAATTTTTGTGGTATTTCATAGGCCATCGTTTTTAGAGCAATAAGTTACCTTTTCTTTATGAAAATTCTGATTTCATTAAAGAGAAGGTAATCTATTATTATATCAAAGGCTATTGTTTTCAAAGCATTAAATTATTTCTTCTTTATGAAAATTATTTCATTAAAGAGGGATAATTATAATGACATTTTAAGGCCCTTACATTTCATGGTTATTCATGCATATTTATTTCCTTTTATTTTATTCATCAAGGCAAATTAAAAGGAATCCAATCTTCATTTCACATTCATATTTAGAGAGATTTTAATCTTCTATTTTAATATTCAAAGTAGGGTTTAAAGAAGCTAAAAACTTGTTTAAATCTACTTAATAAAGGAAGATAAAATCTACCTAAAATCCTCCAAGATAAAATGAACTAAGGCTTACATCATGGTCATATAAGGGCAAATTCACATTTTCATTTCTTTTAAGTTTCATGAATAATTAGTAGCATAGCACAACAAAATAACACCAACGCAGACCCCTTGTTAACATACCCCTTGTTAATAGTTACTTGCAAATCACTAAGGTATTCCTAGCACTCACTTGATATATCTTCACAAAATTACAAGCACACATAAGTAAAAGGAACCTTGGAGAAATTTCATATTTCTTTGCAAGAGAGGGTTTTGTGACCAAAATACTAAGTATGATGGTTGTTTTGCAATTGGGTAAAATTACCACTCAACCAACCTGACTATTACTATAATGGACCTGACTTTTACTGTCACTAACTCGACTATTACTGTCATTGACCTGACTATTACTACCATTGACCCGGATGGTATTGGAATATTTTAGACTATAATAGACACTTACAAACTTGGTCCTGACTGTTTGGTACATGCAAGTTTGTTATTTAGTGGTAGGAAAGTCCTTTGTATGCTCACTTTTTAGGGTCGTGAATGTGGGTTTAGCATAATAGAAAGACGTTTTTGTAGTTTGAAGTTTTTAACAAAACCAGGGTATTACTAGGCAAAGGAGTATGTAACATTTATAGGCCCTCTGTTATACTGCAGTGATGAACAATAGTGCTCGGTCCAATATTTCATACCACTATCCAAGGAGGATTAAACACATGCCCTTGAACACACTATTTTCCTCTCTAACAGTATGAGAGGGTAATCATCTAGGATATTGTATCCTATGGACTATGGATGATACAAGACCAAAAAACTTCCTACTAGATAAAATTTTGTTTAAGCCTAAAATGGTCTCCTAATACACCCGAAGATATGTGAGAGCTCAATTTTGTGTGCGAGTGTTATCTAAGGCCTGGGTATTGGAGCCTAATCGCTCCTCACTTCACTAGATGATTTATGGGATATCTAGCTTAGCCAATAACGATAGCTCCTTCGTGATATTTTAAAACCCTCAACACAAGGTTTCTAGCCTACTCAACTACTGAAAAAAAGGCTATTTTTTTGGCTTTTTTTGTTCTTAAATAAAGGAAAACACAATAAAAAAAATACAAGAAAATTATACCTAATAAGTGAAAATGGTTGAGCAAGAATTGTCGTAGTCGTAACAGAACTCGGCCCTAGAAAGTGCTCTGATACCACTTGTTAGGAACCTACTATTAAAATAAAGCTCACTCACAAAACACTAAAAAATAATTGGAATACATAAAATAACATAATAATATTGTGCAAAAAGTAATTACATATTTGAAACAGTCTCACAAATAACTCAAAATCATAGGTCTCTTCAAGAGGGCAACCTCTTTCAATATTTCATTAACTTGGGAAAAAATAGATTCATACATGGGTCCATGTATTTAAAAGAGAAAGCTTCATGCAACCCTACCTAAAGGCTCAAGAGTTGGCTTACATGCAAAATACCACTCGAGCTAGAATCTTCTACTAAACATTTGTTACAATCTTGATCATGGTTACATGAGATGGAACCACTTGGCTAGGTGCTTTATTTGCCACATACATTACAAAGTACTACCAAATAACATTATAATGGAATCCCCCACATCAGAAGTGGGTCATTACATAAGAAAATGAGTATTACAAAATAACATTAGGATGGGATCCTAACACAAGTGAGCATTGATGCCTAAGTCAAATCAAAGGCAACAACGGTAGATGGACTGAGTTTATGCTTTCCCAATTTAAAATACAAAGACCAACTACCAAAGCATAGCCTGAGTAAATTTTTCAAACATTTATTCAAGATAAATTATGGCAATGATAGCCTTAGACCTGATAATTATTATGGTCAAAGAGTACTTCATTCAATGACCAAAATCCCTAGGAAAAGTAGGTGAGATTGTTAGATTTATTTGTAGATAATTTTGGAGGGAAATTTTCCCCTATTGTAAACTATAAATAATAGTGACATAGATTGTAGAAAGGATCGACAAGTTTGCAATTGTATTCTTTTGTAGGCTTTTCCTGTTAGTCTTACAATGGCACTAAGAGGGGGGGTGAATCAGTGTAGCTCTTTAAACTTGAATTTACAGTTCTTAATACAACAACAATTAATACTTATTACAAGATACAACAAGAATAACAATAGAGCATCACACAACACAAGATTTAACGAGGTTCACCAATGTGGCTACTCCTCAAAAATGACTGCTTGGACTACCATCCAAATCCAGCCTTTGCAAAGCAACAACTTTACAATCACTTTACCAACACCCACTGGAAGGAGCACCAACCCCTTATTTATCTGCACCAATAGAAAGGAGCACCAACCCCTGATTTACCAGCACCTACTGGAAGGAGCACCAACCCCTGATGCCAAGCTGCAACTTGGACTTGAATTATGAATCTAGAAGATTAACAAAAAGATACCTTCACTTTTACAAGACCCCGACTAGTCTGTTTCACCTTTGCGATCTCTGCGCACTCTGCTCTCTCTATGAAATCACTTCACACAATCTGCTGCATCACAATCGAACGATCATCTTCTCCCTTTTGTGCACTCTGCTTCCTTTGCGAATTTCACACTTAGCACGATTCGACATGACTTGCACTCTACGCTCTTCGACCAAACTTCACACACTTCAACTTACATAATTCTTCAAACAACCTTCCTTTTATAACAACATTTTCATGATCAAAAACCCTAATCTTAGTCGACTATAAAACCCTGATCTTAGTCGGATGCAAACCCTAATCTTAGTCAGCTACAAACCCTAAACTTAGTCAGCTGTCATAGGTCTTCGTCGGCTTCAACTCAACCGCGAAAATACAACATGTCGCGATATCGCGACACTTTTTCTTACTCTCTCTTTCTCCTTGCTTTGGTCCGCGAAAATACAACATGTCGCGATATCGTGACACTTTTGTTCTCTCTCTCTTTCTCCTTGCTTTGGACCGTGAAACTACAACATGTCACGATATCGCGACACTTTTTCCTCCTTGCTTCTCTTCTTGGCTTGTACCCGCGAAAATCAACATGTCGCGATATCGCGACACTTTTTCCTTCTTACTGCTTTCTCTAACTATTTTGTCACGAAATCACTACACTTTCACCTCCTTGCTCTCTTCTCCTTGCTTGATTCACAAAAATGCGACATGTCACGAAATCGTGACACTTCTGCTTCCGAAGTCTTCTCTGCTTTTGTCACGAAATCGTGACACTTCTACTTCTAAAGTCTTGCTTTCTCGCCCTCATTGAGTCACAAAATCGTGACATTCCCTTCAGTCTTCTTCTCTACTTTTGTCTCGAAATCATGACACTTCTGCTTTCATACACTTCCTCTCTTTGCCTTCGGTCACAAAAATGTGACATGTCGCGATATCGCGACGCTTTCTTTCCTTTGCTCTTTCTCTTGCCTTCGGGTCACGAAAATGCGACATGTCGTGATATCGCGACACTTTCTTTCCTTTGCTCTTTTTCTTGCAATATGTCATGAAATCGCGACACTTTTTCCTCCGTACAATATCTCTTGCAATGTGTCACGAAATCGTGACACTTTTTCTACTTGCCTTTCTCTCTTCCAACATGTCGCGAAATCGCGACACTTTTTCTTTCGTACTATCTCTCTTGCAATATGTCGCGAAATCGTGACACTTTTTCTACTTGCCTTTCTCTCTTCCAATATGTCACGAAATCGTGACACTTTTTCTACTTGCCTTTCTCTCTTCCAACATGTCACGAAATCGTGACACTTTTTCTTTCGTACTATCTCTCTTGCAATATGTCGTGAAATCGCGACACTTTTTCTACTTGCCTTTCTCTCTTCCAACATGTCACGAAATCGTGACAGTTTTTCTTGCTTGCGCTTTCTCTCCGAACATGTCACGAAATCATGACAATTTTGCTTGCTTGCTCTTTCTCTCCCAACATGTCACGAAATCGCGACAATTTTGCCTACTTCTTCTCTCTCTTCCAACATGTCGCGATATCGCGACACTTTTTCTTTCTTGCTCATCATGTCGCGATATCGCGACATTTTTCTTCCTTGTGATTTTCTTTTGATCTTTTGCATATGGGCCACTTTGGTCTTCTTGGAAAATCACTGTACATACTCTGAGTAACCTTTGAACTCCTGTCTTCTGCATCTGAAAGGCTTTTGAACTTCCTATCCATTGCATCAATAGATCTCTCCGATCGTGTTGACAACAATGACAATATCGTTGTTGCACCTTGCTCAACAATCTCCCCCTTTGGAATTGTTGGCAACACATGTGCAATTTCCTGTAACTCTTCTCCCCCTTTGACAATAATACCAAAGGGCTGTTGTAGACTCCCCCTGAATCCATGCACAACATTCTCAGGCACACTCTATTGCATTTAGCAAAGATCATGAACATGAGCAAACAGATAATCCAATATTGAAATGCTCCCCCTGAGAATGTGATCCCTGTAGCTAGTCAATTTTTGGGAAGTGTGACCACTCCCAATTTATTGCGAAGATACTCAAAAACTTCCTTGGGCAAAGGTTTTGTGAAGATATCTGCTACTTGCTCTGTAGTTGGAACAAAATCCAACTTAACCTCACCTTCTGCAACTTTCTCCTTCAAAAAGTGATACCTGATAGCGATGTGCTTTGTGCGTGAATGCATAACTAGATTCTTGGAAATGTTAATGGCACTGGTGTTATCACACTTAACTGATATCGGCTCACTGAAGCTAATACCAAGATCTTTCAGGGTTTGTTTCATCCATAATACCTACGTACAACATGTTGTTGCTGCAATATATTCTGCTTCTACTGTCGATAGAGAGACTGACTCTTGTTTCTTACTATGCCATGCGACCAATCTGTCTCCAAGATAGAAAGCACCTCCACTTGTACTCTTTCTGTCATCTACACATCCTGCCCAATCTGCATCTGAATACAAAATAAGGGTGAAGTCTTTACCTTTTGGATACCATAACCCATATTCCATAGTACCCTTGAGATATCGAAGAACCCTTTTTATTGTTGTCACATGAGTCTCCTTGGGATTAGCCTGAAATCGTGCTACCATGCATACTGCCTATAAAATATCTGGTCTGGTAGTTGTCAGGTACAGTAAGCTTCCAATCATAGATCCGTACATGGTTTGATCAACAGGTGGAGATTTGTCATCCTTGCTCAACTTGCAGCCTGTTGTCATGGGAGTGCTAACTGGCTTACAGTCCTCCATTGTGAACTTTTTTAACATCTCTTTTACATATTTAACTTGAGAAATAAATATGCCCTTCTTACTTTGATTAACTTGCAACCCGAGGAAATACGACAGTTCTCCAATCATTGACATTTCAAATTCTTTTTGCATCTTATTTGCTAAATCCTTGCACGACTCATCTTTGCTGCTCCCAAATATGATATCATCTACGTATACAACAAGAACAATAAGATGCCCATTTTCTATTTTGACATACAAATTACTATCCACCATACCTTTCTTAAACCTTTGCTGAGTGAGATAGTTGTCTAGCCTTGCATACCATGCTCGGGGTGCCTGTTTTAAGCCATATAATGCTTTCTTCAACCTACAAAAAAATTTGGGATCATCACCAAGTTGGAAACCATCTGGTTGCTCAATGTAAACCTCTTCTTCAAGTTTCCCATTCAAAAACGTTGATTTCACATCCATTTGATAAACTTTGAAGTTCTTGTAGACTGCTAAAGCCAGAAACATTCTAATTGCCTCTAGTCTAGCTACTGGTGCAAAATTTTCCTCAAAATCAATGCCTTCAACTTGTGCATAACCCTTACAAACTAATCTTGCTTTATTTCTGACTACCTGTCCATCTTCATTCAATTTGTTTCGAAAAATCCATTTAGTTTCGATTATATTTTTATTTGCAGGTCTAGGTACTAGCTCCCAAGTGTCGTTTTTCTCTATCTGATCTAATTCTTCATTTATTGCCTTCATCCAGCTTTCATCTTTGCTTGCATCATCAACATTTTTGGGCTCAATGCTGGATAGTAGAGAGTAGTTACTTACTGCTCTTCTTCTTGTCTGAACACCAACTTTGGGGTCTCCAATGATTTGCTCTCTAGGATGATTTCTCTACCAACTGTCTGTTTTGAATTTCTTATTTTCTTCCATTTCTGAATCACAACTTAAATCATCTGAGTCAATTTCTTGTATCTTCTCCATTTTGTTTTCCTCATCTCCTTCAATAACCTCTTCATAAATTGGGTAGTTCGTTTCATAGCTAATTACTCGTTCTCTACCTTCATCAAATTTGACATCGACACTGTCCACAATTTTCTTTAGCCTTTTGTTGTAGCATTTGTAAGCTTTGCTTTTTGATGAATATCCGACAAAAATACCTTCATCCGCTCTATCTTCAAACTTACCAAGATTATCTTCAGTTCTTTTGATGTAGCACTTGCTACCAAAAACTTTGAGGTATTTTGTTGTAGCCCTTTTTCCGAACCACAACTCATAAGGAGTTTTGCTTTCATGTGTTCTCAGCATGTACCTATTTTGGATATACACTGTAGTGTGGACTGCTTCTTTCCAAAATATGTCTGCTACTCTGCTTTCAGCCAGCATAGTCCGTGCCATTTTCTACACTGTCCTGTTCTTTCTTTCTACCACTCCATTCTGCTGAGGTGTCCCGGTTGCTAAAAATTGTCTCTTAATACCAAATTTCTCACAGTACTCTGAAAACTCCTCTGAAATGAATTCTCCTCCTCTATCTGATCTTAGACATTTGATCCTCTTTCCTGTTTCATTCTCAACTTGGTTTTTGAAAATATTGAACATATCAAAGGCTTCTGATTTATGTTTCAAGAAAAATATCCATGTCATTCTAGAATAATCATCAATGCACAACATAAAATATTTGTCACCATTTATGCTTTGTGTTCTCATGGGACCACATAAATCAGTGTGTATTAGTTCCAAAGGTTTGCTTGTGTAGTACTCTTTGGTTTTGAATGAGACTCGAGTTTGCTTCCCCTTTTGGCATGAAGCACAAATGTTGTTTGCAGGTTTGTTGATGGTTGGAATATCTCTCACTACCCTTTTTGAGGAGATTTTTACTAGATTATCAAAGCTGATATGACCGAGTCTCTTGTGCCACAACCAATTTTCTTCTTCCTATCCAATAAAACAGGTTCCTTTTGAAGTCTCTGAGAGTGTGTACAGGTTACCAGATGTCCTTGATCTTGTTGCTATCAATTTTCCACTGTTTGTTTTTCTGACTTCACAACCCTGCTTCATAAAAACTACTTCATGACCTTTATCACAAATCTGACTTACACTCAATAAGTTATGTTTCAACCCATCCACAAACAGGACTTCTTCTGACTTAATCCTTCCATCACTGATTTTAACCGAGCCTTTGCCGACTATCTTGGCTCCATCATTATTTCCAAATTTTACTGAACCTCCTTCATATTTCTGTAACTTCTCAAATTTTTGTTTGTCACTTGTCATATGACTGGAGCATCCACTATCAAGTATCCATGGTACATATTTATTCTATGCTTTGAATGCAGTTTGTACGATTAAGGATTCCTTTTCTTCCTTCAGTCGCTCTTTTCCTTTCCACACTTGTTTTGATAGTAGTTTTGGGCTCTTGTTTTGCCTTTCCCTTATCAGTAGTTTGAGCATGTTTTTCGGGAAGCTTTCTATTTTGACTTATCCTGTATGGTTGAAATTTTCTTCCCTGAAACTGATTTGATGGAAATGTATTTCTACAGTTTCTTGCAATGTGCCCAAAATTATGACAGCTTATAACATTCTACTCGTATAACTCATCGGAGGAGAAAAAACATTTCTATTGGTGAAATTCCTTGGTCTTACATTATATTTGCAGTCTGAGATTTTATGTCCATAGCCATTGCATTTAAAACAGAAACCAGAGAAAGGATAATTGAACCTGGGTGATGGTCTTTGCCATGTTGCCGTAGGAGCCATAGGTCTTCTTCTTCTTTGATGTGTGACATTGGTGAATCCATCATTGTCAATTCTCCTTTCGTGCCTGGCATTAATGCTTTCTCTTGCATGAGACATTTTTCCTTGATCAACCTGTCTCTTATCTTCATTCTTTATGGATTCTGCATTTCTGACCTTTGATCCACTTGATGATTCTCCTTCGGTGAAACCCAGACCAAATTTGATGCCTGCAGGTCTTTGGTCATTTATGATCTTATCCAGCTTCATAGAACTTTCTTCACGTTTGTGATAACAACTAATTTTCTTATTCATCTCTTCTAGCTGCATTCTTAAACCAACAATCTCTTCTTCTAGCTTGCTGCAATAATCTATTTTCATTGTTATTTGCACTTCGAGATCTTCGAAGATTTTCTTAGATTCTTCTATCTGTACTTTCAAGTTGGTTATGATTCCATTTGCATCCTCAAGCTTTCTTGAAAGTTTCTTATTCTTTTTCTTTTCTATCTTCCACTCTTCAAGTGCAGAGATCAACTCACCTTCTAGATCTACTTCAGCCTCAAGGTTTTCACCACAAACTTTAGAGGTCACTCCTTCCTTTTCTGATTTAATTTCTTCAAATGCCATGAAAAGAGCTTCATCCTTTTCTTCTTCAGACTCTTCACCGGAGCTGTTCTCTGATGAACTGACATTCTTGGAGATGAAACTTTTCTTCTTGAAGTTGCCTTTTCTGAAGTTCGTTTTCATCTTCCAGTCACTTCTTTCTTGGTGCGATCCTTCATCATTTTTGTTCTTCTCTTTAAGTGGACATTTGGTCGCAAAGTGCCCAATGCCTCCACAGTTGAAACACTTAAATGGTAGCTTCCCTCTGTATTTTCCTTTTCCCTTTTTCAGCTTTCTAACAAAGTTTGCTTCCATTTCATCTGATGTCTCTTCTTCCTCGGACTCTTGTTTTGTGTTTTTATTCTTAAGGGCTTTAAAAGCCGCTTCTCTTTCTATGGGTTTAGATCTTCCTATCCTCATCTCATATGCAGTCAAAGAACCATACATCTCATCTATATTGAAATAATTTAGATTTTTAGCTTCTTCTATCGCTGAGACTTTAGAATCAAACCTTTGAGGAAGAGATCTTAGTACCTTTTTTACGATGGCAGAGTCTCCAATATCCTCGTCGAGCCCTCTGATCGCATTAATGATTCCATTAACTCTCAGCATGTATGCCTCAATGTTTTCATCGTCGTTCATTTTCAATGCTTCGAACTGAGCTCGATGTGTCTGTAATTTGGCCTCCTTGATCTTATCGTCTCCTTCATGAATACTCTTCAGTTTGTCCCATATCTCTTTTGTAGTATTACAGCTCATGATCTTTACTAGTTCACTGTCTGCTAATCCACACATGATAGCATTCTTTGCTTTTGAGTTACTCTCAAATAGTTTCTTTTCGTCAACCTATTTTGGAGGAGTGATGGGTATTGTGTATCCACTAACTACTAAATCCCAGATGTCATATCCCAAAGCACAGAGATATGTCTGCATCCTGATTCTCCAGAACGTGTAATTAGATCCGTCAAACAATGGTGCTTTGTTTGATGAGAAACCTTCACCACCTACCATTGTGTTAGTTCCAAGATCACCCTAGCCGATTAATATTGTACAAGAACTTAGCTCTGATACCAATTGTTAGTCTTACAATGGCACTGAGAGGGGGGGGTGAATCAGTGTAGCTCTTTAAACTTGAATTTATAGTTCTTAATACAACAGCAATTAATACTTATTACAAGATACAACAAGAATAACAATAGAGCATCACACAACATAAGATTTAATGAGGTTCACCAATGTGGCTACTCCTCAAAAATGACTGCTTGGACTACCATCCAAATCCAGCCTTTGCAAAGCAACAACTTTACAATCACTTTACCAGCACCCACTGGAAGGAGCACCAACCCCTTATTTATCTGCACCAACAGAAAAGAGCACCAACCCCTGATTTACTAGCACCTACTGGAAGGAGCACCAACCCCTTATGCCAAGATGCAACCTGGACTTGAATTATGAATCTAGAAGATTAACAAAAAGATACCTTCACTTTTACAAGATCCTGACTAGTCTATTTCACCTTTGCGAACTCTGCGCACTCTGCTCTCCCTACGAAATCACTTCACACAATCTATTACATCACAGTCGAACGATCGTCTTCTCCCTTTTGCGCTCTCTACTTCCTTTGCGAATTTCACACTTAGCACGATTCGACATGACTTGCACTCTACGCTCTTCGATCGAACTTCACACGCTTCGACATACATAATTCTTCAAACAACCTTCCTTTTATAACAACATTTTCATGATCAAAATCCTAATCTTAGTCGGTTGTAAAACCCTAATCTTAGTCGGATGCAAACCCTAATCTTAGTTGGCTGCAAACCCTAAACTTAGTCTACTGCAAAGGTCTTTGTCGGCTTCAACTTAACCATGAAAATACAACATGTCACGATATCGCGACACTTTTTCTCCTCTCTCTTTCTCCTTGCTTTGGCCCGCAAAAATACATGTCACGATATCACGACACTTTTGTTCTCTCTTCTCTTTCTCCTTGCTTTGGCCCATGAAAATACAACATGTCGCGATATCGTGACACTTTTTCTCTCTCCTATCTTTTCTTGGCTTGTACCCACGAAAATACAACATGTCACGATATCACGACACTTTTGCCTCCGTACGCTTTCTCTACTCTTTTGTTGCAAAATCATGACACTTCTGTTACTCTGCCTTCCTGCCCTTCTTGAGTTGTGAAAATGTGACATGTCACGATATCATGACACTTCCTCCTTTCCGTCTTCTTCTCTGGCTTTTGTCATGAAATCGTGACACTTTCGCCTCGTCTTCTTTCTTTGTCACGAAATCGCGACACTTCTGCCTTCGAAGTCTTCTTCTCTGCTTTTGTCACAAAATTGTGACACTTCTACTTCCGTACACTTCCTCTTTTTCTTAATTCATGAAAATGTGACATGTCGCGATATCGCGACGCTTTCTTTCCTTTGCTCTTTCTCTTGCCTTCTGGTCGCGAAAATGCGACATGTCGCGATATCGCGACACTTTCTTTCCTTTGCTCTTTTTCTTGCAATATGTTGCGAAATCGTGACACTTTTTCCTCCGTACAATATCTCTTGCAATGTGTCATGAAATCGCGACACTTTTTCTACTTGCCTTTCTCTCTTCCAACATGTCATGAAATCGTGACACTTTTTCTTCCGTACTATCTCTCTTGCAATATGTCGTGAAATCGCGACACTTTTTCTACTTGCCTTTCTCTCTTCCAACATGTCACAAAATCGTGACACTTTTTCTACTTGCCTTTCTCTCTTCCAACATGTCACGAAATCGTGACACTTTTTCTTCCGTACTATCTCTCTTGCAATATGTCACGAAATCGTGACACTTTTTCTACTTGCCTTTCTCTCTTCCAACATGTCGTGAAATCGTGACAGTTTTTCTTGCTTGTGCTTTCTCTCCGAACATGTCGCGAAATCACGACAGTTTTGCTTGCTTTCTCTTTCTCTCCCAACATGTCGCGAAATCGTGACAGTTTTTCCTGCTTCTTCTCTCTTCCAACATGTCGCGATATCGTGATAGTTTTCTTGCCTGCTATTTATGTCGCGATATCGTGACACTTTTCTTACTTGTCTTTTTATTTGATCTTTTGCAAATGGGGCACTTTGGTCTTCTTGGAAAATCACTGTACATACTCTGAATGACCTTTGAACTCCTGTCTTCTGCATATGAATGGCTTCTGAACTTCCTGTCCATTGCATCAACAGATATCTCTGACTGTGTTGACAACAATGACAATACTGTTGTTGCACCTTGCTCAACATTTCCTTCATTTCTTTTTTCAAAAATAGTCGACTCCTAAGTGGCTTATGGTCAATATTGAACCCCCGCTTTTGGCACAATTTATGTAAAATCTTGCTTGCATATATATACATGGGAGCCCATGTCAAATTTTTGGTATAGTGATTTATGGTCTCCTATTGACCTTTTTTTGTATGTATGTATTTGTCTATAACCTTTTGCCTGTTGTTGTTGTTGGAACATATTACACTATTTAATACATGCCAATGTACCACCTTGGGTACATCTCTAGATTAGGATTTTGTCTTAGATTAAGGTTTGAGTAGCTATTTCATGCAATGTAATAAATGCACAAGTGTTAAAATGTGCAATGATGTAAATGTGCATGTAGTCCACATGTACATGATTCATAGGATAGGTAGATGAATATTCATGGGTAGATGAAAGGCCAAGGTACATATCTCTCTATATATATGCCTTTGATAGATTCTAAAGAGGGGAGCTAGATAGTGAGGAAGTATAGTGAGTTTAGTAGGTACAATGTAGATCATGCATAATTTTTGGAGTGTTTAAGTCCTCCATTATATTACATTGTACTATTTTCATGAAATTTCATTAATGTCTATTTTTTGAGCTATTGCAAAAGTTTCTCATATACTTTTCCTGCATATTATATTGTCATTATCATAGAGTTAACATTGCTTGCTTATTTTACATCTTGTGGTTGCATTTCCTTAAATATAGATCATCAAAAGCTAACAAATGGGTTTTATTAAGTGTATGTTTGTGTGAGGGGCCTACATCTATTTTTGGACTAGTCACTTGTTTGGCTCTCTTGTGGGATCCACCTTCTCATGTTTGCATATAATTGGTAACTCTCATTTCTAATTCATTGTGTCAAGGAGAGGAAGTGTTCATTACTAGGACATAGTGTTCAAACCTATTTTTGTACAAAAATCTTAGCAAATTTCTTAGTGCATAGCCCCCTTTTTCCTTTTGTTGAGTTTTTATTTTAATCTCTTGCATCCCTTTTCCCTTTTTTGAGCTCATGTGTGCCTTGAATATCACATCATAACAAGGAGCCAGCCTTGTAAAAACTCTTGGAGGCCCTCGATTGAGTCAAACCTCATGCTCTTGGTCACGACCTCATTGTGTTGCTCCTCATGAGGTGTGATTGCCCCACCAGGGATAATCAAAGATAACAATAGTTTAATGGCACACCCTATGGGACCCCAATGACAAATCATTGGTCCTAAAATTGCAACAAGGAGTAGGGTTTAGAGTTGGTGAGGGTCTTTATCTATTCTCACTTATTGAAGCACCTCTTTCATTCACCTAATGACTCTGCTCTAGACCAAATACTAGAAGAGAACATTGCTAAAGATACCAGTCTGAGGTTTGAGTGAAGACCTCAATCTACCTACTCTTCAAAAGTGTGAACTTGTATTCACCAAGTGATTCCATCTTAAATGAGGAATCCAAAAATAGCTAGATGAAGAACTAGTGACTAGATTTTTGTGTCTGTAAATTATGATAGAAGTTACTACCACCAACAACAACCATTTCATGAAGAAGAAAAGTTGCAGTCCATAATATGGTTGCTTTATCTCCACCACCACCCCCTAAAATGTTCCATGTCTGGAATAATAGAGGTCTATTGGTACCACTAGCACCAAATGAGGTATGGAAGGAATTACCTTAGTCCACTCTAAATTATCTCATTTATTTTATTAGGTAAGATATCACCACCCCCATCAAGCACCTTAACCATGTGGTGAGCCTTTGCATAATCCACAATATTTTAAAATAAAACATGACTCTAAGGTTGTTGACTATAGCCCAGATCAATCACTTGTTAGGACCAACTTGGAAATATTTTTGTGGAGAGGTTTGGATAAAAAGCATATGTAATACTGCTCTTAAGACAATTATCAACAATAAAAATATCCACTACAAAATTAATAGAAGATTCCATAAATCTTGGTATAGGATACCTGAAATGCTTTGTCCCACTAGGTTTGACAATAATATTTTATTTTAGAGAATTGAATTCTAGGATATCCATGTTTATAAAAGATAGAGGAGAAAATTTTATACCAAAACTATACAAAATGGTTGTCATAGCCAAATATGATTTAATATAAATAGGAAAATTACCACCAAGGTCACTATGCCCCCTCTTACTTATTCCCAATAGCAAAAAATCATATGTCCACATCTAATAGCACCTTATTTCACTACTTGGGGTGTAGTTTATGGAGATTCAAACTAGGTGATAAAAGGCTTATAAAAAATCTAAGAAAATCACCAGGAGGTGTTGAGGGATCTTCATGAATATTATGGTAATAACTTAGAATTATCAAAAGAACCTCATCAATGGGGAATCTCTAATAAAATCCTAAAATCATAAGAAGAGATATTAGGGCCTATCAATAGGGAACTAATAGATGTCCTAGCTCAATAAAGATGTGTGGAAAAAGAACAAAAATATAATATACAATTACAAAACATAATCTCCACACAAATACCTAAAAATTGAATGAGGCCATGATAGGAAACTCTCGATCATCAATAGTAGAAGGGGGAAGAAATTTTAAAATCCAAGATGCTACCACAAGATAAAGGTGGCCTAAACCTTTTAATATAATAGAATATTGCACAAGGACCACCATAGTCATACCACTTTAGGATATACTAACTTTAAAGAAGCAAAATCTGTATTAGAAGATAAAATAGATAGATGAAAGAAATTGGGAGAAGCTCATATCAAAATCTGAAAGGGATACATACAGATCAATAGGTTGATATCCAAAAACATATATGTTATTATAGGTAAACAGGTATGGGAACATATATAATTCAATAGGAAAATACTACTATTTCAAGAATTTCCAAAGAAAAGGAAAATTCAATCAAAATGTGGAAACTATATTTTGAGGTGCCCAAAGCAGGATAGGAGCAAGTGCAGGGATATGTCTAATTTCCTAAAAATAGACAAGGTATTTTCAAGCATATAGGGCAATTTTCTTGCTCCAAAAATAGAGTAGAATACGAAGCCTTGGCTTTAGGGCTCCAAATGGAAGAAAAAAAGGTGAATCAAAATGCTTCAAATTTTTAGTGATGTTTAACTAATTGTTAGAAAAATAAGAACCCAATGGTTGGCCAAAAATAGGTTGATGAAATCTTACAGAAATAGAATTTGGGATTTAATGGAATATTTTGATGTTATCAACCTAAAAGCAATTCAAAGAGAACATAATGCAAATGTAGATAAAATGGCAATTTTTGGTTCACATTTCATCCCAATTAATGATCTATGGAAAAACCAACCTGTAAAGATAATAGTAAGGCCAACAGTACCTGGTAACCAAGAAAATTGATAGGTATTTAATAATGATGAGTAGATTATCTGATTCTTGTAGTAGGGAGATGAATATGCTAAGGAAATTGCCCTTGAAATAGAGGAAATGAAGAGCAAAAGACCTCGATAAACTAAATATAGAAAAATAATAAATACAAAATCAAAGAAAAAAGAAGAAGAAGATAACAGATATGCGCATAACACAGTATTTAACCTAGAAATTCCAAAAAAAAAAATCTCGTATAGTAATATTTTCTTATTGTATAAACTTAACCATCTCCAATACAATAATGTTCATCTCTCATCTCTCTTCAAAACTTGATGCAAGTGCAATTAAATAACAACACAAGAATGAATTTTACAATACCATGAGTGAAAAATCATGGATTCAAATAATTAATCCTAAATAGCCTATATGGGTCTAAAAATATCTTAAGAAACCCTAAAATTTTTTTTAGGGTTATAACTCCTGTACCTCAACGAGGACACATGGAAAGTGTCCAGTAACTTTTAGAGTTAACCCTGCCATAATAACATGGAAAATATTCAACATATTTCCAACATTCTCCCACTTGTTGAATACTTTCCATAGGGTCAAAAAACTACCATTTTTAACTATTATGGGCAACCATGCCCATATATCTTCTACACCAAGAAAAATTATGAGCAGGTGCAACATTTTTTAATGAATCAACAACATTATTATTTTTATACTTTCTTCAACATTACCAAATTTCCTTCAACCATCTCTCTCACAAAATGGTACTTAATATCAAATATGTTTTGACCAATCATGAAAGCCAGGATTGTTGGCCAAAAATATTGCACTTTGACTGTCACTATAAATTCTCACAACCTTATTATTAAGACCAAATATTGAACATAACCTCTATAGACACACTGCTTCTTTACAAGCATGAGTTGCTACAATATACTATGCCTCTATTATGAATAAAGCAACTACTAATTGCTTTTTACTCATCCAACTTACTTCCCCTCCAAATAGTTTGAACACACAAGCACTCATGGATCTTCTCTTGTTCAGATCTCCAACCCAATCCACAAACCCTTATAGATTTACAATATTACTATCTCCAGATTTTTCTTGGTAACATATAGCATAGTCTAAAGTTTCGCACAAGTATCTAAAGATCCTCTTCATAGCAGTCCAATATTCCTTTCCTAGACTAGACATATATCTTCTAAATACTCCCACTACATCTATAATATTAGGTCTAGTACATACCATTGCATACATCATACTACCAACAACGCTAACATAAGGAACATGATGCATTTCTTCAATTTCCTCAAATATTTTAGAACACTATTTAGTAAATAAATTTTGACCAACAGAATATGGATTACATAATGATTTATAATCATGCATCCTAAACCTTTGTAGTATCAAATAAACATATTTCCTTTTATTTAACCATAGCTTTCTATTTGTACGATTCGTTATTATTTCCATACCCAAAATAAATTTTGCAACATCCAAATACTTCATGTCAAATTCATAAGATAATTGAGATTCTAGTAACTTTAGCATCTCCTTATTGTTACCAATTAACAACATGTCATCCATATACAAAACAATGATAACAAAATTTCTAACTTCTTGTTTAAAAAACACACACATATTTTCTTTACTTTTACCAAGCCCAAGTGTCAAAACAAACCTATCCAATTTTTTGGCTCCACATTCTTGGAGATTGCTTCAAATCGTAAAGAGACTTTTTTAACTTGCATACCAAGTGCTCCTTACCTTTTACCCTAAAGCATTATGGTTTTGACATATATATATATCTTCATCAAGTTCACCATGTATATATGATGTATTTACATACATGTGTTCTATTTCAAGATCAAAAGCAATAAAAATAGCCAACAAAAATATAATCGAAGTTAGTTTAGCCATAGGAGAAAAAATCTCACCAAAGTCAATTCCATCAACTTAAAAATTTTCTTTTATGACCAGGTGAGCCTTGTACTTCTTCAACTTTTATTCTACATTATACTTCTTGAATGCCCACTTACTACCAACCAATTTTATTCCAAGGGATAATTTCACCAAGTCCCACATCTCTTTTTAATCCAAGGAATCCTTTTCTTCCTCTATAGCCCTTTTCCAAGACTTATCTCACTTGACTAAAGTGCCTCCTTTACAGTCTTGGGTTTTTCATCAGTAATTGATATATTAAATGCAGAACAAATATTTGAAAGGCTATACCTTTATGGGAGTCTTCTCACTCAATCTGATCTTCTCAACCTTGAAGTTCCAAGTTTTGCATCTTCAGATTACTCCTTAACTTCTTCCTCTAAATTTTCTTCTATAGGCTCTATTTGTAGTTCATATTTTTCTGTAGCACCAAGTTCTACCATAGGTTCTTCCTCCTGTTCCAATTTTACCTGAACTATTTCAAGTTATTTTCTTGGCTACATTTCCTAATTTTAAACCCCTTTTGTTTATTTAAAGATCACATTATGACTATAAACAATCTTCTGTATTTTTGGGTTCCATAACTTATATTATTTAACACCAATACTATAACCCACAAATATGCATTTTTTATATTTATAGTCTATCTTAGTTATTTTATCTTTTGGAACATACATATGAGCATCACAACCAAAAACTCTTATATTACTGAGAGAGGGTTTCTTACCAATCCAATCTTCCTATGGAATCTTGTCCACTAAAGTTGAGGTAGGAGATCTATTGATGAGGTAACAAGCAATTAATACAACTTTTACCCAAAATTTCTTTTCTAACCCTACACCACTTAGCATGCTTCTGGACTTATCCATCAATGTTCTGTTCATTCATTCTACAACTCCATTCTGTTGTGGAGTATATGGAGTTGTTTTTTGCCTTTCTATTACACAATCCTTGTAAAATTTCTCAAATTAATTAGATCAATACTCACCAATATTATCACTTCTCAAAACCTTTATATTTTTCTCTATCTGATTTTCTACAAGAGTCTTTAAATCTTTAAATTTATTAAAAACATCATATTTGTTTTGTAAAAAATATACCTACGTTTTTCTTAAAAATTCATTTATAAATGTAACAAAATAGATATATTTACCTAATTATGGTACTTTTGCAGGTCCAAACACATCACTATGAACTAGATGTAAAATTCCTTCGTATCTTGTAGCACTACTAGGAAACTTGACTCGGGTTTACTTTCCAAAAACATAGTGCTCACAAAAATCAAAATTTAATGAGCAATAAGAAATTCCTTCAGCCATACCTTTCATTTTTAATGTTTGAAGGCCTTTCTCACCAATATGCCCCATGTGTTTATGCCACAACATTGTCTTCACTACAAGAGTACTTAGAGTCACTTCTATCGTATTATTCTCCTCTACAACTGAAGAGTTATTGCAATAAATACTTATAGTGCTAGCCTAAAGTCTAAATAGAGTTCTTGTACAAAGTCCCCTTACCAACACCAAGACTCCACAAACCATCTTGTAGCTATCCTCACCACAGTCACACCTGTGTCATTCATCTTATTCATGGATATCATATTCCTTGCCAAATCCAAAATATGCAACATACCAAGAAGGATATTAATTCTTCCATTTTCTAACAACTTGACTCTTCCTCGACCTATTATTTTATATGTAAAATTGTCTCCCAAGAAAACTTTACCTCCATTTATCTTCTCACATTCATAAAACCCCTCCCTATGAGGAGTCATATGAAAGGAAGCACCTGATTCAACCAGCCATGAGTCATGGCATTCACTTGAGCACGTTGTAGTTGAGAATAAGTCCCTTGAATCTTCATGTATGGTTTTCATTTCTATAGAAGTTTCTTCATAAGATGACTGGATATTATCAACCTTTTTAGATCTACAATATCTTTTATAATGCCTTGTTTTACCGCACTTCTAGCATTTTTTCTTTTTTTGAGCAACATATTTACCTCTAGATCTCAATTGCCTTTCTCCTAATTTATTTTTTATTATTTCTTGAGAATGACCTCTCACAACCAAGGCATACTTCTAATGATAATCCTTAAAATATTTTCATCTTATTTTCTCAGATAGCAATTTTCCTACTATATCCTCTACTTTCAATGTAGAAGTAGTATTGGTGATATCCATAACTAGGTTATCCCATGAATTAGGTAATTAACAAAGTAAAGTAATACACTTTTCCTCTTCATCCATTTTTACTTCAACAGAGTTTAATTGACTTACCATAGTGTTAAAAGCATTCAAATGTTCAGCCACAAAGTCACCATCATTCATCCGAAGTGAATACAACTTATTTCAGAGAAATATTTTATTTACTAGCAATTTTATTTGATATAAAATTCTCAACTTATCCCATAGTGACTTTGTCATGGTCTTTGTCGATACATTCAACAATACCAAATCAAATAAGAATAATTTGATAGAACTTATTATCTTCTTATCGATCTTTGGCCAATCCTCATCTATCATTGATGTTGATTTTATTCCCAAAACCACAATACATTGATCTCTATCAACTAACAGATCCTCCATATCATGTTTTCATAACTCAAAATTCTATCCATTAAATTTTTCAATCTCTACCCATATGCTTCGTGTCATTTTCCTTTGCCTAGATTCTTTCGTGTATGACTCCCACTCAAGAATTAATTTATCACAGGTTTGAAACCCTTACTCCTAAAACAAAGCTAAAAAAACCTAGCTCTAATACCAAATGAAGAGCAAAAGGCCCTGATAAACTAAATCTAGAAAAAACAATAAATACAGAATTAAAGGAAAAAAGAAGATAACAAATACACACATAACACAATATTTCACCTAGGAAACCCTTACGAAAAAAACCTAACATAGTAATATCTCCTTATTGTATAAAACTAACCATCTCCAATACAATAATGTTCATTTCTCATATCTCTTCAAACATTGATGCAAGTGAAATTAAATAACAACATCACAAGAACGAATTTCACAATACTATGGGTTCAAATAATTAACTCTAAAGAGCCCATATGGGTCTAAAAATATCTTAAGAAACCCTAGAAAATTTTTTTGGGGTTGTCACCCCTAAACCCCAACGAGGATACATGTAGAGTGTCCAATACCTTTTAGATTTAAATCTGCTAGAATAACATGGAAAATATTCAACATATTTCCAATAGGAAATATATGAAGATCAAATCATCTAGCTAAGTTCAAATAGAATGTAAAAGGGACTAATCCCTTTAGAATCTCTTTTTAGCCCAAATTATAGATTCAAGGGAAGGAATGGATTTACAAAAAAAAATAAGGATTATCAAGAAATAGAAATATCTCCTAGAAAGACATCAAAGGTAGAAAATTCACCACACGAGAAGAAAATGAATAACTTATCAAATTATGCTAGAAATACAAAGATGTGATGGCTTGGACTTATGAAGACCTCAAAGTATATGATAAAAGTGTTATCCAACACACAATTGAGTTGGAATCTAAAGCTAAAATAATTAGATAGAAACAAATACCATTTAATCCAATTATTAAACCCCTTATGCGAAAGGAATTGGATAAGTTGATAGAATAAAAAATATATACCGGATCAAGCATACCACTTGGATATCTAACTTGGTACCCTAAGAAATGATGGAATATGTTACATTATTTAGTACATGCTAATGTACCATATTGGGTATAAATTTACATTAGGAGTGTGTCTTAGATTAGGAATTAAGTAGCTACTTTATGTAATATAATAAATGCACAAGTGTTGTTAGAATGTGCAAGGTACTTGATGTTGTAATTGTGCATGTTTTCCAAGTGTACATGAGTCTATAAATAGGAAGATGAACTTTCATAGGAATATGGAAGGCCAAGTGTCATATTCTATTATATATTAATATTTTAAGTAGAGAGAAAAAGGAGAGATTGCAAGAGCACATTAGAGTAGAGTACATGCTCAAGTTAAATACAATGTAGAGCATGTATGAAGAATAGAGCATTTGAGATCTCCACATTTTATATGAAGATCCCATTTTCATGAGCTTTCATTAATGGTAGTTTTAAGAGTTATTATAGAATTTTCTAATGAGTTTTACTTACTTATTATATTGTCATTATCATATAGTTAATACTGCATGTTTATTTTATACCTTGTGGTTGCATTTCATTAAGTATTTAGCAACAAAAGCTAACAGTGGTATCAGAGCACAAGCTAGATTGATAGGAGATAGGGAGAGCCATAAGAATATTGAGAGGAGATAGGGAGAGTTTATTTTTAGTATTTTTAAAATTACTTTTTGGTTAAGAGTCTTTCCACAGAGTTGCAGGAAAAATCGTGAAGACTAGGACTCAACATAGATTTATTTTCGTTAGATTGAAGGATAACTAGTGATGTTTATTGATTTATAGAGATCTAGATATTTGCATGTATTTGTTTGCTACCATCTAATTTTTTTTCTACCAAAAATTAGTTCTTATAAGTTGAGAAGTTTCCTACAATGGATAAAGAAGAATTTCATCTTTTATTACTATTGGCAGTTTTGAAACTTTGCCACATTGTAGTTTTGTTGAATATTAATTGTAAAATTTTTATGGATTTACTAATGAAGGTGCTACAGTTTTAATTTTTATTTGATTGTAATTTTTACCTCTTTTTACAATATTGCATTACTGTAAATAACATGGAAATCATGAAAGCAATGAAGAATTTTTGTTTGAAATGTTGAGGAACAAAAGCGTTGACAAGGAATTGATTTTAAAGGAAGAATAATTTCGGAGAGAAGGAGCAAAAAATTTGAGTTCTTTCACCCCAATATCCACTTGCACGAGAAGTTTCACCCCAAAAAATAAGGAAGTTTCACCCCAGAGAATGTGAAAATTGTGCTCTAATTTTAAAGCAACATTGAAGGAAGGGATGGAGTAGATTCGTCCCAATTGAGAGACGAATATCCCTTTTGCCCCTCTTGGAGGCTAAATTTTTTTAAACTAAGTGGATTTTCCTGACGGAAATAAGGAACAAAAGTTTCAAGTTGAAAATTAAGAAAATAAACGCTTTCGCCCCAAGTGAGAGGTGAAAATTCTTATCACCCTTCTTTGGGGTGAAAGTCTTATAAAAGCACTGACTATGTCAAAGTTAAAGAGTTGAATGCAATTTCACCCCAACAGAGGGGTAAAATTACCTGGTGCCCCTCTTTAGGGTGAAACATAATACAAAGAAAAATATTGAATAGCATTGCATGGTTGAGCACCCATGAATCAAGACAAAATATTACAAGGAGCTTTCACCCCAAGTGAGGGGCAAAACTCTTTGTCGCCCCTCCGTGAGGTGAAACATATCTTAAGTGAAGTTTTAAAATAAGAATATGGTGGGCCCGACATGGGTAGGTCAAAGTGGCACTTTCACCCCAATTGAGGGGTGAAGCTCCTTGTCACCACTCTTTAGGGTGAAAGAGGATTTTCAAGGTTTTAAAGGCAAAAAAGGAGGTTGACATTGTGAGTACCCACTCTAATATAATTGATGAGTTTGTCTATGATTGGGTAGACATAAAATATGGTGCTTGATGTCAAATTTAAAATGTAGTAAATCAACGTCACCTCTATGGAGAAGCGCCATGTGGTTTTGTCTTTCTAGGGCGAATGGGGTTTTGAAGGTTTAATTATGGGCAAAAGCATTGCAAAGTGCTCTACATCAAATTTAAAAGCAATGTCACCTCTCTAGAAGGGCAAAAGTCTTTTTCGCCTTCCTTCAAGGCAAAAGCAAAAAAGATAATTATAAACAAGAAAGTAAAAGGGTGAAATTTCTCAAACGTCAAGTCCAGTTATGTTGTTGTTTGATGCTGCTCCAAAAAGGTTGTTTCACCCCGTCCTTAGGTGAAATCAGTTATTTGATAGTAATATAGCTTTTGAAGGTACTATTTTGTGGATTTTCTATGTAAGAAGTGAGGAAGGATAGAATTTATTTCTTGCAGCAATGTAGGCAACACTTTCAGAATATTCGCTTCAATGTTAAGAGATCAGAGATAATTCTTGTTCATTTCCAACACATCGACTATCAACCTTATCAATTTTCAAAGTAGAATTAATGCTTGGTGGACTTCCTAGTGAAAGTAAATTTCCAAGGCATGAGGCAAAGCAAATTCAATGACCAAATACCCAATTTTTAGATGATTTTATCGTGTCTCAATGCAACGACGTCCAAGGTTGCTTCAAGCATTTAATCCTATTGACTTCTTTGTGTGATTCTCCCATAAATATGAATCATGGTTTCCCTACATAATGTTTTGGTTAAAGACGTCACTAATGTCGAGGAGGAAAATATGCATGCTAGTTTTTGATCTACCAGTATTTTGTTGTATATGCATTGAATGATAAAGGTGAAATCCCTCTATGAATAGTAATCAATTTGGTTAACCTAAATGATTGGCCTATTAGGTAATAAGAACCTGCAATGCATATTTAAAGGATATAAAGTAGTAGTTCTTAATAAATAAACCTACCATTAAATAAAATACGCTCTTGGCCTATTATACTTGATTGAGCCAAAGTCACATTTTCACATCAAAGAGGAAAATGAACTTGTCAAGGTATGGTCAAAATTGCATGAATTATTTGGGAAAGTTAATACTACTGAAGTAAGTCGCTTAGAATTAGAACTTTGCTCTCTTAAATTGGCTAATTTTGATAATGTTGAGGACTATATTGTAAGATTTAAGTCATTGAGGGAAAATATTGCATATTCTAGAGGCAAAAATAAATAAGATGTTGAATGCAAGAAGATTCTCCTTGCTAGTGTCTCTCCTTATTTTTATATGGTAAACCTAATGGCTTATAAGATTCCTATTTTCTTGAATCTCATAGGAATCTTACTCTTGATAAAAAAAATTCTCTCCTAGTTCATTTTCAGGTGGTAATGTGAAATTGTGGTGCCTCTCCACAAATATAGGCTCATGCAAAGGAATACAATCCAAGGAGACTAAGACCTAGGGGTCCAAGGACTAGCCTAAGTCTTTTTTTTTGGTTGAATAATAATAGGTTGTACTTGGGTCCCATACCCTTTACAAATTACAACTATGTTTTTTAGAGCTTGAGAGTTTATAAATAGATACACTTCTCATATCAATTGAGATGTTATAGCTAGAAACCTACATCATTTTACATAAAATATCTAAATTCTTGATTTTCATTTTCTAGATATTTTCAATCTTCTATATGAATACAAATATTCTAGAATTCAACATATTTCTTGATATTTTTTATAGTAGCCTTCACAGTACCAAAACTTCACCTCTATTATCTATGCATTGCTTCTTAGCAGAGTAATATTTCCAAAACATCACACTATCATAGTTCAATTTACCCGATTTGGATTGTTAGTTTCCTTCCTAAAACACAAGTGCAACCACAAAATTTATAATAAATAGTTTATATGAAAATATATTACTGTTATAAAATGAAGTAGATACTACCAATGAAAAACGTTAAAGTAAATCTTAATCACTATTTAATTCAGCTAGTCAACATTTTCTTGCCAGCTTTAGTTAAACTTACTACATCCTATAACCATAGAAAGGAGAATTTAACTTCATGATACTCAATCAAAACCCCTATGTTGGCTAGCCTATCTGCACATTTTTTTCCTTCCCTTAATATATGTGTAAACCTGATTTCTTCAAACTCTTTAGAAAGATCTTGAATTTCCACAATATCTCTTGTATGTTCCATGGAGCTTTTGCTTTCATCAAAATTGCATTTATTGCTATGAGAGAATCACCTTCCATCCATACTCTATTATATTTCATTTATTTGCATATTTTAAACCCTTCTAAAGATGTCCAAGCTTCAACTTCATTATTTGTCTTAAATCCACTATTGAAAGTGTAATAAGAAAAAATCTCTCCTTTATTATTTCTAATTATTCCTCCTCCAGTTGTTAGTCTTAGGTTTCCTTTAGATGGTCCATCAAAATTTTAATTTTAACCAACTCACATCTAGTGGTTTCCACTTTATATTCGTTGCCTTATTTTTGCTTCTCCTTTATCCAACATCATAATTCCATTTAATGACTTGACTCCATCCATCAAGGCTCTTTGCTTCCATATTAGGGATTGGGTGAGTTGATAGGGTTGGTTTATACTCCTCTATGGCTAAACATATCTTCCTTTTAATTACCTCTAAACTACTTTTCTTTTCTTTAAATATTCTTCTATTCCTTTCTAGCCATACAATCCAAAGTATTGTATATTTTGATATATCCCATATTTTTTGTAAAGCCTCAATTTTATAAGTGCTCTGCTATTGCTTTAACTAATCTTCAATTTTGATATTCATCACCATGCATTTACTAAACATATTAAGAATCCATTTCCATAGTTTCCAAACTATTGAGCAATATCCCAAGATATGGTCTATACTCTCCACCTCCTTTTTACAAAGAACACATTGATAGGGGCCATAAAAACCCCTTTTCATAAGGTTATCCTAGGATAAAATTCTTCTATGACCTATTAGCCAAACAAATATTTTAACTTTAGGAATGCTTGGGCTATCCCAAATATCTCTCCATATTCTAGTGATATTACTATTTTTTTGGTGCTTTACATTATATTCACTTCTTGTGTATTCTCCTGAGCTATTTAACTTCTAAATCAATTTATCCTTGGTTGCCCTTAGAATAATCACAGTAGTTATCTTTCTACTCAATCACCTTCTAGAATCAATGTCTTGTATACATGTAAAAAAATCTTCTAGTTTCCATTTGTATCTTCCTTCCTAATCCTTGTACAAAATGTTTGAAACCCTATCACCATATTTTTCTTGAAGCAATCTCATCCAAGGTTTCAAAATTGGATCTATATTGAGTGGTTTTTTATCACACCAAGCATCCATCCAAATAGATTTTTTCTCTAGTTCCCACCACCCATATTAAACCTTTAATCATTAGATCAATAAATATTTTTAAACCATTCCAAAGAGAAGAACCATTTTGTAGAGACAATACAGTAAATATTAAGCTTGGTTCATTGGGCTCAACATAGTTAATTAGAAGAATTCTTGCTTATTGTCTTTGACTCTCTTTGTACAATATCCAAATTCCTTTTCCCCTAAGATCCAAGTTTGCATATATAAGAACTCTTAAACCAATACCTCCTCTAGTTTTATCATTACACACCTTGCTTCATTTCACCAAAGGAAAATTCCTTTTATCATGTAAACCTGACCATAAAAAAGATTGCATAATATAGATTAAATTTTTTCAACTAGTTTTGGCATCATATACAATTACCTATAATATATTGAATTGCCTATAGGACTAACTTAATTAACTGCACTCTTCCTGCTAATGATAACCATACACCTTTCCAATTTGGTAGTTTATTTTGATCTTTATAATAACTAAATTCCATAATTTTGTCCTCTTTCTCCCCTCAAATAAAGTCATCCCTAGATAAGTTATTGGCAAATTTGCCTCCTCAATTTGAATTAACCTATAAGTTTTTGCTTTGATATTATTTGGAGTGTTAAGGAAGTAAATTTAGGGTTTTGTCCTATTAACTTTTTTCCCTTATGCTCTTTCGTATTTCTTTAAAAAATTATTCAAAGCTTTGGCATCTTTTATCCTTTCCCTTCCAAAAAGTGTTGTAACATATACAAACTGTTGATGGGTGATGTTGTTAATGTTATTACTAACCTTAATTCCACTTAGAAGCCCATCTTTGTAAGTCTTATTTAAATTCCTACTCAAAACCTTTGCCATAATAATAAAAAAATAAGGAGATAGAGGATATCCTTTTTTAAGGCCTCTCTTGGCTTTAAAATATTTTGTTACTAACCCATTGACCAACACTGAATAAGAAGTTGTAGATACATGAGCTTAAATTCATCTAACCCATTTCTTCTTGAATATAAACTTTTCTAAAACTAAAAAAAGAAAATCCCATCTAACCTTATCATAGGCTTTACTCATATCAGTTTTTAAGATCATTGCTTTCTCTTTTCTTAAAGCTACTAAATGTATAACTTCATGAGCTACTATGATCCTATCCAAAATATGTCTTCCTTTCACAAATCCTCCTTGATATTATAAAATAATTTTATCTAACAATGGCCTTAATCAATTTTCCATCACTTTGGAGATAATATTATATGCCATATTACATAGGCTTATGGGTCTAAAAGAATCAAACAATTCAACATCCTTCTTTTTTGGAATTAGAGTAATATATGGTGCATGTCTTTTATAAGGTATGTCGCATGTATTTTATAAGGTATGCATTATTTTACCCTATATTGTCCCACTACCACCAATAAATAATCCTTCACTATATCCCAATTATGTTGGTAAAAAACTATAGAGAGCCCATCTAGACCTGGGGATTTATCCTTATTAAAAGATAATAGAGCTAATTGAACTTCTTCTAGAGTAACAAGCTCCATCAATTTCCTATTGTATTCATTCGTTACAACTAAAGGTACATCTTGAAGAAGTTTATCAATAAGAACTTCAGTCTCCTCTGATCCTAAAATATTTTGATAAAAATACTTTACCTTTTTTCTAATTTCACTCTAATATTCAATCCAAACCCTTTATATTGATTTGATTCTACTAATTCTTGATGTTGATATCATTACTATAGCCATCCTATGAAAACCTTTGTATTTTTATCTCCTATTAACCAAGTCTATCTAGATTTTAATCTCCAAAAATTTTCTTCCTTACTCAAAATATTATGATATTCACTAAGAAACTCCCTTTCCTTTGAGCTTGGATTATTATGATCACCTTTTTGAAATTTTGAAAGTTTATCTTTTAGTTCTTCTTTATTTTCAAAAGTATTTCCAAAAGTGTTCTTGTTCTATTCTTTTAATCTAGATTTCATAGATTTAATTTTTTTGGAAGACCATATAACCCACCATAACCTGAATAGTTCCATGTTTGTGTTATCATATCAAAATTTTGAGGATGGTCTTCCCATATCTACTCATATGTAGAATATAATATTTTTTGAATTCACTTACCACCATTTTAACTCTTATTGGCTAGTGATCTGAACCAATCCTTGTTAAGGTATTAATTTTAGCACAAGTTCCTTCATCTAGCCAATGATATGAGAGTATGCATTTGTCTAATTTTTGTGTTATTATATTTTTGTCTCTCCTATTGTTGGTCCATGTATAGTTATCTTCTTCAAAATCCACCTCCCAAAGATTATTTTTCTAAATAAAAGTTGAGAAATATCTCATACTTTGGGTTAATTTCTTAATTCCTCCAAAATTTTCATCCAACTTGGTTATGGCATTAAAATATCCCATGATCATGAACCGGGTTTCTAGATCTTTACTTCTCATAAAAGCTTCAATCCCACTCCAAACTTCTAATCTACCTAACTTATTTGTAGGTCCATAGACATTGATAAGTATGAAATGAATATCTGCAAAGTAGCAAGTGAATAAAGAGATTATCCAATGCCTAGTTTTATGAATTTTTATACAAGAGGTTATAGAAGGATTCAAACAAGTTAGAATTCCCCTTGCCACTATTTCAGAATCCATAGCATCCCATTCACATATTTTCCATATTGCTTTCATAGTTTTTGAAACTTCTTTTTTTGTCATTTTAGTTTCTTTAATACAAAGAATATCACTTTTATTACTTTAACATAGGTCTCGATACCCTCTGATTTGAGGTGGCATTAACACCCCTTATATTCCATGAGATGATAATCAAGTCTCATTAGGTGCTATTGGTCCTACCTGTGTATCACCAATTCATTTTATTGTTTGGTAAAGAGAAGTTCAACCAACTTAGTTTGTGTTCCTTTCTCTATGTTTGATCTTGCTTCCCTAGATATTGCTTAATAATTTGAGGGTTTTACTCTTTTTGCCTTACCTATATCAAGAGTAGGCCTTATTATTCTATTCCTCAATATTATTTCATATTTTTATTTTTTATCATATTTATCCTCTCCTAGCTATACTACAAAATATTTTGATATGTCCTCCTCATTTTCTGGTATTTCCTTCTTAATGGCAAAGGTATTAACTTCTAAAACTGCATTTTTTTACCATTTTTTCTCTTGAATGGTGCATGGTACTTCAGGAGATTATTTAAAATTTTATGAGACACATTCCTTAGGTTCACCGAGAATGTTATTCCTTAAATAAAGATCATACTAAATAGACTGTTCCTTATTAATATGTTGAACATGTTGTACTATGTCCTTTAAATATTGATATACTTTTTCTTCATAGGCTAAAGCCTCAAAAGAGTCGGTATTTCTTCCAATATCCTTCCTTACTAATCTCCACTATTTATTTTCTTTCATTTTCTAGATCTATTTTTTGGAAGTTGAAAACCATCTTCATCCATAACTTTATGTAATTTTCTCTTGTGGTTTTCTACATATGATTATGTTGGTATCTTCTTAGGGAATGATCTCTCAATATGCCCCACCTCATGAAATCTTCTACATCTAAAAGATATATTTTCATAATCTATGGTTTGGGTCCACATATTATCCCTATACTTAAGAATGATTAATTCTAGTAAAGCTTTACTTATTTCAATCATGACCAATATTCGAGCATAAATAACTAAGAATCCATCTTTTGTAGTATTTGAAATCTGAAGAAATTCTCCGAGAGTATTGCCTATTGCCTTGAAGGTATATATTTCCTAAAATTTAATGGGCAACCAAAGCATCCTAACCCAGACTAGTACTAGGGATAGAATTACATTTTTAGGTTAAAATCCTTCATACCAACGGGTAAGGAAGAGTCCTACTCTTCCCATAAACCAAGGACCCCATTTTAGAATTTTTTTATCTTTCTTCCCTAGAACAAAAAATTTACTCATTAAGGCTTTAGAATTTACCAATACCCATTAACTTTACCAAAATTTTCCCTATCTTGGAGCAATGAGGATCTCTCTGAGGTGCACTCACTAACCTCTACCACTAGAGATTATTCTAAGAATTCAACTATTAATTGGTCCATGGAAAGGAAACTAAAATTCAAAATCTATTGAAATTTATCAAAATCTCCTATAGCAAATATAATATTTGATGATAGGATGGTTAATTTTCTTAAATAAATGAGGTGATAGAAGTATTCTTGTAAGTGAACGACTGCGTGAGGGTTTCATCTATGTTGAGTGCAAGCAACTCCAAAGGTTGTTTTTTGGGATCTTTAAGCCCTAGCAACCAACATTTTTTGTGATTTTTGCTCAAAATTTTAGTGGGATATGTTGCAAGGGACTCAATATGGATTAGAAATCTATCTTTTGATAGATATTCATGTTGCAAACTTGATTGACAATGACTTTCAATTTGTTGCACAAAAAAAAATTAAAATCATATCTTTCCTCGACATCCAAGGCATGGATTAAAGATATCTCAAAACAAGTTTCAAGCAACTGATCAAAAAATAGTTCATATCTCAAGTGAATCTCGCACTAAGGAGCACCCCCAAAATAAACCCATTGTGGAAATCCCTTTCAAGGGCAAGTATTTCAAAGACTCAGTGCCCAAAAAAAAAATTAGGGATGCCCTCCATGATGGATAGCCTTAGCCTAATTCTAATATTAATCTTAAGGCTTCTCGTAAGCCTTTGAGAATGCCTAAGTTTGATCCTAGGAAAACTGAGTCAGAAAGTCTTAGGGCAGTTGATGGAACTCCAATTTTTAAGCTAGTTATGGGTGACATTTAGACTAGTAGAGAATATTTGGAATAAAGAGGATAAATTTATCATTTCTTGGGTTTTCGTGTAAGCCTATTTTCTTTCAAAGTTTGGGTTGCAAAAAATTATAAAACAAAAAGTGACTTACCAATATTTATTTATCCAAATGGTTATTTTCTTATTTTATTTCCTAATAATTAATATAAAGAGAAAATATTTCAAGGGCATCCCTAGTTCTTTGGAATGGTGGGGCTTTTCACGAAGCGTTGGCATACTAAATTTAAATCCAAAGAAGAGATGCCTTCTACAAGTTATATGTGTATTAGACCTCCCAATTGAATTCTGGAATTTGACTATTTTTTATTTTATTGGAAACTCTTTGGGAATTTTTATAATGACTGTTGATTGTACTAAAAAATTTGAACATATTATTTATGCTCAAATTTATGTTTTAATGGATTTTGACAAACCCCTACTTGAAAATATCTCATTATAATTTGGGGAGAATACTTGGGAGAAAGTGGTGGACTATGAGAACATTCCTTTTCACTATAGAATTTACCATGAATATTTTCACTTGGCTAGAGTCAGCCCAAATAAAATTCTAGATCAAAAGAAAGAGGATACAAACTTAGCAAGTTCCAAATGCCTAAGAAGAATACCAAAAAAAACTAGTTATGAAGGATCAATCAAAGTTATCAGCTAATTTTTTTGGAATTATTTCCATAATTAATGTCCCAGGTGAGGAAGAGGATATAATGGAATAGATATTAGAAATGTAATTTAAAGATGCAGGGAAGAACTCAGAGACAAACCAACAAATTACAAGTTTTCAACAAGAAAAAAAGGGAGGAATTATACACAAGAAAAACAATCTTTTAAATGTTGAGATTTCAAACAATACAGGTCCCAAGATAGACTCTGTTGAACCTTCTAGTAACACTTTGGTTTTGTACACACATTATTCAAGGTTAGAAACCATTCCATATTCAATTGGGATAAGTCAAAAAATAGGGACAAAACTAAATATGGATTCCAACCAAAAGGTAGGTCGTAATACCAATAAAAATCATATGGTAAAAGAAGGTGAAAAGCTTGTAGAGGAAAGTAAGATTAATGCCCTTACCAATTTCTTTAGCCTTGGTATTAATGAAGATCATCACTTGGAATATTAGAGGACTCAAATGGAGTCTTTCAAAACAAAATTAAATTAGAATAATGATTATGAAAAACCATCCACATCTTGTTTTCCTTCAGGAAAAAAATATGTCAATAGAGGAAATAGATTTAATTGCTAGTAAAATCTTGCCAACTAGAAAAGTTGCTTCCCTCAGGTCGCAGGGAACTTCTGGTGGCATTGCTTGCCTTTGGGACCCAAAAGAGGTAGTTATTCACCATATGGTTGGTAGTTGGTATCTTTTGGTTGTAGCTATTCAAAGTAGACATTCTAACCAAATTATGCTTTGCATAATCGTTTATGCTTCGACTACTTTGGAGGAAAAGAGAAGACAGTAGAAGGATATATGATAGCTTTTGATACTAAATACTTAATGTAAAATCCACCACAAGGTATAAAATGAGCATGCAATATTAAATATAACATAATAGAAATATGTAAAGCATATAGAACTCATAAGAAACTTCTATAAATACTCATAAAACTGCCATTAATGAAAGCTCATAAAAATAGTATATTTATACAAAATGAGGATATCACTAATACTCCATGCTCCATACAAGTTCTACGTTGTAGCAAACTTGTATTCTACTCTACTCTCTCTTATCCTATGAAAATGATGAGATTGTTCTCTAATGATTACACAAAGGCCAAAATATAATGGAATGTGACTCTTGGTGTTCCATATTCCTATGACTCTTCATATTCCTATTCTATGGACTCATATGCACATGGAATATGATGCACATTTACATTACTGAATATTTTGCACATTCTAATATTACTTGTGTATTTATTACATTGCATAAAGTAAATACTCAAACCCTAATCTATGACTCACACTCCTAATCTAAAGATGTACCCAAGGTGGCACATTAGCATGTACCAAATAATGTAATATATTCCAACACCCCCATGTATTACATTAATTTGGTTATTGAATACTTTAACCTTCAATACAATCTTCATCATAGTTCTGGAATTTGAGCTCTTATTTTTTGCTTTCTTCATTTTGTTCTCTATATGTATCCTAATCAAGAAAATAATTAGTCTCTTCATAAAGTACTATTTTTTCTAAAATATCTTAACTTCATGTTCATCTGTAGGTTCTTCCAGTTCCTATATTTCTTGAATCTTTTTGAACTAAGTGTCTTTTTTGTTTCCCTTCTCTATATTGTAGTTGAGGATGATTGTATTGATTTTGAGAAGTATATGGATGCTGAAATTATTGTTGGTGTGAATTATATTGATTTTGATATTATCTTGGTTGAAATGGCCTATTTTATTGGCTTCCAAAATTTATTTGATTCCCTTGATGTTTTTTAAATTTACATGGTGGAATCGGTAGCCGCTACAAATTCGAGCAAGTTGTTCGGCTTTTATGGCCACCACAATATTCTGCATTGTTTTCTTTGAAATCTTCCACACATTTTTTCATATTCAACCCCTATAACGACCATGCCACAATCATTTTAAACCTTTTACACCACTGAAAGCACCAGGAAAGGGAAAAGCATTCATTCCAGTGAGGCTCGAGATTTGAAGCTTGGACCTCTACCATCTTATGGGGTTTGGTCGAGATTCCCTTGATGTTGATTTCTTGGATTGAATCTACAATAATTGGTAATATAACCTTTCATTATGTAAACTTGATAATATCTATTATTCCATATTGATGTACCCTTTGAGAATGAAGCAACATTTCCTTGTGACTTATGTTTTTAGACTATGGCATTGTTAGTCATTTCATCTTTTACTGAATTTTCCACCTCATATTCTTGTAGTATATTGACTAATTTATCAAATGATGTATATTTACTTAGAATTTGTAAGGATATGACTAGATGCTTGTAGCTTTTGGAAAGTGCTTTTAGAATCATTTGGACAAGAAACTTGTCTTCTACATTCTCTCCCAAGGTTAGCAATTTTCCTTTTATATCTGCTACTTTTATTAGAAACACTTCTGTAGCACCCTAAAATTGGCACAGTAAAAACTTAGCAAATAATTAAAATTACCTTAGTAATAATTCAAATTCAAATTTTAACCTCAAACCGCCCGTTAACCACCTGTTAAACCGCTCCCCTTGTTTTCCATGCCATTTTTAGGATTTTTTGTGACCGTTGGACGATATCGTCATCGATCAGACGATATCGCCTCAGATTGGATGAATTCATTTGGAGAAGAACGTCCAGAAGATTTCATCCCAAAACTAATTTTTCATAATTAGCTTCTGTTTCAACGGCGTCTCTAACCAGGGAAAAAGCGTGTCTGTGCGGTTAGAGACTTCCCCCGTTGGAGATCTCCCAAATTGGGATGATATCCAACCTCCCAACCTCCTTCCTATGCCTATTTAATCTTAGGCCCTCCCCTTGACATTCCCCTGGCTGAAATTTTTTGTAACACGAGTTTTATTTGCATTAGAGTATCTTAAATTACTATTTGCCTTCGTATTTCTCCAAGTTTGTTTGCAAGAACTTCACTGTTTTTCAGTCGGAGCAAGCTCAGATCGTCACAGACGATCCCGTACTATCTCAGACGATCACGCCAAAATTCAAGACGATTCTATATTTTGTAGACGATTTCGACTACAACCAACATTGGGGGCAATCCGTGCCCTGAGTTTGCATTCTTTGTCCATTATCTACTATTTTTGCTTTGCATTAGTTAAGCTTATTACTGCTTTGCATCTTGGAGTTCACCCATGTAGCTTAAATGCATAATAAAGTCATAATTGTCATTAAATCATTGTAATGCACTTATATTTTTATTTTGTAATTATCAGTTTAATATTATTATTATTATCATTCTACATCATTTTCCTCTATTAGTATAGCTGCATTTTTTGTATTCTGTGCCTATTTCTCTTATTGCAGGTCTTTGACGAATTCGTCTGATGAATTCACCAGATCTCAGATGATTTTGTCTGATATCAGATGATCTTGTCATATCAGAGGTGATCTGGACTACTTCAAAAATTAGAACCTCCATCAGACATCCGAAATCAGGTATGGTTTTTCTCATCTAGCTTGTTCTCTATATTTTCTGTTTAAATCTATTTTTTGTATTCATTTAAATTTGCATTTTCATAATAGTATAACTTATATTCATTTGGCCAAACCTAGGAATTGAATTATCAAGCATAAAAATGAACACATCAAACACACTATCAACCTAGGTGTGGAAACTGTCATTTAAAAGTTTCCTGGTGAACCCACCATCCATCGAAAATTCACCCTTATACACCTCCCTCGAGAGGTGGGACCTTCAAAGGGCCTCTCATTTCGAGGTATTGTCCCATCCTTTTCACATCCCCCTTCCGGGCATGGATCCTATAGCCTGAAGGTAAGGGTGCAAAAAATTTGGAGCGATACATTTTGGTGAACCCGACGTGAAAACTAAAAACCTTTTGAAAACAATTCAATCCAAAAAAAAAAAAAAAAACATAAATGAATTTAGAATCAAATATTGCATGTCATATTTAGATGGTAGATTATAATAAAAGACGAGCTGTCACCATTAATGTTGAAAAACAATTAGCAGCTATAGAAATTAATTTTGTACTTAGAGTACCTCAAACAAATAGGGTTCAACCTTTGTGGGACGAACTTAATAGGAGATTAGATCTCATTTCATCTAGAGCAACTAAACTTAGGCAAATCAAGAGGTTTGTCCTAGATAGAATCCTGGATCCCGATCAAGTGACTTTGTATCATGAGCTTCAGAGAGCTTGCCATAGGTGGTTAGCAGATAAAAGAGCCCTTGTTTCTTCTGAGTTGTATACCTTTGAGGAATACCTCGATAATGCAGTTGTAGTGCATAAATTTCTGTCTCATATAGAAGATCAAGAGGTCGTTCTTACAAATAGACAAATATGGTATAGAGTCCCCAGAGCTATGTTATATCGAGAATATTGCCATGAAATCTATTTTTACAAAACAGAATCTGAAATAGATAATATCACTATAGCACACTTCATTAAGTTCCTGAAAAACCATTTCCAATTTGAAGAGGAGCACTTTATGACTCCTGATGAACTTGATCCTATCAATGACATCTATAAACTATTTATAGAAAACTAAGTTATTATTTTATTATTGTTGTTTCTTGTATTTAGTGTGTTGTTTATTGTCTTTATAAAAACAAAAACAAAAACAAAATAAAATTATCATAAAAAAATAAAATAAAATAAAATAATAACAAAAAAATCAAAACATTTTATTTTAAGTATTATAGTAGGTATATAATTAAAATATATACCTCCCAAGATTTGTTGCAAATATATTAATATATATTTGCTAAAACCTAAATTTAGACATAATGACTAGACTCAAGAATGGAAAACAAATTGAAGTAGAAGAAGATTGGTTAGGAAAAACCAATAAACCAGATGCTCTTCTTGAAGAACCAATTCAAGAAGAAGTAACCTTAAATCAAAAAGAAGAAGAATTTGTGGACGCAAATGAACAAAAGGAAAATTATAGAGAGGAAGGATCCTCGTCTCCTAAGATAACTCCAGACGGAGCTGTTACTTTTGAGAACATGGAACATTTTTGGAAATTTCTCAATAATAATATTGGCACTCTTAATAGAGCAGTTCATATGGATAGAGATCAAATTAGTGACACTCAAGCAACCCTAGAAGATATATATCACACACGCACTAATCCTTTGTCCTTTGTTGATCAAGACAGTGATCAAGCTGGGCCATCCAATTTGGACATGGCTGCTATAATCCAGAACATGCAACCCAACCACCTAGAGTGCCTGTTACCAAACCAAGGGTTATTCCTACACAAAAGAAACCTTCATTCACTGCTCTATTTCGCCAAGCTATCGACCAATATACCTCAAATCAACAAAAGCCTAAAACAAAACCAAATGTTAATTTCCAATAATATGGGATACAACATAATGCTACCACAAATCTTCTTCATAATACTCTTCCTACCAATCATTTGCATAATAGTAACATAGCATCGAATCCTTATGTTTCGCCTTCTTACGCTCACAAATCCCATGCTCATGTACCACCGAACCAATATGGTGGGCAAGTCGGCAATCTGGAAGCCATGGTGAAACAGTTAATCTCCCGTATGGACCAAATAGATCCCTACCATCCCTCGTACAATTACCGAGAGATGTGTAGTCAACCCCTAGATCCTATAGTTGTAGCACAACCATATCCCAAACACTTTCCTATGCCTATCCTACCTATTTACAAAGGAACCGAAGATCCCATAGAGCATCTTCGTATGTTTAGGATAGCATGTCATGACATATCACATGATGATTTTCTATTACTAAAAATGTTCCCGAAAAGCTTAGGGGGATGGCATTGGAGTGGTATTATCAACTACCCACTCATTCTTTGAGAAATTTTGAAGAGACCGCTGAATCTTTTGTGCATCAATTTAGTGCCTATATCGAAAGGCATGTAACCATTAAATATTTGTACAACCTAAAACAAGACAAAGATGAGTGTTTTGATGACTTCTTATCTCGATGGAGACAATTGATAGGAAAACTACACTTTGTGTTACCCTATCGGGAGATGTTGGATATTTTTATCAATAATTTACAAGAACAACTATCCTATGAATTATCAACTGCTACCTTGACCACCTTCGATCAAGCTATAGACTTAGCTCGAAAGGTGGAAGATGCTCTCATTAGAAGAGGTCAGCTCAAAAAGAAAGATGATGAGAAAACATCCAAAAATCGAGTATAAAAATAAACAAGTTGTGGGTGACGGAGTCACTGATAGTAGAAACATTGCTAATGTTAATACTACGAAAACAACAGAGAAGTTTATATTAAAACCTCCTGATAAACCACCCCGAGAATTTACTAGATTGAATCAACCTTTATCAACCATTCTTCCCCAATTATTAGCACGAGGCTTGATCCAATTACCAGCTATCTGGGAACCTGATCCAACTATACTCGGATATAGAGCTAATTTACATTGTTATTTTCATAGAGGACATGGACACGCTACAAACTCTTGTAAAATATTAAAACATAAAATACAAGATCTGATTGATAATAATGAGATGGAGGTGCAAGCCTTCCAACCTAAACAAAATGCTTCTAATAACGCTCAAAAGAACACCCCTCAAAGTCAGAATCAGAATGCCAATCAATCATTGGACATATTTCAACATCCTTTACCAAAGCATGGTAAAGAGATGGCTAATCAAATCGAACATCATAATGTTCCCCCTCCTACCCGATATGTAGGAGCCATTAGTGGGCATTTACCTATTCACGATCTAGAAATATGTGACACAACTTTATCCATGGTTACATCCAGACCCCTATATAATACTCAAACACCGGATCCTAGTGATGTAGAATCGGATACTAAAAGTGAAATAGACATCACCTCAAATCAATCGAATAGTTCTGAAAATGAATCAGATCCTATTCAACCTATCACAGATTCTATGGTTTCGAAAGAACCATTTCCTAGAAGAGTTACTACTCGACCCTCTTCTAATCAGTTCCTTCCTAATGAACAAGCCATAAATGCTAGACCGATACCAATTTAGCCTCCTTAATATAACATTCTAGGTACCATCAAAGTCGTTACCAGACAATAGGCTCAAAATTCTCAACAGGATCAAACTCAGAATGATGGATCAGCTCCATTTATTTTGAAAAATCCCAATAAAGGGAATCATATGTCTAATGTTCAACCAAAACCTCCTTACAATATTAATGAACAATTATCCAATACTACAGCCATAATTTCCCTTTTGGATTTTTTAAGATCTTCTCCTACCCATAGGGATGAATTAATGCTCACATTAAGCCAAATGATGGTACCTCAAAATATTCAACCTCGAAGCCATGTCCAATACTATCATCACTCGAGAAGTCGATTGTATTGACTTTCGAGATAAATATATCCCACAACATAGTTTACATAAGGATAACCCCTTATATATTACTGCCCTAATTGGAGATGTAGTCGTTAAACGAGTCTTGATTGATAATGGTTCATCTTTAAACATATGCACTTTTGACTTTTACCAAAGATTTGGCTTTAGGAGTGACGAGATGAAAATAACGGATATGATTATCAAAGCCTTTAATGATGAGACACAAGAAACGTGTGGAGTCATTACTATACCCTTGCAAGTTGGTCCTAGAACCCTAGATATAACCGTGTTTATTGTACATTGCCCTGCATCATACAATATACTTTTGGGTCGCCCTTGGATAAATGCGATCCGAGCGGTTCCCTCCACTTTACATCAGTGTGTTAAATTCGAATTTAAAAACCAATTGGTTACCATTCATGGTGATCCTAGACCCTTTGATATGTGTGCTTTGGCAGAACCTATTGGCGTGCAATTTTGCCCAGCCCTGTCATCCACACATCCTAGTTCTTATCATCCGTTCGAACGTGTGAAACACACACCCATAACATCATCTACCCCATCAACTACACCTATACATTTAACTCAACCATATTCTGAACAAACCACATTAGGACATCGAAAAGAGCCTAAACCTACACCCAATGCTTCCTGTTTTACTCCTATAACTTTCATACCTCTAGATTCACCCGTCAATATCCCTATGACATCTACATCCACTACTGACATCCTTTCTACACCCGACGATGGAGGAAATGTTCCTTCTACCTCTTATGCTCTTACTGATGAGCTCCTACCCGATTTATCAAAAATTCTTATATCTGACGAAGCCAACACTGCCATGCAGACTTCCCTCATTTTAAATAAACTCCCACCTTTTTGTACCTTGGGCCTCCCACAACCTATGGGAAGTATCTACCAAGTTGGAAGTTGTGCTTTTGTTTATAAAGGATATGATTGGGGAAGAATACCCCGAAACATCAAGACACATTGTGATGGATATGCTAGGTGCTATTTTACTAATGAATATATTAAAGCTAAACCCATAATGCTTAAATTGGGCTATAAAGGGAAAGGTTTGGGACCTTTCCAAAATGGTATGAAAGAACCTTTCAAGGTAGAACCGTGGCCTGCCCGCTATGGTGTGGGCCTATTTTCTAGTAAATCTCAGCCCTTTCCATTTGAGGATGACGACCATCTCGTATGTTATCAAGATTATCTAGATAAACAAGACTCTTTATATCCCTAGAATAATTCTTTTACCTGCAATATGCTATCCATAGCCTATCCTGAAATGATTGCCAAATCCGACGACGAGTTGGATGGAGATATCTTTCATGATATTTCCATTGAGGAATTGTTATATAATGAATTTTATTTTGATGGTTCTATACCTAGTATAGCCCAACTTGAGGCCTCGACTCCTCAAAACAAATTATCCAAGCTAACCTTGGAAGAATTACAAGAATTGGGTGTTTCATCCACCCCACCTAATTTTAAGAGAGATTTACATATGGAAGTTGAAAACGTTATAAAAATTAACATTGGAACCGAACATAACCCTCACATAATTAATATTGGATCAGAATTAAGTCAAGAAAAACAAGATAAATACATTTCATTTCTTAAAGACTATGAAGATGTCTTTTCTTGGACATATGAAGACATGCCAGGTCTGGACCCTTCTGTAGTCATGCATCATCTAGTAGTCCATCCAGATGCTAAACATGTTAAACAGAAACTTAGAAAAATGCATTCCAAAGTGGCCTTACTAGTCAAAGGAGAACTAGAAAAACTATTGAAAGTCATTTTTATACAAGCCATTGACTATGCCGAATGGATCTCAAATTTAGTTCCAGTAACTAAGAAAGAAGCCACTAAAGTTAGGGTTTGCACCTATTTTCGAGACACTAATGCTGCATGCCCTAAAGATGATTTTCCTCTTCCCAACATGGATCAGATCATTGACTTTACTGTCGAAAGCGAAATGATATCCTTAATGGATGGATTTTCTGGTTACAATCAGATCAGGATAGCTCTTGAAGATCAGGCCAAAATAGCCATTATTACCCCTTGGGGAACTTTTTGTTGGAAAGTCATGCCATTTGGCTTAAAGAACGCAGGTGCAACCTATCAATGAGCTATGACTTATATTTTTCATGACATGATGCATGATATCCTACATGATTATGTAGATGATATCATAGCTTGTTCCATCAAAGATCATTTAAATGACTTAAGGAAAGTATTTGATCGGTTAAGGGAATATCTTATCCGGCTAAATCCTGCTAAATGCATATTCGGAGTTAAGTTCGATAAACTATTAGGGGTTATAGTTTCTTTACGTGGCATTGAAATTGACCCTCTCAAGATCGCGGCTATCACGGATATGCCTGCACCCACAAATATATCAGAATTACGAAGTTTACAAGGTAAGCTTCAAGCTATTCGACGCTTCATTGACAAGTTGGCAGACAAAACCGGACCCTTTCTTAAGCTTCTTAAGAAATATGTCTCTTTTCATTGGGACGACAAATGCCAAGAAGCATTTGAACTCCTTAAGCAATATCTCCTCAAACCTCTAGTGTTTTCCCCACCAAGATCTGATCGTCCTTTTATCTTGTACATTTTTGCTTCTGATTCTGCCTTAGGAGCTATGTTAGCTCAACTTGATGATGAGAAGAAAGAACGTGCTAATTATTACATTAGCAAAACCTTAATCAGTTATGAAACTCGTTATACCATATTAGAGAAATTATGTCTAGTAGTCGTATTTTCTACACAAAAACTATGACATTATATGCTCAGTCAGAAAACGTATGTTATTGCCAAATTCAACCCTTTGCGATATCTCATGAGTCGACCGTATTTATCTGGTCACGCAACCAAGTGGGTTCTTGCGCTAAGCGAATTTGAACTCACCTTCATAGGACAAAATTATGTTAAAGGTCAAATCATAGCAGATAAATTAGCTGCTGCACCCTTAGAATCTACTCATCCCCTCATCATTGAGTTTCCTGATGAATGCCTTAAACTAGAGGCAGACCATTCAAAGCAATGGTCCTTATACTTTGATGGAGCCCGATGCATGAGTGGGGCTGGTGTGGGTATTATTTTAATATCTTTGCAAAAACATCTTATTCCTTTGTCCTTCAAATTAAAATTTGCTTGCACTAATAATACTGTTGAATATGAAGCTCTTATCCTTGGATTATGAGCTGCCTTGGCATTGAAAATCAAAATTTTATTGGTTTTCGGTGACTCCCAACTTGTCATAAATCAAATCAATGATGTTTATTAGACCAGAGATGATAAATTACACCCATATAAAGCATATGTTTTGCAGTTGTTGTCCTTGTTTGATAAAGTTACTTTGGAAGCTATTCCTCGAACTAGCAATTGTACGACTGACGCTATGGCTGCAGCTACATCTCTTTTACCCTTGGAGTTAGACGATGAATATGCTACCATCATTATTCGTCGACTCCAAGAACCCGCTTCAAGAAAATCATGTTTAGAACCTTTGGATGTGTTTCTCATCAACGAAACAACTCTGAACCATGGTATACTGATATATTTAATTTTTTGCAGAAAGGAACCTTCCTTGATGGTTGCACTAGCAACCAGTGTAGGTTATTACGTAGACAAGAAAGTTGCTTTGTGATTATTGGTAATACCTTGTACAGAAGATCTTTTGAAGGAATCTTATTGAGATGTTTGAATTTAGAAGAATCCAGATCAGCTTTGAATGAAGCCCACAATGGATCTTTTGGGGGGCATTTTAGTGGTAGTGTCATTGCTAAGAAACTCCTTCGGATAGGATATTTTTGGCCTACCATGGAAACTGATGCACATAATTATGTGTGACATTGCGACAAGTGCCAGAAACACGCTGACCTTGTCCATGTGCCTGCACAAGATCTACGAGCTATTTCATCTCCTTGGCCATTTTCAAAATGGGGCCTAGACATCATTGGAAAAATCAACCCTGTGTCATCTGATGGACACAAATTCATCATAACTGCCACTGAGTATTTCACGAAGTGGGTTGAAGCTATCCCATTAGCTTCCTACACTGGAACACAAGTTTCCAAGTTTGTTTTTAATCAAATTATTTGCAGGTTTGGAATTCCTACCAATCTCATTTCTGATAATGGAACTTGTTTCAAAAATAAAGATGTCAAGAAATTATGTCAAAAGTATAAAATTCAACATCGCTGGTCCACTCCCTATTATCCTCAGGGTAATGGTCAAGCAAAAGCATCTAACAAAACCTTAATCAAAATTCTCAAAAAATTGGTCAATAAAATCGATCGAGACTGACACATTCAGTTATATCCTGCTTTGTGGGCCTATCGAACTAGTGTTCGAACCCCCACTAGAACTTCACCTTTTGTCTTGGTTTATGGTGCTGAAGCTATTTTTCCCTTTGAATTAGAAGTTCCTTCTTTAGCTCTACTACTTCAAGATACTGAAGTAGGGGATGAATATCATGCTGGCAGATTTAGTCAGCTAGAACTTCTAGATGAAAAGTGCATCAATGCTTTGGAGCATCTTTGCGCCTACCAAAACAAGCTTAAGAGAGAATATCTTAAGAAATTTCATCCTTGATCCTTTGAGATCGGTGACCTTGTCTTAAAAGAAAATCAAAAAAATACTAATGCAACTACAAACCTTAAAGGTAAATTTGAGCCCAACTGGCATGGACCATATGTCATCACTGCTAAATTTGGATTAGGAGCATACAAATTATCTACCTTAGATGGTAAATAACTTAAAGAACCTATCATGCATCTTAAACGTTACTATGCATAAAAATTGGTCATTTCATCATTGTATATATTTGTTTAAAACATTTCCAAACACCACTATCTTGTATTTCTTTCAATTCATAAACTTAAAATATAAAAACACCAAAAACATTCAAATCATCAAAATCTCAAAACCATATTTTATCTTTGTACCTCTCAATTTGTGAAGTATTGCAGTTATATTTTCAATTATTTTGGATAAATTAGTATTTATTTGGAATCCCGCACTTTCACATTCACATGAATAAATCTCTTGATTTTACTTGTTATGATTATTAATCTCTCTTATATCAAAGTCCACATTGGAATTAAATAAATTTTTGAGCATAGAGAACTGATCTTGTTATTTACTTGAACCAAGTATATCTCTTCACATTAAAATGATTTCATTGCACATTCGATATGAGGCTACATAGTAGAAATGGTTTCCTGAGCAAAAAGTTTCCCCTGCTATCCTATCATGCACATGGTCTAGAATCTTTGAGAATTGACAAAAGGACAAGCTCACCCTTACCCAGAATAAAATTCCCTTGCTCTATGGCTAATCCGAGCAAGTATCCCTAGCATAGGAATAAAAGAAAAGTTCACGAAACAGAGAAAAAGAAAAAAGTTATTTCAGCATTATCTCAAATATCAATCCAAAAATACACCTATGCGGGAGGGAAGAAAGTAGAGAGGGGAGGGCTCTGGTCCCTCCCCTGCTCCCCCTCCCATGGCTCCTGGTTCCTGCCCAGTTCCTGGCTCAACCTAGGTCATCCCTCCCGGGGAGTGGTTGTTTGCAGATGATCTCCTGGGGGAGATCCTTCTCCACTATCTGTGCCCCTCCCGGCCGGCTAGGGTTTCCTTGGTTGTTTTTTCGGACTGGTGCTTCCCAGGGATCCCTGTTTGGTTGGGGATCCCTTCCCTTTTTCCCTCAGGCTTCCCCCTGGGGTTTTTTGTAGGTTATTCACATGGATCTGGTCCCTTGCGTTTCTCGATGCGGTGGAGGTGATGGTTTAGGGTTTGGACAGCTTCCCATTTTTCTTGTGAATCCTCGGTGGGCTCTGTGCTTGGACGGGATTCTTGGTCCCTGCTGTTGGGATCCTCTTCTGTTTTCTCGAGGCGGGTTCTTTGTGGTGCAACTCTTTGGTCACTTCCTGATGGGCTGGATCCTCTCTGTGCTGGCTGTCGGCTTCTGCAGGATGGCTCTCGCTGAACGAAATGTTTTCCCGGTGGGCGGGATGGTTTCTCCACAGGGCGGGATCCGCCAAATCCGCCGGTTTTCCCGCGAGGCGGGATCCTTTCTTTTCTGCTGGTTTCCCGGATGGCGGGATTTCCCTGTTGCTTCCCGCTAGGCGGGACTGTTTGTGGTGGTTTTGACTGCTTCCCGCGAGGCGGGATTTTATTGTAACGGTTTTTCTTTGCTTCCTGTTGGGCGGGATCTTCTCGATGGTGGTTTTTGGCTACTCCCCGCTGGGCGGGATCTCCAAAACTACTTCCTTTCTTATTTGTCTGTTTCCCGCGACGAGGGATTTTTTCATGCTTACTGTTATCCGTGGCGGGATTTCATTTTGGTGTTCGGTTTCAAGGGATTGATGCCCTAGGCCCATTGCTTATGTAATCGGGTTTTTTTAGGGGTTACGTTTTCTGTAATAGGCTTATACATAAAGCCAGGAGGCATGATGCAAGGCTGATTTTGTACATAAGGTTTTGGGATCCTCTATAAAAACCCTTTTTTAATCTACTATAATAATTACCAAAAATATCAAGCCAAAATACAAAAATACAAAAAAAAAAAAGAGCAAAAGAGAAAAGCAAAAGCAAAATGCAATAAATCCCTTTCCCTACCCATTGAAAATAAAAGAAGGGTTGATGAGCTTGAATCCCTAGAATTCTCAATTATTCGAAAACTGTGAGGTAAGCCCCATAATAGGTGGTTTGTGCCCAACCCGCTTGGCCTTGGGTAAATCCTAGCGTGGCAATATGTCTGTCACATTAGCGACCTTCTTTTGTACAGACCTCTGTCAGCTTATGGATTAGCTAGCTCTTGATAAACCTAACTTACATAGTAGTCTGGTATGGTTATATGCATATAAATCATGGTCAATAAACATTCGTTTGGTCAAGGCAAATTACTTGTATCACATTATCTTGCTCAAAATTGGTGAATGAACAATACAATCACACACACATTTGTATTTGAGATATTTTGTATCATTATGATAAATCAAGATCGGTAATGAATTCACATTTGCACATGAGGATTCCTTATAAATCTACATTTCTCTTTGAGATAATTTAAAATATCTCTGTAACTCTTTTCGGAATGATTTTCTCCTTTTATTTCAGAATTCTTGTTTTGTATAAAAGCAATTACATACATCTTCTCACAAAATCTCAAAAATAATTTCAAACAAAATTTTTATATTATTATTTTTTCTGTTTATCAAAGTTCAAAAATGCATCTTGCAATAAAACCAACAATCTATTTTTCTTTCGATTTCACGATGATGGTATAAGTTTATATCTATAATTTTATGCCTAGCGCAAACCATCGTTCTAATTTTCTTTTTCCATTTATTTTAAAACAAAATTCATCAAAACATGTGACTTGCATCATTATGTTACACAATTATGCTTTACAAACAAACAAACACTTATTCTATTTCATGACATTATGTTCAAATTCAATTTTTGCAACCATGGTATAAATTCTAAAGGAATTGTTCAAACATTTTATCACACTTAGGAATTTATGCCTAGCAACATCATATTTTCATGCATACTATTTTTATGAAAATCTGAAAACAAATCATCAAACCATCATTATCTCCATCATTACAACACAAAGTCTTAATACATTCTCTTAAGCACTCTTTTACTTTTAAAAATATTTCTATACTGGGATTAGTTTGACGATCGAGTGAGCGGCGACTCCATGAAATGGTCTATAATAACGATAATGTCCTTTGAAATTATTGTTAGAAGTCCCTTTTTTTTATCAAATCACACCACAACCACAAATTGCTTACATCAGATTATTTCATTTAAAATCTTACAGCATGACATCAAAATTATAATATTTCAAAACGACATAATTACATGAATCCTCAATCCAATCAGCAAATAATTCAAACATTAAAGCATCATAAAAACATATGAACAAGTCATATCATCAGAAATAAGATCATATATATATATATATATATATATATATATATATCCAAAAATTATATACATCATATCAAAACTGGATTGGTATGCCACAATCTATACCCTGGCATACTCAATCCTCTCAACAATCTCTACAAAATCTACAGTCCATAGACACTTAGCCTCGAGAAGCCCTTGAGCTCTCAGCCTCATCTCCCCCCCACCCTGATGTGGTAGAGGTGGTCCCATAGAGGTCCGGGATGTATCTTGGGTCCTTGTCGTTGATCGGGAGGATACCTCGTCGATCCCAACCTGACTGGTTCTACAATGTTGGCCGATAGCTGTACCCTCTGGCCCTCTGGAACTAGTTGGAAGTATACACCCTGGTAGAATGCAGTCTGCATCATCGACCGCACTAGATCATCCCTACTCGTTCCTTCGCTCCGCACCCTGAGCTGTGTCATCTCATCCTGTAGTGTCCGTACCTGCATCCTTAGCTGAGTGGCCTCATCCTGCAATGATTGCACCTGAGCTCGGAGGTGGGTAGCCTCAGCCCGAAGAGCTACTGTCTCACTGCTCTCCCCTATGTCAACACCCTTGCCCTTATCATGCAATGGTGGTCTCTCCCCCTGCTACGAAGGGAGCCTCTCCTCCCTCCGCCCTATCTTTCATGGCCTCTGTGGAGCCCGTGCCATCCTCTGGCGTCTCTCCTATGAGATCCGCTGCTGCTCTCTCCCCCTGCGACCCCACGCTGCCTCAATAGTAGCCTATCGTTGCCTCCCCATCTGGCGTACCGTAGCATGTACTGGACCTTGCGTCCTCGTCATCTGATGAGGGTGGATGCCTGCGTACCAGACATCGTAGCCATCAGCAACCCCGACATCGTCACCATCCATCGGCTGGATGGGGGCATCGTCCGCATCTTGACTCCTGAATCACTGCATATCTATAGCCCCGCTCAGTGTAGTACTATCCCAAATAGTCTAGGAGTACTCGTAATCCCTGAGATAAGGGATCCCCTACTTTAGACCAAACTATCGTAGTACCCGATCGTAGTAGTGGAGCTCTACCTCTCCTCACTCCATCCTCAGCCAGCAGACTCGCCTGATGCGATCCAGCTCCTGCCCATCCTCTGCCCACCTGGGGTGCTCTCACCATGGCCTCTAGGTGATCTGGTCTGGGATGAGGTCATCTAGCAACCTCCGTGACATCGACAGATCTATCCATCGTTGTGAACCCCTCTGTAACCACCAGTAGAAAACTCGGGGCCTCTCCCGGTTAACCCTTGTCAATGGGAGCCCTATCGGCCTTCGCATCGCAATGTGCTCCCAGCATCAAACCTATAGCAACGATGTCAAGACCAGACATCGACCTCCCTTGTATACAACCCCATGTAGGATCCTATACAAGCGACATAGTACAAAGCTCCCCCATGCAAATCTATACTCGTGGTCTCTCATGTCGTAGACTATGTCTGAGAGCACCCACGGTAGTCTGCATCCGCTCTGGTGGCATAGAATTAAGCCATCGACAACTCCTAACAAAACCCGTGTCAGCCTAGATGCCCTAGGCATCTACCGTAGTGACTCGATGTTCACTCCATCCTTCTCCAGGGCGAAGCTAGGGTCTCCAGTGAGTCTCATCATCACCTGGCCCTGATTGGCCGCAGGCGTCATCAACCGTCCCTGTATGGGGATCCTCATGATCCTTCATACGTCCTATATAGTGGGAGCCATCTCCATTGTCGATAACCAAAAGCAGGACGACCCCGGATACCACCTCTCTGTTAGGGCTATAAGTAGCCCCATGTCAGTCGGCACTTGTGGCATCTCTGCCACATGCTGTAGGCCGACCAGTCCAAGTCAGTCATGCTTTGCCTGGTCAAGTGTGGCTATGTCATCCCTTAGCCCACCGTATTTCCATTCCCGGCTCTTTAGTAATCCCTTCTGCAAAAAAAACAATAAAAACAACAAAATCATTAATAACTCAAGCATGCAAATTAAACAACTTAAAATAAAGTTTAAAATTATATCATCCATAATTGGATGATATCGTCCAAAATTGGGCAAAATCGTCCTTTTGCAGATGAAATCGTCTCCTATTTCGCAACTTGGGAATCACCCCTTATTGGGTGAAATCCCCGCTAATTCGTTGATTTTGTCGTCAGACGAAATCGACGATATAGGGATGATTTCAACGAAATCGGGACGATTTTGTCTTGACGACGTCGACGGCCTAAAAATGGTCGCGATGCCCCAAACAATCAAATTTAAATCAAACAACTTGCATAAAGTTACATTAAACCTAATCTACTAGGATTAGATCCTTACCCATAGCCCACGTCGGACCTCTGTCGATCGGTGTGTTGTCTCGACCATTTTTGTCTGCAGAGCTCTAGAAATCAGGAAAATGAACAGTAAAAATAAATTAGGGTTTTTCCCTATTTTTCTTAATTTTATTCAAAAACAATTAAAAACATTTTTTAAAATTTTTGCTTTTCCACGTTTTTACCTCAAACATTCGATTTGGGTAAAAACACGGAGGAGGCACCATAGTAAGCTGTCGTACGATTCGATCTAGGATCGTCGCATAAAAATTTGAATAAATTTTTGCTTTCTCATAAATCGAGAAGAACTCGTCTTTAACGCATTTTCTTCAAAAAATTCGCTAAAGAGGGGGCAAAATGTAGCACCCTAAAATTGGCACAATAAAAACTTAGCAAATAATTAAAATTACCTTAGTAATAATTCAAATTCAAATTTTAACCCTGAATCGCCCGTTAACCACCCGTTAAACTGCTCCCCTTGTTTTTCGTTTCATTTTTAGGATTTGTTGTGACCGTCGGACGATATCGTCGCCGATCAGACGATATCGCCTCAGATCGAACGAATTCATCTGGAGAAGAACGTCCAGACGATTTAGTCCCAAAACTAATTTTTCATAATTAGCTTATGTTTCAATGACGTCTCTAACCGGGGCAAAAGCATGTCTATGCGGTTAGAGACTTCCCCCATTGGAGATCTCCCAAATTGGGATGATCTCCAACCTCCCAACCTCCTTCCTATGCCTATTTAATCTTAGGCCCTCCCCTTGACATTCCCCTGGCTGAAATTTTCTATAACACGAGTTTTATTTGCATTAGAGTATCTTAAATTACTATTTGCCTTCGTATTTCTCCAAGTTTGTTTGCAGGAACTTCACTATTTTTCAGCCGAAGCAAGCTCAGATCGTCGTAGACGATCCCGTACTATCTCGGACGATCACGCCAAAATTCAAGATGATTATGTATTTTGCAGACGATTTCGACTACAGCCAACATTGGGGGCAATCTGTGCCCTGAGTTTGCATTCTCTATCCATTATCTACTGTTTTTGCTTTGCATTAGTTAAGCTTATTACTGCTTTGCATCTTGGAGTTCACCCATGTAGCTTAAATGCATAATAAAGTCATAATTGTCATTAAATCATTGTAATGCACTTATATTTTTATTTTGTAATTATCAGTTTAATATTATTATTATCATTCTACATCATTTTCCTCTGTTAGTATAGCTGCATTTTCTGTATTCTGTGCCTATTTATCTGATTGCAGGTCTTTGACAAATTCATCTAACGAATTCGCCAGATCTCAAATGATTTTGTCTGATATCAGATGATCCTGTCATATCAGAGGCGATCTGGACTGCTTCAAAAATCAAAACCTCCATCAAACATCCGAAATCAGGTCTGGTTTTTCTCATCTAGCTTGTTCTCTGTATTTTCTATTTAAATTTTTTTTCTGTATTCATTTAAATTTGCATTTTCATAATAGTATAACTTATATTCATTTGGCCAAACCTAGGAATTGAATGATCAAGCATAAAAATGAACACATCAAACACACTATCAACCTAGGCGTGGAAACTGTCATTCAAAAGTTTCCTGGTGAACCCACCATCCGTCAAAAATTCACCCTTATACACCTCCCCCGAGAGGCGGGACCTTCAAAGGGCCTCTTAGTCCGAGGTATTGTCCCATCCTTTTCACATCCCCCTTCCGGGCACGGATCCTATAGCCTGAAGGTAAGGGTGCGAAAAATTTGGAGCGATACAACTTCTATACTTTTAGAGAATGTAATTGAGTTTGAATATTCAATATAGTGATTTTATTCTTTTCTTCAAATATCTTGGCTAATGTTTTCCAAGCTTCTCTATAAGTTACTGTTGAACTAATGTATGGTTGTATTTCATATGTAGTTGCAAATGTTATTGTCATAAGTGCTTTTGCTTCATCTTCTTTGAACTTTTGAATCTCTTTATCATCTATAGTAGGTTTAGTTTCTTCTCCTTTAACAATAACCTAAATCTTTTCAACTATCAATATTGACCTTAATTTGTTTTTCCCTGAAGTGTAGTTAGGTCCTTTAAGAAGTTGGGGTTTTGAAAGAATGATTTTATTTGTTATCATGATGATACTTGTAGAATACATTATATCTCCTTAATGTTTTTAATATAAAATAGCTTTGATAAAATACTTAGCTTTCTAAGGTTTCCTTTGAGTTGAATCCCTTTTGTCTCCTTAATTTTCAACTTCTAGTCTTCACCTTATTTATCCCTATCTATGAATAGAAAGCTTGAGATGATTTTGATGCAATTTTAATTGATAAAATTCTCTATCTTCAAGTACTTTTAAGTTGGATTCCTTATGTCTCATTAATCTGAGCAAGAGACTAATTCCAATGTAGTTTTTCAACTTTCTAACAACTATACGTTGTACTTCTTATATCTTTCAATTTTTAATAATCCAGTTTCTAAATTTCAAGAATCTATGATGGTGATGAATTCCTTATAACTCCCTAATTTAGAAATTTAGAATATAAGGGTATTTGCAAATTTAATATTTCAAATTCTATAAGTCCTTATTCCTCCAAGTTAAGTTATTTATAAATATTTCTATGCTTGAATAAAGTAATTCCAATGAAATATTTCTTACTTCAAAAAGCTTTCAATTATTCAATCATCTAAGGTTATAGTTCATTAATGCAATTTCTTACACCTCCATTTATTTAATTAATCTCAAGCATAAAAAATATCTAAATTTAACCTTAGTGTTGATATTCCTTATACCTCCTTGACCTTTATGCAAATATAAATTTATTTGAAATTATGTACCTTCTCAAATATGGCACGCTACATATTCGGTTTGCTTATTTTGTGTTTCCTTTATTCTACAACTTTCACTTTAATTTATGTGTTGTCCCATTTTTCAAACTTTAATGCAATACTATGTTCTCCTTCACTGCATTTTATATTATTCCTTATGTATGGTACTCTCTAAGACTTTGACTGTCCTCCTATTGTTGATTGGTTTCTCTGAGCATCAACAGTGTTGTGCTCCCTCACTTGCATTACCTTATTATCTCAATAGTATGCTTGTATAACTTGTCCTTCATGCAAATAATATGTTTCACTTTGCTTACGTTAGTTGGAGTTACCTTATGCGCTATGACACTTGGCAATGTAACTCTTCACTCTCCTATTAGAATATATTTTATCCTTCCAGGTGGTGGTGCTTCTCTTATGTATAACGTCTATCTTCTTTGTAATGCTCCTCTATTCCACTTTAGTTGGTAACATACTACTCTTCTACAACATTTGTTCTTTTCTTTGTAACACTCCTCTTCACTTAGTAACACTTGATGCTTCACTTGATTTCCTTTGCTATGAATGACACTTTGGCTTTACGTTGGTTGATGTTAACAAGCATTAATAATGCTCACTTCTCATTAGTGATGTTTTTGGTAGGCATTTTCAATATGGTGCTTCATTTTCCAATATTTAATGGTTGAATAACCTTATCCCCTCAACTCTTGCACCACTTCACTTTCTAATGGCACTTTGGTAACCTGTCCTTACTTTTTCGTGGCTCCTTGCTAGCTATTGTACATAGCTCTAGGGAGACACTAGTTCATACATTCTAATTACTTACCCCCTATACTTTCAATATTTCTTAAACAATTACTCTTTATTCCTTGGAATGATAGATTTCTTCTCTAATATGGTGGTACCTCTTCTTTTTACCACTTCTCTAGTGTCTCCTCTTCATCAAGACTTGGAAATGGGGGTTTCTCTTTCATGATGACTCCTCCTCATTGGCTACTCTTCTACAATGGCTCCTTCTCAACTCTATGCTTAGTGGTTTATTCTTTGGTTACTCCAAGCTCCTTAATTTGTGCCAAACCTTTACCTTTTGGATAGTTTAATACATCTATTCTTTGCTATAAAATATTGACTTATTTTATTTTCCAAGAGATAGTAAGGAGCTGATTTTTTTACTTTTATTATATTATATCTAACTTCTCCTTTCTTTTTTGGAGGTTTTAATCCCTTGTGAATGTTATTTTATTCAACTTCAAAGATATAAACTTGAGACTTTTCCTTTTGCTACTTTAAAAACTTTAATGTGGTGCTTTTAAGGACTTAATAATAAGCTAATGTGAATGTTCAAATAATGAATTTTTATGGCACCAATATTGCATACCTTTTGGTATCCTTTTGTAGTTAGACTTATTGGTGATTTGATTAACCTATTGGTTGTCCCAAATTTATAAACTTTGAAGCTTAAATTCCTTTTTATTTGCTACTCTAAAATCATTAATTTTGCAGTTGTAATTTTTGCCTAACTTTTGTGCCTTTTAACCTTTAATTTGATGCCTGAGAATTTGAGTTTTGCGGCTTCAATTCTTCTTCAAATGTATTCTCTCAACCTCTAAAATTTTCAACTACAAATATTTTCTTCTTGTTGTCCAAGAACTCTATAGTTTGCAGCTTCAAATGTTGCTAAATCCTCCTTCACTTTGCTATCCAAATCTCTCTCAAATATACCTTAAACTTCTCTAAATTGTAGCCCTATCTTCTCCTTAAAATGTTACCTTCTTTTGTTGTCAAGCCTTCCTTCAATTGGTTGTTTAAGGGAACTTTGAAATCTGCCCAAATCTTCTTCTATTTGGATCTATATGTCACCTTCAACTGTGACTCTTCAACTTTTGTTGCAAAAACAACAATCTTCTCCTTTGCAAATCAGCCTTCAAATCCTTTATGGTTATATTCAAAACTTTCTCTTCTAGCTTCTTTCTCCTCCAATCTTCTTGTCGAATTTTGACTTCAAAACTAGCCTCTTTCACTGGTTTCTTTCTCAATAATATGAATGTCTTGAGGTCTTCAAAAATATTTCCAAAGTTTAGTAAACTTTTTTCCAAATATTTCTTCCATTTGGGATTGTTGCTAGATGGTGATAATTTTCTCAAATTACTTTTTTCAAGAGTCTCTCCTACTTACAATCCTCAACCTCGAGCTTTCTTCAAATACTCTCCAATGGCCACTTATTCAACTTCTTCAATAGGGCTTTTCTAGCCTTCTTTTTTTTCTCCTTCAATATTTCTTGATACCTCTTTTCTTGTGTCTTCAAATTTTGCAACTCTTCAATTGTAGTGGGACATTTCCTAGTCCTTCTCTATCTTGAATCTTCTATCTTCCAAATCTGGAATTTCTTTAATAAGATATCTTCTCTTGGATATACTCTTTCTCTAATCTTCAATAAGGCCTCTCTTGGCCTCTTTTTCTCTTCTCATTGAGTTCTATCAAGAATTTTCAGATATCCTTCATGCTAATTTATTAGAGGTGGTGGAAGAAGCCAAGAAAGCTAAATAAATTTTGAAGGTTATTAATAAAACTTATATAGCTCTTGCCCCAAAATATCAAGAGGTAAATCATATCTTAGCTTTTAGACCTATAGCTTTATGTAATGTTATTCTCAAAATCATTACAAATATCATGGTAGAAATGTTGAAGTCTCTTTTGTACAAGATTATTTTCCTTGAACAAGGGGGTTATGCGAAATGGCATCAAATAGTGGATGAGATTTTTCTTTCTCAGGAAGTCATCCATTCAATGGAAATACAACAATCTCCATCTATGTTCATTCATTTAGACTTATCCAAATATTATGATAGAGTGGATTGGCACTTCCTTGTCAAAGTTTTAAGGTAATTTGTCTTCTCTCAAGATTGGATGTATTGGATTATGGGATGTATCTCTTCGGTGCCCTACCTTTTTTTATCAATGGTAGGCCTTATCATTTGTTCCCAACTTCTATAGGTATTAGACAATGTGACCCCATCTATCCTTATTTATTCATCGTTCTTGTTTAATTCTTGGACAAGACTAATCAAAAACAGAGAAAACAAAATCCTTGAGGGAGTTACCATTGCTCATGGAGCTAGGTCTATTTCTCATCTTCAATTTGTTGATGACTCTACTCTATTAGGTAAATCTATAGTTAAGGAAGCTTCTAGAATTAAACAAATTATTAGTTATTTTTATAATGCTATCAATGAATATAAATCTAAAGTCATTTTATTTCACTGCTCTCCTAGATAGGAATCCATAGTCTTTGATAAATTAAGATATAAGAAGACCTCCCTTACAATCACTTATTTAGGAATTCCTATCAATATTCAAAGATAGAAAAAAATATTGGAATTGGTTATTGGATAGAGTTAAGAAGCAAATTAGAAAGTGGACCAATAGGTGGCTTTCATTTGGGGTAAAATTACCTTGGTAAAATCAGTCCTTCAAGCTATACCTACTTATGTTTCTATTGTGTTGAATATCCCAAAGGCAGTTCTTTGAGAATTGAATCAAATCAATCATCGGTTCCTCTGGAGTGGTACTAAGGAGAATAGATAAAGGGCCTTGGTGAAATGGGATACTTTATGCCTTCCCAAGAATGAAGGGAGGTTAGGATTTTGGTCTATTTTTAATAACAATAAGGCTTTAGTTGCTAAATTGTATTGGAGGATTTTGCAGAACCCCAATGCTCTTTGGACTAATAATATTCCTGCTAAATATGCTAAGAACAAAAGTATTGAATACCTTATTTGCTATCAATTGCCTACCAAAGGTTCTCCCATTTTAACAGTTCTTAAGACTGGTGAGGATTTGATTAAGAAAAATTTATTTTAGATCATTCACAATGGTCAACAGGTAATTTTTGGATAGATTCTTAGGATGGTCACCAGCCTTTGATAACTCAGTTTCCTGATTGGAGGTCTTGTACATAGGAGCTTCATCAAGCTAATTGGATGAAGGTAGGTAATTATTGTCGATACCATACTGGTAACTCAAAGGTTGGTAGATATTGGATCCCTATTGAGAACTAGCCCATTCAAATGCCATAAAGGAAAAGAAAAGATATTCAAAGCATAATTTATATGAGATCTCTCTCTTGGTCTCATGATAAAGACTATTTTGGATGGAACACTACTAAGGGTGAGTATTCAGTTGTTCAAGGTTATTTGGTCTTATGCCATAATAATACCAACCAATAATATGACATATTTACTCAATTGTGGGCTCAAAATATCTAGCCTAAGATAAGGTTATTTACATGGCTTTTATTGCATTACAAGGTGCTTACTGGTGAACAACTTATGAAACATCGTTTTCATGGCCCATTTAGATGTGAAATATGTGGAGAGAATGTGGAAATTCTTAGCCATATTTTTATTGAGTGTACCTTAGCCTTTGAGCTATGGAGGAGAATGGCCATCTTACTTGGCTTACAATGGTCCATTTTTTTTACTTTTGAATAGCTTTGGAGGGATTGGCCTAATTAGGAGGGTGTTGATCATTTTATTAGGCAACTAGTTTGGATGGGTTCTACCATTCTACCTTGGAATATCTAGAAGGAAAGAAACAACTAAATTTTTAATCAAGAAATGAAGGACATTCACTATATCTAGCAAAAGACCATTGTCAACTTAGTTGAATCGGTCCAATAGCTCCTTAATCACCCCCAAAACTCCCACCAAATATGGAATCAAGTGATTCAAAGATTGAATATTAACTCTTTCAAGGGAAACCATATTAAAGGGAATGTGAGTAATCGAAATATGGATAGAACAAGGAATTGGTAGCCTCCTCCCAAGGATTTTGAATAATCCAATACCAATGGAGACTCTAAGGGGAACCATGGAAAAGCTAGTGCTGGAGGAATTGGTAGACTTTTGAATGGTTCCATGGTTCTCACTTTTGCTAATAATTTGGGTATCCTTTCCAATAACCTTGTTGAGAGGTATGGTAACCTTAGATATCTTTGAGAGGCTTCTAAGGTCAAATGGAAAAAGGTGTTGGTTGAATTTGACTCTCAAGTATGATTAATCTATTGAAGACTCCTTCTAAGAATCATATGGTTGATTAGAGAAAAAAAAAATTTAGAAGATTCAATTAATCCAGATGGGCTTTTTGAAAGTTGAATACAATCATGTGGTAAGAGAATAGAACAGGAGTGTTGATGCTTTAGCTAATTGTAAATTGGATAAAGGTGATCTTACTTACTACAGCCACCCTCCCAAATGGTGGGATTCACAAAGAAAGGAAGCTCTTCTTTCTATCCTTTCTCTGGATGGCTCCAGTACTATAGGTACCTAGTTCCTTTTTACTTTATTTTTGCTTCTCTTTGGTTCGATCAAGGTATTTTAGTTCTCTTGCTCAGATTGATAGTTTCTATGTTTCCTCTATTAAATCTTGCCTAAAAAGCCTATTGGCCTAGAAAATGCCAAATTTGTATTTTTTTCCTTATTTTTAGTTTTTTGGTGTGTGTGTGTTTTGTATTATTTTTGTTCTATTTTATTTTTGTGTTTTTGGTTTTTTTTATGTTCTAGAATTTTTATTTTTATTTTTTTTTATTTTATTTTTTATGTTTGTGTGTTGTTTTGTTGTTTTTGTGGTTTTTTGTGTGTTTTGTGTTTTGTTGTTGTTTGTTGTTTTTTGGTTTTTTGTTGTTTTTGTGTTTGTTTTGTTGTCTTTTGTTATTTTTGTATTTTTTTGTTGTGTTTTTTGTGTTTATTTGTATTTTGTGTTTGTTTGCATTTTTTCATTATTTTGTTTGTGTTTTTGTTGTTTTAGGTATGCTCTTTGAGTGTGCCAAAGGGGGTAAACCAAGTGCGAGCCCAGGGTGATTTTGGTGGAATAGGTATCCCTACCTCCTTGGGACTTACCTAAACGTAGCATCATTTAGGTATTTTTCGCAAACAAAAGATATATATATATATATATATATAATTTGATAAAAAATAAAAATAATTTTCATTCAAATTCTAAGATAAAGAAGGGAAAAAAACTTAGCTAAAAAATTCTTTGTGTAGATAGAATATCTTGCCTCACTTAAGTCTTAGCCCTTCGTTGCTCTTTCCATCATCTGAACCCTAGCTGAAAAATATTTACAATTGCGTTTATCACAACTTGAAAAATTGGCATTGCCCTTATTTTGAATGGTTGACTTCACAGGATCATATCTCCCTCAATATTATTTGGAAGCCTTCATATTACCACTCATTTTAAATCTATACAAATTATGCACAAGTTGGTCCAAGAATCAACTGAATCATATTACTCTTTGCAAAGATATGGCTCATAAAAGATGAGATATTTTCAAAAAAATATCCTAATCCTTCACAAATATAGGACTAACCTAAGTCTTCAAAGAAATTAAATACTAATGAGTGTCAAATTAACACATATTTTATGCAAGGATTATCTATTTTCTATCTGCAAAATCATGAAAGTAAATGTGTTTTAATGATTATTTTACCTTATTTATGTGATTTATCGGTTAATTTGATGAATGAGGTTAAAATGATAAATGATCATATTTTACACAAATTGTGCGAAGTTTTTGTATGTTTTTGGTAGGTAATATTACAACAAAATATAGGTCATATATTGAAGAAAGGATGAAAAAATACCGAGGAGACACGTGGATGCGCGCTATGGAAGGGCGCTACAAAAGGGCGCTACGGAAGGGCACTACGAAAACCTGGAAAAATCTATGGAAGAATTTGTTTCACATAAATGCCACATAAGCTATGGCTTGGTCAAACACCATGTGGGTAGTTGAAAGAATCAAGCACGAAAGGTTTCAAATTCCACATGGGCGGTTAGAAGAATCAAATGTGGGTGACTCACCATTTATTTTGGGCATATAAGTTGTTACATGAATATTTGTAATAAATGTATCCTTCCCTAAAAGAAAGGATAAAAGTTGTAGAAAAAGTCTAAATCAAGGGTTGTATTGTTACATAGCTATCCCACCAAGTCAAAGTTAGTATTATGTTATAATTAGTTGCCACTTGGACCAATTAGAATATTTATTGAGTCAAGTATTTTAGGAGATGTGTTAATTTAGCTTTATTCTTGATAAGAACATAGTTGTTGCGTATCAAGTCCAAACCATATGGGAGAAATATGAGGAGTTATGTTCGAAATTGTCTGGGTGACAATATATATTTGCATACGAGACCTTTGAAGGAGGATGGCGAGCTAATGGAGAAATATATGTAATCTGTGATTATTCCCGATGTAATCTTCTGTATGCAATTTTGGAATTTGGATGCACAACCATGTACATTTGATTTTCAATAATAAAGCAACAACAATATTTTCTTCAGGATATGGTAACTGTGTTTTATAATTATTTTATATTTTTCTTGCTTTGGTAATTTTTATTTCTTTTATTCTCTTGTAATTATGAAATAATTAAGAATTATATTAATTAAATGAGAGTAGATTATTGAAGTTAAAGTAAAATAGAAAATAGGGGAAGGGGTTAACACTAAACTTCCGAGGCAAGGGCCCACTCCGAAAGGTTAGTCCCTAAATCTCTTCCCCCCACTAACATGGTAGATAGAATTAGATTAAAGATTAATTTACATGAAAATATAATTAGAAATTATAGTAGATAAATAATGCATTAAGTAAATCATTAGTGGATCCACATTAGAATAATTCATAAATTGCATATTTAATTTAATTTAATTTTATTTTTTGCAAACTTTAATTTTTGCAACACATGAAACCAGAAAGAGACCTGAACTAAGCTTAGTATTAATTACTATGGTACAATCTATACTGGGTTGCTACTCTTTAAATCTAACCTTGATTGCCCTCGGATTGACAAAATTAAATGTAAGCTACTACAATCGATCATTTTGGCACCGTTACCGGGGAGAGTAGCGTCGTAGTGGTTAGTCAAAAAAGTTGTTTGATAGTGCAAAGAGAGATGACTTACTTGTATGTGAAAAGGGGTACGTACGAGACCTTGGTGTGCATACGAGTCATAGTGGCCCGAATATGGTTCCAACAAGCCCCGCATTTCGATGTTGCTAGGTTCATTTTTCTTAAAGGATTCATTTTTACTACTTTCATAGATTAAAACTTTATTTTAAAATTTATTTCTCAAATTTATTTTCTACAAATTTCAATTTCAGCAAATTTTATTTTCTGCAATTTCCTTGCTTTGGGTGATTACTATTGTTAATTTGATTTAGGACCTATGAAAAAGAATAGGAAGTAGGTGAACGCTGAAAACAACCTAAAATTGTTTTAGGACCCTATTTTTTTAGTAGGAAGTAGTTACGTTGAGTGACACAACTGTAATGAAATCCCTCCTAATAGTCAAAGAACAGTAGAAATTTACCTTTTACTTCAGCAATAAAAATTTACTTTCCAAGCATTTTTACTTTTTCCTAAGTATGCTGAAATTAGTTGTATAAACGCATCTAATTTTAGTAGCATTAGGATTGTTTAATAATTTTAAATTTATTTCTTTTCTTGTGTTAAGAGTATTTATAAGTTCTGAAATTTATATTTAAACTTAACAGCAGTAGGATTAAAACAGAAAACCAAAATCAAAACCCAAACAAAAATGAAACCAAAGAGAGAGAAAAGAAAATAAGTTGCTAGGTGGTGAAAAAGAGTCCAATACAGTCCACTATAATAAACCTCTAGAAATTATTAAAATAATAATATATATATATATATTATTAGAGATGATAATAATAAATATATATAAAATAAAAATAAATAAAATAATAATATATATATATAAAAATAATATATATATATATAAATAAATATAATATAATATATATATATATATAAATAAATAAAAATAATATATATATATATAATAAATAAATAATAAATAATAATAATAATGAAATAAAATAGAGGTATATACAAGACTGAACCAACGAAATTATAAAGTGGCAGGACAAACATATTGTATCATGAAAATCTCAGTTAGAAAATACTTGGAAGTGATGCAGTAAAACTCAAAGCCTATTGATAACTCAACTGGAAAATTACTACTTAATAGGCATAGATTTAAACTTTAAAAGAAGCCACTATCTAAAAGAAAAAAAATCATACACCACCTTAGACAACAAACTGATTTGCAGTGCATTTCTGAACTGCAACCAACTACTATCCAATAATTTCTCTCTTGAAAAGAAAAAATTATATATATATATATATATATATATATATATATATATATATATATATATATATAAATTAAAAAAAAATAATATATAAAAATAAAAATGATTATGCTTCCTTTATTTCATCATAAAGTTTCTATATTTGTCGTATTTCTATCCATCTTCAGTCTCAATGTTTCAAAGATAGCCTAAGAAGATGTTTTCTCTAAAAACCTTGTAGGAATATGATTACCACATGATGCATAGTACCTTGTTGCTAGATGAAATCTAGGTATTCTTCAAATACTCAAATTATATCTGGTATCCTGAGCCAAATTTTCATTAAAAATGAAGCAAATATTTTAAAATGTTGTAAGTTACTCCTAGTTGATCAAGTTTTTCTTTTGACCACGCACAATTGCACATCTAAAAACATTGTGAAGTTTTGGAAAAATTAACTCATGTGTTATTTTTGCCATAAGTGAAAAGTTTCCCTTGCTTATCTATTTATACGCATGGTCTAGAATACTAACGAATTGGCAAAAGGACAAGCTCGCCCTTCACCCTTAAAAAAAAAAAAAGAGAAAAAATCCCTTGCTCCTCATCTAATCGAGCAAGTATCCCAATAAAAATCTTCTTGCTTCTCCTCAAAATAAGCAGGAACCCCACAAAGTAATAAAAATCTTCTTGCTTCTCCTCAAAATAAGCAAGAACCCCAAAAAGCAATAAAAATCCCTTGCTCCTCACAAAATGAGCAAGTATTCCACATAAAACAAAATTAAATAAAGGGCAAAAGAGCTTGAATCCCTGGAATTCTTAGTATCTCAAACACCATGGGGTACTCTTTATTAAGGTATCCTTATGTATTAGCACTAAGTCTGGATAAGACCTCTAGATGCTCATACGATAAGCTAGCTTTTTGGCATACATAACCCTTGTTGTTTTTCAATCCTTGCTCATAATGGGAAATGAATCCTCACTGCACACACAGTTGGTCTTGAAAGAAGCTTGAGAATACTAGGACAACTTTGACACTATATTGATTTGTGAAAGGAGTAAATGAAGTTGTTTCAAAATTGCTAGAATGTTTGAAGTCCTTGAAGAATAATCCTAGAAACATCACATGCAGGCAAAACTCAAAAGCAAACCCTCATGAAAGTACTATGGTTTCAATTTTTCTTTTTCTACAAAAACATGGCTTGTGCCCATCACATTTTCATCCCTTAGAAAAAGCCATCTTAATATCTATTTCACTTTTTCCCATGATTGAAGATATCCTAGAAGGCTGAAATCAAATTTTATATTCATTACCTTTCTATCTTGGAAACTTCTTAATGACATACAGGAAGCACAATCACAAAAATTATAATAAACCCCCATAAATAAAACTTATTATTATATTATCCACCAATATAAATAAAACACCCTTCATATTGTTTTGGCTAAAATTACAGTTTGGGGGGAAGTAAATAAGGTATACAAAGTTCACAATTCAGTTTGGGGGGAAGAATCAGGTAAAGTATTTTCTTAAACTCTAACAACTACAGTTTTGTAGATATCTTCTGTAGACAACTTCTGTAATAATCTTCAGTAATATAGTTTATAATACTTAATACAATAGAGTTTATAATATAGTTTAGAGGTATAGTATAGGTAATATAATATTTTATAGTTATATAATAATAATAATAATAAAATAATAATAATAATAAAATGAATATATATTATATTAATTTACTATTTTTAATTACTATATCTTTACTTTGATCATTCTTCTCGAAAAAAAATAAAGATAAAAAATAATAATAATAATAAAATTATATATATATAATATATAAATAATAAAATAAAATAAAATAATAAAAATAAATAAAAATTAAACTTTAAAAGTTAATTTAAATTTTATATGTTACATATATAATGATGTTCTTATTGTTAGTATGGGTTTGTAGATAACATTATTATAGAAGTTAGAAGTTATAAGTCTTATTTATGCATAGTTTTGATATACATCTAAATAAGTCCAATGAGCACTATTGACTTTTGCATTGGAAAGTGTGTTTAGATAGATAGAAGTTGAAATACTGCTGCTATAGGAAGTGATTAGACTAAAATAAAACACATATTCATTGTATGATTTATAGTACCTTCTTGTTTCAACTTATTTAATTTGAAAAAATGATGGTAATCCCAATTTAGCCAAATGACAATTTGCATTGTGCTTCTTATCAAATGTATATCACATTCCAAAAGAAATATTGTTTAAAATGGAATATCAAGGTAAATATTTGGATTTATATGAACAAGGCATCAATCATCTACTATAGACCAAATTTTGGATTTATGCAACTGTTATAACTGCAGATTTTATCCATTGAGATTGTTGTATTAATCCTGTGTGCATGAGGACATGCACTTCCTTCAGTTTGGGGGAATGATGAGTGTCAAATTGACACATATTTTATGCAAGGATTATCTATTTTCTATCTGCAAAATCATGAAAGTAAATGTGTTTTAATGATTATTTTACCTTATTTATGTGATTTATCAGTTAATTTGATGAATGAGGTTAAAATGATAAATGATCATATTTTACACAAATTGTGTGAAGTTTTTGTATATTTTTGGCAGGTAATATTACAACAAAATACAGGTCATATATTGAAGAAAGGATGAACAAATACCGAGGAGACACGTGGATGCACGCTATGGAAGGGCGCTACAAAAGGGTGCTATCGAAGGGCACTATGGAAGCCTGGAAAAATCTATGGAAGAACCTGTTTCACATAAATGCCACATAAGCTATGGCTTGGTCAAACACCACGTGGGCAGTTGAAAGAATCAAGCACGAAAGGTTTCAAATTCCACATGGGCGGTTAGAAGAATCAAATGTGGGTGACTCACCATTTATTTGGGGCATATAAGTTGTTACGTGAATATTTGTAATAAATGTATCCTTCCCTAAAAGAAAGAATAAAAGTTGTAGAAAAAGTCTAAATCAAGGGTTGTATTGTTACGTAGCTATCCCACCAAGTCAAAGTTAGTATTATGTTATAATTAGTTGCCACTTGGACCAATTAGAATATTTATTGAGTCCAAGTATTTTAGGAGATGTGTTAATTTAGCTTTATTCTTGATAAGAACATAGTTGTTGCATATCAAGTCCAAACCATATGGGAGAAATACGGGGAGTTATGTTCGGAATTGTTTGGGTGACAATATATATTTGCATACGAGACCTTTGAAGGAGGATGGCGAGCTAATGGAGAAATATATGTAATCTATGATTATTCTCGATGTAATCTTCTGTATGCAATTTTGGAAGTTGGATGCGCAACCATGTACATTTGATTTTCAATAATAAAGCAACAACAATATTTTCTTTAGGATATGGTAACTGTGTTTTATAATTATTTTATATTTTGCTTGCTTTGGTAATTTTTATTTCTTTTATTCTCTTGTAATTATGAAATAATTAAGAATTATATTAATTAAATGAGAGTAGATTATTGAAGTTAAAGTAAAATAGAAAATAGGGGAAGGGGTTAACACTAACCTTCCGGAGGCAGGGCCCACTCCGAAAGGTTAGTCCCTAAATCTCTTCCCCCCACTAACATGGTAGATAGAATTAGATTAAAGATTAATTTACATGAAAATATAATTAGAAATTATAGTAGATAAATAATGCATTAAGTAAATCATTAGTGGATCCAAATTAGAATAATTCATAAATTGCATATTTAATTTTATTTAATTTTATTTTTTGTAAACTTTAATTTCTGCAACACATGAAACCATAAAGAGACCTGAACTAAGCTTAGTATTAATTACTACGGTACAATCTATATTGGGTTGCTACTCTTTAAATCTTACCTGGATTGACAAAATTAAATGTAAGCTACTATAGCTGATCAAATACCAATTTTTTTAAATAATTTAAGTTAAATATCACTTTATATACTATAAGAGGGAGGGTAATTTGATGAAAATTTGCTTGCTAAAATTACAAAGGATTGAAATTGAGTTTTTGAAGATCGACGTATGACTTCCACATGATGAGGAATATTATGAAGGATCTACCTCAATTGTAGAGGCCCACTATAACATCCACTATGGGAGGGAAGATATTATTGTTATTAATGTCTTCTCTCTTTGGCTTCTTATCTCAAATTATGGGAGATCTTGAAAGTGTAATCTAATTCATGGCAAAGGCCAACATTATATGATGTAATATTGGATAGGGCTTAAGAGCATTCATTATACAATGTATTGAATTTATAATAATATTTTATTATGTAAGCCCTATGATCCACAATTAACCTTGTTATAGTTGAAACCACTTTTAAATTTCTAAATAAGCTTAAGCCCTCTTATTATGTTGACTTAGGTTAAACTCATTTATGTATTTGGGGTTTGGTATTAGTATAAATACCCACCACCACTCCTTATTTAATAATCAATGTTGTGAATATAATCTATGGATTACACATTGATTATTTATAAGCCCCAATATCTATGTCTCTTTTCTTTTCCTTCATCCTTTTTTGCTTTATGTATAAGATTTGAGGAGGTGGATTGTTTAATTTCAACATATATTTGGTCAGGCAATATCTTTGTCATCAATTCTAGTAGTGCATATGTAATATTGAGAGTACAATGGCTACCTCAACTTGGTGATGTTACTGTTAATCTACAATGACTATACATCAAGTGGATGGAGAATGGAATAGTCAATTTTATTCAAAAATTCTAATACCCTCCTTCCAAGGTGGTTAGTTCCCACATCATGGAACATATATTGAAGAAATATGGTCATGGATTCTTTATTCAAGTCAATCTCATGAAAGTTTAGTCTTCATTGCCACTTCTTCCAACTCTTTCTTTATACTTGCATAGCATTTTGGATCTCTATGTAAAGGTCTTTGGTGAGCCTAGTGATGTTCCTCCTAAGCACACACATGGTCATGCCATCCACCTAGTTTCAGGAAGTCACCCTCCTAATGTGCATCCTTACCTCTATCCCAAGCCACTAAAATCTAAAATTGAGAAGTTGGTTTAGAAAATATTAGAGCAAGGAATTATTCATCCAATCATTGGTCCTTCTTCCTCTTTGGTAGTCATGGTGTGATATAAGGGTAATTCTAGGTGCAAGTATCTTGATTTTTGACCTCTCAACAAGATCACCATAAAAGATAAGTTTCATATTCCTTATTATAGATTATTTATTGGATGAATTACATGGTGTTAAATACTTTATAAAACTAGACTTGGATTATGGATTCTATAAAATTAGGGTTAGAGAAGAGGATATCCCTAAGACTACCTTTTGCACATATGAGGGTCATTACAAGTTCCTAGATATACCTTTTGGTCTTACTAATGCTCCTACTTTTTAGAGTCTCATGATTTTTTTGTTTTATACTTTTCTTACCATGTTTATCCTAGTTTTATTTGTTGATATCTTAATTTATAACAAGTCTTGGGAAGATCATCTAGATCATGTGGAAAAAGTTCTTCTTCTATTAAAGGGAAAAACTATTTGTCAAAAATTCCAAATGATCCTTTGAGGTCCATGAGGTAGAATACTTAGGACATATAGTATCTCAATAAGAATTCCAAATAGATACTAACAAAATCAAAGTTGTGTAAGACTGACCCTTGCCTAAATCCCTTAAATAGATCTATGGATTGTTGGTTTCATAAGCTACTATAGGAAATTTTAAAAACTATAGTAATATTTCCGCTCCTCTTACTACTCTCACTAAGAAGGATGTCTTTATTTGGTCTAAAGCATCTTTCGAAGCCTTCTAGGCCCTAAAGGATGTTGTGTACCACCCTTATCCTGGCCACCCCTAATTTCAACAAACCCTTTGTCATTGAGTGTGATGCTTTAGGTATAGATATTGGAGTTATTTAATTTTAGGATGGACACCCATTAGACTTTGAAAGTAAGCAACTATTTGGCAAGAATCTAGTATGATCCACTTATGAGAAGGAAATGTTAGTTCTTTTACACATTGTAGATAAATGGAAGCCTTATTCATTGGAGCATCACTTCATCATTAAGACTGACCATAGCAGCCTTAAGCATTTCTTAAAATATGGTCTCTCATGTCCTAAATAAAATCAATAGTTGACCAAGCTCATAGGGTATGATATTGTCATTGAATAAAAGAAAGGAAAGGATAATATGGTCGTTGATGCTTTATCTCATAAACATGAAGACATTGTTGTTGTCAATGTCATATCTACTCCTCTTTTGCAATGGCTTTCTCAACTTTGAGAGGGCTAGCTTTTGACTTACAGATTGTTTGGATAATTTAGGATGTGAAGGCTAGCTCCTCACTACCTTTTTATTTCTCATATGTTAATGGGATTCTTTATAAGAAGGATCACATTTATCTTTCTCAATATTTAACTATTAAGACTAGTGTTCTCCAAGAATTGCATGCATCTCCTTTGGATGGATATTTTGGATTCTTGAGAACATATTAGTGGGTGAAGTAATATTTTATTGGAAAGGATTAAAAGCATACGCCAAGACCTTTGTGGTTGAATGTGAGGCAGTCAGTGTAACAAGGAGGAAACTATTAAATCTCTTGGCTTTTTACAACCCTTGCCTATCCTTGACCACCAATAGGAGCATGTATCCATGGATTTCATTTAGGGATTTTCTAAATTTGAGGGAAAAATGATGATTGTTGTGGTAGTGGATCACGTTTTCAAGTATACTAATTTCTATGTATTGCAACATCCCTATTCAACCAACAAGGTTGTGAAGGTATTCCTTGATTCTATTTTTAATTTGAATGTTATGCCCAAGTCCATTTTAGTTTTGGAAAAAATCATTCCATCTATGGTATGTCCTCTTCTTATCACCCTTAGTTGTATGGTCAGAAAGAGATTGTAAATAAATGTTTGGGTACTTACCTTAACTATTTTTCTCAAGATAATGGTATCATTGGGTTTATTGGCTCTTGTTTTCTGAATAGTGGTATAATACTTCTTACCATTCTTCCCTCAAGATATCTCCATTTGAGACCTTGTATGGTCAGAAACCTCCATCAGTGGTAAACTATGTTCCAATATCCTCCAATGTGGCCCAGGTAGATGACTTCTTATACAAACAATGACTTGTGCTTCAAATTCTTAAAGATAATTTGACCTAGGCTTAGAATAGCATGAAGTAATAGTAGGATTCATGTCATTCTAAATAATAATTTGCCTCATCAAATTTAAGATTTCATTAAGTGTTAGGATCTTCCAAAAGAGGATGTTATGTGGAAGCCTGAGAATATTTTCTAATTTTTTCTAGCTTTGAGGATAATGCTTTATTAAGGGGAGTCATATAATAACTCTAATATAGCTACATCAACTATTTTTATTTTTATTAGCTTGGGTCCTAGGTTAAGGTAGTCAAACCTTGAGCACTAGGTTTAGGGTTAATGTTGATTTAGATTATAAATAGAAAAATTTATATTGTAGTTGGAATCATCTTTCATATTTGAATCTTAGTTTCCGCTATTGTGCATATGAGACTTAACCCTATCCAAGTAGAAAAGATATTTTACCCTCTCTAACTGGCCAAGGATTTTTATTTATTTGAACCTAGAATCTGATTACTTACATTTTTTATTTTCTATAATTATATCTGAATTTATTTTTATCAGTGGATGTTTTTTTTTTGAAAAAATGAAAAAACTTGTATTAAAACAAAAGACAGTTACAAGAGGGAGAAAGGGCATCCCAACCAAGCGCAAAGAGACCAGAAGTACAAAGGGCGCGAAAACGCGACATGTCGCGAAAACGCGACATGTCGCGAAATCGCGACACCAAACCAAACAACCGCCGCGCCACAACAACCAGTCGCGATAACGCGACAAGTCGCGAAATCGCGACATGTCGCGATATCGCGACAAAAAGCGTCGGAACCACAACACACGAAAAAAGTCGCGAAATCGCGACAAAGACAGCACCAAATCACCCAAACGCCAAAAGCGTCACGAAATCGCGATGAGAAAGCCTTAAGGCACCTGCTCCCCGAAACTGTTGCGAAATCGCGACGAGGACCCCTTTGATCAGCAACTTTGAGAAAGTGTCGCGACATCGCGACGACTTTTCCTTGGAGCCCCACTTGGCCGGAAGTGTAGCGAAATCGCGACAAGAAAACCAATGGGCGCCCCATCCGTAAAAGTGTCGCGAAATCGCGACATGTTCATCCCCGAGGTGCCCATTACCAAAACAAGTCGCGATATCGCGACGTTTTTCCTGCAAGCTGTTTTTTCTCCAGAACTGTAGCGAAATCGCTACAGGTTTGCCCCTGTGCTTCCTTTCCATAAACATGTCGCGAAATCGCGACAGGTTATCCATTGGGAGGCTTTTCTCAAAAAGGTCGCGATAACGCGTCGGTTTTTCCCCCTTAACTAAATTTTGCTCAAAACATCTCAAAATCGCAACAAGGATGCCCCTATGAGTCCTTTCCTCAAAAAAGGCACGAAATCGCGACGAATTTTCCTTAGAGTAGCTTTTCACACAAATTGTCGCGATATCGCGACGGTTTTTCCCTTTCATGCAATTTTTCTCAAAGCGTCGCGATATCGCGACACTTTTCCTCCAGCAGCAAAACCAACCAAAAAGGTCGCGACATCGCGACACCTTCTCATCAACGACCACGACGACGCAACATGTCGCGAAATCGCTACAATATTCCTCCCAAGGCCGCAGCAACCAGAAGGGTAGCGAAATCGCTACAGTTTTCCAGGATAGGTCGCGACAGAGCAACATGTCGCGACAGAGCGACATGTCGCGACAGAGCAACATGTCGCGAAATCTTTATCAGTGGATGTTGTTTATTGCACATTATTGGATTTTTACTACCATTATTGTATTTCTTGAAATTGTTTCATTACATGGAACTTCATTTCAAATAGTTTACAACTAATAAAAAAATATGCTAGGTGGTCAATCAATGAGAAGGATTTTGTAAATTTTTATTTTGATGCTTGTTTGAAGCCTTATTATCTTAATTTTAATCTAAAATCACAACCACTCACTTGAGTTTCTTTAGCTCATAGAGGTCCAAAAATAAAAAATTGCATTGATGTAAGTAATAATTCTACATCTTGGATTTCTATTAGCAACCTAGTTGAGGGAGACGACCTCAACCAGATAGAAAATGATATTCAAAAGATGATTTAAGAGTTTTATTCATATTATTTTACATTTAAGGATGAGTTGGTTTAAAATCTGTCAAAATATGGTGGATAGTACATCATGTTATATAACACTTTGGAGCAATCAAAATTTCCTACTCTTAACAATTTTCCTTGGAAGAATGTTTGATCACTTAAGGCACTTCCTAAGGCCTCAATACTCCTTTGATTATCATTCCAAAGCAAAACTCTAAAAGGTAAGAGTTTGTAAAAAGAGTGTAATAGGGACCTTTTAAGCATGCCTTTTCTAAGAAGGATGTAAAAAAATCAAATCATTTACTTCTTATTTTCCCTTTACCTACACCATTTGGGGTTATGTTTTTAAATGAATGAGATTTTGTTGGGTAGCTCCATCAACATTGAAAGAGTTTATAAAATATTAGATTGGTTGTTTGAAAGCTAAAGTATTATGCATTCCGTGAAGAATAGGTCCTATCATTATTTGTTGGAATCTATGGATTGAAATAAATGGTAGAATTTCAAAAACAAGTCTTAGAATCATGCTTAAGATTAGGATCGTACTATTGTCTCTCTTATATAATTTTTATAGGAATGGTGCTCATTTTTTGGAAGTTTCAAGTATGAAAAAAATTATACTACCCTTTTGTTTTAGTATTTTAATATATATGCAAGGGTCATTTATGATAATGGAGTTAACAAAAATGATCTATGTTGATCTATCATAAAAGAAAAATATCCAAGAGTTGGGTTTGCAAAAATTAATTTTGATGGTGCTTTTAAAGAAAATTTGGGGCAACCTATCAGAGGTGGTATTTTTTATAATAAAGAAGTCAAAATTCATCTCACTTACTAAGAATCATATGGGACTTCAACCAAAACTCATGTAGAGGGTAGGGTATTTCTTACAAGGATCAAGATTATCATTTACAAAAGATGGATAAATATTTCAATTGAGGGGAATTCATAAATTATTGATATTATCAAGAAAAACAAATGTGAAAATTGAATAAAAATAATAATATTTTCTATGTCCATAAATTGTTGGTAGAGGTAGTACCTTGAAAATGTCAGGATATCTATAGATAAGGAAACAAGATAGAACATAATCAACCAATTGCAATGTTGATCTTCATTTGAAAATTTCAAATTTTAGAAAGCAATTTGCTAAGGGAGATTATATCTCTTAATGAAAATTATATCAAGAAGTTTATTAAGGAAGCATAACGACTTGAGCAAGACAAATAATATTTTTAATAGAAAGTCAAGTTTTATGAGGGCATCAAATGAAAGACTAGGGATAGGGTCCTTAGTTAGGCTAGGTCTTAGGGCGTAGTCAATATTTAAATAAAATATTTAATGTAAGTGAGATTTGTGCTCATGTAGTATAGCTTGTCGTCTTCTAGATTAGGTGAATTGGATTGATATTAGTCAATCCTTAAATAATTCCTTCGGATGCGAGCCGACTTTCTTCATTTGGGATTTCGTTGCTCCATCATAGGACATTAGTTGTAATTTTTGGGCCTATATTATGCCCTTCATTTTAATTTAATGTTCAGGTTGGTTTATACCACAATAGTGGTATCAGAGCGAAGGCAAATTTTGGAGGTTCTGGGTCATTTTCGATCTCCTTAGTCTCGGTTTGGGTTATTTTCGACCCATTTGCATCCATGTTTTTGTGAACTTCTCTTTTATTTTGCTGTCTTATTTGTCTTGGTGGTTTTAATGCTTCAATTTGGGATCCATTTGAATTTCGTTGTCAACCTGCTGGAGAAAATTTGCTTTGCTGCAAACAAAAAGATAATGCTGCATTTGGTTGCTACAAAAAAAAATTGTGAGTTAGCATCTTGCAATTTTTTGATTTTATTAAAAAAAAAACATTTGAAAATGAAAGGCGTTAAAAAAAAAAAAATCTTTGTATTGCAGGCCGAACACAAGTTCCAGGTCGCGCGTGCAACTCTGGTGCTGCAGCAGGGCCGAAGATCCCAACCTCGGTGCCTATGCCAAGCTCGGATTCCGACGTCAAGCTACCGATTGGCCGACAGCCGCCAACGATAGGAGGTCGTCATCTCGACCATCGACGTACAAAGTTTGGGGCCCTTTCGAGCTCACGGTGACTATACAATCTATTTACGTCATTAATGGGTGTAGTCTTCTCATAAAATTATTGGTCGAAAGCCAGATGACGAAAGGAGATCGTTAGTGAATTATCCCAATGTGCTGCATCGTGTGAAGGGCTACACAATCTAGCACAAAAAAAAAATATCATCGTCGGCATGGCCCGACAACAACTGCACGCTACAACCTGCAGAAGGTACAGGCCTGAGGACCTGACATTGGGCTCGGCCTCATTGTAGTCACTATGCATACTGATCAGTATGTCCACTACACAGCCCGAACCCAACATTGATACATGCATCTCGAATATGATTGTTGATTTTGAAGGTTTTTAGTGCACCGGTTATTTGATCTGCCACCATCTTGTGGATACCTGTAACTTTCTGATTCTACTTCATATGAGGAGACTAAACCAAAATTGGTTTGGATTTTCACTTTCCTCTACGAATAGCATTCTTCGATCCGCCAATCGAGGTACCAAAATTCGTCCTCTGCCAGAGCTTTAACGAAATTGGAGTAGTTTTGTTACTGATGTTGGCAGCATTTTGAGGTAAGCCACGTGTTGGGCGATGTTCGTGGACCATCTACGATTTGGATTTTATTTAGTTTCAAAATCCCACATTTGGAGTGGGAAAGGTTTTTTCGCCTGTAAAAACATTCTTTCATCGATAGAAAAAGTAGCCCGCTCTCTTTGGCTGCATGCGCACTGATGTAACTCACCATGGGCACATCACACTACTATTCACAATGCATTGTTTAAGGATATTCCACATGCTCCTTATGAAGTTGGATGGTCAACTCTTATTGACCACATAAAACAAAATTTTTGGTTTTAAAAAAAAATAATAATAATAATTTAATTTAATTTTAACTTTGACCATAAAGGGGATCATTTTCTTAAAAATTTTGCAACAAAAGAGGAAATTATTTAAGTGCTAGTTTTATTTTTGCCCTTCAAATTTTGTCAAATTTCATTCAATTATTTTGATTTTTGCAATTATTTGGGCAAAATTAGCACTCTTGTTGTAAATCCCTTTTTGATAAATTTAATTAAATTTTAACTTTGAGCATAAAGGGGATCATTTTCTTAAAAATTTTGCAACAAAAGAGGAAATTATTTAAGTGCTAGTTTTATTTTTGCCCTTCAAATTTTGTCAAATTCCATTCAATCATTTTGATTTTTGCAATTATTTGGGCAAAATTAGCACTCTTGTTGTAAACCCCTTTTTGATATATTTTTGAAAACCCTCTTTGTAATTCCCTGGCATACACCAGAGGACAAATGGCTCAATATTTGGCACAGCAAATGGCTGCAATCACCGTAGTCATTAGTACATTGGCCGATAAGGTCAATGATATTGCTTCTAAAAGTGGTCCCAGTCAAGCCCCTGACTCTCGTGTGAAAGCAAAATGTGAAGTCAAAATTTATGATGGCTCCTATGATCCTGAGGTTCTAAATAGTTGGATCCTCGACATGGACACGTGGTTTGCCTATAGCAAAATACCACCAGATGAGCAAGTTTCCTTTGCACTCTTAAAACTTTTTGGCATAGCCAAATTTTTTATCATGGACCGCTTCAGTAATCAGAATCCCATTGACCATTGGGATGATTTGGTGAAGACTTTGACGGACACTTTTTATCCATCAAACTATGCAGAAGATCTTGAATTTTGATGGCTTCGATTGAGGCAGGGCTACAACATGAGTGTCCAAAACTACATCGGCCTATTCAACAAATTAAGAATTTTGAATGGTATTCAGACTCTACTGCTAAGTTGATCACCAAATTCAAGAGTGGATTGCAAGAACCACTTTTTAGGGAGTTGAAATATACACCTATCACAAATTTGAATGCCATGTATAATCAAGCACAACTTGCGGAGGAGAAGTTGACTGCCCAATCCGGTGGATCTCGCTCCTCTGATTCCACCAAAGCTTCTAAACAAAAGCAATCTCCATAGCAACAGAAGACTTCTCCCTCTTCTTCCTCTTCTTCTTCTTCCCCTTCTTCTAACACTTCTTCTACTCCTTATTTTGATCCTAAGAAATTATGTGATTATTGTAAGAAGAGAGGCCATAAAGAATCTGAGTGTTTTAGGAAGAAGAAGAATCTTATTGTAGAAGCTCCACCAGAGGAAAAACAAGAAGGGCCTATTGAGGCTACGGGAGAACGTCACCCTTATCTAGAGCTTCGAGGGCTTAACAATCATACCTTGTTGACACACAACATGGTTGAAAGAGGTCGTGACCATTTTTTTGTCACATGTGCTCATTTAAAGCACAATTACTTTGTAGATTGCATAATCGACAATGGCTCCCAAATGAACTTGATTTCTAGAGCCATTGTCGATCAATTGAAGCTTCCTATACAACCCCATCCTCATCCATATCCACTTGCATGGAAGGATGTGGGTACCTCCTCCATGATTACAAAAACATGCACTGTGTCCTTTGCATTTGGGCCATGCTATGTGGATAAAGTCACTTGTGATGTGACTCCAATTGACTGTTGTGATCTCATTCTTGGAAAGCCCTATCAATTTGACAAACGGGCTCAATATGATGCTTATAAAAATACCTATACATTGCATCATGAGAACAAGTAGTTTCTCATTTCTTCCATGAAGCCCACATACAGTTATGCAGGTCCATGCAATACAACATTGGTCTTCCACAAGCCAAAGGACATGCCAGCTCTAGTTGCACACAAGGAGGCTCCTCCTCCTCCTTTTTTAGCACCTCCTCCTATTGCTTCAGTTGATCCTCCTCCTCCTACTTGCTTCTACCATGCACCAGGTTCCTGATTTGAAGTAGACCTTGCAGTCGCCGCCACAGGAGATTCGTCCTCAACCTCATCCATAGGCTTTCACTCCAGTCATGTCTAGACGAGGCCCTCCAGCATCGGCATCACTTGGACTTCTTGACATCATCAGTGCCCCTGCTCATTCAGCATCCGATTTTCCTCTTCTGCTTCGTCTATCTTGGGTTTTTCACCCTCTACCCACTACTATTGTACAAGCATTGGAGTCCAATGCTTCCTTTGTGGGGAGGTATGATGAGGGCATCAAATGAAAGACTAGGGATAGGGTCCTTAGTTAGGCTAGGTCTTAGGGCTTAGTCAATATTTAAATAAAATATTTAATGTAAGTGAGACTTGGTGCTCACATAGTATAGCTTGCCACCTTCTATATTAGGTGAGTTGGATTGATATTAGTCAATCCTTAAATAATTCCTTCATATGCGAGCCGACTTTCTTCATTTGGGATTCCATTGCTCCATCGTAGGACATTAGTTGTAATTTTTGGGCCTATATTATGCCCTTCATTTTTAATTTAATGTCAGGTTGGTTTATACCACAAAAAATTTGGATATGAATTAATTGACCTAACAACAAATGTATTATTTTGTTATCTTGATAGGAGTGCCCTTCCAATAGAAGCCACTTATAACTTTAAAAAAAATCCTCAAAAAATTCATAATTTCTATTCAAGAGAAAAGAGGATTACATAGCATAGATTCCCAAGGCTTACAAAGTAAAGGAACAATGACGCATGTCCGAGCATAAGAGAAAGTGTTTAAACTTTGTCAATCTATATCCGTCAAAAAACCTCAATAATGAAGTACGATACAAAAGTGAGAAAAACAAATAATAGTATCACCCAAATCTTTCAAGGGGGAAAAATATAGCCCCTGAGAAATACATACATATATATGTTCCCAAAAAAATATAAATCCTTCATTAAACCACAACAACAAATAAAGAAAACCAAGAAGAAGCAAAAAATAAATAGTCTCCCAACTCTATCACAGGGCAAGTAAAAGGAAACAACCATCAACAGTTTTTTTTTCTTTTTCTTTTTTTAAGAAAACCCAGGAAAAGTAGAAAAAGTAGAGTCTCCCAACTTTATCACAGGGTAAGTTTAAGGAAAAATCCATCAACAATTTTTTTTTTACGGATCAAAAATTGAGATCTTTACCTCTCGAACAATCAAACTATCATTTATTTCTATTAGCTCTCATGGCCCCTATTCTAGTAGCAATTCTTCTTTTGACATAGCATCTGCAAGAGAATTAAGTTCTCTATAAACATGTTGTAGGTGATGATATTGAAAACACTCACTATAAGATGCCCTTATTCAAAGATATACCTCAAGAGTAAGTTCTCCATTTTGTACAGATTTTCATCCAATTGATGATCACAACTAAATCCCCCATCACTTGTAGCTGGTAAAAATTATGATCAATAGTTGTTTTCAAGAGCAACTTAAAAACCATTATTTTGGTATAATTATTTGTGCCCTCTCCCAAACCTACCTTGAACTTTCTAAAGTGTGAATCATGGAAATAGAGAAAACCTCTGCCCCACACAAAGGTGTAAGACCTTGACAAGCCCTGTCGAAATATCCCCAAAGAAAATATTTATTAATATTGGTATCCATGATCAATATTGTGTATTTAGGAAGGCTCAATTTCAAAAGACCAACCAGCAAAGAACGAATCTGAGTAGCCACTTGAAAATTAGGGGTAAGGGTATTTTGAAAAATATCATGATTCCTAGCTAACCACACTCCCCATGCCACCACGATGGGGAGAGCTCTAAAGGACTTCAAGTCACCCTTGTCAAACCATTTCTTCATACACTCTTCCAATGTGTCCCCTTGCCAAATTCTTGTAATCCTAGTTAACCTCTCTACCTCCATCCACATAGACTTAGTAAAAGTACAACCAACCAATAAATGGTTGATAGTTTCTAGCTCCACCCTACAGAGAGTACACCTCCCAGGGCCTTGAAAACCCCTCTTCATTAAAACATCCCAAGTTAAAGCTCTCTTATTAAGATCTAACCACATAAAAAAAAATTAAAGGTATTCTGACCTTCCATATTGGTTTCCACCACCACGCTTGTTCCCCATGTCTATCATGAATAGTCATAGTTTTATATCCCAACTTTACATTGTAAACACCCTTCATAGGATTTTTTGTCCATACTAGTTCATCCTCCTCATCCAATCTAATTCTAACATGGATGGCCCTGAGTTTCTTCACATAAGTCTACCATAATTATCCATTCCTTCCTCCAAGGCCTAGTTGATGTGCACTCTTCTAGCATTGTTGTCACAAGGAAGTTGAATCATTGTTTACCACCTGAAAGAATTAAAAAAATAATATATTGGAGTGAAAGTAAAATATCTTTGAGAAGTTTGTACTCATTACCATTTCCTACCCAGGTTTCAACCTCAATTCTCACCTTAGCACCATTACCAAAATTCCAATCAAGCCAATTACCAATAAGTTGAAAAGCCTGGACAATCGCTTTTCAAAATATGGACACCTTGCTAATAGACTTGTCAGGTTTCCTTATCCACTCCTCCATTGAAAGTGGTTCTATATATTTGGCCATAATGGTCATCCTCCAAAGACTATCTTTAGTAATAAAGCACCATAAACTTCTAGCAGCCAAGGCTTTTCCAAAAAGGTGTATATTTTTAGATCCCCATCCATTCTCTTCCTTAGGTTTTGCTATAAGTTTCCATTTAGCTAGCACTATACCAGCTTTGTCTCTTTTACAAGTCCATAGGAACTTAAAACATTTTTTCTTGATTTTTTCTTACCCCAATAGGTATAAAAGCCATTCCATACCAATAGATGGGAACAACCTCCAATACAATTTTAACAAGAGTCAATCTTCCCCCAATAGATAGCCACTTGTTGCACCACAAGAAAAAAAATTCAATCTTCACTAACCAATCCCAATCCCTAAAGCCATAGGCATTTTTCTTCAACATGAAACCCAGATATTTCATCCCTACTTATAGCTCTATATTGGAAAATAAAAGTATCCTCTGAAACAATATTTCATCTTCTTCTGCAATGCCAAAATAGGACATGGTACACTTTTCCATATTAACTTCCATATCAGTGGTCATACAGTAGTTCTTTAAAATATCATTGAACTTATTAACTTCCCTAAGTGAACCATCACAAAGTTCTTTAAAATATCATTGAAATTATTAACTTCCCTAAGTGAACCATCACAAAACAACAAAACATCATCCACAAATAAAATATGTGTTAAAGAGAATGATGTACCCACTTTGATCCCTTTTATAGTCCCTATAGATATGGCTTCCCTAATAGCCCTACTCAAACCTTATACAACCAATAGAAACAAAATAGGATATAAAGGACAACCCTGTCTGAGACCATGCTCATAGGAGAAAAAGCTAGACACAGAGCCATTAATCAAGACAACAAAGTTCACTAAAGTCACACATCCCATAATCCAATTTATAGCTTGTATATTAAATCTGATATGGAGAAGCATGATCCTCAAAAACAACTAGCAAACTCTATCATAAGCTTTGGAAAGATCCAATTTTACAACAACAGCCAAGAGCCTCTTCATATTAATAGTGTGCATGTCTTCTTCTGCCGCCTCCATTGCATCATGGATCTGCCTACCATTAAGAAAACCAAATTGCTCTCTAGAGATGAAGTTTAAAAAATTCATTTTAATCTTAGAGAAATGGTTTTGGCAATAATTTTGTAGAGGCAATTGCAAAAAGATATAGGTATGAAATCATCAAAAGAAACAAGATTGTCCTTTGAAATCAAGACAATAAAGGTCGAGTTGATGTCCATGGAGATCTCACCAGTAGCTTTAGTTTCTTCCACCACCCTAAGCAGATCTTCCCCTATCAACTAAAAAAATCCCAAAAATAACTCAACACCCCATCCATCTAGCCCCGAACTATTATCCTTTTGAATGTAGAAATGACTTTTTTTAGTTCATCTTTGGAAATTCCTTCCATAAGCATCTCATTTGTATCGTCATCGACAAAACTAGGAAAGAAAGTGGTAAATTTTATAATCACAGCCAAGTTAAGCCTCTCAGGTTCTTTGAACAAGTTTTAAAGTGCTTAATACCAAGAGTTGCAAGGTCTTTGGAAGTCCTTGCTTTTGACCCATCTAATGAGCACCAGATATGCTCATATTTTTGTATATGTACTAACGGTTTTTGCGCAACAATATATAATGAGTTGTATATTTTTATGAAATATTATGTATGTATTTAATAAAATTATGTGTATTATCTAATCCATGCATGAAGTGTGTTTTGTGTAGTTATTTCTCATATTTTGTCATATTTTGATCAGTCGAGGTCCTACGTGGACCTAGCATGATTCTACCCAATCAGATGAAGGCATATGGAGGTAGGTGCCTTACTGAAGTAGGCATCTTACTCAAGAAAGTGCCTTACTGAAGTAGGTGCCCTACTTAGGTAGACACCTTACTGAAGTAGGCACCTTACTCATGTAGGTGCCTTACTGAAGTAGACGCCTTACTAAAGAAGGTGCCTTACTGAAGTAGGCACCTTCCTCGAGTGGATGCCCAGATCATACGCATTGAAAAAATGGCTAGAGGACTCGTACGACCACCGTTCCACGTCATCAGAGGGAAATCGCTGATGAATGATTTATCCCAGCCAGTGTGGATGGATGCGCAACCACTCTTGAAGCAGAACTGTAACTCACTCGATTGCAAGTAAACGACGAAGATGCTAATCATTGCGCGTTGGCTACAGTAACTAGACTATCCCAGTTTAGACTTTAACCAGGATGCTTGTTGTAACAAAACTGCAATAAGAAGTCCTTTGTGTGGTATACAAACACACAAAATTCTCTATAGCAGGGGAGGAAGCATTCTAGAACATTATTACATGTAATCTTTTTTGCACTGTTAATAAAGCTTGAGCGTTCTTTCATTCACGTGTGGTTTTCATGAATTTTTGAGTGGGATCTGCTAGAGCTCGGGCCCACTCCAAGCCAGTATTCCTCCCCTATATCTTAGTCATTTTTTCATGGATTTAATTTTGTATGCGTAGAATATTTATTCCTAGATTAATTTAATAATTTTAGAAGTGTTCTTTTTATAGTAGGCATACTATTATTTTTAGAGTGGTGTGTTTACGTTCATGCATTTTATTTATGTTTAATTTTTCTTGGTGTGGACGAATCAACCATTATTTAACAAACACCCCCCAATGGTAGATAAATAGATTCATCTCATAAGTGGTGATGTGAGGAGTTTCAATCATGGCACTTCTAAAGTCTACGAGCTCCCCAGTTGACAAATTAAATGCAAGTGTTGTGACAAAAATAGGACAAAATTAACCAGTCATTGGAACCCAACATTTTGGCATCATTTTTTGGGAAGCGTCACTAGTATACTAATTACATTACCCCTCTAAACCTTCTGCTTGACCTTGTATGATTCCCCCAAGAAGAAGAGGATCCAATGGTCATTTGATAAGATAGAACCCATTAGAAAAATTTGAGTCAGTCGATGACCTAGAATTTGAGCTAGATTCTCCCGATTCATCCCCAATAGACCACTGGAGTGAGCATCCTCACTTTGTGCAAAGTGTCTCCTCATCTCATCAACCTAGGAAATAATAGATTATTCTAAACCCATTGTTCAAAAGAACACCCTCGGAGGAAGCCCTACTATGGAAATTCGTAGAGGACCAGACTGTTACACTAGCCAACTTAGAGGCTCTAATATAGAAATTCTTGAGCGATCGAAAGGCCATAGAAGTTGTAAAAGAGACCACATTTCCTAAAAAAATGGCTGAAGAAGTCTCATCTAGATTTAGCTTCCCGATAGAGGAAGGAGTAGGGAAAACCAAAATGAAGAACATATCCCCTACCCATCTCCCCACCTTCCAGGAATATCCAACCAAAGATCCTAACCTGTTTTTGTTTAAGTTTGATGTGTTGTGCAGGTCTGTTTACTACAAGTCAGATGCTCAGAAGCTGAAGCTCTTCCCGTTAACATTGGACGACTCAACTCTACGATGGTTTATCAGGTTGAGAAAAGAACATATTACCACATGGGAAGATATGAGGAAACTCCTTCTAGAGTAGTACTATGACTTCGGTTGAGTGCAATATTCTAGGGAAGAAGCCCTCAGCATGACACAAAAGGGGGACGAGTCCCTAGAAGAATACTAGGAGAGGTTCAACTTCAACCTACAGTGATCTCCTCACACAAAATTGGGAGATAAGTCTCTCAAGAGCATTTTCCTAAGAGGACTCAACAACAAATCATTGGAAGTGCTAAATATGATTTTGGGAGGAGACTTTTACTAGCACGCCATGGAAGATATCTGGAAGTTATGTCAGAATTATTCACAGAGATTCATCACCAATTTTAATAAAATTGATAAACCACTACACAACCTACTGATGAAAGATGTGGAACTCATATGCATGGGGGACTGCAAACGAGTGTTTTAGACGCTAAAGGAAAAGGTGATTTCTGCCCCAGTTTTTGTTAGGAGGGAAAACTCAAGGGGATTAATTATTCATAAAAATGTGTTACATAAATAGGCACAAGGCCTATATGATGAACATGACACTTGTCAATGAAACTGACAAGTGTCAAATCAAGGCATAGTGCACTTTAACTCTAACATTCCCCCTTAAAGTGCACTATCCTAACTAAAGAAAAAAACAAAGCAAGTCAACATTAGGTAACATTCCCCCTTAATGTTGACTTCTCGAAAAACAACCTATCATCCTCCTTATTGCTGATTTGGTCTAGGCTCGTGCTTTGTCTCTTGGCTCTCCAACTATGAATAACGCTAGATCCACTGTGTATACATCTTGGTCTATTGCCTTAGGGTCAACCACTTCAACGGGTCTGTTGCCACTGGGTCAGCCGTCTAAGTGCCTCAGGGTCATCATGGGTGCCTCAGGGTCAGCCACATCTGGGTCGGTTGCCTCTGCAGGTCATCCTCAGAGGATGTTTCCACTCGTAGGTCACTAACTAGATTCACCATGTGGTGAACTCAATCTAGAAGGTGTCGGTCTCTGCCGAAAATGCACCTAATGAAAGGAAAAACAAGCCATATAAGAGTGTCGGTCTCTGCCGAAAATGCACTCAATACAATAAAATGAGCCATAGATCAAAATAGGAGGAGAGAAGAAGAAAAGAAGAGAATCTTCTGAAGTGTCTTCGTCTGTAGTCTTCAGAAGTAGATCTGGAAAAAAACCTCGGATAGAGTCTAGGGTGTCTATGTCTGTAGTCCCTAGTATACGTGTCCTTATGGTGACCATGTCATCCCATCGAAATGCATGGGTAACCAGCCGCTACATTCGTCAAGTGTATAGAAAAAATCACTAGGTACAAGGATCACATATGAAATTACCTTGGGAGTGTCGGGTACAACCGAAAGTGCACTCCAAGGTAGAAAAATTTCAAGGCTAAAAAACTTAATGGAAACAGCCTCAAAATTACAATTTGACACCACCATTGTGTCCGTCATGGAAAAACATTTCCAACGACTATAAATACCCCTATATTCCACCATCAAAGGGGCCTTCATCATGTGGAAAAAACATCATGTCTCTAAGGCAGCAAAATAAACAACCTCGCTCAATGGCGGCATCGCTCTCAAGCGGAATAAAAAACAGTCTCAATTTCCCTCACAGGGGAATTACAGGGGCCATGTGGGCCATCATCTAAAAAATGCAATAAAGGGACCATGTGTCCCTTCCACTTCCACTCTTCTTGTGGAAAAATACAAAAAAGTGGCCTGAGGCCATACTGTCCACTTAGAATAATGTCAAGTCCCCATTAAATAAAGTGACCCCATCCACCTTACTTAAATATGTCCCTCATTTTTAAATAAATTTCCCTTACATTAAAGTGCCTGTTCACTTTATAAATAATACCTCCCCTATATGACATTTGAAAATATATGGACCCATTTAAACGTTTGAATAATTGTCACATGCTAGAGGGGTGGGAAACGATTGGCACGTGGAAATCCCAACTCCATGTTCACGCGTAGCCCGAACTCCCACGCGGCTCTCTTCCAGGAACCACATCGCCAGCTGTGCCAAATCCTCCGTTTCATCGGGAAGCTCTTCATCATCTCTCTCGGTGCACTGCAAGAGCACTTCATCGATCTCAGAGAACTCATCAACTTCAGCCTCCACGTCCTCCAAAGACTCCGTGTCATTTTCCATCTCCAGAAATGGTGCTCCAAAACAATGGCAAACGGAAAAAAATGCAGGCAGCCACAGCAGTTGTACCCCATGCAAGCACGAAATCAAAGTACCAAAATAACTGGCCATCATCCTGCCCCTCCGTCACCGCTTCGATTGCCGACCACATGGTGAATCTAGTTAGTGACCTACGAGTGGCAACATCCTCTAAGGATGACCTACAGAGGCAATAGACCCAGATGTGGCTGACCCTGAGGCACCCATGATGACCCTGAGGCACTTAGACGGCTGACCCAGTGGCAACAGACCCGTTGAAGTGGTTGACCCTAAGGCAATAGACCAAGATGTATACACAATGGATCTAGCATTATTCATAGTTGGAGAGCCAAGAGCACAAAGCACGAGCCTAGACCAAATCAGCAATAAGGAGGATGATAGGTTGTTTTTCGAGAAGTCAACATTAAGGGGGAATTTTACCTAATGTTGACTTGCTTTGTTTTTTTCTTTAGTTAGGATAGTGCACTTTAAGGGGGAATGTTAGAGTTAAAGTGCACTATGCCTTCAATTTGACACTTGTCAGTTTCATTGACAAGTGTCATGTTCATCATATAGGCCTTGTGCCTATTTATGTAACACATTTTTATGAATAATTATAATCCCCTTGAGTTTTCCCTCCTAACAAAAACTGGGGCAGAAATCACCTTTTCCTTTAGCGTGTAAAACACTCTTTTGCAAACTGAAGGCAATCATCATCATCAAATGTTAGGAGGGAAAACTCAAGGGGATTATAATTATTCATAAAAATGTGTTACATAAATAGGCACAAGGCCTATATGATGAACATGACACTTGTCAATGAAACTGACAAGTGTCAAACTGAAGGCATAGTGCACTTTAACTCTAACAGCTTTTGTAGGGCCCATATTGGGTTGTCCCATTTCACATATATTGTGACACCTTCAATAATGCAATTGGAGTGGTCCTCGGGCAGAAGGATGGTGAAGAATTCTACACCATTTATTATGTCAGCAAGAATTTAGCAGGGGCTGAGCTCAATTACACAGTAACAGAGAAATAATTCCTTACAGCCGTACATGCCATCAATGAATTTTTCCACTACATCATGGGATACAAGGTTTTCGTTCACACAGACCATGCAACCATCAAATACCTAATGAGTAAACCAACGATCAATGGCAGGATAATAATATGGATCTTGATGTTATAGGAATTTGACATCATGTTGGTCACGAATCTGCCTAGTCATATAAAATGCACCATAGACCCGGCCAACATTGAAATGCCGAGAGAAAGAGAAGTCTCCCGGGCCAATCTCCAGAGAGGGCTGGCTCCCAAATTAATCTAAACTGATTCAAGTTTCAGGGTTAGAAATAATAGAAAGAGATGGAAATATGGCCAAAGCCAATAGTTGATAGGGAGAACAACCTCAGATAGCAAATAACCTCAAACTAAATCCCTAAGATAAGCAACAACTAATTCTTAGAATGCACATACAAAAATTGGATCAAACATTGACCATAAGTTTGCCTTCAATTATACTTCAAATGTTCAAATGAAAACATAGCCAAATTCAGAATAGCAGAATTCAACTAAAACTTTAGCACTTGACAAAACATAAGTGAATTACATAGAAAGCATCACATGAACATCAATTTGGATCACCAACTCAAAAGACTCTAAGAACAGAGCAAAATGCATTTAGGATTTTTGCTTCAATTTTTGCAAAAAGGTCCTCTCCTTTTTCTTGAGATGTACATTAGTATTTATAGAGGTCTTCCCTCTTTATTTGGCATCATAGCATTTAAAACATAAAACATATTTTGAAGAGGAGATCCACAAAATATGCACTTGAAAAGAGAGACAATCCCCCTAAATCTACCTCGGAGAAATCATATTCCCTGCTTTTATGGATCAAGTTTGAAAATCGAACGAAAACAAGGGACCATATTTCTCCATTAAATGACTGTTCTCGGGGTATGCTTGAAGTGTTAGGAGATCATGAACAAGAGCTTTTAATATTTGAGGCATTTTTAATTTTGGTGGCTTTGAAAACTACATGATTTAACACGTTCTCCCATCTTGCGCACATAAGTAAATAGTGAAACATTTAATTTTGGAGCCTCTTTGACCTCGATCTCAAAATAAGTTGGAGAGCTTTTAAAACATTACTTTGTTGAATCCTCATTTTCTCCTTCTCCTTACGTTCTCCTATGCAATATGAAGAAAAATGCGGATAGAACTTTATTGGGCCTTTGTTGTCGCTTCTATCACGAAAATGCGACATGTCATGAAATCGTGATATTTTTCCCTCGCTGCTTTCTCTTGTTGCTACTAGTCGCAAAAATGTGACATGTCGCGAAATCGTGACATTCCATACTTGGCGCTGTCCTTTCCGCTTTCTCATCGTGAAAATGAGACAAGTCGTGAAATTGCGACATGTTTCAAAATTGCGACAATTTTCTCCCGCCTTGGACATTTTTGCTTTCGCCCCGTGAAAAATGTGACATGTCACGAAATTGCGACATGTCGCGAAATCGCGACATTTTTCTCCTGGCATGTACTTTTCTGCTTTCTCCCCATGAAAATGTGACAAGTCACAAAATCGTGACATGTCGCGAAAGCGTGACATTTTGCTTCCGCCTTGTCCTTCATTGCCGCATTCGTTGCAAAAATTTGACGTGTCATGAAATTGTGACATTCCGTACCATTTTGCTCCTTCCTCGCTTTTCGGCCACGAAAACGTGACATGTCACGATATCGCAAAAATTTTCCTTGGCACTCCCCTTTGCTGCTGTATTGTGCAAAATCGCGACATCCGCCTATCACTTTGCTTTCTTGCCACCGTCTGCCACGAAAATGTGACAGATCATGAAAATGCGACATGTCATGATGTCGTGACAACTTTGCCTTTACTGCTTCCTTTGCTGCTTTCTAGCACGAAAACGTGACAAGTCGCAAAAATGTGACATGTCACGATATCGCAACATTTTTGGTGCTTTGCTTTTTTCTGCATCGGACGCCATGAAACCACAACAGGTCGTGAAAATACGACATGTCGCGATATCGTGACATTTTTAACTTACTTTGCTTTGGCAAAAAACTTGTAGAGATTTTTATTTTTTACTTATTATCCCTTTCGAGGTGCTTGGAGGGAAAAACAGAGGAGTGAGTATCTCTACAATTTGTGCATTATTTTGCATGAACAACAACAAAAAAATGTGGCAAAAATGCCAACATTCTTAGCGGCTCTCGGGGTATACAGTTCTGCTGTATGCACGAACCCCAGGATTCTATTCATTGGGCAACAGAGATAAGAAGATGGAGGAGTGAAAGAAGTGAGAGCTGGTTGATGTTGGAAGTTTTTGCAGGCTGCTGCAACAAGCTCTTGTTGGCGCTCGACACTTAAAATAGGACCTTCAGCAAAAATTTGTGGAATAGCAGAACTTCCCTTATTCCTTTAACTACTGCATTTTGCCTAGCTCATTTGAGCTGGGTAATCACCAGGTGCTGTGAAAGGATCTCCATGGCAGTGGTGAGAAGAACCTGGGTTGCAAAAATGGGAATGAATGGGGTGATGATCGGAAGATGTGCAGGCTGTGGAACGGGAATGGTGGAAGATGGAGGAGTAGAAATGGTAGATACAACAACTACAGAGAGCGCTACTGTGCTACCAGCTGCTGGGATTCCATGAAAATAGATAATTAAATGGAAGTAGATGGGATGAATAAAGCGATAGGAACTGTGGAGAAGTGCTCAAAAGACAAAGGATTGGAAGAAAGGGGAAGTGAAGAAACGGGAACATCAGAGAGGGGAGTAGAAACAACAGTAGTGGCTTGATTATGTACAGTGGAAGGAGGAGTAGGAGAGGAAGGGAATGAAAATAAGGAAGTGGAAGAAAGAAGTAGATGGAAGCCACTACCTGCTAGGAAGGAAAAGAAAAAAAGAGAAATAGACATACCTGCGGGCTTGTGTGCAAAAGGAGCCGAAGTTGACGAATTTTTTTTTCTTTTTCCTTTTTTTTTTTTTTTTTTTTTAAATTTATGTACAAGGTAACACTGTGTTTCACATCATGAAATGTAGGCTTTCAAATGAAAGTCGTTCACTGAGATAGGAAGTGAATTACCTTCCAAGTCCTCAGATAAAATGAATTTGTTGCACCTGTACTGGCAATCTGGAATGGACCTTCCCACAAAGAGTCAAATTTCTTGTCCATCCCTAGCTTGGCCTTCTTTTCATTCCACTTTAAGACTAAATCACCCACTTTGAATGTGCGGTCAGTAGAACCTTTGTGAAACCATTTTGAAACCGCCTATGAATGCTTAGAAAACTCATCATAGGCCAAAGAACGTTGCTCTTCCAACTGCAACAACTGAGCCAATCATATGTTCATAGGATCCATATTTTCTTCATCATCCGAGAATTCCTTCAATTACTGCAAGGCAGGAAGTTCTAAATGAATAGGCAATCTTACCTCTTTCCCATATACCAGGGCGTATGGTGAAGTCTTGATAGACTTCTTGATCAAAATTCTATCTGCCCATAAGGCCTGATTTAGCAAAAGGTGCCAAGATCTCTTATTATCCCCCAAGGATCTCTTTAAAATCCGTAGCAAGTTCTTATTTGTAGATTCTGCTAAGCCATTCTCCTAAGGGTAATAATTAGAAGATGTCTTCAGAAAAATACCATACTTGTTTGCAAATTCTCCTAGCTTGGCTCCAATGAATGGAGTTCTGTTGTCTATGATAATGGTTTCAGGAATGCCAAAACGTGTGATCAGTCCTTCAATGAAAGTGATTATCGCATCCTGATTTGCAGCCTTTGTTGGAATGGCCTCAGACCATCTTGTAAAATAATAAGTAGCTATCAAGATGTACTTGTGTTCGGTTGAAGAGTTTGGATCAATGATCCTAATAAAGTCCAGCCCCCACTACTAAAAAGGTGCTTCTACTTGAATTGGATGTAGGGGAAATGGTGCATTTCTGATTTGTCTCGTATACCTTTGGCATTTGTCGCAAGCTTGAGCAATCTTGAAAGTATCCGTGAACAAATTTGGCCAATAGTAACCAGCCTTAATAATCTTTAAGGCCATAGGCCTACCAGCGTAATGTCCTCCCGACATGCCAGAATGAAACTCCTCTAGGAATCTAACTTCTTGGGTTCCTTAACGCACCTTAGGAGAACCCCATCAATGTTTTTGAAGAACAATACCTCAAGCAACAATACATACCTAAGAGCTTGTAGGCGAAACCTTCTCTGTTGCGAAGCATTTAATTGTGGGGGGCAACTACCCATTGAAAAATAATCAACAAGGTCGTCTTCCCAATCTTGGCCTTGTGCAAATATGTTCACTAGTCAGTAGGGTTGTTCACTTGATGATCAACTATCTCAGAGGCTGCAATTTTTGCTAATTGCTGACATAAGGCATTACCCCGCACCAACTTGGTTGGATGGATATCAACATCAAAATCTTGGATTTTGGTGACCCAAGCATACTTATCGCCCATCTCACCCTGAATGATGAAGTTCCTTACATCGGGGTGGATGACGTAGACGATCGTCTTGGTCTGAGATACAAAGTTCTTGAACTTTTTGAGAGACTTCATGATATCATAGACCTACTTCTCAATGAAATTGTATCTCTCCTCATGGGGTAAGATAACCTGGCTAAGGAAATCAATGGGTATTTCATCCCCATCGTCTCATTTTTGTGTAAGCACTGCAGCATAGCTTTCATCCTCTCCAACTGCATACAGAATGAAGTCCTTAGAATAATCCAAATTGATCAACACAGGGGCTTGTGCAATTCTATCTTTAATATCCTAAAATGCGTCCTTCCTCTGAGTTGTCCACTTGAACTCCACATATTTCTTTAATAGCTCAGTCATGGGCTTGACTACTCGGGCAAAGTCATAAATAAATTTTCTGACAAAATTGATTTTCTCGAAGAAAGATTACAACTCTTTCTTATTGGCAGGGAGCGATAGTTTCTTCAAAGCTTCAGCTCTCGATGGATCAATTGCCAAACCGTTATCTAAGATGACATGTCCCAAGAGCTTACCTTCCTTTACTACAAAAATGGACTTCTTTGGGTTGATGGAAATGCCAAACTCTCGACATTTCTCAAATATCTGCCTCAAATGAGAATAGTGTTCTTCTTGTTTGTGCAAAAAGACAGTCATATCATCGAGATAGATGACAATGATATTATTTAAAAGCTCCCCAAATGTGATTTCCATGGCCCTTTGAAACATAGCCCCATCATTGGACAATCCGAAGGGCATGCGCTGATAGGCAAAGGTACCCCACTTGGTTGTGAACACGGTTTTGTGCCTATCCTCATACCTGAACCAAATTTGATTGTATCCAAAGAATCCATCTAGCAATGAAAAGCGTTGAGCCCCAGCAACAATGTGAAGGATCTAATCAATGCGAGGCAATGGGTAGTGATCCTTCAAGGATGCTCGGTTTAATTTTCAAAAATCCACACACAGCCATATATCTCTGTTTTTCTTACGGACCGAAACCAAATTAGCAACCCAAGTCGGGTGCTTAATCAGATATATAATCTTGGCCTGCAACATCTTTGCAAGTTTGGCCTTCATGAGAGCTTCAATATTTAGGTTCACCAGTCTCTGCTTATGCCTGAAGGATTTGACTCCTTCTTCCAGCTTGATAGTGTGTTGAATGATCTCTTTATCATATCCCCTCAGATCCTCGTAGCTCTAGGCCATGATGTCAGAAAACTCTTGACACAATTGTTTGATCTCTTGCAATTCAATGGGAGTAGAATCAGTCCCAATTTTGATGACCTTATCATCCTCCAACTGGAGCTCCATGTATTCTTTCTCGTCGACCTCAATCCGATGCTTCTTGGACTGATCATTCTGATCAAACAATCTTTCTAGAGTAATGAGGCCTTTAGGAATGTTGTTATTCTGCAACTGAATCAGGCCTTCAGTTTCTTCATGCTCCAAGGTCCTTCCCTTGATGGTGGCAGCTTCTTGAACCAAAAAGTTAACAATTTTCTCATCGCTATCGAAGACTTGCCAAAAGGTGTCCTTTTCTGGGGACAGAGGGCCTATACACCATTATCATTGTTTTTTGCCTTCTCACCACCTACTCGATTGGTGAAAAATTTACTTCCAAGGAAGCCAACAGGTCAGCATGTCTATTTTGTTCTCATGGAATGAAATGCATGTTGAGAGCAGAGAACGATTCGAACAGGTCCCAGACCTTGTTGCGATAGTTCTTGAGATAGTGGTGCTTGGATACACACTTATTGATCACCTGATTGACAATCATCTTGGAGTCACCAAATATTTGCAACTGTTGCGCTCCAAGTTTCTCAGCCTTCTTGAGGCCTAGGCATAAAGCCTCATATTTTGTCGCATTATTTGTGCAGCTCTAGATCAAACGATATGAATAGTATCGTTGAATCCCAGAAGGTAATACTAGAACAATCCTAGCTCCAACGCCATTTCTACATCATGCTCCATCGAAATAGAGCTTTCAGAGCTGGTCTTGATTTTCATCATTCTTTTCTTGAGCCTTTTCAGGCTTAAAATTTGAATAACACCCCAATTCAGTTTCCATCATGGCGTTGAAATTGGCCATGGAAAATTCATTTTCTGGGTGGAGCTCTTCCAAAGCTTCTTCCATTAAGTCAAGCTCACCAAATTCTTTAGACATCATGTGCACCGAATTTGCTAACCTATCCATTTCATCTATTCTCTCCACATGAAATGTGGAAGGCTTCTCATTGAAAATTTTCACCTTTTTACCTTTATGGATCACCTCCAAATGAGTAAAATCCAAAGAAAGGTAACCCCCGAGTTTAGTCATGAACTCTCGGGAGAGACACATACCAAAACATGGCTCCAAGTCCACTACTATGATATCCTGGATCACAGTAATGTGAGGCATGGCATGCAGGGAGATAGGAACATCCTTAATTACGCCCATCGTCTTTACTGAGGTACCATCTAGCTGCAAAACTCCCGTGCTAGTCCTTGTATATTCCATGCCTATGACATCACATACTGCCTTAGGCATGATAATAGTAGCTTCTCCTAAGTCAATGAGGCAATTATGCACCACATGTCCCTCCATTCTCAATGAAATATAAAAAGGTGGTGGTCTATTTTTTTTTATGACTAAAGAGGTCAGAGTTTGGGCCAAGTTTGGGCAAACCTAACATTGAAATCCACTATCTCCTCTTGAGGATGCCTCTTGATATTAGTAAATTGATGCAATAAATAAAATGGGTTTGCTTGCTCATTGAACCCTTTAATCAGCATCTCTGCTAATTTATCCCATGAATTTATGAAGTTGGGATACAAGGATCTATACCAGCTCAATAACTTACCGTGGAGTGACAGCACGAGCAATTTTATCATGACATATTTGTATGTGATATTATGAATTGTAGCCAAGGATGCCACATTTGAGACATGCTCATACATGGTCTTTCCAGTCCCATCGTATGTAGGCAAAGCCTTTAATGTTGTAGCAGGAACTGGATTTTGAAAAGGCAGGCCCAACGCTCCCGAATGGTTCCAAGCAGTAAATTGACATGGAGGAGGTTGTTGACCAGCCATTTGCACTGCTATATTTGGATGCACTAGCAAGCTCATAGCAGTATTGGGAGGAGTCGGAGATGGCACAAACTGACCCACCGCCTGCGAAGAGATAGCAAATGACGGGTTCATAGGACTTACCAATCTTGAGCACTCCCTCCAGTTTTGAACATCGATCTCGAAGAATTTGACTAGATATTTTGATTCTTTGGCTCTTGATCTCGTGATCATGAAGCAAAGATTTTCACCAGCTTCATGATTGGAGATTTCTAGGTACTATACAGTCGCCCCCAGCAGAGTCACCATATGAACTTACAATCTCCGCTTTGAGGTCAAGACAGTTCATCAAAATCTTGATTCCTCCGGGTGTCAAAATATGGGACTTGTGAGTCCCACTGGGCATGCCAAAAACTATTGGTCATGAATCCTCCTAGTCATATAAAATATGCCCTAGACTCGACCAACATTGAAATGCCGAGAGAAAGAGAAGTCTCCCGGGCCAATCTCCAGAGAGGGTTGGCTCCCAAACTAATCTAAACTGATTTCAAGGTTCAGGGTTAGAAATAACAGAAAGAGATGGAAATATGGTTGAAGCCGACAGTTGATAAGGAGAACAACCTCAGATAGCAAATAACCTCAAACTAAATCCCTACGATAAGCAGCAACTGATTCTTAGAATGCACATACATAAATTGGATCAAACATTGACCATAAGTTTGCCTTCAATTATACTTCAAATGTTCAAATGAAAACACAGCCAAATTTAGAACAACAGAATTCAACTAAAACTTTAGCACTTGACAAAACAGAAGTGAATTACATAGAAAGCATCACATGAACATCAGTTTGGATCACCAACTCAAAAGACTCTAAGAACAGAGCAAAATGCATTTAGGATTTCTACTTCAATTTTTGCAAAAAGGTCCTCTCCTTTTTCTTGAGATGTACATTAGTATTTATAGAGGTCTTCCCTCTTTCTTTGGCATCACAAAATTTAAAACATAAAACAGATTTTAAGAGGAGATCCACAAAATATGCACTTGAAAAGAGAGACAATCCCCCTAAATTTGCCTCGGAGAAATCACATTCCCTGCTTTTATGGATCAAGATTGAAAATCGAACGAAAACAAGGGACCAGATTTCTCCATTAAATGACTATTCTCGGGGTATGCTTGAAGTTTTAGGAGATCACGAACAAGAGATTTTAATACCGGAGGCATATTTAATTTTGGTGGCTTCGAAAACTGCATGATTTAACACGTTCTTCCATCTTGCGCACATAAATAAATAACAAAACATTTAATTTTGGAGCCTCTTTGACCTCGATCTCAAAATTAGTTGGAGAGCTTTTAAAACATTACTTTGCGTGATCATCATCTTCTCCTTCTCCTTACGTTCTCCTATGTACTATGAAGAAAAATGTAGATAGAAATTTATTGGGCCTTTGTTGTCGCTTCTATCGCGAAAATGTGACATGTCACGAAATCGTGACATTTTTCCCTCGCTGCTTTCTCCTGTTGCTACTAGTCGCAAAAAATGTGACATGTGAAATCACGATATTTCGTACTTGGCATTGTCATTTTTGCTTTCTCACCACAAAAATGAGACAAGTGAAATCGTGACATGTCACGAAATCGTGACATTTTGCTTTCGCCTTGTCCTTCACTGTCGCCTCCATTGCGAAAATTCGACGTGTCGCAAAATTGCGACATTTCATACCATTTTGCTCCTTCCTCGCTTTTTGACCATGAAAACGTGACATGTCGCGATATCGTGACATTTTTCCTTGGCGCTCCCCTTTGCTGCTGTATTGCATGAAATCGCGACATCCGCCTATCACTTTGCTTTCTTGCCACCGTCTGCCACGAAAATGCGACAGATCGTGAAAATGCGACATGTCACGATGTCGCGACAACTTTGCCTTTACTGCTTCCTTTGTTGCTTTCTAGCGCGAAAATGTGACAGGTCACGAAAATGCGACATGTCACGATATCGTGACATTTTTTGTGCTTTGCTTTTTTCTACATCGGACGCCGCAAAACCGCAACAGGTCACGAAAATGTGACATGTCGCGATATCGGGACATTTTTAACTTACTTTGCTTTGGCACAAAACTTGTATAGATTTTTTTTTTTACTTATTATCCCTTTCGAGGTGCTTGGAGGGACAAACAGAGGAGTGAGTATCTCTACAATTTGTGCATTATTTTGCATGAACAACAACAAAAAAATGTGGCAAAAATGCCAACACATCACCATAGTCAACAAGCCCAAGAAGGATAACGTAGTCATGGAATTTCTATCCAAACTAATCCCAGTAGATAATGCAGTCGTGAATAGACATCGTGGTACGTGAACATCACCAATTATCTAGCCACCGATAGAACATCCCCCACCCTTTTGTATAGAGAGAAGCAAGTGGTGATTGAAAAGAGTGATTCCTTTCAAAGGATTGACGGCCTCCTATTCAAAATAGAGTCTGATGAAATCATAAGGAGGTGTGTAGTGGAGCATGAGTTTCTAGATATACTCAAAGCCTATCACAACTAGCCATGTAGAGGATATTTCTTGAGAAGAAGGACTGTATATAAGGTATTGCAAACTGGGTAATTCTGGCCCACTCTGTTTAAATACGTAGCCGCATATGCTATCAAGTGTGAAGAATGCCAAATAATGGGCAGGCCAACCCACAAGGATGAAATGCCCCTTCAACCTCATGTACATATCAAGCCCTTTGACAAATGGGGCATGGATTTTGTAGGACCCATCAACCCACCTTCAACTAGAAGGAGATATATTTTAGTCTGCACAGACAACATTACCAAATGGATCGAAGTCCAGACATTGAGAGATTCCAAGGAGGGGATGGTAGCCGAATTCCTATTTACCCATATTTTCACAATGTTTGGAGTGCCCAGGGAAATTACAATAGATCAAGGATCCCAATTCACTTCTAGGTTGATCGAGTAATTTATGGAACAGTACAGGGTACGGAACAATAGAACCACCCCCTACCATCCACAAGTGAATGGGTAGGTGGAGGTAACCAATAGGGAGATAGAGAACATCCTAATAAAAATCGTGCAACAACATAAGAAGGATTGGGCTTCTAGATTATCAGAGGGCAGTATGGGCATATAATACAACGTGGAAATCAACCATCGACTTCACACCCTTCCATCTGGTATACGGGAAGGATGTAATGATGCCCATTGAATTTGAGGTGAAGACACTTAGAACGACGGTAGAACTAGACCTGAGCTTGGACGAAGCATAGAAGGAATGAATTTGGTAGTTGAACCAGCTAGACAAATTTTAAATGGATGCCTTATAGAGAACCAAAATTGTGCAGAAGCAAAGGAAGCAATGGCATGACCGTCACATTAAAACAAAGTAATTCAAAGGAGACTATGTACTATTGTATGATTCCATATTCCAAGAACAGAAGGGGAAAATGATGTAAAAATGGATGGGATCATAGAGGTGGTAGAGATGATTAGAAACAGTGTTGTGTACGAGTCAAGACAATGGATGGCAACAACACCATTTTAACAGCAAATGGCCATCGATTGTGCCCATATCATAGGTCTGAAAGCATGCTGGTGGAGTCTAGAACATGCATGGGGGAGACCCCATGCAAGTAAAATTTTTGCCAAAATTCTCAACAACAGGGTGGATGCAGAGGTGTCCACCAAGAAAAATTAGTATAGTTTCCTATTTTTTAGCTTACGATGTGTTTTTCAAGGACAACACCCTCATGCAAGTTGCAAGCATCCTGAAAGCCAGAGAGCCTAATAGGCATGGATTACGTTTAACTGCATTTTTATTTTTATTTTTATTTTTATTTTCATTTTCTTTTTGCAGGGGAATGGATTAATTACTTGAACAATAGGTATATTTGGGAACAAGGCCTAGACTGGCTCAACATCCATAAACCTACGCAATATGAGGATAGTGCAGATCTAAGCACAGGGTGGGTACCGATTAACCTCTAAGGAAAAATTATGCACCCCCGTTCCTAGACTAAGCAAACGTCGATGTTGTACAAGGAGAATTTTAGGAGGCTTGATCAACCTGACATCAGCAGACACGTTGACCACTAATTTTTCAACGATGGAGGAACAAACGACTCTGGAAGGGAGGCGCCTTACTCTGGCACCTTACTCTGGAGGAGCGGTGCCTTGCTCATCCAAAGAGGCACCACCCCGAAATATTCATCATGGTCAAGTGGCACACTATTCAAGTAGGCGCCTTACTCAGGTAGGTGCCTTACTCAAGTAGGTGCCTTACTGAAATAGGTGCCTTACTCAGGTAGGCGCCTTACTAAAGTAGGCACCTTACTCAGGTAGGCGCCTTACTGAGGAGGGAACCTTACTCAGGAGGAGCGGTGTTTTACTCCACCGAAGAGGTGCTACCCCTGGAGCGATTTATTGTACTTTCAAAAAAAAAAAAAAAATATATATATATATATATATATATATATATATATATATATATATATTTCTAAGAGATGTGTCTTACTTTGGTGCCTTTCTCTGCCAAGGAGGTGCCATCCTAGAATGTTCTTCATAGTCATACGGTGCCTTACTCAAGTAGGCACCTTACTTAGGTAGGCACTTTACTGAAGTAGGTTCCTTACTGAGGAAGGCGCCTTACTCTAGTACCTTACTCTAGAGGAGCGGTGCCTTGCTCAGCCAAAGAGGAACCACCCCAAAATATTCATCATGGTCAAGTGGAACCTTATTCAAGTAGGCGCCTTACTGAAGTAGGCACCTTACTCAGGTAGGTGCCTTACTTAAGTAGGTGCCTTACTGAAATAGGCACCTTACTTAGGTAGGCGCCTTACTCAAGTAGGTGCCTTACTCAGGTAGGTGCCTTACTGAAGTAGGTGCATTACTGAAGTAGGTGCCTTACTGAGAAGGGAACCTTACTCGGGAGGAGCGGTGTTTTACTCCATCGAAGAGGCGCTACCCCTGGAGCGGTTTATCGTACTTCCAAAAAAATATATATATATATATATATATATATATATATATTTCTAAGGGAGGTGCCTTACTTTGGTGCCTTACTCCGGAGGAGCGGTGCCTTACTCTGCCAAGGAGGTGCCACCCTAGAACGTTCTTCATAGTCATGTAGTGCCTTACTCAAGTAGGCACCTTACTCAAGTAGGCACCTTACTCAAGTAGGTGCCTTACTCGAGTATGCACCTTACAGAAGTAGGTGCCTTACTGAGGAAGGTGCCTTACTTTGGAACCTTACTCAAGTAGGTGCCTCGATCGACTCAAAAACACATGTGCAAACTTGGTAGTATGTGGAGAAGTCGAAGCCAATGCCATCATCTCACGTGATGGAAATCCGGAAGCGTTTGAAAATATTTTGAAATCATTGGACGAGATCACTCCACGTCCCAAGTCCAATCGTCAAGGAGATATGCATTCCAACCTTAACCAATATGAGCCACTGTGTTTTTAGCACAGGACCTCGGGAAAACTAGGAATGAAGTACCTAAGGCGACGTAATCAGCACATGGGAAATATATCATCGAGTACCAATTCAACATACTCCGTGTAGCATAAAATGACCAATCAGGTATGCGCATGATTGACTTTAGATATATATGTAATTTTTCATATAATGTGCTTCTCTAAAAATATTACCAATGCAAGAATTGAATTCACCCTCATGCCTAATACGTCGTGTTGGACGATTAATTCGGGTGGCATACCCTGCCAACCCCAATGTGGAAACAATTTCCAGATTCATGCACCTAAGTATATAAAAATATGCCTTACTGAGGGCAAGGCATCAAACCAGTTGAAACCAGTAGGTAATTCACCATGGGTGGATGATCGAATAATCATGCGCTCAAAAATAATGAGCCCAGCAGCACTGAGGGGATCAAGGGAGACGTTGCACGCTGGTTCGAAGCATCCAAGTGGATGAATTATTGTCACCTAATCAGCCAAGACCAAGATGTAGAGGTAGTAAAGGAGTTAGTTGCCTCTATAAATAGAGGAGTCACCCATATGCGAGGACTAGAAATTCTAGTCACGCCAGAGCACATTTCTCAAGTCATTGGCCTCCCCTTACTGTGGAATGCACATATAAGGATGGCATGGTGAAGAAGTGCATAGAAGTTTTGCTTGGATGAGGGAGCATCTCATGTGACCCACATGGGCTCCCAAAGCAGAGGCTTTCGATGCACTTGAGGAAGCTCTTTGAGCAGGTGGCGAGATACTTCACATGCATCGGGAAGTATTCACACCTTCATGCAAACCATATGCAGTTCTTGAGCCATCTGGTGCATGGGCAAAAACATAATGTCTCGTTCTACATGGCAAATGCCCTACAGGATGAGGTGTCACAATATCAAAGAGGGGCGCATTCTACCCTAGCCCACCATGGGCTAATTATAGCCTTGGTACACCATGCAAAGGAGCATAGGGGAAGTTCATCGGTGACTAAGGCCGAACACTCTCATGCACGAGAGTAGGTGGCAACCGAACCAGAACAAGAGGCCTAATTAATAGGAATGACCAAAGAAGTTAGGGTTAGACCTTTCGACGTAGAGTTTTCTTAGGCATAGGAGCAGGTGGCAATGGAGGCAGAGGACGATGTCAAATTGGGGGGAATGTTCAAAGAGGAACGTCCCCAATTCTCACCAGATGTTGAGGAGGAAAGACATATCTCTCTGCCTAATTATACAGAAGAAAGGTCAGGATATTCCAGCCTCGAACCCTCCATATGATGGACAGAGCATATGCGCAGTCGAAGATGACTGTGATGCCTAATCCTCTTTAGTGAGAAAGAGGAGGACGATGTAGAACTTGACTTCGTAGCCCAAACCCTATAGAATTTGGCTGCTTGAAGGCTGTAAGACCTGTAGCCCTCAGCAAGCCAGCCACAATAGTTTGAAGTATCGATGGAAAAGGACCAAGCTAATAATAGTGAGAAATCCATGACATGGGCAATATTCAAATAATATAAGGACATGACTGCACAAAAAATTTAGAGGTAGGAGGCCGCCATCGCCCAATTCTAGAAATTGATCCAACAGCTCAGGGTAGAGAACCAATAGCTGCAAGTAAGGGTGATCGATAGGCAGGATGCCTCTACCCAAACTGATTGGGCAATTGAGGTGCCCATGAACTCTCCAACCTCATCAAAGAGAGTAGTCCCATCAGGAGTAGTCAGGTCAGATGCCCACAATGAGGAATTGGAGGTGGGAGAAGTATCATGTGCCTCTAACAAAGGAATTCTAGAAGAACAGGGGAATTCTATTTTTCAAACAAAAACCCTTGTTATCAATATTGATGATGATGAGCCTTTCGGGCAGATCCAAGGGCAAAACCTTGAACTCGAGGTCCAAAAGGATTCTCTAGAGCACCAGACACCCAAAATTGAGGGGCCACTACAAGAAGAACCATAAGAGCAGGCGTCGAGTGACCAGGGGGCGGGAGAAACAACCATGGGAGGCCTAAGACCAGAAGCGCAGATCCCCAAACCCTCTAATAGGGAGGCAACCTCCATAGGAAAAGAAGACCTCCCCACGCAGGTCACCATAATATTAGAGAGGATGAAAGGGAAGGTGCCTCAAATGACGTATAAGAGGGCCAAAAGAAATGCCAGGGTGATGTTTGTCGAACTAAATCCCCATTCGGATGAGGAATGGGAAGAAGGTGTGTGGGCTTTGGATGTGTAGAAAGCAAAATTCAAATATCTCCGTAAGGATTTTGAGGAGGCAAATGCAGCTAGGAAATCTACCAAAAAGGAATAAAGAGGGCTAGGCATCTATGTGAACCCTACTGATGATGATCAATTTTGGGATATCTATGGTTCGTCGTGGGGTCAGTCCTCTAAGATGAAGAAATGGCTGGCAAGATGGGGATTATATGGATATAAGGCAGAGGCAGTAGTGATTTTAGAAGATAACGTTGGCCTCACCCCTAAAGAACTTTGGTTGTACAAGGCTAGCATGGTTGTACAGAAGAGGGATGACTCTGACATCCTGTTCGGAGAGCTACACCCTCAACATGTTGACCTGTGGCAAGAAGCAGAGGTAGCCTTCTAGAAGGGTGCAACAACTATGATAGCATCCAATACAGGTGTAGTACTAAGTATGATTGGAATGCAAAGCTAGTATAATAGGAAATTGATGCAGAACATATTCCAATCCAGCACAGTCGGTAGCCAGCATAGTCGAATGATAGCACAGCCCAAGGATGCCTCGCAACAAACCAGGGTCCCTCAATAGAAACAGGAATCTCAGGATGGAGAGAAATCCAAGGCCACCAGCAAGAAAAGGAAATGACGAACAGTGGCCTACATAGAGGAGGTTTTTACCAGTTTCATGTGCCATGAGGATGTGGCACATATTAGGCATGGGGGGATGATGAGCACCATATATGCTCATATTTTGTATATGTACTAACGGTTTTTGCATGATAATATATAATGAGTTGTATATTTTTATGAAATATTATGTATGTATTTAATAAAATCGTGTGTATTATCTAATCTATGTGTGAAGTGTGTTTTGTATAGTTATTTCCTATATTTTGTCATATTTTGATCATTCGAGGTCCTACGTGAACCTGGCATGGTTCTACCCAATCAGATGAAGGTATACAGAGGTAGGCGCCTTAATGAAGTAGGTGCCTTACTCAAGTAGGCTTCCTACTGAGGTAGGCGTCTTACTAAACTAGGTGCCTTACTCATGTAGGCGCCTTACTGAAGTAGGTGCCTTACTAAAGAAGGTGCCTTATTGAAGTAGATGCCTTCCTCGAGTGGATGCCCAGATCATGCACGTTGACCAAACGGCTGGAGAAGGACTCGTATGACCATCGTTCCATGTTAGCAGGGGGAAACCGTTGATGAATGAGTTGTTCCATCCAATGTGTATGGACGTGCAACCACTCTTGAAGCAGAACCGTAACTCACCCAATTGCAAGTAAACAATGAAGACACTGATCATCGCACACCGGCTACAGTAACTAGACTATCCCAGTTTAGACTATAACTAGGATGTCTGTTATAACAAAACTGTAATAGGAATTCCTGTGTGTGGTATATAAACACACGAACTTTTTTGTAGCAGGGGGGAAGCATTCTAGAACATTATTGCATGTAATATTTTATTCACTGTTAATAAAGCTTGAGCGTTCTTTCATCTGCATGTGGTTTTCATGAATTTTTGGGTGGGATCTGCTAGAGCTCGGGCCCACTCCAAGCCATTATTCCTCCCCTGTCTCTTAGTCATTTTCTTTCATAGATTTAATTATGTATGCGTAGTATATTCATTCCTATATTAATTTAATCATTTTAGAAGTTGTGTTCTTTTTACATTAGGTGTACTATTATTTTTAGAGTGGTGTATTTACGTTCATGCATTTTATTTATGTTTAAGTTTTCTTTATGTGGACGAATCAACCGTTGTTTCACAAACATACCCCAATGGTAGATAAATGGATTCATCTCAGAAGTGGTGATGTGAGTAGTTTCAGTTGTGGAACTTCTAAAGTCTACGAGCTCCCGGGTTGAGAAATTAAATGTGAGTGCTATGACAAAAATAAGACAAAATTAACCAGTGTTTGGCACCCAACACCATCACCATTAAGCATCTCTCAAATGGTATTGATATTTCTCCTATGATTGGCATAATTGTGAAAGAATTTTGTATTTTCACAGATAGCTCTACTTTTAGGTTTCCATTGTGCCTCCTGTGCTAGCAAAATATTTCTTTTTTTCTTCAAGAAATCTAATGACATTTTTTGACTCCTTTGAAAAACACCGTCATTAACTACCTCATAAAATTCAGCAATCTGCTTTTCTATTGAAGTAAGTTCTTTCAATTTTTGTCTAGAATTGTTGAATGCCCACTTAGAAGTAGCAGTTTTGAATTTTCTCAAGTTGGTAGCAAATTGAAAACATGTGGAGCTTTCCATATTAGCATCAAAAGGACTCCATTATTTTTTTATCAATGCTTGAAACTCCTCATCCTTCAACCATGTTGGATTAAACTTGAAAGGGCTTGAATATTTCCTCTCCTTATTTCCAAATTGAAGAAGTATAAGAAAATGATTTGAGTTACCCCTAGGATCCACACAAAATTTGATTCTCTCTCCATCCACCAGAATGCCACCATATACAAAGAATTTATTCAATATTTTTGCAACATAATCCTCTCCCACCCTATTATTTCTCCAAGTAGGTATAATTTTAGTAGGCCTCACATCAACCAAATCAGCCTCTTTAAATTTATGTGAAAAATATCCCTTTTGTGAATCATATCTAGCTACAATCCCCCATACCTTTGCTCTATTCAATGTGAAATTTAACTCACCCCCAACTATTATATTCCCCTTTTGGAAGAAATCATTTGCCAATAGTGTATCCCAATACTGTAATTTGTTCTCATAAGGCCCATAGATATTAGCCACCATAACTTATTTTCCCTGTTTCATCGAGAAAAGCTCTACTCCTATCCTAGAGGTAAAAAAATCGAATTGATAAGCTTGAAATCTCTCTTCTTCTAAACCAAAACCAGTCCTCCAAATAATCCCTCAGAATCTCAATAAAGTAGATCCCACTCTTTTAAAAATTTTGAAGTATGCCTTCTACTTTCGAACCCACACCCATAGTCACTTGGAGCATTAGAATATCATGTTGATGTAATTGCATCAACCTACATAGGGCAGTCTTTTTAGAGTCATTTCCCAACCCTCGGATATTATGAGAAAGTATTAACATTAATTTATTCTTTAAGGGTTTTGGCATGCTCTAAGTGCCCCTACTATTGATTTTTGTTTCCCACTTATAACCTCTCGCAAATATATGTCCTTGGCAAGTTGAATATTAGATTTTCTCCCCAACCCAGGATTTGAGCCAACATCCATCCTCAGTCCTCCTGCAACTATCGACCCATTTGGAACTGTTCCTTATTTATGTGATCTGAGAAAATATTTGTTAGGCCCCTTGAAAGACTCTCCTCCTGTAGAGGAGGATGTATGTATAGAATTAGACCTTGACATTATAGATATTCCTGAAATGATTGAAGGGTGACTAGTAGGGATATTAAGAAAGACTTGACTAGTAGGGATATTAAGAAAGACTTCCATCGGGTTCCTAGTATCCTTTGAGAGATATTTTTGTTTTCTTATATCCAAAGTTGAGGACTGAAAGGGGGTAATAGACTCCTCCCAAAAAGACATCCTCAAATCAAGAGAGTGACTCAAGGTATTGAGAGAACTATGATGATTTTGTGGGACCTTTGAAATAGGGAAAAGACCTTCCAACCTTGAGTATTTAGGTTTAGCCATGTCCTCAATCTGTTCCATATTTGTATCCCTACCAACTCCACTGTCCTGGACATCTGGTGTTAGGACCCTATTCCTAACACATTGTATATTATTTCATTAATTCATTGTAAAGGACCAAAGTGTCCTTTCGTTTACAACACTTCATATATATTTATAGTTAATATATTTGGTGTCATAAGGCATCAAATAAAATACATTTTCAATTTATTCATATTGTTTGGATTCCAACAATATTCAAAGCGATTCTAAAACAACGATTCTACTTATAGTTGCATTCAATTCACATTTAAATACTTGGTATCCTAACATCTGGATCAGAGCTTCAGATTTCACCTGCCGCTGCCATAAATTTTTATATAAAAAAAAAAAATCATCAAGCGACGCATTATTAAAACACGGCAAAGGATTATAATTAAAGGTTATAAAAAAATCATAAACGTCGGGAACGAAGATTATTCGGGAACGAAGTTTGGACAAATAACAGAGTATAATCGGAACGAAGATTATTTGGGAACGAAGATTAAAACTTCGACGACGTCAAGTGTTATATAATTTCCGCGAATTAATTTTCTTAGGGAATTATCCCACATAGTGGGTGCGGAAATTTTTTTCCAATTTATTAAGTGGGCAGCACGCTTACTGAAGCGTGACTTCGGTCACGCCCGCCCTTGACCAAAGCTTCGTGCATACCCGCTGCTCGCCTGCTCACCGCCTCTGTCAGATGCCATCTCGCCTGCTCGTCGTCGTTGTCAATCCTATCTTTGTCACCTTTGTCGGACGCTGTCAGTCTCGTCTCTATCACCTCTGTCGGACGTCGTCCCGCCTACTCGCTGTCAGTCTCGTCTCTGTCGCCACTGTCAGACATCGTCTCAGTCCATGTCGCTGTCACCGCTGTCGAACATCGTCTCAGTCTCAGTCTGTGTCGTTGTCACCGTTGTCGGACACCGTCTTAGTCCATGTCGCTCAGTCCGTGTCGCTGTCGCCATTGTCGGATGCCGTCTCAGTCCGTGTGACTGTCGTCGTTGTCGGACGCCGTCTCAGTCCGTGTCACTGTCGCCGCTGTCGAACGCCGTCTCAGTCCGTATCGCTCTCTCAAAACACTGCACGCTCTCGGGGGGGCAAATTAAATAGTTGACCAATTTTTTTTAAAAAATAACATAAAAAATATATATATATATATATATATATATATATATATATATATAATTAATTTAATTTTTAAATTAAATTAAATTATTGTCCAATTAATTTTTAAATTTTGCTCACCTTGATCGTTACCTACACCAACCGAAATGGCCGACGGACGACGATCATTGGATTCCATCCACGAGAAACACGAAAGGCTCACTGAAGAAGTTAAACAGGAAAGAGAAGAGAATTCTCGTAACATAAGAGAACTCTTCGAGAAAATATTTGCAATGCATGTTAAACTTGATGCCATCAGTCAAAAACAGGCAACAACACAAGCAAACTCAACCAACACCGAGTCATCAAACCAAGCAATGTTAGGAGGTCCACAAACTTCCATTCTACCACGGACGACCAAATTAGACTTCCCAAAATTTGAAGGCGGAGACCCTACAAACTGGATCTACCGAGTAGAGCAATATTTCTCACTAAATCAAATTCCGGAAATACAAAAAGTGCATATCGCCTCCTTCCATTTGGAAAATGATGCCATCCAATGGTACCAATGGTTCGAGAAAACTAATGGCACTCCGACGTGGTCAACCTTTACACAGAACCTATTAGTACGATTTGGCCCTAGCAAGTTTCAAAGCTTTACAGGGGCCCTCACTAAATTATGCCAAACCACTTCAGTAAGCGAGTACCAAGCAGAATTTGAAAGGTTAGCTAATCGAACATCCAGATTAGATGCTGCCTTCTTTCAAGAATGTTTCGTTAGAGGATTAAAAGAAGAAATTCGAATTGAGGTACAAATGTACAACCCTACAAACATGTTAGAGACCATCGGCTTAGCGAAATTAGCGAAAGACAAAATCAAGGCACGAAATCGATTCACAAAACCAACTTGGGGGAAACAATCAAACACTTATACCAACCCCAAGCCAATACAAAATGGACGAACCCAAAACTCCTACACAACCCCCAAAATTAACCCCGCTCTACCAATTAAACGTCTGAGTTTTGAGGAAATGAAGGAAAGACAAGCTAAAGGTCTTTGCTACCATTGCGATGAGAAATTTGATAGAAATCATAAATGTGCCTCACGAAAATTATATATTCTCGATGCCATAGAGGAAGGGAATCCTACGGAAGAGGAACCTGAACTCGAAGTAGAGGTATTATCCAACACACTTGAAAGTGACGAAGAAAATACACCAAAGGTTTCCTTCAACGCCCTTGCCGAATTTTTTGCCCCTCAAACAATGCGAGTAAAAGGGTATTTTAAGAAACAAAACCTTACCATGCTCCTAGATTCTGGTAGCACGCACAATTTTATCGATCCAAAAGTGGCTAAACAAGCAAATTTTTTCATATACCCTTGCAATAACTTTGAAGTGATGATTGGAAATGGCGGAAAAATTGCATGCAAAGGAAAATGCAGAAATATAAAACTAACTATGGGAGTTTATACCATGCAAAGCGACATGTACGTCTTACCCCTAGGGGGATGCGACATTGTACTAGGCATACAATGGTTAAGAACCTTGGGCATAGTCCAATGGGAATTTGATGAACTATGGATGAAATTCACAGCAAAGAACCAAACCTATATTATCCAAGGCCTGAAATCAGGACCTTCCCAAATCGTCAGCTCACATAGAATGGAAAAAATTATCCGAAAAGGGAACAAAGGAATGGTCGCCCAATTATTTTCAATTCAACCTAATCACCAAAAAGACGAGACACCAGAGTTACAAAAAATTTTAGACCACCATAAGGCGGTATTCAACGAACCAAAAGGACTACCTCCACAACGAAGTCACGATCACACTATTCCACTATTTCCAGGGCATCAACCTCCTAATATTAGACCTTATCGTTATCCATACCTCCAAAATACCGAAATAGAGAAATTAGTACAAGAGCTTCTTACAGCAGGAGTCATTAGACCTAGCAAAAGCCCTTACTCCTCTCCAATTATTTTAGTTAGGAAAAAGGATGGTTCGTGGCGTTTATGTGTCGATTTTCAAGCGCTAAATAAAATGACCATCAAAGATAAATTTCCTATTCCGGTCATAGACGAGCTACTAGATGAACTCCATGGGGCAGCTTACTTTTCCAAGTTGGACTTACGGTCAGGCTACCACCAAATACGAGTCGCTAAAAAGGATATTCCTAAGACGGCCTTTCGCACTCACGAAGGGCACTATGAATTCTTGGTGATGCAATTTGGCCTTACCAACGCTCCTTCTACCTTTCAAAGTCTAATGAATAAGGTATTTCACCCTTTCCTTCGTAAATTTATATTAGTTTTCTTTGATGACATTTTGATTTATAGCAAAACATGGGAAGAACATTTGGACCATGTTAGACAAGCGTTCCAAATCTTGAAGGAAAATCAACTTTATGCAAATAGATCAAAGTGTTCCTTTGGGAAATAAGAAATTGAATACTTAGGGCATATTGTCTCAAAGGAAGGCGTGATGGTAGATCCTTCCAAAATTGAGGAAGTGAAAAATTGGCCTATTCCAAAAACCATAAAGGCTCTACGTGGGTTTCTTGGACTAACGGGATATTATAGAAAATTTGTCCAAAATTATGGTAAAATCGCTGCTCCTCTAACAAAATTACTTAATAAAAACGCTTTCAAATGGTCACCTAAAGTGGACGAGGCCTTTATCACCTTGAAAACTGCAATGTGTACCACCCTTGTTCTAGCCATGCCCAACTTTTCTAAACCGTTCGTCATTGAAAGTGATGCTTTAGGAATAGGAATGGGAGCCGTACTCATGCAAGATGAAAGACCTCTAGCTTTTATAAGCAAAGCATTTTCTCCTAAGAATTTAGCTCGCTCTACATATGAAAAAGAGATGTTGGCGATTGTCCATGCTATTCAACATTGGAGGCCTTACCTTATTGGCCAACATTTCATTATACGCACCGACCATCATAGCTTGAAATATTTTTTGGAACAAAGGACTAATACCCCGAACAACAAAAATGGGTTACTAAACTTCTTGGCTATGATTATGAAATTACATATAAAAAGGGCAAGGACAACATGGCAGCCAATGCACTTTCTAGAAAATTTGAAGATATGCCTCAAATCCATGCTCTTTCCTCCATTATTCCTAAATGGGTAGATGAGGTGCATGAAGAATGGATAAATGATCCTAGTACCCACGCCTTAATTCAACAACTTCAACATAATCCTAGTAGAAAACCTCCATACACTTGGAAGGACAATATATTAAGATACAAAGGGAGGTGTATATTATTTCATTAATTCATTATAAAGGACCAACGTGTCCTTTCGTTTACGACACTTCATATATATTTATAGTTAATATATTTTGTGTCATAAGGCATCAAATAAAATACATTTTCAATTTATTCATATTGTTTGGATTCCAACAATATGAATAAATTGAAAATGTATTTGATTTGATGCCTTATGACACCAAATATATTAACTATAAATATATGTGAAGTGTTGTAAACGAAAGGACACTTTGGTCCTTTACAATGAATTAATGAAATAATATACAATGTGTTAGGAATAGGGTCCTAACATCTGGTAAAAGATATTTTGCAGTAAAGTTATGTCCACCCTCCAATCCATCCTTGTCATCCAAGGGGGTCCAAGCCCCACCATCGACTACTTATGCTCCCCTCACATTACTAATAAAACCATTCAATCTCACCCTAGTACTGTGATTCTCATCAGACTTTCTACTCTAATGCCTACCTATTAATGTTTTCTCACATTCTTTCGCCATATTACCATACAAATGACATCGTAAGCAACAAAAGGATATCTTCACATAGTTAAGTATTTGAACATAATATCATTTACCTATCTCAATCTCTATAAACTTTGGGAGATCCTCCTTCAAATCCAAATCCACCATAATCCTAGCAATAGAGCATGAAGAACAATTCAAACATGCTTGGTCCACAACCACACTTGACCCTAAATAATTACCAATTTCCTTCAAAATGCTAGAAAACCATAACTCCAAAGGTAATCCTGGCAGCTTTACCCAAACAGGTTAAATCGCTTTGGACTCCCTTCTCGGGTCAAAAAAAGGGGACCAACGCTTTAAAGACAACGCATAAGAGCCCCAAAACCACCTTCTCTATAGTATTCTACCTGCATCCTCCTTCGATCTGAAGGAAAAAACTAGTCATCCTCGAACCAATATATCAAAAACAAGATTATATCCTAATTTCGGGCTCCACTCCTTCTCTAGCCACCGAGCTAGTGATTTTTCTGAGTATAATTTACCATAGAACCTCCCAGTTATATTTTTGCCTTCAATATCCAAAACTTTGTCTAACAGAATGTCTTCACCTAACACCAAATGTATTCTCCCCTCCTTAAGCTTAACACATTTTTTTTCCTTTGCTTAATGTAGGATATGTTTTCATTTACTGGAGCATTCACCTCCTTGCTAGAACCTAACAACTTCCCTCTCTCCATAAACCCTATACCTAAAAAATAATCATACAATTTGTCAAACAATTTGCATGCCTTCTCTTCGTTTCCACATTTTGCAAACCATATTAGTCCTAGTTTGAGGAATTGTTATGACCTATTCTGGTACACTGCTTTATATACCAGACTCGAGCAATTCAATTTCATTCGATCTCTGGTATAGTAGAATTGTTCCCGCGTTCCCTCGGCCTCAAAACCCGCGTCCTGCACAAAACAATGGTACAACAATTCACGGGCTTCCTATTATACCATGATGCTCTACAATAATGTTGTTAGGTGTTGAAAAGGTTTAATGTTTATGTCAAGAGCTATGTGTGCATTGACTATTTTCCATTGCAAACCTGTATCTCCATTCACCATATTACTTCTTCGTATTACTGTCATTAAAGCCAGAACTAGCTTTGGCCAGGTATTTTCCCATACAAAGTCACTGGCTATCAGGTACATAAAACTGGTTAACAGGATTTTTCAAAACACTTTGTGAGCATTTTGTTCTCTGGTAGGTCCAAGTGGTTGGGGCACTTTGTCAAACACTTGGCCTTTAAAGTTCTATTGCCCCGTAAAACCTAAACCCATTTCTTAGAGAGCAAGCTTCTTGATGCACAAAATTGTCGAAGAATTTCTTCATTGGACGCTAGAAGCAATGTTACACGGCTCCTCTCTCCTCACAGTTTGATGACGACCTCAGCCCTGCCAATCTCCTCATCCTCCCTGTAGGAAAATAAACATGGTTAGAGGCCAAAGTTTGAATTTTGCGAAGGAATGGATAATTTTTAAAAAATTGTGGTAACATTTAATGTTTGTAGCTTAGATATCTATAATCTCGTCTCTAAAGAGTTAGGCAGATTGGTAAAACTTTGGGCACTTATTAAGAGGGGACCTAGTTTTAAACCTTGGGGTATGTTTAATAAGGGCAAAGGTAGTAGTCTAACTTGATTCTACTGAGTGTGCCTCAGCTTGACGATGGTGGTACCAACACTAAGCCACCAAATGTGGATGATGGCGGTACCAACGAACCATCGGGGTCTCCCTCACTTCAAACCATATTTATTGAGAAGAGGCAGGAGTTACAGAGGCAACTTCAATTATTTGACCTGTGTTAAGAGATAGAAACCTCGGGAATAATGTTTGATCCTGTTCCCAGTTCTTAAAGATGAAAATATGTTATCGATTCCCCTGATATCAAAAATATATATTTATTGAATATCAATAGATATCAAACTTGAGATGGTTATTTGTGTATCCAGTTGTTAAAGATGAAAGAATGTTACCAATTCCCTTAATATTAAAAATATATATTAAATATCGATAAATATCAAACTCGAGATAGTTTTTGTGTTGAATAAATATTTGTCTACATTGTAGATATCTAAGTCAGTGCATATATAACTTGACAATAGCTGAATTTTAATATTCACCCTGGAAGTTCACATTGTTAACCATTTGAACTCATGTCGTCTAATATAGATAGTTATTATATTATTTTCTTGTGACATATAATTAAACAATAATTAAATTTATTATATAATATCATATTTATTTTTAAAATTATTTAATTTTTAAATTAATTAATATTTTTTTGAAATTTTTAGAGTGGAAGATTACAAAAACTTTAAGATACTAGGCTTATTAAAGAATCAAATTTCAATGATAGCAAATAATTAAACCAATATAAACAATTACTCTGACTTTAACAATAGAAAATTAATATTTATATAGAGAGGACTGAAACAAACCCCACCTTTATTACAACATTTTAATCCATGTCCCTATAGAAAAACTATATTTTTAACCAATTGGAATTATAACTTTCAATATAATTGATCATTCTTTTTTTTTTGTTATAATAAATTGAAACAATCCTTTGTCATATTACATCATGACTATATCACAATATTCTAGTAATTATGCATGTATCACCTAGCAATATTTGAACCCGGGTAGGTATCTTAAAAGTAATGATATTTAACCAATTGAATTCATGCCATTTGATAAATAGAAAGGTTCATCCATGGGATTAGAACCTTGGTTTGTAATGTTAAACTTGTCACTTAAAGTCCTTGGCAAATCTCAAGGTTCATCCATGGGGTTGAAACCTTAGTCTAAGATGTAACAAACATCACTTTCTCCTAATTGCTATGAATCCCTTGGGCTAAAATGGGATTTGAACCTTGGGTTATGATATGAAACTCTTCACATCTAACTAGTTGTCCTAAATTCTATGGGAAAATGTTAAGGTTCATCCATAAAATTGAAACCTTGGTTTATAGAGTGAAACTTCTCCCTTAAGACAACTTGTCCCAGAGCCATGAAAAATGTTAAGGTTTACCCATGATATTGAAACCTTTGTCTATAGAGTGAAACTTCTCCCTCCATCTGACTTGTCCCAAACCCATGGATAAATATATCCATGACATTAAAACCCATAGAAAAATGTCAAGGTTCACCCGTGATATTTGAACCTTTTTTTAGGTTGTGAACTTTTCACTTTTCATTAATTACTCCAATTACCAAAAACTATAATTTATCACTAATTTCCAAAAATTTATATGTTAAATAAATAAAAAAACAATAAGGAGTGAGTATGATCCGAGAGAAAGCCTCGCTAGGTAGCATTAAAAAAAATTCATATTTGAAAGCTCTAATGGGAAGTAAGGATGCCCTAGCTAGAAGTATGGATACCCAAGTTGGAGATAAGTGGAAGAGCAAATATATGACAAGTTTGATTCTGGTAGCAGATGGTACACCAAAATTGATTATCAAGGATGAGATGATTGAGAATGATATAATGGTTCTTAAAAATAGATGGATAATATGTAAGTTCCATAGATATTGGTTGGGGTTTTTGGAGATTCAAAATTAGATCAAGTGGAAATGAAAATCGTATTAAAATTACTTTGTGATTTTTCTTCCTTAAGTTTTTTCCTCATCATCTTTTCCGGTTTGAAAATCAAGGATAAAATAATGGTTTGTAGTCCATGGTTTAGGGGGAGAGATGCCCTTTATTTAATATCGTGGAATATTTTTTTTCCTATCAAGACAAAAACTCCTAAGAAGCTTCTAGTGTGAGTTAGGCTTTTTGGACTTCCATATCAACTTATAAGTAATGATGTTTTGAAAATGATGGTTTTTGAAGCCTTAATATTAATGTAAACTCACAGGATAAATTTCACAGGATCAAATATAAGATAGCCACAATATAGTAAGATCAAGATAATGATGTAAGCAAAATAATATGAGCAAACTAATATGTATATCAAGGCTTATAATATATCAACTAACATTCATTAATATGCATAAATTGTTGATATAAATAACCTAAAGTATACGTGTACAAAGCATGTAGCACAACTTACAATATTAGTTGCTCAAATGTATGCAATATTTGTTACTCCTCTTTCTCTTACAAATATAGAACTTATATTTTATACTAGATGATAGATAATTGATATTGATTTTGATTCACTTTCTTTGCTTCACTATGGAGTACTATATAGCCATAGTAGAATGACTCTTTGTATATTTTATTATTCCTTTCCATATACCAAGTCTCATGATTCTTGGCTTCTCTACTTGACACTTGCATACACATGACTCTATCTTGTATGCACATCTAGACATGACTCTTCACTTAGAATATTCTAATCTAAGGATACTTGTGCACACTTACATATAAGACACTTGTGCACATAGACTCATATAACACTTGCACACTTACTCACATGACACTTGTGCATTTCCTGCACATTATTACATTACATAAAATATTACTCACACTTTAAACTAAGACTCAATCCTAATATAATATTTAAAAAATGTACCATGAAGGTACATGGGGATACATTAGGATGTATCAAATAATGTAACATACTCCAATAGAAATATATTGAAAATACCCAAGGGAATTCATCAAGGAGGTACTATCTATTAAGGAACGAAAGCATGCTATATATACCTCAATATGTGTTACTATGAATATTTGAAAATATTTTCCATGATCCATTAAGACTAAATCTCAATCAAGAGAATGGTATCAACAAGTGGATTATGAAGATATTATATTTTGATGCCACAATTGTTATGAGACTCAACACATGGCAAGATATTGCAAAGTGAAAACTATAAAGAAAGAGATAAAAATATTGGATCATGAGATAAACTTCAAGATGAAGCAAGAAAATTATACTACAATAGAAGCCATATTAGACCAAGGATATTCCACTCCAAAAGAAGAGGTAAAGAAATCATATCTACAACATCATATGGCAAAGGCCACCATAGCTCACTTGGATCAACCATTAGAAGAAACAAAGAAGGATATAAGAGATGAGAAAGTACAATGTGCAAGTTCAAGTTCAAAAGGAATTAAAGGTACAAAGGAAGATGCAAATGAAAATTCTAAAACAAAGGTAAAAAAAATAGGTCAAGTTTATTCTAGGTAAATCATCTTCATTTCTCTCAAGTAGTATAAAATACTCTCTTGGTAATAAAAAAGAAAGTAGTGTAGAGGTTATCCCTTGCACTTTAGGGTTTGAAGAGCAAGATAATAAAGAAATTATGGTGGAGGAAATCCATAGAAATTTAGGATTTTTAGGGCAGCATAAGAAACTAATTACTATGGAAGAGCATCCTTACACTTTAGAGTTTCCAAGGCAACATAAAGAAGAAAGTGCTTTTGAGGTTATTCCTTGCGCTTTGGATCCTTTAGAGGAATACAAACCTATAGAATATAAGTCTCACTATGAGAAGTTTGAGAAGATTAAATAGATTTATGAAGATGAAAGCATTGGTGGAAATGAAAAAAGAGAGGAAGATCCAAGAACAAAAAACAAAGAGAAAAAATGAACAATATTGTGGAATGGGATTTTTAGGGTTTAGCACAGTAATGGCAGGAGTATGGGATGATTGAGATGGACTGGAGGAATGCTGCGATGGTGTCGGGCCCATCATAGAGCATGCATGCTAGTGACATTTTTCATATAAAAATGATTGGAAGGAATAGGATTTCCCAATGCATGTTGAAAATTGTTTGTTAAATAATAATGGATGTTTGGAATTATGTGAAGCCAGGTCGGTTCTAGTGGTTCAACCAAACTCGATGGTGAAAGATGTGGAGTATTTAACCAAGCATGCACTTATTGGAAAATTTATGGGCATCCAAATTTCTCTTCCCTTTGTGGAGGCTTGGGTTAGGAAGACTTGGAACTCGAACGATGACGTGGAGGTGATGCTGAGTGCGAATATCTATTTTATGGTAGGTTTTTCTTGTCTTGCATTTCGTAACAAAGCAGTTGAATGGGATACCTACTTCTGTAACCAAGCTAACTCTTTCTTAAATCTTAGCATGTGGGTTTCAACCCGTGAGAGGAGCGGTCATCATAGGTTCCAGTGTGGGTTTGGCTTTCGTGGCTCCTGTTGTAATTCTAGGGAAATGTCATCTTGCATATGATTGCCCTTCTTCTTGGGAAGCCAGTTGGAACATCACAACAAAATATGAAGAAAAATGTAATTTCTATTGCCCGTATCTATGTTGAAATTGATTTAAATAAACCTATTCCATATTTTGTTGAAATATAGTTTGGATCGTCTACATGGATTCAACAACTTGACTGTGAAGTTCTTTCATTTCATTTCTAGATCTATCATGAATACGACCACCTGCAAATAAAATATCCTAAGTTTTTCCTACCCATGGCTTCAAATCTTGGGCCCTCTCGATCTGCACAAAATCTAGATAAATAAAAAACCTTGATAAAGGAAGGGGATTGGGATAAGGAAGGCTTTGTTCCTGTAAAACCCCAAAACAGAGGAAGAAGGGTAAAAAGAGCCCTTAAGGATAGCTAGCCAGATGCTTTGCTCAACCATTTTGAGATACTGGATGATCTTGATCAGTGCATGGATTTACCTAAAACATCGCTACCTAATGCAGATATAACAGGGCCAAATCAAATATCTCTTCTTGAGGTGGAACCTAAGGAATTAGATCTAGTGGGTTTAAATGAAGAACATATGGCTTTGGCTCTGAGTATAGGTGATATGGTTGGCTCTAGCCTTGGAAGGAAAAATATTTTGGAAAGTGGCACAGATATAGTTGTGCTCTCTCCTACTCAAGCACTGATGCAGTCATCCTTGGACTGCAAAACTCCTACAGTGCTGGGATTGCAGCAGAAAATAATTAAAAAGGTGCTTCAGATAAGATATGACAATGGGTCGAAAGAAAGAACAGGATAAAATTAAGTTAATGGGGGAGACTTTGGTGGATTCAGGCTTGGTGAGAACATTGGACTCTTATTTTTCTAACCCCCAAAAATGATTATCCTCTCATGGAACGTAAGGGGGTGGAACATCATCCCTAGATAAAAATTTGTTCGTGATTTGATTTTTGTACATTCTTCGAATGTGGTGTTTATTTAGGATATTAAATTGGCTACTAATAGTATGTTCAATATTTCTCCCAAGTTGTGGAAAAGGGGTCAATTCCAGTGTATTAGCACATGTGGATATGTCAGTGGTGTTGTTTTTTTATGGGATCAGGTTAAGATCTCTCCTCTTACTTGGATCTCCAGCAGATGTTCTATTTTGATGATCGGGTATGATAATGAATCTGATGAAAACATCCTACTTACAAATGTTTATGATCCTGTTGATTATAATGGTAAAGTAAATTTATGGGAGCACATTGTCTTTGTGAGAAGTTTTGCTCCCCTGTACCCATGGATTTTGGTTGGAGATTTCAATTCTATCACTTGTATGGAGGAGAAATGCGATGGATTTTATCGTCTCGAGCCTTTTTATTTAGTCTTTAGTGCTCATATCCAAGCCTTTAACTTGGTTGAAATCAAGTTGGGTAATGTAATATTTACCTAGCACAATAGAAGATGTGGGGAAGAGTCCATATAAGAGATACTAGATAGGTTTATGATATCTAGTTTTTGAATTGGTAATAATAGAAGCTCTAGTTCTATGATTTTGGAGGGTAGGGGATCTGATGATTGGCCTATCAAACTCTCTGCTATTGATTTTGGGCTAAATAAGAATCCTTCCTTTAAGTTTCAACTTATGTGGCTTTAGGATCCTAAGATTCATGATTTCATGCGAGGCTGGTGGACCAATGGCAAACCTTCTCATGGCACCGCTATGTATTCCTTTATGAAGCGACTACAATTTGTTAAGCATAAATTGAAGAGGTGGAATAGTCTAAATTTTGGAAGCCTTTCCTTGTCTAAGTTGGTGGATCTTAAGAAGGTGGAAGAAGCTTCAAGGAAGATTAGAGATCATGGACTCATGAAGGAGCTTCTCTTTGAGGAATATGAGGCTACAAAAGAACTTGTTGAATGGGAGCTGAGGGAAGAATTTTTTGGAAACAAAAATCTTGAGTGGATTGGCTTGAGGAAGGGGATATGAAAATGGCCTTTTTTTAACTCACTTAAGGCTCACCATAATGGTAACTTTATTTCCTCTCTTGTTAATTCTCAAGGTATCCTTCTCTCTTCTTTTAGGGATATTTCAAAAGAGACTAGGAGATATTTTTCCTCTCTTCAAGGAGGACTCCCTCTCAGATGATGAGGATGAAAAGCTTATTCTAAATTGTATTCCCTCGATTATTTCTAGAGAGATGAATGAGCATTTGATGGGCCCAATTTCCCTTGAGGAGTTGGAAAATGTTGTATTCAAGATGAAAAAATGGAAAGCCCTGGGTTGGGATGGATTATCGATTGAGTTTTATCAGGATTTTTAGGAGTTAATAAAATGTAATCATTTGGAGGTGGTCCATGAGTGCCAAAAGAAAAAATAGATGCTAAGGGCCCTAAATGCTACCTTTGTGGTGCTTATTCCCAAAAAATATGGAGTTAACTCTCCGAATATGTTTAGGCATATTGCTCTCTGCAATGTTGTATATAAGATCATTATAAAAATTATTGTTGAAAGGCTGAAGATGTGGTTGAGAAAAATCATCTCTGAGGACCAAGGTGGGTTTGTTGTTGACTGATAAATCCTGGATGGGGTTTTTATTGCTATGAAATCTATTTACTCTATGGAAACTTATAAGGATAAATCTATGTTCATTAAGTTGGACATGGCCAAAGCCTATGATCGGGTCAAATGGTCCTTTATTCAAAAACTTCTAACTGCTTTTGGCTTTGAGGAGGAATGGATTATATGGATGATGAGTTGTGTTTCTTCTTCCTCGTTATTTATTCTTGTTAATAATGAGCCATAAAAGTTGTTTGAGGCCTCGAAAGGATTGAGGCAAGGAGATACTCTATCTCCTTATTTTTTTATCATTATGGTGGAAGAGTTGGAAAGATTGCTCAAGTCTCAGGTTAGGCATGGTCTCATTCAGGTTTGGAAGTGGGATAGCAGTTCATCGCCTCTTTCCCACATTCAATTTGTTGACGATACAACTTTATTAGGATTTGCCACTACTATGGAAGATGGCAACATTAGACGGTCTCTTGACATATATATTAGTGCTTCTGGGTAGTTGATTAATGAGAACAAGTCTTTTATTTTCTTCTTCAATACCCTTCCTCTTATTCAAGCTAGGATTGCTAGAATTCTAAGATTCTAGGTCGATACTCCCCCCTTCATTTATCTTGGTATTCTGATTTTATCTCATCCTTTGCCTAGATATTCTTGGTAGTATATGCTTGATAAGTTTATAGGGAAGGTGAATCACTGGACCATCAAATGGATCTCCTTTGTGGGTAGAGTGTTGCTTTTAAAATCTATTTTTCAAGCTTTATCCATTTGTAATTGTTTTGTGCAAACAACTCCCTCTCGTTTTAACAAGGAAATGGATGCTTTGTCAAGATATTTTTTATGGTTTGGAAAACTTGCTCAATATAAATGGAGTTTGGTTAGGTGGGATTTTATTTGTAGGTTGATTCAATAGGGAGGTCTTGGGTTGCAATAGGCGGCTCTTTCTAGGTAGGCTTTGGCTGTGAAACTCTATTGGATATGGTGTACTTCTCAAGATCATATTTGGGCTAAAATATTATCTTGTAAGTACTTGAGAGGTATTTCTAAGGCTAAGATCCCTAGAGTCAGCTTGGTTGGGAAAGGTTCGATTATTTGGGACACTTTGAAAAGAGGAGCTAATTTAATTAAGTAGGGTTTATTCTAGATTTGCAATTGGGGATCAGATGCTCTTTTTTGGGAGGATTCTTGGGATGGCCACCCTCCTATCTTGACTCAATATCCCAAGTTACATTCCCTAAGCATTTGTTTCTTGGACGTGGGTTGGTCTCGTGTGGAGGACTTTAAAATAATCCAGTTGATTGGTAATATGGATATGTACAAGTGGAAAGATCTACAGGAATGGTCCCAGGGAGATTGGTCGAGGACAGAGATGTGCTTGCTCTTTTTCTTACGGGGAGGCCCTACTGTCCATTTAGGGGTAAAGACATTTTGTATTGGAACCCTGATCCTAAGGGAACCTACTCTGTAGCCTATGGTTATCAGGTTCTTGATATGTAAAATTTTGGAAGCCTCCCTATCACATGGTGTAAAAAGGTGTGGAACAAATTTGCTTGGTCTAAATGTAACTTCTTTATCTAGATGGCCGCTCATAATAAATGCCTCACTTGGGATAACGTGAGGAAGAGGGAATTTCAAGGTCTCTCTTTTTGTGTCCTTTGTGGTAATAATGATGATGACTCTTCTCATTTATTTTTCCAATGCTCCTTTTCCAGAGACATTTGGAACCATTGGTGGAGTGCTTGGAACCATCCTTGTTTTCAGATGGAGTTTTGGAGTAGTTTGGGTAGACCTCCGACCAATACCCCCTTCCTCAAGGTGGCTTGGAATTTGGGTCCTTCTTGCATCATCTAGAATATTTGGCTTGAATGGAACCATTGCATCTTTCAAGGTAAGCATTTGGTTGTTCAACAGATCTAGCAAAGGATCTTGTGTATGGTTCAAGAAACTATCCATAGCAAATGTGATATGGATCCTCTTTTGGACTCTAAGGAGGAGAATGTATGATAGGCCCTTGGTCTCTTTGGGGTTGGTGCATACTCTTCTCATCCTATCAAGGTTCCCTAACTCAGCAAGAAATTTTGGAGAGATGGTAGGTGGAGGTTGCCCCCTAGAGGAGTTTTAAAAATTAATACTGATGGATCGTCTAGGGGCAATCCTGGACATGATGGAATTTGTGGTGTTTGGAGAAACTCTGCTGGCATGGTTTGATTTTTCTTTTCCATTTATAAAGTTGTTCACTCCAACAATTTTATGGAAGCTCTTGCAATTCTTGAGTTCTTCTAGAGGGAGTTTTCTCTTGGATGGTGCAAGAGCATATACGAGTCTGACTCTCAAATTTTGGTTAATATTTTAAACAAAAAAAGGTTATATTAGAGTATGTTAATTGGTAGTTGGCCTATGTGGCCATTCATATTCTAAAGAGTTTGAATTTATCTCCTTTGTGAACATACCAAGGGAATGGAATGGGGTTGTTGATTATTTGGTCAAAAGGGCTTCTAAGATTTTGTGTCCTTGGATTATAGATAACTGAGAAAGTCTCCCAATTGGGGGCTCTCAGAACCTCTAAGATTTGATTCACAAGGATGTCCATAATTAATGTGGTTTGTTGTTTTCTTTAAGTTTTGACCCTATCGAGTGGTTTTAGCCTATTTTGTTGTTTATTTGAGTCCTTTTTGGGGCTTCACTATACTTTGTAATCTTATCTTCTTATCAATAAATTTTTACCCCTTTATTTAAAAAAAAAAACAAAGAGAAAAAATAAACTCACATTTTTTTTTGTTGGAGAACAAGGGTTGTACTTAGATCCCCCACCCTTGATAAATCACAACTCTCTCCTTTAGATCTTGAGAATTTACAAACAGATTCAATTCTCATATCAATTGATTTGTTATAGCTAGATACCTACATCATTTTTCACAAAATGTTTGAATTCTTGATTTTCATTTTTTGGATCTTTTTCAATTTTTTGTGTGAATATAAATATTCCAAAAATCAGCATCTTTCTTCTTGATATTTTCCTATAACAACCTTTAAAATACAAAAAGTCCACCTCTATTGTCTATGCATTGCATCTTAGTAAAGTACTATTTCCAAAACTTCACACTATTATAGTTTTTTCTTTATCAAATTTGATTGCTAATTTCCTTCCTCAAGCATAAGTGCAACTACAAGAATTGTAATAAATAGTTCATATAAAAAACATTAATTCTATAAAATAAAGCAAAATTACCAATGGAAAAAATTAAAGTAAATATTAATTTGAAAATTATAAATTTTCTAATCCTTTGATGTAGAAAACATTTTAACTCCCTAATTTGATTTGCAAAAAAATCAAATTTTAAATACTTCAAATTTTAGAAAACTTCAAAATTTCAAAATTTCAAAAACTCAAAGTTTTTTAAGTTTTTGAAAATTTAAAAAACTCATACTTTTTAAAGTTTTTCAAAATTAAAAAAACAAAACTCTTTTAAAGTTTTTCAAAATTAAAAAAACAAAACTCTTTTAAAGTTTTTCAAAATTAAAAAAACTCTTTTAAAGTTTTTCAAAATTTAGGAATATCGAGGTCTACATGTGTGTTTGTTGTTTCAAACTGCCTCATTAATTCTATGTTTGTGGGTTTTTTTTCACGTATCTGCATAAATTCCACCTTCACGTGGGGTTTTGTCCTTTTTAATGGGCGTTGCTCATACGACAACTTCAGTTGCTACTGGAACTATCGGAGTCCAGAATAGTGGTCGAGAAACATCCTCGTAGGATGGTAGTGAAAGTGTACCATGAGGTAATGACTCTGTCCCTCATATTATCATTCCTATTGTTGAGTTTAATAAAGCCTTTGAGTGGTATGAGAACACCCATTTAGTGGGCTATTTCCTTGGATATACTCCTAGTGAATCCTTGATTCGTCACTGGGTCCAGCAAGTGTGGCAACCCTATGGTATTCAATGTGTTAATGTGCAAAACCTCACCAAGGGTTTCTTCCTTTTTTGTTTTGTTGAAGTGGAGCATGCTAAGAAAGTGCTTAATAGAGGACCTTGGTCTATCCTTAGCTCCCTGTTAGTCCTGCAACAATATTACCATACCTTCTCCATCATCGAGGAAGCCTCATTGGAAGTCCCGGTTTGGGTTGAGTTTCCTGGTCTCCCCGTTTTGTGTTGGAATTTTTTAAAAACCCTAAATGCTCCTTTGGGGAAATTTGTTTACCTGGAATTTGATAAGTTTTTATTCCTCCTACTAAGCGAGTTTGCATGAAATTTGACCTTTCCAAGGATTTTTTGAATATATTTATATCACATTGTATGGGAAAACCTATCGATAGTGTGTTGTGTATATCAACTTACCCAATACTTGCTATCGGTGTCAGTCGTCTTCTCATAAAATTAGGGATTGCTCGCTTATGACCGATCGAGCTCAGACCCATATCTCAACACCTCCTCCTTATACCACTACCTCTATGGCATAGCATGAAGGGACTAAGAGTGGGAAAGAGTGGGTTACTGTATCCCATAATAAAAAAAACAAGAACCCTAAGAATCAGGTGCGACATGCAGCAACTAGTTCTTCAGATATGGCTCAAGGTCCTCAAGAACCCATGGTCATTCTGCAACCTCAACCTAATCATATAGCATGGACTGGGCCTTCCTTTACTGATGTAGTTTTAGTTACATATACCCCCTCAGCTCCCCAAAAATTTTCCTCTCCAGAAGATGCGGGTCCAACAGGCTCTCAGACTTACAAGGCACACTGCTCACATAGCCCTCCTCACGAAAGGGAGGATTTTAATGTTGATAAGAGGCACCCGATAGATGATGTGTGTTGATAGCTCACCGAGGAGTATAATATTGATAAGAGGCACTAGAAATATGATGTGCATCAACAGTTCATAGAGGTTTAGGGCCACCCAGAATGCTTCACCACAAATACATTTGGGGATCTTGGGAAGCTCAAGGACTCCGAGGTTGTTAAGGATAGTATGCACCTCGATAGAGATTAATGTTTTTTCTCTCATAGAATGTAAGAGGATTGACGAACCCAATCAGAAAATACCTTTTTCGTGATGAGCTAACTAAGGTCTCTCACATGTTTGGTAATCTTAACTTTGTTTATCTACAAGAAGTTAATTTATTTTATTTTAATCTAGATTGTACTTGTAATTTTCTATGGCCACATCGTTACTTTCATGCAACCCGTCATACTCATGGTAAGGGAGGAGTTGTTACTTTTTTATCTTCCAAGTGGATGAGGAATGTGGTTTCTTGGGGGTTGGACCCCTCAAATCAAGTTGTTTGGACTCTATTTAAGTTCAATATCAACCTTTTGGAATAATTAATCTGTATGCATCTAATGATGCTTCTGATTGGCGTAGTTTGTGGCGATGGCTAGATTTTTATTTGTTGCATGCTTTTTGGGTGATTTGTGGTGACTTTAACATGATTGATAAATTCCATAATAAGGTGCAACACATGCCAATGCGATGGAATTTCAAGGAAAGAGAAGCATGGTTTTTCATGAAGAATAAACTAGGGTTTTCAGATCCTAATTACTATTTCTCTCAGTCTGACTTCCCTGAGAATGTTTGATTCACCTAGTCTAATTTCCAAATAGAATTTTTGAGGGTTTTAAAGTGCCTGTATCGAGCAATTCTTACAGATTTCCACCACTTCTTCCTTAACAGTATTTCTCCATCCTGCCCTTTTGTTCATGACATATCAGACACTACCCTCTCTGATCACTCCCCAATTATTTTTAACATTGCCACCCGAGCCTCTCCTCCTCAAAGCTTTCAATCACAACTTTACATAAATGCTTCTTTTATTCAAAATGATGCTATGAGGGTTCATATTACCCGATGCTGGAATCTTCTCCAAAGACCCTCTAGTTCAGTTGGTTGAATTGTTTGGTGGAATAAGGCCATTCGACATACGACTTCTATGCTTCGATCTCTTGGGGTTGAAGTTGCAAAGCGTAGGAGGGTTGCAAATTCTTTCGTCAAAAACTAATTATCATAGGCCTCTGTGAGAACTGATTCTTCCCCATTCAACCAATATTTTCAAGCTCATGTTGCTATCATTCATCATGAGTTGAATAAAGAAGAGCTTTATGAGGCCAGAGGAGCCCAGCTTCATGCCAAAATGTATTGGATCAATATTAGGGATAAGGTGTGCAATTTCAAGCTCTTCAAATTGATGGGGGTAGACTCATTGAGCTTCCTGATATAATATCTACCTTTTTCCACCATTATCAAAAAGTTTTTTCTTCTCAACCACTCACCCTAACCCAGCAACAGGCCTTGGTTGAGTGTTGTGCAATGGTGCCAAAAAATCTCTCTTTTAAGCAAAAAGCTAGCTGTGAATCCCCTTTGTCTCTTGAAAATCTTACTCAGGCTCTCTCTCAAATGAAGAATGATAAATCCCCTTGGTTGGATGGATTCCCCTTTGAATTATTCAAATAATTTTGGGATTTCATTGGCCCAGACTTGCTTAAGGTCTATCAAGAAGCAATGATCACAGGTTCCTTGGTTTCTTTAATAAATAGAGGCAATATTCAATTTATAACCAAGGCTAGGGACCCTAAAATTATTACCAATTGGAGGTCAATCACTCTTTTTAATGTCATCTATAATATCATTGCCAAAGCTCTGGATTTAAAGTTAAGCCCCATTTTACCTTTAATTATCAGGCCTGAACAAACTAGATTTTTTCAAGGCCGATATATCCTAGATAATGTCCTCACAGTATGGGAAGGTATGAAATGGGCTAGACAGTCCACCAAGATGCTTTATTCATGAAAATTGATTTTGAAAAAGCTTCTGATAAAATTGAGTGGAATATTATTCTTACTATGTTACAAGCACTTGGCTTTGATCTGAACTTTGTTAAGTCTGTCAGTATGCTCTTCCAGGATGCTTCAATGATGCTCACTCTAAATAACACTCAGTTTGATGTCCTAAGCCTATTTATTTCAATGAGGCAAGGATGCTTACTTGCTCCTTATCTATTTATCCTAACTACAAAAGCCTTTGGATACCTCCTCGCTACCCAAGTATCTCAAGGAAACATTTGGGGAATTGCTCTTCCCAATTCGCCAACTCAATTGGTTAATGGGCACTTTATTGATGATTCTTTCCTGACCATTAGGGAAGATCAACAATATGTGTCCAATGATTTGCATTTACTTGATATCTTTTGTGTAGATTTAGGCTCTAGTATTCAATGGCATAAGACTGCCTACTTTCAACAGTCTGCTAATCCTTGCCCAAATTGGATTTCTCAATATCCCTGGAAATGGATTCAATCTAGAAATTTTTTAAAGTTTCTAGGCATTCCTTTTGCTTTTCAGAGTACCTCTGCTCAACTTTGAAATCATGTGCTCTAGAGAGTTGAGAAGAAGCTTTCTTATTGGATTACCAAGAAACTCTCCCTTGCAGGAAAATTCCAAGTTTACTCCAAGATTTTGGCTACCACTCATGTATTTTTCTTCCTGTTGGAATCCATCCTAGGACTATTACCAAAAGCTAGAGAAGTTATTGCAAGATTTTATTTGGGCTAGCTCTTCCCAAAAGAAGGGATTTCACAAAGTAGCTTGGAAAATTTGTTATCTTCCCAAGTCCTCTGGCAGGATGGGTCTGTTTGACTATCAATGCCAGGGATTTACTCTGTGTACAAAGTGGTTTGTTATAGCTATGGATGACCCAGAATCCTGGAAGGTCCTAATTCAGCACTATATTTCTACATGCCTTCCTTTGGGTAAGAAATTTTTGTGGGGGATGTATCTCCCCTCTATTGTTATAGCCTCTATGTTTATTAAAATTCAAGGCTCCTTTGTGATGCAGAGAATTTGGCAAGCTTGGAAGGCTCTTAAACCCTGGATCTATTGGTCTGGTGATGGGAAAAAAAGGGGCTTCCATAGCCTCTCTTAATGTGTGGTGGTCATCTATCATTACTTACCAAGGCTCCCCTTTGGCCTCGTTTCAATGGATTCATGCTCAACGATTTTTCAAGAAGGGAATTGCTACCATTTTTTATTTCTTCTCTTCTCATACCAAATATTGGATTCCTTGGGAGGTTTTTAGATGACTTTATAATTTAAAACTAGAAGATAATACCACATATGATACTATTTTAGATAGCATTCCCTTCTCTTTTTGGCTAAAAATTACCATGCATTTTCAAAAACCTTGGTGGTCAGACTGGACCTGGCCGAAGAACATCCTATTAATTTAGTACAAGATCCATTTGGGATATTCTTGGCTTTCTCCACACTTTCCCATGGTGGGTAAGTTGAACGAGCGCTAGGACTTAATCTCTAGGTCTTCATAGTGGAAATTGTTTTTAACATGGTCTGGGCTTCTATCTTGAGCCAAAGCTTGCTTGGAGTCTGTTATTTCAAGGTTTGCCTATGGGGCAATGATTGAAATACTTGGGTATGGTTAATACCAAATGCTATTTTTGTAATGAACCTAAATATTGCACTCATATTTTCTGGTTGTGCCATAAAGCTCAAATGGCTTGGAAGTGGCTAGAATCTTTCTTTCAATCTTATATGGCCACTTCTTTTCTTGGCACCATTCCTTGCTAGGCTATGCTCCTGATTTTTCTATTCCTCTTGTGCCTGTCTGGAATATTTTTAGAGTCAATATTATTTTTCACTTATGGAAGACCAGAAACAATATAGCTTTTTCTAGAGATACAACTTTTGATTCCTTTTCTTTAGCTGATAAGTATGCTATATTTTTTAACTCTTGGCTTCAGATACAGGTTCAAGTGGAAAAAATTCATATTGAAATTTAGCACTTAAGGACTCTCTTGGACCATTGGTCCAATTTGTCATGCACTATCAATCAGGTCCCTCGAATTTGACGTCACGGTGTCATGTTGGATCTCATTGTTGATCTCTTTAGGGAGGTAGGGCATTACCGTAGGTGGGGAGACACTAGTCTCAACCTCCGCCAGTGACCAAACATCGTTACTCTGATGGTGTTGGTAATTTGTGGATAGTGATGTTCATCCAAAACCTTTATACCATGTTGCGAGTTGGGAATATGCGATCATGGCGATGTCCAGTTAATGCTTTGGGTTGGCATAGTGATGGACAAACCCCCTGCCCCCAAGATATAAATGCACAAGAGGTTAATGGTGTTGCTAATATGGGTGGTACTATCACTTATGATAATGGCTGAGATGATCATGTTGCTACCTCTACTTGGTGTCATTATGACAATGTGGACAATTTATCCCTCCCGATGTTTGGAAATGATTTTTGTTCTGCGGATGCATGTTTTTCTTTGATTTTTGGCTAAGAGGATGATTTTAATTCCCTCTTTTTTGTGTTAGCCAACTAAAGTCTTTGTATTTTCTATTTGGTTTCTCCTAACCACATGCGTTTAGTGTGATTTTTGGGACCCTACTAGGGTGTGCGTATCCACCCACTTTTTGTATGATTAAATTGTATTTTTAATATAATATAGCTTATTTCATTCAAAAAAAATTAGAAGTTTAAAACTTTCAAATAACTATAAACCTTAAAAAAGTTGCAAGCTTTTAATTTTTCATATTTTTAAATATTAAAAACTCAAATAATAAAAAATGTCTAAATTAAACCTTATACCTCCTTATCTTATAACCTTAGCACTCAAATATTATTCAAAACTTATTTATTCCCTCAATTATTTGAATCGTGTAGTCAACATTTTATTTTTAGCTTCAACTAAACTTAATACTTCCTCTAACTATGGAAAAGATAATTTAAATTAATGGTCATTGATTAAAACCCCTCTATTGGCTAGCCTATTTGCACATTTGTATCTTTCCCTTAACATATGTGTAAACCTAATTTCTTCAAACTCTATAGCAAGCTCTTGTATTTCCACAATTATCTATTGTATATTCTATGGAGCCCTTGTTTTCCTCAAAATTACATTTATTATTATTAGTGATTCACCTTCCATCCATACTCTATTCCATTTCATTTGACTGCATATTTTTAACCCTTCCAAAGTTGCCCAAACTTTAGCTTCATTAATTTTCTTAAATTATTTATTGAAAATATAATCAAACAAAATCTCTCCCCTATTATTTATAATTATTCCTCCTCCTCTTGTTGGTCCTAGATTTTCTTTAGATGCTCCATAAAAATTCAATTTGACCAACTTAACTTTTGGTGGTTTCCACTTTATATTATTATTTTTCCTTTTGTTTCTCCTATACCCAACATCATAATTCCATTTTATGACTTGAGTCCATATATCAAGGCTCTCTACTTCAAGATTAGGGATTGGGTGAGTTGATAGGGTTGTTTTAGACTCCTCTATGGCTAAAAAAATCTTCTTTTTTTATTATCTCTAAATTGCTTTTATTTCCTTTAAATATTCTTCCATTCCTTTCTAGCCATACAGTCCATAGTATTGTATCTTTTGAAATATCCTAGATTATCTGTAAATTCTCACTTTTAAGAGTGCTCTACCATTGCTTTAACTATTTTTCCATTCATCACCACACATTTACCAAACATAATAAGAAATCATCGCCATTGTTTCTAGACTATTGAGGAGTGTCTCAAGAGATGGTCTATAATATCCTATTTTTTACATAGAACACATTATGAGGGGCTATGAAAACCCCCCTTGATAATGTTATCCTAGGATAAAATTCTTTTATGACCTACTAGCCAAACAAACATTTTAACTTTAGGAATGCTTGGGTTATCCCAAATATCTCTTAATATTCTTATGGTATTCCTATTTTATCAATGCTTTACATTATATCTGTTTATTGTTGTGTATTCTTCAGTGCTATTCAACTCCTAAATTAGCTTATCCTTGGCTCCCCTTAGATTAATTATTTTTGTGATCTTTCTGGTCAACTGCCTCCTAGCATCAATGTCTTATACACTTGTAAAAAATATTTTTTCCATTTTTATATTCATTCCTAGTCCTTGTACATAATGTTTGAAACCCTCTCACTATATTCTTCTTGAAGTAATCGCATCCATGGTTTAAAAATTGGATCTATATTGAGTGGTTTTGTATCACATCAAGTATTCATCCAAATAGAAACATTTTCTCAAATTACCACCACCCATCTTAGACCTTTAATCGCTAGGTCAATTTATTTTTTAAAATTGTTTCATATTGCAGAACCATCTGGTAGTGATAATGCAATAAATATTAAGATCAGGTCATTGGGCTCGATGTACTTAAAAGAATTTTTGCCCTTTGTCTTTGAATTTATTTCTACAATATCTAAATTATTTTCCCCTAAGAGCTAAGTTTGCATATGTAAGAATGCTTAAACCTAGATATCCCCTAGTTTTATCATCACACACCTTGCTCCATTTTACTGAAGGAAAATTTCTTTTATCATGTAATCCTCACCATAAAAATGATAACATAATATAGATTAAACTTTTTCTATTGATTTTGGCATAGTATATAGGGACATATAATATGTTGGAATGGCCTGTAAGAGTAATTTAATTAGTTGCACTCTTCCTGCTAATGATAATTATCTAGCTTTCCATGTTGTTATTTTATTATGAACTTCACTTATAAGTAGATTCTAAAATTCTATCCTCATTTTCCCCTCAAATAAGGACATCCCTAGATAAGTTGCTGGCAAATTTATCTCTTCCATTTGAAGTAACCTGCATATCCTTACTTTGATTATAGCTAGAGTGTTTAGGAAGTAAATTTAGGATTTTGTCCTATTAATTTTATGCCCTAATGTTCTTTCATATTCCTTTAATATGTTATTCAAAGCTTTTCTCTTGTTTATCCCTTCCCTCCCAAAGTGTGTTGTATCATCTACAAATTGTTGGTGGGTGATTTTATCAATGCTATTATTAACCTTAAATCCACTTACTAGCCCATATTTGTTAGCCTTATTCAAGTGACTACCCAATATCTCTACCATAATAATGAAAAAATATGGTGATAGAGGATCTCTTTGTCTAAGACCTCTCTTGGCTTCAAATGATTATGTTACTAACCCATTGACCATCAATGAATATGATATTGTAAAGATATAAGCTTTATTCCATTTGAATCATTTCTTCCCAATCTAAACTTTTCTAATACTGCAAAAAGAAAATTCTATTTAACCCTATCACAAGCTTTACTCATATCAAGTTTTAAGATAATTGCTCTCTTTAAAATTGAATGCACAAATTCATAAGCTACTATGATCATGTCCAGAATTTGTCTCCCTTTAACAAATCCTCCTTGCTCTTTTAAAATACATATTGTCTAACAGTGGTCTTGACTAATTTACCATCACTTTGGAGATCATATTATATGCCATATTACAAATGTGTATGGGTCTAAATGAATCAAACTATCATGTACCCTTCTTTTTTGGAATCAAGGTAAGATATATTGCATTTATTTTATAAGGTATGTACTCTTTTACCCTACATTGTTCCACTTCCACCAACAAAGAATCCTTCACTATATCCCAATTATGTTGATAGAATGTTGCAAAGAGCACATCTAGACCTAGGTATTTATCCTTATCAAACAATAAAATATCTAAATGAACTTCTTCTAGAGTAATAGGCTCCACCAATTTCCTATTATCTTCATATTTTATAACTAAAGGTACTTCTTTTAGTAGTTTATCATTAAGAACTTCAAACTCCTCTGATCCTAGAATATTCTAGTAAAAAAACCTTTTTTCCTTTATAATTTCATTTTGGTATTCAATCCAAAACCTTTATAATTATTTAGTTCTATTAATTTCATACATTGATATTTGTATTATTATCATCCTACAATTAAACTTTGTGTTTTTATCTCCTTATTTTAACCAAGCCTATCTCGATTTTAATCTCCAAAATTTATCTTCCTTACTCAAAATATTATGATATTCACTAACCAAATCCCTTTCCTCCACTATTGGATTATTATGTTCACCTTTTTAGAATTTTGAAAGTTTTTCTTTTAGTTATTTCTTCTAAAAATTGTTTCCAAAAGTGTTCTTTCTCCATTCTCTTAATCTAGATGTCATTGATTAAATTTGTTTTGAAAGTGTATATAGCCCATTGTTTCCTAAATAAATCCATGTTTACACTATCATATAAAACAATTAAGGATGGTGTGGGGGTGCCAAATGGGGGCCAACCCTCATAACTCAAATGGGAGAGCCTTGTTGCTAACACATCGTCTTTTGGGGTGTTTTCGAGATTAAATATTTGAAGAGGAAAAATTTGTGGGTTCACCAAGGGTAGTTTATAGATTTTCCTAAATCTAATTTAATGTATTTATTTTTTTAAAACCTAGGGTTTTTGTTCTATTCTAATGTATTACATGCAAGGGTGATAATGCAATGCATATGAAAACAAGATGCAACAAACAAAAGGTTAACCTATATGTAATTTTGATTTTCTTGTACTATTTCTAAGAACTAAAATAAAGTTATTGAAATAAAGTTTAGTTTTTCTTTTACTTGTTTTCAAAAAAGAATGCAAAAGGACTATGCAAAAACAAAGTTTAACCTAATGTAAATTCAACATGCATTTCACTTAGATGCCTAAAATAGAAATATCAAGTTTATGCTAAGAACCTAAGCTACAATTCCTTCATTTTTATTTATTTTAATATCTTAAAATTAAAATAAAAAAGCAAAAATAGAGGTCAAAAAACAAATAAGAAACAAAAATAGGAAAATATGTAATATAACTTACCTGGTCTGGTGATTTCTCTGAATTCATCGCCTATAGCTACATTCGTTGCCTCATGAAATTGCCACTTGTAATCCTTGCAATTGGCAAACTCATTGAAACTTGTAAAATAGATAAATTGAAAAGAGTTATTATTTTTTTGGGGGCCTACCAAATAGCAAGAAACTCCAAACTATTTAATTGGAATAATCAAGCCTCTAATATGTATATACACATAATCAAAATAAATCAAAAAATAGATGTATATACCTATCGTGAATCTACCACCTAAAAGTGCAATGGTTGTTGAATTTACTTTTTGTATTTAGAAGGAGATGACAGAGCCAATATATATGAAAGGGACTAGTCTACAAGCCCAAGGGAAAGTGTGTCGTTAGAAAATCTACCACCTAAACCAGATATAGGTGGCAAGTTCATTATTCCTAGGGCTAAACAGTAGGAAAGGGTATTAAAATGGTGATTAGGCCTATCATGGTATAAGATAAGTGGGTTATAGAAATTGGTAGAAAGAAAGAAGACAATTTCACCTGAGCGATCATGATTAAGGTTGGAGGAAATGAATATCGCCTAAACAGACTATAGGCGATGAATTCACCTTGGGCAAAGAAAACCAAGAAAGAAGACTTAGGCCATATATGGAATACTATTGTTGGGAGAAAATATACCACCTGATCAAGGTATAGATGGCAAATTCATTGTGTAGAGAAGGAAACTACAAATAGTGAGCTTAAATGGGATGTAAATCATGACTAGAAACATGCGAGAGGCCCTATCAATGTCCTATTAACCTATGGGTACTTGAAATGACCTACAAAAGGGAGACTACTAGATGATACAAGTATATTAGTTGAATGTAAGATAAATTAAGCAATATGGTTGCATAACAAGGAACTTGGAAATAAAAAATACTTATTAAAGATAGAAAGTTAGAAAGAAATGAAGATCAATATGCATAATAAAATTCATTGAAATTCTTGAAAATAGATTACTCCTTCGTAGCTTTGGCTAAACTTGTGTTGTTTCTTGAAAGAGTTATCTTAAAATTTTAGCAATACTTTGTTATGTGAAAAGTCTTATGATAATGCCATCCTAAGGGGCCAATATATAGGAAATGACAACCACTAGGGGATGGGGGAGGTGTTAGGCTAGGATGAGTGAGCTTGGTTTATTGCTTGTTAACTACCTTGATTAGTAATCATAGGGGGCTAATTGGAAGTCAAGAGAGTTGGTTAGATTTTAATTTCTAGTTAAGAAGATTTGATTAAGAGACTGATTGATGAGTCAACAACCTTGATTGGCAGTTATTAGGGGTGATTGGTAGTGGAAAAAAGGGCTAACTACCTTTGATAAGTAGTTGTAGGTGGACTAGGATGTGGTTGCATGCCTAAAATGAATATAACACATGCAAATCCATAAACTATAAATTCATAGTCGATGAATTTGCGTCATTTGATCATTGCAGGTGAAATTTGATGGATGAGACAAAAATTGAGTTGGAAAGACAATTGTGAATTCACCAAATGAGATGGAAAATTTAACTTTGAGGTGGTGAATTCATCAAATATAGACCTGTATATAAAATTTGGCTCTTGAAGGAATGTAACATAGTTGTCCTAATTATTATATTTATTTATAATGAAATTCATTAGGCTAGGTGACCCAGTACATACGATCTTCCTACATCTCCTCATATTTTAAATATGATATTTTTTTAATTCACTTACCACCATTTTAACTTTTATTGGCTAATTATCTAAACCAACCCTTGTTAAAATATTAATTTTGGTACAAGTTCCTTCATCTAGCCAATGATTTGAGAGTATGCATCTGTCTAATTGTTTGCTATTAGGTTTTGGCCTCTCCTATTATTGGTCCATGTATAGTTGTCCTCTTCAATATCAACCTTCCATAGTTATTTTTTTGAATAAAAATGAGAAATCTCTCATACTTTGTCTTATTTTCCTAATTCCTCCAAATTTTTCATCTAGATTGGTTATGGCATTAACTCTTACGATCATGAATCTGATTTTTTAGTCTTTACTTATCATAAAGGCTTCAATATCACTCCATACTTCTAATATTCCTTATTGAGTTGTATGTCCATAGACATTAACAAGGATGAAACAAATATTTTCAAAGTAGCATGTGACTAATGAGGCTCTCCAATGCTTAGTTTTATGAATGGTTGCATAGGAGGTTCTAACATGATTACAACATGTTAGAATTTTCCCTACTACTTTAGAATCCACTTCATCCCATTTACATACTACTCATATTGCTTTCATAGTTTTGGAAACTTCTTCCATTATCATTTTAGTTTCCTATATATAAATAATATCAAGCTTATTACTTAAATAGAGGTCCCTGATACACCTATGCTTTGAGGGGGAATTAACACCCCTTATATTTCATGAGATGGTAATAATGTCTCATTAGGGGCCACTAGCCCTACCTGCAAATTATCGATATCGTTTTGTTTTTTGGTAAATATAAACTCGACCTAAATTGCATTACTTTCTCTATGTTTGCTCTTTCTTCCCCATATCTCACTTGACAATTTGAAGGTTTTCTTCTTTTTTCCTTGTCTGTAAGAGGAATAGGTTTTATTATTCTATTCCACAATATTATTTCATAATTTCCTTTTCATTAGATTTATCCTCTCATGGTTCTGCTATGAAATTTTTTGACTTGTTGATGAGTGTCATTAATGCTCATCATTTAATTTAATATAATTTGTCAAATCTGGAGAGGCATCCTAGGGCTTTATACATTATAGAAATTTAACTACAACTTAGATATCAAGACACTAGATTTTATTATGAGAGCTAGAAATCTTTGTAGAAAGGAAACAATGCCAATATGCACCTTTTTGCATAAAAACTATTTAATTCCATAATTAAACTTTGTTTAAGAAAGAAACTAAATTACAATTGCTAAATTGAAATAACTGAAATGAAAATGTTGAAATGAAATCAACTAAATTAACAAATGTTGGAAATTGAACTACTGAAACAAATTGCTAAAGCAAAAAATTATTGCTAAAACTATAAATAAAATGTTGAAAGTAAAATTGCAAAATTTGAAATGAGAAATGCAGAAGGAAATACAATCAGCTAGTTGAAAACCACACTCACACATTCACACTTGAAAACAGAGGAAAAATATCGTACATTCTGATTACAACATTCTAGCAAGAAATTGATAACTTTTTGACAAAAAATTAACAAAAATAGAAAAACCTATAAAACTATAACACTCCTTCCACATAACTTGAGAGTGGGCCCTTAATTATAGGTCTATTAGAAGGTCTAACTCACTATATCCTAACTATCTAATAAAGCATAAAAATGACATATGGAAAATATTGCACTTTATTGAAAAATTCCTGCTATTACAAAAGTTGCTGACAGAATTTTGTCTGATTTTACCTGTCTATTGTCTAACATATAACATATAACTCTAACTAATTCAATGTAGAAGGGTGGAATTATTTATACAATATTTTCCATGTCCCTAGCCTAAAAATTAATCTACTTTGTTGTTGACTCCTAATTTGCTACCCTGCTACAACAGACTTAGTCTATAATTAGGACAAAATCTAATTTGTAACCAGTTGTGCAATTGTTCTCACCTTCAAAATAATGGTAAATTGGCTATAAATATATGTAATATCATTTGTTATATCCATCCATGTGTTATCCTTGTTTGCCTCCCTAAAAATCTACCAAAAATTTATTTTCAATAAATTTTGCAGTTTAACTGACTTTTTCCAACTTTAGGATAGTGAGATGAAAATTAGATATTCCCTACTTTTTGTGTGTCCAATTTGTTTTGGGATGCTTGGAAATAATTTTATATATGTTTATGCAAAATTTTACCTTTTCAGCTCATCGTTTGCACCTTTTAGAATAGTCAAATAAATGTTGTTTTTGTGCAAGAAATTTTGCAATAGCACCGTGAAAATGTGCTTGGTGTAAAATGAGTTGGCAAATGGTGTTGAGTCACTTCCAAGTGATTGGTTGGACCCTCCTAAGTCTATTACATGATCCCAAGACAATTTTAAATCAAAATTGAGCGTTCAAACTCATCCTCCTTTAAACCTGCAAGTTGTTGCCCTATCATTCTAAAGTTGTCTAGATGTTTCGGAGTTGAGCCTGCAGTTCTATTTTGATAGGTTTTCTTATCCTGTTTTTATTGTAGCATGGTTTTATGGTGCCAACACATCCAATAATAATTTCTAAGGTGGGAAAAACTTCAAATTTATTCAGCCAATCAAATTTTTTATTCAATATCTATTTTCCATTATGTTTATTCCTACTAAGCTAAAATCATGCAAAATAACCATAAAAACTACATAAAAGTTGTCCAAACAACAACATATCATTTTATACAATTACCATGTTAACTTCAACATAAACATAAATAATTATTAAACTACTTGGCATTTACTATAGTATTTTAGGTAAAATAGGCAGTTTTTATGTGTAAAAACACTGAAATAATGAGGTATTTTATTGCCTCATCACTTGTCTTGCTAATTTTTTGGTATATATTTATTAATGGTAGAGGTATTAACATCTAACATCACATTTTTCCACCACTTTTCTTCTCTTTAATTGTTAATGCTACTTCACGGGAGTCTTCAAAATTTGATGAGGCACATTCCTTAGGTTCAACGGGAATGTTCATCCCTAAATCAAGATCATATTGAATAGATGGTTTCTTGTTAATATTCTAATCCTAATTTATTGTGTCCTCTAAGATATTATCTACTTTGTTTTCATAGGCAAAAGCCTCAAAAGAATTCTTCCAATATCCTTACTTCTTGGTCTCCACTTTTTATTTACTTTCTTTTGTCTAGACCTATTTTTTGAAAGTTGAAAACCATCCTCATCCATATCCATTTATAAGTTTATCTTGTGTTTTTCTACATATGTTTCTACTAGACTCTTCTCAGGGTCTAATATCTCAATATGCCCCACCTCATAACATCTTCTACATATAAAAAATTGAATTAAAAGGAATATTAATGATTTGATAGAGCTAGAACAAGGGGGTTTTTTCTAGAGAAACAAATACATGACAACATTATAATGATTCATGAAGCCCTACACTCAAGTGCCAAATTCAAAAATAAAAGAATAGCCATTAAACGTGATATGATTAATTCCTTTGATAGAGTAGACATTAGCTTTTTAACACAAGTGTTAGCCAAATTTGGATTTCCAGCTCAATGATAAACTAGATAAGATCTTACATAGAGGGACATTGGATAGCTCCTCTAATAAATGGAGAACCTACTAGCTTCTTTACAGCCACTAGAGGATTAAGGCAAGGGTGTCCTCTATTCACTTACCTTTATATCCTTCTAGTTGAAACTTTAGATAGGACATTGACCAAATTGAGAAGGAAAGAAATCTTGAGAATTATAGCGGTTATAGAATATAGAACAATCACTCATGCTCAACTTGTAGATGACACTATTTTACTAATGGAAACCATAAAATTGAATTTCAAGTTGATCAAAGAAGCTTTAGATTACTTTTCTTCAACCTTGGAGGCAAAGATAAACATCCAAAAAAGCAAATTTTACACTATACATACTTCAACAAAAGAATATAGAGGTTTATCTCAGATTTCGAGGATACCTTTAACTACCTATGTGTTCTTATGGGCTTCCATAAAAAAAAAAGAAACTTGGAATGTAATTCTAGAAAATATGTCAAGGAAAATACAATAGTATAGAAATGGTTGGTTGAGTTTGGCTAGAAGAATTATTTTAATCAAATCAATATTAACAGGTCTTCCCATATATCAATTTTTGGTGTATCATGCACTCTTGTATATATTATAGAAGTTATATGTAGTGTTAAGAGCTTTTCTATGGCAAGGGGGAAGGTAATTAGATCAAAAAATATTTCATTTGGTCAATTAGGAGACTATTACCAAGACAAAGGAGCATGGAGGTCATTGCTTTAGAATCTGCTTACTCCACTGAACTCTCCATGGAAGCAAATATTAAGATATAAATATCTAAACTCTAATGGGATACAATGCATAAAAAGTGTGAAAAGCATGGTAGGGTCCTCCTCAATTTGGAAACATGTTATGAAAGCTAAAAATATTACATTAAATCATACCTCTTGGCTTCCATGGGATGGTAAACAAATTAATATGGGATGATCCAATATTGGAATAAAATCCAATCATTAAGAATTATTTCCCAAAAATAAAATCAGACTTGCAACATTTGGGTGTTAAATATCTTGCAATTTTAATTGAATAGGTGAGAGACACGCCCCTGCCAAATATTGGCCAAGATCCATGGAGACAGCTACACATCCAAACTAAGGGGATTAAACTTTCTCCCTAAATTCCATATCAGCTTATATGGGACTCTATTAGTGAGTCGGGTATTTACATAATTAATCAAGGGGTGTTATTACAGCAACAGGGTCAGAATAACTCAACCGTAGCTAAGGTATGGAATTACAAGGTTCCTCCCAAACTTCAAGTCTTTCTTTGGTTGGTGCTCTAAAACATGATTCTTATTGGAGACAACCTCATTAAGAGGAATATCATGGGACCTCATATTTGCCATTTGTGTCCTAAGAACAATGAAACAATTTACATATATTCTTTCAGTGTATAAAAGCAATTAAAATCTGGATTGAAATAACCCAACAACTAGGAATAGCATTATTACAAACCTTCAAACTCAAAAAATTGCCTAACCAATTGGGGTTAAATGTACAAATGGGTAGAAACCCCTAAATATTTTGATGCCTCTAGAAAACCCCGGTGTAGACACCCAAAAAGTATCAAATTTTATTTTATCTAAGGTCATTTTAATAAATTTTGTAAAGGTCCTAAATGATAATAATAGTTTCTAAAATTGTATTTAGACACCTTATAATATAATAATAATAAAATCAATCTATTTCCTAAGTTTCCATCACCCTATCCTAAGTTAACACTACATCACTTACCTAACCTACCCTTGCCACCTCACCCTTAGTCACACTTACCCTTGTCATATCACTCTTATACCTCACTCTAGTCATACCCACTTACTGACCACATCATTGTAGTCACACTCACCTACTTGCTACCTCACTCCCACACCTCACTCTAGTCATACTTACCCACTTTCCACCTCTCTTCTCATTGCTCCAAGTGGAATATATCTATATTTTACAACTCACTTGCCCTTGCCACTTGGTTATCCTCCCTTGCCAAGTCATCTCCCCTCACCAACCATCCGCAAAGTATATAAAACCCCCTCTTATTCTTTCATGGGCAAGGGAGATGAATGTGAGCCTTATCAAAACTCTACTGAAATCCAGAGAAAAAGCTACCCAAGCACCCTCATTCCCTATTGGCATTGTCCTATCCTTTATACAAAATAAATCATGGCCTATGCATAAGACCCTTATGAATGCATCTTGTTTTTGTAATTGCTCATAAACAAAAGTTCAAGTCTACTTAAAATCATTACCAGAGATAATTTAGACTCAGTTAAATATCCTGGGAAATTTTTAGCTAGATCTGGACATCAAAGATCAAGACCACCACACCCCTAGCAGTTTGTATTCTGACCACCACACCTTTGGCGGTCTCAATTTAGGATCTATAATAGTCCCAAAACCTGCAACAATAAACAATAACAGATTGCATAAGGTAAATACGGTAAGTATTATTTATGTTTTATGAAATTTCTATGTCAAATCATCATTTTGATTATGTTTCAAATGCTTTTGTAATTGGTTTACATATTTTGTGAAATTTGGGCCTAATCAAGCTAGGCTTATCAGATGCTACTAATCTTTCATATATGATTGTGTACATGAACTCGTAGAAGTACATGCAATCCAGGATGGTCCAACCTTCAAGTGAACCAAGAAACTCATTCACAATTTGAGGTGGTTTGGAAAACACTTGAGGCACTATTTATTGTATTTTGTAAAGAGGGTTCTTTCCTCTTTATCAATCCCGATCTTGTAAGCCTCTAACAACAATTCTGTAAATGATTTCAATCATGACTAAAATCATGGAGAATTATTAATTTTGGTAAAGGTTTACTTATATCAATCATGACTAAAATCTAAGCATAAATAGCCAATAATCCATATTTTAAAGTTTCTAAAATCACAAGGTATTCTCCTAGATTGTTGCCTATTTCCTTGAAGACATTCATTCCCCATAATTCAATGGGTAACACATACATCCTAACTCAGATCGGTACTAGGGATATATTTACATTTTTAGGTGCAAAGCCTTCATAATAGCAGGTGAGGAACAATCCTATTCTTCCCATAAACCAAGGGCCCTCTTTTAGGATTCTATCTCTTTCCTCCCTAGAACAAAAAATGGCTAGGTAGAAACATTTGGGAAGAAATGATAGACTCACTCCTAAACACTTCCAACTCCTATCAATTAATTTTCTCAAGGCCCAAGCCCCTGGCCAACAACTATTAAATTTACCAAAAATTATCCTATATTTAATCAATGAGGATGAGATCCTCACTAACCTTTACTACTAGGGATGATTCTAAGAATCTAGTTTTAAATCGATCTATCAAAAGGAAACTATAACTCAAAATCTAGTAAAATAAATTTTTGCTGGAGAATAAGGGGTTGTACTCAGGTCCCCCACTCTTGAAAAATTACATATCTCTTCTTTAGAGAATGAGAGTTTACAAACAAATTCAATTCTCATCTCAATTGAGTTGTTATAGATAGAAACCTACATCATTTTATATAAAATGTTTGAATTCTTGATTTTTTTTTTTGTTAGGTAACAAAATATATACAGCGGGTTTTTTGACAGGATCACAAAACCTTAGTTACAACTTCAGCCAATACTAAACGATCAAACCAAAAAGCGGGGCTGCACCCAAGGCAGCAAGTTGAGACCCGGGGCCCTGGCCCCAGGCCCTACAAAAAATAGCTAAAAGCCAACAAAACCAAGACTAGATGCCGCAAAAATGAAAAACAATCCCTGATAGATCATGGAAGAAGGGCACCCAAAACAACTGGGCCCAGCTGTCACCTCGGACCAAACGGGGCCCCATGCCGATCGAGCTACTCCCTACCGAGGCCGTCACCCAGCCTGCGCCTGAGCTTGGACAGGGCAGTGGCAGCGGAGGAGGCTGCTTGGGTAGCCACGTTCAGAGATCCAATGGCCACGTCGATGAGGCCTCTGATAGCCAAGATTTACAAACTATTGTCTGCCTCAGAACTGACATCGACGGGCTCTAGGTTTTCCTAAGTGGCCCTCTTAGCGCTGTCAGTAGCCCTGCTGCTGCCAGGGAAGGGATCCTTATGAGCGCTCCTAGGAGTCGAGGCCCCACTTGGGCCTTGGTTCAGGGTTCTATACTTTTGGGTTAGCCTATGGCACTTTGGGGTATGGGAGCCAGCGCGCGGCGAGGAGTCTTTGGTGATGGAAGCCTTAGGGGATGCAGTTGGGGAAATTACCGTGCTAGGGGGGGCAGCAGACAGGGGGGGAATGCGGTGGAGCTGCGACTGGTTGGCCAGGGCATGCTTGTACAGCACTACCATGAGGCCTTGGTGGGAGGGCCAGGAATGGTTTTTGTGGGCACGGTCTATGGAAAGACCTAGAGAGTATAGCAAAAAGCGGGGAGTGCTGACCACCGTGGCCCCCCTGAGGTGATTGAAATAACTCAAATGAAAATTGAAGAGCCTCTGATCCGAGTCATCGTAGGTAATGTATTGCATTATTGGGATGATGGCTTCGTCAAAGAGGGCTGGCAGGTTGGATTAGAAAAGGTTTGCCTTGTCCCATTGCTGCTTCAGAAAGTAGGACAGCTCCTCCTCCCAATTGTGCTTGTCCCGCCTGACAACGCGACCCTTGTCCTCATGGTGGAGGCCCGTCACATCTGTAAGAAATTCTTTGTTTACTTTAAAATGTAGCCCCTTAACCAACACCTCACCGCTACACCAGGAGTCTAGGAAACATTGAGTGATCTCATCGTCCACTCCAATGAACTTGCTGAAGAAGGGGGTGAAATGCTTGGCGTTAGAGAACAATTTAGCCGACTCGCTCAGGATGAGCGTGGAAGGCTCGATGTAAACACCTTTGGCAGCCATGGGGTAGGGGAAGGATGGGAAAACTAGCCAACAGCATGGGGATAGGTACTAGGGAAAAACATAGAGGAAGAATGCAGCGCTAGACAAATTTAAAAACGCGTAGGGGGCCAAAGAAGGGGGGAGCCGTCGGTGTCGGGAAAGGATGCTCGAAGTTAGGTGCAACATGAGGGTGGGATAAGGGGGTGTGACTGTAGGTTGCCATGCGAGGATAGGGTACGAGGCCAATGCCAACGTTCCAGGTGGTGCAAGCTGATAAGAGGAGCGCCTTGATGGAGCGTCACAGGATAAAGTCATAGGCAGAATGACATGGCATGGGAATCCATCCACGAAGTGGCTGACGAGGAGGCATTCATGGGACTGCCAAATGCACAACCAGTGCAACACATGTCCTCATCGAAGATAGCCAAACTGCTAGCTTAGCCTAGAACACATGCCACTGCATGGTAGATCTGTAAAACCATCCGACGTGCGGGATACAGGTCGGGGCCAGGCAACGAGGTGCCACAAGGAAAGAAGATATCGGTCTTTGGGAGACCACACCAGAGGAAAGATGGGGCTCTGATATGGGGCAGGTTAGACATTAGGGTCCTCCACATCTCTCTCCTGATATTTCAAGACAATGAGAACCAGAGCTTCAAGAAAGTCCGTGGTCCAGGTGGTGAAGGCATCAGCAGGAATGGCTTGGTTCGCCATGAAGTCGACCGCCCTGTTGCCTTCCCTATACATGTGCTGAAAGCTATAGTCGAGGAATCCCTGGAGAACAGAGAGGGCTTCTTGGATGTGGTTGTGAATGCACCAGGAGCAATTACCTGGGCTGTGGGCAGCATTGATGATGACTTGGGAGTCGCCCTCAATGATGACTTGAGAAGGGGCACCCCTAGGGACATGCATCCCACTTAGCAAAGCAGCTACTTCAGTGAAGTTGTTGGTCTGGATGCCAAGAGGAGCAGCAAACGCCATGACCAGGGCCCCGTGGCAATCACGGATCACTCCACCCACCCCGGATGGCCCGAGATTTCCTTTGGACGTGCCATCGAAGTTAAGCTTAACCCAGTCGAGGGGGGCAATCCATCTGGTCAGGGAACGACGGGATGGGACGGTTGGGGGACCAGGGGGGAGCTAGATGCCGAGGGAGGAAAGGAGGGTGACTTCACCTGGCCATCGAGGCCCCTTAGATAGGGGAATGGATTGGGAGTTTTCAAGGGCAAATGTCATGGTCTTGGTCACAATCCACAAGGGGGAATGAGCTAGGGAGGAAAAGGCTCTGTTGTTGCGCTCGAGCTAAATCTGCCAGAGCATATGGGGGAGGCACAAATTCCATAGGAAGTGGGTGAAGGGATGGGCAAATGGGTTGGGTCACTGAAGCAGGAGGTCAGAGATGGATTTGGGGCCCGCCCACTAGATGGAGAATTGAGAAAGGATGAGGCCCAAGACTTCAGTCGAGAAGGAACAGTTGAAAAAGAGGTGGTTGGTGGATTCCCAGGCATCATAGCAAAGGTAGCATCTATTCAAGATCTGGAAGCCCCTCTTGATGAGATTTTTTATCGTCAGAATCTTGTTTTGGATGGCTGCCCAAATGAAGTGGTTGATTTTGGGGATCAGCTTCTTGGCCCACACCTGCCAGGCTGGGAAGGGAGCCTTGTCTGGGTCTCTCTGGAGGTTGTAGGTAGACTTGACAGAGAAGTATCCATTGGGGGTGCCATGCCAAACACATCTATCATCACCTCCAACGGATGGGAAAACAGTCACCGTGAGGAGGCCCTGGAGTCTGGCAGCTTGGAGTGGGTGCCTGGGGTCCCGGATGGGCACCCAAGACGCACCTCCCAAGCTTTGGGAGAGATAGCCCACAACCTTGGGGCCTCTGTCTGCCAGGCCTGCCTTGAGAATGAGGAGCTCTCTGTCAGCCGACAGGGCCTCATCCTGAATCCATCTGTCATCCCAAAAATCAATCTTGGTGTCATCTCCGAGGATCCATCTGCTTCCTTTCTGGATTATGTCTTTGGTGGATATCAAGGACTTCTAAAAGGTGGATCCATCGTGTGGCTGGGACTCACTGAGGAAGGGATGGCTATGATAGTATTTCCTACGCACAATGCTAACCCACTCATCAGGGGAATCGGTGTGAACCTTCCAGGCATGCTTGGCCATGAGAGCCATGTTCATGGGTACCACCCTCCTGAGCCCAATCCCTCCCTCAGCTTTAGGGTAGTAGACTAGGGACCAGGATACCAGGGGAATCCTCTTCTTATCTTCACTCCCATACCAGAGAAAGCATTTTTGAATTTGTTTAATGTGGACTGCAATGGAGGTCAAGATTTTGAAGACCGACATGAAGTATATCGGGATGCTTTGCAAAATTGTCATTAAGAGGGTGGCTCTGCTAGCCTGAGAAAGGAGGTGGCCTTTCCAAGGGGCCAGCTTCCTCTTAATCTGATCAATCACCCCACCCCACAGGGCCCTGGAAGACACTCCTGTGAACAGGGGGAGCTTGAGGTACGAGGAGGGGAGGGAGCCAGGGGAGCATCCCAAAATCTACCCAATTTTGATCTGTCTAGCCAAGGGGGTGTGAATGAAGAAAATTGTGCTCTTCCAAAGATTGATTTTCTATCCAGCCGCCTCCTCGAACAGGGTCAAAATGTGCTTGAGGATTTTGTCTTAGGGGATTGAGGAAAAAGTGGCCATGATGGTGTCATCCACAAACTGTTGGTGCGAAACAAGGGGCAGGCCCAACGCAGGACTGATGCCTAAAATGATACCCTGATACATAGCGCCTAAGATGGTCCATCCTAGGGCCTCAGCTAGGATGATGAAGAGGATCGAGGACAGGGGGTATCCTTGGTGAAGGCCTCTAGAGCTAGGGAAATTTTTGACAGGGGATCCGTTGACGAGGATGGAGAACCATGAGGAAGACATGCAGTTGCTGATGAGCCTGACCCAAGAGGGGTGAAATCTGAACTTGAGAAGGACCTTGGACAACAAGGCCTAGTTGACTCTGTCAAAGGCCTTGTTCATGTCCAACTTGAGCAGAAAGGAGGCCTTTTTGGATAGGACCGCTAAGTGAATGGCCTTGTGCATGATAATGACCCCATCAGTGATCAGTCTACCCTTGACTGAACTACCCTGGCAGGGGGCAATGATCAGGGGAAGGATGTCCTTAAGCCGGGTAGCCATGGATTTGGTGAGGATTTTGTATAGGACATTGCACAGGCTAATGGTGTGGAAATCCATGAGGGACCGGGCTGCCTGGGACTTGGGGATAAGAGCTATGAAGGTGGAGTTGATACCTCTGGGGATGGATCGGGCAGTCTGCAGGTCCCAGATGGCAGCGCACACCTCTACCCTGACTAGGTCCCAGAATGATTGGAATAAATAGTGGGGGAAACCATCCAGGCCTAGGGCCACCTCGGCCTTCATGGAAAAGGTGGTTGCATGGATTTTGGAGTCAGACAAAGGTTGCAACAACATCTGATTTTCCGAGGGAGAAACCAAAGAGGGGATGTGCTCCAAAAGGGAGTCAGCTATGCCTGGGGACATGGGAGGGCTGTCACCCAGGAGCTCTTGAAAGAAGTAAGTGGTTTCAGCCTGGATGTCCTCTTCTTCCTTAATGATACCGCCATCACTGCTCACCAACTCAGCAATTATTTTGGAGCCCCTGTTCCTGAGGGTCGACGGGTGAAATAACTTGGTATTAGCATCGCCATCTTGGAGCCATAGAGATCTCGAATTCTATCTCCAAAAAATTTCCTCCGAGGCCAGGATGTTATGATACTCGCTGAGAACAAGGTGCTCCTCATCCCTGAGCCTCGAGTCTTGGGAGCCAGCTTGAAATCTAGCCTCAAGGGTTTCAAGTTTTTCTTTGAGAACAACTTTGTTTTCAAAGATGTTGTCGAACACCTCCTTGTTCCAGGCCTTGAGATGGTCCTTCAGTCACCTAAGCTTATGGTAGATTTGTTTAGCAGGGCATCTAGGGACCGGGGGAGCCCACCAACACCCAACCTGGTCCTGAAAGTTTGGGTGATGCAGCCACATGGACTCGAATCATAATAGCCTCCTCGGAGAAGGCCTATGATCGATTTCAAGGAGGAGGGGGCTGTGATCAGACCCAATTTTGGGAAGGGCCAGTAGGGTGGCATCAACGAACATAGGCAGGGCTTCTTTGGACAAGAGAACTCTATCTAGTCTAACTTGAATATGATTTGCTCCTACCATTCTGTTGGTCCTAGTGAACCTGGCACCTTTCAAGCTAACATCCATGAGCTCGTTGAGGGCAGTGAAGGCGCTAAAGTCCTCCATACTCTTGCCCTGAGCCCCTGAGCCCCCACTCTTATCAGAGGAAAACAAGGGGCTATTTAAGTCCTCGACCAAGATCCAAGGTAGGGGGGTGAAGGCTTCTCACATCAAGCTAATCTCCTTCCACAGGGTCGCCTTCTCGATAGGACTATTGGGAGAATAGACGTTGGAAAGGATCCACGATCGGTTTGACTTAATACAGTGAACTAGCATGTTGATGATTCTAGGGGACAAAGATATGAGTCTTCCTTCAAAACATCAGGGGTCCCACATGCACAGCAGACCCCCAACAGAGCTGGCCGTGGGGGTAGATAGGGACTCGCAATTACACCAGGAAGCTTGGGCTACTCGTCGGGCAGCAGCCTCATCTATTTTTGTCTCCTGAAGGAGGAGGAAGGACAGACGGTGATCCCTACATAGCTAGTCGAGGATCCTTTTCTTGGGAGCCCCATTGAGGACCTTGATATTCCAAGAGATGAGCTTCATTTGACACCCTTGAGGGGTCACTTGCCCCCCTTCCTGGAGTGAGCGGTGGGTTTGGAACGGATGGTGTCAATCTTGGAGAAACCTGCCCCCACGTCCGACAGGGTAGCCTGAGAGCCATTGGCTATGTCATCTTTGGTGATCTCGGTCTGCTGATCACCCAGGGTGGGCCACCCTCTCTTGAATTTGCTACCAAAATCTATGGCAAAGGACCTACTTTGGGTCATCTTGGCATTGACTTCATCGAGACCAGACGAAGAACTGGCTTCAATCTCCTCATCAAACTTCTCAGAACCACACTCCAAGAGGGGAAGCCCAGCAAGGAACACCGGGGGGGCCATGAAGGAGACAGGGGAGGAGCGGGGAAGGGGGGGAGGAGGGGCCCTCGACCAAGGGGGCCGATGGTGGGGAATGCCTGACCTACTCGCTTGTGCAAGCAGGGCCCTACGGAGGGGGTTCAGAATGGGCTGGGCGGAAGGGCTAGGGAAAAGGACCACAGAAGATGACCCAGGGGAGGGAGCAATAGGAAGGGAAGCCTAGGAGAGGGCACTCTCTAGACCGAGGCCCAAGGGAGCATCCTTTGGGGCCAGGGGGTTGCCCTTGGAGGCCCAGGCCTAGGATCTGGGGCCCTCGTAGGAAGGCCCACGAGGTGGGGCCTAGCCTAATTAGGAAGGGGGTTTGGAAGGAGTCCCTTTCGTATTTCTAGAAACTGGGCATTAGTGAGAGAGGTGGCCTTGAGATCTGTAGGAGGGACAAAAGGCGGGTTTATTTTCATAGATCAAGGCCTAGCTCTAGAAGTAGGACCTAGATGAGATAGTGACTGAGGAGGGGAGCACAAATTCAAGATTAGCATTGACACAAAATCGGGCATGCACCATTCAAGATCCTGCCTTGGTAGCAGGGTCAAATTCCACCAGTTCCCCAACCAACTGGGCAATGAGCCTAAGGACATCTTCATGCCATAGATGGAAGGGAAGGTCTGGGAGACGAACCCAAACTGGGGCGAAATTGATGCTTTGGGTGCTGGGGTGGAAGTCAGCTCCATACCTCCTGAGGAAGAGGCTCTTACACCCCAAAAACCAGGGCCCTCCTGATAGGATCTTTTTGGCATCTTCACTGTTGTTTAATTTAATGATGAAGAAACCCTTGGTTAGGGCCACCAGCTGGATGTGCCCGGACACCTTCCATTTAGTAGCTGCTCACCTACGAATGGTCTCCATGTCTGGACGACCTCCCAAATATTTCCCTACAAGGGAGGCAGAAGAACCCATGACTAAGGAGGAAAAGACCTCCTCCTGGATAGATATGTGCGTGCCCTCGAGTGACAGACCTAGCCTCGGGGCCCGAGGAGGGGCCGTGGTGCCCGCCAAGATCTGCTGGAAGGAGGGTTTAGGCCCGCACTGGACAAAGCCCCGCTTAGGATCTGGGGACTGATTCCCTGACCCAGCACTCGCATCGAGGCTATACTATGGGCCAGGGCCTAGGACACCCTGGCCCCCAAATGGATTGACCATAGACCCATCCTCTAGGCCTGCCGGGGGACCTACGAGCCCGGGGTCGGGCCCCGATGTGCCTGACCCCGATCTCGAGCCCGATCCCGACTGGGAGCCTGCACCAAGCACTGACCCTGCCCCCAGCCCTGCATCTGCACCTGCTCCCGCTCCTGCACCTACACCTGCTCCTGCTCCCGCTCTTGCTCCCGCAATTGTTGACCGATCTACTAAATGAATTCTTGATTTTTATTTTCTAGAACTTTTTCAATTTTCTATGAGAATACAATATTCCAAAATTCAACATTCGTCTTGAAATTTTTCTCCAACCTTCACAATACCAAAAATTCACCTCTAATATCTATTCATTGCATATTACTAGAGTAATATTTTCAAAACATCACATTATGATAGCCCCCTTTACTAGAGTTGGATTGCTAGTTTCCTTCCTGAAGCACAAGTGCAACCACAAAAATTGTAATAAATAGTAAATATGAAAGTACATTATTGTTATAAAATAAATATCGATAACATCATCCATCAACAGCTTGTAGATGATACAACCCTTTTTGGGAGGGCAAGGATAAACGAGGCCAAAGCTTTAAACTTATTAAAGGAATATGAAAGAGCATCAATACATCAAGTTAATATGATAAAATCCATAATTTATTTCCTTAACATCCTAACTAAAATCAAAGTAGGAATGTGTAGGTTACTTCAAATGAAGGAGGTAAATTTACCATCAACTTATCTAGGGATGCCCTTATTTGAGGGTAGAATAAGGATAGAATTATGGAATCTAGTCACAAGTAAAGTTTAGAATAAACTACCAACATGGAAAGGTAGTTGGTTATCGTTAATAGGAAGAGTGCAACTAATTAAATCAATCTTACAAACCATTCCAAGTTATTATATATCCTTGTATACTATACCAAAATCAATAGAAATTTTTTAATCTTTATTATACGATCCTTTTTGTGGTGAGGATTACATGATAAAAGGAAATTTCCTTTGGTGAAATGGAGCAAGGTGTGTGATGATGAAACTAGGGAAGATCTTGATCTAAGAGTTCTTATAGATGCCAACTTGGCTCTTAGGGAAAAAGTAATTTGGAGATTGTACAAAGAGAATCAAAGACAATGGGAAAATTTCTTCTAAATATGTCTTTTTTTTAGTAAAAGGTAAAAAATTTATTAAAAAAACTCAAATTATACAAATCCATATTGATATCTTGCCTTTCCTATCAAGGCTCATAATGTAAATTTTATGTTTTCTTTTATCTACCCAGGATCTTTGAATCCCCTATTCTTTAAACTTTACCTCCTTCTTAACTGTTTATGTCCTCTTACAACAAATATTACTGAAGCCCTCTTTATTTTTTTTGTCTATTCTTGATAGCTTTCATGTTGAATTTGATTCCATAGTTTTATCCAAATGTCTTGTTCTACCTATGTCATTAGATATTATTCCTGTACTTTGGTCTGCACTATTTTTAATAACTTCCTTAACATAATCCCCCACGTCCTCTCTTATGAACTGAATTCCTCTTTAAAAAATTTGTTGTTTCATTCCAACCATATTTTCTAGAAGATGAAGCCAATCCCTAAATTCCAAGTTGTGCTTAGAGTTTTGGATTTGAAGGTGTTATGTGACCAATAGTCCCAAAAATTACTACCATTAGGAGGATACCATTATGTTTGGCTAAATATGGAGTACCACCAATTCCATATTATGTTAAGCATAGGAGCAATAAAAAAGGAGGTGTTTTATAGTTTCTACCTCTTGGAAGCACATTACGCATCTACTAGGTCGAATGAACCCCTTTCTCCTCATATTATCCCGAGTCATAATGCTTTTGTGAGCAACCGGCCATATAAAACAATTAACCAACCTTTTGGTTGCCATATTTCTTTCTAGGGATGTTGTTGTTGGGGTTGGTTCTTTCTACTTTGGTGAGCCTTTCGGTATCCTGCTTTCACTGTGTAAGTGCCTTGTTTCCCATATCCCCATGCTAGTTGGTCAGGTCCATATTTCCATAGCCATATTCTTTTTTCTAGGATTTCTTTCAGTTCAAGTTTTTTGGCTTCCCATTTTTAACCTAACCACTGGTCTAGATTTTGCCATCTTCCTGAAGTTGTTAGTTGTTGGCTTGGGGGGATAAGATACTAAGATATAAGAGTTTGTCCATGATTATGAAGAGTATGTTTGATGCCATGAAGATGAGGATATTGTTTAATAATGGGGGAGAATTCCTAAGAATCATCCCATAAATTGACTTTTCTACCATCACCTACTTTCCAATGTAAGTCATCCTTAATCAGTGAGGCCCCTCTTTTGAGTGTTTTCCATATCTTTGATTCCACACCTATAGCTGGAAACTATGGGACATCCTCCATTTTATGTGTAAGGTAATATTTAGCTCTTAGAACTTGACTCCATAACTTATTTGGTTTTGCGATCCACTGCCAGTATAACTTCCCTATTAGTGCTAGGTTGTTTGTTGTTGTAGCTCTAATTCCAATACCTCCCTCTTCCTTTGGTTGATAGACTTTCTCCGAGATTACCAAAGTATTTTTCTAATTTTCTTGTGCTTCTGACCATAAGAATTTTCTTATAAACTTATCCAAATATTTAAGTATTCTCTTAACGAATCAAACTCATTTTTTAATTTCATTAATTGTTGAAGGATACATTATATAGAGCTACCATTTAACAGATCATAGCTCAAATTAGAAGATATGTAGTTTTAATGTAACCTCTTCCTAACTTAGAAGATGCTAACCTAATCCTGAAATTGCTCTAACTTATTCTATCTAATAATCTATGAAGGAGTGGTATAATCAAATTCCAACATTCTCCCCCTTAAATTTGAGAGGACTGACAAGACAGTCTCTCAACTTTATATATTGAGCTTTAGCAACTCCTTTGGTGAAGATATCTGCTATGTTGTCCAAAGTGTTGCAATGTCGTAGCTCAACCACATTTTTCTCCACCATGTCTCGAATGAAGTGATACTTCATGTCGAAGTGCTTTGACCTGTTGTGGTGGATAGGATTATGTGCCAATTGTATGGCACTCATATTGTCACAATACAATATGGTAGGACCACTTTGTCTCTCTCCTATTTCTTCAAGAACTTTTCTCAACCATAAAGCTTGGGTACTAGCATTTGTGATTGCTATGTACTCAGCTTCAATAGATGATAATGCTACAACAGTCTGCTTTTTGGAACTCCATGTAATTAGTCCTGACCCAAGACTAAAATAATTCCCTAAAGTAGATTTTCTATCATCTATATTGCTACCCCAATCACTATCACTAAAGCCAACTAATTTTACAGAATTACATTTGTGGTAATGGATCCCAAAATCCAATGTACCCTTTACATATCTCAAAATTCTTTTAGTTGCTTGTAGATGAAGTTCAGATGGATCAGCCATATACCTTGAAACTAGAGAAATAGCATATTGAATATCCGGCCTTGTGTTGGTGAGGAACATTAGACTCCCAACCATGCTCCTGTAAGTGGTCATGTCAACTTTTGGTGCTCCATATTCTTTGCTTAATTGGATCCCATGACCTGTTGGAGTTGCAACAGACTTGCATTGCTCCATAGCAAATTTATTTATCATATCTTGAGCATATTTGTGTTGACATATGAAGATCCCTTTTCCTTTTTGATGTACTTCCATGCCTAGGAAGTAATGCATCAAGCCTAGATCTTTCATTTCAAATTCTTTCATCATGGAGTTTTTGAACTCCTTATTCATCTTAGCACTACTACCCATGAATATTAGATCATCCACATATAAACATACAATGATAATGTCTTTACCTTGTTTCATGTAGTAGAGAGTAGGTTCACTTTTTCTCCTAGTGAACCCATACCTTTGAAAGTAGCCATCAATGCGTGAGTACCATGCCCTTGGTGCTTGCTTGAGGCCATACAATGCTTTCTTCAATTTGTAGACAAGGTTATCCTTACCTTGTTCTTCAAAGCCTTGAGGTTGTTGCACAAAAACCTCTTCATTCAAGTACCCATTGAGAAAGGCACTCTTAACATCCATGTGTTGAATTTTCCACCCTTTGTGGGCAGCCAAAGAAAGGACTAGTCTGATGGTCTCTTGTCTAGAAATAGGAGCAAAGGTCTCCTCATAGTCAATCCCATACTTTTGAGTAAACCCTTTTGCTACTAGCCTTGCCTTGTGTCTTTCAATGCTCCCATCAACATTGAACTTGGTCTTATAGACCCATTTACATCCAACACATTTCTTGCCTTTAGGAAGCTCCACTAGCTCCCAAGTATCATTCTTTTTTATAGAGGTCATTTCCTCTTTCATGGCTTGTTGCCATACATCATGAATACATGCTTTTTTATAACTAGATGGCTCTAGCTCTACACTAGTCATTAAAGCATAGTTTAAAACATCTCCCTTAGGCTCTTGGGAGTCATCATCACCATACATGTGCAAATTTTCAAGTCTTTTCAAAACTTCATTCATCTCACTAGCTTGACTTCTAGTGTATCTTTTTTGAAAATTCTTATCCAACATTTGGTAGGAGGGATGGTACTGAAGTGTTCTCTTACCTCTTGATGGTGAATCTATTTCCATTGGCATTGGAGAAGAACTTGCTGATATTTGTGGAGAAAAACTTGGAGTAGCACTTGTTGCACTTGTTGGAGTAGAACTCTTCTTTGGAGGAGGATTTCCAGTGCTGATTTTATTAATGGGCTGCACTTGAGAGGAGCTTGCATCTTGAGATCCATCATCAACAAAATTTTTTTGATGACCCCATACTCCCCCTTCATAAAAAATCACATCTCTGGAAATTACAACTTTATGTGTTTTTGGATTGTAGAGCCTATATGCCTTTGAAGACTCACAATACCCAATGAAAATACATGCTTGACTTTTGGGGTCAAGTTTCTTTCTTGTCTCATCAGGAATGTGTGCATATGCAAGACAACCAAAAACTTTGAAGTGTTTTACATTTGGCTTTTTTCATACCATCCCTCATAAGGAGTCATCCCATCTAAACTAGAAGTAGGACTCCTATTCAAAATGTAAACACTTGTTCTAACAACATCAGCCCAATACATGTTACTAAGTTTCTTTGTTTGAAGCATTGATCTAGCCATTTCTACAATAGTGCGGTTCTTTCTTTCAGCCACACCATTTTTTTGTGGGGTGTAGGTAGTAGTTAATTGCCTTTTGATCCCACAATATTTACAAAATTTGAGAAATACATTTGAACAAAAATCCCCTCCTCTATCAGTACTTAATCTCTTTACAACATACTCACTTTGATTCTCTACATTATTTTTGAAATCCTTGAAACATTCAAAAGCTTCATCTTTAGTTTTCAAAAAATAAATCCAACACATTCTAGAGAAATCATCAATGAAAGTGAGAAAGTAAGAATTGTTACCCAAGCTTTTGGTATTCATTGGACCACAAATGTCCGAATGTACCAATTGTAGTGGATGGCTTGCTCTCCATGCTTGGCCTCTTGGAAACTTTGTTCTTGAGTGTTTTACCAAAACACATCCTTCACACACCTCCTTGTTCTCTTCAACTTTTGGCAATCCACATACCATAGCTTGTGAAGTCAACAACTTCAAGCTTGCAAAGTTAAGATGACCATATCTCAAGTGCCAAAGCACACTTGGATTTTCTATGGCCACATTAGCAAGTTGGGCACCTCCTTGTTCCCCAAAATTAAGAGGAAATAACCTATTCTTTGTCATAGGTACTTGTGTAACAACTCTATTACAATTATTTTTGTCAAAAATTACACATTTTCCATCTTCAAAAACAAGCCTATAGTTCTTTTCCATTATTTGTCCAACACTAAGAAAATTATGTTGGAGTTTGGGGGTGTAATAGATGTTGTTTACCTTCTTTGTGCCTTCTTTGGTTGGAACCTCCATGGCTCCCATGCCTTCAACTTGTAGTGCCTTGTCATCTCCCAATTTGATCTTTGACTTGTAGGTGGAATCCATTGTAGCAAAAAGCTCTTCTTTGCCACTCATATGATTTGAGCAACCAGTATCCAAAATCCAAGTTTCATTGAGATTTTGATCTGATTTTCCATAGGTGAGAAACAAATTTGAAGAAGTTCCTTCCTCTTCTCCATAGTTTCCATATTGACCTCTCCCTTCTTGAGAAGTCTTGGACCAACAATCTTTAGCAAAGTGACCAAGCTTACCACAATTGTAACAAGCTTTCTTTGATTTGTCACCTCCTCTTCCTCTTCCTTGATTGCCACCTCTTGAGCTACCTCTTCCTCTTCCTTTGCCTCTCCTTTGACCTCTTCCTTGTCCTCTTCCTTGGCCTCTTCCTTGAGTCTCACCCTCCTTGGATGAGAATGCTTTGTCATCACCTCCATAGCTTGTTGATGTAGAACCCTGTAGTCTCTCTTCATGAGACATCAAAGAACCAATTAGAGCATCAAAAGTTAGAGTAGACAAATCTTTAGACTCCTCAATAATGATTTCTATATGATTCCATTTATGAAGTGTTCTCAACACTTTCTTCACAACTACTTCAGTTTTTATGTCTTCTCCAAGGTTTTACATTTTGTTTACAATGGCTTTCACTCTAACACAATAATCACCTACATTTTCATCATTTTGCATTTTGAGATTCTCAAAATCTCTCTTCAAGGTTTGAAGCCTCACTTGCTTCACTTGATCACTTCCTTGATAGCTATCTTTCAAGGCTCTCCATGCATCTAGAGCTGATGTACATGAAGCAATCCTTGGAAAGATGCTTTTCTCCAAGGCTGCTTGGAGATGATAGAGGGCAAACAAATTTTTCTTTTGAGCATCCTTCTTGCTGGTTTTATCTGTTGCACTCAAGGTTGTCCAATCTGCAGGTTCTGAATAGCCTTCCTCGACTATATCCCACAAACCTTTGCCTATGAGTAAGGTCTTCATCTTGATAGACCAATACTCATAATCTAGGACCATTGAATTCAGGGATAGGAAGATTATTGTTAGCAGCCATTGCTAACTTAACAAAATGAGAGTTCTCCTTTGGGTTAAGGTATTTAAACAAAGTTAACTCCCTCTTGGTTTAAATTCTTAAATTTTAATTTTGCAAAATTAAAATTTTATCAATCATTAAGTAATAATAAAATAATTTTGACTAAAAATCATTAATTAAAAAAAAAATTATTCAAAAATGATTTTAGTCAAAATAATATTAAATTATTAAAAAATGATAAAAATTTAATATCCTTTACAAAATAAAAATTTACCTTTTTAAAGTTCACTTCTTAGAGCAAAGTTAGCACATCTTCATGTGACTCATGATCATGTCTCACAGTAAACTACCAAACTAAGAGCTCCTCTTACAGCAAATTGATGGCCATGAAATGCTCCTCTTATGCGGATCTCCTCTCCACGAATCAGATTTAAAAAATGACTGTTGCAAATCATCCTCTGTTCTTGTTGGCTATGCACTATCTTGATGCATATGGAAGCAAAGCAAATTTACTCCACAATGACCTTTAGAAACTAGATTTACCTATCACAGACGTCACATCAAATGTCTTCCTTTTTACTGCAAATCAACTTGCAAAGTAATGTGATCTTATTTCTTATGCAACCTTCAGCCAAATTAATTCGTCTTCTTCAAACCAATCAAATTGATTTTAAAATTTCGAACAAGATCCTTACAAAGCACAACATGCTCTCCTTTTCCTCATAAAGCACAAGATCCTTACCATGCAACACAAACTCCATTAGTAGAATTTTTTTGTTATTTTACATGCCTTTCCTATGGCATTACTCGTATTACAACAGCAACAACAATTGTTTATATTTAGAACAAGCACATCAAAACTTAAAACTTGTTGGCAAAAACATCATTCGTTCGTCTACGCGTAGGCTTCTTTCAAAAAATAGCAGCAGATCCTTTGTTGTGTTTCACAGCATCCACCTCACACTGATTGTGAGCACCTGACTGTTCTAACCGCAACATTCTTCTTTATACATGTCGTCACGCCAAAAATGTGTGTGCAGTAGAATATTTTGTCACACTGATTGTGAGCACTTGACAATGCCAACCATACGTAGAAGACCTCATTTTTTTTTAAATATACCATACGTAATTATAGAACGTTGCCAATAATCATGTGTGCTATGCATATCCTTTTCACGTCATGCACGTGGCTCCACTTGGTTTGTCTTCTTCCTGTGATTGCACCTTTGCAAATCACTGAACGCGTATCTACAGTACTAAACACCGTTGTTGTTCACAGTTTGATTTCTTTCAAAATGTAGCAAAAGCTACTTTCTCCACGATGTCCACACTTCTAATGTTTATGCAATGCTCATCTCCTCATAGTAACAAGTTCTCAAAACATATTTGAACTCACGAATTATGATGGGTAGATCTTATTTTTAATAACTTCCCTTCAGCTCTGATACCAAAATGACGAATCAAACTCATTTTTTAATTTCATTAGTTGTTGAAGGATGCATTATATAGAGCTACAATTTAACAGATCATGTCTCATATTAGAAGATATGCAGTTTTAACGTAACCTCTTCCTAACTCAGAAGATGTTAACCTAATCCTAAAATTTCTCTAGCTTATTTTATCTAATAATCTATGGAGTGGTATAATAAAATTCCAACAACTCTTTAGGGCTACTAAAATGGAAAATTTGTAAACTGGCATTGCTTGTAACACTGACTTCAAAAGTGTGACTCTGCCTCCAAAGCTTAACCATCTATGAGACCAGTGTGACAACTTTGAAATTTTTTTATCTTTTATGGATTTTCAATCTTTATTTTTTAGTATTTTTTCTATTAAGAGAATTCCCAAGTAATCTAATGGACACGAGGCCATTGAGAACCTAAGAATATTTTTTATTCGATCTATGATTCTCTTATGTACATTAAAGAAGACAACTTTAGATTTTTCTTCATTTAGAAGTTGGCCAGTGGTTGCAGTGTAGCAATCTAATATTTCTCTAATACGGGTTGCTTCTTTTATTGTTGTTTCCCCCCATAATATTGTATCATCTACGAATTATAGATGAGTTATAGCTATATATCTATTTATTTAAATTCTTGTAATTTGTTTCTTTGCTTTTTTCTTTTGTATGAGTCTTCCTAGTCCTTCTACAAAAATAATGAACAAATATGGAGAGAGAGGATATCCTTGTCTAATTCCTCTACTAGATTGAACAATGGGGATGGGATTCCATTTATGAGCACTAAAAAGGAGACTGTGGAGATGCATTCAAGTATCCATTTGATCCAATCTTTCTGGAATCCAAATATTTGCAAAATTTAATCCAAAAATTTCCAACTCACTCTGTCATAGGCCTTGGATAGATCTAACTTTAGGAACATTCCTTTGTTCTTTCTTTGGCCCATATGATGTATAGTTTCTTGTTTTATTACAATCCCATCTAATATTTTTTTGCCCTACACAAATCCTCCTTGTTCAGGAGATATGATATTTGGTAATATAGCTTTTAGTCTATTGGCTATTACCTTGGTGATGATCTTGTAGATCACATTGCAGAGGGCTATTGGTCTGTAATTGGTTAGATTCTCCATATCTCCTCCCTTTGGAATCAAATCTAGAAAAGTATGGTTGAGGGATTTGAGAATCCTACCACTATATTTGGCTTCTTCTATTGTTAGTTATATCTTCTCCTATAATATCCCAAAAAGCTTTGTAGAATTCTATTGGTAATCCATCAGGACTTGGTGCCTTTCTTGATTTCATAGAGAATATTATTTCTTTCACCTCTTCTTCTTTGATCTCTTTCTTAAGCTCCTCATTCTTCTCTTGAGAGACTAATCTAGGGATACTTCCCAATATTTCCTCTTGGGATTGTTTTGACAGATGTGAATCTATAGTAAACAAAGTGGAGAAAAACTCATTAGATATTTTTTGCATACCTAAAGTCATGGTTTCTAGGAGTCCTTCTGCATTTGTTAAAGCATCAATCCGATTATAGTGTTTTCTAGTTGTGGTCGCTTGGTAAAATAACTTTGTATTCCTATCTCCTTCTTGAAGCCAAGTAATTCTAGATCTCTACTTCCAATAGGTTTCTTCTTTCTTATCTAGATCCTCTTCCTCCTACATTAAGATATTTTCATGGGAGAGTAATTCCTCTAAAATGGGTTTCGAATGTGTTCTTTCTACAAGTCCTTGCATTCTCTCAACTAGCTATGCTCTTTGTTGCTAAAAATATGATCTTTGGAATTTGCTCCAGTTTTTCAATTTATATTTGATATATTTCAATCTAAAGTGTAGCTGAAATTGTGCCTTTCCAAATGGTGGTTTCCCGTGTTGCCATCATTGTTGAACTAACTCTGGTAATTCCTGGTTTAGAAGCAAAAAGTTCTCAAATATGAAGGGGTAGTTTTTGGACTAGGGTATTATGTTTGTGATATTTAGACGTACCGAGAAACGGTCAGAAGATAACAAGCTTATGATTTCTGAATGACAACTCCATAACTATTGAATTTCTTCCTCTATCAATATCCTATCTAATATTGATTTTATTGCTTGGTCTTCTTTCCTTTTATTGATCCAAGTAGTACCACATCCTGGAGGTGGAATGTTAATCAAATTTAAATTACTAGCTTGGACAATCAAGAGTTTATCCTTCTCACTAAGATTATTAAGGCCTCCATCTTGGTCATTCAATGACATCTTGGCATTGAAGTCTCTACCCACCATGAATCTATCTTCTGGGTAAGCCTCTCTAATAACCTGGATTGACTTCCATTGGATTTTTTGTTCCTGCACTTCCTTCATCCAATAAAAGTTAATAATCATCCAGAATGAGTTTGATTCTCTATCTCTCAATTTGGTCATCAAGATACCTCTAGTTGATGTTGATCCTACTTGCTAAAAAGTGTCTTTATTCCACAAAGTGACCATTCCCCAGAAAAACCATGGGAAGCTTGGTCCTCATAGTCTCCATTCATCCAACATCTCTTGGATATTGTTTGCATTGCTTCTAGTGATGCTATAGTTTCCTATTATAAAACCACATATGGGTGGTTATATTCTATCATACATTTAATAGCTAATTGTCTGGGGTCATCGTTTAATCCCCTTACATTCCATGTGTGTATAATCATTGGGAAATCATGTTGTAGAAGTCGGTTATGGGTTTAACCATACCTGCCTCTCTCAATTGTTCTCCTTGTATTTTTTCTTTGTCTTTCTACCTACTCCTTGAGAGTTTGCATTTTTCAGCATTTTCTCCATTTATCTTATCCTAAGGGATGGCTTTTCTCTATTTTTCTCTTCTATTCCCATAATTATGTCCTTATATGTATGTGGCTCTTTATCATACAATATTAGAGCTCCTTATGTATCTGGTTGTGTTTGCTCTTTATATTCTATCTATTGTTCTTTGGTTTATGCAAATTGTACCTGTATAGATTGTCCTTCTTCTACCCCTCTCATTGCTTTTAGATATTGTTGTTTTTTTGTATTTGTATGTTGTGGATGATGAACCTCTTATGCTACCAATTTTTCTAGATTTTCTGTTTGATTTGAGTGTGGTAGTTCCTCTCCTTCCATTGGATCATCTAGCCTAATAATATCATATTTGTTGTATGGAGTCCTTCCTTCTTGGCGTTGATTTGTATTTCCTCCATTTTTCTGATTTCTTCCTCTTTCCTGGTTATTACTTTTTGTTCCTTTTCTCATAACCGTCTAAAATCCTTGTTCGTTTTCTTTTTGCTGAGGTTGATTTATTGGGTTTGGATTCATTGGATTTATCTCTCCTTTGGCTATTTTGGGGCAGGCTCTCACCAAATGTCTATATTCATGACATGCTCTACATCTAAAAGGCACCTATTCATAATCTATTTGTTTTCTCCATATATTCCTTTCGACTTTGAGGTCAATTTTTTTTGGTAATGGTTTTCCCAAGTCCATCTCCACAAAACTTTTGGCATATGATATTGATCCTCATTTCGCTAATTTTCTTGATCTACCTATGTATTTGCCCAATATATTACCTATCAACTCCAAAATTTCCTCTTTCTAGTATTCTAAAGGAAGTGCAAATAATTTTAGACAAATTGAAGTTGTTGAGGGTTCATTTCTAGGATCAAAATCAGGTTGCCATGGTTGCATGAATAGACCTATAGGGCCTATGTTGTACATACCTCCCTCAAAATCTTTGTCCTTGTCAAATATCATTATGAATTTAGCTACGAAGTATCCATTCGATAATGTGAAGATATCCAATTCCCCTTGTGGTTCCCAATGCTTTCTAGCCTAGGAGTACAAGAACCTTGCAGAAGGTCGGAGTCCCACAAACTTGCATATTAAGGTATGCTTGGATTTATACACAATATCATATGCTACAAGTTCTTATGCAATTTCTAGCACTAGGATTGTTTATGTCTGAGGTAAACATCCTTTTCTTTTGGCTTTTTCAACTTCAGTATCCTTGCTTTTACTCACAGCTTGTAGGATTTTTCTGGCCTTTTCTCCTATATCATCTCTCTTTTCATAACTATCTCTGACCACTTCCACAAAGGATTGCATATTAGGTCCCTTGGGACTCTAAGTCCTTCCTACAGAAGTCCTGAAGAACACAAGCTTATACTGAGAGGGGGGGGGTGAACAAGTATAAGACCGCTTTTTACTTTTTCCTTTATACTTCAAAATAGTAAAGCAATATACCCAAAGCAATATCAAAGCAATGCACAAAACCATCCACAAAGTGACACAACAATTTATGTCCACAAAACTTTTCTCTAAAAGTTATCTCAAAGTTCTTTGGGAAACCTTCCCAATTACAATGTTTATGAGCCTTGGCTCAAAGGAGAAACCTTCCCCCAATATGAATTTATGAGCCTTTGCTCAAAGGATATACCTTCCCCTACCTCTGCTCTGGCTTGTGATCCTCTAGAAGACCTCTACCTCCGCTACCCTTAGCAAATGGAACTCTATCCACAGAAGACACCTGTCTTCCCTGCTCTGGCTAGAGACCTCTGTCCTCAACTCTATCACCTCAAAGCTAGTCCTCGAATTTTCACTAAACACAGTCCTTCGGTCTAGCACAAATGTCCTCGTCCTCTGTCTTTGATCAGCACCAAACACAGTCCTTCGGTATGGCACAAATTTGTCCTCAGGTTCTTCTCATCGAACCAATGCACCTCTATCCTCAAGTTCTCTGATAGAACTATCAACCTCAGCTTCACAAGTCCTCTTGCTAAGACCTATCCAAATCTTCTCACAAGTCCCCACAGGAACTTGTCCAAAACCTGCTCACAAGTCCTCAATGGAACCTGTCCAAAACCTGCTCACAAGTCCCCAATGGAACCTGTCCAAAACCTACTCACAAGTCCCCAATGGAACCTGTCCAAAACCTACTCACAAGTCCCCAATGGAACCTGTCCAAAACCTGCTCACAAGTTTATCAAGAACACTTTCTTGGCATGAACCCACAAAGAGAATGGTTAGAGACCCAATGTGATTCATCCACCTCATAGAACCATAAAGAGAATTGTTAGAGACTTAATATGTTCTATACTTAACTCCCAATCTCAATCTCAACTCAATCTCAAATCTCAAAAGAATAAGATAGATGTAGTATGCTTTTCTCAAGAACATGAAACACAACCCAACAATTGCCAACAATGCAATATCTCATATAACAATGATACTCATGTTCTTTCCACAACCAATATCTTTTCTCAACCAATTAGGGCTTCAACAAAAATGCTCATAGACAAGGTTTAACCAACAACATTCAACTCAATATTAACCTTGAAGCATTCAACCAATCATCACAAGAAAAGGAAACAAGTAGAAATCCTTTTCCCTCCAAAGATATTTGAACAAAACAACCACCAACACAATATCACCACATGCATAGAATAACTTGTTCAAATCAACTCAATGGAGTAAGCCCAATATCATGTATCAAGTAAAGCATTAACTTGATCAACACAACCACTATGGAAGCACTCATCCATCAATATCAAAACAGCCAACTAAGGGTTTCACCAACTCAAAGCAAGTAGCAAGACTCACAATCATAAACCCTAGTGCACAATGATTCCACTACCTCAAACCAGAATTATGCATTCACCAAAACTCTCATCAATGATAACAATGCATAAGTAGTCTTCAACAAACCAGAAACTAGGACTTATACCCAACCAAAGGAAACCTTGTTGAATACCTTTTCACTCCAATCTTATTTCATGAAAACATACACCAATCATACTCATAAGAAGAATGTGCCCATACCTTATTGAAGTGAAGGAACCCCTTTGGAAATCTGCCACAATCACAAAGTTCTTTTGCCAATCTTCACAAAGGTTAGTAGATCACAACATTACTCCATTTTTCAATAATCATCACCAAGGTCTCTAATTGCACAACTTCCTTATCTCTCCTAAAACCACTTGTACCATAAACTAAATCACAATAATTATTTCAACAACTTATTACACCTCTCTAATTATTTTTTACATTATAATACCTTTTAATCTCACAAATATCTAAACCCTTATAACTCCCCGAATTCTAATAATTCAAACAAAATTTAAATTAAAATATTTTAGCCTTTCAAACCCTTATGTCTCCCTATGCTTTAGAATAGGAACTATTTTAATTTAAACCAAAAGTCTTACCCAAAGTTCGCTGCCGTCACCGCAGGAAATTGAACCTGCATCTTACGCTAGCCTGCACCCTAACTTGAGAGGGTCAACCACGTGGGCTAGCACCCCACTTGTCTCCAAGGGAGCACGTACTCCGTTTTCATTCAACAACCGGTGCCAAGACCTTGTGTCGCACGAAACACGAATAACAAGGAAGTCTCTTTCTCAACTATGCAATACAACTACCGTCAGCGCTGCTTGCTTGACTGAAATCCAATAAGAAAGCTCCATCTCTGGTCTTTGTTCTCCTCGGTCTTTAGTCTATTCATATCTCGAATGTGTTGTCATCACCACTATGACTTGAACTCACAGCCACCTCTTGCCTAGGCTCTAGCGCTTTCGCTCGGACTAGCAACCGTCTCCTCCAAAATTTTACCAAAGTCCCCTTCGTTTTGAACAAACAGAAACTCCAGACCTCACGGGATTAGTAGCGCCTTCGCTCGGACTAGCAACCGTCTCCTCCAAACTTTTACCAAAGTCCCCTTCGTTTCGAACAAACAGAAACTCCAGACCTCACGGGATTAGTAGCGCCTTCATATTTTTCATGCGAATGAAACATATCTCTTTCTCTCCCCAAGTCGTGCTCTTTCTTCGCTGACGCAGATGATGCACCGAAATCGATATTCATTTCATACTTTTTAATGAATTCCAAAGCCACCTTTATATGCACTAAGATGCATCGATTAACACGTCGGCACTTTAATTTATTTTAATATTTTAATTTAAATTTTAAATAAATAAAATTTAAACTAAATAATTAAAATTAAATATCTTCATCACCGGGGCACCTTTTTCAACGAAACGAAGAGCCAACTTGGGTTTTAAGAAAAACCCATTTCAAATCTGTTGTCCATGGTTTTAAATAAAACCTTTTATTTTGTCTGCCTTGGTTTTCACAAAAAAAACCTTTCGCTTCTTGACATCAATGACAACATCAACACTTGAGCAAAAGGCAATGTACCCAATGTACCCAAAATTGCCAACAAGTCCCTTATGTGAATCCTCCTATAGAGGATTCTCTCATTGAATTCTCCCCCCTTGTAAACTCTAATTTTTCAATTCCAGGCTCAAAAAATCCAAAAACCCAACTATAAAAACCTTACACAATCTTGCCACACCTTCTTTGTGAATAACTTATTCATTTTTAAAAGCCAAGGATAACAGGAAAAATTGAACCTATACTAAAACAATTAATAAGCACCTAGCACTGGGCTTAGGGTTTCAAAGAGAGATAATTTTGCCACACCTTCTTCACGAATAACTTGAATTAAATCTAGAAGTCCCTTCTAAGTAGATTCATGTGAGCAAGCATCATCCGATATGATCACCAAAACCACACAATTCGATGTCGAAATGCTCGCAATTTGATGGTATCTTGACTACTCACAGAAAATGCTCTTTATTCAAAACCATTGAGACTAGATTCAATCTAAAAAGTTTTCTCTGATTTTCTCAAAGCTCGACCTTACATGTTCACAGAGAGGTTTGACACTCTACAATGCTTCCCTCTATTATTTGCAGTCATTCCCTTTCTCAATATTCTTCTAAGTATGTTAATCCCAATGACCCAAGCTTAATATTTTTTGTATTCTCTCTACTAAATGTTTTTGCATTATGGAACAGTTAAAAAAATAAATTGGTCTAGTGATTAAAGGTTTAATATGGATAGTGGGAACTAATAAATCACTACACCTTTCGAAAGCAAAAGTCTATCACAAACAAGCACGTGAAGAAAGGTTCAATCAGGAATGCCTAATCAATTGGAGGTCAGATCTCATAAGCAAGAAATGTTCAAAGGTCAAAAGTTCCTAAGTCGTAAATAAAATACAAGAACAAAAGTCTTAACAAAGGAACTAAAGGTAGAAAGTCTCAAAGATATGAAGATAAGTAGTCTTGAGAGATGAATAAAAACTCTCGAAGAAGATAATGCCAATATCCCAAAAGTTAAATCAATAAAGTGCACATTATTTGAGGAAGATTGTCCTTCCTATAAAATATATTATGTATCTCTAAGAAAGGACAACAACATGGAGCCACAGTAGAAGTAGCTCAAAAATTCAAAATATTGAATTAAGCAATCTTCTGCACCTAGATGATGGGAATCCCCAAAAAATTATTAGATGGAAATTAAGGCAGTATATGCTCATCCAACAGTTAGTATTGAATGGTATTCATATCCTCAGATCCAAATAATCATGAAAGGACAAAATAGTCAGATAAGATACGACTCAGCATCTAAAAGGGCAACTACCTAAAAATATTTGCATGATTTTTGGAGGGAAAATCCTCCCTTGTAATCTATAAATAGGAGTAGTCTTAGCTTTGTAAAGGATTGACAAGTTTATAATTTTGTGTATTTGTAGGCTTTCCTTTCATTTCTCTCTTTAAAAATAGTTGTGGTTCTTGAGCGGCTTGTGGATAATTTCAAACCCCTTTTGGTGCAATCTTTGTAAAATTTTGTTTGCATTATATATATACATGGGAGCCTATGTCTATTTTTGGTCTTTGCCTATAGATTTTTTGTTATGTATGTGTGTATGTTTGTAATTTTGTTGTTTAATATCATATTTGCTAAGTGTATGTGTGTGAGGGGCCAATGTTTATTTTTGGACCGAGTCACTTACTAGTTTGGCTCTCTTATGGGACCCACCTTCTCATATATGCATATAACTGGTAGATTTTTATTACGCTTCACTGTGTTCAGGAGAGGAAGTATTCATATTTTGCACATAGTATTCAGGCCTATTTTGACAAGAATATTTTAGCAAATATCTTGGCTCATTACTCCCTTTTTCTTTTATTTGTTGATTGTTTTTCACATCCCTTTCCTTTTGTAGAGCAACTAGAGTCTTGAAGATAATGTCTTAACAGGGAGCTGACCTTGTAAAAACTCCTAGAGGTCCCTAATTGAGATACTGTGGCCCATTGTTTTGCTCCAATTCAAAGTGTGATTGTCCTGGGTAGGGACAATATAAGATAACATTTAATGGCACACTCAATGAGATCCTAGTGACACATCATTGGTCTCTAAATTGAAACAAGGAGTAGGATTGAGACTTGGTAAGGGCCTTAGTTTATTTCTCACTTGTTTAAGTACCTCTTTTCTCACATGGCAGCTCCACTCCATAACAAAAAATCAAAATAAGTCATTGCTAAAGATACCAGATCGAGGTTTATATGAAGATCTATATCTACCTACTTTCGATAAGCAAGAAGTTGTATTCACTTGGCAACTTTGCTATAGTTCAAATAACCCAAAAGGATTATGAAAGCTCCACCATGGAGGCAACATGCCAAATCATGAAAGTTTTCATAATCATAAATTTCTCAGTATGGAACAAAAGAATCCCCTTGCAACCTTTGGTTCCACTACATATTTGGGATGACTATTCGATGTCTATACTTAAAAAAATGCCATATTATAATGGCAAAGGATCATCAACACCACAGAAGCATCTATAAGATATGGTCTACATCTACCAATTACACAACATCTCAAAGAAAAATGTGGCCCTATGATTGTTGGTGGTTTCCTTCCAAGTAAAGGCTTAAAAGGGATTTTATTCCCTCCCGCCACACTCAATTGCAAAATGGGATCAACTTGTTGACCTATTTATAAATGAGTTCAAAGATAGGGAACAATCAATCTCGATTGTCCAAACATTTATTCCTCAATCCTCACCTACCCAACAATCAAATGTTCCTCATCAAATCATGCCAATTTAGGAAGAAAAAATATTTTGTGGAAGTGGAGGTAGTAGTTCTCATCAAGTCTTGATATAAATATAAAATTCCAAAGGATAAGAGGACAACATAGGTCATGGAATCGATTTCTTCTTATGTTTTCAAACAAGTAAGCTTGAACATCTCTATAAGCCAAAAGGAAACTCTCTTCCCCTCCATAAGCACAAAGGAGGCAAAGAATCTAAGTTGGAGGAGGAAGAAGCATGTTATAAGGTTCAATTCAAAAAGTGGAGTTTGTGCTAGTACCGTAATTATATCAATAAAAAAAATTCAAGCTTAGGTACCAAGAAATTTGAGCCATGGAAGTTGCTCAGAAATCTGAGTCTAAGGGGAGCGAAAGTAATCTCCCCACAAAACTAGAAGAAAAGAAAAAAAAAACATTGAGGCTCAAATAACTAGTATGGGGCCCTTGACTCCATACCCAATGGATAAATACCATTCAATGATATCAATTTCATGAGATAGTGAAAGTCTTGACCACCTATAGAATTTTAAAGCTGTGGCTTATCCATTGAAAACTTTTACTTTTCAAGGGAAATTTTTCTGACTCTGTGCCCAATGGACTAAATCACTACACCTTTCAAAAGTGGAAATCTGATTCATTGACAAGCACATGAAGAAAGGTCCAATCAAAAATGCCCGATCAATTGGAGGTTATATCTCATGAGCAAGAAATGTTCGAAGGTCAAATTTCCTAAGTCATAGACAAAAGGCAAGAACAAAAATCCCAAAAAAGGAAGTAAAGGTAAAAATTCCTAAAGATATAAAGATAAGCAATCTTGAAAGATGAATAAATACTCTTGAAGAAGATAATGTCGACATCCTAAAAGTCAAATCAATAAAGTGCATATTATTTGAGGAAGATTGTCCTACCTACAAAATATATATTGTATCTCTAATAAGGGACAACAATAGCATGGAGCCATGGTAGAAGCAACTCAAAAATCTAGAAGATTAAATTAAGCAATCTTATGCACCCAAGTGATGGGAATCCCCATAAAATGGGTAGATGAAAATTAATGTGGAAGCTTCTCATCCAAGGGCTAGGATTGATTGATATTCATATCCTCATATTCAAAGAATCATGAAGGGATAAAACATTCAGACACAATATGACTCAACATCTAAAAGGGCAACCACCTAAAAATATTTGTATGAGTTTTAGAGGGAAAATCCTCCCTTGTAATTTATAATTAGGAATAGTCATAGTTTTGTAAAGGATTAGCAAGTTTGTAATTTTGTGTACGTATAGAATTTCCTTTCATTTCTCTTTGTAAAAATAGTTGTGGTTCCTGAGCAAATTATGGGTAATTTCAAACCCCACTACTAGTATAATATTTGTAAAAGTTTATCTACATTATTTATTCATGGGAGCCTATGTCTATTTTTAGCCTTTGCGTGTAGACCCATTGCTATGTATGTATATGTGTTTGTAATATTTTGCCTAAATATTAGATTTGCTAAGTGTATGTGTGTGTGAGGGGCATGCGTCTATTTTTGGATTGATTCACTTACTAGCATGGCTCTCCTATGGGACCCAACTGATCATATATGCATATAACTAATATATTTTGATGACACTTCTCTATGTTGAGGAGAGGAAGTGTTCACCATTGGTACATAATTTTAAGGCCTATTTTTACAAGAAGATCTTAGTGGATCTCTTGGTGCATTGCCTCCTTTTCCTTTTATTTATGGAGTTTGTTTATTTTCTTACACCCTTTTTCTTTTTAAAGTAACTAGTGTCTTGAATATCACATCTTAAAAAGGTTGTAAAAACTCTCGAAGGCCCCCGATTGAGATGAACCTTGTACTCTCAACTGCAACCCACTATGTCACATCAAGACATGATTATCTTGAGTAAGGATAATTGAAGGTAACAACAGGAATTAGAGAAAACATTTCTATTTGTATGGATACTTGGTGTGATAAATAACCACTCAATCTAGATCCAGTTTTGAAACCTTAGATGAGATTACTTCAAGATAAATATGGTGAGAGAATTACAAACATTTTGTACAAGGATTAGGAAGTAAGATACAAATGGAAAGAATATTTTTATACAAGTATACAATACTTTGATGCTAGGAGGCAGTTGAGTAGAAAGATAACGATAATGATTAATCCAAGGGGATCCAAGGATAAGTTAATTCAAGAGTTGAATAGCTCAGGAGAACACATAAAAAGAAGTGGATATAATATAAAGTACTATAAAAATAAGAATATTGTAAGAATATGGAGAGATATTTGGGATAGCTTGATCATTCCTAAAGTTAAAATGATTGTTTAGCTAGTAGGGCATAGAAATATTTTATCCTAGAAAAAATTTATGAAAAGGGGTTTTCATGACCCCTCAAAACGTGTTCTTTGTAAAATGGAGAGTATAGACCATCTCTCGAGACACTACTCAATAGTTTGGAAACTATGGCAATGGATTCTTAATATGTTTGGTAAATACATGGTGATGAATGGAAGAATTGAAGAATGGTTAGAGCAAGGCAGAGCACTTTTAAAAGTGATGCTTTATAGACAATTTGAGCTATATTAAAATCTACAATACTTTGGACTATATGGCTAAAAAATAATATAAGAATATTTAAAGGAAAGAAAAGCAATTTAGAGGTAATGAATAGAAAGATTTATTTAGCCACAGGAGTGTAAACCAACCGTATTAACTCACCCAATCCCTAATTTAGAAGTAGATAGCCTTGATAGATGGTGTCATGTCATAAAATGGAATTATGATGTTGGGGACAGAAGAAACAAATAGAAGGCAAAGAATATAAAGTGGAAACCATCAAATGTGGAGTTGGTCAAATTGAATTTTGATGGAGTATCTAAAGGAAATCTAGGACTAGTAGGAGGAGGAATAATTGGAAATAATAGGGGAGAGATTTTATCTCATTATGCTTTCAATAGTGTATCTAAGACAAATAATAAAGTTGAAGCTTTGGTGGCTTTGGAAGGGTTAAAAATATGCAAGCAAATTAAATGGAACAAAGTATGGATGGAAGGTTATTTACTCAGTAATAAATGCAATTGTGAGGAAAGCAAAGGCTCCATGGAACATACAAGAGATAATTGTGGAAATTCAAGACCTTGCTATAAAGTTTGAAAAAACTAGGTTTACAAATACATTAAGTGAAGGAAACAAATGTGCAAATAGGCTAGCCAAAAGAGGGGTTTTAATTGAGGATCATGGAGTTAAATTCTCTTTTCCTTAGTTAGAGGAAGTAATAAGTTTAGTTGAAGCTAACAAGAAAATGTTGATTGCCTGAATCAAATAATGATTAAGATTTAATTTAATGTATTCCATTGGTAACATTTGCTTTATTTTATAATATTAATGTACTTTCATATAAACTATGTATTACAATTTTTTTGGTTGCACATGTGCTTCAGGAAGAAAACAAGTAATCCAAATTTGGTAAAGCGGGCTATGACCGTGTGATGTTTTAAAAGCTGTTAGGATCTCATCCTAACCCTTAATGTAATAACTTCCTTGATGTAATAATTCCTAGTGAACGTGGGTAGTACCCATGATTAATATTTTGTAATGTTCTAAGTTTTAGCTTAGGTAGTGCCTATGACAAATGGCTCCCTTTTTATGTAACACATGGTAGATAGGTGGCATTGTGCATGTAATTCGTGTGGCATTGTGCATGTAATTCGAGTGGCATTGTGCATGTAATTCGTGTGGCATTGTGCATGTAATTCAAAGTGGCACTATGCATGTAATTCGGGTGGCATTATGCATGTAATCCAGGTGGCATTTTGCATGTAAGCCAACCTTGGAAGGAAACTCCTTAAATACCCGAAAGGGCACCAATGTAACCATCTTTTGCAAAATTAATGAAGTATTGAAGGAGGTTGCCCCCTCGAAGAGGCCTGCGATTCAGTCCTATTGTGAGATTGTTCTTTATGCAAATTTTTGTTATATTAATGTGATGTTTATGTGAGTTATTTCCAAGCAATTGTGTGAGAGTGTGTTATTTGAGTTTATTTTATAGCAGGATCTTAACAAGTGGTATCAGAGCGCTTTCCAGGGCCAAGTTCTGCTGCAACTGCAACGATTCTTGTCATCCAATCCGCCTGTTAGGTATAAATTCTGTGTGTTTTTTCCATTCCGTTTTTCCTTATTAAAAAAAAAAAATCCAAAAAAAATACAGTGTTTTTTTTTCCAGACCAAAAACAAAAAAATATATTGTTAGTTGAGTAGGTAGAAACCCTGTACCGGGGGTTTTAAAATATCGCGAAGGATCTGTCGTTATTGGCTAAGCTAGATAGCCCATAAAGTGTCTAGTGAAGTGAGGGGCGATCAGGCTCCAATACCCAGGACTCAGACAGAACTCACGCATGGACTTGAGCTCCCACGTATCTTCGGGTATATCGGGAGACCATCTAGGATTAAACAAACTTTTAGCAATTAGGAAGCTCTTCGGCCTTGTATTACTCATAGTCTACGGGACACAGCATCCTGGACGATTACCCTCCCGTATTGTCAGAGAGGTAGGTAGTGTGCTCAAGGGTATGTGTGGAATCCTCCTTGAGTAGTGGCTTGAAATATTGGTCCGAGCACTATTTTTCGTCACTGTCGGTATATTAGAGGGCCTATGGGTGGTACATACTCCTATACTTAGCATTCCCTGGTTCTGTTAAAACTGCAACCTGTAAAAAATGCAAAAATAAAAATAAAAAGAATCCAAACACCCCCGTTCGTAAACCCGCATTTCAAAAGTGAGCATATGAGAAAGGAGTCCTCTACCAAAAAAATAACAGAAGGGACATGCATTCGGGATAAGCCATGAGGGTGACACTTAAGTTGAAATTCTGGAGAGTAACAGTAAAATTTACAGTGGCAGTCACAGTCAGGTCAGTCAGGTCAGAGAGGTCAGCACAGTCAGGGCAGAATTCATAGTCTTCAGAGTCAGAACAGAACTGTCATATCAGTCACCTGCAAAATACAGAGAATCTTGAGTGTGAAACACGGCCAGTTTTAGATAGTGCTCTAGTACCCAAATTTTGCTCAGTAGCTCAGAATCAGAATCTGTAAACACCGTTAGACTCAGCAAAACTGGAGATAAAAAAAAAAAGAGTCTGGGGTGCCAAAAAGTAGTGTTGAGATATATAGCACCCAAGCACTTTTTTGGGCACTTACTAAAAATAGTAAGTCAAAAAAATTCAATTCTATTTTTAGTAACTGGTCATAAAAGGTCAAAAAATGGCCCAGGGTACCCGTGGACACCAAAAATAACTAGAACACTTGGAGTCCCTAACAAAAGCCATTGAGAACTTGAACTCGACTTTTCACTCCATAAGGGAAGAAGTCCAAGGTCTTCGCCTAGAGCATGAGGCCACTAGCAATCACTTAGAAGAAGCATTGACTGAAGTGGATAGCAAACTGAGAAGAGAACCACCCAAATCAGAATACCAAGCTGAGAGTTCTACAAGGAATCGTGACCATGATACACCCTTTAGAATGCCTAAGTTGGACTTTCCCAAATTCAGTGGGAAGGATGTTGATGGGTGGCTATGTCGGGTTGACCAATTCTTTCGACTTCATAATGTACCAGTATTTCATCGAGTCCAGATGGCTTCCTTTAACTTGGAATCTGAGGCTCTACACTGGTTTCAATGGTTGCGTCTTACCTACCCAAATCTCTCTTGGGAGGATTTTGAATCCCAAATACTCACTCGATTTGGTCCTAGTGAGTTTGAGGACTTCACAGGAGCCTTATCCAAACTACAACAAATAGGGTCAGTTCGAGAGTACCAAGCTCAATTTGAAAAATTGGCCAATCGAACAAGAGGATTGAGTGAAGGGTTCTTCCAGAGTTGTTATATCAGTGGGTTGAAGATGGAACTCCAAGTAGAAGTCAAAATGTTGAAACCACGAACTATGATGGAAGCTATCAGTTTGGCCCGTCTGGCCGAATCTAAACTCTCTGCCCAAAGACGCCCATAAAAGTTTCCTCAAAATAGACCTTCATTTCCCCCAAGAGCCCAACACCCAGATGATAATAAACCTGCTGCACCCAAGCGCTTCACCACCGAAGAGATGGATGCACGTCGTGCCCAAGGATTATGCTACAATTGTGATGAAAAGTTTTTCAAGGGGCATAAGTGTGCACATAAAAAATTGTTCTTGATAGATGTTGGAGAACCTGATACCGTTGACAAGAGTGATGAGGATGAGGACCCTCCAGAAACACCTCCTCCACAAGAAGAAGGGAAACAGGAACCTGAGACATCAATTACAATCCATGCCCTTGCAGGCATTACTACTCCTCAAACCATGAAGGTTACAGGATGTTTCAAGGGCCAACGTCTTTCCATCCTTTTGGATTCGGGAAGCACGCACAACTTCATTGACCCTAGAGTTGCTCAATGGGCAAATTGCTATATCCACAATTGTAATTCCTTTGAGGTCATGGTAGCCAATGGGGGAACCTTATCTTGTAAAGGAAAGTGTCGTAATGTTAAAATCAAGATAGGGGACTATGAACTCAAGCAGGACATGTTTGCCCTCCATTTGGGTGGATGTGATATTGTTTTGGGATGCCAATGGTTGAGTACGTTGGGCACTATCACTTGGAACTTTGCTAAACTTTGGATGCAGTTCTTCCAGAACGGACAAACACACATCATCAAGGGCTCCCCGATAGGAACACCTCAAATTATCAGTTCAAACGGCATGGAGAAATTGCTGAAGAAATCATCACGTGGGGTCATTGCACAACTATTCTCCATCCAGCCATCCACATCTCCAATGGGTGAAATCCCACAAGACATGCAACAGATTCTCCACAAACATGAGGCCATCTTTTCAGAACCCATCACACTACCACTGCATCGCTCTCATGACCATGCCATTCCATTATTGTCGGATAGTACACCTCCCAATATCAGACCACCTTATGAGCGACTCAAGCGCACCTTATTTTGGAAAGGTAGGAAACAGGACATTCGCTCTTTTGTGGCAGACTGCGACACAGGTCAAAGGATGAAAAGAGAAACAATGCACTCTTCGGGCACTCTTCCACCCTTGCCGATATCGGATCAGGTGTGGACTGACATCTCTATGGATTTCATAGAAGGGCTACCTAAATTTGGAGACAAGTCTGTTATTTTTGTGGTAGTGGACCGCCTTTCAAAGTATGCTCACTTTTGTGCCCTAACCCATCCTTACACAGCATTCACTATTGCCCAAATTTTCCTTGACTCCATATTTAGCCTTCATGGCATGCCAACCTCCATTGTATCTAATCGTGATCCCAACCTTACTAGCAATTTTTGGCAAGAGTTGTTTAAGTTGCAGGGGACTCAGCTCATAATGAGTTTAGCCTACCATCCGTAAACGGATGGTCAAACAGAGGTTGTTAATAACTGCTTGGAAACCTACCTTCGCCGCTTGCCTCTCGATCATCCTACTCATTGGGAAAAATGGCTTTCTTTGGCCGAATGGTGGTACAACACTTCCTATCATACCGCCACCAGAGGCAGAGTACGGGCACCCTCCACTCACGCCTCCCTCCTACATTTCGGGCAGCTCTAAGGTACAGGTTCCATCAACACTTCCCGAATTGGATGAAGAAGGCTCCATCTTACTTGCACCAAAGCAGCTGCTGTATCGTCGAACTCGCAACCGTACCATCACGGAGGTCCCGGTTCGGTGGTGTGGACTTCAACCCTGAGGATGCTACATGGGAGTCCCTCCATCAACTCCAAGAACAGCTTCCTCATTTTTAGCTTTGAGGACAAAGCTTCTTCAAGGAGAAGGGCATGTTAGGATCTCATCCTAACCCTTAATGTAATAACTTCCTTGATGTAATAATTCCTAGTGAACGTGGGTAGTACCCATGATTAATATTTTGTAATGTTCTAAGTTTTAGCTTAGGTAGTGCCTATGACAAATGGCACCATTTTTATGTAACACATGGTAGATAGGTGGCATTGTGCATGTAATTCATGTGGCATTGTGCATGTAATTCGAGTGGCATTGTGCATGTAATTCGGGTGGCATTGTGCATGTAATTCAAAGTGGCACTATGCATGTAATTTGGGTGGCATTATGCATGTAATCCAGGTGGCATTTTGCATGTAAGACAACCTTGGAAGGAAACTCCTTAAATACCCGAAAGGGCACCAATGTAACCATCTTTTGCAAAATTAATGAAGTATTGAAGGAGGTTGCCCCCTCGAAGAGGCCTACGATTCAGTCCTATTGTGAGATTGTTCTTTATGCAAATTTCTGTTATATTAATGTGATGTTTATGTGAGTTATTTCCAAGCAATTGTGTGAGAGTGTGTTATTTGAGTTTATTTTATAGCAGGATCTTAACAGAAACATTACTCTACTAAGATGCAATGCATATATAGTAGAGGTGAAGTATTGGTAGTATGAAGGTTGTTGTAGGAAAATATCAAGAAGCATATTGAATTCTGGAATATTTGTATTCATGTAGAAAATTGAAAAAGTTCTAAAAATAAAAATCAAGAGTTCAAACATTTTATGTAAAATGATGTAGGTTTCTAGCTATAGCAACTCAATTGAGATGATAATTTAATCTGTTTATAGACTCTCATGCTCTAAATAAGAGAGTTGTGATTTGTCAAGGGTGGGGGACCCAAGTACAATCCCTTGTTCTCCAATGAAAAAAATAATGTTATAAAATAAAGGAGATATTACCAATGGAAAACACTAAAGGAAATCATTAGTTGAATAAGGCAATCAACATTTTCTTATCAGCTTCAGCTAAACTTACCAATGGAAAACATTAAAGTAAATCATTAGTCTAAAGTATTGTATATTTTTATATATCTCAGATTGTTTGTAAAGCATCATTTTGAAACATTATCAGCCATTGCTTTAACCATTCCTCAATTCTAACATTCATCACCATGAATTTACCAAACATATTAAGAATCCATTGCCATAGTTTCCAAACTATAGTTTCCTATGATAAAATTATTCTATGTCCTACTATCCAAACAAATATTTTAATTTTAGGAATGCTCAGGCTATCCCAAATATCTCTCCATGTTATTACAATATTCCTATTTTGATGGTGCTTTATATTATTGTAGACACCAAAAACTGGTCATCCACAAAGTCACCATTTGCCACCCCACATCAAATCCTGCATAATAATATTATATGCCTAAGTTTAGACTTAGGCATATAAAATCCTGCACATTATCCTATTTTCTAGATTTATTAAATCTGGAAAATCAGCCTAGGATACCCTGCCTACCCACTAGACATGTGTCCTAGCCACCTCACTACCCCACCTTGCCACATCTCATACACCCTTGTCCCCCTTGTCCCTTCACATGGGGTAACCCTCCACATAACACTCCACTTGCAGCCACATCACCCTAGTTAAGTGAGACACCCTGGGTGACTCACTCTAACTGCCCCCTCCATTTGGTAGCCCAGGATTACCACTTGGTAATCCTGGCTTGCCACCTCTCATTTCCCTCCAAAACCCTAAGGGGCCTATAAAGGCACCTTCACCCCATCCACCAAAGGAGGTTGAACATTAGTACCATCAGGCTATCAAAATAGGATCAGATCTCTACATGCATCCCGAGGAGAACCAAGACTAGGAGCTCGAAGGTCCATTTTCTGAGGTAATCTACCATTCAACCCAAATCACACGTCCATGGTTTCATAGTCGAAACCACATTTGCATGGTTTATCCACCACCCATGCATAGTTTTTAGGTCTCCACCACACATCCATGGTTTTCTAGATCCGAGAATACGACACACATTCGATCAATAAGTTTTTATTTTGCAAGGTATTGGGTTTATTTGATTCTGTCTTCTATATTACATGATTATCTGGCTAGGGTTTTATAGCATTATTTTATGTCTTGATTTGTAGGTGCTACTAACTCCTATCTGGTTTCATGTGTGTAGATGATAGGTATTCTGAAGAAGCTGCTGTAGCTGGAGTGGTCCCTGCATCGGATATCTAAAGCCCACTCACCCCTTGGAGCTGTAGCGAAAGAAGGAAGAACACCAATTGATCTATCTAGAGAAGCCCCATTTCTATGATTTGAGCACATGTTTCATATATTGTAATATTGCACCCAATGTAGTTGGGGCAATTCAAAGCAAATATTTGTAATATTGGGAGGTTCAAGCTCCCCTATTTAATACAAAGATACATCATTATTTCATTTGTAGAGTGTTCATTTCTATATTATTGTTTGGTGTTATTATTTTGCTACAGAAAATGGTGATCATGGTGGGACCCCCTAAGGGTCCTATTTATTTTTGCCTTGCTTGATTTAATTTACTGATCTCTATGTTTTCTATGATTTGTAAGTTTTGGGAGTTGGAAGTGCATGAAGATTCGATCTCGGATCGATGGATCTGAGACCAAGTTGTTTTTTGACCCATTACTATAAAATCATGCACCTATAGTTTTAGATTTGAGGAACCGCACACTCATGGTGGAGCGTTTGGAAAAATGTGAACCTATGATTTTGGATCACTAGAACCACAAATCTACGGTTGAGCGCTTGGAGAAACGCACACGTGCAGTTATGGCACTATGGAACCATGGACCTACGATGGAAGTAGAATGGAAGGAGTTGTGAAAGGAACACAAGTCTATACCCTTGTAGTCCTTTCTGTTTCTTTTTGTTTTTTGCTTTTTCCTACATTGCATCTAGGTTAGATTAGAGGTCTGTCCTGTGTGCCACTTGTTTGCATTTAGGTCTTAGGATAGATATTTTACCTTCCATAAAAAACATTCATCCAAACATAAAAAAAAAAAATAAGAGGATCTGCATCTGTCATAATAGGTAATAGAGCATATGCATGAGCCCAGTTAGCAATAACTTGGGCATATTTTTTGGGGTTCAGGCCTGATCTACCCTATTTTACTGTACAATTGGACCTGCACACCCATGGTTGGGATCTCCCAAATGCTCGCATGTGGTTGGCAAACCATGCAAACACGGTTTATCAGAACCAACCGCTCACCTATGGTTGGCCCTGATAGTAGAATTTGGCAAAAATATTGCTTGAAAGCAGCTTTCAACCCCTGATTTGATTTTGTCTGCTATTCTCTATTTCCTATTTTTTACATTAGGCATAAAACAAGAATTGCATTATAGTTTGCATCTCACAATAATTTAAACAAACCTCACACACTCACATAAACATTGGAAATGACTGGATTTCATCACCACTAGGTTGGATTTCATCACCAACCACCAACATATTATTACCCTAATATTTTGCCAAGGTTGACTCCAATTAATCATCTTATCCATGGAAAATAGCACGCATTCCTCTTCGGAGGGTGTATCACTGCCCATGGTCTGTATGGGTGAGGATTGGTAGGACCTGTGCTCCTTGATCGGATATGGGTTTCATCTCCATATTTTGGTGGGTATGGTTATCTGGACTTCATCACCAGGCTTAGTCATTGCGAGTATATAGGTGAAATCCTAGATTCATCTTAGGGAAAAACATTTTGCACATCGCTTTTTCTTTTTATCACAAAAACTTCAAAAAAAAAACTTCAAAATAAAATAAAAAAAACAAACTTTTGCAGAACTTAGGAACAAAAACCTTGTTTGTTTGTTTGCTTTGAGTGTTGTTTTACATTGTGCTATCTCACACATTCACACACTTACACTTGCATTTCATACATCATCACACCCTTAGCGTATGGTAATGACCCATGGTCAGGCCAGAAAGTTAGCATTAATTCAGAGTCAGTTGTCTTCCCCTATGGCATCTCAGCCCAATCAGGTCCCTAACACCTCGATGGTAGGGCAAGTTAGTGTAGTCCCTAATGCATCCCAAAACTTAAATGTAGGGCCCTCTAGTAGTGCCCCTATTTTATATGGAGACATCATGCATAGGGCTACCCATACCACTATTCTTGAGACCCCTAGGAGTGAGCCACCCACACCAATGGATGGTCATGTCACACTTGTAGACATGGATATCGTTAGGATGTACCTAAATGCAGCTAGTATGGTTTTTCCATCATTGCCATCGCTCACCATCCCATCTCATACCATGCCATCATTACATCAAGAGTTTACCTTCACACACCCATAATAGTCTAGCCAAATCTTCATAAATCCACTTTTTGAGTCGACTACTGCTACCCTGGCTAGCCATCCATCATCATCTAGCCAACCACCCATCACATTGCCTCATCAAAACATCACCTGCACCAACCCCCTTTATGAAGCATCAACTTAGGTCACTTCGTAGATCCCCATATCCATTCCATATATCGCCCCTATGGGCACCATACATCATATCACCCCTCATTCGATGGTAATACCTTTTACCACCTACCCCCACCTACATCTACTGACCTAGTTGTCTCACAACCAACCCAACCATCCACTTCATATGTGACTTTACCCACATCATCTATAATTGCTATGCAGTAGGCTTTCTTGCAACTACAACAAATGATTTTGGATAATGCTAATCATAGCATTAATCCTGACCCCCATCAATAATTGTAGAGAATTGAGCAGAACCCACCATCAACCTCTCACCAAACCCACACCTTTATCCAAGATCCATCTTGGGTATTGCATCCCCCAACCACTACCATAGCAACTAACCCACTTCATCACATGTATGCTAACTCATCAGGTCAGCATGCCACCATACCCCCATCACCTCATCAATACCAAAATTCTCATCAACCACCATATCATCATGCACTTCAGCCTAACATCCCTCATCATCCATATTCCACTTACAATGCACAATATTACCAACAATAGCTAGCAAACCAAGGTTTTAACCCTATGGAAGATCCTAAGTTCTAGTTCCTATAGAACCAGATTGATAGCCTTGCCATGCAGACACTAGGTTTGCAATATCAAAAGCCCACATTAAGGTAGCTACTCAATCACCCGATCCATGCTTCGGTACCTGCACCACCTTATCCAATGGATTTTTAGATGCTAAAGTTTGATACATTTAAGGGGGATGAGGACCCCCGAGAGCATGTGACAAGATTTGTAAATGCGTGTTTCAGGATCAAAAACAATGATGCACTCATGCTACACACCTTTCCTCAGACACTTGGGGGAGAAGCCCAGGATTGGTACAACCACCTACCGCATCAGAGTGTTTACACTTTTGAGCAGCTTGCGGACCAATTCCTAGAGTGATTCACCTTGAATGTCAGGAAGAAAACCACATTGATCGATTTTCTTAGTTTGAAGCAATACGATGATGAATCGGTCCATGATTTTGGCAACCATTGGAGGGTGATTATGATCAAATTGCCATTCTCCCTCCCCATGATAGAATTAACAAGAATGTTCATGAAGAGTTGTGCCAAGCCCATCTCTTTGTTGCTACAGTTGTAGTAGTATAGAACATTCGATGAGGCACTCACCCAAGCTAGAGTGATAGAGGAAATAAATATTCAAGAGGGCGAGATCAAGCCTAAGAAAAAAGAGTGGCAAAATAAGAACCAAAATGGGAATAACCATGACCAGTCCAAGGCCACTCAGGTTAATCAGATAGTCTTGGGCCAACCTTCATAGTCAAATCAACAAGCCCAAGTTTAGATCCAACAACCCCAACAACAACAACAACAACCACAATAATTGAATTATCAAGCGGTTCCACCCCCATAGTAGGTACAAAATCAAATGCAACCTGTAAAAAGGCAATAATATCACTTTAGGCCCAGACACAATTACACACCATTGCAAGAGCCCTACTCATCTATCTTTCAGAAGTTGTATGCGACACAACTTTTCACATTGTCAGAGATTAAACCCAAAGACCCTAGCAAGCCGAGATCAAAGGCCTATAGAGAGCACTTATATTACATCTATCATCGACAAAAAGGACATGACATCAAAACTTGCCATGGGTTTAAAGGTATTGTGCAAGATTTATTGGAAGCAAGAAATATCAAAGTCGACAATCCACTAGCCCAACCTAATCAGAACCTTGGTATATATCAGACACCTTTGCCTCATCATGAGGTAAATCAACAAGCAATGGGAGCATCAACTTCTATAGTTCCTCCCAACCAAGTCAACTATGTGTCTCAACTACACCAAGGTTTTGTAGGGGCTATCAGTGTGGTCACCCATGGGCAGAGACAAGCAAATCACACAACCCAAGCTCCCACAACACAACCAAGTATCCCCATACAACTAGGGCCATCCATTCCACCTCCACCCATTCATAATCCAAGTAATCCATCTCACCCAACTATCACCCTAGGCAGCCGGTTAACACAGAGTTTGAAAATGGCATCGACAAAACTATCAATCTATGAGCTGATACAATAGTCACCCCCACATCGAGAGGTATTGATGGAAATTCTAAAATCCATCCAAGTACAATCAGAAGACCCTAATGCCTTCAACTCCTTTGTGGGGAGTGTACAAAAATGCATGGAGCCCTCGATAGCATTTTATGACTTCGAGGAGAAGAGTGTGTCATCAGATTTACTAGATCCTCCATTGCACATAGTCACTCATATTGATAGGAAGCCATTCAAGAGAGTACTTATTGATATTGACTCCTCCATTAACCTCATTACCACTCCCACCATCAAACACCTTAACCTACCATCATCCCACATTACATCATCCACCTTCACCTTAAGGGCCTTTAATGATGCTTTATGCTCAACTATGGGGAACGTAGTTCTTCCTATCATCATGGGGGTGAAGACTATTCATGTCCTCTTCCACATCTTGGAAGGGGTGATGCAATACAACATACTTCTTGGATACCCCTGGATTAGGGATATGAAGTGTGTGCCCTCGACATTGCACCAATGTCTAAAGTATGTACATGAGGGTAAGGTACATTGCATCCAAGCAGACATAGAGCCTTTTAAATACTACAACTTGATCTCAAATCCTTATGAGCCACTGCTTCCATCAACCCACCTCTCCATTCAACCACTCATCATCCGAACCACTCCCACTAACATCACTTCATCAAAAGCCCCCATCCCAGAGGAATTATCGATAGTTGATCCTACTTTTGCATCTAAAAGCATCAGCTCTAGTCAACCCTCATCCACCACATTTCATTTTTCCACCACACCTGATCATCCTGCTAACCAATCACCAACTTCATCAATCACCACCCACTTCACAAACACCATTCACATTTTTAGCTCAACCCACTCCATCAACTAACAACCCAATCAAACCTAATCCACCCCAAACATCACCACCCATTGTCTCATAGATAGGGTCACCTATCCAAGAGGAGCCATCACCTCCACCTAAACTGCAAGCCACCACCAAAGCACCCTCCTCATCCACTGAGCCATCATCATCCCAACCATCCCAAGTTGTAGTGCATCTTGCCAATCCAAGCATTGGTGAGTACATCATAGAAAGTGTCATAGTTACACCACCTATTGAGTCAGTTAGAGACTATGGTCACCCACATGACCCACCTTTAGCCATAGGTGTAGTGTATAGAATGGGTTCTCAACTTGATAGGATCAACTTCATATATGGGGGAGTGGATTCTTCATCCGATCCACCTCCTCCTAATGAGGAACCCTTGCAAGAGTTTAATGCAAATTTAGAATATCTATCCAACCTAGATTTCCCTTTGTGATATTTTTGTAGGGTCAATTAGTAGGGATATGAACTTGGATGACATGAGCAAGGTCCACATCACATAATATTGAGAAATTAACCAATTCTTGCTAGGATACAAACCTTCTACCTCAAACTCTTCCTTCAACCATACCTTTCAATGACTCACTCTTGAGTATGAAGAAGAGGATGAGGAGAGCAATGATTGTGATGATTGTGATGATATCGATGATGAGTACTTGGACCCTGACTTTGCACCTCATTTACATGAGGCCTTTTTAGATATTGTATTGCATACATTCATGATTGATCATATTCTATATGATTACATCTTCGATGAAGATTTTAAGGATTATATCTTCGATGAAGATTTTGGGGAATTTTGATAGATGGAAGTAAACTTAGATTGGATCATTCAAATATTTGATGGTCCCCAAGAAGATGTGGCTCCTGTAGAGCCCATCGAGAGAGATGAGTGTTATACCAAGATGTTTCCCATAGATCACACCATATTTCACTTCAACAAGGAGCATGAGCACCCTGAGCCAGATCCACCACCACCACCTTGGCCACTCTCATAACATCACCATTCATCCACTTTAGGTCAGTTGCAACCTAGAGAGAGTGAGCCATCACTCCTTGAATCATAGCCACCTCATTTCCACCAAGTCAATATGATTTATGTTGACTTGTTCACCCCACTCTGTAACCCATACGATTTGGTGAAGTTGATTCCGATCGATGCTAGCCTTATCACCATGGATAGGATTTCATCCTTACCATCCATCATCAAGTTTATCCTATCTAAAGAGTTATTGTGAGCTTCAAACACTTACATTCCACAATAATCTTCATCTTCCTCTACTTTAATTTTTCAAACTAAGGTAGAGGGGGAGACCTCTGAGTCATTTGAGCATGTGGAGGATGATATCCATCTCATCCCAACTCCACATCAGCTAGAGGAAGGTTCCCATATGCTTATCAAAGAATCTATCGATGTGAACCTTAGCCAAGATGTGGATAATCCACAAATCATCAAAATTACAAAATATTTATCTATATAAGAGAAAGAGTGTATGATCGATGTCTTGACAAGGAAGAAAGACATATTTGCATGGTCATACAAGGACATGCCTAGCCTTGACCCCAATTTGGTGGTCCACAACCTTACCTTAGCACCAGATGCTAAGCCTTTCAAGCAGAAATTAAGGAAACTTCATCCAACCATAGCATTAATTATCAAGGAAGAGCTACAAAAACTATTGGATATGAATTTCATAGTCCCAATTGATTATCTAGAGTGGCTCTCTAACATGGTACCCATTCGTAAGCTGAATGGGGGTACGCGTATGCACTAACTTTTGAGATCTAAACAAAGCATACCCCAAGGATGATTTTCCTCTACCCAATATCGATCAATTTGTAGACTCTTGCATAGGCCATGAAATGCTTTCATTAATGGATGGTTTCTCAGGATACAATCAGATTCGAATTAATCTTGAGGACCAACACAAGATGACATTTACCACACCTTGGGGGACTTTTTGTTACAGGGTGATGCCTTTTGGCCTTAAGAATGTAGGAGCTACTTATCAACATGCCATGATGTACATCTTCCATGACTATATGCATAAAATCATTGAGGATTATGTGGATGATCTGATTTCTAAATCTAAAACACGTCTTGAGCATATTGAGGTTCTAGAGAAAGTCTTTGATCGATTGCTTGAACATAAGGTAAGGTTGAATCCTAAGAAGTGTGTATTTGGCATCACATTAAGAAAAATTCTAGGATTCATTGTCTCCAAGCGAGGCATTGAAGTGGACCCTGATAAGGTCAAGGCCATCATCGAGATGCCACCTCCAACAAATCTGAGAGAGTTGCATAGTTTACAAGGAAAGATTCAATCTATCCGATGATTCATTGCACAACTCTCAGACAAATGTAGGCCTTTCAATCACTTGCTATAGAAGGGGGTGACATTCTCCTGGATAACTGAATGTCAAGAGGTTTTTGATGACATAAAGAAGTATCTAGCTTCACCACCAGTTCTTACGCCACCTCGTTTAGGAGTCCCTTTTCACCTTTATATCTCTACAACAGATTTTGCACTAGGGACAATGCTTGCTCAAAAAAATGAAAATCATAAGGAGCAAGCGATTTATTACATTAGTCGAACATTGGTAAGTTATGAGACAAGATATGCTTATATCAAAAATTTGTGCTTAGCAGTGGTTTTTACCACTAAGAAACTCAGATATTACATGCTAAGTAACACTACCTATGTCATAGCTAGAGAGAATCCTCTATGTTACATGATGACTCACACATACAACAACACCCATACCTCAAAATGGATAATGCTTTTAATAGAATTTGATCTCGAATTCATTAGCCAAAAATCCATCAAAGGTTAGGTGATAGTCGATCAACTTGTAGAAGCTCCCTTACCAAATGATCAACCAATACTTATTGAGCTTCCAGATGATTCGATATTTTCTATCACTGAACAAGAAGAACTAGTCCCTCTCGAGGATGATATTGACATGACAATGTTCTTTGATGGATCAAAGTGCAAAAGAGGACAAGGTGTTGGAGTCATGTTTTACACACCCAAAGGAATTCCAATTCCTTTATCATTCAAACTCGACTTCCCATGCACAAATAACAATGTAGAGTATGAAGCCCTAATATTGGGGCTTCAATCAACTATAGCTATGGGTATCAAATGAATAAGCATCTTTGGTGATTCTCAACTTATCATTTGTCAAGTGAAAGGAGAATACCAATGCAAAGAACCAATCTTGAAATAGTATCATGAAGTAGCAATGAAATTGCTAGAAAAATTTGATTGGTATGAGATTAGTAACTTGCCTCATTCGACTAATATATTTGTGGATGCAATGGCTTCTTTGGGATCCTTGATCCCTAAGAATGAACATGGAGAAGTCCAACCACTTATCATAACAATAGTGTCCAAGTCAGCAATCAAACGAGTAGAGTCTGAAGGTGAGAAGAGTGTTTGTTTGGTCCACATGGAGCCCTACAATTCTTACCTTGATGAGATAAGAGACTTTCTCAAGTTTGGGACCCTCCCATTAGAAATGATATGAACTACAAAAAGAATGTTCAAACAAAAAGTAGCTCATTTTACTCTCTTGGGGGACGTGTTGTATAGACGTGGCTATGATGGAGTCCTACTTCGATGTCTAGATCCCGTTGAGGCACAATGAGCTATAATTGAAGCCCATGATGGTACTTGTGGTGGCCACTTTAGTGGAATGGCCATTGCAAAGTACATTTTGTGCATGGGTTATTATTGGCCCACCATGGAAAGTGATTGTTGTCAATATGTCAAGAAATATCAAAAATATCAACATCATGCCAATTTGACTCATGTACCATCACAACATTTACAACCCATTCAAAGCCTTTGGCCCTTTTCACAATGGGGCCTAGATTTGATTGGAAAAATTTCACCTACCTCTTTAGGACAACATAAATTCATCATAACTACCATGGAATACTTCACCAAATGGGTCGAAGCAATTCCAATGACCACTACGACTGGACCTCGAATAGCGGAGTTTATACTTCAGCATATTATCTATCATTTTGGGATTCCTTCCAAGATCATTTTAGATAATGGCAAGTCATTTAAGAACAAGGATGTTCGAGCCTTATGCAACAAGTACAATATCCAACATAGTTTCTCGACTCCTTACTACCCATAGGCAAATGGACAAGCCAAAGCGACCAACAAGACTGTGATAGCCATTCTCAAGAAACTTGTCAAAGAAAATCATAGAGATTGGCACACTCAACTCCCCTTGGCACTATGGGCTTATCGAACAAGCATCAGAATGCCAACTGGGGCAACACCTTTTTCATTGGTCTATGGCACTGAAGCAATCATGCCTCTTGAGCTTGAGATCCCTTCTTTGTGAGTTACATTGCAAGAATTCATGGATGATGACACAACTAGACAAGCACATCTTGACCAATTAACACTCCTTGATGAAAGGTACATCAATGCCTTAGAACATCTATGAGTATATCAAGATCGCATCAAACGTGCCTACAATGCAAAAGTCCATCCTCATGAATTTCAAGTGGGAGATCTCATTCTTAAAGAGAATCAACAGAACACCAATGCATTGCCACACTTGAGAGATAAATTCATGGCTAATTGGTTAGGTCCATACATTGTCAAGTAGAAGTTGGGTCCAGGAACGTATAGACTTGCCAACTTAGAAGGAACATTGGAACTTGAGCCATTGAACATAATACATCTAAAGGCATTTTATGCATAGTACAATTTATATATATGTACATATACATGGCTAAAAAAAAAACAAAGCAAAAATATCAAAAATATTTCATTTTGCATCTCATAAATCCATCCATGCATTCCATACATGCATTTTAGGCATTTTGTTTATACCATTCTTTACATTGGATCATTTGGTTAATTTGGATGATCACTAATCCACTATGTCTTGTTGCCTTAATCAGGGGCATCCTACATCACTTAACAATCCATCAATCACAATAATATGCAACTTTCCCTATAATATTTTTCTAATTAAGGGACTCACATAAAGTAGGATAGATATCATATAATTGTTAGCAATAACAATTATGCGACCACTAACTATTTTGTGTGTATCTTTTAATTTTTAAAATATTGCATCGAAAGTATCACAAACATCATAAACCACATCAACCATAAAGCAATTTCCAATATTTTCAATCACTCAACCACTCCTAGTATTTTGAACAAACTTGATTCAAAGTCAAACAATATTTAGATGCAATAGGTTATTCCTGGTCAATCAAGTTTCCTCTTGGACCACACACAATAAAACACATTAAAAACATTGTGAATCTTGGGAATAACAAAGTCAAAAGTTGTTATTGCCATAAGTGAAAGGTTTCCCCTATTCATCCAATTATGTGCATGGTCTAGAGTGCTACAGAGTTGAAAAAAGGACAAGCTCCACCTTCATTCCAAAAAAAAAAAAGAAAAAAAATCCCTTGCTCTTCCTAAAAGCGAGCAAGTATCCCAAAAAAAAATGCAAAATCCCTTGCTCTTCCTCAAAATGAGCAAGTATCCCAAAAAGTGTCTCAAAGCAATAAGTTCCCCCTTTTGCTCTTCCTCAAAATGAGCAAAAATCTTAAAAAATGTCTCAAAGCAATAAAAATCCCCTTGCTCTTCCTCAAAATGAGCAAGTGTAAGCAATAAAATCCTATTGCTCCATCACAAAATGAGCAATCCCCAAAATCAAATGCAATAAAATAAGGGAAAGGAGCTTGAATCCTTGGAACTCTTAGTGTCTCAAAAATCGTGGGGTGATCCTCATTACAACAATGGGCTGAATGAATCCTGCCTGGCAATGAGGTATCCTTACGCATGGTACCACATCTATTACATTAGCGACCTTCTTTTGTATAGATCTAAGGCTACTCTCGGATGAGCTAGCTTATTGGCATAAGTTACAATTGATTAGTTTGACCTAACTCATAATGGAAAATGAATAATCATTGCACACATAGTTGGTCCTTGAGAAAATTTGAAACCACTAGGACAACCCTTGCATAATGAAGATATGTGAAATACATAAATGGGTTTGTTTGAAGTCACTAGGATGTTTGAGTCTTTGTAAGAACACCCTAGATCATCCACCCAATAAAATCATAACATTTTTATTACCACATATCATAAATCCATGTCAAACACCTTCTATCTATGCCCCTGATTAAACAATAAGATAATGTTGATCAAGCAAGAGTCTATAAATACCAAATGAGCATTAGAACATAGCATTAATCATCCATTACATCATATATCACATCACCTCATATGCATCCATACATACAATAAAATAAAAGTACACAACAAAATAATCATAATAAAAGCCATGTATATATATATGAATACATGAGTACAAAATACTCGTAGGTTGTATACATCAGAGCATTGAGGCTCATAAACAAAAATAGAAAACTACAAAAAGAGGTAATAATGTGCTACTAGCTAGCACTCCCATGACCCCTACGAGGTCCCATGAGTTGATGCCTAGGAAGCATGTGAGCTAGATGGCCTATGAGACCTTGAACTACCTAACCTAGACTCAGTTCACCTTCTATAACCTGACACAGAAGAAGAAGTTTGAAGCAGCAATGAAATCTAGTGTTGGTATAAAGTGTCCTCAAAGGATGCCATATACCACATCTACCTCCAAGCACTAGCCAGATCCTAACCCTTGTGAGTTGCCTGCTAGGATATCTCAGCTCTAAAAGTTGTGATGGTAGTTGTATCATCACCCCTGCTCGATCTACCTGTAACCAATCCACCTCACTCTATAGTCAGATCACCCCACCTTGAAGCTGAGTCACCTCACCATTTAACCTCATGACCTCCTCACTCAGGCTATTCCACTACACTTGAAGTACATCCCACTCCTCCTTGATGTGGTGAGGAGGAGAATCTTGATCCTGAGCACCTCCATCATCCCCATCATCACCCACATCAACATCATCGTCATCACCCACATCCTGAGCTACATCGTGGCCTCCATCATTCCCATCATCCATCTCTACCAACCCTAGTATCAACATCTATCTATTGTATACCAATGATAGACTACCTCCTACCCCCACTACCTCGATGGTGCTTCTACCACCTAGGAGCTTGCTCACCAACATCAGGCTCATCCTCATTGATAGCATCATCCATTACCTAGCTTGGCCTCCAAGGAGGCTATGTTACAAACCAAGTATCATAGTCTATAGTAGTCCTCATATCATCTGCATTAGGGGGTCCACTACTGCATCATCCTCTACATCATCCATAGTCTAAAATTCTAGATTCAAGGGAAGACTAAGCTCGTCTCCCCATCACCTATACATCATAGGAGCATTTGGAACTCCCTATACAAGCTCAAACTATCTCATCACTCATGAGAACTGGATATACTCCATCTCTCACCCATGACTACCCACCATCCATCTACCTCATCTCACCCAATGAAGTTGTATCACATCATCCTCCCAAGTAAGACCTCTCCAAGGTCACCAGTAGATGTCATCATGTGTCAAAGCACTCAGGCTATCCCGATAAGTATCTACAATGCAAGGAGGGTGAGTAGGAGAAGACTCCTCACTAACCCACTAGTGAAAAGCATGAGGAAGTGAACCATCACAAGCACAGGGTAGCCCCTCTGGGTGACCAACTCTGATGTGCTCCCATGCCCAAATCTGGAGCACCAAGCTACAATTGAGCCCCTTCCACTCCTGCCTCTTCACCTCATACAACTCAGAGTACACCTGACATAAGAGAGCGAGAGCCCAAGCATAGATCTATGGCTCTACGATCAACTACAAAACGATGGAAACCTCGAGCCCATACTATTAGGCAACAACATGTTGCCTAGTATATACATCAAAAAAGTTGAAAGGGCACCCAACTTCTTACCCTTGTAGAGATCAAGGTAAGGAATATCACCCTTCCCATAGTCAACATCCCAATCATCATCGTATATGGGACTAAGGGTGACCTTCTTGTCATGGCCCACCCTCATAGGTAAACCCTCAATAGGCACATGGAAGATGCGATAAACATCCTCCAAAGTCATAGTTAGCTCCCCTATCGAAAGTTAGAAAGAACCCTTATCAAGGTCCCATCTCTCCACCAATGTAGATAGAAACTCCTCATCATCTCGGATAGTCTCCATCCGTCCATAGCCCTCCAAGCCCACAACCTCTAAAAACTTCCACTCATCAGTAGTGAGAGCTTTTCACACCTTGGATATGGTGTGGGGCCATCGGTGTCTAGTGGTAATAAACTTAACCTAGAGCACAAACAAAGTAAAAATCAGTGCATATAAAAAAAAAAAAAAAACAAAAATATTGCATATCATCCTAGCGTAAATTGCATTGAAAAAAAAAAAAAAAAAATGCATATCATCTTAGGATAAATTTGAATTGAAAAAAAAAAAAATAAAAAAAAAAAAATTACCAACCCCTCTTAGTGGTTGCAAAAACAAAAAAAAAAAAAAAAATTTTACCAACCCCTCTTAGTGGTTGCAAAAAAAAAAAAAAAAATTTTTTACCAACCCCTCTTAGTGGTTGACAAAAAAAAATAAAAAAACAAAACAAAACAACAAACAAAAACAAACAAATAAAACAAAATCTAAGGAATAGAACACCTACCTTAGCATAGCGGACATCGGCTTCCACTCCAGCCGAGCCACCACCACCCGCACCCACCAACTCCACTCCCCTCACCAACCTCCATCTCACTCTCTCTTCTCAAACCGCACAGAGAAATCACACCACAATAATGAAATGAAAATAACCCCCCTCCCCTTTATATAGCCACTTTTCACGATGAAAATCGTGCGCCCGTGGTTTGCGAAGCATGCAAAAATGCAGACCCATGGTTTGCAGTGGAAATTGTGGATGCACGGTTCAAGGGAAGCAAAACCACCCATACATGATTATAAAAAAAATCAATACCAAAATACATCATCAATCATCCATCAATCATCATCAAATCATCCATCACATCATCATCAACACATCACATTCATTAGTGAACCTCGTATCTAGTGAATTATCCTATACACCTGGCGGTTGCAGTGACTAGCAATCCATGCAATCCGGTAGGATGGATAGCTCACCATAAGGACACTCACCATCAAATCAAAATGGCATTAATCAGCTAGGTCCCTCAATATTTTGAGCTTGGTTATGTTCAAACCAAATTTGCACAAGGTTATCCTTCAACCCCTTCCATTGGGTCAAAAGTAGAAAACAATCAAATCAATTTTGGTAATAATCAAAAATCACATGAGCATCGAATTCCTAGAATGATTGGTTCCTTGAACCCATCATTTGGAAGGAATTTCTACGGTCACAAGGGAACAAGAACTCCAAACATGGTTGATGATTTTACCACAACACTTGCCACAAATGAACCAAAGGTAAATTTGCAAAACACAAACAATCCCAAACTTGGGGCATCAAGTTGAGTCAATGTCATACATTTGCATCACATTCACATCATTCACCATTCACCTCATCTCATCATCCACATTTGGTCAATTGGCTCATGGGTTTCATCCTTTACCCATTCACCAATTGAGGGGGTAAGCAAACAAATCAAAATGTCATCAAATTTTTTCAAAATCACTGATTCTTGTGCATCGAGAAGAGTTGAGTCCATCCATCCAATAAAGATAGGTGTCATTGGTTTTTGCACCGCATCGTGTTTCACACAATGCAGTACAAAAAGGGGCATCTGTAGACACCAAAAATTGGTCATCCACAAAGTCACCATTTGCCACCCCACATCAAATCCTGCATAATAATATTATATGCCTAAGTTTAGACTTAGGTATATAAAATCCTACACATTATCCTATTTTCCAGATTTATTAAATCTAGAAAATCAGCCTAGGATACCCTGCCTACCCACTAGACATGTGTCCTAGCCACCTCACTACCCCACCTTGCCACATCTCATACACCCTTGTCCCCTTTGTCCCTTCACATGGGGTAACCCTCCACATAACACTCCACTTGCATCCACCTCACCCCAGTTAAGTGAGACACCCTGGGTGACTCACTCTAACTGCCCCCTCCATTTGGCAGCCCAAAATTGCCACTTGGTAATCCTGGCTTGCCACCTCTCATTTCCCTCCAAAACCCTAAGGAGCCTATAAAGGCACCTTCACCCCATCCACCAAGGGAGGCTGAACATTAGTACCATCAGGCTACCAAAATAGGATCAAAGCTCTGCACGCATCCCAAGGAGAACCAAGACCCAAAGCTTGGAGGTCCATTTTCTGAGGTAATCTACCATTCAATCCAAATTGCACGTCCACGATTTCACAGTTGAAACCGCACCCGCACGGTTTGTCCACCACTCGTGCACGGTTTTCCAGTCTCCATCGCACATCCACGATTTCGTAGAGATAAAAATATGACACACATTCAATATTTGGGGATATATTATTATATTGTATAAGGGTTGGCATGGTCCACACATAACCCAAGGTTAATGTATTATAATATAATATTATATTAGTAGTAGGCTCCCCAAAGTAGAATAAGAGGATGAATATATAAAGAAGAGAAATTTGTCATTGTAATCATCATGAAGAATAATATTATGTAATCATATTTTCCCACGAAGTGGCTTATGGGACTTTGCCCTCTTTGAGTGGCTCTCTCATCTTGGGAGATCTTGTGGAGTGATTCCTTCTTTAAGGAGTATTATTGGTGTTTACCTACCTTAAGGGTATTATCTATCTCTCCCTCATTTGTGGATTGTTATTGTGTATAGTTACTTGTGGATGAATGATTTGATATTTTTGCATATTGGTAAATTGATTTATGTTAATGATAATAAAATTCTGCAACAAGTGGTATCAAAGCAACGATTTTGGCAAAGTGGAGATTTTTGTGTGAAATTGCAGAATTAGGGCAATTTTTTTTTGGAAAAATGTCTCATCTTTCAGGAGCCATATCTCTGTGCAAGTTTATTCGATTCAGGCGATTCTTGGATTAGATTTTGTAGAATTTGAAGAGCTTTAAATGAGTGTTCATATGAAGGAATCTGGGCAGTATTGAGGGAGATACGACCTTTTGAAGTTAGTAATCTAAAACAAGGATAGTGACGCATTTCACAAATTATTTTTGGAAAAATGTCTCATCTTTTAGAATCCATATCTTTGCAAAATTTTATCCAATTTAGGCGATTCTTGAATCAATTTGTGCAAAATTTGAAGAAATTTAAAATGAGCAGTCATATGAAGGAATTCGAGTATTATTGAGGGAGATACGACATTCTAAAGTTAACCGTATGGAACAAGGGTAGTGACAAATTTTCAAGTCACAAATTTTTCAAAAGACAAAATTTGTTTAGTTCGAGTAAGCAAATTAGTTGCACTTTATTTTGTTTGGAAGAAAAATTGCAAATCTAGTTGTCTCTATGGAATTTTAGCTTCAACTCAGTGGGAATATATTTATTTCCATAAAATCCTAGTTTGCATTAGGGCATCATTATGGAAGTCCATTTTTTTTTGGAGAAGATGATATTGATGTTAGGGATTGGTGGTAAAATTTTAAATCCTTGTATCATCATACTCCTCTTTGGAAATATTTGCTTTCTTGTCTTCTTAGAGGAGAAGCTACGATTTTGTATTCTAGAATTCCTCGTGTCCATCAAGATGAACTAACTTGGGAAACAATGGAGCATGAATTCTTGAGTAGATGGGACCCATATAAAAAGATAGCTATTTTGAATGTCACCATCAAGGGATATGAAGAAAAAATAAATATGCTTCAAAAAGAACAAAAGGAAATAAAAAGAGAGATAGCAAATTTCAAAGAAGTGGTAGAAGATAAAAAAATATTTTAGTATGCAGATAGACGAAACCATACCTTTGGTAGAAGATAAATTCAAAAATGGAAAAAGGAATTTTTTTGAATCTAAAAAGTCTATTTTACAAGTTCATGGAAGCATTCAAAAAGAACAAGTTATTATTTCCATTGACCCTAGTAGCAGATATAATTTTATTAATATTTCCTTGGCTAATAGGTTGCAAGTTCAAGCAACAAAAAATTAAGGGCACACATCTTGAGGGTGATAATGTTCATATTTTTTAATATTTGAAGATAACCATGGATAAATATGTTTTACATTCAGATTTTCATGCTATTCAGATGGATGATGAGGATATTTTTCTTGGTTATCCTTGGTTAGATTCTTTGGGTACTATTAACATTAATATGCAAAAGAAGTTTATGAAGTTATGGTACAGGAAAAAGAATATAATATTGCAGGATATTTCTTAGCTTAAGGAGCAAGGATCCAAGGAAAATCAAGAAGTGGTTGTAGAGAAACAAATTGAAGAACCACAAATAGAATCCAAGAAGGTAGTAGCAGCAAAAGAGTCCATGGAAGAAGTAGCAACAAATGAGTTCAAGGAAATAACAATAATAGAGTCCAAGGAAGCTTTTATAGAAGAGCACAAGGACACACCAAACAAAGGGAACATGAAAGACAAATGTGTAGAAAAATTTATAACAGTGAAGCCAAATGTTGAGGAGTTAAAAAAGGTAGAACAACAAGTTAAGGTTGCACCATATCGCCATCCACACCACCATGAGCAGCAATAATCTTGGAGGTATGTTTCAAGGCAACAATATTATGGTTCTACATGGAATCAGAAGGGCACCAACTATGGCAGTGTTTGGCAGAGAAATCATAGTGATCCTATTTTTTAGAGTGGATCATCAACATCAAGGAAAAAGTGGACCCATCATTCAAGTTATCAAAATACAGTAGCAAAAGTGTGGAGCCAACGAAGCAGATTTGGATACTCAAGTAACAAAATGACATACCAACATCAACATGTTTCACTTGGATGGATGGATGATCGATATTGGTACCAATTGCTAACATTGCTTAGCAAATCATATTATCATGTTTCTTCATATGTTTCGAGGATGAAAAATTTGTAAGGAGGGTGGCATGGTAGGGAACCTAGGAATAGATATCTGGGGATATATTATTATATTGTATAAGGGTTGGCATGGGCCACACATAACCCAAGGTTGATTGTATTATAATATTATATTATAATATAATATTATATTAGTAGTAGGCTCCCCAAAGTAGAATAAGAAGATGGATATATAAAAAAGAGATATTTGTCATTGTAATCATCATGGAGAATAATCGTATGTAATCGTCTTTGCCCACGAAGTGGCTTATGGTACTTTGCCCTCCTTGAGTGGCTCTCCCATCTTGGGAGATTTTTGTGGAGTGATTCCTTCCTTAAGGAGTATTATTGGTGTTTCCCTACCTTAATGGTGTTATCTATATCTCTCTCTCATTTGTGGATTGTTATTGCGGATAATTACTTGTGGATGAATGATTTGATATTTTTGCATATTGGTGAATTGATTTATGTTAATGATAATAAAGTTCAACAAAATCCACTTTTGAGGTAATCTGCCATTCAGTCCAAATCGCAAGTCTGTGGTTTCACAGTCGAAACTGCATCCGTGCGGTTTGTCCACCACTCGTGCACGATTTTCAAGTCTCCACCACACATTCACACTTTCGTAGAGCTGAAACTACGACACATATTCAATCAATAAGTTTTTATTGTGCAGGGCATTGGATTTATTTGATTCTATCTTTTGTATTACATGATTATCTGGCTAGGGTTTTATAACATTATTTAATATCTTGATTTGCAGGTGCTACTAACTCCTATTTGGTTTCATGTGTGTAGTGTTAAGATTAAATAATAAACACGAGCAATAAAATACAAAAATATAACACAAAATAAATAATGCAATACACAATAGACATAGATTTATGTGGTTCACCCAATGTGGGCTATGTCCACGGAGAAAATAACCAGGCCTTTTGTTGAGGATACTTAGGCTTATCCACTTAAGCCTAAGTGCACATTTTATTATTTATTATTATTATATGTATTTCCTATTTCTTGCACTTTGTATTCACATGAGGCATAGTATGCCCATGTTAGAAATAGGTTGTTAAGTGGTTTGGGTGTTAGTTAACTGTTAGAGATCTTGTTTGTCTTCTAGCAGTTTGTTGTCATCCATAGTTAGCATTTGGTTAGCTATTAGTTAAGTGGTTGGCCATGTTTGGAAGATTGTTGCAACCACTTAACCTATGTGAGATTCTTATGTATTTCCTATATATTCTTGCATTGGAATAAAGAATTCAGCTTCATATTGAGTTATCTACATCATTGGTATCAGTTAGCCAAGGAGAGTTTTGCAGGAAGGAGGACACATCTGCCACTTCACTGCTAGATCCTAGGTAGATGTTTGTGAGAGTTGGCTTGAAGCCACCCACAACATTAGTTGAAGTTGAGGTGACAGAGGGCAGAAATTACCCTTGCACCAATAGTGGCTAAAATTATGGCCAAGAGGTGGACATTGCAGATCTTTCGAAGAGTTATCGTGAAAAGCACAGTTTTGCCAAAGCAAAATTTGAGTTCAAGTTTGAGCCAAGAAAACCTTGCATGAAAAAGAATTTTGAGTTCAAGTTATTGCATAAATAAAAGATTTATTTTTATGCATGAAAAATTTTATATTTATATTAATATTAAAAAAAAAAAGCCATCGCTCGCGAGCTCGCGACGGCGAATTTTTTTAGTGATACATAAAAAAAAATAGGCTTCTAGCCTATTCACGATATATAGTGCCGATTTAGTAAAATATTGCAGTGGCCACCTATTTTTGGTGGACCACCCTAACCGCCAGCCCCATCGGCAAGTGATGACACTCATTGTCGACCAACCCAGCAGTCGACGACCAGCCTTATCGTCGATCAGTCGTGACCACAGGCCTTGTCGACCACCAGCCTTTGTAGGTACCACCATATGTTAGGGTAATATGGGCACCACCATCCTAATAGTGGTAGCTGGAGATCTTCTCGAGGGCCATATTGGACATCGCCCCTCTCATTCTCCAACAACCTCCTCACGAATACTCGAACATCTAGCATACGTCGATAGAGATCCGATGATGGTGGTGATAGAAGCAAACAATTTCTCACTTCTTAGACAGTGTTCTCGACGAGCAGTTTTCGATGAAGTTACAGGGTTTTGATCGAAGCAAGTTTTCGACAAGGAAGCATAGGAGTTTCTGGTAAGGATTGTAGGTGAAATGGTGTAGGCGGAGGATTGCAGGACAAACGAAGAAATTATCCATGCTCGAAACATTCCCAAGAAGCCTAATGGATTGCAAATAGAAATTCTCATACAACGTCCCGATGAGAAACGATAATTCGACAAAGAAAACGAATACCCGACACTCAATTCCATTTTTGGTGCAACTTATTATTTATTTTTTATTTTTATTAAGGTTTGATCATCGTAAAAAATAATCTGGCATCGTCAAATTCATTGACAACACAAGAGAAGGAAGAGGAGGTAATTACTTGGTGCATTTGTCCCACACGGACTGTGTGGAGGATAAAGAATAGTTTTTAAGGTGCATATCACACCTTATCTTTTGATTACCTTGTGGTAATCATACGAGTGCTCACACGCTTCACCAAGCAGTTGTTGTAGCACTGCAGCCTGTTGGACATTTGGCACTCCGTCTACCTTGTAGACTCACTATCCTTCTACTGCGTGGGCACAGGCGTTGGTTGTTTTTGGTGGTCTCTTATTGCTCGGAATTTTTTACGTGACATAGTTCGAGGTAGTTGTGCACCTCAATATCGGCCAACCTACAGTTGACCGGCAGGTTTGACCACTGAATTCAAACAAAAATTTTTGCAAGAGAGACCTTTTTGCGGGCAGGAGGAAAATTTGAAATTTGAATTTTTTTAATTTTCAAATTTTTAAAATTGGTGCCAAAAACCTATAACAAGGACAAAAAACATACCAAATGATGAGGCCTAGAAATGCCTCAATCATAACATGTTTTGTACACTAAAAATGCCTATAAACTCTTATGTTTTATCTGATATGTTAGTTAAGTTGATTTAATATGTTGTATATTAACCATTTTGCATGATCAATGTATTTGAAATATTATATGTTGATTTTACAACTTTTTGCATAGTTTTGTGTTCTTTTTGCTATGATTTGCTACAATGAGATATGCTTAGAATAATAGCAGCATTTCACTAATCATATTTTGATTTGTCTCAAGCATTTACTTCACCTAAATCTGGCAACAATGGCAAGCAAACTGTTGCTGTGAAGCAAAAACTGGTCTTTTCCATGTAAATTCTAGCCAGCTGTCCATAAATAGCAAGGCATGGAATTCACATGAGGAAAGGGATGAAGACCATTATAATTTGATCTTAGGAGATAACCCACCTAAGAGATGCAGAAGAAATCAATGGAAAAGCATATATTTGTTCATACCAAGATATCTTCGGAATGAATAGATATCTTCAGAATGAAGGAACACAACATCTTCGAAATGAGCGGATCTTCGAAATGAAGAATGCAGTGTCTTCAAAATGAGTGGATATTCGAAATGAAGCATGCAGTATCTTCAGAATGAGCGATCTTCGAAATGAGAATGTAGTATCTTCAAAATGAGCAATCTTCAGAATGAAAACTGCATTGTCTTCGGAATGAAGCCACTTATCTTCGGAATGAAGAACAGAATGTGTTTTTGACCTTTTGATCGATTTCTAAAGCCAAAAAAAGGGAAATAAAGGTTGGAAAAAGTAAAGAGAAATATCTTCCATCTGTATTTGCCGTCATTGCCGACCAAAGCCATCATTAAGGGAAAGATCAGGTTTTAGTCCTCTTCTAGGATAAAACCAGAATTTGTTGCAGCATTGTAGGATTAGATCTTTTTAATATTCTTTGTTTGTAATCAGATCATAGGATAGCTATAAATATTGCTCTCTTTCAGGTTGAGCGAGATAGAAAAGGAGGTAGAAAATAGAGTAAGGAAGCTAGCAGAAAATACAGAGTATAACTAGAAATTGATTGTTACAGTCCTGTAACAATTTTTCAGCAGAATTCTTGTAATCATGTCTTTTGATCAATAAAGTGCACCAGTTCTATTTCAAATTATTTGTAAATGAGTGTGATTAAGATTTAGAAAAATAGAGAGACTTACACCTTCTTCCGGACAAAGAGGCTGGCCACTTCCAGACCTAGGAGAAGGACTAACAAAGTAGGTTTTTATTCTGATTTTGCTACAGCAGAATGAGTTGTAGAACTTGTTATGTCAATTACTTGTAAATAGTTGACAATATTTGCAGTATTAGTTTATTTATGCTTAGATTAATCTTGTGCTTAAAGTTTTAGTTGCAATCTTACTTTCAACAAAGTTTTCACTTTATTTTCAGATTGTTATTTCCAGAATTTACCGTTTTTTAACAATTTCCTACATTTTATGTTTTGCTGTCAAAATCTGAACAGAAGATTGACAACCTTCTATTACAGAACTTTGATAGTTTTTATTTCCACATTAGATCTAAACTTTCATTACTGCAAAAATAATTAGATTTCCTTTCTGCAATTAGGATCGGACTTTCAATTCTCGCAATCGTTAATTCGTAATATAATTAGGTCTCATTCTCGCAATTGTAATTAGGACTTCATTTCAGAGTTAATGATTAGTTTCTAATTCTGCAACTTAGATTCAGATTTAATTTATGCAATTTAGAGATAGGAATGTTCCAAAACCCCCACACAATCGGTTCCACCAATAAGACTTGTTGCCCTAGATTGACCTAAGTTATAGTTGTTTCACTTCTTCTCCTGCAGATAGCCTTGTACACTGCCCTGGATTGACAGATTCATTGAGAATTAATGATGGTATAACGACTATGCATCATTTTGGCACCGTTGTTGGGGAATAGTGTTTTCAGAAGAAAACAAATAGTCCAATAGCTGTAATCAGACTAAATTGTGAACATTCAGGTTAAAATCTGAATATAACAGCAGAGCAAGATAACAACTATTGACTTAATTTATGTCATTTAGGAGTAAACATGAATGAGTAAGTCTAGGGATACTCCAAAGGATCCCTGGCTTGTCCCATTAAGGAGATCTTCACGCCTAAGGGGTGAATCACCTATGTTTGAACTACCTGAAATATTGATATAAAAATCACCAGTCTCACCATCAGTAGAACATTTTGAGAAAGGAAAATCACCAATTTTATCAACAGAATATCTTAAGGAAGATAATTCATCAAACTCATCAACAGAGAAGCTTGGACCTCTTGAGAGAACAATTTGGAAAGCTTTAAATTCTCCTAGGAAACAAGAAACTATGGCAGAAGGAGGCAATGCAGATGGTCAGCATGGCTATGTTCATAATGAAGGGGATGATCAGGATATACTCCAACCATCCAGAACATTTGAATATCCTATTCATCTAAATCCAACACAAAACTCTCCCATGAAGACCATTTCACCTTCAATACTTCCAACCTTCCGAGGTGTTGTATCTGAAGATCCTGACCAGTTTTTGTTTGAATTCAAGGTAGTGTGTCAGACCTATGATTATATAAATGACAATCAAAAACTTAAGGTTTTTCCCTCAACTCTCAAGGATTCAGCATTACGCTGGTTCATGAGCTTAGAGCCAAATTCCATAAGAACCTGGGATCAAATGGAGACTATCTTTTTAAACAAATATCATGAATACTGTCGTGTAAGGAATAGAAAATATGATTTATTTAGAATCAATTAGGAAGATGATGAGACCTTGGAAGATTATCTTGATAGGTTCTCCTTTGTTCAAAGGAGATGTGGACTAGTAGAACAGAATTGTGTAAAACTATCTTTTTGAGAGGATTCCAAGATGAATCCAGAGAATTTTTGGATTTAATGGGAAAAGGGGATGTAACCACTCTCAGTAATGAGGAAATTATGGATCTCTGCAGGAATTACTCTCGCACTAAGCAGAGAAGAAGAAAAAGCCGCACAAATGGCACTGATGTAAAGGACCTGATAGAGGAACTTGCAAATTTCAAAACTGATATCCTAGTGCATCTAAACACTACTTTAGGGGAAATCTCTGTAAAAGCTAAAAACACAGAACCTTTGGCAATTTATTGCCCAAGATGTAGAAGTAAACATGCTTTATAGGAATGTCCTTTGAATAAAACATCTATCTCAACCATTTGTAGTATCTGTTCAAAAAGGCATTCAACTAATCAATGCCACCTGCTACCACAACTCAAAACTGTGTTAGAAAACTAGACTGAGGAACTCAACTATATTGGACCAAAACAAGGGGGGAATTTCTTTCAATATCAAAATCCCCCTCGTTTTCCTACAAATTAGGGGCATAATCTTGGTACTATGCCTTGGGGACAATCAGAACCACCTCAACGTCCTTGGAATTATCCTCAATGGACAAATTCTCAAGAATGGCCACAATCAAATTGGAGTAACCCATCCTGGAATCAGAATCAAAACAACCCCTCATGGAATCAAAATAATCCAGCTTGGAATCAAAATTAGACTAATACACATTGGGTGCAAAACCAACCACAGTGGAATCAGCAATACCACTCCTATCCAAGGCAACAAAGGAATCAAGGTCAAAATCAGCATTTGTTGCCCGCACCTAATCGAATTTTCAAGAAAAATAACAGACAAACATAGCAAGTGAAACAACCTCAATTGCCGACTTAGCCACTCACTAATCCAAATAGTGTAAGACGAGACACCTCCCTGTCTATGTGGGTCAAGCTAAAGAAAATATTGAAATTAATGTTCTTGATTGTAGCGATATCCAACTCCGTTCAGGGAAAGTTGTACCCGAACCAGCTTTTAATGGAAATCAAAGATAATGAAAAGCAAGAATCATCGGAACCGGAGAGAATCCAACCAACAATAGAAACAGAAAAATTGGATCCAATAATAGAAAAAGAGACACAAGCAGAACAATTACTAAGGATAGTTCCATATCCTGAAAGACTTAATGCAATACCAAAAATTTCTGAGTCAGAATTGGTCAAAGAACTCAAAAAGTTGACTATCTCATTACCCTTATTGCAAGCCATTAAGGAAATACCAGAAATTAACAGTACTATCCAAAATTTGTGCATTAAAAGAGCAGGAAAAAGAAGAAAGCATTCCCCAAGACTGTGCAGGTTGAAGGGAAGATAGCCGATCTCTTATCTGGAAAACTACTACCTCCAAAGTATAGTGATCCAGGAAGCCCAATTATCACAGTCACAATAGGTTCAGTACCAATATCAAATGTTTTAGTGGATTTAGGAGCTGCAATAAATGTCATGACTAAAGATACAATGGAACAATTACAGCTCAAACATCTCAGCCCCACATTTATAGTTTTAGAAATGGCTGATAGGTCAATTGCAAAACCTGAAGGAATCATTGAAGATGTCCCTATAGAAGTTTCTTCTTGGGAATTCCCTGCAGATTTTCTAGTTTTACTGCCAAGAAATTTAGCACATGGATATCCCATCATTTTGGGAAGACCTTGGCTTGCAAATCGCAGCGACCTTCATAGATCTGCAGATCCGGAAATATGACTATTTCAAATGGTATTGATCCGAAACAAATTTCTTTATATCCTCCTGCAAAACCATCTAGCAAATTTTTAGGTCAGTTATGGTTTTTTGACTCAGATGAAGAACCATAAGAGGTCATTTCTACACTAGCTACCTTAGTAGTAAGAGAACACACAAAAGACCTCAGTGACACAAAAAACTTAGAAAATGAAACAATCCCGATGAATGTTCTGCATGAACAAGGTTTAGAAGGGGAAGCAACAAATATCCAACAATTGATAAGTAATGAGGAGAATCAAAAATCTGAAGACGAATCATCTATGCTATCACAGGGAAACTTTGTTTCACTACCACATGGATGGCACCATCATCTGATTTTTCCTTCTCATTTTTCCATACAAGATATGCTTCCCTCAAGCAGCAATAAAATAGAAACTGCTTCATTTCTCCCAGCTCAGCAATGTCCTCTTAATCCCTTAAACACCAAGTATGAAGGAGTGAATTCAGTCCTTCTAAATACAAAACAAATAGAAGTCCAGCCAGGCAAATTTCTAAACATCTACAGCTAGCTTACTAGGGAAGAGGAAGAAAAATTGATAGTTGTTTTGCAGAAGAATGTTCATGCTTTTGCTTGGAACTACAAAGATATGTCAGGAGTTCATCCTGATATATGTACCCATAGAATCTATACTTGAAGAAGTCAAGCCGATCGAGACAACCTCAAAGAAGATTGAATCCCGCCTTAAGAGATATTGTGAAAGAAGAAATTGAAAAACTCCTGGAAGTAGGATTCATTTACCCAATTTTTGATAGCCAATGGGTTTCTCCATTGGTAATAGTTCCTAAGAAAAATGGAAAAATGAGAGTATGTGTAGACTATAGATAATTGAATAAGGTGACATACAAAGACCATTTTCCATTACCTTTCATAGATCAAGTGTTAGATACTCTTGCTGGAAAAAGATACTTTTGTTTTCTTGATGGATTTAGTGGATATTGTAGATTAAAGATACAACGCCAAACAGAAATAAAGAAATCACAATAAAGGAATGCAGAACAGTTGTACAAAATGAATGATTTTTATTAATCAATGGAGTTTAGAAACTCCTTTTAAGTACAACGGGGCCTGTAACCCTTTTCGTGATACAAAGTTACAATTTGTGCTAGGGTTCTCCGAAACCCTAGCTGGCACAATGTGGTGGCGTCTCCGAAGAATGTATCCTTAACCTCAACGAGAATGAGTGGGCTTCGTTGTATCCTTTGGCTCGGACCACTCCGGCTTAAGCAGTGCTATCAACAAATCAGATCTACCACTAGAATCCTGCACACATTAAAATTATCAAAGAGTTAGAAACTAATAAGAGGGCTCCACTGTGTGAGCCCTCGAAATGGATCTAAAACCCTAGATTTATGAAATAAAAATAAACGAGAATGCGAGAATTCAACAGCAGATTAATACATAAAGAAAGATTACTTGCTTTAGACGAATCTATACCTTTTCCTGTTAACGCGGCGAGACCAGGCGGCGGCGATGGATGCGGCGAAAGGGTTTAGTTCGGACTTAGGGCCGTAGAAGACTCAAAAGACTCAGGATTAACAGCAATAGCCAACTCCGGACTTAGATTGGAAAGATAGGTAGGTTTAGCCGAAGAGATAGATAGGGGTTTGAGCCATCAAGGTGACTCAATTTATAATCTACTCTTAGGGCACACTTTAGGGTTTTAACGACACTTTGAACGTGTGGCTAAGATTAAAGTGGATCCAAGGGTAGAGAATAAATCTAGGTTGTGAAACGGATTAAGATGGATGGACGGATGAGATTAAATGAAGGATGGACGGCTCAGATTAAATCACTTAAACTTTATTTATATATATATTAAAATATATTAAAATATTAAAATATATATAAATATTAATTTAAATAAATTTGGGGATGAAAAATGGCGGGAAAAGTGAAATTGGGCCAAATAATGGTGGGAAAGTGTGGATTTGGGCCAAATAATGGCGGGAAGGATGGATGACTGACACGTGGCTGGCAGGAAGGTATAGATGACTTACAAGTGGCTGGATTTTGGTGTCTACAGATGCCCCTTTTTGAGTTGCTTTGTGTGAAGACACAATGTAGCACAAAAACTTAAGACACTCGAAAAGTTGGATCGAGACGCAACTCTCTCTCAAGACTAAAGCACAACTTTGAAGACCAAAGAATAAAAGAATATTTAAAATTTTTCAGCTTACCCCCTCAATTGGCGAGCGAGAATGGTTCTCACAAGCCAATTGGAAGAAATTCGGAAGATAATGAACCGTTTTTGCCCCAACGGTGAAAAAAAGGGTTGGTGCATGCACCATCTGTTTATGTCCCAACGAGAAAAGGGGTTGGTGTACAAACCGAGAAAAGAATATGATTGAAGACGATATGAGTGATGTGAAAGATGGACCGTTTTCTGCCCCAACGGTTATAAAGGGATTTTTGCCAAACTGTAAATTCCATGATCATGTAAGATGAATTCCACTATAGGAAAATTAGAAATTGATAACGGATGCCCCAACTCCAGTGTGTGAATCCATCATTGTTGATGAAATTGCCTTGTTGGCGCCATTGATATGGAGAGATGAAAGATGCATGAAAGAGTCCAGAACTCGAGAGATGCTCCTAGTGATTTGTATGGATAATTCCTCGGGTCGGAACCAATCAACCTAGGTAGCCACAATCTCTAGCAAGACTTAAAATAATGACGATATGAAAGATTGTCCATGTTTATGGCCCCATGAACTAGGCCATCAATGACAAGTGTTGAGCAAATTAATCTTGGTATGAGGTCACTTGAAAAGTAGAATACCCAAAATTGATTTCCAATTTTCAAACAATAAAATAATTGATGATGATAAATGGTAAGTGTCCTTATGGTGGTTTAATCCTCTTACCGAATTGCATGGATTCAAATCGTTGCAATCGCCAAGGTGATAGAATATACCACTAGATACGAGGTTTACTTTAATTTGATTTGGCAAAAATATGCATGATGAAAGAAGAATGAAATTGACGATAGATCAGAAGAATTGATGAATGTGGTTAATTTTGTGAAGGTTTTGAATATTTTTAACCCAATTTGTAAAACAATGATGAATGATGCGCTTTTTGAGCGAAATGACAAAATTTGTGTCCAAAACTGTTGTAACCTTCACAAAATGTTTTATTATGATAAGAAGAATGGATGAATGCAATTTGATGAAATTTGGAGGAGGTAAGCTTCAATTTTGTAAGTTTTGTTCCTTTATTCAATACTGACACCAAACGCCGGTCTGCGTTTGTGGTTGGCAGAGACGCCCGTCGGTGTTTAGGCGCTCTGCAGACGTAGGACTGCGTCTGAATCCGCCATGAAACGCCCTACTGCGTTTCAGGGCACCAAAATCAGCTATTTAAACAGTTTCAGCGAGAATTTCGCTCATTTGTGCGTTCGAGCTTAAGAGAAGTGCGTCTGAGGGAGTGGAGTGAAGTGGAGTGAAAGGTTGTGTGGGAGAGTGAAGCACGCGGGAGCTATGGCGGAGATGGGAGCGGACGCGCCAGTGCGACCAGTGAGGTATTTGTTCATTTAAGCAAGTACTTATTATGTGTTTTTTTTTTTTTTGAAAAAATTTGTAACAAATTTTTGTTTTGTTGTTTTGCAGCTTAGGGTGTTAGAGGCACGACACCGATTCTCCCCTATCATTCCGGGGATGAGGAGGTCGTTGTCCCAGGCAGACTGGGAGATATTGGATGCAGTGGGACTAGCGGAGGCAGCCCGGTTGGAGGTAGTTCGGGCGGATGAGGGGTACCTCTTTTGATGGTTAGCTTAGTGCTTAGATGCACTCTTTATGAGCCTTGGTGCTCTATTGTATATTGTAGCCTTTTGGCATTCATTGTACAGTTTGACCTTTATACATATATATATACATGGCTTTTATTTATTTGGTGTTTTACTCTCTTTTGTGTGAATGCCTATGTTTTTGTGATGCATGTTTTTATATGTTTTAATGTTTTTGATGCATATGTGATGGAATGGAATGCAAACTTATAGATGATTAATGCGAGACTAAGTAAATGAAATATGCACTAAGAAGCACTCATACTTTTAGATAGTTAGATTTAGCGAATTGTTATCATAATTGTTTAATCAGGGGCACCGAACTTGGTGGCTTGTGAATGGATGACGTATGGAATGACATGAATATGGAAGAAGATATGGAGGGTGATATGGAGGTTGATATGGAAGACTGTTTTACAAAGACTCAAACATGCTAGTGGTATCAAACAAACTTACTAACACTGCCTAATTCAACTAGGACCAAATGTGTGTGCATGCGAGTTCATTAACCAAATCCGAAGCATGGTAGTGACTCTAGGCAATCAAAAACCTGTGTGTGTGCAAGTGTGTTCATTAACCTCATCTTGCATAAATTAGGTAACCCTGTTATGGAGAAGACCCCGAAGCTAGTTTGTCCGTATGAGCATTCGGAGGTCTCTTTTTGAGGAGAGACATGTCGCCACGCAATGAGTATACTCCACTTGCCAGTCAAGCGTCTATAGCCCCGGTGAAGGTTAACTCCATAGTCCATGTTGTTTTTGACCTTTGTAAGCCTTGGGGATGACTACCTATCCAGTCCATGTGGACAAGTAGTACGATCCTTACAACTTATTTGGGATCGGTGGTGTGTGAAAAATGTTCATTTCCTTAGAGCTTTGGGGAATCGGATTCTCAACCGAAGTATGATGAGAATTTTACCCTATCCTTACTACTCTGTTTATATTTATATTTTGTGATTGCTTGTGATAGTGGTAAGAACCACTTGTTTTATGGACTATGTTTGCATGATAGGACAAACGAGGATTACCCTTTTCACTTCAAGGCACAACCCAAGGATGGTGTTATCTCTCTTTGACACAAGATGTTTTTAAGATGTGAAAATGTGATAGGTTCAAGACCGCTTTTGAAATCATTTCCCAATACTCAAGATTTTATTTAGTGTAATTTGTGATATGGCCCTAGAGAACTTTGACATGCATTTCGAAGTTTGCTTAAAACACTAGGAATGGTTGAGTGATTGAAAACATTTTGGCAATGTAAATATGTGCAAATGGAAAATGGGTGTACGAATGACAATTCGGTTTGATGGATTTTATGAAGGTGCCCCTGATTAAGGCAACATGACTTTTGCTTGACCAAATTTTATATCCAAAAGATAGAATGGTCTCTAACATGATATGCAACTATGGCTGAAAATGAAATGTTATGGTTTTCAATGAGATGTATGCACATGAAATGCAATGTTTTTGAATGAGATGTATGCAACTAACAATGAAATGCAAATTCTTTTTATTTTATTTGTTTTTTTTTTTTTTTTTTTTGTTGTACAAGCCATGTATATATGTACATATAAAATTCAAACTATGCGTAGAATGCCCTCAAGTGTATAACATTAAGTGGTTCGGGTTCTTCCTCTCCCTCTAAAGCTGGCAAGTCTATAAGTTCCATTGCCCACTCTTTCGGTGACCATATATGGACCTAACCAATTAGCCGCGAATTTATCTCGAAGATGCGGCAATGCATTGGTGTTTTGTTGATTCTCTTTAAGGACAAGATCCCCTACTTGAAATTCTCTTAGATGAACTTTGGCATTGTAAGCACGTTTCAATCGGTCTTGATAAACTCGCAAATGCTCTAAAGCATTGATTCGTTTTTCATCTATGAGTGTGAGTTGATCAAGACGTGCTTGTCTAGCGGATATCATCATCGATAAATTCTTGCAAAGAAATTCGCAAGGAAGGGATCTCGAGCTCAAGAGGCATGATTGCTTCAGCTCCATAGACCAAAGAAAATGGCGTTGCCCCAATGGGAGTTATGATGCTTGTTCTGTAAGCCCATAATGCCAAGGGGATTTGTGTATGCCAATCTTTATGATTTTCTTTAACAAGTTTCTTAAGAATAGCAATTATGGTCTTATTGGAAGCTTCAGCTTGTCCATTGGCTTGTGGGTAGTAAGGAGTTGAGAAACTATGTTGGATATTATACTTTTCGCAAAGAGCTCGAACATCCTTATTCTTAAAAGACTTGCCGTTATCAGAAATGATTTTAGAGGGAATACCAAAACGACAAATGATATGGTGAAGTATAAACTCCACAATTCTAGGACTGTCGATCTTGGTTAGAGGAATAGCTTCAACCCACTTTGTGAAGTATTCGATGGTTGTAATGATGAAAGTATGTTTGTCCTGAAGAGGCAGGTGAAATCTTGCCAATTAAATCGAGACCCCATTGTGAGAAGGGCCAAAGGCTTTGGATGGGTTGTAAAGCTTGTGATGGTATATGGGTTAAATTAGCGTGTTCTTGACACTTTTTACATTGTTTAACATATTTGCAACAATCTTGTTCCATAGTGGGCCAATAATACCCCATACGTAAAATACGCTTCGCAATGGCCATTCCACTAAAATGACCACCACAAGTACCATCATGGGCTTCAGCAATAGCTCTATGTGTTTCACTTGCTTCTAGACAGCGGAGGAGTACTCCATCATATCCACGTTTATACAACACATCCCCCAAAAGAACAAAATGAGCTGCCTTTTGCTTAAAACAGCGACGGGCAATTCGAGACAAATCAGATGGGAGTGTTCCAAACTTGAGGAAGGCTACTATCTCACTAGACCAAGGCTCATATGGATCCGAATGGATAAAGCAAACATCTTTTTCATCCTTAGACTCGGCACGGACAATTGCAGACTTAGAGATTGTGGAAATGATTAGGGTCTGTACCTCTCCAAGGGAGTCCTTTGGAATCAATGATCCAAGAGAGGCCATGGCATCCGCAAATCTATTAGTCGAACGAGGCAAACTAGTGATCTCATACCAATCAAACTTAGAGAGCAACTTCATTGCTACATCATGATAAAGCTTAATGGTAGGTTCTTTGGCTTGGTATTCTCCTGTAATTTGTTTAACCACGAGTTGAGAATCCCCAAATATCCGAATACGCTTAATGCTCATAGCTATGGCTGATTGAAGACCTAAAATTAAGGCTTCATACTCTGCTGTATTATTGGTGCATTGGAAGTCTAGTTTGAATGATAAAGGGATGGGAATCCCTTGAGGTGTATGAAACACAACTCCAGTGCCTTGACCTTTCGCGCACTTAGAGCCATCAAAGAATAGCGTGATGTCAACATCTTCCTCCGGAATGATGTCCTCTTCTTGTTCAGTGATAGCAAATACCGAATCATTTGGGAGCTCAATAATCAAAGGATGATCACTAGGTAGTGGAGCTTCCGCAAGTTGATCGGCTATAACTTGACCTTTAACGGATTTTTGGCTAATGAATTCAAGATCGAATTCGGTAAGCAACATTATCCATTTAGCGGTACGAGTGTTATTATAAGTGCGAGACATCATATAACGCTAGAGGGTTTTCTCTAGCTATGACATATGTTGTATGGCTAAGCATATAATGACGAAGTTTCTTAGTGGCAAAAACCACTGCTAAGCACAACTTTTCCACATAAGCATATCGGGTTTCATAGCTTACCAATGTTCGACTAATATAATAGACAACTTGCTCACGATTTTGTTCATTCTTTTGTGCAAGCATTGTCCCTAAGGCAAAGTCCGTTCTTTGAGATATAAAGATTGAAAGGGACCCCTGGACGAGGCGGAGCTAAGGCTAGCGGAGACGCTAAGTACTTGCTTGATGTCATCAAAGGCTTTCCGACACTCATCTGTCCATGAAAATTGTACCCCCTTTTGTAGTAGGTGGCAAAATGGCCTACATTTATGAGAAAGTTGTGCAATAAAGCGACGGATTGAATTAATCTTTCCTTGCAAACTACGCAACTCCTTCAAATTAGTTGGGGGACACATTTCCATAATGGCTTTGACCTTGTTTGGGTCCACCTCAATACCTCGTTTAGAGATAATAAAACCTAGGAGTTTGCATGAGGTAACACCAAAGACACATTTCTTAGGGTTCAACCTTACTTTATGCTCTAGAAGTCTATCAAAAACTTTTTCCAATACATCAAAATGCTCTTGTCGAGTTTTAGATTTTGCCAATAAATCATCCACATAATCTTCGATAATCTTATGCATATAATCATGGAAAATATAAGTCATGGCTCGTTGATAGGTTGCACCTGCGTTCTTAAGGCCAAAGGGCATCACCTTGTAACAAAAAGTTCCCCAAGGTGTGGTAAATGCTGTTTTGTGTTGATCTTCAGGGTTTATTCGAATCTGGTTGTATCCTGAAAATCCATCCATGAACGAAAGCATTTCATGACCAGCGCAGGTATCGACAAGAGTATCAATGTTTGGAAGAGGAAAGTCATCCTTAGGACACGCTTTATTTAGATCTCGAAAATCGGTGCAAACACGTATTCCCCCGTTAGGCTTGCGAACGGGTACCATGTTAGAAAGCCACTCAGGATAATCAATCGGGACGACAAATTTAACATCCAGAAGTTTTTGAATCTCCGATTTAACTATGAGGGCCACGGTAGGATGCATTTTCCTAAGTTTCGTTTGACGAGGTTTAGCATCTTTTTGTAAGGTGAGGTTATGGACAACCAAATTAGGGTCTAGGCCTGGCATGTCTTTGTAAGACCATGCAAATATCTCCTTCTTCCGCTTGAGTAGAGCAATCATTTGCTCTTGTTCCTCCGATGATAGACTTTTAGCCGGTTTCACAATTTGGGTGCCATCTTGGTCCGGACTAAGGTCTACATCGATAGTTTCTTCAATAGACATGTGGGAACCTTCCTCAAGATGATGGGGAGTAGGGATCAGATTTATGTCATCTAAAATGTCATCAAGCTCCTGTGCCTTGCTCTCGTCTATGTCTGCCTGGAAGACCTCTGGCTTAGAAGATGAAGGTGAATGTGGAGGTGAAGGAGGAATGTAGTTGGCGGAAGCCCTTAACAATTCCTCGAAAAGGATGAACTCTGAAATAGATGGAGGGGATGAAATCCGATCCATGTCAATCAAGCTTGGGTTGATCGGGATTGGCTTATCCGGATCATATGGATTATGGAGCGGGGTGAATAAGTCTTCAAAATTCATTGTCGACTTATGGAAGAAAGGATGGGCGGAATGGAAGGGAAAACCGGTGAAGACCTCGGAAGACATGAAATGCAAAACAACATAGTTTTTCAATTTTTTTTTTTTTTTTTTTGTAGTTTGAGTTTTTTTTTTTTTTTTGTAGTGGTGAAAACCACTATTACACACATACATAAAGCAATAAAGTATTTTTATATATTTTGATTTTTTTTTTTTTTTTTTTTGGGAATTTTCTGATTTTTTTTTTTTTGGTAGTGGTGAAAACCACTATTTTAGTATATACATATAATACAGGTTTGGATTATGGCTTATGGATGTGGCGGAGGGGGTGGTTCACCTCGTTCTTGTGGAAGAAACAAGCGAAAGATGGCTTCTTGGAGAGGGAACAATTGGAGATAAAACTCGTCTTGTTCAGTGAGGGTAACAATTGGCGCCGACTCTTCTTCAGATTCATCACCATTTGACATGACGTCAAATTCTTCATAGGCTTCATCTTCGGATTCGTCGGGGTGGAGGATTTCTTCTTCTGAATTAAGATTAATGCTTTGAAAAGCTTGTTCAAAAGAAGAAAGGGATGGAAGTGGTTGGTAGCCCAGACCAAAACGCTCAGTGGGTCTCTGGTATGGCATATCGATGCGTTCAGTTACCCCTTGCTCGTATCGACCTAGGCCAAATTGCTGCCAATTATGTCTATGGAAATAGCGAGAGGGAAAACCCTCCATCCTTTCGATATTGGCAAGGACTGGATGCTTGGGTTCTAGTATGGTGGTAGGACTAGAAGATGACTCTATTCCCCCATATACAAAATTAATGGAATTTGGCATAGAACCCATGTTATAAACCGATCCAATGGATAAATGTTGGTCATGTGGACAACCAAAATCTTTAGCTGTTTGCACATTGAACGGTGTGATGTGGACATCTTGGATGGCATACTCACCAATACATGCATCAGTGAGATGGACCTTGACTTGGGAGGGAGATGGACTAGATGATGGAATAGAAGAATGTGGGATAGAAGAATTGGAAGGATTTGGTTGGGTTGATGCTTCACTGACTTGTGAAACATCAGCTGGTGATGGTTGGGAAGAAGAAGGAAGATTAGGAGATGAAGAAAGTGGTGAATGAGATGGAATAGCGGAAGAGGAAGATGGTTGCGATATGATGGGTAGCTCCTCAGGAATGGGAGCTTTAGAAGAAGATGGTATAGAAGAAGTAGATGGGGTCAAGAAAATATGAGTGGATGGCAACACAATCTCATAAGGATTTGAGACATAGTTGCAATGTTTGAAGGGTTCGAGTGTCAGCAGGTACACAATGAACCTATCCCTCATATACATACTTCAGACATTGATGCGAGTATAGAAGGGACACATCTCATCTCCCTAAGCCAAGGCCGTCCAAGCAATACATTGTATGCCATGGACCCTTCCAAGATGTGAAACAAGGTATGCAAAGTTCGGGCCCCTACCTCAATGGGCAAGATAACCGTGCCAACAGTGGAAGATAAAGCATCATTGAATGCTTTAAGAGTAAAAGTCGACTTGGTGATAAGGGATGGCGACAACTCTAGATGACTCAACGCCGATGTTGTAATGATATTGATTGAGGAACCGGTGTCAATTAAGACTCTCTTGAATGGCTTGTGATCGATCTTGGCCATGATATGCAGTGGAGGATCTATACTTTCTGTTGACAAAGGTTTGATTTCAAAATCATAGAAAGTGATGGAGGGCTCCATGCATGTTTGAATACTCCCCACAAAGTTGTTGAAGGCATTAGTATCTTGAGTTTGAAGCTCGATTGACTTTAATATTTCCATTAATGCCTCTCTATGCGGGGGAGATTGTTGAATGAGGTCATAGATCGATAACTTGGCGAAGCCATTTTTAAAGTGGTAGTTAATCGGCTACTCAATGACATGATGGGTCGTTGGCGTTGAGTAGAATGATTTAGCGGTTGTTGAGAAGTACTAGCACGTCGTTGGGTCATCTGTTACCGAGGTGGACTGGGGGTTTGTACAGGTGGGTTGTGGTTCAGCCTGATTTGGTTGGTTCGCCCTTTGACCCCGGGTTACTACGTTAATAGTACCCACAAAACCTTGGTATGGTTGTACATGGTTGACTTGATTAGGAGGAGTTACCTGAGTTACTCCCCCTGAAGTTGTTGGAGCTTCCTCCCGATGTGGAAGGGGTGTTTGAAATATACCAAGATTTTGATTTTGTTGGGCTAAGGGGCTATCCAATTTAATGGCTCCAATCTCAATAAGATCTTGGATCACATGTTTGAAAGTTGTACAATTATTGATATCGTGCCCATTTTGCCTATGATAAGGACAAAATAGGTACTCCTTGTAATATTTCCCCCTTCTAGATGGTTCTAAAGGTTTAAACTCAGGTAAAGTTAACTGATTTGTGCTATATAACTTGTTGAATATGACCGCATATGGTTCATCTAAAGGTGTGAACTGTCGCTTGGGACGATTTTTTTGCCAAGGTCGAGTTTCCATGGTTGGCCCAGTATTGTGAGTTGGTTGAGGAGGGGCGGGTACCGCATGATAAGCAATTGGTTGCGGTTGACTTTGCATTACTTGTTGTTGTTGAGCCATTACGGGCTGGCTCGCCACCACTTGATTAACTTGGTTAACATTTGAGGCTATACTAGCCTGTGCTTGTTTTTTTTGGCCATAATTATTATTTCGTTGTTGGCCCTTTTGTTGCCATTCTTTTCTACGGGGTTTTAAAACACCCTCTTGGACTTTAATGTCTTCTATGATACTTGCTTGGGCCAAAGCCTCTTCAAAAGTCCTGTATTGTTGTAAATGGAGTAACCAAGAGATAGGTTTTAGACAACTGTGGGTGAACATTTTGGTTAACTCCTCCATTGGTAGGGAGAATGGCAATTTATTAATGATAGCCCTCCAACGGTTTCCAAAGTCATAAACAGTCTCATCGTCATGTTGCTTGAGCTTGTATAAGTCGGACAATGAGACTTTCCTTTGTACATTTAGGGAGAATCGTTCTAAAAATAGATTAATCAATTGCTCGTAAGCATAAATGCTATGGTGAGGTAAATGATTGTACCATTGTACAGCATCTCCTCCTAATGTCTGAGGAAAATTTCTGAGCATAAGAGCGTCATTATTTTGGATTCTAAAGCAGGCATGCATGAATGAGCTCACATGTTCATGAGGATCCTCAGTTCCTCGAAATTTGTCAAACTTCGGTAATGTGAAATCAGTCGGATATGGCGGTGAAGGTACCGAAGGATGAATTGGTTGATTGATCAATGACCTTAGCGTAGGTTTCTGACTAGATGCGCCAGGCATGTTGAGCGTAAGGTTGTCAATCTGTTGTTGCATAGCATGGAGTCGAGAATCTTCATGAAAATTTTGATTCGTTTGATGATTATGATGATGCAATGGAGGAGTGGAAAAATGATGAGATGGGATGAAATTGCCTGGATTAGGCGGTGTGGAATGGACAGGTTGTTGGTATGGATGATACCGGAAAGAAGGTGATTGGGGTGAATGATGAACTGGACTGGGTTGGGAGAAAGGTGGGGTAGGAATGGACACCACCGAAGATTGGGGTACCCAGGTGGGGCTCGAGCTAAGAAAAGGTCGGTTGGGTAGAAATTGGTTGGGGTGTAGGATTTACTACGACAGGTGGTTGAGCATTTTGTTGCTTTTGTTGCTTAAGCAACTTGTCGAGGTACTCCCTAACCTTATTAATTTCTAACCCAAGGGATGTGGGATGATTGGATGAAGGTGGAGGGCAGGCTGCCATGGTAGTCACGGAGACTGCGTAGCGAGGGCAATGAAGGTGGCTGAAGTAGGCGGTACACAGGAAGAAACGATGAGCTGTGCCCCGGGTAGGGTGAAACCATAAATGGTTTGGGAAGAAGAGGGTTGAAATTGGTCATGGCTAGAGGAGGTTCCACCAGCCTCATAGAGAGAATTGGTGTACAACCGGGTAAATGGAGGAGAAAGTGGTCGGGAAGACACTACATTTGTCTCCAAAGGAGGACAATTGAGCATCTGGGAAGATGTTGGAGATGAAGCCGACTGAGCAGATACAACATTAGCCTCAAAAAAAGGGTTAGTGTAGACCTGAGTGAAACCAGTGGGTATGGTTGATGCAATATCTTGCTGAAAAATAGAATCTTGCATAGGGGAATCTTGGATTGGCTCAAGGACATAACCAGTGCCATCTCTTAAGTGAGTTTGCACTTGGGCCATATCAATGTGGGTAATATGACAGGAATTGTCTTCCTCCATGGGCATGGCCATGCGATAGACGGTAGAAGGACGTGAAAGACCTGCAAGCGAACCTACCTGAAATTCACTAGGATAAGTGGTCATGTTGGTGGTGGGGATGTTCCGTGAATTATTCATTTGATTATTTAGATTTAACACTTTAGATTGATTCCTTGTTAAGACCATAACGCAATAAATCTAAACAAATTCAGAAAAAGAAGAATGCAAAACTTGAATGATAAATTTACACTAAAGAAATTATCGAGAAACTAGTCACAACCTAGGTTTCAACCAATGTGTCTTACCTGCGGTTAATTACTTATTTTCTGATCTTAATCTGTAGTAAATTTTAAGTGTCCGGTTTATGAGTTTTGCATGTGATCTAATCTTGAATTATTCACAAAAAAGGTAAAAACTATGGCTAGGAAAGGACAACGAGATTCTTACTGGTGATGAAATCCAGCAAGTTTGCTCGGGGGTGACCTATGGTGTCTGAGGCGAAAGTTTAATGGATGGAGATGAATTCCACCGTCACTAAACTTCAAGCAATACCCGGTGATGAAATCCAGATATTACTTGTTTTAAATGCAATATGAAATGCGGTGAATTTTATTTTAAGTGTTTTAGTTGTCTAATGTATACATACAAAGCTATAAATCAAAAGTTCTAATGATATAAGCAAGAGGCCACTGAAAATATGCCATTTCCTCCGAAGAAGTGGAGTACACCGTTTAAAACCCCCTGCCTACCAATGATATCAGATATCAAAGGAGCAACCGGAAGGTTCGTCCACTTCTCTGCCTGGAATCACCCAATGGCGGGAGTACTATTGACATCCAATCAATAGTCCTACTTAGATAACTAAAACAGATAATTCGTAGCTATTCTAATATGCAGCTAGGTATGCAATTTTTTTTTTTTATGCAAGCAACAACCAATAATGCAATGCAGAAAAATGTAACTAAAAATGTAACAAAAAAAATGTATATACAGCTTAACTGTTCTTTTCCAGATTACTTAGTTTTTGTTCATTTTAAAGCAATGATCTGAAAAAGAAACAGAATACAGCAGAAAAACCAAAAACGTAAAAAGTACAGTTTAACAAAGAAAAAAAAAAATGCACTTACTCGGAAGCCTACGCTTTTTCTGTAAAACTGCCTTCAAACGCCCAAGGGAGTCTGCGCAGGCTGAAACGCACCTCTGCGTTTCGGATCGGACTTCCAGACGCCGCTCTGCGTCTGCTGCGTTTTCTGCAAACTCCTCAGAAACCCTAGTTCGCTGGAACAGGGAATTTCACGATTTTCGAAACCTACAAAATAAAACAAAAACAGGAATAGATCAGTAAAGCAAGTATTAAAAACATGAAACCCTAGGGGGTCCCACCGTGATCGCCATTTGTAGATTAAAGATACAACGCCAAACGAAAATAAAGAAATCACAATAAAGGAATGCGAACGAGTTGTACAAAATGAATGATTTTTATTAATCAATGGAGTTTAGAAACTCCTTTTAAGTACAACGAGGGCTCGTAACCCTTTTCGTGATACAAAGTTACAATTTGTGCTAGGGTTCTCCGAAACCCTAGGCGGCACAATGTGGTGGCGTCTCCGAAGAATGTATCCTTAACCTCAACGGAATGAGTGGGCTTCGTTGTATCCTTTGGCTCGGACCACTCCGGCTTAAGCAGTTGCTATCAACAAATCGGATCTACCTCTAGAATCCTGCACACATTTAAAATTATCAAAGAGTTAGAAACTAATAAGAGGGCTCCATTGTGTGAGCCCTCAAAAACAATCTAAAACCCTAGATTTATGAAATAAAAATAAACGAAATGCAGAATTCAACAGCAAATTAATACATAAAGAAAGATTACTTGCTTTAAACGAATCTATACCTTTTCCCGTTAACGCGGCGAGACCGGGCGGTGGCGATGGATGCGGCGAAAGGGTTTAGTTCAGACTTAGGGCCGTAGAAGACTCAGAAGACTCTGGATTAACAGCAATAGCCAACTCCAGACTTAGATTGGAAAGATAGGTAGGTTTAGCCGAAGAGATAGATAGATAGGGTTTGAGCCATCAAGGTGACTCAATTTATAATCTACTCTTAGGGCACACTTTAGGGTTTTAACGACACTTTGAACGTGTGGCTAAGATTAAAGTGGATCCAAGGGTAGAGAATAAATCTAGGTTGTGAAACGGATTAAGATGGATGGACGGATGAGATTAAATGAAGGATGGACGGCTCGGATTAAATCACTTAAACTTTATTTATATATATATTAAAATATATTAAAATATTAAAATATATATATAAATATTAATTTAAATAAATTTGGGGATGAAAAATGGCGGGAAAAGTGAAATTGGGCCAAATAATGGTGGGAAAGTGTGGATTTGGGCCAAATAATGGCGAGAAGGATGGATGACTGACACGTGGTTGGCAGGAAGGTATAGATGACTTACAAGTGGCTGGATTTTGGTGTCTACAGATATAATCAAATTCAGATTGCACCTGAAGATCAAGAAAAGACAACTTTTACATGTCCATGGGGAACATTTGCCTATAGGGTTTTGCCTTTTGGTTTGTGTAATGCCCCAGCAACTTTTCAGCGAGCATTCCTAGCAATTTTTGTTGATCTGACCACCAAAAGTGTTGAAATTTACATGGATGATTTCAAAGTATGTGGACAAACTTTTGATTTTACATTGGAAAATCTTGACAAAGTCTTAACTCTCTGTGAAACATACCACTTATCCTTAAATCCAGATAAATGCTTCATGATGATGAAGGAAGGGATAGTTCTTGGGCATCACATCTCTCCTGAAGGGATCCAAGTTGATCCAAAGAAATTTGAAATTATCAAGAATCTCCTTCCTCCAAAAACTCATACTAATGTCAGAAGCTTCCTAGGACACATTGGTTTTTATCGCAGGTTTATTCCCAACTTTAGTACAATAGCCAGTCCTATGTTTGCCTTATTGACTAAAGATTCTGAATTCTCCTGGACTGCAAAATGTTAGGAAGCATTTGAAGCTTTGAAAGAGAAATTGATAACTCCACCCGTGCTCAGAGGACCTAATTGGACATTACCATTTCACATTCAGACTGATGCCTCCAATACAGCAATAGGTGCAGCATTAGGACAAATTGATAATGGTGAACATTATACCATCTACAACATTAGCAAGAATTTAACAGGAGTAGAGAAAAATTATACAAAAACTGAGAAAGAATTCCTAGCAGTAATTTATGCCATCAACAAATTCAGGCATTATATCACAGGTTATCAGATATTTATTCACACAGATCATACAACCATTAAGTATTTGATGAATAAACCTATGGTAAGTGCAAGAATTATTCGTTGGTTGTTGTTGCTGCAAGAATTTGATATCACCATAATCAACAAACCAAGAAAAGCTAATGTTGTGGCAGATTTCTTGTCTAGGTTGCAGAACACAGATGAAGGGGAATTAGTTGATGACACTTTTCCCGATGAAAAACTATTTGCTATATCAGTTCAATCACCTTGGTTTGCGAGATATAGCCAATTATTTGGTCACAGGGAAAGTTCCTCCACATTTTACTTCAAAACAAAAAAAAAATTGATCAAACAGAGTTCTTCTTTTGAATGGATTAAGGGTATGCTTTTTAAGTGCAGTCCTGACCATGTGTTACGTAGGTGCATCCGAAAGGATGAAGTGTATGATATCCTTAGAGCTTGTCATGATGAACCCTCAGGTGGACACTATTCTGTAAAAAGAACAGTTAGAAAAATCTTAGGGATAGGATATTATTGGCCATCTCTTCATAAGGATGTGAAAGAATACATCAGGCATTGTGATGCATGCCAAAGAATGGGGAAACCCACTCATACAAATGAGATGCCACTACAGCCTCAAATGGTTTTAGAACCATTTGAGAGATGGGGGCTTAATTTTGTAGGACCTATTGATCCACCTTCTCAAGGAAAGGTGCATATTCTAGTATGCACTGATTACCTGACAAAGTGGGTAGAGGTGCGTGCTTTCAAACATGCTCGTGAAGAGAAGGTCATTGATTTCCTGTATACTCATATTTTTTAGAGATTTGGAGCTCCACGGTCTATCACCACAGACCAAGGACCCCAATTTGCATCCAAAGTCATAAAAGCATTTACAGAATTGTATGAAATCAAACATAGGAAATCATCACCTTACCACCCACAAGCAAATGGCCAGGTTGAAGTAACAAACAGGGAACTAGAACGCATCTTGACAAAAACAGTAGCTTTTCATAGGAAAAATTGGCTAGACAAATTACCTGAAGCAGTTTGGGCCTACAATACTACTTGGAAGTCCACTATTGGATTCACACCTTATGAACTAGTCTTTGGTAAAAAGCCTCTCTTACCTATTGAATTTGAGCTACTAACATTGCGCACAACACTGGAAATTGGAATTGAATTGTCGCAGGCACAAATAGACAGGATTCTGCAGCTGAATGCATTGGATGAACTTAGATTGGATGCTCTGCACCAAACTGAGGTAATTCAGGAGCAGAGGAAGTTGTGGCATGACAGTCACATTTAGCAGAGGAAACTTCAACAAGGAGATTGGGCTTTACTGTTCGATTCTCAATATGAAGACTTCCCTGGAAAACTAAGAACTAGATGGTTGGGACCTTACTGGATTGAAGAGGTATTTAACAACGGAGCAGCTCGTTTATCCCCCATTGATGGGTCATGAAGAAAGTTGGTAGTGAATGGACATCGCCTCAGGGTATACCATACACCTTTGACTAAAGAAGAATTCTTGAAGCAACTTGATAGTTTGGATACACAACAAGTGGAAGAGATTCCTTCTTCCACTTCAAAACAATCAACATGATCAGTGGATTTCAAGAAAAAATAGAAAATCAAAAAAAAATCAAAAAAATAGAAAACAAAAAGATGAATAAATTCTGAGTGTGAATTCCTTCATGGGCATGGTTTCAGGGGAAATCATGAAATTCCTTCATGGACATAGTCAGGATCAAGAAAAAAAAAAAAAGAGAAAAGGAGAGGTAAAAATAAAAAATTGGGGAAAATCAAGAAAAAAAAAATATGAATAACCCAGCAGTGAAAACCTTTTCTTAAGGCACTACTGAGTTGGTGTGCATGAAAACCAGTTTTCTGGCATGCATAACCTTGAGAAATTTCTGAACCATCATTGTACAAATTCACTTAGTGCACTTGTTTTGAAATGTTGCAGAAAATCTCAGCAGAATATCAACAAAAGTAGTCATTCTTCAAAAACTGGCATTAACTGTTTTTATCAGGTATATATTTCTTACATTTCTTCATTGTAAAATGATTGGTATATAGTATGTGACAATTAACCATTAGCATAAAAGGTATTCATAAGAGTTGGCATACTTAAAAACATGTTTTGAGAATGAAAATATTGATTTCTGCCTAATCTTCGGAACAAGAATGCCAAAAACAATACCCGCTGTATTATCTTCGGAATGAAATTGTCTTCGGAATGACAGCAAAATGAATGTTGCACTTTGTCTTCGGAAAGAAACTTTGTCTTTGAAATGACAATTTGTCTTCAAAATGAAACTTGGTCTTCAGAATGACGACTTGCTGCATCATCTTCGAAATGAAGATATGTCTTCGGAATGAAGATCTGTCTTCGGAATGAAGATCTGTCTTCGGAATGACGATTTACTTTCACAATACAGCCTGATCTTCGGAATGAGGATTAATCTTCGGAATGAGGATTGATCTTCGAAATGAAGATCTATCTTTGGAATGAAAATTTTGCAAAGAAGATTTGTCTTCGGAATGAAGACCTGTCTTCGGAATGAGGTCATAATCTTTGGAATGAGGATTTGTCTTCGGAATGAAGACTTGTCTTTGGAATGAGGTCATAATCTTCGGAATGAAATTTTGTTTGCGCAATAAGTTATAATCTTCGAAAAGAGCATTTCCACATGGCATCCAAGAAAGTAAGGTACAACAAAATCAAGATTTTTTCTTAGTTGCATGCGAGGAAGGGACACGTGTCAATCAACACATGGTTTGTTTTTGCACTCATTGGAAATACGGAGAACATGACCAACCATATGCCACCAGTTTTTAATGTCAATTAACATGCACGTGAGAATCTGCAAAACTAATGAGGTGGATCTGATGACAAGGACATCCATGCAATTATCAACAAACAGGTGTATAGTGCAAAAGTAGAAATGTGTGCCATATTTCTTTTCGAAGACGTGTTGTGAGGTACAGTGCACAGGATACGGTTCATTCCGAAGAAGAAGACGAGAAATAGGGCAACGAAGGTTTCAACTTAAAACTCTGCAAATTTGCAACAGAAAACAGCCAAAAATCTTGCAGTAGAACAGCAGCCGCAGTGTATAATTTTTAAACAAAGAAAAATGGGGCGAAAGATCAGAACAGAGCCTGCAGATACCAATTACCTTCGAGAAAATTTGACAGTTGTGTAGATTTTTGAAGACGAAGGGTTTATGACATTTCTAGATAAATTCAATGGGTCTTCTAAAGATTTAGCTGGCATGTTTGCCCATACGTTCAGAAACAACCGAGCACATGTCAACGGCATGTCTATTGAGGTAAGCCCTAAAATTTTAAGTCAAATTACAGTAGTTGCCATTAGAAGGGATTTCAATTACTAGATCTGGCAAGAACACATTGGCAAATGTAGTTAATCAGTTTGTAGAAGAAAATGATAGAGAACCTGAATACTTAACCCATAACAACACATGCAAAGGGTTAAAAAGGGCCAGCCTACAAGAACCCTGGGATGAAGTAGCCACCTGGGTGATTAAGTTTTTGACCTATGAAGGGTAGTATGTGTTGTTGTCAGGGCATCATCTACGAATTTTAAACCATCTCAGACATGGTAGACAACAACCAGAAGTTAGGGTAAATCTTCCCCTGTATCTGTATCAAGAGTTAAAGAACATGGCAAAAAGATATCAGGAGGGTAAAGGAAGCCTTCGCCATCATGGCCTCATCAAATTAGTTTGCCAACACCATTTTAGAGGAAACCCTAGGAGTTTTGACAGATTTTACTCTAACCTAAATGATGTCATTTTTGGGGATGAAAGTGAGGAAGAAGAAGAACCAAATACTGCTGATGTTGTTGCAGAAGAGGAAACAACTGCTGCAAAAAGTATTGCAGAAGTTGCTGCAAAAAATGTTGCAGAGGATGCTGCAGAAGAAGCTGCAGAAGGTGCCCCTGAAGCTGTTATAGAACTACACCCCACAGCAGTAGCAGAAAACCTTGCTCCTAAACCCTCAACTTCACAAGTTAAGAGACAAAAGAGAAGAGGATCTGGAACTAGCAGCAGAGCAGAAAAACAAAAGAAATTTTGGTTTGATGAAACTACAACTGATTTGTCAAAACAGAGAAGTGAAACAAGGGAAACAGAGGCATCTAAAACTGACCCCATGACCCCTGTTGTCACCAAAAAATAGAGCAAAAAGAAGAAGTTTGCATCTGGAACTAGGAGGTCTACAAGAATCCATTTGAAAGAAACTACAGAACAGGTCATGGAGGAAGAAGATAGACCAAGTAGCCCAGATGTCACAGAGATACAACCAGCATCTGACAACTTTCTAGAATTCCTTGAACAGATAGCTGAGGCAGAAACTGAGCAAGTTGGTTTGGAAGAGGCTACAGTTCAACAGGCTACAGATATGGTAGATATCCTTATAGACAGTCTCACAGAGCCTCCTGAACAAGAACAACCTGTTGCAGAAGAAGAGATATTGGTTGAGCAGCCAACTGCAACTGATTTGTCTGTATCAGCTTCTGAAGTAGAAACAGAAGTGGAAGACATCACAGAGTAGCTGAGGGCAGCAAGGAGATGTATTTTAGAGAAAGAAAACATCATTGAAATACAAGAAAGAAAAATTACAAAGCTTCAGCAGGAAGTGGCAGAATTGAGAAAATTGTTGTCACAATCATATTGTCAAAGACAGTCCTTTTGAACAAAGATGATATTAAGAGAATGTACTTGAACAATTTGAGGGACTGTGTGGCCGATTTAACAATTTTTGTGATCACAATTTCTTCCCAGCATTGTCAGTATGCAGAGACAGATGGAATGAACTTTCCATGTCTTTGAGGAAAAGAGAACCTATCTCCCCCATCAATCTAGAATGGTCTAGAAGAAGAGCAGAAGGTGTAGTCCAACTGATCCAGATCATGCAACATAACTAGATAGGTCTCAGGTTCAGGCCTCCAACCATCATTACTCCAGTTCCATTCTACTTTGAGGAAGATGCCCAGCCTGATGAACAATTTGAAGATTGACTCAGAAACATTCAGGAAAACAGGGGGTATTACATAGGCAAGAAGTTATTCTACAGGTCATGGAATCTAAACATGGACATATGCGATTCCATAGCCCAACAGAATGCATGAGGGCATGCATTAATATAAGTTGGGGGGAAAATGATGAGGCCTGGAAATGCCTCAATCATAACATATTTTTGTACACTAAAAATGCCTATAAACTCTTATGTTTTATCTGATATGTTAGTTAAGTTGATTTAATATGTTGTATATTAACCATTTTGCATGATCAATGTATTTGAAATATTATATGTTGATTTTATAGCTTTTTGCATAGTTTTGTGTTCTTTTTGCTATGATTTGCTACAATGGGATATGCTTAGAATAATAGCAGCATTTCACTAATCATATTTTGATTTGTCTCAAGCATTTACTTCACCTAAATCTGGCAACAGTGCAAGCAAACTGTTGTTGTGCAAGAAAATCGGTCTTTCCCATGTAAATTCCAGCCAGCTGTCCATAAATAGCAAGGCATGGAATTCACATGAGGAAAGGGATGAAGACCATTAGAATTTGATCTTAGGAGATAACCCACCTAAGAGATGCAGAAGAAATCAATGGAAAAGCATATATTTGTTCATACCAAGATATCTTCGGAATGAACAGATATCTTCTAAATGAAGGAACACAGCATCTTCGAAATGAGCGGATCTTCGGAATGAGCGGATCTTCGAAATGAAGAATGCAGCGTCTTCGGAATGAGCGGATCTTTGGAATGAAGCATGCAGTATCTTCGGAATGAGCGATCTTCGGAATGAGAATGCAGTATCTTCGAAATGAGCGATCTTCGGAATGAAAACTGCATTGTCTTTGGAATGAAGCCACTTATCTTCGGAATGAAGAACATAATGTGTTTTTGACCTTTTGACCAATTTTTGAAGCCGAAAAAATGGAAATAAAGGTTGGAAAAATTAAAGAGAAATATCTTCCATCTGTCTTTGCCGTCATTGCCGACCAAAGCCATCATTAAGGGAAAGATCAGGTTTTAGTCCTCTTCTAGGATAAAACCAGAATTTGTTGCAGCATTGTAGGATTAGATCTTTTTGATATTCTTTGTTTGTAATCAGATCATAGGATAGCTATAAATATTGCTCTCGTTCAGGTTGAGCGAGATAGATAGAAAAGGAGGTAGAAAATAGAGTAAGGAAGCTAGCAGAAAATACAGAGTATAACTAGAAATTGACTGTTACAGTCCTGTAACAGTTTTTCAGTAGAATTCTTGTAATCATGTCTTTTGATCAATAAAGTGCACCAGTTCTATTTCAAATTACTTGTAAATGAGTGTGATTAATATTTAGAAAAAGAGAGAGACTTACACCTTCTTCTGGACAAAGAGGTTGGCCACTTCCAGACCTAGGAGGAGGACTAACAAAGCAAGTTTTTATTCTGATTTTGCTACAGCAGAATGAGTTGTAGAACTTGTTATGTCAATTGCTTGTAAATAGTTGACAATATTTGTAGTATTAGTTTATTTATGCTTAGATTAATCTTGTGCTTAAATTTTTAGTTGCAATCTTACTTTCAGCAAAGTTTCCACTTTATTTTTAGATTGTTATTTCCAAAATTTACTATTTTTTAGCAATTTCCTGCATTTTATGTTTTGCTGTCAAAATCTGAACAGAAGATTGACAACCTTCTGTTATAGAACTTTGATAGTTTTTATTTCCACATTAGATCTAAACTTTCATTACTACAAAAGTAATTAGATTTCCTTTCTGCAATTAGGATCAGACTTTCAATTCTGTAACTGTTAATTCTGCAATATAATTAGGTCTCATTCTGCAATTGTAATTAGGACTTCATTTCTGCAGTTAATGATTAGTTTCCAATTCTGCAACTTAGATTCAGATTTAATTTATGCAATTTAGAGATAGGAATGTTCCAAAACCCCCCACACAACCGATTCCACCAATAAGACTTGTTGCCCTAGATTGACCTAAGTTATAGTTGTTTCACTTCTTCCGTAGATAGCCTTGTACACTGCCCTGGATTGATAGATTCATTGAGAATTAATGATGGTATAACGACTACGCATCACCAAAGTGATAAATTCTTCATTTTTGGTCCATTTTTGACCAATTTTTTTTGCAAATTTGAGCAATTTTATCCATTCTTTTTGCCTCCTAATTCAATTTTGCATTTGAAGGGCTAAATTTTGTAAATTAGTGCTAATCTTTGTAAACAAAATTTGATGTAATTTTTGTAAGAAGCACTATTATAGCCCATTATTTTTGTAATTTGGAGAGAAAATTTTTGGAAATCTAGGCAAATTTTTTGCATTAGAAAACTGAAAAATTGTTCCTAAGCCTAGATTAGTTTTTGCAAAGACCATTTTGTAATCCTCCTAGTCTGGCATACACTCAAAACCAAATGGCTCATGACCTCAGAACCAACATGGAAAACCTCACAGAAGCAGTAGATATTTTGACAGAGAAGGTGAGAGAAATTGTTGTGCAATTCAATCCTGGTGAAATCAAAATCCACCATAATCATGCCAACAAAGCTAAATGTGAGGTTAAGTTGTATGATGGATCTAGAGATCCGGATGTCTTATCTACATGGATTTTATATATGCAAACTTGGTTTGCTTATGTTGAAACTCTGGAGGATGAACAAGCTACACTTTCTACACTCAAACTTATAGGGTTAGCAAAAGTTTTAATTATATAAAGACAAAGCTATAATGCCACAATGACTTGGAAAGAATTAACCCAAATTCTGAAAAACACATTCTTTCCACCAAACTACCAAAATGACCTCACTACTAAGTGGTATAGATTGAGGTAAACCTATGGGATGTTTGTTTATGACTAAAATTTCCAATTCAATAGGTTAATGGTATTTATTGGTGTGAAATATTCAGAAGAGAACTTGATTAATAAATTCACTCGTGGCTTGCAAGATCAATTTTTTAGGGAAATAAAGTTCAATGTTTTCCTCACCTTGGATGTGGCATTCAATCATGTCATTCTTGCAGAGGAGAAAGTTGGTGCATATCACAAATCTCATTCATCACAGGAGAGCTCTTCTAGAGGTGGGAATCAACATCAACAGAAGGTGAAGAACAATTATCAATCTTCCCAGCATTCTTCTTCTCCTCCCATTTCTCCTAAAGCACATTCTTTTTCTTTTCATTCTAAAGATCCTTCTTCATCATTGTATTGTAAATTTTGTAAAAAGCATGGTCATGTAAAATCCAAATGCTTTACTTTTGAATTTAAGAAGAAGAAATCCCTATTTGTATAGCCTACAAATGAGGAACCACATGATGGTCCCATTTTGACTACAGGGACAGGAGAAGAGTATCCTGCTTTAAAGGGTAAACTGAACAAAGTTACCCTTATGTCAAATGTATTTGCTCAAGGGGGTCGTGACCATTTGTTTGTCACTAGAGCCCATCTTACACATGAATACTATGTTGATTGTATCATAGATAATGGATCATAAAAGAACCTCATTGAGAAGTTTGTTGTGGGGAAGTTGAAACTTCCCATAAAACCATATCACCAACCATATGCACGTGGGTGGAAAGATGTAGACTCCACATCAAACATCACCCACACTTGCACCTTGACCTTTGCTTTTGGTGACAAGTTTGTGGATAAAGTTAGGTGTGATGTCACAGAGATGGATTGTTGTGGGCTATTGTTAGGTAAACCATATCAATTTGATAGGAATGTTATTTATCATGCTAAAAATAACACCTACATATTAGAGTTGCATGATAACACTTACTTGATACAAAGCACTACACCTACTTCCAATTTGATGTTAAGTTGTAGGAAAGTAAGGAAGCCACTAAGTCAAGCACTCATTTTATCTCCCACTAGCATCAGTTCCACACAAAATGAAGAAAAAGCACCATCTAAGGAACAAGAAAATGAAGAAGTTTCACTCCCACCTAATGAACAATCATAAGAGGAAGTGGTTAAGGAACCCACCATTCTCACTCATAAGAAAAATGACATTCGCTTCATTGGTATCATTTTGGGTACACCTCCATCTACACAACCACTTGTTCCATAGAAGTTACCTTTGGCTTTGCCCACTCCCGCCATTGTACACATGGAGGAACAAGCTAAGGCTACTTCATTCATTGAGCACCGACAAAGCCTTATAGGAAAGATACCATAGGACTTGCAAGAGACTCCGTAGGGAGTGGTGCGTAAGCATCACAATCCTCACTCATCACAGGTTGGAGACAAAGTTTGGGTTCCTTTGGATAAGCGCTACTTTCTAGAGACACCATTTTAGGATCCTCTTTTAGTACCTGATCCTATTTTCAACCCTACAATAGCAGTGGCACTTGATCGTCAGCTTTCGCTCATTTTAGATAGAGTTTTCGAGATGAAGACTCATCACACTAGACAATGTTCTCCTACTACTTACCTTGTTGCTCGTCGCAGTCACTTTACACACATGGCTCACTGGATTCCTCACCATGATATGGCCCATGACTTTCCACATTTATTGAGAGCATTGGGGTCTAATGCTTATATGGTTGGGAGGAGTTTTGAGGATACTTAGGCTTATCCACTTAAGCGTAAGTGCACATTTTATTATTTATTATTATTATATGCATTTCCTATTTTCTGAACATTGTATTCACATGAGGCATAGTATGCTTATATTAGAAATAGGTTGTTAAGTGGTTTGGGTGTTAGTTAATTGTTAGAGATCTTGTTTGTCTTCTAGCAATTTGTTATCATCCATAGTTAGCATTTGGTTAGCTATTAAGTGGTTGGTCATGTTTGTCAGATTGTTGCAACCACTTAACCTATGTGAGATTTTTATGTATTTCCTATATATTCTTGCATTGGAATAAATAATTTAGCTTCACATTGATTTATCTACATCACCTTTTATTCCATCCAAAAAACCCTTCTGTACATAGCTGTGCATCGAACATTACAAGCATTTGTCATACAACATCCTCTTATAAAAGTGTGTTACAATTTTAGGGCAAAAACCCACCTAAAACCTACCATCCAATTTGTGACCTAATATCAAATGGTCCAGATTTACATAGAGAAAAAAACATCTATATTTGGCTTCGTCCCCCCTGGCAGACACTAGTAGGGTGTCTAATGCCCCCATACATCCCTCCTCTTTTGCATTGTGGGTCCAAGTGCGGATGAAAACAAAACCTTCAAATTAATCAGGCTCCACAATCAACATGTAGATGACAAGTATTTTGAAGAAGTTGTTGTAGTTGGAGTGGTCCCTAAATTGAATATCTGAAGCCCACTCACCCCTTGGAGTTGTAGTGAAAGAAGGAAGAACACCAGTTGATCTATTTGGAGAAGCCCCATTTTTGTGATTTGAGCACATGTTTCATATATATTGTAATATTGCACCCAATGCAGTTGGGGTAATTCAAAGCAAATATATGTAATATCGGGAGGTTCAGGCTCCCCTGTTTAATACAAAGATACATCATTCTTTCATTTGCAGAGTGTTCATTTCTATATTATTGTTTGGTGTTATTATTTTGCTATAATTATATCCACTTCTTGTTGTGTATTCTCCTAAGCTATTCAAATCCTACATCAACTTATCCTTGGCTCCCCTCAGAATAATCATTGTTGTTATCTTTCTACTCAATTGCCTCTTAGCATCAATGTCTTGTATACTTGTAAAAAATCTTCTTTCCATTTGTATCTTCCTTCTTGATCCTTGTAAAAAATATTTGAAACCCTATCACCATATTTATATTGAAGTAATCTCATCCATGGTTTCAAAATTAGATCTAGATTGAGTGGTTTTTTATCACACTAAGTATCCATCCAAATAGAATTTTTTTCTCTAGTGTAGAACCATTTGATAGAGAGAATGTAGTAAATATTAATCTTGGGTCATTGGGCTCAATTGATTTTTTAAAACCATTCCATAGTGTAGAACCATATGGTAGAGAGAATGCAATAAATATTAATCTTGGGTCATTGGGCTAAACATACTTAGAAGTTTTCTTGTCCATTGTCTTTAACTCTTTGTACAATATCCAAATTACTTTTCTCCTAAGAGCTAAGTTTGCATTTGTAAGAACTCTTAAACTGAGACCTCCCCTAGTTTTATCATAGACACCTTGCTCCATTTCACCAAAGGAGAATTCCTTTTATCATGTAATCCTTACCACATAAATGACTACATAATAAAGATTAAACTTTTTTCTATCGGTTTTGGCATAGTATACAAGGACATATAATATGTTGGAATGGCCTGTAAGACTGATTTAATTAGTTGCACTCTTCCTACTAATGATAACCATGTACCTTTCCATATTGATAGTTTATTTTGAACTTCACTTATAATTAAATTCCATAATTCTATAATCATTCTCCCCTCAAATAAGGGCATCCCTAGATAAGTTGGTAAATTTGCCTCCTCCAATTGAAATAACTTACATATCCATGGTTTGATTTTGGTTGGGGTGTTTAGGAAGAAACTTTTGGATTTTTTCCTATTAAATTTTTGCCTTGATACCCTTATGTATTTCTTTAATAATTTATTCGAATATTTGACCTCATTTATCCTTGACCTCCCAAAAAGGGTTGTATCTTCTATAAGTTGTTGATGGGTGATGTTGTCAATGTTATCATTAGCCTTAATTCCACTTATAAGCTCATCTTTGTAGGCCTTTTTCAAGTTCCTACCTAAAACCTTTGCCATAATAATGAAAAAATATGGTGATAGAGGATCTCCTTGTCTAAGGCCTCTCTTGGCTCGAAATGATTTTGTTACTAACCAATTGACCCACATTGAATATGAAACTGTAGAGACAAAAACTTTAATCTATCTGACCCATTTCTTCCTAAATCCAAACTTTTATAATACTACAAAAATAAAATCCTATTTAACCCTATCATAGGCGTTACTCATATCAAGTTTTAAGATCATTGTTTTCTCTTTTCTTAAAACTGTTGAATGCATGAATTCATGAGATATTATGATCCCATCCAAAATCTGTCTCCCTTTCACAAATCCTCTTTGCTCTTTTGAAATAATATTGTCTAACAATGGTCTTAATTGATTCACCATAACTTTGGAAATAATCTTATATGCCATATTACATAGGCTTATGGGTCAAAATGAATCAAACAATTTTGCATCCTTATTTTTTGGAATCAAGGTAAGATATGTTGCATTTATTTTATAAGGTATGTATTATTTTACCCTAGATTGTTCCACTACCACCAATAAAAAAACCTTCATCATATTCTAATTATGTTGATAGAATGTTGTAGAGAGTTTGTTACAAAACTTTATTCTCATTAACAAAAATCATTAACCAATATACATAAATATTAAATCATTCATCCACAAATAATATCCATAATAATAATCCACATAATGAGACAGAGATAGATAATACCCTGAAAGCACGAGGATACGGAAACAAAAAGGAAAAGCCAAGATGCGATGCAAACGAAACAAAAGATAACGCTAAATCCTATGAATTGAAAGTGCATGAAAGGAAAGAGGCATAAACGAATCGAAACCAAATAGAAAGCCAATATGGAAGACAACCCTTTTTATTAATATGCTTCAGAACTTGGTTACAATTCGCCTCCTCCCTTTTTAGGGGCTAGGAGCGTTAAATATGTTCTTGTCACATCAATGGATGGTATTCCTTCTTCCGCGTGCCCACATGTAAAATGGGCGGACCAAACATCGCCGCCGCTTGCGTTGATGAATCTTGACTCCTTGTTGCTCCTCTAATGTCCAGATCCTGCATTCAAAGAAATAGAAAATAGTCAGTAGCACCTGTAGATAAAATGAAACATGCAATCCCCACGCCTTCAATTAGCACATGCAAAATATAAATAAAACGATAACTGAAATAGATCCAAATGAACTAAAAACTTGACAGGGGCATCAAAACATCACAAGGAAGGCACTGCAAATGGAACAGTCAAAAAATTCACCACAGATTCGTATTCGCTCCGGGGCGGGACGATTAAACCTGCAACAAAGTGTCAAAAAGCACAGTCCCAAATGTCACATCCGGGAAGCTCCAAATCACCTGCAAAGTTGGGGGTTAGCTAAAAGGGGGTATTTTGGGAAGACCCAGAAGGTCAGATTTTCCCAATTTGGCCTCTATCACTGGGAATTTGATGATGCTACCTGCATGTTAGTAAAGGCGGGAAATGATAAAAACATGATCAAAAATGCTCAAAACGATGTGAAATTTAAATGACAACCTATCTAAGCAGTATAGAATCAGATGCAAAAATAACAGAAAGGAAATCTACCACAGATTTCTAATCGCTCCGGGCGGGGCGATTAGGACTGCGACAGTTTGGGGGCGCCCGGGGCAGGACGCCCACCGTTTGGGACTCTGTTTCGGCACCAATCCACTTGGGATGGGTCCAAAACCTCTTATGGGGTTGTGTCAGCAAATTTGGTGGGATATTGTGGCCAAATGTTCGGGTTTGGGTCCGGATTGCGCTTCCAATAATCACCCAATAACCTCCCTCCAAAAGAGAGATCAAGGATGTGAAAGGCACAAATCAAAAGGTGTGTGTGGATGTAAAACGGCAGCACTTCGTTGCTCAAAATGCTCCTTCTCTGTTCTCCTCTTTTGGGTGAGAAGACTCACCAATTTATAGACCTAGGGTCTCTCTCTTTGAATGCGCATGCGAGGGCGCCACTTGAGTTGCTTGTCCTATTTTGAGAGAAAATATTATTCCCTGATTTAGAGTCTCCTTGCATGAGGCCTCCAAAATCAAATACATGCATGACTCGAAGTCTCTCTCCTTGATTTGAAGTCGTTCCTCGCAATTGCATGGCCTGAAGTCGTAGTTAATCGGCGGACCTGTCGAGGTTTGACTTTTTGCCAGTCAAACTTGCTATTCGCCCCACCCTGGGGCGAATGCTGATAATCGTCCCTGGGTGGGACGAATACCAGTTTGTAATCGTCCCAGGGTGGGACGAGTAGGGAGCAAAGTGCCAAAAAGGTGCCAAATTGACCTTTGACCTTCCAAACTGCTGTGGGAGTGGTTAGGACCACTGTTTAACCTCTGGGGGCTGCCCTAGGGGTTGTGTGTGTCAATGCGATCAACGTTTGTCGTCACATAATCGGATTGGTGTTGTTTTGGTGTCTACAGATGCCCCTTTTTGGGAAGCACTGTGCAAGGCGCAATGCTGAGCAAAAATAGATAACCAAAGCACTAATGATTAGGGTTTCTCAGTAACCTAACCAACTTTTGATGCCCCAAGTATGGAAAGGGCATGCATTCTTAAATCCTTGCTTCTGATGAGCTAAGGAGCTTAATTCAAGTGTTAACCTTTTTCGGTGAGGTGTTACTTGATCTTGGACATTGTTCAATCATGAATAGGCAAAGGGCGCAACCTTTTGTCTGTGGGAACCTTGAGTTCATGATTCACGAATGCCAAGTGTTTGATCAACTTGTGATTATTGCTTGTTTGCTGCCCCAAGCAGGAGCGTGATTGTCTTTGTCAATGATCTTTTGAATGCGTGCCATTTCCTTGATTGGGTGTGTTTTTGTTGATTGGTGACTAAGTGTGACTACCCCCTCAAGCGACGAATCGATGAGGGAATGACCGACATGAGAAAAGCGACGAGTCGCTTGACCCAAGATGACTTATGTAAGGGTGCCTTCAATTGTTTTTCGTTGAATGCTTATGCAGTTTTCGAACATTTTGACCTATTTTTGGTGGGTTTGAACCCTTTTTGTGACGCATTTTGGAGCTGAAATTGTCAAAAATTCGTCCGCCCGTGGAGCGGTCCGGCTATGGTAGCCTTCTTAGGGAGTAGGATAGTGACAATTTGTGACCCCAACGTCTGTTTTGGATGCCAAGAATGTCAGGCGCAAAGGCGCCTTCGTTCGGCAATGTTATTGCTATTTTTGGTTGGGTTTTGACCCTTTTGGTGACGCCATTTGGGGATGAAATTCTCGACAATCCGTCCTCCCGTGGAGCGGTCCGGCTATGGTAGCCTTCTTAGGGAATAGGATAGTGAGGATTTGTGACTCCGACGTCTATTTTGCATGCCCGAAATGTCAAGTGCAAAAGCACTCTAATTGGACAATTTTATTGCTTGTTTTGGTGCATTTTTGTGCAGTTTTTGATTTTTTTGAAATTTTTGCTCTGTAATCGTCCCTGGGTGGGACGAATACCAGTTTAGTAATCGTCCCAGGGTGGGACGAGCGCTAACCAGAGTGCTCATCCCAGGGAGGAACGATTACAGGCTCAAAAAGCTTATTTAAGGGCCAAAACTGGGTTTTGGGCTCATTTGCATTTGTTTTTCTTGGCGATTTGGAGCTCTGAGGAGGAGGAGGTCAATTCTGCGAAGCGAAGCGCTACCAAATTTTTCCCGCCACCATGAGTTCATGGACCGGATCATCAAGCGGTGGAGCCGAAGCGAGACCAGTGAGTGCTCTTCCTCTTTATTGTTTGTGTGGTATGTTACAGTTTTTAAAACCGCAATTTGTTTGTTTCTTTTTTATATTTTTTTCAAATTAAAAACGAAAACCTTAGTGAAATGTATGTTGTTATGCGTGAATTTTTGTTGTATGGCTTCATTAAAACTTAGGTTGAAACCCTAGTGGAAACCATGTTGTTTTTGCATTTGTTGTAAACTAAAAGAAACCCTAGTCTAACAAAAATCAAAACTTAGCTTAAAACTTAGGTTAACCTTAGTTAAACAAAGATCAAAAGTTAGTTTAAAACTTAGCTAAAAAACTTAGTTTAGAACGTAACTTAAAAACTTCGCTTAACCCTAGTTTAACAAAGATCAAAACTTAGGTTAGAAACGTAGGGTAAAACTGAGCTTAAAAACGTAGCTCAACCCTAGTTATTTTTTGTTGTTTTTGTTTGTGTTTTTAATTTATCAGTTGACCTTTAGAGTGAAACCCTAGGTACTAACAAACTGTTTTTGAATTTTTTTTGTTTTTGTTTAATTTATCAGTTAAACTTAGAGTTAAAAACCCTAGGGACTGAAAAATTGTTTTTGAATTTTTTTTTTTTTTGTATTTTTGTTTTTAATTTATCAGTTGACCGTTTAGATTTAAAAACCTTAGGAACTGAAAATTTATTTTTTAGAAAAATTGTTTTTGAATTTTTTTGTATTTAATTTATCAGTGTAGAGGTAGAGTTAAAAACCCTAGGACTGACAAACTGTGGTTTGAATTTTTTTGTTTTTAATTTATCAGTTGACCGTTAGATTTAAAAACCCTAGGAATGACAAATGTAGTTTTGATTTTTTTTGTTTTTAATTTATCAGTGGAGACGTAGAGTTAAAAACTCTAGGACTGACAAATTGTTTTTGAATTTTTTTGTTTTTAATTTATCAGTTGACCGTTAGATTTAAAAACCCTAGGACCTGAAAAATTATTTTTGAAAAATTGTTTTTGAATTTTTTTGTTTTTAATTTATCAGTGTAGAGGTAGAGTTAAAAACCCTAGGACTGACAAACTGTTTATTGAATTTTTTTGTTTTTAATTTATCAGTTGACCTTAGAGTTAAAAACCCTAGGAAAAAATTTTTGTATTTTTGTTTTTGTTTCTTGTGGAGTTAGTTTAGGTTTAAATTTTTTTTTGTGATTGGTGTTTTTTTTTGTTTGTTTTTTTATTTTTCGTTGTTTTATGGTTAACTCTCTAGTATTGATTTTTTTTTTTTTTTTTTTTTTTTTTTTTGTAATTGTTTTTTTTGTTTTTAATTTTTCGTTGGTGGTTTTTAATACTCCTAGGGATCTACAAAACTACTTTCTTTCTTTTTGTTTGTTTTGAAATTGTTTATGCTTATTTATGTGGGATTTTTTTGGTGTTGGTTTAAGTTGATACCCTAGGCATTGTTTTGTAATTTTTTGGATTTTTAATTTGTAATTTATCTTAGATTTAAAAAACCCTAGGAACTAAAAAATTATTTTTTAGAAAAATTGTTTTTGAATTTTTTTTTATTTAATTTATCAGTGTAGAGGTAGAGTTAAAAACCCTAGGACTGACAAACTGTTTATTTTTTGAATTTTTGTGAATTTTGTCGCTCGTTATTTGTTTGTTTTTAGCTGTACATTGTTTTATGCATTGTTGTATATTCTTGTTATTGTTGTACAATTTTTCATGGTTTTAATGTTTTTGTTTTGTTTTCTTTTGCAGGTTGTGAAGAGTCGGTACCGTGTGCCTACGATTTTCACTGAAGCACGGGAGGCACTGACTTTGGCTGATCGGGAGTGGCTTGATGCCCTTGGGCTCAAGCAGGTGACTCGGCTGGAGCTTGTGGTCGGGGATCGGGCCTATCTGATGGCCCTGATCAACTTGTGGGATCCCCGGACCAACACCTTCCATCTCCCAATAGGGGAGATGACAGTGACCTTGGAGGATGTCTATCGAATTCTGTGGATTTTGATAGACGGGCTACCGATCAGGACGACGTCGCATGATCAGCAGACAACTGTACTGACACGATGCTTCGGGCATGGGGAGGAGTTGGGTGTGGATATCCCAATGGAGAGGGCAGAGGGCGACTGCCAGATTGGCGGCATTTTGGTTCGATGGTGGCTAGAGAGGGGCGTGTTGGGAGTGAGGCACGCAGTACTGATGGGCCTCATTTCTAACATGTTGCTACCCGACTCTTCGGGCATGAGGTTCCCATGGAACCTGTTGGAGGTGGTGGTTCGGTTGGTGGAGTGTCTGACGGAGGCACCTATGATTATGAGATGGGGATAGACTCTGCTGGCACAGCTCTATGATGAGTTGTACGAGGTCCACTATCGGAGGCGAAAGGGGATTGGATGTAGCTATCTATTGCAGTGTTGGGCTTGGCAGCACATAGCGGTGGAGAGGCCGATGGGGTTGCCATGGATGACTCGAGCGGAGATGGTAGATCGAGAGATCGAATACGGGGCATTGTGGTGGAGGTCTGAGGAGTAGGGATAGAGTCGGCGGTGGGCAGGTGTCGTAGGGCACTATGTCGATGCCTTCGCTCGGCTTGCTCCAGGGGAGGTGTGCTGGCACCCCTACCGGGACTGTCCAGCCTGGCCCGAGGCTGGAGAGTGGCTCCGACGGGTTCACAGGGGGAGGTGGCTGATTGGGCGGCATGGGACCGAGCAGGAGTTCTTCCCATATGGCCGGGTGACACGACAGTTTGGGGTGCACCAAGGGTTGCCTGGTGAGCCCTTGATCTATCGACGCTGGGGGACGAGAGGACTCTGGTCTAGCCAGTCATTGCACCGCTAGGTGAGGATTCAAATACAACGATTGATGTCCCGAATGTGGATGACATCGAGGTTACCACTGAGTATGACCAGTGGTGGACTTTGCAGCGATGGTGAGGCGAGGGGCCTCTAGGGGGTGCAGAGGCAATAGCGATAGCCGAGGAGGGTGCAGAGGCACCAGGAGAGGGTTGGGGAGTTCCACTGGAGGATGCGAACATGGTAGAGGTGGATGATTTTGGGAGGGATGACGTTGGGGTTCCGGAGCAGCTAGATATGCAGGACGTCCCGAAGTAGTGGGAGCCGGAGCAGCCCACCGTCCCGGATTTGCCTATGCACCAGGCAGTCCCGGAGGGTGCGGAGGCAGGGTTGCATGCATTGAGATAGCACGATTGGAGAGGCTACTCCAGAGATGAGATGAGGAGCTCGGGGATGCGCTATAGGAGAGGGATCTCCTACGGACGTAGTTGGCAGAGAGGGAGAATGCATTGGCTACGTATCACCGATGGGATGGGGATACAGATGCTGCATGGGAGAGGGATCTTCTGCGGACGTAGCTGGTAGAGAGGGAGAGGGCATTGGCATAGTGCGACGATGTAGTAGCTTTGTACCGTCGGTGGGAGGCAGAGTGGTTTTGGCATCGGATGGATTTGGAGGGAGAGATTATCCACCTCGGGGGGCGGATACCTGGGCCCTTTGGAGGTGGGTCTTCGCATCAGACGAGGGGCAGCGATACTGAGCAGTCAGCATCGTCTCGTCGTAGGTGATTGGATGAGGGGGGCGCTAGTGGTCGTGATGCGGGGCGAGCAGCAACTGCCCTGAGAGGTCCCATAGGACCCACACCATGGGGGGTAGTTCCCGTCGCACCGATCCTGCGTGATCATGGTGGCCGACGCCCTAGGCTTGGGGGTTTTTGAGTTTTTGCTTTGTTGGGAGGTCAGAGGACCGGTTTATTGTAGCCTACGGGCATTTTTGATGATATATATATATATATGATGACGTTCTTTGTGTTTATACACTTGTCATGGTTTGTTTTGATGTTTATGCACAGTTATTTATGATGATGTATGCATGTGGTATTATGAATGCGATGTTGCTAATTATATGATGTATGCATATGGAATGAATGAAATGAGTTGTTGATAACTTGTCGATGGCACCATAGACTGTACAAGATTTACTGGCTTTCTGTACTTATGTGATGGCTTTGTGGAATGATTTTGCATGTGAGAATTTTGTTTTTGTATTTTTTTGTATTATCTGATGGTGATGTACGTTATGAAATGTGCCAGTTGTTTTAAAATGTAGTTAAGCTTTTCTGAGATTCAGATATTTTAACTAACTAGCCAAAACTATACATTTATCTCGCAAGACTTTTTAACAAGGTATAAATCAGACTTGAGTTTGACCAAGTGATTTCACATCCCTGTGTGTGCAATTGAGTTCGTTTATGTGGTATTTGTCAGGATACCGCCAGTGCCAGATAGGCTATCAACCAAACCTGTACTGAGGATCACCTAATTAGCTCCACTAACTCCGTTGTTGTATTTAGTAAGATTAATCCATGGGACAATCTAAGGTACCATAAGCTAGCTCATCCACATGCAAACATTGGTCTACTCACACGCAAAGCTAATGTGATAGACATATCGTCATGCGTTTAGGATACCGCCATTGCCAGGTAGGCTATCTACCAAACCCGTAATGAGGATCACCTAGATGGTTTTTTGAATGCTGAGAATTCCAGGGATTCAAGCTCAGGAGTCTTTTATTTGCTCAACGTGGTAGGATACTTGCTCGTATACATAGTGATGAAAATCACTGTTTATTTTTCTCTCTTTTTTTCTTTTTGAGCAAGGATTTTGTATAGTGGTGATAACCACTGTTATTTGATTTGGCATTTTGAGCTTCGTAAGGTTGAGCTTGTAGGTTTTTGGCTTATGAATGACCTTGATCCTCTTGGCCTTGGGGATGACTACCCATCTTGTTCAGGGACGTGTAGTATGAATATCGACTTTGGGAACCAAATGGGGATTAGGGATATTATGAAGTAAGGGGATTTTCTGATACTACATTTTGAATCTTAATTTATTTAAAGATATTTTAGGCCTTGGGGATGACTACCCATCCTTGTCAGGGGGGTGTAGTATGAATCCTTATGACTTTGGAGACCAAAGGTGATTGGAGATGTTCGTGAGGATGGCTTGTGGGGATTTTGTTTTTGAATGGCATTGATCCTTTTAGGCCTTGGGGATGACTACCCATCCTGTTCAGGGACGTGTAGTACGAATCCTTACAACTTTGGGGACCAACGGTGATTGGGATTTTTGCTAGTGGTGAAAACCATTGTTTATTAGGGGGAATTGATGGGGAAGAGCTTGTCCTTTTGTCAATTCTCAACACTCTTGAACCATTCGCATAGGGGGATGAACAGGCTAATCTTTCACCTATGGTACCCTAGACTGCTTTGTAGTTTTCATCTTCCATTCACACAACTTGGGAATTATTTTATGTGTTTTAACTTGTGTGGGGATGTTACTTAACGAGGCGTGATCCAAGTAAAACTTTCCCTTGTAAAATCCGTTTAACTTTGTACAATTTTTGGCTAGAAATTTAAAGACAATTTGAATGACGAAAACCCTACATACATTAGGAGACAACTGACTATGCTAAAAATGGGGATGGTGTTATTCTGGATGTATGCATTTATAAAATGGGTGGAATGTGGAAAATGAAGGAATTGCCGAGCAATTACAGTCTATGGTGTTTGGGACATGTATGACCAACAAATATGCAATGTATGGATGCGATGCCTAATGCAACTTATATTTTTGTATTTTGATTTTTATGAGTATGCATGGAATTAAGATGCAATTTTTTTGTTATTTTTGATGATTTTATTGTTTTTGTTTGTTTTTGAATATTTATTTTGACCAAGCGGTTATGGTAACCCTTGGAGCTTTTGGTTTGACCAAAGGGTTTATGGATACCTTTGGGGCATTTTGGGTTGACCAAGCGATTGTGGGAATCCTTGGAGCTTTTGGGTGGGCTATGGCTCTCTCTCTAAATGTGGAATGGCCTCAAATGACTGATGTTCAAGGGTTCTGGTTCCTTGATTCCTTCAAGAGAGGCGAGCCGGTATGTTCCAGGTCCTATTTTACTGTCAATCACATAAGGACCTAACCAGTTTGCCATGAACTTGTCCCTTAGATGGGGCGGCAAATTAGAATTTTGTTGGTTCTCTTTTAAGACCAAGTCACCAACCTGAAAGTCCCTTAGGTGAACCTTCATGTTGTATGCTTTCTTAAGTCGCTCTTGATAGATACGTAAATGCTCGAGAGCATTGACGCGTCGTTCATCGAGCAACGTAAGTTGGTCTAACCGGGCCTGTCGCGTAGTGTCATCATCGATGAACTCTTGCATTGAAATGCGCAGGGAAGGGATTTCCAACTCGAGAGGCATGACTGCCTCGGAGCCATACACCAACGAAAATGGAGTTGCCCCAGTGGGCGTCCGAATGCTAGTGCGATAAGCCCATAGGGCAAGCGGGATTTGAATGTGCCAATCTTTATGACTATCTGCGATGGTCTTTTTGAGGATGGCGACTAGCATTTTGTTTGACGCCTCTGCTTGCCCATTTGCCTGTGGATAATAGGGTGTTGAAAAACTATGCTAAATTTTGTACTTTGTTGTCAAAGCACGCACATCTTTATTCTTGAATGACGTCCCATTATCCGAGATGATCTTGGATGGAATACCAAAATGACATATGATGTTATGTAAAATAAACTCCGCAATGCGGGTTCCAGTCGTAGAGGTTAGCGGAATTGCTTCCACCCACTTGGTGAAGTACTCTGTGGTCGTTATGATGAACGTGTGATGACCCGACGATGCAGGGGAGATCTTTTCGATTAGATCGAAGCCCCACTATGAAAAATGCCAAGCCGATTGAATCGGTTGCAAGGCCTGAGAAGGTACGTGTGTCAAATTGGCATGGTGTTGACACTTCATGCACTTCTTTACATATGCGCAACAATCTCGCTCTAAAGATGGCCAATAATAACCCATGCGGAGAATGCGCTTTGTGATGGCCATACCGTTGAAATGGCCACCGCATGTACCATCGTGGGCTTGGGTGATCGCCCAAGCGGACTCCTGCTGGTCCAAGCAATGGAGGAGGATTCCTTCATAGCTCCGACGATACAAAATGTCTCCTAGCAAGACATGTTTTGCCGCTTTCTGTTTAAATGATCTTTTTGCGGCTTGTGTCAATCCAAGTGGGAGGTTACCTAACTTGAGGTAATCCCTAATGGGTGTGTACCAATCCTGCTGATCAAAAACCTCGATGGTATGAATGGCCAATCCCTCTTGAAGTTCATCCCTAGCAAAAGCTGAGCGGGAAAGGACTTGTAAAAACAATGTTGTGTTGCTATTAAGAGGGGTCGGGGAGAACAAGGACCCCTAGTTGGCCTGAGTCAGACAATCATGGATTCGAGAGAACCTATCCTGAGATGGTTCAATCTGGATCAGGTGGATTCCTGGCGTTAGGTCAGAGCTTGCATGCTCCATCATGGATTGCGATAATGTTTTGACCTGAATGGTTGTCATCTCATCGGAAGGGTCTTGCGGGATTAGTGACCCCAAGGAGGCCATAGTGTCCGCAAAATGATTCGATGATCGAGGGAGTGCCTCGATGTCGTACCATTCAAGTTGTGCCAGGAATTTGTCCACAAGGGCTTTGTAGGCCTGCAGAACTGGGCATTTACATTGGAATACCCCTTTGACTTGATTGACAATTAACAGTGAATCACCAAAGATGTTTAAACGTTTAATGTTCATGGTGATTGTTGTTTGAAGACCTATGAGCAAGGCTTCGTATTCTGCATTGTTTTTGGTGCACGGGAAGTCTAATTTAAATGATAGAGGCATTGGAGCCCCTTGCGGTGTGAAGAATACAATTCTCGTGCCACCTCCTTGCTCACATTTAGAACCATCGAAGAATAGGGTCATGTCGGCCTGTGACTCAGGCTCATTAGAATCTGGCGATTCTGAAACATGGAAGACCCCATCATCCGGTAGTTCTACGGTCAGAGGCTGATCGTCTTCAAGAGGAGCCTCTGCTAGTTGATCGGTGATGACTTGACCTTTTATGGATTTTTGTCCAATGAATTCTATGTCAAACTCCGTCAACAACATGATCCATTTCGTCGTGCGGCTACTATGATAAGTACGACTCATCATGTATCGCAATGGATTCTCCTTAGACACAACATACGTCGTATTGCTTGAGCATGTAGTGGCGTAGCTTTTTGGTAGCAAACACCACTGCCAAGCAGAGCTTCTCAACGTATGCATAGTTAAGTTCATAACTGACCAGGGTGTGGCTAAGATAGTAAGTAGCTTGTTCTTTGTGTAGTTCATTTTTTTGGGACAGCATGGCGCCCAGTGCCACCTCGGTAGTTGATATGTATAACCTGGTCTAGGTGGTGCCAATACCGGTGACGAAGCCAAGTATTGTTTAATATCATCAAAGGCTAATTGGCACTCGTCATCCCAGTGAAATGCTACCCCCTTGTGCAATAATTTATTCATGGGTCGGCACTTGTCAGATAACTGCGCTATGAAGCGCTTGATTGACGCGACCTTTCCCTGTAGGCTTCTGAGCTGCTTGATGGTAGTTGGGGGAAGCATTTCAAGGATTGCCTTGACTTTGTGTGGGTCCACCTCGATTCCTCATTTGGAGACTATGAAACCCAAGAGCTTTCCAGATGTGATGCCAAATACGCACTTCTTGGGGTTTAGTCTGACTTTATGTTCAATGAGGCGATCGAGGATCTTGCTTAAGTCATCGAGATGATCCGGGCGCAAAAGAGATTTGGCCAACAAATCATCCATGTAATCTTCCAAAGTTTTGTGCATGTGATCATGGAAGATGTACGTCATGGCACGTTGGTAGGTGGCGCCAGCATTTTTAAGGCCAAAGGGCATGACCTTATAACAAAATGTCCCCCAAGGCGTTGTGAACGCCATTTTTAGTTGGTCCTCGGGATTGATACGAATTTGATTGTATCCCGAGAAACCATCCATGAGGGAAAGCATTTCATGGCCCGTTGTAGCGTCTACCAATGCGTCGATGCTAGGCAAGGGGAAATCATCCTTAGGACTCGCTTTGTTTAGATCTCAAAAATCGGTGCATATGCGAATCCTCCCATCGGACTTTTTGATGGGCACCATGTTAGACAACCATGGTGGGTAATCCATGCAGATGACAAACTGTGCATCCAACAACTTTTGTAGCTCGTCTTTTACCATTAAGGCCACTGTTGGGTGCATCTTACGTAGTTTTTTCTTTACTGGCTTGACTGTCGGATCAAGCGTTAGATTATGCGTGACTAGCTGCGGGTCTAGCCCCGGCATGTCTTTGTAGGACCATGCAAAAACCTCCTTCTTCTCTTTGAGAAGGGCAATGTAGTCGGCTTGCTCTTCGGGGGATAGACTTACCCCCAGCTTGATGATTTGCAAATTCATTGGATCTGAGCCGATGTCTACGTCAGTCGTCTCCTCGATCGACATGTGGGACCCGTCCTCCAACTGGTGTGGAGTTGGGATCAAGTGGATATCATTTGCTGAATTTAGATCATCGTTCGGAACGTCAGGTTCCTCTTCAACATGGAAGACATCCTGAGTCTGTCCGGGGTGAAATGGAACATCCCACCACAAGGCCAGTACTCTAATGGGGATGGCGGTGTGTCAATGCGATCCCAGTCTATAGCATCTAGGTCTAGGTGCAATGACCGTGTTGGGTCGGCTGGATTATGGATGGGGGCGGTTAAATCAATGGAGATCATGTTGATGAAATGATTTTGGTCTCCATTACCGCGGGTGTGGCTGCTCGGACATCCTAGATGATCTTTGTGCTCCGGATCTGGCTCTATGGGTACTGGCACAAATGGATCGGCCCTATGTGCGGATAAGAGGACAGGGTCCGCCCTAGGCACTGATGGCTCTATAGGGTCTCCAGGCGGAAGATGTTCTCTGTATACCTAGAGTGGCGGGTGCAATAGTTGGTCCAACTACGCCTGGTTTAGGTGCCACCTATGCCTTGGCCCTATGTGTAGTTGTTCAAACATGTCGTCTATGTCCAAGGGATATTGTTGCTATCGCATATGATTGAGATAGGCCATCTTAGTTTCATCTTCATAATCACTGTCGGAGATCCAAAGGCCTTCGTTGGCTCCAATAGCTGTTTGCGACATATGAGGCTCATCTTGCTCGAGCAAGTTAATGTGGTCCCATCGAGGTTGTTCCGCTCTCTACGGGGGACCTGATTCTCTTGAGGTGGCATATGCTCGATTGGAGCATCCAAAGGGAACATTGTCAGGAAGCTCTCCTGATAATCATCCATGGGAGTCACTTGTGAATGATTGCTATCAGACTCGAAAGGATCCCAAGGCGCTACCTCATACTCCGACTCATCTTCTGAAGACCCTTCTTGGTCTTGTCTATATCCCTCTTGTAGGTGAGTCCTCGAACTTTCTCCCTTTTCGACCGAAGGGAAAGGGTTGTTAAGGTCAACAAGGTTGGTTGTTAGCAATGGGAGATAATCCCCCAATGTATATGTTGTGTTAGGATTGGCATATGGATCTAATGCCAACCCATCCTTGTTGCCTATCCCTAGGCCTTGCATGTTCTCTACCAAGATGTCTAGGGGCAAGGGGTGGTTGAACCCTACTCCTGACTTGTCATACGACATTTGATATCTTGGTTGGCAAAGAACACGCACTCCTTGCTCATACCTGCCCAACCCATATCCATGCCAATTACATTGGCCAAGATATCTCAATGCGAAGTCTGGGTTGGACAAATAGTTGACGTCCTCAGCAAAGGGCTCTTCATCTTCGTCCTCTTGCATGTAAGGTTCAATGCCATTATCCAGGCCCCCATAAACAAAGTTTGTCTGATTGGGTGGGTAGCCTAGAGGAACCACAGTGCCGATGGGGAGGCGAGGTCTCCCCATGTCCTGCATGGACTCAAGTGTGGGTGTTGCTACAATGTTCCACACTATATACTCCCCCAGGCCCGTGTTGGCCATCTCAACGGTGATCATTGGCGGTTGAGGGGGAGCGAATGGGAGTTCTTCCCGAGTCCACTCCATGTAGGGTGAACTAGGCATCTCGACTTCCATTCTGCTAGGCATCTCTTCGGTAGAGATGGTTGAGACTAGGGGTGGTTCCTCTTCTAGGGGTTTCTTTCCCTTGTCCTTCGGTGTGGCCCCCGTAGGTGGCATCGTTGGTGAAGGACCAGATGAGGAAGATGGACCCAGCTGGGGATTTGATGGACTTGTCAATGGGGATGCATGCGGAATCGGACCCTGGTTAGATGGATTCAACTAAAAATCCAAATGTGTTGATGGAAGGGTCGATTGCGGCATTAGTTGCATCGTATTGCAGTACTTGAAGGGCTCTAAGTCTGTCGGGACTACATGCACCTGTCCTTCAAATGTATACTTTAGGCACTGATGAGCTATTGAAGGGACACACTTCATGTCCCTGATCCAAGGCCGGCCCAGTAAGATATTATAGGCCATCTCACCTTCCAAGATGTGGCACAATGTATGAATAGTCTTTTGTCCCACTTGGATGGGTAGGACAATTGTGCCAACCGTCGAGCATATCGCATCATTGAATGCTCGAAGAGTATAGGTGGAGGCCACGATGTGAGATGTCGACAACTTTAGATGTTTCAATGTTGTTGTTGTAATGATATTACTGGATGAGCCAGTGTCCACCAACACCCTCTTATACGAAATCCCGTTGACCCATGCAATGACGTGCAGGGGTGGATCCGCCACATCACCAGTCACCGATTTCAATTCATCTTCTCTAAAGGTGATGACTGGTTCTGTACATTGTTTTACATGTCCCACAAAGTTGTTGAAAGAATTTGCTTCATGGGGCTACAACTCGATGGCTTTTAATATCTCCATTAGAGCCTCTCGATGGGGCGCTGATTGTTGAATGAGCTCGTATATGGAGAGCCTAGCCGACATGGTCCTTAGACTTTGGGTAAGTCTAGTCCGAATCGTGGCCACTGGTCTAGGCGGGGGAGGTTGCATAGGGAGCTATTGAGGTTGTGACGCCGATGGAACCTCTCCTATGGCCGTCGCGGGGGCAGCTCCTGGGTACCTCTTGTTCCTAGTCACTATGCTTATCATCCCTACATACCCCTGCATGGGGCAATTCTGTGTCACCTCATTGACTTGAAGGGGTTTTGCCTGCACATCATGGGTAGGCAGGGGGTCTCTAAAGACTCCCATCTGTTGGTTGTTTGGCGCTACGGGGTTGTCCACTACCAGCGTCTTGTTGTCGATTAGGTCTTGCACCAAGCCTTTAAACTTCCAACATGCATTAAGGTCATGTCCCTTCCGTCTGTGGAACCTACAGTACAAGTCCTCCCTATACCCCTTAGGCTTTGGTGCATTGGGGTCTATGGTTTGAATCTCGGGCAGGTTGATCAAGTTTGCCGCTGACAAGCGGTCAAACAGGGAGTCCCTGGACTCTGTGTAAGGTGTGAATTGTCGCCTAGGGCGACGCTGCTGATTTTGCTCTTGCCTCTGATTTTCTCTGTCATAATTGTTAAGAGGCACCGCTTGATAGTTAGCCTTTTGGGGCTGTGTTGCTTGTGCAGGCTTAGGGATGTTTATAGCAACCTGATTGACCGCAGTGGGTTTCTATTGTGTGGTCCCTATTTTGGTGTTCTTAGACCATTCTTTCTTCTTTGGCTTGGCAATCTCGCCATCCTGTATCTTGATCTCCTCAATGATTCTGGCTTGCACCAGAGCTTCCTCTAAAGTGGCATATTGCTACAGCTGCAATAGCATGGAGATCGATCTCAAACAGCTCTTTGAGAACATTTGGGTCAGGTCGGACATGGGAGGGAGGTAGGGCAGCTTTGAAAGCAACGTCCTCCATCGGTTCCCATATGCCGCCATGGTTTCTTCCTCATACTTGCTGAGGCTAGCTAGGTCGCTTAGTGATGCCTTTTTCTTGGTGTTGAAGGTGAAGCGTTCGAGGAACGCGTCCACTAGCTGATCCAAGTTACTGATGCTATGTTTTGGCAACTGAGTGAACCAATCCGAGGCAGGGCCTACGAATGTGGTTATAAATGTTCTTAGCAACAAAGCATCGTTGTCCTGAATGCCAAAGCATTGGCTCAGGAATCTAGTCACGTGCTCTTGGGCATCCTCCTCTCCTCTAAAGAGTGCCAACTAGGGTAGTTTAAAGTGTTCAGGGTATGGGGGTGTCGGCACTGACGGATGCATAGGGTGACTACGGAGTTGGCATAAAGTGGGCTTTTGGGGCCCATAAGTCTTGGTCTCCATAGACTCTAAGCGCTCTAGCAGCGCTTTATATGCATCGAAGGATTTGATCTCTTCCTCCTTGGTTTGCTCCCACTGTGGGTTGCGGGGAACTTGAGGCCTATGGAGGGGTAGCCGAACAGCATCCCCCTTGCCTTGGTAGGGCATTTCAGCCCACTCTTCTTCTTGCTCATACTCCTCATAGGCTTCTTGAGGAGTGCCTGGGTGAGACCTATAAACATGGGTGGGTGCCCGCAGAGGGTGCCCATCATTGTTTCTAGGAGTGGCCTCTCGCTCAGGTCTAGGAGGTCTTGGAGGCAATGTTTGATAAGGTCGTGGGGACCTGTCTCGCACCAAGGGGTTGTGCCTCTCATACACTTCTACTTTATGTGCACGAGGGGTTGGGACCTTCTCAGGCACAGTGTTCTGAAGCAATTCGGTTGTCTGACGCTGAATGCGCTCTTTGTTAAGGCGGTACAGATGCTCTAACTATTGTTGATCTTGCCTGAGCTGCGTGATTTGCGCTTGGCGGGCAACATGTTTGGCAAATGCCAAGTCAATTTGTTCCATCGTCTTGTGTTTAGGAAGCCTAGATGCCTCTCCTACATGTCTATCTCGGTCGTGGTGATCCGAGATCCCTATGGGTTGCTTTCCTCTATCGAGGTTAGCGGCATTCACCCGAGGCTCTGGCCTCATTGGGTGATCCTGATACATAGCAGGTGCGGAGGCGCATTGCCCCCATGTTGTGTATTGCTCTTGAGGAATGTAGTGGTCTTCCTCGTACTCCCTTTCGTATGTGTGAAAGGGGCGGGCAGAATTGGCTTGCCCTGTCTGGAGAGCCTTGTGCTCTAGATTTTGTCTAGTGTTTCTAACAGTAATAAGGGGTAAAGGAGGGATGACAAAATCATGTGGCCCCTCCTTATGGACCCTATGTTGCTCTAGCGCTTCATCACTAGGCCACTCATAACGAGCGTCTAAGGGAGCCCTCCTGTCTATGTTGAGTGCCACGTGTATGTCCTCCTCTTGAAAGGATCTATGCTGAGTGGGGGTGCCCCTCAAAGAGGTGCCTCTATAGTCCTGTTCTATAATGGCATGATGTGGACTATCTTGTGTGTCAGGCCGCCAAGGCGGGATGACCAAGTCCTCAGGACTATATCGGAGGCGACTTGTCCCCCTTTGTGCACTCTCTACAACTCCTGCCCGTGATTGGGCTCGGCTACGGGTGTACACCATGGTGATGTTTTCCTACAAGATGCGTAGATTTTTATCTCTTTTTATGATTTTTATGCTACACTAAACAGAAGGGAAACACACTCAAAGCAATGATTATCTCGTTTAAAGATTAAAAGTGTGCCCTAAATCTGGTTTAGTGTGTTTTGATTTTTGTTTTGAAAGCTTTTGTAAAGAATGTTTAAATGCAATATGATGGCTCTTATGACTCCCAAAAATGGTCGCCCCTTCGATATACCATTGCCAGGCCGATATACCAACCTCTCTATATACCCGCCCTTACGTGAGGGAAACTATTGGTACGTGAGAGCAGATGGTACGTGGAACATAGGCGATACGGAAGGGGAATCACTCTGTTTATGACACCTACCATAGAAGACTTATCCTCATGCATCTGGGAATCACCCCAGCCTACACTTGGTCAGCTTTCATCGGGATTTACGTCTAGCAACAGTCACGATCGGGGTTATGTATGCAATATTTCAAGCCAAGGTGGTGATGAAATCCACCGTTGGTCTTGCTCAAGGGTTGGGGTTTTACGACCAACTCCTTGTCGTTTAAATTACCACGTGGTGTGTGGGGTTCTTTTTAATTTGCATAAATGAAGAAAACAAGCATTCAAACTCTCCTATGCAAGCAAATAACCAAAAAAATAGAAAACTAAAAGCAAAAAAATGACAGAAGGTGTTTAGGACCCCTACCTCTTCTCTGCCCAAATCGGATGTCTCTGAATTTCTATCCTAAAATTGCATAGAGAGCTATTCATCCCTGGGTGAAATGAATAACAGAATTGTATTCATCATAGGGTGGGGCGAATGCCCATTCGTCCCTGGGTAAGACGAATTCCAGCTCTGTACTCGCCACAGACTGGAACGAACAACAGTCGAGCATTTGAAAACTTGGTACCTGCAAGCAAAAACAAGCAACTTTTGATCAAAAATTTAATCTTAAAATCAAGGGATAGAGGTCCCACCGTGATCGCCACTGAAAGCACGAGGATACGAAAACAAAAAGGAAAAGCCAAGATGCGATGCAAACGAAACAAAAGATAACGCTAAATCCTATGAATTGAAAGTGCATGAAAGGAAAGAGGCATAAACGAATCGAAACCAAATAGAAATCCAATATGGAAGACAGCCCTTTTTATTAATATGCTTCAGAACTTGGTTACAATTCGCCTCCTCCCTTTTTAGGGGCTAGGAGCGTTAAATGTGTTCTTGTCACATCAACGGATGGTATTCCTTCTTCCGCGTGCCCACATGTAGAATGGGCGGACCAAACATCGCCGCCACTTGCATTGATGAATCTTGACTCCTTGCTGCTCCTCTAATGTCTAGATCCTACGTTCAAAGAAACAAAAAATAGTCAGTAGCACCTGTAGATAAAATGAAACATGCAATCCCCATGCCTTCAATTAGCACATGCAAAATATAAATAAAATGATAACTAAAATAGATCCAAATGAACTAAAAACTTGACAGGGGCATCAAAACATCACAAGGAAGGCACTACAAATGGAACAGTCAAAAAATTCACCACAGATTCGTATTCGCTCCGGGGCGGGACGATTAGACCTACAACAAAGTGTCAAAAAGCACAGTCCCAAATGTCACATCCGGGAAGCTCCAAATCACCTGCAAAGTTGGGGGTTAGCTAAAAGGGGGTATTTTGGGAAGACCCAAAAGGTCATATTTTCCCAATTTGGCCTCTATCACCAGGAATTTGATGATGCTACCTGCATGTTAGTAAAGGCGGGAAATGATAAAAACATGATAAAAAATGCTCAAAACGATGTGAAATTTAAATGACAACCTATCTAAGAAGTATAGAATCAGATGCAAAAATAATAGAAAGGAAATCTACCACAGATTTCTAATCACTCCGGGGCGGGGCGATTAGGACTGCGACAGTTTGGGGGGCGCCCGGGGGCAGGACGCCCGCCGTTTGGGACTCTGTTTCGGCACCAATCCACTTGGGATGGGTCCAAAACCTCTTATGGGGTTGTTTCAGCAAATTTGGTGGGATATTGTGGCCAAATTTTTGGGTTTGGGTCCGGATTTGCGCTTCCAATAATCACCCAATAACCTCCCTCCAAAAGAGAGATCAAGGATGTGAAAGGCACAAATCAAAAGGTGTGTGTGGATGTAAAATGGTAGCACTTCATTGCTCAAAATGCTCCTTCTCTTGTTCTCCTCTTTTGGGTGAGAAGACTCACCAATTTATAGACCTAGGGTCTCTCTCTTTGAATGCGCATGCGAGGGCGCCACTTGAGTTGCTTGTCCTATTTTGAGAGAAAATATTATTCCCTGATTTAGAGTCTCCTTGCATGAGGCCTCCAAAATCAAAGACATGCATGACTGAAGTCTCTCTCCTTGATTTGAAGTCGTTCCTCGCAATTGCATGGCCTAAAGCTGTAGTTAAGTGGCGGACCTGTCGAGGTTTGACTTTTTCCAGTCAAACCTGCTATTCGCCCCACCCTAGGGCGAATGCTGATAATCGTCCCTGGGTGGGACGAATACCAGTTTGTAATCGTCCCAGGGTGGGACGAGTAGGGAGCAAAGTGCCAAAAAGGTGCCAAATTGACCTTTGACCTTCCAAACTACTGTGGGAGTGGTTAGGACCATTGTTTAACCTCTAGGGGCTGCCCTAGGGGTTGTGTGTGTCAATGCGATCAGCGTTTGTCGTCACATAATCGGATTGGTGTTGTTTTGGTGTCTACACACCCTTAAGGTAGGGCAACACCAATAATACTCCTTAAGGAAGGAATAAGTCCACAAGATATCCTAAGATGAGAATGCCACTTAGAGAGGGCAAAATCCCATAAGCCACTTCATGGGCAAAGATGATTACATATGATTGATCTCCATGATGATTACAATGACATCCCTTCTTTATATATCCATCTTCTAATTCTACTTTGGGAAGTCAAATACTAATATAATATTATAATATAATCAACCTTGGATTATGTGTGGCCCATGCCAACCCTTATACAATATAATATCATATCCCTATATATTTATTCATAGGTACCCTAACATTCCACCCTCCTTACAAATGTTTTATCCTTGAAACATATGAAGAAACAAGATAATATGATTTTCTAAGCAATGTTAGCAACTAGTACCAATATCGATCATCCATCCATCCTAGTGAAACATTGATTGGTGGTGGTCTTTGTTGATGTTGGTATGCCACTTTACCACTTGAGTATCCAAATATGCTTTGTTGGCTCCACGCTTCCGCTACTTTATTATCATAATTTGAATGATGGATCCACTTGTTTCTTGATGTTGATGCACCACTCTAAAAACTAGGATTACTATGCTTTCTCTGCCAAACATTACCATACTTGGTACCCTTTTGATTCCATGTAGAACCATAATATTGTTGCCTTGATCCATACCTCCAAGATTGTTGCTACTCATGGTGGTGTGGATGGTGATATGTTGCAACCTTAACTTGATGTTCTACCTTCTTTGACTCCTCAACATTTAGCTCCACTATTTTAAATTCTTCTACACATTGTTCTTTCATGTTCTCTTTGTTTGGTGTCCTTGTGCTCTTCTAACAAAGTTCCTTTAGACTCTGCTATTGTTATTTCCATGGACTCTAGTGCTACTACTTCTTCCATGGTCTCTATTGCTACTAATTCCTTCTTGGATTCTATTTCTATTTCTATTTGTTCTTAATTTTTTCTCCACAACCACTTCTTGGTCTTCCTTGGATCCTTGCTCCATAAGATGAGAAATATCCTGTAATGTTATCTTCTTTTTTTATACCATAACTTCATAAACTTCTTTTGAACATTAATATTTATAGTACACAAAGAATTGTTACCTAATCTGCTTGTTGTGGTGCAGTGGTAAACGCACTGGGTGCTGGTAGAGGCCAACCCAGGTTCCATTCCCCTTGTCTCCATCCTGCAGATATATGGTATAGTTAGGAATGTCCTATGTGTTGGTAGAGGTCGACAAGGCTCCATTCCTCCTATGCCCAACATGTTGAAAGTGGCACCCTGAAAGGGATGTTTTCCACTATAAATTAGTTTTAGGGTTTCTTTTTCTTATTGTGCGTGTTTGGTTGTGCTTTTGTTTTTTACACACTCAAGGAGCATGTTTTTTATTTTATTTTATTATTTTTTTTGTTATTTACTTATTTTTAAATTGGTTTTGTGTGTTTGTTTGCTCCTTGAGTATGTCAAAGGTGGTAGGCCAGGTCCGAGTCCTGGGCGTTTTTGGCGGAATGGATACCCCTACCTCCTTGGGTCTTACCCGAAAGTAGCATCTCTTTTGGGATGTTTTCCACAAATAAAAATAAAAATAAAAATAGTACACAAAGAATTCAACCAAGAATAACCCAAAATAATATCCTCACCATCCATCTTAATAGCATAAAAATTTGAATGTAAAATATATTTATCTATAGCAATCTTCAAATATTAAAAAATATGAACATCCTCACCCTCAAATGGTATGCCCTTAATTTTTATTGTCTGAACTTGCAACCTCTTATCCAAAGCAATATTAATGAAATTACATTTGTTGTTAGGGTTAATGGATATAATAATCTTTTCCTTTTGAATGCTTCCATGAACCTGCAAAATATAATTTTTAGATGAATTTAGATAATTTTGATCCTTCTTTTGCTTTTGTAAATCCAAAGATGTGGCTTCTACATTCTTCTCACTATCTTCCTTAACATTTTCCTCTTTCTCTTCCTTGAGTAGTTTTATTTCTTTTTCATAGTCTTCATTCTATTTCTTGAAAACTTTCCACTCTCCTTTCATTTTATTTCACTCATTTTGAATCCCTTGTAGTTTCTTTTCAAGGTCTTTTATGACATCCATTAGATTATCTATCTTTTAATCGCTTCCCTCAAGATCTCTCTTACAAATATATTTCTTTGTACATTTATTTCCAAGTGCACAAGGAATTTTTCCTAATAAATATTTTTGCCCATTATAAAGCTTCCCCCCCAAAAAACCATGAAAGCTGAAAAGTAACATGCTTTCACTATATTGAAAATTTCCTATTTTCAACCACTCTCTCACATCAATATCATTTTCTCTAGAAAATTTTTGAAGTGCCATGAAATCACATCCACAAAGATGATGCAAACTAAGGTTTTATAAAAATATATATCTCCCCACTAAATTGAAGCTAAAAGTCCACGTAAACAATTATATCTACAATTTTTCTTCCAAACAAAAAAACTACAACTTATTTCCTTACCCCAACTAACAAATTTTATCTTCTAAAAAAATTGCAATTTGAAAATTCATCATTGCCCTTGTTCTAGAAGACTAACCTCACATGGTCGTATCTCCCTTAATACTACTCATATTCCTTCATGTGACCGCTCATTTAAAGCTCTTCAAATTTTGCATAAAATGATCCAAGAATCTTTTGAATCAAACAAAATTTCATAGGGATATGGCTCTTCAAAGATAAGATATTTAAAAAAAAATTACCCTAATTTTGTAATCTATAATCGTTGCTTTGATAGCACTTGTTATGAAAATTTATTGTCATTAACATAAATAATTCAGCAATATGCAAAAATATGAAATCATTTATCCACAATAATAATCCACACAATGAGAAAAATATAGATAACACCCTTAAGGTAGCACAACACCAATAATACCCCTTAAGGAAGGAATAACTCCATAAGATCTCCCAAGATGAGAGCACCACTTATAGGGAGAAAAAAATTATAAGCCACTTAATGGGTAAATATGATTACACATGGTTTATCTCCATGATGATTACAATGACAAATATCCCTTCTTTATATATCCATATTCAAACTCTACTTTGGGGAATCGACTACTAATATAATCAATCTCAGGTTATGTGTGGCCTATGTCAACCCTTATACAATATAATATCATATTCCCATATATCTTTTCCTAGGTATCCTAACATTTCACCCTCCTTACAAATGTTTCATCCTCAAAATATATGAAGAAACCAGATAATATGATTTGCTAAGCAATGTTAGCAACCGGTACCAATCTCAATCATCCATCCATCCTAGTGAAACTCTGGTTAGTGGTGGTCTTCGTTGATGCTGGTATGCCATTTTACCACTTGAGTATCCAAAATTGCTTTGTTGGCTCCATGATTTTGCTGCTCTATTATGATAATTTGAATTATGGATCATTTGTTTCTTGATGTTATTGCACCACTCTAAAAATCAAGATCACTATGCTTTCTTTGCCAAATGCTACCATACTTGGTACCCTTCTAATTCCATGTAGAACCATAATATTATTGCCCTAAGCCATACCTCCAAGATTGTTGCCTCTCCTACCCATTTAACCCTATCATAGGTCTTACATATATCAAGTTTTAAGATCATTGCTTTCTATTTTCTTGAAGTTGTTGAATGCATAACTTCATGAGCTACTATGATCCCATCCAAAGTTTGTCTCCTTTTCACAATTGCTCCTTGCTATTTTGAAATAATTTTGTCTAACAATCGTCTTAACCGATTCTCCATCACTTTGGAAATAATATTATATCTAATATTACATAGGCTTATGGGTTGAAATGAATGAAATAATTTTGCATCTTTCTCTTTTGGAATCAGGGTAAGATATATTGCATTTATTTTATAAGGTATGTATTGTTTTATCCTAGACTGTTCCACTGCCACCAATAAATAATCCTTCACTATATCTCAATTATGTTTATAGAATTTTGTAGAGAGCCCATCCAAACTTGGGGATTTATCCTTATTAAAAGAGAAAAGATCTAGATGAACTTCTTCCAAAGTAATAGGCTCCATTAGTTTCCTATTGTCTTCATCTGTTATAATTGAAGGAACTTCTTGTAGAAGTTTATCATTAAGAACTTCAACCTCTTTTGATCCTAGAATATTATGATAAAAAGGCCTCATCTCCTTTCTGATTTCACTCTAGTCTTCAATCCAAACCCCTTCTACTGATTTAATTTGACTAAGTTTGGATGTTGATCTCTGTATTATTGCCATCCTATGAAAAAATTTATGTTTTTATCTCCTTCATTAACCAAGTTTGTCTTGATTTTTATTTCTAAAATTTCTCTTCCTTACTCAAAATATTATGATATTCACTAAGTAACTCCCTTTCCTTCGAGCTTAAACTATTATTATTACCTTTTTATAAATTTGAAATTTTATTTTTCAGTTCTTCTTTCCTCTCAAAAATATTTCCAAAAGTACTCTTGTTCCATTCTTTTTTTAAATAAAGGGGTAAAAATTTATTGATAAAAAATTTTGGATTACAGAGTACAACTAAGCTTCCAACCAGGTTTCAAATAAACAGCCAAACAGGCTAAAACCACTAGACTAGAATGACACCCAAAAAATACAACAAGAATAAACCACATTAAGTTTGTACATCCTTGTGGATCAACTCCCACAGGCATTGAGAGTCCCCAGACGGGAGACTCTCCCAATTATCGATACTCCAAGGATCCAGTAGCTTAGAAGCCCTTTTGGCCAGGTAATCAGCAACCACATTCCATTCCCTTGGAATGTGCACAAAGGATATAAATTCGAACTCTACACTCATTCTAATAATATGAACGGCTACAAAGGCCAACTGCAAATTAAATTCCTCCACCGTTTTACTGTTTAAAATATTAACCACAATTTGAGAGTTAGACTCGCAGATAATCCTATGCCAACCAAGAGAAAACCCCCTCCACAAGGCCTCAAGAATTGCAAGAGCTTCCATAAAATTGTTGGAGTGAACACCTTTATAAATGGAAAAGAAAAAACTGACACCACCAGTAGAATCTCTCCCAACATCGCCAATGCTAGCATGTCTAGGATTACCCCTGGACGATCCATCAATATTAATTTTTAAAACTCCTTTAGGGGGTAGCCTCCACCTACCATCTCTCCTAACCTTCTTGTTGAGCTGAGGAACCCTACTAGGGCTAGAAGAGTTCACACCATCCCCAAAGAGACCAAGGTCTTATTGTACCTTCTCCTCCCTAGAATCCAAAAGAGGGTCCACATCACATTTTCTATGGATGGTTTCTTGAACCATATATAGGATCCTTTGCTAGATCTATTGAACAGCCAAATAATTGCCCTAAAATATGCGTTGGTTTCGTTCGAGCCAAATTTGCCAGATGATGCAAGAAGGGCCCAAATTCCAAGCCACCCGAAGGAAGGGGGCCTTGGCTAGAGGTTTGCCCAGACTACTCCAAAACTCCACCAGGGACAACACATGAAAACATGGATGGTTCCAGGCGCTCCACCAATGGTACCAAATGTCTCTGGCAAAGGAGCATTAAAAAAATAAATGAGAAGAGTCATCCTCATTCTTACTGCAAAGGACACAAAAAGAGGGACCCTAAAATCCCCTCTTCCTCACATTATCCCAAGTGAGGCATTTATTACGAGCTACCAACCAGAGAAAGAAGTTACATTTTGGCCAGGAAAATTTGTTCCACATCTTTTTCCACCAAGTGACAGGAATAATCCCATACTTTTGCTTATCAAGAACCTGATAACCATAGGCTACCGAGTAGGTTCTCTTAGGATTAGGGTTCCAAGCTAGAATATCTTTACCCCTCAATGAAGAACAAGGCCTCCCCATAATAATAAGAGCAAGCACCTCTCTGTCCTTGGCCAGTCCCCCTAGGGCCATTCTTGCGGATCTTTCCACTTGTACATCTCCATATTTCCAAAATACTAGATTTTTTTAAAGTCCTCCACACGAGACCAGCCTGCTTCCAAGAAAAAATGCTTAGGGAACGTAACCTAGGATATTGATTCAAGATAGGAGGGTGGCCATCCCAAGAATCCTCCCAAAAAAGAGCATTTGATCCTTGATTGCAAATCCAGAACAAACATTGCTTGATTAAATTAGCTCCTTTTTTTAGAGTGTCCTAGATAATTGAACCTTTCCCAACCAAGCCGACTCTAGGGATTTCAGCCTCGAAATACCTCTCAAGTATTTACAAGATAATATTTTAGCCCAAATCTGATCTTGAGAGGTACACCATCTCCAATAAAGTTTTGCAGCCAAAGCTTGCCCAAAAAGAGTTGTCTATCGCAACCCAAGGCCTCCCTCTTGCACCGGCCTACATATAGAATCCCACCTAACCAAAATCCATTTAGATTGATCAAGTTTTCTAGACCATAAAAACTGTCTTGACAAAGCATCCATGTCCTTGATGAAGTGAGAGGGAGCTATTTATACAAAACATCTATAAATGGGTAAATCTTGAACAACATATTTTAAAAGCAACACTCTACCTGCAGTGGATAGCCATATGAAAGTCCAGTGATTCACCTTCCTTCTAAACTTATCAAGCATAGACTACCAAGAAGATCTAGGTAGAGGGTGAGATGAAATTGGAATACCAAGATAAATGAAGGGGAAGTCCCAACTTGGAATCTTAGAATGCGAGCAATCATGGCTTGAATAAGAGGAGGGGTATTGAAGAAGAAAATAGAAGACTTGTCCTCATTAATCAACTATCCAGAAGCACCAAGATATATGTCAAGAGACTTTCTAATATTGCTAGCTTCCCTGATAGTGGCAACTCCCAACAAAGTAATATCATCAACAAATTGAATGTGGGAAAGAGGTGGCAAACTACTATCCCACTTCCACCCTTGAATGAGACCCTGCATGACTCGAGACTTGAGCAATCTTCCTAAACCTTCTGCCATAATGATAAACAAATAAGGAGATAAAGGATCTCCTTGCCTCAATCCCCTTGAGGCCTCAAACATCTCTGATGGCTCATTATTAACAAGAATAGAGAATGAGGAAGAAGAAACACAACTCATCACCCATCTAATCCATTCCTCCTCAAATCCAAAAGTAGTAAGAACTTTCTGAAGAAAGGACCATCTGACCCGATCATAGGCTTTGGCCATGTCCAACTTAATGAACATAGTTTTCTCCTTAGAAGTTTCCATCGAGTGAATAGCTTTTGTAGAAATAACAACCCCATCCAAGATTTGTCGACTAACAACAAACCCTCCTTGCTCCTCAGAGATTATTTTTCTCAACCATATCTTCAACCTCTCAACAATAATTTTTGTGATGATCTTATACACAACATTGCAAAGAGCAATAGGCATGAACATATCCAAGGAATTTGCTCCCTCTTTTTTGGGTATAAGCACCACAAAGGTAGCATTTAGGGTCCTTAGCATCTATTTGTTCTTTTGGGACTCATGGACCACCTCCAAAAGATCAAATTTGATTAAATCCCAAAACTCCTGATAAAACTCAATCAAGAATCCATCTAGACCCGGGGCTTTTCCTTTTTTCATCTTGAATACAATATTTTCCAACTCCTCAAGGGAAATTGGACCCATCAAGTGCTCATTCATCTCTCTAGAAACAATCACTGGAATACAATTTAGAATAAGCTTTTCATTCTCATCATCTAATAGGGAGTCCTCCTTGAAGAGAGAGGAAAAATACCTCTTAGTCTCTTCTGAAATATCCCTGAAAGAAGAGAGCAAGGCACCCTGAGAATTCATAAGAGAGGTAATCAGGTTACCATTACGACGAGCCTTAACTATGTTATAAAAGAAGGTTATGTTCCTATCCCCTTCCTGAGGCCAATCTACTCGAGATTTTTATTTCCAAAACATTTCTTCCCTCAGTTCCCATTCGACGAAGGTCTTTCGCAGCCTCAGATTCCTCAACAAGAAGCTCCTTCATGAATCCCTGATCTCTAATCTTCCTTGAAGCTTCTTCTATCCTCCTAAAAGCTGCCATCTTAGCCAAGGAAAGGTTCCCAAAATTTAGTCTATTCCATCTCTTCAATTTATGTTTTACAAATTGTAGTCGCTTCATAAAGGAATACATAGCGGTGCCATGAGGAGGTTTGCTAGTGGTCCACCAGCCTTGCATGAAATCATGAAGCTTAGGATCACAAAGCCACATAAGTTGAAACTTAAATGAGGGATTCTTTTTTAGCCCTAACTCCAAAGTAGAGAGTTTGATAGGCCAATGATCAGATCCCCTACCCTCCAGAATCACAGAACTAGCACCTCTGTTATTACCCATCCAATAACTAGATATCAAAAACCTATCTGGTCTCTCTGAGATGGAAGCTTCCCCACACCTTCTATTGTTCCAAGTAAAAATCCCATTAGCTGGCTTAATATCAACCAATTTTAGGGCCTAGATATAAGCACTGAAGACAGAAGAAAAAGGCTCAAGACGGTCCACCCCACCACATTTCTCCTCTACACAAGTGATAGATTTGAAGTCTCCAACCAAAATCCATGGGTACAAGGGAACCAAACTTCTCACAAAGAAAATGTGCGTTCACAAATTCACTTTACCATTGTAATCAATAGGAGCATACACATTTTTAAGTAGGATTATTTCACCAGATTCATTGTCATGCCCGACCATTGAAATAGACCATCTGCTGGAAATCCAAGTAAGAGGGGATATCTTAACCGGATCCCATAAACTAGCGACACCACCAGCATATCCACATGCACCAATACACTGGCATTGCCCCCTTCTCCACAACTTGGGAGAAATTTTGAACATACTATCAATAGCCAATTTAGTCTCCTGAATAAGCACCACATCCGAAGAATGCACACGAACCAAATCACGAACAACTTTTTATCTAGGGATGCTATTCAACCCCCTTACATTCCATGAGATAATAATCATTTTGGGGGGTTATAAAAATGGGAGTCCAATGTTCTCACCAAGCCAGACTCCACCAAAGTCTCCCCCATTAACTTAATTTTATCCTGGTCCTTCTTCCGACCCACCTTCATATTCTTATCCGAAAAGCTTTTTTTAATTATTTTCTGCTGCAATCCCAACACCGTAGGAGTTTTGTAGTCCAAGTATGACTACATCAATTCCTGAGTAGGAGAGGGTATAACTAAATCTATACCACTTTCCAAAATAGTTTCCCTTATAGGGCTAGACCCAACCATGTCCCCTATACTCATATCCAAAGCCCTTTGTTCTTCATTTAAACCCCCTAGATCCGATTCCTTAAGTCCTCCCTCAAGAAGAGACATCTGATTCGGCCTTGTTATATTTGCATCAGGTAGCGACATTTCAGGTATCTCCATGCAGTGATCAAGATAATCTAATATTTTAAAATGGTTGAGTAGAGCATCTGGCCGGCTATCCTTAAGGTCTTTGTTTGCCCTTCGTCCTCTGTTTTGGGCTTTTACCAGAACAAAACCTTCCTTATCTCGTTCCTCTTCCTTTATCGGGGCTTTTCCTTTATCCAAAATTTGTCTAGATCGATAGGGCCCAGGATTTAAAGCCACAAGCGAGACAAACTTAGGGCATTTTCTTTGTAGGTGGCCATATTCATGGTCAATCCGACAACAAAATAGAAGGGCTTCATAGTCAAGTTTTTTAACCCATGTAGTTGATCCAAATTGTATTTCAATAGAATCTAGAATAGGATTATTTAAGTCAATTTCAACACAAATACGAGCAACAGAGATTACATTTTTATCCATTGTCTGTTGTGACGGTCCAACCGGCTTCCCAAGTAGAAGGGCAATCTTATGCAAGATATCAGTTCTCCATAATTCCAACGAGAGCCATGGAAGCCGCACCCATACTCAAACCCGCGATGGACACTCATTTGATGGGTTGAAACCCACATGCCAGGGTTTAAGAAAGAGTCCCACTTGGTTATAGAAATAAGGACCCCTTCAAATGCTTTGTTACGATCTGCAATACAAGAGAAAACCACCATAAAATAGTTGTTCGCACTCAACATCACCTCCACATCACCTTCAGGATTCCAAGTCTTCCTGACCCAAGCCTCCACAAGGGAGAGAGAAATTTAGATGCCCAAAAATTTGCCAATAAGGGCATGTTTGGTTAGGTACTCCACATCTTCCACCATTGAGTCTGGTTGAACCACTATAACTGGCATGGCTTCACATCATTCCAAACATCCATTGTTCTTTAACAAGCGATTCCTGACATGCATTGGAAAATCTTGTTCCTTTAAGTCATTTTTAGATGAAAAATATCACGAGCATGCACTCTCTGTGTCGGAACCAATGCCATCACGACATTCCTCCAATTTTTCAGACCTCCTCCGAAAGTTGTTGCCATCCCTACAGAGTAGTTTTTCTTCATCGTAAGCTTCTAATGTTTAATCTTGTTTCATTCTTATCTAGATGTCATTGATTTAATTTGTTTTGGAAGTGTATACAACCCACAATTTCTTGAATAATTCCATGTTTGTGCTATCATATCAACAAATTGAGGATGGTCTTCCTACATCTGATCATATTTAAAATATGATCTTTTTTTAATTCACTTACCACTTTTTAAACTTTTATTGGCTAGTGATATGAATTGATCCTTGTCAAGGTATTAATTTTAACACAAGTCCCTTCATTTGGCCAATGATTTGAGAGAATGCATCTGTCTAATTTTCTACTATTAGGTTTTGGTATCTCCTATTGTTGGTCCATGTATAGTTGTCTTCTTCTCAACCTCCCATAGATTATTGTTTTGAATAAAAATTTAGAAATCTCTCATATTTTGGGTTAGTTTCCTAATTCCCCTATTTTTTTCATCTAGATTGGTTATGGCATTAAAATATCCTATGATCATGAATTGGATTATTTGGTATTTACTTTTGATAAACGCTTTAATGCTACTCCAAACATCTAATATTCCCGACAAAGTTATATATCCATAGGCATTGATAAGGATGAAACAAATATCTGCAAAGAAGCACATGACTAAAGAGGCTATCCAATGCCGAGTTTTATGAATGGTTACACAAGAGGTTCTAATAGAATTCTAACCAGTTATAATTTTTATTGTTGCTCCTTAAGAATTTATACCATCCCATTCACACCTCGCCCATACTACTTTCATAGTTTTGAAAACTTTGTTTGTCATTTTAGTTTCCTGGATACAAAGGATATCATGCTTATTACTTTAATAAAGGTCCTTGATACACCTTTGCTTTGAGGGACTATTAACACCCCTTATATTATATGATATGGTAATTATATCTCATTAAGGGCTACTGGCTCCGCCTACGACAATATTATTTTGTTGTTTGATAAAGAGAAGTTCAACCAACTTTGTTTGTGTTCCTTTATCTATGTTTGCTCTTGCTTCCATGTATCTCACTTGATAATTTGAGGGTTTTCCTCTTTTTTCCTTGCCTATATTAGGATTATATCTCATTATTATATTCTTCAATATTCTTTTTCCTCATATTTATCCTCTCCTAGCTCTACTATGGAAGCTTTTGACTTGTCCAACTCATTTTTTGGTATTTCCTTATTAATGGTAGATGTATTAACATCTGGCACTACATTTTTTTACCATTTTTCCTTCTAAACGGTCCATGGTACTTCAAGAGAGTCTTCAAAATCTAATATGATATAATCCTTAGGTTCATCGAGAATGTTTGTCCCTAAATCAAGATCATACTGAATATACGACTCCTTGTTAATATGTTGAACTTGTTTATTGTGTCCTCTAAGCTTTGATCTACTTTTTCTTCATAGGATAAAGCCTAAAAAAAGTTGGTATTTCTTATAATATCCTTTCTTACTGGTCTCCACTATTTATTTGCTTTCATTTATCTATTTCTATTTTTTTGAACTTGAAAACCATCCTCATCCATATCCATTTGTAAGTTTCTCTTGTGGTTTTCTACATATGATTTTGTTGGACTCTTCTTAGGGCATGATTTCTCAATATGCCCCACCTCATAACATCTTCTACATCTAAAAGTAATATTTTTCTAATCTATGGTTTGGATCCACATCTCATCCCCATACTTAAGAATGACTGAATTTGGTAAAGGTTTACTTATGTTAATCATGACCAATATCCGAGCATAAATAGCCAAGAATCCATCTTTTATAGTTTTTGAAATCTCAAGGAATTATCCTAGAGTGTTGACTATCGCCTTGAAGTAATCCATTTTCCAAAACTCAATGGGAAACTCATACATCCTAACGCAGACTGGTACTAGAGATAGATTTACATTTTCAGGTGAAAAGGCTTCATACCAGCAGGTAAGGAAGAGTTATGGTCCTCCCATAAACCAAAGACTCCCTTTTAGGATTCTATCTCTTTCTTTCCTAGAACAAAAATTACTAGGAAGAAACCTTTAGGAAGAAAGGATATAATTTCTCTTGGATATTTCCAATTCCTATAAATCCATTTTCTCAAGGCTGAAGCCCCTGGCCAATACCCATTAAATTTACCAAAAACTGCCCTATCTTTGACTAGAAAGGATCAATCCTTCGTGGTTTTATCACTAACCTCTACTACTAGAGATTATTATAAATATTTAGCTATAAATAGGTCCATGGAAAGGAAACTAAAACTCAAAATCTACTAAATTTACCAGAGTATCCTATAGTGAATATAATATTTGATAAAAAAAAAAATTATAATAATTTGCAAGCAAAATTTCTAAAATAAATAAGGGAAAAAAAACTTAGCAGAAAAATTCTATGCATAGAAAAAATATTGTCTCACTAAAACCCTAGCCCCACATTGCTGCTCCCATAATCTGAACCCTAATCGAGAGATATTTGTAATTTTGTTTTTTATGTATTGAAAAATTGTCGTTGTCCTTATTTCGAATGATTAACTTCACAAGGTCATATCTCCCTCAATATTGCTCGGATTCCTTCATATGACCACTCAATTTTAAAACTCTTCGAATTCCACAAAAAATGGTCCAAAAATTGACTTCATGCCATTTGATTACAAAATATAGTAAAATTATTAGCATATTAACCTATAATAATTTGCATGCATGCAAAACTTCTAAGATAATGAAGAGGAAAAAGAAACTTATTTGAATACATCTACAACTAGACAAAATATCTTACCTCATTGATGTCCTAACCCTCTATTGCTCCTCCCATCATCCACACCTTAGCTGACAAATATCTGTAATTTAATTTTCCATGATTGAAAAATCATCACTACCCTTGTTCCATATGGCTGACTTCATAAGATTAAATCTCCCTCGATACCACTCGAATTCCTTCATATGACCACTCATTTTAAAGCTCTTCAATTTTTTTCAGAAAATTAATCCAAGAATCATTTAAATCAGACAACTCTTTATAAATAAATGACTCCAAAAGGATGAGATATTTATAGGAAAAAATTGATGCTACAATGGTTATGAGACTAGACACATGATAAAAGATTGCAAAGTGATAATGATGAAGAAAGAGAGAAAATTTTAATCATGAGATAAACTTCAAGATGAAGATAGAAAATTATACTATAATAGAAGCTAAATCATATAAAAATATTCCATTTCAAAAGAAGGGGCAAAAAAAAACCTATCCACAACGTTAGATGACAAAGGCCACCATGTTTCACTAGGATCAATTGTTAGAAGAAACAAAGAAGAATACAAGGGATGTGAAAGTACAATATGCAAGTTAAAATTCAAAAGGAATTAAAGATGCACAAGATATGGAGGACAATGTTAAAACAAAGGAGGCAAAAAAGGTCATGTTTATTCTAGGTAAATAATCTTCATTTTTATCTAGTATAAAATCCTCTCCTAGCAACAGAAATGAAAATAGTGTAGAGGTTATCCCTTGCACTATAGGGTTTAAAAAGTAGCATAATAAAGAAATGAGGATAGAGGAAATCCTGAGCAATTTAGGATTTTTAGGGCAACATAAGAAGGTAATTGCAATAGAGAATCATCTTTGCACTTTAAGGTTTCCAAGGTAACAAAAAGAAGAAAGTGCTTTTAAGGTTATTCTTTACACTTCAAATCCTTTAAAGCAAAACAAACAATGGATAATAATTTCTCTATAAATAGTGTGAAAAACCCGAAGAGATTAATAGAGATGAAAGTGTTTTTTTTATACATACGGGAGTTGGTTACATCCACACTATTTTTAGTAGCTGCCAAGTGTAGGGTTTTGTTACAAAAATTTATTCTTATTAACATAAATCATTCACCAATATGCAGAAATATCAAATCACATTCATCCAGAAATAATTATCCATAATAGCAATCAATAAAAGAGAGAGAGATAGATAATACCCTTAAGGTAGGGAAACACCAATAATAATCCTTAAGGAAGGAATAACTCCACAAGATATCCCAAGATGAGAGAGCCACTTAAGGAGGGCAAAGTCCCATAAGCCACTTCATGGGCAAATACAATTACATAAGATTGATCTCCATGATCATTACAATGATAAATATCTCTTCTTTATATATCCATCTTCTCATTCTACTTTAGGGAGCCTATTACTAATATAATATAATATTATAATACAATCAACCTTGGGTTATGTGTTATGTGTGGTCCATGCCAACCCTTATACAATATAATAATATATCCCCAAATATATATTCCTAGGTACCCTAACATGCCACCCTCCTTACAAATGTTTCATCCTTGAAACATGTGAAGAAATAAGATAATATGATTTGCTAAGCAATGTTAACAACTGGTACCAATATCGATCATCCATCCATCCAAGTGAAACATGTTGATGCTAGTATGCCATTTTGTTACTTGAGTATCCAAATCTACTTCATTGGCTCCACACTTCTGTTGATGTATTTTTATAACTTTAATGATGGGTCCACTTGCTCCTTGATGTTGATGAACCCCTTTGAAAACTAGGATCATTATGCTTTATCTTCCAAACAATGTCATACTTGGTGCCCTTATGATTCCATGTAGAACCATAATATTGCTGCCTTGAGCCATACCTCCAAGAATGTTACCGCTCATGGTGGTGTGGATGGCGATATGGTACAACCTTAACTTGATGTTCTACCTTCTTTGACTCCTCAACATTTGGCTCCATTGTTTTAAATTCTTCTACACATTGTTCTTTCATGTTCTCTTTGTTTGGTATGTCCTTGTGCTCTTCTATCAAAGCTTCCTTGGACTCTACTACTGTTATTTCCATGGACTCACTTGTTGCTGCTACTGCCTTCTTGGATTTTGTTTCATGTTCTTCTATTTGTTCTTCAATTTATTCCTTTGCAACCACTTCTTGTTTTTCCTTGGATCCTTGCTGCTTAATTTGAGAAATATCTTGCAATGTTATCTTCTTTTTCTGTACCATAACTTCATAAACTTCTTTTTCACATTAATGTTAATAGTTTTCAAAGAATCTAACCAAGGATAACCAAAAACAATATTCTCATCATCCATCTCAATAGCATAGAAATCTGAATGTAAAACATATTTATCCATGGTCATCTTCAAATCTTCAAAAATCTGAACATTCTCACCCTCTAGTTGTATGTCCTTAATTTTTGTTGCTTGAACTTGCAACTTCTTAGCCAACGCAATATTAATAAAATTATATCTACCACTACGGTCAATGGAAATAATAACTTGTTCTTTTTGAATGCTTTCATGAACCTGCAAAATATAACTTTTAGTTGAATTTAAACCTTTTTATTATACTCTTGCTTTTGTAGATCTAAAGATGTGCCTTCTGGATTCCTCTCATTATCTTCCTTGATCTTTTCTTCTTTTTCATCCTTGAGTAATTTTATTTTATTTTCTTAGTCTTGATTATGTTTCTTGATAAATTCCTGCTCTCTTATAGTTTTTGTTTGTTTTTTTTTAAACATGTTTATTTTTTCTTCATATCCTTTGATGGTGACCTTCAAACTAGCTAGATTTTTATATGGGTCCTATCTACTCAATAATGCATGCTCTATTGTTTCCTAAGTTAGTTCATCTTTATGGGCGCAAAGAATTCTACAATACTAAAAAAGAGCTTTGCCTTGAAGAGAACAAGAAAGAATACATTTCCAAAGAGGATTATGATGAAACAAGGATTTAAAATTTTACCACCAATCCCTAACATCAATATCATCTTCTTTAGAAAAAAATTGGAGTGCCATCGTTCATGCCCTAATGCAACTAGGGTTTTGTTTTTGACAATATATATCATACCCTAATGCAACTAGGGTTTTATGGAAATAAACATCTTCCCACTGAGTTGAAGCTAAAATTCCATAGAGACAACTAGATTTGCATTTTTTCTTCCAAACAAAATAAATTGCAACTGTTTTGCATACCCAAACTAAACAAATTTCATCTTTCGAAAAAATTGTGAATTGAAAATTCGTCACTGCCCTTATTCCTGATGACTAATTTTAAAAGGTCGTACCTCCCTCAATATTGCTCATATTCCTTTATATGACCACTCATTTTAAAGCTCTCCAAATTCTGCACAAACTGATCCAAGAATCGTCTAAATCGAATAAACTTACGCAGAGATATGGCTCCTGAAAGATAAGATGTTTTTCCAATTTATTTTTGCAAAATTCATCACCATCCTTGTTCTAGATGATTGACTTCAAATGGTCATATCTCCCTCAATACTGCTCAGTTTACTTCATATGACCACTCATTTTAAAGCTCTTCAAGTTCTGCACAAACTGATCTAAATATTGCTTGAATCGAATAAAATTTCGCAAATATATGGCTCTTGAAAGATGAGACATTTTTTCTAGAAAAAAAAATTATCCTAATTCTACAATCCACCCACTTTGCCAAAATCGTTGCTCTGATACCACTTGTTACAAAACTTTATTCTTATTAATAGAAATCATTCACCAATATGCACAAATATCAAATCATTCATCCACAAATAATTATCCACAATAATAATCCGCAAATGAGAGAGAGATAGATAATACCCTTAAGGTAGGGAAACACCAATAATAATCTTTAAGGAATGAATAACTTGACAAGATCTTCCAAGATGTGAGAGCCACTTAAGGAGGGCAAAGTCCCGTAAGCCACTTCGTGGGCAAAGACGATTACATAAGATTGATCTCCATGATCATTACATTGATAAATATCTCTTATTTATATATCCATATTCTCATTCTACTTTGGGGAGCCTACTACTAATATAATATTATATTATAATACAATCAACCTTAGGTTATGTGTGGCCTATGTCAACCCTTATACAATATAATAATATATCCCTAAATAATCAACCTTGGGTTATGTGTGGCCTATGCCAACCCTTATACAATATAATAATATATCCCCAAATAATCAACCTCGGGTTATGTGTGGCATATGTCAACCCTTATACAATATAATGATATGTTCCCAAATATCTATTCCTAGGCACCCTAACAGGTTCAAACCACAGGGGTTGCTCTTAACAAGCCTATACCACCTTGTTGTTGATAACTTCGAGATCGTATCATCGTCGATTTGGTGTGCACTCAAAGGATTCAAATCAAACTACTACCTTTGTAACATACATACCCCAAGGTTTGAACCTAGGTCTCTTCTTGGTAAATGCTTGGCCAAACAGACAATTACCAATCCACTTAACTCTTGGGGCTTTAGAGATGAAAGTGTTATTAGGAGTGAAAAAGAGAGGAAAACCCAAGAAGCAAAAACAAAGAAAAATAAACTCAAAGGGATATTAATATGAGAAAATAAAAGCAAATGTCTCAAGTGTTAATAAGAAATGAAAATGTCTCCAAGGGCTAGGTGGATTGGTAAGACTTTGGGCACTTACCAAGAGGAGACCTAGGTTCAAACCTTAGGGGCATGCCCAATAAGGGCAAATGGAGTAGTCTGATTTGAGTCCGTTGAGTGCACGCTAGCTTGACGATGACGGTATCAACCCTGAGTCATCGAGGGTCTCCCTCACTTTGGGTCGCGTTTACCGAAGAGAGATAGCTTCAATGATTTGACCTATATTCAGAGGCAAAATTTTTGGGGAGAATGTCTAACCCTGTGTCCAGTTGTTAAAGATGAAAGGGTGTTATCGATTCCCCTGATATTAAAAAAAGAAACGAAAATAATATCTTGGAATATCAGGGGTATGAATAAGATCCCTAAACAAGAGGTATTAGGGAACTGTCAAGTCGTTAGAGTCAACATATTTATAGATATGAAAATCAAATAAAAAATATTTTAATCATTTATAGTGTTGATTTTCATTTTAATTTTTTTTGCACAAAATATTGTGGCGAATATAAAAGTTGGACAACCTGCTCAAATTCGTAGCGGCTACCGATGGACCATGTAAAGTAAAATAAAATAAAATTTTATGAAAACAATATAAGGAGTTAATTGTAAAAACATAATATTTGAGGAAGATATATCTTTAATATTAATTAAAAAAAATTAAATATAATTTAGTTCAATTAAAAAATATATATTTTATTATTAAATTTTAATAAAAATAATCCAATAAAAATGAGACATAACCTACTTAATAAATAACATCACACTTTTTATAACCTTTTCTATTTATTTATTTAAGTTAAAAAATATAATATTAAACCACAAAGTCTACATGATGAGTGACGGGTATCATATGAGAGTTGGAAGTCCTCTAAACACTTGACGGTACCGTTCTAATTCATGTGTATGTTTCTATTAATTAAAATAAATATTAAATTATTATTTAACAATAAATTACTTAAATAAATTTATTTTTAATTTTTAATTTTTATTGATAAATATAATTATATTTTTAATGAAGTTATGGTTAAAATAAGGATATCTACCTTGTAAGGATTTTTCAACGTAAATTAAAAATGAGGCTCGCCCTGACTTTAGAAGACGGAATAAAAAATAGTGCTCATATCTCTCCCTGACTTTGGAAGACGGGGTCGTTGGGTCGGGCATTCGGAGTAGCTGACCTCCGACCTTCCCTGTGCTATTTAATACCCTCTTCTCCCCACAATGTAAGCACCAAGAAACAGGCGTTCTACCCGATTACCATTTTTTCATACGAAGCCCCTAGCCTTATAGCTTGTTTTGAGGGTCTAGTTTGCGCCTCTGCATCTCTGTAATTTGGGGATCGATCGGTTTCGGCAAGTGAAGTCGATCGCGTTGCGCCCATTCAAAATTTGATTGGAATAAGTTTTCTGTCAGAATAACAATTTTGATTGAGGGTTTGTTAATTTATTCTAGTTTTTTGAGCTCTTTCTTTTGGTTTTTGTTGGTTTTGGATGGGTTCTGAGAATCGTAAGGATTGTTTCAGTTGTTTGGAGTGAATTTGGTCTTCACTCTGTTTAATTTTGAATGCATTTAGTGAATTTTTTGTTCTTTTTTGGATTAGATTCGTACTCCTGTGAGGCTTACGATCTTTTCCAGCCATGGGCTACGATGATGATCGGTAAGCTAAATCATTTTTTTTTTTTCAGTAATTATGATGTATGTTTCAATACAGAGTTTAGGTTAGGGTTTTTGTGTTGAGAATGGGGAATTGAAAGTGATTAACTTTTGGCTGGTTTCTTCCTTTTCTGTTGCTGTGTTAGTCTTGTTCTTCTACAATTTGCTTTGCACTCGATGGAGAGATTGATTGCAGATGAATCCCCGAATAAGCTATTTTATTTTTTCCGTTTATAGAATTGTAAAATGGCTTATTAACTGCGTCCCCTAATACAATTTTCTTAAGTTTCCGATATAGAAGGTAAAGTTAGGTTAAAGCCTAGCCAGTATACCTAAGTGGCATATGAAGTTCTTTTGGGTGTCAAAAGAAGTTTCTTTTTCCAGAAAAAAAATATTGTTCAAATTTTGTGACTTGTTCGAATTCAATCCTCTGACAAAATTTACAGTAATATTACTGTTACTCTCTCATACTCAAAAGGAAATTTGCTTCTTCATCTTAAAATATTTATTAGTATTTTTAAGCATCAAAGAATGGGTCCCTGTAGTTTGCTTTTATTTTGACGTGGAAATTATTTTGGCCTTTTTATATGTTTCCTTGCCATGCTTATTCACTAAGCTTTTAGATTTGCTACCATTAAATCTCTTGAGAGACGTAATCTTTTGGGTTCCTTTCATTCTAGATGGTGGTGGTCCATAATGTTTTAGTTGGGTGGTTCAACAATGGTCCCAAAACTGCTGCTTCATAGACGGTGGTGGTTTCTAGGCCATTTGTGGACAATTAAGGCTTGTGAGAAACGCTGAACAGCGCCTGAATGGTCAAAATGGCCCTTCTTGATGTTGTCATTTGAAGGTGTTAATGAGCCTTTAAACATCAAAGGAATTGATAATAAGAAAAAGACTTAAGTTTATTCGTAATTCTCAGTAGATGGAACCTTAAACAGACCATTCTCAAAATATTGTACTGTTCTTTGGCTTCATTTAGGCTCTTGTAAAATTAGTCACTAGTCTCCAGTGAAACACCTAAACTTGCATCAGAACTACTCTTCATGTCCAGAAGTGCTCATGTAATAAAATAACAGAGTATGGACAGTCCATAAAGACACTCAGGTCATGTTCATAAAGCACAAAATCTACCAAAGGACAAGTAATTTATTGCTGCACCAACTTACTGACCATTACTAGCTCAAACTAGCAAGTGACCAAGCATTGTATGTCACTAGCTCAAACCAGTAAGTGACCAAGCATTGTATGTCACTAGCTCAAACTAACAAGTGTCCAAGCATTGTCCGTCACTAGCTCAAACTAGCTAGTGTCCAAGCATTGAAAGCATATAAACTTGCTATACAGGAGGACAAATAATTTATAGCTCAAACTAGCTAGTGCCCAAACATTGAAAGCATATAAACTTGCTATACAGGAGGACAAATAATTTATTGCTGCACCGATTTAAACTAGCTAGTGTCCAAGCATTGAAAGCATATATACAGGAGGACAAATAATTTATTGCTGCACCGATTTACTGTCTACTACTAGCCCAAATCAGCTAGTTTCCAAGCATTGAAGGCATATAAACTTGCTAAAATATCATAGGAAGAAGATGATAAAAGTAAAACTATTTAAGTGCTTAGAAAGAAGACATGTATAACAACGACAAATACCACAGTGATTTAATCTGATAATTCTGTTACGAAGAAAACCCACAAATGAAGCATCTTATTTCATGCAAAATAAAGAGATTACAAGAGTTGTCACCATCAATTTGACTATCATTGAGATGTATAGCGACCATGTCCTTATTTGTAACTTAACCTAGTGTCTATCAGTTGTATCCTTACACTATTATTGCTTGAAATGCCATTGCCCCTATTGTTGGCTCTCCAGATCCTCCTCCTCCTCCTTGCTAGTCTTGGCCATAATAAACCTCATCTACCCTTCTCCTTCAAATTTGTGAGTGCAACTGCTGTTTCTTGACTTCTCGAGGTCCTTTAAAATGGAAAACATGCATGGAGATGATATGTCATGCTTTTCCCTGCAAATATTGCTCTTGACACTTGTACAAATTTGTTTTAGGCCATTTGCACATGCTAAATTAGCCCATCCCTTGCCAGCTTGTTGGCTGGACTGTTTTTTGGGCTTTTGAAGGTCCAAATGGATGAGTTTTGGGCTGAAAATTGGTAGGCATGTTTGCAATGATGTTAATAACTCAAAGTAAAATTTTTGTCTTCTTTGTATCTCTTAGTAAAGAGAAAATAAGACTACAACAGACTCATTTTTGTTATTTTGACTGCCCAAATAGATGTATTTTGACATAAAATTTACATCAGACAGGGCTCTCTGAGTCCTCTTTCACCTACAAAAAGAATGAATCAATTTGGACTTGATTTGGTTTACGTATGCCAAAAATACTACTCATTGCTCGTCACTGTTCTTTACTATTTCTTCAGGTTTAGATGATGTATTTTGACTTCAAATTAATTGGAGCATTTTTTTTTATCTTAGGATTAGGAACCTCCCTCTGAAGTTACATTGAAGTATGACTTCCTCTGAAGGAGTTATGGCCAAAATATGATTACCTTATTTTGGATGCTTGTATAATCCATGTCACCTGAATGTTATTCCTTGATGTCAAATTTTCATCATCTCAAATGGCCTGTTATAAATCCATGATGTTACTCTCCCAGCCTGTTTTCTGTTGTATTTCTAGCTTTCTTATGTTTTGAATCACTGGTTTCTGGCTACATAGCTGTGGGTATTTGGTTGCAATTTTCCAGAACAATGATGTGTGCATTTTTAAGATGATATTTTTTTTTGTTTTTTTGGTTTAATATTACATTGCTTATATGGGATTGAAATGGGCCCACCCATATAAAACATTGCAACTACATGGTAGTATTACAACAGCTTGGCAACTATGCATGTTATTGCTTGGCAAGTTTTGGACCTGGTCTCCTCCTTGAAAGTCCAGGTATTTAAATGGTTTAGCTCATGCCATTTGATTAAACGTTAAGGTTCACCCATGAGATTTGAACCTTGGTTGAGGGTGTGAAATTCTTTATTCCCTACCAATTGCTTTATACCTTATGGGCCTGGATGATCTATTTTTAAATTCTAGCATATATATATACATACGTATGTTTAGAAACATGGAATATTGTTTACCTTGGTTGAGCGAACTAATCTTTAAAGTGTCCGTTATTATGATTTTTAACAGATTCAGACTGAAACACAACCGTTTTAAATTGCAAATAATTTTAAGTTTATTTCCACTGAAATGTTTGCACATTAAATTACATGCATCCACACCAACTTTTTCTTGGGAATATCTGGCTTGATGTCTCCATTGACGTACAGTTATCGTGATGAAGAGGGAGAGCCAATTATGGATCCAGACATGCAGTCAGATAGAGAAGGCTCTCCAGAACAAGGAGATGAGGATGAGGATTGGGGGCAGGAGAGAGCCGCTTCTCCTGCATTTGATTCAGGAGAAGAAGATGCTCCCAAGGCTAAGCCTAGGAAAAGGCTCATTAAAAAAAGTGCACATGAAAGTTCTGATGAGGCAGAGCAGTCACACAAGAGGAAGAGTAAAGATGGAGGAAGTGGTGAGACTAGAAAGAAAAGGAAATCCAAGGATGATGGTGAAGGTAGAGAGAAGAAATCAAAATCCAAGTCTGGAATAGCAAATAAGCTTAAGAAAATATCTAGGTCTGGAGGAAAAGGTGAAAGTTCCAGGAGCAACAGGGGTGACACAGAAATGAAAGAAATGTGGGATACGATTGCTGGGGCTGACTCAGAAGTTAGTGTCTTTTGTTTTCATTCATTCTTGGTTGTTTCAAGATAAATTGGACTTTTGGTTTATCAGATTTTAGAAAGATCAGTTTTGAAAGTGTTTAATGGCAATGATTTTTGCATTTCAGGATGATCAAGAAGGTCAAAGGAACAAAGATGATGAAGCCTTTATTGATGATACTGGGGTAGATCCTCATGACCGTTTTGCTAGTGATGATGAAGCAGGTTCCATTGGTGACGCTCCTCAGGTATGATTCTGAATAACACAATTCAAAGTGGATTCTATTATCTTTTATGTCTTATGTTTTGTGCATTGTTAATAAAAAAGGTTGTTGTATATAATTTTTGGAATAGTTCTATGCCAGAATTTACATGTTTGACAGGCCAAATGGCTAGAATTTTCCAGCAACGTAATTTCAAATTACAAATTTTACTGCCCATGAGATTATTCAAATAAGCTTATTTCTACTATTATAAAGGCCTTTGTTCCCAGGTATAAGATTTACAGTATTAACAGAATGTTCAAAGTTTTAAAGTCCTAGGTCTTTGACTTCGAGTACGTTCATTCTATTTTTGGTGCTAGTTGTATTTAATTGAATGCCCTTTTTAGAAAGCATGGAGGAAAGCATAAATGTGTAGACCAGTGTACTCTTCAAAAGATTGGTGTCACAAGCCTGATGTCAAATCTTTATAACTCTTAGAATTCACATAGACTGTAATACATGCTGTGTGTGTGTGTGTGTGTGAGAGAGAGAGAGAGAGAGAGAGAGAGAGAGAGAGATGACCACAGTGTTGAGACCCTCTGTGAGTCTGCTAGTACTATGCTAGTCAGTGATCCTGATTGGGTCATTTTAACCTTTGACAAGTCTTGTTCTCTAAAATCTGTTAGTACTATCTTTTTTCTTGTTTGCTAGGTCATTGTCAAGTTTTTGCCCTGACGTTTCCTCTGAGCCAGAGCCCAGGTAAAAAAATGCAAGCTTGCTACTCTTAGTTTTGATATTAGGATTAACAATAGGCAGAAAAATCAACATACTAATTAAGGCTATTGGTTTTCAAAAATTGCTATTACAAAGTGTGCTCTCAATGAGATCATTCTAATGAGGCCTTCTATGATTATACAGCCTTTTCCAATGCAAAAGTACCCATATTTGAATATTTGCATCTATGATCATACAGGCTTTTCCAATGCAAAAGTACCAATATTTGCATCTATGATCATACAGCCTTTTCCAATTCAAAAGTACCCATATTTGCATCTACATGCTTTACATAGTCAACAAAATGGTTGAAATCCAATATTTTATGGTTATCCACTAAATTAGGCATATTCATTCTATTTTCATTACGAGTCTATCAATAAAAAATGCTATACCCCTATTGGGTTTGACAATAGGTATATGGATATAGATCATTCTCTTTCAATTCTTTTTGGAATGAGGTTGGTCGATAATTAAACATCAGCAAGATTTCTGCCCACACTGGCATCCAGATTCTGATTATTTTTATTAATATTCTAACTATCACATAATGCTTTGAAATTGAATGATCTTGGTAGGGAGGAGTTTCTGTGAATCCTGAGAGTTTGTAACAGACTACAGATTTGACAACCGCATTCATAAATCATATACTGCCTATGATATCAGTGTAATTACTAAGAACACTGCTTCAATTAAAAAATGCCTCTATTGCCGTCTACATTGTTTACACTTTAGACAATCAACAAATGCTCAAAATCTGAAAACATAGCTATTCATTGTGAAGCATGTCTTTCATTTCTCAATTAAATAACACAATTATCCCCATCTACATCATTTACACCTTTAATTTTTATATGCATGCCTTTCATTTCTTAATTAGGAAAAAAAACTCTATAATCTTAGTTATCTATTTGGAGCTGTGGATTCCAGCCCAGGTATTAGTATATATGTTCTTGTTGCATATATAGAATTGTATTTTATATGCTTACATGTGATTTGCAGGCAGAAGAAGGTGAGGAAGAAGATGACATTAATAAGCTTTTCAAATCTGGGAAGAAGAAAAAGAAGGGAGTTGACCGTACACCAGAGGAAACTGCAATGCTTGTCGAACAATTTATGGCTAAGCTTGAGGTTGCAGCTGAGGAAGATGCTGAATTGAATCGACAATCAAAACCTGCTATTAATAAGCTTAAAATGTTACCCGTGCTCACGGAGGTGCTTTCCAAGTAAGATGTTCTATGTTAGCAAAGATGCTATCAAAAGCAAATATGCTAAATATGCTGTGCATTTGGATTTAAGTCTTTTGGTTGTAAGGCAAACTATTATTTCATTTTTGAGATGTCTGTTGCAGGAGACAGTTGCAGCAAGAATTCTTGGACAGGGGGGTTCTTTCAGTTTTAAAGAATTGGCTTGAGCCTCTGCCTGATGGATGTTTGCCCAATATAAATGTCCGCACAGCACTATTGAAGATTTTAACAGACGTGAGAATCATGTCATTGATATTGGGCATGTTTTCTATTTTAGCTTGGTAGCAATTTTGGTTTTAGGTGTTGTTTGAGGACTGACCTGATATCTGCCCTTATTGTGTTGTTTTAGGACTGACCTGATATCTGTCACCCTTTCATTCATCTTGTCAATTGAAGTTCTAACATTTATGATGTTTTGACTTTCTTAAGAATCTTCTTTTCAATGCAGTTACCAATAGATGTTGAACAGTATGATAGGAAGGAACAGCTTAAGAAAAGTGGATTGGGAAAGGTAGTAACTTTCATCTGTTGTAAATTGCTTAGTGTGCTATTATGCTTTCAAAATTTTGTATAACTACTAACAATTTAGATCTTTTTTTTACAGGTTATAATGTTCTTGTCAAAGTCAGATGAGGAGATACAATCTAATAGGAGGCTTGCACGAGATCTTGTAGACAAATGGGTAATTGGAAAATTACGGAATTTTAAGAGTTTATCTTCTATTAGCTTTGAGGGGTCTTTGAAATTTGGTTATATTCTTCAGTTTACTTTCATAGTTTTTAATATTTATATTATAGAATGAGGGGTGTGTAGTAGTAGATTAACTTGCTCAATGTTTATGCTTCAGAGCCGGCCAATATTCCAAAAGAGTACTCGATATGAAGATATGAGAAATTTTGATGAAGAAAGAGTTCCTTATCGTAGACCACCGAAGAAGTACTGGATTGATAACCATGTTTTCTCTATTGTAGACATTTTGGACTAGTGTTTTCTCTCTTGTATTACGAATATGGATCACAGTATTAAATCCGACATTTTTGTCTTATATGTTGGAGCAGACCTGCTGCACAGGCTGTTGGCTTGGAGTCGAGAGATGATGACCTTGACTTAGAGCTTTCTCAGTAAGTCTTGCATGTTTACTTCTACTGTGAGTTGTTTTGATTCTATCGCTGAATCATGCATTGACCTCGCTCAAGAATTTTCCAGTATTTCCACTTCTTGTGTATTGAGTAATTTTCGAATCATCCACAGGGAATCAAAGTCTGGACAACCAGGTTATAGACAACTTACTACACGGCCTGAAGCAATAGCAATGGATTTTGTGGTGCGCCCGCAATCAAAGATTGATCCAGAAGAAATTAGAGCTCGCGCCAAACAATTGAAACAAGATGAGCGGCGAGCAAAGGTTATTTTTATTTGAAGTTTCGTATATTCATTTTTGTATATGATTTTTTTTCTACCATTGAAGATTTAAATTCATATTTTTGTTCTCTATATTCATCAATCTGTAGGTTTTCAATAAATAAAATTAAAATACCATTTCTTTTCATACAGAATTATATTCATTTTTTGTTCTCTATATTTATCAATTTGTAGGTTTTCAATAAATAAAATTAAAAAACCATTTCTTTTCATTTAGCTACCTTATTTTCTTCGAAGGTGTTCTAAGTGCAGCCCTTCTTTTTGATTTGGGGGAATGGGTTATCTGCTAAACTGTAGTGCTTTGGGAAAATCTGTTTTTGCAAATGCACATGCCAGAGTTTAATTTGTGTGCTAAATCTATGAATAAGTTTAAACTTCTCCTATTTTTTTTTAATTTATTATATTTACCTGAAGTGCAGAAGTATGTTTAAAAAAAAAATTGAAAGTATGGGAACTTGGTATTGGTAATTTGCTTTTGTTTTTTATGTCTGGATTTACTTTTGTAATGATGCTTATCCAAGACATCTTTAGTCTCAACATGATTTATAATGTGAATTCAACATGCATGTTGCTATTCTTAATCTTAAATATGTGAATGATCATGCTTTTTTTTTAATTTAATTTTTAATTTTTTATTTAATTTAATTGGCTATATGGGATTGAAATGGGCCTACCTGTATTACATCATAACCATATAGTGTTATTACAACTGCTTGGTAATTATGCATATATCATGGCCCTAGCTGTATTACATTGTGACACTTAGTGGTATTACAACAGCTTGACAATTATTCATATATCGCGTGGCAAGATTTGAACGTGGGTTTCCTATTGAAATTTGAGGAATTCAAACCAGTTGAGTTTGTGCCATTTGATTAAATATTAAGTTTCACCCATGGGATTAGGTGAAACTCTTCACTCCCAACCACTTGCGACAAACCCAATGGGCATGTGAATGATCATGTTATTGATTGATAATAAGTTAATAACCCTAAATCTAAAAATGTAGAACAGTCCAACCAAAAATAACAATAGGTTGAATCTGTTATTGCTGTCTTATCCCGTGATTGCATTCATACAATTCAGATTCCTGCATTGAAAGTGGTTACCAAGCTTTGAATCTGCTGCAGATAGCAATAACAATAAAATGCTATTTCTGCTTCAGTCATGTATCTGCTACAGAAATACTGCATTTGCTACAGAATCCTTCCAAAGTATAGAATTTCATCAGACAGCAGTTCAGATCCAATCAAAAAATTATAATCATAAATATATAAATATTATAATCATGGTTATTTACCAATATTCATGAATGAAAAGTCATAACAAATAAACCATTAGCATTCATGCATATATGAATCCAAAATAAGCACAAGGTAAGTATCCAAATCTACATAATTACCATTTTCTACTATAAACCTTACCAAAATATGAAACATAAGTCAAATCCTTAGTATTTAAAGGTTAGGCAACACTTTTTAGGAAGGAAAACAAGTTAAAGATGAACAAAAATGGGGATAAAAGGATACAATTCTTTGACTCATCAATCATCAAGAATTTGTTTACCATGAACAAAACCCAATAGAATGCCTTTCAACCTGTTTGACATAATTTTTGAAACGATCTTATAAATCATATTTCAAAGGTTTATTAGATGAAAATTATCAAAATATTTTCTTGCTTTTCTTGGTAACCGATGTAATAAAAGTGGGCATTGATCTCACTTATTATAGCCTTTATTTTCTGGGCCTCTTTAACCACAACTAACATATCACTCTTCAATAAATCCCAATTTTTTTGAAAGAAAATTGTAGGAAATCCATCGGGTCCAGGTGCCTTGTTAGGATGGAAAGAGAAAACTGCTTCATGTAGCTCCTCTATAGATATCTTCTTCATCAAGCTTTCATTTTGTTCCTATGTGATAATTGATGGAATATTTTGTAAAAGCTTAGCTTGTGCATCCTTATCTTGCACTCAAACAAAATATTTTTGAAATATTTAATTGCTACCTTGTATCTTTTTTTTTTTTTTTTTGAATAAATACTACTTATATTACTAAAAAGATTACAAAAACCAACAATCAGATTTGTCCTGAGCAGAACAATCCTTAATCAGCCTCTTATCAATAACAACCCTAGAAGCAATCCCTGAAGCACTGAGTGCTTCATCCTTGAAGACCAAACTGCATCTGGCCTCCATATAGTTTGGAAGAACCTCAAGTGGACATATTTCCCTTGTATCTTCTTATTCCTCAATATTTCTTCCATCAAGAGTTAAAATATTTTGGATGTGATGACCAGAAAAAATTGTTTTTGCCATAGCATGATTTTTTTTTTGAATTTCTATCTCCTTCCTTGAGCTATTTCTCCCTAGATTTTTGAAACTAACTTGACTCCTTTTTAAATGCATTATGATAATAGAAAGTGTTTTTCTTTCACATAAGAATCTTCATCCATTCCATTAGTTCCTACGATCTCTTGGAAATTTTTGAGCTTGGATTCATTTTCTTTCTTTGCTTTAAACATGTTACCAAAGGATTTGGCATTACAAATCTTCATTTGCTTCTTTTTCATCTTTTGAACAGACATGTACATATATGATCCTTCAAAATTTGCTTAATCCCACAATAGCATAACCATAAGGAAGAATTTGGGGTCTTGGAGCCACATAGACTAGAAGCGAAATGGCTTTAGATGACCATTAATGGGTAAATCACAAGTCAAAAAAATGGGTTTGTGATCCAATCCTTGCAATAAAGTATCTAAAGAGATTGTATACTCTATTTGCAACCATGTGTTGGATAACAAGAAATCTATCCAATCTTTCTGTTATATGAATTTGCTCATTGTGTCTATTATCCCATGTATATTGAAAACTTGAAGGTCAAACATTCCAAAGGCCATTTGAATTGACAAATGAAGCAAAATATTGCATTGATTTAGACCATCTTGAAGTTCACCCTTCTTTTCCAAAGGAGCTAGATTAGCGTTGAAATCACCCCCAAGAATTCATAGATCACAATTATGAATCATCATTGTGTTTGACAAAAATATGCTAAGGTTCTTCCAACATTTTTCACAAGGAGTAACTATAGTTGGAGCATATACATTTATAACCCCAACTTTGATGTTTTCTTCTTTCCTACAAAATAGTACAACAACTCAATTACTTTTTGCTTCTAACAGTTGCCCATCCCATTTGTCCCATATTGTTGCAATATTGCCTTCCTCTAGAAGAAAGTGCTAGACAAACACCCATCTTCAAAATCTTTATAAAAGCATCCTACTAGTTAATTTTGTTTCTTTTATTAAACTAAACTCAGGACTATAACAACGTATTAATTTCATAATAACTCTTTTTTTAGGGTTTTTATTCATACCCCTATTATTCCATGATATCTTTCATCATCACTTTTTATTTTTATTAGTGGGCTTAGCCTTGCTTCTTGTTAACACTTGTGATATTTTTATTTGGCTTTCCAAATTGATATCCTATTGAGTTCCTTTTTTTTCTTTGTTGATGGCCTTCAACTTATTTTTTATGTTGCCTTGGCCTTCAATTTCTTCTTTATGTTGCCTTGGCCTTCAATTTCTTCTTATGCTGCCATGGAAACCCTACATTTCCTTGGATATCCTCCATATAATTTTCTTTATTGTGCTGCTCTTGAAACCCTAAAGTGCAACAAAATACACTTCTACTTTCATTTTTATTGTAAGGAGAAGATTTTATGATACTTGAGGAAAATGAAGATAATTTTTTTAACCTTGACCTCCTTCATCTTATTTGCCCTATTTTTTGCATCCCTTCCTCAGCACCTTAACTCATGTATTTGAACTTGCGCATTGGTGTCATTTTTTTTTTCTAATGGTTGATTCAGTGAACTATAATGGCCTTGGCCATTTGATGACATAGAGGGGTTTTTCTTGCCACTTTCTTAGGAGTGGAAAATCCTTGATTTGACTGAACTTTTCCTTTGATATTATCTCCTTGTTTCATATTGAAGTTTAGCTCATGCCCAAACTTTTCCATCTCTTTCTCCATCTTTTTCACTTTGCAATCTCTTGCCATGTGTCCGGTTTCATGACATTTGCAAACATCACAATGTAATGTTTTCATAATCCACTTGTTGATACCATTCTCTTGATTCAGATTTAATCCTAATGGACTACCAGTAAAGGTTTTCAAATATCCATGGCAACACATGTTTGAGTATATACAGCATGCCTTTTCTCCTCAGTAAGTGGTCCCTCCTGGATGAACTCGCCCGGAGTATTGCAAATATTCTTCAAAATTTCTTTATTGATGTGTTGATAATTAAGTCCAAAAAGCCCAATCCACACTGGAAGCCTTTCAGTAAAAATTCTCACTCCATGGTCTTAAATATAATGCATCTTTACCCCTAAACCAAGGGCCTCTATCCATTATTTTATCCCTTATTTTTGAACTGGAAAAAATAAGGAGGAAAAATCCTTTTGGAAGAAAAGTCTTGGAGTAATTTGAATTCAGTCCCCACTTCCACTTGATCCAATTTGGAATCACAGAAAAACCTGGTCAGTATCCATGGAACTTACATATTAACCCTCTGGTTTTAAGAACCATTATATCATGCTTGATCATTTCATCTTTGATAATCACTTTTGGTGTAGTATTTGCTACCTAGATAGGATTTGCCATAGATTCACTCTTCCTTTTATCGCTAACTAGGGCATCCTTACTTCGAGTAAGGACTTTCAAAAATGATTTTCTTGCCATGTTACCTAGATTTTCTTCCAATAAATTTTTTACTTTTTGAGTTTCTTGTAAAATATGGAATAGGAAGAAGTGGCGCTCATTCTAATATATCATTTTTATAATCTCTTATATCTAATTTTTAATTTTAAAATACATTTAATTATTTTCTGCTGATAGGCAACTGCTGTGCATAGCTTCATTCACCAATATATATTTTTAATATTCCTGTCTTTAATAGACAAAAGAGCAAATTATTATATTTAATTAAATTTACATATAATTAATAATAGATTAAAACATTTACAAAGAAAAATCAATTAAATCAATTTACCCTCCCACTCATAGAGGCGAAATTGTCGATGAGGGTGGGCTAAGATGAGGGTGGGCTAAGGTCTTATGCTTTTCGTCACAAATTGTTTTCAACTTCAAAAAAATATATTATTATATTTTTGTAATTGTTTATAGAGGAATTAAATCAGTCTACCCTCCCACCACTCCTAGAGGCTAAATTGTGGATGAGGGTGGGCTAAGCTATTATGCTTTTAGTCACAAATTGTTTTTAACTTCAAAAAAGTATTTTATAAATTTTTTTAATTCTATATAGAGGAATAAAATCTATCTACCCTCCCACCACTCAGAGGCTAAATTGTGGATGAGGGTGGGCTAAGCTATTATGCTTCTCATCACAATTAATTTTCATCTTCGAAAAAGTATATTAAAGCATTTCTTAAATTGTTTATAGAGGATTGAAACCATCACAAATTATTTTCATCTTCGAAAAAGTATATTAAATAATTTTTTTAATTGTTTATAGAGGATTGAAACCATAATGCATCGCATCATGACCAGATTATTGTGGTACTTTAATAAACCACAATGGCTTCCACAAAAAAATAATGTTAGAATTATTTTTAAATACTAATAAAATACATGTTACTATTTTTATTTTAAAAACTATTGGTTTATTCTCTTTTGAAAATAAAATATAAAGTTGTGGTCAACCTTATTTAAAATTTAAGTTTAATTGTGTCTTTATATTAAGACCTATACATTTTAATTATATTTTAGACTTCCATCCTATTGGTGTTCCATGGGACATGTTGATATCATTGCTAATAATATATATTATTTTTTTTTGTTCCCCTATACCTTCTTTGAAGTACTTATGCAGGTTCAATGAGTAATTTTTTTTGTTCCCCTATACCTTTTTTGTGCCCTCTAATTCTGATAACTTATCCGACCAAAAACTTTGGAAAGACTCTATTACCTTCCAAAGAACAACCAATTGACAAGACCAAATATTACGAGGAGAGTCATCTTGAAAACCAAGATGTAGGAGACATGCAAAAACAAACTCCATGAAATAGATGTAAGAGATTAGTCTAAATTGTTTTGTTGGTTATATGGAATTGAAATGTGTCCCACCTGTATCACATCATGACAACATAGTGGTATTACAATAGCTTGGCAATTTTGTATATTTTGCTTGACAAGATTCAAACCTGGGTCTCCTTGAATTTGATGAGATCAATTTAAATTATTTATTTATTTTTTTATTTTTTATGTTTGTAAAAAATTATTGAATCAATAAAACCATACAAGAAACAAAGAATCCCAAAACAATAACCCTTAAAGAGACCCCCAAAACCACCGAGCACCCGACCAAAAGACACCCAACAAACAACAACCTCAACTAGACATATCCGCAACAAGCAAATTAACAAGATGACGAGAACAATCCAATGGGAGCTGATCCCATTCCCTAACATTCCAGTCTTCTTGAAACTCAGAAGCCCATTTTGCCAAGCATTCGGGAATATGAACAAAGGAAATAAACTCTAGATGCTGACAAATTTGAATGATCTGCCGAGCCACTAACGCCAGCTGCCAATGAACATTAGAAATATTATGAGTCTTCAACAAATTAATAATAATCTGAGAGTCCGACTCACAGAGCATAACCTTTTTCCAAAGCAAAACAAATAGCAAGGGCCTCCATATAATTATTAGTTTTCTTCCCCTTATAACAGGAGAAAATGAAAAGAGCTGCACCACTACTATCTCTCCCAACACCACCAATACCTGCATACCCAGGATTCCCTCTGGAAGAGCCATTAGTATTAATATTAAACACCCTTCGAGGCGGAGGATGCCATCTGCCAGGATTCCCTCTGGAAGAGCCATTAGTATTAATATTAAACACCCCTCGAGGCGGAGGATGCCATCTGCCATCTCTCTGCACTTTTTGATTGAGGCCTCTCCTCCCGACCGATAAAGAAGGACGAGGGCCATTCTCCACTAAACCCAGGTCCTGCATCATCAAAATCTCAGACTGCTCCAAAGGAAGACTGATCTGACATTTAGAAGAAACAGTTTCTTGGATCATACCAATAATCCTCTACCAAATCTGATAAACAGTTAACTTTCTACCTTGAAAAATTCTTCGATTTCTTTCAAGCCAAATCTGCCATATAATACATGAGGACCCAATACTCCATGCAACTTGAAGAAAAAAAGCCTTAGCAGGAGGTCTTCCTAAACTCCTCCAGAACTCAACAAGAGAAGAGGCATGATAACAAACACACCCTCCACCAAAGATGCCAAATTTCCCGCGCAAACGAACACTGTAAGAGCAAATGCCCTAAAGATTTGTCACTATACTCACAAAGGAAACATATTGAATTTCATATTTTTTAATCTACCATTTTGCTATACTGCATGAGCTAGGATCAACATAGGTGTTGGTCCATTAAATTAGTTAACATTATACATGAAATTAACGTACAATAAACACCATGAACTACCTTAGACACAGTGAAATGTGCTATATGAGTCAGCACAATGTTCAAATTTATTAGCATAGGCCATTTCCCTTTAATCTGAGGCAAAAAAAATGTTTTGTTGACCTTTATTTACACCTTGATTTGGATAGGTTTATTTCTGCACCTGAGGAACCTTAGAATTTGCAACTGAAAGCTCCAAAGTAAAAAGGTACTAAATTGCTAATCTTTTCCATGTGAAATTGCAGATGAATAAAAAGTTACAGCAGCTGAAAGCTCCTAAGAAAAAGAAGCTTCAAGCAACAAAAATAAGTGTTGAAGGGCGTGGTATGGTGAAATACTTTTAGGTCATGTAACTTTTGGTAATGTGGAAGACATTTATTTCTGGTGGGAACTTAATCAGGAACCTGATTGTTATATGACTTGATTATATTATTTACCATTTTCATAGCATGTATTTGATCCCAAATTTCCTTAGTCTATGACAAAATTTTCAACCAGTTGCCATAAGGTGGTGGCAAAAAGTTTTTGCATGATTTTAAGTTATTTATTTCTGTAATCTTTTCTGGCTGCAATGCCATTTTCCATCATATACACATCTATCCATATTGGTTATGTTATATTGATAAATCTTTTTCTACCTATGTTTGTGATGCTTACTGGCAACCTTTATTGTTGTTATGGTCCATCTCTTTCATTCTGAGGGCAGTCATTTCTACACATGACAGGCATTCAGACTCTGGGATTTCAATTTCATGGAATTGTATGCAACTTTTCTAAGATCTTAATGAAATATGAATCAAAGATGATTTGTCAAAATTTTTCTTGCAATTGCTTTTCAGCTGATATTCATTCTTACTCTTTAAGAGGGTATTATACATCAATTTTTTCTTTATTTAGGGTTATTGTATGGCTATTGCTTTGATGAATCCAATAAGGATGCTTGCAATGTATAGTTTGATGGTTAAATCAGGGGAAGATGTTAGCAACAACGAGTGCAGTCCAATTTGAGAATTAAAAAAAGAAAAGAACAGAAATTGAAGTAACCCTTGCTCACAAATGGAATTTATGAGCACGGGTTGACTTGGACTTTGTTCATCATCTGTTATTTCATTTTTAAGGAATTGTATATGTACATTTTTTTAATCTCTATGAAATAAGAATAATATACGGATTGTTGAAAGTTTTGGTTTTTTTTGGCTGATATCTATTACTATTTAAGTGAACATTTTACAATAAATTTGCTTTATGGATATTGTGTTAAAAATAAAAAAGAGAGATTAAAGTAACCCTTCTGCACAAATGGAATTTATGAGCTTGGTTTGACATGGACTTCATTCATCATCTGTGATTTCATTTTTAAGGAATTGTATATGTACATTTTTTTAAATCTCGAGGAAATTTGAATAATAGACGAATTGCTAAGTATTGTATATTTTTTGGCTGATATCTATTACTATTTAAGTGAACATTTTGTATTAATATTGTGTTGGCCTATTCAAGAAAGATGGTTGCAATATGTTGTTTGATGGTTAAGGGCTAAATGCAAGGCAGGATGTTAGCAATATCAAGTTTGAATTGATTATTTTATTTTGAAAAGAATCAAGTCTGCAATTATATAAAACTGGCCTGATACAAAATATATTGAAAACCAGTCTTTCTACACAAATTAATTTACAAGGTTGAATTAGGAGACGTTAAACATGCTTATTTTATATGAATATGTTTTACATTTCTGGAGCAAATTTGTTGTTTGCTATATTTTATTTTTGAATTTTGCTTTCCTTTGATAGATCAATTTATTGCTTCAGATATTGAAGACTCTTCTCCACATGGGTAGGAATTTTAGTTCTGTGATTTTTTTTAAAAAAATAATCAGGTACTTGCTCTGGCTATAGGCTTCAGCATTTATATAATTTGATGAAAAAGTAATTAACCAAATTTGCCTGATGTAGAGGCGATTAAAAAAGCTGCATAGGTAATGGAAAGAGCTAATCCAACTCAAGCTGCATAGGTAATTGAAAGAGCTAATCCAACTCATCGTGCTTGGACAATGGAAAGAGCTACTGGCTTGTCCCTCTATTGAACTAAATTAGCCAAAGGTGTGCGCTCGTGGGCCCATGCGTGAGTTTCAATCAGTTCCTGCCAATATCCACACCAGCAAATTTTAATATATAGTAGTTCCCCTGCCCTTCCCAAAAGTATTTTATAAATGAACTCTCCATTATAACGGGTTCCCAAAGAGCCTATGGGTTTATTCCTAAACGTATCATGTAATAAGTGACATGATCCATGTAAGGTTTTTCCTCTCTATCTAAACCTGTGTCTATTTGATGGGAAGTGGCCATGATCCATGTCAGGTTTTTCCACTCTATCTAAACCTGTGTCTATTTGAGAGAATATCAAGTTTTTCCTCTCTATCTAAACCTGTGTCTATTTGAGAGAATATCAAGTTTTTCCTCTCTATCTAAACCTGTGTCTATTTGATGGGAAGTGCCATGATCCATATCAGGTAGCACTGATGTCTTTGGCTCTGACCCATGAGGCACAAGGGGTGGCTCTAGCAAACTGGCTTAAGTTTGGACAAGTTCTTACTTTATGCTCTTCCACCTATGGCTCTTGTCCCTCTTTTAGATACCACTGCAGAATTGGAAGAACCACCACAGTGATTGTTCTTCTATCTTAATAAATCGAAACAATCTATTTTAGTCCTTTTTGTTATTTGTCATTTACAGTGGCACAAGTCCAAACCTCTGTTTTTGGAGCTTATGGTTTTCACAATTTTTTTTTCTTCTTCCTTTGAATATTTTAGGGACGGTAAATGCTAATTACACCTACTGCATCGCATTCAACCATAAGGTCATATGCTTTTATCAATCCACAGGCTTCTTTTGGAAGCATGAATATTATTGACATTCACATATGCCTGGGTACAAGTGCGAGATCACCCACAGTGAAGAGAGTAGCTTTCTAAAACTGGTACCCATCAACAACCATCTCTAATAATTTTAATGCAAGAATGAGATTCTAACACAAGAAGTTCTACCAGTGCAACTACAACATTTACAAAGAGCATTTCTTATGCCCATGAAGTAGGTCACCTTTATTATCCTCTGTGCAAATCAGCAATTCTTAATTATTTCCATCTCAACTATTTCATTGGTGAAAATTGAGGATTTTAAAATTTGCGATGTCAATGCCACGGCTCCAAAGGTGGTCACAGAAACATTAATCACTAAATAGATTACTAACAGGTCACAAACAGGATGATTGTGGATTCTGCCACCATATTCGCATTCTTCAATGTGCCCTTGGCTGATCTTAAAGTGTTCCTTAATTTTATATCTGCTGTTGCAACAGATAAGTTTTTGGAAAGACCATCAAATTCAGATGTTTAATTTCATCTTTATGTTAGTCCTCCAATTGGTCAAATCCAGAAGCTTCAGACAACTACTAAGATCAGCTTCTTTGCTTTAAGAGACACCTTTTCAATTGCATTCACAATGCGATGGCACATTCCTTAGCGACAATAATGATAATGAGTTCCAATAAGAGGTATCTCCTCTAGGCATGTTGCATGTATCCGAATTGATGCAGCAAAAATTAATTCCTCATCCTTCTCTAGCACAAATGAATCTTTTATGCCCATTATAGACAACTGAATGAACATAGACAAGGTTTCTTGTGTTGTTTTTAGCTGTTGGTCAAACTCCAATTGCTTGAATTATAGAATAGTTATTTTTGCTGTTAAAAGATGATGAATCGATTTCGTTGCATCAATTAGGGTTCATGGAGTGCTTAATGTCCGTGTGACTAGCTTTGGATCACTGACATTGACATTTGCAATTTTTAGCACTTTCTGTTCTCATTGATGAAATACTTGGTATTGAAGTAACTGAGAATTGAAGGTCTGCAGACATGATAATAAAGATAACCTGTTTGTGTGACAAATTTCACAAGCACAAGGAATTTTCTTTGGTAGTGTTGTACTCACACATGCAATTTTAATTGCATGACATTTGCAATTTTTAGCACTTTCTGTTCTCATTGATGAAATACTTGGTATTGAAGTAACTGAGAATTGAAGGTCTGCAGACATGATAATAAAGATAACCTGTTTGTGTGACAAATTTCACAAGCACAAGGAATTTTCTTTGGTAGTGTTGTACTCACACATGCAATTTTAATTGCATGTGTGAGAATCTCATTCTTGCATTAGTGAAGAGATCAATTGTTGTGAAATTACTAGAGATTGTTGTGATTGGGTACTAGTTTGGAAAGTTAAATCTTTACACATGGTCAATTTTGCTACTTTGTCTCCTATATATGCAAATGTCAACAAAAGCCATGCTTCCAAAAGAAGCCTTTGGCGTCATGGAAGTATATGACCTTAGATTGAATGTATTGCAGTTGACATTTTGTAGCGATGTTGACATTGTTTATAGACCATATGGGGGACTCCAGAGGAAAGATCCTCCATAGTCAACAATGTAAGAAGAATGTTATTCAAAGGTATGCTAGTTTGCTAGATTCACTGGTTGTCGGAGCCTGAGAAAGAGCTAGATCCTAGAGCCAAGGTTTGGAGAGCTAAAGCCTGGAGTAGGAGATTGAAGAGCCATAGTTTGGAGCAGGTGGTAAGCAAATTGGAATTCAAGCATTAGAGCAAAAGGAGTTAAAAATACAGTCCTTGTTGGGACATCACAATGTAAAGGCATTGGGCTCTCCTAGTGCAGACCCAAGTTTGATTCATGGGGAGGGTGGTCCTCCGATATACCTGCAGCTGTATGCGTTTCGGCTGTTACTGGATATTCTAAAAAAAATATAAACAAGCTCAAGCCAAAGAAACATCTCTTAGATGTAAAGTAAACACACTGTATATTTTAAGGAATTTACAACCAAATTTTGAATAAAAAATTAGTCTTTCGTTTTGGCATATGTTTCTTCTTGCAACTATTATTTAGAGAAATTATAGATCACTCTATTTAAAATTTTGCCTAAGAGTATCGTAAATTACAAGTTTTCTCATCCAAACTTGATGGGGATTATGCTAGTTGGGTGTCATAGAAGCTAAGCAAATTGGACCCAAACATAAGAGCAAAAGGAACCAAATCTACAATTTAAAAAGACACAGAAAAATCTTCTAGAGTTTAAGGAAATATTTGTTTTTTTTAGGAATGTACAATTTAATTTTGAATAATATACCTTGTTTTTTCTTGCAAGTTCTTGGTTATTTTAATAAATTAAAATCATTTTATGTAGAAGGTTGCTTGATATTTGTCCTTAAATTCTTCAATTGCTGGTTTATTTATATCAGTCTAATGGAAATTATACAAGTTCGGTGCAACATGATTCATATTGATGTAGGCAAGGTATAAGCATATATTTTTTTGGTGATTTCATAGAACTTGTCTGATTTGTGGGTTTAAAACCTTCTTAATTATTAGAATCTATGTAGATGATATTACGTAATGTTCATGTTTGCTCACTTACTAGTTGGTAAATGGCATCAATAGACGAGTTTTTCACAATTACTTTATGATGTGGTCCAAGACAATTAAGCCTACGTAGTAATGTAGGTAATATATACTTCAATAAATATTTGATCTTAGTACACACATGCCATTTTTAAGTGTAACATAAAGAATTACATCTACATAATGACTGATGCAACCTTTTATAAATGTTGGGCAAAAAGTTAGTAGATTTATTTTGAAAGTGTTGGGCAAATTAATGTAGAGGACCCGTTGGGATAGTACTGTATCACCAACTTGTATGTTAATAGTCTCCTTGAGATCTTGAGAAATATCAATCTCAATGCAAACAAGTTTTTGAGGGCATGCATGGAAAAATTTGTCCGCCTCCACCAAAATGACATGCCCTAGAGGGACTGCTATGCGATTGAGAAAGAGCCACAGAGGTAGAGGGAGTCTTGGGAATTCCACCCACATAGGGACTTTAGTAGATCTTTCCTTAGAAACATAAAAGTCACGGGTCCAAGGAGAAAAAACAAGTAGAGAGCAATAAGTCTACTTGGTGCCTAGAGTTACAGTTCCAACAGTTTTACGATGTTGGCTTTGAACAGACAAACAAACACAGGATGACAGAGCAATAAGTCTACTTAATTCTTAGAGTTACAGTTCTATAGTTTAAGTTTTTTATTATTATAGTTTACAGGATTAAAAAAATCAAGTAGAGAGCAATAAGTCTACTTGGTGTCTAGAGTTACAGTTCCAACAGTTTTGCGACGTTGGCTTTGAATAGGCGCAGGATGACAGAGCAATAAGTCTACTTGGAGTTACAGTTCTACAGTTTAGGTTTTTTTCTAATAGTTTATTTTTTTATGCTTAGTTATTTGTTTATTCGCCCTTTCAGAGTTTGATTTCGGTTTTAATCGTATAAATGATTTTACGCCCTGAACTGTAATCTTTCTAGCTTCTTTTTATTATAACCTTTATTAATTTTATGAATATAATTATTGGTTCCAATAAAAAATACATTTCCAAGAAAATTCGTAATATGGAATGTGGAAATAGGACCTTGAACCTAAGTGAAGGGAATAAATGACACTTTTGGAGTATAACTATCAGACTCATTTGAGGGTTGTTTCATATAAATGTATTCTTAAAGTATCTAATTGTAGGGAATAAATGACACTTTTGGAGTATGACTACGAGACTCACTTGAGGGCTATCTCGTATAAATGTATTCTTAAAGTACCAAATTGTAAAAATCTTGAGCTATTTACATCATAATATTACCTCGTAGAAATTTTAAATACCTTCCTAAAATTTCTAACTTTGGAGCTATAAATGACACTTTTGGAGTAGAACTACCTGATCCGCTTGAGGGTTGTTTCACATAAATGTATTCTTAAAGTACCTATTGTAAAACCTTGAGCTATTGAGATAAGGTGATAGATTGCTTATGTCATGATCTTACCTCCTAGAAAATTTAAATGCCTTACTAAAATCTCTAACTTTGGAGCTATTTATTTTAACATTTTCAATATGAAAATATTAAATTTTTTGAACTAAAATACTTATTTTTAAGTGAACAAGATAAAAAAAATATGAGAAGTTAAATTTGTAAAACTTGTAGCAACCCTTTATAGTATAATTATGGTTTATTGATTTTAATAAGAGAAAATCATTATTAATATAGTTTTCAATATTGTAATATGGTGAAATATAAAAATATCAATAGTGTTTTGATTTTAGTGAGCTAAAAGTCTTTACAAGGGATGTTATGAAATTGGATTACCCATATTTGGTATTTTTCTTAAATGCATTACCTCTAGGGGCTGTTTTGGTCCTCATTATGGATGGTAATGCGAAAGTTATTTCTCTTCTTTGGTCAGTTGGTATCTTTATAGATAAATTACCTCCTTCCAAATAATCTTTAAATGTTCCTCTCAACCTTCTTCTTAATAAGAGGATAATTACTCAAGCAATTAAAGATGATGATTATTGATAATATATGTAGATCACTTTGGTCGTTCCATCTCAATCTCTTAGTCCTAAGTTGGCATCTTACACCAAACAATTCACGAAGATTGAGATTGGATACATTGCCTTAGAATTCCTCTTGGTTAGTTAAGAGTATGCTCACATCAATTGCAGGTGAAGACGAACAACCATATTTCTCGAGAGGATAGGGTATATCATCTTTGTTCTATTCAGGTGTCCTGTTTATTATGAGATTTGAGGGAGGCACTATTGCTTGAAGCGACTTAGGTGGATTGCTACCTTTTTTTTTTAGCTATGCTGACCAAAGCCTCTTTACCTAAGTGAAGCTATGACTCTTTGACATCGGTTATTACAGAGGAAACAAACCACTACTCAACTAATCACCTCATTCCTTCATCATATCTTTGTAGTTGAGAGTAATAAGTGCTCATTGGAAACTATAATTGTCCATAATATTAATGACAGATCTGTACTCCCTTGTCTACATGCCAGAGTGGCTACTAGGGCTTTAGTTCTTTCTTCTTGCTTGCGACAGAAGATTGTAGTTCTTTGATGTAAGGTTTTTGCCACACCTCACATATCGAGGAGTTGTTGAGAGGTGCAACTTACTAGTTTCTTGTCCTCTTCTTGTTGGAGTATATTACATTTTTTGGTACATGCTAATGTATCCCATAGTACCTTCATGGTACATTTGTAAATAATAGATTATGGTTGAGTCATAGTTTAGAGTGTGAGTTATATTTCTCTCTTTATGTAAGTGTGAATGTGTAGGAAATGCACAAGTGTCATGTAAGTTAGAGTGCAAGTGTAGGTTGAGTAAATATGCACAAGTGTCTTGTATGTAAGAGTGCAAATATGTAATGTAAATATGTGCACAAGTATCCTAGATTAGAGAGTGCAAGTAGAAGTGTAAGAGTCATGTAAAGGTGTGCAAATGTTATAGAGTCAAGTGTTCATCAAGTATGCAAGTGGCAAGTAGATAAGCCAAGAGTCATGAGACTTGGCATATGGAGAGCAATAGTCAAGTATCTAAAGAGTCACATTACTATGGCTATATTATGAAGATAATGCTCCATAAGAAGAGATGTCAAATACAATTCATATATATCATTATCTACATTTTGAGCAATTAATATTGTAAGTTGTTCTTCATGCATAGTACATGAATGATTAAGGCTATTTATATTCATATTTCAACATATTAATGAATGTTATTTGATTTATTATAAGCCTTGATATACATATTATTTTGCTCATATTATTCTACTTATATATATATATATATATATATATATATATATATATATATATATATATATATATATATATATATATATATAAGCTATGTGTGGCTTCTATTGGAGGCCACTCCTATTATGAAAACAAAACATTACATTGCTCTCATTACATTTCTAACAAGTTAATTAAAGCATATCCAACTTTGTTTTTTTATCAAAGATATTCTTCATCTGCCCTTCTATCAAATATATTCTTCATCTTCCTCAAATTGCTAAGTTTTCACAATCAACTCCTTTTATATCAAATGCCTTCAAAAATTTAAATTCTATCAAGATGAAATTCAATACCGTGAATTGCTAAAATATTTGTTGCCCAAATTCTATATCTAAAAATATCTTGTCTATAACAACCTCACAATTTCTTAATACTTTTTTTTAGGGTTCTTATCCATTCCCCTAATATTCCAAGATATTATTTTCAATGTTATTTTTTGATTTTATTTGTGGGTTTAGCCCCACTTCTTGTTAGCACTTGTGATATTTGCTTTTGTTTTTCATATCAATATCCCTATGGATTTCTTTTTCTCTTTGTTTTTGCTTCTTAGACCTTCCTTTTTTTTTTTTTTCATTCCCAACAATACTTTCATCTTCAATCTCTTCAATATTCTCACACTGCTCATAGTAAGACTTATCATCTTTAGATTTGCCTTATTTTGAAGTGCAAGGAATAACCTCAAAAACATTATAATCTTTATATTGCCCTAGAAACCCTAAAATGCAAGGACGCTCTTTTGTAGCAATTACCTTCTTATTTTGCTCTAAAAAACCTAAATTATTATGGGTTTCCTCCATATTTCTTTATTATGCTGCTCTTAAAACCTTGAAGTGCAAGCAAATGACATCTTCACCCCTTTCGCTCTTATAACTTGGAGAGGATTCTATACTACTTGAGAAAAATGAAGATGATTTACTTGGAATAAACTTGATCTCTTTTGTTGGCTTTATTTTAGGATTGCTTTCCACATCTTCTTTTACACCTTTCGTCCCTTTTGAACTTACCAAATGATAGTGTAGATAAGTTTTCTTTACCTCTTCTTTCGGAGTGGAATATCCTTGATTTGATTTAGCTTCTATTATTGTATGATTTCCTTGCTTTGTCTTGAAGTTTATCTTATGGCTAGAATTTTTTATCTCTTTCTTCATAGTTTTCACTTTGCAAACTCTTGCCATGTGTCCAATCTCATAACAATTCTAGCAACGAAATGTGATATTTTTATAATCTACTTGAACTCCTTCTCTTGATTCAATTTTATCTTAATGGATTGTGGCAAAGGTTTTGAAATATCCATGGGAACACATTCGAGTATATATAACATGCTTTCACTCCTTAGTAGTTAGTCCTTCCTTGATGAATTTCCCTAAGGTATTTCTAATATTCTTCAAAACATCCTTATTTATAAGTTGATATGGAAGTCCAAAAAGCCTAACCCATATTGGAAGCTTCTTAATAGTTTCTGTCTCAACATAAATTTTTTCATTCCATGGTCTCAAATAAAGTGCATCTCTTTCCCTAAACCATGGACCACCAACCATTATTTTATCCCTAATTTTTAAACTGGAAAAAATAATGAGAAAAAAACCTTGAGGAAGAAAAGTCACAAAGTAATTTGAATTTAATCCTCATTTCCACTTGATCCAATTTATAATCTCCAAAACCCTGACCATGATCTATGGAACTTACATATTAATCCTCTAATTTTAACAACCATTATATCATGCTCAATCATCTCATCCTTGATATTCACTTCTAGTGTAACATCTGCTACTTGGATCAAACTTGCCATGTATTCATTCTTCCGCTTATCTCCAACTTGGGCCTCCATACTTTCAACTAGGGCATCTTGACTTCCCATTAGGGCTTTCAAATATGACTTTCCTTCCATACTAGTTAATGGGGCTTGCTCTTGGTTTGCACTCCCTCTTGGCTCACCTTTCCTTTTGGTTTACACTCGCTCCCAGCTTGCACTCTTTCTTGCCTCACACTTGCTCCCAACTTGCACTCCTTTTTGGCTTGCAATAGCCCTTGTCTCTTCTTTTTCCCGATGTTTTTTTGCTTCAATATTTTTTTGGAAACAATGCTTCACACATTCGTGGTAAGAGTTTAAAACATTGATGCACTCCAGATGAAATCATTGCTCTTTTGCCATGACTAAATCTTGGCTTGCAATCCCTCTTAGATGGCACTTCCTCCTAGATCCAACTAGATTTTATTCAACTAGATCATACTTTGCTTTCTACTTCCTGCTCATACTTTCAACTGCATTCACTCTTGGCTTGCACTTGCGCTCGCAGTTGCTTTCGACTGCACTCACTCTCAGCTCACATTTGCACTCACTTCTGACTACACTCACTCCCAACACGGGCTGCACTCCCTCTCAGATCGTACTCACACTCATTCTCGATGCTACACTCCTAGCTTGCGCTCTATGCTGCACTCCCTCTGCTCACTATTGTTTCTTACCAACAAAGTAAGGTAAATAAAAGGTAAACTTTAATATTCTTAAGGTGGGATAAAGTTGGATTTTTTGGATATTAGTCATGAAAATGGATACAAATTATTATTATTCATAAGATAGGTTAAAGGGGGATAAATTTAAAAGTAATGTATTTTAATTTATTTTGAATTTTTACAAAAATAGGCTGTCTTTAATAATGTGAACCATTTATGACTATTAGAAGTTTTTAACATTTGAAAATAAAAATCGATATTATTTTTTAAGGTGAAAGAATTGGATTATGTGAATAATTTGTAATTCTTGAAAGTATGTGAGATTTAAAAATAAAAAAATATTTATTTTTATGTTTAATATAATGAATGACATAATATAGAAAGACATCATTAGGATATATGGTGTCATAAATTGGAGCTCAGAATGTACAATGAAAAAATGCGCGAAGGATTAGGGTTTTTTTTTCTTCTAAAAAAATGTCTCATCTTTTAGGAGCCATATCTTCACAAAGAATTATCCAATTCAACTGATTCTTGGACCAACTTGTGTGGAATTTGAATAGATTTAAAATGAGTGGTCATATCCAATAATCTAAGCAATATTGAGGGAGATACAACCCTATAAAGTCAACCATTTGGAACAAGGATAGATTTAAAATGAGCGGTCATATGCAATAATCTAAGCAATATTGAGGGAGATACAACCCTATGAAGGCAACCATTTGGAACAAGGACAGTGATGATTTTTCAATCCACGAAAAACAAATTTGCAAATATTTGTTAGCTAGGGTTCAAATGATGGGAAGAGCAATGAAGGGCTAGGACTTCAGTGAGGCAAAAAATTCTATCTAGACAAAGAATTTTTTAGCTAAGTTTTTTCACTTTCTTTATCTTAGAAAATTGTGCATAAAATTTTATAAAGTTTTTATCAAATATTATATTTACTATAGGACATTCATATAAATTCCAATGGATTTTGAGTATTAGTTTCATTTTCATGGATTGATTTATAGTTAAATCCTTAGAATCATCTCTATTGGTAGAGGTTAGTGAGCACACCTTAGAAATATCCTCGTTGCTTGAATATTGGTCATGATTGATATAAGTAAAGCTTTACTAGAATCAATCATTCTTAAGTATGGGGATAATATGTGGAATCAAACTATAAATTATGAAAACATATCTTTTAGATGTAGAAGATGTCATGATGTGGGGTATATTGAGAGATCATGCCCTAATAAGAGCCCAAAAAAATCATATGTAGAAAAATGCAAGAGAAACTCACAAATGGTTATGGATGAAGATGGTTTTCAACTTCCAAAAAATATATGTAGAAAAAAAGAAGAAGATAAACAATGAAGACCAATAAGGAAGGATATTGGAAGAAATACCGACTCTTTTGAGGCTTTAGCCTATGAAGAAAAAGTAGATCAAAACTTATAGGACACAGTACAATAATCTCAACATATTAATAAGGAACCGTCTATTCAGTATGATCCTTGAAGACTCTCTTGAAGAACCATGCACCATTTAGGAGAAAAAATTGGTAAAGAAAATGCAGTTTTAGAAGTTAATACCTCTACCATTAATAAGGAAAAATAAAAAATGAGCAGAATAGGTCAAAAGCTTCTGCAATAAAAAAAGTTGTGAATATTGAGGAATATAATAATAAGACCTACTCATGATATAGGCAAGACAAAAAGAGAAAACCTTTAAATTATCAAGCAAGATCTAGGGAAGCAAGATCAAACATAGAGAAAGGAACACAAACTAAGTTGGTTGAACTTCTATTTACCAAACAACAAAATGATATTGGTAATACGCAGGTGGGGCCAAAATCCCCTAATGAGACATGATTATCATCTCATGGAATATAAGGAGTGCTAATGCCCCCTCAAAGCAGAGGTGTATTAGGGACCTTTTTTTAAGTAATAAGCCTGATATTCTTTGTATCCATAAAACTAAAATGACAAAAGAAGTTCTAAAAATTATGATAGTATGGGTAAGATGTGAATAAGATGCTATGGATTCTGAAGGAGCGGCAGGGAGAATTCTAACTTGTTTGAATTCTTCTAGAACATCTTGTGTTACCATTCATAAAACTAGGCATTGGATAACCTCTTTAGTCACTTTATACTTAGCAAATATTTGTTTTATCCTTATTAATGTTTATGGACCTACAACTTAGTCAGGTAGATTAGAAGTTTGGAGTGGAATTGAAACATTTATGAGAAGTAAAGACCAAGAAAACCGACTCATGATCATTGGAGATATTAATTCCATAACCAAGTTAGATGAAAAATTTGGGGAAATTAGGAAATTGGCCCAAAGTATGAAATAATTTTCAGCTTTTATTCAAAAATAATAATCTATGGGAGGTTGAGTTTGAATAAGACAACTATACTTGGACCAAGAGAGGCTAGAATATTATAGCAGAAAAATTAGATAGATGTATTCTCTCAGATCATTGGCTAGATGAAGGAACTTGTGCTAAAATTAATACCTTAACAAGGATTGGTTCAAATCACTAGCCAATAAGAGTTAAAATGATGGTAAGTGAATTTAGAAAAAGATCATATTTTAAATATGAGCAGATGTGGAAATACCATCCTCAATTTATTGATATGATAGCTCATACACATAATTATTTAGGTAATGGTGGTTGTATGCTTTTCCAAATAAAATTAAATCAGCAACTTCTAGATTAAAATAATGGAACAAGAACACTTTTGGAAATATTTTTGAGAAGAAAGAACTAAAAGATAAACTTTCAAAATTCTAAAAAGGTGATCTTAATAATCCAAGCTCGGAGGAAAGGGAGTTGCTTGGTGAATATCATAATATTTTGAGTAAGAAAGAGAAATTTTGGAGATTAAAATCAAGATAGACCTGGTTAAAAGGAGATAAAAATACAAAGTTTTTTCATAGGATGACTATAGTACAGAGATCAACTTCCAGAATTAGTAGAACTAAATCTATAGAAGGGTTTTGGATTGAAGATCAAAGTGAAATTAGAAAAGAGATAGTCTTTAGTCATAATATTCTAAGTTCAAAGGAGACCAAAGTTCTTAATGATAAACTTCTTCAAGATGTTCCTTTAGTTATAATGAATGAAGACAATAGAAAATTGATGGAGCCTATTACTCTAGAAGTTCATTTAGCTCTTTTCTCTTTTAATAAGGATAAATCCCTAGGTCCAAATGGGCTCTCTACAACTTTTTACCAACATAATTGGGATATAGTGAAGGATTCTTTATTGATGGTAGTGGAATAGTCTAGGATAAAATAATACATATCTTATAAAATAAATGCAACATATCTTACCCTAATTCCAAAAAATAAGGATGCTGAATTGTTTGATTATGTTAGACCCATCAACCTATGTAATATGGCATATAATATTATCTCCAAAGTGATGGCGAGTAGATTAAGGCCATTGTTAGACAAAATTATTTTAGAAGAGCAAGGAGGATTTGTGAAAGGGAGACACATTATGGATGGGATCATAGTAGCTCATGAAGTTATACATTCAACAACTTCAAGAAAAGAGAAAGAAATGATCTTAAAATTTGATAAGAGTAAAGCCTATGATAGGGTTAAATGGGATTTTCTTTTTGAAATTTTAGAAAAGTTTAGTTTTGACAAGAAATGGGTTAGATGGATTAAAGCTTGTGTCTCTACAATTTCTTATTCAGTATTGGTCAATGGGTTAGTAACAAAATATTTTAAAGCCAAGAGAGGCCTTAGACAAGGAGATTCTATATCTCCTTATTTATTCATTATTATGGCAGAGGTTTTGAGTAGGAACTTAAATAAGGCTTACAAATATGGGCTTATAAGTGGACTTAAGGTTAGTAATAACATTGATAACATCACCCATCAACAATTTATAGATGATACAACCCTTTTCGAAAGGGCAAGGATAAATGAGGCCAAAGCTTTGAATAACTTTTTAAAAGAGTATGAAAGAGCTTTAGGGCAAAAAATTAATAGGACTAAATCCAAAATTTATTTTCTTAACACTCCTGCTAATATCAAAGCAAGAATTTACAGGTTGCTTCAAATGGAGGAGGCAAATTTACCAACAACTTATCTAGGGATGCCTTTATTTGAGGGGATAATGAGGATAGATTTATGAAATCCAATTATTAGTAAAGTTCAGAATAAACTTCCAACTTGAAAAGGTAGATGGTTATCGTTAGTAGGAAGAGTGCAATTAATTAAGTCAATCTTACAAGCCATTCTAACATAATTGTATTCTATGCTAAAATCAGTTGAAAAAAGTTTAATCTATATTATGCGATCCTTTTTATGGTCAAGTGTACACGATAAAAAGAAAATTTCTTTGGTGAAATGGAGCAATTTGTGTGATGATAAAACTAGGGGAGGTCTTGGTTTAAGAGTTCTTACAGATGTAAACTTAGCTCTTTGGGAAAAAGTAATCTAGAGATTTTACAAATAGAGTCAAAGACAATGGGCAAGAATTCTTCTAAGTATGTTTATCCCAATGACCCAAGTTTAATATTTACTGCATTTTATCTACCAAATAGTTCTACTCTTTGGAATGTTTAAAAAAAGTATATTGATCTTATGATTAAAGGTTTAATATGGATGGTGGAAACTGGAGAAAAAATTTCTATATGGATGGGTACTTGGTGTGATAAAAAACCACTCAATTTAGACCCAATTTGAAACCTTGAATGGGATTGCTTCAAGATAAATATGGTGATAGGGTTTCAAACATTTTGTACAAGGATCGGGAAGGAAGATACAAATGGAAAGAATATTTTTTTACAAGTATACAAGACATTGATTCTAGGAGGCAATTGAGTAGAAAGATAACAACTATAATTATTCTGAGGAGAGCCAAGAATAAATTGATTTGGGAGTTGAATATCTTAGGAGAATACACAACAAGAAGTGGATATAATATACAATACCAACACTAGGATATGGAGAGATATTTGGGATAGCCCAAGCATCCCTAAAGTCAATTTTTTTTTTGGCTAGTTGGTCATAAAAGAGTTTTATCCTGGGATATCCGTATGAATAGGGGTTTTCATGGCCCCTCTCAATGTGTTTTTTGTAAAAATGAGGAGAGTATAGACCATCTCTTGGGACATTGCTCAATAAGTTTAGAATCTATGGCAATAGATTCTTTATATGTTTGGTAAATGCATGATGATGAATAACATAATTGAATATTGGTTAAAACAATGGGAGAGCACTTATAAAAGTGAGGCTTTACAAATAATATGTGATATATTAAAAGAAACAATACTTTGGACTGTATGGCTAGAAAGGAATAGAAGAATATTTAGGAAAGGAAAGTAGTTTATATGTAATAAAAAGGATGATGTGTTTGGCCATAGTGGAGTCTAAACCAACCCTATCAACTCACCAAGTCCGTAATCTAGAAGCATAGAGCCTTGATAGATGGAGTCAAATCTTTAAATGGAATTATGATGTTGGGTACAAGACAAGCAAAAATAAGGCAAAGAATATAAAGTGGAAACCACCAGATGTGGAGTGGATTAAATTGAATTTTTATGGGGCTTCTAAAGGAAATCCAGGACTAGTAGAAGGAGGAGGAATAATTAGAAATAATAGAGAAGATATTTTGCCTTATTATGCTTTCAATAGTGGATTTAAGATAAATAATGAAGCTGAAACTTGGGTAGCTTTAGAAGGGTTAAAAATATGTAAATAAATGAAGTGGAATAGAGTATGGATGGAAGGTGATTCTCTCATCGTAATAAATGTAATTTTGAGGAAAGTAAAGGCTCCATGGAACATACAAAAGATAATTGTGGAAATTCAAGATCTTGCTAAAGAGTTTGAATAAATCAAGTTTACAAATATCAAGGGAAGGAAACAAATGTGCAGATAAGCTAGCCAATAGAGGGGTTTTGATTGAGGATCGTGAAGTTAAATTCTCTTTTCCATGGTTAGAGGAAGTAGCAAGTTTAATTGAAGCTGATAAGAAAATGTTGATTGCTTGATTTAATTAATTATTAAGATTTACTTTAATGTTTTCCATTGGTAATATCTACTTTATTTTGTAACAATAATGTGTTTTCATTTAGACTATTTATTATAATTTTTGTGGTTACACTTGTGTTTCAGGAAGGAAACTAGCAATCCATATTTGGTAAAGCGGACTATGATAGTGTAATATTTTGGAAATATTACTCTACTAAGATGCAAGGCATAGATAGTAGAGGTGAAGTTTTGGCTTTGTGAAGGCTGCTATAGGAAAATATAAAAAAAGATGCTAAATTCTGGAATTATTGTATTCATAGAGAAAATTGAAAAGATCCAAAAAATGTATTCATAGAGAAAATTGAAAAGATCCAGAAAATGAAAATACAAAATTCAAATATTTTATGTAAAATGATGTAGGTTTCTAGCTATAACATCTCAATTGAGATGAGAAGTGCATTTATGTATAAACCCTCAAGCTCTAAATAAGAGAGTTGTAATTTTTCAAGGGTGGGGGACCCGAGTACAATCCCTTATTATCCAGCCAAAAAAATGAATGACATATATATATATATAAAATTATAACAATTTTAATATATAATTTTTTTTTAATCAAAATAAAAGAATTTAAGCATCTATGTTATGATTTATTTTTGTCATTACTAAGTTCAATGCATAAAATATCTTTTATACATTTAGAGCTAAGAGATTTTATTGAGTGATAAATGTTAAGATGCTAAAGTTATTTAAGAGCATGTAAGACTTGTAGGTGCAATCAATATGTTTATTGTAGTGTAAGTATCATAGGACATCCATCAACAAGGTGTAAAAATATTAAAAACTTAAATAGCAAAAAATGGTTTAATTTTCATATGGATAGTTGAAATATAGTTCTAGAGTTAGGAATATTTGTCTATATCATGTTTTATCTATGTGATGAATCAATTTTATATTATTAAATAAGGTATAAATGGCTTAAATATTGGCTCACATTAAAAACAAAACAAAACCTTATATTTGTTATTAGGTCTTATTTTAATTACCAATATGTGGCATCTAGAGGGGTTGGGTGAATATAAATGTCAAATTATTAAATCTATTTTGGTTCAACTAGACCTTGTTATAAACATTTTTATGAATTATTTTAGCTTACCTTTTATTAAAGATAGTTTCTTGTTGATTCGACGAATTGGACTAACTTTTGTTTTAGTTTTTACGCCCCCAAATATGAGTTTCAACAATGTTGGACAGGTTTGACACATGCTTCTCCTAACCTTCGGATTAAGATAGACTCCCTACTTTCCTAATTTAGATTTAATATATACTAACTATTTGCATGAAATAAAATGCACACATGAAAGTTAATGCAAAAATTGGAGTATAAAATTTAAAATGCATAAAGAAAAATATGGAAAGTTAATGCATGACGTTTAGAGTGTAAGAGATGGAACTAAATACAATTATTACATTGTAGTGAGGATACCATACAATCAATAAACACACGAGAATCCAGATAACATCAATGTCCATCTATTTGTTTGATTGGGTTAGAACGACTGTGCTTGACCATCACACACTTGACAAACCATGAGGATGGTACCTGTAACGAGATGCTCAAGGACTTGCCAATTTATTACAACCTCATGAATACAAAGCACAATGTGGGTTTCACATAGTGTAGCTTTGAATTCTTATGGTCAAAACATAATTAAAATGAGTGCCTTAGGCCCTTATTTATAGTAAAAAGTTTACCCCTGTTTTATCTGGGGTGAAAAACAATTATTCCTACTAAAAGTAAAGATTTGGGGAAAATTTAGCAACACGTTGCACCTTGATGCAGAAAGGAGGAGGGATTCCACCTAAGAACGAATTTATCCAAAAACAAATTACTCAATTTAATAAGGGTTCGAGTCGGTCAAAAAAAATCTTAAGTTTTTAATAATGTGCACCTTTCAAATGAATGACCTTGGGTAGGGTGAATTCTCACCCACCCAAGTGTCATAGATTGACATTGGGAGTGGGGTCCTTGGGTAAAGTAGAAGAATATCAAATTCTTAAAAGTGCACATTGGATGACGTGGAAAAAAATTTAAAATTCGTAAAAATGCAAGGTGGAAGATGAGAGGACATGTGGATTTGAAGGGGTTGACTTGGAATTTTGAGGCAATTTAAAATTCATCCAAAATGGAGGAAAAAGTGTAGGAGAATTTGAATATTAATGTGGGGGGATTTCTAGGGGATTTTATTGGGTTTGCAGGGATTTTCTTGGTATTTTATGAATTTATTGCATATTTTCTTAAAGATTGGATTGAGGATTAGGAGGTGGTTTGGGAGCTTAATTAGGGGTTTGATTAGGAAAATGAGGGCTAAGTGTGTTATAAGAGTTTTGAGGACAATTAGGGGGACAAAAGAGGAATTTATGGAATATGGAGAGGATTAGGGGAAATTAAGAAGAGATTAGAAGAATTTAAGAATATTTAGGAGAATTTAAGAAGAATAAGGGAAATTGGGAATTAGGGGGAAATTAGAAATAATTATTAGAAAGATATTAGGAGAAATAAAAGAAGTTAAGGAGGAATTAGGATAGATTAGATAAATTAGAGAGAAATTAGGAGAATAAAAGAGATTTAGGGAAAATTAGAACTTAGAGGAATTAAAGGGGAATTAAGAGAATTTAGATGAATTAAAGATGATTAAGAGAAATTAGATGCATCTAGAAAGAATTAAGGGAAATTAAATGAATTAAGAAGAAATTAGAAGAGTTTAAGGAGGAATTAGAAGAGTTAGAGGAGAATTAGGAAGATTAAGAGGAATTTAGAAGGATTTGAAGAATTAGAAGATAATTAAAGAGGAATTAGAAGAAATTAGAGAGGATTAGAAGGATTAGAGGGAAATTAGAGGGATTTAGATGAATTAAAGGGGGAATTGGATATTTTGGAGGAATTTGATGAATTTGAGAGGGAATTGGAGATTTTAGATGAATTTAGGGGATTTTGGAATTTTGATGGATTGATTGCAAGACAAGAATAGGTGATTATAAAATTGATATGTTGTGGGCATCTACAAATGCCCATTTTTGTATCATGTTGTGTGTAAACATAATGTGGTACAAAAATAGATGACACCAACTATTGGATTAATGATGGATGATGATGAATGGATGGTGATGGTTGGCGAGCGATGAAAATGACTTTTGGCTTGGGGAGGGTGACATAAGACCTCAAATCAAGAGCAATGTAGGATGCCACAATTATGGAATGGATAAATGCCATTGAATATTTTTCTTTGACAAATTGATGAGATCACTTTGATTTGGCATGTTGACTAGCCATGAGTAGCTGTTCTCACGATGCTCCAATTGATTGTAAGTGGTCTTAATTTTTCCATCTTGATTGTAGCATAGGTATGCAAACCTGTATAGATATATATATATATATATATATATATATAACACATATCAAATTGGCTAAATTAGAGTTTAGATTGAAGGAGAGAAGTTATGCTATTTGTCCTAACAAAAGATAGCCTTGAAAAATATTCTTGGACACATGTGACTCCAAAATTGGGTGTTTGAGTATTGGACTGTTTCAAGATGAAACTTGTGGGTATTATCTACCTTATGTGAGAAGAGAAAAATACCATTCACATATATGAAACACAACCTTTTATCATGAGTTTTTTTTTTACAAAATACCCTCTAGGGGCTTACAAAATGATGTCCTCAAATAGTTGAGGAAGTCTCTATTTATAATAAACAAGTTGCACCTTCAAATCCTCCTCTCATCACACATAAATGTTGGATGGATTTTGATAGCCTCAAAGGAGCTTTGACTATCGTAGGCTGCCTACAACTCTGAAACACTTGCACATAGCCCATAAAAAATAAGTTAGTAACATCAAAAGGGGCCTACTGTGGTTAGGCCCCAAATCACATAAATATATGAACAATAAAACTTGATAAATTTTGTTCAAGATGAAATATAATGTGAAATTGACACAAAAGACTAGAAATATACCTATGTTCAACTTGTTGTTCTATCCATTGCTAAAATTTGGGCAAGAGCTATCTCTAGTTTTTGACTATCTAGGGGGATGATAATTTTCACTGCTGATCATTTTGATGTCAGACGATTGCAACTTTTGGTCATTCGGGGCTAGAAAACCATGGCTTGTGCTACCCAGATGCTGTTGAAACTTGTTCTGGGATTTCAACAAGATGAATTGAGTCTCTAGTTGCAAATAAGTTTTGAGATGATATCTCATTGCATGTAGTTTCAAAGGGGGGTTATAGGAATGAGGGATTTTTCATTCATCTTCATGGTGAGGTGGGGATGAGAAAAGAGGATGGTTATGGATGACAACTAAAATACACAAGGGAAGTTTAGGAAAAATTTTCAATAGAGTTTTGGCTTATGTGAGCACGTGTTCTTGAAATAGAGAAAAATAGGAAGGTATTTATATATTTTTGGCCAAGGGGGAGGGGTGGTGACATGGCTATGACTTGGTATGATGTATCAATTAGGTGGCATGTGCAAAGGCCAAGGAAAATATGGAGGATTTTCTTGGAGGGTTGTGCACCTTCCAAATTTATGACCTTGGGTAGGGTGAATTCTCACCCACCCAAGTGTCATAAATTGACATTGGGAGTGGGGTCCTTGGGTAAAGTGGAAGAATATAAAATTATTAACAATGCACATTAGATGATGTGGAGGGGAATTTTAAATTCTTAAAAATGCAAGGTGGAAGATAAAAGGACATGTGGATTTATAAGGAGGTTGACTTGGAATTTTGAGGCAATATAAAATTCATCCAAAATGGAGGGAAAAGTGTAGGAGAATTTGACTATTAATGTAGAAGGATTTATAGAGGATTTTATTAGGATTGTGGGGGTTGAATTGGATTATGGGGATTTATCTTAGGATTTTGTGAATTTATTACATATTTTCTTAGGGATTGTATTGAGGACTGAGAGGTGGTTAGGGGGCTTAATCAAGGGTTTGATTAGGAAAATGAGGGCTAAGTGAGGTTATGAGAATTTTGAGGGAAATTAGGGAGAGGAAAGAGGAATTTATGGGGAATGGAGAGGATTAGGCTAATTAAGGAGATATTAGGAGGATTTAAGAAGAATTAGGGGAATTTAAGAAGAATTAGAAGAAATGGAGAATGAAGAGGAAATTAAAGAGGATTAAAGAGATTACCAAGGAATAAAATAAATTAGAATAAATTAGGGGGAATATGATAGAATTAGAAGGAAGTAGGAAAATTAAAGAAGAATTATGAGTGATTAAATAAATTAGATAAGGACTTGGAGGAATCTAAGGAGGACTAGAGAGATTATAGAGGAATTAGAAGAAATTAAAGGAGATTGAGGGAGATGTAGAGAAAATTAGAAGAATTTAGGGGGATTAGATAATTTTAGGGGAATTTAGAAGGATTTGAGGGAATTGAGAGAAATTAGAGATAAAATTAGGGATTTTGAGAGGAATTAGGGAAATTAAAAAAAATTGAGATTTTTAGGAAATTAGCAAGGATTTAGAGGGATTTTGGGAAATAAGGGTTTTGATGAATTGATTGCAAAATGGTTTTAGATAGCTACAAAATTGACATATTTTGGGTATCTACATTTGCCCTTTTTTGTATTGCGTTGTGTGTGAACATAATGCGATGCAAAAAAATTTGACATCAACTACTGAATTGGTGATGGATAATGATGAATGGATGATTATGGTTGGAATGTGATGAAAATGAATTTTGGTTTGAGGATGATAATTTAAGATTACCTCAAATCAAGAACAATGTAGGATGTCCCAATTATGGAATGGACAAATGCCCTTGAATCTTTACCTTCGATAGATTGATGAGGTCATTTGATGTGGCATGCTGACCAACCATGAGTAGGTGTTCTCATGATTATTCAATTGATTTTAAGTGGTCTTATGTTTGCCGCATTTATTGTAGCATAGGTATGTAAACCCCATATAAAAATAAGCATGGCACATACCAAATTGGTTGAATTGGGGTATTGATTGAAGGAGAGAAGTTATGCCATTTTCCCTAGCAAAAGGGGTTTGATGATAATATCAGAACAATATTATTGGACACATGTGACTCAATTGAGTGTTAGGTATTGGACTTGTTTGAGGCAAAAATTTGTGGATATTGTCTACCCCCTCTGTAACAACCCAAAAATTCTCCCTCTTTTTTTTTTTTGTTAGAAGACCTAGAGCCATGAACTTGCTTGGACGATCACTGAACTACCACCTTCTATATATCACACAACCGTGATCCACAAGTAGTAGTGAGTGGTCATTTCACTAAACTAATCTACCATTTCATCCCTTAACATTGTATAGTTTACTGCCCTCCCTTTCTCTCCATTGAAAGGGTATCTCCAAGGACAAACTCACTACATAAGTCTTTATATGTAGGAGTTTTCCTTTTTCCATCCATAAATAAAGAAACACCCAACTAAATAAACTACACAAGTCTCTTAGTGTAGTGTTCCCATATTTCCATCTCAGAGAGTCTTGCACAAATCCTTGCAATATTCATAGGTCAGTCGATGAAGTTGCACTATGCACATAATGACAGTTTTTCTTTCATCTACTAAGGGTCTGGTTAATTCGACAATAACCATTTCCAATATTATTTTTAGGAAATGGGACTAGAAACCTTGAACACTTATACAAACCAATGTTCAATGAATCATTTACAGCTAGGCTTCCACCATTCCAACAAAAATATTGTCCTCGCAATGTTAGAGAGCAAATACTGAATTCTAACTTTAGTCTAACTTTAAACATACCACATGGAATACTAAGTCTTATCAACTAAGGGTCTAATATTTCTCATAGTAAATTCAGCTCTCAAGAATATCACATAAAAACTTTGATAATACAAGGTGATTACCTAGTTTAAACAATCTCCATTCTGGTTTGGTTCGCACCTCCTAAGCTTGACCAAACTAGTCATTTAATTCTTACTACAAGATAAGAATTATATGCCTCCAAAAGATTTATTAAAACATACATCCAATCAATATTTTGTTGGACGTCTATCATGGATTGATAAAAACCTCTAATTTATTTTGAGTGAATTACTTTGATACGTTAAAGTCTTTAAGGTAAAAGAGAAACCTTTCCAGATAACACCGTTCTGTCTAAAAGTCACTATCACAATTCTTATTTATAGAATGATATTAAAATACCCAACGGCTATAATTAAACCATCTTCTACCAAAGAATTTCTTCCATAAGGAGAATGATGCAACATAATAATTAAAGTAAGGCACAAATAATTTGAATAAAGCTTGTTCACAAGCATCTCCAATTTATTACAATATACAAGGATCTGAACAACCTTTATCTCAAATTATGAGGAGTACTTCCTCTTAAATTTTATACACACAATACTAGAGCAATTCTTTTCAACATGTATCACAATGCAAATCTTCTAGCGACAAAGCACTCTAACCAGTATAACTAATTTATATCAATACAAAGCTTTCTTCCATCCAGTGAAAAGTCTCCCATCCGTAACTTCAACTATGACTCATCGCATAATGTAGTTCTTACATCCTTTACCGTGATCTCCAACAACCAATCCTATAGTGGTACATCATCATGCACAATCTCTCTCGATCACTAGAAAGAGAATGTCCACTCATCGAGATCAGATATGGCATCAAAAGCATTCAAATATTTGCCATTTCACCAAAGGGTATCAAGAAAAACTTTGCATGCATCAATCATAACCGTAAAACTTACCTCATTACATATATTCTACTTCATTCAATTGAAGCATTTAAGGATATCAACACATGTAAACTCTTTATTCGCAATTCATATCCACAACATGCAAAGAGATGTTAAACACATATCATAATTTAGTTTCTTTCTTTGGTGCAATACATATGTTGTATTTCCTTCAACAGAATGCACAAGTTCATTCATTTATTTTAGTTTCTCCTCCTAGTTCTATTTTACCTTTAGCAAACATCCAGAAGAATACATATGTGAACATCAACACAACAGAGAAAATCAGCCATAAACTTTACTTCTAGAATAGCTTCAATATTAACATCCTATAAACTTGCATTCTGCATTCCATCACACTCTACCATTTATCATAAAAATAAAACAAGTGAAACTCTCGAACACTCACCAAAAGCTCTCTGTTCTAGAAAAAATATGAGCAGTAACACTTAGAAAACACACCGTGTTCCCTACAATGCAATAGTATGTTTACCCAAATGAAAATATATTTTCTACAAAAAATAGGTTTTTGGCTGGAATAGATTACTCATGAGGAGTAGTGGATTCCAACTCTCAAGCACTACGCTTACCAACCTTACTCTTATGTCAATTGTTCCCAAATTTTCACTATGCATGTCTTAGGGATAAAAATGGCACAAACATTGAAACAACCATGACATGAAAGGAAAGTTTTTTTCAGTCCTCAACCACTACAAATCCTAGAAATTGGTTAAAACACAAACTCTCTCTCTTTCTACAACAATAATATATATAAGAAAATTTATTTCTCAATCATTTTTCAGCTGTCGCCTTCAAATTCTATTTCCAAGCATTACATTGTTTGACTAGCATAGAACTTACTCTTACAAGCAAATTACATACAAAAAAACATTCAAATATGTTTTCTTAAAAGGATTCTACTTGGTGTTCACTACAAATTCCTCAAGCCTTCTTACCCAGTAGCTCTTCATTTTCCTTTTTCATCGAAAAGCTTCTCCTTTCACATGCTTTTCCTCCTCTTCCTTCCCCAACATTTTTCCTCTCATTTACCGAACCTTATCCATTTTTCGTGAGCTACCCTTTACCAAAATTATTACTCCACTTTATTGGCATGATACAGTTCTTTCATCAGCAACCAAGGTCGTTAATTAAATTCCTTTCTATCCCAATGGTGGTGAAGACAACATAGCATACATTCTAATGATTTCTAACTCATCATTCAACCTAGAATATAGCTGAACAAAGCTATATTTTCATTAAGATAATATGTCAAAACATTTGCGAAATGAATTAAAAGCAAACACAATTCCACGAGGTACAGAACCAATTAAAACTAGGAACTAGAAACTCATATTAATATTATTATTTTTATTTCTTAAAAAAAAACATTTCTCACCAGATTCTAATCTAAGAATACTGTTCTAAATATATGTTTCCTTCATCCCAAAAGAATCATCAACATTCAAGTAAGGCAATCAAGCAAGCAGTTCATAACCACCAACACTTTACCTAAAAATAAGCTACTATAAAATAATCAATATTTTAACTAAAGATCAATATGATAAGTTTCATTTATGCAAATCATGTTATGCATCTTCATGAAAGAAGCACTCATTTGTGTTTCTTTTGAATACTTCATCAAATAACCCATCACATATTTTCCCTTGGACATTCCATTTCTTGTTGACCAATTATTTTTGTTAACCATAGCAACTCTTTTCTATAAAAGTAAGGTTCCATTAGCAACATCTTGTTCATTCATAATATTTAGGTTTAAAAAAAACTTAATCATGAAATGGTAAATTATTTCACTATGCAACTATTACCAAATACATGGTTTGCAATAAAATTAATATATAGTCCATCATCTCATCAGAAAAAGTAGTAGCAAAACATACAACTATACAATTAAAAAAAACTTGCCAAGGGAGGGTCATGACATAATTCCCCCCTTAGGCTTAACACAGTCCTTTGTGTGGTTCCCATGGTTAAATTAAAATATAATATTTACAATTAATTTTCAAATAAATATGGAATATAATTATGCAGGTCTGCTACTTTCTCCCAAGTAGCATTCCTCTTAGAATATTGGTCCCACTAAATTTTACATTGCTCTTACATTCCCTTCCTCATCGATTTGGATCGAAAATCAAGGATCTTTACTAGTTGAAACTCTATAGCCTCGAGGTTCTCCATATACAAATTAGATAAGTCCCACATAAGCTCAGGGTGAGAAATGTATTTTCTAAGAAAATAAATGTGAAAGGTATTGTGAATCTTAAACAAATTGGGCGGTTAGGCAAGTCGATATGCCATAGGACTGATCTTCTCCATGATTTCAAAGGGTCTGATGTAGCGAGGATCAATATTTGTAGAAATTATTACACTCTTCCTTGAATTTACCCTTAGAAACACCTTATCACCAAATGTAAACTCTCATGGTGATCTCTTAAGATTGACATAACTCTTTTGTCAATCTACAACTTCTTTCAATTGTTCCCTGATTGATCTTAACTATTGTTCTATTTCTATGACCATGTTAGGACCTAGCACAATCTGGTTCTCTATATTATCCCACATCAATGGTGTTCTACATATTATTCCATACAATGCTTCAAAAGGTTCAATGCCAAGGGTTGAATGATGTCCATCATTATAAGCAGATTCCACCAAATGCAAATAATCCTCCCATCAGGTTTTATGATCCATACAATACATGCGAAGCATATCTTCTAAAAATTGGTTTACCCTTTTAGTTTATCCATTAGTTTATGGGTGATAAGAAGAACTAATGTTCAATTTAGTTCCAATGGATCGATGTAAAGCTTACCAAAACTCAAAGGTGAATCTCGAGTCTCTATCTGATATGATCACTTCTAGAAAATCATGAAGCCAAAATATTTCTTTGGCAAATTTTTTAGCCACAACTACGACATCATCCTTGGTGTTCCTAGGTATGAGATGTGCAACCTTGGTCAATATATCGAACTTTACTAGGATTGCATCATGCTGAAATATATTTTTAGGCAACCCTACAATGAAATCCATTGATATTACTTGCCATTTTTACGTAGGTATGACATGCAAATTTAACAATCCTGCTTGATGTCTGTGTTCAACCTTAAATTTTTGATATTCAAAATATTGAGTGACAAATTCATTTATGTCCCTCTTCATACCAGACCAATAGAAGGTTTTCTTCATGTTATCTTCATTTTTGCTCCACTAGGGTGACCAAAATATGGGGATCTATGAGCTTTTTTCAAAATCATTTTACTCAAATTTCTAGCTTCAAGAATAACCACTCTTTTCTTAAAACATAGAAAATTATCCTTAATATTGAAATATTTGTTTCCATCAGGTTTTCCTTCTAGTTCTTTCCAAATTTACTTGCAATAAGTATCCTATTTTTGCATCTCTTTAAGTTGTTCCATCAAGTCGTAATGAATACGAGTTAAAACAACAAGATGTTTTCTCCTACTCAAAGTGTCTGTGACTTTATTCTCCTTTCCTTTTATATACTCAATACCAAAGTCATATTCCATGAGAAACTCCATCCATCTTCTTTGCCTAACATTGAGTAAAGGTTGGGTAAAGATATATTGCAGACTCTGATGATCTGTCCTTATCTCAAAAGGTCTACCCACTAGATAATATCACCAATACTTAAGAGCAAACACTACTGCTTCCAACTCCAAATCATGGGTTGCATAGTTAACCTCATATCTCTTTAATTTCTTGGATCCATAAACAACTAATGCTCCTTCTTGAGAGATCACTCCTCCCAAACCTTCTAATGATGCATCTATGCATACAAAAAAATTACTTATGGGTCGAGTATTCTTAATATAGGGGGTGTAGTAAGCTTTTGCTTAAGTAGTTCAAAATTTGTTTCACAACTTTTAGTCCATATAAAATCCCTTCATTTCCTCTACAGGTTAGTTATAGGTGCAATAATTTTGGCATAATCCTTTACATACTGCCTATAATATCTAGTTAAGCCCATGAAACTTTTGACTTTTGTCACATTTGTAGGTGGTGGCCAATTCATAATAGCCTCAATTTTCTTTGGATCTACTACAATCCCTTCTGATGACACAATATGTCCCAAATATTGTACTCTTGTCACATAAAATTCACACTTGGATAGATTCCCAAACAATTGATTTTTCCTTAACAGTTCCAACACAATTCTGAGATGTCTATTTTGAATTCTTCTATTTTGGGAATATATCAATATGTCATCCAAGAATACCAAAAAAAACTTATCTAAATGCTTCCTAAAAATGCTATTCATCAAATTATTGAATGTTGCTTGGGCATTTGTCACTCCAAAAGGTAAAATAGTAAATTCATAATTTTCATATCGGGTTTTAAAAGCTGTCTTGTGAGTATCATAATCCTGGATCCTTAGTTGATGATATCCTTATTTTAAATCAACTTTTGAAAATATTATGACATCCTTGAGTTGATAAAAGAGATCTTCGATTCTAGGTAAAGGATATCTATTCTTTATTGTTGCCTTATTTAACATCCGGTAGTCAATACATAATCTTAAATAACCATCCTTTTTCTTTACAAATAGAACTGGTGCACCACATGGTGACACACTTGGTCTAATTAATCATTTTTCCAACAATCCTTGAAGTTGTACTTTTAGTTTTTTGCATTTCTATGGGATTCATTCTATAATAAGCCCTATGGATAGGCTCTGTTCTAGGTTCTAGTTCGATAGAAAAGTCAAATTCCATTTAGGAGGTAATTTGGGTAAGTATTTCGGAAAAACATCCCTAAAATCCTGAAGAACAAGATGTCTCCCAAAAACCTCTTCCTTTTTTCCATCCTCCATCTCATTTATCTTAACAATATATACCATTCCTCCTTTTTTGATGGCTTTCGTAAGTTGCATAGCTGAAAGAATTTGAGGTTGAAAAGCTCCTTGCAAGCTATTCACTCTATGAGCTAGCCCATCAACATCTATATATTGAACCCATCGACCCTAAAATAAATCACTACCTATTACTCTTATAGCCAATCCATTCCTATTACTATGTCAAAGGCATGCAATGGTGTAAAATATAAATATCTTAAGGTTCATTCCACTAGGAAAGGTAATTTATACCATAGGATAACACTAGTTTATAGAGTAGGTTTGTCCTAAACCATACTCAACCTTCCACCCGTGTGTCAATATTCCAAACCTTCTTGTTATATCTTTAACTATACTAGTGGAAATAAAGCTGTCTATAAGTCCACTATAAAGTAAAATTTTAACACTTTTACCAAAAATTTTACCTTTAATCACCAATGGCGTAGCCTGACCATCTAGATTTACAATTTATTTGTGTATCAGTTCCTTTCCTTTAGAACCCATCATTGATATTTATGGATAGTTAGTAGCATAATGTGATCCCTTACAAATATAACATTTTTCTTTTGGTCCTGGATGTTATTTTTGTTTTAGTTCCCCTATTGCTCCTTCTTCTTTTGGAAGGTTAGTCTATCTTTGCTTTGATACCAAATGTAACAACCCAAAAATTCTCCTTTTTTTTTTGTTAGAAGACCTAAAGCCATGAACCTGCTTGGACCATCACTGAAATACCACCTTCCATATATCACACAACCATGATCCACAAGTAGTAGTGAGTGGTCAGTTCACTAAACTAATATACCATTTCATCCCTTAACATTGTATAGTTTACCGCCCCTCCTTTTCTCTCCATTGAAAGGGTATCTCCAAGAACCAACTCACTAGATAAGTATTTCTATGTAGGAGTTTTCATTTTTCCTTCCATAAAAAAATATACACCCAAATAAAAAAACTACATAATTCTCTTAGTGTAATGATCCTCTCTTTCCATCTAAAGAGTCTTGTGCAAATCCTTGCAAGCTTCATAGGTCACTTGATTAAGTTACACCATGCTCATAATGGCAGGTTTTCTTTCACCTACTTAGGGTCTGGTTAATTCAGCAGTAAACATTTCCAACATTATTTTTTGAAAATGGGACTAGAAACCTTGAATACTTATATAAACCAATGGTCAATGGCTCATTTACGGCTAAGATTCCATTGTTCCAAAAAAAAATATTGTCCTCACGATGTTAGAGAGCAAGTATTGAATTCTAACTTCAGTCTAACTTCAAACATATCGCATGGAATACTAAGGCTTCTCAACTAAGGGTCTACTATTTCTCATAGTACATTCAGCTCTTAGGAATATCACATAAAAAATTTGATAACAAGAGGTGATTACCCAGTTTAAAAAATATCTGTTCTGGTTTGGTTCGCGTCTCCTAAGATCGACCAAACTAGTCATTTAATTTTGACTACAAGAGAAGTGATATACCTCTGAAAGCTCTATGAAAATATACATCCAATAAATATTTCGTTGGGCATCTATCATTAATTGATTAAACCTATCATTTCTTTTGAGTGAATTAATTTGATACGTTAAAGTCTTTAAGGTACAAGAGAGACCTTTTACTTCTCTCTAAAAGTCACTAACACAATTATAGAATGATATTAAAATGCCCGATGGCTACAATTAAACCATCTTCTAGCAAATAATTTCTTCCATAAGGAGAATGATGCAACATAATAATTAAAGTAAGGCACAAATAATTTGAATAAAGCTTGTTCACAAGCATCTCAGTTTTATTACATTTTGTAAGGATCTGAACAATGTCTATATCAAATTATGAGGAGTACTTACTCTTAAAGTTTTTACACATCCTACTAGAGCAATAATTGTCAACATGTATTACCAACGACAAAGTACTCTAACCGGTATAACTAACTTATATCAATACAAAGCTTTCTTTCACCTAGTGAAAAGTCTCCCATCCGTAGCTCCAACTGTGACTCATCGTAGAATGTAGTTCTTACATCCTTTATCGTGTTATTTTATAGCCAATCCTATAGTGGTACATCATCACACATAATATCTCCTAGTCACCAGAAAGAGAATATCCACTCATCGGGATAAGAGACGGTACCAAAAGCATTCAAATATTTTCCATTTCACCAAAGGGTATCAAGAAAAAATTTGCATGCATCAATCATAACTGTAAAAATTTCCTCATTACTTATATTTTACTTCATTCAATTGAAGCATTTAAGGATATCAATACATATAACTCTTTATTCACAGTTCATATCCACAACATGCAAACAATTGTCAAACACATATCATAATTTAGTTTCTTTCTTTGGTGCAATACATATGCTATATTTTCTTCAACATAATGCACAAGTTCATTCATTTAATTTAGTTTCTCATCCTAGTTCTATTTTTCCCTTAGAAAACATCTAGAAGAATATAAATGTGAAGATCAACACAACAAAGAAAATCAACCATAAACTTTACTACTATAATAGCTTCAATATTAACATCATATAAACTTACATTCAACATTCCATCACACTCTACCATTTATCATAAAAATAAAATGGGTGAAACTCTCGAGCACTCATCAAAAGCTCTCTGTTTAGGGAAAATATCGGCAGTATTACTCAAAAAACACACTATGTTCCCTACAACTCAAAAGTAAGTTTACCCAAATGATGAGGTTGAATACTCATTATATTCTATGATTGCCAAGATTACAATATATATAGTTGAACAATAACAAATTAGAGCTCAGAATACTGGAAGCCCAAATATTCTCATAACTAAATCATCTTTTAATAGCTAGCTCCTATCATAGCTACCTATATGCTCTCAACAACATCTAATATTTAGCTACGTATAGAAAACACATTCAAATTCCAACATTCTCCCCCTTAAAGTTGAGAGGACTGACAAGATAGTCTCTCAACTTTAAATATTGAGCTGTAGCAACTCCTTTGGTGAAGATATTTTCTATGTTGTCCAAAGTGCAACAATGCTTTAGCTCAACCACATTTTTCTCCACCATGTCTCTAATAAAGTGATACTTCATGTCGAAATGCTTTGACCTATCGTGGTGGATAGGATTATGTGCCAATTGAATGGCACTCATATTGTCACAATACAATATGATAGGATCATTTTGTCTCTCACCTATTTTTTCAAGTACTTTTCTCAACCATAAGGCTTGGGCACTAGCATGTGTGATTGCTATGTACTCAGCATCAGTAGATGATAATGCAAAAGTAGTTTGCTTTTTTGAACTCCAAGTAATTAGTCCTAACCCAAGACTAAAACAATTCTCTGAAGTAGATTTCCTATCATCTATATTGATGCCCCAATCACTATCACTAAATCCAACTAATTTTACATCATAATTTTTGTGGTAATGGATACCATAATCCATTGTACCCTTTACACATCTCAAAATTCTTTTAGTTGCTTGTAGATTAAGTTCAGATGGATCATCCATATAACTTGATACTAGAGAGACAACATATTGAATATCCGACCTTGTGTTGGTGAGGAATATTAGACTCCCAACCATGCTCCTGTAAGTGGTCTTGTCAACTTTTGGTGCTCCATATTCTTTGCATAATTGTATCCCATGACCTATTGGAGTTGCAACAGACTTGCATTGCTCCATAGCAATTTTTTTATCATGTCATGAGCATATTTATATTGACATATGAAGATCTCATTTCTTGTTTGATGTACCTCCATTCCTAGGAAGTAATGCATCAAACCTAGATCCTTCATTTCAAATTATTTCATCATGGAGTGTTTGAACTCCTCATTCATTTTATCACTACTACCCTTGAATATTAGATCATCCACATATAAGCACACAATGAGAATATATTTGCCTTGTTTCATGTAGTAGAGTGTAGGTTGAATTTTGCTCCTAGTGAATCCATACTTATAAAAGTAGCCATCAATGCTTGAGTACCATGCTCTTGGTGCTTGCTTTAGGCCATACTATGCTTTCTTCAATTTGTAGACAAGGTTCTCCTTACCTTGTTCTTCAAAGCCTTGAGGTTTTTGCACAAAAACCTCTTCACTCAAGTACCTATTGAGAAAGGTACTCTTAACATCCATGTGTTTAATGTTCCACCCTTTGTGAGCAGCCAAGGAAAGTACTAGTCTGATGGTCTCTTGTCTAGCAACATAAGAAAAGGTTTCCTCATAGTCAATACCATACTTTTGAGTAAATCATTTTGCTACTAGCATTTCTTTATGTATTTCAATGCTCCCATCAATATTGAACTTGGTCTTATAGACTCATTTACATCCAACACATTTCTAGATACTTGGGAGCTAGTGGAGCTTCCTAAGGGCTAGTGGAGCTTCCTAAGGGCAAGAAATGTATCCATATAGACTCATTTATATTGAACTTGGTCTTATAGACTCACTTACATCCAACACATTTCTTCCCCTTAGGAAGCTCCACTAGCTCCCTTATAGACTCATTTCTTATAGATGGCTCTAGCTCTACACTAATCATTAAAGCATAGTTTACAACATCTCCCTTAGGCTCTTGAGAGTCTTCATCACCATACATGTGCAAATTTTCAAGTATTTTCAAGACTTCATTCATTTCACTAGCTTGGCTTCTAGTGTATCTTCTTTGAAAATTCTTGTCCATAATTTGGTAGGAGGGATGGTACTGAAGTGTTCTCTTATTTCTTGATGGTGAATCTAATTCTATTGGCATTGGAGAAGAACTTGCTGATCTTTGTGGAGAAAAAATTGAAGTAGCACTTATTGTACTTGGAGTATAACTCTTCTTTGGACTTGAAGGAGGATTTCCAGTGCTTATTTTATTAATGGGATGCACTTGAGAGGAGCTTGCATCTTGATATCCATCATCAACAAAAAGTTTTTGATGACCCCATACTCCCCCTTCATCAAAAATCACATCTTTGGAAATTACAACTTTGTGTGTTTTTGGATTGTAGAGTCTGTATACCTTTGATGACTCACAATACCCAATGAAAATACATGCTTGACTTTTGGGATTAAGTTTATTTCTTATCTCATAAAGAATGTGTGCATATGCAAGACAACCCAAAACTTTGAAGTGCTTTACATTTGGTTTTTTGCCGTACCATCCCTCATATGGAGTTATCCCATATAAACTAGAAGTGGGAATCCTATTCAAAATATAAACACTTGTCCTAACAGCATCAGCCCAATACATGTTACTGAGTTTCTTTATTTGAAGCCCATTTCTATAATAGTGCAATTCTTCCTTTTAGCCACACCATTTTTTTGGGGGATGTAGGCAGTAGTTAATTGTCTTTTGATCCCACAATATTTACAATATTTGAGAAATGCATTTGAAAAAACATCCCCTCCTCTATAAGTCCTTAATATTTTTACAACATACTCACTTTGATTCTCTACATTATTTTTGAAATCCCTGAAACATTCAAAAGCTTCATCTTTAGTTTAAAAAAAAAAAAACAACACATTCTAGAGAAATCATCAATGAAAGTGAGAAAGTAAGAATTGTTACCCAAGCTTTTGATATGCATTGGACCATAAATGTCCGAATGTACCAATTGTAGTGGATGGATTGCTCTCCATGCTTGACCTCTTGGAAATTTTTTTCTTGAGTGCTTTCCCAAAGCACATACTTCACACACCTCCTTGTGCTCTTCAAATTTTGGTAATCCACACACCATAGCTTGTGAAGTCAAAAACTTCAAGCTTACAAAATTAATATGACCATATCTCAAGTGCCAAAGCAAACTTGAATTTTCTATGGCCACACTAGCAAGTTAAGCACCTCATTTTTCCCCAAACTTAAGAGGAAATAACCTATTATTTGTCATAGGTACATTTGTGACAACTCTATTACAATTGATTTTTCAAAAATCACATATTTTCCATCTTAAAAAATAAGTTTATAGTTCTTTTCCATGATTTATCCAACACTAAGAAAATTATGTTGGAGTTTAGGAGTGTAATACATATTATTCACCTTCTTTGTGCCTTCTTTTGTTGGAACCTCCATCGCTCTCATGCCTTCAACTTGTAGTGCCTTGTCATCTCCCAATTTGATCTTGGACTTGTAGGTGGAATCCATTGTAGCAAATAAATTTTCTTTGCCACTCATATGATTTGAGCAACGAGTATCCAAAATTCAAGTTTCATTAAGATTTTGATCTGATTTTCCATATGTGAGGAACAAATTTGAAGAAGTTCCTTCCTCTTCTCCATAGTTTCCATAATTATTACTTCTCCCTTATTGAGAAGTCTTAGACCAATAATATTTAGAAAAGTGACCAAGCTTACCACAATTGTAACAAACTTTATTTGATTTGTCACTGCATCTTCCTCTTCCTTGGTTACCACCTCTTTATCTACCTCTTCCTCTTCCTCTACCTCTCCTTTGACCTCTTCCTTGTGCATTGCCATGAGTCTCACCTTCCTTAGATGAGAATGATTTTTCATCACCTCCAAATATTGATGTAGAACCTTGGTGTCTCTCTTAATGGGACATTGAAGAACCAATTAGAGCATCAAAAGTTAGAGTAGTCAAATATTTAGATTATTCAATAATAATAGAAATATAATTCCACTTTTGAAGAAGTGTTCTCAACACTTTATTCACAACTACTTCAGTTTTTATATCTTCTCCAAGAGTCTGTATTTTGTTTACTATTACTTTCAATCTCACACAATAATATCCCACTATTTCATCATATTGCATTCTAGTATTTTCAAAATATATCTTCAAGGTTTTAAGCCTCACTTGCTTCACTTGATTTCTCCCTTGATAGCTATCTTTAAAGGCACCTTTTGTGTCTAGTGCTGATGTACACGAAGCAATCCTTGGAAAGATACTTTTCTCCAAGGCTACTTGGATATAGTAGAGAGAAAATAAATTATTCTTTTGGGCATCATTATTAGTAGTCCTATTAGCTGCACTCAAGGTGGTCTAATCTACATGTTTAGTGTAGCCTTCTTCTACAATATCCCATAACTCTTTTTCGATGAGTAGGTCTTCATCTTGATAGACCAATACTCATAATCTAGCCCATTGAATTCAAGAATAGGTAGATTATTATTGGCTACCATTGCTCTTTGTCTGTCCTTACACCAATCAACAATAATTCTCACAGCAACAAACAACTCAATTCAGGTTATGATAAAAAACTTCTCTATTTTCACAGATTGCAATAAATAGCAGTTTTTCAGCAGTATACATCAGTTATACAACAATTTATACATTAGTTAAAAACACCAACTGGATCTCACAGTATAAACACAGTCACAACAGTCCTCAATGTAGTCTTTACAACTCACAATTTGACAATACTCCTCTTTGTATTTTTTTAAAAGAAATAGAAGTAGGTAAACAACAATTCAATTGTTTTTGTTACCTCTCTTTTCTATCAAAAACAAAATAAATATATCTTTTTTTTTACATCTCTTTTGTATTTTTGTTGCTCTATTGTATCCTTGCTGCAAATATATCTCTGGTGTCTTTCCTTAGATTTGGTGTTGGTTCTTACACCGGGTGATGCTGCTTTGGTGGAATCATAGGTATAGCACTTTACAAAGTGCTTGCATCTTCACACCACGTCCAAGTGATTCTCTTCAACAATGTCTCGTTCACTCTCCTTCCAAAATGTACGTAGATTGCTCACTTTATTTTTTAAACATTTCGTATCTTTCATCCGCAAATATAATTCTACAGTTATCCTCAAATAGTTGCATAATTTTCTTTCAGCAAAGCAATCCCAGACTTCGCTTGTTGATATCCCAGAATAGTCTTCACTGTCTCTACGATGTGCACATCTTCTATTCACATTTTAAACCACAAAAGCTAAATCATTCAAATGTCAATGGCATCTTTATATGCTGCACATGTACATCAATAGTAATTGTAATGAAAATGCAATTCGTGCTCCTTCACTAATTCGCATGCTGGTCGTCTTGCAAATCAAGGTAGAGTAAGTAAATCTCTTCACACGAGCATAAAAAAATCTTCTCTAATGCTACAAAAATATACTTTTCAATGCCTTTCAATACCACATAGTACTTTTATAATAAAATCACAATATTTTAACATCGCAATGCCTCCCGATATTTAAATCATGTCTTTAAGACACCGATACGTCTTCCCATTCACACGATTTGTGTCACTTGACGTCTTGCAACAATATTTAGATAAAAAAAACACCCAAAAACTTGATGCATGCACCCTAAAACAAACCAAAATAAGCATGCCCTTCACACGTCTTCATGGTGCAAGATTCCTCACAGTTTCATAGGCTTCAGATTTACTTATATCAAAACAAAACATGAACGAATGAATATTTTGTAGTACTCATGGATTCCTCTCAATTTATAACATAATGAACACAATGTTTCTCCAACGTAGTATCTAAATCATGTTTTTCTCTTGCTTCTTCAATGTAATCATTGTTAACTTCTGTAGCCAATTACAATGCATAGAGGAGACCTTTGCAAAAATTCTCTCTGGTTATGATACCACAATGAGGTAGAATACTCATTATATTCTATGATTGCCAAGATTACAATATAAATAGTTGAACAATAACAAATTAGAGCTCAAAATACTAAAAGCCCAAACATTCTAGTAACTAAATCATCTTTTAATAGCTAGCTCCTATCATAGCTACCTATATACTCTCAACAACATCTAATATTTTAGCTACGTATATAATACACATTCAAATTCCAACAAATGAAAATATCTATTCTACCAAAATAGGTTTTAGGCTGGAATAGATTACTCATGAGGAGTAGTGGACTCTAACTCTCAAGCACTATGCTTACCAACCTTATTCTTACGTTAATTATTCACAGCTTTCCACTATACATGTCTTAGGGATAAAAATGGCACAAACCATCAAAATAACCATGACATGAAAATAAAGTTATCATTTTTAGTCCTCAACCACTACAAATCCTGGAAATTGGTCAAAGCACAAGTTCTCTCTCTTTCTACAACAATAATATACATAAGAAAATTTATTTCTCAATCATTTTTCAACCGTGCCTTCAAATTCTATTTTCAAGAATTACATTGTTTGACCAACATAGAACTTACTCTTACAAGTAAATTACATACAACAAAAAATTCAAATATGTTTTCTTAAAAGGATTCTACCTGGTGTTCACTACAAGTTCCTCAAGCCTTCTTACCTAGTAACTCTTTGTTTTCCTTTTTACTGAAAAGCTTCTCCTTTCACATGCTTTCCTCCTCTTCCTTCCCCAACCTTTTTCCTCTCATTTACCAAACCTTGTCCATTTTTCGTGAGCTACCCTTTACCAAAATCATTACTCCACTTGCTCGACACGATCTGGTTCTTTCGTCGGCAACCAAGGTCATTAATTAAATTTCTTTTTATCACAAAGGTGGTGGAGATAACATAGCACACATTCTAATTATTGCTCACTCATCATCCAATCTAGAATTTAGCTGAAGAAAGTTATGTTTTCATTAAGATAATACATCAAAAAATTTGCGGAATGAATTAAAAGCAAACACAATTCCACAAGGTACAAGCCTAGTTAAAACTAGGAACTAGAAACTCATATTAACTGCTGATAATTTTGTCACATTGCACAATGGGGTAGAAAAAAATCAAAATTTTATACAATGTTTTTTTTTTGTGTAAAGTATTTCTTTTGTTGTTTTTGAGAATATTTGTAAGTGGCAGCAATTTTGGCTTTTCCTGCCACCCCTTTGTATATAGAATAAAGTTAAAAGAGCTTCGCTACTAAGAAGACTAAGGAAGATAGCTTCGCCAAAGGAAAGAAATGAAGGCGTGAAAAGAGCTTCGCACCCGAAGTCCTTCAAATAGCTACTTTGGGCGAAAATTTTGCAAAGTGGCATTTGTCGAAGAAAGAATAAAGGAAAGGCATGAAAAGAACTTCGCACCCGAAGTATTTCCAGCAGCTACTTCGGGTGAAAGTTTTGCGAAGTGGCATTTCAAAAGAATAGCTTCACCGAAGAGGGATCACGGTTCGAGTTTGCTAAGGCAAGAAAGAAAACTACTTCGGGCCCGAAGCACTTCAAACAACTACTTCGGGCAGAAAACTTGCGAAGCAGAATTTGAAAGAGCACAACATTGAAAAGTACTTCGCCAAAAAATCTCCGAAGCACCCACTTCGGGGCTATCCACCAGTGAACCATTTCCACTTTGCTAAATGTTGTTGCAAAGCATCTGCTTCGGCTAGCTTTCATCCGAAGAACTTTCACCCGAAGTGATAGCAGCCGTGAAGAACGAAACATTTTTTGAAGGCAAGAATGTGCTTCGGCCCAAACTCCCCCGAACTACAGTTTTGAAAGAATATCGCAGTGAAGCATTTCTACAATGCATCAGCGAAGCAATTTTGATAGCGAAGCGACAAGGAATGAAAAACCCCATTTTGGGGAGAAAATATGCTTCGACATTCACCACCCTTGAAGCAGTTTTGCGAAGCTCCACCATGCGAAGTACAAATCGAGAAGGAGAATCTGCTTCGGCTCAAGTCCATTGTGAAGCGAAGTTGCGAACAAAAATCCAGCGAAGCGCTTCAAGGGCATGCGCTCCAAGCCGGGTATTTTCTCGAGGTGATCAAGTGCCTCATAAATGCATTTTTACGTGCTCGGCAAGCTCGTTGCTCATTTTTAGCAATTGGAAATGAAGTATCAGTCCCTAAAGAAGAGCTCGAAAAACATTGCGACCACTCGAGCACTGCACCCAGAAGCTAAGGAGGCTCAAACGACTCATTAATGCATGTTTCCATGGCTGACCCAGTCGCAGTTTCCAATTTTGGTAACATATTTGAGAGCTCAGTCACGAGGGCCACAGAGAGTCGACTTCATAGGTTTCGAGGGTGTACTCCTCCATTTTGTGCATTAATGGCTCAGAGGATCGGGTCCTCTATAAAAACCCAAGAATTGTAATGAAAAAATGGGAGGAAATTTTTTTCTAGAAAGCTGCTGTAAGTTAGACTCCTACGATTAATACTAAAGAGCTTTGGACTCTATTTCTCTCTTTTATGCTGCCTTCTACGATTATTTCTTTTATCTTTTCTTCATTTGCATACTGTAATTTTGAACTCTGGATTTAGGTGTGTGATTGGATTGGAACCCTGAGATTTTCTCAAAGGATACATAGGGGAGGAAAACACTGTGTTAGTTTTATTTTATGTCGCCTGTGGATAGTGTTTCTATCATATTCACTCCTTCGTCATCGTAACTCTAAAATCTGAATTTCAACGAGAGGGAAGGGTAATTCTGGAACTCATCCAGAGGATACATAGGAGGATTAATATTGCGTTCATTTCATTTATTCTTGGTGTTCTTTGTTGTTGTTTCAAGATATTGGCTAGCAATCGTGCTTCTAGTTCTTTCCCACCATTAAACTACTGAAATTTCTTCCCTTACTCTTTTATTTCTTTCCTGCACCCTTACTATGTTTATCCCTTTCCTGTATCCTTATCTTAAAACACCAAAGTAGTTTAGTATAGGAGCCGGCCTTTCTCCAGATATTGGCATGAGGGGCATCTCTTCCCTTCGACCTTTCAATGTTGGTCCAGGTCTAGGGTGCATAGTTTTAACCAAATCCTTTCATGGGAAGATTTGATGACCAACAGTTTCTGGCACACCCAGTGGGACCCGGTCAGTCTCACCTTGTGAGTGGTAGTAAGAACTGATGCTCTCATTACCAAAATAATATTAGCATCTAGCGACTCTATTTACCCAAGAATATTTAAGTCGTAAATATCGATACCAAAATCGGTGCCTTCATGCAAACAAGATGGAGAGTTAGGAATAGAGGAGAGGAAACTGAGTTCTTTGAGCTAGATATTGATGCCTTTGGGGAACGATCTAGGTTGGTCACCCTCGAGTCTTTGTTATGTGGAACATCCTCGTAAGAGGCCGCTGTTGAAAAACAAGGCCTAACTTTTGATAGCACAGTGGCTAGCTTTCCTCCTAATCCTCCCAACTCACCGAAGCATCCTAGTGCCTCCATTCCTATTGGTCGTCCTATTAGCAATCAAGGAGGAGCTTTAGGAATTCCTATTTCTCAAAATCCAAGAGTAAATATGGCACAACAACAACAACAACAACAAATGTAGTAGCAACTGCCACCCAGATTATTCCCAGCATGGAATTCTTTAGGACCACTAAATATAGCAGGACAAGGGTAGGTGCCATCTGCTGCTATAAAGAAGATCCCTACGTTTTATGGAATTGGGAAGATTGTTCTGGAGCACATCCAGAACATAGTTTCTCTAGCAGCGATTCATGACATCACATAGGAGTGAGTTATGGTAAAGCTTCTGGTTCTATCCCTTAGAGGGAAACTCCTCTACTAGTATAGATCTTTACCACCCGATACCATTACGGGATGGGACCAGTTAGCCGAAAAGTTGATGCAAAGCTTCAATGAGTCCGTCGATCCAACCTCTCTCCTGCATCAGTTCATAATGATCCAGAAAAATCCACAAGAAGAGATTGTAGACTTCAATGTTAGGTTCACTCGAACCTGGCAAAGAATACCAGTTGGACTTTGGCCAACTGACGAAGCTGCAACATACTATTTCCTTTAGGATTTCAATCCTGATATCAATGTCATGGTGAGGTATTCGAATATCAATACTTTCCCAGAGTTATATGAGTTAGCCCAGAAAGCGGAGATGGATCTAATAGCTATGGGTAAGCTTCCCCAAAGGATGTCGATGCCCATACTTCCCGATTTCCATCAATCCTAGTATGCGAGCACAGTCGCTTTGTAGATTTTTGCAACCCTTGCTTACCCAATATCATCTTGGAACCCGAATCTTTTTGTATCCCAAATCACCGCTCCAAAAATTCATTTTCCCACTTTTTTGACTTTGCAGCCCACAGTCACTTCAACATTCCCTGTACTACCAAAACCACTTCAACACCCCACACTACCTCGAATACCAACAATGGCTCCATTACCACCGATTCCTAAAGTCGATGATATGCAAGCCAAAATACTGCAAGAAGTTCAGTCCCTGAACTCCACAATGCAAACCCTATCTAATGACATGACCATTATGAAGAAGAAGCAAGTGCAACAAGAGTTTCTACCAAGAAGATCTTATCCTACGCTTGTGCTTACCAAAGACCAAGCAGTCCAGCAAGGAAGAGCTTCGGCAAGAAATGCTGCAATAGACGAAGCCTCGAGCACTTTCGATTATATGCATTGGTGCTCCACGTGTAATGACCCTCACGAAGAGAATACCTACATGCTGCACCAACACTATGTACAAATGCTGGCGAGCAGTAGTCATGGTGGTCAAGTCAACGCCATCAGGCAATTGGATCAAAACCTAGTAATTGGTGAAGAAGAGCCAGTCACAGTCCTTACCAGAGGAGGCAAAAGGTCGATAGAGATGGATACTACTAAAATGGCTCCCTTAAAGGTGCATGCCCATCATGAGAAGGGACAACAACCTCCTTCGACCCATAACGAAGCTTGATAGCCTGCACCAGTCAAAGAGAAGGCCCAACAGGCCCCTGCAAATCCACCGTAGGTGGAAACTAAGGAACATGCTAGAGAGAAACTCAAGCTTCCTTTGTTGACCAAGCGACAAAGGTTCGAAGCTACAAAATAGTATCACACTAGATATGAGCTGAGAAAGGAACCCGAGATGCCCAATTCCTTGGCATACAACATTGTAGATGAGCTGACAACCAAAATCAGTCTGTACGATACACTGCAACTACCCGAACAAGTAGACTTGTTGCAAGAATCATTGAAAATGACCAAAGCAAGAAAAGAAGCACCACTTGCCCTAGTGTAGACCCTGTCCACATCCATTATAGGAAAGAATCGACCACCTCCATTCTACCTATCTCTACAAATGGAAGGGTATATTGTACATAACTGTATGATTGACTCTTGGGCCATGATGACAGCCATGCCGAAGGCAATGTGCGAAGAGATAGGGATGGAATATATGCAAAGCAGTCATGGCATACTCTAGTTGGATGGTACCCCCATGAAGACTATAGGGGTGATCAAGGATATTCCTATTCGACTACACAAGATGCCTCAGATCATAGTTATCCAAGAGGTAGTAGTCATCGACCTTGAGCCATATTTTAGTATGTGCTTGTCAAGAGAGTTCACAGCAAAGCTGGGTGGATATCTATCTATGGATTACTCTCATATGGAGATTCCATTCAAAGGAAAGAAGGTAAAGATCTACAATGAAAAGCCTTCTTCCTTCCTTGTACAAAAGATGTCCGAAGAAGAGAACAACGACCCTGTGAACACAATAGTGGAGGGGATAGAGCAAGTAGACCTGGTTGAACAATCTCTTGCACAGTTAAGTTATAAAGATGAGTTTTCATTGGCAGACTTTAGCACCATGATAGAAACTGATATAGGGTGTTACGCCATCGCCAAGCCTGAGAAACACATCAAGGAAGAAGATAAGATCTTCACCCAAGGCAAATTATGGAAATTATTCTTTGATGGCACACGATGCAAAAATGACATCGGGGCGGGTATTATTTTAGTATCACCTTCTGGAGAACAAAAGGAATATTGTTATCGGTTGGTATGGAGTTGCACTAACAACACAGTAGAATATGAAGCATTATGCCTAGGACTCAAGAAAGAAAAAAAGTTAGGCATAAAGCATCTCCAAATCTTTGGAGACTTAGAATTGGTATGCAATCAAGTCATCAACAAGTGCACTTCAAAGAAGCACTATCTCAAGTCATACCGTAACAAAGTATGGGACTTGTTCGACCAGTTTGAATCTCTGAATCTACAGTCTATTCCAAGAGAAAAGAACCGACATGCTGATGTTCTAGCATCCATTGCAGCCAAGTATTCTCTAGCAGAAGACATGGTGCATAAGACTAAAGCTGTGAGGATGATTTACAGGCCCTCTGTCCTAGACAAAGACCTGCATTGGCAAGTTTTTGACAATGATGAGCAAATTGTAAATTTCATGATTCAAGAAGCAGCCACAGTTGAAAAGAGAAGCCCTGATGATGAGGAATATGATGGGCTAGTTCAATTAAAGAATAATCATGTGCCTAAGGGATTAATTACTCTTGAAAGCCTCTTTGATCAAAATGATCGAGCAATTTCTCATAGGATCAAAGTTAATACAAAGCAGTATCAGGATTTGGAGCTTGAGCCTGGAAAAGCAATAAAAGTTGGAACATATTGCACTTCAAAAGAGATAGAGCAGATCCGATCTCTATGTAGAAGGTATCCCGACACAGTGGATTGGTCTTATCAAGACTTAAAGGGATACGATCCACAACTAATCCAACATATAATTGAGTTGCAGGAAGGGATCAAACCTTTTCGATAGAAGCAAAGGCCTGTCAATCCGAAGATCAAAGTCTTGATGAAGGCCGAACTCTTGAAAATGCTTGAGGCAACGATAGTTTATCCCATCAAGCATTCTTCTTGGGTAGCAAATTTAGTCCCTGTTAGAAAGAAGAACGAAGATATACAATTATGCCTGGAATTTTGTAACCTGAACTAGGCTTCGCTTAAAGATCACTACCCTCTCCCATAGATAGATCAAATATTGCACTCAGTGGCTGGAGCTTAGCGCTTCTCCCTACTTGATGGCTTCTCAAGGTACAATCAGATCTGGGTTAAGAATGAAGACCAGCATAAAACCACATTCACTACCAAGTGGGGAATATTTACTTACCAACGAATGCCATTCGGTATTTCGAATGTGGGTGCCACTTTTTAGAGGGCCATGGATCTAGCTTTTGGTGAACTCTTGAATAAGGTTATTTTTATCTATCTGGATGACATGACCATCTTCTATCGAAGAAGGGAGGATCATCCTTTTCATCTACAAAAGGTATTCAAAAAATACCGAGAGTTTGGCATTTCAATCAATTCGAAGAAGTCCATATTTGCGATCAGTGAAGGGAAGTTGCTAGGACATGTGATATCAGAGAAGGGTCTCGCTGTAGATCCTGACAGAGCTGAGGCTCTACTAAAGCTCTCAATCCCTATGAACAAGAAAGGACTTCAATATTTCTTCGGCCAGATCAACTTCGTGAGGAATTTTGTCCCAGATTTCACCCAGGTCATCAAACTGATGTCCAAACTTTTGAAGAAGGATGCAAAATTCATCTGGATGAAGGAGAGAAAAGAAGCTTTCAAAGAAATAAAAGCTTGAATTGCTCAAGCATCGGTCCTGACCAACCCTGATTATAATCAGGACTTCATCCTATATTCCATAGGAGAACCTGAGAGCTATGCTACCATCCTGACACAAAAAGGGGAAGATGGCGAAGAGCACCCCATCATGTTTCTAAGCCAAGTGATAAACCCCCATGAAGAAAAATATAATTTCATAGAAAGGTAGGTGCATGTAGTAATGAAGTCTCTTAGAAAATTCAAGCAATTCATCTCCCAAATTTGGGTTACAGTCTTTGTCATTCATCTCGATGTGCACAATTTCATCATCCAAGAAGAATTGGGGAGTAAAAGAGCCGGTTGGGTCAACAAGATACAAGAATTTGACATCGAGATAAAACCTAAAAAACTGGTTCACGATCGTGCATTGTGTCAAGAACTGGTGAAGAGCGTAGCGGTCAAAGCTACAGAATCTCAGTGGGATGACTCGCCAGCAGAAGAATGCTTCACAAACCAAGAAGAGGACGAGAAATATTGGGTCAAAGAAATAGTTGAATACTTCAACAATGACAGATGTCCTTCACATATAAATGCTTCACAGTGAAGGCATTTTAGGATGCTGTCCTCCCGATATACTTTGTGCCCTGAAGGCCTATTTTTTAGAAAAATTTATGGTGTCCTTCTTAGGTGCATAAAACATGATGATAAAAGGAGAGTCTTGGGAGAATTTCATTCAGGATTATCTGGAGGTCACTTCGTAGGGAGAACAACGGTGCTGAAAATAATCAAAGCTAGTTATTATTGGCCTACACTCTTCATTGATGCCTTTGCAGTTTGTCACAAATGCAAGCAATGTCAGAAGTTCGCCAGTCAAAGCATAAATGCTTCAATGCCTTTCCGATCGATACAAGTAGAAATGCCTTTTCAACAATGGGGGTTGGATTTTATAGGGGTCATATCGCCAAACTCCTCCGTTGGGCATAAGTTCATCCTAACCGCAACTGATTACTTCACTAGATGGGTCGAAGCAATTCCCATGAAACATGCTGATCAGGAGACTGTTATCACTTTCCTAGAGGGATTGATCACCTGGTTCGGCATCCCAGAAGCAATCATCATGGACAATGGTCCTGGCTTCATAGGCACCAAAATCAATGAATTCCTTTACAAATATGGGATATATCATAAAGTATCCTCTAAATACTATCCACAGGGCAACAAATTGGTAGAATCCACCAACAAGACCTTGTTAAGGGTGCTAAGAAAGATTATAGAAATGAAAAAAAGGACTTGGCATCTCCTTCTAGACCGTGCCTTGTGGGCCGATCAAATTTCTATCAAGAAGTCAATCAAGACTTCACCTTATGCCCTGGTCTACGACAAGGAGGCCATCTTACCTACCCACACAGAGATCCTTGCGTTGCAGTTGTTAGACGAGGAAAATAAAATTAATCCTATGGAAAATAGATTGGATCAGCTATTACAGCTAGAGGAAGATCATGAGAAAGCCTACCAAAGCTTCACTAAACATGCCCAGATCACCCGAGACTGGTTTAAGAAGTCCTCCAACCACACTTTCAAAGTAGGAGATCTAGTATGGAAGTGGGATTCTTGGAAGGCCAAACCTGGAAATCATGACAAATTGGACGCATTCTAGGATGGACCATTAAAAACTGTGAAGGTAAACTCAGCCAACTCTTTCATCCTCAAGGATACAGATGGCCAGGTATTGCCAATTTCTATCAATGGTCTTCACTTGAAGACTTTTCATCACTAAAGATGTAGCCAAAAAAAAAAAAAAAATGTTACTTTGTACATAGTTTTTCATTTCTGTATATTATTCTCTGCTTCGAGATCTCCGAGAGGCTAAGTGTTACAGAGATAAACTCCAGCTTCGCTAGCCCCAGCTTCACTGAACACGACGAAAATATCCTTCGAGAAATTTTAGTGCGAAGCAACTAACGCGAGATGCTTCGCAGCGAAGCACTTTGGCTTCCAAAAGATCCTCGAAAGACCGAGGGAGTCATCAAAGAGAGAAGTAGGGGATGAAAAGAGCTTCACACCCAAAGCATTTCAAGTAGCTACTTCGGGCAGAAGTTTTACGAAGCAATTTTCAAAAGGAGCTTAACGAAGCATTTTCCAAAGAAGACGAGCTTCGGGGGGGCCAGCATTTCGCGAAGAAAAAAAGTAACGCAACGAGGAAAAATTACTTTGGGGCCGAAGCACAAAAAATAGTCTTCCACCAAAGGTTCACCGCGAAGCATTTTCAGCCCTGATTTCGACTTTGCCCATCCAAAAGCGTGCAAGGCAGAGGCATTTAAAACGTGCCTAGAGGAATGTGTCAACAACTACCTTGGAAAGCGTTCAAAGTAAGCGAATTTAATGCAAAGGTGGTGAAACACATCTCGAGAGGATTCAGTTAGGAGAAAAGCTCACACCTAGGTACGAGGTGGCAACAGGCTGCATTTCCAATGCAAGGCATAATAATCGAAGTGCGTGGCCTCACGTACTACGCCATCGGATAGCCAATCAAATGCTATAGCGATGTCCCAGGTTAGAAATGTAAATTCAATTATGGTAGGAGCCATAAATGGAGGTAGTTGCCTCCTGAGGCTATAAAATGCAATCCTTAGCAGCAAGAAGGTTATTTGCCTACTGTTGCATGTGAGATTGAGAGCTCTGATGCTTAGTCTGTAATTCTTCCCGCCTTCGTATCAAAATCCTTACGTCAAAATCCTCTGTGCTGTAAATTTGCTTCTGTAACTATTCACCATGGGGAAGAAAAGCTTCAAAGAAAAGGAGCCAGAAGTCGAGGCCCCCAAAAAAATAAAGAAGGGTCAGGAGAAGAAACAGAGACCCAAGAGGGTCAACCTGAACCTCTGCCCAAAAAATCAAGTCATGGAGGAGAAAGAAGATTCTGAAGATGAACAACCCATAGAACCACCAATTGATGGGTGGGATAAGATTAGGGACACAAAAATCTCCAAGAGCATGGAAGAACTCAGATACACTATCAAGTTCATGATGAGTAGGCTCTCAGCGAAAAATAAAAGGGCCGTCGCATACTATTCTTAGATATACTGGTATGTGACCCCGCCTGCGCATCATTATCCCAAGCTAATCTCTGCCATTGCGCATAACTACCAGCCCTCCTCCCGACAAGTGTTAGAAACTACTGGGCATAAACTGTTTTCAATCTTGAAAGAGGATGTGCAAGCAACCTTCGCACCACAGCAGGGGCCACCTAAGGGATACTCAGTTCGCAACGTCATCTTGAGCAAACAAATGGAGAGGTTCACCTCCTCCAACTATATTGTGAAGTTTTTGAATGAGAACCTCAAGAGTGGGCTCACTTCAAGCAAGCTGCCTCAAATGCCCCTACCTTTGGAAGCCTTCAAGAACACTGATATTTTCTCCATCATTGCATGGGTGGCGGGCCTGTCAACCGATGCTTCGATGCACCCCTGGTAGGTATCTTTGGCCGAGTGTATTTCCAGAGGGGAATTTTATGCCCTCGATGATTCGAGGCCGAACACCAACCCAGTATTATTTTATTGGGCAGAATGGGTGGCCTGAACCTTGCACACGCGGCTTATCAACATGAAGAACTCTGGAATAGGCCAGTACTTCGGGCCCTGCTCTTTCCTTGTTTGGCTATGTTTCTACCATGTACATAAAATTTTTCCCCATATCGCTATTTCATCAAGCGACAAGGATGGGAATCCTCTGCCTATGTACCAGTGGACTCCCCTCCTATTGAGGGCAGAGTCTTATTATTCCTTTAATCAACAATTCTTGAGGGCAGAGTCTTATTGAGGGCTGATCCACAACGTACCCCAAAATTGGGGACCCACCTTTTTTGCATGTGTTCCAAGAAGACCGAAGTGGCCCATAGGCTAAAGTTCAAAGAAAAAAAGCAAAACACCACAAGGAGAAAAAGTGTCGCGATATCGCGACATGTTGCACCATCGCGGCCCAAAAAGAAAAAGTGTCGCGATATCGCGACATGTTGCACCATCGCGGCCCAAAAAGAAAAAGTGTCACGATATCGCGACATGTTGCACCATCGCGGCCCAAAAAGAAAAAGTGTCGCGATATCGCGACATGTTGCACCATCGCGGCCAAAAATAAAAAGTGTCGCGATATCGCGACATGTTGCACCATCGCGGCCAAAAAGAAAAAGTGTCGCGATATCGCGACATGTTGCTCCATCGCGGCCAAAAGAAAAAGGTGTCGCGATATCGCGACATGTTGCATATCAAAAAGAAAAAGTGTCGCGATATCGCGACATGTTGCATTTTCTCCAAAAAAGAAAAGTGTCGCGATATCGCGACATGTTGCATTATCGCGGCCAAAGATAAAAAGTGTCGCGATATCGTGACATGTTGCATTTTGGCGGACAAAAGAGAAAAAGTGTCGCGATATCGCGACATGTTGCATTTTAAAGAAAGAAAAAGTGTCGCGATATCAGGACATGTTGCATTTTTGCGGCAAAGAGAAAAAGTGTCGCGATATCGTGACATGTTGCATTTTCACGATTAAAAGCAACAAAAAGAGAAGGAAAAAGTGTCGCGATATCGCGACATGTTGCATTTTCGTGATTCAAAAGAAACAAGAGACGGAAGGAAAAGTGTCGCGATATCGCGACATGTTACATTTTCGTGGCTAAAAGCAACAAAAGACGAAAGGGGCCAAAAGTGTCGCGATATCGCGACATGTTCCATTTTCGCGATTCAAAGCAACAAAGGAGAGCAAGGAGGCAAAAGTGTCGCGATATCGCGACATGTTCCATTTTCGCCAAGGTAACGGACCTGCATAGTGACGTGGACATAAGGACAAAATCCAGTGAAGAAGACAAAGCGTTACATAAGGAATCTTTAATGATTTGAAATCATTTAAGATGGTCGTTACACATGGAGGGAAACAGACGCAAAACCATGTGGAGAAATCGCAGCGAAGGGCCACAAAATGGAAAGCAAAGCACACGCATACAGGGAAGGTGAAATGAACAGTCAGGGAAGGTGAAACGAACAGCCATCGACAAATGAAATGAACCGTCAGGGAAGGAAACAAGGTTTTCACGAGTTTAAATACGCCATTCAAAGAGGCCAAAAAGGGGGTGGAAAACTGTTGCAAGTAGCGTTGCAGGTTTGAAGGCGATAAGGCCATTCTGGACCTAGTTGGGCTGTTTTTCTTTCGTAGACTGGTTTTTCTTCTTCATGGACATGGGTTGGAAATTGCGGCGAGCAGAGTTGCAGACTTGAAGGCGATGATGCCATTCTGGGCCTGTTTGAGTCGTTTTTCTTCCATGGACTGGTTTGGGAAAACCAAAAATTTTGCTATTGTAAAATGACACATTTTTAATGCAAAGTGTTCAGAAATTTGCATCTTGTGGGCAAGAAAGAAGGAGATTTTCTTTGCATGCTATGGATTTAATGTTTATTCTTTCATCTTTTCAGATTTCGAATTTATAGATAATGTTGATGCCATTTCTTTGGGTTACATTAGGCGAATATTTGAAATCTGAATTTTATTTCGTACCCTAGGAACCAACACTTAGCTTATCCGGATTGTGCTTGTTTGCAGGTCCAATAGGTTAGGTTGCATGCACGGAGACCTCACATCTTCGGTTTTGTCGAAATAGGATAGCATCATACTGAATGCATTTTATTTTCAGTTTTTGCATTTCATTTTCATTTTTTCTGCATTTTTTATTATTTTTCCAGAAATTTTAACTTTTCAAGGCATTAAAATAAACATTTAAAAAATATCAAAATCCAAAAAAAACAATGAACAATCACTAAAGTTTCATGGTGAAATAAATCAACATTGCCCCTTGTTTACAGTTACTTGCAATCACTAAGGTGTTCCAAGCATTTAAATTGAATATCTTTATTTGAGATTACTAATACACATATGCAAATGCTAATACAACGGAGACCTTGGAGAAGTTGTTTGTTTAACTTCTTTGCAAGAGGGGATTTGGAACCCAAATCCTAAAGGAGAGTGTACTTTCACAACTGGGTGAAAATACCACTCAACAGATTGGCGCTAGAAGGAGGGCCTGAATTGGTTTATTTCAATGTGATTTAAATGCTATAGGGATTTAAATTTTGAATATTTCATGCCCTATTGGTTATTATCTTTAGCCCTCTTTTAACAATACAACCTTGTAGTGTTAAAAGGAGGACATGAATTGCTATGCATTGTTCTAACGCTTTTGATTGTTCATACAGGAATAATGTGTCTTGATTTGATTTAAAAAAAAAAAAATTGACTAACGAGGTTGTCTCCATGCAATTACTTTCATTCGATTTTAATGGATACACCTCTTGGTTGATGCTAACATGATTATTCATACGTTACATGTTTGATATTTGCTAGTCATTTCATGCTTATTTGTAAGGAATTATTTTGTCTAAAATGTATTTGTTGTCGGTATTATGCTCTTCACCCGCGTAATGCGATCTTGTGAATCAGAAAGCCTACAACACTAGGAGTATGCTCTTCACTTGCGCATATGCGATCTGGTGAATCAGAAACTAATTTACATTTTTAGAATACTGCTTTGTCAAGGTTCCTTCTTTCATGACTAACAAATTGATTTTGAGGTTATTCTTTGAATTTCATTAATTGCAGGATTTTCTGTGTGTCGCAGGTTTTCTGTGAGGTACTGAGAGTTTTGTCAAGTTCTTGTAGGGTTATCATCATTGATTTTGAATCAAATGGCCCAACCTCCACCACCTCCTTGGTACGGAGCCCATAACATTCCTTTGAATATTGCAGGGGATATTCACGAGATCCCTAGGAATATAGAGAGATTTTTGCCCAAATACAAACCGGATGGCCCAAGGACCGTAGAAGAACATATTCAGGCCTATAGGGATGTTTTGATAAGATTGCACGTTCAACATGAAGATGTGGCTTGTAGACTCTTCCCCATGAGCCTAGACCAAGTGGCCTACGAATGGTACATTTGCTTACCTATCGGTTCCATTACGTCATGGACGCAAATGGAGAATGCTTTTGTCAACCAATTCGAGGTCACCATTAGATCCCACAATCATCTATAATCAGTTCATTACATGCAAAAGAGGCCAGGGTGAGCCAATCCAAACTTTTAATCAGAGATTTCAGAAGTGCTATAATAGAGCAATTCGGCATTTTGCCATTGATCCCACAGTAGCTTTGCAAATATATTTTGGGGCATTGGATCCTATGACGACAATGTTTGCAAGGCGAAATCCTCAAGTTACCACGCTTGCTCTAGCCTACAATGAAGCTATGACCATTGAACAACAAATGACACCACAGGGTTATGGGTTTTCCCGAGATGCCTATGGTAGGACAATATGGTCCATATGGTCAAGCTCCTATGATGAATCGGATCATGGCACCACAAATATCAGGCATAAATGCTTTGCCTTATCAACAACCATATTCATCAACACCCGCTTACGCACCCATTCCAATTCAACCAATCACATCCATTCCCCCCATTCCTTCATTTTTGCAAAATAGTCAACAGACTATGCAAGGAGCTAGTCCGGTTAATTCTCAGGCTATAGTTCCTTTTCCCAATCCAATCCCGATTCAAAGTGTGAATCCCTACGCAAATCAAGTGGTTCAAAATCCAACTCAAATGTTAAGTCAAGATCTCACCAATTACGCAAATCCTATTGGAACTAGCAATAACATAGCTCAACCAAAAGAGATTTATTCAGAGGTTGAAGAGCTCAAAAATATGGTTCACAAATTGAGTAATGATTTGGTTCAACAATAGAAGTATGAATCCCATGCCCCTCACCCAAATCAAAATTTCAACAATGGAGGGAGACAGTGGAATACGAAGCCAAACAATGGGGGTGTGCCTTCCCCTATTGCTAATCAGATAGATACTTCTGCAGGACCAAGTCACTCTAGTTCCATTCTTAATATTTCTGATTTTGCATGGGAAAAGGGGTGTAGATTGCATAATACAAAGGAGCATAATGAAAGGAATTGTCCCAAAATTGCTATGTATACCCATTGTCTCCAAGCTCAAGTGGATGATTTGGAACTTGTGCCAAATAAGGGTCCATCCCAACATCAACAAGGAGAGGACAACATTTTGGTGGTGGAAACTCTATATCGTCAAGAGAGTGATGACCAAGAGGATGGGGGGGGTGGGGGGGTCCACACCTTCCAAATTGTGATAAAATTGAATCATGGGTTACAAATTTGGATTATGATAGCTTTACCAATTTGAATTCAAGAAATAACCCACTTTTGGAAATAACTGGACCATCTATGGAAGGTGAAGATGAATTGGATGAGAAACATGTTGATGAATCAGAAGATGAAGAAGAGTAGTTGAACGTCACAATTTGAACTTGGAGGATGACTACTATGATTCATGGAAGAAGTGGGAAGACTACACTCACTCCAAAACTGCTAATGAAACTTGTGTGCCAATTGATATACAGGACAACATAATCGCCTACTCAAAGGAAGATATTACAACTCCTGTGCAATTTGAGGATGTTTTGGAAGAGATACCAGGGATAGTGAACAAAGAATTGGAATTAAATGACAAAGTGGTTGATCTATTGGAAGCAACGAAAGCGATTGATCATGAAGATGAGTTACTTGACATACACTTCGACCAAGAATATTTGAGGGTTGAAAAGGATGGGCATGTTTTTAATTGGGTGCCCAATTTTGGTATGTTTGATGAACAAGTAATCAATGAAGAATATGAAGACCATGAGGTAAAAGAGGAAATTGCAAATCCTCACCAAGTTTTGGTAAATGAAAATGTGAAAAAGGTAAAATCTAAACCTTTGTGTCCAAACATCCAAGATTTAGGTGAAGATTTGTATAATTCAAATGATATTTATGATGAAATGCCATTGAAGGTGAATGAAGAACAAGGATTAATTTCTAACCACACCTTTGATAACCTTACTTTAATGAATGAAAAGGAGCTTGATGCACTTAAATTGCTAAATCAAATTCATCAACAATTAATTCTTGAATCTAGGATAAAAATTCTTAATGATCCCCATTTAGTAAATATCCTAGATGCTTGTAAATTGTTGCACAATTTTGATTGGCCTAAGAACATGGAAAATGAATTAGCTTTGAAATTTTTAGAAATAGGCTCTTGCTTACAAAATTTCATTTTGAATAAAGAAAGCCTAGTTCTAAATCATGAATGGGATTATGAAATTTGCACCTTAAAGAATAGACAAGAAAGAATTGAAAATCAACCATTGTCTAATCAATCTGGTAATTTGAATCTCACCTATGAGAATACTAATGGAACTAAATCTAATTGGTGGGGTGAGAGAGGAAAGTTGAAGTTGGTTGCATTGTTTGGTCTAATCTTGTTTTCGTTTGATTCCTTCCACATTCGGCATGTGTATCATATTATATGTCTTTTGGAATGCTCTAATCAGGTTTGGGATCCGGGAAAATGATAATCCAAATTTTTGCATCATCTTGTATTGTATTGTATATACTTTTGGTTTTCGTGTTTTGGTTTTGGATTAGATCTCATTTTGGTTTTAAGTTTTGTGTGTTGGTCCTTTGGACATTTTTGGTTTGTTAATTTAGGTCCTTATGAATGTTGACTAAGACTAGGAGAATATGAAACATCGGAATTGTATTGCAGAAAGCTCCACGAATTTCGCAAACACATTAAAGAATATCGTTTGGAACTTATGATGCAGGAAGTTGTCAGTTTTATAAATTATGGCAAAGTAGGTGGTATACTTCATCCGCATTTCAAAAGGAGCAATGCATTCATATCTCATGTACATTCCGCATTGCATATACATTCCATCTCAGTTGCATCTTCATTTCATGTGCAATCATTGAAAAGGTGTCGAATCCTCTTAGGGTTATTACATAACATATATTAAAAGGATCCTAAGGTTGGGAACCGATGCCCGAACTATCTTGAACCAAGCACGTTCTACGCATATTAAAGAGAATCTTGAGCAAAATGGTCAAAACCATACTTGGAAGAAAAGGTGAGGCGAAAGGAGTATTTCGTGTCTGTCCTATCATGCAACATAATCCTTAAAATAGTGGTTTTTACCACTCCCATAATGCTTAAAGCCTAAAATCAGAGTAGTAAGGATAGGGTTAAATCCTCATCGAACTTAGGTTGAGGATCCAACTCCCCAAAGCTCCGATTTGACCTTCATGGAGTAGTAAGGATAGGGTCTAATTCTCATCTCGCTTAGGTTGAGAATCCGATTCCCCAAAGCTTCTATTTTGCCCACTCAAGAACTTGAAATTCAAAAGAAAATATTTTTCATTTCTTTATTAATATTGGATTGGAAGGATCGTACTACATGTCCCTTGCAAGGATGGGTAGTCATCCCCAAGGTCCAAGAAATCAAAAGAAGAGCCAAATCATGGATTATGGGGTTAATCTCCATCGGGGCTATAGATGCCTGGCTGGCAGTGGAGTATGCTCATGCGTGGCAACATGTCTTGTCTAAAAGCAAGACCACTGACTGCTCAAACGGACAGGCTAGCTGGACAGTTTCATCCATAACAGGTTAAATCATTTTGTTCAAGATGAGGTAATGAACTCCGGATCGAGTAGTAAGGATAGGGTTAAATTCCCATCTCGCTTAGGTTGGGAATCCGATTCCCCAAAGCTCTGATTTCACTTACACCTGCACATGGGTTCAAGATGGTAGTGACACATAACCAACTTTGGGATCTAGTAAATTAATTCGAGTATACATATTTTTGGTCCTAAGAGGGTTTGACAGTTTTAATATGTTTGTTCATGATGCTAGAAGGTCTGAGCCTTTGCAAAGTAGGTTGTTATATCTCTAACATAGTTGTCATACGTCAAATCCTGCACAAATCATTCATAGCCTTGCATACGAATCATAAGTGAAGCTGACAATGGAAAGTTGAATGAATTTCAAACGATAGGGAATGAAGCACATTGCACACACCGAGCTGATGCTTAATAATTCTAATGTTTCATGTATTTCTCGTCTAGTTTCATTCTTGGGATATTTGCTAACGCTTGTATTTGAGTCTGTGTGTTTTCAGGTTGAGTTCTCACCGAAATGCTCAGGAGCATTTCCCAGCTGAGTCACCATTTGTTGTGGCTGATCCACAACGTACCCCAAAATTGGGGACCCACCTTTTTTGCATGTGTTCCAAGAAGACCGAAGTGGCCCATAGGCTAAAGTTCAAAGAAAAAAAGCAAAACACCACAAGGAGAAAAAGTGTCACGATATCGCGACATGTTGCACCATCGCGGCCCAAAAAGAAAAAGTGTCACGATATCGCGACATGTTGCACCATCACGGCCAAAAAAGAAAAAGTGTCGCGATATCGCGACATGTTGCACCATCGCGCCAAAAATGAAAAAGTGTCACGATATCGCGACATGTTGCACCATCGCGGCCAAAAAAGAAAAAGTGTCGCGATATCGCGACATGTTGCACCATCGCGGCCAAAAGAGAAAAAGTGTCGTGATATCGCGACATGTTGCACTTTCGCGGCCAAAAGAAAAAAGTGTCACGATATCGCGACATGTTGCATCCAAAAAGAAAAGTGTCACGATATCGCGACATGTTGCATTATCACTATCCGAAAGAGAAAAGTGTCGCGATATCGTGACATGTTGCATATTTCGCGGCAAAGAAAAAAGTGTCAGCGATATCGCGACATGTTGCATTTAGAAATGAAAAAGTGTCGCGATATCGAACATGTTGCATTTCAAAAAAGAGAAAAAAGTGTCGCGATATCGTGACATGTTGCATTTTCACGATTAAAAGCAACAAAAGAGGAAGAAAAAGTGTCGCGATATCGCGACATGTTGCATTTTTGCGGCTAAAAGCAACAAAAGAAGGAAGGGGCCAAAAGTGTCGCGATATCGCGACATGTTACATTTTTGCGGCTAAAAGCAACAAAATACGAAAGGGGCAAAAAGTGTCGCGATATCGCGACATGTTCCATTTTCACGATTCAAAGCAACAAAGGAGAGCAAGGAGGCAAAAGTGTCGCGATATCGCGACATGTTCCATTTTTGCCAAGGTAACGGACCTGCATAGTGACGTGGACATAAGGACAAAATCCAGTGAATAAGACAAAGCGTTACATAAGGAATCTTTAATGATTGGAAATCATTTAAGATGGTCGTTACACACGGAGGGAAACAGACGCAAGCCCATGTGGAGAAATCGCAGCGAAGGGCCACAAAATGGAAAGCAAAGCACACGCATACAGGGAAGGTGAAATGAACAGTCAGGGAAGGTGAAACGAACAGCCATCGGCAAATGAAACGAACCATCAGGGAAGGAAACAAGGTTTTCACGAGTTTAAATACGCCATTCAAAGAGGCCAAAAAGGGGTGGAAAACTGCTGCAAGTAGCGTTGCAGGTTTGAAGGCGATAAGGCCATTCTGGACCTAGTTGGGCTGTTTTTCTTTCGTAGACTGGTTTTTCTTCTTCATGGACATGGGTTGGAAATTGCGGCGAGCAGAGTTGCAGACTTGAAGGCGATAATGCCATTCTGGGCCTGTTTGAGTCGTTTTTCTTCCATGGACTGGTTCGGGAAAACCAAAAATTTTGCTATTGTAAAATGACACATTTTTAATGCATAAGTGTTCAAAAATTTGCATCTTGTGGGCAAGAAAGAAGGAGATTTTCTTTGCATGCTATGGATTTAATGTTTATTCTTTCATCTTTTCAGATTTCGAATTTATAGATAATGTTGATGCCATTTCTTTGGGTTACATTAGGCGAATATTTGAAATCTGAATTTTATTTCGTACCCTAGGAACCAACACTTAGCTTATCCGGATTGTGCTTGTTTGCAGGTCCAATAGGTTAGGTTGCATGCACGGAGACCTCACATCTTCGGTTTTGTCGAAATAGGATAGCATCATACTGAATGCATTTTATTTTCAGTTTTCTGCATTTCATTTTCATTTTTTTTGCATTTTTTATTATTTTTCCAAAAGTTTTAACTTTTCAAGGCATTAAAATAAACATCTAAAAAATATCAAAATCCAAAAAAAACAATGAACAATCACTAAAGTTTCATGGTGAAATAAATCAACATTGCCCCTTGTTTACAGTTACTTGCAATCACTAAGGTGTTCCAAGCATTTAAATTGAATATCTTTATTTGAGATTACTAATACACATATGCAAATGCTAATACAGCGGAGACCTTGGAGAAGTTGTTTGTTTAACTTCTTTGCAAGAGGGGATTTGGAACCCAAATCCTAAAGGAGAGTGTACTTTCAAAACTGGGTGAAAATATCACTCAACAGGGCTGTCGCATACTATTCTTAGATATACTGGTATCTGACCCCGCCTGCACATCATTGTCTCGAGCTAATCTTTGCCATTGCGTAGAACTACCAGCCCTCCTCCCAACAAGTGTTAGACACTACTGGGCATAAATTTTTTTCAATATTGAAAGAGGATGTGCAAGCAGCCTTCACGCCACAGCTGGGGCCACCTAAGGGATACTCAGTTCGCAACATCATCTTGAGCGAACAAATGGAGAGGTTCACCTCCTCCAACTATATTGTGAAGTTTTTGAATGAGAACCTCAAGAGTGGGCTCACTTCAAGCAAGCTGCCTCAAATGCCCCTACCTTTGGTAGCCTTCAAGAACACTGATATTTTCTCCATCATTGCATGGGTGCTGGGCCTGTCAACCGATGCTTCGGTGCACCCCTGGTAGGTATCTTTGATCGAGTGTATTTCCAGAGGGCAATTTTATGCCCTCGATGCTTCGAGGCCAAACACCAACCCAGTATTCTTCGACTGGGCAGAATGGGTGGCCCGAAATTTGCACACGCAGCTTACCAACATGAAAAACTCTGGAATAGGCCAGTACTTTGGGCCCTGCTCTTTCCTTGTTTGGCTATGTTTCTACCATGTACATAAAATTTTTCCCCATATCGCCATTTCATCAAGTGGCAAGGATGGGAATCCTCTGCCTATGTACCAGTGGACTCCCCTCCTATTGAGGGCAAAGTCTTATTATTCCTTTAATCAACAATTCTTGGGACCTGCTATGCATTTGTTAATGGGGTCTTGCCCTCGGGTCCCCCTTAGTTTGAGAGATAGAGTGATGTAGGAGAAGAAGGGATATGTGTTTCAAATTATGTAGGCACTTGTGATTCGCCTATTCAGATTTATAGGGAAGCCTTTCCTGCTACCAGTCTACCCCTCCGAGTACCTGTTCACATTGGATGTCGATCAGAAGAGTGACGTAACAAACGCTGTGTACAGCCACGATCAGAAATGGGCGCACACTTACGACTTCCCTTTCAAAATGGGCGTAATTGAAGTGTTTGCCCTGAAGCAAAATGTTTTCTTGGAGGAGAAGCTTGCCAATTTTTGTTTGCTCCAGATTCCTCAACAATGGTGCTATGATCCTTTGGGAGTGATGAGGGACCACCTCCAGTTCAAAAACTTTCATGTCTACCCTCATCCAAAAATAGTGGATTAGAGGAACAATCCCAATGGGAAGGATTTGGAATGGCATTTAGAAAGGATGAGGACATTGCCTCCATGGCATGAATTCTACCCTATGGAGGTCAAGTTTGACCCTAACCAGCATCCCTTCCCGACTACAGACTCTATATTTTGGAGAAAGGCGAAAGATGATTTGAAAGAGGAATTGAAGAATTGGGGCGAGGAACAACTAAGGCAGTGGTGGCTAATGAGAGTCCATCGCCAAAAGATGAATTCCTACAGACTCTTGGAAATGGATAAGGACTTCACAATTTTTTATGAAGCCAATGCTGGGACTTGGAAGCCCATATCCTTCGTCAAATTTGTTCCTTCGGCTACCCTAGGGTCAGGCAAAAGCCCAAGAAGAGCTGATGATGCCTCGAAGTAGGAAGAGGAGGAAGAAGCCAAAGTTACACCAGAAGCACTAATGTAGGGACCATCAAAAAGCCATGACATAAGTGCCAAGGAGTCGGCACAATGAGTAGAGAAGAAAAGGAAGAGGCAAGAGCAAGTTCAAGTGCCTCCGAGCCACCCGAAGCGACCATGCACGAAGCTTTCAAGTGCTCCTGTCAGAAAACCTGTATCAGGCCCAACCAAAGCAAATGTTGAGGGTGCGGCGGCACAAAGTACCGAGGCAGCCCTAGATATAGACATCATTGATGTAGAGGAACTCCTCCAACAAGAGGGAGGCCCCAAAGTAGAAGTCGTGGAAGTCGGGAGTGCTGAATCCAAAAAAGAGCAGGAGCTGATTACACAAGAAGTCACCACGGTCACTCTACCTAGAGGGCATGCAGGTACACACTCTCCACCCTTTGCCTTGGTCTCTCACATGTCCACTGTGGTCTCGACCGAGTCTTCCCATCAGTCTCTCCCTCCCATGCAAAGTCAACTGCCTCTGTTGAGTGGTATTTTCACCCAATTGTGAAAGTACACTCTCCCTTAGGATTTGGGTTCCAAATCCCCTCTTGCAAAGAAGTTAAACAAACAACTTCTCCAAGGTCTCCGCTATATTAGCATTTGCATATGTGTATTAGTAATCTCAAATAAAGATATTCAATTTAAATGCTTGGAACACCTTAGTGATTGCAAGTAATTGTAAACAAGGGGCAATGTTGGTTTATTTTACCATGAAACTTTAGTGATTGTTCATTGAACCAAAATAAAGCAAATGTGAGTTGGCCCTCATATGACCTTCAATGTGATGCTCAAATTACCCCTCTTTCGTAAAATCAGAATTTTTATGAAGAGAGGGCAATTTTAGGCTCCAAAAATGGAAATTTGTGAAATGCCATAAAACATAACTCCTTCAATGAAATTGGAATTTTCATGAAGGGAATGTCATCATAGGCTCATGAGTGCAAAACATGAACCTGAAAAAAATGAAATTTGACCTTAAAATGGAAATTTTCTATTTTCGGATTTTTTAAAATCTGTAATAAAACAACAACTTCGATGAATTTTTAAAAATACTAAACAACTCCGAAAATGAAATTTCAAAGTGCGTATTGGAAGTATGAAGTATAACCTACGCAATGGTGAAATTATTTTTGGATTTTGAAATTTTTTAAATGTTTATTTTAATGCCTGAAAATTAAAAAAAAGTTAAAATTTCTGGAAAAATAAAATGCAGAAAAATGAAAATGAAAATGCAGAAAATGGAACATAAGATACATTCGAGTTTGATGCTATCCTATTTCGACAAAACCGAAGATGTGAGGTTTTCATGCATGCAACCTAACCTATTGGACTTGCAAAACAAGCACAATCCGGATAAGCTAAGTGTTGGCTCCTAGGGTTTTAAATGAGGTTTTCAGATTTAAACATTCGCATGAAGCAACCAAGAAAACTTGCATAAACTCCATTTACAAGCCTAAAATCTGAAAAGGGGAAAAATAGACATTTAATCTTGCATGCAGAAAATGACTCCTTTCTTGTCCATAAGATGCAACTTTCTGAAACTTTCTGTATTAAAAATTTGTCATTTTACAATAACAAAAATTTCTGGTTTTCCCAAACCAGTCCATGGAAGAAAAACAGCCCAAACAGGTCCAGAATGGCCCTCTTGCCTTCAAATCTGCAACTCTACTCGCAGCAGTTTCCAACCCCTCAAAACATCCTTGCCTGGCATATTTAAAATTTTCAAGAAGCTTTTCGTTTCATTTTCCAATGACTGTTCGTTTCACCTTCCCTTGTGCATGCATGTGTTTTGGTTTCCAAAAAAGCTTTTCGTTTCTATTTTGTGGCCCTTCGTTTCATTCCCATGGTTTGATTTCAAAAAGTTTCCTTTTCTCCACATGGGCATGCGTCCGCTTCCTTCCATGTGTAACGACCATCTTAAATGATTTCAAATCATTAAAGATTCCTTATGTAACGTTTTGTCTTATTCATTGGATTTTGTCCTTATGTGTCCACGTCATTATGCAGTCTTCAGTTTCACTATCCTGGTGTTCATCACTAATATCAAATGCATTGTCCACTACTTTGTTCCCTTGGCAAAAATCGGACATGTCGTGATATCGTGACACTTTTGTTTCTCTCTGCCCTTTTTAGTCATGAAAATGCAACATGTCGCGATATCGTGACACTTTTGTTTCTCTCTCTTCCCTTTTTGAGTCATGAAAATGCAACATGTCGCGATATCGCGACACTTTTGTTTCTCTGTCTCCCTTTTTGAGTCGCGAAAATGCAACATGTCGCGATATCGCGACACTTTTTTTCTCTCCTTTTTTGGCCGTAAAAATGCAACATGTCGCGATATCGTGACACTTTTTTTCTTTGTCGAAAATGCAACATGTCAAGATATCGTGACACTTTTCTCATGTCGCGATATCGCGACACTTTTTGAACATGTGATATACACTTTTCTTTTTGGAAAATGCAACATGTCAGATATGTGACACTTTTTGTGAAAATGCAACATGTCGCGATATCGTGACACTTTTCTTGTTTGGTCGCAAAAATGCAACATGTCGCGATATCGTGACACTTTTTCTCTTTTGGCGCGAAAATGCAACATGTCGCGATATCGCGACACTTTTTCTCTTTTGGCCACGAAAATGCAACATGTCGCGATATCGCGACACTTTTTCTTTTCTTTGCTTCGGACCGCGACAATGCAACATGTCGCGATATCGCGACACTTTTTCTTTCTCAGCCGCGAAAATGCAACATGTCGCGATATCGCGACACTTTTTCCTCCTTGCGGTGTTTTGCTTTTTCTTTGATCTTTAGCATATGGGCCACTTCGGTCTTCTTGGAAAATATGCAAAAAGGTGGGTCCCCAATTTTGGGGTACGTTGTGGAGCAGCCACAACAAATGGCGACTCTCTTGGGAAATGCTCTTGAGCATTTCGGTGAGAACTCAACCTAAACACCTTCAACTCAAACACAAGCATCAGCAAATATCCCAAGAATGAAACTAGACGAGAAATACATGAAGCATTAGAATTATTAAGCATCAGCTCGGTGTGTGCAATGTGCTTCATTCCCTATCATTTGAAACTCGTTCAACTTTCCATTGTCAGTTTCACTTATGATTCGTATGCGAGGCTATGAATGATTTGTAGGATTTGATGTATGACAACTATGCTAGAGATATAACAAGCTTTGCAAAGGCTCAAACTTTCTAGTATCATGAACAAACATATTAAAACTGTCAAACCCTCTTAGGACCAAATATGTGCATATTGAATTAATTTACTAGATCCCAAAGTTGGTTATGTGTCACTACCATCTTGAACCCATGTGCAAGTGTAAGTGAAATCAGAGCTTTGGGGAATAGGATTCCCAACCTAAGCGAGATGGGAATTTAACCCTATCCTTACTACTCTGATCTGGAGTTCATTACCTCATCTTGAACAAAATGATTTAACTTGTTATGGATGAAACTGTCAAGCTAGCCTGTCCGTTTGAGTAGTCAATGGTCTTGCTTTTAGACAAGACATGTTGCCACGCATGAGCATACTCCACTGCCAGTCAGGCGTCTATAGCCCCGGTGGAGATCAACCCCATAATCCAGGATTTGACTTTACTTTTGATTTCTTGAACCTTGGGGATGACTACCCATCCTTGCAAGGGACATGTAGTACGATCCTTCCAATCCAATATCAATGATGCAATAAAAGTAGAATGAAAAATATTTGCTTTGGAATTTTAAGTTCTTGAGTGGGCAAAATAGAAGCTTTGGGGAATCGGATTCTCAACCTAAGCGAGATGAGAATTAGACCCTATCCTTACTACTCCATGAAGGTCAAATCGAGCTTTGGGGAATTGGATCCTCAACCTAAGTTCGATGAGGATTTAACCCTATCCTTACTACTCTGATTTTAGGCTTTAAGCACTATGGGAGTGGTAAAAACCACTGTTTTAAGGATTATGTTGCATGATAGGACAGACACGAAATACTCCTTTCGCCTCACCTTTTCTTCCAAGTATGGTTTTGACCATTTTGCTCAAGATCCTCTTTAATATGTGTAGCACGTGTTTGGTTCAAGATAGTTCGGGCATCAGTTCCCAACCTTAGGATCTTTTTAATATATGTTATATAATAACCCTAAGAGGATTCGACACCTTTTCAATGATTGTATTTGAAATGTAGATGCAACTGAGATGAAATGTATATGCCATGTCGAATGTAACATGAGATATGGATGAATGCATTGCTCTTTTTGAAATGCGGATGTTTGTAAAACTGACAACTTCATGCATCACAAGTTCCAAATGATATTCTTTAATGTGTTTGCGATACTCATGGAGCTTTCTGCAATACAATTCCGATGTTTCATATTCTCTTAGTCTTAGTCAACATTCATAAGGACATAAGTTGACATCTCGCTTTTTTTTTTTTTTCAAAACAAACCAAAAATGTCCAAAGGACCAACACACAAAACTTAAAACCAAAACTGAAATGCAAACCCAACATCACAAACCAAAAAATTATATACAAATGTACAATATGGTACAAGATGATGCAAAGCTTGGACTATCACTTTCCCGGATCCCAAACATGATTAGAACATTTCAAAAGACATATGACACAATATGTATGCCAAATGTTGTAGGAATCCAACAACAATAAGATCAAACCAAGCAATGCAAAAAAATTCAACTTGCCTCGCTCTCCCCACCAATTTGATTTAGTGTCATTAGTACTCTCATAGGTGAGATTCAAATCATCAAATTGATTAGACAATATTTGATCTTCAATTTCATCTCGTCTATTCTTTAAGGTATAAATTTCATATTTCCATTCATGATTTAGAATTAGGCTTTCTTTATCCAAAATGAAACTTTGTAAGCAAGAGCCTATTTCCAAAAATTTTAAAGCCAATTCATTTTCCATGTTCTTAGGCCAATCAAACTTGTGCAACAATTTGCAAGAATCTAGGATATTTACTAAATGAGGATCAGTAAAAAGTTTTACCCTAGACTCCATTATCAATTGTTGATGAATTTGATTTAACAATTCATGTGCCTCAACCTCTTTTTCATTCATGCAAGTGATTTTATTAAAGGTGTGATTAGAAGTCAATCCTTGTTTTTCATTCACCTTCAACGACATTTCATCATAAACATCCTTCAAATTCAAAACATGTTCATGCAAATCTTCACCTATAGCTTGGGTGTTTGAACACAAAAGGTTAGATTCTACCTTTTGCACATTTTCATTTACCAACACTTGGTGAGAAATCACAATTTCTTCATTTATTACCTGTTCATCAAACATACCAAAATATGACACCCAATCGAAAACATGTTCATCTTTCTCAATCCTCAAATTTTGTTGGTCAAAGTGTATGTCAAGTAATCTATCTTGATGATCACTCATTTGAGTTGCTTCCAATTGATCAATCTCTTTGTCATTTGGTTCCAATTCCTTATTCACCATCCATGGCATCTCTTCATGTGAGATAGAAGTTTCAACATCTTGTATATCCAGTGGAATAGGAATTTCATCAATAGGGGTGTGAGAAAATAACACATCATCATATCTCCCCCAACCATTGTAAAAATTGTCATCCAAATTCATGGAATGAAATTCCATAGTATTTGTGACATGATCTTTTGATTCATTTGTCAATTCTTTTTCTTCTTTGTCCTTGGTAGTAGGATCATTATAATCTTCCAAAATTTGATGAGATTTGAAACCCCCTTCCAAAACATCCTCAAATTGTACAGGAGTTGTAATATCTTCCTTTGAGTAGGTGATTATGTTATCCTGCATATCAATTGACACAAAGAGTTCATTAGAAGGTTTAGAGTGAGCATATTCATCCAATTTCTTCCAAGAATCATGGCGATCATCTTCCAAAATTAAGTTATGATGCTCAACTATTTCTTCAACATCTTCTAATTGATCAAAGTGTATCTCATCAAATTCACCTTCACCTTCCTTAGATGGTTCAATTATTTCCAAAAGTGGGCTATTTCTTGAATTCAAATTGGTAAGGCTATCATAGTCCAAATTAGTAACCCATGATTCAATTTTATCACAATTTGGAGGGTGAAGAATTTCTTGATCATTATTTTCAATCATTTCATCGAGTGTGTCTTCCAAGAACAAGTGGTGCAATTCTATCATATCTTCAAATTCATTTATTGATTTTCTTCCGATTTCACTTTCAACCACTTCATTCAATTCTATGGCAGTTTCTGTCCTATCACATATCTCAAACCGAGTTGACTTTAGGACACCATTATGTGAATAATCATGCATCTCTATGAATGAAATCATCTCAACATGATCCTCATTAGTGGATGTTGGATTGGTAACTTGCACCTCCTCTTGGACTACATCTAAGGTGGTTGTAACATTTGGACACTCAAATTCGTCCCCTTGATCATTCACCTTAGGTATTGTTGGATTGGAGGGTGCTATATTCAATGGTTGATGTAGGTTGGTATCACTAACCCCAAAAGAACAATCTTTCGTGGGAGCATGTTGTGCCTTTTCTTCTTCCAAAACTTGTTCTACCTTTTCAAAGATCTCATAGATCATCTCTAGAGACAATTCATCCAAGTTTTCCTTAATGAGTGTAGCAAGTGTGGGGGGTATGGCTCTTAGGTATACTTCAATAGCTTCCTCTTTCGATGTACCCAAAATTTCCCACATTTGAGAGTACAATTCATGAAACCTCACACTGAATTGACTCATGGACTCATTAGGCTCTTTACACATAGAGGTGAATTGATTTTGCAACCTATCCAAGTCAACTTGATTACCAAAGTGATAAAGATAGGCTGCTTCTAATTGGCTCCAAGAAGTCTTAACCTCCATGGGTAGATGGCAATACCACGAGAATGATCTATCACCCACAATGTATGGGAAGAACCTACAAGCAATAGGCTCACAAAATATTTGAAATTGACATAATGTGAACTTATAGATATGTAGATTTTGTAGGTATCCTGATGCCACCTCTTGATTAAAAAGTCGTAGAAACTCCAATAACATTTCATGAATTTGATAAGGTGTTCCAAAGGTAGAATGACATTCATAATACTTTCCTAATGTAGATACCATCGTTTCTCTTAGGGACATCATTTCTTCTCTTAGGGATACAATTTGCTCCTCAGATGTTGCCATTAGTGAAACTCAAAGAATAACTTCAAAACCAATTTGTTAGTCATGAATAAAAGAAGGAACCATGACAAAGCAATATTCTAAAAATGTAAATTAGTTTCTGATTCACCGGATCGCATATGCGCAAGTGAAGAGCATACTCCTAGTGTTGTAGGCTTTCCGATTCACAAGATCGCATTACACGCAAGTGAAGAGCATAATACCGACAACAAATACATTTTAGACAAAATAATTCCTTACAAATAAGCATGAAATGACTCGCAAATATCAAACATGTAACGTATGAATAATCATGTTAGCATCAACCAAGAGATGTATCCATTAAAATCAAATGAAAGTAATTGCATGGAGACAACCTCGTTAGTCAAGACCAAAATTTTTCAAAATCAAATCAAAACACATTATTCCTGTATGAACAATCAAAAGCGTTAGAACAATGCATAGCAATTCATGTCCTCCTTTTAACACTACAAGGTTGTATTGTTAAAAGAGGGCTAAAGATAATAATCAATAGGGCATGAAATATTCAAAATTTAAATCCCTATAGCATTTAAATCACACTGAAATAAACCAATTCAGGCCCTCCTTCTAGCGCCAAAATGTTGAGTGGTATTTTCACCCAATTGTGAAAGTACACTCTCCCTTAGGATTTGGGTTCCAAATCCCCTCTTGCAAAGAAGTTAAACAAACAACTTCTCCAAGGTCTCCGCTATATTAGCATTTGCATATGTGTATTAGTAATCTCAAATAAAGATATTCAATTTAAATGCTTGGAACACCTTAGTGATTGCAAGTAAGCTGTAAACAAGGGGCAATGTTGGTTTATTTTACCATGAAACTTTAGTGATTGTTCATTGAACCAAAATAAAGCAAATGTGAGTTGGCCCTCATATGACCTTCAATGTGATGCTCAAATTACCCCTCTTTCGTAAAATCAGAATTTTTATGAAGAGAGGGCAATTTTAGGCTCCAAAAATGGAAATTTGTGAAATGCCATAAAACATAACTCCTTCAATGAAATTGGAATTTTCATGAAGGGAATGTCATCATAGGCTCATGAGTGCAAAACAAAACTGAAAAAAATGAAATTTGACCTTAAAATGGAAATTTTCTATTTTCGGATTTTTTAAAATCTGTAATAAAACAACTTCGATGAATTTTTAAAAATACTAAACAACTCCAAAAATGAAATTTCAAAGTGCGTATTGGAAGTCTGAAGTATAACCTACGCAATGGTGAAATTATTTTTGGATTTTGAAATTTTTTAAATGTTTATTTTAATGCCTGAAAATTTAAAAAAAGTTAAAATTTCTGGAAAATAAAATGCAGAAAATGAAAATGAAATGCAGAAAATGGAACATAAGATACATTCAGTATGATGCTATCCTATTTCGACAAAACCGAAGATGTGAGGTTTTCATGCATGCAACCTAACCTATTGGACTTGCAAAACAAGCACAATCCGGATAAGCTAAGTGCTTGGCTCCTAGGGTTTTAAATGAGGTTTTCAGATTTAAACATTCGCATGAAGCAACCAAGAAAACTTGCATAAACTCCATTTACAAGCCTAAAATCTGAAAAGGGGAAAAATAGACATTTAATCTTGCATGCAGAAAATGACTCCTTTCTTGTCCATAAGATGCAACTTTCTGAAACTTTCTGTATTAAAAATTTGTCATTTTACAATAACAAAAATTTTTGGTTTTCCCAAACCAGTCCATGGAAGAAAAACAGCCCAAACAGGTCCAGAATGGCCCTCTTGCCTTCAAATCTGCAACTCTACTCACAACAGTTTCCAACCCCTCAAAACATCCTTGCCTGGCGTATTTAAAATTTTTAGGAAGCTTTTCGTTTCATTTTCCAATGACTGTTCGTTTCACCTTCCCTTGTGCATGCATGTGTTTTGGTTTCCAAAAAGGCTTTTCGTTTCTATTTTGTGGCCCTTCGTTTCATTCCCATGGTTTGATTTCAAAAAATGTTTCCTTTTCTCCACATGGGCATGCGTCCGCTTCCTTCCATGTGTAACGACCATCTTAAATGATTTCAAATCATTAAAGATTCCTTATGTAACGTTTTGTCTTATTCATTGGATTTTGTCCTTATGTGTCCACGTCATTATGCAGTCTTCGGTTTCACTATCTTGGTGTTCATCACTAATATCAAACGCACTGTCAACTACTCTGTTCCCTTGGCGAAAATTGAACATGTCGCGATATCGTGACACTCTTGTTTCTCTGCTCCTCCCTTTTGAGTCGCAAAAATGCAACATGTCGCGATATCACGACACTTTTGTTTCTCTGCCTGCCTACCCTTTTTGAGTCGTGAAAATGCAACATGTCGCGATATCGCGACACTTTTGTTTCTCTGTCTGCCTGCCCTTTTTGAGTCGTGAAAATGCAACATGTCGCGATATCACGACACTTTTTCTCTTTTTTGAGTCGTGAAAATGCAACATGTCGCGATATCGTGACACTTTTTTTCTTTGGGAAAATGCAACATGTCGCGATATCGCGACACTTTTTCTTGAAATGCAACATGTCGCGATATCGTGACACTTTTTCTTTTTTGGCCGTGAAAATGCAACATGTCACGATATCGTGACACTTTTTTTGGCCGTGAAAATGCAACATGTCGCGATATCGTGACACTTTTTCTCTTTTGGCCGCGAAAATGCAACATGTCGCGATATCGTGACACTTTTTCTTTTTTGGCCGCGAACAATGCAACATGTCGCGATATCGCGACACTTTTTCTCTTTTGGCCGCGAAAATGCAACATGTCGCGATATCGCGACACTTTTTCTCTTTCTCTTTGCCGCGACAATGCAACATGTCACGATATCGCGACACTTTTTCCTCTTTTTGCCGTGAAAATGCAACATGTCGCGATATCGCGACACTTTTTCCTCCTTGCGGTGTTTTGCTTTTTCTTTGATCTTTAGCATATGGGCCACTTCGGTCTTCTTGGAAAATATGCAAAAAGGTGGGTCCCCAATTTTGGGGTACGTTGTGGAGCAGCCACAACACACCCCTTCACATGTTGCCCATTGCTATTGCAAGTTTGCCTTAGGGTCCCGTTAGCCCCACTCCACTCGAGTCGTCCGGTTGAGACAAATATGTTGATACTACTTTGCCTTCCCACGCAACCATTCCTTTGGTCCTTAGTCGGGACAAAGACAGTACCCCAATGCCGAACCCCGTTCCTCATTCCCCTGTCTCACATGGCATCGTTTCACTCGCTAAAAATCCTAGTACACCTGTCGTCGAACCTACCGATGAGGCATCCCCCATTCATTCTTTGTATTTGTTTACCCCTTCGGCTGGAGATCTAGCCTTATTTGAATCAGAAATGTCCATGATAAAGGAACACCCTCTAGCTGAAAAGCTACTCCAAGCCCGAAAAAACATAGAAAAAATGTTGAAGGAGGTGAGGAAGAAGAGAGGGCGCTCTCTGGCCCAGGTTGAAAAATGCGCTGTCTTCAATTTGAAGGCCGAGAAGTTGCATAAGGTAAAAAATATCCCCAATGTCCAGAAGCCCCTCGATGAAATGACTCCAGCAGACTATGATTACCATGATAAATCCAAGGACCTGGAGCATTTAAATGTGGATAATGAATCTGCATCCATGCACGTCAGGATCAAAAATTTCTAAGCACATGTAAACATCGCCAATCAATGCAGGTTTGAGGCTGAGAATGCCAACATTAAGTTGGAAGAAGAGCTAGCCAGAGTTCGCTACAAGTTGGAAGACTTAGAAAAGCAATGTGAGCAGATAAAGAAATAAGCAGACGCTCTGAAATGGCAAACAAGACAACTATAGAATGTAACCAAAAGTCAAAGCCAAATACAGGCTGAACCTGATATGAGGGCCAAAGAGCTTGAAAGCAAGATTTTGTAGATGTAGCAGCAGTTGTATGAGAAGGAGAACCTGGAGTTGTTTGACAGAGGCATAATCAAAAATATTTGTTCACATTTGCTAAAGAATTTCAGATCCTAGGCCTCCAGTGCCCTATCAATTTTAACTTACATCACTGAAGCACAACGTGCTACTGCCTAAGAAGGGCCAATCATAGATGAGGTCACTCAGAAAGCTAGAGGTCGACTCAAATTAGCCTTTGATGTCCAAAGCACTAAATATCAGGACTTGTAGGTCATTGCGATGAGTCGGATGGCTAGGGATTCGTCTATAGCCCAAGCCAAAGTTCACGCCTTCTTCTCCAAGGTAAGGAAAGCACAAAAGGTGAAAGACCTCCTGGATGTGTTTGAGAATGAGCAACGTGCATCGCTCGACTATTTCCAAGATCTCTCTTCCTAGGTTTCCCGAGCTTCACGGATGATGATGGGAACCTTTTGACCAAGGAAGAGCTTAAGCTGGCATGGCTTTATTTTGAGAGTGACATATTGAAGGTAGACGAGTGGGCGGAGCCGATAATAGAAATGCAAGTCACAGATTTCATTTTGAGACACTGTAAGATTACAGCCTGCCTAAAAAATTTGTACACCAGAGCCAAACATGCTGATATCGAGCAGATTGATCGATTCCACATTTTGGTTAAGGCATTACAAGATCAAGAGCCTTTATCGAAGGGTGCCTGGGCTCATGTCTGTTGAAACATGAAGCACATACGTGACTGCCTTGCCCCATCACCACAGCAGGAATCCGTGCTAGAGGAAGAAGAAGAAGAAGAAGAAGAAGAAGAAGAAAAAGCTATGGAAGTGCCCTCAAAGATAGAAAAAGGAGAAGGGTCTAGAGGTAACTCTGGCCCAACGGATCAAGGCTAAGGGTTCTCCCACCGAGATGAGCTCGTTGCCCCATGAGCCACCAAGAATGTTGACAATTTTGTCACATTGCATAATGGGTATAAAAAAAATAAAATTTTATACAGTGTTTTTTTTGTGTAAAGTATTTCTTTTGTTGTTTTTGAGAACATTTGTAAGTGGTAGCAATTTTGGCTTTTCCTGCCACCCCTTTGTATATAGAATAAAGTTAAAAGAGCTTCACTACTAAGCAGACTAAGGAAGATAGCTTCACCAAAGGAAAGAAATGAAGACATGAAAAGATATTCGGACTTGAAGTCCTTCAAACAACTACTTCGGGCAAAATTTTTGCGAAGTGGCATTTGCTGAAGAAAGAATAAAGGAAAGGTGTGAAAAGAACTTCGCACCCAAAGTATTTCCAGTAGCTACTTCAGGCCAAAGTTTTGCGAAGAAGCATTCAAGCGACATTTCAAAAGAACAGCTTTGTCGAAGAGGGATTGTGGTCCGAGTTTTCTAAGGCAAGAAAGAAAACTACTTCGGGCTCGAAGCGCTTCAAACAACTACTTCGGGCGAGAAAACTTGCGAAGCAGAATTTGAAAGAGCATAACATTGAAAAGTACTTTGCCAAAAAATTTTCGAAGCACCCACTTCGGTGCTATCCACCAGCGAACCATTTCCACTTCACCAAAAGTTGTTGCGAAGCATCTACTTCGGCTAGCTTTCGTCCGAAGCACTTTCACCCGAAGTGATAGCAGTCGTGAAGAACGAAACATTTTTTGAAGGCAAGAATGTGCTTCAGCCCAAACTCCCTCGAACCACAATTTTGAAATAATATCACAGCAAAGCATTTCTACAATGCATTAGTGAAGCAATTTTGACAGCGAAGCGACAAGGAATGAAAAACCCCATTTTGAGGAGAAAATATGCTTCGGCATTCACCACCCTCGAAGCAGTTTTGCGAAGCTCCACCATGCAAAGTACACACTGAGAAGGAGAATATGCTTCGGCTCAAGTCCATTGTGAAGAAAATTTGAGAATGAAAATCTAGTGAAGTGCTTCAAAGGCATGCACTCCAAGCCGGGTATTTTTCCAAGGTGATCAAGTGCCTCATAAATGCATTTTTATGTGACCGAAAAGCTCGTTGCTCATTTTTAGCAATTGGAAATAAAGTATCAGTCCCTGAAGAAGATCTCGACGAACATGGCGGCCACTCGAGCACTGCACCCAGAAGCCAAGGACGCTTAGACAACTCATTAATGCATGTTTCCACGACTAACCCGATTGTAGTTGCCAATTTTAGTAATAGATTTGAGAGCTCAGTCACGAGGGCTGCGAAGAGCCGACTCCACAGGTTTCGAGGGTGTACTCCTCCGTTTTATGCATTAATGGCTCAGAGGGTCAGGTACTCTATAAAAACCCAGGTATTGTAATGAAAAAAGGGGGGGGGAACTTTCTGCTAGAAAGCTGCTATAACTTAGACTCTTGCAATTAATACTAAAGAGCTTTGGACTCTATTTATCTCTTTTATGCTGCCTTATGGGATTATTTCTTTTATCTTTTCTTCATTTGCATACTGTAATTCTAAACTCTAGATTTAGGTGTGTGATTGGAGTGGAACCCTGAGATTTTCCCGAAGGATACATAGGGGAGGAAAACGCTGTGTTAGTTTTCTTTTATGCCACCTATGGATAGTGTTTCTATCATATTCACTCCTTCGTCGTCGTAACTCTGAACTATGAATTTTTATGAGAGGGAAGGGTAATTTTGGAACTCATCTAGAGGATACATAGGAGGATTAATATTGCATTCATTTCATTTATTCTTGGTTTTCTTTGCTATTGTTTCAATCTATTGGCTAGAAATCGTGCTTCTGGTTCTTTCCCACCATTAAACTACTAAAATTTCTTCCCTTACTCTTTTATTTCTTTCCTGCACCCTTACTCTGTTTATCCTTTTCCTGCATCCTTATCTTATAACACCAAAGTAGTTTAGTATAGGAGTCAACCTTTCTCTGGAGATTGGCACGAGGGGCATCTCTTCCCTTCGACATTTCAATGTTGGTCCAGGTTTAGGGTGCATAGTTTTAACCAAATCCTTTCCTGGGTAGATTTGATGACCACCATTAACATTATTATCTTTAATTCTTTTAGGAAAACATTTCTCATCAAATTCTAATCTAAGAATACATTAGACATTCCATTTCTTGGTGATCAATTATTTTTGGCCAACCATAGCAACTCTTTCCTGCAAAAGTAAGGTTCCATTAGTAGCATCTTGTTCATTCATAAAATTTAGGTTTAACAAAAACTTAATCATGAAATGGTCAATTATTTCACTATGCAATTCTCACCAAAATACATGTTTTGCAATATAAATTAATCAAAAAGTCCATCTCATCATAAAAAGCAGTAGCAAAAAATACAACTATCCAAATAAAAAAAGCTTTTCAAGGGAGGGTCATGACACCCTCAAGTGATAAGTTGATGGAGGAAGAAACGAATGACAATGATGAATCATTTGACAAAGGGAGTGAAATGGGAATTGGAAGAGGGGAGATGTGATGGTCAAAAAGTGAAATGTGGCATGAAAGGAGGGGAAAAGTGTGGTGTTTATGTTTTTGTATTTTTTGTTGTGTGAGTTTCCTTATGGTAATATACCCATCCTACCAGATTACATGGATAACCAGTCACTGCAACCACTAGGTGTACTAGAGAAGATCACTATGTACAAGGTTCACTCAAAAATTTACACTAGGGAAGCAATAAAGCTCTAAGAAAGTGATAAAGCTATGCCAAGAAAGTGATAAAATGCTGAAAAGTAAATCTAATCTATTGCAGGAAATTAAATCTAATCTATTGTAGGAAAGTAAATCTACTCTAATGTTAGAAAGTAAATCTAATATAATGTTGGAAAGTAAATCTAATGTATTGTAGGAAAGTAAATCTCATATATTGGAGGAAATTAAATCTAATATAATGTTGGAAAGTAAATCTAATCTATTGCATGAAAGTAAATCTACTCTAATTCTAGAAAGTAAATCTAATCTATTGTAGGAAAGTAAATATAACCTATTGCAAGAAAGTACATCTAATCTAATGCAGAAAAGTAAATCTAATATATTTTAGGAAAGTAAATATACTCTAATGCAATAAATTAAATCTAATATATTGTAGGAAAGTAAATCTAATCTATTATAGGAAAGTAAATCCACTCTAATGTTGGAAAGTAAATCTAATATAATGCTGGAAAGTAAATCTCATCTATTGTTGGTTCTAATTTTTGCCCTGGCAGAAGCGGGTGGAATTATGCTGCTTTTTTCTCTAGTAGCAAGGGGTTGAATTACGCTACTTTTTTCCTTGGTAGCACAGGGTTGATTTATGTTATTTTTTGCCCTGGTAGTAAGGGATGGAATTATGCTACTTTTTGGCCTGGTAGCAAGGGGTTGAATAATGCTACTTTTTGTCCTGGCAACAAGGGGTTGAATTATGCTACTTTTTGCCCTAACAGTAAGGGGTTGATGATGATTGATGTTTGATTTGTTTTACCTCTCTTGTATAGATTTTTTATTTTGGAAAATATGGATGGATACTAATTGTGTGCATGAATGTGGTTATAGCAGATGCTTCTTAGATCGAGATATGAATTTAAGAATGTGTTTTATGATGCATGGGGGTAGATGACAATGGAAAATTGGGATTGTTTTAGGAGGATTGGGTTGTGGGAGGCTACTCAATTAGAGTCAATGCATGGAATAAGTATACTTGATAAATTTATGTGATAGATGGAATCCTAACATCAACATATTCCATATGCTGATGGGAGAGATCATGATCATGTTGGAGGATGTGTATCAGATATTTTGATTACCTATGGAGGGTGAGAGAATTTAGATAACATTGAAGATAGAGAGGGAGACCCTACTAGTTTAGGTGTATGGATGAGGGTGGAGAGATATCGATATTGAAGTGGATATCCGATTTTAAGGCTTTGTATAATTTTTGTAGTAGCCCTCTTTGTTCTATCAGACCATCCTACTAGGGTTGCCTTGGCCCTTGACTAGTGGTTTTTGATAACACATTTGGAATCACCTAGTTGGCTTCATATTGTTTCTATATAGATTTTTTTTTCTCCAGGTAACAAATCCTAGCTATATTTGAAATTAGTTGGTTATTGGGGTATTCACTCCATTAGAAATAATGTAAACTTCCTCTTCATCCCAAATCACCAAGGTCTACTCTAGTGGTTTGACACTTGTGCTTGGAGGAGCATCTAGGGTTAGGAATTGGGGGTCTCATCTTGGTGTTTGTGTGACTGGATACAAATATGTGGTCTATGATACAAGATATGTTACCTATTAAGTGTTACCATAGTTGGTATGGTAGCGATCTAAATAAGGATATTGCTAGATGTAAAGGTTTCCCACAAATATTTTGAGCATGCATAATTTATTTGAGCAGAGTGGGAGTAAATTTTTGCAAAGGGAATGGTACATGTACCATTTATTGTTTAGAGGCTTGAGGCTAACTAGACTCTCAAAATGGCTAGGGTGGATATCTCTGATAGTAATTTGAAGGAGGTTAATAACCTTGGTTTATTGATTGGGATGAAGACTTTGGGTAATTTTGGTAGGAAAATATTTGAATATTCTAGTTCCACTTAAGATCTATAAGCTTATTAGGTAACATTCTTATCAGGTTTTTATTTCATCCATATCTAAATACTATGGATTAATAGAGGCTTGAATTAGAGTAGAAGAAGGTGTTTGTATTAGGATTGGGTTTATGGTGGGGAAAGGAAAAATGGTAGGTTGCATAATAGGAGGATGGTAAGGTATTTGGATATTTAGAAAGAGAGGCATAGGGACCTAGGATCTAGCATTTCTATTTGAATGAGGTCCTCTTATGCTTGAAAAAATATTCCATAACCATGATTAGATGTGGGAAAACCTAAGAAGAAATCCATGGAGGTAGATCCTCAAGGCTTGGATGACACTAGTAATGGTGTATAAAGTCCTTGCTTCTTATTTGTTGGTTTAGAAATAACACAAGAAATATATGACTTGATGTCTCAATGTAATTCCTCATCTTGGGTCAATAGAAGTACTTTTGAAGCATTACCAACATTTTTTCCACACCAAAATGACTTACTACTTTGCTAAAGTGGGCTTTCCAAATTATCTTTGAATTATCACTGGTTGGTACACAAATATGTCCCATGTGGAAGATGAGGTTATCTTACAAATAAAAATTAGAAATATGCTTATCCACATGAAGAGCTTGAGGATGAAATTTCTCATTGTGACTTATTAACAAAGGAATTTGGACCTCAATAACCCCATGACATTTTTTTTTAATTCAATACTTCTTAAAAATAATTAGACTCTTGACTTTGATATGTATTGAAACAAAATAGGGATACAAAATGGAGATTATGCATCCCAACACTAGATCTAACTGGGACAGGTAGCATGAATGATCTTAACAGTGCATGAATGTTCCTGAGAACTCCAAAATCTTCGGTTAACAATCAAGAGACCATAAAAATTTGGACTAAAAGCTGAAAAGGAAAACAAAGGCACTGATTCTAAAAAATAATAAAGGATTGACCTTGGTTCTAATCAGTAAAATTAGATGACCTAGTTTAAAAACAAATGAACCTTGACTCATGGGGCAACAGATCTTTTGATTGTCTTAAGATAGAGTTGAGGTAAATTTATTTGGAAGTTGCTATGTCATCATGCCTTGACTTGTGTGTGTTTTGTGTATTCATTCTCATTCCTTGATTAGTCAAAATTTTATCATATTGGCAAGAGTTGAGCCTATTAAGTATTTCACTCTAAATGATATTCACCTTTGCATTGCTCCACTACCATTCAAGCGTCTATAGCCCCGATGGAGATGACCCTAATTTACTTTGGGCTTGCTCTACTACCATCTAGACATATATAGCCCTGATAGAGGTTATCCAGATAGCCCAAGCACATAGTTGCTTTGCATTATTTATATTTTTCTTCTTACTTGAGAAGAATTATGATGAATTACAAAGCTCATGTTGGGTTAGAAATTTGTAAGGCTAAAAAGAAGAGTGTATATATTTTTGGCTCAAAGCATCCTACCAATGATGACTTCATTCTTCTTGACCTTAAAATAACCTTAAAATTTGTGGAAGATGTGAAGCTTTGGCATAACACACAATATCTTCCACTTAATCTTATGGGATAATTGCTAAAAACTTGGCGTATAAGTCCATAGTGTAATTTGTCCTTACTTTAGATTCTCTTTCTTTAACTGATTAGAACAAGTCTATCAAAACTACAGTGTGAAACAAACCCCTCAAGGTGAGAAAATGTAACTAATGCTAGACACAGATGGTGATGAGGCAAAAAGGAAAGTATCTCATTGGAATATTTGCAAGAGCAATTAACTTTTCTAGGATAATTTTTGTGAATCATAGAACAAGAAGGGGGTAACACTTCTTCTATTTTGCACAAACAACTTTATGACCTCGGGATGTAGAGTGAGTTTAAATTCCTTTTGTTTTGGTCTAAATGGTCTGGGATGCACTCTTAATTTTTTATGATTCTAGAAAGGAACAAGTCGTTCTCGAGCTTTATACATCCTTTTTACATTTGCTCTTATCATGATGTATTTTTGGTTGGACTACCCAATTATTGTGGGGCTCTTGATGATGTGTGGGCATTAGGGATCTTGTCCTAAAAAGAGGTAAAATATATGGTATTACCTAGGATTGAGGCTTTGTTAATGAATATGATGGAGAAATCAATAAACAAACCAACATCATTTTCCAGATCAATGAGTATTGTGAATTTGTTAATTTTATCTGATTTGACTTGTTTTAATCTAACTGATTTCACACTTAAAATAGAAATAGGGGAATAGTTATTTGTAGAAGGAAGACTCAACATATCAACTATGATGTTATATGAAGCTTTGTTATCAAGAGGACAATTACGGATGGAGTATTCGTTCATTGAATTTGACATATATCTTTGGAAAACATGGAGGGGCTTTGTTGCAGATGTGGTTTCATTTTTACAATCTTCTAGGCTTGGAGGTCTACTTGATAATTTTTTTGACTGATCAATAAGCTTAAAAGATCTAGAAAAGTCATCTATGCATTCAAGAGTTGTTATTATTTCTTTTTGTGCTATGATCCTTTGACCAGTATCTTTTAAAACTTAATTATACTTTAGGCTCATGATTAGTTAATTCTATCTTACAGTCTTCCTCTGCATCGAGATTATTAAGGAGAACTTCATATTTGCATTCACCATTCTCAGTTGTTGACCTTTTATCAGATTTTTCATGTCTAGTCTATATAGTTTTGTTGGACAATACCTATGCTTCTGAATGTTATTATTGTATTTCTTGTATATTGAAATCATTGGTTTAAAGGTTTTTTGAAACTTCTACTGTTATAGAATAATCTTGTTTAATTTCATAAAATATATCATCAGGAGCTTGATGATGATGTTCTTCTATGAGAAATAAATTTATTTTCTCATGACTAATAAGACATACATTGATATCTTATTCAGACTTAATTATATTTTTAGGCTTGTGATCAATCAATTCTATTTTGTGGTCTTCTTCTGCATCAAAATTTTCAATAATAACCTCATATTTTGATTCGTCGTTCTTATTTGTTGACCTTTTATCAAATTTTTACTCTTTAGCATATTATGATTTGTTGGATAGTGCCTCTTATTATGAATATTATTATTGCATCTCATCTATATTAGAATCATCAGTCTAAATACTTTCAAAATTCTACTGCTACAAGTTGGTCTTGTTTGAATTTATCAAATATGATATTAGAAGTTTTATGTTGATGTTCTTATTTAAAAATTAAGGTTTTCTATTCATGATAGATGATCCAAACTTCAATCTCTTCTTTTGACTCAACTTGTTTATCTTTGTATTTTTGACCCCAATCAAAGTTAGTTCTGATTTCTTTGCTTGACTGCTCAATAAGGTCTATTCTAGGATGCAAAGCTAAATAGATGCCATAAATAGAAGGGTCATGAGGTGCATTACAAGTAGAGCAGTAGAAGGGAAACATTGTAGCCATATCTAATTTTTTTTAACTACCTTTCCTTTCCAACCATTTGTAGAATTTTTTTTCTCTTGGGATGTTGTAGGAACATTTCTCTTCTTTTTCTTAGTCCTAGGGCATCTATTCATTGTATCAAAAATTTTAGTTATTGCGTTGAATTGTAGAGAATATGATTTTATTTTTCCACTGTTGATCATATTTATTTCTACATGAGCCGCTTTATTCATACACTCATCAATAGTGTTTATTTATTCTTTCCTTGGTTCGTAATTGAATTTCGTAGAAAAAACATTCTTATAAAAGCAAATGGACTGTTGATAATTAAGAGCCGAATTATCAAAATTTTTATTTTTAACCTTGATGAATATTTTGTTGAAGTCATTAATTGATTCATTTTTCTCTTTTTTCATTGCAACGAATTCAATTATAAGTGAACATTTATTTCTCTTCTTACCATACCTTTTTAAAAAGACTTCTTCCATTGCCTGGAAATATAATATGTAATGTGGGGGAAGACTATTGAACCAATCTATAGCATCCTTCTCTAAGGTCTACCAAAATAGCCTAAGGGCCACATCTTCTTCTTCGACTTCCAAACTATCTAAGGCATACATAAATATTTTGATATGTTCTTCTCTAGTGATGATATTGTTACCTTGGAATTTAGGCAAGTATTTATGGGCTTTAATGGGTAAGTCATGAAGGTGAGGGGGCAATTGAAAAGGTCTATACCTATTGGCTCTCCATGTCTCAAGGTATTGATTATTCTAGTTATTATGAGGAGTATTAGCAATAATGATCACAGGGGTGATGATAGAAGATATGCTTATGATCGGATTAACAATTAAAATATTCTTAGCAGAACAACTTATGATGCTAGAACTACTATCTAAAGGAACATTGTTTGTTAAAAAAACTTTACTGCTACTATTTGAATTATTTTTGTAAACTAGGCTTTTTTGGTTTTGAATAAATACATCTGGGTTATCAAATTCTTGAAAGAGATGCTTACCGCTCCTCATATGCGCTAGATAAGATTTTTTATTCTTATTTAGGTTTGTTTAGTTTAGATTCACCAACAAGTTTGTGCAAAATAATATCTCACTTGCTAAGATTTCTCAACCTTGGAACTCTTTCGATTCATCACAAACTCTCAGAGATACCCATGAATAAGAAAAAAAAAATACCCACATCAGAAAACTAATAGTTTAATAATTTCCAATAAAGGGTTTACAATTTTGTAAGGAGATAACCAAAAAATGATACACAAATATTAGATGGTCTATCAAAAAAATGGTGCTATAAATATGTTGGCATAGGTTTGTGGGTAATGTATAGTCTAAAAATTACCAGTAAGAAAACTCTGAGTGCCATAGGGATAGACTAAGAATGATAGACAAATTATGCAACCGTCCATCCCCAAAAATGGTGCCAAAAATATTTTGTGGAAAATTTAGGTATCCTTAAGATATCTGTCATGCTACCTAAATTTTCATATTCACACTTAGAAATGCAAGCTTGAATGGACTTACCGCTTTGACCTGTAAATAGATTTTTAATACAAGTTTATGAAATACTAGGTCAGGTTTGGACACCTTAATAAGAGCCTAATTAATAATGGACATACTATCCCTTTGGCTCAACCAGATTAGATAGGTTTGTTATGGGTTTGAATTGTGACCAAGCTAATATAGCATTTACAAATTTAGTTTCAAGAATGTAGATCGATGCCTTGTCTATTGGGTGATTGTAGCAAAGCTTAACCAATTTTATGAAATAGTGAGAAAAATAAGGAAAGAACTAACATACCCATATTCATTCGAATAACGTAATCAATACAGGTATTAAATTAGCAAGAGAAAGTGTTACTTGTGAATTCAAATAATGTAATGCACAAATAAACAACATACACACAATGGCTCAGAATATGCCAAAGACCAGTAGCCAAAATTTGTATTATGTTCAATGCCAAATTATTACAAAGCCCAATGATATGCTTAGGTCTCTTAAATAACACAATACAATGTTCACCTTGTTCGAATAACGTAACAAGGGAACTTTGATGTTTTTCCTATATATAGTGACATAAAGACTCTAGCTCCTTAAAGTAGCTCATAGAAATGATCTTAGGTAGACTAAATAGACTCTTGGTAATACTTACACAAAGGTGAGAAGAACTAAGAATGGAAAACAAAGACAACAAAGGAAAATATAGCCAACCTAGACAAAACACTCAAAATGCCTCTTGCAAAATTTTTCTATTCTGATGCTCGATGATGAATTATGGCTTGAAAGGCCTCTTTTATAATTTGAATTATGCAATTATTTTTTGAATACTTGGTGCATATGCAACCACTTGGCATCCTCTCTACCACTAATTTTTGTGAATGTATTACAACAAAAACTAGGCTATCACAAGCTGTCAAAATTAGTAAAAATGGCCACCTATCCTCAAAATTATTATTCAGGTTATTCTTGTTTTATGAATGGCTCTTATTCATTTTTTCTTTAGTGGTGGTGGATCTTGAAGTAACTTCTACTTTGTCCTTTCCTATAATTTCGACTTCCACTAGTTCTGTAATTTTAATGTTGGAATATGGGGTTTATAGTTTGACTTTAGTGGTTTACAATTGGATTTATGAGCTGTCTCTTGGATGACGTGTTATATTGAGGTTCTTCTTGATTTAGATCTATAATTTTGGCCTTTGATATTTATAATTATTTATCTTGTTGAGTTGTCAATATTCAATAATTGAGACTATTTAATTATCAAGTACCAGAGGCCTGAAATCCAGTCTAGATTCAATGAATGTAACCCAACGCTTCAACTTACAGTATTTCACAACCTGGTTCAGTCACCTGTAAGTCCTCTTCATCCTTCGGATTTCAATGTTTAACCTTCGTCTATTTTTTCTATTTCCTGTAAATACAAAAACATGAATTAATATTTTGGTGCAAAAGAAAATCAAAATTTTGCTATTATGATTATTTTTTATTTTTAACATGGTGGAATTGATAGCTGCCACGAATCCAGGTAAGCTATCTAGATTTTATGGCCGCCACAGTATTCTGTGATGTCCACCCTAGAAGCTGCCACATAGATATTTGCGCAGTATACACCTATAACCGCCATGCCACAATCATTTAAAACCTTTTATGTCGCTGAAAGCACCAGGAAAGGGACAAGTGTTCAGTCTGACGAGGACCGAGATTTGAACCTTAGACCTCCACACCCCTTATGAGTTTGGATGAACCAATTGGTCTACACCTCAGACCTTGCTATTATGATTATTAATATTGAATATTTTAGATTTATTAAGTGACTTCCTAAATATCTCATTTTAATTTTAAATTTTAAATTTTTATGATGTTTTAACATTAGAATTAAATTGGAAGAGCGAGAAATGGAGCGAAATGGAGTAGAGCAAAATGTAGTGGACTCAAAACAATGTAGGAGTTTGAATTTTGAACCTGGTCGAAGTGGGAAAGGAGGACACCCTGGTGGTGGTCACAGGTTACTCCCAAGAGGACATGGGGCGCCTGATTCCAATTCGGGTCTTCCTGAGGAGTATGGCGGGTAGAAAGGGACAACTGATGAGGATGTTGTAGAAGACCCCCTCAAAAAACCCTCAACGAGCCCAGCTCTCATGGGACCCCCTGTGAGAGGATGGGCCCAAATGCTTCATTTGTGGATAAAGTTAGAGGGAATACCCATCAGAGTCACTCAGACTCCTCACCAACCATCGTTACTTTATATGATGACTGTAAAGAGCTAAACTTCCCTGAAGATGTCATGTCAGAGGTGTTGAGTAAGAAATACCTATCCTTTGTGGGAAAGTTCATTGGATCAAGACTTGATATCGAATCCATTCACTATTGGGCGATGGCCAAGTGGAAGCCTGAGGGCCACATGGAACTCGTTGTTTTGACCCACGAGTTTTTTCTCATACGACTGAACAATGCGAATGATATAGCTCAAATTCTAATGGGAGAGACTTGGGTATTCGGGTGAAGACCCATTTTTGTTATGCGATGGAACCTTGGTTTAAACCCAGGAACACAAAGTATCAATCTAGCCCCCATTTGGGTCAGAATGCTCGAACTTCCCTTTCAGTTATGGGATGAGAAATTTATTCAGAGCATTTTACGTGTTGTTGGCGATCTGGTAGCCTTTGACCCGACCACCAAAGCATAGTTGCGAATGCCTTATACCCACTTTTGTGTAATGGAGAATCTGGACTCTCAGCTCCCAACGTTTATTGACCTAACTTATGGGTCATACCATTGGATACATGCCTTCGAGTATGAGAATAAACCTACCTTCTATGTGGGGTGCCAGAAGCAAGGAAATTTAAAATCTCAATGTCCCATGGAGAAGAAAAACTTGAAGCCAAAAGAAGTGATATGCAGTGTATGCAAGAGACAAGATCATTCGAAGGAGATGTGCCCATCCCTCAATTTTTTTCATGGAGTCTACACTGGTGGGAGGTGCCCTAGGAATTTCAACATTAAAAATGAGGACCACAATATGCATCTATGGAAAGATAAAGGGAAGCAAATTTTTTTTCCAAATGAATCATCATCCAAAGGACAAATTCATGATACCCATGAGGTATTTTCTCTCTTTGCTAACCATTTTGAAATTCTTACAGATAAAGATAGTGAAATTCCTTCTGAAGGGCTTATTGTTGAACAAATTCCTCATCCTGACCCATCCCTTGCAAATCAAGGCATTCCTTCCAAACCCATTATTCCCTAGGAAACATCAGAAATCCCCCAAAATCCCCTCCCTTCCTCCTCCCCTCGACCACCCACCTCCACCGCTACCTCTGCCCCATTCCTTGTTCCTCTTAAATACTCTCTTCTCCTGCCCACCACTGCTGATACCTTTACCCCCACATACCCCTTACCATCCCCCCTCAAGCCCTTGCATAAAACCACCTTCGTCTCTTCTCCGGTGGCTTCTCCTATCAAGCTAGCCTCCCCCCACCCACCCTAACTTTCTTCCCCCTTGTCACATTCCCCTGTGTGCTCTCCTTTGTGGGAAAGGAGATCCCACTTTGAATATTTTTCTCTGGGTTCTCCTTCTCTTGCCCTTGTCTTGTCGGGTGATGGCAAACCTTCAAGTCCCCCCATGAATAACACCAGAAGTCATAAGAAACCCCATTGTGATGTGGGTACAGAAAGAAGATGGGGTCGACCGCCCAACCCAGATTCTAGGAAAAAGTAGATGACATATGCCATTGCTAATGGCATGCAAACAACATTACTATCTTCACTATCTCCACCCAAAGAGATTTCTAAGGAAAAAGGTAAAATATGCAAACCCCCGTAAGTGAAAGGGGGGAAGAAATCCACTTCAAAACCTTACAAATGAAGGTCCTATCTTGGAATTCCAGAGGGCTCAATGGAGTAGTAAAAAAAAGAGTATTTTATTCTCTGAGAAAGGATATGAGACCCTCAATATTTATCGTCCAGGAAACAAAGGTAGAAGAACAAAACATATACAAGGTAGTTAAATCAGTGTGGAATAATTGCAAGTTTGTATCCAGCTCTGCCCATGGTGCTTCAGGAGGGCTGCTATGTCTATGGGATCCAAAGAAAGTTACTGGAGAATTGATATCTAAAAGTGACCGAGTTATCAATATCCTATTTAAATGTAATGAAATAAACAAACAATGGGTTCAACAAATATCTACGCTCCAAATAATTATGGTGATCGGCTTGGCATGTGAGATAGTCTTACACAAATGTGTTTATCCTTTCCTTGTCATGAATGGATGGTGGTAGGAAACTTTAATAATCCATTGTATCCCACTAAAAAATATGGAGGTGCCCCAATTAACCCAAGGAGTTATGAACATTTTGCTGATTTCATTGAATCTAACAAGCTCATGGACATTGAGCTTTAGGATTCATTGTTTACCTAGACCAATCAGTGCGCAGGAGACCGACTCATATAAATGAGACTTGACAGAGTTATGATATCCAGAGAAGCAATCCCATTTTTTGGTGATGCTACCTTGTCGTCCCTACCAAGGATAGCCTCTGATAATAACCCACTTCTCTTAGAAATTTCCAGGCCAGGTAATAATTTTAGACCTCCATTTAGGTTTGAGTCCATGTGGCTTCAGTATCTGGAGTTCAAGACAAAAATAATTGAATGGTGGAGTCAACTTGTTGATGGTACGAGTGTTTTCAAAGTCTGTATGAAACTAAAAATTCTTAAGCTTCAGCTCAAAAAATGGAATAAGGAGGTATTCAAGAACATTTTTGAGTCGCGACAAGTAATCTGCTCCCAACTAAAAGAAATTGAAAAATTGGTTCAAGTTGGCAATGCTACTGATGAAGTTCAAAGACAAGAGAAGATATTGTTATGTGAATTTCACAACTTGTTGGCCAAGGAGGAAATATTTTGGCGGCAAAAGTCCAGAGCCTTGTGGCTCAAGGAAGGCGACATGAATACAAAATTTTCCATGCCACCACAATGAGGCATAGAGGGGAAAATACTATCAGATGTCTTCGTAGAGAAGATGGATCGCTGGTCGAAAGTCCTAAAGAAATCTAGAATGAGGTAGTGGAACACTTTCATAATATCCTAGGCCCATCTCAAGCTTACCCGATTGAGGTGTTGGAATACCTTCTACAACACATCCCATCCCTTATGTCTCAAGTTGATAATGATATTCTTCTACAGCCCTTCTCCCGTGATGAAATTAAAGAAGCTCTATTTTCTATGATAGCTGACAAAGCCCCTGGCCGTAATGGTTTCCCTCCTATATTTTTTCAATTCTATTGGGATATCATTGGAGAAGATGTCTTTGAAGCCATTCTAGAAATCCAAAGAACCAAGTTTGTCCCTAGAGAGCTTAACTCCACATTCCTTACTCTTATCCCGAAAAACCATGAGTGTCGATCCATGTCTGACTTTCGTCCCATCAGCTTGTGCAATGTGTTATACAAAATCCTTACTAAAGCTATGGTGAATAGAATGAAGTTCATTATACCTAAAATCATTGACAAGTGTCAAGGCAACTCTGTCCATGGGAGAGTTATTACAGATAGTGTGATTACTATCCATGAGCTAATCCATTCTATCATGGTCAATAGGTCCCCAAGTTTTTTCCTAAAATTAGACATCAGTAAAGCCTTTGACAGGATTTCTTGGGAGTTTCTCACTGCTGTCTTAGATCGGTTTGGTTTTCACCATAGATGGATTCATCTGATTAAAGCATGCATGTCCTCTGCCTAGTTTTTGATCATTTTTAATGGAGAAGCTACAGGATACTTTAGGAGTAAAAGAGGAATAAGACAAGGTGATCTGATCTCACCTTTCCTATTCATCCTAGTGGTGGATAGCTTAGGAAGGACTCTTAATGCAACATGCTTTGAGGGTGGTATTTCAGGGATCAAGGCTTCAATCGGGCTCCCTCTAGTGTCTCATCAATAATTTGTTGACGACACAATATTAGCCAACCTCTCTAGTATTCCTGAAGCTAGAGTTATTAAATCTATACTGGAAGCTTATGAGAAGGCTATTGGGCAAAGAGTAAATTACTTGAAAAGCAACACCTACTTCATCAATACTCAGGTTGATAGACATACAAGAATAGCTCAGATCCTGGGATGTGCCATTGCTAAGTTTCCTGCAACTTACCTTGGCCTACCACTGTTCCAAGGGCACCCAACCGTGAGGATGTGGTACAGTTTCATTTAGAGGGTTATGAAGAAGCTTGTTGGCTAGAAGGGAGCCTTGCTTAGTAGTGCAGGGAAGTTCATTCTAGTCCAATATTGTCTTCAGAGTATACCAATATAATTTATGTCCCTATTTCAAACTTCGATAGCTGTTTGTAATAAATTGGAACAACTTCAATGTAGCACCCCAAAATTGGCATAGTAAACCTTAGCAAATAATTAAAATTACTTTAGTAATAATTCAAAATTCAATTTTAACCCCGAACCACCCGTTAACCGCCTGTTAAACAGCTTTCCCCATTTTTTGCACCATTTTTAGGATTTGTTGTGACCGTTGGACGATATCGTCTCCGATCAAATGATATCGCCTCAGATCGGACGATTTCGTCTGGAGCAGAACGTCCAGACGATCTCGTCCCAAACTGATTTGTGCATAATTAGCTTCTGTTCCAACGACGTCTCTAATCCGGGCAGAAGCGTGTCTACATCGTTAGAGACCCTCCCCGTTGGAGATCTCCCAAATTGGGATGATCCCCAACCTCCTAACCTCCCTCCTAAGCCTATTTAAACCTTAGGACCCCCCCTTGACATTCCCCTGGCTGAATTTTCCTGTAACTTGACCTTTGCACGCATTAGAATACCCTGGATTACCATCTGCATTTGTGCTTTCCAAGTTTTCTTGTAGGGACCTCATTGATTTTTAGCCGGAGCAAGCTCAGATCATCGCAGACGATCCTGTACAATCTTGGATGATCCCGTCAAAATTTGAGATGATTTCGACTACAGTCTACATTGGGGGCAATCAGTGCCCAGAGTTTGCGCTTTTCCTATACTTTGCTGCTATTTTATTCTGCATTTAGTCAGTTTTATTATTATTTCTTGTTATTCTGCATCTTGGAGTTCACCCATGTAGTTTAATTGCATAATAAAATCATGATTAGCTATTAAAGCATCATAATTTACTTGCATTTCTATTCGGGATTATCTTATTAACATCCTTATTATTATTTCACATCATTTTCCTTTATCAGTATAGCTGCATTTTCTGTATTTTGTATCTATTTCTCTATTTGCAGGTCTTTGACGAATTTGTCTAATGAATTCGTCAGATCTCAGACGATCTTGTCTGATTTCAGATGATCCTGTCAAATCAGAGGCGATCTGGACTGCTTCAAAAATTAGAATCTCCATCAGACATCCGAAATTAGGTATGGCTTTTCTCATCTAGCATATTCTCTATGTTTTATGTTTAATTCTGTTTTTTGTATTCATTTAATTTGCATTTTCATAATAGAACAACTTAGATTCATTTGGCCAAACCTAGGATTTGAATGTTTAAAGATAAAATTGAACACATTAAACACATTCCCAACCTAGGCGTGGAGACTGCCACTAAACGTTTCCTGGTGAACCCCACCATCCGTCAAAAAATCACCTTAATACACCTCCCCCGAGAGGCGGGACCTTCAAAGGGCCTCTCAGTCCGAGGTATTGTCCCATCCTTCCCGCATCCCCCTTCCGGGCGCGGATCCTTTAGCCTGAAGGTAAGGGTGCGAAAAATTTGGAACGATACATTTTGGTGAACCCGACGTGAAACTAAAACCTTTTGAAAAAAAAAAAAAAACAAAAACATAGATGCATTTAAAATCATTAGAAAACTACTAAGTTGCATATCATGTCTAGATGGTAGCTCCTAAGAAAAGACTAGTTGTCACTATAAATGTTGAAAACCAATTAGCAGCCATAGAAGTTAATTACTGTGCTTAGTGTGCTTGAAACAGATAGAAACCAACTTTTGTGGAAAGAACTTGATAGGAGGCTAGGTATCATTTCATCTAGATCAATCGAACTTAGACAAATCAAGAGGTTTGCCCTAGATAGGATCCTGGATCCTCATCAACTCATTTTTTATCATGAACTTCAGAGAGCCTGCCATAGGTGGTTAGCTTATAGGAGAGCTCTTGTGTCTTCAGAATTGTTCACCTTCGAGGAATACCTCGAGAACGTAGTTGTGGTACGCCAATTTCTAGTTCATATAGAAGTCCAAGAAACTAATCTTATGATTAGAGAAATATGGAATAGAGTTCCTAGAGCTATGTTATATCGTGAATATTGTCGTGAGAATTATTATTATCAACCAGAATCTAAAATACATGGTATCACTATAGCACATTTCATTAAATTCTTGAAAGAAAATTTTCAATTTGAAGAAGAACACTTCATGACTCCTGAAGAACTCGAGCCCATTAATGATATTTATAAATTTTTTATAGAAAACTAGATCATTGCTTTCATTATTATTATTTCTTGCATTTAGTGTGTTGTTTGTTATCTTTATAATATTGTTACAAAAACAAAAAAATAGAAAAAACAAGAAAAACCAAAATATAACAAAACCAAAACATTTTATTTTAAATACTATAGTAGGTATATAATTAAAATATATACCTCTTAAGCTTGTTGCATATATATATATATATATATATATATATATATTTGCTGAAATCTAAATTTAAGCACAATGCCTAGACTTAGGAATGGTAAACAAACTGAAGAAGAAGAAGAAGATTGGTTAGGAGACAAAACAAAAAACCCAAATGTCCTTCCTGAGGATTCAATTCCGGAAGGAGAAACTCTAGAACAGCCAGAAGATGAGCTTGTTGTAGATGAACAAGAAGAAAATCTTAAAGAGGAAGGATCCTCATCCCCTAGAATGGCTCCAGATGGAACTATTGCTTTTGATAACTTAGATCATTTCTAGAAATTTTTCAATAATAACATTGGTGCTCTTAATATGGCAGTTCGTATTGATAGAGGACAAATTAGTGACACTCAAGCAGCCATGGAAGATATGTTTAACATACACACTAATCCCTTGTCCTTTGTTGATCAAGAAAGTGATAAGGCTGGACCATCCAATAGAGATATGGTCACTATGATTCAGAACATGCAAAAACAACAGGTTACCCAACCCCCTAAGGAACCTGTTATTGAGCCTAAAATCATTCCCACACAAAAGAAACCTTCATTCACTGCTTTATTTCGCCAAACTATTGATCAATATGCTTCAAATCGACAAAAACCTAAAATGAAGCCAAACACCAATTTTCAACAATCTGGGATACAACATAATACAACTTCAAAACTTCTTCATAACACCCTTCCTACCAACAATTTACACAATAGCAATATAGCATCTAATCTTCATGTCCCTCCATCATATGCTCACAAATCCCATATTAATACCCTACCGAACCAATATGGTGGGCAAACCAGTAATCTGGAAGCCATGGTGAAACAGTTAGCTTCGCGTATGGACCAGATAGATCCCTACCGTCCCTCGTACAATTATCGAGAGATGTGTAGTCAGCCTTTGGATCCCATAGTTGTAGCACAACCATACCCTAAACACTTTCCCATGCCCGTCCTGCCTATATATAAAGGAACCGAAGATCCCATAGAGCATCTTCGCATGTTTAGGATAGCATGTCATGATATATCACATGATGACTTGCTATTACTAAAAATGTTCCCGAAAAGTTTAGGAGGAATGGCATTAGAGTGGTACTATCAATTGCCCACTCATTCTTTGAGAAATTTTGAAGAAAAATCTGAATCTTTTGTCCATCAATTTAGTGCCTACATCGAGAGGCATGTCACCATTAAAGATTTATACAACTTAAAACAAGACAAAGATGAATGTTTTGCTGATTTCTTAGCTAGATGGAGGCAGTTGACAGGAAAACTGCACTTTGTGCTACCTTATAGGGAAATGTTGGATATTTTTATCAATAATTTACAAGAACAAATATCCTATGAGTTATCAATCGCTACCTTGACCACCTTCGATCAAGCTATAGACTTAGCTCGAAGGGTGGAAGATGCTCTCATTAGGAGAGGTCAGCTTAGGAAGAAAGATGATGAGAAAACATCCAAAAATCAGTATAAAAATAAACAAGTTGTAGGTGACGGAGTCACTGATAGTAGAAACATTGCTAATATCAATACAACGAAGACAACAGAAAAATTTATATTGAAACCTCCTGATAAACCTCCTCGAGAATTTACTAGACTCAATCAACCATTATCAACTATTCTACCCCAATTACTCGAAAGAGGTTTGATTCAATTACCAACTATCCGGGAACCTGATCCAACTATACCCGGATACAGAGCCGATTTACATTGTGATTTTCATAGAGGACCTGGACACTCTACAAACTCTTGTAAAATATTGAAACATAAAATACAAGATCTGATTGATAATAATGAAATGGAGGTGCAAGCCTTCCAACCTAAACAAAATGCTCCTAATAATGCTCAAAAGACCATTCCCCAAAATTAGAATCAAAATGCTAATCAATCATTGGATATATTTCAACATCCTTTACCAAAACATGGTAAAGAAGTGGCCAATCAAATTGAGCATCATAATGTCCCCCCTCCTACCCGATATGTAGGGACTATTAGCGGACAATTACCTATTCAGGATCCTCAAATATTTGGCACAACTTTATCCATGGTCACGACCAGGCCCCTACATAATACTCAAACTCCGGATCCTAGTGATGTAGAATCGGATACTGAAAGTGAAATAGACATCACCTCAAATCAATCGAATAGTTCTGAAAATGAATCAGATCCTATTCAACCTATCACAGATTTTATGGTTCCGGAAGAACCATTTCCTAGAAGAGTTACTACTCGACCCTCTTCTAATCAGTTCCTTCCTAATGAACAAGCCATAAACGCTCAACCGAGACCGGTTCAGCGTCCTCAATATAACATTGTAGGTACCATCGGAGTCGTTACCAGACAACAGGCTCAAAATTCTCAACAGGATCAAACTCAGAATGATGGATCAGCTCCATTTATTTTGAAAAATCCCAATAAAGGGAATCATATGTCTAATGTTCAACCAAAACCTCCTTACAATATTAATGAACAATTATCCAATACTACGACCAGAATTTCCCTTTTGGACTTGTTAAGATCTTCTCCTACCCATAGGGATGAATTAATGCTCACATTAAGCCAAATGATGGTGCCACAAAATATTCAACTCGAAGCCATGTCCAATACTATCATCACTCGAGAAGTCGATTGTATTGACTTTCGAGATAAAGATATACCACAACATAGTCTACATAAGGATAACCCCTTATATATTACTACCCTAATTGGAGATGTAGCTATTAAACGAGTCTTGATTGATAATGGTTCATCTCTAAACATATGCACTTTTGACTTTTACCAAATATTTGGCTTTAGAAGTGATGAAATGAAAAGAACGGATATGATTATCAAAGCCTTCAATGACGAGACACAAGAAACGTGTGGAGTCATTACTATACCCTTGCAAGTTGGTCCTAGAACCCTAGATACAACCGTGTTTATTGTACATTGCCCCGCATCGTACAATATACTCTTGGGTCGCCCTTGGATCAATGCGATGCGGGCTGTCCCATCAACTTTACACCAATGTGTTAAATTCAAATTTAAAAATCAGTTGGTCACTATTCATGGTGATCCTAGACCCTTTGATATGTGTGCCTTGGCAGAACCTGTTGGAGTTCAGTTTTGCCCTGCTCTGTCATCCACACATCCTAATTCTTATTTTTCATCTAAAAGTGTGAAACACACACCTACAAATTCATCTATTTCTCCTCCATTAATTTCACCCCCATGTATAGCTCAACAATCTTCCGAACAAACCACACTAGAACCTCAAAAAGATCTTAGATCTACAACCAATCCTTCATGTTCCATCCCTATAATTTCAAAACCTATAGACCCATTTATTAACACCTCCACATTATCTACATCTATCATACCTTCCACATCTAAAGATATAGGGAATGATCCTTCTACATCTTATGCTCTTTCTGATGAGCTTTTACCGGATTTATCTAAAATTTTAATATCAGAAAAAACAAATGCTTCTATGCAAGATTCACTTCTTTTAAATAATTTGCCACCATCTCCTCGTACTTTGGGCCTCCCACAACCTATGGGAAGTACTTACCAAGTCGGGAGTTGTGCTTTTATTTATAAAGGATATGATTGGGGAAGAATACCCCGAAACATCAAGACGCATTGTGATGGATATGCTCGATGCTATTTTGCTAATGAATATATTAAAGCTAAACCTATAATGCTTAAAATGGGATATAAAGGGAAAGGCTTGGGACCTTTCCAAAATGGTATGAAAGAACCTATTGAGGTAGAACCATGGCCCGCCCGATGTGGTGTGGGCCTGTTTCCTAGTAAGGGTCAACCCTTCCCTTTTGAAGGTGATGATCAACTCATATGTTATCAAGATTATCTAGATAAACAAGATTCTTTGTGTCCAAAGAATAATCCCTTTACATGCAATATGCTATCCATAGCTTACCCTGAATTGATTGCTGAATCCGATGATGAGTTGGAAGGAGATATTTTCCATGATGTCTCCATTGAAGAGTTGTTACACTATTGGGTTTTATTTTTTATGGTATCGAAATTGACCCTCTCAAGATTGCAGATATCACTGATATGCCTGCACCTATTCAATATATCTGAGTTACGAAGTTTACAAGGTAAACTTCAAGCCATCATCGTTCATCGATAAGTGGCGGACAAAAGTCCTTTCTTAAGCTTCTTAAGAAGGATGTCCCTTTTAATTGGGATGAGAATGTAAGGAAGTTTTGAACTTCTCAAAAATACCTCCTTAACCCACCCTGCTTTCACCCCTAACCCATCCCCTTTATCCTTATATTTCACTTGATTTTGCCTTAGGAGCTATGTTAGCTCAACTTGATGATGAGAAGAGAGAGGTGCTAATTATTATATTAGCAAAACCTTTAATCAGTTATGAAACTCGCTACACAACATTATAGAAACTATGTCTAGCAGTCGTATTTTCTACGCAAAAATTATGCCATTATATGCTCAGTAAAAAACATATGTCATTGCTAAATATGATCCCTTGCGGTATCTCATGAGTCGACCTTATTTATCGGGTCGCACAACAAAGTGGGTTCTTGCTCTAAGCGAGTTTGAACTCACATTCATAGGATATAAGTCTATTAAGGGTCAAATCATAGCAGATCAATTAGTCGCTGCACCCTTAGAGTCTACCCATCCCCTCATCATTGAGTTTCTTGATGAATGCCTTCAATTAGAGGCAGACCATGTTGAACAATGGTCCTTATACTTTGATGGAGCCCGATGCATGAGTGGGGCTGGTGCGGGTATTATTTTAATATCCCCGCAAAAACATCTTATACCTTTGTCCTTTAAATTAACATTTGCTTGCACCAATAATACTGCTGAATATGAGGCTCTAATCCTTGGATTACGAGCTGCCTTGGCGCTAAAAATCAAACATCTGCTAGTTTTTGGTGATTCTCAACTTGTTATAAACCAAATTAATGAAGTTTATCAGACCAAAGATGATAAATTGCGCCCATATAAAGCATATGTTTTGCAATTAATATCCCTGTTTGATCAAGTTACCTTGGAAGCTATTCCTCGAACTAGCAACCGTGCAGCTCGATGCTATGGCCGCAGTTGCATCTCTTCCCGCCCTTGGAGTTAGATGACGAATATGCCACCATCATTATTCGTCGACTCCAGGAACCCGCTTCAAATAAGTCATGTTTAGAACCTTTGGATGTGTTTCTAATCAATGAAACTACTCCTGAACCTTGGTATACGGATATATTTGATTTTCTTCAAAATGGGACTTTCCCCGCCAATTCTAATAGAAACCAGCATCGGTTATTACGTAGACGAGCAAGTCGATTTGTAATAATTGGCAATACTTTATATAGGAGATCTTTTGAAGGTATCCTATTGAGATGTTTGAATCTAGAAGAATCCAAATCAGCTTTAAGTGAAGCCCACGATGGATCTTGTGGAGGACACTTCAGTGGTAGTGTCATTGCTAAAAAGCTCCTTAGGATAGGATACTTTTGGCCTACCATGGAAAATGATGCACATGATTATGTGCGCCATTGCGACAAGTGCCAGAAACATGCCGACCTTGTCCATGCACCTGCACAAGAGCTGCAGGCTATTTCATCTCCTTGGCCCTTTTCAAAATGGGGCTTAGACATTATTGGCAAAATTAATCCTGTGTCATCGGATGGACACAAATTCATCATAACCGCCACCGAGTATTTCACGAAGTGGGTTGAAGCTATGCCTTTAGCTTCCCGCCACTGGAACACAAGTCTCTAAATTTATTTTTAATCAAATTATTTGTAGGTTCGGAATTCCTGCAAATCTCATCTCAGACAATGGAACTTGTTTCAAAAATAAAGATGTTAAGAAATTATGCCAAAAATATAAGATTCAACATCGCTGGTCCACTCCCTATTATCCTCAGGGTAATGGTCAAGCAGAAGCATCTAACAAAACCTTAATCAAAATTCTTAAAATATTGGTCAATAAATCTGGTCACGACTGGCACATTCAATTATATCCTACTTTGTGGGCATATCGCACTAGCGTTCGAACTCCCACTGGAACTTCACCTTTTGTCTTGGTTTATGGCGCTGAAGCTGTTTTTCCCTTTGAATTAGAAGTTCCTTCTTTGGCTCTACTACTTCAAGATACCGAAGTAGGAGATGAATATCGAGCTGGTAGACTCAGTCAGTTGGAACTCCTAGATGAAAAGCGCATCAATGCTTTGGAGCATCTTCGTGCCTACCAAAACAAGCTTAAAAGATCATATGCCAAGAAAGTTCGTCATCGATCCTTTGAGGTCGACGACCTTGTTTTAAAAGAAAATAAAAAAAATACTAATGCAACTAAAGACCTTAAAGGTAAATTTGAGCCCAACTGGCTTGGACCATATATTATCACTGCTAAATTTGAATCGGGAGCATACAAATTAGCTACCTTAGATGGTAAAGATTTAAAAGAACCTATGAATATTATGCATCTTAAGCGATATTACGCATAAAATTTAGTCATTTCATTTGTACATATTTTGCATGTTGTCTCATTTTAAAAATATATATATATATATAACTATTTAAACAAAAACAAACCAACAAAATAAAAAAATAAAAATAAAGAAGAAAGAGAGAGTCAAAATTATCAAACTCCTCAAAAATATTTGTTGTATATATTTCTTCTTAAAGTATTGCAGTTATATTTTCAAATTATTTTGGATAAATTAGCATTTATTTGGAATCCCTCACTTTCACAAACACAAAAATAAATATCTTGATTTTATCTGGCATGATTACTAATCTCTCTTATATCAAAGTCCACAAAATTTAATTAAATAAAGTTTGAGCATAGAGAATTGATCTTGTTATTTACTTAAACCAAGCATATTCTTTCACAATAAAATGATTACATTTGTAATGTCCATGCTATGCTACATAGTAGAAGTGGTTTCTTGAGCGAAAAGTTTCCCCTGCTATCCTATCATGCACATGGTCTAGAATCTTTGAGAATTGACAAAAGGACAAGCTCACCCCTACCCGGAATAAAAATCCCTTGCTCTACAGACTAATCCGAGCAAGTATCCCTAGCATAGGAAGCAAAAGAAAAAGAAAAATAAAACAAAATTATGAGCAAAAGAAGCATTATTTCAGTATCATTTTGTACTATCTCAGACTATTTCAGCATTATCTCAAATATCAAAGCAAAAATACAAAAAAAAAAAAAGAAAATACAAAAAAAGCAAAGAAAGAAAAGCAAAAGCAAAAGCAATAAAATCCCTTTCCCTACCCATTGAAAAGAAAAGAAGGGTTGATGAGCTTGAATCCCTGGAATTCTCAATTATTCAAAAACTGTGAGGTAAGCCCCATAACAGGTGGTTTGTGCCCAACCCGCTTGGCCTTGGGTAACTCCTAGCATGGTGATATGTCTGTCACATTAGCGACCTTCTTTTGTACAGACCTATGTCTGCTTATGGATTAGCTAGCTCTTGATAACCCGACTTACATAGTAGTTTGGTATGGTTATATGCATCTAAATCATGGTTAATGAACACTTATTTGGTTAATTCAAATCACTTGTATCAAATTATCTTGCTCAAAACTGGTAAATGAACAATGCAATTGCACACACATTTGTATTTGAGAGATTTTGTGTATCATTATGATAAATCAAGATTGGTAATGAACTCACATACGCACATGGGATTCCTTATAAATCTAACTCGTTGTCTTTAAGATACTTTGAAATATTTTTGCAAATTGTTTGGAATAATTTCATTTTCTTATTTGAGAACAGTTGTTTAGTATAAAGACAACTACATACATTTTCAAAAAAATCAAAATTTCTTTCAAAACATACACTCAAATCATATATATATTATCGACTTTCGCGACGATGGTATAGTTCCAAAACTTAAATTGGAATTTTATGCCTAGCGCAAGTCCTCATCTTCATATTATCTGTTTATTTTCAAAAATTAAAAAATCAACCATGCAATAAAACTATCAATTTCTTCTTTGGATTTCGCGATGATGGTATAAGTCTATACCTAAATATTCTATGCCTAGCGCAAACCATTGTACTAATTTTATTTCCCATTTATTTAAATTCATCAAAACATGTGACTTAAATCATTATGTTACACAATTATGCTTTAACAACAACGCACATTGTTTCTATTTCATGTCATTATGTCAAACTTCAATTTTGCAATGATGGTATAATTCCTAGGGAATTATTCAAAAATTTTATCACACTTAGGAATTTATGCCTAGCAAAAATCATCTTTAATATATTTCATGCATAATATTTTCATGGAAATCTGAAAACAAATCACCATCATCATCATCATTTGCATCATCACAACAAAGTCTTAAGACAGTCTCTTAAGCACTCTTTTTCTTTTAACAATATTTCTATACTGGGATTAGCTTGACGACCGAGTGAGCGGCGACTCCATGAAATGGTCTATAATAGCGACAATGTCCTTTGAAATTATTGTTAAAAGTCCCTTTTATTTTTATCAAATTATCCCACAAACAACCAATTTGTTTACATCAGATTATTTCATTTAAATTTTAAAAAGCATGACATTCAAACCATAATATTTCCAAACGACATAATTACATGAATCATCAAATCAATCACACCAAAACATTAAAGCATCATACAAACACATAAGACAAGTCATATGATCAAAAATATATATATATTATATTATATATATATATATATATATCTCAACAATATATGTACATCATATCAAAACTAGATTGGTATGCCACAATCTACATCTTGGCATACTCAATCCTCTCAATCATATATTCAGTCTATGCAGTGCAGTAGCCTAGCCTCGAGAACCCCTCGAGCTCTCGGCCTCATCTCCTCCCCCGCCCCGAGGTGGACGAGGTGGCCCCATCGTAGTATGTGTGGTACTACGAGTCCTAGTCGTCGATCGGGATGAAGTCCTCGATGACCCAACCCTGATCGGATCCGCAATGCCGGCTGGCAGTTGTACCCTCTGGCCCTCTGGCACCAGCTGGAAGTAGATACCCTGATAGAATGCGGTCTGAGCAATCGACCACGCCAGCTCCTGAGTGCTCGCTCCTCCGCTCCGTGCTCTGAGGCGTGCAACCTCATCTCTGAGCTGTGTAGCCTCAGCTCGGTGGCATGTAGCCTCATCCTGTAAAGTCTACACCTATGCCTGGAGATGGACAGTCTTCGCCCGAAGAGTAGCCATCTCACTACTCTCTCCTGTGTCCACACCCTTGCCCTTATCGGGTGATGGTGGCCTCTCTCTCCATGGAGAAGGGGGTCTATCCTCCCTCCTCTCCCGCTGTCGTAGCCTCTCGCTGAGCCTCGTGGCCTCCTCTCGCTCTCTCCCACCATGATCCTGTGCCACCTCAATGGCCGCTTGGCACCGCCTCCCCATCCGATGCACAACCGCGTGAATCGGACCCCTGAGCCCTCGTCATCCGAGGAGGGCGGATGCCTCGTGTACCGGGCATCGTAGCCGTCGGCTACCCCAGCATCGTCCCCATCCACTGGCTGGATCGGGGCATCATCTGCATCCCGACTCCAAAAGCGCTGCATATCTGGAGCCCCGCTAACTGTAGTGTTATCCCGGACGGTCCGAGAAAACTCGTAGTCTCTGAGAGATGGGATCCCCTGCTCGTAGACCGAACCGCCTCAAAACTCGGTCATAGCGGTGGAGCTCCACCTCTCCCCTCTCCATCCTCAGCCAACAGGTTCGCCTAACGTGAGCCGGCTCCTGTCCATCCTCGGCCCACCCTGGATGATCTCTCCAAGGCCTCCAGGTGATCTGGTCGGAGACAAGGTCATCAAGTAGTCTCTAGGACATTGGCAGATCTATCCGCCATTGTGACCCTCTCCGGAGCCACCAGTAGAAAGCTCGGGGCCTCTCCCCGTCAATCCCTATTAGTGGGAGCCCTACCGGCCTCCGCATCATGATGTGCTCCCAACACCAAACCTGTAGTAGTGATGTCATGACCAGACATCGGTCGCCCTTGTATACGACCCCATGCAGGATCCTATACAATCGGCATAGTACAAAGCTCCCCCAAGAAAACTTGTACCCGTGGTCTCTCATGTCGTAGACCACATCTATCAGTAGCCATGGTACTCTGCATCCACTCTGATGGCATAGCAGCAGACCACCTACCACCCCAGCCAAAACCTATGTCAGTCTAGATGCCCCGGGCATCTGGCGTAGCGACTCGATGTTCACTCCGCCCTTCTCCAGGGCGAAGCTCGGATCTCCGCACAGTCGCATCATCGCGTGGCCCTGATTGGCCATGGGAGTTATTAGCCGTCCTTGTATGGGGATCCTCAAAATCCTCCATACATCCTCCAATGTGGGAGTCATCTCCCCTATCGGTAACCAAAAACAGGAAGAACCCGGATACCACCTCTCTGCTAGGGTTGTCAATAGCCCCATATCTGTAGAAACCTGTGGCATATCTGCCACATGCTGCAAGCCGACTTGAGCCAACCGATCTCGCTCTGCTTGAGATAGAGCGGCCAAGTCATCCCTCAACCCGCCGTATTTCCATTCTCTGCTCTTTAGTAATCCTCTCTGCAACATAAACAACAAAACAATAAAAATCATTAATAAAATAGTGATTAAAAATGCAAGTAACACAAGTTCAATTTGAGCAAATTCGTCTCCGATTTTGCAAGCCGAAATCATCCCTTATTTGATGAAATCGTCCCCATTTCGCCGATTTTGCCCCTGGACGAAATCGGCGATATCGAGACGATTTCGACGAAATGGAGACGATTTCGTCCCGACGATGTCGACGGCCCAAAAAACGGCCGCGATGCTCAAAAAAATCATTCAAAATTAATCTAAAAAGCATAGAAAATCAAAATTAAAGCATTCTAAACTAAGTTTAGACTCTTACCCGTAGCCCGTGCTGGACCTCTGTCGATCTGTGCGCTGTCTCGACCATTTTGTCTGCGAGCTCTAGAAACCAGAAAATGAAAATGAACAGTAAAAATGAATTAGGGTTTTACCCTATTTTTCTTAATTTTATTCAAAAACAATTAAAAACATTTTAAAATTTTGCTTTTTCACGTTTTTACCTCAAACGTTCGATTTGGGTAAAAACACGGAGGGGGCACCATAGTAAGCTGTCGTACGATTCGACCTAGAATCGTCGCCTAAAAATGGGAATAAATTTTTTGCTTTCTCGTAGATCGAGAAGAACTCGTCTTTAACGCATTTTCCTCGAAAAATTTGCTAAAGAGGGGGCAAAATGTAGCACCCTAAAATTGGCGCAGTAAACCTTAGCAAATAATTAAAATTACTTTAGTAATAATTCAAAATTCAAATTTTAACCCCAAACCGCTTCGTTAACCGCTTTGTTAAACACTTTCCCCATTTTTGTGCCATTTTTAGGATTTGTTGTGACCGTTGGACGATATCGTCTTCGATCAGACGATATCGCCTCAGATCGGACGATTTCGTCTGGAGTAGAACGTCCAGACGATCTCGTCCCAAACTGATTTGTGCATAATTAGACTCTGTTCCAACGACGTCTCTAATCCGGGCAGAAGCGTGTCTGCGTCGTTAGAGACCCTCCCCGTTGGAGATCTCCCAAATTGGGATGATCTCCAACCTCCTAACCTCCCTCCTAAGCCTATTTAAACCTTAGGACCCCCCTTGACATCCCCCTGGCTGAATTTTCCTGTAACTTGACCTTTGCACGCATTAGAATACCCTGGATTACCATCTGCATTTGTGCTTTCCAAGTTTTCTTGCAGGAACCTTATTGATTTTCATTCGGAGCAAGCTCAGATCGTCGCAGACGATCCTGTACAATCTTGGACGATCTCGTCAAAATTCGAGACGATTTCGACTGCAGTCTGCATTGGGGGCAATCAATGCCCAAAGTTTGCACTTTTCCTATACTTTGCTACTATTTTATTTTGCATTTAGTTAATTTTATTATTATTTCTTGTTATTCTGCATCTTGGAGTTCACCCATGTAGTTTAATTGCATAATAAAATCATGATTAGCTATTAAAGCATCGTAATGCACTTGTATTTCTATTCGGGATTATCTTATTAACATCCTTATTATTATTTCACATCATTTCCCTTTATCAGTATAGTTGCATTTTCTGTATTTTGTATCTATTTCTCTGATTGCAGGTCTCTCGACGAATTCGTGATGATATCTCCAGATGATCTTGTCTGATCTCAGATGATCCTGTCATATCAGAGGCGATCTGGACTGCTTCAAAAATCAGAACCTCCATCAGACATCCGGAATCAGGTATGGCTTTTCTCATCTAGCTTATTCTCTATGTTTTATGTTTAATTATGTTTTCTGTATTCATTTAATTTGCATTTTCATAATAGAACAACTTAGATTCATTTGGCCAAACCTAGGACTTGAATGTTTAAAGATAAAATTGAACACATTAAACACATTCCCAACCTAGGCATGGAGACTGCCACTAAACGTTTCCTGGTGAACCCCACCATCCATCGAAAAATCACCTTAATACCCCTCCCCCGAGAGGCGGGACCTTCAAAGGGCCTCTCAGTCCGAGGTATTGTCCCATCCTTCTCGCATCCCCCTTTCGGGCGTGGATCCTTTAGCCTTAAGGTAAGGGTGCGAAAAATTTGGAGCGATACAACCTACCACTGTTCCAAGGGCACCCAACCGCGAGGATGTGGGACAGTTTCATTCAGAGGGTTATGAAGAAGCTTGCTGGCTGGAAGGGAGCCTTGCTTAGTAGTGCAGGGAAGTTCATTCTAGTCCAATATTGTCTTCAGAGTATACCAATATACTTTATGTACCTATTTCAACTTCGATAGCTATTTATAATAAATTGGAACAACTTCAACGAAATTTCCTATGGTCAGGAACAAAGAATAAAAGCAGATTTTCCCTTGTTGCATGGAATAAGGTCTGCCTTCCAAAACATAGGGGAGGATTAGGTTTGAGGAGAGTTCACAAGATGAATATGGCCATGATGTCAAAGCAGGGATGGAATATTGTGTCTAACTACCCAACTCAGTGGGTTGATATTGTTAAGACTAAATACCTCAGGCAACGGTATCTGATGGACAATTCCCTTATGCCTGTTGGGTCTGCATTCTGGAACTCGGTGTGCTAAACCCAGTCTTTTGTTCAAAAGGGTGGATGCTGGAAGCTTGGATATGGATCATAAATTAGATTCTGGGTGGACCCATGGATTACAACTCAATCCATCATTTATGATCAGTCTGTAAGTATTCTTAAACCTTTCACTAATCTTTATTTTGGCCCCAAAGTTGAGAATTTTATTAATAATGAAGCAGTGGTTCCCCATTGGGCTGACATCCTTGTTGATCTAGATTCTTCTGAGCTTTGATGTACCTGCATATACCTATCTAAGCTTCTTTGAACTCATGTGATTCCAAGAACCAGGCCACCTGATGTTCTCTTCTAGCAACTCATCTAGTCTAGGAATTTATCAGTCAAAATTGCATATATGGCTATCATTGAATCTGAAGATGATTGGTTCCCCTCCAAGAGTATATGGATCAAAAATCTTATTCATAATATTTCTCACTTTTATTGGCTGACAACAAAAAATAGGCTATTGACCATCGATAATTTAATAACCCGTGGTATGATCTTGCCCAACAAATGTTACCTCTACAAATCTACATGGGAGTCAGTCAATCACCTATTTCTAGAGTTCCCCTTTTCTTGCATTGTCCTATCCTCTATCATGTCAAGTGTATCCATTTCTTGGGTTGCTCCTCAATTTATCAGTGATCTTATTATTCAATGGCAAAACCCCTTTAAGTCCACTCGTCTGAAGTTTTGGTGGGCGATCATTCTCCCTCACTTTATGTGGTAAATATGGCTGGAAAGGAACAATCATGCTTTTTGATATTCGTTCCTTGAACCGAAGTCAATTTATTTGAGAGCTATCATGTTTGCCTCAAAAAATGCTAATATCATTCCTTCGGACAACTGTCCTTCATCTCCATTTTATATTCAAGTGGCACGTTCTGCTAACCTGTCTTATGAAATTTTTGGTTATCCCCAAGTTGTTGTGGACAGATCCCTAGTTTCATGGATTCCCCCCCTCCTCATTGGTTCAAGCTAAATTTTTATGGTGCTTCAAAAGGCAATCCTGACGCTACAAGTTGTGGAGGAGTGATCCGGGATGGCAAAGGTCAACTCATTTTGGCGTATGTAGAAAAACTTGGAGTCCAATCTAATAATTTTGTTGAGGCTTGGGCAGCTTTTTGAGGCATCCAAATGGCCATCAATATCAATATCCAATACCTGATAGTCGAAGGAGACTCCTTAAACACCATAAACTATTTGAAGGGGGTCTCAAATCCTCCTTGGAATGTGGGACCAACAATTGAAGAGTCCATTGTCTAGCTAAGGACGATCAGCAATAGGTGTATTATATATCTGTATCGAGAAGGCAATCGGGCGACAGATACAATGGCACACTTTGTCTTAACTGTTCAATATTTTTCAACGTGGCAGGGGAATCTTCCCCAATTTATTATTGATTCCTATAGTGAACTTGTCGCCACCAATGATGATTAATGCCATGATTAATGTATTTATGGATGATCCCAAATATGACTAGGACTATATCCCAGAGTAAAAAAACTTGTATTGAATGGGATTATCCCCTTGTGTTTCCTAGTATGGTCTTTGTGCTCTCCATGTCTCTTTGTATGTGGTTGTTTGGGAAGGTCCCTGCGATATCTATGTTGTTTCTATTTTTTGTTTGTGCCCATGGGCGGTATGTTTGTAATAGTTTAGACTATTTTAGTTTATGGATTCTGCGAATGGTCCAATTTTGGCTTGTTCTGTAGGGAGTTGAACCTTCACAGGATCCTCCTTGCAGCATGTTATAAGGTTTTGGGTCCCTTTTAAAACTCATTACTAATAAAAAAAAACATTAGAATTAAATTTTAATTTTAATGCCAATGTATTAAATCCAATTTTAATGTCACAAAATTATTGAATTTAATTCATATTTACTATTATTATTATTATTGTTATATACATATTTTATTATTATTATGATTATGACCTTAATTCCTCTTATATTAAAATTTTAATGTTAGGGTTTTAAACCCACATTAATGCCTTTATAAAGATTTTACAATTTTATTTTAGCATTAAGGTAATTATTGAATTATATATAAAAGGTTTACCTTTAGTGCTTAATATCTCGCTATATATTTGTAATTTTAATATTCGGCTCTGAAATTTTATTATTCCATGATTTAACCTTATAAAATCACCAACCTAAGGCTTTTGATTAATATTTTAATGAAATTATTTCTCCCTTGTCTAAATTTTTCGTGACTTGATTTTTCATTATTATTCATTCTCCTAAGCTTAAGGTTTTCAATCCCTTGATTAAATGATTTTAATCAACTTGAATACAATCTAACCAATTGGGTGTGTTCACTTGAAGGGGTTGCACCAATTAGGGAATAGTGGCTTTATTTTATTTAGGGCTTAGAAAATTATTTTGTGGGGTATAGTGAAACTTAAGGTCATTAGAAAAATTAACTTCACTAAATTCCATCCAATTGGACGTGTTTGCTTCTCTTACCCAAGCCAATGGGATGCAATCGGCTCACTCATCCGATTAAAATAACTTTTAATAAAGTTTTTAGATCCGAAATTTGAACTTGCCTTGATTATATGCTTTTTAATTATGTCATCAGTTCCAAAATTCAAACTCGCTCGATTAAATGACTTCTTTCCCAACTCGTTTAAATGGTTTTTAATAAAGTTTTAGCTTCAAAATTAAATTCTCCCAATTAAAACTAGAATTTCCATTAAAAACCTTAGTAAGGGTTTTAATTTTTTTTGGTGGCCAATGGGGTGTCATCGGTTAGGATAGCGACCATGGGGTATGAGTGGATGGTATGACCGACCAATAGAAATAAAATGTGAAACTTAGACATTGCAAGTGGGGAAAATTTTTTATGCGCACTTGACCCTCACAAACCTTAGGGATAAATGTTGAACTTTTATGACTAATGGGATATAGGTTTTTGATACGGTCGACCAATGGAATGTGAGCAACCAACTTGCTTGAGTTCACCCGCACCATTGATTATTATAGCAAATCAAATGGCATTGGTTGAAACACCCAACCAATGAGATATGACATCTTTGTATGGCTACACCAATGGGGTTTAAGTGGGGATGATAGTCGACCAATGAGTTTGAATATCCAAACTTAGGTAAAAAAAATGTTTCGGGGACAAAATGACTAAGGAATTTAATAAATATTTCAGACTTAGGGACTTAGACTCAATATAGCTGACGAAATAATAATCAGGTAATGACTTAAGTGAAGACAAATAACATTGGACCAATGGGATATCGTTGAGTGATTCAGCCGACCAATGAAGCTTAAATGGAAGACTTACAAAATTAAATTATTAAAAGACTTTAGGTTTTGCATTCTTTCACCTAGTCCAATGGGATATTTTAAAACAAAAAATGGGATGTGATTGGCTAATATAGCTGACCAATGGGATGTGATCAAACGATTCACCTGAGCCAATGAAAATCAAGCACTTACTTTGGTCAAATTTTCCAATAAACCTTTAACCTTTCGGGAGAATATTTTTACTCAAAGGGTGAGGACCTTAAAAACCTTAGTAAAGGGATTTAATTCTTGGCAGCCAATTAGGTGTCATCGACTGAGAGAGTTGAGCCAATACAAATTTAGTGGATGATTTAGGGTTTGGGAGCCTTATGGAAAAATTATTATTTTTAGAACAACCAATGGGGTGAGATCGGGTGTTTCATTTGAGCCAATAGAATTTAAGTGGAAGGCTTAGGTGGAATTTGAGGACCTAATAATCTAAAATTAAAACATGAAATTTGGCGTCTTATTTCCGTAGTACTAAAATTGGGTCAAAATTCAAAGTGCCCATATTTTGATAAAACTTCCCATGTTTCTAAATGAGGAAAATGGGTATCCAAATCCACTGAGAAAATTCAAAAATTTGTTTTGGATCATGATATATTTCAATTAGAAATTCCCAAGCTACTTTGGAAAATTTCTATTTCTAAAAAGAATTGACATCCAATTTTTTGTAAATCTAGCACCATTATGAAGATGAGCTCAACCTCTTTCCACCAATTTTTGAATAAGCTCAAACAAAGTTTGGTGGCAAAATTTATGGTCATTTTAATCTTACATTAAATTGTAGGGCAAAAGTGACGAAATTTTTGACGAACTTTAGGAAAACCATTGAAATTTGCATTTTTTGAAAAATTTAATTTGAAATAATGAAATTAAGATGAAAATATTCAAAAATATTCAATCCAAATGATTACAACTAGATCCAAGTCTTCATGATGCAAAAATCTCTCAATATAATCAATTAAAAAAAAAAATCTTGGTGTAAGCAAATTTTCAAAGATCTTGATGCAAGAAATTTTTTTAAATTAAACCCAAAACTTCAAGTGGGTCCCCAAATTGGGGTGAGTTGTGCAATGGAAACAACACTTCTCAAGGCTATTAGGATGAAATTTCTCATTGTGACTTATTAACAAAGGACTTTGGACCTCAATAACCCCATGATCTATTTTTTTTAAAATCCAATACTTCTTAAAAATATTTAGACTCTTGACTTTGATATGTCTTGAAAAAAATTAGGGGTACAAAACCAATTGGGATTATGCATCTCAACAACCATATTTTTGGAATACATTTTCTAATTTTTCCATGCTATAGCAGTAATCTGGTGCCAACTATAATTTATATGATAGTTGGGTGCCAAAACAATACAAGCACAAAAATAGTCGAGAGCATCGAAATAAGATGCCTAAAAAAGTGTAGAAAAATAGGCCTAAACATACGTTGTAATAATAGGATGTAGAAATGCCCTAGAAATTCTACACATAGGAAAAAGGATAAACAAAGTGGTCAAATTGCCCTGACAACCCAATCTGCGTGATGTGGTCTACCGAAAAGGACGCCACTTGCATTATCGATGATGTGACCCGAGTTCAATCCCCACAACGGATGTATATAAGAAGTATTTCTCAATAAATAAAAAAAATTGCCTTGACAACATCTAGTTAAAAGTATGAGTCATGTGTTTGACTAAAAAAACCAACTAATAAAGCATACACATGAATATGGATTTATGTGCATGAAAAAGGGAGTTGACCTACCACTTATTCCAAAAGTTATCCCTACTATTTTTGCACAAAAAAAAACACAATTGCATGAAAATGGAGCTAAAAAAGTGTGTTGGAAATTTTAGATTTTGTTCTAGATTTATTTCAGACTTATTCCTATCTGGTCAACAACCAAGAGTTCAAAAATAGGCTAATTTATATAGTTTAACCTGTTGTCCTAAATTTTATTGGTCAAATTTAACACGCAAGCTTATGTAATTAATTTAGGATAGGTTGTTGCCCAAAATAAACCCTGTTCATAGGCTAAATAGTTAGAAATATGCATATAAATAATATTGTATGCTCATTGGGTAAAGTTAGTAGATAAAGTAAATAGTTGAATAAAGGATGCAATGATTTGACCGTTTGCATATTGTCTTAAGTGCAATTTTTTTTGCCTTCTTGCATATGAAATATATATATATATATATATATATATATATATATATATATATATATATATATATATATATATATATATATATATTTTTAAAGCGAAAAACCCCTTGTGGGGCCGCCTTGGTCTGAGAGACCATGAACAGGGGGTTCTACATCATCAAAGTCACCCGGGAGTCGCACTCGACCCTGCTCGCACCAACATTATCAATTGGATTTTGGATACCCAATTAAATTTTTTGGTAGGGTGGATATTTGAACCTGGGACCTCCCTTGGAGGATTGCCCTCTCCTCTCCAACTCACCTACAACACCTAGGTATATGCATGTGATATGAAATATTGACCCTATAGAATCTTGGTCTAAAATTTTCCTAAGTGGATGAGTTGTGCCCTCAAGACCTTGACCAAGATTTGATTCCTCAGAAATAAGGGTCTCTAAGTCAACCTCATAAGAAGGTCGTATCCTATGTGCCTAGCTAATCTAACTAAATGAGGGGTTGTAGACTAAAGTAAGAAATTAAAAAGGGTTAGAAGGCTAAGTTGAAAGTGGTATATATTTGGCAACATCAAGAGACATAGTGCAAAGAGTCTCGCAATCCAAATCAAACTAAAATACCTAAAAAACCAGCTTACTTTCATTATTATTTTAAATAATTAATCATGAAGAACTCTAAGCATTGTTAAGTCATTCCAAAATTATAATGGTAAATCTAGGTAGAAATCTAAAATATAAAATAACTATAATAGAATTATCCATTCCTATATTTAACATAAATGCTCAAATACTCATTAAGATATACATACATGTTTTATTAAAGATTGAGAAAAAGGCTAGACAACAACCCAATATTCATTCAAAAGGTGTATAGCCTCAATCAATACAACTATACCAATTGTAAATGCCAAAGAGCCAACCATTAGAATGGCTTACATTCTAGACTTCTAGTATATATAGATTTACAAATATGCTTAGTTATCTAGCCATGATTTCTTTGTAGACCTATCAGAGTAGGTGTAGAGAGTGGCTATCACATTCAACTTAGTTGTGCTTAACTACTTGAGGTGTGCTCTACTAACATGTGCGATGTTGATTTTATTATGAGACTGGTTTGCATGTTGTATCACTAGATTCTACCATTCGATGATGGTCCACTCATTTTTGTTATGCATAGCTAGCTAAGCAGGAAAAAATGTGTGATGGAGAAGGCCTTAGTTGTTGAGATATTATGATAGCAATGATATCTGGCAGTTACTTGACACACATGCTTCTGTTGATTAGGATGATTATGGATGATTGGTATTGTAGTTGGTGGCATGAAAGTGTATTGCTTACTATCAGGTGGTTGTTATGGAGTATAGCTTCTTTTGCTTTCTCCTCATGTTGGGTTCCAGGTGCTCTTTTCTCCTTTAACATCATTTCTTGAAAAGTCTAGCAGCCATATTTTATAGTGTCAAACATCAAGATTTGTTTGCTCTAGGATTTGATGCTCTGTTTTTGGGTCCCCTGACTCAAATTTATTTTGCATCTATCATTATATTTGGCTTATCAAGGATTTTAGCTTTTGATGATGACATCATCACTTTTTCAGTTCAATGCTTATGAAAGCTTTGTAGGTTATAATGTCGAATGTTGAATACTAGGTTTAATACCTTAAAGTATTTCTTTCTTGGAATTATTTTAATATTGTGTTAGATATTTTATGCTGCTTTGATAACATCATCACTACTGTCCATCTAACTTACTTCATTGTTTTACTTTTTTCTTCAATGTTGGATATCGAGTGCTGAAATATTATACTTTACTTTTGCTACTTCTATCGAACATCAAGTTTTTATAGTCTTGCAATTGACATCATATTCTCAAATATTTAAAAATATTTCTTAATATATATTCATTTTTATTTTCCAGATTCAATGCCTAGCATTTATTACCATCTAGCAAACTTTTACCTGTTGCTTTACTACTTGCTTTTCCCATTTCCACTTTTGGTCGTACCTTGTTGCTTTTTGCACTTCTTTGCAATATTTTAGCCTGCTTTATGTCATCCTTTATTATCTGAATTTGTCACAAAAAATGATCTAGGGTTGTTTTGGTTACATTTTGAGTAGTTGCATCCTCATTGTTGTGCCATTGCCTTAGAAAAATATCTACATGGTCTAAACCATACCACATAGTGGATGTAGGTAATGAAATAAACCTACATAGACTAGTTTTTTACTAAAATTTTCTTCCTCCTCCTAAACCTCAGAGCTTGGGCCCATTCTTTGGAACAATGGAAGGACCATTAGCATTAACTACAAATTTTTAATTAATTTCTTTCCTAACATTTATTTTCAGCAATCCGGTCAGTATAATTAAAGTTGATAAATATGTTCTTAATCTTAGATTTTTTTGCATTAATTTTTATTTTTTAGCACAGTGTACTTTAATTTATTTTATTACAAAAGTATGTTGTTATTTTCATTTAAATTCTACAATGTAATTTCTATTAATTCTAGTTTTATTTTTAGCATCCTTTGTTAAATTCCCCTTTGGTAAGGGGGGATGAAGACCACAAGATAAAGTGCATTCCATATTGGAAAGATATGATCCTTATGGATACTAGGTGTGAAGCAGATTGGCAGAGAGTGAGAAGATTATGCTGGTGAAATGGAAGCTCAGATGGGTAGGGATTTGCAGACCCTACTCGGATCGTTTTCTAGGTGGCTTTAATCTATGTGTTGGATCACACGATTTGGACCCATTTTTTTATTTTTGAGATCCTGGTTGGACCACCTACCTGATGGTGCTAAATAGTTTGGTAGCCTACATGGTTTGGATGATCCTCTAGGGGTGGCATTGTTCCACCCTTAAAACTAATAGAAATTATTTTTCCCACCGATTCATGCTTTTAGTCTTCCCTTAAGGAGTTGTTACAACTGGCTTAGTGTTCATCTTTTACAGGGTTCGGTTCTATTTTTATTTTTGTGTGCCTATGGGGTTAGAACCCACATAAATTGGGGGAGTTATTGTCCCTTTTTTAGATATCTTAAGGTGTTCCTTCCTAGTGTTGAGCTAGGAATAGAATACCCTTGAGATCTCTATGGTAGTGCTCATGTTTTATTGGGCTACAATTTTAGTGTTCAAGTTTGTGGTCTTTGGTTGTTCGTGACAATAACAGTTGATGATAGTGATACCATTGTTGGATACAAAACTTATAGATTGGGGTTGTTTTTAGTTGGGAGAGAGATCCCAAATATTTTAATTATGTTGGCCCATATTTTGCTTTGACTGGCTTCAAGGATCCTTTTGCAGATCCAGAGTTTTTTCAGATCTTGTAGTTGTTGGGTCATTTTATGGATACTGAGTAAAATTTAATTTGTTGGATGTTTTTTTAGGCTCATATTTGATTTGGGAGAGTACTCTTTGGATCCTAATTCATAGTCTTATCTCTAGGTTTTTGCCTTTCTACTAGTTGCAAAGCTAGATATGCAAGTTTTTGGCAATCCTATTTTAGTTCCAGGATGACAGTTCCCTGGGTCATATTGTTTTAGGTAGATTTTCCCTTTTGTAGCCTATGTGTTAGGTTGGGAAATTTTTTAAATAACTTGGGTATTTGTGTGTGATTTATTGACAACAATGGTTGGTCTGGTCAGGTTGGACTATGTTTAGTGGTACTATTATTTTTTTCCAGACCTTATTTTCTTAATAGGTGGTTCTTGGTTGTTTGCATAGTGGTTGGTGTTATAGGAAAGCTAGATCTTTATACGTGTTACAAATATTTGGATGGGATTTTTTATTTTAAAAAATATGTGGCTCATTGGTGTGTTATTCCCATGGAAATACTTTTCCTTAATGGGTGGGAATTGTTTTTCAAATTTGAATTTTTTGGGTGCAGGTCTATGTTTCCTGGATTGGGCATGAAACTGTATTGTAATGTTGAATTTTAAATTTTCTAGGCTAGTGCAAGAGATTTATGGGGGTCATATTTGATATGTTTTTATATCTCTTGATTCATTTAACCCTCATATTGTATTTAGCATGTTGGATCCTTAGGATCTAGCATTGTTCTCCATTTATTGGGTCCTAATTTATCAGATCGTGTTTCAACTCTTCTTTTCAGTTTCTTTGGTAGCCATATTCTTGTGGATTTATCCTATCGTAATAAGATTTAGGTTTATCTAGTCACCTTTCCTACTTTATAAAATTTTTGAGGAGAATTTCAAAATCCCTTCTTATACCTAATCAAAAACAATTTCTAGCTTTATTTCAACTTGTTTTTAATTAATTCATGTAATTTAATTTATGTTCGATCTAGTTTTATTTTGGTATTTAATTCTATTTTTCCTTCGAAATGGATTGAGTTTTATTTTATTTTGGATTAGTTTAGTTATCTTATTTATTATTTGGTTTATTTATACATCTAAATTAGATTTTTTTCAATTCAAAGTGTGAGATTTAGCATAGTTTTCTTTATGAATTTTGCAAAAACATTATGATTATTAATATCCATAGGCTAGTATAGAACCCTAATATCCAAGATGTAATTCTAATACCTCTATCACATACAACCTTGGATGCCACCTTGGATTGATAAAAGAATTAAAGTGAGCATTAACGACACTTTTCAATAGGTATTATGCCACATAGATGATCCATTACACATGTATTCTAGTGCAACAATCCCTTGTCTAGATCACTCAACTTCTTTGGAGTACTCATTTTGTAGGCACTTCTCTATTCTTTAGGGTGTTCCAAAATAGATTGCTTATTATTAAAATCATATAGGTTTATTAATGGGCTAATCTATTCCAAAAATAGAGATTAAACATGCATAAAACCATTTCAAAACGTTAAATAAAGTTTTCCATTTTATTCATTATATTCATCATTACTATCAATATAATCTATAGATTAATACATGACATATATTTATATTAATCATACAAAAATGAGCTAAAAGGTATTTGGTTATTGATGATGAGGCAATTTTGCAGTCTCATATCCTACTACTGAACCATGACCAAAAGGAAACAAACAACATTTAATATACTAATGTCCTACCTACCAACAAAAATATGTTGGGCATGATATACACTTCTATACACCTCTTAAATTATCAGTACCTACCACCTATAAAATCGTTCCCTAAGTTGGAGATAATTCTCAGTACCTACCACCTATAAAATCGTTCCCTTAGGAATAAACTATAAATCCTAGCTAGTGCTCTGCAATCTACCAGAATTTCTATAATGTGGTAGGTATCTCTTTAATTAGTCTTAAGACTAATAATTTTCTTAGATTGTTCCCTATTTTTCTATTCCATACTCTTGAATTTCTGGATTTTTTACTCCAAGTAATGGAACCTTCTTATCCATCTAAAAATTGCTACATTATGGTTATCAATGGTAACCATACCTCAAGGAGTGATAGCTACTAGCCTTGGAATTTCTAAAGGCTCAATTTTAGTCCCTTATTCTACTATTAGTGCTATATCCTTTATTTCCATGATGACCTATTTAATAACCTTTGTTGGATCCTCTTAAAATGATTAAAGAAAATCTTGTTATTCTAGCATTCTCACTAGTCTAGCTCTTCATTCTAGTGCTTGCTCTAATGGAACTTGATCTGACATCCATTCTAGTGCACTTTATTCCTATTACCATTCTAGAACACTTTGTTCCTACACCCATTCTATGCACTCTGTTCTAGAAACTATTCTAGCACTAGCCATTCTAACTCATGCTCTAGCACTAAAAATGGCTATGTGAAAGCTTCTTCAAATTCCATTGGATTTTTTTCTCTCCTCCATTGTATTTCTTGCTCTATTGTGTCAAATCCAAAATCATATAAGGCTACTCTACTAAAAATATTTTAAAATTTAAAAAATGATGATGTTTGGCCCTATCCTTGAACTTCCAATTGATCATCAAGCCTAGAATTTAACTCTAATAAAATTTCAGCTATTTTGAACTGATTTGACTCAAAAGGTGCATTCTATTAGAGTATATTACATCATTTGGGTCATGTAAATGTACCACCCTTGGTACATAACTAGAGTAGTAGATTACTTTAGGGGGTAGTTAGCTAGTTACTTCAAGTAATATAATAAATGCACAAGTGTCTATGTGCAAGTTGTAAATGTGCAAGGTGTCCCCTTGTACAACTAGGTAGAGTGTTGGCCAAGCAATCCATATTTCTATATAAAGGGCCTCATAGTGAGTGATTATATATCGTTGTAGGTAGTAGTAGGAATATTGGGTAGATCACCATATAGATTGGTGATGGGGTACAATGTAGTTCTTTAGCATCAATTTTGGAGTGTTCATTTCCTCCATATTGCATTGTATCATTTTTATCACTTTCCATTAATAGCATATTTTAGCATCTTACATTTTTGCATATTTTACATCCTGTGATTGCATTCTCCCTTGGCATACACCATCAAAATCTAATAGTGGTATCAAAGCCATGGTAGGTCGATAGGATTAGGGAGAGCTACAAGAGATATAGAGAGGAAAAGCAAATCTCAGTTCTAAAATTTTTGAGATTGCATTTGGCTAGAGTCTTTCCACAGAGTTATAGAAAACTCGTGAAGACTAGGACTCAACATTCATTCCACTAGATTGACAAATCAACTAGTGAAGATTCATCATTGACAATATTTAGAATCATCTTACTAATATCTTGTTGCAAAAAAAATAAACTAAAGGAAGCCCTATTGCAAACCTGCACATTGCAGAAGAAAAGGCCACATAAGCCTTATTGCAGAAGAAAAGACCACAAAAGCCTTATTGCAGAAGAAAAGGCCATAGAAGCCTTATTGTAGAAGAAAAGGCCACAAAAGCCTTGATCCAGAAGAAAAGACCATAGAAGCCTTGAACCTGAAGAAGACTCTAGAGAAGAGTCATTGAACCAGAAGAAGACTCTAGATAAGAGTCCATGAAAGATAAGAGATTGGTGATCTCCTTTGCTGATTGAAGACTTCCTCTAGAAGAAGCTGAAGAGACCCATAAAATATCTCATTGAAGAACTTCCATCCTTGGAAGAGATAGATAAGGACTATCAAAAGTTCTATTCTAGAGATCCGTGAAGAAGATCTCATTGCCAACACTTCTATAGTTGAAGGTTGAAGGAAAGGTCTCATCAAGAAGACTAGAGAAGCTGCAAGACTAAAGACCTTGGAGAGGTCTCAAGGAGAAACAAGGAGAAGGCTTGGAGAGCCTCATTGCAAAAATTGGAGAAGCCATCAAAGAAGTTCCTAGGAGAACTCATTGGAGAAATTCACTACAAAATATAGTGAAAGATTTGGGACAATTGTCACCATCCGACAACAAGCCCAAAAGGAGAAATATTTTGGAAAGGAGTGCCAAATCTTGAAGAAGAATATTGAAGACCTCAAGACCTTTAGATTCTTGAGAAGAAAGCCCTATTTGAAGTCAGAACTTAGATAGAAGAAACCTACCAAATCCAAGAATATTTGGAGATTGCCCTTCATAGCTAAGAAGGCACATTTCAATGAATAGATTGACTACTAAAGGACAACAATCAAGATAGCATTACTAGCTACAAGACTTTAGAGTTCTAGGCTAGATCCTGAAGGAGAAGTTGAAGCCATCTACTACAATTTCAAGGAAAGAAACTAGAAGAGTTCACAACTGCAAGCAACCACCACTCCAAGCAACAACTTGGTGAATCAAAACACCAAGATCTACAACACTTACAGAAGCCATTAAAGGTAAGCAACTTGGGTGCAATTAGGTTCATTAGTTGAACTTTAAATTAGGGTTCATTATCAAGCACCTTATTAGAATTCAAAAGTTGCAAAATAGAAGGTTGCATTTTAAGTCCTCAAAGAAAGTGCAAAAGATAGTTTCTGTTAAGGTTCATTACCTGCACATTAATAGGAGTTAGATACATTCTTCCTATTATCTAATTATTGAGAAGAGGACTACATTAAGAAATTTGTAGTGATCATTAGTGCATTTGAAACTACTTTGAGAGCTTATTAAAATGAGCAATAAGGTGAGATTATTAAAGTGCATTAAGTTGGAAATATTATTGGTTCATTGCACTATACTAGTTGTTCATTAAACTAGTTACTCTCAAAGGGTTATTTTATGTATTGATTGTTAAGATCAAGGACACAAAAATCTACAAATAATCAAAGTGTCTAAAGACACTATTTAGAACTCAATACCTACAAGAAATTGTGGCCTATAGAAGCCACCAAGCAGATCAAAATATTCCTCCAAGGAGTGGAGAAGAAAGCCACCATCAAATCAGTGAAAGAAGCTACAAATCGAGACTTGGTGAGTCTCAGATTCGAGGTGCACTAAAGGCTTCATTAAAGGTAAAATTTAGTGCAAAAATTACTCCTTCAAAAGCATATTATTTGCATGATTATTAGCTTGGGTTCATTACTAAATTAACCAAGCAAAGGAGAGAGTTGTCTAACAAAGAAGACAACATCGGATCATCCTCTGCCTACAAGATATTGTTCAAAGAAGCCATCATCAGAACTAGCAAAAAGTAAGCTTGCAAGGAGAATATTGGAAATAGGTGCAAAATCAAATATTCTATTCTAACTTTTGTAAAGTTGTTTACATTAGTTTCTTGCACCATTCGAAGGACAAGCTTGAGTGTCATAGAAACACTCCAATGACCTACAAAATTTGTAGCATCATCCAAGCAAGGAAGAGAGCCAACAAAGGGCTCATGTTTAGGTGAACAAAGCCTCCATATTTGACCTATCATCAAGCATTCACCTATAACACCAAAGCCAACATAAGGAGGATAGCATTACACTAAGAGCCTATCATGTATTTCCAATGCAACATTAAGGATGGCTCACTATAAAAGAAGGTAAGAAAGATGTAAAAGAAGGGTAGATTACCAAGGGAGAACTACCAGCTCAGAGAGCAACACTTAGTTGCCAACAAAGCTCCATACAAACATTGAGGAGAGCTACCAACAAAACATTGAGAGAGCACCACTCAACCACCATCCAAGCATCGATATGGAGCCAACTTTGAACGCTCAAGAAAAGTGTTGTGAAAAATACAGCAAAGCAAGCATTGGCAAGGATAATATAAGGTTTGATATACATTGAAGCAAGGTCTACATGCAAATGAAGGACCTGACACTTGGAAAATTTGGTGAAGCGCTCATAACACCTGAAACACTCATTCTTGAAGCGTTAGAAGAAGCATCCAAAATATAATACCCATATTGGAAGTGTTAGAGGTATCCTTCAAAGGAGTCATCATTATTTCTAGCCAAGAGCATTGAAGATTCATTAACCAACGCTCAAAGAAGATCCTAACGTCTATCCACCAAGTGTTCAAGAGCATCAAGGTGGAGTAAGTATTGAACATAACTCCCAGGACACTTGTCCAATATCAAGTGACATCCATCCTATTTAAGGTGCCAAAACTCAAGGAGAGCAGCGCATTCATAGCAAGCAAAAGAGCACAACATGTAAGAGGAGATAAGAGCATTAAAATCTCATGGTCAAGGAGAGTCAAAGAAGCAAGAATTGAGGCACCCACTATCCAAGAATTGTAGTCAAAGCCTACCACCATTATCTACATCAGTCATAGCACCCACTAATTCAAGAGAAGCATTAAAGCCTATTGTCATCATCTACATCCAACATTGGAGAATACAACACCCATACATTGGAGAATACAACACCCATACATTGAAGAATACAACATCATACATTGGAGAATACAACCCATACATTGGAGAATACAATGCCATACATTGGAGAATACAACACCCATTATACAAGATTTGCAGCATTATAAAGGTAAGGATTTACCTTAATTAAATTTGCTTTCATTAAGGAGTTATAAGGGGTATAATATAAGGTTGAAACCATAGCAAAATCAACCACATTTGAAAGCAAAATTAAAGGAGAACTATACACCTAAATAGTTTAATATTTGCAATTTAAAACATAGGAGATATAAGGGTTTCTACTTGGAAAATTAAAACTCTATTATTGCAAATATTATTGTTTTCTAATATTCCAAAGTAGGGAGATATAAGGCATACTACTTCAAACTATATACATATAATTGGAATTTAGAAAATTAATCTATTGGATAGAGAAGCAAATCAATTGCCTACATATAGAGTTGGAATTAATTGGTAAAAATTATCTCATACTCATTCTAAGGAGACAAAAATAAATCCAACCATTAAAGCATACTTCATTGGGAAAGATAAGGTAAAATTAAAAGGTTGATTATTCTCAAAATATTACAAAATCAACTTAGAAGGTGAACTAAGCATATTCTAATTATTAGGGAGATATAAGGAAGCCTACAAAACCTAATTCTAAGAAAGGTTTTATCAAATTAATTCATATACTCTTATCTAGGGAGTCATAAGGATGTCTACTAACATCTTGAATAATGCTATCAGAAAAGGCTTAAGAAAAGTACCAACCTAGATTAGAAGCATGATTGATGATTCAATGGATAATAATGAGAAATATATAGACATAAGGAAAGAATCAATAGAGTTTAAAAGGATTTCTGATAATGGAAAGATAGATCCATCCATTACATCTTCAAATGAGACAACAAAAGAAATTGGTGATAACTGCACTAATGAAGATATAGGAGAAGAAAAGAGTATTGAACAAAAAGATATCATACAAATGTATGAACAAAGTAAGAATGAAATTGCTTCAATTATCCACATATGGTTTAAGTATCTCATCAAGGAGATAGATAAACATGATATTCCTAAAATAGATAACAAAGTAGTTGGAATATCTTTACTATGCACTTACTGCAACCAATTTGGTCATGAAAAGGTGAACTGCTGGAGCCTCCATCCTTGTAAATATTATGGAGGAAAGAACCATTTATCTTTCTTCTGTTACTATAAATATAAGTACTATAGAAGTCATGAAGAAATATTACTACACATAATAGATTGCTTCTTTCAAGATCTCATTTCAGAAGCATCCACTAACAATAAGTTCAAGCTTAACATTTGTGAAGATCAAAGAAGCAAGTTATACAAAGAATCAAAGGAGGAAATATGGAGCTGCCCTGATCCACTTGCAACATGTAAAATTATGAGATCTCTAGTTCATAAAAGATGCCGACAACAAGGAACAATGGATATAACATGAAGACTACTGCAAAAGAAGAAGAGTCGATTGAAGCCAAAGACTATTCAAGAGAAGAAGATCCATATTGAAGACTAAAGTCTTCAATACCCAAATAATGTAATACAAGGGGGGTGTTAGAGTATATTACATCATTTGGGTCATGTAAATGTACCACCCTTGGTACATAACTAGAGTAGTAGATTACTTTAGGGGGTAGTTAGCTAGTTACTTCAAGTAATATAATAAATGCACAAGTGTCTATGTGCAAGTTGTAAATGTGCAAGGTGTCCCCTTGTACAACTAGGTAGAGTGTTGGCCAAGCAATCCATATTTCTATATAAAGGGCCTCATAGTGAGTGATTATATATCATTGTAGGTAGTAGTAGGAATATTGGGTAGATCACCATATAGATTGGTGATGGGGTACAATGTAGTTCTTTAGCATCAGTTCTGGAGTGTTCATTTCCTCCATATTGCATTGTATCATTTTCATCACTTTCCATTAATAGCATATTTCAGCATCTTACATTTTTGCATATTTTGCATCCTGTGATTGCATTCTCCCTTGGCATACACCATCAAAATATAACACATTCCCCTTAAATTTCCTTTTTAAATCATTCATTTCTTACAAAATTTAGGAAATATACTTTTTTCTCCTACAACTCCAACTGGACTTTGCGTAGCCATTGTTGTTATGACTTGATGATTACTCTGGCATGTGTATATATCAGTATATCCAAAGCCTTAGGCTCTTTCTTTGCAATATTTGTATCCTTTTTTCATATAAATTAGGAGGCTCCTATGATACACCACCTTTAGCAGTATCATATTATTGCATTATTGGTGGTGATGAATGGTCTACAAAGATATAAATATCCTCTTGTGGAGCTTGCAAAGGTTCCTATGCCTTAGTAGAAGTACAAATATCTATTTATGGTAGCTCTTGTGGCTCAGTGAGAATGTCCAAAGTCCATTCATTATTGTTACCATTGATTACTGATTTTCTCATTTTATCTTTTGGTACCAGATGTCTCTAGAACATGCTCCAAAGCATATACATTTTTAGATATGGTGGGTTTGTTTTTTACTTTGGATTCTTCTCAAATGACATTGCTCCATTGCAATATCTCCTCTACCAGTTTCATCAAAAATTTCTTCCTCCTTGGTATTAGGAATAACTTTTGGTATTCTTATAGTTTCATTCATGTGTCAAAATATTTTTGTGCACTATACCTTGACTTCTTTTTCCAACTAGTAGATATGGTTCTACTATCGACCCTTTTTCTTGATGGTTTTAGTGTCATGGATGGTTGGTCACTTTCTCTTTTCTACATAGTCTAGTTGCATGTTCTACTTCTAGCAGGCCTAGACATTGTAGGTGTGTACTCCTTTGGTGCACGATTTTTTGTTTCTTTTGTTTTTTTTGTATTCTAGGCTATCTTTTTCTACTTCCACCAGATTTCCCTTTGGAATGTGTGGACTCTTCTGGAATAGAGGTTGCATCATCATCTAATTTTATACAACTCTTGGCTACTTTATTTTGCTACTTCCATATCTATTTTTTGTGGGTGTAGGTTCTTCTAGCATAGGAAGCTTCTCATATTCTAATTTTTGCAACCCTATACCACTTTATCCTACTACTTGAACCTTCACAAACCTCTTGGCCATACTATTTAGGGGTGGAGAAAGTTATCCAATGACCAAGAAATTACTACCAAGAGTCTTCATTTCTTGCAAAATAATTTTTGCAAAGTAATTAAATAAAACCATGTTGTCTTACAAATTCATGGACCTCTTGTACCCATTTAGCTATAATATGCAAAGAATTATGCAAATATACTAGCAAGTTGATTATGGCATCAAGTCAGTCAGCACCATACCTGAGATGTGTTAGATACTTTTAGGCCTTAACTAGTTATTGTTCATAATTTTAGGCCTTAATTAGCCATTATTCATAATATTGGGCCTTAGTTTGTTACTGTTCATAATTTTAGGCCTTAATTAGCCATTATTCATAGTTTTAGTCGTTAATTGGCTATGCACACACTTTTAGATCTTAACTAGCCACTAGTCCTAATTTTGGGCCTTAACTGGCCATTATTCCTACTTTTGGGTCTTAATTAGCCATTGTTCATAATTTGGACCTTAACTGGCCGTTGTTCATAATTTTGGGCCTTAATTGGCCATTGTTCATAATCTTGAGCCTTAATTGATCACTATTCATAATCTTAGGCTTTAATTGGCCACTGTTCATACTTTTGAGCCATCATTGACCACTAAATTTTAGGTGTTAACTAGCCACTATTCACACTTTGGGCCATAACTGGCCATTGTTCAAAATTTTAGGGTCTTAACTAGTTTATGTACATAATTTTTCAAAGAATATAAATAGTTTAACATTTTTGGGCCTTAACTGACCACTATTCAAAAATTCAAGGCCTTAACTAGTTGATGTACATAAGTTTTGTAAATAATATAAATAGTTTAACAATTTTGAGCCTTAACTGGCCACTGTTCATATTTTGGACCTTAAGTAGCCACTATTAAAAAAAATTGGGCCTTAACTATTCATGTACATAATTTTTTAAATAATATAAATAAATTAATACTTCTAGGCCTTCACTAGCCATTTTTCATAATTTATGGACCTTAATTGGCCATGTTCAATTTTTGGGCCTTAAATGGCCACATTAAAAAAATCTAGGCCTTAACTAGCCAAGTTTCATCTTTTTGAGCCTTTGGGCCTCAATTAGCTATATACAATTTATTTTTCACCTCCAATTTCTCAAAATAGTTTAATTTCATAAAAAATGGTTTAAAATTTCCCTAAACTTTCACAAACCTCTACAAATTTATACTATAATTCCCTACTAGTCCATAACCTATCACTATCTACATTCCACATATTCTTGTAAATTTATTTTCTTTCTATAAAATTTTGTATAACCTCATGATCACAACAAGGATTTTTCCATCATAATTAAATTCTATTTTCACCCATCTGATTTATAAAATGTTGTAAATGAAATAATTATTTCCAAATTCTAAATACAATAATCATCTACATCTCACACAAATTACTCAGCTAATTAAGTATTAATTAATCCAACAATTTTAGACAATCAAGCAAACAACTGTAGATACCTAAATGTCGTACATAATAACCCATAGTCACTTGTAGGCTTGCATAGGAACTTGTAGGCTTGCATAGGTACTTGTAGGCTTGCATAGACACTTGTAGGCTTGCATAGACACCTATAGACACTTGTAGGATATCATAGGCATACATAGGCCATCATAGGCAATCGTAGGCCATTGTAGGTATGTGTAAGCAATCATATGCCATCGTAGTCAAACGTAGTTGCAAAACCTACAAAACTACACAAAATACACCCAAAACACCTCCTAGTCACAAAAGGGCCAACTACAAACCCCCTTAGGCAACCTAAGCCCTTTTATACACATAATTAGGGCCCTCATGGGATCATTCCCTCCAAAAATCCTAATTATGCTAGTTATAATTCTATTTTGAAAGTCACATTTCACTTAAATGCACTTTATGTAAAGCAACAAAAACCATGCATCTACTTGTAACAAATGGAAACAAATTGATAAACAAAATAAGATAACCATTATGACACAAAAAGTAAAAGAAAATAAGGTTCTCTTTTATTGATAATTCATAGTAGCGGTTACAATAAATCCCTCTTAGGGATATACCAATTTGATACACAAATTACAATGAGTAACCCCACAAAGGGGAAATATGCACTCCACAAGGTCTTTGCTCTTCCACAATATGATTATAGAGGGTTTCTTTGCAACCTCTACTTTTGATACCAAGAAATATGCTCTTGATGATGTCTAGATCCTACAAAAGGCCTATCACCTACACACAAAGAAACTAAAGAAATATTAATAGCATTGAAAGCCTCTCAAGATGAGGCTAGTTTCTTGATAGGTGCAATAAGGAAAGCAAATGCATAAATAAGTGTAGAAAACATGAAAGAAATGCATAAATACTGAAATGAAATATACTAAACTTGGTTATAAATCCAATAAAAAGTAGCTAATGACTAATCTAATGAATAAATTAGAAGAAATGATACATCATCTTGAGGCTCAGTTAGTGGGCTATGCTAGCTGCTGACGATGTCGATGATTGTGCCTATAGGACACTGTTAAAAATAGAGGTCATCAAACATAGGTTCTGTTATCTGTGTTATAGGTTTGGTTATGATCAATTCCAATGTTGAATTGATGTTTAAGGGTTCATCGTGTCTCAAGACATAGTTGAATGGTGTTATTGGATTTGAATTCATGGCAAATTGGTGTTGAACAACAAGGTGGTTGATATTCAAGTTTCAGAAAACCCTATTTATGAATATGCCAATGTCATGATGTGAATTGGATAGCACTGCATTGCACCTCAAGGGATATCAAATCTCTCCTCATTTTGGTAGTGCTTCGCTATGGCAATTGCTCATAAAAATATCCAGGATTATCTCTTATTTTTGGGGCCTTAAGTAGACTCCCAAAATTCTCATTCTAGATTACCCATGAAGCCAAGAACAAATTTCGATTGGGCCAGGGCAGTTGAGACGAAGCTTCTGGAAGATTCTAATGGATAAAAGTTCAAGAATTTGTTGCATTCCAACAAATTTTACTTAGCTTAGGTAGCCCAAGTTTGTTATAGACTCAACCATATTTGATAGACATGGCTCGATCTATGGCTGCTATTAATAGGAGCAACCTGCCCGTGACTGCTATCAATGTTAGTGATGGTGAGCCTACCGCTAGAGAAATCAACTGTACAGACTGAATAAGACTAAGATACCTTGATTGAGTGGTTAGAACCACTGTTAGATCTTGGAAAGGTCCAAGGTGAGTCACATGGTCTGAAAAAGTGTCCACATGAGTAGTCTCCTCAATATGACACATTTTAGATGTCTACATATACCCCTTTTTAGGATGCTTTATGGGAAAACACAACACTGATAAAAAATTGACAACCTAAGGCCTTATTGTAGGTTGATTGATGTTCATTTATTTGGTCAACTTTAAATTCTCCAATCGTGGAAAGAACACGCATCTCTAAATAATTACATCCAATATAATGGTGGCTTAAATTTGATTAAAGCTTTGGTGAATTCTAAGAATATATGGGTAGCGTTGTCAAGCTATGAGGACCATAATATCAGACTAGCAAAGTTTTAGGTTTTCATTTTTGCTTTTTGCCCCTGCAAATGGGGAAGATTATGATAGTTGTTAGTAATGATTCATGGATGATCACACTTTGCATGATTAAGTGTTTAATTTTTTATTTTATTTATGAATGTTATGATTATGACTATCCCCTCAAGCGATGAGTCAATGAGGAAAATGGCAAGTGATGAAATCAATGAGTTGCTTAACCAAGATGATTGATTTGGACAGTTCAAGTTGATAACTGTTTTTTAGGAAAAGTCCCATATAGTTGTGATATCAACCCTTAAGAATAATTGTACATCTCTATCATGTGGAGTAGTTCAGCAACAATATCCTTCTTAGGAAATCAAGATGATAGCAATTTAGTTAAATCTTGTGATGAATCACTATGTTCAATGATATAATAAAAATATCATATAAGAAAATGAATGAACACCTTGTTCCCATGGAGCAATCCAACCACAATGGCCTTCTTGGGGAGTGACATGAAAACATTTCAGTTCATCAATAGATAATTTGGTTTAAATGACCTTATGGTAATTTACTCATATTATCAGATTGTATGGAGCATAAGTCATTGCAATCACCAAGTGTAAAGAGTAAATAAATAGGTACGAGGTGCATTTGAGATTGTAATTTATTTTATTTTTTTGTGATTTTGAGTTTTATGATGATTATGGATCAATAGGTGTGATTTAATGTCCAATATGATTCTCATGATGACAAAACATTAAGTGCATTTATTGCTAGTTGGTGGCCATCATCGATGTTGGCAGTGATGATTTACAAATCCTATGGCCATCAATGGCATCATTGACCAGGTTGTACTACGACTGTTATCAATATGGGTGATGCCAAATTTGAAAAATATAAAATCATTTTTGGTATTTTTGCATTTTATTTTTACTAGCTAGTAGTTAAGAATAGTGAGCTTTGAGGGGGAGGAGAGAAAACTTGAAAAGAAACGCTACCAAAATCTAAACCAATCGATATGGCCAACTAGCATGAGGCATCAAATAATGGTAAATTCGGAGCTCCTAAGGTATATTATTCATATCACTCGTGTGAATTGTACATTCTAAAATGAACCTCACTAATTAATGGGTTAAGGAACCACATTAAACTATTTGTAATGAACTTCACCCCTTAGTGTAGGATTTATCTTAGGTTAGAAAAAGGGTAGTTAGATTTTAATTTTTGGTATTGATGGGGTAGGAATTGATCCCACATGGGGGCCACTTCAGATCCATCTTCAACAAGAGCAGCACCCGATCGACCAAATGGGGGCCGTTAGCACTACTGGTGATGGGGTTTGAATCCCAACAGTAAAAAAATTAATTTTTGGTGGTGGTCATTGATGGCATCAGTGGTGGCCATCGCGGTCATCGAAACTATGAGTGGTTGCCAACCTTAGGATTATTTTTAAAATTTTGAATAATTTTTTATTTTTTTTGTGAGTGATTGTGTATTTTGAATTGTGCTCTATTTCATGTTAAACTTTGACAACTCAGGCTCGAGAGCCCAATATATTCTTGGGGTTATGACCATTGTTGTATGAGTATTACTAGAAGTGGTTTGGGATGATTAGCATCAAATAGAGATTATTTGAATGCCAATGGTGATGTTGGATCAGTCATACCTTACGACCCTGGCTCATCGATGGGATAGTAGGACAAATACTTTCCATATCCCCACTGGAGAGATGATGGTGACATTGGAGGATGTCTACCATATCTTTAGAATTCCCATAGATATACAGGATACCGTTTCTTCTCCTAATATAGTGAAGGAGATAGTTTTTGGATGGGTTTGAGGTAGGGTGGTTGAGGTGTTGGGGAACTGTTAGTCAAAAAGTGACTAACTACAGAAAAATAGATGATGCACCTTTTTGCATATTTTCCAAGAAGACCAAAGTGGCCCATATGCTAAAGATCAAAGAAAAAGAAAAACACCGCAAGAAGGAAAAAGTGTCGTGATATCGTGACATGTTGCATTTTCACGATTCAAAGCGAAGAGAAAGAGCAAGGGGGGAAAAAGTGTCACGATATCGCGACATGTTGCATTTTTGCGATCCAAAGCAAAGAGAACGAGCAAGGAGGAAAAATTTTCACGATATCACATGTATTTTCATGGCTAAGAGCAACAATAGGGAGAAAGGGGGAAAAAGTGTCGCAATATCGCGACATGTTTTATTTTCGCGGCTAAGAGCAACAAAGGAGAGAAAGGAGGCAAAAGTGTCGTGATATCGCGACATGTATTTTCGTAGCTAAGAGCAACAAAAGGGAGAAAGGAGGTAAAAGTGTCGCGATATCGTGACATGTTGCATTTTCATGGCTAAGAGCAACAAAAAGGAGCAAGGAGGCAAAAGTGTCACGATATCGCGACATGTTGCATTTTCGCGGTCCAAAACGAAGAGAAAGAGCAAGGAGGAAAAAGTGTCACGATATTGTGACATGTTGCATTTTCATGAGCAAAAGCAAAGAGAAAGAGCAAGGAGGAAAAAGTGTCACGATATCGCGACATGTTGCATTTTCATGGCTAAGAGCAACAAAATGGAGCAAGGAGGCAAAAGTGTTGCGATATCGTGACATGTTGCATTTTCACGGCTAAGAGCAACAAAAGGGAGCAAGGAGGAAAAAGTTTCGCGATATCGTGACATGTTGCATTTTTGCGGCTAAGAGCAACAAAAGAGAGCAAGGAGGCAAAAGTGTCACGATATCGTGACATGTTGCATTTTAATGGCTAAGAGCAAAAAAAGAGAACAAAGAGGCAAAAGTGTCACGATATCGCGACATGTCGCATTTTCACGGCTGAAGGCAGCAAAAGAGCAACGCGAAGGAAAGAATGTTGTGATATCGTGACATGTCTCATTTTCACGGCTTGAAGCGACAGAAGAGCCTTGCAAGAGACAAATGTCATGATTTCATGACATGTCTCATTTTCACGGTTGGAAGTGGCAGAAAAGCAAAGCAAGGAAAGAATGTCACGATTTTGTGACATGTCTCATTTTCATGGCTAGAAGCGGCAGAAGAGCAAAGCAAGAGACGAATGTCGCGATTTCGTGACATGTCTCATTTTCACGGCTGGAAGTGGTAGAAAATCAAAGCAAGGAAAGAATGTCACGATTTTGTGACATGTCTCATTTTTGTGGCTAGATGCGGCAGAAGAGCAAAGCAAGAGACAGACGTCACAATTTCGTGACATGTCTCATTTTCGCGGCGGGAGGCAGCAAAAGAGCAAAGTAAGAGACGAATGTCACGATTTCATGACATGTCTCATTTTCATGGCTAGAAGCGGTAGAAGAGCAAAACAAGAGACAAATGTCATGATTTTGTGACATGTCTCATTTTTGTGGTTGGAGGTGGCAAAAGAGCAAAGCAAGGAAAGAATGTCGCAATTTCACGACACGCCAGCTGTAAAGGAATAAAATGTATTTTTGGCAATCAAAGGCATGCACTGACACCAAGAAGTGATTTTTGACATGATTATCAAAAATATAGGATAGATCAGGCTTGCCAGATGATTGAAAATGTGACAGGCTCATCTAGAATCTAATCTGTAGAGAATATATCTAATTCATAGAAGACTTGTTGTGTATTATTAGAAACTATAGATGATTGCTTGTAAAATAGTAAGATGTACTTAGAAAAAGATACTATTTTAGGGTATATATAGGGGTGAGCGACTCCAAAAAAAGGGTCAGCTCTTGGATGTTTACAAGCTTGATGTACATGTACTAGATTACAAGAAATAAAATATTTCTTCTTCCAGCTTTCGAAACTTCTGTGTGCAAGTGTATGTATCTGGTGTTTTAAATTTTATTCATTCCAAGTTTTATAATGTATCTATTTTGAAATCTGGACTGTGCACGTATAAATCTTGTTTTTAGAGTTGAACATTAAAATATATTTACATGCTTTTAGACGAACATCTAAAAGTCACACTCAGGAATTCATGTTTTCTATAAAGAAGATATAAAGAAAACTCTGAAAGTAGTAATCTGCATCGTCAATGTTTGTTGTTGTCCAATCTGTACCATGAGAAAAGTTCTAGCTTAGGCTATATTTCCCTTATCTCTTGTTCCAATTTTCTATAAAAAACTCAAAGGAACCAACCTTCTCTAGAGACTAGATAGATGATCTTAAGCAAGATCTGTCTATTCAATGTTGGCAAAGTCTAAGACGCAACACTATTAAACAAAGGCAGATTTTGTTCCAATAGTTGTTGGCATGCCCGGTGGGACAGCAATCCCACAATATTGTATAAGTTTTGGTGTTTTACCTTAAGAGCCTTTTTGTTTAAAAATCTCAAGAAAAACCACCTGGCGACTCTGTTGCAATTTAGACCATGAAAGAAAGACATTGTCTAAAAACCTTATAGTTATATAGCCATATGATAACCAGATTCCAAGCTAGAAACTCTAAAGAACCTATCGAGTTATTTAAACTACATCTCGAAAGCCTAAAAGCACACCCTGTGCTAGCTGCAAGATCAAATATGCCCGACAACATTAGCACCTCTTTAACACCCGCTGTAGGAGCATCTGCAAGCAATCCCATAACGGTTGTAACTCCTTTAGCAATCATGGCAGCCACCCCTACCCCAGTGCTTCTTGTGTGGAATAAAATTGGCCCTTTGAACTTGGGAACACACCACTAAATTCCATAAGCTACACTAAAAGCATTACCGACCTTTGATAGAACAGGAAAAACATTAGATGAGCACTGTTTAGATGTATCATTGCTAGCATCTATTTACAACATCACTCAGGAAGATGTAATGGTTAGATTGTTGATTATATCTTTGAAAGGAAAGATGCTCTATTGTTACAGAGCGCTTCCCACTGGATCCATTACTTCTTAGGCAGTACTAGTCGACCGTCTGGTCGATGAATTTAATATACATGCAGATCCTTTCACATTGCTGAATCAATTCACTGTCATTGAGAGGCATCCACAAGAAGAAATCCAAGATTTCAACATCAGATTTACCAGAACTTGTGATAGAGTACTGCAAGGCCTAAAGCCCACGGAAGAACAAGCTATATGCTATTATTTAAGGGCTTTTGATTCAGATCTCAATATGATAATAAGGCAATCTTGTGTAACCACTTTTCCTAGGATCTATCTAGAGGCAACAAAGGGCGAAGCTGATCTCATCACTACAAAAAGATACCCATCAAAGAGTCTATTGCCAATTGTACCAAAGCTTTGCCAAGCATCAATATCTAAACTGCCTGTGCTCCCATCAATGCAGGCCCTCCTAGCTATAGCTGCACCTCCTACATTCATTGCATTACTAGCCACACCCCTTGCATCAGCTCCCCCCAATGATCAATACACAACCATAATTGATACAATGAAGACGTTGTCAAATGAAATGACGTCCATGAAAAAGAGAGAGGCTGAATGGAATATCCAAGCAAGAAGATTTCCATAGATACAAAAGGAAGGTCCTTCAACAAGTGGAAGAGGACAAGATAGAAAAAATGTGGTATATGCAAATGAGACAGGAGATAATGGAGAACCTGCTAATTCTGATTACTGGTGTACCACTTGAAACAATCCTCATGGAGAAGATTCATGCATGATTCATCAACACGATGTGCAAGTAGTTATTAATGAAAGAGCCAAGGAAATCAACAAGGGACAAGTGAATATAATCAGAGAATTCCACCACAATTTGGCAATGCCATCCGTGGAACAAGTTGTAGTCCTGACAAGGTCAGAAAAAAAAATCGTTACAAGTCGATCCTAAGGAACTCCAACCACTGAGTTTTCCTCCTGCCCCTAGGGTGACTCCATAAAAAAACCAGTCTAATGAGAAAGGGCGTTCTCACCCTCCTCAGACTTCTGTGACTACACCAAGAAAATAATTTCCCCCTAGAAAAGGGAGCGAGGCTCAAGAGCAAGCGAAGGAAAGACTCAGATTTCCTTCATTAACAAAAAGGAAAAGAACAGAAGCCACGTAGGTCTATAGAGACAGATACGATGCATCTACTAGTGGAAGGGAAAAGAGTGCTGAGGTATTCCCAGCTGCAACCCTTTTGTTCAACATTGCAAAAGAAATGAAGAGGACCCCTTCCAAAATAAGAATGTATGATGCACTTCAAATTCCTGGTCAGATTGACCTCCTCCATGAATATTTAAATTTAAAGAATAATACCTCTTCCTCAAATGTTATACAAGCAAATGTTGTGTCAACCTCTAGAAAAAATAGACCACCCCCATTCTATCTATCCTTGCAAATGGAGGGGTGGATAGTTCACAATTGCATGATTGATTTAGGGGCCGCAACTACAGTGATGCTAAAAGCCGTATGTGACATAATGGAAATGGAATATACTCAAAGTCATCCTGGTGTGTCGCAATTAGATGGTACTCTAGTAAAAACTATCAGGGTGATCAAAGATATCCCTATTCAACTCCACAGAATGCCAGAAGCAGTCGTCATACAAGAAGTAGTTGTTGTAGACTTAGAACCATATTTCGGTATGTGTTTATCTAGAGAGTTCACAACCAAATTGGGCGGTTATCTATCTCTATATTATTCGCATTTGGAAGTACCTTTCAAAGGTAAAAGAGTCAAGATCTACAATGAAAAACCATCTACTTTCCACGTAGAAAGACTAGAGGAAATAGCTACCATCAACATGATGTCTGAAGAATTAGAAAATATCAATTTAATGGAAGAAACCCTGGAGGAACTACAATTTGAGGATCGGTTTTCAATGAAAGACTTCAATGCTATGATAGAGACAGAAATGGGAAGTTATTACATTGGGAAACCAAAAAATCTCCTTATTCCTATCCCTAAAATAGATGATTCGGCCAACCAGTTATGGAAATTGTACTTTGATGGGTCAAGGTGCAAAAATGGAGCAGGATCTGGAATCGTTCTGATTTTGCCCACTAGAAAAGAAAAAGTCTTTTCATATAGGTTGACATGGAGTTGCACCAATAATGCAGCTGAATACGAAGCCTTGTGTTTGGGACTCAGTAAAGCTAAAAAATTGGGTGCAAAACAACTGCTGATCTATGGGGATTCAGAGCTGATCGTTAAATAGGTTACTGGCAAATGCGTTTGTAAGCAACATTACCTAAGAGCTTAAAAAAACAAAGTGTTAGATCTATTGGAAAATTTTGAAGCACTAAACATGAAATCCATTTCCAGAGAGAAAAACACATGCAAACCTGTTAGCATCAGTAGGATCAAATTTTTGCCCAGTAAGCAATGTTATTTAGAAGTCTAAAATAGTTAGACTTATATACAGGCCTTCTGTGCCCGACAAGGACATTTTATGGTAGGTATTTGAAAATGACGAGCAGATCCTGGATTTTTTGATTCATGAGATGAATTTATCTACAGAAAGAGTGTTACAAGAAGAAGACAAAGAGAGCCTTATTCAACTGAGAAATAATCATATACCTAGGGGACTGATCACCCTAGAGAGCCTTTTCAACAATAACGACAGAGTTGTAGGTCGAAGGATCAAGGTAGATGAACGTCGGTATAAGGAAATAGAACTAGAACTGGGTAAAATGATCAAAGTGGGGACCGATTGTACAGTGGTAGAACTAGAAAAAATAAAACAATTATGTAGAGAATATCTAGATATAATAGCCTGGAATTATAGTGATATGAAAGTGTATAGGAAAGAGGTCATTCAACATACCATCAAAATAGATGAAGGAGGTAAACCTTTTAGGCAGAGGCAGAGGCCTGTGAATCCCAATATTGAAGCCTTAATGAAACAAGAGTTGTTAAAAATCCTACAGGCTAAGATAATATACCCAATCAAGCACTCTACCTGGGTGGCAAATTTAGTTCCAGTCTGCAAGAAAAATGGAGAAATATGACTATGCATCGATTTCAAAAATTTGAACAGAGCCTCTTTAAAGGATCACTATCCTTTACCCCAGATTGACCCAATACTTCATACTATGGCGGGAGTAGAAAGGTTTTCTCTGTTAGATGGATTTTATGGTTACAATCAAGTTTGGGTGAGAAATGAAGATCAATACAAGACTGCGTTCACAACTAAGTGGGGAAAATTTGCATACCAAAGGATGCCCTTTGGATTATCTAACGTAGAATCAACTTTCCAGAGAGCCATGGATGTAGCTTTTGGGGAGCTTGCGATCAAAATTATTGTCATCTATTTAGATGACATGACTATTTTTTCTCACGACAAAAAGGACCATGCCACTCAACTGTAGCAAGTATTTGAGAAATGTATAGAATTTGGGATATCACTAAATCCTAAAAAATATATTTTTGTTGTGGAAGAAGGAATACTCCTTGGGCATGTTATTTCTAACATTGGGCTGTCAATTGATCCTGATAGAGTAAAGACGCTTCTTGAGTTGTCGCTCTCAGTTAACAAGAAAGGTTTGCAGTCTTTCTTTGGGCAAATAAATTTCGTCAAAAAATTCATTGCAGATTTTTCTTGAACAGTTAAGCCAATGACTAAATTATTGAAAAAGGACGCTCCTTTCAAATGGATAGAGCTAAGGAAATAAGCTTTCTGGAAAATTCTAGAAGCCATCGCTCAAGCTCCTGTGCTAGTCAACCCTGACTATTCTCGAGGTTTCATACTATATGCTATCGGAGAGAAAAATAGTTATGCTACAGTTCTCACTCAAAAAGGAGCAGATGACGAAGAAATACCCATAGCCTTTCTGAGTTCCACCATGCATAAACATGAGGAAAGGTACAAATTCATAGAAAAACAAGTATACGCAATTATGAAATTCTTGAATAAGCTAAAACACTTCTTATCCTAGAGTCGAACGATGGTGTATGTTATTCATCCTGATGTAAGGAACTTCATAATTCAAGGAGAATTGGGTGAAAAAAGAGCTGGATGGGTGACTCGCATCCAAGAGTATGATGTAGAAATACATCCTACTAAAATAGTCAAAGGGAGATCTTTGTGCCAGGAATTGGCCAAGCAAGCTGCAAGTGGATATGGGGAGAGCCACCCCGTCATGGCAAACACAGAGCAACACCAAGACAGAGTAAGTTCAGGTTGGATCGATGAATTTGTGAGGTATTTTCATATTGGGTCATATCCTGAAGATATGAACAGTTCCTAGAGAAGGAGATTTAGAACCCAAGCATTGAAATATACCCTTCTAATAGAGGGGTTGTACAGGATTAACATCGATGGTGTATTGTTAAAATGCGTTCCCGATAATGAAAAGCAGAAAGTGTTAGATGAATTTCATGGGGGTTTTTCTGTTAGGACCCTCCTAACATGTCCTAATCCTTATATTATTTATTAATTATATTCTAGGGTCACAACCCTTCACTCTTACAACTATTAGAATAGGTATTTAAATGCAATCCAAATATGATAATAAGACATCATTGAACAAATATATAAATTAAGTCTATTGTGGGTTTTCTACCTTACAATCAAAAAGCGATTCAATATAAAAATGATCCTGCTTCCCGCACCATTTAGTTTCATACCATCTGGATCAGAGGTAGATCAAGGAGCAAATTCACCATTAAAAATTTTTCCAGCGCACATTTCAGCCAGTCCACATTCGCGAGGACGCAACAACATTCACGCTTCACGGATCCGTGTCAAAATCCTCACAAAAAATTAAACCTTCTCCTAAGGTACAAATTAAGTTGTCTTACACCCAAATTTCTTGACCTTTCGCGTGGTGACTGGTGGATGTTTTGAAAAATCTAAAATCTTCAACGCAACATCAAGGTTTTCGACATCCAAAACGCAAAGGAAAAAAAAAAAAAATTAATTTTTTTTTTTTAATTTTTTTGCTCACCTGTACCAAGTCATATTGATCGTTACCTACACCAACCACAATGGCTGAAGGAAGACGATCACTAGATTCCATTCATGAGAAACATGAAAGGCTCGCTGAAGAATTTCAACAGGAAAGAGAGGAGAATACCCGTAACACAAGAGAACTCTTTGAGAAAATATTTGCAATGGATGTTAAACTTGATGCCATCAGTCAAAATCAGGCAACAAAACATGCAAATTCACCCAACCACGGGTCATCAAACCGAGAAATTTTAGGAGGTCCACAAAATTCCATTCTACCATGGATGACCAAATTAGACTTCCCAAAATTTGGAGGAGACCCTACAAAATGGATCTACCGAGCAGAGCAATATTTCTCACTAAATCAAATTCTAGAAATGCAAAAAGTGTTAGAATAAAACAACAGTTTGATAATTCATTGGATATGGATTAAATAATACATCTACAGGCTGAAATAGCCCGGAGGTTACGAAACCATCCGAGGCTGAAATAGCCCTTGTTGTAACTTAATAACAACATGCTAATAATAATGTAATAACTGAAAATATACGCTAACATCCCCCCTTATTACATTATTGGGGTAATAATATAACTACTAGCTATACTAACATCCCCCCTGATTACATCATTTTGCAATACAAAGAGAGTTGCGAAAAAATTCAAATTTGACACATGCAAGTGCCTTAGTGAAAATGTCTGCAACTTGAGCATTGGTGGGAATGTGCTGAAGCTGAATTCGATGCCTCGAAACTTCATCTCGAATGAAATGACATTGTGTGTCAATGTGTTTTGTTCTTTCATGATGGACTGGATTCTTGACTAGGTTCAGAACACCCTGATTGTTGCAAAACAAGTGTATTGGAGATTTGGATGGATGACCCATACTTGTTAGAATGCAACGCAACCATATCACTTCACACATAGCTTCACGTGCGGCGCGATACTCTGCCTCTGTTGATGAAATAGCAACCACCTGTTGCTTCTTGCTATGCCAAGAGACAGGACCGGATCCAAGATGAAAAATATATCCTGAAGTTGACTTGTGATCATCAAATGATCCGGCATAGTCGGAGTCCGTGTATCCTTGCAAGAAGAATTTGTTGTTCCTCTTGTATTCTAGGCCATATTCCATTGTGCCACGAACATAGTGAAGAACACGTTTTGTTGCTTTCCAATGAGTGGTCTTAGGCTCCTGCATGAACCTTGAAAGATAGTTGACAGCAAATACGAGATCTGGCCTAGTATTGGTCAGATATATGAGACTCCCAATAAACTGTCGATAGAGAGTACCATCTACCTGAGGTGAAACATCATATCGCGATAACTGAAGTCCAGTCTCCATCGGAGTTGCCATTGGCTTGCAATCAGTCATGTGATATTTTTCTAGCAATGTCTTGGCATATTTTTTCTGAGACACTTTGATGGAGTGCTCCTTCTGGCTGAATTCCAAACCAAGACAGTAATGGAGAAGTCCGAGATCTGACATCTCAAAATATTGACACAAGTCTCTTTTGACAATAGAGATCATAGTTTTTGAACTCCCCGTAATGAGCAGATCATCAACATAGAGTACAAGCAACACTATCTCAGAACCCTGTTTCTTGAAATAGAGGTTTGCATCTGACGAACATCTCTTAAAACCATGCTATAGGAGGTGATTGTCCATTTTTATATACCAAGCTCGAGGAGCTTGTTTCAAGCCATATAAGGATTTGACCAATTTGCAAACTTTCTGCTGTTGGCCTTCCACTGCAAATCCTTCTGGCTGAGTCATATAGACTTCTTCTTGGAGATCACAATTCAGAAAGGCACTTTTGACATCCATCTAATGAACTTTCCACCCAAACTGTGCTGCCATAGCACAAATAACTCGAATTGTTGTCATTCGAGCAGTAGGTGCAAAAGTTTCCTCATAGTCAATGCCTTCCTTTTGAGCATAGCCCTTTGCAACAAGATGGGCCTTATGCTTATAAATTGTCCCATCTACTTTGTAATTGAATTTATACACCCATTTGCAGCCAATGGGTTTCTTTCCATGCGGCAGATCGACAAGCTTCCAAGTTTTGTTTTTCATCAAAGACTTATACTCTGCATCCATAGCAGCCTTCTACTGAGGCTCACCGAAAGCAACTTGTACTGATGCAGGTTCAAGATCGTCTATGGAAGACATAAACACCTTATCACTATCAATATCCATATCTTCTGTATCTCTTACTTGGATCTATAGAAAGTTCTTCAAAAGACTAACACGGATCATCAACCCCGAGTATTCTCTATTGCGGCTTTCTCTCCGTCGAGCCATGCGCTGCGAGTATGAGGCCTATCCAAAGTCAAATCTGGTGGAGTAGATATCTTAGAGTCTTTGATTGTATTTGTATACCACTTTGGATTCTTCTTCTTAGGTGTTGAAGAAGATCTAGAAGAACCTCCAACCTTTGATGAAGGAGATTTAAAAACCTGAGTTTCCACAAGGTCTAGGTATACATCTGATGTGTTTCTTGATGTGAAAGCCTCATAAAAAACAACATCTCTACTTATGTGAATCTTCTTGGTTAAGGGATCAATCAAACGATAACCCTTAGAGTGGTCATCATACCCAAGAAGAATACACTTCAATGACTTCTCATCTAGCTTCTTCCTTTTCTCTTTTGGTATGTGCATGAAAGCTTTACACCCAAAAATGCGTAGATGAGAAATGGAGGGTTTCCTACCACTCCATGCTTCCTATGGAGTCATTCCTTGTAGGGCCTTTGTGGGTGCCCTATTCAATAGATATACTGCTGTGGTGACATCTTCTACCCAATATAGTTGCTCAAGTCTAGCTCCTGTGAGCATGCAACGAACCATTTCCATGATGGAAAGATTCCTCCTTTCAGAAACTCCATTTTGCTGAGGAGTATAAGTAGTAGTTAACTGTCTTGTGATCCCATTTTCTTTTAAGAACACAGAAAATTCTTTAGAGGTGAACTCCCCCCCTCGATCTGAGCAGAGGGTCTTTATAGAAGTCCCTGACTCCTCAACAGATTTATTGAATTGCTGAAAGAAGCCAAATGCTTCAGATTTCAGTTGAAGAAAGAATACCCACATCTTTCATGAGTAATCATCCACAAATAACTGAAAATACCTCTTACCCCCACAACTGTTGAGAGTGAAGGGACCGCACAGATCAGTATGAACCAACTCCAGAGGTTTCTTTGCTCTAGTAGAGTTCTTTTCAAAAGGCACTCTATGTTGCTTTCCTGCCTAGCGATCGGAGCAAAGCTGGTAAAGTGGTAGAAAGGGAAGGAAGACCCTTAACCATCTCATACTTACTTAGCTCAAGTAAGTAACCAGAACTCAAATGTCCATATCTCTTGTGCCATAGGGAAGTTGCCACCTTTGTAGAGACTGTCATGGCAACATGTGGAGTAGAGATAGTATCTAAGGCAAATAAGCCATGCTTATATGAAGCGAGTTGCAATGTTATTACCCCTCCCGGTAATAGAACAACACTTCTTGCCTCCCTCAACACTAAAGTTCACAACCATATCTTTGTCCGGAATTTGTGTGGTCGAAAACAAATTGTTTGCCAATCCTCGGAACATAGAGAACTTTATTAATCCGACACTTGCCATCACGAAGAGTGACTGAAATAGTGCCTTCTCCCTAAACCTTGTAGGTTTTATCATCAAGCAATAGTGACAAGTTTGCCCTCTTTGGCCTCAAAAGAATCAAACCATGATTTGTCACTAGTCATGTGCTTACTGGCTCCAGAATCAACATACCATATAGGATCCGTCTGCTTGGACACTGTGGTAGTCATGAGAACTTTGTGAGCTCTCTCAGAATCCATGTCAGATTCTTCAACGACAACATTCACTTGCTATTTGTTCTTTTGTGGTTTGTTTCGGCCTTTTTGTTTTGATTGCTTATTCTTATGCCAACATCTGTTTGTATCATGACCTTATTTGTCACAGATCTTGCAATATCTCTTTTCTATTGAGGTTGTTGAGTTTGTTTCCCTTTTGAATCCTTTTGTGAATTCCCTCCCTTCTAAAAATTACCCTTCTTCTATTTTTGCCCTTTCCTGTTGATGTAGAGAGTAGTGTTAGAAGAATCATCTCTCTGTAGTTGGCGTGCTTCCTCCTCTTGAAGCATATTAACCAATTCTACAAAAGTAACTTTCCATTGTGATACATGAAGAGAAGTAATCAACACCCGATAAGAATCAGGTAAAGCTCTCAATACAACTGAAGTAAGGAGCTTGTCTTCAACTGGTTCTCCCAAAGAATTCAACTTTGCTTTCAATTCAGAAACTCTGCAAAGAAAGAATTCAAGCTGTCTCACCTCGCTTCATGCTCAAAGCGTGTAATTGAGATTGAAGAAATAGAATGGTGGAATCATTATTTCCCTCATATATAGTATTAAGGGCATCCCATGCCGCTTTACTAGTTGCACAGTTAGCAATATGGGGTTGGACTTCATCAGACACAGCAAGCAAGATAAGCACTTTTGCTTTACTTGTCTAGCTTATCAAAGTCTCTTTGAGCATTAGATGGAGTCGTAGCACCGACAACGAGTGAAGGTCTGGTTGTTGTGCCAGATACAACATCCCATAAATCATCCATTGCTAGGATGGCCTTCATCTTATTTTTCCATGGTGTGTAATTAGGACCTTTCAACAACTGATGAGAATTAGTCTTTAGTTTGGCAGATATGATGAAGGTTCCTTATAACACCAATTGGTCCCCCTTTCGATATACCTTTTGCTAGGCCATTATACCATACAAAATACTCGCCCTTACGTGAGGGAAACTATAGGTATTTAGAAAGATCAACAAAAATCACCCGCCCTTACGTGAGGGAAACTATAGGTGACCTTTAGAGATCATACGATACGTGGAACATAAGCAATACTGAAAGGGAATCGCCTTGTTGATGGCACCTACCATAGAAGATTCTTCTCATGCATGGGGCGTAACTTCCCCTAAACACTATGAAGAATACTTCGTCAGGATTTACGCTAAACACAAGAGCGATTAAGGGTAGTGGGAGTAAAAAAATGCAAAAAGGCAAACTTATCTCTCCCCGACGATTTATAGAGAACAAGCTCAGACGTCGTTGTAGCAGCTATATTAGGCAGTGGATACAGTAGCACAATCATGACATCTTTACTAGTAAGTGCTGGCCAGAGGTATCACAAATATCGAATGTTGCAGTGCAATAAATTGCACGGATGGGTTTTAATTATTTCGGGGACTTAGGGAGTGAATTTGATTTTAAATTTTAATGTTATAGTGCAAGAAATCAAATATGCAACATACAACAAAAAAAAGTGCCCACAGGAATAACCCACAAGGTGTCGGGCGCAGCCAAAAATGCACCTTTTACAATTCGCCAAATTGCTATTTTTCAAAAAAAAAAAAATACTCTCACTATCCCCCCCTTTTTTTTATGGTATTTTAGCAATTTATAAATTTTGAAAAAAGTAAAATTTAAACTTTTAATAAAAATATTTCAAAATTAATTAAATAAGTTTCTAATTAAATTAAAAAAAAATAATTAAGAAACAATTTAATTAATATAAAATATTAACTATTAAAAGAATAAAACTTTAATAATAAAAAATAAAAAAACTTATACCTGGCAGGATTGGAACCTGCAACCTCAGGGCTCCCCGAGCCCTACCGCATAGCTCACTGCCAGGTGAGCTAGCGGGTTGATTCGCTTGGATCAGTGGGATCCTCCTCTTTCAACACGAGCCTGCAGCTCGTCCTGGCTGTGCCTCCTCCTCTGACTCTGTCCGCCGCCTCTTTCGGGCTTTGACTGCGCATTGCGCTGGGTGCTGCCGTAGCTGCTGCGCGCTGCGCAGTGCACACTGGGCGCTACAACAGCTTCTGCGCGCTACGCAGTGCATGCTGCATGCTGGCATAGCTGCTGCATGCTGTGTAGTGGATACACGATGCACTGCCGTGTCTTGGCATCGGTCGGCGCATTGCGTCTTGCACGATGCTGGCGCGTCGTAGTCTTGCGCGATGTCGTGCTGCCGACGCTACATGCTATGCAGTGGCTGCATAGTGCACGCTACGTGCTAGCACGGCCGCTGTGCAGTGCACATCTGTCGTGCTGGCACGGTCGGCATGCTTGCATCTTTGCATGATGGCATGCTAGCCGTTAGCGCTACAGATCTGTAGCTTGCATGTACGTGGGCAGCATGAGAAGGGGGGGGAGGGGGGGCGCGGCATCCATGATTTTTTTTTTTTTTAAATCGCGGGTGGGGTGGTGGGGGAATGCGGACACCTTCCGCTATTTTTTTTTTTTTTTAAATTCAATCACGGGGGAGGGGGAGGTGGAAGAAAAAAAATCACGCCATTTTTTTTTCTTCTTTTAAATGCAATCACGCGATGGCGTGATTAAAAAAAGATCACGTCGCATAAGGAAAAAAAACTCGCGGTGCTCGGGAAAAAACAACAGACCAGCACTGGGAAAAAATAGTGCATAGTGTCCTTTCGCTTCTTTTCTCCAAGAAAATAATGTCCGCCTCTAGCCTCTCTTCTCACGCTACTAGCTCTGATGCCATGTTAGAATAAAACAGTAGTTTGATAATTCATTGGAGATGGATTAAATAATACATCTACAGGCTGAAATAGCCCGGAGGTTACGAAACCATCCGAGGCTGAAATAGCCCTTGTTGTAACTTAATAACAACATGCTAATAATAATGTAATAACTGAAAATATATGCTAACAAAAAGTGCATATCACCTCCTTCCACTTGGAAAATGACGCCATCCAATGGTACCAATGGTTCGAGAAAACTAACGACACTCCGACATGGTCAACCTTTACACATAATCTATTAGTGCGATTCGGCCCTAGAAAGTTTCAAAGCTTTATAGGGGCCCTCACTAAATTATGCCAAACCACTTCGGTAAGCGAATACCAAGCAGAATTTGAAAGGCTAGCTAATCGAACATCCGGATTAGATGCTGCCTTATTTCAAGAATTTTTTTCAGCGGATTAAAAGAAGAAATTCGAATAGAGGTGCAAATGTATAACCCTACAAACATGTTAGAGACCATTGGCTTGGCAAAATTAGTGGACAAAATCAAGGCACGGAATCGGTTCACAAAACCAAATTGGGGGAAACCATCAAACACTTATACCAACCCCAAACCAATGCAAAATGGACGAACCCAAAACTTCTACACAGCCCCCAAAATTAACCCCGCTCTACCAATTAAGCGTCTGAGTTTTGAGGAAATGAAGAAAAGACAAGCTAAGGGTCTTTGCTACCATTGCGATGAGAAATTTGACAAAAATCATAAATGTGCCTCACGGAGATTATATATTCTAGATGCCACAGATGAAGGGAATTCTACTGAAGAGGAACCTGAACTCGAAGTAGAGGTATTATTCAACACACTTGAAAGTGACAAAGAAAATGCACCAAAGGTTTCCTTCAATGCCCTTGCCGGATTTTCTACCCCTCAAACAATGCGAGTAAAAGGGTATTTTAAGAAACAAAACCTTACCGTGCTCCTATATTCTAGTAGCACGCACAATTTTATCAATCCAAAGGTGGCTAAACAAGCAAATTATTTTATATACCCTTGCAATAACTTCAAAGTGATGATTGGAAATGGCGGAAAAATTGCATGCAAAGGAAAATGCAAAAATATAAAACTATGGGGGTTTATAACATGAAAGGCAACATGTACGTCCTACCCCTAGGTGGGTGCGACATTGTACTAGGTGTACAATGGTTACGAACCTTGGGCATAGTCCAATGGGAATTTGATGAACTATGGATGAAATTCACAGCCAAAAACCAAACCTATATTATCCAAGGCCTAAAATCAAGACCTTCCCAAATCGTCAGCTCACATAGAATGGAGAAAATTATCCGAAAATGAAACAAAGGAATGGTTGCCCAATTATTTTCAATTCAACCTAGTCACAAAGAAGATGAGACACCAGAGTTACAAAAGATTTTAGACCACCATAAGGCGGTATTCAATGAACCAAAAGGACTACCTCCACAACGAAGTCATGATCACACTATTCCACTATTTCTAGGGCATCAACCTCCTAATATTAGACCTTATCGTTATCCATACCTCCAAAAGACCGAAATAGAGAAATTAGTACAAGAGCTTCTTAAGGCAGGAGTCATTAGACCTAGCAAAAGCCCTTACTCCTCTCCAATTATTTTAGTTAGAAAAAAGGATGGCTCATGGTGTTTATGTGTCGATTTTTGAGCGCTTAATAAAATGACCATCAAAGATAAATTTCCTATTCCGGTCATAGACGAGCTATTAGATGAACTTCACGGGGCAACTTATTTTTCCAAGTTAGACTTACGGTCAGGCTACCACCAAATACGAGTCAATGAAAATGATATTCCTAAGATGACCTTTCGCACTCATGAGCACTACGAATTCTTGGTGATGCCATTTGGACTGACCAACGCTCCTTCTACCTTTCAAAGTCTAATGAATAAGGTATTTCACATTTTTCTTCATAAATTTATATTAGCTTTCTTTGATGACATTTTGATGTATGGCAAAACATGGGAAGAACATTTGGACCATGTTAGACAAGCGTTCCAAATCTTGGAGGAAAATCAGCTTTATGCAAAAAGATCAAAGTGTTCCTTTGGAAAACAAGAAATTGAATACTTAGGGCATATTGTCTCAAAGGAAGGAGTTATGGTAGATCCTTCCAAAATCAAGGAGGTGAAAAATTTGCCTATTCCAAAAACCTTAAAATCTCTACATGGGTTTCTTGGACTAACGGGATATTATAGAAAATTTGTCCAAAATTATAGTAAAATCGCTGCTCCTCTAACAACATTACTTAAGAAAAACGCTTTCAAATGGTTGTCTAAAGCGGATGAGGCCTTTATCACCTTGAAAATTGCAATGTGTACCACCCCTGTTCTATCCATGCCCAACTTTTCTAAACCGTTCATCATTGAAAGTGATGCTTTAGGAATAGGAATGGGAGCCGTACTCATGCAGGATGAAAGGCCTCTAGCTTTTATAAGCAAAGCATTTTCTCCTAAGAATTCAGCTCGCTCTATGTATGAAAAAGATATGTTGGTGATTATCCATGCTATTCAACATTGGAGGCCTTACCTTATTGGCCAATATTTCATTATACGCATTGACCATCATAGCTTGAAGTATTTTTTGGAACAAAGGACTAATACCCCGAAACAAAAAAAATGGGTTACTAAACTTCTTGGCTATGATTATGAAATTACATATAAAAAGGGAAAGGACAACATGGAAGCCGATGCACTTTCTAGAAAATTTGAAGATATGCCTCAAGTCCATGCTCTTTCCTCCCTTATTCCTAAATGGGTAGATGAGGTGCATGAAGAATGGATAAATTATCCTACTATCCACGCCTTAATTCAACAACTTCAACATAATCCTCGTAGCAAACCTCCATACACTTGGAAGGACAATATATTAAGATACAAATGGAAGATGGTCCTCACCCCCAATTCAAATTATCATGAAAAACTTCTTCATGATTTACATACCTCACCCACTGCAGGCCACTCAGGGTTCTTAAAAACCTATAAAAGAGCCATTACCTCCTTCTATTGGGTAGGAATGAAAAATTACATCAAAAACTTTGTAAAAGAATGTGAAGTTTACCAAAGACAAAAGGGGGAGACCCTCGCTATTCCAGGATTACTTCAACCTCTTCCTATACCCACAAAAACATGAGTAGATATTTCTATGGACTTTATTGAAGGATTACCAAAATCAGGAGGAAAAACAACCATTTTCGTAGTCGTTGATCGTTTATCAAAATATGCCCATTTCTTCTCCGTGGCTCATCCTTATACCACTAGCACTATAGCCCACCTCTTCCTAGATAACATCTTTAAATTACATGGTATGCCCTCCACAATTGTTAGTGACCACGACCCAACTTTCACTAGCACCTTTTGGAAGGAATTGTTCAAATTACAAGGTACTCAACTTTGTATGAGCTTCGCTTACCATCCTCAAACCAATGGCCAAATAGAAGTTGTAAATAAATGCTTGGAAACATACCTTCAATGTTTTGTTTCTACTCAAAAAATCCATTGGGTAAAGTGGCTTTCACTAGTGGAATGGTGGTATAACACTTCATACCATACGTCCATCAAAATGACTCCTTATGAAGCACTATATGGTCAAACACCACCATCCCTCACTTCCTATATTCCAGGGACTACAAAAGTCCATGCGGTGGAAATGGAACTTGCTAATAGAGATGACATACTATGGATCCTAAAAGAGAACCTACACACTGCCCAACATTGCATGAAGCAGCAAGCCGATCAACATAGAAGTGAACATAGTTTCCACGAGGGTGATATGGTTTTCTTACGTCTCCAACCTTACCATCAGTCCTCTCTTAAATAAAAAGGTTCTCAGAAGTTAGCACCCAAATTTTATGGGCTGTATAAAGTTCTCCAACGTATTGGGACCGTTGCTTACAAACTAGAGCTTCCTCCCTCTTCCAAAATTCACCCCATATTTCATGTATCTTGCCTTAAGCTCGCAGTTGGAGCCCATATCACGACACAAACCACTCTCCCTGAATTATTTGATAATGGAGTACTTCTAGTCAAGCCAGAAGCTATCTTGGATTTCCACTCGCGTCACCTTCGTACTCATGATATCACGAAAGTTTTAATACATTGGAAAGGTCTACCTTTAGAAGACGCAATGTGGGAAAATTTTCAAGATATCCAGCAACAATTTCCAAATTTCTAGCTTTGAAGATAAAGCTCCTTTAAGGGGGGTGGCATGTTAGGACCATCCTAACATGTCCTAATCCTTATATTATTTATTAATTATATTCTAGGGTCACAACCCTTCACTCTTACAACTATTAGACTAGGTATTTAAATGCAATCCAAATATGATAATAAGGCATTGTATCGCTCCAAATTTTTCACACCCTTACCTTCAGGCTATAGGATCCGTGCCCGGAAGGGGGATGTGAAAAGGATGGCATGGTACCTCGGACTGAGAGGCCTTGCGAAGGTCCCGCCTCTCAAGGGAGGTGTATATTGGTGATTTTTCGACGGATGGTGGGTTCACCAGGAAACATTTAATGGCAGTTTCCACGCCTAGGTTGGGAATGTGTTTTATGTGTTCGTTTTAGCCTTAAGCATTCAAATCCTAGGTTTGGCCAAAATGCGTCTAAGCTATTCTATATGAAGATGCAGATTAAATGAATACGAAAAAAAGAATAGAGAAATTAAAGAATGTTAAAAGAAGAATACGGATCCGGATGTCCGATGAAGATTCGATTCTTGAAGCGATCGGGATCACCTCGAATTTGACAGGATCGTCTGAGATCAGACAAGATCGTCTGAGATCTGACGAATTCGTCAGAGACCTACAAACAGAGAAATAGGTGCAAAACACTAGAAAATGCAACTATTCTAACAGAGGGAAACAATGTAAAATGACAGCAATAATATCAAACTGAAACTTAAAAATAGAAACATGAATGAATTATGCTAATTTAATAATAATTATGGCTTAATTATGCATTTAATCTAGATGGGTGAACTCCAAAATGCGGGAATAGCATAAAATACTGAATAAACTAGCTAATTTGCAGAATAAAACAACAGAGAAAAGATGGAGAAATGCAAACTTTAGGCATTGATTGCCTCAATGTTGACTGCAGTCGAAATCGTCTCGCATTGGTACGAAATCGTCTCTGATTCGACAGGATCGCCTCCGATCTGAACAGGATCGTCGACGACGATGTAAGCTTGCTCCGGCTGAAAAACACTAAGGTACCTGCAACAAAATTGGTATAGAGCTAATGCAAATATGAATTTGGGATGTTTTAATGCGTATGAAGTCGGGTTACAGGAATTATCAGCCAGGGGGTGCTAAGGGAAGGGCTTAGGATTAAATAGGCTTAGGAGGGAGGTTAGGAGGTTGGAGATCATCCCTATTTGGGAGATCTCCAATGGGGGAGGGTCTCTAACGGCGCAGACACGCTTCTGCCCGGATTAGAGACCCGTTGGAACAGAAGCTAATTGTGCAAAATCAGTTTAGGGACAAGATCGTACGGACGTCCTAGCCCAGACGAAATCGTCAGATCTAGGGCGATATCGTCTGATCGGCGACGATATCGTCAAACGGTCAAAACAACCTCTAAAAATGGCACGGGAAAAGGGGAAACGGATTAACCGACGGTTAACGGGCGGTTTGGGAGGTTAAAATTTGAATTTAAATTATTTACTAGAGTGAATGTAATTATTAAGATTTCATTGCGCCAATTTTAGGGTGCTACATTTTGCCCCCTCTTTAGCGAATTTTTTGAAGAAAATGCGTTAAAGATGAGTTCTTCTCGATCTACGAGAAAGCAAAAAATTATTCCCATTTTTAGGCGACGATTCTTGGTCGAATCGTACGACAGCTTACTATGGTGCCCCCTCCGTGTTTTTACCCAAATCGAACGTTTGAGGTAAAAACACGAAAAAGAAAAATTATTTTTGAATTATTTTTGAATAAAATTAAGAAAAATAGGGTAAAACCCTAATTCATTTTTACTATTCATTTTTTCGGTTTTAGAGCTCTGGAAGCAAAAATGGTGGAGACGACGCACAGATCAATAGAGGTCCGACGCGGGCTACGGGTAAGAGTCTAGACTTAGTTTAGAATGTTTTAATTTGAATTTACATGCTTTTTAGGTAAATTTTAATTAAATTTTGAGCATCACGGCCATTTTTGGGCCGTCGACGTCGTCGGGACGAAATCGTCCCGATTTCGATGAAATCGTCTCAAGTTCGCCAATTTCGTCTAAGGGCGAAATCGACGAAAGGGGACGATTTCATCAAATTAGGGACGATTTCGACTTGCGAAATCGGAGACGATTCTGCTCAAATTTGGGACGATATCGTCCAATAGTGGACGATATCATCATTTGCATAAAATTGAACTTATTTTAACTTGCATTATTAATCACTTGAATTGTTATTAATGATTGTTTGTTGTTTTGTTGTTTATGTTGCGAGAGAGGATTGCTAAAGAGCAAGGAATGGAAATATGGAGGTTTGAGAGATGACTTGGCCGCTCTTACATGAGCGGAGCGGGATCAGCTAGCACGGGCCGACTTACGACATGTGGCGAGAAATGCCACAAGTGTCTACAGACATGGGGCTACTGACAGCCCTAGCAGAGAGGTGGTATCCGGGTTCTTCCTATTTTTGGCTACCGATAGGGGAGATGACTCCCACTTTAGAGGATGTATGGAGGATTCTAAGAATCCCCATACAAGGATGATTGATCACTCCTACGGCCAATCAGGGCCATGCTATGGGGCGGTTGTGTGGTGACCCGAGCTTCGCCCTGGAGAAGGGCGGAGTTAACATCGAGGCACTGCGTCAGATGCCTGGGGCATCTAGACTCACATAGGTTTTAGCTGGAGTGGTTGGTGGACTTCTGTTGTGCCACCAGAGCGGGTGTAGGGTACCATGGATGCTAGCAGATGTGATCTACGATATGCGAGACCATGGCTACAGGTTCTCTTGGGGCAGCTTTGTGCTATGCCGGTTGTACAGGATCCTGCATGGGGTCATGTACAAGGGCGGCCGATGTCTAGTGATGACATCGCTCCTATAGGTTTGGTGCTAGGAGCACATTGCAGTGCGGAGGCCGGTAGGGCTTCCTTTGATAGGGATTGATGGGGAGAGGCCCCGAGTCTTCTATTGGTGGCTCCGGAGAGGGTCACAGCGGCGGATCGACCTACCGATGTCCCGGAGACTACTGGATGACCTTGTCCCAGACCAGATCACCTGGAGGCCATGGCGAGAGCACCCAGGGTGGGCCGAGGATGGACAGGAGTTAGCTCGCGTCAGGCGAGTTTGCTGGCTACGGATGGAGAGGGGAGAGGTGGAGCTCCACCGCTATGACCGAGTTTTGCGATAGTTCGGTCTACAACAGGGGATCCCATCTCTCAGGGATTATGAGTTTTCTTGGACTATCCGGGATAACACCATGGTGAGCGGGGCTCCGGACATGCGGCGCTTCGGAGTCGGGACTCGGACGATGCCCCCATTCGGCCGGTGGATGGGGACGAGCGAGGGTAGCCGATGGCTATGATGCAGTACGCAGGCATCCGCCCTCCTCGGATGACGAGGGCTCGGGGTCGATACACGTGGTTGTGCGTCAGATAGGGAGGCAACGACAGGAGGCTATGGAGGCGGCCCGGGGTCATGGCGGGAGAGAGGAGGAGGCCACAGGCACAGGAGAGGCCACGACAGAGGGAGAGGAGGGAGGCGAGACCCCCTTCTCCACAGAGAGAGAGGCCACCATCGCCCGATAAGGGCAAGGGTGTCGACACTGGGGAGAGTAGCGAGACAGCGACTCTTCGAGCGGAGATGATCCGTCTCCAGGCACAGGTGCAGACCCTATAGGAGGAGGCTGCACGACATCGAGCTGAGGTTACACAGCTCAGAGACGAGATTGCATGCCTCAGGGCACGGGGTAGAGGGGCGAGCACTAGGGAGTTGACACGGGCTATTGCCCAAATCACTTTCTATCAGACATTGTACTATCAGCTGGTGCCAGAGGAGGATAGACTACCCCTGCCAGCTAACATCGTAGATCCGATCAGGATCGGGTCATCGAGGACTTCGTCTCGATCGACGACTAGGACTCGTAGTACTACACATACTACGATGGGGCCACCTCGTCCACCTCAGGGCGGGGGAGGAGATGAGGCTGAGAGCTCGAGGGGTTCTCGAGGCTAGAGTACTGCATGACATTGTACAGATTGATATATAGATTTATATTATTTTTGATAGAGGATTGAGTATGCCGAGGTACAGATTGTGGCATACCAATCCAGTTTTGATGATGTATATATACTAGTTGATATATATAGATGAGATATGTATTTTGATCATATGACTTGTGGCTTGTATTTTTATGATGCTTTTATGTTTGATTGATTGATTTGATGATTCATGTAATTATGTCGTTGGAAATATTATGATTTTGAGTGTCATGCTTGTAAAATTTAAATGAAATAATCTGATGTAACAAATTGGTTGTTTGTGATGTAATGTGATAAAAGATAAAAAGAGACTTCTAACAATAATTTCAAAGGACATTGTCGCTATTATAGACCATTTCATGGAGTCGCCGCTCACTCGGTCGTCAAGCTAATCCCAGTATAGAAATATTGTTAAAAGTAAAAGAGTGCTTAAGAGACTGTCTTAAGACTTTGGTGCAATGGTGCAAATGATGATGATGATGGTTTGTTTTCAGATTTTCATAAAAATAGTATGCATGAAATAATGTTAAAATGATTTTTGCTAGGCATAAATTCCTAAGTGTGATAAATTTTTGGATAATTCCTTAGGAATTATACCATCATTGCAAAATTGAAGGTTGACATAATGACATGAAATAATGAAAATGTGTTTGCTTGTTTAAAGCATAATTGTGTAACAGAATGATTTAAGTCATATGGTTTTCATGATTTTTAAATAAATGGGGAATAAAAATTGTTACAATGGTTTGCGCTAGGCATAGAATATGTAGGTATAGACTTATACCATCATCGCGAAAATCAAAGAAGAAAGATTGTTTTATTGCATGGTTGATTTTTAATAAACAGAAAATATGAAGATGAGGACTTGCGCTAGGCATAAAATTCCAATTTTGGTTTTGGAACTATACCATCGTCGCGAAAGTCGATAATATATATATATGTTTTGATTGTATGGTTTTGAAAGAAATTTTGATTTTTCTATTATATAGTTGTCTTTATGCTAAACAACTGTACTTGAAAGAAGAAAATGAATTATTCCAAACAAGTTGCAAAAAATATTTCAAAGTATTTTGAAGACAAAAGTTAGATTTATAAGGAATCCCATGTGCATATGTGAATTCATTTCCAATCTTGATTTATCATAATGATACACAAAATCTCTCAAATACAAAATGTGTGTGCAATTGCTATGTTCATTTACTAGTTTTGAGCAAGATAATATGATACAAGTGATTTGAAGAAACCAAATAAGTGTTCATTAACCATGATGTAGATGCATATAACCATACTAGACTACTATGTAAGTCGGATTATCAAGAGCTAGCTAATCCATAAGCGGACATAGGTCTGTACAAAAGAAGGTCGCTAATGTGACAGACATATCGCCACGCTAGGAGTTACCCAAGGCCAAGCGGGTTGGGCACAAACCACCTGTTATGGGGCTTACCTCACAGTTTTCGAATAATTGAGAATTCCGAGGATTCAAGCTCATCAACCCTTCTTTTCTTTTCAAAGGGTAGGGAAAGGGATTTTATTGCTTTTGCTTTTGCTTTCTTTTGCTTTTCTTTTTCTTTTCTTTTCTTTTCTTTTTCTTTTTGATTTTTGAGATAGTGCTTGAAATATTGTTGTAATGATATAAAATAACATTTTTTTTCTTTTTTCTTTTATTGAACTTTGCTTTTTGTTCTATACTAGGGATACTTGCTCGGATTAGTTTGTAGAGCAAGGGATTTTTATTATGGGTAGGGGTGAGCTTGTCCTTTTGCCAATTCTCAAAGATTCTAGACCATGTGCATGATAGGATAGCAAGGGAAACTTTTCGCTCAAGAAACCACTTCTACTATGTAGCAAAGCATAGAAATTACAAATATAATCATTTTATTGTGAAAAGATGTGCTTGGTTTAAGTAAATAACAAGATCAATTCTCTATGCTCAAACTTTATTTAATTGAATTTTGTGGACTTTGATATAAGAGAGATTAGTAATCATGCCAGATAAAATCAAGATATTTATTTTTGTGGTTGTGAAAGTGAGGGATTCCAAATAAATGCTAATTTATCCAAAATAATTTGAAACATATAACTGCAACATTTGTAAGAAAATATATATAAATGACTTTTTGAGAAGTTTTGAGAATGTTGACTCTCTCTTTCTTCTTTATATTGTTTTGGTTTCGAAAGAGTCAAGAATATTGTTGTTTTTATTTTTATTATTTTTTGTTTTTTGAACAAAAAATTAACAAGTGCCATAAATAAATACAACAAATAGTTTTGAAGATTTTGATGATTATGAATGTTTTTGGTGTTTTTGAATTTATAAATTGAAAGAAATACAAGATAGTGATTTTGAAATATTTTAAACAAATATATACAAGGATGAAATGACCAAATTTATACATAGTAACGTTTAAGATGCAAAATATTCATGGGTTCTTTAAGTTCTTTACCATCTAAGGTAGATAATTTGTATGCTCCTGATTCAAATTTAGCGGTGATAATGTATGGTCCAAGCCGGGTTGGGCTCAAACTTACCTTTAAGGTCCTTAGTTGCATTAGTATTTTTTTGATTTTCTTTTAAAACAAGGTCGTCGATCTCAAAGGATCGATGACGAACTTTTTAGCATATGATCTTTTAAGCTTGTTTTGGTAGGCACGGAGATGCTCCAAAGCATTGATGCATTTTTCATCTAGGAGTTCCAGTGGTGAGTCTGCCAGCACGATATTCATCTCCTACTTCGGTATCTTGAAGTAGTAGAGCCAAAGAAGGAACTTCTAATTCAAAGGGAAAAATGGCTTCAGCACCATAAACCAAAACAAAAGGTGAAGTTCCAGTGGGGGTTCGAACACTAGTTCGATAGGCCCACAAGGTTGGATATAATTGAATGTGCCAGTCCACGGCCAGTTTTATTGACCAATATTTTGAGAATTTTGATTAAGGTTTTGTTAGATGCTTACGCTTGACCATTACCACGAGGATAATAGGGAGTGGACCAGCGATGTTGAATCTTATATTTTTGGCATAATTTTTTAACATCTTTATTTTTGAAACAAGTTCCATTGTCGGAGATGAGATTTGCAGGAATTTCGAACCTACAAATGATTTGATTAAAAATAAATTTAGAGACTTGTGTGCCGGTGCGGGAAGCTAAAGGCATAGCTTCAACCCACTTCGTGAAATACTCGGTGGCGGTTATGATGAATTTGTGTCCATCGGATGACACGGGATTGATTTTGCCAATAATATCTAAGCCCCATTTTGAAAAGGGCCAAGGAGATGAAATAGCCTGCGGCTCGTGTGCAAGCGCATGGACAAGGTCAGCATGTTTTTGGCACTTGTCGCAATGGCGCACATACTCATGTGCATCCATTTCCATGGTAGGCCAAAAGTATCCTATCCGAAGGAGCTTTTTAGCAATGACACTACCACTGAAGTGTCCTCCACAAGATCCATCGTGGGCTTCACTCAAGGCTGATTTGGATTCTTCTAAATTCAAACATCTTAATAGGATACCTTCAAAAGATCTCCTATATAAAGTATTGCCAATTATTACAAATCGACTTGCTCGTCTACGTAATAACCGATGTCTGGTTTCTATTAGAATTGGCGGGGAAAGTCCCATTTTGGAGAAAATCAAATATGTCCGTATACCAAGGTTCGGGAGTAGTTTCATTGATTAGAAACACATCCAAAGGTTCTAAGCATGACTTATTTGAAGCGGGTTCCTGGAGTCGACGAATAATGATAGTGGCATATTCGTCATCTAACTCCAAGGGCGGGGAGAGATGCGACTGCGGCCATAGCATCAGTTGCACGGTTGCAAGTTCGAGGAATAGCTTCCAAGGTAACTTGATCAAATAGAGACATTAGTTGTAAAACATAGGCCTTATATGGGCGCAGTTTATCATCTCTGGTCTGATAAACTTCATTAATTTGGTTTATAACCAGGTTGAGAATCACCAAAAACTAACGAGATGTTTAATTTTTAGCGCCAAGGCGGCTCGTAATCCAAGGATTAGAGCTTCATATTCAGCGATATTGTTGGTGCAAGCAAATGTCAATTTGAAGGACCAGAGGAATAAGATGTTTTTGCGGGGATATTAAAATAATACCCGCACTAGCCCCACTCATGCATCGGGCTCCATCAAAGTATAAGGACCATTGTTCAATATGGTCTGCCTCTAATTGAAGGCATTCATCGGGAAACTCGATGATGAGGGGATGGGTAGACTCTAAGGGTGCAGCGACTAATTGATCTGCTATGATTTGACCCTTAACAGACTTATGTCCTATGAATGTGAGATCAAACTCGCTTAGAGCAAGAACCCACTTGGTTGTGCGACCCGATAAATAAGGTCGACTCATGAGATACCTCAAGGGATCGTATTTAGCAATGACATAAGTTTTCTGACTAAGCATATAATGTCATAATTTTTGCGTAGCAAACATGATGCTAGACATAGTTTTTCTAATGTTGTGTAGCGGGTTTCATAAGCGATGAAGGTTCGGCTAATATAATAATTAGCACGTTCTCTCTTGTCATCATCAAGCTGAGCTAACATAGCTCCTAAGGGAGAATCTGAAGCTAAAATATATAGGAGAAATGGGCGATCAGGTTTAGGTGGTGAAAGCACCGGTGGATTAAGGAGGTATTGTTTGAGAAGTTCAAAAGCTTCTCTACATTCATCGTCCCAATTAAAAGGGACATCCTTCTTAAGGAGTTTAAGAAAGGGACCGGTTTTGTCCGCCAGCTTATCGATGAAGCGACGGATGGCTTGAAGCTTACCTTGTAAACTTCGTAACTCAGATATATTAGTAGGTGCGGGCATATCAGTGATAGCCGCAATCTTGAGAGGGTCGATTTCGATACCACGTAAAGAAACTAAAACCCCTAATAGTTTACCGGACTTAACTCCGAATATGCATTTTGTTGGATTTAATCGAATAAGATATTCTCGTAATCGATTAAAAACTTTTCTCAAATCATCTAAATGATTATCTTCAATAATAGAGCGAGCTATAATATCATCTACATAATCATGTAGGATATCATGCATCATATCATGAAAAATATAGGTCATAGCTCGTTGATAGGTTGCACCTACGTTCTTTAAGCCAAATGGCATCACTTTCCAACAAAAAGTACCCCAGGGGGTAATAAAGGTTGTTTTAGCTTGATCTTCAGGAGCTATCTCGATCTGATTATAACCGGGAAGAATCCATCCATTAAGGACATCATCCCACTCCCGGCAGTAAAGTCAATGATTTGATCCATGTTTGGAAGAGGAAAGTCATCTTTAGGGCATGCGACGTTAATATCTCTAAAATGCTGTGCAAACCCTAACTTTGGTAGCTTCTTTCTTGGTAGCTGGAACTACATTTGAGATCCATTCGAGCATAATCAATAGCTTGTATAAAAACAACATTCAGGAGTTTTTCTAACTCCCCTTTGACTAGGAGAGCCACTTTGGGATGCATTTTTCTAAGTTTTTGTTTAACGGGTTTAGCATCCGGATGGACCACTAGATGATGCATGACTACGGAAGGGTCTAGACCTGGCATATCTTCATATGTCCAAGCGAAGACATCTTCATACTCTTTAAGGAATGCAATGTATTGTTCTTGTTTTTCTTGACTTAATTCTGATCCAATATTGATTATGTGAGGATTATCCTCGGTTCCAATATTAATTTTAATGACGTTTTCTACCTCCATGTGTAGATCTCTTTCAAAATTAGGTGGGGCGGGTGAAACGCCCAATTCTTGTAATTCTTGTAAGGTTAATTTGGATAATTCATCTTGAGGATTAGTGGTCTCAAGTTGGGCTATAGTTGGTATAGAACCATCAAAATAAAATCCATTGTGTAACATCTCTTCAACGGAGACATCATGGAAGATATCTCCTTCCAACTCTTCATCGGGGTCGACAATCATTTCGGGGTAAGCTATGGATAGCATGTTACATGTAAATGGCTGATTTTTTAGAGGCAAATCATCATGCCTATCCAAATAATCTTGATAACATATGAGTTGATCATCATCTTCAAAAGGAAAGGGTTGACCCTTACTAGGAAATAGGCCCACACCACGGCGGGCAGGCCACGGTTCTACCTCGAAAGGTTCTTTCATGCCATTTTGGAAAGGTCCCAAGCCTTTCCCTTTATATCCCATTTTAAGCATTATGGGTTTAGCTTTAATATATTCATTGGTAAAATAACATCGAGCGTATCCCTCATGATGAGTTTTGATATTTCGAGGGATTCTTCCCCAGTCATATCCTTTATAAATGAAGGCACAACTCCCGACTTGGTAAGTACTTCCCATAGGTTGTGGGAGGCCCAAAGTACGAGGAGATGGCGGCAAGTTATTTAAAAGAATTGAATCTTGCATGAAAGCATTTGTTTTTCTGATATTAAGGTTGTGGATAAATCCGGTAAAAGTTCATCGAGAAATAGCATAAAATGTGGAAGGATTATTCCCTATATCTTTAGATGTTGAAGATATGATAGTTGTTGATAATGTGGAAGGTATGATAAGTGTGTCTATAGGTTTTGAAATTATAGGGATAGAACATGAAGGATTGGTTGTAGATTTAAGATCTTTTTGAGGTTCTAGAGTGATTTGTTTAGAAGATTGTTGATCTATATAGGAGGATGAAATTAATGGAGGGGAAATAGGTGAAGTTATGGGTGTGTGTTTCACGATTTTAGATGAAAAATAAGAATTAGGATGTGTGGATGACAGAGCGAGGGCAAAATTGCACTCCAACGGGTTCCGCCAAAGCACACATATCAAAGGGTCTAGGGTCACCATGGATAGTGACCAACTGATTTTTAAATTCAAATTTAACACATTGGTGTAAAGTTGATGGGACCGCTCGCATCGCATTGATCCAAGGGCGACCCAAAAGTATATTGTACGATGCTGGGCAATGTACAATAAACACGGTTGTATCTAGGGTTCTAGGACCAACTTGCAATGGGATGGTAATAACTCCACACGTTTCTTGTGTTTCGTCATTGAAAGCTTTGATAATCATATCAGTTTTCTTCATTTCATCACTTCTAAAGCCAAATCTTTGGTAGAAGTCAAAAGTGCAAATGTTTAGAGATGAGCCATTATCAATCAGGACTCGTTTGATGACTACATCTCCAATTAGAGCGGTAATATATAAGGGATTATCCTTATGAAAACTGTGTTGTGGGATATCTTTATCTCGAAAGTCAATACAATCAACCTCTCGAGTGATGATAGTATTGGCCATAGCTTCGAGGTTGAATGTTTTGAGGTACCATCATTTGGCTTAATGTAAGCATCAACTCATCCCTATGGGTAGGAGAAGATCTTAATAAATCCAAAAGGGAAATTATGGCTGTAGTATTGGATAATTGCTCATTAATATTGTAAGGGGGTTTAGGTTGAACATTAGGAGCATGATTCCCTTTATTGGGATTTTTCAAAATGAATGGAGCTGATCCATCATTCTGATTTGGTTCTTGTTGAGAATTTTGAGCCTGTTGTCGGGTAACGACTCCAATGGTACCTACAATGTTATATTGAGGACGTTGAACTGGTCTCGGTCGAGCATTTATGGCTTGTTCATTAGGGAGGAATTGATTAGAAGAAGGTCGAGTAGTAACTCTTCTAGGAAATGGTTCTTCTGGAACCATAGCATCTGTGATGGGTTGAATAGGATCTGATTCATTTTCAGAACTATTCGATTGGTTTGAAGTGATGTCCACTTCACTTTCAGTATCTGATTCTATATCACTAGAATCAGAAGTTTGAAAATTATGTAAGGGCCTGGTCGTAACCAGGGATAAGGTTGTGTCAAATATTTGAGGATCCTGAACAGGTAATTGTCCGCTAATGGTTCCTACATATCGGGTAGGAGGCGGAACATTATGATGTTCGATTTGATTGGCTACCTCTTTACCATGTCTTGGTAAAGGGTGTTGAAATATGTCTAATGTTTGATTAGCATTTTGATTTTGATTTTGGGGAATGGTCTTTTGAGTATTATTAGGAGCATTTTGTTTAGGTTGGAAGGCTTGCACCTCCATTTCATTATTATCAATCAAATCTTGTATTTTATGTTTCAACCTTTTACAAGCGTTGGTAGAGTGTCCGGGTCCTCTATGGAAATCACAGTGTAAGTCAGCTCTGTATCCGGGTATAGTTGGATCAGGTTCTCGGATAGCTGGTAATTGGATCAAACCTCTTTCGAGTAATTGAGGTAAAATAGTTGATAAGGGTTGATTCAATCTAGTAAATTCTCGAGGAGGTTTATCAGGAGGTTTCAATATAAATTTTTTGTTGTCTTCGTTGCATTGATATTAGCAACATTTCTGTTGTCAGTGACTCCGTCACCGACAACTTGTTTGTTTTTATATTGATTTCTAGATGTTTTCTCATCATCCTTCTTCCTAAGTTGGCCTCTCCTAATGAGGGCATCTTCTACTCTTCGAGCTAAATCTATAGCTTGATCGAAGGTAGTTAAAGTAGCGGTTGATAGCTCATAAGATATTTGTTCTTGTAAATTATTGATAAAAATGTCCAACATTTCCCTATAAGGTAGCACAAAGTGCAGTTTTCCTATCAATTGCCTCCATCTAGCTAAGAAATCGGCAAAACATTCATCCTTGTCTTGTTTTAAGTTGTATAAATCTTTAATGGTTACATGCCTCTCGATGTAGGCACTAAATTGATGGACAAATGATTCAGTTGTTTCTTCAAAGTTTCTCAAAGAATGAGTGGGCAATTGATAGTACCACTCTAATGCCATTCCACCTAAACTTTTGGGAACATTTTTAGTAATAGCAAGTCATCATGTGATATATCATGACATGCTATCCTAAACATGCGAAGATGCTCTATGGGATCTTCGGTTCCTTTATATATAGGCAAGATGGGCATGGGAAAATGCTTAGGGTATGGTTGAGCTACAACTATGGGATCCAAAGGTTGACTACATATCTCTCGATAATTGTACGAGGGACGGTAGGGATCTATCTGGTCCATACGCGAAGCTAACTGTTTCACCATGGCTTCCAGATTACTAGTTTGCCCACCATATTGGTTCGGTAGGGCATTGACATGGGTTTTGTGAGCATATGATGGAGGGACATGAAGATTAGATGCTATGTTGCTATTGTGTAAATTGTTGGTAGGAAAGGTGTTATGAAGGAATTTTGAAGTTGTATTATGTTGTATTCCAGATTGTTGAAAATTGGTGTTTGGCTTCGTTTTAGGTTTTTGTTTACTTGAAGCATATTGCTCAATAGTTTGGCGAAATAAAGTAGTGAAGGAAGTTTTCTTTTGTGTGGGAATGATTTTAGGTTGAATAACAGGTTCCTTAGGAGGTTGGGTAACTTGTTGTTTTGACATGTTTTGAATCATAGTGACCATATCTGTATTGGATGGCCCGACCTTATCACTTTCTTGATCAATGAAAGACAAGGGATTAGTGCGCACATCAAACGCATGTTCCATGGCTGCTTGAGTGTCACTAATTTGCCCTTTATCAATACGACTGCCACATTAAGGGCGTCAATGTTATCATTGAGAAATTTTCGAAAATGATCTACGTTGTCAAAAGCAATAGTTCCATCTGGAGCTACTCTAGGGGATGAGGATCCATCCTCTTTAACACTTCCTTCTTGTTCATTGTCTTCACCTAGGTCATCTTAGGTTGATCTAGAGTTTTTCCTTCAGGAATTGGATCTTCAGGAAGGACATTTGGGTCTCTAGTTTTATCTTGTAACCAATCTTCTTCTTCTCCTAAAGTTTCTTTACCATTCCTAAGTTTAGGCATTGTGCTTAATTTTGATTTCAGCAAATATATATATATATATATATATATATATATATATTTTATATATATATATGCAACAAGCTTAAGAGGTATATATTAATTATATACCTACTACAATATTTAAAATGAAATGTTTAAGTTTTTGCTATGTTTTTTTAGTTTTTCTTTGTTTTTGAAATAATATTGTAAAGATGACAAATAACACAATAAATGCAAGAAATAATACTGAAAGTAATGATCTAGTTTTCTATAAACAATTTATAAATATCATTAATGGGCTCAAGTTCTTCGGGAGTCATGAAGTGTTCTTCTTCAAATTGAAAGTTTTCTTTTAAAAATTTAATGAAAAGAGCTATAGTGATATTATCTGTCTCAGATGTTGGTTGATAGAAGTAAAGCTCGTGGCAATACTCTCGATATAACACAGCTCGAGGAACTCTATTCCATATTTCCCTATCTGTAAGAACAACCTCTTGGTCTTCTACAAGACCTAGGAACTGGTGTACAATGGCTGCGTTCTCGAGGTATTCCTCGAAGGTGAACAATTCTGAAGATACAAGAGCTCTCCTATAAGCTAACCATCTATGGCAGGCTCTCTGAAGTTCATGATAAAAGACAAGTTGATGAGGATCCAGGATTCTATCTAGGATAAGCCTCTTGATTTGTTTAAGTTTTGTTGACCTAGATGAGATGACACTAAGTCTTCTATCAAGTTCGTCCCACAAGAGTTGATTTCTATCTGTTTCAAGCACACTAAGCACATAATTGATTTCTATGGCTGCCAATTGGTTTTCTACATTTATAGTAACTGCTAATATTTTCTTAGGAGCTACCATCTAAACATGATATTAAATTTAAATGATCTGAAATGCATCTATGTTTTAGTTGTTTTATTTTTTGTTTTGTTTTCAAAAGGTTTACAATGCATTCACGTCGGGTTCACCAAAATGTATCGCTCCAAATTTTTCACACCCTTACCTTCAGGCTATAGGATCCGTGCCCGAAAGGGGGATGTGAAAAGGATGGCACGGTACCTCGGACTGAGAGGCCTTGCGAAGGTCCCGCCTCTCAAGGGAGGTGTATATTGGTGATTTTTCGACGGATGGTGGGTTCACCAGGAAACATTTAATGGCAGTTTCCACGCCTAGGTTGGGAATGTGTTTTATGTGTTCGTTTTAGCCTTAAGCATTCAAATCCTAGGTTTGGCCAAAATGCGTCTAAGCTATTCTATATGAAGATGCGAGATTAAATGAATACGAGAAAACAGAATTAAGACGAGAAAACGAGAGAAATTAAAGAATGTTAAAAGAAGAATACGTGATCCGGATGTCGATGAAGATTCGATTCTTGAAGCGGTCGGGATCGCCTACGATTTGACGAGGATCGTGCTGAGATCGAGACAAGATCATCGAAGATCTGACGAATTCATCGACGAATTCGTCGAGAGACCTACAAACGAGAGAAATAGGTGCAAAACACGAGAAAATGCAACTATTCTAACAGAGGGAAACAATGTAAAATGACAGCAATAATATCAAACTGAAACTTAAAAATAGAAACATGAATGAATTATGCTAATTTGATCATAATTATGGCTTAATTATGCATTTAATCTAGATGGGTGAACTCCAAAATGCAGAATAGCATAAAATATTGAATAAGCTAGCTAATTTGCAGAATAAAACAACAGAGAAAAGATGGAGAAATGCAAACTTTAGGCATTGATTGCCTCAATGTTGACTGTAGTCGAAATCATCTCGCATTGGTACGAAATCGTCTCTGATTCGACAGGATCGCCTCCGATCTGAACAGGATCGTCGACGACGATGTAAGCTTGCTCCGGCTGAAAAACACTAAGGTACCTACAACAAAATTGGTATAGAGCTAATGCAAATATGAATTTGGGATGTCTTAATGCGTATGAAGTCGGGTTACAGGAATTATCAGCCAGGGGGGTGCTAAGGGAAGGGCTTAGGATTAAATAGGCTTAGGAGGGAGGTTAGGAGGTTGGAGATCATCCCTATTTGGGAGATCTCCAATGAGGGAGGGTCTCTAACGGCGCAGACACGCTTCTGCCCGGATTAGAGACCCGTTGGAACAGAAGCTAATTGTGCAAAATCAGTTTAGGGACAAGATCGTCTGGACGTCCTAGCCCAGACGAAATCGTCAGATCTAGGGCGATATCGTCTGATCGGCGACGATATCGTCAAACGGTCAAAACAACCTCTAAAAATGGCACGGGAAAAGGGGAAACGGATTAACCGACGGTTAACGGGCGGTTTGGGAGGTTAAAATTTGAATTTAAATTATTTACTAGGAGTGAATGTAATTATTAAGATTTCACTGCGCCAATTTTAGGGTGCTACAGGAATCATAGAAAAAATATATAAATTAAGTCTATTGTGGGTTTTCTACCTTACAATAAAAAAGCGATTCAATATAAAAATGATCTTGCTTCTCGCACCATTTAGTTTCATACCATTTTTAGGGGGACATTATGCAGGCTGAACTACAACTTTGAAGATCCTTAGAGCTGGATGTTATTGGCCTTCCATATTCCTAGATGCGTATAGAGTGACCCAAAGGTGTGAACAGTGTCAGAGGTATGTGGGAAGAAACAAGAATGCACCCATGCCCTTAAAATCTATTCAAGTCGAGGAACCATTCTAGCAGTGGGGGTTGGATTTCATAGGGATAATAGATCCAAACTCATCATCAGGCCACAAACACATTCTCACTACCACGGAATACTTCACCAAGTGGGCAGAAGTAGTGCCTATGAAGAAAGCTAATTTAGAAGTGGTGATAGAATTTGTCGAAAGTATAATCACAAGGTTTGGCATACCAGATTCTTTGATTACAAACAATGGTTCCCCTTTCACTAGTGAAAAGATGATCGAATTCGTCAGTAGATATGGAATTTACCTGAAGACTTCCTCTAATTATTACCCATAAGGTAATGAATTAGCCGAGTCTACTAATAAGAATCTTCTGAGAATTATGAAAAGAACATTAGAGGACAATAAGAAGAACTGTCACTCACTCCTGAATCAAGCCCTATGGTCGACAAAATCTTAATCAAAAAATCAATCAATACTTCACCATATGTTTTGGTTTATGGAAAAGAAGCTATTCTGCTGATTCATATGGAAATATAGCTGATGCACCTTATTGCATATTTTCCAAGAAGACCAAAGTGGCCCATATGCTAAAGATCAAAGAAAAAGCAAAACACCTCAAGAAGGAAAAAGCATCACGATATCACGACATGTTGCATTTTCATGGTTCAAAACAAAGAGAAAGAGCAAGGGGGAAAAAGTGTCACGATATCACATGTTGCATTTTCGCGGTCCAAAGCAAAGAGAACGAGCAAGGAGGAAAAAGTGTCACGATATCACGACATGTATTTTCATGGCTAAGAGCAACAAAAGGGAGAAAGGGGAAAAAGTGTCACGATATCGTGACATGTTGTATTTTTGTGGCTAAGAGCAACAAAGGAGAGCAAGGAGGCAAAAGTGTCGCGATATCGCGACATGTATTTTTGTGGCTAAGAGCAACAAAAGGGAGCAAGGAGGCAAAAGTGTCGCGATATCGCGACATGTTGTATTTTCGCGGTCCAAAACGAAGAGAAAGAGCAAGGAGGAAAAAGTGTCGCGATATCGCGACATGTTGCATTTTCATGAGCAAAAGCAAAGAGAAAGAGCAAGGAGGAAAAAGTGTCACGATATCGCGACATGTTGCATTTTTGCGGGAAAAAGCAAAGAGAAAGAGCAAGGAGGAAAAAGTGTCGCGATATCGTGAAATGTTGCATTTTTGCGTCTAAGAGCAATAAAAGGGAGCAAGGAGGCAAAAGTGTCGTGATATCGCGACATGTTGCATTTTTGTGGCTAAGAGCAAAAAAAGGGATCAAGGAGGCAAAAGTGTCGCGATATCGCGACATGTTGCATTTTTGCAGCTAAGAGAAACAAAAGAGAGCAAGGAGGCAAAAGTGTCGTGATATCGCAACATGTTGCATTTTTGTGGCTAAGAGCAACAAAAGAGAACAAAGAGGCAGAAGTGTCGCGATATCGCGACATGTCTCATTTTCGCGGCTGAAGGCAGCAAAAGAGCAACGCGAAGGACAGAATGTCACGATTTCATGACATGTCTCATTTTTGCAACTGGAAGTGGCAGAAGAGCCTTGCAAGAGACGAATGTCACGATTTCGTGACATGTCTCATTTTCGCGATTGGAAGCGGCAGAAAAGCAAAGCAAGGAAAGAATGTCGTGATTTCGTGACGTCTCATTTTCACGGCTGGAAGCGAAAGAAGAGCAAAGCAAGAGATGAATGTCACGATTTCACATGTCTCATTTTTGTGGCTAGAAGTGGCAGAAAAGCAAAGCAAGGAAAGAATGTCGCTATTTCATGACATGTCTTATTTTTGTGGCTAGAAGCGGTAGAAGAGCAAAGCAAGAGACGAACGTCGCGATTTTGTGACATGTCTCATTTTCATGGTGGGAGGCAGCAAAAGAGAAAAGTAAGAGACGAATGTTGCGATTTTGTGACATGTATCATTTTCGTGGTTGGAAGTGGCAAAAGAGCAAAACAAGAGATGAATGTCTTGATTTCATGACATGTCTCATTTTTGTGGCTGGAGGTGGCAAAAGAGCAAAGCAAGGAAAGAATGTCACAATTTCACAACACACCAACTGTAAAGGAATAAAATGTATTTTTGGCAATCAGAGGCATGCACTGACACCAAGAAGTGATTTTTGACATGATTATCAAAAATCTAGGATAGAGTAGGCTTGCCATATGATTGAAAATGTGACAGGCTCGTCTAGAATCTAATCTACAGAGAAGATATCTAATTCATAGAAGACTTGTTGTGTATTATTAGAAACTACAGATGATTGCTTGTAAAATAGTAAGATGTACTTAGAAAAAGATACTCTTTTAGGGTATATATAGGGATGAGCGACTCCAAAAAAAGGGTCGGCTCTTGGATGTTTACAAGCTTGATGTACATGTCCTGGATTACAAGCAATAAAAGATTTCTTCTTCTGGCTTCTGAAACTTCTGTGTGCAAGTGTATGTATCTGGTGTTTTAACTTTTATTCATTCTAAGTTTTATAATGTATCTATTTTGAAATCTAGACTGTGCACGTATAAATATTGTTTGTAGAGTTGAACATTAAAAGATATTTACCTACTTTTAGACGAACATCTAAAAGTCACACTCATGAATTCGTGTTTTCTATAAAGAAGATATAAAGAAAACTTTGAAAGTAGTAATCTGCATCGTCAATGTTTATTTTTGTCCAATATATACCGTGAGAAAAGTTCTAGCTTAGGCTATATTTCCCTTATCTCTTGTTCCCATTTTCTCTAAAAAACTCAAAGGAACCAACCTTCTCTAGAGACTAGACAGATGATATCAAGCAAGATCTTTCTATTCAATGTTGGAAAAGTCTAAGGCACAACACTATTAACCGAAGGAAGATTTTGTTCCAACAGGAACATAGAGCATGGTGGGATTCTAGTGTAGTACTAGTTTAGGTAGAATATATTCTCTCGATGCCAAATAGTACCAATGCATATTATCCCTTGAGTATGGCATGGGGGAGCACACTTCTAGCTCATCTATATGATGACTTATATGATATTGCATGACAGGGGCAAGTAGGAGTGGGATGTAGCCTGATGTTGCATATCTAGGACTAAAAGTACATCTAGATAGACTGACTTGGTTGATTGCCATTGGCTCTAACTAACCTAGTGAAGGATGAACACTGCTATGCTACACGGTGGCTACATGAGGTAGAGACTAGCCAAAGTCATCCACATGTAGGTAGACTATTATATTTTATTGGGTCTCTGATAAGACTACAATCAAGTCAGATCATATGGAGACCCTATCTAGGCTATCCTAACTAGCCTGAGGTAGGGAGAAACTTGGCCAAAGTGAGGTATGGTAGATGGCTCATGGGGTGCCATGACAAGAAGAGGGAGTACTTCCACTACTCTAGAGTCACTTAATAGTTTGAGATAGCACATGACATACTAGAGGAGCCAATACTCTATCATCGTCGAAATGCAAAGATACAACTTGCAATGCCACAAATGATAGCTTTGAAGGAGGAGGTGGACCCTCCTATTGATGAGATAGATTCAAAGGACTCAAGAACCACTATGGAGTATGAAAATTGGTGGGTCTCTTAATTATGGTAGTGTGGTGATAGTCTAGGTAGATCTAGAGATGAGGCAGTTGATGAGGATGAACAACGAGTGCATCTCAAGACAAAGGGTAAGTGGGGATAGGAAATAGGATACATGGATGATATACTAGATGAGGAGGAGGGTGAGTGGTATGCCCTAAGTGATGATGTGGTGCAATTACAAGCATAGGCACAGAGTCTATAATAGTATCTATAGTTTTAAAATATGTGGCTTGCAGAGCGAGATACTAGTCTCGCACTGGATCAAAGTTAGCTTAGCTCAAGGTAGTAGTAGTGGTGTGGGTATGTGAAGGAGAGGACTACTATCCAAAATTAGGTAGATATAGCCACTATGATGATATACACTCTTCAAGCCCAAATGGAAACAAAGACCACTTAGGTAGATGCACTCTAGGTATAGTTAGCGACAACCTCTATAGCTTAGATTACATCATTCACTCTAGTCACTCAGGGATCGATAACTTCAAGTGGGGATAAAAAGATCAAGAGGCTACAAGGCATCATAGTAGAGGATGGGGCATGGCACATAGTAGATTTAACATAAATTTCTACTCTAGAGACTAAGATCAGGCTATGTGGTGGCAATATGCCAGCTAGGTCTTCGATAGGGGGCTCACAATAGAGCAGGTAGAGTGAGTCTGGGTAGTCATCAATACGACCTAATAATAGATTAGATGCACAATATGAGAGACTTGTAGGTACTATATCCAAGAAGCCTTGCAAATATAGAGTTGAGGGTGGAGGTGGCTCAGGGGGTGCATGCCCTGCTTGATATGTCATGATGACTGTATCATTTTTAAGTGTAAGATCTGAGGACATACACAGTTGTAGCTTAGGGGAATTTTTGTACCTCTATGTACTCTGACATTCACACACATATATATGATATCTCTTTATGACTCATTATGTGTTATGATTTTTTGATTTTGATTTTTATATTATGGATGCATTAATGAATGTAATTCCTATAATGATGATGTGATTATGCTATATGTATGTAATGTACTAATGAAATGTACTAGATAGATGCTATATGTATGGTTAGATGCTATGATATAAATATGCAGATGCATTATGATGTATGCTTATATGGATGCAATGGTGAATGTTAAATACATGTTTAAATTTATTTCAATTGTTTTATGCACTTAATCTATGTTTATGATATGTTAAATGTAATGCATTAATTTCATGTGGATGATCTAATGCAAATGAACCTGTATGCTTTAACCACTTTAAATATAAGGAATGAATCTAATATGTGTTTAAAAAACTAATGGCAAACACCATAGAATTTAAGAAAATCATGAATGAAAATGGTAACTTTTATCATAATAATTAATCATTTAAACATCCATATGTGAGATGTATGGGCTTTCCCTATAAGCTTCTATGAATTAAAAGATATGCATAAAATAGTCAGTGGCTGTCTAAATATAATTTTTGATATCTATCCTATTCTATGCGCACCCCTTAATAAAAAATTTCATAAGGAAAACTGTGAGTGATTAATGATATGATTTGCTACTATAGAGGAATTTTTGAGCATTTCCATGAGACTCAAATACTATAGTTGATTAATAAAAAAATTATATAGTGACTACACAAGACTCTTAAAATATACAAGCCTATTAATAAGACCAATATATTCACTATCCCTATGTGTGCAAAGTGAATATATTGGATGAGGCATAAGAATACATCATTGCCAGGCATGTTTCATTCAACCTATTGCTATAATGAGGATCACCATATGGTCATCATGATCCTAAGTTTAGACATAGTTAGATTTGACTACTAGGTAATACAGGCCACCTAAAGCTAGCTCATCCAAAAGTTGATATTGGTCTTTACAAACTAAGGTCGCTAATGTGACAGACATATCACCATGCATAAGGATACTTCATTGCCATGCGGGTTTCATTCAACCCATTGTTGTAATGGAGATCACCCCATTGTGGTTGAATACTGAATATTCCAGGGATTCAAGCTCATTATCCCTTCTTTTATTTTGATTGCTTGGGATAATTTCTCATGCTTAGTGATGAAAATCACTATTTATTTTACATTTTGTTTTATTTTTGAGTAAGGGATTTACTTAGTGATGAAAATCACTGTTTATTTTGCTTTGCTTTGGGCATTTTGCTCATTTTTTATAAAATAAAGGTATTTATTGGGTAGGGGTAGCTTGTCCTTTTGCTAATGTTCAACATTCTATACCATGCACATAATAACATAATAAAGGAAAACATTCACTTACGGTGAGTAGGACCACTTTGTAGTGTTATCCTTCCTTATTCAAACTAGGACTATTAATGCTTTAAAAGTGTGATGGTATTTTGAGATATACAAGGTACTATAAAAACTAGACCTCATATTCAAAATCCAATATAGATTTCTACAAAATCTGAAAATATAACTAGGTATGGCTAAATGACCGAAAAACCCTAGTATACACCTTATAGAAACTTTGAGTTGTGTTGAAAAACACATTTAATCACAAGGGAAATGAATGATGATTATTTTGAGGATGCATGATTGGAATACAAAAATTCTATCATTCATAATACTGTAAACACAACCTATCCTAATACAAGTGCAATGGATGCAAAAGCCTAATGCAATGCAACTAATGGATGCATATGATGAAATGCAAAATGTAAATATTTTTGTGTTTTTGATGTTTTCTAATTTTTTTGGATATTATGTGTAAAATGACCTTAAATAAAGACTGTTAAGAGGTTCAGGGTCTTCAAAAACTTCTAGCGATGTTAGGCGATAAGTACCAGGTCCTGTCTTATCCATTACGATGAAGGGACCTAACCAATTGGTCATAAATTTATCTCGTAGTTGAGGTGGCAGGTTTGAGTTTTGTTGGTTCTATTTTAGCTCAAGATCCCCAAATTTAATGTCTCTTGGATGGAATTTAATATTGTAGGCTCATTTAAGACAATATTGATAAATGCAGAGATGCTCAAGATCATTCACTCGTTGCTCATGAAGAAGGGTCAATTGATCTAGGTGAGCCTATTGTTTAGTGTCATCATCGATGAACTCTTTCAATGAGATGCACAATGATGGAATTTCCAATTCCAAGGGCATAATGGCCTCAATGCCATAGACTAGCAAAAATAGGGTTACCCTAGTGGGTGTTCGTATGCTAGTTTGATAAGACCACAAAGCAAGAGGTAATTGAAGGTACCAATCCTTATGATTATCTTTAACTATTTTTTTTAGTATGGTAAGTACTATCATGCTAGAGGCCTTTGCTTACACATTAGCTTATGAATAATATGGTGTTGCAAAGTTGTGCTGAATATTGTATTTGGATGTTAAAGCCTATACATATTTATTCTTAAATGAAGTTCCATTATTCAAAATTATTTTGGATGGGATCCCAAAATAACATATGATATTATGGAGTATGAAATCCACAATATGGGCTTCAATTGTAGAGGTTAGAGGGATTGCTACCACCTATTTGGTAAAATATTTAGTAATCATTATGTTAAAAATGTGTTAGCTTGAGGATGAAGGAGAGATCTTACCAATTAGATCAAATCCCCACTAAGAAAATGGCCAAGTTGATTGAATCTACGACAAGGCCTATGATGACATGTGCATAATATTAGCATGATGTTGATATTTGACGCACTTCCTAACATATGTACAATAATCCTTCTCCATAATGGGCCAATAATAGCCCATTCTAAGGATGCACTTGATGATGACCATGTTGTTGAAATGGCCACTTTAGGTACCATCATGAGCTTACAAAATCTCATGATTCTTGGGGTTGGAGACAATGAAGGAGGATTCCATCGTAGCTCCATCGACACAAGATGTCTCCTAACAATACATATTTGGTCACTTTTTTTTAATGCTCTTCTTGCGGGTATGTGATAATTCTTATGGAATGATACCAAGATTGAGGTAATATTGTAATTGGACAAGCCAATCCTGATAAGCTATAGAATCAAATGACTGAACAATTTGTCTTCATTACGATTTGATTTGCACAAATGTATAACGGGACACAACCTTGTGGTGAATGGTAGTACCATTCTATGAAGGACACTATGAGACCAAGGACTCCCAGGATGCATTTTTTAGAAAGTACCATGCTTTATAGAACCACTTATGGTTTTTTCTATATGAATTATGTGGACTGATTCATGATTGTTTTGAGCCTCACACAACATCATGGATTGTGAGAGCATCTTGACCTGGATAGTAGTATAATCAATGGAAGGACTCTAAGGGATTAAGGATCCTAAATATGCCATCATATCCACAAATTTATTTAATATACGAGGGACTGCCTTGATATCATACCACTATAGCTAGACTAGATAAGTGTCCACAAGTTCCTTATATGCTTTCAAGATAGGACACCTGCATTGATAAATCCTTTTGACTTGGTTGACTATGAGCAAGGAGTCACCAAATATATTTAGCTTTTTTATCTTCATGGTGAGAGCTATTTGGAGACCCAATATTAGGGCCTCGTATTCAATGTTATTGTTGGTGCAAGGGAAATCAAGTTTAAAAGACAAGTGCATTGGAGCACCTTGTGATGTGAAAAAACATGATCCCTACACCACCCCCTTGCTTGCATTTCAAGCTATCGAAGAAAAAAGTCATGTCAACTTTATTATCTAGTTATTTGGGTTTAGGTGACTCTGATAATGCAAAAACTACATCATCGAGAAGCTCTATGACAAGAGGCCTATCATATTAAAGAGGTGCCTCTGCTAGATGATCTGCTATTACCTGAAATTTGATTGACTTTTGACTTATGAATTCAAGATCAAATTTTGTTAGTAGTATAATCCACATTTTACTATGTGTATTATGATATGTTCTACTCATCATATATTACAAAGGATTTTGTTTCGATATGACATACGTAGTATGACTTAGCATATAACTTCTTATTTGTAAAAACCACTACTAAACAAAGTTTTTTGATGTATGCATACTTTAGCTCGTAGCTGACCAAGGTTCAACTAATGTAATATATCACCTGTTCTTTATCTTCTTTATTATTTTGGGCTAACATGGTTCCCAGAGAAAAGTATGTGGCTAATATATAGAACAAAAAAGGTACATATGGTCTAGGTAGATCTAACACTGGTGACAATGCCAAGTATTATTTGACCTCAGTAAAATCTTGTTGACAATATTCATCCCAATCATGGATGGGCATGGTTAAATCAATGGAGATCATATTTATGGATGTAAGGTAATCTCCATGACAACGTGGGTAGGACTCATCAACTACTTTTTGATCTAGGTAATCTCCATGACCATGTGGGTAGGACTCATCAACTACTTTTTGCTCTAAATGCTCTGAGTATGGACTAGGAGGCTTTGGGATTTTAGGATCCACTTTAGGAGGAGGTAGGACAATTGGATCCTCTAGAAAAAGCAACTACACTATAATAGGCAGTTGGGGAAATGCACCATGAATATCATATTTAGTAGTAAGGGATATTTCAAGCTCAAAGGCCTCTACATGATTGGCTAGGGGACAAAGGTGCCTAGGACCTAGGTATGCCATCTCAGTTTCATCCACATATTCATTATTGTTATTGACCTAGTCCATTCCATGAATGATCTCTGGATCATCCTCAATAGAGATGTTCTTATGATAAACCAGATGAGGCTCTATAGTAACCATGGTTATGAGATGATAAACCCTCCATCGATGTGAAGGTTTGGGGTATGAATAAGGATTCTAGTTCATATCTTACCTGAAACCTAGGCTTAGGTGCTCTAAAGATATGGCTAGTAACTCGTCTTTCCTATGGATAGAATATCCTAATACAAACTTATTGGTAGGTAGTTGGTATTGATGCTAATAAGGTGCCTTACGACCTTGTTCAAATAAGCCCAAGATATTATTGTACCAATGGCAATGATTGAAATAACTAAGCATAAAATCAAGGTTTGATAGATAATACATATTCCCTATGAAAGGTTCATCATCATCATCAATAGGAGAATATTTTGTGGCTTGATCAAAGCCCCCGTAAATGAAAGTGGTCTTATTTGGTGGTATCCCAAGAGGTATCACCATCCCAATAGGAAATTGAGGAATGTGAGGTCTCCCCATGTACTGATCGGATTCAATTATTAGTGTGAATATGATATTCTAAACCAAATACTCTGCTAGCCCAAGATTGACTAGGTGGATTATCACCTACGGGTGGATGATGCAATGGATTATGTAGGTGAAGTAGGTTGAGGCATATCCTATTCTATATCATGTGAATCATCCTCCTCCATGGGAGTCAGAATCTTCATTATAGCCATATTGGAAATAACTCTAGGATCTTCTACCATGGGTGCCTTAAGCTTATATTTATCATTTTGTTTTGATGTTGTTGAAGGAATTTTAGAAGTGACAATTGGCCTAGGAGATTATGGCAACACTGATGTGGATGGATAAACCTGAACTAACTTGGACTATGCTCTGGATTCTTAGTTGGTGATGTGGGTTGAATATCCATATGTGGATGGAAGGACAAAATCCCTCGATATATCAACTTGATTGAGATAATTGAATGGTTCTTCATTCGAGGGGACAACATGGACTTGTCCCTCATAGATATATTTGATGCACTAATGTAAAATAGAGGGAACACATATCATATCCCAGATCCAAGGATGCCCGAGTAATATTTTGTGTTGCATTGCACCTTATAGAACATGGCACATAACTGATATGGTATTAAGCCCTACCTAACTAGGTAGAAATATGGCACCTACTGTGAAGCATAACTAATCATTAAATGCTCACAATGTGAAAGTTGAGACAAATATGTGTGACTCAAGAAGACTCAAGTGTCCTAGGGATTTTTTTGTAATGATGTTAATTAAAGAGCTTGTGTCAGTTAACACTCGCTTGAAAGGTATGCGATTAATGCAAGTGATAATGTGTAGTGGAGGATATGCTACATTGGTCAATATTGTCATGATTTTATGGTCATAGGCTCTTTACACTTTTGTATATGCCTATAAAATTAGTAAAAGCATTCAGGTTATGGGGCTAGAGCTCAATGGACTTTAGAATTTCCATGAGGGTCTCCCTATGCCTAGGGTACTGTTCAATGATATTATATATAGATAACTTTGTTGAGGTCATTTATAGACTTTACGTAAGCCTGGTTTGGATAGTTATCATCGATATTATCGGTGGTCCTAGCAATTGATTTTGAGCTGGCCTTTGCTGAAGTACAATAGGTATACAGATAGGAGCTACAGGTGGCTCAAGTTGATTGTATCTCTTGTTATGGGTGATAATATTGATCATACCAAAAAATACCTGTGTGGGTGGATCTGTGTGTATTTTTTTGACATATCTTGTATGATTTCACTTAGCCTCATGATGGGGCAAGGATTCATTGAATATACCCAATTATTGGTTATCAAATGCCAAAGGATTATCAATCTTAAATTGATATATATCTAGCATTTTTTACACCAGGTTCTTAAAACCATAGAAATATTTGATGTCATGACCTTTTTATCTATGATAGGGATAGTATTGGTCCTCTTTGTACCCCTTTGGCTTAGGGCGGTTTGGATCCAACAAGTGAACTTTAGGCAAGGTGAATGCCTTAGCCTCGCACAGTCTATTGAATAAATATGCCAAAGACTCAGGCAACGACCTATATTGGTGAGGTGGATGGTGTTTCCTATCCTTATCCAAAATTTTATTGCATTTATTATAGTGCATTAGGGGAGGTTGAGCCTAATAATTTGGTTTTTGATTGGAATTATCCACTTTTGGAATGTTCAAGACCACTGGTTTCGTTTGATGAGGGTGGTTGTGCATGTTATTATTCCAATATTTCTTATAGAGTTTCAACTCTCCCTCTTGGACCTTGATGTCCTCTATTATATTGGCTTGAACCAAAGCTTCCTTGAATGTTTGATACTATTACAATTGGAGTAGAAACGAGATATGTTTAGCATAACTTTTTGTGAATATCCAAGTTAATTCAAAAGTGGGAATGGAAAATGGTAGTTTTGACATGATTTTTTGCCATATATTAACATAATCCATAATTAGCTCATCATCATATTTACGTAGGTTTGATAAGTCGGATAGATTAGTTTTCTTCTTGATGTCGAAAGAAAAGCATTCAAGGAAAACATTTGCTAGTTGTTCAAAGCTAGATATACTATGCCTTGGGAGCTGATTATACCACTAAAGGGCAACACCCGAGAGTCTGATAATGAAATTTTGTAGTAATAAGGCATCATTGTTCTACAATTAGAAACACAAGTTTATAAAACTTGTAACATGTTCCTATACATCGTCATCCTCCTTGAATTTATCCAACTTAGGTATTTCAAAATGCTTAGGATATGCTAGACTAGGTATAGATGGATTAAGAGGCTAATTGTGAATTTTTATCAGAGTATGTTTTTGGTAACCTATACCTTGTTTCTCAAGAAATTTGATTTACTCCATGAGCACTTTGTAAGCTTGAGATGAGATGATCTCATCCTCCTAAAGGGGTCTCTGGGGAGCAAGCGGTGGAATTTTTCTTTGAGATTGAGTTGGCTGATTGTAATCATCAACCAAGTATACTAAGGATGGTTCAAGATATAACTAATCCTATTAATATTGTTCTATATCATCATATTATTCATACTCTTACTGATTTGGTGTTGGGTGCTATTGTTGTCAAGAAGCATATAGTGAAGCACGATGAGGATGAGTGTCTTTTTGTCTTCCAGGAAAATCCTAATAAAATGCATTACATCTCAAGGTGTTTTTCTTCCTATAAGTACTAGGTGTGGGTAATTCTTCTTGAGCTAACCTATTTTATCATTCTTACCATTATCTTTGCTCAAGAATCCTTTGTTCAGGAAAATGGTGCTTATACAAATACTGGTGAGGTAACCTCTATGTTTCTTCATGCTCATGATCATTGCACAAATCCTCCAATTGGGCTTGGAGTAGTTTCTCTCTTTGGTTTTCATCAGGCCTAGGTAGATAATCTATTTTATATATTGTGTATGGTAATTGGCTTTGCAACTTTATGTAGGGAGATTTGGAAATTTTTGTTCTAGATTTAGGTATAGCTACCTTCTTACCTTTGTCTATTGAGGCTGCATTACAGTTGTATTACATGCTCACCTAGAGCACTCATATTGGGCATACATATGATGTGTTGTCCCTTTGATACATGCACTTTATAAATGAGAATGGGTAGACGAAGTGGCCCTATGGGTTGAATTTCCACCATACTTGTCTAAGAAATCAAGTTGATGGGTTTTCTAGGGTTGGTTAAGAGGCGTACCTCATTCACCAATGCTACGAAATGATATGAGATCCTCTCCACACTTGAAGGGATTTGAAGCTCTAGTGGGTATGTGAATGGGTGCAACCCCTCTAGTTTACCCCTCATTGGGTGGATTTTATCTATCAGCATAATGGGATGATTGATGTTTGGAAGGAATATCCTCATAGTCATGACGAGTCCCAACATAAGTCCTCCTAGGTGGGGTTTCTTGATGAGATCCCTAATGAGTGGAATTATCTCCATGGAGGCAACTTGAATATCGTTCTTGGTCAAGTATACTGACTCTAGAGTGTTTTGTGCCCTCTTGTGAATTGTCTACCACTTTAGTCATCGACTGAACATAGCTTCGTATGGTGATCATTCATTTTTGAATTATCTTGTATGTGATTTTGAGAAAAAAATAATGTATATAGATGGTTATATATTTTAAAGTTTAATTGTGTTTTCTAGAAATTTGGCTCATGTGTTATGATGTGTTGTATATTGTACCACTTTCTCATGCGATTTTGAAAATAGTTGATGTAACTCTCAATTTTTTCAAAGGTTTTTACCTATACACTCTCACACACACATTCGATGATGAAGTCTAAATGATGAAACCCACCAAGATATGGAGATGAAACCCATATCTGATGAGGAAGCATAGGTCATACCGATCCTCACCCAATCCATCATGGGTACTGATACACTCTCAAAAGAGAAATGCATGCTATTTTCCATGAAATTTGAATTCTTGGAGTTAGCCTTGGCCACAGTTGGGTTTGAAAAATTACAATATCCAAGTCAAGCAAGTGGTGATGAAGGCCACCATTGGTCTTGATTAATTCATTGGATGTCACTTCCAACTCCTTGATGTTAAAATTAGAGCGTGAGGTGTGTGTGGTTCATTTTACTTTATACAAAAGCAAAGATGCAAAAATACAACACGCCATGATTTTTCACTACATGCATGAAAATAACATTTAAAATTTAGAAAGATGCATATAAGAAATATTTTTCTTTCAAAAATATGCAATGCATATTAAAATAAAATAGCCTTTAAGTAGGCTCCAAGCATGCAAACCCTAACACTTAATCTAATAGAGGCAATCTCTGTGAAAACGGTGCACAACAATGACCATTATACATAAAGTCGATCAACAGTTTAGTCATTGGATTCTGGAGTGGCAAGTAGAAGAGGCCATTATTCCTAGCAGCAATGGCCAGTAAACATAGAGATTTAAAAAACTACTTTTAAGCTTTCTCTATGTTATTTAATTATCTACTATTTTGTGATTTTTATTAAAATACAATAGAAAGTAGTTAAGAGCCACTTACAAGTGTAGCCTTAGTTTGAAGAAGCTATTGTAATTTTTTTTTTTTTGTGTCTATATCGAGGCCACTATTGATCAAATCAATGGGCTCTATTAGCCACTGGTGACACTCACAGTGGTTGTTATTAGTCGTGCATGCTCAGAACGATGGTACCTACAATGAAAAAAAACAAAAAAAATCAAGTTAGCAACCAAATAAGGAAGGGTCCTGCATGCGATCGCCACTTGTAAAGTAGCCAAAACCATGCATCTACTTGTAACAAATGTAAAAAAATTGGTAAAGAAAACTATTTAACCATTATGACACAAAAAGTAAAAGAAAATAAGGTGCTCTTTTATTTATAATTCATAGTAGCAGTTACAATCAATCCCTCTGAGGGATATACCAATTTGATACACAAATTACAATAGAATAACCCCACAAAAAGGAAATATGCACTCCACAAGGTATTTACTCTTCCACAATCTAATTATAGAGGGTTTCTTTGTAATATCTACTTTTAATACCAAGAAATATGCTCTTGATGATGTCTAGCTCTTGCAAAATGCCTGTCACCTGCACACAAAGAAAATAAATAAATATTAATAGCATTGAAAGCCTCTCAAGATGAGGCTATTTTTTTTATAGGTGAAATAAGGAAAGAAAATGCATAAAGAAGTGCAAAAAACATGAAATAAATGCATAAAGAATTAAATAAAATATACTAAACTAGATTAGAAATATAATAAAAAGCAACTAATGACTAATATAATGACTAAAATAGAAGAAATGATACATCATCTTGAGGCCATTGTTGATCAGGTCAGCGGGCTTTGCTAGCCCTTGACAATGTCGATAGCGGTGCCTGTGGGCCGTTGTTAAAAAAGTGGTTACCAAATAGAGGTTTTGTTCTCTATGTTATAGGCTTGGTGATGATCAATTTCAATGTTGAATTGATGCTCAAGGGTTCATCATGTCTCAAGACATAGTTGAATGGTATTATTGGTTTTGAATCCATGGTAAATTAGTTTTGAACAACAAGGTGGTTGATATTCAAGATTTAGCTAACTCATTGATGAATATACCAATTTCATGATGTGAATTGGGTAGCACTACGTTACACCTCAAGGTATATCAAATATCTCCTTAGTTTGGTAGTGCTTCACTATGGAAATTGCTCATCAAAATATCTAGGCTTCTCTCTTATTTTTGGAGCCTTAAGTAGACTCCAAAAATTATCATCCTAGCTTGCCCATGAAGCCAAGAACAAGATTCTATTGGGCTAGGGCAGTTGAGTCGAAGCTTTTAGAAGCTTCTAATGGATAACCTTTCAATAGTTTGTTACATTCCAATGGATTTTACTCATCCATGGCTTGATCTATGGCCGCTATTGATACACACGACCCACCCATGGCCGCTATCAACATTAGTGATGGTGAGCCCATCGCTAGAGAAATCAGTGATCTACACTGAATAGGACTAAGCTATCCTAATTGAGTGGTTATAACTACTATTAGGTCTTGGAAAGATTCAATGTGAGTCACACGGCTTGAAAAGGTGTCCACATGAGTAGCCTCCTCAACATGACACATTTTAGGTGTCTACACTTTATTGCCTAAATAGGTTTAATTAGGGTTAAATCCAAATTAGCCCTAATTCTATCCTCACACATGTGTGCACCCACTTAGTTAGGATATTTCCAAAGATACCTAACCTAACCTCCAACTAACCTAGGGATTAGCTAATCAAGGTTAACCCTAACCCTTGCTCACACATGTGTGCACCTAGGATATTTCCTTCAGGGCACATGAAGGGATGACTCAACATTCCACTTCATAACCCTAACCTCACCATGGTAGAACCTAACCTAGAGTTTAGGACACCTCACTTCCCCCCTAGCCTTGGCCCACTCTATAAATAGAGGGCCATTTCCTTCATAATTCTCTCTCTCACCCTTTTGGCTAACATACCAAAACTCTATTGAAATTACCCTAGAACACCTTCTACTATTTTTGCATCCATCAAACATCAACAAACATTACTTGGAGCACATCCAGATAGAAATTTATAGCAACTAGTCAACAGCAGTAAGGTTCGCACACCATCGTGCGAACCCGAGCAGAGGTTCACACACCACCATGCGAACCTAGGTCTACAACAACTCTGCAACTACAAATTAGGTAGGTATACTCTGTTTATGGTTTTTACAACATTTCCTCTAGTTTTTAGCATGTTTTATTTCATTTTCATGTCATTTTTATCTATATAAACATGGGGTCTGATCCATGATAGGTCCCCAAACACATTAACACATTTTTGTAGGTTTAAATAGGTATTAAAGACATCTCCAAGCATCCAACCGATGGCACACATACAAAGAAGCCCACCTACATTGAGGGCACCAAAAAGCATCAACAATTGCATCTACATCCACATTGAAAAAGAGAGGGAAATATCTCCTAAGAGAAAGGACATTTGTAACCCTTTTGAAATCAATAATAAAGAGCATTTTGCATATTTTCATTAGTTTTGAAATTGATGTTCTACTTTTCATGTGTTACATTCTGGCACACCTAGTGGGACCCCCACAAAATTATTTTAGACTAGCCTTCTTGCTATCTAATTCATCATATGGCTTTATTTTTGGTGTTTCAGGTACTGTAAACCTAGAATAGAGTCTATCAGAGCCCTAAAACACATCTCAAGCTTTCAGCTCAGAAGTTACAGGCTTCTAAACCTAGTTTGCACACCACCATGTGAACCACTAGATAGGTTCACACACTACCATGCGAACCCTACCAAATAGTTTTAGAACAACTTAAAATTGTAGGCCTCTACAACACAAATAGAAGAAAGATCATCCAATACCCCAAGAGGCAGGTATTCTTCTCAGAACCACAATTTTTTTCATTTCTTTTGCAAAGAATGTTCTCTTTCAAAAGTATCAACTCACTTTTCAATTTCATTCAAGAAGCACATAAATTAGGGTTTTAATTCCTTTCAAAATAATTTAGGTTAGATCTTTTCAAATCTCTTTCATGTCATTTAGATTAAAATTTTACTCTTTTCCAAGTCATTAGAGTACATTTTAATTTCTTTCAAAATTTCAAATCACTTTTCAAATTTCTTTTAAAGCACTAGATTAAACTTTTAATCTCTTTCAAAATCACATTTAGATCAGATTTTTCAATTTCTTTTCAAATCATTTAGATTAGAATTTTAAATCTCTTTCAAAATCACATTTAGATTAGATTTTTCAATTTCTTTTCAAATCATTTAGAATAGAATTTTTAAATCTCTTTCACAAATCACATTTAGATTAGGGTTTCAAATTTCTTTCAAATCATTTAGATTAGAAATTTTCCATCTCTTTCACAAATCCCCTGGGTAACTTGCATATTTCTTTTCATGTCATTAGATTAGGGTTTCAAATTTATTTATATCATTTAGATTAGAAATTTCCCATCTCTTTCACAAATCCTCGGTAACTTGCATATTTCTTTTCATGTCATTAGATTAGGGTTTCAAATTTCTTTACATCATTTAGATTAGAAATTTCAAATCTCTTTCACAAATCCCCTGGGTAACTTGCATATTTCTTTTCATGTCATTAGATTAGGGTTTCAAATTTCTTTCAAATCATTTAGATTAGAAATTTCCATCTCTTTCACAAATCCCCTAGGTAACTTGCATATTTCTTTTCAAGTCATTAGATTAGATTTCACATTTCTTTCCAATGCACATAGATAGATTTCAAATTCCTTTTTCATGCACCTCCTCTTTGATTGCTTTCAAGCTTCCTAGAGTAGATTTCTTTTTCCAAAAAGCATCTAGGTTTAGTTTCTTTCAAAAAGCATCTAGGTTTAGTTTCTCTTTTCAAAAGGCATCTAGGTTTAGTTTCCTTTTTGAAAAGGCATTTAGCTAGTTTTTTGCTTTCATATCATCGGTAGCAAACTCACTACCACACACTCATGTTTCATACATAGTGGTAATATTGGACTTCATCACCAATCCCCACTCGAGACTGGTGACGTTGGAATTCATCTCCTTCCACCAGCTCACCCCCTAGACACCATAGTAGCCCCTAGGAGTGGTTTTTTGGACTTCATCATCGAAAGATCCCCTACTCTTGAGACTGGTTTTCTAGATTTCATCATCGGAAGGGACCTTCAGAGTGGGATAGGATTAGATGCCTTTGTTCACAAGGCTCATATAATTCATGAATAGGTAACTATCATTCTTGACTAAGCTCACCCGAGAGTGAAGCGACCACCCGACTAGGCCAGTAGCAGGTCTTAGACAGTGCCACCTCTTCTCGTGAGAGGATTTTGGACTCATTAGTGCATTTTGAGTTCCTCCCCTTTGGATATCTTTTTACTATACCTTTCCATTTAGTCACCACTCACCTATTGAGATATTATTCTATTTTGTGCACCCTTGGGTGTTGCAGGAGGTTCCATGTCGATGACATTCCTATTCTTTTTAGAGTCTCACATCATTTCTAGTGTCATGTCATAGAGCTGGTACTCTCATTAAAACACACAAAACAACCAAACATTTATTTTTCTTTGTTTAGCATTGATTCCAGTTATGTTTTGTATTGCACTCTCACAAAACTGGTTTCAGCACATTCACTTGCTAGCCACCCACTTGCTAGCTATTCACAGTCTATCACTATCATTTTTCTATCAGATTCACTTTCTGGAGCAGGTTTACATAGCATTGTGTGAACCAGATTTTTGTAGTATAGGTTTGCATAGTAGTGTGTAAACTTTGTTCTAGTGCATAAAAACACACCAAAATTCATAGATTTGCATAAAATCTTGCATAGAACACACTCACAGGTTTAGATTTACATTTTTGGATAGTTTTGAGCACTTAATCATACTATACATCACCATGCCTATTGTTACTCGTAGCCGAGCATGCGAGCAAGCGCATCTTGAGGAGGAGGCTTCTCGCACCACCTCTAATCAGTCTATTACTCCCCCTCCCTTCACGAGGGAAACATCCACTCTCACACCTGATCTCCTTACTAGTTTTGAGCCATCTCGCATACACACCATGTCCCATGGTGAGACCTCTATTTCTAGTAATATGCTTACCACATCTTCTGGTGAAGATCATCCTCTTCTTCCTCATTCACCCCCACCTAATCCACCTTCCACCTTCTATGATCATGTTATCTATACCACTCTAGGAGACCCATCTCCCTTCTTCACTATTGATGAGGAGACTCCACCTACCTCACCTACTTCTACTCATCCTTTCCTCTAGGATCCATCTCATTCCCTTCTCGGGGATGACCCTTCTTTGCTTAATCATCCTCACCCCGAGGCTACATCATCTACCCTAATAGTAGGGATGATTTTAGATCCCCAGTCCTCCACCCTGAGCACTCAGGTACCTTTATCACAATCACCCTCACAATAGTCATTATTGCAACAATAATATACTCCACTCACATCATCACACCAATACGCTTCTCAAGCACCACAACAACCACCTTCCCAACAATCATATTTTCCATATTTTGATACCACATCACAACCACCATCTCAATCACAACAATTCATTCCTCAACAACATCAACAAATCCCATCTTCACAAATATTTGTGGATACATTCACCATACCCTCTTCTCAGGATTCTACCTTTGATACCTATACTCCTTCCTCATCACTTCCTCCACCTACGTTCCCCTCTTCTAGGATGTATGGTATGCCATCTTCCACTCCACTTCCACCTTCATCTACTTCCACCTTTCACCTTCCTCCACCTCACCCATTTTAGGCTCCCCCTTCCATTCCTCTCTCTACCTATAATCCACTCTATCCATCTTATCTCACCAATCCCCCATGTTATTCTACCCAACCTGAGTTCTCCATTCATCGCTCATCTGGTCTGACGTAGTTACCATATTTTGGCACATCATCTCGCCATCCACCTTCATCCTCTATCCAAACACCACTTCCCCCACCACACTCTATTGCACCTACATTCTTCATGACACCTCCTTCCTGGTCATCCTCTCCAACCATGCAACCATCATAGCAAATTCTTGTACAATAGGTACAAACTCCACAACCACAATATTACCATTCACAGTAGATGTCTACCCCATAGTAGATTCTCCCATCGGCCTCCACATCTCACGTTGTTCAACAACCACATCCATAGGAATAACTTTAGTATACTCCTCTCTCACAATGGGAGGAACAATAACTCCAATACCCTCCCCATTCTCAGTCTTCTACTACCTCATCATAGTTCATCGCACCCCCATCACCTGAACTCCAACTCTTACGAGAACAAGTTAAGATGTTGGATCTTCGCACAACTGGTTATGGGCCCCAAAAACCCACATATAATGAGTTGTGCAATGAACCCATTCATCCTTTAGTTCCCATTCCTCCTTACCCATACCATTTTGAGATTCTAAAGTTTGACAAATACAAAGGTAAAGAGGACCCTCGAGAACACATCAGTAACTATCGCTTCGCATGTTACCAACTTCATAGTAGTGATCCCCTCATGTTGCATACCTTCGCTCTCTCACTTGGGGGACAAGCCCTCGATTGGTACAACATGCTCCCATGCCATAGCCTATTCACATTCGAACAGTTGGCTAATTCATTTCTAGAACATTTCTCCATCAACATCAAGAAGAAGATGAACTTTTTTGATGTCTATACCTTGCGATAGGCTGATGATGAACCTATCATAGATTTCATCTCTCGATGGAGATCGATCATCCACGACCTAGCTCATAGCCTCCCATCCTTCGAGCTCATCACACTATTTTCCAAAAGTTATCACAAACATATCTCTACACCTTTGCAACTTCATCAAAGCCACACATTTGATGAAGCCATTGCTCAAGCAAAGGTCATTGAGGACATCAAAGTCCAATCTGGAAAAATCAAACTCCAGTAGAAGCCATCTTACAATTCAAATTTTTGCTTCAATCATAATGCATCAAATCAACCCTTCTCTAAACCACCACAAACCAATCAAGTGGTAGCAGCTTCTCCAGCCTCTTCATCAATCTCATGACCTCCTCCCCCACAACAATAAATGTTTCAGACTAATGCACCTCCTCCATCTAATCCACAACAAGCTCATGGTCTTCACCCTCAACCTCCTAGGTGAAATTTGACTCCACTCTTTGAGCCCCTACCAACTCTATTCTAGAGGTTGTATGATGTTGGTCATATCACCTTACCTAATATTAGACCTATTGACCCAAATCAACCCAAACCTCATGGGTTCAATGAATAGGCCTTCTATGCTTACCATCGATAGCATGACCATGATGTAGGGTCTTGTCACTCCTTCCATGGCCTAGTACAAGATCTCATCGATCGAGGTACTATTCAAGTTTTGAACCCCCTTGCACCACAAAACCAAAATCTGGGTATCTATCAGAACCCACTACTAAAACATGAGGGGACCAATCCCCAAGGAGCCCAATCCAATCCACAAGCCCAATCTAGGCAAGTTAATAGTGTCCACCATGATCCTCCCTCACATGGAGTGGTTGGCATGATTAACCTTACCACTCATACCCAACATTATCCATCATGCTAGGATGCACCCATCACTTCACCTCCTACACCATTCACTTCTCCTCACTCACCTACAACATCGAATGTTTCACCACCCCTACCATACAATATCATCACTATTCATGGTAGTCTCACTCATCAGTTGCATAATACCCCAACTAGACTATCCATTTTTGATCTTTTACAATAATCTCAACCTCATCATAAGGCATTAAATGATATTCTTCGCTCAATCAACCTTGAAACCCATGACACAAATGCATTTATGAATTTTTTTGGGAACATCCCTCACTACATGCAACCTTCTATCAACTTCCATGACCATGAGATTACCAAACTTGTGGGTGAGGGAGTTGATCCTCCCCTCCATATTCAAGCAACCATCAATGACATCACCTACAAGCGTGTCCTCATTGATACTGGTTCTTCCATTAGTATCATCTCTACTACTGCCCTTCATCACCTACACATTCCACCTACTCACTTTGCTACACCATCACTCGACCTTCATGCTTTTGATGGTTCTATGCACCCCATAGTAGGTTCCATCATCCTACCTATCCACGTAGGTGTAAGGACCATATCTATCTTATTCCACATCATTCAAGGTAAAATGCAATATAATATTTTTCTTGGATATCCATGGATCCATGACATGCAATGCATTCCATCAACCTTGCATCATTACCTCAAATATGTGTATGATGGACTCATCCATTGTATTCCCATCAATGGTGACCCATTCAAATTTTGCAACATCATAGACCTCCCACTAGGACCTTCATCATCTTCTACACAGGTCTTTCCTATTCCTTCACATCATCAGGTAGAGACTTCTACATCCTCTCCCCCACCTACCTCATCCTCACATTGCTCACCTAGAACACACACACATTCCCCTACATCTACTTCCAACATACCTCCATCCTCTTCTATGGATCCCCATCTTACATCCATACCTTTTTACCACCTTCTTCATGGCCTCCTCCTCCTTCTCAACCATCTTCTTCCATGGATCCTCCTCCTACATATGTACCCTTTTTTCCACCTTCTTTATGGCCTCCTACTTTATCTCATCCATCTTCTTCTATAGATCCTCCTATCCTTCCTACTCCTCATACACCCCCACTCCCATTTCATCCTCGACCTCGATCTTTCACTTCTCATAGCTCGATGCCTACTCCTACTCACCCCACATCATAGTTTCCACATGCGGCTCATCCCATCCCTTCCACTATAGTTGAATGTCATGATTGGGAATAATGAGCCTCTCACCTGGATGCCCAACTATTCCATTCTTCTACTACTACTATCTATGATTCCCAACTTTCATCTTCTTCCTCCGATTTAGACTCACCACCTCGTTCACCACCACATACATCACCACAAGTATCCATTTTCATGACCAATTTTGGTCCTAGTGAATATAATGTTCATGATGCTCATGTGCATCCTCCCATGATCCAATCTACCCATGATTTTGGTCACCCTTCTACCTCAGTGCTAACCATTGGTACCATCATACCACTTGGTCCACCAAACAATCATACAAACTTCATCTATGCAGGCCTTGATTCATCACTCCCAATAGTTATACCCCCACCACCACAATCTAGCTTTTATGGCACCTTAGACCATATGTCCAATCCACACTTCACCTTATGCTACCTTTAAAATTTCCATTGGTATGGCTTTGGGCTAGGATATTACGAATAAGGCTTATGAATACCCATCAACCCTTATGTTCAATTACCCATAGATAAATCTAGTCTGGGTTATCACCCTATGACTATTCACAAGATGAGCTTCAAGATCTCTACCTACATCCTCCAATGATTCCTACACATTCATTAGAAGAGGAATTCAACACTGACACCCTCGATGAGTGTCCATCCCCCATTCTACCATCAATATTCCATGCACATTCTTTCAAGAAACACCACTTTCTAACACTACCACTGCATACTTCATTGATGATCTCATTGATAGATTTATTTCCCTTTCCCTCACTTCTCCTCACTTAGATCACACTCCTTCACCTTCCCCTCCATTGCCTATTCATTCATTCATACCATTGCCTAATCATTGATAGTTCTATCACTCTACAACTCAACCTCATTCTCCACCCATGGTTCTACATCCTCCATTGAATCTACCACATCATTCACATCCTTCTGAGTCTTCATCTTTAGAATCATCATCTCTCACTATCTCCACCACCTCCGTTAACATGGTTGATGTTGACTTATTCTCCCCACTTCGCTACACATCTCATCCGGATCACACCAATGCACCCAACCCGGACTTCATTGACTTCACTCACATATCCCCTACACCTTCGTCGTAAGACTTCTTGCTATCACCACCCATACTATGTGCTGCAAATGCTCCTTCACCATCTACTCCACCTCACATTCCATGGGTTAATCATATGGATGTATATTTAGATGATGAATTCAATTTACCTGAGGCTATCGATGACCTCCATCTCATTCCCATTCCTACTCAACTCCAAGATGGTTCCCACATGCTTGTGGAGGATACTATCGATGTTGACATTGGTGATGACCCCACCAATCCCCACATTGTTAAACTCATCACCAGCCTCTCCTTAGAGGAATGCACCTCATTTACCTCTTTCCTTAAAGAGTACATCAAATTTTTTGCTTGGTCCTACATGGACATGCTTGGACTCGACCCATCATTAGTCATCCACAACCTCACACTTGATGGGGATGCCAAGCCCATCAAGCAAAAATTATGATGCATGCATCCCATGATTGCCTTAATGGTAAAATCTGAACTCCAAAAGCTTCTCGATGTGGGGTTCATACAACCAATTGATTACCCAGAATGGGTATCCAACATGGTCCCGATACCAAAACCCTTCGAGAAAGTTCATATGCACTAATTTTAGGGATTTGAACAAAGCTTGTCCCAAGGACAACTTCCCCCTCCCCAACATCGATTCGTTGGTCGATTCCATCATAGGCCATGAAATGATATCTCTCATGGATGGATTTTTTGGCTATAATCAGATCAAGATCAACCCTGCTGATCAACACAAGATATCCTTTACAACCCCTTGGGGGAATTTTTGTTATAAGGTCATGCCCTTTGGCCTTAAGAATATTGGGGCAACTTACCAATGTGCTATGACTTACATCTTCCATGACTACATGCACAAGATTATGGAAGACTACGTTGATGACCTCATCACCAAATCGAAAGAATGCTCACAACATCTTGCAGATCTTCGTAAGATCTTTGATCACCTTCTCGAACATAACGTGTGACTAAACCCAAAGAAGTGTGTCTTTGGTGTCACTTCAGGTAAGATCTTGGGGTTCATTGTCTCTCAGTGAGGCATTGAAGTCGACCCCAACAAAGTCAAAGCCATCATCGAGATGCCTCCTCCCATGAATCTCAAGCAACTACGTAGTCTACAGGGCAAAATCCAAGCCATTCATCACTTTATCACCCAATTATCTGACAAGTGTAAACCATTTAACCACCTCTTACAAAAAGGGGTCACTTTCAAATGGGATACTAACTACCAATAAGCCTTTGACTCAATCAAAGCTTATCTTACGTCACCACCAGTTCTATCTCCACCACATCAACAATTGTCATTCTTCTTGTACATTTTTGCCACAGATTTTGCAATAGGAACGTTATTGGCTCAGAAAAATATGCTCAACCATGAGCAAGCCATATACTATATCAGCCATACTTTGGTCAGCTACGAAACACGATACGCCTACATGGAGAAGCTATGCCTAGCTGTAGTCTTTGCTACACAAAATCTACACCACTACATGCTCAACCACATGACTTTTGTCATCACTTGTAATAACCCATTACGCTACATGATGAATAAGAGTTATCATAACTCTCGTACCACTAAATGGATCATGCTTCTTACTAAATTTGACCTCGAATTCATTTCTCAAAAGTCCATAAAAGGATAGGTCATCATCGACCAACTCGTTGAGGCTCCATTGCCTGACAACCAACCACTCCTTATTCAGCTTCTCGATGATTCCATCTTCCACATCATAGAAGTGGAAGAATATGTGGAACCCAAAATGCCAACCGATCTGACACTATTTTTTGATGGCTCCTATTGCACCCATGTTGGGGGTGCTGGAATTATATTTTTCACACTTGATGGGGAACCTCTCCCCTTCTCCTTTAAATTAGGTTTTCCTTGCATGAATAACAATTTTGAATATGAAGCTCTCATTCTCGACTTGAAGCAAGCACTTTCTATGCACATTAGATACCTTCAAATAATTGGTGATTCTCTTCTTGTCATAAATCAAGTCAAGAAAATTTGGCAATGTCGTTGCCCGGTACTCCAACAGTACAAACAAATTGCTCAGCAACTACTCACTCAGCTTGAGTGGTATGATATCGAGACCACTCCCCACTCTTCAAACCATTTTATGGACACCATGGCTTCCCTAGGCTCTTTAATACCACAAAACCCCTCTCTGACACATGACACATGTGTCCATCCATACTTTAACACAATCCGCTATTTCACCTTCGTCCCTCATCGATGATGATGGCATCCATGTCATCCACACTGAGCCACATGATCCTTGGTTTTCTCAGATTAAGGATTACATCAAATTAGGCTTTCTCCCTTGCGACTTACCACATGCTCACCATCGAGCATTCAAACAAAGGGTGATTCGCTACACGCTACTGGGGGACATCCTCTACCACCGTAGTCATGATGGCATCCTTCTACGTTGCCTCGAGCCACAAGAAGCTCAATGAGTGGTTCAAGAAACCCATGATGGAACTTGTGGTGGCCACTTCAGTGGCATGGCCATTACTAAGTGCATTTTATGCATGGGCTACTATTGGCCCAAAATGGAACACGATTGTTGTGAGTATGTTAAACGATGCATCAAGTGTCAGCAACATGCCAACCTCACGCACTTACCTTCACAAGCACTACAACCCATCCAATCCATGTGGCCCTTCTCGCAATGGGGCCTAGATCTTATTGGGAAAATCTCACCCACTTCCTCTAGCAACCATAAATTTATCATCACTACCACTGAGTATTTCACAAAGTGGGTCGAAGCTATCCCACTTGTCCAGACCATGAGAGCCAAAATCATGGTATTCATCACTGATCACATCATTTATCACTTTGGAATTCCCTCACAAATCATCTCTGACAATGGTACGCCATTCAAAAATAAAATTATCCATGCCCTATGCGCCAAGTTCAACATTCATCATAGCTTCTCTACCCCATACTACCCCTAGGGTAACGACCAAGCAAAAGCTACTAACAAAACCATCTATGCTATCCTTCACAAAATGGTCGTAGAATCTCATCGTGATTGGCATAATCAAATGCCATTGGCCTTGTGGGCCTATCAAATGAGCATTCGTACTCCCACTGGGGAAACACCCTTTTCTCTGGTCTATGGTATTGAAGCCATTATACCCCTGGAACTCGAGATACCCTCCCTATGCATCTCCATGCAAGACTTCATCGATGATGACACTGCTCGCCAAGCCAGACTGGACCAACTAACTCTCTTAGATGAGCATCACATCCATGCTATAGAGCACACACGTGTTTACCAAGACCATCTTCATCATGCCTACAATAGTAAGGTACACCAACACGAATTCCAGATCGATGACTTGGTTCTCAAAGAGAACCAATAGATCACTAGCCAACCTTCCAACAACAAGACAAATTCACCCCCAATTGGCTAGGTCCTTACATTATCACACACAAGTTCGGTTCTAGGGCCTATCGATTGGCTAACCTCGAAGGACTCATAGAACCCGAACCCATTGACATCATCCATCTATGCACATTCAATGCCTAGTGTTGGGAAAAACTTTGGCTAGTTTTCTATGGTTCAAATCATTACCTCCATTTAATTTGGCAACCTAGGACAACTCGTAAACTTGTGACTAACCCTTCATAGTGGATGCCTATAATATCCCTTTAATCATATGAGTCCCTTAGATCCTATGGTTTGGGAGAGGTGTTATTTTTTCTTTGGAGTTCTTTTTCATATTCCAAACCACTTAATCTAATTTGCACTATCAAAGAAATAATTGAAATGCTTTAAAATCAAAACTACACACTTGTTGGAAATTGATAGAAAACAAGGGAAATTGTAGCTTTAAATTAAACTACGGAAAATAGGAAAATAAAATAAAATGATAGAAAAAAGGGAAAATAAGGGAGGAATACTATTGAGAGTGGGCCCACGCTTCCAATAGATTTCACCCACGTTAAGTCATACACCGGATGCTAGTTAAATTTGATTAGAAAACTCAAATATATTTTATTGAAATGTGCAGTAAGAATTTACAGAGAAAATTTGGGATCTGTTTTTCAAGGGTGGCCTACATATTTATAAGATATGCAATCATGCCCTATTACATTCTAAAAGAAAATTTATTTCTGATTTTGTTGTTACAACAATATGCAAGAATAAAGGAGATTAAAGCAAAACATTAACTCAATATTTATTCGACATATTCTGTATCAAAATAGGATACGTGTAATATTTTTCTTTACCCGATTACAATAAGTTTTACATGATTACTGAAAAATAGATGACATATGGTCATTGACATTATCTTTGGTCTGCATCCATCATTGAAATCACGTCTGCATTCATCGCTGAAATCTCATTTCTATTTTTCCAATAATAGGGTATCGCGTTGTAATTTAGCGTTAATGTGAATCATGCACCTTATCTCTAGAAGTCGATAAGCAAGTGCCAAAATGGGAGTTAGGCACCTAATGAGAATTAGTCACCTCATATTCAAGCACCAAATGGGAATCGGGTGGTCGAAAGTTAAGCACAAAATGGGATTTGGGTGCCTAAAGGGGAGTTGGGTGCCTAAAGGGGAGTTGGGCGAGTGAGTTAGTGCTTCATCACCATTTTGTTGCAGATATTTTTACCTTCAATTTTTTATCATAAATAGAAAGTGCCAGGTCCAAGTGGGACCTCAATGTAAACATGCAAAAATACCATAAAATCCACTACATTTACACATAATCCACTCAAAAATAAATATGAAACAACATACGTAATCTAATATTAAATATATATAAAATTTGCATAGAAATACATATTTCTATTAAAATAAATGCCACAATATATGGATAGTTTGTACAAAAAATGAACATTTTCAAGGCTCATCATCCCCCCATGCTTAAGGGTTGGCATGTCCTTGTGCCACATAATACTGGTAATTACCAGTTTCATTCACAACCTTCCACTAGGGCCTGATTATTTCTTTCTTTTCTTTGCAGCGGCCTTGGCTTTTGCCTTATCCTTGGGTTTTCATCCTTTTAGATTTTTGGGAGTGGCTGCCTCCTATTGCTTCTATCTCTGGCACTTGCTATATCGAATTGGCTGACTTGGTCCTACTCTTTCACCTGGCTATTCCTTTGTCCATGATTTCTTTCCTTTCTCAATTTTCAAGTAGTAGCCAGTAAAAGTGGAGGTATCCTTCTAGAATGTGGGCTCAACCATATTCTAGTATTCATGGTGAAGGGGTAAACGTTCTCCCACTGGTATTGCAGATTCATCACCAAACAAGATGCTACATTTCTCAACAACCTTGACCTTGGGAAAACTAGCCACTGTTGGGTCAAGTTTAGCATCATCCTCAGAATCTACTTCTTCCACCAGAGGAGATTTGCTACTTGTTGCTTGATCTATAGGTGGTACATGACCTATCAGTCCCATATTCATGAAATATGCCTTCATTTATGAAGGTTGATCACCTATTGACCCATACAAATCCCAGAACTACGGTAGTCGAGAAACTTTAATTTTTGGCCGAGGAGTTTTGGATACCTCTCTAGCCTCTTTTCTCCTTTTTCCTGCATTCCTTTTTATCTACTTTGATATCCACCTTGAGCTGTTCAAACTTCTATCTCTGCTCATCAAACAGCTTCAAAGTCTCTGCCCATTATTTATCAAAATTCATACCCAATTCCTTTAATTGTGTAGTCCTTTCTTTGGTCTTGGGACTTTGTTGAGACCTTATAGCCTTTCTCTTTGATCTCAACTTTTTGGGTTGTCTTGCAATGCCTGTAGGTATATCCAAAATAGGGGGATTTCCCTCTTCTGTTATTTTTGCTACTAGAGTTTCTACTGTAGTTGCTGGAGTTTCTTTTTCTACTTGAATTTATTTAGGCTCAGTCCCTGCATCTCCTTCTGGTTCTTGGTCTGTAGAATGAGTAAAATATTGGGATTTTACAACCCCTTGATCCTCCTCTATAGCCTTATCTAAAATCTAAGGCTCTTTAGCCTCAATTTCATCTTCTTGTCTTCTGTCTTCCTCTGTAAATTTTTCTGAAAGTTGAGGTTCTTCAACCTCAATTTCATCCTCTTGGTTTACCTCTGTATCTGTAGAGGAAGATGATGTTGGGGACTATCCCATATCAATTTCAAGACCCTGATCACCCTTGTTCTGTAGAGTAAGTTGGTGAATGGGGTTATTCAACCTCCATTGCTTCATTTATTTTCTGCTCTACTTCTACATGTGATTTCAGGGATGACTCTTCATCTACACTTTTAATAATAATTGTAGCGGTCCTTGCCCAATAATTAGGGCTCCTCCATGCAGACATATTTCTAGCAAAATCCACTGATTGGTACCCTACCTCAGCTTCTTGGTTGGAATTTCTTGCATCTGACCAAAAAGAGCCAAAGGAGACTATTTTCTCCTCAAAATATGGAGAGTTAGTGGACACTTCCATAGCCCAGTCAGATGCACCACCCCTTCTACCCTAGATGGTCATCCAGCCTTAGTTTTTTGGGCCTACAACTATAATTTTGATATTGTTTCATGTAGCTAATGGATGGTATGATACAATTCCTATAATTTTTTTGTAGCTTCTGTTAGAGTAAATATTCCATCATTTGGATATTTTACCCTTTCCCTATATTAGGTAGATTTTATTTATTGCATGGTAAAAAGTAGCTTGTTACTTTTTCCCACTAGTATTTACTTTTACTACTAGGTTATTACTATTCACTGTTTACCTAGGTTAGTAAGTTAGTCATTGTAGTCATTTTGACTATGTTGGTTAGTAGGTTAGGATTAGCATCTATTATACCGACATTTGTTAGCATCTAATCTAGTTACAGATCCTATACCTACGAGCTATTTTAGTCCTAGGCTATTGTAAGGTTAATCAACTGTTATTTAAACACTTGATTATGAAATATTATTGTTGATTAATTAAGATAATTTTGCATTCTTATTATCATTGGTATCATTTGTGAGGTTTCACTTGGTTCCTGTGAGCACGGAGAGAGCAACCCTCATTCCAAGTGGCAAATATGAGAGCCACTCTTGTACCACTGGATAAGGCAAGAGGCCCCTCTTCCATCGTGCATGGAAATATTTGATGCCTAAGGTAGGAAAGCCCGTAGGTATTTTGACCTACTGCTATATCGGGAGGCCAGAGCCCGTAGCATCGAGCATAGATCCCGAGGCTAGGGTTATTAAACCTATCAACATATGGTGGCCCAAGCGGCACCTGCATGACAAAGGGTAGGACCGCCCTCTGCCATGATGCAGGTCATTAGCGACCAGGATATGAGAGGGTAGGAGGCCCTTCGATCATCAGTAGTTGCTAGTGCTGCCCCCGTGGGTCTAGCGCAAAGCCAGGAGGGTAGGTACGCCCTCCTAGGTAGGGACCAGACCCAAACCCGAGGGCAGGAGTGCCCTCGGGTCTTACAAACTCTGGCGAGTACTCGAGAGAGATGATAGGGTAGGAGTGCCCTCCCTCTCCCAACTAGTACATGGATTGAGACCAGACATGTGGTGGACAGCCACTAGACGATGACCAGACAAAGACGGACATGACACATGGCCGACTAGCCATGTGTCACTAGACCTGACACTAGAGACAAGTGGCGGGTAAGCCACAAGTCATGACACTAACGGTCCACATGACTGGCAGCAAAACCAGTCACGCGGTGGACTGACTGCCCAAAGGCAGTCATAGCGCTATACGCGCTTTTGCTCTTTTAAAGAGCAAATACATTGCCTTCTGGGCAATGTGGGACTAAAAGTCTCGAAGGCTTTAAATTTCCTTCTAATAAAGCCTAAAGAAGGCTTTAAAAGGCACCTGTTATGCCTTTCTTCCCATCGGGCTCTCTAGCCCGACCGGTTGATCGGGTCGAGCTAAGGCCCTAGGCAGGGAGTCAAGGGTTCGACTCCCACCGGGTATAAAAAGGCATTTTTTTGCCTAATACAAAGCCCAAGCTAAGGTAATTTTTTTTTGCATTTTTTTAATTATTTTTTAGTATTTTTTTATTAATAATTTAATTGTTTTTATATAAAAATCATTTTTTTTTATATATTAAGTGATTTTTTTTATAAAATAATTTTATTATTGATTTCAATATGCTAAAACTAATTAGAAAATTGCATTAAAATAGCAATCTTAAGGCCATTTTTTTTTGTTGTTTTGCAACTATAAGAATTACATATTTTCTTGTTTTCTCCACACTTGGGGATAAATAGACAAGAAAGAATAGCTGAATTTTGTTGCAAATTATGAGACTTCTAAAAATCCAAAGCTTTGTCTCATAAAGAAAAAGACCTTCAAACCCATCTTCTCAAAACATTTTTTTTGCAAAAACAAAACATACAAAGTTCAAAGAGTGCATTTGTTTTCTCCAAGGAGATATAATACATAAAATTGCACATCTATTTTTTTTGCAAATTTGAGAAGAACTTGTAACCTTGGGCCCATAAAAACTAAGTCGTGTGTCGACTAGTTCTGGAAGCCTTCCAAACGCGGGTCGTGTGTCGACTTGTCTTGGAAGGAGTGCTCAAATTGTTCATTTTGCAAAATTCAAGGGGGAAGACAACATTGTACTTCTTTTGCAAAATTGGAAAACAAAGTAGGAGACATAAAAATATCATTTTTTTTGCACAACACAAAACACACATTTTGTTGCAAAAATTTAAAAAGGTGCATTATCGATTTTACTCGACACCTTAATTGGCAAACTAGGTGATAATAATTTTGAGGCCATTTCTTGTTTGATTGTTGCATCATTCTTTTTGCAACTATAAGTCATATAATCAAGAACATCCAAACCTCAAAATTTCACAAATTTGTGTACATCCATGCACATATTTAAAGCTAATTTCACTTGATATTCTCTCCTAAATCAACAAAACCCCTAATTCACTCTTATTTGTTTGGCTTAATTTCCTCCAACTTCTCATCCTTCTTGAAGGGTGTTAAGGCAGGTGCCATTAAATATTTGTTTGAGTGAATTATCTTTTGGTACTCTTTTAGGGTAATCAAAAAGAAAGAACAAGTTTTTGAAAATAAGGAACCTTAAAAAGTTGCAATCCTTTGCACTAAGGGGGGATAATTCCTTTCTTCCTTCAAAACACAGATTTTTGACAAGAGGGAAATAAAACTTGTAAAGGCAATCATAAAAGTAGAAGTCATAAAAATTATACCTTTTCTTTTAGACTTCATAATAGCAATCATGCTTGAAGTTCTTACAATAAGGAAGGATGATTTGGTGAACTTTTTGATAAAATTGCCTAGAAAGCATAGTTTTGCACAAATTGTAAAAATGACAACCATGACACCATTCAGTGTTGGTTTCAAAACAAGAAAAACTAAAATGGTAAAGGCACATCACAGAAGTCATATTTCTAGTGAAGTTTCTCATTCGGATTCTGATTCTGGTTCAAAGAAAGCACACAGAGTGCTAATTGCTAGAACAGTTTTGTAGAGGGAAAACAGATGTGTCCCTTGGGCAAAAGCACCATTTTCTCTCTCTCTTCTTTTTGGCTTCATAAATAGCATAAGTATTTTGTTTGAAGACCTTGCAATAAGGGGTGCTTGTACCTCTTTTAGGCTTCATAAATAGCAAATTCTAGGTGTTTGAAGTACTTGTAACAAGAGGAGCGGCTTTTTGTGATGTAAAATTGTCTAGGAGGCAATATTTGTAAAATCCTTCACAACACTCTTGCGTTGCACACTTTTTTGCAATTGAGGGGGGATATCCATTTCTTTTCTTCACTGATTTTTGTAAATAGGGAAGAAGGCTTATAAGGGTGCATTTTCGGCTTCGACCGACACCTTAGTCACACTTCCTTCAGAAATTGAATACACTATGTTTTGCAACAAGAAGGGGGGAACTTATAAGGGTGCATTTTTGGCAGTGACCAACACCTTAGCTACCTTATATTTTGCAAACTCATATTGTAAAATGAATGAACCTCGTATGAAGTGATCTATTCTACTACACCTAGCGATTGCAGTGGCTGGTTACCCATGCAAATCGGTTGGATGATGTGATTACCATAAGGACATTCGTTGGCGTGAAGACAAAGTGAGGAATGACCCACTTTTTTCTTAGGAGCAGCCAGAGTACTGTGATAGAGCAAAGAACCAGCAGATCAACATCATTTTCACTGTATTGGGGCAATTATATACTTTACCCAAATATTGTTGTATTAGAGGATATGTATGTATTACCCAAATAATGTAATAAGGGGGGATGTTAGAGTAAATATTCCATCATTTGGATATTTTACCCTTTCCCTATATTAGGTAGATTTTATTTACTGCATGGTAAAAAGTAGCTTGTTACTTTTTACCACTAGTATTTACTTTTACTACTAGGTTATTACTATTCATTGTTTACCTAGGTTAGTAAGTTAGTCATTGTAGTCATTTTGACTACGTTGGTTAGTAGGTTAGGATTAGCATCTATTCTACCGACATTTGTTAGCATCTAATCTGGTTACAGATCCTATACCTACGGGCTATTTTAGTCCTAGGCTATTGTAAGGTTAATCAAGTGTTATTTAAACACTTGATTATGAAATATTATTGTTGATTAATTAAGATCATTTGGTATTCTTATTATCAGCTACTTTTTGGGAATCTTGAAAAAGAGCCTACTCTTCCTTGTATTTGGTCTCCCAAGTGTAGGCCTATTCTTTCAATATCTGTAGTTGCTGTTGTAGATCCCTTGTCTATATTTCCTATTGAGGAGTATGACCCTTGGAAAACTACTACAATATGTGGGCCATAAACTCATCCTTGTTCAACTTATAAATTTCTACATCATCATCCGATGAGCTAGAAACCACTATAGATGCCTTCATCCTTATGCTTCTGATTCTGGTAGAAATCGACATGAAAGTAGGGCTTGACAGACCATGCCTTATATCATCATCAAATTGAGGGATAGTAGGGAATGAAGCCTATCCCACTTCCTCATAATATTGGGGAAATATAGGGAATGAGGCCTGTCATGCTTCCCATATATTTTACTTAGGCTAGGATGTAGGTGCCATCTCTACTTTCTCTATCACCTTATCAGCCGGTCAATTAGTCTATTCTAGTACCTCTACTTCTTCCTCTACCCCCATAATTACATTGTTTTCCTTAGCTTCCTTAACTATCACATTTCTATGTGACTCAATATATTGAACCAATGCCAAAATTAGGCCATGGTGAGCTAGGGTAGACATTGTTCCTACCTGGTACCATTTGACCTCATCCTTGAGTGCACATACAAGATAATGGGAAATATTGATTTAGTCCCTATGCAGTATATGGTTGAGAAAATAAAAATGGTTAGAGTTTAGTTTGGAAAGCCTACCTATACAAGTGAAGAACCAACCAATTTACTCAAAGACCGACCTCCAAAGCTCAGAGATGTGCTACTTGGGCAAACTAGCACATGTCAAGCACTGCATTGGGAGCTCAAATATTCTGTGTGTAGAGTGTGGGGTTGTCCTTATATGTATGTTCCCATATTCAGGGAAGGTTTGTTACCATGGAAATGTATTCTTTGGTGACTGGCATTTGTAGTCCCTACATGCAAACAACTCCTTCCCTCATGGATGCCATAAATTCATTAGTCACCTCTACATCCTAGTTCTAGCTAACCATATGGTAGTATTCCAACCATTCGATGGCATCAAATTGCATTCGTATATCCTCACTGATGCTTGAACAATCTGTAGGCTCACTATTTTATAATAGGTGGCTGGTCGATTTTCCTCCCATGGCAAAGTTTGAATTTCTCTTAGCTCTGAAGTTTTCTTATAGTAATTCCTCACTCTAGTTTCTATCACCTACTATTATATTATTTTCTTGCATATTTTTTTGTCAATGCATGGTTTAAATTACCCGCATCCATGAACGTAGGTGTCTGATTGTCATAATTAGAAATAATTATGGTTATCTATGCAAGATATAGTTAAAGCCTATGCTGGATTTTGCGTAGATGATGACCACGAGTATTGTTAGCGTACTATTACAATAGGTGTTATATTAGTTAATTTGTTATTTAACTTTAGCACCTTGTTGCAGCGGCATCCTGTTGAGATGCGCCCAACCCGGGCTAATCCAGGAGTCTCTGTTTCGCGTGTTGTATTATTTAAACCGCTCTTCAATAATACAATGAAGTTCGCACATTTACATGGTATCAGAGCCAGGGGCGAGGTGAGGAGCAGAGCGCGATTTTTTGATTCGGACGCATTTTTTTTCTCGCAGTCCGTGTGTTTAAAAAAAAAGAAGGGACGTTCAGGACCTCGCGCAGAGCGGGGAGGAGCCGAACGCGCGTCCAGTTCACGACGATCGAGCACTGGATGCACGACAGAGGAGCCGAGCACGACAGTCGAGGAGGGGAGAACCCCCCCGCGCAGCGCAAACGTTGCGCGTTGGAGGGAGGTCGCGTCACGCGTCAACAGACGCCCGCGCCCCCAGAGGTGGCCCCGCCCCCCCCTCCCCCCCCTCCCCACCATCGCGCCCCCCCCTCCCCACCATCGCGCGACGCGCGATCTACGCGCGCCCGCCCCCCACCCACGTGCAACGCGCAATTTGCACGCACGCGCTCCCCGAGGAGCGCCCCCCCCGCCCGCGGACCCCGGGAGGCGCCCCCTCCCCCGGCCCGCGGAACCCCGAGGAGCGCCCCCTCCCCCCGGCCCGCCCGCGGAGCGGGAATTCAAATTCCCGCCCGCGCGGGAAATCGGAGGGGGTATAAACCCCCCCCCGCGGGACTGCGTCCGCGAGACGCAGTGTTTGCGCCCCCCGCGGGACTGCGTCCGTCCGCGGCGCAAACCCCCCCCGTGGGACTGCGTCCGGGAGACGCAGTGTTTGCGCAGCCCCCCCCCCCCGCGGGACTGCGTCCGTGAGACGCAGTGATTGCGCAGAAGGGCCGAGGGCCCTCTAGCCCGAATTCCTGCGCGCGGGGCTGGCCCTGGATTTTTTATAAAAAAAATAAAAAATAAAAAAAAATTTCGCTGCGACTTGCAGAGAGGAAGCCGAGCCGGAGGCTGCTGCAGAGGGTGTTGAAAAGGGAGGTGACTTGCTGATCTTTTCGGATCAGCCCGCTGGCTCACGTGGTCGTGAGCCGTGCGGTAAGGCTCAGGGAGCCTGCAGGTCGGGGGTTCGAATCCCGCCGACTCCCCCAAGGTATAATTTTTTTTGTCAAAGTCATTTTTTATTATTATTATTTTTAATTAAAATTTTTAATTTTAATTTTTTTTTAATATAGTTTTTAAACTTTAATAAATTAAAATTTAATTTTAATTTATTTTTTCTAAAGTTTTTAAAACTATATAAATTAAAATTATTTATTTTAATTTTAAAATTGATAATGATTATAAAAATGCTTTGTTAAAGAAAGCCTTTTAAGGGGGGATATTTTTTCAAAAAAATCAAAGGGGGATTGAGAGTAATTTTTCAAAAAAAATAGCAATTTGGCATTGTAAAAGGTGCATTTTCGATCGTGGACCGACACCTTGTGGGTTATTCTAGTGGGCATTTTTTTTGTTGTATGTTGCATATTTCATTTTTGCACTATAACATTAAAAATTAAAATCAAACACTCCCTAAGTCCCCGGAATATAAAACCCATCTGTGCAATTTATTTGCACTGCAGCGTTCGGTATTTGCGATACCTCTGGCCAGCACTTACAGGTAAAGCTGTCGTGATTTGGCTACTGTATCCGCCGCCTAATATAGCCGCTATAACGACGTCTGAGCTTGTTCTCTATAAATCGTCGGGGAGGAATAAGTACGCCATTTTTGCATTTTTTACTCCATCCACTACCCTTTATCGCACTTGTGTTTAGGCGTAAATCCCGACGAAGTATTCTTCATAGTGTTTAGGGGAAGTTACGCCCCACGCATGAGAAGAATCTTCTATGGTAGGTGCCATCAACAAGGCGATTCCCTTTTAGCACCGCTTATGTTCCACGTATCGTATGATCTCTAAAATTCACCTATAGTCTCCCTCACGTAAGGGCGGGTGATTTTTTGTTGATCTTTCTAAATACCTATAGTTTCCCTCACGTAAGGGCGGGTATTTTGTACGGTATATTGGCCTAGCAAAAGGTATATCGAAAGGGGGACCAATTTGGTGATATAAGGAACCTTCACTATGGCCGTCGTTGCAAAATTGATGACCGATCCGCATCGCTTATTGAAAGGTCCAAATTATACACCATGGAAACATAAGATGAAGGCTATTCTCCAAATGGAAGATTTGTGGGATATTGTTACCGGAGTAGCAACAAGGCCTTCACCAACAAGCAGGATCCACGAGTCCTTCAACAGATCAGATTGCTTTTGACAAGAAAGACAGGAGAGCAAAGGTGCTCATTTTGTTTGTCAGTTTCCGATGAAGTGCAACCTCATATAGCCGATAAAGCAAGTGGTAAAGAGGCATGGGATGCCCTTAGAACCATCTATGAGGGGAAGAATGAATCCACCATTCTTCATCTTCAACAACAACTTCATAACCCGAGTTTGAGACAGTGGTGAAACAGCTTGAACTCTTTCGTGCAGAGTGTCCGAGTTGAAAGAGAAATTGAGTTCTCTAGGAGATACTGTGGATGAAAAGCTTCTCATTTCACTTGTGATGAGAGCTTTACCTTCTTCATTTGACATGTTGATAACCTCCATCCAGGTGTCCCAACGACAAATTACCTACATCGAGTTGGTCAATCTGCTTCAACAACAGGAGGCACGCCAACTTCACAAGGATGATTCTTCCAATACAGCCCTATACACCAACAGAAAGGGTTCTAGGAAGAAAGGTAATGGGCAAAAAGGAGGCAACTTTCGTAAAGGAGGAAATTCTCAACAGGATACGAAAGGAAAAGGCAAGCAACCTCAACGTAAGAAGAGGTGGTGCAAGATCTGTGAGAAAGACAACCATGACACCAACAGGTGTTGGCATAAGAACAAGCAAAAAGGCCAAAACAAACCACAAAATAAAAACAAGCAACCCCGTGCGAATGTTGTCGTTGAAGAATCCGACTCGTATTCCGAATGGGCACACAAGGTGCTCATGACTACCACAGATTCCACTCATAGGGATCCTATTTGGTATGTCGATTCTGGAGCTAGTAAACATATGATCGGCGACGGATCGTGGTTTGAATCATTTGTGGCCAAGGAGGGCAAACCCGTCACCATTGCCGATGATAAAACCTACAGTGGTTCAGTGGAGAGGGTACAGCTTCAGCCACTCTTCCCGATGGCAAGTGTCAGATTGACAAGGTCCTCTATGTTCCGGGATTGGCCAACAATTTGTTGTCGATGACACAAATCCTGGACAGAAATATGGTTGTCAACTTTCGTGTTGAGAATGGAAAGAAGTGTTGTACAATTACCAGGAAGGGTAAGCAGATTGCAACAGCTTCATATAAGCATGGCTTATTTGCACTAGATGCTATCTCTACTCCACATGTTGCCATGACTGTCTCTACCAAGGAGGCAACTTCCCTATGGCACAAGAGATATGGGCATCTTAGTTCTTGCTACTTACTTGAGCTCAGCAAGTATGAGATGGTAAAGGGTCTTCCTTCCCTTTCTCGCCACATTGCCGCTGTGCTCGACCGCTTGGTAGAAAGCAAAGATAGAGTACCATTTGAGAAGAGCTCTACAAGAGCACGAAAACCTCTCGGAGCTAATTCACACCGATCTATGCGGTCCTTTCACACCCAACATTGTTGGAGGGAAGAGGTACTTTCACTTATTCGTAGATGACTACTCACGAAAGATGTGGGTTTTCTTTCTCAAACCGAAATCGAAGCTTTCGCATTCTTCCAGCAGCTCAAGAAATCCGTTGAGAAGGAGTCATGGGCTTCTATCAAAACCCTCCGCTCGTATCGAGGGGGAGAGTTTACCTCTAATGAATTTTCTGCATTCCTAGATAAGCATGGGATCAAGAGACAGCTAACAACCGCCTATACTCCTCAGCAGAATGGAGTTGCCGAGAGAAGGAACCGTTCTATCATGGAAATGGTTCGTTGTATGCTCACATGTGCAACTCTTGGGCAACAATATTGGGCGTAAGCCGTCACCACTCGCAGTTGTATCTTTTGAATAGGGCACCCACAAAGGCCCTAAAAGGAATGACTCCACAGGAAGCATGGAGTGGTCGAAAACCCTCCATATCTCATCTACGTATTTTCGGGTGTCAAGCTTTCATGCACATACCGAAAGAGAAAAGGAAGAAGCTAGATGAGAAAACACTGAGATGTATTTTTCTTGGATATTCTGAGCACTCTAAAGGATATCGGTTGATAGATCCTTTGACCAAGAAAATTCATATCAGCAGAGATGTTGTCTTTGATGAAGCTTTCACATCACAGAGCACATCTACAAGACACCAGGATATTGTGGAACCAAAGGAAGAGGAGATTCCTTCGTCAACACAGACAGTGAGGTCCTTCTACATCTTCTTCACCACCACCGAAGCGTAATCCTAAATGGTGTACAAATACAATCGGAGATGCAAATTTATCCACTCCTCCCAATTTGAATTTGGATAGACCTCGTACACGAAGTATGGCTCAAAAGGAAAGAGAAGCCGTAGAAACCGGTGAGGTTGATGATCTTTGTCAATCTTTTGAGGAACTTTCTGTGACTCCAAGTAGAGAAGTTGAGGATATGGATATTGATGATGACAGGGCATTCATGTCTACCATAGATAGTCTTGAACCTGCATCAGTGCAAGATGCTCTTAGTGAGCCTCAGTGGAAGGCCGCTATGGATACAGAGTATGAGTCTCTGATGAAGAATAAAACTTGGAAGCTTGTTGATCTGCCGCATGGAAAGAAACCTATTGGCTGCAAATGGGTATACAAAGTCAAGTACAAGGCAGATGGAACAATTGATAAGCATAAGGCCCGTCTTGTTGCAAAGGGCTATGCTCAAAAGGAAGGCATCGACTATGAAGAAACTTTTGCACCTACTGCTCGGATGACCACAATTCGGGTTATGTGTGCTATGGCAAGCACAATATGGGTGGAAAGTTCACCAAATGGATGTCAAAAGTGCCTTTCTTAATGGTGATCTCCAAGAAGAAGTCTATATGACTCACCTCGAAGGATTTGAAGTGGAAGGCCAACAGCAGAAAGTTTGCAAATTGGTCAAATCCTTGTATGGTCCGAAACAAGCTCCTCGAGCTTGGTATATAAAAATGGACAATCACCTAATGCAAGCATGGATTTAAGAGATGTCCGTCGGATGCAAACCTCTATTTCAAGAAACAGTGGTTCTCGAGATAGTGTTGCTTGTACTCTATGTGGATGATCTCGCTCATTACAGGGAGTTCGTAAGATATGATCTCTACCGTCAAAAGAAACTTGTGCAAATCTTTTGAGATGACAGATCTTGGACTTCTCCATTACCGTCTTGGTCCGGAATTCAGCCGTAAGGAGCACACCATCAAAGTGTCTCGTAAAAAGTATGCCAAGACATTGCTCGATAAATATCGCATGACCGATCGCAAGCCAATGGCAACTCCTATGGAGAATGGACTTCGCTTATCGCGATATGATGACTCACCCTGGTAGATGGCACTCTCTATCGACAGCTGATTGGGAGTCTCATATATCCGACCAATACTAGGCCGGATCTCGTATTTGTCGTAAACTATCTTTCGAGGTTCATGCAGGAGCCTAAGATTACTCATTGGAAAGCAAAGAAACGTGTTCTTCACTATGTCTGTGGTACTATAGAATATGGCCTAGAATACAAGAGGAACAACAAATTCTTCTTGCAAGGATACACGGACTCCGACTATGCCGGATCATTTGATGATCGCAAGTCAACTTCTCGGATACATTTTTCATCCGGGATCCGGTCCTCGTCTCTTGGCACAGCAAGAAGCAACAGGTGGTTGCTATTTCTTCAACAGAGGCAGAATATCGCGCCGCACGTGAAGCTGTGTGCGAAGTGATATGGTTACGTCGCATTCTAACAAGTATGGGCCATCCATCAAAATCTCCAATACACTTGTTTTGCGACAATCAGGGTGTTCTGAACCTCGTCAAGAATCCATCCATCATGAAAAAACAAAGCACATTGACACACAATGTCATTTCATTCGAGAGGAAGTTCCAAAGCACCGAATTCAGCTTCAAAGACATTCCCACCGATGCTCAAGTTGCGTACATTTTCACTAAGGCACTTGGACGTGTCAAATTTGAATTGTTTCGCAGCTCACTTTGTATTGCAAAATGATGTAAGGGGATGTTAGTAGTCTAGTATAGCTATTAGTTATTACATTACCCAAATAATGTAATAAAGGGGGATGTTAGCGTACTATTACAATAGGTGTTATATTAGTTAATTTGTTATTTAACTTTAGCACCTTGTTGCAGCGGCATCCTCGTTGAGATGCGCCCAACCCGGGCTAATCCAGGAGTGCTGTTTCTGCATGTTGTATTATTTAAACTGCTCTTCAATAATACAATGAAGTTCGCACATTTACAAGTATTTTTCCTAATTAGAGCAGTGGCATGTGGAAAAATTCCAAGTGGAGAGAAATGGGTGGCTAATAATTCAATGGTGGTTATGCCATCACTATTTTATAAAAACATATGCCTATGAAAATGATATATATATATATATATATATATATAACAAAAAATTAAGCACATACTTGTATTATGTTTCATGCATGTATAATATGTAGACACTCATGGTGAATTGGCATTAGCTGCTTGATGATGACTAGGCATTCTAGAACAAATAATTGTAGGATTTTTTACCATGCGATAAATTTCTCTTTGTTTTAACTAGCTATCGGTTGTTTCCATTTGATACCTTTGATAATTCCTACACATTTTCAAGAAAAGGTTAGAAAAATACATCTTCTTGGGATGACAAACATCCCCTTAGAAATTATTTGCTGATGACTTTGGAATGTGCACAAATTTTCAATGGAAAAATTAAAAAAATATTATCTGTCTGAAATTTGACTGATGCATGTGGGTGAGATGTTGATGTGTCTTGGACCACTTTATAATGTTGAGGATTATTTATATGAGGTACAAACACCCATGAAAATAGAAAGTAGGTGTCTTTTATTATGTGGAAATTGGAAACCTTCTTTTGAATCAAGGCACGCAAGCACTTGGAAAACAAAAAGAAGGTGCCTTAGAAATTGGGCATCATGCTTGATATGGAAAGCAGACAATTTTTTTTGGAAATTAGACACCATATTTAAAGCAGAAAATAGAAATCAAACACCTTTTTATTGGAAATTGGGTACCATACTTAAAGAAAACTTTATACAAAACCCTTTTTTTTAATATGTCCAAGAAATTAGGTGTCATTTCCTTGGAAAAATAGGAATAAGGCATCAGTCTGCCGAAAAATGAGATGTAGGCACATTTTACCGTACAAATAGGAATCGAGTGTCATTTTTCTAAAATATAGAAATTAGGCACCTTCTTTCGTAAAATGAGAATCGAGAACCATTTTATCTAAAAACTAGAAATCAGGTGCCTTTCTCGTCAGAATACAAAAAACAAGTGTTCCTCCTTTATTTCAATATCTTCTGATATATTCACTAATATACACTTTTATTTGATCAACCTTTCAGCATTATGGTTTTGAAGAATAGGGACAAAATCAACATCCACTACCTGAACCAACATTCAGATATTTTTCTTCATGAAGACCAAAAATAAACACCCAAACACTTATTCAGATATGGTTTTCCCTCTCCAAGTGGGGATGAGCTAATTCTACTAGAATTAAATCTCCTAGAAATCTAGGATAACACAAGTTCATGGATTATGTGCTTGTTAGGCCTAGGTTTCCTAGGCTGCCTAATAGTTACACTCAGGGCATCGTTCCTACAAAATAAAAATACAACTAAAGAAAGAAAAATTGCAAAACTTTTAAAAGAATAATTGTTTTTGGACCATGTGGACTACGTCCACATATTACTAACTCATTTTAAAACTAGAATCAATTGGGGTCTCCTCCATGTCTAATATGGACTTCATAATATAAGTCTTAGACATATGATATGGCCATAATCGATGACCATTAATTGTTAATATAATGTTTCTATCGCCAATTGTTATGATCCTAACAAATCCATTATTGATGAATTCAGTCACTTCATATGGCCCCATCCAATGTTGCATGAGTTTACCTTTCATTTCTTAGAACCGAGAGTCATACAATAATGCCCACTCTCCCATTTTTAACTGCTTTGGCCAGGTGTGATGATCATGCTACTTGGTCTTTTATTTTTGGATGACCTCTATTCACTGCAGAGCATCAAGGCAGTATTCATCTAGCTGGTTAAGTTGATAAATCCATTTATTTTGTTCCTTATCTAGATTCAGATCTAAATATACTATAATTTTGAGAGTTTTAATCTCAAATTCTATGGGCATCATAGCATTTTTCCATATACTAGCTGAAATGATGTAAAACCAGTAGTAGTCTTCCAGGTGGTTTTGTAAGCCCACACTGCTTCTGGTAGTCTTGTGGCCTAATACTTCCTATACTACTGTACCATATTTGGGAGAATATTCTCAAGTTTATGGTTGGTTATCTATACTTGCCCATTTGTCTATTGACAGTAAGGAGTGGTTTTGTTATGCCCAATTTTATATTGTTGCATGAGCTCCTAGATCATCTTTGAAGTAAATTGAGGTCCTTGATTAGTTGTGATCTCCCTTGGAATCCCAAATATAGTAAAATAGATGAATACATGTAGTATGCTATAGTATTCTCTTTAAAATCATGCAATTCTTGCACTTCAACCCATTTGGTCACTTAGTCAGTGTAAACTAAGATATACCTCTTACCTATCGACTATGGATTAATAGGTCCTACGAAGTCCATCCTCCATTTATCAAATGGATCTATATGCACATGTGGTTAGAGTGGAATTTCATATCTGGAAGTAGGTCTACCCATCCTCTAACATTGATCAAATTTTCTTACATGCTTGGCTACATCCTTGAACAATGAATGCCAGTAATAACCAACCTACAATAATTTGAATGCAATCATTTTTCTTGCAAAATGGCCACCACAAGGTTAATTATGGCAAGCCTTTAGTATTTCTACAATATTATTATTAGCAAAACATCTTCTCATGATATGATTAGGCACTGTCTTAAATATGCACTCATCAATCCATGAGAAGTCTGCATTTTCTCAATTAAAGTTTATTTCTCACGTCATGAAAGTCCAGGGGATAATTTAACAGTGGCTAAATAATTATCCACATCTATGTACCATGGTATCTTTTCATTTAGAGCAAACAAATGCTCATCTAGAAATTGGTCATATATAGCTGCATGATCTGGAGATGTCAATCTGGACAAAAAATTAGCTACCACATTATCTCTTCCTATTTTATCTACAATTGTCACATCAAAAGTAATAGCCATATGATAATCCTACCACTAATTCTAGGTTTGTTTATCAGGTATCTGATAGTTGAGTGATCAGTGTGCACACAAATATGATATCCTATAATATAATGGTGAAATTTGTTAAGAGCATGTATAACTACAAAAAATTCCTTTTTTGTGATAGTATAATTGAATTCATCTCCTGTGAGATGTTTACTAACATAGTAGACGGTATAAAAATCATCACCATCATTTTGTTCTAGTACTGACCCTATTACATTGTTAGATGCATCAGCATAGAAGTGAAAGGGTATGGTCCAATTTGGATCTCTTAGAACTAGAGAAGTTATCAGTTTTCCTTCAAAGTGTTAAATGCTTGTTCATAGTATTCTATCCAAATAAACTCTATATCCTTTGATAACAATGTGTTTAGGGGTTTAGCAGTTTTGCTAAAATCTGCTATAAATCTCCTATAGTAACCAGCTAATCCAAGGAAGCTACGAATATCCTTTTGAGTTTTGGGTGTAGAAATATTTTGGATAACTTCTATATTTTTCCTAAATACCTTGATCTCATCTGCAGAGATATGATGTCCTAGAACTATCTCCTCCTGCACTAGCATATAATATTTCTCATTACTCAGGGATAGATTAGTTTCCTCATACTGTTGAAGTGTTTTCTCCAAATTTTTTATGGCTTCTTCAAATGTTTTACCATAAATGGTGAAATAATCCATATATACCTCCACAGTTTCTCCAATCATATCAAAGAATATGCTCAAAATTGCCCTCTAGAATGTAGCAGGTGCATTACACATACCAAAGGACAAAACTCGATAAGTAAAGGTTCCCCATGGGCAAGTGAATGTGGTATTGTCTTGATACTGTTACCCTATCTAAATCTAGTTATATCCATTGAACCCATCTAGGAAAGAAAATTACTTCTTACCTAATAAGGTGTCAAGAACCTGATCTATAAAGGGTAGGGGGAAGTGGTCTTTCTTGGTTGCTTTATTCAGCAACCTGTAATCAACATAGATTCTCCACTTGCCATTCTTCTTAGGCACCACCACCAAAGGTGATACCCACTTACTCTTTGAAATTGGGTAGATGAACCCAACTATGAGGAGTTTCTACAATTCAACTTTAAAAATCTCCTTCATAGCTAGATTCATTCTTCACTGTGGTTGTCTTATTGATTTTATTTCATCTTCCTAATATATTCGATGAGTACAGGTTTCAGGAGCTATTCCTCTCATGTCTAAATACTCCCAAGCAAAGGCACCTTGATGTTTGACTAATTTTTTTCTTAGTTTGATCTATTTTTTAGATGTCAACCCATCATTTATGTTTAATACTCTCCCAGGTGCAACTTCTATTTGCTAAATATTGTGATCTTTACCTCCCACTAATGGTAATTATGGAGGAGGATAGGAGGGTTCTCCTTGGACAAAGTTTGATATTACCCTATCCTCATCACGCTTATCCTCTAATTCATCAAGTACCATGATGGATTGAATCATTGATTGACCACTCATATTCTGGTTCTACCAAAAAATATGCAAACTGTGCAAGTGGATGGATGGTCATATTTTTTACATTTTGACCATTAGAAATGGTCATTTGGCCATTTCTACAACTTATGTAGGCATCAACTATTACCAACTAAGGCCTACTTAAGATGAGTGGATAACCACCTAGTCCATACTTGGATTGTAACACTAAGAAATATATTGGGTACTCCCATGCATCCACTGAGATAGTTATGTCTTCCAATATTCCTTCAAGGAGTACTGTAGACCTGTTTAAAAACTAAAGGATAGTTTTGGTTGGTTTCAGATTGGTTAAACTAAGTCTCTACATAGCTTCCTTGGGTATGAAATTAATGGTAGCCCCTAGATCTACTAATTTATTGGGTAAAACACAACCACTAATTTTTATAGTTAAAACAGGGCTTCTTGGATATAAATATTTTTAGCTGTAAGTATTTCCTAGCATAAGATCAGCTAGTTGTCCTATCAAATTAATTGCTTGTACTAGTTTTCTTCTTGGTTTTATTATATACATATCTCTTATGGCCTTGTTGTAAATAGGAATGTCTCTGATGGTCTGGAAGAGAGAGATTGTGACTGTCAGGTTCTTCAAACTGGAAAGAATATATAATTTTGGTTGTATTGGCTTCTTGGATTCCTGCAACTTTTTTGGAAAAGGTGGAACCCCTTATTTGTTTTTTGTAGTTTTTGATTCTATAAGAGGTGTTTCCTCTTCTACTTCTTCTATAAGAGGTGATTCCTATTTTTCTAACTCTATGCTTTCTTCCTCTTCTACTAGAGGAGACTCTCCTACACCTACTTGTCTACCTAACCTTAATTGTATTGGATTGCAATCTACTTTGATATTATACATGGGTACATATAATTCTCCATATGGTATGCTGGTTGTGGTATATTTTTTGGATTCGAAGTAGGTTGTGTTGGTAGTTGAGTAGGTTTCAAAGCAAGGAGAGCTGGCAGACTTGGTTGTAGTGGGGTCAGTGCAGGATATTGTGGAGTTTGGCTCCACATATATTGATTTCTCCACTGTTGTCCAAGTTGTTGGTATGGCATCTATGGGTAGGGATTATAAGGATTTTCTCCTTGGGAAATTGATTCCAAGGTTATTTCCCCACCAGACCATGTTGAGTGGTTGAACTTGACCTTGGTTCTAAATTTGCTACCCCCATAGGATGGCATTCCTACTGGCATGTTGTTTCTCATAGGAGATTGTTGTCAGTTTTTCCTATTACCCATAAAGTATACTTATGTTACTTTAGGTTCCTCTCTATATTTTGATAACTATGCACACAAATTAATTTTATGATATTTTTGACACACAACACATACTCTAAATTTGTTCTTAGGACATTCATTTCTAGGGCATTTTCCTTCTGCATTTAGGATAGAAATAGACTAATGTTGTCTCATTTTCCTACCTAGTTTTCTGAAGTAGGAGGGTGTCCATTTGAAGTGCCAAATATGGAAAAATATCACTCTTGAGGTCTTCCAGCATATTCCCCATTTCTATTATAGTGATTGTGGCTGATTGTTTGATGTTTTTGGGGATTAACTTACCCTTTCTTATTGAAAAGTTCTAACACAATTGTCGAATATCTGATATTTGGTGTTGATAAATGTCCCCACCAAAAAATATGTTTAAGGTTTCAAAATATTCATTTGTAAGCCCTTTTAAGAAGATACTTCTTAAGGACTTATCTCCTTGTCTTGCATGGGGAGATATTTGCAAATTAAATCTAAACCTATCCCAATACTCCTCTAATGATTCTCCTTCCTTTTGTATCATATCTAGGACTTCTTCCCTAGAATACCTTACTCTGTCAAAGTCTTGATACTGATCAAGGATTTTTTTTTTCATGTCTTACTAGGTAGTTATCTGTTTATACCCTAAATTGATGAACTAGCATAAAGATGAATCATAAAGAGTGGAGGGAAACAAGTTTAGTTTTTGAGCATTGGTTGTATAGTCTACCAACCTATATAGAACATCAAATTTAAAAAGGAACAATTCAAGATATTTTGTTGGCACGCAGGTGTTGTAGGTGAGTTGGAGAGGGGAGGGCAATCCTTCAAGGGAGGTCCTAGGTTCAAATATCCACCCTACCAAAAAGCTGAATTTGGTATCCAAAATCCAATTGATAATGTTGGTGTGAGCAAGGTTGGGTGCGACTCTTGGGTGACTTTGACGGTGTAGAACCCCCTGTTCGTGGTCTCTCAGACCAAGGCAGCCCTGCAAGGGTTTTTTTTATTTAAAAAAAAAAAAAAAGATCTTTTGTTGGAAGTCCTCTAAATATTGGAAGGTGGTTAGGGGAGATATGTTTCATCCTGTGTTCTCCTCTTACCTCTTCTATAATAAAATTAAAACTAGTTCATGCTTCTTCTCCTATTTCAGCCATCTTGTCTCCTATCAAGGTTTCTACACCTATTGCGTTAAGGGCAACTTTCAAGGCTTCAATATTGTTTCTATTATACTTTAGAAGGATTGCTAAATAAGTGGTTGAAATAGTCCTGTTGTGATGTTCTTCACAATGACCCCAAAATTGGGGACCCACTTGAAATTTATAAAAAAAAAATCATTCCAATCTTTGAATTCACATTGTTTTTCATCATATGGTGTCACAAAAATCAGTCTTCATGAATATTTTCTATAGTTTGTTTTATTGTCAAAGTTAATCTCAGATTTTTGAAGGCTCGTTTATTGTTATTTGATTATGTTATGTATTTTTGTTTGCATTGTCACATGTATTTAATGTGGTCATATGATTTCTTTTAAGTTATGTCATGGTTATGTTATTCTTGGTTGTTGTCTTTTCATTTAATAAATGTTTTAGTCTTATTATAATATTTATTTATAATATAGTTGTGGTGTGTTTTATTTTTATTATAAGTTTATTTTCTCAAAGTTTTGTTTATCCTTATCCTGTTGTGTATGCATTATTCGCATATAGTTAGGTGTTAGTCTATGTTATAGTCTATGTTATCATGTTGTGTATGCATTGTTTGCATATAATTAGGTGTTAGTCTACGTTATATTTTTGTGGGTTAGCTTATGTTTTAGTTTTGATATTTTATGACATTTTTTATTTTTTATTAATTTTAATAAAATGTTTTATCACTTTTATAGGTTTTCAAAGTAGGCACAATTACCAAGGATTTTGGAGAATTATTCGAAGGTCTAAGCAATTTGGTTATATGTGAATTCATCAAAATGCACAAGTTATGTGGTATTCGATGCCATAATCACTATAATGTTCTTGTTGATTATTGTATTACGCAGTAAGAAAATGAGTCTCAGAATAATGGTAGAGGATAAAATAGGTGTAGGCAGATGTAGTTCTCAACATGGAGTGCATTGGATCGACATGACCTAAACATTGATAAGGCATATATGGAGATTTGTCATCATCATAGATTTTCGTGTAATACCCGACATGGCTTGCTATAAGAGGATTGAAGATACAAGTGGAACAACGTTGGTTGTTTTATCAGTGTACTTATGAGATAAAAGTTGTAGTATTTTCAAGATTTGGAAAACAAATGTATCATAGATGGTGGCTAAGGATGGCCACATGATGTGTTCTTCGTTGTGCTTGGAATTTGTTCACAATAGAAGAGATGTTCTTTGGTAGTGTCTAGCTCTAATGACAGTATGAAAGATTCAACATTTAGCAACAGTATTTGTGATGGAAAAAGTGATGGATTGATGTTGGGATAGAATGGAAGCAAGGTGCAAGCGAATGTAGATGGGGCAAATTGTGATTTTTGATCTAGCAGGTTGAAAAAAAAAAATCTAATTTCAAAATGAGTTACAAATTGTGCTTGTCGAGGTTAGTAAGGAATGCTTGGCAGGATTAAAAGTTTTCGAAAGATAATATGGTTTAAACAATGGCATATAGAAATTTTGTATTATGGATAAGGACCATAATATACGGTGACATGGATTAATATATATAGTTGACTAAGACCTCAAATAATGGCGTATCCAAGTCGTACAGTGGGTATGAGAAAAGTATCCATAGCAAATCATTTTTCAAAAGGAAGAGCTATTGTAAACGATTGGAAAACAACATTAGGGCATGGCAGTGAGCGAATGAACAGAGTGATCGATTTATAAGTTGCTCGAATACAAATTGGCAGAATGGACAAAAGACGTGGTGACCTAGAAGTTTGTATGGAGTTATAAAGTCAGATACACAGAAAATAGAGGTAAAGATCTACAAATGAAACCCAAGTTTGGTCCTAAAAATGAAATGATTTAAAACACGATGGTGTGAAGATATTAAAATGTATATTGGAAGCCTTAAAGGTTTTGATGTGATAGCTATTGAAATTTACAAAAGGTATGGATACTATGGATAAATAGGGATTTTTAAGATATTTTTTGATGAGTACAAATGAGGTGAAAGCCATGAAAATCATCTCAGGGGGTTAAATAAAATTATCAGGAACAACACAACCAGATCGAAGGCGAACAAATTGATAATAATATTAGATGCTTGCTAATTTAGGAAATGATAAATTTATATATGTTGGCTTTAAAGTTATATCTTTGATATCAAAAGGAAAATTAATTTATCAAATAAAGTGATTTAAAGCTAAAGACAAAATCTAAGGTAATTTTGGAGGGCTGTTAAGAAATCAGATACTGAACTGATTAAATGAATTGGAAGAACGGAATGAACCAACTAAAGCAACCAATTTCTAAATTATAAATAAGGGTTGGAAATTCGATTGAAAGGTGGGATGTTGCTGTGTAGAGGAGGAAGAATAGATTAGAATAGGAAAGGGATAGAGAGCAGCTGCTATAGAGGTGTTGAAAAATACCAAATCGTCACGAGCCAAAAATTGTAAGATTTATATATTGAATCAAGGTTATTCGGTATTCAAGTATGTGTTAAATCTGTATTTGAATTATTTATGAATTATCTGGTTTAATCCTCTTTTACTTAATTCCATAGGAGCTTTGCATTAATTTATTGTACATTGTGTCATGCTGATAGGCAATAAATTCGATTTATAGACTTTTGTATTTTCATTCTGTAGAGGCCAGTCCATAGATTATATTCACATAACTTCAGCCTTTTAATTTTTTTTATGTACTTTGAAGTCTCATATAAGGAAAAACTTGTGTTTGAATATTTATGAAATTTATTTTAATACCAAGTTGCTTTTAAAATCATTATTCAAAATGTTAAGGACATGACATTTCTGATAAATGAATTCAATTTGAAGTAAATGAAATGTTAATTTATCATCTTAAGTTCATAAGCTTGAGAAGTTACATTGATAGATTCTGTGTCATTGGGATATTGAAATGTAATTAAATTATTTTAAATATCCAAAGTTTTAAAATATTCAAAGTTTTAATGACGGAAGGTGACATTATTTCTTTCGAAATATTTTGTTTAATAAAATGTTTCAAGAGATAAATGTGGCTTGATATACTGATTTCATGAACTTTATTTCATCATCTAAATCTAAATTTCAGAAAAATTCGGTTCATATTAATCCCAAATTTTCATAGTTACAAAATATTTATATTGTTTTTTTTTTTTGTAATTCGGGTCAACATGTATGCTTGCTCAGGTTCACAGTTTTTGTTTAAAGAGCAAGTTAATTTTTATCAAAGGAATCTTAAAACTTTTATTTGAATATATTACACTTTAAGATTCATAATTCATGATTTTAATTAATTTTAATCCTAATAAAGTTAATTAAAACTCCATTGAAGTGTTGGATTTTCTTTATGCAAAATTTCTTAAAAGCACTTTAATTTCATTGAAGTGCTAGTTGTTCTTTATGCAAAAGTTCTTAAAAGAACTTTATTAAAGTTGACTTATTTAAAACTATAAATCAAACTTGCAAGATTTTAGAAAGATTAAAAGCAAGTTTATTAATATAGTTGAAAGTGAAGATTAGTGAAAATTTGATGCATGATACATTTAAATCAACTGCTAGATCTCCAGGCCCCTTGTAAACAAACACTTGCAAAACCTAAGAAAGTTCTAAGGCACTTCTACATATATACATGCTATTTGAAACATTTTAAGTGGAAACCTTGAAGAAACACCCATTTCTTTGCAAGAGAGAACTTAAGGTTCTAAGTTGTCGAGTGGTTTTGTAACTTGATAAAATCGCACATCAACAAGTCCCTTCCTCAACTACTTGACAATGTTGAAGGTTCAGTAAATCTTCCTTAGACTGAACTCTTTCTATCTCATATCCTTCCCCAAGGTTTTTCTGGACTATTCTAGAAGGATCCTGTGCAAATAATGGATGTTGAATCCAATGCACAGGTGGATATGGTGGCGGAGAGGTTTTAGTCTTAGGCTCTAGCACAGCTAGAACAAAGGTTTATGGAGAAACTACATTCGTGTGCTTGATGAAATGACCGTCTAGTCCTCTAATTCTAGGTGGAATCATACAAAAATTAATGGAGGTTTTGTAGAAAGTAACCTAAAATATTTCTAATATACTTTCTTTAGAACAAAAAATTACAGTAGACTACTCCCCAAAAATGGCATCAAAATGTTGGGCAAAATATTGGTTAGTTTTCTATGGTTCAAATCATTACCTCCATTTAATTTTTCAACCTGAGATAGCTCGTAAACTAGTGAGTAACCCTGTACAATATATGTCTGTAATATCCCTTTAACTAGATTAGTCCCTTAGATCCTATGGTTTGGGGGGTGTTATTGTTTCATTGGAGTTCTAGTTTAACTTCCAAACCACTTAATATAATTTGCACTATCAAATAAATAATTAAAACGCTTTAAAATAAAAACTGAACACTTGCTAGAAATTGACAAAAATAGGGGAAATTGCAGCTTTAAATTAAACTACAAAAACAAGAAAATAAACAAAAATGATAGAAAAAAGGGAAAAAAAATGAGGAATATTGTTGAGAGTGGACCCACGCTTCCAGCAGATTCTACCTACGTTAAGTCATACACTGGATGCTAGTTGAATTTTATTAGAAAACTCATATGTATTTTATTGAAATGTGTAATAGGAATTTATAGAGAAAATTCGGGATCTATTTTTCAAGGGTGGCCTACATATTTATAAGACATGCAACCATGCCCAATTACATTATGAAAGCAAATCAATTTCCAATTTTGTTGTTACAACAATAAGCATGAATAGATAAGATTAAAGCAAAACATTAACTCAATTTATTTAATGTATTTAGTATCAGAATAAAATACATTTGATATTTTGCTTTATCTGATTACAAAAAATTTTATGTGATTGCTAAAATATAGATGACATATGGTCATTGATATTTTCCTTGGTTTACATCCATCGCTAAAATTGCATCTGCATTCATCGCTAAAAATGCCTTTATGTTCTGCCGATAACAAGGTATCACGTTGTAATTCCACGTCAATGGAAATCAGACACCTTATCTGTAGAAGTCAAGAAGCAAGTGCCAAAATAGGAGTTAAGTGCCTAACGAGAATTAGGTGCCAGATAGTCAAGCACCAAATGGAAATTGAGAACCTAACAATTAAGTGCCAAACGGGAATCAAGCACTAAAACAGGAGTCAAGCGCTTGATTTAGCGCTTCATCACTATTTTGTTGTAGATATTTTTACCTTTAATTTTTCATCATAAATGAAAAGTGCCAGGTCCAAGTGGGACCTCGATGTAAACATGCCAAAATAAAATAAAATCCACTATATTTATACATAACCCAATCAAAAATAAATATTAGACAACATACGTAATCAAATGTTAAATAATATAAAATTTGCATATAAATACATATTTCTATTAAAATTAATGCCACAATATATATGGATAGTTTGTACAAAAAATGAGCATTTTTAGGGATCATCACCTAGCTAGACTAGGTACACATCACTAGTAATTGTACATACTATCATAATTATGTTATATATATCATCCTACTCATACATTCACATCCCACATTGCACCAAACATACACTTTGCACTTTCTATTAAATAAAAGAAACACTTTTATTTTACATATCATTTTTATGCTATTTGTATCTGTCGTCTTGCAAGTTTACTATCACCAACTATGAAACCTTCACTGGGACATATCACATTAGATCAACATCATTGGCCTAGCCTTGATGCATCATGCAAGAAATCTCAATGCTCCTTCCAACACCAATCACCCTGATCGATCATGCAGAGCCACCTAGCACAGTGCATGTTCACCAGTCATCCTTCTCATCACATTTAGATCATGATGCTTCACTCCAGTCTCATTCACCCAACTATAGATATTCCTCCATTTCTTCTCATTTTTGTGATATTCAGATCTCCCTATCCTACTTTGTACATATAGGGGAACACTCCCCCTCCCCATACCCTCATGCTAGGGGATAATCTCCTCCCACATTATTCAATGAAATAGACCCCTACCTACTGACCAATTCATCTCCATGAGCTTCATTTGACTACTTTCCTCCTAACAAGGGGAATTCACCTACTCGCCTAAACTCCTTAGGGTTACCTCTACCCTTGTGAAATGGGATGTCACCTTATGACCAGCCCCTTCATCAAAAAATTTTCTAGGCCATCTCTTCGTGTGCCCACCCATCTTGGTCACATCACTCCTTACAGTTTTCACAAGTGCCACCTATTATTTAGATACCTCTAACCCCATTTCATGGTATTCATCTTTAGTATTTACCACTGCCACCTTACCAATATCCATATTCACCCCCTTCACCATGTACATTACCACATCTGCATCTATATCCCAATGCCACCATTCCCATAGGCTCTTGTCCTCCTACATCGATACCATCTCCCCCACCTATTGATATCCAACACATCCTCTCCTACCTCAACAATATCGAGTCACATTTGAGCCATTATCGATGTCATTCACCTACACACCATTTTGGTATAGCCTATACCCCCTCATTCTCTTCCATTCCCATATCTTGTCCACACATACAACATCCACCAGAACAAAGGTCCATCACCCAACCAGCCATACCTATCCCATCTCCCTCATGCTTAGTACCACCCACACCTTATGTCTACCCCATGACTATCCTTTCGAAGTCTCTCTCCCACACTTTCTACCAACTATTTCATGGACTCCTTGTGTTACCTGATATCCATCCAATCGACCCAATTTTCTCTAAATTGAGGGGCTATAATGAGCACCAATATTGCATCTATCGTCATAAACTGGGGTATGATATCAACAAGTGTCACATATTTGAATGTCTCATTAATGACATGGTAGATGGTAAAACTCCTCCATGATTCAAGCATGCCACATCTTCTACCAGAGTTTATAGAACTTCACCTCCTTCCATACCTCACACCATGCCATCATGTGCATCATTCACATCCATACCCCACTATTTATAGCAACTATCCAACCATATCAACTATCAAAAACCTATTCGTGTCATCACTCTGCCTAGTCATTCATGTTATAAGCTTCACCACTCCCCACATCCTTAGTTTAGCCTACTAACTCTTTCTTTCTCCCTTTATTCTTCTTCTTTTTATCTTACATTGTTGTAGGGTCACACTTTGAGTGGCTACATACCTATGTTAGATTTCCCTTCTCTCTCTCTTCTTCTCACCATTTTACTTTATTGTATGATCATGCTTCGAGCGGCTACACACCTATGCTAAGATTTATCTCTTTCTCCTTCTTGTTATTCTACATTGTTGTATGGTCATGCTTTGAGTGGTTTTGTGACTCGACAAAATCGCACATCAACAAGTCCCTTCCTCAACTACTTACCAATGTTGAAGGTTTAGTAAATATTCCTTAGACTGAACTCTTTCTATCTCAAATCCTTCCCTAAGGTTTTTTTGGACTATTCCAGAAGGATCCTGTGCAAATAATGGACGTTGAATCCAATGTACAGGTGGGTATGGTGGTGGAGAGGTTTTAGTATCAGGATCTAGCACAACTAGAACAAAGTTTTTTGGAGAAGCTACGTTTATGTGCTTGATGAAATGACCGTCTAGTCATCTAATTATAGGTGGACTCATACAAAACTCAATGGAGGTTCTGTAGAAAGTAACCTAAAATATTTCTAACATCCTTTCTTTAGAAAAAAAAATTACAATCGACTACTACCCCAAAATGGCACCAAAATGTTGGGCAAAACATTGATTAGTTTTCTATGGTTCAAATAATTACCTCCATTTATTTTTTCAACCTGAGATAGCTCGTAAACTTGTGAGTAACCCTACACAATATATGCCTATAATATCCCTTTAACCCTGTTCAAATCCTATGGTTTGGGGGGTGTTATTGTTTCATTGGAGTTCTATTTTATCTTCCAAACCACTTAATCTAATTTGCACTATCAAAGAAATAATTAAAATGCTTTAAAATCAAAACTGAACACTTGCTAGAAATTAACAAAAATAGGGGAAATAGTAGCTTTAAATTAAACAACAAAAATAAGAAAATAAACTAAAATGATATAAAATAGAGAAAATAATGGAGGAATACTATTGAGAGTGGGCCCACACTTCCAGCAGATTCTACCTGTGTTAAGTCATACACTGGATGCTAGTTGAATTTTATTAGAAAACTCATATGTATTTTATTGAAATGTGTAATAGGACTTTATAGAGAAATTTTGGGATCTATTTTTCAAGGGTGTCCTGCATATTTATAAGACATGCAACCATGCCCAATTAAATTATGAAAGCAAATCAATTACCAATTTTTTTGTTACAACAATACGCAGGAATAGAGGAGATTAAAGCAAAATATTAACTCAATTTTTTTAGCGTATTCAGTATCAGAATAAAATACATTTGATATTTTTATTTACCCGATTACAATAAGTTTTATGTGATTGCTAAAATACATATGACATATGGTCATTGATATTTTTCTTGGTTTGCATCCATTGCTGAAATCACATCTGCATTCATCGCTAAAAATACCTTTTTGTTCTGCTGACAACAAGGTATCACGCTGTAATTCTGTGTCAATGGGAATCAGGCACCTTATATGTAGAAGTCAAGAAGCAGGTGCCAAAATAGGAGTTAAGTGCCTAACGGGAATTAGGTGCCAAATATTCAAGCACCAAATGGGAATCAGGAACCTAACAATAAAACACCAAATGGGAGTCAAGCATCGAAATGGGAGTCGAGCGCTTGATTTAGTGCTTCATCACTATTTTGTTGTAGATACTTTTACCTTTAATTTTTCATCATAAATGGAAAGTGCCAGGTCCAAGTGGGACCTTGATGTAAACATGCCAAAATACCATAAAATCCACTGCATTTACACATAATCCAATCAAAAATAAATATTAGACAACATACGTAATAAAATGTTAAATACATATAAAACTTGCATAGAAATACATATTTCTATTAAAATTAATGCCACAATATATATGGATAGTTTGTACAAAAAATGAGCATTTTTAGGGCTCATCACCTAGCTAGCCTAGGTACACATCACTAGTCATTGTGCATACTATCATCATTATGTTATACGTATCATCCTACTCATACATGCACATCCCACACTGCACCAAATATACACCTTGCACTTTCTATTACATAAAAGAAACACTTTTATTTTACATGTCATTTTTATGCTATTTGTATCTATTGTCTTGCAAGTTTACTATCACCAACTATGAAACTTTCACTTGAACATCTCACATCAAATCAACATCATTTGCATAGCCTTGATGCATCATGCAGGAAATATCGATGCTCCTTCCAACACCAATCACCCTGATCGATCATGTAGAGCCACATAGCACTGTGCATGTTCACCAGTCATCCTTCTCATCACATTTAGATCATGATGCTTCACTCTAGTCTCATTCACCCAAATGTAGAGAGTCATCCATTTCTCCTCACTTTGGTGAAAGTTAGGTCTCCCTATCCTCCTTTGTACATACAGGGGAACACTCCCACTCCCCATACCCTCATGCTAGGGGATCATCTCCTCCCACCTTATTCAATGAAATAGACCCCTACCTACCGACCACTTCAGCTCAATGACCTTCATTTGGCTACTTTCCTCCTAACAAGGGGAATTCACCTACTCACCTAAACTCCTTAGGGTTACCTCTACCCTTTTCAAATGGGATGTCACCTTATGATCAGTCCCTTCATCAAAACATTTCCCAGACCATCTCTTCGTGTGCCCACCCATATTGGTCACATCACTCCTTACAACTATCATAAGTCCCACCTATTATTCAGATACCTCTAGTCCCCTTTCATGGTATTCATATTCAGTATTTACCACTGCCACCTTACCAATATCCATATTCACCCCCTCCACCTTTTCCATTCCCACATCTGCATCTATATCCCAATGCCACCATTCCCCTAGGCTCTTGTCCTCCTTCTACATCAATACCATCTCCTCCACCTATTGATATCCAACACATCCTCTCCTACATCAACAATATTGAGTCACATTTGAGCCATTATTGATGTCATTCACCTACACACCATTCTGGTATAGCCTATACCCCCTAGTTCTCTTCCATGCCCATACCTTGTCCATACATACAACATCCACTAGAACCAAGGTCCATCACCCAACCACCCATACCTATCCCACCTCCCTCATGCTTAGTACCACCTACACCTTATGTCTACCCCATGCCTATCCTTTCAAAGTCTCTCTCCCACACTTTCTACCAACTATTTCATTTAGGACTCCTTGTGTTACCTGATATCCATCCAATCGACCCACTTTATCCTAAATTGAGGGGCTATAATGAGCACCAATACTACATATATCACCATCAACTGGGGCATGACATCAACAATTGTCACATATTTGAATTTCTCATCAATGACATGGTAGATGGTAAAAATCCTCCATGATTCAAGTATACCACCTCTTCTACTAGAGTTTAGAGCACTTCACCTCCTCCCATACCTCACACCATGCCATCATGTGCATCATTCACATCCATAACCCACTATTTATAACAACTATCCAGCCATATCAACTATCAAAATCCTAGTCGTCTCATCACTCTGCCTAGTCATTCATGTTCTAAGCTTCACCACTCCCCACGTCCTTATTTTAGCCTACTAACTCTTTCTTTCTCTCTTTCTTCTTCTTGTTATCTTACATTGTTGTATGGTCACACTTCGAGTGGCTACATACCTATGTTAAACTTTCCCTCTTATTCTCACCATTTTGCATTATTGTATGATCATGCTTTGAGCGGCTACATACCTATGCTAAGATTTATCTCTTTCTCCTTCTTGTTATTCTACACTATTGTATGGTCATTCTTTGAGTGGCAATGTACCTCTACTGAATATATCCTCTCTTCTTCTTCTCTTTTTTACTTCCTCCATCCCTATTCGTCTCCTTTTATCCATTTTCCTTTCTCCATCACATTTTTCTTTTGTCTATCGCTCCTCTTGATATCGGCTATCATGCACCTTTGCCTTCTTGCATTCATCTCTTCTACTTTCTGCACCTTCCCACACGTTGGGGCATTCACATCTAATGTTCATTAGTCTCATCATATTTTATTCATATATTCACCTATTTCTTGATATTTTTTTATCTCATCTCGTTGCGTTTCACAAATTCCTCTTGTGCATATTTTAATGCATGCTATGTCTTTCATATTGCTTCTATTGCATATACACGCCTCTCTTTTGCATCCATATCCATACTTGTGCATTCTACCTCTAGAAATACACTCATGACAAATTAAAATACACACTTGTTAGCATCACCACTTGGATTTCCACTCCCCTTTTTAGGATTACATATTGTGTAGCATTTTGCATGATTTTTATCATTCGTCATTTGAGACAATAAAACATCACCTCTAGTTAACAATTTTTATGCTTTCCACAACTTTCCTTGGTTGGTTCGATTCCTTTCAGGGACCACTCACACACGTCATATTTTAAGAAAATTTTAATTCTAGGGAAGACAACACCCTACGTATACATTACGATTTAGCAAATGGTTTCCCCTGATCATCCTATAATTTGCATGATCAAAATATGACCTGGGGATAAACAAAGGGATAAGCATAAAAAAAAACTAAAAATGGTCTAGAAAAAAAAAGCTAACACCCACAAAAAAAAGAGAGAAAAGAGCACCGCAAAAAGAGAATCAAAAGAAAGAGGGGTAAAAAAAAAAGGAGAAACCTCCAAGACCACTACCATTATGCTTTATCTCCTTTGATCCTTTAGTTTAACATAACATCATGGGACAATTTCCATCGCTAGAAATAGGCTCTAAATGCCTGCATGCTAGTGGAATAGTCTTACAAGTGGTGATACATCTATCACATTAGCAACCTTATTTTGTATAGATCACTACGCACTTATGGATGAGCTAGCTATTTTGGCTAAGTTTACAATAAATTAGTCCTACCTCCATCAAAATGGATAAATGAACATCACTCATCACACACACTGGTCCATGATAGACTTTGATCCAGTTAGGTTAGTTATGGGTTGTGGTTGAACCTTGCTCAATTTCTCATGAGGTTTGATTGCTACAACTATGATAGTCAAATTTACTAAAAAATCCTCTTATGCCATCCTACATCCCTGAGATAACAAAATGAATCACATTACCACTAGTTTTTCTATGATACAAGTGCTTCCCCTATGTATTTCATCACACACATACATGCATCATTGCATCTATATTACATTCACTCATCTACATCACATAATTTTTAATCACATCTAATCTACAATGATATCATTCTCATACATTTTACCACATACCTACATGTTATTTCATTTACCATATCTTACATTATACATACACATAATCCTATGCTATGCATCCATTTACACAAATCATAATACATGTAAATACAACAAAAAATAGAAGCATGTATATATATATATATATATATATATATATATATTATGATCAAAATGCCCTTAGGCTACAAAATAGAGTACATATATCATACATTTGTGGTTGGCCTCTCTAGCCACCACCTCACTAAACAACACTACATAGAAATCTCAACCCTACTATCCACTAGGAGTCTTGCCACTCTCCTATGCCATTTTTTCCACCTCCACCCTTCGTGCCTTAATCGCCCCACTCAAATATGGAGTAGACTCCACCAACTACATCACTACTAGAACTAACATTGTGCCCAACTTTGGAGAAGCCCCCATCACCTATGATATTGTTGGTGGTACCATCCTAGGCTCCCTCGACACTACATATGGAGCACTCCATTAAATATTCTGAGTGTGTATGTGTCTAAGACTATAACATCGACCTCATTGAGTACTCTAGGAGCGCATGACCATATGATGCTAGCAAAATATTACATCATACCCTCATCGATGCCTTCCTCTCATACCTATTTTATAGGTCTACATTTGCTCATTGCAAATACTCCACATTAGTCCTCAAGTCTATCACCTCTATCATAGCTTGCTCATCCATCATCCTAGTATGATCCACCTCCTCCTATACTTGCTAAATTCTATCTATCTCCTCATGTAGGCATGCTACCTCCACCTCATGTGCAGCTTGCACAACATCGATATCAACTTGTGCTCACTACACACTCTCCTATACATCGTGATATCTAATTTAACTCTCTTCTATAGCCATGGTCTCTTGCACCTAGTGTAGCAACTCACCTATATGGTCTATGTGACTTGTTCGCTCTGCTATGAGCTATCCTCTCAGCTCCTCACACTACCTTTGCAACTCATCCCTCATGGATTGGATTACCTCCTCAACTACTGCTAGTCTCTCCTCTACTCCCTTATTCTCCTCTAATAACCTCCCCCTGTCCAATACCCAATCTATCGATGTCTTAATAATTCTCCCCTCTAAATCCTACACTTTCTCTCGTAGTATAGCCAACTCATCATGGGCATCCATCATATCCTAAATATTAAATGGTACATCATAATAACCTACCACTAGATGCATCCAGTCATCTATCACCCTAAAAATTGCCTGCCATCTCTATCTCACCTATCATACATCATACTCAGGAGTCATCCCTACATACTCCATGTCTAGAATCACCATCGATGGATCCCTCATCACATCCAAGGAAGGACCTATAGGTTTTCTTCCCAACTCACCACTCCTTTGTATCATTATAGGTGGATCTGGTCACCCCTATCATAACATAAACTATTGCATGACCCTACTGAATGGGAAGAACTCCACCTGCTACTCATACTTCCCCACTACCCAATATTCTTAATGGATTTTCCTAAACTGATCATCATCCTTGTTCCAAATTACCCTACCCTTCTAGGGCCTCCACTAGATATGCTTTGGCTCTAAATCGCCTAGCATCCCTCTCCAAAATAGGCCATCCCCATCATGTCCCCTCTTCATCCTATTCTCCATATCTATACATCATTTCAAGGTGTAGGGTAAGAATTATCCCGTCAACTTGTGTGTTGGGTAAGGTAATAATGATGGTTGTTCCACCATGATGTGCTCGCATGCCCATGCCTACAACAATGGGATAAAATACAAGTTTGATCACCCTATCCTCACCACCTCGTACAACTCCCTGTACACTTGTGCTAACAATGTGGATACCCATGCAAATACCACATCATGCTCCACCATATCACATACTATGCCCATCATATTCTAGGTGAATTTTACCCTTAAACTATCTGGAAGAGCATACATCGATATCATAAGCATTGCCATACAATGGTGATTAGACAACATATCCTTCTTCCAATAATACTCATAGTCTACTCCCTTCTCATGCTACACTTCTACCCACCTAGCACAAAATATCCGCTACAACACATCATCCCATGTACCATCTAGTGTCACCCTCACTGTAGTGCCCTCTATCAACAACTTGTATATCTTGTATATATCCTCCAGTGTAATAGTCATCTCCCTCATATGAAGATGGAAGGTGTTCCTTTTTGGATCCTACCTCTCATATAACGTTGATATATATGTCCTATTTGTGTGAATACTCTACATCTCCCACACACCCTTAATCCACACTCTGCCCATCCACTCTTCATCTTCCTCTATCCATTTATCCCCCAGGGTATCTCTCAAAGTCCACACACGATACCATGACTCAATCTTCTTCACTTATTTTCATTTAAACATATCACACAAACCATTCATTAGTTTCACATATATCTAAATTCATTAGCATTTTTACATACAAATATTCATCACATCCCAACATAATTCATCATATCTTATGCATCACACATTACAAAAAAAATGGTTCACACCCTACCATGCGAACCTGGTTCGCACCCCACCATGCAAACCTCACAAGGAGGATATTTTTGGATACCCATTAGGCCCTTTCATGGTAACATTTTGCTCACAATCCAAAAATAACACAATTCATGCATTCGAAATATGTAGTCCACCTCATAGGAACACACTTCAAGGCACGTATTCACATGACCGACTAAAATATCACAAAACAAAAAACAAGCACCTTTTTTGGATACCCATTTTGGACTTTCATGATGGAAATTCATTCATATTTTACAAACAACACACCATTCACACCCCATAATAAATTCAACCTCATAAGCACACACCGCATGGCATGTATTCACAAAAATCACCAAAATATTACAAAACAATAAACAAATAACATTTTTGGATATCCATTTTGGCCTTTCATGGTCGAAATTCATTTTGATTCCAAAAACAATACATCATTCATGCCATAAAACAAAGTCAACTCTTATACATGCACCACACGCCACATTAGTCAAACATTACAATCCATTGGTCAAAATGGAGAACAAGCAACATTTCTAGATATCTATTTGGCCACTTACTTTGTGCACACATTTCACTCAAACACAACATGCACACACTCCTGCACACTCAAACATATATTTTTGTACTTTTCAAAAAATTATGTAAATAAAAAATCTTGAAATTTGGGCACTTACTGGTGGAATACCTCTCCTACCACTTGTACTCACACGTCCTCCTACCATCTCAACTTTGGCTTGAAATTTTGATAGTGCTTCACTTCACAAACTCTTTCTCACTCCTCTCCTCCCAAATTTTCATAGCATAAATGAACCTCGTATGCATGAAAAGGGGTTTTATACTTTAAAATCTCCAGGTCCGCATGCTACCATGTGAACCTAGTTTCACACCTTGCCATGCGAACCCTGGTTCACACCCCACCATGTGAACCAACCCTAAACACATCATCTTCATATTTTCTTCACTTTTTTAATTACTCTTCCCATTCCATCCCTGTTTTCCCCATTTTTCCACTTTTTATCACCATCATCTTCTATCAATCGACTCATCAACACATTTCATTCACTCCATTGTTGATTCCTCACTTGAGGAGGTATTCATACACAAATCCACTTTACATGTGATAAAAACCCCACACATCCAATAACTGATATCACATCTATCTACAATTTTTTTTGCTGAAGATTATCTCAACATAAATTCAATCCCAATCAAACATATGTTAAATCACAAGATTCTCACACAAAAATGGATGTCTCTTTATGCTATTCATGATAGTGGCCCTGACCACACTCTAAATACTATACCTGATATATCTAAACACATCTTGATTACATTCTGTATATCGATCTTGACCACATGCTGAATAGGCATTTGTTCTATTCACAATTGGATCATCTTGCATTGATCACAAGAACAAAGTAGTCTTAAGTTTCCCTCACAAGCAACCAGTATGACATTGTAAAATGTTGTACTAAATTGGCAAATCACCTGTTTCACCATCATGTTTCATTCATAATCATATGCATTCATTCATCCACACATTCTTCATCCTTCCAACCACTTCACCACCTTCTTCTATCATATTTTTTATACTAAATTGTGTTCTACACAACATAGTACAAAAAGTGGTAAATGTAGATACCTAAAAGCCATACATAATTTCCCGTAGTCACTTGTAGGCTTGCATAGGTACTTGTAGGCTTGCATAAGTACTTGTAGGCTTGCATAGACACTTGTAGGCTTACATAGACACCTGTAGGCTATTGTAGGCACATGTAGGCCATCGTAGGCAATCATAGTCCATTGTAGGCACGCGTAGGCAGTCATAGGTAATCATAGTCAATTGTAGCCACAAAACATATAAAACTACACAAAACATGCCCAAAAACCTCCTTGTCACAAAAGGGCCACCTAAGCCATTTTCTACACCTAATTAGGGCCCCCATGGGATCATTCCCTCCAAAAACCCTAATTATGCTAATTACAATTCTATTTTGAAAGTCACTTTTCACTTAAGTGCACTTTATTACCTAAATAGGTTTAATTAGGGTTAAAACCAAATTAGCCCTAATTCTATCCCCACATATGTGTGCACCCACTTAGTTAGGATATTTCCAAATATACCTAACCTAACCTCCAACTAACCTAGGGATTAGCTAATCAAGGTTAACCCTAATCCTAGCTCACACGTATGCACCTAGGATATTTCCTTAAAGGCACATGAAGGGATGAATCAAGATTCCTCTTCATAACCCTAACCTCACCATGGTAGAAATTGACCTAGAGTCTAGGATACCTCACTCCCCCTAGCCTTGGCCTACTCTATAAATAAAGGGCTATTTCCTTCATAATTCTCTCTCACCCTTTTGGCTAATGTACCAAAATTCTACTGAAATTGCCTTAGAACACCTATTATTTTTGCATCTGCCAAACATCAAAAAACATTACCTAGATCATATCCATATAGAAAGTTACAACAACCAGTCAACAACAATAAGTTTTACACCCCATCATGTGAACCTAAGCACAAGTTTTCACCCTGCCATGTGAACCAGGTCTACAACAACTCTACATCTCCAAATCAAGTAGGTATACTTTGTTTAGGGTTTTTATAGTATTTCCTTTAGTTTTCAACATATTTTATGCTATTTTCATGTCATTTTGTCTGTATGAACATGGGGTATGATCCATGATAGGTCCCCAAAAACATTAACATGTTTTTGTAGGTTTAGACAGGTATTACAAGCATCTCCAAAAATCCAATCGGTGGCACACATACAAAGAATCCCACCTGCATTGAGGATACCAGAAAGCATCAACATCTGCATCTACATATACATTAAAAAACAGAGGGAAATCTCTCCTAAGAGAAAGGACATTTGTAACCCTTTTGAAATCAATAATAAAGAGCACTTTGCATATTTCCATTAGTTTTGGAATTGATGTTCTACTTTTTGTGTGTTACAACAACATCACATACAAATCATATATCATACATCAAAGTACAAATTAATGACATAATAAGTCATGATCAATCATATATATCAAATAAATGGTATATACATGAGTCTCAAAATAATACATCTAGTGTTTCATCTACAAAATTAACACACAAAGAATCACACATCTACAAAATTGGCCTCATGGGCTTAAAAAATTCATTTTGACTCGCACCCATGTATTACATTCACTTGCATTGAATAAGTATTTTGAATTACTAGCATTGAATATTTTAGAATGGATTGGATTTCAATTGCTCTCTAGAATTTGGAAAATTCCATTTTTTGAAGTTATTTTTAGGGTTTTCTAAATTTTACCATTTTTAGTAGCTATAAACCTAAAATGACCATAAATTTTGCTACAAAGCTCCATTTGATGTGATTCAAATCCTGATATGAAGGTATTGAAATCATCTTCATAATTATACCAAGTTTGCATGCACATACTCAATACTTTAGGAGTTTCAATAAAAATACCATTAAGCTATGTTAACTTCCCATGATAGTCCAAGAGATTTAAATGGCTATATATTTTGATCCACAGTGAATTTTCTATCTATTTCAAATATTTTGGATATCCATTTGGCAATTTTAGAATTGTGGGAAGGTTTATAAAATTCTAGGCACTTTGAAATTTTGCCCTATTTTTACACCATGGGACCATTTTGAGCTCCAGATCATACAATAATTTCATAGACTCAATAAGATAGGTTCATTCCCCATTAAATCAGGCTTGAAACTAGATCTCTAATGAATATAAGCATGTCTAGATTAATTGTATGTCTTATTGCTATGCTTGATCACCCAATTTAAATCCTGTTAGCACTAGAAAATCAATTCAATGTTTAAATTTTAATTTTAACTTTAAATGCCAAGTAACGATGTCATATACCTCTCCAGAATCTCGTAAATTTGTATACTCAATTTTTATATCTCTGATAACCCTAAGTAACAGAGTCTATGCACTAATATTTTAAAAGCCTAAGACAAAGAATTAAATCAATGTCATTTTCTATTAGATTACCCATGTACATAAATAATTTGAAATTTTAAGCCAAAGGTCCATTATACGTATTTAAAATTCTTTCTAAGGTCTAATAAATAATACGTTTGAAAAATACCCCCCTAAAGATTCCTAAAGTTTTATCTCATACACCCTAAATTCAACGGTGTAAAAGCACAGTTGGGAGATCAAAGGCTAGGAAGGACAACCAATAAAATTAAAAATATTGAAACATAATGCCCTTACCGTAGTCTTCATTAATTAAAATTGTTACCTAAATTTTTGTCTTATGCACCCTAAATCCAATGGTGCAGAAGCATAATCGGGAGATCAAAGGCTAGGAAGGACATCCAATAAAATTAAAAAGCTCAAAACATAACACCCCAACCTTAGTCTTCATTAATTAAAATAAACACCTAGTGTTATCTTATGCACCCTAAGTATAACGGTGAGGAATCATAATCAAGATATCAATGACCCAGATCCACAATCGATAAGATAAAAAGGCTAAAGATTAACGCTTTCATTAATTAAAATGGCCACCTAAAATATTATCTTATGCGCCTTAAATCTAATGGTACAAAATCACAGATGAGAGATAAAATGCCTAGATACATAACTGGTAAGATCAAAAAGCTCAAATATTAATACCTTCATTAATTAAAATGGTTACCTAAAGTGTTTTCTTATATGCCCTAAATCTAACGATGCAGAATCAAAGTTGGGAAATCGATGATACAAACATAGAGTAGGGAGAATTAGATCAAAGTTGAGAAGCACTAAAAGGTAATTCTATTGGCTAATAAATAGACAATGAGGAGGTAGAGCCAATATATTTATGATTAGAAAGGGTAGCTTGTGGTCCAAAGGATAATGAAAGTCTAAAAAGTCTTTTGTCTTGCCTGTGATAAGATCGACGGCTAGGAGGTTGTTAAAACCCTAAAGGTTTTAATATATAAAAATGTGATCAAGAAGAATTTAATATAAAATTTATATGATTTAGAATTGTTGGCCACTTCGAGGAGGCTTCCTCTTGGTAAATCTATATAACAAGTTATAAATTTTATTCTTGATGATATTGCTTTCTATTTGTACATATATTTATAACTATCCTAATGCTACATTGATTACAATGTGATGGTTCACTTAAGAAACCAATATAATAATTAATTATACTAATAATAATAATAAATAAATGTTAAAATCTATTCGAGAGAAGTGGGGATTTCTCCAAATCTGGGCGAGAGGATCCCATCCTAAATTCCCTGCTTTCCCCCTTCCATCCTATGGATTCCCAACTAGGGATGACCCTATGTAAACCCTGCTGCACTTCCTGAACCATTACAAGATCATCCTGAAGCCTTCCAGGTGGTGCTTTCTGTCTTGACGTAATTCTTAGACCTTGGTTGGAACATCCCTAAGTTTTTCCATAGTGGCCTTCATTGGTGGTTGGTTTTTAGGTGGTCCAAATCAGGAGTTGGAGTTTTAGAGACTAACCCGATGGTCCTTGTGGCTTTAGGAGAGACCTATGATTTTTTTCTTATCGTTGGGTTGTTTTCGCTCCTCTGTTACTAGGTTCAACATATGAAGGGGTTCCCACTTTGTTTGGTCCTATTGTATCAGCTTAGGATTTGCTCTCTACTTATTTTTTGGTCTTGGGGTTGGGCCATACTTTTATCATTTATAGTTAATTGGATCTTAGTTGAGGCTGGTGTGGACCCACTAAAGTGGGGTTCATTGTCTATCTTAGATTTTTTGTGATTCCTCTTCCTGCTACATATTTTTGGACTCTAGGATAGGGCCCTGGGTTTCTTATGAAATTGTAGGTGTATGAGTTCATAGATCTCCTTTGGATGAACTATTGGTGGGGATGGTGGGTATCCTTACATTGGGAAATCTCTATTGTATTTTATCTTTGCAATTTTTTTAGCCTAGAGATGGCTTGGCGCATGCATTCCTATGGCTATTGATGATATCTTGTTGATAGTCTCAATGGCTTGATCCCTTATAGCCATGTGTGTTACGATGGATTGTATTTTAGGGTTCTCATACCTACTTTTTTTATCTTCGTCTCTTTTGCAGTGAGACCTCAGTGCCTAAAGATATCTCTCCTGGTTACTTTCTCTTTTTCTAGGTTGATCTTGTGCCTTCCTGGATGGGTTTTAACTTTCTTGGTTGTTATCTTCCCTTTTTGAATGGATTTCTTCATCTCTAGGCTAGTACTATGCCTTCATGGATGGGATTTTCATTCACAGGCTTTCCTTGTGCCTTCTTGGATGGGTTTTTCATTTACAGGCTTATTGGGGATTTTTCCTGCATCCATAGGATGAGCTATCATGCTATAGGAAAACCTACTACCAATGAGCTATTACAAGCTCTGGTCGACCTACCTCTTTAACTTGGGAATAGAGTTCTTTTAATATTTTCTAGATAGACCAAGTATGGTAAGGATACCCTTGAGGTGAGCTTAAATTATTTAAGTTCATGCTCTTCCATATTTATGGTGATGAATTAACAATTATAAAATTTGATCGAGCTAAAATGATAACAGTTCTATTATACCTTATGTATGACCGATGCTTTAATCCTTTGGGCTATTGTAGCAAGATTTAATAACATTTCAATGAAAATAGAAATAAGGAGAAAAGAAAGAATCGGTGCAATTACGTTCATTCGAATATCGTAATAAACATAACAGTTGACCAATGAAAAGAAGCATTCATTATGCATTCAAATAATGTAACCCATAACAAAGACACACACAAAGCTAAACAAAGAAATATAATAGGAAAGAAGCCCAGAATTGTATTAATATTTGAATGATATTACATGAAGAGTTGGCATGGAATCACCATTTAACTCTTAGAAATATTAATACAATAAAGATCCTCGTTTGAATATCGTAACAAGGACCTTTCACTCTTCTATTCGAATATCGCAATAGTCGAGTCTCTAGACCTCTGGCTCAATAATCTAGAAATATTCTCAGCTTCTTGGGCACTTTCCTATCAAAAACCTGCATAGCAATGGGAGGAATGAGGAGATGAAAAAGGAGAAAGAAAACAAAGGAGATACAACAACAAATAACGGGCACTCGAGTATACCTCTTAGAAAAAATATGCTATGTCAAAGCTCGATCCTTATTCTGGCTGTAGACATCCTTCTTATAGTCGTAGCAACTTTGTAACTACCTGAACTGCTTTCATCTGAACCATCCACCTGGTGCCATCTCCTACCTTGTCATCGATCGGGTGCTGTACAGTCTATATATCTAACTACCTCAAAATATATATTTAGCAAAATTTGGCCAAAGTTGGCCTAGTTATCACTAACTTTCTCCTTTCCTTTTTCTACCATCATGGGCCCCATGCCACTTGCTGACTCAGATGCCTTTTGACTCTTTTTAATTGCTTCCCACTCCTCTAGACTTGCACCAATGGAATCTGCTATGAGGATCCATATTTCTTCATCAATTTCACTGATCGTGTGAATCCTGTCTAATGCCCTGATTCCTTTGCCTTTGTCTTCCCTTATGAATGGTTGTCTACTCTGGAAGAACCTAATGATGTCAAGGGAGTACGTGGTCAATGAGATGAGTTGGTCGGAGATCTTATCTTCGTCAACCTCTTCGCAAGAAAATTATTTGATATCCCGGATGATTATCTGACAGAAACCTTCTGTGCTGAGTAATTTTTGGGGATCAACATTGAGGTGCTTCAGTTGAGCAACTATATATTTTTTTGCTTTTTCTAGCTCTTTAACCGAGTTTCTCCATCTAGGTCTTTCTACCTTGAGACTTGCGACTTTTTCATACTCTCCTAGGTAGCTATGAACCTTCCCATCAATGGTGGTCACTTGCATGGACCTAATCTGTTCATATTTGGCCTTGCACCTTTCGTAGACCGAGGATATAGTTGTTATCTTCTCATATACCTTTACTAAGAGGGATTTTATCTCTTTATTTATCTCCATTATCTTTCCAAAATTCTTGCAACAAGTCTCTATCATTTTTGCTTCCTTCTCAATTATTTTGACCATATTCTCTTTGAATCTAGTGGCAAGCTTTGGAACTTGTAATGAGTCTTTGTCAGAAGGCATTTGTTTCTAAGTTTCCTTTATTTCAGCCTTTAGCTTCTCATTTTTTGATTGCAATGATTCTGCTTTGGATCTCCAAGCCATCACTTCCTTCTCGATGGCTAGAGCAGTTTGTGCATGAACTTGCACTCCATGTTTTAGTAGTGAGACTGAGTCTCCTCCTATCATTGCATCACCTGTGTTGGGATCTATTTGGAGGGATTGTATCCCATTAGTGGGAATGATGATGGTGGCCTTGGAAGTGGGTTCTAAACTTGATGGAGGTGAAAAGTGCACTTTACTTTTACTTCGGATTTCTATCACCCTGTCCTCCATTATAGCTTCAATTTGTTCCTCTTCCTCAGTAGTGAATTGTACAAAGTCTTATTTCTTGATCAGGGTGATGCTCATAGGCTCATTGGCACTTGATCCAATCCTTGCTCTCTTGAGAGGAGGAGATCCTATGGTATCGGGTATCACTACCTGATAATTTTTGAAGATTTCATTGAATCCTCCAACTTTCTTTATTCTTTCCTAGGCTATGATAGAGATCTTAATTTATTTATTGTTTGCCATGAAGGTTGTTGGTACTTCTTGTGGTGAACCTGTAACTATTTGTTGTAGATGTTGTGAGGCCATTAGAGCCAATGTCAAACTCTTGGTTATGAGTCTCCTTTGGGTAGTAGAAATAGGCACAATATCCTTTCCTCTACTCATACTAGGGGACTAGGGTAGGAGGAGAAGTATCAACTTTCTCTTGTGCAGCTTGATCCTGTACTTCTACTATGATTTCAATTTTCTCAGGTTTCAATCTCATAATTTCCATGATAGGATCACTGAACTCTTCTGGTGGGATGGCAGTTACTTGAGGTGTCTTTTTATGTAATGTATCTTTTCTTACCATCATCAAGTCCATGGAGTAGTCCCCAACCATCTGTGTGAGTATGTGCTTTCTCTAAGTTCTTATTATTCCATATTTCTTCTATATTGATTCCATTGTTTTGTACCCATAGAATATTATCCTTGTATTCATATTTCTTGTGCTCCATTGGTTTAGATTCCAAAGTAATATTCTTGTAACAACCTTTGGGATCGTATGGTCTCCAAGTGATTTCTATAAAATAGGAGTCCATTATAGGCAAGGATTTTAACATTGTTGGATATCCTCTATACACATATTGCCCTATTTTTCTTGGAGTTGTGAGCCAAGGAACCCTGGTCTTCTTCTTCCTCCATCTTAATTTGGCTTCTTCTGCTAATTGCCTTACTATCTCTAAGGTAGCCAATGATTTGGGATAATATGTGGGTAAGGATTTTGGTGGCAATTTGCCTTCGTATGTTCTAATGAAATTAAAATGTTCATCAAGAAAGTAATCTCTAGCTTTCATATCTTGGAGATATTTGATTATACTTGGGCTCATTCTGGGTGGCTCTTTCTTGGTGAGCACATGGTACATTGATGCTAAGAACCTTCCACAAAATTTTGAATAAGAGGAAGTGCCATCATAGATGCAAGGCAATCTATCTTGGATGATCTCCCTCAAAATTTCTCCAAGTTGCTGAATGGCATCATCTTTGAATTACCCGATGATCAGGTGCACAAGGAATGAGTAGTGTGAGAAATGGGGCATGATATCCATATCTTTCTTTATGGCATCTTGTAATTCCTTGAATTCTTTGTCTATTGTTTCACATATTACATCTTGCCATCTATACATGGGCATCTTCCAAGTCTTGTTGCACTGTACTATCAAATACATCACTTCGACGTTGACCTAATTGAGGTCTTCAACTCCCAACACTACATGGATCATATCAGCGTAGTCCCTCACCCATTTGTGGAATTGATTCTTGTGAATTGGAAAATCTATTGATACTGGTTTGTCGTAGTCAAATAGTTTCTTATAGAAGGTGGTGTCGATCATGTGTCGTGCCTACCTTGAAATCACCTTCGCATCATAGCATTGCTTGGCTATTTCCAACCCAAACACCTGTTCAACATTTTTTGTAATCTTGTAAATGGGCTTGTTTTACCCATTAACAATGGCCCTAGTCTTTGGATCATATGAGATGGCTAGCCATGACAATAATTCAGGGGAGAAATGCACTCTTGGGCACAAGAGTTTTTCCAGATTGGTTCTCCATTTGTTGCATCATGGGGGCTCTCTTGTCTTTATCTTCATATGCTTGGTTGAAGATATTCATTAATAGGTAATGGGGGCATCACCATTCTTCTATGTTGGACTGAAAGTAAAACTCAACGAGTTCATCTTCACCCCATACTTGTTCTCTTATATTTCTGGCATTCACCTTCTTGAATGGCACCTTCTCATCCAATGCTTCAATTCTTGTCTTGAGGGCTACCCTGTTGGAGGAGGCCATCGCTCTGATCTCTAACACTGGTCTCTTCAGCTCGTTGATAGTTTAGAAAATTTTAGCATTATGAGTTGCTCATTGCTATCTTCATGTATTTAAATTGGTTTGTGTATGAGGTAATTATTAATGTCGTACCAACCATCATTGTGTTGTTTCTATTTTTGGCTCACCACCTCAATCTTCCATAATGATCGATCGATTTTGAATTACCACTATCTATTGATTTGCATAACTAGCCATCATATTCTATAGGTGTTAGATTTTGGTCCATTTGATTGGTACACATTGCCTTAAGAATCATGCCTTGGGAGATCCAAGGTTGAGGTTTGTAGTTGGCTTGTGTGCCCATAACATTTGAAGTGGTTTGGCCATGTCAGTAGGATCATCATTGGTTTGAGTGTTGTGTCAACTTTTCTCGGTGAGGGTATACGGATGTGGATTTTGTGCTTCGGCTATCATTGATGATGTATCAACCACTCAATGGTTTAATTCGGTCGAAGGCATATAGTTTGTTGATTGGATGATCGACTGATTATATCTTTCCTTCTATCAGATATCAATTGGTGGATCACTTTGATTTCACATGAATAGAGATTCAGTTGTTGGATGCCATTATTCGATCGATATGGCTTTGAGTACTTACGTGTTACATTTTAAAACTTCAAGATAGCTTTTATCGAGGATGTTAGCTAATAATAATAATTTTCAATTAAGATCTTATGCATGTAAAATTAAATGGTGATATACCTTAATCAGTGTTGTTTTTACCTTTGATTGGTTGGGTTGATCTCATCCATTGATTTCATTCGACCAATGATACTTTGATGGTGAGGATGCATTCGACCATGGATATTTAAGCATATTTCATTTTTTGATCGAAATATTTTAATGGTAGCACTTTTCTCCAAATTTTCAGCGATCTTTACCTTTGTTCAATCGATATAAGCTTTTCTTTGATCGAATGATATCTTCATTTTATTTGAGTGGTCGACCTTTGTTTATCATTAGTCAAAAGAGAAATATTGACTTTTGAATTTTTGGTCCTCCCTTTTCCTTCTTTTTGATCGAAATCAGGTTTATGTCGGGTGACACGATTTATATTCGGTTGGTAGAGGTTTTAACTAAATATTTGTTGCGGTTGGCTAAAAATTTTGTTGCCTTAGTGATCAATCGACCATCATCTTCATTTTATTGATCAATAGAGTTTGGTAGTAAATTTATTTGTGTTGGTCAAAAATTTTATCACCTTCATCTATCACTCTCTTTTGATCAGTCGAAAAAGGCTTCTTAATGGACTAAACTTTTGGCTAAAAATCTTTGGTAGTAATCTCCTTTTCATTGACCGATTTAAAATTTTGTGCACTTTTCTTATCTTGGTTCTTCGGTCTGAGTGGTCGATCAAAAGTTTCTTACTGGTCGACCAAAGAATACTTGTCTTAAAAATTATCGGCTCTTCTTCTAATGGCATCGATTGAAAACTTTCCACAATCTCTAAATTCGGTCGATCGATTTTCCTGTTGATCGATTGCTTTTAAAGTTAGTCAAAGAGTGTTTAAATAGCCTCTACTTATCGACTGAAACTTTCTACTTGTCGGTCGAAAGGCTGAAATATTTGCAAGGAAAATGTGGGGAACCCCTTAAATTTTAATGGAAAGGAAAACATTAGTTACTTAGGGGTTGGAGATGTTTATGAAGATAAAAATTATTTTACTCAAACTTGAACTCTTCACAAAAGTGTACCTTCTTAGGACCTTCAAAATTTTTAAATTATGGGTACATTCATGTTGTATCAATTTTGGCTACAACATAGGCTCTGACTAGGATAGATGGTGAAAACATGAGGTATTTGAGAACTCTAGAATCTCTGGTTAATGACAAGATTGTGATGACAAGGATATGACCTTATTTTTGACAGATTATTATAAAAATAGTAAAGAAAATAAAATCAGTCTGATAAGAAAGCAATCTTTAATCAGATAAAATCAGAGATTATGTTTCTTCAAAATAAATGAACCTTTTACTCTTGAAGTTTTAGATGTTCTAGCAATATCTTTAAGGGAGAATCAAACAAAATTAATCAGAAATAACTATCAAATCAAGCCTATGCCCAGTGTGTGCAGATGCATTCTTTAATTACTTTCTCAGATCAAGCAAAATTTTCATCAATTTGAAAGGAGTTGGGCCTATTAATGATTTCACTCTTTTAAATATTTTTACCTTGTCATTGCTCCACTGCCAATCAAGCATTTATAGCTTCGATGGAGTTGACCTTGATCCCTTGGACCTGCTCTACTACCATACATGCATCCATAGCCTCGGTAGAGGTTATCCAGATAGCCCCAAGCACTTGCTCATTTTGCATTATAGAGATTTTTCTTCTTTTAGGAAGAATTTTGATAAATTGTAAATTTGTTTGAGAGTGCTTTCTGGGTTAAAGATCTGCAAGGCTATAATATTGAGTGTATTTGTATTTAGCCCAACTACCTTACCAAGGTTGATTATATTCCTTGATTTCTAGAATTGCTTTTGAGATCATGATATTATATGAGCTTTGGCTTGATGTGTCAACATTCCTAGATTTCTTGTTGTATTCCAATCCTTACAAGATGATCACTAAAACTTTAGCTTCCTGAGTTTTTTCATTTCACTTGTATTCAATCTCAAATTCTCTTCATTCATCAAACTGAAGATAACTCCCTTATAGACAAGCAAAAACATAACCAGAGAACTTAACAACTTTCTAATAGATTTGAAAACAATAAACAGATAAGCAAACTGACTTAGAAGGAAAAGAAAATATAGAAAACAATTTTTTTATTTTTATTCTTTTTGGGTTCCCCAATAGGGGTGGTATAACTTTAGGTGTAGGCCATTGATTGGGATTTCCATGAGATCTCCCTGCAAGGTTTGCAACCTATAAGTATTAGGGCCAAAAATCTGAATTATTTGGTAAGGACCTACCCACCTAGGCTCAAGCTTACCCTTTTCTCCATGTTTATCATTTTTAGGATCCCAATATAAGACTATGTCTCCTTCAAAGAATGGGGTTCCCTTGGCTTTCTTGTTAAAGAGTTGCATGGTTTTATGAGTCTGTTCAAACATATTATCCAATGCATTCCTTCTTTCTTCTTGCAGTTGTGCAATATGATCTAATCTCCTCTATAAGGCATCGGGATTTTCATGATCTTGTAATAACAAAGATAATGCTATTCTTTCTGTACGAGGAGGTAGCAGAGCCTTTTCTCCAAATACCATTTCATAAGGAGTCTTACCTGTGTTTCTCTTGATAGATAATCTATCTACCCATAAGGTAAACTTCAACTCACTATCCCATCCCTTTTTATTCTTGCCTAGTGATATTTTAATTCTGGTAATCATATTCTTGTTTGATGATTCGGCAAGACCATTTCCTTGAGGATAGTAGTTTGTTGAATGAGAAAGTTCAATTCCATACTTTGCACAAAATTCTATCATTTCAAATGAGACAAAGTATTTCCCATTATCTATTACCAACTTCTTTGGGACTCCAAATCTAGTCAAGATGTTTTCCTCCAAGAAATTGATGACTACTTTAGTAGTTGAGTTTCTTAGAGGAGTTGCTTCCACCCACTTGGTGAAATAATCTATTGTCATGATGATCCATTTGTGTCGGCCTGAGGAGTTTGGATTTATTTCCCCAATGAGGTCAATTCCCCATTGTATGAAGGGTGCTTCTATGATTACTGATTGGAGAGGCATTGTTGCTAACTTTTTCTTCCTAGCAAACACTTGATAGTTATGGCAGCCCCTTACATATTTATGTACATATTTGAATAAGGAAGGCCAGTAATAACCTGCTCTCATAATTTTATTTGCAGTTGCTTTTGGGGAAAAATGCCCTCCACAGAATCCATCATGAAATTCTTTAATGACCTCTAAAGTCTCTTTTTCAAATAAGCACAACAATAAGATACCATCAGGATGTTTCCAATAGAGTTTTCCTTCCTGAACGTAGTATTTCTGAGACTGTTGTTTTACTGACCTCATTTTATTTGCAGACATACCTCTAGGAAATGATAGGGTTTGAAGGTATAATAGAATATCATCATACCATTTGCATTCAACATTGTCTATTCTCTTGATATCATGCATGTCATCAACTATGGCAATGTTCTGCATGTCTTCCCCTTCTTTTTTAGCTAGATATTTAGCTAGACCTTACCCTCTGATTATTTTCACTACTTTAAATTCAACATCATATTGCAGTAACTTGACCATCCATCTGGTAGGACTACCTATTGGCTCAGGTTGGGTGAAAATATCTTTTATAGTAGTGAAAGGGATACAACATATAACTTTATTTGATCCAAAGATGCATTTAAAATGTTCTAGTGCTTGAATCACAACATAAGCCTATTTTTCAATCATTTTGAATCTCAGTTGAGCTCCTTTGAGTCTTGCACTCATGAAAGCTATAGGTATTTCATTCTCTTCATCATCCTTCTGAGAAAGGACTACAACAATGGTATGTTCAAAAGTGAATGAATATATATTGAAATTCTTTGAGTAGTTAGGGCAATTCAAGACTGGGGCAGTGGTGATAGCATCTTTGATTTTCTGAAAAGCTTCTAGATTTTCCTCTATCCATTTGATGTCAACATCCTTTTTAATCATGTTATTGATAGGTTGAGCTATTTCAGCAAAATTTGGCACAAACCTTCTTACAAAATTAATCTTACCAAATAATGATCTGACTCCTTTCAGATTCTTAGGAGGAGGTATCTTGGAAATAGCTTCAATTCTTGATGGGTCAATACTAATCCCTTTTTCAGAAACTATGTGGCCAAGGAGCTTTCCTTGTGTTGCTCCAAATATACACTTCTTTGGATTCAAGGATATCCCAAATTCTTTGCATCTGGAAAAAACTGTAGCTAAATGTTCAAAATGATCTGTAGGGTTTTTTGAGAACACTGTTATGTCATCCAAATAGACAACCACTATTTTAAACATCAAACCTTTAAAAGCAAAGTCCATGGCTCTTTGGAAGGTGGCTCTTGCATTCATTAATCCAAATGGCATTCTCAGATATTCAAAGGTACCCCAGGGGGTAGTGAAAGCAGTTTTATATCTATCTTCAGGATTTACCTGAATTTGATTATATCCTGAGAATCCATCCAGTAATGACATTTTGGATGAGCCTACTACAACTTGCAACAACTATTCCATGTTGGGCAAGGGATAATTATCCTTGAGGGAACTTTTATTTAGATTTCAAAAATCAACACAAAGTCTGATCTCTCCATTTTTCTTCCTCATTGGTACCAAGTTTGCTATCCAAGAAGAAAATCTCACTTTTTTGACTATCTTGGCATCCAGTAGCTTTTGAACTTCTTTTTGCATGATTGGATGCAATGTGGGGTTGAATTTTCTTTGCTTCTTCCTGAAAGGCTTAGTATCTTCTTTTAGGGGAATGATGTGAGTCATGACCTCTATTTTAAATATCTTTAGGTCTTCATAACTCTAGGCAAAAGATTCTTTATTTTTCTTCAAAAAGCTCATATATTGCTCTTTTTCCTCTTTTGGCAAAGCCTTATCAATTTTGACAAACCTAGGCTCCTCTTTTGTTCCAATATTTATCTCATCAGTTTCTGTTTCTTTGAGGAGTGGTTTGTAAGCTTTATCAAAATCATCAAATAAGCTTTCTAAAGAGACTAATCCTTTAGGGATCCTATTGGTTTTGAGTTGAATTACTTCAACTGGCTCTCCAATAATATTTTTCAATTTTTCTTCATCCTCCTCTTCACATATAACATCTGAATACATATTCTGGAGGGTCATGAAGTCTTTGATATCCACATCATCTTGGAAAAATTGTAGATACACAATGTTTTCAGGCACAGAAGGTTTGTATACAGAGATGGTTGGGAACCTATCCATGTACTCAGTGTCTATTTCTAGACAATCTACACCTGAAGCATTAATAGCTAACAAATCTACAATGTGATTAAGTTCTCTAGGAATGTATGAGATGTTAAAGGCTAGGAACTTATCAATTTCTGTTAGAATTATAGATTTATATTATTTCAATCTAGGATATTTTATCTGATACTTACCTTTGATCTATTGTATAATCAGTTCAACATCTCCAATAATAGTCAAAAAATTAATTCCCAGTTCTTTAGCTTTTCTCAGACCTAGCAGTAAGGCTTCATACTCAGCTACATTATTAGTGCATGGGAATTCTAGTCTATAAGGGATTCTAAGATAGTTTCCCTTAACATCTATTAAATTGACACCAACACCTACCCCTGTTTGAGACTTAGCCCCATCAAAGGACATGGTCCACATCTCTTGGGTGAGAATCCTGTCAGATTCTGCATCTACTAGTTGTCTGATTTTAGGATCCATATCTGTAAGGTAAGGGATTTGCTAGAAAAAAAGTACACTCCTATTTCTTTCTCTTCTATAGAGCTAACCAAATTGATCATGGTGTCATATGATCTAACCAGTTTGATTGAGTATTTGTTAAAAGGTTCTCTCCTTAAGGTAACATTCTCTTTTCCTAAAATAGGGATTGTGGCATAAGACCAATCTAATTGTATGGAGCCACCCAACTGTTCTGCCCAATGTCTTCTCAATAGTAATGAGAAGAAAGGATCTACATCAACTACTATGACATCCATAACTATACCCTTCTTAGGATGTTGGTCTAGGTAGACTAGCAAACCAATGATAATACCTACACAAGGTATCTGCCTACTATCCATTACTGATATAGGGGGAGACTCTCTAGTGCAAATCAACCCTAATTGGTTTGCTATTTTCTTAGGCATGATGTTATGGGATGCACCACTATCTAGCATGCAGTTGTGAATGACATACCTTTCTCCTTCATCTGAGTTATACCTGAGTGACACATAAAATGGTCTGATAGATGAAGGGGTTCTAGTTTCATGATTGGAAGGTTTGACAGCATTACAGGACTGAGTTCCTTTTTGTTCAATTAAGCCAAAAGCCTTACAGACTTGTTCTCTGTACTTCTGAATATTCATTAACTCACCAAAGGTAATGTTGACTTTCTGTTTACTCAATTCTGAACCAACATCAAATTCCATTTTCTTTATATCTAAAGTTTTGGAGCATTCTTCATGAGAGGGTGGTTCATTTGTTCCTATGTTTTTAGGAACCTTTTTATTCTGATCTTTCTCAATGGACTATTCTCTAATCTCTTTGTTTGAATTCTTATCATTTTTGTTAGGAATAATCTTATTCCTTAAATTTAGGGCATTTGCTTCTAGCTCCTCCACCTCTTGAGTTGTTGGAACTAGTTTACCCTATTTCATTTTGTCATACCTAGTCTCTTGTCCTCTTTGTAGGATCTTTGTATTTTCTACAACTAGGATTTTTGGGTGGTGATTCGAAGCATATAAATCCATGTCTTCTTCGAATAATATTTCTCTAGATTCATCCTCAAGGGTCCAACAAGCATTAATTCTGATATCCTCTTCGGATTCTTCTTCTAAGTCTATAGGATGGTGGACACCTAAATAGATGCCACAACAATCTGGATTATGAGGAGCATCATAGGCTAAATAGTAATAAGGGAAATTCTCTGCCAAGTTTATAGTAGGAATAGGATTTGGAACCAAGTCCAGGTCCTTCTCTATTTCTCTCTTTTTCCAGTTATTTCCATTATTCCTATCAGGATTATTATTATTCCAATTTCTATTAAAGTTTCTCCTGAAAGGTGGTCTGTTGTCACCTTGTTGCCTGTCAACCTAAGGGTGAGAAGTTTCACCATTACTCTCTTTATTTCTTTCCATCCTGGCCAACCTATTGTTCATTGTGTTGAACATTTATGTTACTTGATTGGTCAACTTTTCCATGGGATCATGTTCAGTTCTTTTCTGTAGGTTAAATCCCACTTTCTTAGGCTTCCTATCAGGATGATTATCTTCTAGAGAATATGGTTTCATTTTCCCACTATCTAACATATTTCTTTCAATGTCTATGGCTTTATCCATGCATTCATCTATTGTGTTAACCTATTCTTGTCTTAATTCGTAGTTGAATTCTCCAGGGAAGGCATTTTTATAAAAATAGATGGACTGGATATCATTTGGCCTTAGAGCAATGGGAATCTTATTTCTGGATTTAGAAAACCTTCTATTGAAATCACTTACTGATTCATTTTCTTTCTTTTTCATTGTTTCCAGATCTATTAGCAATGATTGTTCATTCTTCCTTTCACCAAATTTCTTTAAAAATATAGTCTCCATTTTGGCAAAATTAGCAATGTCATTATTAGGAAGAGTATTAAACCATTCTCTAGCATATTTTTCTAGAGTTTGTAAAAATAATCTCAACACCACATCTTCATGTTCTACCTCTAGACTGTCTAAGGCATACAAGAAGCTTTTGATGTGATCTTCTCTAGTAACTACATTGTTTCCTTAAAACTTAGGCAAATATTTGTGTGCTTTACTGGGGAGATCATGTAAAGGAGTTGGTAATTGAAAAGGTCTATATCTATTGGTCCTCCATAACTAAACTAGTGGTGGGTTAGCCATATTAACTATATGAGGTACTTGAATTATAGTAGGAGGTGTGTTAGTAATTCCACTAGGAACAGTGGGAGGTGTTTCAAATAAACTTCCTAATGTAACAATATCGACATCAAAATTTTTTGGAGATGAATAAGAAGAGTTAGTTCTAAAAAATACCTCTGGATCTGAGAGTTTAGGGTACAACTCCTGAGCGGTTCTTCTCGTTCATACCAACACGTTCTTCTTCTTCTTTTAATATTTATGATATTTTTGGATTTGTCCAGTCAGAGTCGCCAACACAATGTGTGCAGAAGGAATAAATGTCTGGTTGAGATTGCTCAACTTAAAACACTCTCGTTCACTCAGGGTATAAACTTTTTCAAGAATTAGAAAATAAAGAAAATAATATAATTGAACGTTCTTGAAAAAGGAAAATTGGAAACTACGAGCATAGAAGGGAAACAAAAATTGATATTCTGATTCCTTCTTTAAGCTAACTATTGCCAATAAATATTTTTCGTTAGGTTCCAAACTATAATGAAAATTACGCATTCGGTCCCCGGAAACGGTGCCAAAAAATTGTTGGGGATTTTTCCTGCATCCGTAGGATGAGTTGTCACGCTACAGGAAAACCTACTACCAATGAGCTATTACAGGCTCTGGTCGACCTGCCTCTTTAACTTGGGAATAGAGTTCTTTAATATTTTCTAGATAGACCAAGTATGGTAAGGATACCCTTGAGGTGGAGGATTTTTGGGTCTGATGGTGAATGAAATTTGAGTGACGGTACAGAGGCAAGCGAGAAATAGAAGGACAAAACCAAGTGGTCGGGGAGCAGTGCACAATCATGCGATAAAACCACCTAACATCTATTAAAGAACGAAATAGTAGGCAAACCACTCATCAATGTAGGGAGTAGTCAAAATGGAAACATCAAGGAGAAATACCTCCTTGACAAACCAGATGATAGTAATAAGAAAAATGGGCAAATCGCCTTCACGAAGCTTATCCAAGGGAAGCATAGATAAACCAAAGCCGATCCAAATGAATTTGTAACCTAGGATTGTGATGTCCTTTGCCCTAAACAGGTCATGGATGGATATGCCATAAGGGACTCATTTTTCTTGGTAGAGAAGTTTGTTGGTGGGCCTCAATATGATGTTGGACGATGACCAAATGGAAGAATTTAGGAAGTCTAGAGCTATTCGTAATGTCCAAGGGATTTTGATGATACAACTCAACACGAGGGAGGACGTAGAATGCATCTTGTTAAGGGGCCCCTGGTTCTTCAGAAGAAGAAACCTTTTCCTTCGTAAATGGAAACTAGAGTTTTATCTAGAGTCCTAGAACATAAACTATGCTCCCATTTGGGTCCGGCTCCCAAACCTCCCTACCAATTTTTTTTATGAAGATGCACTCCAAGAAATATCCCAAGCAATTGGGGAACTGGTTGCCATCGACCCTGCTACCCGCGTAAGGACTCGCTTCACTCAAGTATGAATTTGTGTCAACATAAACTTGGAAACATATATTCTTGATCATCTGAACCTAATCTACAGAGATTATTATCAAAGGTAGCCATTCAAATTTGAGAACAAACCTGCATTCTACTCGTAATGCCAAAATCAAGGGCATATCCCATCTCAGTACCCAAAATGCAAATCCACGAAGATTGTTACCCAGACCATGGTCCACCCAGCTCAATATGAAATCCAAAAGTTGAATACCAAAATAGGATAGATCTTGAACCACTTGAGAAAGCATCACTCTCATCCCCCTCTAAGTGGAGAAATGTAAAAGGTAAGAAATTTGTTCTCTACCTCAAATAAATTCAATTTAATTTATAGATCCGATATCACTGAGGTGTTAGAGGAAGAGGAGCTTCTTGGTGAAGCCCTCCCTATTCCAAATTCTATCCCCCACCCATGTCCTAACACTAACTCTCCCTTAGTTGAAACCCTCCCCCATCCCCCCATGCCCCTCGCCCCCCCTTCACCAGTTTCACTCCTTGAAGCTCTCCTCAAAAACGCCCTCCATCCCCCAAAACCCAGTCCTCATCATCCTCACATTTAGGGAATGAGTCACCCGCATCCTCGACTAAACCCTACAATGCCAAAATTGATAGTGATGATTCTTCTCAAGAATCCCCTGAACCTTGGAGCCCAAAACAAACCCAAAGATTCAAAAAGTCCTAGATCGATGTAGGGTGTGAAAGGAATAAGGGCATATCATCTGGTGTAGACAAAATAAGCCATGACAAAGTTGAGGACATAGCCAATAACATCCAAAAAACCCTGTTTCAAGAATTGGAAAATGACAAAGGAAAAGAAAGCAAGAAATCCAAATTACCAGTGCAGTAAGGCAAAGGGGGCAGAAAGCCCCCAAAAAGTTCCAAATGATAGACCATCTGAATACGGCTACCAACATCATTTGCCAAGGCGGTGCCATCCTCTCCAATGTGATTATCAAATTGCAAGATCTCTTAGCTTTAATCCATGTCTCCTGTCTACTGAGTAGAAAGACAATGTGCAACAAGAGGAAGGGAGGGAGTCCCAGTAGATCAGGGAAGTTGATGTTAGATGGTTGGAATGTCTAATATTGTAATGAACACTTATCTATTTTGTTTTTGCTTTCACTGGGTTTGGACGTGAACAACCAAGGCATTAGGGGTTTAATACCCTAGTTGTTTTTTGTCAGTCTACTCTAGATATGTACTAATGGTACTTTGCATGCCCACTGTAACAGGTACGGGACCCTTTAACCCGAAATGCAAATAAATTTTTACCTACCAAAAAAAGAATACCCTTGAGGTGAGCTTAAATTCTTTAATTTCATGCTCTTATATATTTATGGTGATGGATTAAAATTTATAAAATTTTATCGATATTAAATAATAACAGTTCTATTATGCCTTATGTATGATCGATGCTTTAATCCTTTGGTCTATTGTCGCAAGATTTAATAACATTTCAATAGAAATAGAGAGAAGGAGAAAAGAAAGAATTGATGCAATTACATTAATTTGAATATCGTAATAAACATAACAACTGACCAATGAAAGAAGCATCTATTATACATTCAAATAATGTAACCCATAACAAAGACACACACAAAGGTAAACACAAAAATGAAACAAAAAAGAAGCCTAAAATTATATTAATATTTGAATAATATTACATGAAGAGTTGGCATGAAATCGCTATTTAACTCTTAGAAAGATTAATACAATAAAGATCCTCATTTGAATATCATAACAAAGACCTTTCACTCTTCTATTTGAATATTACAACAGTCAAGTATCTAGACCTCTGGCTCAATGATCTAGAAATTGTAGACACCTAAATCATGTCATGCTTAGGGGAGCTACTTACATAGACACACTCATAAGATCATAAGACATAATCTTGGACTTTCCAAGCACCAATAGTGGTTCTCACCACTCATTTGGGGTCTTTTCAAGCCATCCAAGCTTGGCCGCTCAAGCCAAGAGCAACCATATTCTAGCCACTCAAGCCTAGAGCGACCAGACCTTAGCCGCTATAGATGATAGTGGCCAAATCATAGCCGCTGCAAATGATAGCAGCTAAGCCATAAGAAGTGGTTTACCGACAAATAGACCCAATATCGAGTGAAAGTGGCAATCTACATGCAATAAAGGTGAATGGGAGTGACTTTGCATTCCTTTTCATGACCATTTCACATAAGAGACTTGAGTTTACATTTAGACTTAAGTTAACTGACCTCCAAGCTTAAATAAAGGACAAAAGCTTCTCATGCTAATGAACAGTTCGCATAGAAGACTCAAGTGGGCAGTTAGATTTCAATTAACTGGCCTTCAAATATAGACAATAGACAAGATCTTATCATGCTAACTTGCACTATGCATGAGAAATTCATTTCTAGGACTTTGAAATAGACCTAGGGCTTCACACTATAAAAGGTGCAAGCCTAAGAGCACCAAAAGGGATACATGATCGATATATGACATATAGAGACCCAAATCACATACAAGAGATCATTTCAGAGAGAGTTCTCTTTGGGATCATGTGTGCGATGAATCTTTGACAAATCAAAATGCACAACACCTACTTTCTTCAACATCAGATCATAGTCTTTGACCCATAGCTTTGGGGCAAGGAGAGCAAGGTTTTCTTTAGCGACCGTTGTCTTAGATAGTGGCCCGTAGGCTTAGCTTAAATAGACATAACATATTTTATCTTATTTTATTATATCATTAGCTTAGATTTACTTGATTCCATGGTATAATTTTATCATATTTATGTTACATTATCTGATTACTAACAACCTTATTCGGGGAGGTAATCTCGGACAGCTAAACGTGTATTGTTGTTTGAATTGCATATAGGGCCATAGGTTCACGAGACATAATCCATGACATACGAGAGCAAGAGGATCTATCCAGGAGACATACCTAGAGAAGGAGGCATCTGGAAGCCCTTAGACATTTCCATGTGTGGAACCAAGAAGCATTTTAGAGCGCACCACCCTTTTGCAAAAGGGGACATCTCTTCATCAACTTGTAAATCATTGTATCAATATGGGTATCCCTAAGAGGGACCAACATGTAATCGGGGTTCAATATTAATGAAATATCCATTCTTTATCATTTTCATGTTATATGTTTTCTCGTAATATTTTAGCTTCATTTTTGGTATAGTAATAACATCGCAAGTAGAGTTAAGAGCGGTGCGTGCACCTCGGGGTCACTAAAAATGGCGATCACGATGGGAAAACCACTAATTTTTCATTTTTTGTTAGAAAAATAACTTAATTTTGTGTGTAGGTCTAGCCGATCTGATCTATAGTGGTCAAAAACTAGTTGCTATGATCTACAACGGCCAGAAACTAGCTTCTTTGAGCTACAATAGCCAAGAACCAGCTGCTCTGGTCAACAACGGCCAGGACTAAAGTGCAGTAGAGGTCAAAAAATTGACTCTCTGAGCTGGATCAAAGGTTGGTATAACTTTTTTGATATTTTACAGCTTTTTTTCTGCTTCTGTGTGTTCAAAATAGAGAACTTAAAGCACATTTATGTTTGGAAATTGAAATAATAAAGAAGAAATAATTAAGCATTTCACATATCTTAGATCTTCTTTTAAATTTTCCACTAGGCATTGCTAGGAACATCGGCTTATGCCTAAAAATTTCACCCTAGAATCCAATTTGCTACTATGTTGTTTTCTTGCTTTGAGGCCCTGCTAGAGGCCATAGTTACATGAGATAAAGTGCGCTCATACAAATCATAGTAGTCCATGCATATTTCTAAATATTGAAACATATTTTTGTACTTAGGCATATATGAAAGACTCATTGCTGCTATATGATGCACTTTATGTTACGCAAGCTTAAAATGAACACCACACACACACGTCTTATTTAAACATTGGAGAGTTAGATTTCATCACCAACCTTCAATTCAGTCCAATGATGTTGGAATTCATCTCCTTCCACTAGTTTACCCCCTAAAGCTTCCGTAAAATGGATTGGGAAACTTACTTAGAGTGACACTAAGTTACTTGTGTTCAAACTGTCTCCCACTATTGGAATAATCATTGGTTCAGAGTGGAGGAGCTAGGCGAACCCCCCATTGGGTCTTTAGCGGTGTACCCTAGCTTATTTTGAGAAAATTATGTTTGGCACAAGTGTACTTGATTGTCACTATGGATGAGTATTCTCATTTTTAATCCAAGAACAAGAGCAAAGAAATCAAGAGAACAACATATCAAAAAATAACAAACAATTTGGAGCACACTTAAATTGGTAATCAAGATAAACATTTGTTTGGAATTGTGTGGTCATTCCTAAATAGCAAACTCAAAATATCAAGTCCTAAAGCAACATGGTCAAAACAAGAATTAAACACCCTCGGTCTAATTTTGAGGGAGAGACAAAAGAAATTCATACCCATAGGCAAAGTCATAGTAATGTTGAATGACCTACCCATAATACCGTGAGATAGCTCCATGAGCCTAAGGGATGATAACTCAACTCTTGGGGGATCTCCTTGAGAAACCCCAAGTAAGGAACCACATCATGGAACAAAGTCACATAAAAAAAAGAGGTTTCATAACCATCCTTATCAAGGAGACATGAGGAGACCTCAAGGGCCTCCTCCAAACACAGAAACATCTCAAAGACATGAGGAAACTTCAAAGGCTTCTGTATCGCTCCAAATTTTTTGCATCCCTACCTTCAGGCTATAGGATCCGCGCCCGGAAGGAGGATGGGAAAAGGATGGTGCGGTACCTCGGACTGAGATGACTTTGCGAAGGTCCCGCCTCTCAAGGGAGGTGTGTTTTGGTGATTTTTTGATGGATGGTGGGTTCACCAGGAAACATTTGGCGGCAGTTTCCACGCCTAGGTTTTGGAATGTGTTTTGATGAGTTCGTTTTTAACCTTAAGCATTCATATCCTAGGTTTGGCCGAATGAATCTAAATTAAACTACATGAAAATGCAACTTTCATGAATACAGCAAACAGATTAAAAAAAGCAAAAAATAGAGAATTTACAGGAGGAAAATGGGGAATACCTGATCCGGATGTCTGAAGAAGATTCTAACGTTTGAAGCAGTCTGGATCGTCTGGAATTTGATAGAATCGCTCGCAATCCGACAGAATCATATGAGACTGACAGAATCGTCTGAGATCCGACGAGAATCGTCCGAGACCGACGAGAATCGTCGAGATCTGACGAATTCGTTAGACGAATTCGTCAGAGACCTGCAAAACAAAAAATAGATGCAAAATACAAGAAATTCTACTGTGCTAACAGAGGCAAATTACACCAAATAGCAATATGAATACTGAACAATATTTAAGAACAGAAATTAAAGCAAATTATTGTACTTTAATGGCAGATTATGAACTTAGCATGCAATCTAAGCTAAATGGGTGAACTCCAAATGCAAAATAACATAAAAACTGAATAAATTATCTAATTTGTAGAATAAAATGATAGGAAAAAAGTTGAGAAAAGCAAACTTCGAGCACTGATTGCCTCGATGTGGACTGCAGTCGAGATCGTCTCGCATCAGTACGAAATCGTCTCGAATTTGACAGGATCGCCTCCGATCTGAACAGGTTCATCGACGACGATGGGTGCTGGCTCCGGTTGAAAAATAGTGATGTACCTACAACAAAATTGGTATGGAACTAATGCAAATGCAAAATTGAGGATGTTTTAACGCGAGAGGGAGTCAATTTGCAGATAATTTCAGCCAGGGGTTGGGGAGGGAAAATCCTAGAGATTAAATAGGCTTAGGGGGAGTAGTTAGGAGGTTGGAGATCATCCCAATTTGGGAGATCTCCAACGAGGGAGGGTCCCAACGGCGCAGACACGCTTCTGCCCAGATTGGAGACCCGTTGGAACAGATTCCAACTATGCAAATTCAGTTTTGCGACAAGATCGTCTGGACGTTCTAGTCCGGACGAAATCATCAAATCTGGGGCGATATCGTCTGATCGACGATGCGACGATATCGTCAAACGGTCAAAACAACCTCTAAAAATGGCACGGAAAAGGGGGAAACGGATTTCTCGACGGTTAACTGGCGGTTTGGGAGGTTAAATTTGAATTTAAAATTATTTACTAAGGTGAATGTAAATTTTATAATTTTTACTGCGCCAATTTTAGGGTGCTACATTTTGCCCCCTCTTTAGCGAATTTTTCGAAGAAAATGCGTTAAAGATGAGTTCTTCTCGATCTACGAGAAAGCAAAAAATGATACCCATTTTTAGGCGACGATTCTTGGTCGAATCGTACGACGACTTACTATGGTGCCCCCTCCGTGTTTTTACCCAAATCGAACGTTTGAGGTAAAAACGCGAAAAAGCAAAAAATATTTTTGAATTATTTTGAATAAAATTAAGAAAAATAGGGTAAAACCCTAATTCATTGTTACTGTTCATTTTCTAGTTTTAGAGCTCTGAAGCAAAATGGTGGAGACAACGCACAGATCAACAGAAGTCCGGCGCGGTCTACGGGTAAGAGTCTAGACTTAACTAGAACTGATTTAATTTGAATTTACATGCTTTTTAGGTAGATTTTAGATGAATTTTGAGCATCACGGCCATTTTTGGGCCGTCGACGTCATCGGGATGAAATCGTCCCGATTTCGACGAAATCGTCTCAATTTCGTCAATTTCGCCCAAGGGCAAAATCGATGAAAGGGGGACGATTTCGTCAATTTAGAGACGATTTCGACAAGCGAAATCGGAGACGATTATGCTCAAATTTGGGACGATATCGTCCAATAGTGGGCGATATCATCAATTACATAAAATTGAATTTTTAACTTGCATTATTGATTACTTGAATTGTTATTAATGATTGTTTGTTGTTTTGTTGTTTATGTTTGCAGAGAGGATTACTAAAGAGCAAGGAGTGGAAATATGGAGGATTGAGAGATGACTTGGCCGCTCTGACACAAGCAGAGCGAGATCTGCTGGCACAGGCTAGCTTACTACATGTGGCAGAGATGCCACAAGTATCCATAGATATGGGGCTTCTAACAGCCCTAACAGAGAGATGGTATCCGGGGTCTTCCTATTTTTGGCTACCGACAGGGAGATGGCTCCCACACTAGAGGACGTATGGAGGATTACGAGAATCCCCATACAAGGACGGATGATCACTCCTACGGCCAACCAGGGCCACGCTATGGGACGACTGTGTGGTGACCCGAGCTTCACCCTGGAGAAGGGCGGAGTTAATATCGAGGCACTATGCCAGATGCCTGGGGCATCCCGACTCACACGAGTACTAGCTGGAGTGGTTGGTGGACTTCTGCTGTGCCACCAGAGCGGGTGCAGGGTACCATGGATGCTCGCAGATGTGATCTATGATATGCAGGACCATGGGTATAGGTTTTGTTGGGGTAGTTATGTTCTATGCCGATTGTACAGGATCCTGTATGGGGTCGTGTACAAGGGCGGGCGATGTCTGGTGATGACATCGCTCCTACAGGTTTGGTGTTGGGAGCACATTGCAGTGCGAAGGCCGATAGGGCTTCCACTGATAGGGGTAGATGGGGAGAGGCCCCGAGTCTTCTACTGGTGGCTCCGGAGAGGGTCACAGCGACGGATCGACCTACCAATGTCCCGAAGGCTACTGGACGATTTGGTCCTAGACCAGATCACCTGGAGACCATGGAGAGAGCATCCAGGGTGGCCAGAGGACGGACAGAGCTGGCTCGCATCAGGCGAGTCTGCTGGCTGAGGATGGAGAGAGGAGAGGTGGAGCTCCACCGCTATGACCGAGTTTTGAGGTAGTTCGGTCTACAGCAGGGGATCCCATCTCTCAAGGATTACGAGTTTTCTTGGACTGTTCGGGATAACACTACAGTTAGCGGGGCTCCGGACATGCAGCGCTTCTGGAGCCAGGACGTAGATGATGCCCCCATCCAGCCAGTGGATGGGGACGACGTAGGAGTAGCCGATGGCTATGATGCCTGGTACGCAGGCATCCGCCCTCCTCGGATGACGAGGGCACAGGGTCCGATCCATGCGGTTGTGCATCGGATAGGGAGGCGGCGCCAGGCGACGATAGAGGCAGCCCAGGGTCACGACGGGAGAGAGGCGAGGCGGCCACAGGCACAGGAGCGACCACGACAGAGAGAGAGGGAGAGGAGGGAGGTGAGACCCCCATCTCCACAGAGGGATAGGCCACCATCGCCCGATAAGGGCAAGGGTGTAGACACTGGGGAGAGCAGCGAGACAGTGACTCTCCGAGCTGAGGTTGCCCGCTTGCGGGCTCAGGTGCAGACACTACAGGATGAGGCTACATGGCTCAGAGCTCGGGGCGAAGGAGCGAGCACTCGGGATTTAGCACGCGCTATCACCCAGATTACATTCTATCAGGCTCTATACTACCAGGCGGTGCCAGCGGAGCAGAGGGTGCCATTACCAGCACATATTGCAGAGCCTGTCATGATGGGGTCATCTAGGACATCATCACGATCGGCATCCAGGACTCACGGCACCACACGGACTGCGATGGGGCCACCTCCTCCACCTCAGGGGGGAGGAGATGAGGCTGAGAGCTCGAGGGGCTCTCGAGACACTACACAGAGGGTATTTGATTGAGGGGATTGAGTATGCCAAGATGTGGATTGTGGCATACCAATCTAGCTGATATGATGTATACATATATTTGTGATATATATATAGATGAGATATTTTTGATCATATGACTTATATTGTGTTATGTATTTTGTGATGCTTATGATGCTTTTATGTTTGATTGATTGATTTAATAATTCATTGAGGATTCATGTAATTATGTCGTTGGAAATATTATAATTTGAATGTCATGCTATAACATTGTAAATGAAATAATCTGATGTAACAAAGTGGTTGTTTGTGATGCAATGATTTTGATAAAAATAAAAGGGGACTTTTAACAATAATTTCAAAGGACATTGTCGCTATTATAGACCATTTCATGGAGTCGCTGCTCACTCGGTCGTCAAGCTAATCCCATTTATAGAAATATTGTGAAAAGTAAAAGAGTGCTTAAGAGACTGTCTTAAGACTTTGTTGTGATGATGCAAATGATGATGATGATGATGATTTGTTTTCAGATTTTCATGAAAAATATTTGTGCATGAAATAATGTTTAAAATGATTTTTGCTAGGCATAAATTCCTAAGTGTGATAAAATTTTTGGATAATTCCTTAGGAATTATACCATCATTGCAAAATTAAAGGTTGACATAATGACATGAAATAATGATAATGTGTTTGCTTTTGAAAAGCATAATTTGTGTAACATAATGAATTAAGCCATATGGTTTTCATGATTTCGAAGAAATGGGGAATAAAAATTGTTACAATGGTTTGCGCTAGGCATAGAATATGTAGGTATAGACTTATACCATCATCGCGAAAATCCAAAAAAGGTTTTATTGCATGATTGATTTTTGATGAACAGAAAATATGAAAATGAGGACTTGCGCTAGGCATAAAATTCCAATTTTGGTTTTGAAACTATACCATCGTCGCGAAAGTCATCACGATATATATGATTTGATTTGTGTAATTTGAAAGAAATTTTTGATTTTTCTATTATATAGTTGTCTTTATGGTAAACAACTGTACTTGATTTATTCCAACAAGTTGCAAAAATAATATTTCAAAGTATTTTGAAGACAAAAGTTAGATTTATAAGGAATCCCATGTGCATATGTGAATTCATTTCCGATCTTGATTTATCATAATGATAGACAAAATCTCTCAAATACAAATGTGTGTGCAATTGCATTGTTCATTTACCAATTGTGAGCAAGATACTATGATACAAGTGATTTGAAGAAACCAAATAAGTGTTCATTAACCATGATGTAGATGCATATAACCATATTAGACTACTATGTAGATCGGATTATCAAGAGCTAGCTAATCCATAAGCAGACATAGGTCTATACAAAAGAAGGTCGCTAATGTGATAGACATATCGCCACGCTAGGAGTTACCCAAGGCCAAGCAGGTTGGGCACAAACCACCTGTTATGGGGCTTACCTCACAGTTTTCGAATAATTGAGAATTCCAGGGATTCAAGCTCATCAACCCTTCTTTTCTTTTCAAAGGGTAGGGAAAGGGATTTTATTGCTTTCTTGCTTTCTTTTGAACTTTGCTTATTTTTTTTTTGTATTTCTTTTGCTTGATAATGCTTGGAACATTGCTGAAATAACATTTTTCTTTTCTCTTTTTCTTGAATTTTTCTTTTTTTTTTCTTTTTCTTTGCTAGGGATACTTGCTCGGATTAGCTGTAGAGCAAGGGATTTTTATTCTGGGTAGGGGTGAGCTTGTCCTTTTGCCAATTCTCAAAGATTCTAGACCATGTGCATGATAGGATAGCAAGGGAAACTTTTCACTCAAGAAATCACTTCTACTATGTAGCAAAACATGGAAATTACAAATATAATCATTTTATTGTGAAAAGATGTGCTTGGTTTAAGTAAATAACAAGATCAATTCTCTATGCTCAAACTTTATTTAATTGAATTTTGTGGACTTTGATATAAGAGAGATTAGTAATCATGCCAGATAAAATCAAGATGTTTATTTTTGTGAGTGTGCAAGTGAGGGATTCAAAATAAATGCTAATTTATCCAAAATAAGTTGAAACATATAGCTGCAATAATTGGAAGAAAAATATAGATATAAATAATTTTGAGAAGTTTTGAGAATGTTGACTCTCTCTTTCTTCTGTATATTGTTTTGGTTTCGAAAGAGTCAAGCATATAGCGGTTTTTATATTTTTGAGCAAAAAATTTAACAAGTGCTTTAAATAAATGCAATAGATAGTTTTTGAAGATTTTTGGAGATTTATGAATGTTTTTGGTGTTTTTGGATTTTTATAAATTTGAAAGAAATATAAGATAAGTAATTTTGAACAAATATATACATGGATGAAATGACCAAATTTATGCATAGTAACGTTTAAGATGCAAAATATTCATGGGTTCTTTAAGTTCTTTACCATCTAAGGTAGATAATTTATATGCTCTTGATTCAAATTTTGCAGTAATAATGTATGGTCCAAGCCAGTTGGGCTCAAATTTACCTTTAAGTTCTTTGGTTGCATTTGTATTTTTTTGATTTTCTTTTAAAACAAGGTCGCCGATCTCAAAGGATCGATGACGAACTTTCTTAGCATATGATCTTTTAAGCTTGTTTTGGTAAGCACGGAGATGCTCCAAAGCATTGATGCATTTTTCATCTAGGAGTTCCAGCTGACTGAGTCTACCGACACGATATTCATCTCCTACTTCGGTATCTTGAAGTAGCAGAGCCAAAGAAGGAACTTCCAATTCAAATGGAAAAAGCTGCTCGACACCATATACCAAAACAAATGGTGAAGTTCCAGTGGGGGTTCGAACACTAGTTCGATAGGCCCACAAGGCTGGATATAATTGAATATGCCAGTCACGGCCAGTTTTATTGACTAATATTTTGAGAATTTTGATTAAAGTTTTGTTAGAAGCTTCTGCTTGACCATTACCCTGAGGATAATAGGGAGTGGACCAGCGATGTTGAATCTTGTATTTTTGACATAATTTTTTAACATCTTTATTTTTGAAAGGAGTTCCATTGTCAGAGATGAGGTTGGCAGGAATTCCGAACCTGCAAATGATTTGATTAAAAATAAATTTAGAAACTTGTATGCCGGTGCAGGAAGCTAAAGGCATAGCTTCAACCCACTTCGTGAAATACTCAATGGCAGTTATGATGAACTTGTGTCCATCAGATGACACAGGATTGATTTTGCCAATAATATCCAAGCCCCATTTAGAAAAGGGCCAAGGAGATGAAATAGCCTGCAGCTCTTGTGCAGGCGCATGGACAAGGTCGGCATGTTTTTGACACTTGTCGCAATGGCGCACATACTCATGTGCATCCGTTTCCATGGTAGGCCAAAAGTATCCTATCCGAAGGAGCTTTTTAGCAATGACACTACCACTAAAGTGTCCTCCACAAGATCCATCGTGGGCTTCACTCAAGGCTGATTTAGACTCTTCTAAGTTTAAACATCTTAATAGGATACCTTCAAAAGATCTCCTATATAAAGTATTGCCAATTATTACAAATCGACTTGCTCGTCGACGTAATAACCGACGCCTGGTTTCTATTAGAATTAGCAGGGAAAGTCCCATTTTGGAGAAAATCAAATATGTCTGTATACCAAGGTTCGGGAGTAGTTTCATTGATTAGAAACACATCCAAAGGCTCTAAGCATGACTTATTTGAAGCGGGTTCCTGGAGTCGACGAATAATGATAGTGGCATATTCGTCGTCTAACTCCAAGGGCAGGAGAGATGCAATTGCGGCCATAGCATCAGCTGCACGGTTGCTAGTTCGAGGAATAGCTTCCAAGGTGACTTGATCAAATAAAGACATTAATTGTAAAACATAGGCCTTATATGGGCGCAGTTTATCATCTCGGGTTTGATAAACTTCATTAATTTGGTTTATAACCAATTGGGAATCACCAAAAACTAAGAGATTTTTAATTTTGAGTGCTAGAGCAGCTCGTAATCCAAGGATTAGAGCTTCATACTCAGCGATATTGTTGGTGCAAGCAAAGGTCGGTTTGAAGGACGAGAGGAATAAGATGTTTTTGCGGAGATATTAAAATAATACCCGCACTAGACCCCACTCATGCATCGGGCTCCATCAAAGTATAAGGACCATTGTTCAGGATGGTCTGCCTCTAATTGAAGGCATTCATCTGGAAACTCGATGATGAGGGGATGAGTAGACTCTAAGGGTGCAGCAGCTAATTGATCTGCTATGATTTGACCCTTAACAGACTTCTGTCCTATGAAGGTGAGATCAAACTCGCTTAGAGCAAGAACCCACTTGGTTGTGCGACCCGATAAATAAGGTCGACTCATGAGATACCTTAAGGGATCATATTTAGCAATGACATAAGTTTTTTGGCTAAGCATATAATGTCGTAATTTTTGCGTAGCAAAAATGACTGCTAGACATAGTTTCTCCAACGCTGTATAGCGGGTTTCATAACTGATGAAGGTTCGGCTAATATAATAATTAGCACGTTCTCGCTTTTCATCATCAAGTTGAGCTAACATAGCTCCTAAGGCAGAATCTGAAGCTGAAATATATAGGAGAAATGGGCGATCGGATTTAGGTGGTGAAAGCACAGGCGGATTAAGGAGATATTGTTTGAGAAGTTCAAAAGCTTCTCTACATTCTGTGTCCCAATTAAAGGGGACATCCTTCTTAAGGAGTTTAAGAAAGGGACCAGTTTTGTCCGCCAGCTTATCAATGAAGCGACGGATAGCTTGAAGTTTACCTTGTAAACTTCGTAATTCAGATATATTAGTAGGTGCGGGCATATCAGTGATAGCCGCAATTTTGAGAGGGTCAATTTCGATACCACGTAAAGAAACTAAAACCCCTAATAGTTTGCCGGATTTAACTCCGAATATGCATTTTGCTAGATTTAATCGAATGAGATATTCTCGTAATCGATTAAAAACTTTTTGCAAATCATCCAAATGATGATCTTCAATAAGAGAGCGAGCTATAATATCATCTACATAATCATGTAGGATATCATGCATCATATCATGAAAAATGTAGGTCATAGCTCGTTGATAAGTTGCACCGGCGTTCTTTAAGCCAAATGGCATCACTTTCCGACAAAAGGTACCCCGGGGGTAATAAAGGTTGTTTTAGCCTGGTCTTCGGGAGCTATCCTCGATCCGATTATAACCGGAGAATCCATCCATTAAGGACATCATCCCACTCCCGGCGGTGAAGTCAATAATTTGATCCATGTTTGGAAGAGGAAAGTCATCTTTAGGGCATGCGGCGTTGATATCTCTAAAATCGGTGCAAACCCTAACTTTGGTAGCTTCTTTCTTGGTGACTTGGAACTACATTTGAGATCCATTCAGCATAATCAATAGCTTGTATAAAGATAACATTCAGGAGTTTTTCTAACTCCCCTTTGACTAGCAGAGCCACTTTGGGATGCATTTTTCTAAGTTTTTGTTTGACAGGTTTAGCATCCGGATGGACCACTAGATGATGCATGACTACGGAAGGGTCTAGACCCGGCATATCTTCGTATGTCCAAGCGAAGACATCTTCATACTCTTTAAGGAATGCGATGTATTGTTCTTGTTTTTCTTGACTTAATTCTGACTCCGATATTGATTATGTGAGGATTGTCCTCAGTTCCAATGTTAATTTTAATGACATTTTCTACCTCCATGTGTAGATCTCTTTCAAAATTAGGTGGGGCGGGTGAAACGCCCAATTCTTGTAATTCTTGTAAGGTTAATTTAGATAATTCATTCTGAGGATCAGTGGCCTCAAGTTGGGCTATAGTTGGTATAGAACCATCAAAATAAAACCCATTGTGTAACATCTCTTCAACAGAGACATCATGGAAGATATCTCCTTCCAACTCTTCATCGGGGTCAGCAATCATTTCGGGGTATGCTATGGATAGCATGTTGCATGAAAACGACTGATTTTTAAGAGGCAAATCAACATGCCTATCCAAATAATCTTGATAGCATATGAGATGATCATCATCCTCAAAAGGAAAGGGTTGACCCTTACTAGGAAATAGGCCCACACCACAGCGGGCAGGCCACGGTTCTACCTCGAAAGGTTCTTTCATGCCATTTTGGAAAGGTCCCAAGCCTTTCCCTTCATATCCCATTTTAAGCATCATGGGTTTAGCTTTAATATAATCATTGGTAAAATAACACCGAGCGTATCCCTCATGATGAGTTTTGATATTTCGAGGGATTCTTCCCCAGTCATATCCTTTATAAATGAAGGCACAACTCCCGACTTGGTAAGTACTTCCCATAGGTTGTGGGAGGCCCAAAGTACGAGGAGATGGCGGCAAATTATTTAAAAGGTTTGAATCTTGCATGAAAGCATTCATTTTTTCTGATATTAAGGTTGTAGATAAATCTGGTAAAAGTTCATCAGAAAGGGCATAAGATGTAGAAGGCTTATTACCTATGTCTTGAGATGTGGAAGGTATGATAGATGTGTCTAGAGGTTTTGAATTTGTAGGGGTAGTAGTTGAAGGATTGGTTGTAGATTTAAAATCTTTTTGAGGTTCTAGAATAATTTGTTTAGAGGGTTGTTGATCTATATAGGAAGATGAAATGAATGGAGGAGGAATAGGGGAAGTTATGGGTTTATGTTTCACGAGTTTTAGATGAAAAAGAAGAACTAGGATGTGTGGATGACAGAGCGGGGCAAAATTGCACTCCAACTGGTTCTGCCAAAGCACACATATCAAAAGGTCTAGGGTCACCATGAATAGTGACCAACTGATTTTTAAACTCAAATTTAACACATTGGTGTAAAGTTGATGGGACCGCTCGCATGGCGTTGATCCAAGGGCGACCCAAAAGTATATTGTACGATGTTTGGGCAATGTACAATAAACACGGTTGTTTCTAGGGTTCTAGGACCAACTTGCAATGGGAGGGTAATAACTCCACATGTTTCTTGTGTTTCGTCATTAAAAGCTTTGATGATCATATCAGTTTTCTTCATTTCATCACTTCTAAAGCCAAATCGTTGGTAGAAGTCAAAGGTGCAAATGTTTAGAGATGAGCCATTATCAATCAAAACTCTTTTGACAGACTACATCTCCAATTAAAGCGAGTAATGTATAAGGGATTGTCCTTATGTAAAGCTGTGTTGTGGGATATCTTTATCCCGGAAGTCAATACAATCAATCTCTCGAGTGATGATAGTATTGGCCATAGCTTGAGGTTGAATGTTTTGAGGTACCATCATTTGGCTCAATGTAAGCATCAACTCATCCCTATGGGTGGGAGAGGATCTTAATAAATCTAAGAGGGAAATTCTGGCCGTAGTGTTAGACAATTGCTCATTAATGTTGTAAGGGGGTTTAGATTGGATATTAGGAGCATGATTCCCTTTATTGGGATTTTTCAGAACGAATGGAGCCGATCCATCGTTCAGGTTTGGTTCTTGTTGAGAGTTTTGAGCTTGTTGTCGAGTAACGACTCCAATGGTACCTACAATGTTATAGTGAAGATATTAGAAGCTGGTCTCGGTTGAGCATTAATGGCTTGTTCATTAGAAAGGAATATATTAGAAGAAGGTCGAGTAGTGACTCTTCTAGGAAATGGTTCTTCTGGAACATTAGCATCTGTGACGGGTTGAATAGGATCTGATTCATTTTCAGAACTATTCGATTGGTTTGAAGTAATGTCTAGTTCACTTTCACTATCTGATTCTATATCACTAGAATCAGAAGTTTGAAAATTATGTAAGGGCCTGGTCGTAACTAGGGATAAGGTCGTGTCAAATATTTGAGGATCCTGAACAGGTAATTGTCCGCTAATGGTTCCTACATATCGGGTAGGAGGGGGAACATTATGATGTTCGATTTGATTGGCTACCTCTTTACCATGTCTTGGTAAAGGGTGTTGAAATATGTCTAAAGTTTGATTGGCATTTTGATTTTGATTTTGGGGAATGGTCTTTTGAGTATTATTAGGAGGGTTTTGTTTAGGTTGGAAGGCTTGCACTTCCATTTCATTATTGTCAATCAAATCTTGTATTTTATGTTTCAACCTTTTACAAGCGTTGGTAGAATGTCCGGGTCCTCTATGGAAATCACGAGTGCAAATCAGCTCTATATCCGGGTATAGTCGGATCAGGTTCTCGGATAGCTGGTAATTGGATTAAACCTCTTTCGAGTAATTGAGGTAAAATAGTTGACAAGGGTTGGTTTAATCTAGTGAATTCTCGAGGAGGCTTGTCAGGAGGTTTCAATATGAATTTTTTTGTTGTCTTCGTTGCATTGATATTAGCAACATTTCTGCTGTCAGTGACTCCATCACCGACAACCTGTTTGTTTTTATATTGATTTCTGGATGTTTTCTCATCATCCTTCTTCCTAAGTTGGCCTCTCCTAATGAGGGCATCTTCTACTCTTCGAGCTAAATCTATAGCTTGATCGAAGGTAGTTAAAGTAGCGGTTGATAGTTCATAAGATATTTGTTCTTGTAAATTGTTGATGAAAATGTCCAACATTTCCCTATAAGGCAGCACAAAGTGCAGTTTTCCTATCAATTGCCTCCATCTAGCTAAGAAATCAGCAAAGCATTCATCCTTATCTTGTTTTAAATTGTATAGGTCTTTAATAGTTACATGCCTCTCGATGTAGGCACTAAATTGATGGACAAATGATTCAGCTGTTTCTTCGAAGTTTCTCAAAGAATGAGTGGGCAATTGATAGTACCACTCTAATGCCATCCCACCTAAACTTTTGGGGAACATTTTTAGTAATAGCAAGTCGTCATGCGATATGTCGTGACATGCTATCCTAAACATGCGAAGATGCTCTATGGGATCTTCGGTTCCTTTATATATAGGCAGAACGAGGCATGGGAAAATGTTTAGGATATGGTTGAGCTACAACTATGGGATCCAAGGGTTGACTACAAATCTCTCGATAATTATACGAGGGACGGTAGGGATCTATTTGGTCCATACGTGAAGCCAATTGTTTCACCATGGCTTCCAGATTACTAGTTTGCCCCCCATATTGGTTTGGTAGGGCATTGACATGAGTGTTATGGGCGTAGGATGGAGGAACATGCAGATTAGATGCCATGTTACTGTTGTGTAAATTATTGGTAGGAAAAGTATTATGGAGGAACTTTGAAGTTGGATGATGTTGTATTCCGGATTGTTGAAAGTTTGTATTTGGCTTTGTTTTAGGTTTCTGTTTACTTAAAGCATTTTGCTCAATAGTTTGGCGGAACAAAGTAGTGAAGGGAATTTTCTTTTGTGTGGGAGTGATTTTAGGTTGAGTAACCAGGTTCCTTAGGAGGTTGGGTAACCTGTTGTTTTGACATGCTTTGGGCTATAGTGACCATATCCGTATTGGATGGTCCACCCTTGTCACTTTCTTGATCAATGAAAGACAAGGGATTAGTCTGCATATTGCATATATATTCCATGGCTGCTTGAGTTTTACTAATTTGCCCTTTATCAAGGCGAATTGCCACATTAAGGTCATCAATGTTATCCATGAGAAATTTCTTGAAATGCTCTACATTGTCAAAGGCAATAGTTCCATTAGGAGCTACTCTAGGGGATGAGGATCCATCCTCTTTAACACTTGCTTCTTGTTCCTTATCTTCACCTAAGTCTTCATCTGATTGACCTAGGGTTTCTCCTTCCGGATTTGTATCTCCAAGAAGGACATTTGGGTTTTCAGTTGTATCTTGTAACCAATCTTCTCCTTCTCCTAAAGTTTCTTTACCATTCCTAAGTTTAGGCATGGTGCTAAGTTTTGATTTCAGCAAATATATATATATATATATATATATATATATATATATATATATATATATATATATATATATATATATATATATATATATATATGCAACAAATTAAGAGGTATATATTTACTATATACCTACTACAATATTTGAAAAATGAAATGTTTAAGTTTTTGCTAAGTTTTTGATTTTTAGTTTTTCTTTAATTTTTTGAAACAATACAATAAAGCAAATAACACAATAATGCAAGAGATAATACTGAAGTAATAATTTAATTTTCTATAAACAACTTATGAATATCATTAATAGGTTCAAGTTGTTCAGGGGTCATGAAATGTTCTTCTTCAAATTGAAAGTTTTCTTTTAAAAATTTGATGAAAAGGGCTATGGTGATGTTGTCTATCTCAGATGTTGGTTGATAATAATAATTCTCACGGCAATACTCACGATATAACATAGCTCTAGGAGTTTTGTTCCATCTTCTCCTAATTATAAGATCAGCTTCTAAGGAATCTATATGAACTAGAAATGGGCGCACTATAACTGTGTCTTCGAGATTTTCCTTGAAAGTTAAAAATTTTGAAGATACAAGAGCTCTCCTATAGGCTAACCATCTATGGCAGGCTCTCTGAAGTTCATGATAAAAAACTAGTTGGTGAGGATCCAGGATTCTATCTAGGACTAGCCTCTTGATTTGCTTAAGTTGTGTGGACCTAGATGAGATGAGACTAAGTCTCCTATCAAGTTCGTCCCACAAGGATTGATTTCTACTCGTTTTAGGGATACTAAGGACAGAATTAACTTCTATAGCTGCCAATTGATTTTCTACGTTTATAGTAACTGCTAACCTCTTTTTAGGAGCTACCATCTAAACATGACTTTAAACCTTAAATGTTTTAAAATGCATCTAAGTTTTAGTTGTTCTAATTTTTTTTTTGTTTTTGTTTTTGTTTTTCAAAAGGTTATGATGCATTCACGTCGGGTTCACCAAAATGTATCGCTCCAAATTTTTTGCATCCCTACCTTCAGGCTATAGGATCCGCGCCCGGAAGGAGGATGGGAAAAGGATGGTGCGGTACCTCGGACCGAGAGGACTTTGCGAAGGTCCCGCCTCTCAAGGGAGGTGTATTTTGATGATTTTTCGACGGATGGTGGGTTCACCAGGAAACATTTAGCGGCAGTTTCCACGCCTAGGTTTTGGAATGTGTTTAGATGAGTTCGTTTTAACCTTAAGCATTCATATCCTAGGTTTGGCCGAATGAATCTAAATTAAACTACATGAAAATGCAACTTTCATGAATACAGCAAACAGATTAAAAAAGCAAAAAATAGAGAATTTACAGGAGGAAAATGGGGAATACCTGATCCGGATGTCTGAAGAAGATTCTGACGTTTGAAGCAGTCTGGATCGTCTGGAATTCGATAGAATCACCTGCAATCTAACAGAATCGTCTAAAACTGACAGAATCGTCTGAGATCTGACAGAATCATCTGAGACTGACAGAATCGTCTGAGATCTGACGAATTCGTCAGACGAATTCGTCAGAGACCTGCAAAACAGAAAATAGATGCAAAATACAAGAAATTCTACTGTGCTAATAGAGGCAAATTACACCAAATAGCAATATGAATACTGAACAATATTTAAGAACAAAAATTAAAGCAAATTACTGTACTTTAATGGCAGATCATGAACTTAGCATGCAATCTAAGCTAAATGGGTGAACTCCAAATGCAAAATAACATAAAAACTGAATAAATAATCTAATTTGTAGAATAAAATGACAGGGAGAAAGATGAGAAAAGCAAACTTCAGGCACTGATTGCCTCGATGTGGGCTGCAGTCGAGATCGTCTCGCATCAGTACGAAATCGTCTCGCATTTGACGGGATCGCCTCCGATCTGAACAGGTTCGTCGACGACGATGGGTGCTGGCTCCGGTTGAAAAATAGTGATGTACCTGCAACAAAATTGCTATGGGACTAGTGCAAATGCAAAATTAGGATGTTCTAGCGTAGAGGGAGTCAATTTGCAGATAATTTCAGCCAGGGGTTGGGGAGGGAAAATCCTAGAGATTAAATAGGCTTAGGGGGAGTAGTTAGGAGGTTGGAGATCATCCCAATTTGGGAGATCTCCAACGGGGGAGGGTCCCAATGGCGCAGACACGCTTCTGCCCAGATTGGAGACCCGTTGGAACAGATTCCAACTATGCAAATTTAGTTTTGCGACAAGATCGTCTGGACGTCCTAGTCCAGACGAAATCATCAAATCTAGGGCGATATCGTCTGATCGGCGACGATATCGTCAAACGGTCAAAACAACCTCTAAAAATGGCACGAAAAAGGGGGAAACGGATTTCTCGACGGTTAACGGGCGGTTTGGGAGGTTAAATTTGAATTTAAAATTATTTACTAAGGTGAATGTAAATTTTATAATTTTACTGTGCCAATTTTAGGGTGCTACAGCTTCCTTCTCACATAGACATAGATAAGGTTCTAAGACTCATTCTTCACATAGGGATGATGAGACTACCATGTCTCCATCCACATGGAGAAAACATGTCACCACCAAGCCCTCTTCATAAAGAAGGCAAACAAGAATTATGACACCTCAAGACTCACAAGAAACATATGAAACAGGTCTACCCACTAAAGGGTAGGAAACTAGAGCTACATCTAGTCATGGGAATCATATAGAAGAAACCCTTCACACAAAAGGAAATATTCCTATAGACTATGACCCTAGAGGAGTAAATGGTACCCCATGGGACCATCCATGGAGAATAAGATAACTAGACAGGTTGGATTGATTTCCTACTCAACCAACCCAAAGAACTATAGCTACTAAGAACTCTACATCTGGAAGATCATGAATTGTGACTTCTAAACATACCTCCTAGTTTGGGGTACCTCATAGCAACCCCATAGAAGACACATGGAGTCTGATCATAGGGATACTCAATAGTACACTAAATAAGTCACATTAACTAGCAAGAGTACAGATACATCAGAAATCCCCTCGAGGAATCTACGAGTCAAGACTACAAGAATAGAGTTAGATAAACATGAGTCTTCTATAACAACACAAACTGATCGAATGAGGCAGTTAGAAAATGCATTACATAAATAGTGAGAGTTAGTGGAAGCTCTCGAACAATAGAAACAAAGAGAAATACTCTTGCACCAACATGAGCAACGTTTAAGAGAGCAATCTGAGTAGCTAGCTCTTAACAATTTATAGATAAATGGTGGTGACAACCAAAGAACAAGATACGTTGACTCACCTAAGGAAAGGCACACTAGACAAGATATCCCATAATGAAACCCCCCACCAAATCATGAACAAAATCCAACTAATGGGGGGAGGGCAAACATAACAAATCATGTTGGCAATTTTGGGTACCTTGGGTACATTGCCTTTGCTCAAGTGTAGATGTTGTCATTGATGTCAAGAAGTTCTTGAAGCAATTTGATTTGATGTCAAGGAATTTGTTTTGTTGAAGGTTATTCAGAGCATGATCAGTGAGTTTCCAAGAAGTTCTTAGTAGCCCATTTGCAAAAGATCAAGAAAAAGACAAGTAAGAAAAAGTATGCAGTCGATTGGAAAAACTGTCACGATTTGGACATGTTGGAGAGAGAAAGTGTTGGAAAAACTATCGCGATTTCGCGACATGTTTGAGGAGAGAGAAAGTGCTGGCAAAACTGTCACGATTTCGCGACATGTTTGAGGAGAGAGAAAGTGCTGGCAAAACTGTCACGATTTCGTGACATGTTTGAGGAGAGAGAAAGTTTTGGCAAAACTGTCACGATTTCGCGACATGTTGGCAGAGAAGGAGAGCAAGATGGAAAGTGTCACGATTTCGCGACATGTCGCATTTTCGTGACTCGAAAAGTGCAGGAAGGCAGAGAAGGAAAAGTGTCACGATTTCGTGACACATTGCCAGGAAAGTTGTACGGACGAAAAGGTGTCGCGATTTCGTGACATAATGCAGAAAAGAGAGTCCATAGTGTGAACTGTCATGATTTCACGACAAGTTAGAAGAGAGAGAAAGTTACATGAAAAATGTCATGATTTCGCGACATGCTGTAGAGGTCGAGGTGAGGACTGTCACGATTTCGTGACATGCTAAAAAGCTCGAAGAGAGAACTATCACGATTTTGTGACATGCAGCAAAGGGGAAGAGTCTAAAATGAGAAGCGTCACGATTTCGCGATAGGCTACAAAGAAGTTGTACGGATGCAAAAAGTGTCACGATTTCATGACAGGTTGAAGAGAAAGCTTGCGAATGTAGAAAGTGTCACGATTTCATGACAGGTTGAGATGGCAACATTGAGTTGGAGAAAGTGTCACGATTTCATGACAAAAATAGTTAGCAAGTCTTCAATAGAAGAAGCGTCATGATTTCACGATGAATTCAAGAAGGAAGAGCTCGAAGGCGAAAGCGTCATGATTTCGTGACATGTTCCAATGTGTGTGTAGGCAGAGAGAAGCTCAAAGGCGAAAGTGTCACGATTTTGTGACATGTTCCATTTTTGCTAGTGCAAGCAGAGAAGAAGGCCATGAAGTCAAAAGGGTCATGATTTTATGATAGAGTTGAAGATGACGTCAGCAGAAGCAGATGTGTCACGATTTCATGACAAAAGTAGAGAAGAAGGCAATGAAGACTAAAGTGTCATGATTTTGTGACAGGAGTGAAGATGACGTCAAAAGTTAGAAGTGTCACGATTTCGTGACAAGGACGTTGTCAAGGCAAAAAAAGTGTCATGATATCACGACAATAGCCAAATGAATGTGTACGGCAAAAATGTCACGATATCGTGACATGTTGTAGTTTCACGATAGAAGCTACAGGAGAGTTGCAGAGGCGGTTGAAGCCGACAGAGTTAACTTTGAGCCGACGAAGATTAGGGTTGTGCAGTCGACGGAGTTAGGGTTTGCATTTGCATAACAGCCGACTAAGATCAAAGTTTTGATCTTAAAAGTATTGCTATAAAAGGAGGGTTGTTTGGAGAGATTTGGCATCGATCGAAGTGTGCGTTCGAAGTGCGACTTTCGTAGAAGCAGAGTGCGAGGAGAAGTTCGATCGTCGAGGAGCAGAGTGTGCGAAGATAGTGCTGCTGTGTTTGCACAGAGGTGCATAAGTGGATGTTTGATCGAGTGTTGTAATTGCGCAGAGGTGCAAATTTCGAGGACATTAGTGCCAGACCGAAGGACTGTGTTTGGTGCAGATAAGAGGACCAGCTTTGGAGGTGAAAGAGTTGAGGACAGAGGTCTCCAGCCAGAGCAGGGAAGACAGGTGTCTTCTGTGGATAGAGTTCCACTTGCTAAGGGCATAGGAGGCAGAGGTCTTCTAGAGGATCACCAGCTAGAGCAGAGCTAGGGGATTGGTATCTCCTTTGGGTTGGTGCCCATAAACTTTGTAATCGGGAAAGGTTTCCCAGAATTTGAGGTGATAAAATTTAGTGAAAATTTTTATCCGTGGAGTAGCCCGCGTTGGGTGAACCACGTAAATTGTTGTGTCTCTATTGTGGATGGTGTTTTTGTGCATTGCTTTGTTTACTACTATTGATACTTGTTATCTATTACACTGCATAATATTGAATTTGAAAGTTGATTCAAAGGAAAAAGTAAAAAGTGGTCTTATACTGTTCACCCCCCTCTCGATATAAGCTTGTGTTCTTCAATTGGTATCAAAGCGGGTTCCTTCGAAAAGGTTTAAATAGCTTGAAGGAAAAACTGGTTAAGAACACAATGGATTATTCAAGTGGCAATGCAGCACCTATTCTTGATGGATCAGATTTTGGTCTTTGGAGTGCAAGAATGAAGGTTTATCTAATGGCACTTGGTAATGAGGTTTGGGAAGTGATTGAAGATGGGTACACTATTCCTAAAAATGGTCCTTATACTAAAGAAGATAGGCTCCTACATCACAACAATTCAAAAGCAATGAATGCAATCCTGAAGGGCTTACAGAAGGCAGATCTCACCAAAGTAATTCACTGCAAGACAGCTAGTGAAATGTGGAAACAGTTGCAGGTGGTTCATACAGGTGATGCAAATGTCAAAAAGGCCAAGTTGAGACATTTCAAAGGTATGTTTGAACAACTCAAGATGAATGATGATGAAAATATTAGTGATTACATGCTTCGCATGGATGAGGTTGTTAACTCCATGAAAGACTTAGGACTTGAGCTTGCTGAAAATGATGTTTGTGATAAGATCTTAAGATCTCTTCCTAATAGATTTAGTGAAAATATTTCTGCTATTGAGGAAGCTAAAGATTTGGATAAGCTGAAAAAGGATGAGCTTCATAGTATACTTGCAGCATTTGAGTTGAGAACTCAGGTGAAGGTTGATGTCAAGAAAGAGGCAGCTTTCAAGGCTACCAAGAAATCTAAGGGTAAACAGCCTCAAGAAAGTGATGAGTCTTCTAGTGATGAAGAAGCATACTACAACAAGAAAGGCAAGTTCTCTAGGAAGAGCAAAAGCATGAAAAATATAAGATGTTTTAATTGTGGAAAGTTTGGTCATTATGCTACTGACTGTACTATTTCAAAGAATGAAAGTGATGAAGAGAAACAGGATGTTAAGAGCAAGGATTCTGAAAAACACAGGTATTACAGAAAGAACAAAGATGATCACAACAATCAAGGAAAGAGGTATTCACACAAGAACAAGAAGAGTTTCTACCTAGACAAAGCAAGTAAGTGTTCTAGCAATGATAGTGAAAGCTCTTCAAGTGATGAGGAAAATGAGATGTTGTTCATATCAAAAAAAGAGGAAGAACCGAAACATAGATTCATTATTATGAAATGTCTTAGATGTGGAAATTTTGGTCACCTTGAGGATGACTGTACAAATAATGATTTGGTTTCCAGTATGTATAAGGATGCTTCAGAAAACTATCAAGAAGATGCTTGTATGGTTTTTGAAAAAGGTAGCACCTCTAGTGATAAGAAATCTGGAAAAGGCCTTGAGGATTCAGAAAGCAAACAAATAAAAGATCTTGAAAGTGAACTTAATAATGCTCTTAGTGTTTTGAAAAAGGAAAGAAAGAAGAATGATAGACTCAAGGATAAGTTAGATGAATGTTGTATGGAGAGAGACGATCTTATAGAAAGTCTTGACTTCTCTATAGCTAAAACACAGGAACTCAAGGATGAGTTAGAGTCTAAGATTCTTGAGTATAATAAGTTGGAACAGAAAATGGCTTCTCTGGAAGTGGAAATTAAAGAGTACAAGGATAAGCTATACAGGTTTCAAGATAGCTCCAAAAGGGTTAAGTCTCTCATCAAAGGTCAAAGAAATCCAACAGATAAAACAGGTCTTGGTTTTGTTAAACCGAACAAAGAACAGGTTGGGGAATCTAGTAAGAGATTTCAAAAGGAAGAAAGTTCTGATGAAGAAAGTACTTCAGATCATGAGTCCATGAGTGATAGATGCGCAGAAACAGAAAACAAAATTTAGATTGAGAAGAAGAAGTTTTCGGGACCCAAGAGGTCGAATAAAGGAAAATTTCATGGTAGATGTTTTGCGTGTCACAGGTTTGGTCACATGGCTGTACATTGCATGGCTCAAGTGAGGAAAGTAAATGACAGTTTCAGGGGCCGTAATTTCTTTCAAGGGTATTGCTACTCTTGTAAACAGTTTGGGCATAAGGCAATTTTTTGCATGACTAATTACAGGAACACGGTTAGTCATAACAGGCGGTTTCAAAGAACAGGTATGCCGAACAGAAATAACAGTGTTACTTGTTATAAGTGCAACAATGATGGTCACACAGCTAGACAGTGTAGAGCTGATCTTCCAAGGAACAGGAATAGTGGCATGATCAGGTCCAAGGATCAAGGCATGAAAAAGGACAGGGATGAGAACAAGAACAAGAACAGTGACAAAAATAGGAATGCGGGCAAAAAGATCAAGAAAAGGTCGGGCAAGGAAATTGTAGACACTGATGATGATCAATGCCTAATGGGAGTTTTACTCCCACCCCTATTTTAAATCACCTCATCAGGAGGTGGGGGAGGGACTAAGCTAAGAGGCTCATTCTTAGTCCCGAGCCCCAAAGGTGACCCTTTGCCATTGATGACAAAGGGGGAGAGATTTGAGTAAGGGGGAGAGATATGAGTAAGGGGGAGAGCTTCAATGTGAAGAGGAAAGCTTCAAGTCAGGGGGAGCAAAACTTCAAAAGGAGATTCTCAGTTGTTGGCACAGTTGGTTTCAGTTTTGGCTCCTAAGATGTGTTTCAGTAAAGGTTTGCCATCAATGACAAAGGGGGAGATTGTTGGCAATTTTGGGTACCTTGGGTACATTGCCTTTGCTCAAGTGTAGATGTTGTCATTGATGTCAAGAAGTTCTTGAAGCAATTTGATTTGATGTCAAGGAATTTGTTTTGTTGAAGGTTATTCAGAGCATGATCAATGAGTTTCCAAGAAGTTCTTAGTAGCCCATTTGCAAAAGATCAAGAAAAAGACAAGTAAGAAAAAGTATGCAGCCGGTTGGAAAAACTGTCGCGATTTCGCGACATGTTTGAGGAGAGAGAAAGTGTTGGAAAAACTGTCACGATTTCGTGACATGTTTGAGGAGAGAGAAAGTGCTAGCAAAACTGTCATGATTTTGCGACATGTTTGAGAGAAAGTGTTGGCAAAACTATCACGATTTCGTGACATGTTTGAGGAGAGAGAAAGTTCTGGAAAAACTGTCGTGATTTCGTGACATGTTGGCAGAGAAGGAGAGCAAGATGGAAAGTGTCACGATTTCACGACATGTCGCATTTTCGCGACTCGAAAAGTGCAGGAAGGCAGAGAAGGAAAAGTGTCACGATTTCACGACACATTGCCAGGAAAGTTGTACGGATGAAAAGGTGTCACGATTTCGTGACATAATGCAGAAAAGAGAGTCCGTAGTGTGAACTGTCACGATTTCGTGACAAGTTAGAAGAGAGAGAAAGTTACATGAAAAATGTCATGATTTCGCGACATGCTACAGAGGTCGAGGTGAGGACTGTCATGATTTCGTGACATGCTAAAAAGCTCGAAGTGAGAACTGTCATGATTTCGTGACATGCAGCAAAGGGAAGAGTCTGAAATGAGAAGCATCACGATTTTGCGATAGGCTACAAAGAAGTTGTACGGATGCAAAAAGTGTCACGATTTCATGATAGGTTGAAGAGAAAGCTTGCGAATGCAAAGTGTCACGATTTATGACAAGTTGAGATGGCAGCATTAGTTGGAGAAAGTGTCACGATTTCATGATAGAAATTAGCAAGTTTTCTTCAACGAAGAAGTGTCATGATTTTGTGATGAATTCAAGAAGGAAGAGCTCGAAGGCGAAAGCGTCATGATTTCATGACATGTTCCGGTTTGTAGGGGGTAGAGAGAAGCTCAAGGCAGAAAGTGTCATGATTTCGTGACATGTTTCGTTTTCTAGTGCAAGCAGAGAAGAAGGCCATGAAGTCAAAAGGGTCATGATTTCATGACAGAGTTGAAGATGACGTCAGAAGTAGATGTGTCATGATTTCATGACAAAAGTAGAGAAGAAGGCAATGAAGACTAAAGTGTCACGATTTCATGATAGGAGTGAAGATGACGTCAGCAAAGTTAGAAGTGTCAATGTTCACGCACAAGGACGTTGTCAAGGCAGAACAAAGCAAAAAGTGTCACGATATCATGACAATAGCCAAACGAATGTGTACGGCTGCAAAAATGTCACGATATCATGACATGTTGTAGTTTCACGACAGAAGCTACAAGAGAGTTGCAGAGGCGATTGAAGCCGACAGAGTTAACTTTGAGCCGACGAAGATTAGGGCATGCAATCGACAGAGTTAGGGTTTGCATTTGCATAACAGCCAACTAAGATCAAAGTTTTGATCTTAAAAGTATTGCTATAAAAGGAGGGCTATTTGGAGAGATTTGGCATCGATCGAAGTGTGCGTTCGAAGTGCGACTTTCGTAGAAGCAGAGTGCGGGGAGAAGTTCGATCGTCGAGGAGCAGAGTGTGCGAAGACAGTGCTATTGTGTTTGCGCAGAGGTGCATAAGTGGATGTTTGATCGAGTGCTGTAATTGCACAGAGGTGCAAATTTTGAGGACATTAGTGCCAGATCGAAGGACTGTGTTTGGTGCAGATAAGAGGACCAGCTTTGCAGGTGAAAGAGTTGAGGACAGAGGTCTCCAGCTAGAGCAGGGAAGACAGGTGTCTTCTATGGATAGAGTTCCACTTGCTAAGGGCATAGGAGGCAGAGGTTCTCTAGAGGATCACCAACTAGAGCAGAGCTAGGGGATTGGTGTCTCCTTTGGGTTGGTGCCCATAAACTTTGTAATCGGGAAAGGTTTCCCAGAATTTGAGGTGATAAAATTTAGTGAAAAATTTTATCCGTGGAGTAGCCCGCGTTGGGTGAACCACGTAAATTGTTGTGTCTCTTTTGTGGATGATGTTTTTGTGCATTGCTTTGTTTACTACTTTTGATATCGTTATCTATTCGCTGCATAATATTAATTTGAAAGATTGAAGGAAAAAGTAAAAAGTGGTCTTATACTGTTCACCCCCCTCTCAGTATAAGCTTGTGTTCTTCAAATCAAGATCACAATCTTGATTCCCCTCGTAGGAGGGAGGAAAATGGAACAAATCAAATGGATAGAGAGTTACCTCCATTGCCAATGTGAATAGGCTTGCACGAGGAGGAAATCCGTGCATCAAAGGCATTTCAAGAGCTTGCTGAAAAGATGAAAACCTTTGAGAAACAAGAGGCAGCTAGGAACTCACCAACATTGAGCAAGATACACAATCAACCATTGTGCCCATCAATCCCTAGCCCTCCATATCCTAAGCACTTTGAGATGCCTAGGTTAGAGAAGTTTAAAGGTGAAGAGGATGCACAAGAGCATGTCACCAATTTTATCAATGCTTGTTTTCATCTTGAAGACAATGACGCTCTCATGCTAAGAACATTCATAATGACATTTTTAGGTGCTGCCACTCAATGGTTCAACCAACTACCTAAGCATAGCATAACCAACTTTGAACAACTAGTAAATGCATTCTTGAAGCATTTCTCCTTTGGTGCTAAGAAGAAGGTGAACCTTTCAGACCTGGCAAACCTGAAATAGTATGATGATGAGCCAGTAATGGATTATGGGAATAGGTGGAGAAAAATCATGGCAAAATTATCATTCTCCATTCCCATAGAAGAGATCATTCGTATGTTTACCAAAAGTTGTTCTAAACATATCTCCCTCTTGCTACAACTCCAATAGTATCCTTCATTTGAGGAAGCTTTGGCACAGGCCAAGCTCATCGAAGAGATAAAAGTAGATGAGGGAACCATTAAGCTCCAAAACAAAAAGGAGTGGAACAAGAATGGTAAGAATGACAAGTACAAGTAGAAGCAGGGCAACCCTACTCCAGTCAATCAAGTCGTATTGGCTACACCCAAGGATGGGGGTGCACAACAACCATAGAACTATCAAGCACATCCCCCACCAACCAACTATGACCAAAAGAACAATCAAGGAAGAAATCGAGAATGCAAGCCACCTCGTTATTTCATGCCTCTGATAGAATCAATGCAATCAATCTTTAATCAGTTGAGCGAGGCCAGGAGGATCAGATTTCTTGATATACCTCTTGTAGATCCCAACCATCCTAAGCCAAAAGGATATAGGGAAGATCAATTTTGTCCTTATCATAGGATACCGGGGCATGACATTGAGGCTTGCATCGGGTTTAAGCATCAAGTGCAAAACATGATTGAGGTGGGAGAGCTCAAAGTTGACAACCCACTAGCTCTCGATAATAGAGACATGGGCATATACAGAAACCCATTGCCCAATCATGAGGCCCCTCGAGAGCAAGGGGCCCAAGTCAATCAGGTTCGAGCTGACATACCTACCCATGGATGCATTGGGATGGTTGAGATCGTTAACATAGCAACAAGGACTAGGCGGTATGGTCAACCACAACCACCTGCAGCTCCCATGAACATCCCAGCCACTCCTAGGCAAAGGTAAGACAACCTTCCAGGTCCACCAATGAGACCTATGGTAACTATTCGGAGTAGATTGGAGCAAAACCTACAGATGACTCCAGCTAAGTTATCCATCTATGAGCTCATACAATAGTCCCCAAAGCATAGGGAGACTCTAATGGAGATTTTAAGAACAATTGAGCTTCAACCGCAAGATGTGAATGCATTCACTCACTTTGTGGGACAAGTGCAAGAATGCCAGGAACCTGTAATCTGATTCTATGATCATGAGATTAAGATAGTTTTGCTTGCCTTACCAGACCCTCCACTAAACATTGTAGCGGCCATCAATGACTTACCTTTCAAGAGGGTTTTGGTCGATACAGGTTCATCGATAAACATCATCACAACAACTGCAATAGAGCACCTCAAGATACCCAAGACCAATATCATTCCAGGAACTTACACATTGAGAGCTTTTAATGATGCTTTATGCAATACTATGGGAATGATAGTCCTACCCATCAAGGTGGGGCACAAGACCATCCCCATGATGTGTCATGTCTTGGAAGGTGCTATGCAGTACAACATCCTCTTAGGGCACCCTTGGATAAGGGCCATGAAGTGCGTGCCTTCGATCTTGCACCAGTGTGTCAAGTATGTGCACGAAAGCAAAGTCTATGTGGTTCTGGCCGATGAAGAGCCTTTTAAATACGTTAATCAGGTGGATATTCTAGGAGAATTCATGATCCCTTCTACTCACCTATACGTGGCACCTTCATCCCCAACCACACAAGTTGATAACAAAGACAAAGGGGTAAGAAAAGACCCATGCACATCAACACCTCCTGGTGCACTCAAGATAATCAATGCTTCTAAAGTACCATCAATGTCAAAACCAAAAGACAATCAGAAGCTAAAGGCCCCCTTAGTTAAGGAAGAGAGGCCCAAAGAAGTGCCAACTATAGCCATTTCTGAAATGCCAAGTCCTATGGAAGAGGAAGATCCTCAAGATCAAGATGAAGATAGTGATTATCACCCTGCTTCGCCAGTATCATCCGTGGGGTCATCCACATCGCATGCATCAATACACTTGGCAAGTACAGGCATAGGGGAATACCTTGTGTAGAACATCACCTTTACGCCTATCATTGAGTCTGCACAGGACATAGGGAGGCCTAAAGACTTGAGGCCGCCAGTAGGAATAGTGGTTCCACTAGGAATCCCTCCCAACCAAACCAATTTTGTCTATGTCGGCCTGGACTGCGCTCATAAGTCTTCAGATATAGAAGGAGATGGTGACGAATTATTCATAGTCAATGTTCATTACCTCTCTAATCTTGAGTTTTCTCTAAGCTACTTTGAGCATTGCCATTGGCATGGCTATGGCCTTGGCGTATATGAGCAGGGGCGCAGGAGGCCTTACGAGCCACTATATCAGCTTCCTTCTGATATATTTGGCTTAGGCTATTATAGCGGAGGTCGAGATGACTCACTTGCAGTAGCATTGGAAAGATTAAGCATAGGGTTGGGAGAAGACATTGATTTCATTCCTTATCACCCCTTGAGAATAGAAAATTTGAGCAATAGACAAGTAGCCACGGTAAACATACCACCTCCAAAAACTTATCATCCAAACACCTCAATTGATTCCACCCCAATAGGGTACAACTCATGGGATGAGGAGAATGGATATGAAGCAAGTGATGATGAGGTACAACTTGGCTTAGCCTATCAAGGGCCTCACTATTTACAAAGGTTCACATGGTCCATCCATGATGAGATTGAATATACATCAGATGAAAGTGACTATGAATCAGAAGACTCAATAGAAAGAGCTTACTTAGGCTTAAGCCATCAACCCCTGACTTTGGGGTGAGAGACAAATGCAAATGGGTTCTTCATAAGTGATGAAGAATATGAAGATGAAATAGAGATGGCCTACTTAGGGCCAAGACATGAGCCCTTTGTCTTAGGGCCACATACCAATGCTAATGGTTTTTGGATAAGTGATGATGACTTTGAGGATGAGACCGAGATGGCTTATCTTGGACCTCACCACTTGCGGCAAGTCAACGAGCTAGTAGAGAGAGAGGCGGCACTTCATGCCATAGACCCTCAACTCTAATTTTTGGGGAGACCTATTGACCTAGCTACCATTCATCGGATGGTTAATCCCCCTCCACCTACATTCAGAGAGCAGTTAGAGCCCAATGATCCTATTTTCCACCCTACTCATGGGCCAGATCCAAAAATTCCCATTCCTCCAGAACCTCATCGCGAGTATGGAAGAGAAACCCCTGAGACAAGATTGCACCCATGTGGTCCTGGAGATTTCATCCCATCCATCAACATGATCTCCATCGATTTGACCACTCCACTTCATAATCCAGTAGATCCTACCAAATCATTGCATCTTGATATAGATGCTATTGATTGGGATCATGCTAGTTCACCCATAGAGCTAGAAGACCTCTTCCCCAATGAAGAGATGTTACAACCATTCCATTTTGCATCAGGTTGTGCGTATGACATCTTCCATGTTGGTTTGGAACCTGAGTCAATAGGTCCTGTGAATCCCATTGATGACATTCATTTGATACCCATGCCTCATCAGCTAGAGGATGGGTCACATATGGCTATAGAAGCAACTTTCGAGGTGGACATCAGTGATGATCCTACCCAACCAAGGAAAGTCAAGTTCGGAGAAAGTCTATCTCCATAGGAACAAGCCATCTTGATTCCTCTCCTCAAGGAGAGGCCAAATATTTTTGCTTGGACTTACAAAGACATGCCAGGGATAGATCCAAAGTTAGTCATTCACAACCTTTCATTGGATCCCATGAAGAAGCCAGTCAAGAAAAAACTAAGGAAAATGCATCCAACCATCACTTTGATGGTAAAGAACGAATTGCAAAAACTACTGGATGCAGTATTCATAGTTCCTATTGACTACCCTGAGTGGGTGTCAAACATGGTACCCATAGGGAAACCTGATGGAAGAGTCCGTATCTGCATGGATTTTAGAGATTTGAATAGGGCAACACCAAAGGATTCATTCCCATTGCCAAACATAGATGCTCTTGTAGATGCAACCATAGGTCATGAAATGCTCTCCCTAATGGATGGGTTTTTTGGATACAACCAAATCTGGATTAAGCTCGAAGATCAACATAAAACTACTTTCATTACTCCATGGGGAACATTCTGTTACAAAGTGATGCCATTCGGTCTCAAAAATGTTGGTGCCACATATCATTGGGCCATGACATACATATTCCATGACTATATGCATAAGATCTTGGAATATTACATGGATGACTTACTAGCCAAGTCCCTATTGTGGCAAGAGCATGCCGAAGTCCTTAGACAAGTCTTTGATCACCTCATAGAACACAATGTCCGATTGAATCCTAAGAAGTGCGTATTTGGCGTAACTTCTGGCAAGCTTTTAGGATTCATCGTATCCAAGAGAGGCATCGAAGTTGATCCTACAAAGGTAAAGGCTATACTGGAAATGGTCGCCCCTACCAACATTAGGGAGTTGAGGAGCCTACAAGGCAAGATAGCATCCATCAAAAGATTCATCATGCAATTATCAGACAAATGCAGACCTATGAATAGGTTGCTATGCAAGGAAGTCCCCTTTCATTGGGATGAAGAATGCCATCAAGCCTTTGCAGAGATCAAGACTTATCTAGCAACGCCACCAGTATTGGCTCCACCAAGGCCAGACATACCATTTTTACTATATATATCGGCTACTAATTTTGCACTGGGCACCATGTTAGCCCAAAATAATGCACAAGACAAAGAGCAAGCCATATATTACATTAGTCACACCTTGGTGAGCTATGAGCTAGGATATGCGTATGTCAAAAAATTATGTTTAGCAGTGGTCTTTGCAACTCGAAAGTTGTGACACTACATGTTGAGCCATACGACCTACGTCATATCAAAACAAAATCCTTTGCAGTACATGATGAGCAAGACATATCACAATACACGTACCACAAAGTGGATCATGCTATTGATAGAATTTGATCTAGAGTTCATAAGCCAAAATTCCATCAAGGGACAAGTCATAGCAGATCAATTAGCAGAGGCGCCTCTTCAGGATAACAAGCCTCTCACCATAGAGTTTCTTGATGATGTGGTCTTTGCATTATCAGATCCACTAGAGCTCGAAGAACCTAAGAAAGAAAAATACATGTCATTGTTCTTCGATGGTTCAAAGTGTGAACAAGGAGGTAGAGCAGGGATTGTCTTTATCACACCGTAGGGTGCTCCATTGCCCTTATCATTCAAACTAGACTTCCCATGCACAAACAACAATATAGAATATGAAGCATTGATCTTGGGACTCCAAACAGCCATAGCGATGGGCATTAAAATATTGAATATCTTTGGTGACTCCTTGCTCATAGTAAACTAGGTCAAAGGACTCTTCCAATGTAGGTGCCCACTCCTGAAGACTTACAAGGAACTTGTTGACAATTACTTAGCTTGGCTAGAATGGTATGACATCGAGGCAATCCCTCGTATGTCGAATAGATTTGTAGACACTATGGCCTCTTTGGGATCCTTAATCCCTCAGAATCCATCTACTGATTTTACAACCATTCATGTGAAAGTGCTTTCACACTCAGCAATACATCGTGAAGCTTTTGACAATCAAGAATCAGTCAACATGATCAACATCAAACCAAATCAGGATTGGTCCTTCATAGCCAGAAGTTTCTTGCAAATAACACCTTGGGGGTCGTTGATCTCCCAAGGACCCATAGAGTGTGGTGCGACCATATACCATAGAGTTGTTCCTCAATCCGTGTTCACTACCTCAAAAATGTAGGAAGAGCAAGTTGTCTATTCTATAGAGGTTGTGGCCTATCAGGATTGGCTTTCCCAACTATGGGACTTCCTGAAGCTCAGAATAATACCTCAAGGTTTGTCACATATAGAAAGGTGAACATTTAAATAGAGAGCAACAAGATACATTTTTCTAGGAGAAATCCTCTATAGATGAGGATATGATGGAGTATTACTCCATTGTCTTGAGCCCCAGGAAGCATCTTGGGTAGTTTCACAAGCTCACGATGGAACATGTGGAGGCCATTTTAGTGGCATGGCCATCGTTAAGCGCATCTTGAGAATGGGTTACTATTGGCCCATAATGGAAAAGGACTACTATGAGTATGTCAAGAAATGTAGTAAGTGCCAACATCATGCAAATCTAACGCACTTACCATCGCAAGCTTTGCAGCCCATCCAGGCAGCATGGCCATTCTCGCAATGGGGACTAGACTTGATTGGGAAGATCTCACCCCCATCCTCATGCCGACATACATTCATCATAATGGCCACATAATACTTCACTAAATGGGTAGAAGCGATCCCCTTAACATCAACAACTGGACCAAGGATTGCGGAGTTTATACTCCATAATATCATAAGTCATTTTGGGGTCCCTTCTAAGATAATATCGGATAATGGGCCATATTTTAAGAACAAAAATGTGCATGCTTTAATGAAAAAATATCATATTCAGCATAGTTTTTCAATGCCTTATTATCCACAAGCAAACGGGCAAGCAGAAGCCTCAAACAAAATAATAGTCTCCATTTTGAGGAAGATAGTGCAAGAAAATCACAAGGATTGGCACATGCAATTGCCTCTTGCACTATGGGCATACAGGACTAGTATACGGATGCCCACTAGGGCAACACCATTTTCACTAGTATATGGTATTGAAGCCATCATGCCTCTAGAGTTGGAAATCTTGACTCTACGCATAGCACTAAAAGACTTCATAGATGATGAAGTTGCATGACAAGGCCACCTTGATCAATTGATGCTTCTTGATGAACGTTGAGTCAATGCTTTAGAGCATCTCCATGTTTACCAAGATCACCTTGCGTGAGCTTACAATAGTAAATTCCACCTAAGGGAATTCAAGGTTGGAGATCTAGTGCTCAAAGAAAACTAGTAGAATTCAAATCTATCGCCGCATCTACGAGATAAGTTCATGGTAAACTGGATAGGTCCATACATGATTTCATAGAGAGTTGGGCCTGGAGCATATCACCTTATATCATTAGATGGTGTTGAAGAGCCTGAACCTCTCAATATCATTCACTTAAAGGCATTTTACACATAAAAACACAAAAACATTCAAATATGTCAAAAAACAAAAACATTCAAATATGTCAAAAAAAAAAACATTCAAATATGTCAAAAATAAAAACATTCAAATATGTCAAAAACAAAACAAATCATAAAAACATAAAATTCAAATAAAAAAATATAAAAATAAATAAACAAAATGATACAAAAATCAAATCAAAGGCTCCAAGGGTAATTCAAAGCTTGGTCAAAATAAAATCAAAGGCTCCAAGGGTAATTCATATCGCTTGGTCAAAAATCAAATCAAAGGCTCCAAGGGTAATTCATACCGCTTGGTCAAAAATCAAATCAAAGGCTCCAAGGGTAATTCATACGCTTGGTCAAAAAAAGGCTCAAGGGTAAAAAAAAAAATCAAAAAAACTGTTGGTCAAAATCAAATTCAAAAAGGCTCCAAGGGTAATTCATGCCGCTTGGTCAAAAATCAAATAAAAAATGCTCCAAGGGTAATTCAAACCGCTTGGTCAAAATCAATAACAAAAGCCCCAAAGGCATAATAAGCCCTTTGGTCAAAATAATCAAAAATACAAAAACAACATAAAATCAAAAATACAAAAACAATTGCACTTCACATTTTGCATCCACATCATTGCATTGCATTTTCACATACATTACAAGATATGTCATGAGAGTCTTAAAAGTGATACCACAGTTTGTCGCACAAGTCATTCATATCCATACCTCCATCCACATGTGTGTAATTGTGTTTTTCAACACAACCATTATTTGTTGCTATACATAATTACTAAGGCTTTTCGGTTAGTCAACCAAATCTAGTAATCTTATCAAATTTTGAGGAAAACAACTTTGATTAGTAGAAAGAAAGGCCTAGTTGTGATAAAGCCTTGGATATTCACGATCCCGTCACTAATTGAAACACTAAAATCCTAGCTGGTACAAGGAAAATATGAAAGCTGCAAAGCGGTCTAGGTTACCTTAAGTGAAAAGGATTATCCTTGCTTATCCCCCTATGCAACCGGTTTAAAGGTGCTGAGAATTGGCAAAAGGACAAGCTTTACCCTATCAAAATCCCTTGCTTAAATCAAAATAAGCAAAATCCCAAAGCAAAAGTACAAATTCAAAAGGCCAAGCATACAGTCCAGATTTCAAAAGCAAAAATCCGATACACAAATCATATATTCAAAATACAAAAAAATCAAGCTCAAGAAAAAATAAAAAATAAACAGTGATTTTCATCACTAAGAATGAGCAAAATAAATAGTGATTATCATCACTACAAAAAAATCCCCGCTCAAAGAAAAAAATCAAAATAAAAATAAACAGTGATTTTCATCACTACATATGAGCAAATATCCAAAGCCAAAAAGAAGCCAAAAAAGGGAATAAAGCTTGAATCCTTGGAATTCTCAGCATTGTACAAAACTGGAAGGAGAAATCCTTACGCATGATGATATGTCTATTACAATTGCTTCATGCATTTGTGTAGACCAATGTTTGAATGTGGATGAGCTAGCTTAGGTAACCAAATATTGCCTAGTGGTATAGTCCAACTAAGTCCAACATAAGGATGAGATGAACACTTGAGGATCCTTGATCTTAGCAATGGGCTGAAAGAATCCCACCTGACATCGGAGGAAATGCTTGAGTTCTACCTCAAAATATACAATCACATGCACACACAGAGATCATGAAAAACTAGGTCCATGGTAAAAGCCTTACTTTTCAAAAGTCTAAGTGGTAAGTAGACAGTTGTTGATAGGGGAACTAGAGTGTTTGAATCTCCGAAAAGCCCCAAAATTTTTTACATAGCAACAAATAATAAAATCATTCACACCATCACTTTCTTTATAAGATTCTATAAATTAGGGGGTATCAACATAGTAGGACAGATACCACATATATATTAGAAATAGTATATAGACGACCACTGACTACTTTATATCTTTTAATTTACAGAAACTTATTAAGAAGATACATTACACACCATTACATCTCATATATGAATACTTAATCAATTCTTATGATAGAAGTGATTATTTAAATTCATGATTATTTTTAAACTTTCTATGGTATCACCCATTAAGATTGTCAATGTCATATGCATTCCGTATGTTTTAAATGATTAGAGCATACAGGTTCATTTATACCATTCCATCACATAAGTTAGATGCATATAATTAAAGCAAAAATTAAACATGCATTTAACAATAACATTTGCATCCACAAAAACAAGTCATTAATCATCCATAAACCACATCATAAAACATATAGGCAATATCCATTTGCATATCATAAATTCATCATTCATCATCAAAATACATTGCATCATATCATCAAATCATATAAGCATCTACACATCCATCTAAGCATCTTCAAATATCATCTATCATCTAACATATCCATCAAATCATCATAATATCATCATCGCATCATATCATAAAATAAAATAACAACAAAAACATAAGCAATAAATGATACACATAATGAGTCATAAAAGGTAAATCTATCATAAAAATATGTGTGTCAAGTCCAATGGATATACAAAAATGCCCATGGGCTATAGTCATGTAGGTCAGTCAACCTCAAAAATGGATCAAGAACCAAGTAGAACATCAATCTAGTGTCGGGCCTGAGCCCCCTGCATCACCTCCTCTAGTGCCACCTCCCCCTATGGTGGTGTCACGAGTCGAGTGATGTGAGCCTGTAGGTCTCTCTATCCGAGTCTGGGTCTACTGGCTAGGATGGGTGGAAGACTACCCTGAGGTAGAGCACTCATTGACCTATGAACCACCTACATCTATTGGATCCTTAGGGACAATCTCATGCCTCTTGAGCTGCATCTGAAGGAGGGTAACATGATCTGTAAGACCCTAGATCCGAGCCTCATGCTCATCCAACAAGGAATGAAGTCATCCCACCTCTACCCCTGAGCCTACTATTGGAACCTCCTATGGTGTAGAAGCAGGAACAACAAACTACATCCTGACATCACCACCCTCGATAGTAGCCTATAGAGCCTATATCTATGTTGTGAGCTACTCAATCATAGCATCTCACCATTGTACCTAGATCTTAGTAGCCTAGAGCTCAGCCTCGACCTCATGCAACTATGCTCTCAGAGGAGAGTCTCTCTCCTCGGGCTCTAACTCCTCCTCCTCCTTAGGAACATCAGGATCCTCTACTACCACCTGCTCTATCGATTGGCCCCATACCTCGGTCCTGGCTCGAACCCTACATCCTATCGGATCTATGCCATCACCCCCACCATCATCCTCATGCCCTAGACTATCGATGCCATGCCACATCTGATCACCCCACCACTGAGAGTAGGCCTCTGTAACTCCCCCAACCACTATAGGGTCTATGGTTGGGGCATCCTCCTCATCTGCAAGCTCTATGACCTATCATGGAGGTAGGTCCCTCTCTGTTGTGAGGTGCCTATACAAGAATGGTACCAAGGGCACATCCTACTACAATCCGTATTGATGAAGAACTTGAGAGTAGAAGAAATACTCTTAGATGGCAATCTTATGACCAATGAGCCATCGCTCATGTCGTGTCCTAGCAGTAAAACTAGTTGGATCATCCCAAATTGGACACTCATAGTATGACCACCACATGACATCTCCGACCAATAGTCTGGTGAAAGCATCAGTGTAGTGGGATAACTCCCCTACAAAAGTGTGGCTCTTACGCTCCTCATGCTCCTGAGCCCATCTGGCAGCATAGCACTATGTCCGAGCCTCAATAGATGTAATCTCAGTTGGGAGCCCCTTAGGGTGATCTACCTTAATGTGCTCCCATCCCCAAACCTGTAAGAGCAAACTACAAGCAATGTTGATGCATCCCCATCGATGGATGTGGTACAACTCATCATAGCACTGAGCCAATAGCGATCTACCCCATGCATAGATGATAGGCTCCTCACTATCTAGTAGGTCCTACACCATCGCTAGGAGGTTCCAAGGGAACCTCAAACTTGAGTAATCTAGGATAAGAACATTGTTGATCACCATCAACAACACAACATGCCTCACTATGAAAACATGAGCATCATACCAAGTCTTGATAGATACTCCCCCAAACCTAGTCTCCCGGAGAGCCTATGTAGAACGTGCCCCAAACACCCTATCATAGATGACCACCTGATCATTAGTGGTCGATGAAACAATGGGCACCCCATCGAATGGGATCCAAAAGATCTTGTACACGTCCTTCGGCGTGATAGTCATCTCATCGGGTGGAAGGTGGAAGGTGTTGGTCCATGGGTCCCAATGGTGGGCTAAAGCCGTAAGATAAGCCTGGTCGGCCATAATGTGGGGCAACCTGATAACATACTATAGCCCATGGGCCTTAAACCACTCCCAATCAGTGTCATCAAATCTAGGAAGCAAGTCTAACAGGAGCTTCGGGTCCCGAGCCCGAGCAGTGAGGATCTAAACAAAGCAGAAGAAAAACAAAACATAACTACAATGCATCTAAGGCATAATTCACAATAAACATGAAAATGGTGCAAAAGAGTATGAGTTACTCTAAATCTAAGCAAGAAAAGAATAAATTGCACCTAAGCAAAGCAAAAATTCAAAAAAAAATCATAAAATCAATACACAAAATGCAAAAACAAGGCTCAAGCTTTAGCTGCTGTCGCCTACAACGGTCGAAACCTAGCCATTGGAGGCAGCAGCAAGGCCCAATGGTCAAATTTTTGACCATTGGGATTCAAGCTTGGCGCTCTGAGTGATAGCGACCTAGATCCGACTAGCGACAACGACCAAGGGCGACATGACAAACCCATGAACCCTTGGCTAGAAAATAAAAAAAAATTACAATTGACAAAATAACTTAAGCAAAGCAACAAAAGGGAGGGAAAGCAAACAAATTGGAAAACAAATCCCCTACCCAAGCATCAAAACTAAGCTAAGTTTGAGAATGCCCAAAATGGTGACAGTAGGTGAATAATGGAAAATTTTCAAAAACCCTAGGCTAAAGCCACTGATAGATTGTAAATTTGGGGACCAACCCACCATGGCAAAAAGGAACCTAAGCCTAATTACGGAGTTTGTTCATTGCCAATAGGTTTAGTGATGTTCATTTTGCTCATTTCTTAGTGAAGTTCAATTTTACTTAGGCAAAGAAAAGAGAGCTAGGGTTTTGAAGAGAAATACTCGAGAAGCTCTGGCTCCTCCAATAGCTGATGTCTCACCCCGTGCAGCCATGTCCTCAGCACCAACAAAGTTTCAAAGTCACAACCATCATCGTTGCACTAAAGCTCTAAAAATGGAATCTTCAATAGTGAAAATGATAGGTCAAAACCCTAGAATTACAAGTTTTATATTTCCTTAATTATGCCTTGGCCATTGCTGATGTCAGTGGCTCGAGCTTCTTGGCCGCTCAAGGTGACAACGACCACAAGCAAGAAATCAAAGGCCATTGGACCTGATAACGACCAAGCCCATAGGTCAAAATTAAGTAGTCCCTTCAATGAGGGAATAACAAAAACAACAAATAATCACACTTTGATGGTTTAGGATCATCAGAATGTTCAAAACAACAAAAAAATTCACATAAAATCACAATCTCAAGTAGGCCTCGTATCTAGTTACCTACTCTATCCACTCGATGATTGCAACGATTTGCACTCCATGTATTTTGGTGAGATGAGTAGGCAACCATAAGGCCACTTGGGGCAAAAGCAACTCATTTTGGAATTATGATATGTCACCCTTCAAACCCGAAGAAGATCAAGATGGTCGAACTGCTCCACGGGTGCGAAGGGGTCATTCTAATTCCCCTATGACATCAAAAACATTAAGTCAAAGTGATACAATCTAAACATAAATAGAATCACTCATCCTAACTCCCTAAGAAGGCTATTGATAGTCGGACCGCTCCTCGGGATAGGGATGGATGATTATCATAAGCAATTGGAATCACACTTGGATGTGGGATTGCCCATTAAAAGCAGCAAATGCTAGAAAGGAACCAGATTAGTCATATTGGTCAAGCGACTTGTCGCTTCATTCATTGTCATTTCTTCACCAATCCATTGTGTGAAGAAGTAGTTCAAAACTTCAACTTAATCATAATCAAAATCAACAAAAGATCACTTGATCATAGCAAAATCATGTTCATCCTTCGAATCATTGCATACAACAATCACAAATTTCCCTTGTTTGTTGGGAACGTAAGCAGACATGACATATTCAATTGTAGCTCTCCTATCGGTCGAAATTGTTGTAGCAGTTGAAGCTACCCGATTGAGTTTGAGGAATGAGTGCAATTTAACATGCAAAAGCCATTGGGCTAAGTCCTCCGAACATTGAGGCAATGATTCAAGGGATGCGCACCATCTTGCATGATTGGGCCATCCGACGTTGATCAGACCATTGATCACCATACACCCTACAAACGGATCGGTCTACGTTTTTGCTCAGCGTTGTGTTTTCCACACAATATGTCACAAAAGGGGCATCTGTAGACACCTAAATCATGTCATGCTTAGGGGAGCTACTTACATAGACACACTCATAAGATCATAAGACATAATATTGGACTTTCCAAGCACCAACAGTGGTTCTCACCACTCATTTGGGGCCTTTTCAAGCCATCCAAGCTTGGCCGCTCAAGCCAAGAGCAACCAGATTCTAGCCGCTCAAGCCTAGAGCGGCCAGACCTTAGCCACTATAGATGACAATGGCCAGATCATAGCCACTGCAGATGACAGTGGCTAAGCCATAAGAAGTGGTTTGCCGACAAACAGGCCCAATCTCGGGTGGAAGTGGTAGTCTGCATGCAATAAAGGTGAGCGGGAGTGACTTTGCATTCCTTTTCATGACCAGTTCACATAGGAGACTTGAGTTTGCATTTAGACTTAAGTTAACTGACCTTCAAGCATAAACAAAGGACAAAAGCTTCTCATGCTAACGAACAGTTCGCATAGAAGACTCAAGTGGGCAGTTAGATTTCAGTTAACTGGCCTTCAAATATAGACAATAGACAAGGGCTTCTCATGCTAACTTGCACTACGCATGAGAAATTCATTTCTAGGGCTTGGACATAGACCTAGGGTTTCACACTATAAAAGGTGCAAGCCTAAGAGCACCAAAAGGAGACACATGATCGATATATGACATATAGAGACCCGAATCACATACAGGAGATCATTTCAGAGAGAGAGTTCTCTTTGGGATCACGTGTGCGATGGAGCTTTGACAAATCAAAGGGCACAACACCTACTTTCTTCAACATCAGATCATAGTCTTTGACCCATAGCTTTGGGGCAAGGAGAGCAAGGTTTTCTTTAGCGGTCGTTGTCTTGGACAGTGGCCCACAAGCTTAGCTTAAATAGACATAGCATCTTTTATCTTGTTTTCTTATATCATTAGCTTAGATTTACTTGATTCCATGGTATCGTTTTATCATATTTCTGTTACATTCTCTGATTACTAACAACCTTATCCGGGGAGGCAATCTCGGACAGCTAAACGTGTATTGTTGTTTGAATTGCATACAGGGCCACAGGTTCACGAGACATAATCCATGACATACGAGAGCAAGAGGATCCATCCGGGAGACATACCTGGAGAAGGAGGCATCTGTAAGCCCTCAGACATTTCTGTGTGCGAACCGGGAAGCATTTTAGAGCGCGCCACCCTTTTGCAAAAGGGGACATCTCTTCATCCACTTGTAAATCATTGTATCAAGATGGGTATCCCTAAGAGGGACCGACATGTAACCGGGGTTCAATATTAATGAAAGATCCATTCTTTGTCATTTTCATGTTATATGTTTTCTCGTAATATTTTAGCTTCATTTTTGGTATAGTAATAACATCGCAAGTAGAGTTAAGAGCGGTGCGTGCGCCCCGGAGGTCGCTATAGAAATATTATCAACTTCTTGGGAACTTTACTTTTAAAACTTGCATAGCAATGGGAGGAATGAAGAGATGAAAAAAGAGAAAGAAAATAAAGGAGATACAATAGCAAAGAATGAGCACTTGAGTATACCTCTTAGAAAAATATGCTATGTCAAAGCTCGATCCTTATTTTGGATGCAGATATTCTTCTTATAGTCATAGCAATTACCTGAAATTCTTTTATCGATAATGTCCACCTAGTGCCATCTTCTGCCTTATCATCATTCAGGTGTTGTATAGTTTGTATATTTAATTACCTCAAAATATATATTTAGAAATTTTTTACCAAAGTTCACCTAATTTTCACTAACATTTTCCTTCTCTTTTTCTGCCACTGTGGGTCCCATGCCACTTTCTGACTCAGATGCATTTTGAATATTTTAATTACTTCCCGTTTCTCTAGACTTGCACCAATGGAATCAGCTATGAGAATCCAAATTTCTTCATCAATTTCATTGATCGTGCAAATCAGGTCCAATGCCCTGATTCCTTTGTCTTTGTCTTCCCTTATGGAGGGTTGTCTATTCTGGAAGAACCTGATGATGTAAAGAGAGTATGTGGTCAATGATATGAGTTAGTTGGAGATCTTATCTTCATCAACCTCTTTGCAAGCAAATTCTTTGATGTCCCAAATTATTATCCAATAGAAACCTTCCATGCTGAGTAATTTTTGGGGATCAACATTGAGGTATTTCAGTTGAGAAACTATATCTTTTTCTACTTTTTCTAGCTCTTTAACTGAGTTGCTCCATCTAAGTCTTTCCACCTTGAGACTTGCAACTTTTTCATACTCTCCTAGGTAACTATGAACCTTTCCATCAATGGTGGTCACTTGCATGGACCTGATATGTTCATATTTAGCCTTGCACCTTTTGTATATCGGGGATATAACTACTATCTTCTCATCTACCTTCACTAAAGGGATTTTATCTCTTTATTTATCTCCATTATATTTTCAAAATTCTTACAATAAATCCCTATCATTTCTGCTTTCTTCTTAATTATTTTTACCATCCTCTCTTTCAATCTAGTGGTAAGCTTTGGAACTTGTAACAAGTATTTGTCAAAAGGCATTTGTTTTTGTGTTTCCTTTATTTTAGCCTTAAGCTTCTTATTTTTTGATTGCAATGATTCTACTTTGGACCTCCAAGACAAACTTCCTTCTCTATGGCTAAAGCATTTTGTGCATGAACTTGCACTCCATGTTTTAGTAGTGAGACCAAGTCTCCTCCTCTCATTGTATCACCTGTGTTAGGGTCTATTTGGAGGGATTGTATTCCATCAGTTGGAATGGTTATGGTGGCTTGGGAAGTGGGTTCTAAACTTGATGGAGGTGAAGCATACATTCTATTTCTACTTCAGATTTTTGCCACTCTGTCCCCCCATGATAGCTTCAATCTATTCTTCTTCCTCAACAGTGAATTGTACAAAGTATCCTTTATTGATTAGGGTGATGCTAATGGGCTCATCGATGCTTGATCCAATACTTGCTCTCTTGAGAGGAGGAGGTCCTATGGTATTGAGAATCACTACTTGATAATTTCTAAAGACTTCATTGAAACCATTGGATTTATTTATTATTTCCTAGGTTGTAATAGAGATATTAATTTATTTATTATTTACCATAAAGGTTGTTGGTACTGCTCATGGTGAACCTACAACTATTTGTTGCAGGTGTTGTGAGTCCATTAGGTCCAACGTCAAACTCTCAACTATGAGTCTCATTTGGGTAGCAGAGACAGGCACAATATCCTTTCATCTACTCATACTAGGAGACTGGATGGTAGGAGAAGTATCAACTCTCTCTTGTGCAGCCTGATCCTATACTTTTGCTATAATTTTAATTTTCTCAGGTTTTAATCTCATAATTTCCATGATAGGATCAACAAACTCTTCAGGTGGAATGGTAGTTACCTGTGGTGCCTTTTTATATAGTGTATCCTTCCTTACCATCCTTAAATTAGAAGAGTAGTCCCCAACCATCTCTGTGTGAGTATGTGCTTTTTCCAAGTTCTTATTGTACCATATATTTTCTACATCTATTCCAATATTCTGTGCCCACAAAACATTACCCTCGTATTCATCTTTTCTGTGCTCCATTGGTTTAAATTCCAAAGTAATCTTTTTGTAATGATCATTTATACAAAGCAAAAGGAATCCATCGTTGACAAAGAATTTAACATTGTTGGATACCCTCTATACACATATTGCCCTATTTTTCCTAGAGTTGTGAGCCAAGGAACCCTAGTATTCTTCTATCTCCATCTTAATTTGGCTTCTTCCACTGATTGCCTCACTATCTCTAAGGCAACCAGTGATTTGGGATAATAAGTGGGTAGGGCTTTCGGTGGAAATTTACCTCCGTATGTTCTAATGAAACTAAAGTGTTCATCAAGAAAATAATATCCAAATTTTATCTCTCAAAGATACTTAATTATACTTGGACTCATTCTGGGGGGTTCTTTCTCGGTGAGCACATGGTATATTGATGCTAGAAACCTTCCACATAATTTTGAATAGGGGGACATACCATCATAGATGCACGACAACCTATCTTGGATGATTTCTCCTGATATTCCCCATAGCTTCCAGATAGCATCATCTTTGAACTATCCAATGATCGATTGCATAAGGAAATAGTAGTGTGATAAATAGGGCATGAAATGTACATCTTTCCTTAAGACCTCTTATAAATCCTTGAATTCTTGGTCTGTTGTTTCACATATTACGTCTTGCCACCTATACATGGGTATTTTCCAGGTCTTGTTACACTATACTATTAAATACATGACTTCAATGCTAACCCAATTGAGGTCTTCCACTCCCAACACTATGTGAATCATCACCCATTTGTGAAACTAACTCTTGTGAATTGGGAAATTTGTTGATGTTGGTTTGTCATAGTCAAATAGTTTCTTATAGAAGGTGGTGTCGATCATGTGCTGAGCTTTCTTTAAAATTACCTTTTCATCTTAGCACTGCTTAGTTGTTTCCAGCCTGAACACCTGCTCAATATTCTCTGGTATAATCTAGTAAATGGGATTATTTCACCCATTAACAATGGCCCTGGTTTTTGGGTCATAAGAAATAGATGACCATGACAACAATTTTTGGGAGAAATGCACTCTTGGGCATAAAAGTTTTTCCATATTGGTTCTCCATTTGTTGTATTGAGGGACCCTCTTGTATTTATCCTCATATGCTTGGTTAAATATATTTATTAAGATGTAATGTGGGCATCACCATTCTTTAGTGTTGGATTAAAAGAAAAACTCAGTGAGTTCTTCCTCATCCCATACTTGTTCCCTAGTCTTCCTGGCATTCATTTTCTTGACTATCTCTTTCTCATCTAATGCTTCAACCCTTGTCTTGAGGGTTGCCCTATTGGAGGAGGCCATCACTCTAATATCTAACACTATTCTCTTCAACTCGTTGATAGCTTGAAAAATGTTAGCACCGTGAGTTGCTCGTTTCTATATTCATGTATTTAAATCAATTTGTGTATGAGGCAATTATTAACATCGTACCAATCATCATTGTGTTGTTGCCATTTTCGACTCACCACCTCAAAATTCCATAATGATCAACCAATTTGAATCTCTATTATCTATTGGTTTACGTAAATAGCCATTGGATTCTATAGGTGTTATATTTTGTTCCATTCAATTGGTACACATTGCCTTAATAAATGTACCTAGGTAGATTCAAGGTTGAGATTTGTAATTGATCTGTGTCCCCATAACATCTAAAGTGGTTTAGCCATGTCAGTAGGATTGTTGTTTATTTGAGTGTTGTGTCAGCTTTTCTCGGGTAAGGGAATGCGAATGTAGATTTTGTGCTTTGGTTATCGTTGATGACGTATCAACCATTCAATGGTTTAATTCATATGAAAGCACGTAGTTTTTTGATTGGATGATTGATCAGTTATATATTTCCCTTTGTCAGATATCGATCGATGGATCACTTTGATTTTGCATGAATGGAGATTTAGCTGCTGGATGTCATTATTTGATCGATATGGCTTTGAGTACTTATGCACTGCATTTTAAAACTTTGATATTTCTTTTATCGAAGATGCTATCTAATAATAATGATTTTAAATCTACCCTTGATATTTTTAATAATAATAATAATAATGGTGAATCTGGAAGTTAAATTTGAGAATTTCAAGGTCTGGTCATATACCCCCATGGAGTTGGAAGAGATTATAAGAATTGATAATGAATCCATCAGATAAAGAGGGTAGAGCAAAGCAGAAGCACACTAAATTACATTATTGTCAGCAGTTTCTTTATCATTTATGTAAAGCATTGAGCATTGCATCATCCATGTTAAATAGAAGGATAGAGGGAGGAATATTATTTTAGCTTCTCCATAAACAAGTTTAGCCCAGGTTTGTTTTTTTACTAAGATAGGGCTATCTTGCATTTGTATGATCTTATCTTATTTTTTCTTGTACATATTTTGAGCTCTGTGTAAAGGGTCGGGGCTCTTCAAAGAGCCCCTTTTTTTTATCAATACTAAAAAAAATAATGATTTTCAATTAAGATCTTATGCAATTAAATGGTGACATACCTTGGTCAATGTTGTTTTTACCTTTGATTGGCTGGGTTGATCTCACTCATTGATTTCATTCGATCGATGATCCTTGGATGGTGAGGAGGCATTCGACCATGGGTTTTAGTACCTTTTATCGACCAAAGGATTTTAATGGTAGTGTTTTTATCCAAACTGTTGACCGATATTTACCCTTATTTGACTTATATAAGCTTTGCTTTGGTCGAATGATGTCTTTGCTTTCGTCAAGCGATCTATCTTCGTTTATCACCAATAAAAATGAGAAATATTAACTGTTGACTTTTTGCCCCCCTCTATTCCTTCTTTTTGACACACGGTAGGTTTATGTCGAGTGACGCAATTTATATTCAGTTGGTAGAGGTTTCAATCGACTATTTGTTGTGGTTGGCAAAAAAGTTTGTTGCCATAGCGATCAATCGGTCGTCGTCTTATTTTTATCCATCGATAGAGTTCAACAGTGAATTTCTTTGTGTCGACTGAAGTTTATCACCTTTGTTTGTCACTCTTTTTTGATCGATCGAAAAATGCTTCTCAATGGGCTGAGCTTTGCTCAATAATTTTTTTTTGACAACAATCTCCTTTGCATCATCTGATTTAAATATTTTGTGTATTTTTATTATTTTGATCCTTAATCTTGAGTGGCTGACCAAAAGCTTCTTATTGGTCAGTCAAAGAAAGACTTCTTGTAAAAATTATTGGTTCCTCTTCTAATGGCACCATAGGATTTTGTAAGGTTCATATAATTTAGGGGCTAATTTTTGTGAACCCTTAATCTTGAGGGAAGTTTGTCGGTAAGGCTGAAGTCATAGGAACACCATATCTCCCTCCTAAAATTTATGCTCAACTCACTGTTGATCCACATACTATTTCATCTAATGTTGTGTGTTGAGTAAATTCTCCTTAAGAAGGTGAAGAATATTGGTCCAATTTGAAATATTGGAATCTATAGCTTGAACATTGGTACTTCCAAGAATATAAGATGTTATTGTCAATGGTGGTTGGTCATATAGTGCTTCATAGGGTGTCATTTTAATTATCGTATTATATGAAGTATTGTACCACCATTCTGCCAAGGAAAGCCATTTAACCCAATGAATTGGTTGCACATAAGCAAAACAATGCAAATAAGTATCCAAATATTTATTAACAATCTTGGTCTGTCCAGTTTGGGGGTGATATGTTGAACTCATGTGGAGCTGAGTTCCTTGGAGCTTGAAAAATTCTTTCCAAAAATGACTAGTGAAAGTGGGGTCTCAATCACTGACAATAGTTGATGGTATACCATGGAGCTTGAAAATGTTATCAAGGAATAGTTGAGCCACATTAACAACCTTGTAAGGATGGGCTAACAAGAAAAGTGGGTATACTTGGACAATCGACCCATCACCACCATGATGATATATTTTCCATAAGACTTTGGATCCCTCAATAAAATCCATTAAAATATCAGTCCACATTTTTGTTGGTATAGGAAGAGGTTGAAGGAGTCTTGGAGTACCTATTGTCTCCCCCTTTTATCACTAGAAAACTTCACATTCAACAATAAATTTTTTGATATCCTATTTCATTCTATCCCAATAAAAATATTGAGCCACCCTCTTATAAGTTTAGAAACATGTTCGCTACATGTTCCGATTTCGCGGAGCAAGCTTGCGATGGCGAAGAGGAAGTCAGAGACGTAGCGAAATCGCTACATGTGCCATTTTCGCGGGTCAACGGTGGTCAAAGCATACGGCGGAAAAACACGTCGCGATTTCGCGACCCGTCGCATTTTCGCGACCTGCGCAGTTTTCCCACCAAGTGCAATATGAACGGCCGAAAGGGTTTTTTCGATTTTCGATGATTTAATGCTGACCCGAATTAAATAATTTGCGGATTTCCAATGCGGTTAAGGTCAAAGAGTGCCCAGGCTACCAAAATTAAAGGGTTTATTGGTTCAAAGTATTGGTTCGTGGATTATTTTAACGGCTTCATGCACATGTTTGAAAAAATGAATTTAATGAAGGGCCGCGAACGTTTAATGGTATTTAATTTTTATTTCCTCGAGGCCGCTATTAAGGGGTCGTGTTCCTGATTTTCAAGATATTATTGTAGATCACGAGGAAGTTGGTTTTACGTTTTTAATGCTGCAAAGAGGACGGACCTCTATAAAAACCAATGTAATTTTCATTTGCAAAGGTTGGAAAAACTTTCTGCTAGAAACTGGAATTGTATTTGCGGGAATACAAGGATCGACTTCTAATTTTTCAAGCGTCGCATGGATGAATTTGCTTTCTGTTTTCTGCATTTCTAATAGCATTCGTACTCCTGCATTGCTATTACATTTAAATTCTGCATACTGGATTTAAATACTGCGGTCAGGGTACAATTCCTGGAATGTGGGTTTGGAGGGATTTGCGGCATGTGATTGTGCGAGGATGAAGCTGATTTCTTGTGTTACTTGCTGTTGTTGCGTTTGTAGTTTCCTGCTGTTGTTTTTCTGATCCCATCACTTCGGCCTGTGGCCATATTTCCCATTTCTTTCTGCAACCTTTTAAATCTCTTTCCAGCAACCCTATCTTAAACCCATTTTTAGAGTAGTGAAGGGAACCAGCCCACTCGGAGATTGGTCCAGGGAGCCATTTCTTGCTTCCAGCATTTCAATGTTGGCCGGGTCTAGGGCGCAATTGTAAAAATCCTTCCTGTGGCAGATTCGTGACCAACGAGTTTTTGGCACGCCGGTGGGACAGATTGTTTGTCTCCAAGAATTCATAATCGGTGGGATACGCATAATTTTCCAAAGTGATAACCCCACCGGTGCCAACGATTTTGGCACATTTTTAACACCCGAAGGTCTCAAGATTTGATGAGCTGTCTTGGCCTCACAGCGGAGATTTGTAAGTTCATCTGGCGACTTTGCTGAGTTGAAGATCTGTTCGTGGACGCCTATTTTTGTTTAAAAAGAAAAAAAATTTCAAAGAATGTTCATCTGGCGACTCTGACTTAATGGCGATAGCCGTGATCCCGCAGACCACTGCCACAAAGGCGAGGGTTTTTTCTAGATGGGATGATCCTGGCCCTCTGAATCTGCAAGTTTGGCATGAAATTCCCGAAGGTGCCCTGAAGAATCTGGCAAAATATGATGGTACCGAAGGCATGGCTCTGACACATGTTGAAGATATTGCTATTCTGTCCATGATCCATGTCATAGAACACGAAGATGTCATGATCCGACTTCTGGTTCAGTCTTTGGAAGGAAGAGCATTGCGAGTGAGTACAGACTGCTCAAACGTCAAAGCATCAGCTCATGGGATGATCTCGCGGGAGCACTGATCAAAAGATTTGATGAAGATCCTTTCTACAGTTCTTTGGATCTCTACCAATTTTTCATGCACATCAAGAGAGCACCTCAAGAGAGCATCACGGACTTCAATGTCCGATTCTTGATAAGTTGGAAGAGAATTCCAGAGAAGATTCGTCCATCACCCACCCAAGCCCACCTCTTTTATGTTCGAGCTTTGAACTCTGACATAGGTCTCTTTTTGCTGCAATCAGGTGAACAACGCTTCCCACAAATCTTTGAGGAAGCAGTGCGAGCAGAACAGTTGTTGCTCTTATCAGGAAAATTACCGTGGGGAGAAACTCCATTACCTTCTCCGGTGGTTGCTTGCTCCTGTTTACCCTGCACATTCATGCCAGATCCCTGAGATGCAGTCATGTGAATTTCAAGGGACAGATCTCGTCCAAAGTCAAGGATTGGAACATGCAAGCACTTTTCCAGCAATGAAAAATATGGTTGCTTGCAGTTTTCAGCAAGAGATGGGCCAAGTAGAAGAACAAGTGCAAATTTCAGAGTCTGAGGAGATCCCAGAATCCGAGTTCTCACTTGAAGAGCCCTGTGATCACATCAAGGAGTTAGAGGAGCCTGTACTCAACCCACGACCAGTAAAGTCTGCAAAGTGGTGGTGTTGGTTCCAGCCACTACATCCGGTACCTGAAGAAGTCTTCCATGGGGGTACTAGTAAGAAGGATAATCTGCTGCATTGCATCCTATCAGCACCATGGAGAACTTCAGGAAGGAGCCAACCTAATTTCAAGGACCGACTTAAGTATGATCAGATCTGGTCGGGACATTGCAGATTTACCGGATAACATTCTGAGATTGGGTGTCTGGTGGCGACATGCCAATCATGTCGTGCATTATTGTATATAGTATTTTGAAAAAAAAAACAAAAAAAAATAGAAAAAGAAGAAGAAAAAAAAAAAAAAACTGGTATTGTTTTTATTTGTTCATCTCGGCTCTTGTTGCCTGCGAGCCGTAGATGCTTGTTTTTTCCTTTGTTTTTCTCCTCCCAACAGTTTGGTGGCTTTATAGCACTTTCTTCTTTTCCCTTCCCCGTTTCCTCTCTTTCCTTTCTTCATCTTCTTCCTTCTTTTTCTTCTGCATTAAAACAAAATAAGCCACAGCTGTTGTTTCTTTTCCCTTTTCTATTTTTCCCCGTTCCTTCTTATCCCTTTCCTCTAAGTTCAGTCTTTTATGCATTTATTTCGCAGTCTAGTTCATTTCATTTCACAGCTTTTCTAGTTCCATTCCCACTCCATAACTTCGTTCATTTTCATTTCATCATTCCATTGCAGTCACCGCTTGCGCAATCGCAGGAGCTTACTCCACCATCACATTCCATTTCTTCAGTTTATAACCGCTTCTATGCAGGTTCTTCCAGTTCTAGTTTTTCGCAGCAGAAGAAGTTTGGCAGCAGTCCCCTGACATGTTTTGCAGCAGCTTGTTTACAGTTCCAATATGACTCTGTGCCCAATGGACTAAGGCTCGGATTCTTGCATACGATGAGTCGTATACCCATCGAGCCGCCAAGAATGTTGGCATTTTTGCCACATTGATTCTCATTGATGAATGCATTGATGTATTGTTGGGGATCCGACCTTTGATTGATGCGACTTGGGCGAAAAAAGGAGAAAAATTGAGCAAAAAATGGTTAAGTCCGAAAAGCTGCGACGACGCGCCGACATGTTGCGAGAATCGCGGTCAACTCGATCCAACGCAGCGGGTTGGCGGAACCGTCGCGATATCGCGACGTGTTCCGAAATCGCGGGTCGGCGGGCAAAAAACATTAAGTTGAAAACATGCAGCGATTCGCTGACATGTCAGCGAATCGCGACCCGGGCAGCTTCGAAGGCGTTAAGTCAAAATTTGCAGCGCGTCGCTGACATGTCAGCGAATCGCGACCGAAAATGGCGATTGATGCGGCGACGGAAACATGTAGCGAAATCGCTACATGTTCCGATTTCGCGGGGCAGAGCGCAGGGAGGAGCCAACGGCGGAAACATGTAGCGAAATCGCTACATGTTCCATTTTCACGGGTCAACGGTGGTCAAAGCGTACTGCATGATAAGACATCGCGATTTCGCGACACGTCGCGTTTTCGCGACCTGTAACTGTTTTCCCGCCAAGTGCAATATGAACGGCCGAGAGGGTTTTTTTTCGATTTTCGATGATTTAATATTGACCCGAATTAAATAATTTGCGGATTTCCGATGCGGTTAAGGTCGAAGAGTGCCCAGGCCACCAAAATTAAAGGATTTATTGGTTCAAAGCTGCGGTTCGTGGATTAATTCAACGGTTTTCATGCACATGTTCGAAGAATCGTATTTAATAAAGGACCGCGAATGTTTCATGGCATTTAATTTTTATTTCCTCGAGGCCGCTATTAAGGGGTCGTGTTCCTGATTTTCAAGATATAATTGTAGATCACGAGGAAGTTGGTTTTACGTTTTTAATGCTGCAAAGAGGACGGACCTCTATAAAAACCAATGTAATTTTCATTTGCAAAGGTTGGAAAAACTTGCTGCTAGAAACTGGAATTGTATCTGCGGGAATACAAGGATCGACTTCTAATTTTTCAAGCGTCGCATGGATGAATTTGCTTTATGTTTTCTGCATTTCTAATAGCATTCGTACTCCTGCATTGCTATTACATTTAAATTCTGCATATTTGGATTTAAATACTGCGGTCGGTACAATTCTGGAATGTGGGTTTGGAGGGATTTGCGGCATGTGATTGTGCGAGGATGAAGCTGATTTCTTATGTTACTTGCTTGTTGTTGCGTTTTTAGTTTCCTGCTTGTTGTTTTTTTGATCCCATCACTTCGGCTCGTGGCCATATTTCCCATTTCTTTCTCGCAACCTTTTAAATCTCTTTCCAGCAACCCTATCTTAAACCCAATTTTAGAATAGTAGAGGGAACCAACCCACTACGGAGATTGGTCTGGGAGCCATTTCTTGCTTCCAGCCTTTCAATGTTGGCCGGGTCTAGGGCGCAATTGTAAAAATCCTTTCCTGTGGCAGATTCGTGACCAACAGGAGTTATTGAATTAATGTTTGAGTTGAACTATCACTAAGCCATTCCTGTTGTACCTTATCTATCACTGTGGAACCGGTGAAGAGAGTTCTTGCAATGTAGTCAACTCCTCAAATTTGTGTGCAAGGGCATCTACGACTACTTTTTCCTTCCCTTTATGATACACAATCTCATAATCATATCCCAATAGTTTAGTAACTTATTTTTGTTGCTCAGGTGTGGAAATATGTTGTTCCATAAAATACTTCAAACTATGATGATTTGTATGGATAATGAAATGTCGACCAATGAGATATGGCCTCCATCGTTGGATGGCATGAATGATGGCTAACATCTCTTTTTCATATGTTGATCATGCCAAATTTTATTCCAAAAGTGACTTTTTGGTGAAAGCAAAGGGTCTACCTTCTTGTATGAGAACTACCCCAATGCCCAATCTAGAAGCATCACTTTTAATTACAAAGGTCTTGGAGAAGTCTGGCATGTCTAATATTGGGGTCGAACACATTGCTTTCTTTAATCTGTTAGTGAGGTTGCAACCTTACCATAGTCCTTTATGAACTTATGGTAGTACCTTATCAATCCAAGAAATCCATGCAAGCTTTTCAAGGATCTGGGGATAGACCAATTCTGTATATCTTCAATTTTATGGGGATCCACCTTAACCCCATATTTGGAAATGATATATCCCATATACTCAATCTCCTTCCACCCAAAAGAAAATTTGGAGCATTTAACATACAATTGGTTTTCATCCAAGACTTGCAAGGTCTTTTCCAAGTGAACCAAATGGTCCTCCCAAGTCTTACTATAAACTAAAATATCATCAAAGAAAACCAAAATAAATGTCCTAATATAACGATGAAATACTTGATTCATCAGGATTTGTAATGTTGATGGAGCATTTGTAAGGCCAAAATGCATGACCAAAAATTCATAGAAGCCCTCATGGGTGTGGAAAGCTATTTTAGAAATTTCATCTTCTCTGACTTTGATTTGATGATACCCTAAGCGTAGATCCAATTTCAAAAAATACTTAGTGCCATGAAGTTCATCCAACAATTCATTAATAACACAAATTGGAAAATTTTCCTTGATTGTGAGCTTGTTGAGGACACAAAAGTCAATACACAGTCACCATGACCCATCCTTTTTACAAACCAACAAGACTGAAGAAGAATAAGAGCTGACACTTGGTCAAATGACACCTACTTTCAATAGTTCTTGCACAAGTTTCTCAATTTCACTTTTATGTAAGTAGGGATATTTGTAAGGCCGAATATTTGGTGGTTGAATCCCATAAAGAAGTTGTATAGCATGATCATTATGATTATGGGGGCAACAATTATGGTTATTCAAATACTCTAGAGTGATGTGTCAAAAGTTGTTGTAACTCTTCCACTTCATCCTATTCTGCCCCTGTCGATTGAATGGAAAATAATTATGCAACCATCCCTTTACCTCATTTTTGAATAAGATTTTCCATGCAGTGAGAACTCACTATTTATGAGGAACCTGCTTGGAGTCCTTTTAAAGTGTATTTTTGACCTTCAACTATGAATTGCATCCACAATGTTGTAAAATCCCATAGTATTGGCCTAAGTGTTCGCAACCATTGAGCCCCTAGAACAACATCACATCCACCCAATGGAAGTACATACATTTATCTTTTCATGTTGTCATCACCCATGGTGAGCTTGACATTTTGACACTTCCTTTTATAGGCAATCCGTCCCCCATTACCAATCATCACCTCAAAGCTATTGCAAGGTTGTATATAATAATTATCCTATTTTGCCACACTTGGGTCAATGAAATTATGTGTACTTCTAGAATCAATGAGCACAATGATATTTTATTGTTTGAAGTACCCTCGAAATTTCATAGTTTGTGGAGAATAAAATCCTACAAGAGCATTGAAAGAAATTTTTGGGATATCCTCATTGTTGTTATCAGGTGCATCTATCACTACTTCCACTTCTACCTCATCTTCTTCCTCTATTGAGTTACAAGGATCAACTGCATTCAACAAATATAAATTTTGTGTAGTGCATCTATGATTTGGTCCATATTTCTCATCATAATTATAGTAGAGGCCTTTCGCATATCATTTCTTCATTTCCTCTAGGTTGGACTGCTTAACTAGAAAGGATCGATTAGGTTTAGGGGTAATTTGCATGACTTGCAATTTTCTAAGAGGTTGCTTCCCTTGTCGATGTTGAGCATTGGGTGTTGATATTGAAATCTTCACCTCCACCCTAATTTCTTCTTTCAATCCACTAATGAAGCAACTTTTAAAAAATAATGCATCCAATCCTGTTGTGCAATTTATGAGCTTCTTGAACTGAGCTTGATATTCATGTACTGAAGTGGTTTGACGTAGTTTGGTGAGAGCTCCTATGAAGTCTTCGAAATCACTTGGACCAAACTAGACTAAAAAATTCTTTGTAAATTCTCCCCAAGTAGGAGTTCCATTAGTATTTTCATACCATTGGTACCATTGGATAGCATCGTGCTCGAGGTGGAAGGAGGCAATACATACTTTTTACACCTTAAGGATCCGGTTCAATGAAAAATATTATTCAGCCTGATAGATCCAGCTAGTGGGATATCCTCCATGAAATTTGGGAAAATATAACTTACTTGTTCTTGGAAGGATGGATGTTTGTTGGCCCCCAATGTGCGTCTAATGTGTCAATCCTCATGTTTGTCCAGAAGACTGTGGTGAGCCTGAACCCTGTGTGCTTGGAGATTGATTAGCTATAGTTGATTGTGTAATTTGTTGTACTTATACCAGACTTTGATTCAAAGAGTCATATTTGGTGTTCAATCTAGTCATCCTTGCCTCTATTTCTTGAAAAGTATGCTTGAGATTAACCTATAAAAGTAGGTCCTTGATTTGTCAAATATCATGATCCAATTTTTCTAAACTAGGGTCTTGAGATCTTCCCTCGACCATTTTTGTCTATTTTGTTTTTTTCTTTATTTTTTATAAAATTTTGATTTCTAGAAAAAAGTTGTGGGTGTTATATATCAAAACAATCAATGTGATGAGCTGATCATAATGGGCTAGGACTCAAAAAAGTGTTTTTGGGATCAAATTTTGTATTTGTGGAATTTTTGGCCAAAAAGGGCTAGTGGAAAATGACTTTGAGGAATTTTGGGAGAAAAAGCAGTTAGGACTAGAACATTTTTTGAGATGTGAAGGGGCTAACTAAGATATCAAAACAAATTTGAGGATTTTTGGGATTGTCTAGGGATTTTTATGACTTATTTAGTGCTATTTTTCCCTATTTTTGGTTTAAAAATTACTCAAAATAGAGTAATGATAAAACCACAACTTCATTGTAGCTCTGATTTGCACGGTTTTTATTTTTTGAGTGCAAAATAAAAAAGTAGCAAAATACTTTGATTTGCATGATTTTTTTTTTGCTGGAGAAATAAAAAGCTTGCTAACCTCTTGGTCGAGTCGAATCGCCTTGTCTAGGAAGCCTTGTCTTCATGTTGCCTCTCAATCTATCTGATTTTAGAGTAAGCCTCCTTACTTCAACTTCACCCATAGGTGACCACGATCAAGATTTGATACCAAATTTTAAAACCCTGAAGGTTTAAATATATAAAAATATGATCAAGAAGAATTTAATATAAAATTTATATGATTCAGAATCGGTGGCCACTTCGAGGGGCCTTCCTCCTGGCAAATCTATATAACAAGTTATAATTTTATTTTTGATGATATTGCTTCTTTTTTGTACATATATTTATAACTATCCTAATGCTATGTTGATTACAATATGACGGTTCACTTAAGAAATCAATATAATAATTAATTATACTATTAATAATAACTAAATGTTAGGATGTGGGATCCTAACAGAGGCAGAATGAGCAAATCGACAATATGGAAGGGTAGTTAATAAAGCTAAGAATCCCAAATTATAATTCCAAATTAAAACATCAAGTTAGAACCAGAGAATAAAATTTGAAGGCACTAAGCTATAACCTTATTAGCTAAAAATGGATGGCTAGGACGCACATCCAAAAAATCAACGATTTCAAAATCAAAGCTAATAAAAATTAGGGAAGCGTTGACATCATTTTAATTTTGTTTAATAAGGTTTGAACCTTAGGAAGAAAAATTCCTTTAATTTTATATGCCAATTCTTCTAGGGGTCTATGTTTTCTTTCTTTATCGATACTAAGGATTAAATTTTTCATATGCACTCATATTTCTTTAGTACTAAGGTTTAAAAAACCTAAGGTGATTAAGGAAATAATTTTTTCCCTCATCATTAAAATCATGAAAATTATTCGACTTAACACTTGGGATATGAAGATAAAGCAAATAAGATCTCATTTTTAAGAAATGAATTATTTGAGAACTTAAGGCATAATAAAGAAAATTAAAGTTTTAATAAAATAAATTAAAGGAAAATTTTAACCTAAACCTTAGAAATATGAAATTAAAACAAAAATCCTTAACATTGAATTAAAGCGGAAGGTATTGACATAAGGCTAACCTTAAGATCTTAAGCATATAGAAGATTATGTACATGGACCACTCATTTTTCTAAAGGAATTAAACCTCATAAAATAAATTAATAAAATAGTCAATGGTATTGCACATTTGAGATAGTTTTAAATCTAAATAATATCTTAAAAAAATTTAAAGGTATATTAATTGAGAGCAATAAATACTAATGGCTAACCTCAATAAAAAAATGTTAACGAATAAAATACTTATTGAAATATTAACAACTAAATATATTAAGGGGATAATCTCCAATCTAATAATGAATAAAATAAATAAATAAATGATGAAAACCTTAGTGTTGGATTTAATACTTTGACATTAAAATTAGAATGGAAATTTAATGTTAAATCTAATACTTTGGACCTAAAATTAAACCTTATAAAATCAATTAATTAAATTCAAACTAATATATCTTGTTCTTCTGTGTTGTAGGTAATTGAGTCAGAAAGGAAGAACCAAAAGAGAATGAAAGGAAACAAAGGAAGTGAACCTAGACCTGATCTTGTCTAGATAGCGCATGACAACTCAAACCACCTAGAGCATGATTATTCAACCACCCAATATTCACAGGTTTGCTACCGAAGCAGTTAAGGATCAATGGCTGAATTTGAAAATCAAAATCAAGAAAAATTATAGATCGCCACATCATATATCCATGTAGTTGAAGATAACTAAAATACAATTGTAAACCTGAAAGTATAGTTGTAACACCATTGTAAAACACTAAAATTTTAAAATTGTAAGGCTATAAAGAGCCATTGAGAACCCATTCCAAAGGGCCAGATTTCACTCTTAGTAATAGGCTTTTAGAATCTTCTTTTCTTTGTAGACTATGGATATATGCACCCTTCTCAATTGGGTTGATATATCACTCAACAGGAAATGGCACTAGAAGGAGGGCCTTGAATAGATAGACTCATTATTGATTTTTCTTTAGGAAGTAAAATCTTTGATTCATTATTACAATAATTCTAAATAGCTTAATAGCTCAATTCTTATGGTTTAATTGTTACAAATCATTTAAGTCTAAGATTAACTCTTGATTTCTTGAATTCTAAAATTGTTGGATTTTCATTATTATTAATTTTCATATATCATACTGCTTGACTGTTAAAACTAGAACCTAGGGTTATTATCACCAGGTCTGAGACCTCTAAAGGTGATACTGAAATTCATAGTATTTATCCTACTAGAAGACACAAAAAGAATAAAATTTATTTAAGTAGTCTTCGTCCAATTGATAACTCATCCCAACCCATAGCGCATGACAACTTAGACCACCTAGAGCATGATGATTCAGCTACCCAATCTTCACAGGTATGCTACCAAAGCAGTTAAGGATCCATGGCTGAAATTAAAGATCAAAATCAAGAAAAATTATAGATCACCACATCATCTATCCACTTAGTTGAAGATAACTAAAATACAATTGTAAACCTAAAAGTATAGTTGTAACACCATTGTAAAGCACTAAAAATTTAAAATTTTAAGGCTATAAAGAGCCATTGAGAACCCATTCCAAAGGGTCAGATTCCACTCTTAGCAATAGGCTTTTAGAATCTTCTTTTATTTGTAGACTATGAATATATGCACCCTTCTCATTTTACTTGGAGAATTACTCTCGTAATCACATGATGTTAGCAACTCTAACAATGTAATGTTTGAACATATTTTGTCAATACAAGATACTAATATTCTTAGTATAATTTGTGCATTTTGATGGTGGTTGCATTTGAGTCTATACTAGTATTTTGCTTCTTTTATTTTTGAAGATAGCACTATATTGATCTCAAATTGTGTGAATTTTGATCGATCTAAGGCTATTTGATTCAAAATTACTGCTTCAACAGATTTAGTTTAAGGATCCAAGATTCAATGGCTTGTTTTATCTCTCTTTAACCCTTTTATTTTAAATTTTCTTTGAAATCTGCTTAGAGTAGGAGTAGATTAGTTGAATTTCATCTCTAAAACTCATTTTCATGTTATATATTTTATAATTTTTAGAATATGCATTGCTATAGGCTATAATTTTCATAATAATTATGCAATGTACGTGATATATTGATAATGTTAAGGTAGCAAGCCTAGAATATTATTTTTCTTTAATTATTTAACATAATGCTTTGAGATTGAATGTTAGATTTCTAGTATTTGAAGTTTCAATAATGAATTGACACTCATCCTTGTTAATAGTCATATGTACCTATGAGTTATCCATCTACCTTCTCTTTTAAATTCTTTGATTTAAAATTTGACAATAACATACCCTATCACCCGAACCTTGGGGGATCAATGTTCCCTTTCAAGAGAGAACAATTGTTGTTCTAACCATTGGTGTATGTTGGCAATTGGGTTGATGTATCACTCAAAAGTAAATGACACTAGAAGGAGGGCCTTGACTCATTGTTGATTTTTCTTTAGGACGTAAAATCTTTGATTCATTATTACAATAAGTATAAACATCTTAATAGCCCAATTCTTATGGTTTAATTGTTACAAATCATTTAAGTATAAGATTAACTCTTGATTTCTTGAATTCTAAAATTGTTGGATTTTCATTATTATTAATTTTCATATATCATATTGCTTGACTGTTTAAACTGGAACCTAAGGTTATTATCACCAGGTCTAAGATCTTTGAAGGTGATACTAAATTTCATAGTATTTCTCCTACTAGAAGATCCAAAAGAATAAAATTTAGTCAAGTACTCTTCCTCCAATTAATACCTCATCCCAACTCATCACACTATATATTGATATATTTATCACTCCATTAAGTACACCAATTGTAGTATTTACATCTTGGTTATGTGGTAGAATTCCACTAAGTATTCTTGGACCAACTCATGATATGCCTAAGAATATTGAAAGGTATTTGCCTAGGTATAGACAAGATAGGGCTAGAATAGTTGAAGAGCACATATAATCCTATGAGGATGCTTTGATTCAATTGTAGGTTAAACATGAAGACATTACCTATAGAATGCTTTCCCTCACCTTAGATGAATTAATATATGACTGGTATATCAGTTTAACTGTGAATTCTATCCATTCCTAGGTTGATCTAGAAATAACATTCATTAGCCATTTTAAATTTCCCATAGATATTTTATTATATATCATCAGTTTGCAGCAGCCAAAAGGGAGCCCAATGAGCCTCTAAGGCTATTCAATACCAAGTTTTATAAGCTTTATAATAGGTTGACTCCTCCATATACATTTAAAATTGATGTAGCCATACAAATATATTTTAGATCTTTATATCTTCTTACATCCATGTTTTTAAGGAGATCTCCTCATATTACCACTCTAACCATGGCATGCAGTGAATCCTTAACTATAGAACAATAGTTAATACCTCAAGGTTTTAGAATTGGTCAATTACCTTTGTTAGGATAGCCAGGTGCATTCAATCAAGTGTTGATGATCGATCAAGATCCTTCACAGTAGCTTCTAATGCTAAATACTTTATAATATACAAATTTTAATTAGCCATATAATCCTATTACTTCCCCTACCCATCCTATTGCTCTACCATACTTAGATAACCATTTTATTGCTCATAATAATACTAAAAATAATGCATTTTGAACTTTAATCTAATTAGAATGTCCCAATATTTCTAAATACCAATGTAAACCCAACTACACTAGCATTTTTTAATACTACTCAAAATTAAAATATGCTTGCCTTCTTGAATCCCACTACATCTGCAAATAATGCAACAAATCAAACTGGTGTAGGACAAAATAATAATGTTAATTCCTAGTTAGATAATATACAAAGGTTAGTCCAAAAAATTAGTAGTGATATGATTCAATTGTAGAAGTAGGTACCTCAAAATCCTCCTCCCAATAATCCACCTCAAAATAGGAACTTCAATTTCTAGAGAGTTAATCGTCAATGGAATACATGTCCAAATAATAGAGTGCTTAACACCATTTACAATTAGAATCATCCTACTACCATAGTTAGTTTTTTATATTTGGTATTAAATAATTGGTGTAGAGTGCATTCCAATGCACAACACAATAAAAATGACTATCCTAATTTCAAAATAGTTTTAGATATACTTTAGAAAGAAATAGAAAACATGGAGATAATACCTAATGAAAATAGTACAAATCAAACGAGTACTAGTAATGGAACAACTTTAGTAGTAGAAACTTTTGAATCATCAAAATTTGAAGGATGATATGATGAATCTCTAGAAGAAGAGGTAAAATACTATAGGTAGTTTAAGAAAAGAAATCACAATTATATGCTTAGAAGCAAAGGTAAAGTGTTAGTCACTTTTCTACTCCATTGAATCATACTTCCATCCCTCCTAAAACACAAGCCAATAATAATTCCAATCCACCTAAGGTTAACATCCCCTCACCACCACACAAGGTTTTATAACATGATAAACCTACATATAACATTGTGAAAGACTTAAAGAAAATGAAAGCAAACATATCTTTATTTGAAGTTGTATGGCTAACTAACTAGTAAGAACTATTAATTAAAGCATTTAGTGATCAAAATAAAATTTAATCCAAGAAAACCACTAATACCCAATTTGTATCATGAAAATATAAAGGGGAAGCCCCTCCTTTCCTCTTGACTATTATAATTGTAGGTAAGAATTTGCATAATTGTCTTGTTGATTCAGTAACCTTAGGTAATGTCATGCCACACATTATTTGCCAAAGGTTAGGTTTGAAACCTACTAGTTCTAATCAAGTAGTAGTCCAACTGGATAAAAAAGAATTTAACATCATTGGTGTACTCAAACACATTCATATCCAATTAGCTTTAGAGCCAAGAATTCATCGGGACATAGACATACAAGTAGTATATATCCCAAATGAATATGGAGTGTTACTTAATAGAGACTAGTCAAGAAATCTGAATGGATATATGACCACTAATATTTCTCATATGTGGTTGCCTTGGTGAGGAGTTGCAAATGAGATTAGAATAGAAGGAGAACCCAAAATTAAATATCTCATTTTAGACTATAATAAAACCAATTAAGTTCTCTATAATGAATCAAAATTAGGAGTTTACACTCTTGAAACCAAGAATATCATAGATAAGTCAAAAACTGAGATATCACCAAGTAAGCAAAGTAAAGACAAAAATCTAGTGTGGACTTTTAAGTTTGATAGATCCAAGTCTAGGCAAGGTAGTGGAGTAGGTTTTGAACTAATTATCCCCATGGGAAATATTATCTCATAGCCTATAGACTGCAATTCCCTTGTACCTATAATACTGTAGAATATGAAGCATTGATATATGGACTGCAATTAGCTCTAAGAAAGAATATTAAATGCTTAAAAGTGCTAAGAGATTCTGTGTTGGTGGTAAAACAAGTGAGAATCCAATATGCTTACCATGATAAAATATTGATCCATTATATAAATAGAGTAAGAGATATAATTAATGAATTCCATGATTTTAACATCAAACTAGTTTCTATAAGGAGCAATAGAATTGCAGACTCCTTGGAAGTGGCAACAAGTACACTAAAACCCATGGATAACAAAAGGCTTAAGATTTTTTTATAGAATTAGTAGCCTACCCATCCATTCCAGATAATATACATAATTTTCAAGTGTCTAAAAATGATAAACATATGCAAGAATTTATGACTAATTCTAGAATTTTTGAAAACGAAGTAATAGATGAAGATGATAGAATCCTGGATGAAGGTGATGCAAACAATGAGGTAACAATGAAAACAAATACAATTCCCAAATGTATGGTTTATTTTGAAAAAATATTTGATATAGACTATAAAAGTAATGAATGCAAAAAATTTATATTTCAAGATAAAGTATATGATACAATAAATATAGGGACTAGTGAAAATCCTCATAATGTTTTAATAGGAAAAGCTTGCACTAGTCAAGAAAGAGAAGGAATCATACAATTTCTTAAATATTATACAGATATCATAGCTTAGAGCTACATGTTAGAGTATATTACATCATTTGGGTTATGTAAATGTACCACCTTTGGTACATAATTAGAGTTGGAGTTTACTTTAGAGCAAAGTTAGTTGATTACCTCAAGTATTGTAAAAAATGCACAAGTGTCTATGTGCAAGTTGTAAATGTGCATGTATCTTAGATATAATAAGGGCCAAGGAACCTATATTCCTATATAAAGACCTCATAGTAAGTAGTACAAAGGGGGGAAAAAATTTATAGAGAGTGTGTTATAGTTTAGGATGGGATAATATTGTCTTTTCATATCCATTCATGGAGTGTTCATGTCCTCCATTATATAGCATTGTACTATTTTTATTGAAGAACACAGGCTTATACTAAGAGGGGGGGTGAACAGTATAAGATCAAATTTTACTTTTCTTTCCCAAACAATATTATCCAATATTATCAATGGCAATATCAATAGCAGTAATCAAAGCAATGCACAAATCATCACACACAAGAGAGACACAAATTTAACGTGGTTCACCCAATGTGGGCTACTCCACGGAGAAAATATTTCTTCTAAATTTTCTCAACAAATCTCTTGGGAATCAATTCCCTATTACAATGTTTATGGACCTCTATCCAAAGGAGACACCAATCCCCTATGCTCTGATTTGTGGATCTCTCTCCATAGGAGAACTCTATCCCCTTGATCTGGTTTATGGATCTCTCTCCATAGGATAACTCTATCCCTTTGCTCTGGTTTATGGATCTCTCTCCATAGGATAACTCTTTCCCCTTTGCTCTAGTTTATGGAACTTGATCCAGGAGAACTCTATCTCCTCAACTGGTTCATGGATCTCTCTCCATAGAAGAACTCTATCTCCCTTGCTCTAGTTCATGGATCTTATTCCATAGGAGAACTCTTTCCCCTTGCTCTAGTTCATGGATCTCTATCCATAGGAGAACTCTATCCCTTCTACTCTAGCTGGTGAACTTCTAGAAGACTTCTACCCCCACTACTCTAGCTTGTGGATCTCTCTCCATAAGAGACCTCTATCCCCACTACACTAGTTGATGGACCTCTATCCACTAGGAGACCTCTATCTCTACTCTATCACCTCCAAATATTACTCTCAAATCTATCTCAAATCTACACTAAAATCTATCCCAAGTCTAGCATAAATCTGCTCTAACTCTGCTCATAAATCTACACCAAAATCTATCCCAAGTCTAGCACAAATCTGCTCTAACTCTGCTCATAAATTTACTCTCAATTTTATCTCAAATCTACCCTAAGCCTTAACACAAAGCTTGAACAAATCAATAATCAAACCTGCTCTCAATTTTATCTAAATCTACCTTCAAGCCTTCTCAAAAGACTTGCTCAAATCTACCTTCAAGCCTTCTCAAAATACTTGCTCAAATCTGCCTTCAAGCCTTCTCAAAAGACTTGCTCAAATCTACCTTCAAGCCTTCTCAAAAGACTTGCTCAAATCTGCCTTCAAGCCTTCTCAAAAGACTTGCTCAAATCTACCTTCAATGCTGCTCACAAAACTTGCTCAAATAACTCCAAATCTTGCATACAAAACACAACTTAAATCTCTTTCAAAAATATTTCTTCACATAGATAAATTCTACTTAGAATTCATTTAACCTCTGGAACATATAGAGAATGATATGCACTTGCCAATAGCTCAATATGTTCTACTCAATCATTAAGTCTGTCACTTTCACATGTCTCACATTTATTACTCTTTAAAGGTAGGTCTAGTCTAGCACATGACACCTGACCTCCTAATGCACACACTTGCTTCACAAATCTGATTTCTAATGCTTGCACATTCACTTTCAATATCACTCAAAACCAATGCCCAAAATCTTCACACATTCATTCAAACAATGAAGCACAATTTACTCACAAACCCTAACACAAGTGTTTCCAATTTCTTTCAACAAAGATGCACAATGTAGGTCTCAAACCCTAACTCAAATATTTTCAACAATGCTTATCAAACAACCCTTTTATCTCCACCTTATGTTCTAGAAACACTTACTCAACCAAACATCTTAAACAAAGAATGATGTGCCCATACCTCTTAATTTTCTCTTATGGAGATATGTCTTCAAAATCATGTCTTCACAAACAACTAATTTTTCTAGTGCCACTACAAGAGTTAGATAGCAAAATACTTTCTCAAATCCATCCACATGAATTTCCTTCTCAAAATATAGGGCATTAATAATTATCAAAAACCTTCAAACTCACTTTCACCATGCAAGCATTACAATAAAATATCAAACCATTGTAACACCTTATTACTCCTATTCTTTCATGCAAAACACATTTTCCATTTATTCACTTTGCAAAAATTAAACTATATAAAACACTCTCAAAATTTATTGAATTACACCCTTATAACTCCCTAAGTGTAAATTCAAACTTTATAACCTTAACCCTTATGACTCCCAAAGTCAAGCATCATATGCATACCTTATAAAAAAATTTGCCCAAGTGCTGCCACCACTACTCGAACTCATGACCTCGCTGGCCCTCACGCCCTACCACAAGGGTGGACACCATGTGGGCTAGCCACCCACACAAGTCCAAAGGAGCACGTGCTCCTACTTCTCCACTAACACCGATGTAAAACCCTCGACCAAGCAAAAAGGACTTTGCATGATTCGAATGTCAAACCTATCGCCTGCCACATGCTCCGCAAGCCAAGCTTGCCAACTAAGCTATCCACCCACATCGGATGGAATCGAGCACCCTCCATCTTAACTCCATGCTACCCTCAAAATCCGCAAATGCTTTATCTACCTCCACCACATGTCGAACGAAGTGAACAAGGAGATATATTTCGAGGATAAAAATTAACTTTGGCATTGCAAAATGTTTGCCCTTTTATACATGTTTTTCCCTTTGACTTATGATGTCAGCTCAACTTTGAAACATGCCTCCATGCACATTCAAATTTTGGCACCTTATAATAATTCAAATTTTACTTTATTTTTTATTTAATATTTAACCTTAGTGTTAAATATTAATTATTTATATTATTTAACCTTGGTGTTAAATAATATATTAACTTAGTCCTTTGCCAACTTAACTCCTTTTTGAAACCTTTGTCCACGACACTTTCAAAACTCCTTTTTAAATGACCCTTTTTGGCCAAGATATTATAATATTAAAATATTATAATATTGTCCCCTTTGAGCCTTAGACACTTGCTTTCTTTGCACATAGACTTAAACTTGGGCCTTCAAACCTTCTTCAAACCTTTTATACATTTACTTAGAACTCATGGTCCCAAATGCTTTGGAGAGAACCTTGCCTTGCTTTCATAGCACATTAACCTTTGACATCAATGACTATGTACTTTTGACATCAATGACAACCAAAGTACTCAACTTTCCAACAATCTCCCCCTTTGTCATTGATGGCAACCCTTTCTAAAAATTCCTTTTCCTATCACTGAATTCCAAATATGCTCCCCTTGAGAAACTGCTCCCCTGATTGAATGCTCTCCCCTTACTCAAATCTCTCCCCCTTTGACATCAATGGCAAAGGGACTCCTTTGGGGCTAAATATAAGACTCTTAGCTCAGCCCCCTCCCCACCTCCTCTCTTTGAGGTGATTAATTTTGGGGTGGGAGTATCTCTACTCCCAGCATACAATGCTCTTTTTCTTTGTCAACCTTCTTTTTCAATATTTTTGTAGCCATACCCTTTTGATCCTTTTGAGTGTCCCTGTTCTTGCTTGTCTCTGGAAGTTCTGGAAACTCTGTTCTACACCACTTGGCCTTATGCCCAAGATTATTGCACTTGTAACACTTAATGTTGTAGTTCTTGGAAGGTGCAAATATCTTGAAGTTCCTCTTGGTGAAGCCATAATCATTTCTATCATGAACCTTATAGTGGATTGCTTTATGACCAAAGTGATTACAAGAGTAGCAATACCCTTGAAAGAGATATCCATATTTGAAAGAGTTGAAATTCCTTTTAGTGAGACCATACTCCTTTTTCATGAGTCCTACAATGCATAGCCTTGTGACCAAACCGATTACATGAAAAACAATGTCCTTTGAAGAAATCTTGTCTTGAACCTTCTGGTCTCTTAGTCCTTTCTTTGCCTTCTCTATGATGATCCATGTTTCTTGTTTGTGCATTGTTTCCTTTCTTAGTGAAGCTTCTATTCTTCAACTTATCCTCATAAGTCTTAATTTCTTCTTCACTCTCTTCCTCTAAAACTTCCTCTTCTTTTGAGCTTGAGCTTGACCCTTCTTCTTGTTTCCCTTGTCCTTCTTCAAAACCAAGTCCTGTTTTGATAGATGAAGATATTTGTGCATTGATAATCTTATCCAAATTTTTTGAACTTTTCCCAAACCTGTGTAGCTTGTCCTTAGAATATTTCACTTCCATCCTTAGTGAAACTACCTCATGTTCTAATCTTTCACATTCTAACTCTTTTACCTCTAACTTTTCACTCATGACCTCTTTAATTTTCCTTGCCTTAGCTTTTGAGTTTGTCAGATCTTGTAGAAGCTTTTCTTTTTCTTCCTCACATTCTTGAACTTGAGTCTTTAGTCTTGAATTCTGCTTTCTAACCTTTTTCAATTCTCTGAGAGCAATAATAAGTTCTGCTTCTAGATCTATTGTGCCTTCTTCTTCATTTTCTGAATCTTTCTCTACTTCTTGGTCTCCAAGAGCATCTTCATACTCTTCGACCTTATCTTCAATAGGAGCATTTTCTTCCTCTTCTATTGCCAAAAATAGGATCTCTTCTTCTTCACTATCTGAGAGTCTTTCATCACTATCACTTGAAGCCTTGCTTCCCTTGTTAACATAGAAACTCTTCTTGTGCCTTTGAAAGAACTTCTTTTCATGCTTGCCTTGACTATACCTATTTTTCTTTTCATACCTAGATTTTCCTCCTTCCTTTTTCTTATGATCATGTTTCTCTTCACTGCTACTACTTCCAGCTTCTGGATAATTAGATGCATAGTGACCAAAATTACCACAGTTAAAACATTTCACTATTTTCATACCTTTGTGCTTTCTTGAGTCCTTGTTTCTTCTACCATAGTTAGCTTCTTCATCACTGCTTGACTCACCACTTGATTCTGGTTTCTTATCTTTTGTCTTCTTTGATGCTTTGAAAGTTACCTCTTTCTTGGAGTTGGGATCCTTTACTATTCTCATCTCATAAGCTGTGAGAATTCCATGTAACTCATCCATAGTCAATTTTTCAATATCTCTCATCTCTTCTATAGCTGAAACCTTTCCATCATACCTCATAGGAAGTGACCTTAATACTTTCTGAGCAACACTGGAGTCTTCAATTTTGAATCCAAGTCCACACATGGTATTAACAACTTCATCCACATGAAGCAAGTATGTAGCAATATCTTCCTCATCTTCCATCTTCAAATCTTCAAACCTTTTCTTGTGGTTTTGTAGTTTTGCCATCTTGACCTTTTTATCTCCCTCATATGTTTGCTTCAATTTTTCCCATATCTCTTTTGTTGATTTGCAATGCATAACTTTCACAAATTCTGCTTCACGTAATCCACTTAAGATTCCATTCATAGCCTTGGCATTATTCACATGTAACATCTTACCATATTTATCTATGGGAGGAGTAGTTGTAGGTGTGAACCCATCCTCAATGGATTGCCATGTCTCATATCCTTGTGCCATCAAGTAAGTCTTCATTCTTATGCTCCAGAAAGCATAATTGTTCCCATCGAACAATGGTGCCTTATTTGATGAAGATCCATTCTGAGATGCCATTTGTGTTCTTGTACTTTCTTCCTTCAAGTTGTTAGACTTTTTTGAAGGAACCCGCTCTGATACCAATTGAAGAACACAGGCTTATACTGAGAGGGGGGTGAACAGTATAAGATCAAATTTTACTTTTCTTTCCCAAACAATATTATCCAATATTATCAATGGCAATATCAATAGTAGTAATCAAATTAATGCATAAATCATCACACACAAGAGAGACACAAATTTAACATGGTTCACCCAATGTGGGCTACTCCATGGAGAAAATATTTCTTCTAAATTTTCTCAACAAATCTCTTGGGAATCAATTCCCTATTACAATGTTTATGGACCTCTGTCCAAAGGAGACACCAATCCCCTATGCTTTGATTTGTGGATCTCTCTCCATAGGAGAACTCTATCCCCTTGCTCTAGTTTATGGATCTCTCTCCATAGGAGAACTCTTTCCCTTTGCTCTAGTTTGTGGAACTTGATCTAGGAGAACTCTATCTCCTCAACTGGTTCATGGATCTCTCTCCATATAAGAACTCTATCTCCCTAGCTGGTTCATGGATCTTACTCCATAGGAGAACTCTTTCTCCTTGCTCTAGTTTATGGATATCTATCCATAGGAGAACTCTATCCCCTCTGCTCTGGTTGGTGAACTTCTAGAAGACTTCTACCCCCACTACTCTGGCTTGTGGATCTCTCTCCATAGGAGACCTCTATCCCCACTACACTGGTTGATGGACCTCTATCCACTAGAGACCTCTGTCCTCTCTACTCTATCACCTCCAAATCTTACTCTCAACTCTATCTCAAATATACACCAAACTCTATCCCAAGTCTAGCACAAATCTGCTCTAACTCTGCTCACAAATCTGCACCAAAATCTATCCCAAGTCTAGCACAAATATGCTCTAACTCTACTCATAAATATACTCTCAATTCTATCTCAAATCTACCCCAAGCCTTAACACAAATCTTGAACAAATCAGCAATCAAACCTACTCTCAATTCTATTTCAATTTAATTAATTAAGAAAAATTACTTCAAGCCTTCAAATTTATAAGTAAAACTTGCTCAAATCTGCCTTCAAGCCTTCTCAAAGACTTGCTCAAATCTACCTTCAAGCCTTCTCAAAAGACTTGCTCAAATCTACCTTCAAGCCTTCTCAAAAGACTTGCTCAAATCTGCCTTCAAGCCTTCTCAAAAGACTTGCTCAAATCTACCTTCAAGCCTTCTCAAAAGACTTGCTCAAATCTACCTTCAATGCTGCTCACAAAACCTGCTCAAATAACTCCAAATATTGCATACAAAACACAACTTAAATCTCTTTCAAAAATCTTTCTTCACATAGACAAATTCTACTTAGAATTCATTTAACCTCTGGAACATATAGAGAATGATATGCACTTGCCAATAGCTCAATATGTTCTACTCAATCATTAAGTCTATCGCTTTCACATGTCTCACATTTATTACTCTTTAAAGGTAGGTCTAGTCTAGCACATGACACCTGACCTCCTGATGCACACACTTGCTTCACAAATCTGATTTCTAATGCTTGCACATTCACTTTCAATATCACTCAAAACCAATGCCCAAAATCTTCACACATTCATTCAAACAATGAAGCACAATTTTCTCACAAACCCTAACACAAGTGTTTCCAATTTTTTCAAAAATTCTAACCAATTTCTTTCAACAAAGATGCACAATGTAGGTCTCAAACCCTAACTCAAATATTTTCAACAATGCTTATCAAACAACCCTTTTATCTCCACCTTATGTTCCAAAAACATTTACTCAACCAAACATCTTAAACAAAGAATGATGTGCCCATACCTCTTAATTTTCTCTTATGGAGATATGTCTTCAAAACCTGTCTCACAAACAACTGATTTTTCTAGTGCCACTTCAAGGGTTAGATAGCAAAATACTTTCTCAAATCCATCCACATGAATTTCCTTCTCAAAATATAGGGCATTAATAATTATCAAAAACCTTCAAACTCACTTTCACCATGCAAGCATTACAATAAAATATCAAACCATTGTAACACCTTATTACTCCTATTCTTTCATGCAAAACACATTTTTCATTTATTCACTTTGCAAAAATTAAACTATATAAAACACTCTCAAACTTTATTGAATTACACCCTTATAACTCCCTAAGTGTAAATTCAAACTTTATAACCTTAACCCTTATGACTCCCAAAGTCAAGCATCATATGCATACCTTATAAAAAAATTGCCCAAGCGTTACCGCCGCTACTCGAACCCGCGACCTCGCTGGCCTCCATGCCCTACCACAAGGGTGGACACCATGTGGGCTAGCCACCCACACAAGTCCAAAGGAGCACGTGCTCCTACTTCTCCACTAACACCGATGCAAAACCCTCGACCAAGCAAAAAGGACTTCATGCGATTCGAACGCCGAACCTACCGCCTGCCACGTGCTCCGCAAGCCAAGCTTGCCAACTAAGCTATCCACCCACGTCGGATGGAATCGAGCGCCCTCCGTCTTAACTCCATGCTGCCCTCAAAATCCACAAATGCTTTATCTACCTCCACCACATGCCGAACGAAGCGAACAAGGAGATATATTTTGGGGATAAAAATTAACTTTGGCATTGCAAAACATTTGCCCTTTTATACACGTTTTGCCCTTTGACTTATGACGTCGGCTCAACTTTGAAACATGCCTCCATGCACATTCAAATTTTGGCGCCTTATAATAATTCGAATTTTACTTTATTTTTTATTTAATATTTAACCTTAGTGTTAAATATTAATTATTTATATTATTTAACCTTGGTGTTAAATAATATATTAACTTAGTCCTTTGCCAACTTAACTCCTTTTTGAAACCTTTGTCCATGACACTTTCAAAACTCCTTTTTAAACGACCCTTTTTGGCCAAGATATTATAATATTAAAATATTATAATATTGTCCCCTTTGAGCCTTAGACACTTGCTTTCTTTGCACATAGACTTAAACTTGGGCCTTCAAACCTTCTTCAAACCTTTTATACATTTACTTAGAACTCATGGTCCCAAATGCTTTGGAGAGAACCTTGCCTTGCTTTCATAGCACATTAACCTTTGACATCAATGACTATGTACTTTTGACATCAATGACAACCAAAGTACTCAACTTTCCAATATTTATCACTTTCATTAATAGTATATTACCAATTTATTTGTAGATGTTCATGTAGACATCTAAAATATGTCATATTGAGGAGGCTACTCATATGGACACCTTTTCAAGCCACATGACCCATATTGGGCCTTCTCAATATTTAATAGTGGTTCTAACCACTCAAATAGGGCAATTTAATCCTTTATAGCCTGGTCCATTATCCCCCCTAGTAGCTGCCTAACGGTCATTAGACCTAATGATGGCCCCCAGATTAGAGCGCTCTCCTTGAGGATAGCCTCACCTATTACAAGCATAGGATCCCAAGCTAAATTGAATTAAGTTTCAATGACCATCCAATATCAAAGGTATTTGCGAATAGTTGCAAGAAGCTTATCGAATATTCTATTGCCCTTCTTGATCCTAACCGCTTCTTGGCTTCGCAAGAAAGCCAAGAATCCCATTGGAGAATTCTATAATAAGACCCCTTGGACTTCATCAAAGACATCCAAAATTATCTACGATGAAGTGTTGTCATATTATCTACTAGAGAGATCAATCCCTCATAAGCGTCAAGGTGCTACCCATATTTCATCATGAAGCTTGCATTCGCATCCATGAAGTGCATTGAAGCTTGAAGAGAAATTTCCACCATTGTTCACCATTAATCCTTCTTATTTTATGCATATTTCCACGTTTAAGTCATTCCCCAATAATGCACCAAGAACATCAATTCATTTGACAGGCATTTTGGATGTCACCACGCATCGAGCACATAGAATGGGATCTTTATTCAATGGTTTCTATGTCCCACAATAGCCCATAGGTAGAGCTATCAAACCCAATGATGGCTAACAAATCTAGCCATTCTAGCCAATGAAAACCTTTTTGTGATGTCTAATTTCCCCTATTTTATTAATTAGATTAGTTTTAACATATTTTAATTCTATTTTTAAAACATTTTAACATCATTTCCTTTAGTATTTTATGCATTTGTTTACCATTTTACACAATTTATTTTCATTTACATTATCATGAAATGGGCCTCATCTTGAGAGGCTTCACATTTTCTTCTAATATCTCTTAAGTGCTTATGTGTGTAGATCTCAGGTTTCCACAAGAGCAAACCATCATAAATATTCCTAAATATTTGCATCATCAAGAGAAGGTTGCTAGGAAAACCCTTCATAATCAATTTTGGGAGATTACAAAGATCTTATGAAGACACCTATCATTTGATTCCTTGATGTAATTTGTATCAAATTGGTTAATCCCTAAGAGGGATATTTTGTAACCTCTTGTAAAGACAATTTTCAAATATGAATAAATAAGGGCACCATTTCTTTTATCTCTTTTGCTTTACATTGGTTACATGATGTTATCTTGTCAATTTGATTTCATAATTCTTTAGGTGTTAGATATCTTGTACATATTACAGTTTATTTCATTATTTTCCTACATATTACTATGCCATTATTTTATAGTTATCTCATATTAGTTATCCTGCATCTTGTGGTTGTTCTTCCTATAATACTAGTCCATCAAAAGCTAACAGTGGTATCAGAGCACATGGAAGATCATATAGGAATTAGGGAGAGCCACAAAGAGAGAGTGAGAGTAATTCAAAAATCTTAGTTCCAAAATTTTTAAGATTATAATTAAAGCTAGTGAATATTCATCATCTCTAGATTCAAGAAGTTTCTTCCATTATAGTTCTAATACTTTGTTGCAAAAAAGGATATTTGAAGTGAGCTAGGAACTTCCTACAAAATATCTAGGAAGAATATCTTTTTTAGAATCAATCCATCACCAAAAGCAACAATCGAAAGAATGGAGATTTGGAGGCTTCAGGAAAATATCCCATTACTAGAGATTGCAGACCTACAAAGTGCAAAAGGGGAAAAGGCCATAGAAGCCTTGTAACAAATTCAAGGGAGAAAAGAAGAATCTAGTGAAGAGTCTTGGTGAATATAGGAGATTGGTGATCTCAAGTGCAGATTGAATACTTCACCCCTAATAAACTATAGAGACCCTTAGAAGGTCCAATTACAAAACTTCCAAATCTAGAAGATTAGAGTTTGGTGATCTCCATTGAAGCATGTAGATTGTAGAAGAACGACTAGCAAGGTCCTGTTCCAGATTCTAGTAGTAGTAGATTTTAGAGATTCAACAAGAAGATCTCATTACCAATGCTTCCATAGTAGAAGGTTGAAGGAAAGGTATCATTTGGAAGACCATAAGATCTATGAGATTAAAGACCTTGGTGAGGTATCAAGAAGAAATAAGAAGGAGGCTTGGTGTGCCACATTAAAGGAGATACAGAGAAGGCCATTAAAGGAGTTCTTAGAAGAACTCATTGGATAAATTTTCCACCAAGAAGAAGTTCCTGATAAAGGAATATTTTGGGACAATTATCTCCATGTGACAACAATCCCAAACTAAGATAGATTTGGCTTGGAATTTGTCAAATATTAGAGGAGATTGGTGAAGATCTCAAGACTTTCATATTATTTAGAAGAGGGGCTAGATCAAAGTCAAAATTCAACAAGGAGGAGAATAAAAATTACCTACTACAATTAAAGGGTAGTAAGTTAGAGGTTTTTCAAAATTGCAAAAAGGTGAGTTAGAGAGTTGTTTCAGAAAACCAATAATAGTTGCAAGTTCATCCAGTTAAAAGGTAGCAATTTGGTGAATCAAATAACCACACAATACTTCATCTACAGAAATGATTAAGGTAAGTAACATGGGTTTAATTAGGTTTATTAATTGAACTTTAAATTAATTTTATTAAGCACCATATTTAGAGTTTTAAGAAGTTGCAAAGAGAATGTTGCATATTATAGTCTTCAAAATATTGTAAAAGGAAGTTTCTTTTAAAGGTTATGAGTTAGATATATTCAATAGAAATAAAGTTATCATCTTCCTATTATCTAGTTACAGTAAATAAGACTACATTGAGTTACAGAGATTATAGTCCTCTACAAGGAGCAATTACTAAGTGCATATTTTAAGGAGTAATAAGGTGATATTAATATTACACTAGTCTAGTTGTTCTTTAGATGCACTAAGTACTTTTATATTGTAGTGAAAATTAGTGCATACTTTTAGTTATTTTGAGGATTCAATTATAGGAACAATGATAGGAAATTGCTATACTCCAATTATTCTTTAGAGCATCAAATTTGGAGATATTATTGATGCATTAATACTAGTTACCCTTAAGTTTTTAAAGTGCATTAAGAGGTTATAAAAGGAAGTTTCAGTGCACAAATTAGGATAAAGTGAAGTGTCTAAAGACACTATTAATCATCCAAAATCTATTATGTATCTTGGTGAAATTAAGTCACCAAAATAAGATAGCATAATAGTAGTATTACTCTTACGAATCCACCTCATAAAGAATTTTAATGGTCATAAAAAGAAAGGAGTATACTCGACCTACTATCCTAGTGCAAGTTAAGGTACTAAACCTTAACTATTATAGCAATATTTACATGCATGAGAAGCACCACTTTTGTCCCTTCAAACTCAGATAAGAAGGACAAAATATTTAAATTTACAAGGGCATGCAAAGATGGTTACAAAGTAGTTGTTCTATCAAAGTAGAAGGGTATAATTTAAGAAAGATAAGAGAGCCATCAAAAGGCTCACATAACTCAAGAGATAATGTGTCTAAAGGACACGGTATTCATCATTGAATTTAGTGGATACAACAAGCATCTACCCTACAACATAAAGCCAATATAGTGAGGTCATTATCTATTTTTATTTAAGCAAACAAGGAATAGTGCTAAATATAAGTATGAATAGATAAAGTACAAGGAGCATTATCCATGATAGAGGAACTTTCAACTAAAATAATTCTACCTTAGCCACCATTTGAGTGATATATAGCATCCATAAAAGCATTCCTCATCACCTTAGCTAGAGCCACCCACAACATCTATGGTGTTTTGGAAAGAAGGCATTGGAGATACGTTATCAAGAGCGTTTAATGGCAAGGGATATACAAGATATAATATGTTGGAGGGAAGGTCTACATGTAGAAAACCTAAGTACCACTTATCATAACACCCTCACATTCCTCAACGTACATCCAAGAGAAGATTTCTCAAGGAATAATCTAACGTCTATATTTGAGAGGTTACCAACATCATTGGGAGGTTACTTACCCTAATCATAATTGCAAGGAGGAATAAGCATTGGTATCAAATTCTCATATTTAATGTAACTCTCAAGTGCAACTTGTCCAAATATAGAATGCAATTGTGCTATTTAAAGCACCTGAATTTGAAGGAGAGAGTGAAATCAAGGCATGCAATTAAGCATTGAAGAGAGGAGTCAAAACATTCCAAGAGGAGTGAAATATGCTCGTTTGTATTTAAGAGCCTATGTCATTCATAGAAGCATGCAAGAATTCATATTGAAATCTAGACACCAATCAACATGGATAAAATACACATCAAGGATAATCTAAGGTTTTCAATATTGGAGTGGAAGCATATTTGAGAGCACATTGAATCAACGTGCATTAAAGGCCATCATAAGAGGATATCTACCAGACCTGTTATAAACCAGTGAAGAGATATGATGGAGATCAAGGAGGTTGAATTCAAATATAGTGACCATCAATATTATTAAGGTATTTTAAATGGTTTAATTATTCTACTTTCATAAAATAGTAATAAGGGATAGCATAAGGTTGAAATCAATATTATCATTTGCATATGCAAAATCAACCTTAATAAATTGAAAGCATATAAAGGAATTCATAGTATACTTTAATATTTGCAATTAAACAGCATAGGATAAATAAGGGTTACTATTTGGGAGATAATATTATTGCAAAAATTATTATCATTAATTTCTAATATTCCAAGTTTTGGAGTTATAAGGTATACTAGATAAAACATAGATTACTAGAATATTAAATTATTAAGGGGTGTAAAAGTAAGTTCATTATCTACTTAAAGGAGTTGGAAATATTCAATTACACTTGTCTCATACTCATTCTAAAGAGACAAAACAAATCCAACCATAGAGAACTTCAAATTGATAAGTGCATAGTTCATTAGGAGAGATAAGGTAAAATAGAATTTGATTATTGATTTACAAAATATTACAAAATCAACTCAAACGTGAACTATTACTTACTAAGCACTTTATCAAAAAATTTAGAATAATAAAATTACTAGGGAGACATAAGGAATCCATCAAGGATCATCATGACAACAAATAAATTCATTCTTACAAAATCTCAACTACTTAAAGGTCCAAATTACTCCTCATGGAAAAATAAAGTGAGGGCAATTCTAATAGTTGAGAAGCTTTGGGAGATAGTCAAAGGAATAACTACTAAACCTAATTCAGGTGATACAAAGATCCAAAATTTTGAAGAGAGTGATGCAAAAGCATTATTGATAATAAATTTTTCCATCACATATGAAATACAACCTTACATCAGTTCAGCAGGAATATCTATAGAAGCTTGAAAACCCTAGAAAAATATTTGAAGGGAAAAATAAAGCTACTATCCTAAATCTTCAAACTCAATTACATTCCCTGAAAATGAACAGTGGAAAAAGTATAGAACTATTCCTAAGGAAGGTAGCAAACATTAAAGTAAAATTATTAACCTTAGAAGAAAAGGCTGAAGATAAATTCCTTGTTTAAGTAACTATGAGAGCACTTTTAGATAGCTACAATCATCTAGTTACATACTTATAGGTTTTGATTAAAGATACATCATTTGATGAGCTAATTAACATTCTTCAATAATATGAGGTAGAAATCATAGTGAAAGATGAAATAATTAACACTGCATTGGTTTCAAAATATACTCCACAAGGAAACATAGCCTCATATTCAAAAGGAAGAAGACCTTGGAATAACATATATTGTCATGTATGTAGGAGAAAAGGTCATAGTACTAATTACTGTAGATTCAATCTGAGAAACTAAGGAAATTAGACAAACTATGGAATCCAACCAAACATAGAATTCCAACCAAGACAATATCAAGCTTAAAATAATCCTCATCAACAACAGACTCAGTGACCATACAATTATCCTCAATTAAATTATCAAAGAGGAAATTATAAGGGACACTTAGTTCAAAGGATTCAATAAATTAAAGAACTTGAAGATCCTACAGAAATGTAAGCGAACATTATTCCCATTGATAATCATTGTATAAATAATACAAATGAGCCTTAGAATAGCCCGTTGGTTACGGAGCTAACAAGGCATGAATAGAAGTAGTTACAACATTGTTACAACAATACTAACACTCTGCTAAATATGTAATAACCTAACATATATGCTAACATCCCCCTTTATTACATTATTTTGCAATACATAGAGAGCTGCGAAACAATTCAAATTTGACACGTGCAAGTGCCTTAGTGAAAATATCTGCAACTTGAGCATCGGTGGGAATGTACTAAAGCTGAATTCGGTGCCTTGGAACTTCGTCTCGAATGAAGTGACATTGTGTGTCAATGTGCTTGGTTTTCTCATGATGCACTGGATTCTTAACAAGGTTCAAAACACCCTGGTTGTCGTAGAACAAGTGGATTGGAGATTTTGATGGATGACCCATACTTGTCAAAATGTGATGCAACCATATCACTTCACACACAGCTTCACGTGCGACGTGATACTCTACCTCTATAGATGAGATAGCAACCACCTGTTGCTTCTTGTTGTGCCAAGAGACAGGACCGGATCCAAGATGAAATATATATCCTGAAGTTGACTTACGATCATCATATGACCCGACATAGTCAGAGTTCGTGTATCCTTGCAAGAAGAATTTGTCATTCTTCTTGTATTCTAGGCCATATTCCATTGTACCACGGACATAGTGAAGAACACGTTTTGTTGCTTTCCAGTGAGTAGTCTTAGGTTCCTGCATGAACCTCGAAAGATAGTTGACAGCAAATACGATATCTGGCCTAGTATTAGTCAGATATATGAGACTCCCAATCAGCTATCGATAGAGAGTACCATCTACCTGAGGTGAATCATCATATCATGATAACTGAAGTCCTGATTCCATCGGAGTTGCCATCGGCTTGCAATCAGTCATGCGATATTTTTCTAACAGTGTCTTGGCATATTTTTTTTGAGACACTTTGATGTAGTGCTCCTTCTGGCTCACTTCCAGACCAAGACAATAATGGAGAAGTCCGAGATCTGTCATCTCAAAATATTTACACAAGTCTCTTTTGACAGTAGAGATCATAGTTTTTGAACTCCCTGTAATGAGCAGATCATCAACATAGAGTACAAGCAACACTATCTCAGAACCTTGTTTCTTGAAATAGAGGTTTGCATCTGATGGACATCTCTTAAATCCATGTTGTAGGAGGTGATTATCCATTTTTATATACCAAGCTCGAGGAGCTTGTTTTAAACCATACAAGGATTTGACCAACTTGCACACTTTCTGCTCTTGGCCTTCCACTTCAAATCCTTCAGGTTGTGTCATGTAGACTTCCTCTTGGAGATCACCATTCAGAAAAGCACTCTTGACATCCATCTGGTGAACTTTCCACCCATACTGTGCTGCCATAGCACAAAGAACTCGAATGGTGGTCATCCGAGCAGTAGGTGCAAAAGTTTCCTCATAGTCAATGCCTTCCTTTTGTGCATAGCCCTTTGCAACAAGGCGGGCCTTATGCTTATCAATTGTCCCATCTACCTTGTACTTGACTTTGTACACCCATTTGCAGCCAATGGGCTTCTTTCCGTGTGGCAGATCGACAAGCTCCCAAGTTTTGTTCTTTTTTAGAGACTTATACTCAGCATCCATAGCAGCCTTCCATTGTGGCTCACTAAGGGCATCTTGTACAGAAGCAGGTTCATGTTCATTCATTGAAGACATAAACACCCTGTCATCATCTATATCCATATCCTCTATTTCTCTCTCTGGATCTACAGAAAGTTCCTCAAAATATTGATAAAGATCATCAACCTCAGTAGTCTCTGCTGCTGCTCTTTCCTGTCGAGCCATACTATGAGTACGAGGTCTATCCAAAGTCAAATCTGGTGGTGTGGATAACTTTGAGTCTCTGATAGTACTTGTATACCATTTTGGATTCTTCTTCTGTGGTGATGAAGAAGAAGAAGTAGAAGGACCTCCAGTCTTTGGTGATGAAGGGGACTTCTCAACTTTAGATTCCACAAGATCTAGGTATACATCAGATGTGCTTTGTGATGTGAAAGCCTCATCAAAAACAACATCTCTACTGACATGAATCTTCTTGGTCAAAGGATCAATCAAATGATAACCCTTAGAGTGCTCATCATAGCCAAGAAGAATACACTTCAATGTCTTCTCATCTAGCTTCTTCCTTTTCTCTTTCGGTATGTGCATAAAAGCTTTACATCCAAAAATGCGAAGATGAGAGATGGAGGGTTTTCGACCACTCCATGCTTCCTATGGAGTCATTCCTTTTAGGGCCTTTGTGGGTGCCCTATTCAATAGATATACTGTAGTGGTGACAACTTCTGCCCAAAATTGTTGCCCAAGACTAGCTCCTGTGAGCATACAACGAACCATTTCCATGATAGAATGGTTCCTCCTTTCAACAACTCCATTTTTTTGAGGAGTGTAAGCAGTAGTTAACTGTCTCATGATTCCATGTGCAGTCAAAAATGCAAAAAACTCTTTAGAGGTAAACTCCCCCCTCGATCTGAGCGGAGGGTCTTTATAGAAGTCCCTGACTCCTTCTCAACAGATTTCTTGAATTGCTGGAAGAAACTAAAGGCTTCAAATTTCAGATGAAGAAAGAACACCCACATATTTCATGAGTAGTCATCCACAAACAACTGAAAATACCTCTTCCCCCCACAACTGATTGGTGTGAAAGGACCGCACAGATCAGTGTGAATTAACTCCAGAGGTTTCTTTGCTCTTGTAGAGCTCTTCTCAAAAGGTACTCTATGTTGCTTTCCTGCCAAGCAATCAGAGCACACTGGCAATGTGGAAGAAAGGGAAGGAAGACCCTTTACCATCTCATACTTACTTAGCTCAAGTAAGTAGCTAGAACTAAGATGCCCATATCTCTTGTGCCATAGGGAAGTTGCCTCCTTTGTAGAGACTGTCATGGCAACATGGGGAGTAGAGATAGCATCTAAGGCAAATAAGCCATGCTTATATGAAGTTGTTGCAATGTTCTTACCCCTCTTGGTAATAGAACAACACTTCTTGCCATCCTCAACATGAAAGTTCACAACCATATCTTTATCCAGAATTTGTGTGATTGACAACAAATTGTTCGCCAATCCTGGAACATAGAGGACTTTTTCAATCTGACACTTGCCATCAGGAAGAGTGACTGAAATTGTACCCTCTCCCTGAACCTTGTAGGTTTTGTCATCAACAATAGTGACAGGTTTGCCCTCCTTGGCCTCAAATGATTCAAACCATGATTTGTCGCCAGTCATGTGCTTACTAGCGCTAAAATCGACATACCATACATGATCCTTCTGCTTGGAGGTTGTGGTAGTCATGAGCACCTTGTGTGCCCACTCAAAATCCGAGTCAGATTCTTCAACAACAACATTCACCTTGGGTTGCTTGTTCTTGTTTTGTGGTTTGTTCTGGCCTTTTTGTTTAGATTGCTTATTCTTGTGCCAACACCTATTTGTGTCATGGTTGTCTTTGTCACAAATTTTGCAATATCTCTTCATTTGTTGAGGTTGTTTCCCTTTTGAATCTTTGTGAGAATTTCCTCCCTTCTAAAAATTACCCTTCTTCTTAGAACCCTTCCTGTTGGAATAGAGGGTTGTATTAGAAGAATCATCTCTCTGAAGTTGGCGTGCCTCCTCTTCTTGAAGCAGATTGACCAACTCAACAAAGGTAACTTTTCTCTGTGACACCTGAAGTGAGGTGATCAACACCCTGTAAGAATCAGATAAAGCTCTCAATACTACTGAAGTAAGGAGCTTATCATCTACAGGTTCTCCCAAAGAATTCAATTTTACTTTCAACTCAGACACTCTGCATAGAAAGAGTTCAACTGTCTCACCCTGCTTCATACTCAAACTGTGAAGTTGAGATTGAAGGTAAAGAATGGTGGAATCATTCTTTCCCTCATAAATGGTTTGAAGGGCATCCCATGCCTCTTTACCATGTTCTTTGTCAGCAATGTGAGGTTGAACTTCATCTGAAACAACAAGCAAGATGAGCACTCTTGCTCTACTATCTTTCTTATCAAATGCTATCTGATCTGCAGTTGGAGCTGTAGCTGTTGTTGATCCAGCTGCTGGTGAAGGTCTTGTTGTTGTGCCAGAAACAACATCCCATAAGTCTTCCATGACAAGGATAGCCTTCATCTTGTTTTTCCATGGTGTGTAATTAGGACCTTTCAATAACTGATGAGCATCAGTCATTAACTTTGCAGCCATAGTGAGGGTTCCTTATAACACCAAATGGTCCCCCTTTCTATATACCTTTGTCCAGGCCTTTATACCAAACAAAATACCCACCCTTACGTGAGGGAGACTATAGGTATTTTGAGAGATAAAAAAATACCCGCCCTTACGTGAGGGAGACTATAGGTAATTTTTAGAGATCATAACGATACGTGGAACTTAGGCGGTACTAAAAGGGAATCATCTCGTTGATGGCACCTACCATAGAAAGTCATCAATCCTCATGCGTGGGGCGTAACTTCCCCTAAACACTTCGGATTTCAGAACATTCGTCAGGATTTACGCCTAAACACAAGAACGATTAGGGTAGTGGAATGGAGTAAAAAAATAGCAAAATGGTAAACTTATATCTCCCCGACGATTGATAGAGAACAAGCTCAGACGTCATTTTGGCAGCTATATTAGGCGATGGATACAGTAGTCCGATCACGACAACATTACCTGTAAGTGCGGACCAGAGGTATCACAAATACCGAACGCTGCAGTGCAATAAATTGCATGGATGGGTTCAAATTTTGGGGACTTATTAGTGCTTGATTTTACTTAATGAAGTATTGCAATATGGAAAGAAATGCAACATACATCAAAAAGTGCCCACAAAAAATAATGAACCTAAGGTGTCGGTTTCCACCGAAAATGCACCTTTTACAATTTGCCAATTTTGTATTTTAATGCAAAAAATACTCACTATCCCCCCTTGTTCATCCACTTTTGATAATTTTGCAATGATGTAGCAAAAAAAAATTGCCCCCCCTTGATGTTTGTAAAATTTAGGATGAAAAAATTGTGTGGAGTTTTGAAAGGTACATTTGAAAACTCAAGTTTTAAAAAAATAATTAAATTTAAATAAAAGTTTTCATAAGTTTAAAAAAATTTTAAAAACATTAAAAAAATTTAATATTTAAATAAAATAAACTTTTGAAACATTGAAAATAAAATAAAACTTTAACAAACTTTAAGAAATCAAAATTTTTTGTACCTATTGGGGCAAATCGGCTTCAATTCACAACAAAAAGAGTATGGAGTGCTACGCACGAGGCTCGAACTTGGGACCTCATGATGAGCACCTTTGCCTGACCCAATCAACTGGTTGGGCTAGGCCACCAGACGGTAAAGAAGGCTTAAGGCCTTCTACTTGAAGAGGAGGGGTGCACAATATTAAAAAAAAAAATTAGGAATTCTTTTATCCCACATCGACGCTATGAAGCACCCTATGGGAAATAAAAAACAATACACCCACTATCGTAGTTATTGCCTTCGGGAAATCACTACGTGCAATTTTGCCTCCAAGAATTAGCCCCCCCAAATGACCAATCATGGACTACCACCTCGCTATACCATGACGAATCATGTGTTGCCACATAAACTTTCTTGTCTAGAGTGTTAGCCTACTTGTTGATTTTCGTGTCCATATCCACGTTAGCCTACACCTCCATGTCAACCTATGCCTCCATGTCAGCCTACCCATTGTCAATTATCGTGTCCATATCCATGTTAGTCTTCCAGTTAGTCTTCTTGAAGTGTGTGCTAGATCTATAGGCTCAATCACAGTATGTGGCCTCCTTGAAGTGTGTGCCAAGTTTGCAATCTGCTCGAGTTTGGTGCATTAGTAGGGGTGTTGGGTTCCAAACTGTGTCCAAAGTCCAGGATCCCAGCATTGAGTCTACGGCCTTGAGAAACATGCCCAAGATGTAGGTCCAGACCTACATCAGGAAACATGCCCGCAAGATCTAAATCTGTTGCATAAAAATAGTGAACCCCCTCCCCATGCTCTGATACCATGTAAGTAAGCAAACATTATTCCCATTGATAATCAAAGTATAAATAATACAAATGAGCCTTAGAATAGCCCGTTGGTTATGGAGCTAACAAGGCATGAATAGGAGTAGTTACAACATTGTTACAACAATACTAATGCTCTTCTAAATATGTAATAACCTAACATATATGCTATCATATACGCTAACAAGAAATTCATGAAGTTAAAGCTCTCACAACAAAGATAATTTTTTGTGAAGACACTAACTACTTGTTTGAATATGACACAAAAAATAAAGAAGGAGAGCCCAAGTTTTAGTACCAGATAGAATATCCTTATTGAAGACTAAAGTCTTCAATACCCAAATAATGTAATACAGAGGGGTGTTAGGGTATATTACACCATTTAGGTTATGTAAATGCACCACTTTTGGTATATAATTAGAGTAGGAGTTTACTTTAGAGTAAATTTAGTTGATTACCTCAAGTATTGTAATAAATGCACAAGTGTCTATGTGCAAGTTGTAAATGTGCATGTAGTCCACATGTACATGTGTCTTAGGTAGAGTAAGGGCCAAGGAACCTATCTTCCTATATAAATACCTCATAGTAAGTAGTACAAAGGGGTGAACAAAATTTATAGAGTGTGTGTTATAGTTTAGTAGGATGGTACAATGTAGTCTTTTCATATCCATTCATGAAGTGTTCATGTCCTCCATTATATAACATTGTACTATTTTCATCACTTTCATTAATGACATATTACTAATTTATTTGTAGATGTTCATTTCATTATTTTCTAGCATATTACTATTCCATTAGTTTATAGTTATCTCAAATTAGTTATCTTGTATCTTATTGTTGTTCTTCTTGTAATACTGGACCATCAAAATCTAACACTACAAAGATATAAAAACATATAATTAGGAAATTATAACTCATACTATCCCTTTGAAACTAGAAATGAAACCATTTAGGTAGAAACAAAGATATGTTAATCCATTGTTAGAACCCCTTATTTAGAAGGAATTTCAAAAACTCTTATATGCATGTCTTATATTTTCCATTAGGTATTCCACCTGGGTAGCTAATATAGTACGTGTCTATAAGAAAACTGAAGAAATTACCTATGTATTGACTTTAGGAATATAAATAAGGCTTATTAGAAAGATAATTATCCTTTGCCTTCCATAGATCACATTTTACAAATGGTAAATGGGTCTAAAAATATGTCTTTCTTAGATGGATATTTTGGATATAACTAGATTATGATACATCCTAAGGATAAAATGAAGACCACATTTACCACTAAATGGGGCACCTTTGCTTTTAAGAGAATACCTTTTGGATTGATTAATGCAGGTGCTACTTTTCAAAGGATGGTGGATTATGCTTTTAAAAACCTAATTGAAAAATGTATAGTCATTTATGTTTATGATATTCCTATGTTTTCAAAGAAACGTGCTAATCATGTTAATGATTTAAGAAAAGTATTCCAAAAATGTAGAGAACACGGTATCTCATTGAATCTCAAGAAATGCATTTTTGGAGTATGTGAAAGAAAAAATTTAGGTCGTGTTATTTCTAAATATGGTATTTCAATTGACCTTGAAAGAGTAGAGGCAATACAGAAAATTCCTCTCCCAGGTAGTAAGAAAGAACTAAGGTCATTCTTTGGAAAGGTTAATTTTGTTAGAAATTTCATCTCAAAATTTGTAGAGATAGTTAGGCCATTGAATAATATGCTCAAGAAAGATGTTGACATTACTTGGACTTCTAAAGCCCAAGCAACATTTCAAGGAATTAAAGATGCTATATACAATGCTCCAATTTTAGTGAAACCTGATTCCACAACCATTTTACATCTATGTGTTTGCTTCTGAACACTCAAATACTAGTGTTCTAACAAAGAAGAATTAAAATAATGAATAAAATCCAATAGCCTTTATGATATCACCTTTAAAAGATGCCCAATTGAAATATACCATTATATATAAACAAGCATATGCTTTAGTAAATGCAGTGAAGAAATTTAGGCATTATATTTTACATAGTAGAATTTTTGCGATTGTGTTAGACCTAGCTATCAAAACCATGCTAATGTAAAATGAATTAAGGGAAATAAGAGGTAAATGGATGACAACCTTACAGGAATTTGATTTAGATATCTATCCTATGAAATTGGTCAAAGGCCAAGGACTAAGTAAAACATTAGTTGAAATAGATCCTCAAATCTTCTACCAACAATATTATTTGGACAACATCACAAATGACAAGTGATACCAAGATATTGTGTTCTACCTATTGAACAACAAATGCCCAAATAATTTCAATGCTACTCAAAGAAGAGCGTTATATCTAAAGAGTTCTAATTTCATGATAAAATCAAGGACTCTATATAGAAGAAACCATGAAGGAATCTATCTCATGTGTCCAAATAAAGATGAATCTAATCAAGTCCTTAAGGACTTTCATAAAAAATGTGTAATTGGATATGGTTTGGCCAATGCCATTGCATATCAAATATTAAGAGACAAATACTACTGGCCTCATATTTTTAAGGATGCCCATACCCATGCTAGATCCAATCATACTTGCCAAGTTGCTGCTAATAGAGAAAAAAATGCTCTAATACCTTTACATACAGTATTTTAGGCCCATCCTTTTTTCCAATGGGGATAAGACTTTGTAGAATTTATAAGTCCTAATTCTTTAGCTAGTCATAAATACATTTTAACTATAGCATATTATTGCACTTGTTGGACAGAAGCTCAAGCCACTAAGAATTGCACCACATATGTCATGATTCAATTCCTTGAAGAACATATTATCACCAGATTTAGAATACCTTACTCTTTAGTTTGTGATAATGGTTCAACATTTACCTCACTTTAGTTTGCAAAATGGGTTTATGATAACAAAGTGACTTTAAAATTTTCTTCTAACTATTACCCTCAAGGGAATGGTTTAGTTGAGTCTACCAATAAAATCTTATTGACTATAATCAAGAAGCTCCTAGAAAGAAATCCTAGAGATTGGCATAATAAACTCAAATATGCTTTATGGGAAAATAGGATAGGATTAAAATCTTCAATAGGTACATCACCCTATCATCTGGTATATGGCCAAGATCTTGTCTTTCCCACCAATTTGAAATTGTTGACAAAAGTAGAAACTACGCTAGTCAACTTGATAAAATTAAATGAAAATAGAGAGGATGCTCTTCAATACTTTAGCAAACACCAAGGGATATTTAAGAGATGGTTTGATAAAAGAGCCAAAATCAAAGTCTTCAAAATTTTTGATTTAGTATTATTGTGGGATAAAGAACATGAAAATAAAGGATACTATTATAGTTTTGATAATATTTGGCTAGGTCCCTAACAAATATCAAAAATTTTGGGTGAGGATTCCTTTAGACTAAAGAATCTAAGTGGAGAAGATATCCCTCTACCAGTCAATGGGCAATTCCTAAAATATTACTTTCATCCTTTAAGTAAAAAAAAAAGTAAAATAAACATGTACTATAGTTTATTCTTGCTTCTCTAGTTTTGTTTTCTTTCTTCATTCATTTTTTTTAGATTTGTAGTTTTATTCTGTTATCATGCTTTCAATTTGATTTCACGTTATTTGCTTCTTCTTTTTTGTTTGATTAGATAGATTTCGTTGTTGTGAGTTTTCTTTTATTTTATGGTTTTAGTTCCCATCTACATGTTGCTCCTCTAATTGTGGTATGATCATATAATTGCAATTGAATCTTGGTTCATATAAAAGCAATTGTTTCTTATTAATTAAAGATGGAGGACTTGTTTGAAATTAGGTATAACTAGAAATTAGTAAATCAAATTATTTAGTAGTCATCCTTGGATTATGGACTAAAACAAATGAAATTGAAATAATATAACATCTTGCTAAATCTTCACATATATCAACAATATTTGAATAATTTCTAGATCATGAAGAATGAAATCATCCTAGTTTGATAATTAGATAAACATATATACACTCCATCCTTAGCCTTATAGATCTCTAACCCAAAAGGCACATATAATGTTTGTAATTTATCTAAATACTTCTTGATCAAGAAGGAAAACAATAATAATGCAAATTAACTCAAGTGCTTAGGTGACTTGGATAACCTCTACCAGGGCTATAGATGCTTGGCAGGCATTAGAGCAATGTCTAGAAGAGATCAAGGTCATATCCACCAGAGTTATGGATGCTTGACTAGTTGTGGAGTAATGCAAACACAAATATTTATGAGTGATATCCTGATAGCCTAATTTCAAACCAAACAATAGAATTTTGATTGATTCAAGAATAAAAATGAATGCACAAAGCACACACTAAGCTAAGGCAAATGGAACATCTATTTTCAGTTAAAATTGTTTAACCCCATATTTTTTGGATGTTGCTAAGTGGTCTATATTTTGCTAGTTTAAGTTTTATTTATTTCAATATGATTTCTTTATTCAAGATGCTCAGGAGTATTTTCCAATAGAGTCATTATTTGTTGTAGCCATTGCAAAACCCACCCAATTAGGGATCCACTTGAAATTTTTTGTGAATATTTTAAACCAATTTTAAAGCTTGCTCGTACCCATGTTTTAAGTTAAATTACATTAAATAAGTCTTTTAACTCACTAGAATTGAATATTTTTGAATGGATTGGATTTCAATTGCTCTCCAAGAGTTGGAAAATTCCACTTTTTGAAGTTGTTTGTGGAGTTTTCTGAATCTTACCATTTTTAGTAGCTATAAACCTAAAATGACCATAAATTTTGGTACAAAGCTCTATTTTATGTGATTCAAAGGCTTATATGAATCTCTTGAAACTATATTTGCAATGATACCAAGTTTGCATGCATAACCTCAATACTTCAAGATTTTCAATGCAAATACCATTCAACCATGTTAATTTCTCATGATAATCCAAGAGCTTCAAATGGCTATATATTTTGATCCACAATAAATTTTCCATCTATTTTAGATATTTTGAATATCCATTTGACCATTTTGGAAGTGTGGTAAGTTGTCGAATGTAATAACTAGAGAAGATCATATCAGGTATTGAAAATATAGATGAGATATTTTTCGCAGGACTGCCCAAACTGCCGAACTCGTTTCGGCCATATCTCACTCATCCGAGCTCGGATTGAGCTAAAATTTTGAGGGTAGATGCCTAAAAAACCCTAGAACGTCTCCACAAATTTTCATATCATTTGGAGCAACACAGATCCTAGCACATCCCTATGTGTGAATGACATATTTGGCAAGCGGCTATGCGAGGGTTTCATCTGGGTTGAGTGCAAGCAGCTCTAGAGGTTGGTTTTTAGGGCCTTCGGGCCCTAGCGGCCAATATTTTTGTGGTTTATGCTCAATATTTTAGCAAGAAATGTTGCAGGGGATACAATATGGGTTAGAAATTTGTCTTTCAATAGATCATACTATGAACTTGAGTGACAATGGCTTCCAATTTGCTGCACAAAAGAAAAGTGAAAACCATACCTTTCCACGACGTCTAGGGCAAGGATTAAAGAGATCACGAAACAAGTTTCAAGCAGTTGATCAAAAAATGGCTCATATCTCAAGTGAATCTGGTGCTAAGGTGCACCCACAAAATAATTCTACTATGAAAACCCCTATCAAGGGTAAGAATTTCGAAGACTCAGTCCCAAAAATGAATTTTAGGGATGCCCTTCATGGTGGACAGCCTCAACCCAATGCTAATATCAATATTAGGGCTTCCCATAAACCTCTAAGAATGCCTAAGATTGATCCCAGGAAAATGGAGTCAGGATGTCTTAAAGCAGCTGATGGAACTCCTATTGTTAAGCTTGATATGGGTAACATTCAATCTGGCATTGAAGATTTGGAAAAAAGAGGACTAATTTGTCGATTCGTGGGTTTTCGTCCAAGTCTATCTGCTTTCAAAGTCTGGGCTGCAAAAAGCTGGAAAACTAAAGGTGAGTTACAAATCTCTATTTATCCAAATGGTTATTTTCTTGTTTTATTTGCTAATAATGAAGATAGAGAGAAAACTTTTCAAGGGGGTCCTTGGTTTTTTGGAAGGGCGGGGCTTTTCATGAAGCCCCGGCATACTAAATTTAAAGTTGAAGAAGAGATGCCTTCTATAGCTCCCGTGTGGGTTAGACTCTTTGGCCTCCCTATTGAATTTTGGAATCCTACTATTTTTTCTTCAATTGGAAACTCTTTAGGAAATTTTATGATGACTCGCTGATTGTACTCAAAATTTTGAACATATTATTTATGCTCGGATTTGTGTTTTAATGGATTTTGACAAACCCCTACCTAAAAATATCACATTACAATTTGGGGAAGACACTTGGGAGCAAGTAGTGGACTATGAGAACATTCCTTTTCGTTGTAGAATTTGCCATGAATATGGTCATTTGGCCAGTGCTTGCCCAAATAAAATTCTTGATCAAAAGAAAGAAGATATAAACTCAAGCAGGTTTCCAAATACCTAAGAAGAAGAACACTCGAAAAAACCAGTTATGAAGGATCAATCAAAGTCACTTGCTAATATGTTTGAAATCCTTTCCACAAATGATGTCCCAAGTGAGGAAGAGGAAATAATGGAAACTGAAATCTTAGAAACACAATTTAAATATGAAGGGAAGAACTCAGAGACAAACCAACAAATCAAAGGTTTTCAACAGAAAAAAAAAAAGGAGAAAATTTACACAAGAAAAACAATATTTCAAATGTCAAAACTTCAAATAATGCAGGTCCCAATATAGACTCCGTTGAACCATCTAGTAAAATTTTGGCTATGTATGAGCATTCTTCAAGGTTAGAAGCCATCTCAGATTCAATTGGAATAAGTCAAGAAACAGGGAAAAAAATTTGAAGATGGATTCTAATCAAAAAGTAGGTCGCAAGACCAATCAATATCATATGGTAAAAGAAGGTGAAAAGCTTGTAGAGGAAGGTAAGATTAATGCCCTTCCCAACTTTTTTAGCCCTGGTATTAATGAAGATCATCACTTGGAATATTAGAGGACTCAAAGGGAGTCTTTCAAAACAAAATGAAATTAGAAGAATGATTCAGGTAAATCATCCACATCTTGTTTTCCTTCAAGAAACAAAGATGTCAATGGAGGATATGGACTTAATTGCCAGTAAAATTTGGCCAGCTGGAAAAGTGGTTTCCCTCGGTTCCCAAGGGACTTCGGGTGGCATTGCTTGTCTTTGGGATCCAAAAGAGGTAGTTATTCACCATATGGTTGGCAGTTGGGGTTTGTTGGCTATAGCTATTCAAAGTAGACATTCCAACCAGATTATGCTCTACATTACTGTTTATGCTCCGACTTCTTTGGAGGAAAAAAAAAGATAGTGGAAGGATATTACTCATATTATCTCTCATTTTCCTAAATCTTGGATCTTGATCGGAGGAGATTTCAATACCATCCTCTCTCTGGATGAGAAAAGGGGGGGAAATAGAAATTTGGACAAAAGCACTGACCTCATGAGTGAATATATTGCAAACCTCCATCTTGTGGATATCCAACCAGATAATGGCCTTATGACTTGGTCTAACAGAAGGCAAGGCTTAGCTTGTATAATGGAGAGATTGGATAGGTTTTTTCTCTCTAAAAATTTCTTAATCCATGGTCACATTCCTAAAGTGAAGACTCTTAATAATGTTGGTTCGGATCATTGGCCAGTCATGGTGGAAATGTGGAAAACCAATGTGAGTTTCTCTCCTTTTTCATTTTCAATTAATGTGGCTTAGAGACATTTCCTTCAGACCTCATGTGCAACAATGGTGGAAGGAAGGTAAACCTAGGCATGGGACTAAGATGTTCTGTTTTGCCAAAATACTGCAATACATTAAATCCAAAATCAAGACTTGGAACTGGAAAGAGTTTGGGGATGTTCATAAAAAAAAACATGAAGTTATTGCTCATATTGAAAATTTGAATAAGAAAATCCGTTTAGATGGCCTCACAGAGAAGAGAAGTGCAGATGAAATTAAACTCACAACTCGGTTAGAGGAATGGGAAAAAAGAGAAGAAATCTTATGGAAGCAAAAATCTAGAATTCAATGGCTCAAAGAAGGAGATCGAAACACAAATTTCTTCCACAAATCTCTTCTAGCTCGAAGATCTCACAACTTTATTTCTTCCTTAAAATCAGATTCTGGAGATGTTGTTTATACTTGGGATGGCATGAACTCTATTGTTGTTGATTACTTTTCCAATATTTTTGTTGCTACTCCCCTTGACTCGCCTTCACAATATAATGTTCTTCAAGCAATCCCTTCTCTTATCACTTCTGAGGAGAACTCTATTTTGACTGCTCCTGTTACTATCAATGAGCTTCAACAAGTAGTTTTTAAAATGCAAAAATGGAAAACCCCGAGTCCCGATGGTTTTCCTATTGAGTTCTACCAAGAGTTCTGGGATATCCTTCATGTTGATTTATTAGAGGTGGTGGAAGAAGCCAGGAAAGCCAAAGAAATTTTGAAGGTTATCAATAAAACTTATATTACTCTTGTTCCAAAAGCTCAAGAGGTTGATCATATCTCAGCTTTTAGACCTATTGCTTTATGTAATGTTCTTCTCAAAATCATTACTAAAATCATGGCAGAAAGGTTGAAGCCTCTTTTGCATAAGATTATTTCCCCCGAGCAAGGGGGTTATGTGGAAGGACGTCAAATAGTAGATGAGATAGTTCTTGCTCAGGAAGCCATCCATTCCATGGATATGCAAAATTCTCCTTCCATGTTCATTCGGTTAGACTTATCCAAAGCTTATGACAGAGTGGATTGGCACTTCCTTATCAAAGTTTTGAGGCAATTTGGTTTCTCTAAGGATTGGATGGATTGGATTATGGGATGTATCTCTTTAGTTTCCTACTTAGTTCTTATCAATGGTAGGCCTTCTCAGTCTTTCCCAGCTTCCGGAGGTATTAGGCAAGGTGACCCGCTATCCCCTTATTTATTCATCATTCTTGTTGAATGCTTGGGTAGGACTATAACCAAAAAGAGGGAAAACAAAACCCTTGAGGGAGTTACCATTGCTCATGGAGCTAGACCTATCTCTCATCTTCAATTTGTGGATGACTCTACTCTTTTAGGTAAAGCTACAGTTAAGGAAGCTTCTAATATTAAGCAAATCATTAGCTATTTTTCTAAGGCTATCGGGCAGTTGATCAATGAAGACAAATCTAAAGTTATTTTCTTTCACTGCTCTGCTAGACAGGAATCCATGGTCTTGGATAAACTAAGATATAAGAAGACCTCTCTTCCAATCACTTATTTAGGTATTCCCATAAATATTCAAAGGCAAAAAAATAAATATTGGAATTGGTTGTTGGACAAAGTCAAGAAGAAAATTGGAAAGTGGACCAACAAGTGGCTTTCTTCTGGGGGTAGAATCACCTTGGTAAAATCAGTCCTTCAAGCTATTCCTATTTATGTTTCTTCCATTTTGAATATCCCAAAGGCTGTTCTTCGAGAATTGGATCAAATCAGTCATCGTTTCCTTTGGAGTGGTACTAAGGAGAAAAGAAAATGGGCCTTGGTGAAATGGGATACTTTATGTCTTCCTAAGAGTGAAGGGGGTTAGGATTATGGTCTTCAATTAATAACAACAAAGCTTTAGCTGCTAAATTATATTGGAGGATGTTGCATAACCCCAATGCTCTTTGGGCCAATAATCTCCGTGCTAAATATGCTGAGAACAAAAGTCCTGAAGACCTTGTTCGCTATCAACTTCCTACCAAAGGTTCTCCCATTTTAGCAGTTCTTAAGACTCGGTGAGGATTTGATAAAGAAAAAATTATTTTGGATCATTCATAATGGTCAACATGCAAATTTTTGGACAGATTCTTGGGATGGTCACAAGCCTTTGATAACTCAGTTTCCCGATTGGAGGCCTTGGATGGAGGAGCTTCACCGAGCTAATTGGATAAAGGTGGCTAATTACTGTCAGTACCATACTGGTAATTCAAAGGTTGGTAGATATTGGATCCCTATTGAGGACTGGCCTATTCAAATCCTAGAAAGGCAAAGACAAGATATCCAAGGCATCCTTCATATGAGATCCCTCTCTTGGTCCCATGAAAAATATTGTTTTGGATGGAACAACACTACTAAGGGTGAGTATTCAGTTGCTCAAGGTTATTTGACCTTATGCCATAATAATCCCAACCATTCTTCTGACATATTTTCTCGATTGTGGGCTCAAAAGCTCTGGCCTAAGGTGAGGTTCTTTAATTGGCTTTTATTGCATCGTAGGGTGCTTATCGGTGAGCAACTTATGAAGCGTGGTTTTCATGGCCCTTTTAGATGTGAAATGTGTGAAGAGAATGTAGAAAATATCAACCATATTTTTATTGAGTGTACTTTAGCCTCCGAGCTATGGAGGAGAATGGCCACTTTACTTGGCTTACAGTGGTCCAATTTTTTTACTTTTGAACAGCTTTGGAGGGATTGGCCTAATCAAGAGGGTGTTGATCATTTTATTAGGCAGTTAGTTTGGATGGGTTCTACCATTCTTCTTTGGAATATTTGGAATGAAAGGAACAACCAAATTTTTAATCAAGATAGGAAGGATATTCACTATATTTGGAAAAATACCATAGCCAACTTAGTTGAATCAGTCCATCATCTCCTTAATCACCCCCAAAACTCCCACCAAAGATGGGATCAAGTGATGCAAAGATTGAAGATTAAACCTTCTAAGGGCAACCAACTTAAAGGGAATGTGAGTATTAGTAAGATGGATAGGAATAGAAATTGGCAACCTCCTCCTAAGGATTTTGGAAAAGTCAATACTGATGGAGCCTCTAGAGGGAACCCTAGAAAAGCCAAGTGTGGGAGGAATTGGTAGACTTTCAGATGGCTCCCTGGTTTTTACTTTTGCTGAGAATTTGGGTATTCTTTCCAATAACCTTGTTGAGGGGTATGGTATCCTCGGAGGCCTTCGAGGAGGCTACTAAGGTTGGATGGGAAAAGGTGTTAGTTGAGTCCGACTCTCAACTTATGATTAATCTCTTGAAGAATCCTTCTAAGAATCATAAGGTGGATTGGAGAATAAAAAGAATTATTGAGAAGATCGAGTTAATCCAGATGGGATTTTTGAAAGTTGATTACAATCATGTGGTCAGAGATCAAAACAAGAGTGCTGATGCTTTAGCTAATTGGGCTTTGGACAAAGGTGATCTTACTTGTTATTATGGCCACCCTCCTATATGGTGGGCTTCTCAAATTAGGGAAGCTCTTCTTTCTATCATTTCTTTGGATGGCTCCAGTTCTGAAGGTACCTAGTTTCTTCTTGTTTTTTTTTTTGCTTCTCTTTGGTTCATTCAGTTTTTTTTAGTTCCCTAGCTCATTCTATTCTTTATTTTGTTTCCTCTGTTGATTCTTGCCTTAATAGTCTTCTGGTCTAGATAGGTCATTGTTTTGTTCATTTTTTATTTCTTTTTTTTTTTTTGTTTAGTTTTTTAAGGTGGGTGGGTTTTTTATTTTGTTTTGTTTTTGTGTTCTTTGTGTTGTTTTTTGTTGTTCTTGTGTTTTTGTTGTTTTGTTTTTTTTTTTTGTTATTGTTCTTGTGTTTTTTTCGTTCTTGTTCTTGGGTTTCTCTTTGTTTGTGTTATTTCGTGTTTTTATGTGTGAGTGTTTTCTATGTTTTTTGTTTTTGTTTATTGTCTCGTTGTTGGTTGTTTTTTATTTTTATTTTTATTTTATTTTTTAATTTTTTAGGTTTTGGTTGTGTTTATTTTTCATGTTTTTTTTGGGTTATGTCTTTGTAGTGTTCTGTTGTTTTTGTCTTGTTTGTGTTTTGTTATGTGGTTCTTGTGTTTTTCTATGTGGTTTGTGTTGTGGTTTCTTTTATCTTATTGTGCGTGTTTGGTTGTGCTTTTGTTTTTGACACACTCAAGGAGCATGTTTTTTATTTTATTTTATTATTTTTGTTGTTATTTACTTATTTTTAAATTGGTTTTGTGTGTTTGTTTGCTCCTTGAGTATGTCAAAGGTGGTAGGCCAGGTCCGAGTCCTGGGCATTTTTGGTGGAATGGATACCCCTGCCTCCTTGGGTCTTACCCGAAAGTGGCATCCCTTTTGGGATGTTTTCCACAAAAAAAAAAAAAAAAGTGTGGTAAGTTTCATAAAATTTTGAGCACTTTGAAATTTTACCCTATTTTTACACCATGAGACCATTATGAGCTCCATATCATGCAATAATTTCATAGAACCACTAAGATAGGTTCATTCCCCATTAAATTAGGCAAATAAATCTCTAATGAATTTAAGAATGGCCAAATTTATTGTATGTCTTATTGCTATACTTGATCACCCAATTTAAATCCCATTGGTACTAGAAAATCAATTCAATGTTTAAATTCAAATTTTATCTTTAACCACCAAGTAATAATGTCATATACCTCTCCAACGTCTCGTAAAGTTGTATAATCCATTTTTATATATCTTGACTAAGGTAAAATCCTTGAATAACCCTAAGTTTCTGAGTCTATTCACTATGATTTTACAAGCCTAAGACAGAATTAAATCAACGTTATTTTCCACTAGATTACCCATGTACGTAAATAATTTGGAACTCTAAGCTAAATAATCATTGTACATATTTAAATTTATGCCTAAGATCTAAGAAATAATACATTTGAAAAAGACCCCCTCAAGCTTCCTAAAGTTTTATCTTATACATCCTTAAATCCAATGGTATAGAAGTGTAGCTAGGAGATCAAAGGTTAGGAAGGACAGTTGGTAAAATTAAAAAGATCAAAACATAACACCCTGATCTTAGTCTTCATTAACTAAAATTGGAACCTAAATTTTTATCTTATGTGCCCTAAATCCAATGATGCAGAAGCATAATCGGGAGATCAAAGGTTAGGAAGGACAATTGATAAAATTAAAAAGCTCAAAACATAACACCTCAACCTTAGTATTCATTAATTAAATGGCCACCTAAAGTGTTTTTTTATGTACCCTAAATCTAACAGTGTAGAATCAAATCTAGGAGATCAAAGACCCAAACCCACAACTAGTAATATCAAAAAGCTCAAATATTAACGTCTTCATTAATTAAAATGACCGCTTAAAGTGTTCTCTTATGCACCCTAAATCTAAAAATGTGGAATCATAGCTGGGAGATCAAAAACCCAAATCCACAACTGGTAATATAAAAAATCCTAGATATTAATACCTTCACTAATTAATTTACCTACCTAAAGTGTTTTTATATGTGCCCTAAATCTAACAATGCAAAATCAAAGCCAAGAAATCAATGGTATGGACATAGAGCAAGGAGAATTAGGTCAAAGTCAAGAAGCACTAAAAAATAATTCTATTGACTAAGAAATGAACGATGAGGAGGTAGGATTGACATATCGACAATCTGGAAGGGCAGCCCATGGTCTGAAGTATAATGATAGTCTAAAAAGTCTTTTGTCTTGTTTGTGCCGATATCAACAACTAGGAGGCAGAGCAAACAAATTTACGACACAAAAGAGCAGTCGGTAAAGCTAAGGAGCCCAAAGTATAATTCTAAATTATAATATTAAGTCATAGTCGGGAGAGAGTCAAATTTTAAGGCACTAATCTAAAATATTATTGGCTAAAAAATGGATGTCTAGGACACACGTCTAAAAAATCAATGATTTCAGAAGCAAAGCCAAGACATAGTAGGGAAGTGCTAATGTCATTTTAATTTTTTTTAATAAGGTTTGAACCTTAGGAAGAAATTTCCCTTTAATTTTTATACATCAATTCTTCTGTAATGAATCTCTCTTCTCATTCCATAAATCATTCACCAATATATCAAAATATCCAACATGCATCCATAAATAAATTAATTGCATAATAAATTTCTCAATAAAATAAATATTGACTATACCCTTGAGGTAGAGCAACACCATACAACGCTCCTTTAGGAAGTAAGCCACTCCACGAGCCAAGACTTCTCTAAGAATACATCATAGATTGATTGATACCCTTTTACAATGGGGGTACATCTCTATTTATACAGGAGTGTGATGGTTCACCTTTCATGAGTTACAATATCACCCATGTGGAGGTTCACCTTCCATGAGTTACAAAGTGCATGACAATATTCCTTGCGGTTACATATGATAATATTCCCCCAACGGTTACAAATATGATTCTATGACATACCTATTTCTATTTTGACATGTGGCCTTCCTTACTCAATAATTAATTTATGGCTCATACCATTATACAATACAATATTAAAATATTCAATATTAAATACCTATCTTGGCACCTAACATTCCATCCCCCTTACAAATGTTTTGTCCTCGAAATATTAGAAGAGGCTAAATAATATGATCTTCTGAGCCATGTTGAATAATGGTACCAATATTGATCATCCATCCATCCAAGTGGAACTATGATTGGTGGTGGTCTTCTTTGATGCCAATGCCATGTGTTGAAAGCATAAATTTCATCTTTTTTCATCCATACTTGCTTGCATTTAAGACTTGTAGCATATCCAAAGGGTTGGCTCCTTTGGTTCCTTGTATACCCCTCATTGTTCTTATGTTGCCTCAAGTTCTATCTCCATGATTGTTACCTCTCATGGTGGTGTAGGTGTCGATATGGTGCAACCTTAACTTGATGTTCTATTTTTTTTACTCTTCTTTCTTGCTTTCTTCATGTGTTTTATCCCTACCTTTTACTTCTTCCTTGATCTCCTGTTGAGATTTGATTTCATATTCTTTTGCTTGTTCTTCACTTCGTTCCTTTGCAATAGCTACCTATTTTTCCTTACACTGAGAAATGTCTTGTAATGTTATCTTCTTCTTGTGGTACCATAACTTCATGAATTTCTTTTGCACATTAATGTTAATAGTACCCAAAGAATGCAACCAAGGATAACCAAGACCAATATTTGCATCATTCATCTCAATAGCGTGAAAATTTGAATGTAAAACATATTTATCCATGATGATTTTCAAATCTTCAAAGATTTGAACATTTTGACTCTTAAGTTGTATATCTTTGATTTTATTTTCTTGAACTTGCAATCTCTTAGTCAAAGACATATTGATAAAATTATATTTGCTACTAGGGTTAATAGAAACAATAATTTTTTGATTTTGAATACAACCATGAATTTGTAAAATAGAATTTTTACATTCAAACAAATCTTTATGACCACTATTTGGCCTTAACACACAAGGTGTATTTTCAATAGCCTGCATATTTTCATCCTTTTCTTTTGATGCCCATTTTATTAAAAATGCAACTTCAAATTCTTCCCATGTTTCACTAGGATTCATTATAAACCAAGATAAAGCTTCCTCTCTCAAAGAACAAAAAACATGAAGTTTCCATAGTTTCTCAAAATTATTTAAATATTTTAACATTTTCAACCATTCCTTGGCATTACTATCATCTCTTCCAGTGAATTCTGGCAACTTCATGATTTTTTTCAAAGTAGCTAGGGTTTTAAATAACCAAAAAAAATTCAATAATTAAAATTTCTAAAATCTCATCTATTCTCTTCTTCAACAATTAAATCTGCAAATTTTCTTCAAAACAAAACAAACAACAACTGATTTGCTTACCCGAATTGAAAGTTATGAATTCTTTCTCTTTTTTTCCAGAAACCCAAAAAACAACACCAAAAGTACAACTTGCAATAGTTGTAACTTCCTCAATACTTATCACAATTTCACAAATGAATAGTCATTTTTGTAGTACTCAAAATAAAATGCATGCTAATGCAAAAGTATTTTGAAAATGACTGCTACAAAATTTAATACGATTTTGTTCTTATTGAAAAAAATTCGTGCAGCCAAAAAACAACTTGAACAACCCAACTTCAAATAACTGTAACTCTCTAAAAAATTATCAGAAATCCACAAATGAGCAGTCATTTATATAGTACTCAGAATAATATATATGTTGGTGCCAAAATTTTATGTAAATGATCGCAAAAAAATTAATACGATTTTTTTTATTTTGGAAAAAAATTCGCATGACCAAAAAATAGCAAAAATATCACAACTTCAAACAACCATAACTTTCTCAATACATGTCATAATTTAACAAATGAGCAATTGTTTTCATAGTACTCAAAACGATCTATACAATGGAGCATAAAACTTTTGAAAATGACTACTAAAATAAAAAATATAGCCTTTGTAAAATGTGATGTTTTTCTAAAAAAATGTGCACTAACTCTACAAAAACAAACCCACTTTATCCAAATCGTTGCTCTGATACCAAATGTAATGAAACTCTCTTCTCATTCCATAAATCATTCACCAGTATATCAAAATATCCAACATACAATGCTCCATAAGGAAGGAAGCCACTCCACACGATCTCTAGCTCCACAAGCCAAGACTTCTCCAAGAATACATCAAAGATTGATTGATGCTCTTTTACAATGGGGGTGCATCTCTCTTTATACAAGAGTGTGATGGTTCACCTTCCATGAGTTACAATATCACCCATATGGAGGTTCACCTTCCATGAGTTACAAAGTGCATGACAATATTCCTTGCAGTTACATATGACAATATTTCCCCAACGGTTACAAATATGATTCTATGACATACCTATTTCTATTTTGACATGTGGCCTTCCTTAATAATTAATTTATGGCTCATACCATTATACAATATAATATTAAATTATTCAATATTAAATACCTATCTTGGTACCTAACATCTTCTAAGGGTCTAAGTTTTCTTTCTTTGTCGGTACTAAGGATTAAATTTTTCATATGCGCTCATATAGTTTTAGTACTATGGTTTAAAAAACTAAGGTGATAAAAGAAATAATTTTGTCCCTTATCATTAAAATCATGAAATTTATTTGACTTAACACTTGGGATATGAAGTTAAAGCAAATAAGAGCTCATTTTTAAGAAATGAATTATTTGAGAAATTAAGGCATAATAAATAAAATTAAAGTTTTAATAAAATAAATTAAAGGAAAATTTTAACCTAAACCTTAGCAATATGAAATTAAAACAAAAATACTTAACATGGAATTAAAGTAGAAGGGGTCGACATAAGTCTAACCTTCAGATCTTAAGCATATGAAAGTTTATGTACATGGACCACTCATTTTTCTAAAGGAATTAAACCTTATAAAATCAATTAATAAAATAGTCAATGGCATTGCACATTCAAGATAATTTTAAATCTAAAGAATATCATAAGAAAATGTAAAGGTATATTAATCAAGAGTAATAAATATTAACAATCAAAATAAATGTTAACAGCTAAGAGACTTATTGAAATATTAAAAACTAAATATGTTAAGGGGATAATATCCAATCTTCATAATAATAAATAAATAAATGATGAAAAACTTAGTGTTGGATTACTTTGACATTAAAATTAGAACGGAACTTTAACATTAAATCTAATACTTTGAACCTAATATTTTTTTTTTAAGCGAAAAACCCCTTACGGGGCTGCCTTGGTCTAAGAGACCACGAACAAGGGGTTCTACACCATAAAAGTCACCTAGGAGTCGCACCTGACCTTGCTCGCACCAACATTATCAATTGGATTTTGGGTACCCAATTCAGCTTTTTGGTAGGGTGGAGATTCGGACCTGGGACCTCCCTTGGAGGATTGTCCTCTCCTCTCCAACTCACCTACAACACCTGGGTTAAAAACTAATTTATAGTGTAAAAAACCCCTTTCGGGGTGCCACTTTCAACAGGTTGGGCATAGGAGGAATGGAGCCTTGTCGGTCTCTACCAGCACATAGGACATTCCTAACTATACCATATATCTGCAGTATGGAGACAAGGGGAATGGAACCTGGATTGGCCTCTACCAACACCCAGGGAATTTACCACTACACCACAACAAGTAGATTAATTTGAACCTAATATTAAACCCTATAAAACCAAATAATTAAATTTGAACTAATATATATTTTTCTTGTGTGTTGAAGGTAACTGAATTAGAAAGCAAGAACCAAAGGGAATGAAAGAAAACAAAGGTAGTGAACCTAGACCTGATCTTGACCAGATAGCACATGACAACTCAAACCACCTGGAGCGCGACGATTCAATTACCCAATCTTCACAGGGATGCTACCAAAGAAGTTAAGGATCCATGGTTGAAATTGAAGATCAAAATCAAGAAAGTTTATAGACCACCACATCATCTATCTGCGTAGTTGAAGATAACTAAAATACAATTGTAAACCTGAAAGTATAAAATATAAAATTGTAAGTCTTTAAAGAGCTATTGAGACCCCATTCCAAAGGGTCGGATTCCACTCTTAGCAATAGGCTTTTAGAATTTTCTTTTCTTTGTAGACGGTGGATATTTGCACCCTTGTCATTTTACTTGGAGAATTACTCTCATAATCACATGATGCTAGCAAGTCTAAGAATGTAATGATTGAACATATTTTATCAATACAAGATACTAGAATTCTTGGTGTAATCTACGCATGTTGATGGTGGTTGCATTTGAGTCTATTCTAGTATTTTTCTTCTTTTCCCTTTGAAGATAACATCATCTTGGTCTCATATTGTGTGAATGTTGATCAAGCTAAGGCTAGTTGATTCAAAATTGTTGCTTCAATAGATTTAATTTAAGGCTCCAAGATTCAATGGCTTGTTTTATTTCTCTCTTTAACCCTTTTCTTTTATATTTTTATTGAAATCTGCTTAGAGTAGTAGATTAGTTGAATTTCATCTCTAAAACTCATTTTCATGTGATATTTTATAAGTTTTAGAATAGATATTGCTATAGGCTATAATTTTTATAATAATGATATAATGTACGTGATATATTGATAATTTTAAGGCAACAAGCCTAGAATATTACTTTTCTTTAATTATTTAACATAATGCTTTGAGATTGAACGTTAGATTTCTAGTATTTCAAGCTTCAATAATGAATTGACACTCACCCTTGTTAACAGTTATATGTACCTCTAAGTTATCCATCTACCTTCTCTTTTTAATTCTTTGATTTAAGATTTGACAATAACATACCCTATCACCCAAACCTTGGGGGATCAATGTTTCCTTTCAACAAAGAACAATTATTGTTCTAACCATTGGTGTATGTTGTTAATTAGGCTGATGTATCACTCAAAACATACCTAAAATCTACATATAGTCTCCTAACCCCAGCTTCCTTTTCTACTTTACTACAATTTCCATCAACCTAGAAAAATTGTCATCACAAAATTGTCAATGACATGTCAAAATTGTAGTGACAACTTTGACGTGACTTGGAAAAATAACCACTACAAAATTGTCATTTTGGTCCAACATTACTTTCATCTAACAAAACCACCACTATCAATGGTTATTTCATAAATTAATTTAATTTTCCAAATTGCTAATGGTAAATATTCATAAATGATGAGATCGCATAATGTGAACAAAATCACCAAAAATAAATAAAATTTATTTATAAATAACAAAATTAAAATTTTAAGTGGTATTTTTGGTATGTACCTATACTCCCTCATCTCTTGCTTCTACTACCACTCAAATGATTTCTACATGATGTGTAGGTCATCCATGTTATGCCATTTAAGATCACATGCAAATTCTTCACCTAGAGCTCATTTTTCACTATTATGAACAATAAAATAGATTATTTTTACCACCCTAATCCCTTTTTCCCTACCTCCTAGACCTTCCCTCATTATTTTTTCTTTCTCTCATTATCAACCCAACCTATTTAAACTTCCTTGGGAATATTAAATTTTCCTTTGAAACTCGAGGGGACACCTGGGTTGGGGACATGATTAGGCATAAGTGCAATTAATGCTACTCAAAGGTGGCAATTCTTCAAGTTTCTTATAAAAGCATAGTTTTTGCTCCATACTTCTACACGACCATACTACCCATCAAGAAGTATTTTTTTTTACAAAATTGAGACATCTACTAATATTTTTTATGTTTTTAATAGGCAATAAATGTATCAAAAATGGATCAATAAAAGACAACCAATTTTGGCACACCTAAAATTCTAATAATCCACTAAGCATCCAAGCCAACCCCATTAATTGTTCTAACCCAAAGCCTAGGCATTTATTGCTTAATGAAAAATTACCAATCTTAGACCAAATTTGCCAAAGACAATCACCATTAACAATAGTGAATTTGTTATTTATTTTTTATTGATTTTGAATCCTCCTGCCCTATTTGATGTGCAATGGTCAAATTGATAAAATTGCTTGTATGAAATCACCATGGTTATTTCATCAACAATGATTTTTTCACACCAAGTATATAATATTAGGTTCTCTTCCCCCTTGAGCCTCTCACCATGTATGAGCTAATGTTAAAATGGATCCATGCCATATCCTAGTTGATTGTAAATTCTCTAAGAAATGAAAATAGAGGTGTAATGGTTAAAATATGTTAGTCTACCTTATGCGTTCGATGACTAGAAGAGACTCCTAGAGGATGATGTTATGTAGGTGTTATTCAAGGAGGAAGAAGACAAGGTTAAAAAAGAGGTTACACCAAAATAAATTGAAAATCTATTTGAAGAAATTGATGGAGCAATAAGATGGGTTGTCAAAACCCTTATGAGGATCTCACAAGGACTTACCAAACCTAAAGTGATCCAAATATGAGGAATGGAAGAATTTTTGGAATATACGAAGATTAAAGAGAATCAAATTTTATAATTTTGTAATGACAAGGTCCCAATTTTGTAGACTTTGTACCAAAAGAAAAAGGTAAGAGTTGGGATCTCTCACCAGTCAACTTCGGCATCCCATGAAGTTGCAAAAAATATAGTAATTCAATTACTACCTTGGGGTACCCCAACATTTTAAAGACTTGCAAAAGAAAAAACTTAACCAATTAGAGCCTTTAAAGTGCTAATTTTGTAAATTCAAGTTGAGTTAGCATCTACTATAAGAGGTACAATTGGTTTAGTTAGATAAAGTGCATTTCAAAAGGAGTAGATCACTCTCTTAGGGAGTGAATTGCTCCTCCTCTAAGAGTGAATCACTTTATGATAGGTAAAATGGAGCAAGAAGCATGCGGATCCCAAGAAATATCTTTGGAAAGTAACATTTTGGCATTGAGTAGCATCACTAACCATATTATAAGGCTTCTATGTCATCTAGAAATGTATTTAGGGGCATGTATAATTTGAAGGTGCATCATTTTGCTAAAGATACCCCAACTTTTACTAGAAGTATAAATTTATCACCCAAGGTATATCAAGGGTGAATCCCTTCTATAAATAGGACCTAAAGGCTCTATTCTAAATATCTTTCGATATTGAAGAAATTATAATTACACTTTGTGAGACCTACATTGTAATTGCAAATTTTGAATTGATAATAGATTGTGCAGGACTTTTCACTTTTCATTAATGGAACTGACCTCCTAGATCATGGAATACATGATGATTATGGCACAATCCTTTTTTTCTCTTCTTAGTATTTACTATTTTTATGTCACATATGTAATAATATCTAGTCATTATTCATTTTTTTGTGATTTGTTTGATCACATACTCTCCTTGCTATGGCTATAACTATTTTATTTTCAATGTCTCATCCAAAAACTTTATAAATTTTACTTTCATGAATTTTAATTTCTACATTTAATTTTAGTATTTATATTAGAATATATTTAGTGAGTATGGTGAGGAGTAGACATAAATTTAGAGGTCAAAGGGAGCATGCTCTCCCTTATTTCAATTTATTGAAATGTAATTATGGGCACATAATGTTGGTAGTTAAACCATATTTTATCCCACCTTTCACCATGGTTGGATGGCAGGCGGCTAGGGTGGACGACAGAGCAACTGTCGGTAAGCAATCGGCATAGGAGATAGAGAGTTTGAATAAAAAATTATTTTGTATGCCCTTTATTTTCTCCAACAACATTAGGGCCACTATATAAACCATGTTTTTAATTATTTTATTTTAATGAGAATACAATATTCACATCTGGTATCAGAGATTGGAAAGGAGCAAGGCGTATCAAGGCTAATAGAAGCCACGAGGTTGGGATGAGGGCCCATATCCCGAGGTGGAGGAGGAGGACCCACATCCCAAGTTGGAGCAGGAAGGCCAAAAATTGAAGTCTAAGGCCAAGAAGAGGAGATATCGATCGAGAGCTGACCAGGCAAGGTCGAGAGTAGGCGAGGTCAAGAGCCAACTGGCGATAGGAGAACGACAACTGGCGATAGGAGAGATCGATCTAAGTTGACCAGGCGATAAGTTGACCAGATCAGGTGACAAGGTGAAGAGATTGAACCAGGCTACGTGGCACATGAGGAGAGGACAGAGTTCAGGCAACATGGCATGAGGAGAGTAGAAGGTGACATGGGATGAGGAGATTGGGTGAATAAGTCCAAAATGTGGGTGGAGCGATTTCCCGAAGGTAATTGAAGCTTCATCCACGCCTTGAGGGTTTTAAACCCCTCAAAATCCCCTCTTCGGGAGCATGTGGGACTAAAAGTACCAAAAAAGGTTTTAATTTGAAGGCACGGGTTGCCTTCATATAGAAGGCACTCCCCAAGCCTTCTTGTCGAGCACCTAGCTCGACTGTCTCGTAGAGCCAACCTTAAGGCACCCGCCCCCATTTTGTCGTAGGTTGAAGACGACGAACCAAGCGCTTTAATTAATTTTTTTTTGGTATTATGCTAAGGTTAAAGGCATAAAATTACTTGTTGTACTTATGGTTTCATTGGTTGAGGCTATCGAGGTGGTAAGGAGTCTTTGTGGCATGGAAAAGATCGCAGGTTCGAGTCCTGACAGATCTAAAATTAAAACATTTTAATTTTTCATTATATTTGAAAAAAAAATTATTTAACTTATTAACTTAATTAATAATTTGATTAAAATATTTTTTAAAATATTTTTTAAAAATGTTTTAATTGAATATTTACTTGATTATTAATTAAAAATTTAATAAGGTTTTATAAAAAAAAAAATTGCAACTTTTATGGGAAGACAAATAGAGATTTTCTAAGAGGAAATATTGTGTAAAAAAGGCTAAGAGGCTTAAAAATTTCTTTGTAAATTTCTGAGACAGAGAATAGAAAACTTGAAGGATAAATTTTTTTTTGTAAAATTCTTCTGCCTTGAATCACCAAATGCGGGAGTATACTTATGTATTATGATCTTGTTCCAACTTAGACAAGTAAAAATAGAAAATTTTAACCCTATTATGCAACTATTTTATGCTCTTGTAATTTTACATGAAAACAGTATGCAAAAATAATGAATGAATACATCAGACAACAATAGAAATCTAAAATAAATATGATCTATAATGAATGCATGAATGTAATTTTACTCTAAATGCAATGTGTATGATGAATGTAAATGCCTAAAATGTAAATAAATGTAACTACTTTTAATAGAAACTAAATGATTTTCCTTTTATCAATTTTACTATAAAAAGCAGGAAAAATGAAGCAAAAATGGGTTAGGGTTTGAAGCAGGCTTACCAGGAAGCCTACATATTCCTTACTGATGCAGGAGCATCCGGTGACAGTATGGGCAATCTTGCATCCTTCAAAATTTTCTTTAAGTACTTGTATTTTGAATTATTTTAGTTCTTTCCCAGGGGGGGGAAGTTTTGCAAAGCAGAAGGGGAAGTTTGTAAAGCTTGGACAAAATTTGGGTTGGGGTCGCGAAATCGCGACCTCAAAGGCTTCGACTTGGGCAGGGGCCAGTTTGGTCACAATATCGTGATGTCGCGATATCGCGACGTCACGATATCGTGACGATTGTTGCAGCTGGAGCGGAGGGAAGTTTTTCGTCGCGATATCGCGACATCGCAATATCGCGACGTCGCGGTATCGCGACGTTTGTGCAAAGACAGAGGCACAGAGGCAGTTGGTCGTGATATCGCGATGTCACGATATCACGACTTATTGAAAAAGGCAAGGCACGGAGGCAGTTGGGGTCGCGATATCACGACGGTTCAGCAGTCTGGGGCAAAACAGTGAAGTTGGGTCGCGATATCGCGACATGTCGCGATATCGCGGCCGAAGAGAAAGCAAACCAAGGTGAACATGCGGACGGCCATGCAAGGCCAAAATTAGACACGTGGCTGCCACATGGATGGAGATTTTAGGGCCGGTTGAAGGCCGTTTTAAAATTTGGACACGAGGAAAGGCCCGCGCGCGGGAAAGGAGGTAGCGGGGCAATTAAATATTTTCTGACAAAGCGACGACAGTTCCCGAGGGACAGTCTGGAAAGGTGATAGTTGCAGGGATGGACAGTATGGGTGAGATGGCGAATCAGGGAGTGGGTGATTTACGTAAGAAAAAATTTAAATCTCGAAGGGAAGCCAATTTTGGGGGTCTTATTTTATTCTTTTACGCAGGTAGGTCATTAATGGCCTAGAAGACCGAGACCCCGATATAAAAAGGGGAAAATTTTGGTTTTAGAAGGAGGGTGGACCGGAGAATAGAAGGAGCAGTTACAGTTAGAGAGAGATCGAAGCTGAGCTCGGTCTTTGTAAAGCCTGCGGGCTGTTTTACTTTTGATGTATGTAAATATTTTCCGAAGTTTTTAATAAAAAGGATGAATGTTTTGACTGTGTGACAGTGTGAATTCTTCGGTGCCCCGTCAGTGGTATCAGAGCCAGTGGTTCCTGAGCGTACAGCAGACCGTCGAAGGAGAGGCAGTTGTACCAGGACTTGTGGGAGGGCTTGAGATCAGGTGAAGATGCCTCTGAGAAGAAACCCTATGGGTGGCAGAGGCATGGCAGCAAAAGATTTATGGGCTTTGCAGTGGCAAGTTTAGGCCCTGCAAGAAGAACTGCGCAGAGGACATGAGCCGAGAAGAGATGCAGACAGTGAGGATGAAGCAGAAGAAGAAAATCAGTTCGAAGAAGAAGAAGAAGAAGCTATGGATCCGGCACAAGCCAGACTGTACAAGGCCATATCTCAGATCGGGAAGAGGAAGAAGTTAGAAGTTTCTATGTATTCTAGGAACTTGAATCCGGAAGAATTAATAGATTGGATAAATGACTTAGAGGAATATTTTGAATACGAAGAGGTTGAAGATCCCGAGCGGGTCAGATTTGCCAAAACTAAATTAAAAGGTCATGCCAGCATATGGTGGAAGGGAGTACAGCTGGAACGGAACCAAAGAGGAAAGGAGAGGATAACAAGATGGGACAGAATGGTGGAGAAATTAAAAAGACAATTCATCCTCGTAGATTATGAACTGGACCTGCTTCGTAAAATGCAGAGTTTGAGACAGATGAATAAAACTGTCCAGGAATATACAGAGTTTTATAAAATCTCCATCAGAATCGGTCATTTGGAAGCCAGCAAGGAAAAAGTGGCTCGTTATATTAATGGGTTGAGACCCAGTGTTCAGGAGGAGTTGAGCTTGGTTCGGGTGAGCACCATTGAAGATGCTTACTAGTTTGCTCTGAAGGTGGAAGAAAAATTGAACAGAAGGTTTGAGAGCAAGCAAAGAGTAAAAGGACCAGGAGGAAAGACCGGTGGAAAGAAAGAGGAAGGAAAGGAAGAGAAGAAAGAAGGGGTGAGCAGCAGCCGAGGTCAGAAATAAGAAGATGAAGAACCCAAACCGCAAGTTCAGAATGATGGCTACCCGAGAGGAAGAGGTAGATCTGGATGCGGGTATGGAAGAGGAGTGTTTCGAGGAACATGTTTCCACTGCGAAGAAGAGGGGCATCGGGCATATGAGTGTCCCCAGCACCCCGAGAGAGTAAACAAGAAACAAGTGGGTCCTGCCAGGGCTGTTGTGGCAATTGAAGATGTTGACTCAAAACATTCTGAAGAAGCTGAAAAAGGAGAAGCAATGATTGTGAGGAGGACCATGCTGGTGGAGGAAGACAAATCTGAACAAAGGAGAAGCCTGTTTCGCACCCGGTGCAAAAGTGCAGGCAAAGTCTGTAATGTTATTATAGACAATGGGAGTACAGACAACTTAGTTTTCGAGGAGATGGTTACTAAGTTGCAGCTGGAGAGAAGGAGGCACCCGCATCCATACCGGATTGCGTGGTTGCGGAAGGACCACAGAGCATGGGTCCGAGAATAGTGCTTAGTCACTTTCAATATTGGGAGATACCAGGATGAAGTCCTGTGTGATGTTTTCCCCATGGATGCTTGCCATTTGTTGTTAGGAAGGCCATGGCAGTTTGATCGAAGTGCAGTGCATGATGGTCATGCAAATACGTACTCCTTGATGAAATATGGAGTGTGGCACAAGTTGAAGCCATTACAGACAGTAGATGAGGTGTGCAGCAATGCCAGAATTTGTCTGGTAGAGGGCAAAAATTTTTTCCAGGAAACGGGATTTGAGCAGGTTGTAAAGGTTGATGAGTGTTCGGAGATATTACAAAGGACGCGGACCGAACAACAAAGAAGTGAAGGTCACTTCTCTTGTTACCCCGGGTGTCTGATGCAGGAGCATCCGGTGACAGTATGGGCAATCTTGCATCCTTCAAAATTTTCTTTAAGTACTTGTATTTTGAGTTATTTTAGTTCTTTCCCGGGGGGGGAAGTTTTGCGGAGCAGAAGGGGGAAGTTCGAAAAGCTTGGACAAAAGTTGGGTTGGGGTCGCGAAATCGCGACCTCAAAGGCTTCGACTTGGGCAGGGGCCGGTTTGGTCGCGATATCACGACGATTGTTGCAGTTGGAGCAGAGGGAATTTTTCCGTCATGATATCATGACGTCGCGATATCGTGACGTCGCGGTGTTGCGACGTTTGTGCAAAGACAGAGGCATGGAGGCAGTTGGTCGCGATATCGCGACTTATTGAAAAATGCAAGGCATGGAGGCAGTTGGGGTCACGATATCGCGACGTCGCGATATCGCGACGGTTCAGCAGTCTGAGGCAAAATAGTAAGTTGGGTCACGATATCGCGACATGTTGCGATATGTCTGATGCAGGAGCATCCGGTGACAGTATGGGCAATCTTGCATCCTTCAAAATTTTCTTTAAGTACTTGTATTTTGAATTATTTTAGTTCTTTCCCAGGGGGGGGAAGTTTTGCAAAGCAGAAGGGGAAGTTTGTAAAGCTTGGACAAAAGTTGGGTTGGGGTCGCGAAATCGTGACCTCAAAGGCTTTGAATTTTGCAGGGGCCGGTTTGGTCGTGATATCGCGACGTCGCGATATCGTGACATTTGTGCAAAGACAGAGGCACGGTGGTAGTTGGTCTCGATATCGCAACGTCACAATATCGCGACATCGTGATATCATGACTTATTGAAAAATGTAAGGCACGTAGGCAATTGGGGTCACGATATCGTGACGTCGCGATATCGCGACGGTTCAACAGTCTGGGGAAAAATAGTAAGTTGGGTCACGATATCACGACATGTCGCGATATCATGGCCGAAGAGAAAGCAAACCAAGGTGAACACGCAGACGGCCATGCAAGGCCAAAATTAGACACGTGGCTGCCACGTGGATGGAGATTTCGGGGCCGGTTGAAGGCCGTTTTAAAATTTGGACACGAGGAAAGGCCCGCGCACAGGAAATGAGGTAGCGGGGCAATTAAAGATTTTCTGACAAAGCGACGGCAGTTCCCGAGGGACAGTCTGGAAAGGCGACAGTTGCAGGGATGGACAGTATGGATGAGATGGCGGATCAGGGAGTGGGTGATTTACGTAAGGAAAATTTAAATCTCGGAGGGAAGCCGATTTTGGGGGTCTTATTTAATTCTTTTACGCAGGTGGGTCATTAATGGCCTAGAAGACCGAGACCCCGATATAAAAAGGGGAAAATTTTGGTTTTAGAAGGAGGAGGGTGGACCGGAGAACAGAAGGAGCAGTTACAGTTAGAGAGAGACCAAAGTCGAGCTCGGTCTTTGTAAAGTCTGCGGGCTGTTTTACTTTTGATGTATGTAAATATTTTCCGAAGTTTTTAATGAAAAGGATGAATGTTTTGACTGTGTGACAGTGTGAATTCTCCGGTGCCCCATCACTTACCCACTCTATTAAATGCACCTAAGATCCATTGAAATGCATTAGGGCATATCCTAAATGCACAAGGGCATCCCTCAAGCACTTTAAGGCGTTTGCACAACTTCTGATCAACTTTTGCAATCTCCAAAAATCCTAGTTTTTTGCAAAAATTACACGATCAAATTTTTGGAACTTGCAAGATGAAAAAAATAGAAAGTTAGTGACAAAGTAAATTAATATAGAGAACCCTTTGGGGGTCCCACCATGATTGTCATTTGTGAATAAAAAATAAGAAACACTAATACAATGATATAATACTCAAAAGCACAAAAATAACACAAGAGTGCACAAGATAGATAAGCTTTTATTAATACAGAAATATCTCAAAATGATACAATCAATGTTCCCCTATATGGGGTTTTACAATATCTTTGTGATACAAATACTAGGGTTCTCTAAAATCCTAGTTCAAAATAATAGCTAGTGTCTTTGTGCTTGTCTTTGATCCAAACGAGGTTACGGGTGGGCTTGTGTATCCTAAAAGGGCCACCTTAGCTTCAACAACTTCCAAAAATATGATCCTTATACCTACAAATAGCAAACAACACAAAGATTCAGTAATACCTATGAGGGATCCACTATGTGAGACCCTTAGAAGAATAAAAATTACTAACCCGAGATGCTACAGAATGAAACCAAAATTTTACAAAGAATTTTATGCGAGCGAGAGAGAGAGAGAGAGAGAGAGAGAGAGAGAGATCTCAATATGGCACCATGATAAACATCTAAATAAAGGTTTAGATTTACAAATAATAAGTCCTTGAATTCTATTACAATAAATCATCTTTCTCCAAGAGTGATCTTCAAACTAATCCTTCACATTGTTACATTAAACAAAGATAAATTCCATCATCTTTTTTAGCTATCTTCATTGTCTGACCTTCATGGTATTTTGATAGGAAGGTGGAGATCAAAACAACTCATTTGCAGGTATGAATGCATTCCCAAATGCTTATTTCATATTCTATGCATCTAATGCAAACATAAAGGAATCAAACAAGCCATACTCAATCCATTACATCAAGTATTCATATAGAAATTGATCCTTTACATTTCTATTTTATTTTAAAACAATCACATGAATAAACCCCATAAATTTCTTCATCCAAGATGGACTCCACACCTAGCTTGTTTATCCATGTTTTAAAATAGCAAAATAAGGGAATCCCCTCTTATTTATTCCCTATAGATGGACTCCACACCCACTTATAGAGATTATGTAAAATACCCCATAATATTTCACTTAACAATGGACTCCACACCCAAAGACTTAAGGAAACCTCCCATAATTTCCTTATTTCTATTGGACTCCACATCCAAATAAATATTCCAAGATTTCTTTTCCTCAAAGCAAAACAAGCAATATATTTTCGTAATATATAAGCAATGTTTTTTTGCATAATATATTCACAAAACCAACAATATATTTTCGCAATATATTCCTCTAATCCAAACAATATATTTCCATAATATATTTTACACAAACAAGTAATATATTTCCACAATAAATTCTTATAAACCAAACAATATATTTCCACAATATATTTTCATAAAAAATCAATATATTTCCACAATATATTTGTTAGCATAAACTATAGCTAATATAGTTTATTACATTATTTTATTTACATTAGTGCATTCTATTTGATAGCGCTAATGTTAGGGCATGGTAATTTATATGGTGGTTATCAAATATAGTTGAAGGTATTGCTCAACTAACTCTTCAACTAACCACATGTAATATTTATCCACCTATTTTGGAATGGAATTGCTAATGCTTTGGAATTGTAATATGGTATCAGAGCCATTGGTCGAAGGAGGGCATGTGACAATTTTTGAGCAACTATCATTTGTTTTTCTAGGCAATATTTTTTAGGTTTTTGTATCTTCTAATGTAGAACAACACCTGACAAATTCTAGAATGTGAACGTGCCTCAACCATGCAGTCTATTTTGGAGACCACACAGTCCATTGGAAACTGCACAGATCTAGACCCCACAAAATCTGAAGACAGTGTAGACTCAAAAAAAATTGTTGTCTTCAATCTATCTGATCACAGAGGTCCTATCACAAGCCGAAACTGCTTGTCGTTTGTGGTTTGTAAGAAATATTTTAGTGATTTTGTGCTTTACTGCAGAGAATCTCAGCCACACACGATTGGAGAGAAGGCACATTGAACGCCTTTGATGGTATGAAAATTGTGCTCCTAAAGTTTTTTTTTTAATTTAATTTAAACTTTCAATACATTATGTTTTCCAATATGTTGGTCATGGTTGACTTGCGGTGATATGTGGCACAACCACATGTATATGCAGTGTATATATATTTTTTTTTTACCTTGGTTGTGAGAAAAGATAAAAGTCACATCGTGCCATAAAGAACCTATCTGCCTCAGTGGTGTTGAGCAAGGTGCAGCAACAGTATTGTCATTGTTGTCAACACACTCAGATGGACAAGTTGATGTAGTAGATAGTTTTTCGGAGGTTTTTTGGAGTATGTACAGTGATGTTCAATGCTTATGAGGATGTTTTTGATGTTCGGGTGAAGTTGTTACAGGTTGTTCCTACAAATTTGCAAAAGTTGAAAAAATCATCAAGAAGTTGTCAAAAATTTGCAAAAGTCATCACGGGCGCAGTTGGCCAGGATGGATCATTTTGAAACATACCAGTATGTTAGGAAAAAGTCCAAAATAGCATTGGAGGTGTCAGCACAGTGTTTGGATTGATCGATGATGTTTTCGATATCTTCTCAAACTCTTGGATAGAGACATGGATAGAGACATGAAAGTTTGGATTGATTGTTAGGAAAAAGTACATTGAATACATTCATATATGTCCCTCAAATCTTGGATAGAGACATGGATGTTATTTTCAGATTTAAGGATGGCAAAAAGAGATGCTTTATCACCAAAAATGAAAAGCATATAGCAACAGGATCATACAAGTATGGCTTTTTCATCTTAGATGCCATTTCTATGCCTCATATTGCCATGGAAACAAACACAAAGGAGGCCACTTCTCTTTGGCACAAGAGATATGGGCATCTAATTTTAGGATATTTGCTTAAGTTGAGAAAATATAAGATGGTGAAATGCCTTCCCAACCTTTCATCCACATAACCAATTTGCTCATATTTCTTAGAGAGGAAGCAACATCAGGTACCATTTGAGGTTAGCCCTTTACAAGTTAAGAAACCTTTGGAGTTGGTACACATCGATCTATGCGGTCCTATGCCAAACAATTATGGTGGAAAGAGGTATTTTCAATTATTTTTTGATGATTACTCACAAAAGATGTGGGTTTTATTTTTACAATTGAAATATGAGGTACTTTTGTACTTTCAATAGTTCAAGAAGAGTGTTGAGAAGGATTCTAGATGTTCCATCAAGACCCTCCACTCAGATCAAGGGGAGGAATATACCTCCAAATAATTTTCATCATTTCTGAATGCACATGGGATTAAGAGATAGCTAACAACATCCTATACTCCACAACAAAATATAATTGTTGAGAGAAGGAACCATTCCATCATGGAAATGGTTCATTGTATGCTTAAGGGGGCACATATTGAGCATGAGTATTAGGAAGAATTAGTAAATACAATAATGTACCTCCTAAATAGAGCACCCACAAAAGCTCTACAGGGCATGACTCCACAAGAAGCATGGAATGGTAGGAAACCCTTCATTTCTCATCTAAGGGTTTTGGGTGTAAGGAATTCATGCACAATCCAAAACAAAAGAAAAATAAGTTAGATGAGAAAACCTTGCAGTGTATGTTTCTTGGTTATGATGAGCATTCAAAGGGATATTATTTGATAGATACTAATACCAAAAAAATACACACCAATAGAGACATTGTATTTGATGAAACTTTCACTTCAGATAACACATCTACAGTTGTATACCTAGATGAAGAGAAGCCTAATAAAGAGACTCCACCCCCATCGAACAAGGTTCCAAAATGGTATACTAGCACATTGAGAGATTCAAAGTTGACTTCACTTCTAGATCTATCTCTAGATCGGCCTTATACTCATAGCATGACTCAACAAATGAAAGCTAAGACATATACTTCAAAGGTTGATGAGATTTACCAATAGTTTGATGAACTATCTATAGATGCAAAGGAAGACAAATAAATATATATGGATGATGAAAGGGTTTATATGATTGCATTGGATGAGAATGAACCCACAACAGTTCAAGATGCTCTTAGTGAGCCTCAGTGGAAGGTTGCTATGGATGCTGAACATACATCTCTCATGAAAAATCACACATGGAAGCTAGTTGATCTACCTTCAGGAAAGAAGCCCATTGGCTGAAAATGGGTATTCAAAGTAAAGTATAATACAGATGGAACTATTGATAAGCATAAGGCCCATCTTGTTGAAAATGGCTATGCTCAGAAAGAAGGTATTTATTATGGAGACTTTTGCACCCACGACAAAAATAACTACCACTCTTGTACTTTGTGCTATGGCAGCTCAGTTCAGGTGGAAGTTACATCAAATGGATGTCAAAAGTGCCTTCTTTGATGGTGACCTACAAGAAGAAGTGTACATGAACCAACCAGAAGGATTTGTGGTTGAAGGGCAAGAACAAAAAGTTTGCAAGTTAGTCAAATCCTTGTATGGGTTAAAACAAGCTCCACGAGCATGGTACATAAAAATAGATAGTCACCTATTGCAACATGGATTCAAAAGAAATCCTTCAGATGCTAATCTCTATATCAAGAACAATGGTTATGACATAGTGATTTTAGTACTCTATGTGGATGATCTGATCATCACTTAGAGTTTCGAGAAAATGATAGATGTAGTAAAAGATGACTTAAAACAATCATTTGAGATGATAGATCTAGGACTTTTTCACAATTGTCTTGGTCTAGAAGTGACTCATAAAAAGAATCATATTAGAGTGACACAAAAAAAGTATGCCAAGACGTTGATTGAAAAATATCGCATGACTAATTGTAAGTGTTGTGACGTCCTTCACAACGACCCCAAAATTGGGGACCCACTTGAAATTTGAAATTTTTTGTCTTCGCTTTTCGCTTTCATCATCTAGTGTCTAGAAGTTGATCTTCAGGTGTTTTGTCTTATAATGGTTTCAATGTTAAATTTTGTATCACAATCCAAGGGTTCCTTCCTATTCCTGTATGGTCATGTTCGTATGTTATGTTTAGTTATGTCTTGTTTTAAATTAATTAAATTATAAAGTTTTATAACTTTATAATTTAATATATTTAAAATTGTTCATTGTTTTAAATTAATTAAATTATAAAGTTTTATAACTTTATAATTTAATTATATTTAAGAAGGTTATTTTATAAATGTTTTATATTCTAATTAATATTTGTTTTGTGGGCAGGATTATTAAAGGTTAATATTTGAAAAGGCTTTATTGATATTAGGGTTTCAAGAGGAGAAATATTAAATCCGTTGAAAAGGCTTTATTGATATTAGGGTTTCAAGAATTCATTTTTAAAACTGATGGAATGGAGCAAATTAATCAAGAGGAACGAATTTCTCAAGTTATAAATGGAGAATTAGAAACCAAAGAGAGGGTCGGACAGGTTGGAGAAAAAGAGGAAAGATTGAAAGGAGCCAAATAGAAGACCAAGTTGTAGAGGAAGCTACATTTGCACATGAATACAGAGACTTTGTTGGATTCATTGTAAGATCTAATATTTTATATCAAATTCAATTTTTATTGAAAGCAAGCACTATTGTGGTGTTTTTAATTTATAAGTTGATTGATATAATTTTTTTAATTAAAATTTCCGTAGAAGATAGCACCAAATTTGTGGTAGGATTGTGTAAAATCTGGTCTGCCTGAGTTTGGTTTTCAAAGTTGTGTTTTTATGTGTTGTAGCAAGTTTGTCCGAACGTTTTATTCAAATTTGTTTCTTTACCCTAAGACCTTTTTAATTTATTTGAGGCATGAAGATTTAAGATAAAACCTAGTTTATTTTATAAAAGATTTAAATTTTACAACTAGGTTAAAGTTTGAATTTATCACTCAAATATTTAATTCTATAAATATTTCGGGTGAATAAATTTCATAGAGGAGGGAATCAATGAACTTTTGATTTTAAATTTCATAAAGTTTATAAAGTTCATTGAATTTGTTTTATTAAAACCCTAAGTTGAATTTCAAAGATTCATATTTATAGAAAGGGTTGTAAAATTTATTTAGGTCAAATATTTAAGTTAATAAATATTTGACAAATAAATTTCAGAGACAGAGAAGGATTATATGGATTATTGATTTTAATATCATAAAATTTTAAAATCCATAATTTGAGATTTATTTATGTTTCTGGAAGTTTGATTTATTAAAATTTTCAATCTCAAATCATAAAGTCCAAAGTACTATTGAAAGGATTAAATTTATTTACTTCAAATATTTAGTTTAATGAATATTTGAAAATAAATAAACATCACATTAAGGAAGATTACGTGAATTCTAATTTTCATATTATAAAGTACAAAACTTTATAATTAGAATTCATACATATTAATTATTTATATTTATTTATTTCAAATATTTGAATTAATAAATATTTGGTTTAAAAGGTTATATGAATTCTAATTTTTATATTATAAAGTACAAAACTTTATAATTAGAATTCATACACATTAATTATTCATATTCTATGAAAAGAAGCAAGGATTATAAAGCTTAGAATATTCTAAAGACCCAAACATAGGGATTATAAAGTGTTTCACATTTTATAATTAGGGTTTTTATTTTATTCATCATTTATTAGATCTGATTTTAAGCTTCATTCATGAAATAAATGCAAGTTTTGAATTAAAATGCTTTAAAACATTCATGCAAGTTTAATATAAGGTTAAAAGCATTTTTAATCAAAGTTCATATTTTAAAATAGATTTGCATTCTCAAATATTAGCTTTAAAAGGTAAGTTTATTCATTTTGAGAAAGTAAATTATACTGATGAAAATGCAAGTAATGATTTCAAGATCAAAATATTTATCATACTAGGCCCCTTGTTAACAGTTGATTGTTAATCCCTGAGATGTTATGTGCACTTAATTGACATAAATTCATAACGTGTTACGTAAAAGAACCTTGGAGAAACATATTTTCTTTGCAAGAGAGGATTACGATCCTAATTGTTGGGTGATATTTGTAATCGGACAAAATCACACCTCAACAAATTGGCGCTAGAAGGAGGGCCTGAAAGGTAAATATTTTATTTTCATTTGAAGTCTTTCAAATCTTAGTTTAAAAAAAATTGAAAATTTTTTATTTATGTTGCATTAATGTTAATCTGTCATAAATTCGAAAATTTGGTTATGATTCAATTTTTGCAAATTTTTCATACATAGCCTTGCATATTAAAACTGGTTCAATGGCAAAAAATGATTTACCCTATTTTAAGCATGATGGGATGATTACAGCTGAAGAACATATTCAGGCATATAAAAACATTATGTTTCATTTTCAAATTATGTAGGAAGATGTTCTCTATAGAATGTTTCCATACACATTGGATGAATTTGCTAAAGATTGGTTTATCAATTTACCTACAGGTTCTACCGCTTCTTGGAATCAACTAGAAACAATGTTTCTTGAACATTTTGGAAAATCGGTTGACACAGATTTGTTATCAAATCAATTTGCCTCTATTTGTAAAAATCCTGATGAATCCATGAGTCAATTTAATGATAGGTTTCATAAGTTGTATACTGAAATAGAAATATATTTTATCATTTTAGAAGAAGAAGTTGTTCAAATATACTTGGAAGCTTTAGATCCTTTTACTGTTAAGTTGTTAGTAAAGCTTCTTAAATATTTATGCTTGTCTAACGCTTATGGTGGGGCAATAGCTGTAGAACAATGGTTGATTTCAAGAGGAATTGATGTGGGTAGATTATCATTACTTAACCCTAGGGTTTCAAATCAATTACCACCTATGAGTCATGATACGCCTTTTTCGACACCATCGAATGAAATTGAATGTCCTAGTTTTTCAACCACTTTTGATATTATCCAAGAGGAAGTGCAAGTTTCAAAGCCAATATCCATCAATGAGGATTGTAGTAATCAAGTTTATCAAAATGTAGAAATGCATGAGTCTTCAGAGATTGGAGGAGTTTTAGATCTAACTAGCTTTGAAACATATGATATAATAGAATCTTCCATAGAGTTGAATGAAACAATTAAAGCTCTAGAATTGAAATATTCTAGAGGTAATTTCATTATGACTGATCATAAAAGTTTATTACTTGAGGAAGATGAGTTTTTCATTGAAGATAATTTTTTTGAAAGTGATGAAGGTGAACTTGAAAAGCATTCGATTGTTGAATTTATAGAGTGTGAAGAAGTGGTTGAACATCACTCCCTAATTTTAGAAGATGATTATTGTTGGTGGAATAAATGGGAGGATTTTGCTTCTCTTTCTAATGAAGTACTTGCTTCACCTAAATTGCAGGACAAGTTGCAAAGGTTAATTCTACAGCTTAAAAGAAATAGTGATCAAGCACAGGGACAAATGCATCAAGATGCATATCTTGATAATTATATAAATCATTCTCATGAGACAAAGATCAAAGATGCTAAAAGTGATATTCTTCTAGACAGTGGAGAGGTCCTAGAGTGGGCTAGTTTTGAAACACATGATAATTCAGAACCTTCCATAAATTTGGATGAGATCATTGAAAATGATGATAAAAATTTTCAGTATTCTCAAAATAATGATCTAGAAGAAATGAAAGAAGGGATGCAATCTCATCAAATGTTTTAGGAAGATGATTATTATAATGGTTGGGGAATATATGAGGAATTATTTGTTTCTAGTTATCCTACTGATGAATTTTCCATTTCACTTGATATGCAGGATATTGAAACCTCTATCTTGCATGAAGATTTGGCAATTTCTATCCAATTGGAAGATGACATGTCAATTTCAGAAGTAGAGAAGATTCCAAGATTTGATCATTTTGAACATGAATTTGTAGAACATTCTTCTGCAATAGAAAAGGAAAAAATGGTAAAGGTTTCTTATGATTCATCTATTTTAGATGAAGAAGAGGTAAATTATTTTCTTTCATTCTCGAATACTAAATATTTGAGTGAAAATTTTCATGATTGTATTGAATATTCAAATGAAGAAACTTCATGTATGGCTAACAAAGAACTAGGATTTCCTAAAGAAACTATTGCTTTGTTTGATCAACAAGATTTATGGTTTGAAAAAGATGGACATATTCTTGGTTGGATGTCTAATTTTGATGCTTTTGAAAAACAGGTCATTGAGGAAGGTATACGAAATGATGATGATAGAGATCATAAAGCAAAAGAAAATATTACAGTGGCTCATCAAGTAGTGGTAAATGAAAGTATACAAAAGGTAGAATCTTATCCTTTGTATTCAAACATTCAAGAATCAGGTAAATTTTTGCATAACCAGTTATTGGCTTCTACTATTGTTTATGATGAGATGTCATTAGAGGTCGATGAAGCAATAGAAGGGATTCTCATTCCCACCACCAATAGGATTGCATTGTTAAATGAAAAATAGGATATGCTTAAATCATTGAACCAAGCTCATCAACAACTGATAATTCAATCTAGGATACAAAATCACAATGATTCTTATTTTATAAATATCCTAGATTCTTGCAAATTCTTGCATGAATATGATTGGTATAAAAACATGGATGATGATATTGCTTTAAAACTTTCAGAAGTTGCTTCATATTTGAAAGAACTCCTATATACTTGTGAAAATGAGAATTTAGGTCAAAGTGATGAATCAAGGTTTGAAATTCCCATCTTGTTGAATAAGCATAAGATCATGGAAGATCATGTATTTACTTATAAGGTTAATAGATCAAATCTTAAACATGGAATTGCTTATCAACTTGAATTAAATCAGTGGGGTGTGAGATACAAAATGAAGGTTGCATTGTTTGACTTAATCTTGTTTTGGTCAGATCTATGTAAAGCTTGGAATGCAAATCATGATATATGTCTTTTAAGGTGTGCCTATCGTGTTTGGGATCCAGGGAAATGATGGCAAAAAATTTTGCAGTGTCTTGTACATAATGTATATTTTTGTAAATAGTCTTTTGGATTTTGTTTTCTTGTTTTTGTGTTTTGTATAGTTTGTTGTTTTGTGAGTTTGTTAGTTAGTTATTTTGTTGATGTGTTAATGTGTGATGTTGTTGATGTTTTGTTATTTTGTTGTTAAGTGTTGTCACATTTTGTTGTGTTTTGTTGAGTACAATGATAAATTGACTTTGCCAGTTTTGGAGCTTCATGATTTTGACGTGTGATTCAAGTTGATATAATTTTGAAGTGGGTTTTTCAAAAGTAAGGTAGTTATGATTGAGACGATGGTCACTTGTTGGTTCTGTTTATGTTTGATCCTGGATTGTATAGGATGAAATTACCTATTTTGAAAACCTGTGAAACCTAGAGAATAAGAAAAATGAGATGTTAGTTTATGTCCTCATGAATGTGAACTAAGATAAGGCAAATATGAAAAATTGGAATTATATTGCAAAAACTCCACAAGTATCACAAATGCACTTGCATACACTCGCATTTCATAACATTGCATACATCACCCTCGCATTCCACATTTCACATCCCATAGAAAGATCATTTATCAAATTCAAAAGTTCTAATTGGTTTTAGCAAAAGTCATGTTGCTTTAATCAGGGGCACTTTCACAAAGGCATTTTGTACAAAACTGTAAAAGACAAGGCTTCATGTTTACACACCATAGTTTCTAAATCCCTAAATGTTTTCGATCACTCAACCATTTCTAGTGTGGTAGGCAACTACCAAAAAGTGTGTCAAATTCTCTTAGGATCATTGCACAATATACATTAAAAAGATCTTGAGATCGGGAACTGATGTTGAAATTATCTGGAACCAAGCACAACTTACACATATTAAAATTATTTTGGGTAAAATGGTCAAAACCATCCTTGGAAGAAAATGTGAGGTGAAAAGGGGCATCCTTGTCGGTCCCATCATGCAACATAGTCCATGAAATTCATTATTACCATAAATTCTTGAAATTCTAAAAAAAATCAGAGTAGTAAGGATAGGGTCAAATTCTCATCATACTTCGGTTGAGAATCTGATTCCCCAAAGCTTTGAGTCTACTTGCATCATGCACCACTACGGCCCCAGACCACTATTGGGTCGTAAGGATTCGTACTACTTGTCCCTCAGACGGATGGGTAGTCATCCCCAAGATTCAAGCAATCTAAAGCTAAAATCATGGACTATGGGGTTAACCTCCACCGGGGCTATAGACGCTTGACTGGCAGTGGAGTACGCTCATGTGTGGTGACATGTCTCATTGAAAAGTGAGACCTATGATCGTTCAAATGGGCAGGCTAGCCTTGTGATTCATTCATAACAGGTTTAACCATTTTGGTCAAAATGAGGTAATGAACTCACTTGCACACACACTAGTTCTAGATGATAGTAGGATCATAATTGAGCTCTTGATCTGGTAAAGGAATTCATAGCACACACATTTGGTCCTAAGAGGGTTAGACAGGTTTTAGTGTGTTTGTTTATTGTACTAGAATGTTTGAGTCTCTGTAAGACAGGTTGTTCATTTCAATACATTCTTTTAGCTCATATCATATTATTTTTCATATCATCCTATCGGTCATGAAAGGTCAATTTTAAGGCCCCTGATTAAAGTACGATGACAAGCATGGCCAAAACAAATATTTATATTGAAAATGATCATTAATACATATCACCTGATCCCCACCAACAATACATCATATCTTGCATAAATCATCTCTGATTTTGGTAATTCATATTTGTATTGGTCTATTCTCATTCTCTGGACACTTACTGATGCTCGTAATTCTAATATTTGGATTTTGTGTGTTTTCAGAGTTTGGTTTTTGAGTCCAAAATGTCCAGGTACATTTACCAGCAGAGTCGCCAATGTTGTGACGTCCTTCACAACGACCCCAAAATTGGGGACCCACTTGAAATTTGAAATTTTTTGTCTTCGCTTTTCGCTTTCATCATCTAGTGTCTAGAAGTTGATCTTCAGGTGTTTTGTCTTATAATGGTTTCAATGTTAAAGTCTGTATCACAATCCAAGGGTTCCTTCCTGTTCCTGTATGGTCATGTTCGTATGTTATGTTTAGTTATGTCTTGTTTTAAATTAATTAAATTATAAAGTTTTATAACTTTATAATTTAATATATTTAAAATTGTTCATTGTTTTAAATTAATTAAATTATAAAGTTTTATAACTTTATAATTTAATTATATTTAAGAAGGTTATTTTATAAATGTTTTATATTCTAATTAATCTTTGTTTTGTGGGCAGGATTATTAAAGGTTAATATTTGAAAAGGCTTTATTGATATTAGGGTTTCAAGAGGAGAAATATTAAATCCGTTGAAAAGGCTTTATTGATATTAGGGTTTCAAGAATTCATTTTTAAAACTGATGGAACGGAGCAAATTAATCAAGAGGAACGAATTTCTCAAGTTATAAATGGAGAATTAGAAACCAAAGAGAGGGTCTGACAGGTTGGAGAAAAATATGAAATATTGAAAGGAGCCAAATAGAAGACCAAGTTGCAGAGGAAGCTACATTTGCACACGAATACAGAGACTTTGTTGGATTCATTGTAAGATCTAATATTTTATATCAAATTCAATTTTTATTGAAAGCAAGCACTATTGTGGTGTTTTTAATTTATAAGTTGATTGATATAATTTTTTTTAATTAAAATTTCCGTAGAAGATAGCACCAAATTTGTGGTAGGATTGTGTAAAATCTGGTCTACCTGAGTTTGGTTTTCAAAGTTGTGTTTTCTGTGTTGTAGCAAGTTTGTCCGAACGTTTTATTCAAATTTGTTTCTTTACCCTAAGACCTTTTTAATTTATTTGAGACATGAAGATTTAAGATAAAACCTAGTTTATTTTATAAAAGATTTAAATTTTACAACTAGGTTAAAGTTTGAATTTATCACTCAAATATTTAATTCTATAAATATTTTGGGTGAATAAATTTCATAGAGGGAATCAATGAACTTTTGATTTTAAATTTCATAAAGTTTATAAAGTTCATTGAATTTGTTTTATTAAAACCCTAAGTTGAATTTCAAAGATTCAGATTTATAGAAAGGGTTGTAAAATTTATTTAGGTCAAATATTTAAGTTAATAAATATTTGACAAATAAATTTCAGAGATAGAGAAGGATTATATGGATTATTGATTTTAATATCATAAAATTTTAAAATCCATAATTTGAGATTTATTTATGTTTCTGGAAGTTTGATTTATTAAAATTTTCAATCTCAAATCATAAAGTCCAAAGTACTATTGAAAGGATTAAATTTATTTACTTCAAATATTTAGTTTAATGAATATTTGAAAATAAATAAACATCACATTAAGGAACATTACGTGAATTGTAATTTTCATATTATAAAGTACAAAACTTTATAATTAGAATTCATACATATTAATTATTTATATTTATTTATTTCAAATATTTGAATTAATAAATATTTGGTTTAAAAGATTATATGAATTCTAATTTTTATATTATAAAGTACAAAACTTTATAATTAGAATTCATACATATTAATTATTCATATTCTATGAAAAGAAGCAAGGATTATAAAGCTTAGAATATTCTAAAGACCCAAACATAGGGATTATAAAGTGTTTCACATTTTATAATTAGGGTTTTTATTTTATTCATCATTTATTAGATCTGATTTTAAGCTTCATTCATGAAATAAATGCAAGTTTTAAAACATTCATGCAAGTTTAATATAAGGTTAAAAGCATTTTTAATCAAAGTTCATATTTTAAAATAGATTTGCATTCTCAAATATTAGCTTTAAAAGGCAAGTTTATTCATTTTGAGAAAGTAAATTATATTGATGAAAATGCAAGTAATGATTTCAAGATCAAAATATTTATCATACTAGGCCCCTTGTTAATAGTTGATTGTTAATCCTTGAGATGTTCTGTGCACTTAATTGACATAAATTCATAACGTGTTACGTAAAAGAACCTTGGAGAAACATATTTTCTTTGCAAGAGAGGATTACGATCCTAATTGTCGGGTGATATTTGTAATCGGACAAAATCACACCTCAGCAGTAAGCCTAAAGCAACTCCAATGGAACCAGGTCTTAAGTTATCATGAATAATAAATATCCATAAGTAGATGGTACTCTCTATCGTAAACTAATTGGGAGTCTCATATATCTAACAAACACTAGGCCAGATCTTAGTTTTGTTATGGGTTATATTTCAAGGTTCATGCAGGAACCTAAGGTGAGTCATTGGAAAGCAACAAAAAGGGTTCTTCATTATGTCTATGGTAATACAAAATATGGCCTACATTACAAGAAGAATGACAATTTCTTCTTACAAGGATACATAGACTCAAACTATATTGGATCCATTGATGATCGAAAATCAACATCTGGATACATTTTCCATCTTGGATCTGGACCTGTCTCTTGGCATAGTAAGAAGTAGTAGGTGGTTGCTTTATCTTCTACAGAGGTAGAATATCATGCAGCACATGGAGCCGTCTATGAAGTGATATGGTTAAGTCGCATTCTTACAAACATGGGTCTTCCCAAGAATCTTCCACTTCATTTGTTTAATGATAATCAAGGTGTTTTGAATCTTTTCAAGAATCTATTTTTCATGTGTACCAAACACATTGACACTCAATGTCATTTCATTCGATATGAAGTTCCAAAGCACCACATACAACTCTAGTACATTTCCACTGATGAGCAGGTTGTAGATATTTTCACTAAGGCACTTGCACGTGTCAAATTTGAATTTTTTCGCAATGCTTTCTGTATTTCCAAATAATGTAATAAGGGGGATGTTAGCATAAACTATAGATAATATAGTTCATTACATTATTTAAATTAGTGCATTCTATTTGATAGCGCTAATGTTAGGGCATGGTAATTTATATGGTGGTTATCAAATACAGTTGAATGCATTGCTTAACTAACTCTTCAACTAACCATATGTAATATTTATTCACCTATTTTAGAATGGAAAAGCAAATGCTTCGAAATTGTAATAGTATTCCTCTAAACAAAATAATATGTTTCCATAATATATTTTTCAAAAACAAGCAATATACTTCCCAATATATTCTTCTAAACCAAACAATATATCTCCACACTATATTTTTCACAAACAAGCAATATATTTCTCTAAACAAAGCAATATGTTTCCACAATATATTTTTCAATCCATTTCTATCTCTTTCCAAATCTTAGCAATGCATTTCTATATGATTCATTACAATATGGAAAATGCATGCATAAAGAAGTCCATACTTCTTTCTAAAATATTTTTCCTCAAATATTTTTAATCTATATCTATCTCTTTTCAAAACTTAGAAATACATTTCTATATGATTCATTTCTATAATGTATAACAAGCACAAGCATAAAGAAGCCCAGACTTCTTTCTAAATTATTTTCTACAAATATTTTCAATCTATTTCTATTTCTTTCCAAAACTTAACAATGCATTTCTATATGATTCATTTCAATAACACATAGCAAGCACAAGCATAAATAATCCCATACTTCTTTCTAGAATATCTTCCACAATATTTTCAATCTATTTCTATCTCTTTCCAAAACTTAGCAATGTTTTTCTATATGATTCATTTCAATAATGCATAGCCAGCACAAGCATAAAGAAGCCTATACTTATTTCTAAAATATTTTCCACAAATATTTCCAATCTATTTCTATCTCTTTTCAAAACTTAGCAATGTTTTTCTATATTATTCATTTCAATAATGTTATTCATTTCAATAATGCATAGCAAGCACAAGCATAAAGAAGTCCATACTTCTTTCTAAAATATTTTTCATAAATATTTCCAATATTTTTCTCTCTTTCCAAAACTTAGCAATGCATTTCTATATGATTCATTTCAATAATGCATAGCAAGCACAAGCATAAAGAAACCCATACTTCTTTCTAAAATATTTTCCACAAATATTTTCAATCTATTTCTATCTCTTTTCAAAACTTAGCAATGCATTTCTATATGATTCATTTCAATAATGCATAGCAAGCACAAGCATAAAGAATCCCATACTTCTTTCTAAAATATTTTTTACAAATATTTTCAATCAATTTCTATCTCTTTCCAAGACTTAGCATTACATTTCTATATGATTCATTTCTATAATGCATAGCAAGCACAAGCATAAATAATCCCATACTTCTTTTTAAAATATTTTCAATCTATTTCTATCTCTTTCCAAAAATGCATTTCTATATGATTCATTTCAATAATGCATAGCAAGCACAATCATAAAGAAGCCCATACTTCTTTCTAAAATATTTTCCACAAATATTAGTCTAGCCAAAACCATAACTAAATCATTCCATCGATAGTTATAGTCTAGCCCCCTAAAAGTAAGTCTTGACAATCATTTGCAAGTCCAAATATTAATCTATCTTTTGATCAATCTAATCTACCTTTAGCTTAATAGAAAGTTAATCCATCATTTGATTAATTTGAAAAACCAAAGGTCAAAGAATTAATCCATCATTAGATTAATTACCAAACTAATATATCATTGGATTGGTTACAAATCTAATATTAAAAGGATTAATCTACCATTAGATTCATTACCAATTAATCTATCATTGGATTAATTTGAATCTAAATATTAAAGAGTTAATCTAACATTAGATTCATTACCAATTAATCTATCATTGGATTAATTTGAATCTAAATATTAAAGAATTAATCTAACATTAGATTCATTACCAATTAATCTATCATTGGATTAATTCAAATCAAATCTAACATTTGGATTAGATAATAGAAAATTTAAATTAACCATTAGATTAATTGAAAACTAATATATCATTTGGTTAATAAAAATAATAAGATAACCATTAGATTAATTCAAAATCTAAACTATCATTCATTAGATAATAATATAAGGTTATTATTTTAAGGAACATTTACAAACCTCTTTAAAAAATTATTAAAAGAAAACCTAGATCATTTAATCATTTAAATAAATCTAAGGTTTAACCTACAACAAAGCATAGGCTATAGCGAAACTAGCACTCTCGATGTCAATCAATTGAGCCAACATTAGGGTTTGAAAATATGTCTAGCAATCCATGCTTCCATGTTGCCTGAGGCATGCATAAGCTCTAACCCCTACGTGAAAGCACATTCATGCATACGAATTAAAACACATAATAATAGGACATCTATGTGCTAACAGTAAAGCAGTCCAGCAAGGCGACTTTGCACCAAGCATGGGAGAGGACATTCATCAGGGTTTCATTGTGTAGACAACAGTTCAAAGCAAAAATAAATTATCGAACGGTCTAACAAGAATGTCCTATGGAGAATCACAATTTTGAATATGTACATCAATTTTGATAATGTATGAGTCATTTAATGTAATGTTTTGCAATGTAAAATCAGCCGATCTAATGAATACGGACTGATTAGTTAACTGCACAAAAGGACAAACGTAGTCATCATTGTGTTAGACGTCCTAATTAGTTAGACATCTAGATTAGTTAGACATCTAGTCTAGTTCTAGACTGTTGTGTTAGACGTCTAAGCCAGTTTGTTACGCTGGAAACAAATTGTTAAGCATAGGCGGTTGGGACGGTTGAGACAGGTTAGTTGCAATAACTACCTGGGCTTACCTATAAATACCCCCCTATTTCATTTTGTAACCTATCCATACTTGTCTATAATGCAGATCTGTTGTGCAGCAAACATTGTTCTAGATTGCATGTGTTATGTGTGATTGCATCTAGGTTATAGTGTTGTGTTACAGGTATTGATCATTGCTTGATACAAGGAGAAGAATCGTTGTGTGTGTTGTTGTTGCAGGAACCAATGAAAGTATTGGAGACTGAGTTGTGAATACTCATGTTGCAGACATCTAGACTTGTCCATCTCAACCAACCCATTACACGTCCAAGCCTAGTCATCTTACTTACTGTAAAATCCATCCTATATGTCTAACATGGTTCCTCTAGACATCTGTTGTCCAAATATTCATCCTGTGTGTCATAGACGTCTAACCCGTCTAACCTATATGTCTTTCTAGATGTCTACTAGGTTTACCCTAGACATCTATTGCCTAGACGTCTAATGCACTATCATAGATGTCTACCGCCTAGACGTCTAGCCTAGCTATCCTAGACGTCTACCTGTACCCCTTAGACATCTACTTCCTAGACGTCTATGTCCTAGACGTCTACTAAACTTACCCATCTACAACTGAATAGCATGTCAAGTGTCATAACAAAACTCATCACTTCTTCCTAATTCTTGTCATTCCCTCGTCTCGAGAAAGCACTCACCCCTGTCTACATTTGGCGTCGTTGCCTAAATCAAACTTTGGGTCAAGAGGCATATGTGATAAGGCAAAGAGGTGAATGACACATTCCAGGTCAGGTAGAAGAGGAAGGAGTACGAGACAGCCAAGAAGAAGCGCACGACTGGCGAACCAAAGAACACACAATGAGGATGAAGTTTCACAACCTAAAGTGGAAAGAGTGTGGAACCCCGTAGAAGATGAAATTCCGAGAGTAGAGATGTTGTTGGTGATAGCAGAAGGTGAAGAGCAAATAGCAGAGGAAGTACCTGTTATTGGAAATGAGGATTGGATGGTAACACCCGAACCAATGGAGAGGAGTTGGTCGACGGATACAGAAGTAGGAGACTTTGTACCACAGCAACCACGTGTAGGTTCGTGGGGAGGAAGACCAGAACCACATCTCGTTTACTCATGAAGGAGGTCACGAAGCGGAGGCTCACGAGAGCCATGTAGAAGGCTATTTGATCCAAATTTTGCACCATCAACAGTAGAGAGGGAAGCGGATAGAACTCCACCTCGATCACCACCAAGAAGTCCGCCTAGTGGGACAGTCCCAATGGCGAACCTTGCTAACCGTGTGAGCAAATAGAAATGCCCACCCTTCACCGAGGAAGGAAAAGAAGACCCGACCCATCATGTAGGAACTTGTATCACCATTTGGGGATCAAATGGGGTATCACAAGACACAAAGTGGTTGCAATTGTTTCCAGCTACCTTGCGGGGTATGGCTATGGATTGGTATCTGAAACGCCAAAATACGCAACCATTCACACAATGGACTTCCTTGAAGGATGCATTCATTGAAGAATTCCGACCATTAAGGGATGACACGGAGATCATCACTGAAATCTTCGCCACAAAACAAAAACCAGAAGAAGATGTCAAGAGCTACAATAGGAGACTGAAGTAGTTGATAGACAAAATGGAAATGCCACCTATTGATGGAATGATAAAACGTTGGTTCTTGGATGGATTACTACCTCAATGTATGCAGAAGCCCTTGAGAAAGCAAAGAACTTTGAAAGTGAGGCCAAACAAATGGTTGCAGGGATCGGAGGACAGCCAAGACGCGAAGATTCTGATAGTGATGAAGAAGATAAAGTTCAAAGTGCAATACACTCCTTTCAAAAAGAGTTTGATAAAATCATAAGAGAAGTCAAAGGAGAAGTGAGGAAAGATAGGAAGGATATTTGGTGCTCTGACTATAAAACGGAGGGACATGCAAATACCAATTGCCCAAAGAAAGTGTATTGCAACATATGCGATATTGCAGGTCACCCAGTAGCAGATTGCCCATTCAACTTGAAGGGAGCAAGGCACCAGACCCTGACAGTCCAACAAGGAGATCAACCTGATACTTCAAGAAGTGGACAGGGTGCAACAAGTGGCGGATACAAGAATAACCGCCGAGGTGGAAGACAAGGAGGGCAAAGTCGATTGCAGTACGACTCTGAAGGGAGACCCATAATCCAGTGTCGAAATTGCCAAGAATGGGGCCACTTTGCAAAGAATTGCCCCAAGCCTTAGAATGCAAACAATGTTGGTGGTAGCAATGCTACCCAAATGTGTAGGTGGTGTGGTCCAGGGAACCACAAAGAGGCTAATTGCCCAAATAAGGCAAGTTCAAGTGGTACACAAAATGTCAATTTGATTGACATTGGTGAAGTGAGTACAGTGATAGAGAGGGAAGATGAAGTCCTAGCAGTAACAAGAGCACAAGCTAGGAAGTTAGAAGAGTACCCAAATCCTGCCAAGGAGAAAGAGCGATGGCAGGAAGCTCAAGAATTGATAAGAACAGAACTAGACAAAGAAAAGCAGGATAGACTAGTTCTGGAGAAAGCTCTAAAGAAGGTGGAGATCACAACTGACAAGCAAGCATCAATAGAAGGCTTGGTGACACAAGTACTGAATACGACGGTGGAAGTGAAAGTAGCAAGTCTATTCAACATAGTACCTGAGTTATATGCTACAGTGGGGGAAGTCATGAAAACAAAGAAGAAAGAAACCCGACAGGTAGCCCACATCAAGCAAAGTCAATTCATTGATCCAACGATACTGATGATCGAGGTAGGAAAAAAGCCAGCTTTGGTTCACATGGAGATACTGGACCACAAGTTGAATCAGGTAATCGTTGATGGAGGATCAAGCGTGAACGTGATGCCAGAAAGGACGTGGCGGAGCATTGGCCAACCCGCACTAAGATCTCCAAACTTCAAGTTATATGGAGCAGATCAATACGACATCGAGACAATAGGCGTATTAATGAGCCAAAAAGTACGCATAGCGAAGCAGGACTTTCTACTGGATTTCGTTATAATTGCTATGCAGAAACCAGCATATGATGCATTGTTGGGACGTGGGTGGTTACGAACGGCGAAGGTAAACCACAACTGGGAGAAAGAGCATCTGACCTTCAAGAAAGGCCAGCATAAATACTTGATTAATTTAAAGAACCAGGCAGTAAGCCAAGAAATTGCAACTTCGGATGATTCAGGAGCTTCTTCCTCGGATGAAGAATCGGGATATGAACCAGATGAAGGAGTACTACACTTGGAAGATTGCACGGAGGATGAGTACAATGAAGACAAAGGCTTACTCCATTGGCAGCTAGAAGACTATGAAGTATTTTCTCCCCAGTGTTTTTGCATTAATGCAGGAGATGAAATCCAAGAGGATGAGAAGAAGGAACCGGAAAAGGAAGAAAGCAGTAAGAAACAGACAACAACAGAAAAGGATAAGGAAAGAGAAAAATGGACATTCCCCAAGAACTTTGCAGAATATACGATGGGAGATGCAGTCATTGAAGACAAACCAGCTCACCCCATCGATGTTCTTAAGGCAGTAAATGAACCTGAGTCCATCAAGTATGAGGGACCTAGAATGATTCAGGTAAACTTGGGAGAAGATGGCGAGGAGAAGATGATTAAGTGTGGAGACGACTGGGATCCAGTGCTAAAAGCGACGACATTTAAAATATTTTTGGAGTATAAGGATGTCTTCGCTTGGACATACAAGGACCTGAAGGGAGTTCCACCAGAGCTCTGTGTACACAAGATTCCCCTGATTGAAGGTGCACAACCAGTGAGGAGGCGACCATACAAGATGAATCCCAAGTATGCAGCCCTGGTGAATGCTGAAATTGAAAAGATGCTAGATGCAAGCATCATTTTCAAGGTTACGACAAGTGAATGGGTGTCACCAATCGTGATCACCTTGAAGAGGGAGGCAAATAAAATCTAGATTTGTGTGGACTTTCGAAGCCTCAATGTCGTAACCATAAAGGATCCCTTCCCGATCCCTTTCACAGACTCCATCCTGGAAGAAGTAGCAGGCCATGAGATCTATTCATTTTTGGATGGATTCTCAGGATACAACCAGATCAGCATTGCGGAGGAAGATAAGCTGAAGACCACCTTTGTAGTAGAAAACGGGATATATGCTTATAACCGCATGCCGTTTGGATTGTGCAATGCACCGACTACTTTTCAACGGATCATCTTATACATCTTTGATAAGATGTCCACAGGAAATTTCAAAGCTTTCCTAGATGATTGGTCGTTGTATGGAAGGACACAAGAACATTTGAAGGCATTGGATGAATGCATGAGCTTGTGTAGGAAAGCTCGGATATCCCTGAACCCAGGCAAATGTGTCTTGATGGTACCATATGGGAAGCTGCTGGGGCATATTGTATGCCAAGAGGGTTTGAAGCCCGATCCGGATAAAATTTGGGTAATACTACTGATGGAGGAGCCACATGACGTGAGCTCGGTAAAGACCTTCTTGGGAATAGTAGGATACTACAGAAGGTTCATCTGGAACTATGCATAGACTTCTCATCCATTAGATGCTCTTACATGTAAGGGTGTTCCTTTTCACTGGGCAGAGGAGCACCAGGGAGCTTTTGAGGGCTTGAAAGCACATTTGGTGAAGGCACCTATCCTAGTTTACCTAGACTAGGAGAAGGAGTTCCATGTGCACGTAGATGCCTCAAATTTTGCCATTGGCTGTGCATTGGCTCAGGAAGGCCAATTTGGGTTGGATCAGCCCATATATTTTGCAAGTCGACTGTTGTCTCGAGCTGAGAAGAACTATAGTACAATAGAGCGTGAAGCACTAGGGATGGTGTACGTAGTACAAAAGTACCAACACTATTTGTTGGCTAACCCTTTTGCTTTCTATGTAGATCATCAGGCATTGTTGTACCTGATTAACAAGCCAACGATCTATGGATGAGTGAGTCGATGGCTCGTCACTCTGCAGGAATTCGTGTTTTGGGTGGTAGTAAGACTAGGGAAGAAGCACGTAATTGTAGATCAACTATCAAGGATTCGCTCAGGAGAACCTATAGAAGGAGGAATACCGGATGAATTCCTCGATGCATAGTTGTTCATGATAAGTGTGATACCCATGTGGTATAAACATATTGGGGATTATCTATCGATAGGAGAGCTGCCAAAGGAGATGATGATAGCTGAACAACGTAAGGTGATTATGAAATCAGCACCCTTTACCTTGATTGCAGGATTGCTATACAAGATGGGGGAGGACCACATTCTGAGACGATGCGTGATGGAAGATGAAGTGCAGTAGACCCTGAAAGAGGCACATGAAGGATTGGTCGGAGGACATATGGGACCTGATGCAACGGCTAGGAAAGTGTTGTTGGCGGGCCTATGGTGGCCTACCCTTTATCACGATGCCAAGAACTTTGTTAAGGCATGTGATACGTGTCAAAGGACAGGGAAGCCATTGAAATGGGACTTCATGCCACTGCATCCATCGCAACCTCAAGAACTCTTTGAGAGATGGGGGTTGGATTTTGTGGGTCCACTGAGAACAAGTCACAAAAGGAAGTGCAGGTACATCGTAGTCGCAACAGAGTACCTAACGAAATGGGTCGAAGCAAGGGCCTTACCAGATAATTCTGCAAGAAGCACGACTCACTTTTTGTATGAACAAGTTATCACACGGTTCGGCATACCTCTTCAATTGACAAGTGACAGGGGAGGCCATTTCGTTAATGAAATCATCCAAAATTTGATGAAGGAATTTAGGATCTTCCATTCATTGTCAAGTCCGTATTACCCCAGAGCAAATGGGCAGGTAAAAGTGACAAATAAGGTCCTGGTTTCCATCATGTATAAAACATGTGCAATCGAAGGAGCAGACTAGGAGGAGCGCTTACCAACGGTTCTATGGGCGTACAGAACTACCTTCAAACCAACCACAAACCACACACCCTTTCAACTGATGTATGGATAGGAGGCGGTAGTACCGATGGAATTTCTGGTACCAAGCTTGAGGGTAGCCGTTGAAACCCGCCTGAATGAAGAAGACAACATGGAGGAAAGACTCGCAACATTGGTACAGTTAGGCGAGAAAAGGGTGATGGCATAGTGGGCAATGGAGATTGCTCAACAATGATGGAAGTATTGGCATGATAAACATCTTCGAAAGATGAATTTGAAGGTTGGCGATTTAGTGCTCAAGTACAATGAAAAGAGAGATCAAGCTAGGGAAGTTGAAGACCCTATGGCTTGGACCCTTCCAAGTGGAAGAGGTACTGGACAATGGGGTTGTTCGATTGAAGAAGTTGGATGGAACAATCTGCCTCGATGTGGTAAATGGTTCTAAGTTGAAGGTGTATAAGGCACATGCATAGATAAATGTAATCAACTTAGAAATTTTGAAGGACACTTCTGGTAATGCAATTGAAGAAGTACAACTAGGTATACGATCCTACGAACATGGTGAGCCAAGTAATGTTGTTCGAGAGGATGAGCCAGCTAACCTGGAATGGCTATTTGGAACAGAAGGAGAACCAATAATCGAACAAAGGAAGTTAGAACCTCGAGAGGGAGAACAAAGATGATTACAAGTCCATGTTTGATTTCCAAATAGCGAAGTAGAGGAGCGACTCCAAATCCTCATGGATGTCGCTTTGCAAGGATAGATACTAGAAGTGGAGGATTATGAAGGTCAAGGAGCAGAATTTCTACAACGGATGGCTTTGGAAACGCAAATATTGTAGGAGTATGAGACCCTACGGTAGTATAATGCAAGATTAAGGGAACAAGTCATTCAGGAGTTGGATGGAACCATGCAACGAATGCACCAGCGATAGGAAGCACGTAGGGTAAAATGGGTTGAAAGAGATCAAGGAGACTTAAGAGGAAGCACAAAAGGTAATGAAAAGGCCTCTTCAAAGGTAGCCTATTCTCCATAACTAGTAATTCACCAATTACAAATCATCCTCGAATACAACAAAATCATAGCTTGGAAATGCACTTAAAAGGACAAAGAGAGGATACAAGAAATTACATGCTACCTTATCCTCTAACTGGATAGTTCATCTACAGCCACATTGAGAATCCTCCTGAATATTGATGACTCCTCAAGAGCAGCTTCACCATTAATCTGACGTCCTCGAAGATTACGGAGATCACCAGAATAGGATGAGACAAGGGAACTACATCAGAACTTGGCTACCAATAGTGAATATTAGATGAGTCAAGAATAGGTAGCCAAGATTTTGTGGTGGGATGTCAGAGAGGTACCCAAACAACCAAGGTACGGAGGATGGCTAGAAGATTCAAGTGAGGATGAGAATCAACCTCGAGACCCTGATATACCCTACGCCAGTCCCAACCCAGACCGTAGGAGACAAAGGGATGAACTCCGAAGTCGACAAGCAGGGGTTAGATTCCTCGAGATAGTGCAGGTAATTGAAGACGAGGAGTCTTTGAGCCCACAAGATGAAGGCAATGGAGGAATAAATATCCAGTCGGATTATGAAGATGCAGTACTAGGAAGATCAATACCACGTAGGTGGAGAACGCCATATGAAGAATCCATGCAACTCCCGAATGAATGGCAGGTAGTGGCAAGGTATTGATTGGCAGCAATGGACTTAAGACGACATAGAAGAGAAGTAAGACGATTGCAACAAAGGGTTCAAGAAACCTCAAAATGGCCAATGAACACTATAGGAGAAGGAAATGACTCAAGCATGGATTCGGCTTTCTCAGATCAGTACCAAGAGGCCCTAGCTCAATGCACACCATAGAGACGCTTTGAAGAAGTGAGGTGGTGACGATGGTTGATAAGGGCAGATAGGAGATTAAGAATCCTGCACCAATTGACACCTAGCAATCAGGCACATGCAGAACCAAGCTCACGAGCAGAACTGCTAGACCAAGCCCGAAATAGAGGTGACTTGGGCAATCTCGGGAGTTCGTCAGGACTTCTGGGTAACCCAAGCTTACCTGACCAAGGGAGGAGCATGGTTGGCCTCCATCCCGGTAGCTCGAGAGGAAGAAATTCCCCTCCTGCTACCTGTAGGTCGACTAGTCCATGGATTGGGCTGCAAGGACCATCTGTGGACATAGTCCAAGTCAACCCATCACTACGTGTTCTTGAGAATAGACCCTCGGGTCTACCTCAGCGAGCTTGTAGGAACCAAAGATGTCATCAAGAATGATTGAGGGACCGATCAAATCTCGAGTAGCTAGGAGTATGATAGCCCCATATTAGGGAGATTCGATCGACAAGGGGAAGAGGACGAGTCACACCGGCTCGAGGGAGACATGGGTCCTGAAGCAGGGATCTTAATCAAGCATAGATAGATCAAGGATGAGAAGTCATCCATCGTTAGATCGATAGACTTCAAGGCAGAGGCCAGGGGATAGGAAGGATCTATCGAAACATTGGGTAAAAGGGAGACCATCATTATAGTGGTAGGACGACCAACTTGTAGGAGCAAGAGAGGGTTCTGTTCCATTACCTTGATGATTGCATGATAATCCAATGGGGTGATGGAAGAACTGAATGAGTTCGTCTTGAAGGATGAACCTACCCATCTAGATGATGAGTCAACCCATCTAGACCCTAGTAGAACCCATTTGAATGATGCAGTTACACGTCTAGACGATGGAGGAACCCATCTGGCAGACGTTTGGCTAGAACGTACACATTTGGCTACTGAGATAAGTTAGGATGACATCAACAGAAGTAGACGTCAAGCAGAGAACTATCAGACATCTAGGCAGGGGACACGTCATCATCTAGAAGAAGATGAGCGACCAGATTGGCGTATTATTCCACGAAGAACCATAAGGTAGGATGAACAACCTCAAAAAAAAACCCTCATAGCCAAAATAATCATCGTAGACGTCAACAAGTGGAAGAACAGGAAAATGGCGATGGCTTCAACAATTATGGAATTGGTAGCCATCATCAAGAAGATAGCACATCAGATACTTTCGAAGTACGCATTGGCATTGCCATGCGCTTCACCCGACGACGTTAAAAGGAAAAGCGTAGTTTTGAAAAAATAATAAAAATAAAATAAAAAGAAAAAGACAAAGAGAAAAAGATAGGAAAAACAAAATAGCAAAAATATAAAATAAGATACTAGACGTCTTGTGCATGTAAACTGCAAGGTGGTGCGCATGCAAACAATGAGTGCTAGGTGGCAGTTAGACAAACGGTTGCATGGGTGATAGGTTTCCTATAAATTGGAAGTGCTTGGGAATTCTTGCTCATTCACTTTTGAATTGTGCAGGTGAAATGCAAGAGGAGCACAAGGGATTTGGAGTGGAGATAGGGTTGTCGGTGCACCACAATTTTTCCAGGATGAAGCTTGACACCATTTCAATTGGAAGAATCAAAAAGCTTCATGGAGATTTTTTAGATTTTTTGTGCAAATGCAAGCATTCTATCTTGTCAATTCATAGATGTTGAAGTGAAGTCATGCAAAATTTCTACTGATAACACATCCATATCAGAATATGTCTAGCACTGATAACTACATATTAGACGTTTAACGACAATCGTCTGGAACTACTACCCATCTAGAAGGGCACTCGTCTGTAGTCATTACCCATCCACTGCCAAGTACCCATCAAAGGATTACACAAGTCTGGTAACGAGAAGACATTTGGTAGAAGATACGTCTAACAGACTAGACATTTGGGAGAAAGAAGATGTATAGTGGAAAACAGAGTCGTTTGAGAAGGATACGTCTAGCCAAAAGACCTAGACATCTAGGATGAATACATATAGTAGGAATATTTAGATGTCTAGGAAACATATGTCTAATTAGAAATCTAATGTTCAGAGGAGACAGACGTCTAGTAGGTTGAGACATCTGGAGTAGTTTGACGTCTAAGTATAGAACCTATCCAAGAGGGGAAACCATGAATCGCCAGAAATCTGGACAAGCTCCAACCCGATCTGAAGCGGTACCTAAGTCAATTGTTGCTAAGAGACTCCTTCATCATCAGGAACATGATATGATGCATGGATAAGTGTCGAGCCCAGACAAGGGGTAGACTCGAGGTAGATGTGAGGTTGTGCAGACAGAGGTACCTACTCGAAAAACCAGAGAAGTCCAACAAAGCAGTAAGGATCAGATCTCGATTGATGAGATCACTTGGATTTGCCCTACAGGAGATTTTTGTCGGCAATGGTGGGCAGAGACACCAACAAACGATCCGGTGAAGATAAAGATCAAAGATGTAGGAGTAAATTTTATTTTGCAGGTCCCAAGTTTTGACAAGGAATTTTTCAAGGAATACCTGGTGCAGATGTTGCAAACTTATAACGCACCTCGGAATACCAGCACAGTACGCGTTGGTGATCGGAACTTGGTAGTTGAATTTTCTCCTGATGTGTTCAGACGTACCTTTGGACTTCCAAGGAAGGGCAAGCCAGTGATCAATGAGCGGGTGGATCCCAAGAAAACTCTGTAGTTGATATTGGGTATCACTACTCTGACAGAGGAGGAAGTGGATGCCATGTTAGCCACTCACGGTAGCAGGGGAGTTAAGCAGCCACAACTACGGAATAAGGGTTTGGAGTGTATTATGAATGTCCTGATGGCCAGATTGTCAGGTGAACAATGAAGCTCAGATCTTCCCATTTGGCTGATTCCATACTTGCAGGGGATAGAACAGGGAGTGGCATATGACTGGGCAACTCATTTGGCACTTCGCATTCAAAATTTTCTGATGCGAACCACAAAGAATTTTTCAATGGCATTTCATGCCATTGGACTACTTTTGGATGCAACCTCCAAGGTAGGAGTGCAGATTCCAGATTTTGACCCACCTCAACAAATTTCAGACTTGGCCCCGACCATCTTGCGGTGGAAGGATGCCAAACCACAGGTGAAGAAGCAAACACTGGTAAAGAAGCCACGGGTGAAACAGATCTCCCATAAGTCATCATGCCAGGAGAGGTTGGTGACTGATTCAGAAGGGGAGGATACTGCACCACCTTTGGCTGAGGTGAAAGGGCCCAAAAAGCAAGTTGTTGCATCATCACCAGAAGTGCCCAAGCCGATGAAGAAGAGACGACGATTTGACTTACCACCCCCATCATTATCCCCAGATTCGATGCAAAATATCACAATGAAGAAGATTGCTCGCAGTCGCGAGATAGCTCGAAGTCTTGAGCAACAGATGAAGGTACAACGGGAAGAAGTTGATTTTGAAATCCCCTCAGTTCTGCAGAATGTTCCAGCTGGAACTAGTACTGCTGGGCAAATTGGACCTAAGGAATATTTGGCAGAAGCTCATGTTTGGGCTCGTGCAATGTCACCAGAAGCACCCCCGAATCCGTATTTACAACCACTTCCTTTGCTGCCTCCCTACGGGTTGTTTCCTTTGAGGATATTCTCGTAGTCGATGCAGCCAAAACAATAGTACCCACAAATATTCCAGCTGAACCCGTAGTCAGAAGGGTAGAGGAGGGCCTACCACCCCCTAGTGTTGGAAATCCAACACCTAGGACAACACAACATCCCATTTCAGTAGATGAAGAGGTCTCTTTGGGACATGAGACCACTGTAGAGAAGGGAGAGCAGCCCTCATAGATAGAAGTATCTCAGCAAGTTGTTGGGACAGAAGGTGACAGCAGCCAGGCTCAAGTACCTCCAAACAGTTTGTAGTGACAGAATGGAAAGCAACCAAAAAGCCCATCGACCTCTCTGGAAAGGGAAGGCGACGTTGCAAGAAGAAGAGGAGGAGGAACATGAGGATGCATGGTCCAAATGTGTTTTGGTACAACTACCCAATCTCATGGATCCATCGGATAATATGGATCAGCAGGCGGTAAAATATTTTTCCAAGCTAACAAAGATAATGGAAAATCTACGCTTGCAGTTTGACATAGCTTGTGTTGGCCAATGGAAGAAGTGGCAGTTCATGGCAGAAGAGGAGCTGGACAGATTGGTGAAATGGGCCACACAGGGTCCTTGGCGAGCAGAGATTTCCAGCATCTATCAGGCCCAACCTTGGACGTTGCCCACTGCACACTTGTCAACAATGGAGGGAATGGAACAACTGCCAGAGAAAACGCCCACCCTCTACTTGGAGTCAGCACAGGTGTATGTTTGTGGCCATGACACTAATCCTCCTTCCCAACACTCCATAGAACATGGATCACAGGTGGAGCTAGCACCCGAATTGCTGCCCATGTATAGCCAATATAACTTCTTAGCCCACTTGTTGTGTTGGCTAGCAGAAGGAATCAAATACTTGCACTCAGCCAAGCAGATGGTAGACAGTGAGTTGCAAGTGGTACAGGAAGCATTACAATGAAAGGAGCAACTTCTAGAAGAAGGGATTGCTCGAATGAATGATGTCACACAACAGATTCGGGAACTGCAACAGGAATTGGAGAAACTTAGCACTCAGCTGGAAGAACGGGCCCAGATAATTATCAAACTCGAGGCTGAAGTGTTGAAGCAAAAGGAGGCTAAGGAACTGCTGATCAAGCAGACTAAAACATTAGCAGCTCAAAAGAACCAGAGTGAGCTAGCTTGGCAACAGGAGATGAAACAACGTGAAGAGACTTGGCAGAAGGAGCAGGCAGCCTTGCGGGAGGAATTGTTGCAAGCACAACAGCGCGAGGCAGCTCTTAAAACAGAATTGGCACAGAAGGCTTCATCTTCTTCCACAGTGTCCGAACAACGGATGAAGGAGCTTTTCTTACAGTGGGAGGCTGAACTATTGTCTAGGCTCCAGGAGATAGAAGATCATGCCAATACCTTGGGAGTCGAATGGGCCAAGTATTACAACTATGCCAAGTGGGTTAAGGATGAACGCGAAGCTCTTCAAACACAAGTACAAGAATTGGAGGAGGCACTTCAGGCTGCAACCCACAAAGATGTTGAGACCCCTCAGAGCGAGCGGAGAAAGTCGTTGAGGACATCGACTTCTTCGAAGGGGAGGATAGATGTAGACAGCAGTTCGAAGCAAAAATAAATTACTGAGCTGTCTGACAAGAATGTCCTATGGAGAATCACAATTTTGACTATGTACAACAATTTTGATAATGTATGAGTCATTTAATGTAATGTTTTGCAATGTAAAATCAATCGATCTAATGAATACAGACTGATTAGTTAAACTGCACAAAAGGACAAACGCAACCATCATTGTGTTAGACGTCTAGTTAGATTAGTTAGACATCTAGTCCAGTTAGTTAGACGTCTAGACTAGTTGTGTTAGACATCTAAGCCAGTTTGTTACACTGGAAACTAAATTGTTAAGCATAGGCGGTTGGGATGGTTGAGACAGGTTAGTTGCAGTAACTACCTGGACTTACCTATAAATACCCCCCTATTTCATTTTGTAATCTATCCATACTTGTCCATAAATGCAGATCTGTTGTGCAACAAACATTGTTCTGGATTGCATGTGTTATGTGTGATTGCATCTGGGTTATAGTGTTGTGTTGCAGGTATTGATCATTGCTTGGTACGAGAAGAAGCATCGTTGTGTGTGTTGTTTTGTTGTTGCAGGAACCAACAGAAGCATTGAAGACTGAATGATGAATGCCCAGGTTGCAGACGTCTAGACTTGTCCATCTCAACCAACCCGTCACACGTCCAAGCCTAGCCGTCTGACTTGCTGGCAAACCCGTCCTAGACATCTATTGCCTAGACGTCTAGCCTGGTTCCTCTAGATGTATGTTGTCCAGATGTTCATCCTGTGTGTCTTAGACGTCTAACCCATCTAACATAGATGTCTGTCTAGATGTCCACTAAGTTTACCCAAGATGTCTATTGCTTAGATTTCTAACCCACTGTCCTAGACATCCACTACCTAGACATCTAGCCTAGTTGTCCCAAAAATCTATCTGTAGCCCTTAGACGTCTACTACCTACATGTCTATCCTAGACGTCTACTGAACTTATCTATCTAAAGTAGAATAGCATGTCAAACATTATACCAAAACTCATCACTTCTTCCTCATTCTTATCATTCCCTCATCTCAGGAAAGCACTCACCCCTGTCTACAGTTGAACGCTTGGCCAAGCTCAAGGTGCCTCTAGTGTAGGCAACCCAATGTTCTTCAAATATTGCAGTTCCTGCCATGCAAAGAGAACTCGTTCCAAGGCGGGGGAACAATAATCCCAAGATGCACTGCCAAACCAGACAAAGCATATTGCGAGAGAAGGTAAACAAAACATGAGAAGCACACAACATCAAACAAAAAAAAGCATTACCTATCCTGATCAATATTGCCCTACATTCACACTAGTGCTTCTCAGCATTCCTTGCTATTGTGCCTCCACTCTGGCTTCCTTCTTCTATATCCTATTTGCTGACCCTCTAACCAACCAACATCCCTCTATTTAAGACAAGGGAAGAGCCTCAAAATAGCTCAAGCACCTCCACTATGAAGTGACACCAACATTATGCATCGGCCACCAAGCCAAGCCTCTCACCATGCGTAGCATTGAAAGGAACAACAAGGCACAATTAAGAGCAAGGATGACTCCAATATGTAGATAATGCCACCACAAAGGATAAAATAACTCACGTCGAGCATGATCATAAACCAAATATTAAAAACATTCCATAACTTCTAACATTTAGATTATTAAATAATTAATCACTCATTAGATTAATTATTCTAAGGATTAACCTAACATTTAAAGATAGGACAATTAATCATTTACTTGATTAATTTAATATCTAACATTAAATAAATCAATCTATGGAAAATCTAACATTAAATAGATAAAACAATTAATCATTTAGTTGATTAATTTAATTAATTATTTCATTAAATTGAACTAACATTAATTTTTTCTTAATCAAGACAAAGCAAACAAAATGATCTTTTACTTCATCCCTAAGAAGCAATCATAGAATAAATCCATCTAATCTATCAAGGAGATCATTCAGGCACATGCACAAAGGAAGGATATCCAAACAAAAGCACTCACTCAAAGTTTTGTACCATCGTTTTATCCCTAAATGAGTGGATCCTTATTTAAGATAGACTCAAGCTATCATCGACTCATGTTAAGGAGACTCGTTGCACACAACTTTCCTAGTTTGATGGCACAAACATGAGCATACACAAACCATAATGCACCTACATGAAAAAGGGTATTCATTCATGTTACCCTGAGTTGTTTGATGACCAAGTCATCATCATCATTTCCCCTTCAATATGGTCTCTCGTTCCTTATGGCCAATTCTCTTGTCCACCCACGAGAGCACTTGATCCTACAACCAAGTAGAGCATCAAAAATACCATATTATTATGCAAAATGGACATAATATTAGAAGCATATATCCATAAAAACAACAAAGCTAAGCATTAAACATAATTCGCTAATACATAGTACAACTTGAGTAGCTAGTACTGCCAAGAAGGGTTGTGACAATAATGAAGCCCATAGGAAGTAGGTACAAGAAAATGTGCAATAATGACAGATAACAACATAGAACTAGTAAGTATAGCAAGAAATAGAAGTCGTAAGAAAATATACAGCTAAGGGAGAACAATTGAGGAGATAAGTGAAAGTTCTAGAACAAGCTCATTGAAAGTGAGAGGCAAAAAAAGTAGTTGGAAGACCTGTTGATACAACTAGAACAGGGATAAAATCAACTCAAGAAATAGTTTGAGTAAGAAAAGAAATATTTAGTGCTATAAATAGAGTAAATATAAGTTGCATCCTAAGGAAAAACCTAACATATTTTTCAACTCGAAAGGAGAACAAAGAATTGAGAAAAGGGGTAAAAGAATAGAAAGGACATACCTCAAACATAAAACAAGTCCTTATAAGATGAAATCAAAACTAAGGTGAATGCAAATGGCTACTTTGATTTTGTTATTAGAATAGAGGCCAAACTAGATCAAACTACTCGAATCATTCAATAAGAAGAAAAAGAACTAGTTAAGAAGGAAAGTATCAAGAAGTGATCAAACAATTAGCCACCATGACAACATGTGCACAACTCAAAGTGACTAATAGAAACAAGGTGGTCAACCAACTAAAGTTGATTTTGATGCAAAATGAAGATTATAGTTATGCAAAGATACACTCACCACCATGTAAACTTTGATTTTGAATATGATAGCCAAACTCTATGGGTTGATAAATGTTGGGTTCTTAGATATATTTGATGAACGCAAGATGATATTTAGTGAGAATCAATTACAAAAAATATTTGAGGAAAAGGCCAAAACCAAAACTAATACTTTGCCAAATCAAATTGATAGGATAAAATCATTAGTTGAGAATCTTAATAGGCTAATGAAGTAGTATATGGAGATTTTCGAGATTCCATATAAATATTTTGTAGAAGAGGCTAAGATTATAATAAATGTAGAGTTTCCAAAAGAAAAAAAATGGTCAATTTTGCTAAAGATACTATCGTAGTGGCCAAGTCCTATAAATTTTACAATTTTGTTGCAATATGATCCTAATTTTATAGATTATATGCCCAAGGATAGAGATAGGAATTGTAATCTCTTGCCAATCAAGCTTGGTACCCCGTGAAGTTGTCATAAATGTAATACCCCAGCTACTACCTCAAAAATATTGATACTTAGGAGGCTTATAGATTAAGAAATTGAGCAATTAAGACCTTTATAACACTTAATTTACAATGTGGGTTCAAAAGGTGTAATCTACTCTAGGTATGTGATTGGCTCACATGAGTTAATCATTGGTTGCAATAGCAACAAATCACACCCCTCTCAAGAGTGAATTGCTCTTCAATAGGCCAAGCTAGACAAGGATACATGAATTTTGAAGAAATCATATAGAAAGCAAAATTTTATTATTTTATGGTTCCAAAGGCTATTTGAAAAGCTTCTAAATTGTTTAGGAATTAAATAAGAGGCATGTAACACTTAGTGATCCATCATTTTGCTAAAGATGTCCCTAAATTAGTAGATTTACTATAGATAGAAATTAATTACCCTAGGTAACCCATGGGTGAATAATTTGGTATAAATATGAGCCGCGGGCCCATTGCAAACATATTTTGGCACTAAGGAAATCAAAGTTACACTCTATGAACTCCACATTATAATTTTCTCTAATTTTGGAAATAATAGATAGATTGTGCACGACATTTGTTGTCCAATTGTGGCATTACTCATTTGAATTATGGAATGCATGGTGATTGTTGAACTACTCACTTACACCTTAGTCATTCCTTTTATTATTTCAATTTCACACATGGGAATAAATTGTTATTATTTAATTTCTTCATATGTTGATTGATCATACACTCTTCTTGGTATGGCTATGACCATGTTTAGTTTCATGCAATTTACTTTAATCTCTCATACTCTTACCTTTAAGCATTTAATTTTTACATTTATATTTCATAATTAGTTTAGATTCAATTAGATTAGCGAGGATAGTGAGGAGTTAGCCTTAACCCAAATGTCAAAGGGAGCATGATCTCGTCTTCCAAACTATTGAAGCAAATTTGTGAGGCATGTAAGGACAATTCTTGGCAAGACCAAATTTTAGCTTGCTTTGAAATATTATGATCAAAATTAAGTTTCTTATTCTTATTATTGTGATTTGTTAGATGAACTATATGAAGCAAATATTTTTATCAGGCTTGACTTGTATTCTAGGTTTTAGCAAATTGGAGTTAGAGAGGAGGATATTTCCAAGATTGCTTTTTGTATAAAAGAGGGTCATTACGAGTTCTTGGTCATGCCCTTTGGTCTTACTATTGCCCCTTCCACTTTTCAAATTTTAATGAATTTTTCTTTCACCCTCTTCTTCCTAAATTTCTATTAGTCTTTTTTTATGATATCCTAGTTTATAGTAAGTCTTTGGCAACCCATTTACTTCATGTCGAAAAAGTGCTCTACCTTCTACAAAAGGAACAATTATATGTTAAGTAGTTCAAATGTTCCTTTGAGATGTCTAATGTGGAGTTCATAAGTCACATTGTGTCTCATGTAGGTGTCAAAGTTGACCTTAACAAGATCAAGACCATGTAGGATTGGCCACTACCTAAATCTCACAAGAGTCTTCGAGGGTTTTTAGTTCTTATAGGATATTATAGAAAAATTATCAAGAATTATGGAAATATTGCAACTCCCCTAATGGATCTCACCAAGAAGAATGTCTTTGTTTGGTCTGATGAGGCTACCAAAGCCTTTAATGCATTAAAGAAGCCCATGTGCACTACCCTCATTTTTGTTGCTCTTGGCTTTAGTAAGTCTTATCATTGAGAGTGATGCTTCTAGAATAGATATTGGGGTTGTTTTGATATAGGAAGGACATCCTCTTGCTTTTGAAAGCAAATAACTCTAGCAATTATTGACATCATTCCACTTATGAGAAGATGTTAGCCATCTTACATATAGTGGAGAAATGGAAGCCTTATTTGTTAGGTCAATTAATTATTATTAGACTAGATCACAAGTCTGGAGCACTTTTTGAAACAATGTCTCTCTTACCTGAAACAAAATAAATGGTTGACCAACTTGTTGGATCATGACTTTGCAACTGAGTACAACAAAGGGAAGAAGCATGTGATGGTGGATGCCCTTTATCACAAATATGAAGACTTTACCATTGTCAATGCTATCTCCAACACTCTTCCTTAGTGACTTTCTCAACTTCAAGATGAATGTTAGTTATATACGAAGACTATTCATTTGATTAATGATGTGGAGATTGATAACCCGTTCACTCCCTTATTCTTGTGTGTTGATAGGGTTCTTAGAAAGAATTATTGCATTTATCTCATTCAGTCTTCCAAGAAATGCATGCTTCACCATTAAAAGGGCATTATAGGTTTCTTAAACCTATCAAAGGGTTAACTAGTCCTTTTCTTAGACAAGTATGAAAATAGATATCAAGCAATTCACGGTCAAATGTGAGGTGTGCCAAAGGCATAAGAGGGAAACAACTAAATATGCATGATTGTTGTGGCCCTTGCTTATCTAGATTGCCAATGGGAGCATATCTCCATGGACTTCATTAAGGGTCTTCCCAAGTTTTTGGGAAAAATATTGATTTTTATGGTGGTGGATTGCTTTTCAAAGCATGCCCATTTTTGTGCCTTGCAACACCCAATCAATGCTAGGAAGGTAGCCAAGTTACTCCTTGACTCCATTTTCAAATTATATGGTATACCTAAAGTCTATTGTTAATGATTGTGATTTTATTTTCACTACCAATTTACCATCAATCGAATGGCCTGAACAAGTGCCTAGGTACATACCTTCAATGCTTTGTCCAAGACAAACAATATCAATGGAATAAATGGCTTCTCTTATCATAATGGTGGTATAATACTTATTAAATTTCTTTTAAGATATTCCCATTTGAAGCATTGTATGACCAGAAACATCCACCTGTCATAGGTTGTGTTTTTAGTTGCTCCCAACTAGCTCAAGTAGATGTTTGCTTCCAACAACATTAGATTGTCCTCCAAGCCTCAAAGATAATCCTCGTTAGATCCAAAATTGTATGAAACAACAAAAGGATTTACACCACTTTGACAATTTGATGTGAGGGATATGCGCTTTTTGTGACTCCCACCATATAAGCAATTTTCTTTGAAGACCAAATATAGTTAAAAATTGGCACCCTGATTCTATGGTCTCTATAAGGCGATTCAGTGAAATGGGGAGGTGGCATACTAGTTGGAGCTTCCTCCTGCTTCCAGAATCCATCATGTTTTTCATGCTTCTTGTCCTATGTAGGAGATTGGTCAAAAGTTATAGTCCTACACATAAATCCCAAAACTAGATATAGAGGGATGGGTTAACTTGCAATAAGAGACAATATTGCAATCCCAAATCCATAATCTATGAACTCCCCAAGTGTAGGGATTCCTCATCAAGTAACAAGACCTTATAGACGAAGATGCAACATGAGAACCAAAGCACATTCTCTACTCTTTTCCAACTTTGAGGATATAGTTTTCTTAGGAGGGGAGTTGTGTAATGACTCCAATATAGCTACATTGGTTGTCTTTCATGTTATTAACTTGGGCCCAAGGTTAGGTTAGTCGACCCTTGACAATCAAGGTTAGGGTTTGTTAATTGTTTAGGCTATAATTAGAGGAGTTGTGTTATTGTTGCTTCATCATTCATATTTATAATCTTCTGTAACTTTTGGTGCAGGTAAGAAAATTTTCCCTCTTTAAATGGTTGAGAGACTTTGCCCTCTTTGAGTGGCTAGCATTGTTCTAGACTTCGAATCTAGATTTGTTACTTTAATTCGTGATTTACTGTTATGGAATCTGAATTCTATACTAGTATATCATTTTCTATTATTGCATTTCTTAGATTTATTGTTGTATTTGTTGTTTCTAGAAGTTTCATTCCATAGATGATCAAGAAAAGTAAACCAAAAAGTATGTGATTGTATAAGAAGCTTTGCTTACAGATAATACAAATGTAAATAAACAATAGAATACAAAGCATTGGTGCAAGAGTATTGAAAACATTATTAAACTTAAAACTAGCGGTTGCAAAAGTTTTCTATGACATTATGAGTGTTGAAGTATTGATTCCAACCCATTTTTCCTAATCAATATTACATGATCCAATACTTTTTGGTTGAATTAAAAGGAACACTATAAGAACCTTGAAAATGTGTAAGTGGTTCAACTTTTGACATGTATAAGTAATTTGCTATGATGAATCACATCGCATGCTTTTGCATGGCTTCTTTGGTGTTAGTGGAACAATACCTTGATGGCATGATTTAATTAGTATCATTCATTTTATTCCTTTTTTGGGTTCTAGCTATAAGCATTTCCGCTTTATGCTTGTTTACGTGTTTGTGCTAACAACCAAGGCTTTAGACCTTAATATGGTAGTGATGCTAGCACTTGAAACCAATTTGGTACTAGACTCAAGTCCAACACTAAATGTTGAAGAGAGATGTCAACATTACTCGTTACCAGGTCTTTACGTTGAACTCAAGTTTGCCTTTGTACTAGCAGGTGTCAGAGGTTGAAGTTTTTGTGAATGAAGACTCAAGAGACTCTACTTCACTTGGATGATGCAAGATGTATCTCATGCATAACATGTTTGTTTAAGCACAACATATTCAATCCAAATCTCTATGCAAATTTGAAGAGCTTATATTCATTTTTTCTATAGTAGTTTAAACTACATGAGTTTTGTTGCAATACGAATTGATTATTGTTAAATCTTGTATCAATTAATATTGAATGTACTTCCTTCTAGGCTTGTCTAGAACAATGTTGAGGTATAAACCTAGAAACATTTACAATATAAATGAACATTTACAAGTGCTAGGATATGACATATTCAACGTATAGATTTATTCTAAAATGCTTATAGATAAATTTGTGGCTGTGGTGAACGTGTTTCATAATTCATCTTCAACACAAAAGGCAATTGTTTTGAGTAGGAAACATCAATATAACAAACATGTGGCATGATTATTTTTTTCCTAAATAGAAGCAAAGACTTGGCATTTCAACAATAACAAGAGATTAAAAAAAAATGCATGGAAAGAAGATATATCTTTAAGAATTTATAGTGCTAATTACATGAAATATAGAATATTTATGATATGAACGTGAAGAGTTAAAAAAAGAAACAAATATTGCATAGATTGAAAATTGATTAATCACTATAAACATTGTGTATACTACAAATTATCTAATTGACTTGTCCAGTCATTGTGTTAAATATGGACACACATACACACATAGATGTTATGTACAATAATGTGTTTATAATCACAATCCTTGAAATTTACGTTCATGTTAATGTATTTACATCAGCCATGTATTGATCACAACAATAGCTTTACATGCAACTGATGTTCTAAACATTTTTCTTGCATAGCTAGTGTCACAAAAAGTTTGTTATGGTAACAAGTGTTTTTGTCACAACTTTAAAGCTATGTAAAACCTTAAAAGAGGTCATTAAACATGGCAAAGTTTTAAAGTTTATTAGTCAAATAACTCCAGTTACAAATATTGATAACAAGATACCCTTCTTTTGAATAAGCTCTAGTTATGGAGGAGTGATAAAGATAAAAATAAAAATAAAATAAAATTCTTAACCCAAATTAAATAAATACAAGAATCCCTTAAAATTAAAAATATGAAGGCCTTGGATCTTATCCACATTTCCTACACCTTTAAAGTCTTTGTTCCTATACACATATATAATAAATAAACTTCTTTGTCTCCAAGGGCTAGATGGATTGGTAAGTATGTTCTGGTGCTTACCAAGAAGAGACCTAGGTTCAAACCTTGGGGGTATGCCTCTTTGAAAAGGTAGTAGTGTGACTTAAATCCATTGAATGTAACTAAAAGATCCATGTCATAACTTCCCACCAACTATATAGATGTGGAATTTTATATCATTTATTAATATTCTACAACATGGTTAATTATAATAGCAAATGCCAATGACCATTATTTTATGTTACCAAATCATTAAGGTTTATCATGTTCAAATCTATTATGCATAATCCTCACTCTAAAGACCATGATGCATTTTCACAATATTTGATGATACTATCTAATCAGGGCAGTGCATACCTTTTCAACCAATTAACTCAAATCAGTGTATTATACCTTACGAAGTTTTGCATGCTTTACCTGCCACCTAATATTTTTTATTTAAAGACATTTGGCGCAATCCTCTCTTGTATCATCCTAATTCATGTATTGCTGCCAGAAGTCCACATGTTAAGTAACAGGGTACTTGGGTATCCAAGTCAAACACACAAAAAAAAATTATTTTTCATGGCAAAGTGCCCTTCCATAATCTGTGTGCTTCAATTCTTTTCGCCTTGCCACATATCCACAATTGGTTCCAAAATTATTGACAATGGATTACACCTTCATATTCTTCACATTTTGGTTGTTCACTAATCATACAACCAAATATCACATCATAACTATTTTGCTTCAAAAACAATATTATTAATTTAATCAATGCTTTCTGTAGTATCTTGATTGTGGGCGTACCTTTCTATTAATTAGATTACATAAAACTACCAACGTGAGGCCATTGTGAACTCAGAATAGCTTCCTCATTGTGCAACAATATGTCTATGCACTTGTTTGGAAGAGCAAAGTTTTCTTAATCTTTTTCCCTTGTTACTAAAATCTTGATGAACGTGCATAGACCACCACTGCTTTTTCTTTTTTTCTCATTGCCATATGCTGTCCACATCATTTAAGAAACTTTTATTACAATTAAATAATGCAACTGGCGTGCAATAGGCAAAAATTAACAATAATCATGTATACATATGATATGGATTCTGTTTTAAATTTTTAGGAAATCCTGGAATTTGTAGACTGCTACAGATTTTTATGTCTTTCTTTAATACAAGTATAGCTATGTTATGATATTCATATTTGGTATTTCTACATTACCATATTTGAATCCAGGATTGAAGTCTTTAATTTTAGAATGTTTGGTTCATATCCAGCCAAGGAAATTAAGTTTAGGGAGTATAAAAAAAAAAAAAAAGGAATGAACTTGCAAAAACTGAACCAAATCTGAAAACTATTAGGCTAGGCTATAGACCAAACCCACAACATCTCTTAGTTTTAAAAATAATATTAAGTAAAAAGACAATGTTAAAGTAGTAAGGACATTGAGATCAATGGCCATTGATTCCAACGGAAAAATCAAAGCATAGAATAGTCATGACATTGCCAGAACTCTCTCAGAATTCCTCTATTCCATGTTTAAGTAAGAATACTAAGAAAATGATGGATTTTGTCGGTAAGTGGGTTACAAAGCCAACTCAAACACCATGCTACCTCACTTTGCAATTAACCTGCACATTTAAAACACAACTACGGTCTTTATTCTCAAACGAGACCAGCCACATTCCTCACTTGACCTATTTTAACTATTATGTATGGTTTTATAACAGAAAAGGAAAGATTTAATTTAAGGCCCCAAAGTGCAGTCACACCATACACAATAAAAAGAAGAAATTGCAGGTGTTGGTTTGAAGATTAGCTATGAAACTTAGCGGTGCTCTAAATATTGTATCGAGTTTCAGAATATTATGAATAATCAACTCAACAACAACAAATAATGTAATGTTTCAATATTCCGAGAACCTTATGTGATCATGGTGTTGGATAGAATTTGATTTTGTGATTAGTTGCCAGGGTACTCCCTTAAGTTGAAAATCTTGAATATTTTGGATCTTGTTCAGCATGGCAAACCTCCCTCCAACCAAAACCTACTTAACTTCTCAGATATGTTAAAATGGCCCTTCTCACAGCTAGAACCAGGGCTGCACTTACTCAAATATTGCTTCTGTGACACACAAGCTTACACTGAAATCTGAGTGGTAAGAGCATTGGACAAACTTGTGCTCTCAAAACTACTCTCATATTACTAAGGTCAAAATCAGATATCAAGGCATTCACAGTGCCAAGTAAACAATGGTGTTTTAGCATGTTCATTGTCCTGTTGGAAAGGCACCAGGACAAAGACACCCTCTTACAGCTAGAACCAGGACTGCACTTAGTCAAATCCTGGTTCTGTGACACACAAGGTTATTAAAGAAATCTGATTGGTAAGATCATTGGACAAACATGTGCTCTCGAAACTAATCTCATATGCTAAGGTGAAAAAACAGATATATTCACAGTGCCAAGCAAACAATTGTGTTTTGGCGTGTCCATTGTCCCATTGAAAAGCACTAGGACAAAGACACCTTTTAGATGCTGTAACTGATTACAAGATTTTTATCAGCAATATTGAAGAAATTAAATGCTAGATTTCCTCGATCTGTATTGCCAAAACTTGCAGAGAGAGGTTTTACATCTGCATTCATGGAGGTCCCTTAGGCACCAGATACTGCAGCATAGAAATATGCTTCTATGATTAACTAATGCTTTGCACTCTTCTACATCCTCAGGCAATATCTGCATATCAAAAAATTATATTTTACATTTGTGTTAGTGGCTGATCCTTTCAAATAGGTAAATTTGGAACTTAAAAAAATGTCTTAAAGTAAAGGTCTTACTGAAAAGGATTTAACAAGATCCACTAACAGCTTGATTTTTCCATGCTGCTCCGATAAACAATGAACCATATTCTAGAGCATATAAAATTGGGAATATAAGTAGTCTCGAATTTTGAAGTATTCCTCTGATAAAGGGCCCTCAATGACAACTTGTTGGACCCCAGTCTGCAATAACATATCCACAAAATTAAAAACTTACACCAGAAACATGGCAAGTGTTTCAGAAAGACAAAAATGAATCAAATATATTCAGAACAGCACCTTTTGAGTGGTATCTCCAACTCTACGGACAGTAATGTTATCACCACAACGCAATTGCCCACCCATAAACTCAGCCTAGAAACAGTTAACATTATAGATATGTATGTGAGTGGAATGTAAAAGCCATCCTAGTGGGAATGCATATAAAACAAACCAAATTGTAATTTGCCACTTTGGCCTGCAGTAAAAATGTATTATATTTTAAATACCAAACAGCTCTATAATGCAATGCAACCATCAAATGAAAAAAGACACAATTTTTGCTCCCATAGCAAAAAGAAAAATGGCTCCATAGCCAAATGTTTTGCCCTCTTTAAGATTTGATAAAATCCAAACAGTTCATCCTATCCAGGCTAAAGATAGAATGATTGCTACACTGCTTGCACTTTACAAAAGTCAATTTAGATTGCAATATGGCTTCATGTAACCTTACAAATTACCCTTTTGAGATAAAATATTTACTAATCAGAATGAAAGACCAAACTTTCTACCTTATTATAACCAAATCAAGATTCAAACCATGACCTGGACAACCAAACTCGCCAATCACCAAGCGCACTAACATGGAAAGACATTACAGAGCTCACCTAATTTCGGTAACATAACTCCATGCCATGATTGTTTGCAGGTCCTGTAATGACCCAATTTGTAAATTCTCCTTGTACATAGGTGTGGTATTAGATTTAGGGGTCATGTAAATATTTTTTTTGTTTAAGTCTAATGTTACCTTAAGTCAATTAATAAATAGAAAAGGGGGGGTTATGAGGGTCATGTGGAATTAAAGGAGTTTAATGTTAATATTTAATCATTAAGGGGGACATAAGGAGGCAATTAAATATTAAATGGGAGTTAAATTAAATTTATTACCTAATCCTCCCAATGAAGAAATAGAAGCCTTGCTATAAAAGGAGGAAAGAAACTCTCATTTCTCACCTTTTAATATCATTTTTACTCTCTACTTGCATTTGGCTCTCAAGCTGAATCCAAAACCCTCTTGAGGACGAAAACCCCCAGGAGATTATCTTAGAGGACGAAACCCCTCTGAGATTGGAGGCAAGGACGAAAACCCTTGCATCTTTGGAGAGCAAATTCACCCAGAATTTGCATTTGGGCTTAAGGAAATCAGTATTTGGTGGAGAAATTCGAGGTAATATCATGTTTTGTGCATCTTATGTCAAGGGAAACATCTAATCAGCATTTTCACAGTACCATTGCTGGACGTCCATGGTTGGGGCCTCCTTGAAGGAAGCAAAGGCTGAAATACTCACCATAAGAGACCCACGTCCCAGTTTGAAGGCTAGTTTGGCAGATTGCTGAGTTTACAAGGCACATTTCTCACCCTAGAACAGTCACTATAGCAGCTGAAGGTGCACGTCCCATGTCTGATGTGAGTTATGGCTTTTGTAGAGAAAATTAAGTGAGTTTCTAGACTGTAGTGGCTTCTACTACGCTGTACAGGACTGACGTCCCATCTAGGGAGATTCTACAGCAGTCTATGTTGATATTGGGAGTAATGGCAGCGTTTTGAAACTGACTGTGAGGTGAATGTAATAGAGATACAGCAGAATTTTCTATCAGCCAGTCAACACTCAGCTTGCATCTATTCCCAGCCATGTTGAAGACTCAGAAATGGCAGTAACTGGCTAGGAGAGCTGACGTCCCAGTCTGGTCCACCATTGTGCATCCAAACAACATCCAAATTGCTGCCTAAGGTGCAAAGTTTACATTCTTTGCTGTGTACTCAGTTCTAGTGATAATAGTAAATGTTTTTTTTTATTCAAGCATTGTTGATGCAAAGTCTTCTATCCATCAATGTTAATTGCACAAGGATGCTCGGGAATTGTTTGATGAAATGTATGTGACTATTAATGGTTGAATGTTTTTCTTTTTAATCAAATGTCAAGAACTGTACATGCATGGTAACTGTTTGACAAAATGCAAAACACCAAAACTTTCATGAAATAAGCAAGAAACACATAAAAATTGGTTATAGCACATCACAGTGGTATCAGAGCAAGACATCCTGCCAGCCTGTGAGCAAAAGAAAAATCAATTTGGGACTGTTTTGGTAAATCAGCGTTTAGAGGGTAAAACAGTTGGGAAAATTGGCTTTCTATGAGTCAAAGACCTCCGATACATCAGTACTACCTCAGAGGAAGAAATAGAAACAGGAACCAGCAGCTAGAAAGTCAGGAAATCACTTGGGAAGAAGACCCAGAGTTGGCTGCACTTGAAGGGGAAGCATTAGCAGAGATGGAGGGAAGAAATTCAGAGACTAATGCAGAGAGGGATTTTGCCACCATGCTTGACTTGCTAAGGCAAGTAGCTATCAATACAAATTCACTTGCTGCAAGTTTAAGACAAAACAATCAGCCACCTAATCATCCAAACTTGCACCAAGGAGGACCCCATCAAGGTGAGACCTCACAAAGAGGAACTAATCAGGAACTAGGGAGCACTAGTTCAGCAAGGTACTCACACTCACCTTTGCCTAAACCACCTAAACCAATGTTTACTCCACCTCATGATGAGACAGGACAAGAGGATGAATTAGAAACATTATTTGGGGAGTATATGCAGAAATCAGAGGTTTTTAGGACAGCAGTGAATTTTCAGAGCTATTTGCAAATCACAGGAAAAAGGGTTACAGGGTCCACACAAACCACAAAGGAGAAGAGGTTACAGCAGAAAATGCAAGTGCCTACATTCAATGGGAGTGATGGGATTTCAGCGAGAGGTTGGTTACAAAAGTTACAAACTTATTTCTCACTTGATCCTATGCCAGAGTTAGATGCAATTCAGTTGGCTACACTTCATTTGGAGGGGGTGGCCTATGATTGGTGGCGACATGGCCTCATCACACAAGGCCATGGACATATCACTACCTTTGATGAGTTTAGTCAAAGGCTACTTGATAGATTTGAAAAGAAGGATGAAGAGGAGTATTTTAGAGAGTTAGCCACTCTTAAACAAACAGGTACACTAGCATCATATGTAGAGGAATTTGAAAGAATCTCAGTGATTGTGCAAAATGTGTCACCTAGGAGAGTTACATTCCTCTTCATGGATGGATTGATGGAGCCCTTGCGTGGTTTGGTGAAAGCTTTTGAACCTCCTTCACTTCAAGAAGCAATCAAGAGAGCACTACTACTAGAACATACACTTCCTCCATCAAAGCCAAAGTGGGTATCAAAAGAAACAAGGTTTGGAGAGTCATCCAAGCCATGGAATAAAAACAGAAATTTTGAAAAGAAACCCACATTTCAGTCCTCAAATCAGCCCTCTAAATTTATTGCCCCTACACCAAACACTAAGAAAATGGATGAGACTACAAGGAATGAATTAAGGAGGAAGAAGTTATGTTTTACATGCAAGAAACCATGGGAACCCGGTCATAGATGTTTGGGAAAGGGTGAAATCCACTACATAGAAGTGATTTCGGAAAGTGAATCAGAAGATGAAAGGGAATCCACCACTTCTGAGGAAAATGAAGAAGAGGAAATCAGTATGGAACAGCCAAGTGTGGAGTCATCTCATGTGACACCTCCTATGAATAGTACCTTAGCTACTCTACATAGTGCACCACAATTTTTTACCATTAAGGTACTTGGCAAGGTTATGGATGAGGATGTGGTGATTCTAATAGATGGTGGGGCCACCCATAATTTTATAGATGAGGGATTTGTACACAAACACAAAATTAGAACAGTCAACTTTACAGGGTTCAATGTGGTGACAGGAAAGGGAGAAATTTCACCTTGCACAAAAATGGTGAAACAGCTTGAGGTGATGATTGGGGAATATAAATGCATCCATAATTTTTATGTTTTTCCAACAGGAGGTCTCCCACACATAGTGCTTGGAGCACAATGGTATTATGATTTAGATGATGTGACATCTAACTACAAGAAGCTAGAATTGAAATTCCAACATGAAGGACGTGAAATAGTCTTGAAAGGGGTTAAAGACTTAGAAGTACATAATGCTTCAGCCAAGAGGATGGAAAGAATCATAAGGAAAGAGGACTATGAATGGTGTGCTTATGCCTACATGATCAAAGGGATACCTACTTCATCTCCAAACAAAATGGTGACATACCATCCCCAAATTAAATCAATCTTGGGCAAGCATCATAAGGTATTCGAAGATATGCCAATGGGACTACCACCACAAACAGGCTTTGAACATGTTACAGAATTAGAAGAGGGATCAAAGCCCACTATGATAACTCCATACAAGCATCCAAGGGCTTATAAAGATGAAATAGAGAGAACCATAAAGGAATTGCTTTCCATGGGGCTCATTCGCCCAAGTAATAGTCCCTTTGCTTCATTGGTAGTCTTAGTAAAAAAGAAAGATGGAACTCTACGTATGTGCATAGATTATAGAGTTCTAAACAAAAAGACTATCAAAAACAGGTATCCAATTCCAAGGGTAGATGAATTGATTGATGAGCTACATGGTGCAAAGTACTTCTCCAAGATAGATTTAAGATCAGGTTACCATCAAATCAGGATGAGAGAAGAAGACATTCCAAAGACGACATTTAGGTGTCACTATGGGCACTTTGAATTCTTGGTCATGCCCTTTGGTTTGACAAATGCACCAGCAACTTTTCAAGCAGCCATGAATCATATTTTTAGAGAGCACCTAAGGGTATTCATATTGGTGTTCTTTGATGACATACTTATTTACAGCAGCAGTTGGGAACAACACTTGGAACACTTGGGCATTGTGTTGGAAATTCTAGAAAAACAACAGTTTTATGCCAAAGAATCCAAGTGCGAATTTGGGATGGAGGAGATTTTATATTTGGGACACATAATCAGCCATAATAGTGTCCTTGTAGACCCACATAAAATTGAGGCAATACAAACATGGCCCACTCCATCCACACTAACTCAACTAAGGGGATTCTTGGGCTTATGTAGCTACTACAGAAGATTTATAAGTGGCTTCTCCAAACTTTCAGCCCCCTTAACAGAGTTAACTAAAAAGGGAGCATTCATGTGGAATGATGAAGCACAAAATGCCTTTGAGACATTGAAGAAAGTAATGACTACTTGCCCTACACTTGCAATACCAAATTTCTCTCTACCATTCGTCATAGAATGTGATGCATCCGGTGTAGGAGTAGGGGCTGTTTTAATGCAAAGGGGGCAGCCCATTGCTTTCGAAAGTAGGAAGTTAACACCTATAGAAAGAACCTTCAGCGTTTATGATAAAGAGATGTTGGCAATAATGCATGCACTATCAAAATTTAAACAATACCTCATATGTGGAAGGTTCACAATCAAAACGGACCACAATAGTTTGAAATACTTCCTAAACCAAAAAGATTTAAACCAAAGGCAACAAAGGTGGGTAACTAAAGTCCAAGCATATGACTTTGACATTGAGTACAAGAAAGGGAAATCAAACACCGCTGCTGATGCACTTTCGAGGTCACCATTATTCTATGCATTTTCCTCTGTTGATGCTGATTGGAAGGTAAAACTCATGGCTGATTACACTAAGAATGATTTTACTTCTAAGTTGATTGATGGTTCAGTTATTGACACTCGATTTAGAGTGCATGATGGACTGATTTTTTACAAAGATAGGATTTATGTTGTGCAAGAATCAAAGCTTAAAGACCATATCCTCATGGCATTACATGATGCACCATATGAGGGACATCCAGGTTTTTATAAGACCTACAGATTGGTTAGAGAGAGGTTCTCATGGAAGGGATTGAAAGACGATGTTATGAAGCATGTAAGAGAGTGCCCCACATGCCAAGAGAACAAATCGGAAAATACATTAAGTGCTGGTCTTTTACAGCCTTTGCAAATTCCAAGCGGTAAGTGGGAAAGTGTGTCCATGGACTTTATAACAGGGCTGCCTACCGTCCAAGGAAAGAATTGCATATTTGTGGTTGTTGATAGGTTGACAAAATATGGGCATTTCTATGCTATATCAGCCTCCTATACAGCCATACAAGTAGTCGAAATGTTCTTCAAAGAAGTCCTAAGATTGCATGGCTTGCCAAAAACAGTAATCAGTGACAGGGACAGCAAGTTTATGAGTGCTTTTTGGCAAGAGATCTTTAGGCTTAGTGGCACCAAATTGACACCAAGCACTAGTTACCACCCTCAAACCGATGGACAAACGGAAATAGTAAACAAATGGTTGGAGGGCTACTTAAGGAACTACATCTCAGGGCAGCAAAGCGCTTGGGTCAAATGGTTGTACATGGCTGAGTTTTGCTACAACACCACTTACCATATGACCATTAGAATGACACCATTTATGGCACTTTATGGTTATGATGCTCCTAATCTCATTGATGTCTTATTGTATGATAGCAAAGTACCAAAAGCACAAGACTTCATCCAGGAACATCAAGAAATAATAAAAGTCCTCAAAGACAACATTCTAATGGCACAAAATCAGCAAAATAAGTACGCTGACCAGCAAAGGATTGAAAGGCACTTTGAAGAGGGGGATATGGTATACTTGAGACTTCAGCCTTATAAGCAATCCTCCCTCAAATCCAGTGGGAAAGAAAAATTGAAACCCAAGTTTTATGGGCCTTATAGAGTGCTACGTAGGATTGGTGAAGTAGCATATGAATTGGAGCTTCCTTCTCATAGCAAGATACACAATGTTTTTCATGTTTCATGCTTGAAGAAAGCACTTGGGCAACACATTACTCCTTCACAGGAATTACCTCCGCTTGATGAAGAAGGCAAATTGGTCTTGGAACCGGAATCAATTCTTGAGGTAAAAGAAAAGAAACTAAGGAATAGAGTCATCCGCGAATACTTGGTCAAATGGAAAGGTCTACCAATGGAGGACTCTACTTGGGAAGGATCACAAATCCTTTCTCATCCAGCTCTGAATTGCTTGGGGTCAAGCAATTCGAGAGGGGAGGCATTGTAATGACCCAATTTGTAAATTCTCCTTGTACATAGGTGTGGTATTAGATTTAGGGGTCATGTAAATATTTTTTTGTTTAAGTCTAATGTTACCTTAAGTCAATTAATAAATAGAAAAGGGGGGGTTATGAGGGTCATGTGGAATTAAAGGAGTTTAATGTTAATATTTAATCATTAAGGGGGACATAAGGAGGCAATTAAATATTAAATGGGAGTTAAATTAAATTTATTACCTAATCCTCCCAATGAAGAAATAGAAGCCTTGCTATAAAAGGAGGAAAGAAGCTCTCATTTCTCACCTTTTAATATCATTTTTACTCTCTACTTGCATTTGGCTCTCAAGCTGAATCCAAAACCCTCTTGAGGACGAAAACCCCCAGGAGATTATCTTAGAGGACGAAACCCCTCTGAGATTGGAGGCAAGGACGAAAACCCTTGCATCTTTGGAGAGCAAATTCACCCAGAATTTGCATTTGGGCTTAAGGAAATCAGTATTTGGTGGAGAAATTCGAGGTAATATCATGTTTTGTGCATCTTATGTCAAGGGAAACATCTAATCAGCATTTTCACAGTACCATTGCTGGACGTCCATGGTTGGGGCCTCCTTGAAGGAAGCAAAGGCTGAAATACTCACCATAAGAGACCCACGTCCCAGTTTGAAGGCTAGTTTGGCAGATTGCTGAGTTTACAAGGCACATTTCTCACCCTAGAACAGTCACTATAGCAGCTGAAGGTGCACGTCCCATGTCTGATGTGAGTTATGGCTTTTGTAGAGAAAATTAAGTGAGTTTCTAGACTGTAGTGGCTTCTACTACGCTGTACAGGACTGACGTCCCATCTAGGGAGATTCTACAGCAGTCTATGTTGATATTGGGAGTAATGGCAGCGTTTTGAAACTGACTGTGAGGTGAATGTAATAGAGATACAGCAGAATTTTCTATCAGCCAGTCAACACTCAGCTTGCATCTATTCCCAGCCATGTTGAAGACTCAGAAATGGCAGTAACTGGCTAGGAGAGCTGACGTCCCAGTCTGGTCCACCATTGTGCATCCAAACAACATCCAAATTGCTGCCTAAGGTGCAAAGTTTACATTCTTTGCTGTGTACTCAGTTCTAGTGATAATAGTAAATGTTTTTTTTTATTCAAGCATTGTTGATGCAAAGTCTTCTATCCATCAATGTTAATTGCACAAGGATGCTCGGGAATTGTTTGATGAAATGTATGTGACTATTAATGGTTGAATGTTTTTCTTTTTAATCAAATGTCAAGAACTGTACATGCATGGTAACTGTTTGACAAAATGCAAAACACCAAAACTTTCATGAAATAACCAAGAAACACATAAAACTTGGTTATAGCACATCACAGGTCCACATCTTATTGGCCTCCCTAGTTTAATGCCATTCATATATTTCACGTGCTCAACCTAAGGGGCCTTTAGGGGATGGGTTTCAATAACATTTAATAACATGTCTTCAGTTAAACATATTTTACAAACAGCTTTTCACATTAGTTTGAACCTCAAAACTTTGATGGAAGTTGCAATTTTTTTTTATTATCTAAATGAAATGAAATTATGTCAATGTCCAAAGGTGATAACCAAAGGTCAAATATGGGACAATAGAAAGTAAGAAGACAGAAGAAATATTCTCAAGAAGAAAATCAGAGTGAGAATAACTATCAAATAAAAAGGAGGATGAAGAAGAAAGAACAGCCAGCCAAGGAGTGCCATGTGAGGCATCTGAAGGGCCATTTTCATGCTGAAGAATAAAACTTACTGGTCAAGTAGGAGCAGAAATATCCAGACAAACCAGAAGTCTTTAAAAAGGGTTTGGGGGCTTACGTGGAGACACCCTCCTAACATGCAAAGTCCAAGCTGGAGTAGATAAGAGATTGGGTTGTCTAGGCTGAGCATGGGAAAGATGTGGCATCCTGTACATGATCTGTGGAGACAAAGATCTGACTGAAGTAGGGGTCACTCGAGTCCTAGTCACCATGGACACCAAGGTCTAGAAAACCGTAGTGCAAAGACAAACCTTTGCACCTTGGCATCACACGACAAATCAACACAAAACTTGGCACCTAGCCACATCAGCCTTGCTTCTCAACTCTTGGTTCCAATGCCTGTCGAGTGCCAAGGCAGCACCAGTGCTAGTGCCAATTCTATGTTAGGAAAGACATGGCAGGCACCAATGCATGGCATGAGCTCCAAACACCTTCCAAAAGAAGCATATCTATGCATCCACCACCAAAAGACGTGCCAGCTGTCACATGTTGTTAGCCAACTCTTTCACCTAACGCCACAAGAATACATGGAGAAGCCTGTAGACTGATTCATTATAAATACATTTTTGTAACTGCCAGAAATTGAACCACTTCCACTTCCACTTCCACATAAATCTTGTGACTACACTTTATATTCCTCTAAATAGTTTAAAATATACAATAAAAATGGCTCCCTCTTATGACTAGCCATAATGTTCTTCCTCATCAAACAAGGAGTGCAATAGGATTATGTAGTCAAGATTAGGAAAGCTATGTAGAAATCATTGAGTTAGCATGCTTGCTATTATAGAATGGCCATTGAAGCCCAACGTATACAACTTGTAATTGTAGTTGCTCGCTAATACCATCACACGTATTGTATTAGCATAGCAGAGCACCTCGCTCCATCTAAGTGAGCCACGCTTCTCGAAGTCCCCCGCTCAGAGCAACTAGTGTGCCCCACTTCTAGAGAGCCTCGCTCGAAGTGACCGGTGCGCTTGACGCCCTGTGTGCCTCACCCCAATTCGTGCATCTACTTTTGGTGTTGTGGGTAAGAACGATGAGCTCGAATGAAATTTTGAACTGCTAGTCCAAAAATAGATTAGGATTTTACTTTTTAAGTATAAATAAGAGAATGATTCTCATTGTAAAGGTCTTTTGGCTACCCAGCATACCAAAGCTACTCTCTGGAGATCATTGTACTCAACACTTTGAGATCAACTAAAAAACAAAGAATTACGCTTGGCATTCATGACGTATTGTGTCTTTGACCTTTAACTTATGGATACATGCAACTGGTAGCTCTGCTCTTTTTCCCTCAGTCATTTTCTTTGTGATATCCTTGATTACTTTGGAGATCTGATCACAGTTCAGTTATTCAATACCGCTGGGATTCCTGATTGCACCAACCCTGAACTTTGCTACAACCTCAGCCATATTTCTGCTTTCTTGTTTTCTTTTTCTCATCCCTTTTCTTTAGAAAATAGATTAAATTTACTTTCTATGCACTTAGACTACATTTTGTTTTCTGCACAATTCTATTAATTTCTTTTACGTTTTCATGGGAACTAGCCCAAGATTCGAAGGTTGGGGTGAGTAAAACCCTCCCCATCCATTTGTTGAACTGCAGTCAAGGGCACAAATTGTACTTGGCGATTTTCGTGTTCAACACTTCTGCAAGGGGAATAGTTTTTTTGACATCAGTTGATACCTCCAACAAAGTAGAAAATGCTAAAAACTAAGAAATTTTTTCAGGGAGGCATTGTGACAATGGATGTTGAAAACCATCAAAGTTGCAAACAATAATATAGCCATTTACAAGACAACAAGGAGATTTCTCAAGCAAGATTTCCCTACTTTTTGGAATCCTTTCCTTGCCCGTTGTATCGATTTGATTATAGAGGACATTGGGAAAATTAGTTGGATACAGAAGGCAATAGAATCATTAAGGAACTTTGCAAAATCCATCTATAATCACACTTCAATTTAATAAGAGATTACACGAAAGGCAAGAAGATTGTGTGACTAGGACCGATATGGTTTGCCACAAATTTCATCATAAAATAAAGCATTTTTTTTATTCACAAGCACCTCCAAAGAGGATATTCGTGAGTAAAAATGTTTGCTCTCCTAGTATGCCTCGAGGCCGAATGCAGAGTTGTCGTTAAAAACATATTTGATGAAAGTTTTTGGAGGAGTGGCAATGAGATTCATCATTTAATTGTATTAATGTTTTATTTGTCTAGATTTTTTTTGTCTTATACAATTTAAAATTCAAATCTATTTTAAGTGAGGAAATCTTTGGTCAAAGGTTCTCCACCATGTTGATAGTGACAAATCACCAACAGGTCAGCTTTATGAGGTTATGGATGGTGCCAAAGAGACAATTCAACATTTTTATAGGGTCTAAAGGAAAAAATATAAACTCATACAAAAAAAGAAGATAGAAGATGGTCTAAGTAGGTCCACCACCCTTGAACATGCAATGAGGTACTATTTGAACCTTCAATTATTTTATTCTAAGTCGCTTGCTACTAACGAGGTAGTTATATCAAGTCCCCACTTGTACATAGAAAGACAATTCTATTAATGTCCATGGATGACCACAGCAGGCTAGTGGGACTCCTCAAAAGAGTTGCTACAATGCACTGTGGTAACCAAAAACATACTATGAAAATCAGCTAACCAAAGTTAAAAACAAATAAAAAATTGGGTGAACTACACTGAAACTCAACAGATATATGGTAACATATTAGAGCTTCAAGAATTGGACCCAAAAAATAGGCAAACCCTAACATGCTAACAACAATAATGAATAGAAGAGACAACCGGTAGTGCAGATAAAAGAGATAAATTGAATGAGCTCAAGTGGATCCAAGCAACAACCCTAATTAATGATAGTCATCACCAACCATCCCAAATGGGCCAACACAATATTTAATGGTGGCCCTAGGAGAATGAATAGAACTAAGAGGGCATGAAGTTCGATCCCTCAAAACTTTGCTAGCATCCTTGGCCAAGGAAACAATTGGAGGTAGGAAACTGGTAAGTTGTGTCCGTTTGCAACTCCTAGGTTTGAGAGGGGTGAAATAACTTGACATCGCAAAACTACGGTCTTGTCTTGCCACATACAAGAAGAAAACAGTATTGAATGTAAAGAACCTACTATTGAAATAAAGCTCACACACACAAAATATTGAAAGATAACTGAAATACATGCAATAACAAAATAACACTATGCAGAAAGAAATTGCAGAATTGAAACAATCTCACAAATAACTCAAAATTGCAGGCCTCTTTGAGGGGGCAACCTCCTTCAATATTTCATTAACTTGCAAAAAATACATTCATACATGGCTTCATGTCTTTTAAATAGAAAGCTTCATGTAACCCTACCTAAAGGCTCAAGAGTTGGCTTACATGCAAAATGCCACTCGAGCTAGAATCTTCTACCAAACATCGGTTACAATCTTGATAATGGTTACATGAGATGGCACCACTTGGCTAGGTGCCTTACTTACCACATACATCCCCCACGTTGGAAGTGGGTCATTACATTATAATGAGATTTACAAAATAACGTTAGGATGGGATCCTAACATGTCCTTCCCCTTCAAAAAGCTTTGTCTTCAAAGCTGAAGGTGAGGAAACTGGTGCTGGAGCAGATGGAGAGACTCCCATGTAGCATCTTCTGGCTAGAGTCCATGCCACTGAACAAGGACCTCAGTAATGGTGCGGTTGCGGAGAGTGCGAGTCCAACGATCCAACAACTGTTCGGGTTCAAGCAAGATAGAACATTCTTCATCTAACTCGGGGAGTGCAGATTGAACTTTTTTTTTTTGGTAGGTAAAAGTAATTTTATTTACTTTACGGGTTGAAGGGACCCGCCCCTTTTTACATTTGAAACAGCTACGGCTGGAAGGCCACAGTCCCATATCGAGGGGATGTTGAGCCAACAAAATAAAGCAACTCACCAAAAAGTTTCACGGACAGCCCCCACAGGCGTCCTTCCATAAACGTACAGAAAATTCAAACTACACAGCAAAACAAAAACAAACACCATCACACCCATGCTCCACACGAACCAGACACCTCAATTCCCAGTTTTTTGGGATTTGCGACTTGTTTCATTCCTGGCGCTGTCCCCGTTGGGGAGGAGAGTTTCCAGAATGCTCCGTTCAGCCCTCTCGCATTCCAGGAGAGGACTCTCATTTAGAACTTTTGGGAATTCTTTTGCCCCCTTTTCCTTGCTGTGTAGGGGGTTTGGATCTTCGGGTTTCTTCCTTAGTACTGATTCCGTTATCCTGGAATAGGGTTTTCTTGGTCCCATTGGCTATATCTTCTGCTGTGTCTGTCCCTGATTCTTCTGTCTACTTCCGATGGTCTACCTTTTTTCCTCTCCCCTCCAACATCCATCTGGGATTCCTGAAGCTGCGGGTTTGTTTAGGGCTCCACTGCTCAGGGGAAGGTTGGTCACGGTCTTCACTGTCAGAGGCAGGGTCATAGAAGGTGGGCGAGGCTGGAGCCCCGGACTCCGAGGGTGGAGAGTCCTACGGGGTGGAGGACGACGAGGCAGAAGGTTTCATGGGGGGCCTCGGGGGGACTGGGAGGGGGAGGGACTGGGAGACTGTTTCGGGGGAGAGGCGGACTTGGGGACTTGGTGGGTGTGGCTGGGCCTAGGACATTAAAGGGGTTCAGGGTTAAAAACCAGGTTAGATTCAACAAGGATTTCCCCTTCCTCAACTTCCTCAGAAACACCATAATATTTAAGCGCATCAGATTTATTAGTAACAAGGACAAAAGCAATTGCCTTTTGATATGGGGTGTTCGCCATCAGTCTAGCTTGATGCTCGGCGGTCGTTGTGCGATTTTCTGTAGTTCGTCTGGAGATCTGCTTCGGACGATCCGCGATCTAGTTGTCCGTGATAGTGTTCCTAGCCTTAGGGCACTAGGACTGCAGGTGGCTCTGCGTCTGGCATTCAGGGCAGAATGCCGGTTTGTTCTCATAGATCACCGGTTGCCTCCATTTGAATTCCCCATATATGAGGTTCAAGTATTCCGGGAGTTGGGTCTACAGGTTCACATTGACACAGATGCAAGCCTAAGTTATGTGAGTTCTCACTTAGGTGGCTGGGTCAATGGCCACAAGATCCCCGATAGCCTTGGCTAAGCCTTGCAGAGCGTCTTCATAGAAGAAGTGAGCTGGGAGGTTGGAAGCCTCACCCAGAGCGGAGCGTAGTTGATATTCTGAGAATTTGGGTCGAAATTCGGTTGCCATTTTTTTAAAAACAAACTTGTCCTCCCGCAAAACCATGGTCCTTCGAACAAGATATGTTTTGCGTCCTCCTGGGTGTTGAGTTGGATCAAAAAGAAACCCCGAGTCATTGCTGACAACTCCATGCTTCCCAGAGTCTTCCACTTGGACGCTGCCCATCTGCGAGTTGAATCCATGTCTGGGCGGCCTCCTATGAACTTTCCCACCAGGGAGTAAGAGTCACAAATTTCGTAGTTTCCCATGAGGCTCCTTGGCCATAAGACATCACAGCCTTGAGTAACGAACTCGCATGTGGTGTCTGGTTTGGTTCTCTGCTTGTTCTGCAACAGATTTGCATACGAAGGGTTTCCATAGGTATGGTCGTTGTTGATGGTCTTTTCCCCGACGTCGTCGTTAATCTCCCCATTTTGATTGGCAGTGGCCGATCCCACCATCTTCCCCGCCTTCGCAGTGGTGCTTGTGGCGTTATGAGAGCCACTCGCCAAATCGCTGCGCGTGACCTGATTCCCGTTTTCCTTCTCGCCTCGCGACGCCATGGACGCTCCACTCGACCCTCATTCAGACCGCGCGCCAACAATATTTCTTCAAGTGCAGATTGAACTTGTACCTAAGTGCCCACCACCTTTTTGAGAGAGGAAACATGAAAGACAGGGTGGAGTTTGGATGTAGGTGGAAGGGCCAATTTGTAGGTTGTGGCACCAATTCGCTGTAACACCTGGTAGGGCGCATAGTATTTCGCAACAAGTTTCCGCACCTGCGAATATGGAGGGACAATTGTTTGTACGACTGCAAGCGGAGGAAAACCATATCACCCACATCAAAACTGGGCTCGGAACGGTGTTGGTCAGCCTGTTGGTGCATCCGGTTCTGGGCCGCATCCAAATTCAGCTTCAGTTGACGGAGGACATCGACATGCTGACTGAGAGAAGTGTCGATTGCATGGACCTTGGAGCTACCTGGGATGTAGGAGGAAGGTGTGGGTGAAGGCGCCCATAAACTGCCTCGAAAGGGGTAACCTTGGTTGTTGTGTGATAGGAAGTGTTGTACCACCATTCGGCCAAAGGAAGCCACTTCGCCTAGTGAGTAGGATGATCAGATGCAAAGCAACGAAGGTAGGTCTCCAAACATTTGTTGACAATCTCAGTCTGGCCATCCGTTTGCGGATGATATGCTAAACTCATTTTGAGCTGATTTCCCCGCAACTTAAACAATTCTTGCCAGAAACGACTAGTAAAGGCGGGGTCACGATCAGACACGATGGAGGTAGGCATACCATGAAGGTGGAAAATAGAATCAAGGAAAATTTGGGCAACGGTGGAGGTTGTGTAAGGATGGGATAGGGAACAAAAGTGAGCATACTTCGAAAGACGATCCACTACCACAAAGATAACAAATTTGCCTCCAAACTTGGGCAACCCTTCAATAAAATCCATGGAAATATCCATCCAAACCTGGTCAGGAATGGGCAAGGGTTGAAGAGTGCCTGGAGAACGCACTGTGTCACCTTTCATCCATTGACAGGTATCACAAGCTACCACAAAATCCTGGATGTCCTTTTTCATACTTGTCCAGAAAAAAGTGCGCTTAAGCCGTTCATATGTTTTGAGAAATCTTGAATGGCCTATAGATGGGGCCCTAGTAGCAAAACTCGGACTCGGAAAGTTCGACTCGGGGGTCGGACTCGGGACTCGGCAAAAAAACTTGGCAAGACTAGGTAAAAACTCGGAAAAAAGAAAAAAATGAAAAAAAATACAAATTTTATTGAAAAAATAAGTTTTTTCATGAATATTACTTATTAGTATATTTTAACACACTTACTCAACATTCAACATTGTACAAATAAGAAATTAACAAGAGGAAGGAGCATATTCTAATAGCTAGCTAATAATTTTGTTTTATAATTTTTTTATTTTGGATACATAGGGAGTTGGTTACATCCACACTATTTTTAGTAACTGCCCCCAACAAGCCTATACCACCTCATTATTTTATAACCCGGCATGAAGAGGACCACCGATCACTCGAGATTCATACCATCGTTGTCGGTCTGGCATGCACTCAGAGGATTCGGAACAGACTATGACCTTTGCAGGCATGACCACTTTGGTTTATAAAATTATAAGTAAATAATACAATGATAAAATAAACTTAATATATAAATTTCAAAAACATTATTAACATTTTACAAAACATTAAATAATAATAAACTTTACTATGTGACGAAATCACCCTAACTTAGTCCACCATGTTTAATAAATAAAAATTTCAAATACCATGTTCATTAGAGAAACCATGGGACGGAATCACCCTAACTTAGTCCATCATGTTTAATAAATAAAATATTCAAATACCATGGTTAATTATAATCGGTGGGTTGTCTAGATTCGATTTCCTAGATGGTTGGTTGGGATCTATTAACTTTACTTTTTTTTTTTTTAAATTAACATGGTGGAATCGATAGCTGCCACGAATCCGGGCAGACTGTCCAGCTTTTATGGCCGCCACAATATTCTGCGTTGTTCGCCCCGAAAGCCGCCACACAGATCTTCGCGCAGTCCGCCCCTATAACCGCCATGCCACAATCATTTTAAACCTTTTACGCCGTTGAAAGCACCAGGAAAGGGACAAGCGTTCAGTCCGGCGAGGCCCGAGATTTGAACCTTGGACCTCCGCCCCCTTATGGGGTTTGGATGAACCAATTGGTCTACACCTCGGACCTCATTAACTTTACTTTTATTAAAAGGTTCTTGAGAAAAAAAATTGAAAATAAAATTCTTCATATATTAATAAAGATAATATTTAATCATAGCCATTTTTCCGGTTTTAGAATGGGAAGCTGTTTTTTAAAACTGCTTACCAAAATTCAAGGTAGAAGTGACATTCATTATTTTGGGGGAGCTTCGTGCGTAGCAATTTTTTCGTTGGCAGTCGAGGGTTTCAGAGCAAAATAAATTATCGTTTTTAATTTTTTTCCATTGTCGCGTGGTGGTGTGTATTGGCTGCAATAGCAACGGTGGCAGTGACGGCGACGGGAGAGGGTGCATTGAAGGAGAGAAAAGAATGGAAGAAAATGAAGGTGCAAGAACTGCGCGATGAACTTTCTAGAAGAGGTCTCAACACTGGCGGCCTCAAGCCTTCCTTGATCGAACGCCTCCAAAACTCATGCCATTCTCCGCCCGAACCGCCACACCCCACAAGACATGCATACGTGCATTCTGAAGCGGTTCTCATTCCCAAACAAGACGCAAATGATGTATCCATCGGAGAAAGATATATTTGTATTAAAATAAATTATAATTGAGGGATAAGCATTTTGAAGGTTTGAGAAGCAAAATTGCACATTCTCTCGTTAATATAATAAACAAAGATTTCAGCGTCTTGTTCGTGATTGCGCACTGGCCAACGTGGATGCTTAAGTCGTGGAGCATCATCAACAATAAACCTCCCTAGACGTAATTTTTATTTTTTTTTAAACTTCCATTTTTTTTGGGCCAGCCGAGTTCCGACGTCGGGACTCGGGAGTCCGTGTCGGACTCAAACTCGGCCCAGGACTCGGCCGGACTCGGAGGAGTCCAGAAAAAAAAGGAGTAGGAGTGGGCTCGGCTCGGCTGACCCCACTTGGACTCGGACTCGGCCGAGTACTCGGGAGTCCAAAAGAGTCTGACTACTATGGATGGGGCAGTGTGCAGTTCTTGCATGAGGAGTTCTCGAAGTGGGGACTTGTGGGGAACAACAAGGCATTGGTGGTAACGCAAATCATGGCCATCCCAAGTGTAGCCTTGACATGAAGTAGGCTCCGTGGATAGGGAGGCAACCAAAGTTTGCAAATCAGAATCCTGAAGTACCTCTTGGCGTAAGGAATCGATCCATTGGGGAATAGGGGATGAAAGTGCACACAACATACTGAGAGCCTCAAATTGGCAAGAGAGCATCAACCACAATATTCTCCTTGCCCTTCTTGTAGGTGATATCATAATCATAGCCCATGAGTTTAGAGACCCATTTTTGTTGTTCGGGGGTGGGCAACCCGTTGCTCCAAAAAATATTTGAGACTCTCATGGTCCGTTTTAATGGAGAAATGATGCCCAATGAGATACGGTCGCCAATGGGTTACTGCATGCAGAATTGCCATCACCTCCTTGGCGTAAGTGGATTTTCCCAAATTATGGCTGGAGAGAGCTTTACTAGTGAAAGCCAAGGGCCACCCTTCTTGCATCAACATGACACCAATACCACGACCAGAAGCATCGCTTTCAATGACATGATTTGGAAAAATCCGGCATGGCTAAGACTGGAGTGGTGGTCATAGCAATGCTTCAACTCCAGGAAAGCCTGTTCAGCGGGTCCCGACCAAGTAAAAGAGTCCGATGAAGCGGGATTGTCCAGATAGTACTCCGACTTCCACCACAATACTTATTGTACATGAGGGGACCCGTCATCCTAGTCAAGGAGATGGCATCATTGTAAGCTCTGCAACAATAATAAGTCATTTTATCTATTTTTTTGCGTGTTTCCAATGTAAATGAATACACGTTTGATTATTCTTCCTAAAACCGTTGAGCCCCCACCCCAATGTAGAATAGTCTACCAAACAATAAGCTAACAGAAAAAAAAAAGAACATGCAACAAGGAATGAACAACAATTGTAGGAAAATAACCATTTCATTACGTGCAATCGATATAAATCGTAGTTGAGAAAATCAGCAAAAAATCGGCAGAATCCCGATTTTTTTGCCAATTTTTAAAAAATGATGCAATCGGCAAACTATCGGCGATGCGCCGATTTTTTGAAAAAACCGGCAAAAATCAAAAAATTGGCCGCAGCCGCACGGGTAGAGGCTGCGGCCGATATAAAGAAAAACTTTATTTTTTCTTTCTTATTTTTCAACTCACCTCTTGCAAACAAAGAAAAACACTCTTCCACCTTGCTACCACCCCGACCCAAACACGCCAAGGCATCCTAGGAGCGAGCGATTGCGGTGTGAAGGAATCCGGCAGCCAACAACAACCGCCCAGAAGATTCATTCAAGGTAAGAAATTCTTTGAAAACTCTTTTTTTTTTCCTCCAACTTAAAACAAGGTTTGAAATTAGATTAGGGTTGTTTGCAAATAGTTTTGTAATTAGGGTTGTTTGCCGATTTTCTCAACTTTAAAACCCAAAACCCTAGTCTAGGGTTTTGGGTTTAGGGTTTTTTTTTCCCTCCTTTTAAGTAGATACTAAATTGATATATGCAAGCCAAATTATTAGCTATCAATATTTGTTAAACATTAAACCCTAAACCCTAGTCTAGGGTTTAGGGTTTTTTTTCTCCCTTCAAGTAAATAACTAAATATTGCCTAAAACTGCTTGATAACTATGTATGCAAGACCATTTTTCAGCTATTAATGTTTGAACTTCGAAGTTTAAAGTTTAAACCCTAAACCCTAGTCTAGGGTTTCAAGTTTTAGGATTTTTTTTTCCTTCTCTTTTTAAGTAAATATTGCTGCCTGATAACTATGTATGCAAGCCTATTTTTCAGCTGTTAATGTTTGAAACTTTGAAGTTTGAAGTTTAAACCCTAGGCCCTAGGGTTTTGGGTTTAGGGTTTTTTTTTCCTCCTCTTTTTAAGTAAATATTGCTGCCTGGTAACTATGTATGCAAGCCCATTTTTCAGCTGTTAATGTTTGAATTTGAAACTTTGAACTTGAAGTTTAAACCCTAAACCCTAGTCTAGGCCCTAGGGTTTTAGGTTTAGGTTTTTTTTTTCCTCCTCTTTTTAAGTAAATATTGCTGCCTAATAACTATGTATGCAAGCCCATTTTTCAGCTGTCAATGTTTCAATTTTAAACCCTAAACCCTAGCCTTTTGGTTTAGGGTTTAGGTTTTTTTTTCCTTTTTTTCAAGTGATTGTAACTTTGTTGTTACTAACTTACTTGTTTCCATGTGCAGGCATATAAAAAATGAAACCATTGGATCCAACATGGGCGTATGGAACGCCAGGGCCAAGAAAAGGGGATTTTAAATGCAATTTTTGTGGCTTTAGTTTTACTGGAGGCGTTTATCGCCTCAAATTCCATTTGGCAAAGATACCTAACAATAATGTCAAGGTATGCGATAAGGTGCCAAAAGAAATTAAAAATAAAGTAAACGCCATGATCACTACGGCAGATGAAAACGCTAGTCTCAAAAGAAGTCATAGCGATGCCATTTCATCCCCCCTCCCGAGTTCCTCGTACTAGTGCCAGCTTTAGCCGGTTTCAACAGAGTAGTTCGAGTCCTTCAAGTGCACAAGCAACTAGTGGGACGGGAGAGTCCTATTTTGTAGACCGTTCCGTGCCAGGGGCACAATCCACGCTTGAGGGTATGGCCGCGTGGAACCAAGAGAAGCACAATGCAGCGAGGACAGCCATTGCCACTTTTTGGTACTATTCTGACATTCCCTTCAATGTGGCAAGGTCTCCATACTGGCGGCGCATGATAGATGTCGCAAGTTGCGGCAGGATTTAAGGCGCCGACTTATGATGACCTTAGGGGCCCTCTCCTTCGACAATTTGTGGACAACATTCAGGTTGTGTCATTGTGCTTGACTATATATATATATATATGGCATGACTAATTTTTTTTTATATATATTAATATGATAATATCAATATGCAATGTGCATGACTAAATTTTTTTTTATACTTCAGGTTGTGCTTGACAACCAGCGTAGGGTGTGGAGGAGCAAGGGTTGCACTATAATGTCTGATGGTTGGACAGATGGGAGGGGAAGAACCCTGATTAATTTTTTGGTTGCATCTGCAGAAGGAACTGCATTCCTCAAGTCAGTAGATGCATCGGCACATGTTAAGAATGCCGAAATGCTTGCAGGGTTGTTGGAGGAGGTTGTGTTGGAGGTTGGGGAGGAGAATGTTGTCCAAATCATCACGGACAACGCAGCAACATATAAGGCAGCCGGGAGGATTTTGGAGGAGAGATTCCCCACCATTTTTTGGACCCCATGTGCAGCCCATTGTCTCGATTTGCTCCTCGAGGACATTGGGAAATTACCTTGGGTGGCAGAGGTTGTAAGGAAGGCTAAGGCCATCACAAAATTCATTTACAACCATTCATGGGTCCTTAGCCTCATGAGGCGATTTACTAATGGGAGGGAGCTAGTGCGGCCTGGCATTACACGCTTCGCCACAAACTTTGTGACTGAAGCACTAGCTGCAAGATACCGAACATCACCTGAGGGGCATAATGTCTATACTTATTTGTTTGAGGACTTCTGGATGGCCATGGATGAGGCCATCAAGGTACAAGACTACGCTTATTAATTTATTTTATTTTATTTATGTTGTAAAATATTTTTCTTTAAATTATTTTTTTTTTTTTTTTTCAGGTCTCAAAGCCTTTGGTGAAGGTTCTTCGTCTTGTTGATGGAGAACAATTTCCAATGGGATCTGTATATGAGGCTATGGATAGGGCAAAAGAGGCAATTGTTGCATTTTATGGACATGCCCGCACCAAATATGATGCCATTTGGACTATCATTGATAACCGATGGACATCACAACTCCATAGCCCTCTTCATGCAACGGGTTACTATTTGAACCCCAAAATCTTTTATTCTGCTACATTTCGTGTTGATTATGAGGTGAAGCTTGGCCTTCAAGATTGCATTGACCGCGTGTTCTCAGCGAGTAAACAATTGCGCGATAAAACGCGTGCAGAGATACAAGATTATAAGGCACGCCATGGCCGCCAATTCCCATCTGAGCAATGCATAAATGCTATTGAGATATTGAGGCCAGGTAACCCTCATCGAATTATTATTTATTGTCTTTTGATTTTGTTTTAAACTTTTAAGCTGTTACATGTGAAATATTAATTTTTTTTTTTTTGTTGTTTCTAGATTTATGGTGGGAGGACTTTGGTGATTTTACGCCCAATTTGCAGCACATGGCCGTTAGAATCTTATCTCAACCATGTAGCTCTTCAGGTTGTGAGCGCAATTGGAGTATGTTTGAGCACATACACTCCAAGAAGCGCAACAGACTTACACAAGAAAAGTTAAATGATCTTGTGTTTGTGCATTACAACCTTCGTCTCCACCAAAAAACTTTTGAAAAAACAAATACTGAGCCCATTGACCTAAGTGACATTGATCCATCATCTGAATGGATCACAGATGCAGCACAAGAGCAGCAGGAACAGCAAGAGCCTCTATTCACCATGGAAGATTTACAAAACTATGAGAACCTAGCGGAGGAGATGGCAGCAAGGGACCAACAAGAGGCCTTAGCACAAGAAGCGGCGCAAGCAACTACAAGCACACATCAACAAAGAGAGACTAGGGCTTATGCTAGGACAAGGGGCAAAGGAAGACATTAGATAATGGGCCTATTAAGGCATTTTGACACATTTTGTAATTTGTACCTTTTCATATTATAAGCAATACAAGATGTGTTTTGTCACTTTCATGTGTACTTAAAGCTTGAGCCTTGTATGATGTCTTGACATGAATTGTTGCTTTTATTGCAATATTTGATTTGCATAATGTTAATTCATTGTAATATGCATGAAAAAAACTTTTTTTCAATGAAAATTTTCGTTTTCTTCGTTTTTTTTTTGCCGATTCTTTCCCCGATTTTTTGCCGATTTTTAAAAATGCCGATTCTTTGCCGATTCCGATTTTCTCAACTATGATATAAATTACTTACAACAGCAAATCGCATGATTTGTCACAATAATGATCTCTCATCTTCACTATCAATACCAACAACACACAATGGTGATACAATGATACAACACTACAAAATGAAAGGAGGCGATGGCGAAGGAGGGTGTGGGGTAGACAACTACATCTCCCAACCATCACCCTCATACTAAACTACAAACTAACCTCAAAACACAACACATTGTCTTATCACATCCATGACAACCATGACGTGTACAAAATGACAATTCCAAACATTCCTTGATCCATACTCGTAACAACTCTTTGATCAACACATGCAACACTTACGTACAAAGAAAATGACTAACATGAACAAACTCATGTGGCACCATGTCAACCTACTTGGTCTGGTGTATTTGGTTGCCAACACGTGTTATTTCCAAAATCGAGGAAACGATTTAATGTGAAATTTCTCAAAGGTGATCATACTAGAGTTGAATGACCTAAATTCTCATGCCTCCTCCATGAATTTGTGCCTAAAATGACATTTATGTAGAGACAAATCAACACAGTCTAGCTTTGGATGTTGGTAAATGTGGCTTAAATAAAAGAAACTAAGACACAAAACAAGTATGGTGTTTAGCAGGATTATACACTTACATTTATTTAATCATACAATCAAAAGGGTTCATACGAGGGTTCCACGGGGATGCGTACCCCCGTCCCCGTCATCCCCAAAATGGGGGGATGGCATCAGGGACGTTTCCCTGCCGTCCCCTTTTGTGGGAAGGCGGGGGGCTCGCAGTGGGCCGTCCCCGAGGACTCCTGTCCCCCAATCGTCCCCAAATATGCCCAGTCGTCCCCCACGGTTGGGTGTCTCACATTTAATATTTAAAAAAAAAAAATAGGGGTTAATTGTTTTAAGTGTTGTCATCCAAACCCTCCAAGCCATGTCATGGTTATTGCCCTCCACATCCTAATCTGTGAAATCAAATTAACTATTTTAAAAATTATCATCTTCTCTTCTATCTACGATGACATTTCTAAAATAAAATATTAAAATGTTGTTTCGACTTTAATGCCAATATTAATAAAATTTCGTTTCAAATATATTTTGTTTTGAGTTTGTTGTTGTTTTCATGTATAATAGTTTTTATCCATGTTTTCTGGTATACTCTTGCATGTCTGTCATATTTTCAGATAAACTATTATTATATGTGACTCATATGTGTGGTGCATTTTCTTTTTTTTTTTTTTTTTTTTTTTGTATTTACATGGTGGAATCGGTAGCCGCCACGAAACCGGGCAGGCTGTCCAGCTTTTATGGCCACCACAGTATTCTGCGCTGTCCGCCCCGGAAGCCGCCACACAGATCTTCGCGCAGTCCGCCCCTATAACCACCATGCCACAATCATTTTAAACCTTTTACGCCGCTGAAAGCACCAAGAAAGGGACAAGCGTTCAGTCCGGTGAGGCCCGAGATTTGAGTGTGGTGCATTTTCATTCTTATAATTTTATTATAATTTTTTTTTTATGTGAATGTATTTTAAAAAAAATAAAAAATGGTTATAAATGATTATTATTTTTTAATCAAATTATTATGAATTATTTATATTATAAATTAATTATCTAATAAATTGATAATTATGCATAAGTTTGAAATTTAGGATTTTCTTTTTTAATTTCATCGAATAAATTAATTTCATTTTTGTTATGTAAATTATTTTAAATTTTGAAATTTTTTAATACTATTATACTTGTCGTCCCCCAGCTGTCTCTTGCCGTCCCTGAAACCCATCTCCTAGGCTCATGGAACCTTGCTTCATACAGAGAAATTGACAGCAGGTTACAACTCTGTTTTTCAATGCAAGTAGAATATACAAAAAAGAATCAGCAGAGAAAACATCAACAAAGTCTAAATGTGGTTCCTAGCAAGTTTTGTGTCTCAAACATGGGTTCATATAGTGCAGAAGTTTTTCAAATTACTGAACTAATAATTGGAGGTAAGCTATGATCCAACAGCTCAAGTTAACATTTGGGAATTTTGTCTTTCTTAAAGCAGAGATTAAGTCATAAGATCTTGATTATTCTTCAGGCAATTTCATTTCATATTTATTTAAGAGGGGCAAGAAAGAAAGAAATTGGCATTGATTTTGAAAACATATCAGTAGAAACAACTGTATGATAAATTTTTATGAAGACTTTTATACGAGTATAAGATCTGGAGAATCTGGTGCTTATGTTAGGTAAATTATGTTATTATGATAAAGCATTTTGGAAAGAATTCTAGTGGCGTTTAATGATATTCTGGAATAATCAGTGAACTTTTTGTGAAAATAAATTAGTGAAAATTGTGTTGATCGAATTTTTGTAACTTGTGAAGTCTCAAGATCATGAATACTTGGATATTTGAATTTTAGTTTTTCCAGTGGTTTTAAAAAACCAAAACAATCGATTTCAATTTTAACTAAAACCCCTTCCCCCAAACCCCGTAATGGGGACGGAGGTCCAAGGTTCAAATCTCAGGCCTCGCCGGACTGAACGCTTGTCCCTTTCCTGGTGCTTTCAGCGGCGTAAAAGGTTTTAAATGATCGTGGCATGTTGGTTATAGGGGCGGACTGCACGAAGATCTGTGTGGCGGCTCTGGGGCGGACAGCAGAGAATACTGTGATGGCCATAAAAAGCCGGACAGCCTGCCCGGATTCGTGGCAGCTACCGATTCCACCATGTAAAAAAAAAAAAAAAAAACCCAAAAGTTCACAATACAACATGATGCTATTTGAAGTCAAAGAATAAAAATCTTCTTTAGGGTAAGAGTTGTAGGGCATCATTAGTAAGAAGATGAAAAGGCCATAAGATACTCTGTTGCTGATGACATTGTACCTTCTAATGTTGATGTTGACAATCGTGTTGCTGCTCGGAAGCAAAGAGCCACTTTATATGCTGACACAAATGATTCAAAGATCTTTTATTTCAAAAATAATCTTTATCCTTTGAAGCTATAAGGTGGCCCAATGGTTCAAAGATATTTTATTTAAAAAATAATCTTTATGCTTTGAAGCTATAAGGTGGCCCAATGGCTGGCCATTTACATGGAAACTTGTTAACATAATGTTGATTTAGACATGGTTTATCATAATTAGTTTACAAGTTTTGGGTCAATATACAATTAATAGTTATTTGCCTTTTTTATTCTCTCATGCTCCTTATTAGATTTCTTATAATAGATTGATAGTTTATAATAGTCAAACTCTAAAACTCATTGCAATTTGATCATTTTAGTCTATGAGCCCACCATAATGAACCTTATTCCAACAATTTTATACATCACACTTGCTCTGTCCATTTCATTACTTTAAAACTTCGGCATTCTGACACCTATGACCACATCATTACATTCTGCTGACTTATAAGCCTTACAAGTTCAGCTGAATATGCAATGTACCCACTCTCTAATCTTAGATGCAAACCACTCTATATTATGAATTGAGTTTTGCCACAAGGTCAAGAGCAGTTAGGTGAATCCTGGCAGGGAGGGTCCCATAGACCATATTTGGGTCTCGTGGACGTAATTAAAATCTTTCATTCATTCAGTGGTATTCCGCAATTAAAGGAACAGAGAATAATGAATGACAGGAAAAATCAGCAATACACAGCATTTCACAATGTACAAAAAAAATATCAGATCTGGAAATGAAATAAAACTGCAGCAATTATCTTGTATTATGCTCAGATGGCCATGCACATTCACCTACAACAGCATTGCAATTATTCACAGGCACATGCACAACACAACCATACGCTTAAACACAACAATCATTGAATGGATGTTCTATGATTATCTCCAGGTTTGCACATACATGAATGAATATCTCCGAATGCACACACATGTATATGATTTGAATTTGTGAGGGGATCTATTTATATATTTTCCTAGGAAAAGGGAGGTAGTTGCAACCCCACAACTTCCTCATACCTAACCTTCTAACTAACTGCCTTGACACATAAATTACATGACATCTTGATTTACATGTACATTCCATAGTTGAGAAAATTGGAATTGGATCAGAATCGGCATGGAAAAGAATCAAGAAAAATCGGGAATCGGCAAAAAATCGGCATTTTTTCATTGAAAAAACCAAAGAAAATGCAATTTTTCATTGAAAAAAAGTTCTTTTCATGCATATCAGAACTTTTGGGACAAAAATCGGCAAAAAATCGGCTAGCCTGTGAATAGGGTAAAATCGGATTAAATCAGGATTTTTTGCAGATTTTCTCAACTATGGTACATTTAATAACCTGACATTGAATCACAAGTACATCCTAATTACACATACACACATTTTGTAAAAACACCTTGCGTATGCACTACAAAATAACTCTAAATTACAGAACTTTATATACAATCAAAATTGTATGTGTACTTGACTCCTATGCACTTTGTCAATCTACAATCAAAATTGTATTTACATACTTGACTCCATACACACTTTTTCAGTCTCGAGATGGTGCTTGAGGTGGCACCATGTCAAAATTGGCTCCTCGTCAATCCCCTCTAGATTGGTCAACATCCTCGTCAATGATTTATGCTGCTCCTAAGGGCTTTGGCTCTGTTGCGACCAAGGGGTAGATGGAATTTCCACATGTACCTCCTAATTACTGAACTTGCAGTGTGAGGGTTTCAGTTTTTCCCTTCAAGCACTTGGCATAGGCTTGGTATTGCGCCCATTGGAAGCCATAGTGTTGTGACTTCTGTTTGATTTCCACAAGCCTTGCCTGCAATTCTACTTGCCTATGTTGATTTTGCTTCCCTCCTTGCTGCTTCTACAAGTTGCTCGTCCTAGTCCACAATCAGCTAATCATGGTGAGTGACCTCCTACACCTTAGCTTCAAGAGCCTACTCCCTCACCACACACTCCAATATCAATTATCCGATCCGCTGATCTTGGTCCTCCTGTTCCTTCTGCAACTATTCTACCTCCTGCTACATCCTAGCCAATCCTGCTTCAGCCTCTTGCTGCACTTGCTGAAGTTGTCCTTGTATATCCTACAACTGGTTAGACTTTTTTGCTTCCCTCTATTTTAGATTGTTCACACCATCTCTTGAAACATCTCCAAACTAGTTGCCAGCCATTGCATCAAATAAGCCAAGAAATTCATTCTGGCATATGCTTTCTCCAATTCAGGTGCCAGTTTGACTTTCTTGACCCCTTGTGAATCAGGAAATTCATCAATTATGACCTCACCAATGTACATTTGAGGTGGATGCCTGTACAACACTGGAGTTCCTTTAGGCAACTTCGTCACTCCAATCATTGACTATAAGTTGCTAATATCTGTGCCAAGCTCCCATCACTAAATTCAGTGAATTCTTTAAATCTTTTCATTCACCCCTCGTCTTGCGCCCAACTAAGCAATCTGCCCAACTCAGCATCCACATGCAACTACCACAATCGCCATTCTCCAAGACAAGTCACTCTAAATTCACTTCATACTCAGTCAAACACCATACTCATTCTCTCAAAAAATCCATCAACCTGTTCATTTATCCTTGAATCGTAAACTGGGGGCTACCTCAAATTCAACACTTCAGAGAGGAAGTGCTCACTCATCTCTCCATCCCTAGGCTTAGCTTCATGTTCGTTCTCATCATCGTCGGTGATGGTTTCTTCTCCTCCCCACCATGTCCCTTTAGGTTAATTTTGCTTTGGCAGCTTATCTTTCTTGAATCTATGGCTCTGTCTTCTCCGCATTAACTTGTTGCCCTGCATCAGCTTGCTTTCCTATAATAGTCGTCGTCTACTTCTTTTTCACCAATTCCTCTGTTGGCAATTAACTACTTTGCCACTTTTACCACCACAAGTGCTCTAATGCAAGTAGCTTCCCTTTTTCCCCTTCTAGTACTAATGAAGTTTGTCACTACTTGTGTCATAATAGATGCAACCTCAATCGATGCCTCCTTATTCAATGGTGGTGAACCGCACCTTTCAAGCTCCTCTACAAACTAGCGCAATGGTATCATGGCGAAACTTTCCTCCTGGAAAGTTGTAGTGTCCACTGTAATTCCACACCCATATAATCCAATCCCTAGATCAACCTCCGCGGTCTCTCAAACTCCTCCAATGGTGAAGCGTCCATTGCCTCCACTACAATCTCCACGTCCTCATGAACATCTACTATTATAGGTGTTGCCTATGCCATTTCTTATGCAATTTGTTCTCTTCTTGCCTATTGTGTCTTTTCTTTCACATGTCTCGCTTCTTGCACAGCTGCTCTTGACAGCTCTAGTTGTTGTACTCCTCTTGCAACCTCTTCCCTGGTACATGTAATGGTACATGCAGTACCTCCTTGTGCAGTTTGGACTCTTGAATGCATCGGAGTGCCCCATTGCACCACAACATAAGTCATTCCTTTCAACTGATAGTGTTGGCCTTCGACAAGTCCTTCAACACTTCCTCCAATCGTACCCACCACTACAACATTTTGTATTGTTCCCTTAGGTGGTATTATCTTTATTATTTGTCTCATCGATTGGTACTGAGGATGTTACTGCAAACACTTAGGATGTTGCCCCATCTATTGCCACTGCTACTGCTTTTGGCTCTTCTCTCTCACCAATTCTTCTACAATGGAAAACCACTCCTTGGTCCCATTAGAATCTAACTCCTCAGCTAATGCATCAACATCATCTCCTTCCTCCTCATCTGATGACTCAAGCGACTAAACCCTTGGTGCCTTCCTCTTCTTTGTCGTCGTGGCCTTCTTTCTAGTTTTTACTGCTTTCCCTATTGATCTAGTTCTGGTTAGTGGGTCTACAAAAATCCAGCAGATGATAGTCGACGCTCCTAGCAAATAGTATGGTAGACCCAAACTTGGAAACTAGATCGTATCATGCATCACCGCATCCAAAAGCAACATAATTGCTTGAAACGCGATAGAGGAATTCTTAGTAAACTATAACAGAAAATTATGTATCTAGTCTGACAATGATGCCCAATCATACTTCACTCCAGCCATGATGCCTTCCAAATGGGCATATCAGAGGCTCGTTGTTCGCCAAACAACTGATATTTTACCATGTTCATGGCAAAAAGTAATTCTTCAAACATCAAATGTTGCATCTTCAATCTGCAGCCGCCAAGCTTCATCAACTTTGCAACCTCTCGCACTGAGATCAGTTTGTCCATGAACGTCTTCAACCCCTCTGGCTCAACTCCATCCTTTTTCACCGGTCAGCTACTGCTTGCAACAAGTAGCCCAAACACTCTCCTAAAATTGTTTGCTGAGGACACCCATACCTCCTTGTCGCCCTACAGAACCTTGCTCCTCTCCTATTCCTATGGAACATGATCCCAGCCATGCTTGCCTGATGCATATGGATGGAAAGGAAGACGAGGATTCTCAAGAATATCATATCTAGTTAAGAGAAATTCTGAAGGAGGTTCGAGGCTCATCTTGCAAAACTATGTGAAGTGTACTATCACCGCATTCAACCATCAACGCCAGAGATGAGAATTTTAAATTCTTGGGAGACCATTAGATCTATTGTGGAAAAACATCAGTTATGCTCCAAAAGAAACAAACACGTTGATGAGAAAACTATGGATTTCTCTTGGACCAAGCCTATTTAAGGATATTGGAAGCTCAATGACGGTTCCCACAAGGGTAACCACAACCCAGTAGCTTATGGTTGGATCTTGTAGAATGATGTGGCTTAATTTAGCATGTAGCACATGTAATAGTGGCGAGTGTAGCACATGTAGCATATATGATCTACTTGATTTGGCACTTATAGTATGTAGCAAAGTCTTACGCTCTGCATTTTTTAGTATAAATTAAAGGTTTTTTTAAAATTACCCCAAAAAATATTACCTGCCATTAAATTTTCTATAATTTGTGTTTCATGCATAGTAGTCAGACTCGGCCCGAATCCCGAGTACTCGGTCAAGTCCGAGTCCGAATGGGCTCAGCCGCGTCGAGTCCACTCGAACTCGTTTTTTTTTTTTTGAACTCATTCGATTCTGGGCCGAGTCCGAGTCCAACCGGGACTTGCGAGTCCGGCCGGCCCAAGAAACTGGATATGTTAACTCGTCTGTAAAATCATTTAAAAAAAAATTAACGTTAGATTCTTGCACGGAAGAATTCCAAGAGACTCTTGTTTAATGTTTATTGAGTTCCCTACACCTGAACATGGGAAATCTTGGGCGGCAAGCTTCCTGCAAAATTATGCTCAGTTTTTATTATTAAACAACGTAGTATTGTTGGCGAAAGGAGACATAAAGTGGTGGCATTACCGGCGAGTATGACTTCCATCGAGGGTTTGCCGTTTATTGACAAACTTTGTTGCTTTCGCCTCTAAGTTGGGGCCTCACTGAATTCTTTAGTAAAAACTTTTAAAAACTAACTGGTAATCGGATTAATTGGTGGAGCACTCGATGTCATATGGTACAAGGTTCGAATGTATGATTTCGATATAAAAAAATAGTTCATGGTCTCAAGTATAGCATATATATATATGATTTTGATATTATAAAATTAAAAAAAATATTAGTAATTTAATAAGTTAATTTTTTTAAATATTAAAAATAAAAATAAGTATAAAAGTTTAATTTTTCTTTACGATTATATATATATATATATATATATATATATATATATATAATTTATTATTTAATAATATTTAAAATAAATTTATTTGTAATTATATTAAGGATCAGAAATTTGTGTTCCCTGTATTACGGCGTTTATTTGATTTAGAGTCGCATATATTAATTATTACCAGCAAGGCAGCAACCAATTAAATTTTATGTATTTAAGATTATAATGCAAATCAATTAAATTTTTTAAGTTTAAATAAAAATATTTATAATTAATTTGGGGGACAGCGCAATGGTTCGGGCTTTGGCTCTTCTTTGAGAGGTCTAAGGTTCAAACTGCGGTGTGGGCGAGTGTGTGAGAGGGTGGGTGTGTGTATGGCTATGTGTTAAATTCCCTATTGATAAGTTTAGCTCTCACCGTTATGAGAGGTCATGGTGGGATGGGGATGATCGTAAGGGTTTCTCACACTAACCAAATATATATATATATATATATATATATAATTTGATGTTTAATTATTATATATTTTATAACTTTTATATTGTTTTTATTGATTATGTATTTGATCTCATTTTTAACACAATATTTAATTATATAATTTAGACATTTTATATTTTTTATATATTTAAATTTCTAATTTTTTTAATACTATTATACTTGACGTCCCAACCATTATAATTTAAAGTCTAAACATATAGTAAAGTTTATTATTATTTAATGTTTTGTAAAATTTTAATAATGTTTTTAAACTTTGTATATTAAATTTTATTTTATTATTATAGTATTTATTTATAATTTTATAAAACAAAACTATTAGCTTGCTCTTAGAATATGCCCCTTCCTCTTGTTAATTTCTTATTTGTATAATGTTGAATGTTGAGTAATAGAATATACTAATAAGTAATATTAATGAGAAGACTTATATTTTCAATCATTTTTTCTTTTTGCTGAGTTTTTGCCGAGTTTTTTTGGCGAGTCCCAAGTCCGACCTTGCCGAGTCGGAGTTTTGCTACTATGGTTTCATGCATATTTTAAGGTTATATAGCTTAGAAGATTAATTTTGGGTGTGTATTATGTTAATTAATTGTGACATGCGTGAAATATATATATATATATTCAATGAAAATTTGCAATCAGAAATTGTATGTGTATTTGTGCCCACAATTGTATCCATGCAACTTGGTATTAAGGGTTTATGCAACAAAAGATTGTTGCATGCGTTTTCTTAACATGTACCAGAAAAATAGTCAAATTAGGACAATCAAAGAAACAATGAAAACAAACAAATATGAAGAATAATACCTGGATGCCTTTGCTTGCAAGTAGCTGCTTGAAATCTGCTAATCGCAAATCCCCAACTAGAACTGCTTTATGTGGAGGTGGATCTATGGAAAGAGGAATAAGAGGAAGCATTTCATCCTCTTTGTTTCCCACTTCACCATCAATCCATGTTAATTCATACTCACGAAGCTGAAACAATTTTGAGTACATATAAAAATGTAAAGATAAGCCTCTGTTTTCATAAGCAAACTATTAATATTAGTGGTAAATAAATAGAACCTCTGCTTGTATAATACTGTAATAAACCACATAATGATGCCTTTATATTTTCAAAGCGTAGTTTTTGAATACGAGAATGTTTTGTTTTGGTGTTAAAGATGGATTCAATGATTGCCAATAGGATTTGATTCCCACTTTTTCTTGTTTTCACTAAAAAATACAAACATGTACCAGATATCATTTCATTAAGCTAAAAAAGTCCTCATGCATCTTGCAAACTAAGGAAACTTATAGATTTTAGAAGTTTCAGCAAATAGAACTATACCTTTTTGAAAAGGACATTGCTCATAAGTCTCTCTGAAAGTCGCACCTGAGATTCCAAAAAAACTAAATTTAGGGGGGGGGAAATGCAACATGATAAGCTATTAAGCTTTGCTTGCATGATGAATGTTGTTCACTAGAATCAATGAACTACTTTCTACATCCAGGAAAACTTGCAGAACTGGTTACTGAATGGGATGCCTTACTAAATATTCATGAATCATATTCCAACTAAAAAGACATGCTAATGCTTCCCGGATAACTCATTGCTCCATGCAACAGAATAAAGCTTAAAATCACCTTGTAAGCAGATAAATCTGATGTCACATCAACCGTCTCCTCAATCTGAGGGGCATAAACATGGGATGCAACATGCTTCAAGCAGTGCTGTTTTAAATGTTCCGTCGCTTCAGCAGACCCATGAACTAGAACCTTCACCCATCATAAACAAGAACTTTTTCATGTAAGCCTTGATGAAACTTCTGAACTAAAAAAAAACTATCAAAATGGCACTACTCCGTATGGTCCAACAGTGAGCCTAATACAAAACAATGCATTGATATCATACATGTGTTTATCACAGCAAAACTGACAATATGAGATGGCATACTTGGGTTGCACAAAATGGTGATTAGCCATAAGAAAACTAAGAATTAAAGATTAAAAAGCATGTGTATACATGCAACCACACCAATTGCTACCAGTAAAAGAACATGAGCCATGTTCACCACCTTATCCAGGCTCACACCCAAACCAAGACAAATAACTTTCACAGAAAACATACAGATACAAATTGCAAACTAAGACAATAACTAACTAAATTAATGCCCCGGATGCTTAAATTAGATTACAGGGAGCAATTTACCAAAATCATGGCCAACTAATTGGCAATAGTTGTAAAAGACTAATCACATAAGACCAGCAGAAAGAAGAAAAATGGGAAATTGGTAGTTTTTTGGAAAAACAACTATGTATTCTTTTTGTTGGGTAGTTATGACTGATCAACAAGAACTGTGATTAATCTGAGATTTTGCCAATATTGAATGGGGCTCAATGCTCGTTAACTACAAACCAATAGCAATAGAAATAAGAGGAATGCCCAGATGCTTTACCCAGGTAAGAAAGATACAAAAGAGGATATACGAAGGAAGTAAAAATCATAGCACAAAAGCAAAACTACAAGATCAAGCACAAGATAAAGATGCAAGCAGATAACTTCAATTAAGCTAAAAAAAACTGCAAATGTCATATAATAACTATTCCAAAGCCATTTTGCAGAATCATGCACATGTCTATCATGTTTTTTTAATAAGGATATCTGGACTCACAGGATAAGAATTAACAAATCAAACATAAAATTACAGTAACCATCTCAGCTTAGTAAGTTTTAGCTTTTGTGCTTCAACTTCTAAAACAAGAGCAATAAGTAGAAAGCTCTGATTGAAAACAAGTAATATAATTTGTTAATATAATTTAGTGATCAAGAAATGTGTTGCCCATGCAAGCAGTGGAATTATCTTAGGGGTTTCATTGTCAACTTTAAAACCATCACATTCACCATTAAGGCACTATGCAAGTGGTTAACCTGGACATTAAGAACCGAGTAAGAGACATAATTTGCAAAATTATTAGGTAAAACAGACATGACACCTGATACTACAGAATATATATCAATTTTGAATATTCTTTTGATACGCATAATAACCAAATACAGGAATAAAAAGGGTTACAAACTATCAGTGTTCATGGCTAACCCTAAGCAGTCAATATAACTAGGGTTTTCACCTCCGAACATCAACTGGGCTAAGGATTTCAGACTTGTCTGATAAGGTATTTCTGAATGCATTCTCTGGCTCCACCAAATTCCGAATCGAAGTGCCCAACATGTTAGCATGCCTGAACCACAAGGCTATATTATCCAAAATATTTGAATTTCAAGAATAAAAAAGGCCATTAATACAACAAATACAGAGAATATTTATTAGATATTCTCCTAAACATGCAGAAAAGGCTGAAATGTTATAATTAGAGCAACTTTGATGTTATTATTTATATAGAAGGAATTAAAAGAGTGTTGTTACAATGGCCTCAACCAAACTTTGGTTGTACTTCTAACAGATTAACCTAGCATTCTCCCTCGTATTACATCAATGTCCACTTTACATCAAAGTACAAGCAAGAAAATGTCAAAAGATTTCAAATATAATAAATGCAACAGATTTAGTGAAAATGTTTGCACGTGATCTTCAGTGGGGCAAAAATGGACCTATATGTTATGCTATTGAACATGTTCACAAATGAAATGGCACTGAACCTCAATGTGCTTAGTGTGCTCATGAAACACTAGCTTGTGAACAAGCTTTAGAACTCCTTGACTGTTACAATTAAGGATCGTTGGTTGTTTCTGTAAGATACCCATCGCTGTTAAAATATGAAGTAACCAATCACCTTGAAGACATCTCTAGCAATGAAGTACTCTACCTTTGCGAAAGATCAAGCAACAACATGTTGCTTCTTATTTTCCCAAGACATCGAACTGGATCCCTAAAAGAATACATATCCAAAAGTCGATCTCCTGTCATCAGTGAATCCTACATAGTCTGCATCCATGAATCCTGTCAAGAAGAACTGGTTGTTCTTCTTGTACTCCAAACTGTACTCAGTAATATCATGGATATACCTGAGTAACCACTTTGCTGCTTTCCAATGACACATCCTTGGCTCTTGCATGAACCATGAAAAATAGTTGATAGTACAGTAGATATCTGGTTTGGCATAAGTCTGACAAATGAGACTCCCAATCAACTATCAATAGGTAGTTAAATTTACCTTTGGGGAAGGATCGTTTCAAGAAAGTTGCAACCTTGTCTCCATGGGGCCAGGTTGTTAGGTACCTAAGGATATAAATGTGGGCATATAATATAATATTGTATTATGGCATGGGTCACACAAAATTATAATAACATATAACATAGTGTCATATTATAATATTATGCACTTTGTAACTCATGGAAGGTAAACAATCACATTCTTGTATAAAGAGAGATATACCCCCAATTGTAAAAGGAAGTCATATGATGTATTCTTTGTAAGAGTCTTGGCTCATGGAGCGGAGATCTTGTGGAATGATTCCTTCCTTAAGGAGTATTCTTGGTGTTGCCCTACCTCAAAGGTATTATCTATCTCTATTTTATTGTGTGGATTGTTATTGTGGATGCATGTTTGATATTTCTACATATTGATGAATGATTTATTGTTCATGAGAATAGAGGTTTATAACAATTGGTATCAGAGCAACAATTTTGGCAAAGTAGGGTTTGTTTTGCAGAGCTAGGGCACATTTTTCTAGAAAACCGTCTAATCTTGCAGAGGCTAAATTTTTTTGTTTGGCAGCCATTTTTAGGGATTTTTGCACCATTGTATAGATCTTTTCGAGTACTACAAAAACGACTGCTCATTTGTTAAATTCTTATAAGTATTGAGAAAGTTATGGCTGTTTGAAGTTGGGGTATTTATGTTGTTTCTTTGGCTGCACAAATGAAAAAATTCACATCAAATTTTTTAGCAGTCATTTCTAGAATATTTTGAATCATTGTGTAGATATCCTTGAATACTATACAAACGGTTGGTGAATAGTTAAATTCTGATAAGTATTGAAGGAGTTACAGCTGTTTGAAGGTGGGTTTTGATGTTGTTTCGGGGCTGAGTGGAAAATTCATGCAAAAAGAAAAAAAATTATATTTCTCAATCCAGGAAAGCAAATCAGTTACCATTTGTTTTGTTTTGAAGAAAATATGCAGAAGTAATTGTTTATTGAAAGAAATAGATGAGATTTGAGAAATTCCATTTTGAGATTTTTTTATTATTCAAAACCCTAGCTTCCTTGAAAAATATTATATTGGTTTGAGGGCATGGAGTAGCCAATATTCACTAGAGACGATGATATTGATGCTGGGGAATGGTTGATAAAGTGGAAAAAAAATTCTTTAAACCTTTCTGAGCTAGAATGGAGATGTAAGATTTATGTTTATTTGCAAGGGGAAGCTTCAAAGTGGCGTATAGAGTTTGCTAGTGCTCATAATTATATATACACACAGGAAGAATTTGAAGTTGCAATTTTAAGCAAATGGGGATTGGAGGAAATGGATAATAATATGTAAGCTAAGGAAACCACACCTTTTGTGTCAAACAATGGTCAAAAGGAATTGTTTGAATCTAAAAATTCTATTTTAGAGGTTCTTGGTTGCATTCAAAATAAAAAAGTTAATGTTTCCATTAACTCTAGTAGTAGGTATGATTTCACTAATATTGCTTCGGCTACAGGGTCACAAGTTCAGGCAAATAAAATAAAAAACATACAGCTTGAGGATGAAAATGTTCAATTTCTTTAATATTTAAAGATCACCATGGGTAAATATGTTTTACATTTAGATTTTTATGCTATGAAGATGAATGATGTAGATATTGTTCTTGGTTATCCTTGGTTGCATTCTTTGGGCACTGTTAACATAAATGTGCAAAAGAAATTTATTAAATTATGGAATAAAAAAAAAGGATAACTTTGCATTATTTTTCTCAGCTTAGAGAGCAAGGATCAAGGGAAAACCAAGAAATCATTACAGAAGAACAAATTGAAGAACAAGCAAAAGAACTTGAAATAGAATTTGAGGACATAGTGGCCAAGATCAAAGAATAAGCTAAAGCAAAGTCCAAGAATGAACCAAAAGAGGGGAGTAAGAGAGGATAGCATAAAATAGAGGCACAAAATATGGGAGCATATCGCCATCCACATCACCATGAGAGGCAACAATCATGGAAACGGGATTTAAGGCAACAAAAGAAATGAGGGATATACATGGAACAAGAAGAGAAAAAACTATGGGTATTCAAATGGCACAAGGGCAGCTTGACATCCTCACAGACTACCACCAATCAAAATTTCACTTGAATGGAAGGATAATCAAGATTAGTACCATTTGACAGCATTGCTTAGAAAATCATATTATTTAGTTTCTTCCTATGTTTCGAGGACAAAACATTTTTGTATGGAGGGTGGAATGTTAGGTACCTAAGGATATGAATGTGGGGATATAATATAATATTATATTATGGCATGGGTCACATATAAAATTATAATAATATATAACATAGCGCCATATTATAATATTATGCACTTTGTAACTCATGGAAGGTGAACCACCACATGGATAACCTTCTAACTCATGGAAGATGAACCATCACATTTTTGTGTAAAGAGAGATGTACCCCCAATTGTAAAAAGAAGTCATATGAAGTATTCTTTGTAAGAGACTTGGCTCGTGGGGCAGAGATCTTGTGGAGTGATTCCTTCCTTGAGAAGTATTCTTGGTGTTGCCCTACCTCAAGGGTATTATCTCTCGGCCTAGTAAGGAGAAGATGCTCCACGAGATTCGGAAGGATGTTAGTCTCCAGTACACCAGATGCACATGGATCTCTCCTGTTGCCCCTCTTTCCCCCAAGTTGTCTTTCTACCATGAGCACTTCTTACAGATTCGGGAGGGCAGAATAGTTCCTCCACAATACCTTCAGCAGCACACAATGCATAGTATTCGGATCACTATTGGGCAACTTAGTATGTGTTCTCACCAACTTCGGATTGAGTCAAATCACCATTTGCCGACGGAGGAACGGATTTGCTTGTTTTGCTCCTTGGGTGAAGTTGAAACCCTTCATCACTTTATATTTTGTTGTCCCATTTATTATGAGATCCGAGGTAGGTTCCATTGCCTTTTCAGGGACAACTCTCGATCTGTTTCTACCTTCTTCAAATACTCGGACCAGCATTGTCTCGCACTCTTTCTTAGGGAGATAACTCAGCTTCACTGACATAAAAGTTCTCTAAATGGATCTTAACCTCCTCGACATCGGCCCATCACTATATACTTCACCAACTCCGACGGTCCAGGTGACTTCAATCGGAAATGCCCCACATCATCCAGTTCGGACAGAAGCAGGGTCACTAGACAACGCACCAACAGTTTGTCAAGGTTCCGAACTAGCAATAGGCAGAGGCATATCATGGACTTCTTCAACTCCGGTACTTCGGCCTCGACTGTTAGGAGAGATTAGTTTCTGCCGGATTCGTGGAGCTTACCCCTCCTGGGCTGCTCCCTCCCCCCTCCTCTCTCTCCATTCTTCTTGGCGTGCACTCCTCTCTGTTGGATTGCAGCCCTCCCCCCTCTCTGCTCTCCCATTTCTTTTCTTTTCCCTTTCTCTTTGGCCCACTTTTCGGGTTTCATCTTGTATTTATCTTAGTTCTTTTCTTTGTTGGGTTTTTTAGCCTGCTAGTTGGCAATCATTATTGTCCTTCTTATAGTCCCTTGGGTCTTATTTTGGCCCACCGCGGACATTAATAATATTTCATTTCATTATCTCTATTTTATTGTGTGTATTGTTACTATAGAATTTATTTGTGGATGCATGTTTGATTTTTTTGCATATTGGTGAATGATTTATTGTTATTGAGAATAGAGGTTCATAACACAAGTATTGACTTACAATTTGTTATCTAAAACGTCTCGAGCAATGTGCTGGCATACTTCAAGTGCATTATGAAAAACACAATTTTTTGCATACCACACCTCCAAGACAAGAGAATAGTGCATGAGCCCAAGAATTGTCATGTTGATTGACTTCAAATGTTGGTCCCCTCAATCATCCTCTTTGAACTACCTATGATTAAAAAGTCATCAACATACAATTATGATCACAACCTTACCCACTTGTTTGAGGTATAAGCTTGAATCATATGGATTGTGACAAAAACCATGCAACACAAGATGCACATTGATCTTGATATCCCAAACTTTGGAAGCCTACTTCAGACCATAGATAAATTTAGTGAACCGACATACCTTCTTTTCTTGCCCACGTATGGAAAATGCCTCTAGTTGTGTCATGTGGAATTCTTCTTTGAGGTTTACATTGAGGAAAGCATTATTCATGTTCACTGCATGCAAATTCGAACCAAACTGAGCTACCATTGTGGATACCATCTAAATGGCCTTGATTTTAGTTGCAGCAGCAAATGCCTCCTCATAATCCCTCCCGTACATAGCCCTTTTCAACAAGTCTTGTTGTCCTCGTCAATATTGCCATCTATTTTATATCAACATGTTGCCTTGTCTTGTTCTTCATTAAAGACTAATATTTGACATCCATGGCATCCCTCCATGATTTTCATGCAACAACAACCTAAACTGTTGAGAGTTCAAAATTTTGCATCTCAATGCTCATAAGAGCAAGTTTGACATCACTGTGAACTTTCTTGCAAGTCCTTGGCCCTAAAGTTGATGTGTATGGGATTCCATTCAACTTTGAATCTGCAATTTTATTGAGGTACCACTTGGGTTGTTGTCTAGCACTAGAAGAAGGTGGCTCAAATGGACTAGGGTAATCAACATGGTCATCTCCAACATCAAGATCAACATCAATCTCTCAAAGGTTTCAACATTATGAGAGAAAACAAGAGCTCTATCTAAGATAGGTTAACCATTAGAAGGTGAGTTCGACTTACTCTTCTCATCAAAAACATCTCTGCTTATGAGCAACTTCTTAGTGTCAACATCCATGAGATCATAATCTTTCGACTTATCATTGTATCCATGAAAGATGCATTTCATGGATTTCTCTTCCAACTTCATCCTTTTCTAATTTGGAATATGCATGAATGTTGTGCATCCAAAAACTCATTTTTGTGATACTGAAGGCTTACATCAATGCTTCTTCGAGAGTGACACCATGACCACTGTGGATACACAGTTCACAGTTCAACATATACATAGTCGCGTGTACAATTTTTGCCCAAAACACTAGCTCCAATCAACATGCTTTGCACCATTTCCCAAATGGTATGATTACGCCTCTCTACAACACCATTCTTTTGAAGCATATAGGCAGCTATCAATTGTTGCCTAATGTCGTTTTGCTTTAAGAAAGCAATTAAATAGTTGCTAGCGTACTCTCTCCTCAATTTTAGCAAATCACATGAATATGTCAACCAGAGGACTTCTCCAAAAGAGCTTCGAACTCCTCGAACAAGTGAAAGGTTTGATCCTTAGCCTACAAACAATACACCCACATATGACAAGATCATCAACAAAAAGTTGAAAGTACTTGACGCAATTGCAACTTGGATCCATGGGGCTGACAAAATCGATGTGCATCAGGTCAAGAGGATTAGTCACTCGATAATCGCTAGAGCCAAATGGCACTTGGTGTTGCTTTTCAACCAAGAAGAAAAAGAAAAAGGGTTAAATGATGGGATATCACCAAGCAATTGAAACAAATATCACCATATTTGCTAAGTGAGGGAAGGCCTCTCACCATAGCATGGTTGTGGAATGCTTTTACGTAGTTGGAACTCAAAAGGTGTCCATATCGTTGGTGCCAAAGAGTGGCAACATCATCAATCTTGGCTACGACAGCTTGGTTGTTAGAAAGTACAACTACAAGTTGAAACTTCTTGCCAATGCCAAAAGAATGGGCAACAACTGAGGAACCCCTAGACCTATCTCGACTGAGAAGGATTTTTATCTCATGTCCTATCAAACTCAACTTTCAAATTGTGATCAAGAAGTTTATTTACAAAGAGCGATTTTTTTGGGAGGCAAGGCACATAACAACTACAAGTTGAAACATCTTGTCAATGCAAAAGCATAGGCAACAATTGTGGAAACTCTAGACCTATCTCAAATGAGACGAGGATTCTTATCTCCTATTATATCAAACCCAAATTTCAAATTGTGATCAAGAAGATTTACAAAGTGCACGTTCTTCATGAGGCCAGGTACGTAAAGAACATTGGTTAGGTGACAAATATGAGAATAAAGATGTAAAGAAACATCACATATACCTACAACAATGTAGGTAAAGTTGTCACCAATAGTTACATGCTTCTTGTAAGAGGATGATGGAGAGAGAACAATTCCTTTTGGCCTGTCATGCACTTGGTAGTCTCCCAAGTTGACAAACTTAATCTGGCAAGGTTATGAGATTATGTTGCATATGCAAATTCTTTAACATTAAAATTGTTGTCCTTTGAAACATTGAGGTGTTGATGGGGGGGCACGTTCCTCCATTGTCATTTTGCTTTGCTCCTAATAACTTTTGCAGGATCTTGGTAAAAGAACCTTTCGGGAAGGTAGTGCACTTATAGTTTTTAGGCACATGCACCGGCTTCTTGTTAGAAAAAATATCAAAATCCTTTGCAAGCAAAAAACACAATAACGCAGAAAAATAGTAGCACAGATTTTACGCGGAAAACTTGCAATGTGCAGGAAAAACCACGAGGCAATGGCAGCTTGATATTTTATTGATTTCGGCAGAATTACATTCAATCAACCTTTTTTACATGCAAGGGGTCATTCCCCTTTTATAGAAAAAACAAATTGTTCGTTTCCTCTCCCAAAGGAAGAGTCCAAAAAACTGTTCGTTTCCTCTTCCAAAGGAAGAGTCCAAAAAAATGTTCATTTCCTCTTCCAAAGGAAGAGTCCAAAAAACTGTTTGTTTCCTCTCTCAAAGGAAGATCTCGATATTGACTTCACCTCCTAACATTCTCCTACTTGAAGTCCATATATAGGAATTCTTTGCCTATGTTTTTCCATCCAAGTGCCAATTGCCCAATGCTGCCCTTATCACATTTTCAACAAGCCAAGAGAAGTTCTACACCACTCAAACTTATCTGTCTTGACCAGCTTAGTAAGCATGTCTGCAGGATTCACTTCAGTGTCGCTTCTTCCACCACATTTCTTATAAAATGGTACTTGACATCAATGTGTTTCATGCGATCATGGAATGTTGGGTTCTTCACTAGCTGAATAGCACTTTGGCTATCGCAGTGCAACATAATTTTCCCTTGCATTACCTTGAAGTCACCCAACAGTTACTCTAGCCAAATTGCCTCTTTGCTGGCATCAGTCGCTGCACTATATTCTGCTTCAGTGGTTGATAAAGCCACCACAGACTGCAACTTAGAAGCCCAACTCCACCAGCAAGAGTGAAAGTATATCCTATAGTGGACTTTCTCCCATCTTTATCTCCACCATAATCAGAATCCACAAAACCTTTAACTTGTAAACTATATGATCCGTAGTAAATAGCAGCATCTGAAGTGCCTCTTAAATATCTAAATATCCACTTCACCACATTCCAATGCTCCTTACTAGGATTTGCCATGTACCGACTGACTACTCCCACTGCTTGGGCAATATCCGGCTCGGTGCTCACCACGGCATACATGAGGCTTCCTACTGCCGATGAATACGGTACACGAGACATGCTTGTCTTCTCTCGCTTTTGTTCTAGGACACTGGTTGGAAGACAATTTTAAGTGTGAAAGAAGTGGGGTACTAACCGGTTTTGCATTTTGCATATTGAAGCGCTGCAAAATCTTTTCTATATATGACTTTTGACTTAACCAGATCTTTCTTCCTTTTTTGTCCTTGTGTATCTTCATCCCTAAAATTTGATTTGCTGCTCCTAAATCCTTCATTTCAAATGTCCTAGCCAACTGAGCCTTAAGATCAATGATTTTCTTCATGTTGGGGCCTACAACCAACATATCATCAACATACAACAACAAAATAATAAAACTGCCATCATGAAACCTCTTATAGTATCCACAATGGTCAGCTTCACTCCTGCTGAAACCTTGGCTCTTCATGAAGGTGTCAAATTTTTTGTACCACATCCTTGGCGCTTGTTTCAACCCATACAAAGATTTCTTCAGTCTGCAAACCAAATGCTCTTTGCCTCTTTCATCATAGCCCTCACGATGATCCATATAAATCTCCTCAAGATCACCATGTAGGAAAGCAGTCTTTACATCAAGTTGCTCCAGTTCTAAATCTTGTGCTGCTACAAGTACAAGTATAACTCTTAATAGTAGTCATCTTCACAACTGGAGAAAAAATTTCATTAAAGTCTATACCTAACTTTTGCACATAGCCTTTTGCCACCAAGCGAGCTTTATAGCGTTCCAACAACCCATAGTTGTTTTTCTTTACTTTGTAAACCCACTTGTTTCCAACAGCCTTTCTTCCAGGTGGAATATCCACAAGTTCCCAAGTTTTATTCTTGCGAAGTGCCTCGATTTCCTCCTCCATGGATTTCCTCCACTTTTTTGCATTCTCAGACTCTCTAGCTTCCTAAAATGAACTAGGCTCACCATCATCAGTTAACAAAGCAAAAGAGGACTGATAAACATGAGAATACTTTCCGGACACTTTTGTGGACGTGTAGATCTTCTAACCCAATGATCTGTTGATTGTGGCTCTTGGTCTTGTGACTGTTGTGGCTGCTCTACTTGTTGTTCCGCATGCTGTTCTGCATGCTGGTCAAAAAATTCATCATGCTGGTCAAAAATTTTAGCATGTTGATTTTCATTTTCATCTTCGTTCATGTCTACTTCAACTGGTACAACATTAGGTGTTTGTTGTACCTCCTTCCTTTGCATGGATTTTTCATCGAAAATAACATCTCGACTAATAATTACCTTGTGGGCGGTAGGATCCCACAGTCTATACCCCTTTACTGCATCTCCATAGCCGAGAAAAACATATTTGCTTGACTTTGGGTCAAATTAGGACCTTTTTCCTTTAGGCACATGGGCAAATGCATCACAACCAAAGGTACGCAAATGAGAGTAATCAAAAGGCTTACCACACCAAACCTCCTCTAGAATCTGTCCATCCAACGCAGCTGTAGGTGACCTGTTAATGAGGTAAACAACTGTATTAACAACCTTTTCCCAGAACCTCTTATCCAACATGGATGAGTTGAGCATGCTTCTTGCACGTTCCATGATTGTGCGATTCATCCGCTCAGCCACACCATTTTGTTGTGGAGTATATGGTACAGTCTTCTGGTGCTTAATTCCTTCCTGCATACAAAATTTATCAAATTCCTTGGAGCAATAATCACCCCCATTATCTGACCTCAGACATAAAACAGGCTTGCCCAAACTTTTCTCTACTTGAGCTTTGAACTCTTTAAATTTTTGCAAAGCTTCCGACTTCTTCAGAAAATAAACTCACACTCTCCTAGAATAATCATCTATAAAAGTCAGAAAATAGATGGCACCATTTAAGGACTGAGTGGGGACTGGTCCAAATATATCCGAATGTATAAGTTGCAGAAAATCAAAACTCTTACCAAGGCTTGCAGTAAACCGAACCCTCTTTTGTTTACCAAAAATACAATGCTCACACAAGTCTAAATTGCAAGACTTAATCCCAGAAAGCATACCTTTGTCATGCAGAATTTTCAGACCTTTTTCACTCATATGGCCTAGGCATTGATGCCATAGCATTACTGCATCCTGAACAAAAGTTGTTGTTGCATGGTTTGTCACCGTATCACCGCATAAACGATATAGGGTCCCATAAGATTCTTCCTTTGCTACTACAATAGCTCCTCTGCTAATTTTGCAATAGTTGTTACCGAAAGTGACAGAATACCTAGCTTATCCATCATCTTGATTGAGAGCAAATTCTTCCGCAAATCTTGCACATGTCGTACATCACATAACATCCTTTCTCTACCATCATCCAACCTGATCCATATGTCCCCTCTTCCCACAATTTCTAAAGGGTGATCATCACCCAAGTAGACCTTCCCACCACTATATGGCTGATATTTGTCAAACCAGTCTCTATGAGAAGACGTGGAAATATGCACCCAAGTCCAAAACCCAGGTATATAAAACAAATCTGTTGTTGTTGATACAAAAAGCCTCACATGTTGTCGTCTCTCCAAAATTTACTGTACTGGCCTCAACTGATGGCTGAAATTGCTTTTCACCAATTTTTTCCTTTTTTAACTGCCAACAGTCCTTCTTTGAGTGCCCTGGCTTCCCACAATGCCAAAACTTCCCTTTCAGCTTGCATCCTTTAGACTTAGATCTGGATTGTGATCTACCTTGTTGACTCCTCTCGAAAGATCGACCTCTCACAACTAGCGTTCATTGGTTGAGGGTTCTAGAGACGTTTTTCGCCTCAACTCTTTTGCCAAAAAAGCGGCTACCACATCATCAAATTTTAGAATTCCTGATGATGAATTGTTGATGGTCATCACCAAATGATCCCAATTTTCCGGGAGGGAACAAAGTAGGGTGATAGCTTTGTCCTCATCCTCCATCTTCACATTAACTGAAACCAATTTACTGATAAGGGTATTAAACTCATTCAAGTGATCTGCCACAGATGAACTCTCCTTCATACCTAGGCTATAAAGCTGTTTTTTCAGAAAAACCTTATTTGTCTCGTACAACTTTTCAAGCTTCTTCCAAAGGGCTTCCGCGGTCTTTTCTTCAACAACATTGAACAAGATAGAGTCCGCTAGGCCTAAACGGATTGTAGAATCCGCCTTCCTGTCCAGCGTTGCCCACTCCTCATCTTTCATGCTGCTTGGTTTACTCGCGACCCCTTTCAAACCTAGGGCTTGGTCATTTTGAACCAACAAATCCTCCACCTTGATCTTCCATAGGGCGAAATTCCTACCATCAAACTTTTCAATCTCAAACTTGGTTACACTTCCAATCAATGTTGCAGCTCCCACTCGCACAAAACCTTTGGCTCTGATACTAGATGTTAGAAAATATAGCAAAATTTTATGCAAGCAGAAAACACAATAACACAGAAAAACAGTAACACAAATTTTACGTGGAAAACCTGTAATGTGCAGGAAAAACCACGAGGCAATGGCAGCTTGATCTTTTATTGATTTCGGCATAATTACATTCAATCAACCTTTTTTACATGCAAGGGGTCATTCCCCTTTTATAGAAAAAACAAATTGTTCGTTTCCTCTCCCAAAGGAAGAGTCCAAAAAACTGTTTGTTTCCTCTTCCAAAGGAAGAGTCCAAAAAACTGTTCGTTTTCTCTTCCAAAGGAAGACTCCAAAAAACTGTTCGTTTCCACTCCATAAGCTGCACCACCATGCACCTCTCTGTTGAAGAACATTGGAGATCTGGATATTGACTTCACCTCCTAACACTTCTCACAGATATAACATTTCACTTGGCAACGAGAATAATTCCCATGTTATTGCTATTGACTAAGCCCTCTTTGTTGGACCCCTGCCTCCTTGGGTCTTACCCGAAAGTGGCATCCCTTCTGGGATGTTTTCCACACAAAAACTAAAAAAAAAATCCCTCTTTGTTGTTGTTGCTTGGGGGTCCTACCCCTTTTCTACGACACATTCCTCCATTGTCATTTTGCTTTGCTCCTAATGCCTCTTGCGAGTTCTTGCTAGAAGAACCTTGTGGGAAGGTAGTGCACTTCAATTTTTTTAGGTACATGCACCGGCTTCTCACAAATATAACATGTCACTTAGCAACAAGAATAATTCCCATGTTATTACTACTGAGTGAGCCCTCTTTGTTGTTATTGTTGCTTGGGGGTTCTACCTGTTTTCTACGACTAAATTTGCTTCTTGCCCTTTCAATTAGTGATTAGGGCTTGATTCTCTTCTATCTTCATCTCATGAATTGCTTCCTCTTAGTGAAGCAAATTCATGAGTTTTTAAGGATAAATTTTGCTTAATGATGTTCAAGGTTGTCAATAAGACATTGAATGTAGGTGGCATAGCTCTCATGACTATGGGCATGAGAATAACATCTAACATGGTTTCGCCTAATGCTTGGAATTAGGCCCGCAATTCAGCAATTCTTCTCAAAAAATCATCCAATTTTTCACCACTTCTCATCTTTCAGCAATGTAACTAATGTAGGCAGGCAAATTGATATGTTTGCATTTAGTGAATAAGTTTTGGTATTATGTGTTATTTTGTAGTTGTACGCAAAGTGTTTGACGAAATGTGCGTACATATATTTAATAATGTTATAAAGTGGCAATGTAATATTGTACGTAATAATATAATGTTAAGTTATGTATGTCGGTAAAGTCATAAGTCATATGTTAGTTTTTCTTGTAGTGGGAAATGTCATGTAAATGCAAGTTAAATACATATGAAATGTAATTTAGGAAATGATGAGGTGTCAGGTAGTTGGAGGGTGCAACTAATTTCTGGTTGTATAAATAAGACCCTTCTCTCAATTCATTTGATATAGAATGTGGACACATAGGGTAGAAGGGTCGTGGATATGTGTGTAGGGTATGATGCAATCAAGTCATTTATGCAGTCATGAAGAGGATTCTGCATAGGGTTTGGAGGATAAAATGTTGTAAATATACATGCCATTGTTAATATATTTCTGCTCATATTTATTTATTTGCTATTGTTGTTATTGTTGTTTTCTATGTATTGTTAATGTTAAATGGCTGGAGTTTTGTAGAATTATTTAAGCAGAAATGGAATTGTGTGTATGTTAAATTTCATTTCTATACAAAGTTGGGTCCACTTTGGTGACATGAAGTCTTGAGAAGCAAAACCCTTGGGAAGATGCGCAACGACAACAATTGCATGCAGCCAAAGAAGTAGGTGGAGACAGTAGATTTGTTTGTTGATGCAGACGAAGGGTTGTCTAATGGGACGTGCATGGCAGGCACACAGACGGGATGCAAGGCAGACTGCAATCCAAATGCATATGAAGAATCTGCAGATAGCAGATCTGCCAACGTAGACATTGCAGATGCAAACATTACAGACGGAGGAACTGCAAACACAGAAACTGTAGATGAACAAGCTGCAAACATAGAAACTACAGATGAAGATTCTTCAAACACAGAATCTGCTGACAAAGACAAAGGATCTGGGAATGAAGACGGAGGATCTGCGAACAAAGACGGAGGATCTACAGTCAGAGAAATTGAAGGTTGTCTTGATGCAACTAAAATTTGTCGTCTTGATGCAATTGCAATCTGTCGCCCAAGTGACGAAGAATTTGCAGTTGGAGGAACTGCAATCTATCGTCCAAGTCCAAATGACGGAGAAGTTGCAGTCAGAAGAACTGCAGACAGAGAATCTGCAGTCAAGGGAACCCTAGTTGAAAGAATTACAAACGAAGAATCTGCAGTTGCAGTTTGCCATATAAAGGAAAAAGCAAAATGTTGTCAGCAGGATGGCCTAACGGCAAAACGTTGTCAACAGGGTCATCAAACAACAAGGTGTCGTCAATAGGATGGCATGACAGCAGGACATTGTCAACAAGGTCATCAGACGACAAGGTGCCATTAGCATGATGGCCTGACAGCAAGGTGTCATCAAAGGGATGGTTAGATGTCAAACTGCCCTACAAACACAATGCAGCAGTTGACGAAAGGTGTCCATGAGAAGTTGTATGCCAACACGCAATGTTTGGTGTTGAGGCAATTACAAATTGTGGTGCATGATGGTGAGCGGGATAGGAGTCTGACATCGATGCGATTGAAAGATTAAGTGTCCAATAATGTGCGAGTTGGGGGTCCGACACTAGGGAAACTACAGATTAGTGTGCTCGATGGTGAGTGAAACGGGAGTCCGACATCTGAGCAACTGCACGTTGGAACGTTTCATAGGAAGAATGGGAGTACAACGGAAGAGCAATTGCATGGTGATGTGCCTAAGGCTTTGCGTGAGGGAGAGATACGCAAACGACTACGGCCAATAACTGGCCAACCTCCAATTTGAGCATATCGTGTAACTGTCCATTATTTCATGGAGAATCAATAGAAGACCCAGTAAGGTATTGGAGAATTCGCCACATGATGTGGAAAGCGACTAGGCAATATAATAAAGCAGATTGGAGGTGGTTATTCCCTGCAACATTTCCTGGATTCATAATGGATTGGTACATGAAATTTCCTAAGGACAAGTACCAGACATGGGAAGAGTTGCACGATGCATTTGTGCAAGAATTTCAGTTGTTTGACAATGACGATGCACTCATTGCTGAAATTTGTAGAATGAAACAGGTTGAGAATGAGTCTTTTTGTTCCTCCAACAGGAAGTTGAGTGGGTTATTTGACCATTTGAAGGAAGACCAATCAAACACATTGAAGAGGAGATGGTTCATCGATGGACTTCTTCCTACGTATCGGAAGAAGATGACAATGATCCCTCCAAGGTCATACCAAGAGGCTTTGGAATACACCTTGCATTGGGAAAGTGATGCAAAAACATCACCGAAGTATTGGCATCATGTTAATACAGATGAACGTGATTTTGAGGATGGAAGTGATTCTGATATTGAGAATGACTCAGACACTCAGAATGATGATTTTGGGGAGGAGAGTAGTTCATCGTTAAAGGGTTGGGGTCGAGAATTCAAAGAAGAAAGCGACTCCGAAGAGACAAACAATGATTCCAAGGACAAGTATGACTTAGAGAGTGCAAGATCATCACTATAGGTATATGCAACACCAAGGGAGATTGTATAAAGGAGGGATGCCACTAGTGAAGCAATCAGTGACAACCATCGAAGAACTCGCAGACGAAGAATTCAGTATGATAGTGAGGGTAGACCTATTGTGCAATGTTGGCAATGCCAATTGTAGGGGCACTTTGCACGTGACTATCAAAGTGTTGCAAAGCGAGATGAACTAGTGATTCGTAGAGAGTTTGAAGAATCAAAGAGTTACAACCCTTGCTAGGAAGCAGAGGTGATGAAGCCAATTGCATTTGAGGAAGTGAACTTACTTGAGATGGTTAACTTGATGAGCTTGATTCAAATTGAGCAAGTGAATTTGATTTCAATTAAGGGAGACTTCCCACAAGAAGTTGAAATGGTTCAAAAATTCGGTCTGATGACAGGGTACAATCAACAGGATGATAGGACGGCAAAATGCAGTCAGCCAAGTCACCAAACAGAAGCATGCAGTTTGCAAGGAGAAGGCCAGACAACAGGATGTCGTCAAGAAGAAGGCTAAACAACAAGGTGTCGCCAGGAAGAAGGCCAGATGACAAGGTGTTCTTAGGAGGATGGTTAGATGGATGAGGCTAGGACAATCAAAGACCATAGACATGCAACGGAGGAAGGGGTGTCATCTAAGAAACCGTTGGCAAAGATACTACCATCAGAGTTACTAACGTCAGGGGTACTAACGGCAGGAGTATTGTCGTCATGGGTACTATCGTTAGAGGTACTGCCATCAAGGTTACTACCATTCGAAGTACTATGGTCACATGTGTTGCTGTCATAGGTCTTGACGTCATAGGTCTTGTTGTCAGAGGTCTTGTCGTGTAAGGCAATGTAGTCAAAGGAGCTACCGTTAGAAGTAACGTCCGACAAGGGAGATGATTGTCAGAGGCTGACAAGTAGTCAATTGGATCAAGAGAGTAGTGAATTGGAGCTGAGGGGAAGTCGTTTCAGTGAGTCGAGTGAAGGCTCCCAAAATGTTGACGAGAAGAAAAATTTAGTTCAGGCAATGATGGGTTTAGTGGTTGCCCCTTGACCCCACAAGGGGCACTGCGCCTTGACCCTGCAAGGGGGCTTTCGCCCCCTTCATCCCCAACACAAGTGGCGATAGGAATTGCTCATCATGTTCATTATGTTGATGATGTTGGTCATGAAGGTCATCTTTATCATGTTGGCTATGTTCGTCATGTTGATCAAATTGACGATGTGGTTGATTGCAAAAAGTGAAGTGAACAATTAGAGAATAATGGTCATGTTGATCAAGTTGATGTTACTACTGATTGTAACAAATGCAGTGCACAATAAAAATACAAGGTGTTGTCATGTTGATCAAGTTGATGTTACTACTGATTGCAACAAATGTTGTGCAAATTCAAAAAACAAGGTGTTGCGAGAAGCAGTCTTAAGTGAAGTTTGTTGCAAAAGATGTATGGAATAGGAGAAAACGGAAGGAGCGCGACAAGAGATTCCATTACATTGTTCAATACTTCTATTCCCAATGTTCAGCTCTCATCGAGGACACCAACTAGTTTAGAGGAGAGGATGGATTTAGGCAGGCAAATTGATATGTTTGCATTTAGTGAATAAGTTTTGGTATTTTGTGTTATTTTGTAGTTGTATGCAAAGTGTTTGACGAAATGTGCGTACATATATTTAATAATGTTATAAAGTGGCAATGTAATATTGTACGTAATAATATAATGTTAAGTTATGTATGTTGGTAAAGTCATAAGTCATAAGTTAGTTTGTCTTGTAGTGGGAAATGTCATGTAAATGCAAGTTAAATGCATATGAAATGTAATTTAGGAAATGATGAGGTGTCAGGTAGTTGGAGGGTGCAACTAATTTCTGGTTGTATAAATAAGACCCTCCCCTCATTCATTTGATATAGCATATGGATGCATAAGGTGTGTAGGGTATGATGCAGTCAGGTCATGTATGCAGCCATGAAGAGGATTTTGCATGGGGTTTGGAGGATGTAATGTTGTAACTATACATGCCATTGTTAATATAAATCTGCTCATATTTATTATCTGCTATTGCTGTTATTGCTGTTTTCTATGTATTGTTATTGCTAAATGGCTACAGTTTCGTAGAATTATTTAAGTAGAAATGAAATTGTAAGTACGTTAAATTTCATATCTACAATAACTCTACACCTAAACAATCCGATTTTTGTTCTTACATTTGGACAACATATGGAATTTATCCCATGCATGTTTGGTCGTGGTGGCATCTTTGACATAGGGTTGTATCTCATCGTATACACCAAACATGATTATGAGATGTGCTTCTTAATTTGCCTTGTCAAAAGTCCTCTGCTCATCAAGATTTGTAGCATGTGTAAAAGTGGCTTTTAAGACAACATCCAACAGGTCTTCAAACTCCATGTGAATCTTGAGTTGTCTTCAAAGCGAAATAATTATTCCCCTTTAGGAATTGGGAATTGGGTAGCAACACTTTCGGGGCATTGACTGCAATGGTAATACTACACAATTTCTTCAAGCAAACAAAATCTTTAAAACAACAATTGACAATTGTATACAACAAAGAGTCAACCAAAAAGAGTAAAAAGCTTCAAATGTTAAGCACATATGGATAAAAAAAATTTACAACATATCAAGGTAAAATCTAAGAACTTGCATCAATGCCAGTAAACTTGTCTTCACCAATGCCTATGATATGACGTCGTTTTCAATATTCTTCTCATATAACAAACATATGCCCTGTCCTTTATGTTGATTTTGTACCCATTAAGTTTTTTCTTGACGCTTCGTGATCAACAATGTGCATAAAAAATGATGTAACCAAGCCAGCTTGTGAAATGAGATAGTTAAATCTAAGCAGACCTATCTCAAGAAAGGCTTAGTAAACACTGTATTCGTCAGACATCAAGCTCGCAAAGAATCTTCAAGGGATTCTGATATAAAGGTATCTTCTCACCACAACTCTACTTTGTTCTCTTTGAGAAGTTGCAGGTGTATGAAATGTCTCTCAACAAAAAAAATGTATTGCAAATCTCGTCTCTTGGACCTTAAAATAACAATGGTAGTGGTAAAGAAATGGTGCTTTTCCTCTCAACAAGGACCTATAAAAAATGTTATTGGGAAATTTCTTACTCCAAGTGTTGATGGCAACATTTTGTCTTCATGTTGTCGATGGCATTGCTCATCTTCCTCAAACATACATTCCTTTGTATAACGTGCAAAAATCATACTCAACGCTCAAACACTTTAAATCTATGGATGATGGGTTTTGATGAGTGCATCCACAAAGCGAATGCAGAACAATATACAACAGTAATATTAAGCTGCCAAGATGACCTCCTACTGATGAGAATAAATGCTAAAAAATAGTATCTCAGATTCCGTATGACATTTTTCAACATTCGTCCTTCAGATCCCTTTGTACATAAAAAAACATAGCTAGTTTTCAACAAAACATAGTTCTGAAATTCTAAGCATTAATCTTGATCACGTCTATGCTAAGATTGCAATGTTGCACAAATCTTCCTTATGCTCTCCAACAAGACCGCACATTACAATCTCTCCAATTCTCAACACATCCTCCAATGAATTTCAAAATGCATCCACACTCTTAACTTGCAACTCGCATTTTGCACCATCAGCAACACTCTTCCTCACTCATGGGCTGTGAGCCTGGATATGGCATGGGTGTTTAACCGATGTTCCATGGGGATGAATCCCCCCCTCCCAAGCAGTCATCCCAACATCCCCCTCATTTTGTGATGTATCATGGGGGAGGGAGGAGTTTGAAACATACCTGATACATCCCCAAAAAATGGATATGCAGGGGTGGTCATCCCTGAGCCATCCTCAAGATGTGGGGACATTATGCCAGGATACTGTGGGAACGTCGACGTCCTTGGGACATCTAGCATCCTTGGGACGTGGGTAAAATACCCAAGTGTCCCTAGGTCATCCCAAATGAGCCTCCCACCAATGTTGAAATTTAAATTTAAAAGAAAAAAACTATAGATTGGGCCAAAAGACACCTAAGTATCAAGACAGTCCTGCAGCACAATGGGATGTTGACCTTGAGAATGCGAGACAGATTAGTGAGAGGGAGGAAGGAGGATTGTTTGGAGTCCCCCTGCATGTTATTTCAGCTAGCAGTGATGACAAGCGCACCTATTCAAATATACATGATGTCACAAATGAGAATGATTAGACATTCAGTGTTTCACTACTTAGTGCTTCAGTGCTACTGTTTTAGGGCTTTCACATTTTGTTTATGCAAATGGAACTTGAACTAATCAATGAATTCAGAATACTCAGTGTCAGTGCCAATGGTCTTCATTTCATTGTTTGATGGATGTTTGATGTTCATTATGTTACATATCTACAAATTCTTCTGAAAAAATCCATTTTACAGATTAAATATATTTTTTATATATATTTATATAAGTCATCCCCCAGCCATCCCACCATTGTCCCAGATTTTGGGGCAATACCTCATTGCCCTGTCATCCCGGAGATGTTGTGGAACATAGAGTTTGATAAACAACTGATATCCAATCATGTTAATGGCAGCATGTCATGGACATTCTGCACAACATTCTCGTGCTCTGAAAACGACCCATTCTTTTGTGCTAAAAACCGCAGGCATAGTGTCAACACTCACATCTCAAACTCGGCAAACCTGTATTTTTTGACCCAGACTCAGGCTCAGCTCAAGATGGATGAAAACATAGCAAGACTTGGCAAATAGGAGAAAATATAACATACTCTACATTTTATAGAAAGAGACTCAGCCAGGGTCAAAATGACTTGCCCAAGGTCACTCAACTTCCAGCCTTATGAATTTTCACTGACTCATGGAGAGCCTAAACACTGTGACTACAAGAACTCCATGCCCAGCAGTCTTCTACTCTCACCAAATGATGGAACACAGATTTCAATCAAGCAATAATAGTGTGGCTTTCACCAACAGAAAAAGTAGTAGAATGCAATGTTTCAAAAAGAACCCCTTTGTTATGCCTCCTCCACAATGAACACCTCCACACTCACATTCATGCTCCCAATATTGGGATTCATGCCTACAGATAAGCTACTCATCAACTTCTCAAAAATCCTTCCATCAAAAACAAAAGAACTGGTATCCTTGGAAAGGCCAGAGAATCACTCCATGTGGCGGGGCCTTTGTCTCAGAATGGTCTAGAACTGAACAAGTCCTCATTCTCTATTCTGGTACCAAATGCTGAGCAGCCAGAAGAGGCTCTCATGTTAAAATTGGAGTAACATTTATGTCTATATATACAAGAAACAAAAACAGCATCATTATGACAGCCTCAACCAAACTTCAGTTATCCTTCCAATGGATTCATCTAACATATTTGTGTTATAATTTGGCAATGATAATTGTCTCCAATACAAGAATATGTGAAAGAGATGACAAAGATGCAAAATATTTTGATGTACATAATAAAAACAGATGCAGTATTTATAGTATGCTCCACAGGAGTGGATATTAATCTAGTTAAGTGATAAAAACATGGCCTTTAAAGGTAAATTCTTTTATTCAAATTATGTTGAATGTATGTAAAATATTATAAAATGTCAGTTGTACTTTCACAAGGTAAAGATGTATTTTATTTTTTAGAGGAATACTTTCACAAAACAGCAAAAGCATTTGAACAGCCCATCCTGAGGAAGAGAGAAGTACATACAAGCTTTAAAGGTGTCACATGTGCAATAATTGACTTGATGGAGCGACCATCAGAACGACCCTCAAAATCCATATAAGTCAAGGAGCATTTGACATGAACCTGAAGAAAACAATTCAAGAATCCATAGTTAATAAATGAAAAGTAAATACTATAAGTAGAAAGCTTACCATTTAAATGAGCTACACAACATTTTATATTTTATACCAAACTCTTATTCCAAGCTTCAAGAAGCATAAATCTGGAAGTAATTAAAACACATCGTAATTGACACTACCCTGGTTGCAACAAAATAATCTATGAAAAATGATTCAAGCCTTAAATGCAATAACTTATATTGCATTTGTTTCTACATGTACCCCGACTAACTTGGACAGTAGATATGTTTCCAGCATAATGTATTTTGCCATTACACCCAGGTAAAATGTAGAGAAATCACGTGCTTAGCATAAATTTATGTTATGTTCTTCTGCCCACAATTTATATAAGTTTCTTAAATATTTTCCCTACATACCTGAGAAGGCCAAAATTGAATTCCTGAATGGCTAGATTTCCTTTCAAAGATCAAAGCTGCTAACAATTTTAAGGATCTTTTCTCCATGTCCCTTATGCATGCTTTCAACTAAGGGCAAAATCGGACATAAAATTTATGAATACTTCCTTGACTTTTACAACCACAGACAGATGAGAATGTGTCCAAATCATTACTAACAAAAATATGTGCATTATTGAGATTAATGGAAGGGAATGTGGAAGCAAAATGAACAACTGAGAAGGAAAAGGGCAATGATAAGATGTTTCTTTGCTTGCCCTAGATAAAACTGATTTGAAATCATTCGTAATAAATTCAAGCAACAGATCCTTTGGGAGTAAAACATCCAACTTGAAACTCCCAATAGCTGTTATATATCTGCATAAACTAGTAAAAATCAAGAAATAAGATATTTTAACCTTGAAATATGAAAACGAAATTCAATGAACAGATTTGGAATATCAAACACATAGTATAACACCATATTTTATGAGAAGGGAGAAGGAAAAAACCCTCATGAAAACAAGAAGGTTTGATTACATTAAAAAACTCTCATGGAAACAATAAAGCTTGATTACTTAAGGAATTAAAAATAAGATGGAAATGAGCATGAGTCTCAATGGATTTGGAAATTCCTCTAGCAGTGACTTCGTCTATTAAAACAGTATCCCAATCCCTCCTTTCTGTCCTTTCTGCTCTCCAATACTCCATACAAACCTCTTAAAACTTATTCCTTCAAATCCTATAGTATTTTGGTCCCTCGAGGGGTTGAGCACTGGACTTATATCACTTGTCCTAAATGCGCTACCTTCATTCCCAAGAAATTAGCTTCCAGCTCTTCACCTAGATTCATTGCAATCTCAAGACAGCTCAGAAATCCTCTGTCATTTTGGTTCTTGTTCCCAACAAGTTGCATGGCTTGGATGTCTGCAAAACCACCCCTTAGCAGAATACTGCCCCTTATCAATCAAAATTAACTATGGCAGGATAAAACCACCCATATCAATCAAAAATTCCTGGAAAAACACAATGGCCCTGGTACCCGAAAATCCTGCTATAGATTTTCAAAAACCTTGATTGTTATTGCAGATGGTACTGGATGCATGCTGAGTTTAATTATTTTGATCGCCTACTCTTGTTGATCTTTCCTAGACAACTAAACATTGTCTTTCCTTTTTAAAATTTTTCTTCATATCAAATGGTTTAGCCTATGTGCCATATGCCTTTACATGACAAATTGCACATAATTTCAATGGACATGTAGGCAGACAAATTGACACGTCTGCATGAATGAATGAATGAATGAATGCATGTTTGAGTGTACGAATGTACATGTACGAATGTGTTTGCACAAAGAGTTTGTAATAATGCGGATGTGCCAAAGTGTTTCTAATAATGGAAAGTAATGGGGTATTTTTAATGTTTAATGTAAACAGGTAGTTTGGAGGTCATCGGGTAGTTGCCAACCTTCTACTGACCCCGTTATGTTTCTAAGTACGCATCTATGTGGAAGATGTAAGGAAGAGAGATATGTGCATGTTGTTGTTGTCCAAAGTGTGTTGTTGGTAGATTGTTCATCAGAGTATGATGTATTACAGATAGAGTTCAAATTCCTAATACTTTCCAAAAACGTTCAGAAACATGCTTCCGCTACAATCATATGCAAAATAGAAGTAAAAGCGAATTAAAGGTGGCAATAGTAAAAGAAGTAGAGAGAGAGAGAGGAACGACAAGACGGAATAGAAGGTGGGTGCCTATTTCACATTTTATGCACACATGATAAAAATGATTATTCATTGAGGGGTATCTACAGTGATACCAAAACCCCAATGAGTAAACCTCAAGCCGACATTGACTTGACTTTGAGGTTAACTTACAATAATATAATAATAATAAATTGCACCCTTTAATCAAGGTTATCCATAAAGGTGGATTAACCAATATCACTAAGGGTAAAATGTGAAAGGTGCCCTTAGGCTTACATGAACATGCCCGTAGGTTTACATAAATGAGGAATGCCCATAGGCTTACATAATCACATGCCTGTAGGCTACATTAATAGTGCTCATAAGCACTTCTTCACACTTTTGGCCTTGGCCTAACAAGATCAAATTACACATATTTCAATAGATAGTTGTTGTGCAGGATACATGTTGTGTGTGTCGTGTCTCCATTTATATTTGTAGTTGTGTGTTTTGTTTATCTAAGTGGTAATTGAATTGCATCGCAATGTGTTGTATTCCATTTCTATAGGACACTCATCCTCATGATGCCTCTTGGGAAAGCAATTGAATAACCATGCCCTTTGTTGCAATCATTTTCTTAAAGATCTTAGTCATCATTTGGAAGCATGCGTCTCACTTGTCATAATGTTTTGATTCTTCAACATCTTGTTCCTGCTTCACATCTAGCACATTGTTATAGGTTTCATGTTACCCTGATGTGTGCACCACACGAAAGCACTACTTAAAAGGTTTACACAACCCTTTGATAATGTACTTCCTTGAACTCATCCATTAACAATTTGGACAGCATCTGAGCAAAGGTCAAATGGTCATCGATTGTAGTCCTTGATGGACTCATCCTTCCCTACAAAATATGAGTTTTGAATTATGAACTATAATTTATCATTGTATTGTCATTTTGTCTATAATTAGTAATAAGAAAATTAATTATAACCTCAAATTTGTGCATTTTAAATTGTTTATCATTTGTAGCATTTTAATATTTTTATATTATTATCTTGTTAGCTATCCCTTTTGCCAAAATTTTGGGACATCATGTTTTCACTCCCAAAGCTATTATTGAGGCTCTCCAATAGTCTTCTAAAGTATTTAATTGTTTTTTGGACTTCAGAAAGGCCTTTGACACTATTCCCAAGCATCTTTTATGTCAAAGACTACAGCACATTATCCACCCCATCCACAAATATGGGAGCTATTCAAATCCAAATAACTAAAGAACTGTTATGACTGAGCATAGATATGCTAAGCTTTAGACAACAATTTTCAATACAAAACTCTCAAAACTATTGGATCAGGGCAAGCATAGAGCAAGAGGGGAGGCTGGTTTTAGAAGGGATCATCACTATTGCTCATGTTATCACTCTCAAAACTATTATTAAGGCTCGCCAAAAGCTTTCTAAAGTACTTAGTTATTTTGTGGACTTCATAAAGGCCTTTGACACTATTCCCAAGCATCTTTTATGTTAAAGACTACCTAACATTGGCATCTTGGACCTCTTTATCACTGCCATCAAGAGCCTATATGAGGTAGTTTTGGTCATTTTCCAACAGCATTTGATTTTTCAGAGGATGTCCTAAGCACCATTGGCGTCAAATAAGGTTGTCCTCTTTCTCCTTCACTCTTTGGGATCTACATTGATGAGCTTAAAGAATTTATTCATCAAAACGCACATTTTGAAATGATTGCCTTCTATATCTTGATAGCTATATTAATTTTTGTAGATGATGTTGTTCTTCTTGCTCATACTCCTAAGGGCCTACAAAGACAGTTGAATGCTCTTGCTCGCTTTTGTGACTTAAAACAGTTGGCAGTCAATCTTAGCAAGACTAAGGTGATGATCTTCAACACATCAAAGAGTACCCTATCTAAGTTTTAGTTATTCTGTAAGAGTGAGTTGATTGAGATTACCATTGCTTACACATACTTGGGAGTTTAGTTTATAGATTCTTCCCTCACTCTTCAACCGACTTAATTGTCATGTCTTTGCAGGGATATGCATCTCTCTCAGCCTTCGAATGCCAATGTTTCCAACAGCACCCCCAAGACATACCTACAAAGATCCGCCTCTTTCATTACAACATTGAACCCAGAGTCCTTTATGCATCTGAGATTTGGGGTCCAAGTCTAGGTGCGTTGATTGGGCTCGCATTGAGAGGGTCTAGACTATTTTGCTTCAATGATTTATCCAATGTAAAAGAACAATTCCCCAATGTATTGTTTAGGCTGAGTTTGGTGTTCATCCTCTTTGCCTTGAGAGCATCTTCAAAATTATTTTCCAACTTCATCACCTTAGATCCATGGGTGACTGCAACTCAAGCCAAGAGAGATACTCATATTGGTGCTTTGCTCCTTAGAATACATTACCTCTAGGAGCTCTTTTCATCATCATTGTGAATGGTACCCGGGAATTATTTCCCTTCTCCAATCAATTGGCATCTCGATAGATCAATTAACTCTATTCAGTTACTCCTTAAACGCTCCTTCTTGCCTTTTTCTAAAAAGAGGAAAATTAATCAAGCAATTAGAGATGATGTTTATTGACAATATATTGAGATGACTTGGGCTGCTCCATCTCAACCTTTTAGTCCTAAGTTGACCTTCCACGCTAAACATTTCATGAGGATTGAAAATGACATTATTACTCGTCCTAATTATGTCCAACGACATTGGACACATAGTCTTAGAATTCCTCTTGGTCACTTCAGAGTATGCCCATATCAGTTTTGGGTTGAGATAGACCACCATAATCCTCAAGGGGATAAGGTATGGCGTCTTTGTGATATTCATGCAATGGAAACTGAAGAACATTTCATCTTCAAGTGCCCTAATTATTATGTGTTTTTAGGGAGGTACTATTGCTTGTATGGAGACTCAAGTGGATCGCTTGCCATTTTTTCCTACTATCACGACCAAAGAAGTTTGGCTCTTTACCTCAAGGAATTTGACACTCTTTGATATTAGTTATTACAGAGGAGAGAGACGGACTACTACTCAACTAATGAAATGAAATGAAACGAAATATTACTAATGTCCGCGGTGGGCCAAAATAAGACCCAAGGAATTATAAGAAGTACAATAATGACTGCCAGCTAGCAGGCTAAAAAGCCCAACAAAGAAAAGAACTAAGAAAAATACAAGATCAAACCCGACAAACGGGCCAAAGAGAAAGGGAAAAGAAAAGAAAAAGGAGAGCAGAGGGGGGGAGGACTGCAGTCCAACAGAGAGAAGTGCATGCCAAGAAGAACGGAGAGAGAGGAGGGGGGAGAGAGCAGCCCAGGAGGGGCAAGCTTCGAGAATCCCCAAAAACTAATCTCTCCTAACAGTCGAGGCCGAAGTACCGGAGCTGAAGAAGTCCATGATATGTCTCTGCCCATTGCTAGTTCGTAACCCTAACAAATTGTTGGTGCGCTGTCTAGTGACCCTGCTTCTGTTCAGACCGGATGGTGTGGGGCGTTTCCGATCGAAGTCACCTGGTCCGTTGGAGTTGGTGAAGTATGTTGTGATGAGCCGATGTTGAGGAGGGTGAGATCCATTTGGAGAACTTTTATGTCGTCGAAGCTTATTTATCTCCCTAAGAAAGAGTGCGAGACAACGCTGGTCCGGGTATCTGAAGAAGGTAGAAACACATCGAGAGTTGTCCCTGAAAAGGAAATGGAACCTACCCCGGATCTCATAATAAATGGGACAACAAAAATTGAAGTGATGCAGGGTCTCAACTTCACCCAAGGAGCAAAAAAAGCAAATCCGCTCCTCCATCGGAAGATGGTGATCTGACTCAATCCGGAGTTGGTGAGAACACACCCTGAGTTGCCCAATAGTGATCCTTAGACTATGCATTGTGTGTTGTTGAAGGTATTGTGGAGGAACTATTTTGCCCTCCTGTATTTGTAAGAAGTGCTCATGGTAGAAAGACAGCTTGGGGGAAAGAGGGGCAACAGCAGAGATCCATGTGCATCTGGTGTACTGGAGACTAACATCCTTTAGAATCTCGTGGAGCGTCTTCTCCTTAGTAAGCCGAGACGGGGGGAGAACCCCCAAAGAATAAGGGGGCAGTTTGTCTATCTGTATCTGAATGCTGGCCAAGGCAGTAGAAACATGAAAATACCAACTCCTCCAGCCTCCCCGAGAACTCGAAGAGAGTTCCATCGAGGAGCAAAGGGCGAGGTAAGGGTACCGCCTGCAACCCTCAGGGGTATCTCCGAAAGTACGGATCTTGTGAAGATAACCGATAATCAGGAAGATAATCTCAAGCTGGAGAGGAGAAGCCCCAAACTCTACCAGAATAATAGAACGAGGGACTGTTCCCTTGCAACGAATGAATCGTCAAAGAAAGAGTGTCTGCACTCGTTCAACCCGTGACCACTCAGTCGGGCCAAGACTAGGGCCCCAAACCACTGATCCATAAGTAATAGTTGGCTTGACCAAAGCGTCAAAGATCCTCATATTCACAGGTATATCCTAAAAATGTGCTTTGAAGCAATTCCTCTCTAGCATAGACAGAGCTGCATACCCCTTACACACTCGGACCTAGGCGGCGGGTTTCATACCAAAAGTGGGACCAGTGAAAAGAACCCCCAAATACACATAAGAGGGTGATTTCGACCTCCTGGCCCTAGAAAAGGAAGTGGAGATGGGATAGAGCCTCTTTGGTAGTATTGAATACCATAACCTTGGTCTTAGGAAGATTCACCGTCAATTGTCTCGAGTCACAAAAAGCGGCAAGTGTGTCCAGATGACGCTAAAGCCCCTCAGGGGATGAGGCCAAAAGAACAACATCATCAACAAAGAGGAGAACAGAAATCAACACATGGTGAAGAAGGCAACCATCCTTTGGGTGAGCGTTCTCCCTGATAAAAGTCTCAAGCTCGTCGATAAAGATCGCAAAAAGTGTCGGCGAAAGGGAGCATCCCTGTTTCACTCCTATGGCGCTAAGAATATTGGCTGAAAGCCCTTGAGGGGAGCGAAACGGACCTTTCACAGCCTCATATAACCATGTAACCATTGTCAAAAGCTGCCCAGAGATGCCAATTGATCGAAGCCTCTCGAGAAGTAAATGTCGAGGCACCATGTCGAAAGCTTTCTTGAAGACTACAAAGCAACAATAAACCTTCGAGGACTTGGAACGTGCCTCCTCAATAATAGCTCTGAGGACTAGAATGTGATCTGTGGTCTGATGATCTTGCCGAAAACCAGCTTGGCCAAGAGCCCTGAAACCCCCCTCCTCCAACCTTCGAGAGAGAAGCACATCCAATGTTGTGGCATAGAGCTTGGCAAAGATATGCCCAATCATGATAGTCCCGTAGTTATTGGGTTCATGGGGATCACCTACCTTATGAATGGGGTGAATGATATGCTGAGTCCAAGACTCAGGAAACCCAGAACAGACAGCAAGATTAACGAGATCAGCAAGGGGCCCAACAAGAGGGTCAATACCATGCTTCAAAAATTTCACCTGTAACCCATCCAAATCTGCTGCATTGCTTGTACAGAATTTCCAGATAGCCTGCCTGACAAGACCAATAGAAAAGAGGTGGCACGAAGAGGGGGGGGAGGGAACAGAAATACGAGGCTGATTTGGGATGGTATAAAGGGAAGAGGCATGGATGGTCCAAGAGGAAAGATCAATCCCATGAATAATCCGATTACGGGGGAGGATAAGGCACCAGAAGGATTTAGGAGATTGCTGAAGGGAGTGGATAAGATCAAGTCGATGCCGAGAGAGGAAGAGACGCTTCTTCTTTCGAAGAAGCATCCTATAGTCTTTGTGAGAAATGGCATGGGGCTAGGAAGGATTTCGAATGGCATATTTCAACCTTCGGTGGGCAGACTTACATTCCTCATCATACCAGATGTTCATGGGGCAATGACCAGGGGGACGAGGACGAGGGGGTTGGACGAATAGTGTGGGGGTATGATTCCAAAGCAGCCTTCCAAATAGTTTAGACCAAGCAGAACAATCGGAAACATCGGAAAGAGAAGACACCTTGGGGAGAACATGACGCAACCGGTCCATATAGGTAAAGGAATAATAATAGTCAAAGTATAAAGTGACTCGAGGGACTAAAGGGGAGGGAGGAGGGGGAGGAGTAACAGGAAGGGAAACAGTGGATAACATAAGAGAAAGAACTGAATGATCGGTAAGGGGAGGAGGGTGATCAGAGACGTTGAATCGGGAAATGAATGGAATGAGGGTGGTAGAGGAAATAGCATAGTCGACGACATTGGCTCCACCACTATGAGGAAAGCAAGTAAACCCACTAGAATCTGGAAAACAAGATATACCATTGAGAAGAACTAGCCTATTGGATTCACCCAACTCAATAAAATGCTTACCATAAAATGCTTAATTTTGAGGAGGTTGTTCGGTATGTGCAGTCTGCAATTGAGTAATGATAGCTTGCTAATCTTGAAGTTTAATTTGGAGATCTGCGATAATGCGATTGTCGTCTTTCATTTAGTCTTGCAAGGAAAGTATAATACTAGCTTGTGTGTCTAGCTGTTTCTAGAGAGAATTAATTTGTTTAGACAAACTCTGGTATGAAACTGTTGTGTGAAAGCATTGGATAGATTTAAGAGGAGAAGCCCGTGTTTCCTCCATTCCTCCTTCATCAAGTATCCCCATAACACACGAACACCAAGAAATCCCCTCTCGAGCGTAGCAGAAATCCCCCTCGAGCGCAGCAGAAATCCCCTCCCGAGTGCAGCAGAAATCCCCCCTCGAGCGCAGCAAAAATCCCCTCCCGAGTGCAGCAGAAATCCCCCTCACTCGCAGCAGAAATCCCCTTCGCTCGCAGCAGAAATCCCCCTTGCTCGCAGCAGAAATCCCCTCTCGAGCGCAGCAGAAATCCCCCCCGAGTGCAGCAGAAATCCCCCCCGAGCGCAGCAGAAATCCCCTCCCAAGCGCAACAGAAATCCCCCTCACACGCAGCAGAAAATCACGCTCGAGCGCAGCAGAAATCCCCCTCGCTTAAAGCAAAAAACCCCCTCGCGCGCAGCAGATATCCCCTCCCGAACGTAGCAGAAATCCCGCTCGCTCGCAGTAGAAATCCCCCTCTCACTCAGCAGAAATCCCCTCCCGACCGCAACAGAAATCCCCCTCGCGCGCAGCAGAAATCCCCTCCCGACCACAACAGAAATCTGAAAAATTACAAATAAAAGAGGCTACAGCTACAGCAGAACACTTCTGCTCTCTTGTTGCTTTTCTAGCCAACAATCACTGTTCTTCTCCTCCTAAGCTTGTAGTTTTCCTTCAAAAATCTATTCTGCTCTTCTTTCTCTGTATAAAACACTCTTGATCTTCTCCTTTTATCCTTCAAAAAGGTAACTCTAATCTCTCTAATCACCACATTCTTTCACTCTATCTTTGTGGTTGAGAGTAATAAGCAGTCATTTGAAACTACAACTATCCAAAATATTAATGATAGATCTGTGCACCCTTGTTTGCATACAAGATTGGCTATTTCGACCACCCTTTGCAAATCAAGGAGTTGTAGACAGATGCAACTTACCAATTTCTCGTCTTCTTCTATTGGTTCCACAAACATGGATGCTAGAAGAGTCTTGACGGGTTGAACTCTATGTCTTCCTAGCACCATCCAACCATGCCCTCTTAGTCTTGGCCATTCTCCTGGGAACATTCACTAGATCTTATGGTGCCCTTTTGAAATAGTTGGTGATGACAACGCCTATGCTTCTACTTTACATTCCCCTATATATTAATGTTGGTGTTTGGATCCACTGAAGCTCCTTTTGCATAACCCTCAAGGCTGTAATTTAAATTTCATGCCATATAGTTGTTCCACTTTAGAGTAGTTTACGCTAGATTCTTTAGTCTAGTTTAATTTATTTTCATACAACTTTTTGGTTACTATAGTGCATTGTAATATAAAACAGCTCTTTTCAATGAGTCCCATTGGCCTGGTTTGACCATCTATGAACATGAATAGAATTATTAATACAAAGTGTCATAAAAGCAGCCAAGCTCACTGATTCTAAACATGGATTTCCAAAACGACAAATTTAAGTGGCAATGGGAAAAAACACAAGACCAATAAAAGCAATAAATTGTGACGATTTCCAAAATGTTCAATGAATGTTACATATAAATGACCAAAAGGCACTATCTGTGACTGTGCATTTGACTTGTGCCTCTTCAGTACTTACCGTCATTACATTGGTTTTATGGAACCCACATAATATGCAATATACTCTCAGCTATTCAGAAAGCAAAACGCATGAAAGTGCTTCAGTTATACCCCATTGTAACTTTTCCTAACCCTAGATAACTGCTGTCCTATGTTATTTAAAAATAAATCAGATCTGAAATTAATTTATTTAAACACGCAACAGTCACACAGATGGCTGGAAAAACAAACAGCGTGAACAGCAGAAGTTAAATATATTTCTAAACCTGAAATATTACAAAATAGAGGCTACAGCTACAGCAGGACACCCTGCTCTCTTGCTGCCTTTCTGGCCAGCAATTTCACTGTTCTCCTCCTCCTAAGCTGGCAATTTTTCCTTCAGCAATTTGTTGTCCTTCTCTTCTTTTATTGTGTAAAACACTCTTGACCTTCTCCTTTTATCCTTGAAAAGGTAACCCTAATCTCTCTAACCCTAAGATTAGATCTCATCTCATCTTGAGATGTATGGTTAAAAATAGAAAATCACTTAAGTGAATTACAAAATGGAATCACTTCAGTGAATTCAAAAATAGAAAATCACTTAAGTGAATTACAAAATAGAATCACTTACGTGAATTTCAAAATAGAAAATCACTTAAGAGAATTTCAAAATAGAATCACTTAAGTGAATTTCAAAAAAGAATCACTTAAGTGAATTACAAAATATAATTTGAAATGTCTCAAACCACTTCTAGCACTTTCACATTGAAGCCTGTGCAAGAAGCTCTTGTCCGAGCTACATTTCTCAACACTCCCTGTTAGCGAGGAAGGAATTCTACACCAATTCAAGTTTGTCTCTAAATGCTTCAAACTTCCCTTTCACTAAGGGTTTGGTCAGAATATCAACTACCTACTGATCTGTGGGAATATACTGGAGCTTTACGGCTCCCTTCTAAATCCTGTCTCGTATGAAGTGATATTTGATGTCTATGTGTTTGGACTTGTCATGAAATACTGGATTCTTAGAGAGTTTGATACAACTTTGATTATCACAGTATATCACCGTGGGATCCAACTCCTGATCAATCAATACTGTAAGCAACTTGCTAATCCAGATGGCCTCACAACTAGCAATATTGGCTGCCATGTATTCGGCCTCTGTTGAGCTAAGTGCCACAAAAGTTTGCTTCCTGCTGAATCAGGCTATCATGCCTGCTCCCAAGCTAAAGCAACACCCTGAGGTGCTCTTCCTGTCTGCTACATTGCCTGCCCAATCTAAGTTTGTATACCCCTGCAACCTCACTTCACCATCTCCAAGATATCTTTGACTATACTCCACCGTGCCCCTCAAGTATCTGAGCACATGTTTTGTTGCTACGCAATGCTCTTGCCTTGGCTCCACCATGAACTGACTCAAGGTGTTCACTGCAAAACATATATTTGGTCGAGTGTTGACCAAATACATCAAGGATCCTATCAGCTGCCTGTAAAACATAGGGTCCACCAATTCTGAATCTGAAGTTGTCACCTTCATATTAGTGGTCATCGGTGTGCCCATAGGTTTACAGTCCTATCTGAAACCTCTTCAGGATCTCAACTACATACTTACCCTGCCCAAGGAAAATCTCCCCTGGTCTCTGCCAAACCTCCAAATCCAAGAAGTAATACATCATGCCAATGTCCTTCATCTCAAACTCAACTATCATATCTGCTTTGCACCCTGCAATGAGCTTCTTTGCACCTATAATAAACAAGTCATCTACATATAGCACCAAAATGAGTAGATCAGTCCCAACAAATATGTAATATAGATTAGGATCTGCATCACTTTTGGCGAAGCCCACACTCTGCAAGTATCCATCTATTCTGGAATACCATGCTCTTGGTGCCTGTTTGAGTCCATATAAGGCTTTTTTCAGCCTACAAACATGGGACTCCTTTCCATTTACCTCAAAGCCCTGAGGTTGCTCTATGTACACTTCTTCCTCAATGATCCCATTAAGGAAAGTTGTCTTCACATCCATTTGATGAATCCGCCATCCCATAGATGAAGCTAAAGACATTACTACTCTAATGGAAGTGTATCTGGCGACTGGAGCAAAAGTCTCCTCATAGTCCACTCCCTCTTTTTGAGAGAACCCTCTCACCACATACCTTGTACTTCTCGACGCTACCATCTGCAGCATGCTTAATTTTGTAGAGCCACCTAGAACTCACAATTGACTTCCCCTCCGGTCTTGGCACTACGTCCCAAACATCATTCTTCATGATGGAGGTGTACTCCACCATGGCATCCCGCCAAACCTATTGGTCTGTTGCCTCCTAAAAACTGGAAGGCTCTGAATTTATGATGTTACTCATCAATGCCATATAGTTTGAAAACTTCCTTGGAGGTTTGCTCTCCCTAATCATGCTGCTAAGAGCCTCAACATACTCTTGAGCAACCCTCAATGTCTGTGTAAGCCATCGAGGTCTCCTGATAGAACTGGAAGGGTCTAATGTCTCCTCCTCCTCACCTGAAGGTTGATGTCCTGAACTGGAAACCATGGTGTCTTTGGTGACCCTGGCTCAACCTTCGGAGCTTCCTACTCCTCATTCTCTATCACTGGAATAGGCTCATGGGACTTCCTGGATGCAACGTCCCTCCTCAAACTTTACATCCCTGCTCACTACTATCTTCCTCTTCTCTGGAATATAAACCCTGTACACTTTCGAAGTCTCACTGTAACCTACAAATAAACCCTTCCTACTGGAGGGCTCCATTCCTATTCTCTACTGGAACATGGATATAAACTAGACATCTAAAGATCCAAAAATAACTCACCTCTGGTTTCAAACCAGTGAATGCCTCCTCTGGTGTCTTGTCCTCCAAGATCCTGTGAGGACACCTGTTTTGGATGTAGATTGTTGTGTTGCATGCTTCTGCCCAAAGAAACATCGACAAGCCCTGGTCATGAATCATGGCCTCAGCAGCCCCTAAGATGCATTGATTCTTTGGCTCTGCAAACCCATTCTACTGTGGGTTGTATGGAACAGTCAGCTCCCTCTTGATTCCTGCCTGCTTGCAAAAACCATCAAACTCCTTGGAGGTATATTCAACCCCATTGTCAGATCTCAAGACCTTGATCTTCTTCTCTGTTTGGTTCTCAACTAGAGCTTTGAACTCCTGAAACCTGCTAAAGACTTCATCCTTGGTCTTTAAGAAGTAGATCTATGTCTTGTGAGAGAAATCATCAATAAAGGAAACATAGTACATGCTACCTGAAATTGATGCTACTGACATCGGTCCACAAACATCCAAATGTACTAGATCTAAAATCTCCTTAGACCTATGCTCGTTGTTTGGGAAAACAACCTTGGCATGTTTGCCAAGCGTGCACCCTCTGCATACTCCCTGCTGCTCAATGCTGAACTCTGGAAGACCTGTGACTATCTCCCTCAAAATAGGCAACGCTCTATGATGCAGTGCCCCATCCTCTTGTGCCACAACTCACACAAGTTGTTATCGCTATGAACTAGGGCTCGAACAGGTTCACCCCCGCAACCTGTATAGACCGCCTTCTCTAACCCCTATCACTTGTGCTATTTCTGGGCTAGATTCTTTTGGTCTAATAAGGACATGTTGGTTCATGAACTCCACTGCATAACCCTTATCCTCCATAACCGAAACTGAAAGCAAGTTCTTCCTGAGACCTGGAACAAACAAAACACCATCAAAGTCTAAAGAGTTCCCTGATCGGAGTCAAAAATGAATGGTATCAATTCCTTCAACAGGATACTTGGCATCATCACCAAGCTCAACCTGAACCCCTAAGTCCTGCTCTTGTAGACAGGTAAAACACTGTTGGGTTGATGTCATGTGCCGAGATGCCCCATTTTCCACATACCAAGCATATCCCTCGAAACCGTGTTGGTAGAAAGGCAAGAGACCAACGAGAAATCCTTCTCGAATTTGGCAAAAAACTTGCTCATCTAAGTTTCTGCAAAGGCTGCTATCTGTGTCTGTTGTTGCTTCCCTTTGCCCTTCTTCTCTGGACACTGTGATGCATAATGATCGTGCTTATGACAAATGAAGCACTTGATCTTGCTCAAGTCCTTCTTCCTTAACTGTGAGGTTGACTCCTCACTCTTTACCTTACCCTTGTTGGGTCCTTTACCTCTGCCCTTCTTGGTTTCCCCAAAGAGAGCTAGGTAATCATCACCACCTTTCTTGTTGGCCTTTGACTCCATCCGAGTCTCCTCCTGGATGAAATCATTCCACAGTTTCTCATAGGTAGGGAAGTGCTCACGAGCACAGATGCTTTTGACAAATGGTTCCCATGAAGCTAAGAAACCATTCAGTGCCATGTTCACCAACTCTGTCTTCAACCTTCTCCCCAACTGCTGCCAGTTGATCAGGAATCTGTGTGATCTTCATCAAGTAACTGGTAACGGTGTCAAATCTGGTCATCTCCATAGATCTGAGTTTGTTCCACAATATCATATTCCTGTTTATGTTCTCGCTCTGGTAGAGGCTAACTAGGGCATCAAACATCTCCTTTGCCCTAGTCTTCTCGGATATGAGAGGAATCAGGTGATCCTTCACTGCATCCAAGATCATCTGCTTGGCCTTCACTTCTTTCTTTCTATGAGCTGCCAATTGTTGCGAATCTGTAGGCAAAGTCACATCATCCTTGACAATATCCCAAAGATCATTCTCTTCCAATAAGAACATTACCCTAACTTTCCAAGGCAAGAAATTAGAGGCACCTTCCAATCTATTCTCAAATCTAAGGCTAGTTGCTGCCATCTCTGAGATCTGTTGTACAAACTTTCAGATCTGATATGGATGACTCAAAAAAAAAAAAAAAAAACTGTCCAACAAATAAGCTTAGTCCTTCAAGCAAGAAATATGAAACCCTCTAACTGCTAGTTTTTTTTTTTTAATATCCAGCAATGATCTACTGTTGTAAACCCTTGAGGATCTCAATCACAGAACCTGGCTCTGATACCATGTAATTGTTGTCCTATGTTATTTTAAAGTAAATCAGATATGAAATTAATTTATTTAAAATGCAACAGTCACACAGATGGCTAGAAAAATAAACAGCGTGATCAGTGGAAGTTAAATATATTTCTGAACCTGATATATTACAAAATAAAGGAAGCTACAGCTACAACAGGACACCTTGCTCTATTGTTGCCTTTCTGGCCAGCAATTTCACTGTTCTTCTCCTCCTAAGCTTGCAGTTTTTCCTTCAGCAATTTGTTCTCCTTCTCTTCTTTCTTTGTGTAAAACACTCTTGACCTTCTCCTTTTATCCTTGAAAAGGTAACCCTAATCTCTCTAACCCTAAGATTAGATCTCATCTCATCTTGAGATGTATGGTTAAAAATAGAAAATCACTTAAGTGAATTACAAAATAGAATCACTTAAGTGAATTTAAAAATAGAAAATCACTTAAGTGAATTACAAAATAAAATCACTTAAGTGAATTTCAAAATAGAAAATCGCTTAAATGAATTACAAAAACAAATTCGAAATGTCTCGAACCACTTCTAGCGCGTTCATACTGAAGCCTGTGCAAGAAGTTCCTGTCCGAGCTACATTTCTCAACACCCACATGGACTCATTGACCCAAAATATTGCAAAGGATATGGAAAACCTTTGGTGGAAGACTTTTTTTAAATAATAGGAACTATATGTTATTGATCCATCTAAGAAACCTAGTTTAAGGAGTGCATTGGTCCCAACTGAATATCTTTACAAAGTGGGCCAAAGCTAAAGCCTACCTTCATAACTCAACCAAAAGCAAAATTAAGTTTTTGTATGAACAAATCACTAACTGGATTCAGCATACCTCAAAACCTGACAAGTTATTGAGATCATTTTGTCAACAATACAAAAGATTTCATTATTTCATTAATTCTCACACCCATAATACCAGCAGGCCAATAGACAAGGAAAGACAACAAATAAAGTTCTGGTCTTTGTTATCCAAATGTCATGTGGTAAAGAGGATAATAGTGACGAGAGGAATGCACCAAAACCTAGAAAATTCTGAACACTTGGGGAAAGAAATCAGACTTGGAAAACGAGTGTGTTCATATACAGGCTAATTGTGACAACAGAATGAAAGATTCAAAATTTAAAAAAAAAAATGTCAAAAAAAATCCATTGAGTGGGATTACAAGCAGTTAGAACAAGCACCATGGGTTGTTTTTCCATTGTTGTCCACCACACATATCCACTGGGTCAATGCAGGTTCATGTCAGTATCCATGATTATAGCATCCGGTCATCAGGTGTCATCTAAGCCCACTCCGCACACATGACAAAATATCATAGATGGTAGAATGGATGCTAACTAATTTAAAGAATGATATATGTGAACTTTGGTATACTGTGTTGTTATGATTTGCACATATGTATAATTATAAAGAAAAAAATCATATATTTAATAAAGCAATGATGACTTGAGGGGTGACAACTGCGATGCTAAGGTGGAAAACCATACAATCAACCGAAGAACCCAAAATGTCCCTCTCCATATGTACTAATTGGTTCTGTGCAATAAAAAATTTCCATCTATGTCAGGCAGGCATAAGTAAGCTGGAAATCATGTACACTACTTAGATGAATAATAAACACATTCATACTCATCTGATATTTTTCAGTGTCAATGTTTGTGCAAAATTGTATCCCATTAGTATTGTGTCCAAGGATTTCCAAAATCTGCAGTATCCATATCTGATACCATGCCCATATTGGTATCTGTATCTTTATAGATGAATCTTAAAAACACGTTTAGAACAGACTGATCTAATCTTTTATACAAGTGTAATAAAACTTAAGAGTTGCATTTGCATATGCTTTTAATTAAAAATGGAAGGGAGATTAACTTTTGATTATGGACAATCAATTTAAAAGGACTCCTTGGCCAATTGCTCCAGTGTATAAAATGGCAGAAGCTAAGGAGAAGAAACGATGGATATTGAACAAAATTGTAAAGGGAAAGAATAAGAATATCTGATCAGAAATTAAATTAAAGATAAGAATATGACAATAATCTTGTGATATATGACATGTTTTTGTTTGAAGTGGTAAGGCTCTGGCAGCTACAAGTAGTTAGTATGGGGTCCAGTACATCCCTCCACCTGGGGTCATGATGCCATTGAAGGTTTCAGCAGCCAGTACAGCAACATTGCAGCACGCATGGCTCATGCAAGGCCTGGGAGCAAGTTAGAAGGCTTACAACGAAGGGGACATCAGTGCCTCAATGGCCAATGTAAAGTGTCATTTGCCAATACAAATCTGGAGTCAATGAGTTGAAAGCCGATGGTTATGTTGTCTCCTGTTTAGTAATGGCTGATCATAATATAACTTTATTTTTTTATTTTTTTAAATAATTTGCTTAATAGTCTTTTGTTTGTGAAGCAGGAGGTAAGTTTTGATATTAGGCGTAAATAGCAGATAGTGGCACTCACGTGCACAATCCCAGCCATTTTTCTGTTAGCATATGGTGATGTTTCAAACTTTCACTTGTTCTAATGTCATGGTGGTTTGCACCCCCTCCCACCAATTAATTATCAAACCAATATTGAAAAGCTAAGATTTGGCAATCATGTAGCAACAAGAAAATAGATTTTTTAAAGATACTCTTTGATTAAAAAAGGGATATGATCCTTATAGATGGTGATCAATCTAATATGAATGATTTTAAACATGCAAAGGTTGTTCCAAACATTTTAATATTAGTATCCACTGAAAATTAGGACACCTTTGATATTCAAAAAACAAGAACAAAATATTGCCCAATAGATTTGAGGCAAGCGGTGGGGAGTGAGCAGTTTCATGCCCACAGCCAAGGTTGCAATCCCATAGATCAACCTTAACATTTTGGCCCAATTAGTTTGAGGCAAGTGGTGAGAAGCAAGAAGTTTCACACTATAAGCCAAGGTTCCTATCCCATAGGTGAACTTAACATTCTTGGAGGTAGGAGTCAAACGTATGGCAATGCATAGACTTAGGATCAAGTTTTCATGGATCTAAGGTCAAGTGTAACCATATTATGGATCCAAGCCCACCCTCATGTTCTCTACAACCTAGGCCCTGGTGTTAATATTTATAAATCCCAACAGGTTTGGGACAAGCAGTGGAGAGCAAGGAATTTCACACCATAAGTTCCAGTCCCATGGGTGAACCTTAACATTTTAGCCCATCTAGTTTGGGGCAAGCAGTGGGGAGGAAGGAGTTTCTCACCATAAGTCAAGGTTCCAACCCTATAGGTAACCTTAACATTTCATGCCCAATGGATTTAGGGCAAGAAGTAAGAGTAACAAGTTTCACATTGTAAATCCTATGGGTATGCCTAACATTTGTCTCAAGCATCGTGGAGCAATGGTAAATGTAATGCAATTGTATAAACTCAAACCTAGTTCAAATCCCCACATTGTGATGGGCACTCCTGTGATAAGGTGACCCATCATAATACAGTTTGTTGAAATGATGTAATACGGACAGGGACTGTTTCAACCCCATATAATAAATTTAAAAAATAAAAATAAATAATATCATCGTCAAGTATGAAATTGAATGTCATGTAATAATTAGGAACCAAGGGAGAAAAAGTTTATTAAAGGAAAATTAACTATACTTCTGCCCATGGCTTAAGCTTGTACTTGAGACAGGATAATAAATGCTTTGTCCACATAATATTTCATAGACTAAGCTTTTTATATCACACATTTTTTGCTGCTAATCCCATTCTTCCTAGAGTTATCCAATTGTAATATGCTGTTATTTTGATTCCCATTGTCCTATTATGGCCATCTAGACATTAATAATTTCATTTATTTCATTTCAGTACACACTAACAGCATTAAACACTGCCTTTATCAGACTGGACAGTGATAACCTACAATGATACAATACAAGGAAAAGCACAGATAACGATCCCCTTAAACTTCAGACATATAATATATATCAAACATGGCAGCAAAACAAGTCACTATATTGCAACTCACAGGAACATGCATGTATTTCAAAGTCATATAGCAATGCCGACTTGAAGTAGAAATAATGACACAGGACTTTCAGCCACTATTCTCTGTAAACTACAGTGTTACAGTTAACGATAGGAAAACGACAGTTATCATCCAAAAAAATTGAATTAGAAAGATAGCAGCAAGATGCACCAACATTTTACTTCCTTTCTAAGTGATATAATAAGGAACTGGTACTAACAGTAATTTCATTTGAGACCACTTTTGAAGGTTTTGTATCCATAAGTATATCTTCCGTCTCATCATCAACCTTATCTTCAACGTCTGGCCCCATAATCTGCAAACATCAAATACATACCATCAATACATCCTGCATTAAATTTGAAGCATAGCTAGAGCACTGTAGGAATAGCCAAAAAACTCAATTCTGAGAAATGTGGCTTTGTAAGACACTAAGCATTAGCACAGTATCAAAATTTCTCAAACTATCAATGAATTATGGTATAAATGCAATCTCTTGTAGGATGCGTAGAAATTATTAGATAAGTTTACTCCTACAAGACGACACAAGTTCTTATACAAAATTCATGTAAGTGTACATGCTAGATATGCCTAGCTCTATTTTGAAAGGAGATTATTATATTCAGGAAGAGGATTAACTAGAAGTGCAGAGGAAGATAGCAGCTTGAATACTTTTCACACATATCTAACTAAAAGGGGGCATGAAGTTTGTTTACACAGAGATGGTGTTCATGAGAAGGTTGCAGACCACTTAAACAGTGCTCTTTTGCTGGTACTAGACAAAGACTAGATGGCTTTAATAATTAATAGCCACTTGCTGCACAATATGCTTAGAACTCCGAACCATAGACATTGCAAATTTCTTTACTACTATTAAGGGTCAGAAGCTTTAGTCGCATTAACAGTCCTCTTAAGGACGTCAAATATTTTAAAGAAAAATCTAAAAATGGTGACATACAACAACAAAGATACTATAAATTCTTGCACTATGTTCAAGGTAAACCACTGATGAATTCTATAAAATAAATTTCCATGATCTTGTTTGTTTCAAAGAGGCTGACACGGACCAAATCTCCAATTGAAGCACTTGGATTGACTGCACAAAATAAAGATATGAATATAGTCCTCAACACACATTCACATTGACGACAGTAAAAATACAGGTGTCTCGGTTCAAATGTCAAATGCAAAACAAAATGAGCACAACACGAATAAGTGTAAGCCTTCTTCAGCAAGAAATTTCAGCATAAAAAGCATACATATTGAAAGGTGAACAATATAATATTGGAAAATATTCAGGCTGATGACTCCTGGTTTCAGAAAAAGCAAAGTTGAAAGATAAAAAATGCATGTCGAAGTGGTCCAACTCTTTACAATCTTCATAACTTTTGCAGGCAATATCAATAATACAAGTTAGAGAAAAGATGGAGATTAATAAAGTTTCCAACATTGTTTGTTGATTCTTACTTATACTTGATTACAATATGAATCACAAATTGTTACTTGTAGGGACCCTGTACATTGGCATTCCTCCAGAACTTTTGATCAGGAGGTAAGGAATTGTAAAAGTTGAATAAATACAAGGTTGTACAGTTACCAAAGAAGAAATGTCTCCTATATTTGAGAATGGGTTTTACCTGTATTTGGGTATTCAAGAAAAAGTAGAGTAAAAGAATGATCCTGTTTCCCACTTCAACAGTAGCCAACACTTGTTAAATCAAGTGACAGCAAAGGATGTTTGCAGAATAAACCACACAGCCATAAATTTCCAATCAGAGTTCATCTACAATGTTTGCAGACTAAACCAGATAGCTATATTCAAAGCAAAGGCTGCATGAATATGGGTAGTGACTTAGTAACAAAAGGCATAAAAGGTTCGTCAAACAGCCCAGATTCAGTTTTTAAATCAACTATCATAACAATGAAGCCCATGCCCTCACACTGAGACAACAGCTTTACAGTGTGAAGCTAAGTGGTACCATAGCAGAACACATGCAATCCATCAAAGGCATCACACACCAGTTAAGTCAATTGGTGAAATAGTCACCAACAAAGAGCTAGTTTCAGCCACCTTCAAGAGTTTGACGAAGGATTATCAAAGTTTGATCACAAGTCTCACGCATAGTGGGAAACTTGGTACCCTCACATTCAATGAATTGGAGGGAATCCTGTTGCAACATGAACAACTTCTCTTGAACAATGAAGAAGAAGATTCTTCTGGAGCTTATGCAAAAAAGTTCAAGAAGTTCAAGCAAAAGTGGCCTTTTGTAAGAAAGGTAGAGGAGCCTTGCAATCAAAGGCAGCATCAAAAGCAAAAGAAGGTTGTCACTTGTTCGTATTGTGGCAAGCTAGGCCACATGGCAAAGGATTGCAGAAAGAGGCAAGCTGATAATCAGAAGAAACAAGGTGGCCATTATGAATCCAAACAGGATGACCACATATTTGTTGTTGCATACCAGTCAAGACATGATGGTAATGACCAAGTATGGTACATCGATTTTGGTGCTACAACGCACAAGACAGGAAAAGAAGATTGGCTTCATGACATCCAAGCGATGGAAGGAGAAAATGTCACCTTTGGCAACAACTCAACGTTGCAAGTGAAAGGAGTTGGCAAAGCTTCCATCAAAATGCCTAATGGTAAGAAGACTTACATCAAAGATGTTTTGTATGTACCTGGCATGAAGAAAAATTTGATTTCAGTTAGTCAGATAGGTCAGCAAAACATGAAAATCCTATTTAGAAAAGACAAATGTATGATACAGGATAGTCAAAACAATGTAATTGATGTAGGCAAAGAGGAATCCGGCTTGTATAAACTTGTCACTCATAGTGACAAAGCCTTGATTTTTGAAGGATCATCAAAAGACCAATTATGGCATGAATGCCTAGGTCATTTGAACTATTCTAGTCTTAAAGACATGAATAGGTTGAATATGGTACATGGATTACCAAAGATCTCAATAGATAAATGCTTGTGTGAGGCTTGCATCATGGGCAAGCAGCATAGAGACAAGTTCAAAAAGGATAAAGCTTGGAGAGCCAAATCAAAGTTAGAGTTGGTACACTCTAACCTGTATGGCCCAATGAAGGTGGTGCAAAGTATTTCATCACATTAATTGATGATTTCTCAAGGCATACTAGGATTTATTTTCTCAAGTACAAATCACAAGCTTTTGATGCACTCAAAGAATTCAAATCAGAAGCTGAGAACGAAAGCAACCAGAAGATCAAAATTCTCAGAAATGACAATGGAGGTGAATTTACCTCAAAAGCCTTCACTGCATTTTGCAAACAACATGGTATTAAAAGGCAACTTTCAACGCCTTATACGCCTCAGCAAAATGGAGTTGCGGAAAGGATGAACCACACCTTAGTTGAGAAGGGCAAATCAATGTTGAAGGCAAAGCAACTTTCAAACACATTCTGGGCAGAAGCAGTGAGGACAGCTTGCTACTTGACTAACAGAAGCGCCACAAAAGTTGTTCAAAACATGACACCAGAAGAAATTTGGACAGGTAAAAAGCCCATTGTTCTCATTTACGAATTTTTGCTTGTACTGCCTATATGCATGTTCCAAAAGAAAAAAGGCAGAAATTAGATGATAAGAGTCGCAGATGTATATTTGTTGGTTACAGTGATGTAAGCAGAGCATATAGGGTCTATGAGATCAAAACCAAGAAGGTTCATGTATCTAGGCATGTAATCTTTGATGAAGGCATCAAAGACTCTTGTGTCAAGGAGTTGGAACTTCTTCAACATAGAGTAGCTGGAGAACAGCCAGAATCCAGCACACCCACACCCGGTGATCCTGAAAGTACCTTGACAAGTGATAGTGAAGCACAAGAAGAAGTCTCTAATGAAACCTCTTCAACTTCAAAGAAGCTGCCCAAATGGTATCTTAAAACTGTAACTGAAGCACAGTTGCCAGATGTAGAGGGCAAAAGAAAGTCCAAGATGAGGACAGAATCTGTAAATTTTGCACTTATGTCACAAGTGCTAAATACCCATGAGCCCTCCACATATGAAGCAGCCTGCCAAGATCAGAAATGGAAAGCTGCAATGGATGTTGAAATGGCAGCCATCAAGAAAAACAAGACATGGGATCTTGTTAAACTACCTCCTGGTAAAGACACTATTGGCTGCAAATGGGTCTACAAGACCAAATTCAAATCAGATGGTACTATTGACAAGCATAAGGCAAGATTGGTAGTCAAAGGTTTCAGTCAAATTCATGGCATAGATTATGAGGAGACATTTGCACCAGTAGCCAAGATGATCACCATCAGAGTTATTCTTGCCTTAGCAGCTCAATACAAGTGGCAACTACATCAACTTGATGTAAAGAATGCCTTCCTCAATGGAGATCTAATTGAAGAAGTGTACATGGACCAGCCACCTGGTTATGTAGAAGAAGGTAAAGAGTAGCTTGTATGTCGCCTAAAGAAGGCACTTTATTTCCTGAAACAAGCTCCTAGAGGTTGGTATGCCAAGATTGACAAGTACCTACTCCAAACTGGATACCAGAAGTCTTCTGCTGATTTGAATCTCTACTTGAAGATTCAAAGTGGTATTATCACCTCTCTTGTAATTGTTTATGTGGATGATTTGATAATTACAGGTGATGATGAAGAAGAGATTGATAATCTCAAAGAAGATCTGAAGAAATTTGAGATGACAGATTTAGGCCTACTCCATTATTGTCTTGGAGTAGACGTTTGGCAAAAGCCTGGAGAAATTTTCATTTCTCAAGCTAAGTATGTCAAGGAAATCTTGCAAAAGTTCAGAATGCAAGATTGTAAATCAGCTCCAACTCCCATGGAAACTGGCACAAAATTGGTTATTGAGAGGAAGGAAAACCAGTAGATAGCACATTATTTAGACAACTAGTTGGTAGTCTAATCTATTTGACTACAACTTGGCCACAGTTGTTGTATTCAGTAGGTATGCTATCTAGGTTCATGAATTGTCCTAAACAGAATCATTGGAAAAGCAGGAAAGAGAGTCCTAAGGTACTTACAAGGCACTCTACAATATGGCTTGAAGTTTGTGCACAATGCAAACTTCAAACTTGAAGGATACTCAGACTCTGATTGGGCTGGTTGTCCAGACAGCATAAAATCCACATCAGGATACTGCTTCCATATTGGTTCAGCATCAGTCTCATGGAGCAGTAAGAAACAGCCCACAGTTGCACTCTCATCCACAGAAGCAGAGTACAAAGCAGCTGTAGAAGCAACCAGGGAAGCCATTTGGCTTCGTCAATTTATGTGTGATCTTGGTCTTCAACAAGGAACACCAACCAAGATCTATTGTGACAACCAAAGTGTCTTGAAGATTGCAAAGAATCCAGTGTTCCATGCTTGCACCAAACACATTGAGGTGCACCATCATTATATCAGGGAGCAAATTCAGAATGGACAAGTAGAGCTGATCTACAAGCCAACAAATGAGCAGTTGGCTGACATATTTACCAAACCCCTCAGCATTCAGAAATTTCAGTACTTCAGAACTGAACTTGGGTTAAGAATAAATGAAGTAAATCTTAAGGGGGGGTGTTAGAATATTAGATTATAATATTTACTTCATATTAGCTGTCTACGTGCACTATTTTACTCCCATGTGCACAAATCCAAGGTCAAGCCTGTATTAAATGCACCCAACCAACTTAGATGAAGTAGGTGCCAATCAGGCCTGTTAGGTAGGTTTAATTAAGCATGCATAAGGCTATATATACAGCCTTTGTCTCCATGTATTATCATCCTTTTGTGAGCAATTCACATCCGTTTCATTGCAGACCAATTCTGCGTGTTTTTATTGTTTGGGTGTTCAATCTGCTGTTCTCTGCTCTCTGGATTCCATCATATAGCCCATTTTTGCCCTTAATGAATGTAGTCCAATTTCATTACACCATAATCTTCATGAAATCCTCCTCCATATCATGGGTTGCATTGTTGAAATGATGGAATTTGAACCTGGGTAATGCTCAGATGAATTATACCCAATTTGTGCAATTTGAATATTAATTTAAATTGATTGCAATCTGTTCTTATTCCTGGTAATTTTGCTCATTATTAGATTGAGAAAAAGGCAAAAATCAAAAAAATAGTTTTTCCTCAATTTTCATTACAATATTGGCCACTCCTAGTTTGTCCAAACCATCAACAACTCAAAGCAATGATTTATTTTTTTTGTGATTTTGTTCGGGGCTATATACGTAAGGAGCTCAAATATTGCATATGGGAATAAGCAGGGTTCCACAGGGACACGTCCCCCCCTCCCTTGCGTCCTCGGGGACAGGGGACGGCATGGGGGATGTTTCCCCCGTCCCCTTTTGGGGGACGGCAGGGCAGCCGTCCCCGGGAACACCCAACCGTCCCTTGGACGTCCCCGGGGACGCCCAGCCGTCCCCCAAAAAAATTAAAAAATAAATAAATAAATGATACAAACTTAAATTAAAAAAAAAAAAAGGCTGTCATAATTTAACAGTTAGGAGTAACTGTCATTGCTTACATGGTGGGAACTGAACAATGGTGGTTGTCAATGTTTAAATATCACTTTAGTGATTGGACAGCAGTGCAGAATTGCTAGAGACTGAACAGTAAAGCTGTCTTGCTTTTATAATTTATATTGAGGGTTGTAAACTGATGACTGTCTTGATTGACCATTGATGGCTGGAAAAATAGATAGCTATCTTGCCTGAACAGAGAAAAGTGAAAACCAATGACTTTCTTGCTTGAACATTGATGGCCAAAGAGTAAAAACTGAGAACTGTCTTTGTTTGAACATTGGTGGCTGAAAAAAATTAAAAAATGGTCTTTGCTTGAACATTGGTGGCTTTAAAGATGATGATTGTTATTGTTTGAATGTTAAAAGCTGAACAGTGTGGCATTCATTACTCGAGCAATAGCAACTATTTTGGTTAACTGTTAGAGATTGCACTTGATATCCTTGGCTGAACCTTCAAGTTACATTTTTTGAAATGGCTGCACTTAGTAATAGGTTAATAGCTGAGTTCATTTCAGATTGAAACATGTTTTAAGAACGCATACTTTTTAAGTTTTTAGTATTTTTCATTTTTGTTGTGTGCAGAATTTGTAGATTATTCTAAATTTCTCCCCAGGCTCATGGAACCTTGGGAATAAGTAGAAGCTTGCTAGGAAGAGAATTAAGAAAGTATAACTAAGACAGGATAAGGTAAGCAACCTAAGAGAGTAAAAGTAGGACAATAAAGCAAGTATAGTTGGAAAACATAGCAAGAAAGAGAATAAAGCAAGTGCAGTTGGGAAAAAATATAAAAAGCACAGCTGAAAAATATAGAAAGTGCTGCTAGAATGATAAAGCAAGTACAGCTGAGAAACCAAGCAAGAATAGAATAACACATTCCCTCATCTATAAGTATTTCAAACAGAAAATTGGTATTCGCACAAGAGAGGAAAGAAGATTGGTTCTCTTCTTAAATCTGGAGTGTCTCGCCTGCAAGTTTGGGCTATTCTGTTATTGATTGTAAGCAGAATAGAGAGGAAAGAAAATTGGTTGTCTTCTCAAATCTGGAGTAGATCATCTGCAAGCTTGTGCTATTATGTTCATCGGTTTTAAGCAAAATACGTTTCTGTTGGTCAAGAATCCGCCTTAGGTATGGAATGTTTCACCCATGTGCCCTAAACCCGGCCAACATTGAAAGGCCGAAAGGAAGAAATGTCTCCCGTGCCAATCTCCACAAAGGGCTGGTTCCCTTACTATTCTAACTTGGGGATGGAACAGGAAAGAAATTTTAAATTATTGAAAGGGATGGGAAATATGGCCTCAAGCCAGATGAACAGGGGTGATGAACAAACAGCATGATAACTTAATTGTATTTTGAACTATTAGCACTTCACACAAAGAAAGTTACAGAAATTAAAATCAGACGTCTTATATGTGCAATTTCCAAAGTTATTCCAGTGTTCGCCCTTTATTGGAAGCTAAATCCAAACATAGAATTATAGCCCACAGAGAAAGCGGAGAATTTGATAGAAATATAATATAGAAAACATACACATAAAGAGAAGTCCAGAATTAGAGCCAAGGTTTCTTTGTATTCATAGCAAAATTCATGTACAGCAAGTCTCTAGCAAAATGTCCATCATCTTACATTGGGAATGCTAGTTTTTATAGAGGATTTCGCCTCTGAAACATAAATGCTCACATACAAAACATCGTGGTGGCAGCAAAGATTGGATTTCAGCACTCATCAGAAAGTAATGAGGCATGGCCTGAATCCGATGACTCACTGAGAAGTAGTTGCATGGCTTCAATGCGACGATGTGATTCGCCAGTAGCGCCACCTCCTTACTTGCTAGAACCGCCTCAACGGAAGATTGGATTCTGAAATCCAAGAGAATCAAATCTGGAAAATTCTCAGACCGACTGCAAATAAACTGGTGAGGGTGTGCCTTGTTTCGTCGGTAAGAGGCGTCTCTGAGGAATTCTGAGGAATTCTGGCTTAGGCAAGGGAGTTAGACTCAAAACAAGAACTTCGCGAAAGCAGATCCCACCTACGTTTCACCCATGCAAGCTCCGAAAAGGGCTTGCGCTCCCAAGTGAGAGCGAAAGCGCTTGGGCCCCACCAAGTTTCATTGTCTTCTGGCCCGAAACAGGCTTGCGCTCCAAAACTAGGGCGAAGCCACTTTGCTATCTTGGGAGTAGCGCCGGCGTGGAAAAGTCAAAGGTGCATTCGCCTTATCAAGGCCCGAAACTGCCTTGCGCTGGAAAACAGGAGCGAAACACCTTGCTGCCTTGGGAGTGGTGCTGGAGTGAGAAAATTCAAAGGCGCTTTCTCCCTTAACAGGCCCGAAATAGAATTGCGTTGGAAAATTGGGGCAAAACACTTCGGGCCCAACCTGGCATCTTTTTGTTAGAAACTGTTGCTGCGCCTTGGAAAAGTCAAAGGCGCTTTCGCCTTGTCAGGCTCCGAAAAGGGATTGTGTTGGCATTGTGGAGCGAAACACTTCGGGCCCCACTTACACTTCGCCCAGTCTCGAGCCCGAAATGGGCTTGCGTTGCAAGTTAAGGTGAAAACACTTTGGGCCCTACACTGCTCTTTAGTCTGAAACGGAATTGCTCTGACTTTGAGCGCAGGTCAAAGATGCTTTCGCCCAAAAGAAGTCCGAAACTAGGTTGCGCTCTTGTTTTGGGGTGAAAAGGCATTGGGTCCCACTTGCAACTTTTTCCGAAACCAAACCGCGCTGGCCATAGAAAAAGACAAAACGATTGTTTCGCCCCTCCTTGCTCCAAAATTGATTTGTGCTCTCAGATAGGGGCGAAAAGGAAATGGGACCCACCTTGGTTTAAAGCAGATTTGCACTGAGTTTTAGAACAAAATGAAGGCGCTTTCGCCCAAGTTAGCCCCGAAAAGGCATTGCGCTCTCATACAAGGGCGAAAAAGCCTGGGCCTCACTTACGTTTTCTTCTCCAAAACTGGGTTTCGTTGCTTTCTGGCCCGAAATGGGCTTGCGCTCTACTTTTGCCTCGAAACCAATTTGTGCTTGGAGACTCGGCGCGAAACTTCCCCTTGCCTTCGAAAAGACAAAGACCCTACCTGATGAGTGAACAGAAAAAACTGCACACTCCTTTGGGAGCAGCCAACAAATTCTGACAGCAAAAAGCAAGAAACAAAGAACACATTCTGAAAAAAGAACAGAGCTCCAAGGAAGAAAAGATTACTGAATAGCAAAATGTTTACAGAGGAAATCAATGTGGCAGGGATGCCAACAGTTTCTTTTGGTTTTCTACTAGGAGTTTATTTTTCAGATCTGTTTCATGTGTTTTTTATCTCAGCATCTATAAGAAAAATTCTTTGTTTTGATTATAAGATTCAGTCCAGAATTCAGATTTCAGATTTTTCAGATTTTTTAATCAGCTTAAGTGGATTTCAGTTCATGATCTACATATGTTCATAACATATAATCTATACAAATGTTCCATCAATCTTTATTCAATATGGCAGAGAAGGGAAGCCACATATAGAGGTTCTCGGTCAAACCATTTGCCTAATCCATCAAGCTTTCATTCAAACTCGGCCTAATACAGAAGTTGATGAAGGAATTGTGATCCTCAAATAAACTCAATATAGTATCAAGTGCACCTTCTAGGAGGAAGGCACTTATGCTTCTAAAAGACCTACACAAAGCATCCCAATGTTCCTTCTTAAACTAAGAGATAAAGCAAACAGAAAATTGCTCGCTAGTGTTGGGCAACTTAATGGCAGCATTCCCAGATTTGAAAATGTTTGCTCAGAGAGGATTCAATGGTCTTCCTATTCTTGCATAATTATGGCAACCATTGCATGTTACAAGGTCAGCCCTCAAGAAGGTCATAACAATCCACAAAGAGCCCATACACTCCAAGAAGCGCAATAGGCTTACACAAGAAAAATTGAATGATCTTGTGTTTGTTCATTACAACCTTCGCCTCCACCATAAGAAAATTACAGGAACAAGTACCGAGGCCTTTGACCTAGACGAGATTGATCCATCTAATGATTGGATCACACAAGAGGAGAAGCAACAACGAGATGTTCTCTTCAGCATGGATGAAATTGAAAACATAGAAAACCTAGCAGAGGAGATGGCAACAAAGGCACAAGAAGAGGCATAACCAAGGCAACAAAGAGAGACTAGAGCTTATAGTAGGGCAAAGGGCAAAGGCATTCAAAGACATTGATTGACTCATGACACATTTTGTAATTTGTAATTTTGTACCGTTATATATTATAAGCAATACAAGATGTGTTTTGTCACTTTCGTGTGTAGTAGTTTAAAACTTTAATACTTTGGCTTTAAACTTGTAGCACTTGCCATTTTCATGTTTAGTTTGAGCTTGTATCACTTACAGTATTAATATTTGATTTGCATAGTGTTAATTCATTGTGATATGCATGAAAAAAAAAAAAATTCAAAAAAAAAAATTGCCTTTTCTTCGGCTTTTTTTTTTTTTGCCGATTCCCGATTCGATCCGATTTTTTTCCAAGCCGATTCCGATTTCCTCAACTATGCGAACGACTACCCTCATATAGATGCATGCATTTTTGCTTTTGCGGTTATCATCAACAACCTTGCCATCCATAGCCAGAAGTTGGTAACCTAGAAGTTACCGTAAGTCTTCAGCTAGGATAGGCGATTGGATTGCGATGATTTCAACCACCTTGTTTGATGCATTTTGTTTTTCGCTTTTGTGCACATATGAGTTGTTGTGTAAGTGGATTTGGTAAAGAATCCCCTTCGGAAAAAATTAATAGATATAGAGGTTCTATTAATTCTTGGCCCACTTAAATACCATACTAATGTTTAATATTAGTATAGGTATTTTATTTGAATTAATCAAAATGGGAAATGATTAATGGCTTTTATGGTTTGAATTCAATATTATAAATATTGATGCTTTAAAGTTTTATTTAACTCTCTCTTTTTACCTTTTATGAATAAATAAAGAAATAAATGGTTTTATTTGAGGCAAGATATTTTGAAAAAGGAAGAACAATTTGAAATTCAAATATCTCTCCTCTTGCCGCCTTGCTTTACTTTTGGTTGATGGCATTTATGTCCAAGTGGACTTTAGGTGTTCGGGTAGATAGATCTCCCTTTGTTAAGAAGGCCAAGGGAAGGAAGAAAGGGGAATTCTTCCTCATTTGGGCGACTGCAAGGAACGAAGCAAGGACAAAAGCAAGGAGCCGACCTTTCAAGGAGAACTACATTTGCAATAGGATTCAGGTTGGGAGGTTTCCTCTCATCTAGTTTTCTTACCTTTGTGCTATGATGTTAAAACCTTTCAATTGTTAAAATAGTGGCATGTTGTTCGGCCTGTGCTTGCCTATGATTTGCAAAAGAAAAGCTTTATATTTTAACCTTCGTATTCGGCCTGTGTTGGCCTATGTTTTGCAAGAAAGACTTTACTTTAAAAACCTTCATTGAATGCAAGTTAAGTTGTGTTTTAATCGAATGACTATTTGGTTTATCATTTTTGCAATTGTCTTCTTGCCAGTGCTCTTTGCGCACTCCGTTTCGTCCGTCGATTGACTGAGTCCACCTCTTGAAACCTAGGCTTTTGCCTCCTTTCTATCAACACTCCCTTTTGCTTGCAAGGGCATTTGTCCTCCTTGGCAATCAATGTTGGGTCCTCCTGTTGTTATTAGTGTTTGGACGTTGTTTTTGGTGGACCATTCAGGTTGAAACCATACCTGTGACCTCCGTTTTTCATTGTCACTGAAGAGTCTTTAAAATTCCCTATACCACAGTTTAACCATGCTTCCTCAGGAAGGTCTTTAAGTGATTGGTTTAGCCACATGGATACCAGGGTTGTTGGTTTCTACCCCTAGTGTCGCCCTACTCTGTTTCTCTTATCAAGCGACGTCGCCTGTTTGCGGGTCGACGATGGCAAAAACTATTGCCACCGCCTAGGTAAGTTCCCCCTAAGGTTTAACCTTAAGGGGAAATAAAATTGAAGTCGCTCCACGAGCGAGGGAAGGCCAAACAGACCTTCCCTCGGCATTATCCTACATGGGATACACCACGGCATGCTAAGCGCCTTAAGGGGATCTAGCCTCCCCTATTGAATCGACCACATGGACGTGGTCGAGGGAGATTTTCCACATGGTGGGCCGCCTTGCCCCAATTGAGGGTCGCAAACGTTGACCTTGGCTTTTGTGGCTTGTGGCTTGTTTTCCGTTTCTGTCCGCTGCCCCCACTACTGACTTGGCTATGTCAATTGCCGCGTGGTTTACTGTGGTTCGCCTGAGTGTCGCCCGATTGTTGGGTTGTAAAAATATTTTGCTGTGAGGCGGAGGTTTAATCCCACATGCTTGGTGCGGGAGCCTCCTGGCAGCCTAAAAAGGGAAGGGCTTCCCCTTGAGGATGACCACCTCTACGTAGTCACGAGGAGCCCGCTCGGGCTGCCTTGGTATGAGTGCCAATGGTTGGGCGCTGATTGTGTTATTGTTGGTTAAGGTCGCGGGCTGGTTGACCGCCTTGCTAGCGTTGTTGACTATGTGGTTAAGATAGTGGTCTTAACCGAACCCCCCTTTTTTTTTTCTTAAAACGATGGTTTATTTATTAAATGTAATGAATGATATTTCATTTACTAGAATAAAAGAATGATATTGATTTATCTAAATTGAAGGAAGGATATTTAATTTATTTAAATTAAGGAAATGGTTTTTATAAGTACTTTAATTGGTTAAAAGTATGGGCTTTTAACTGATTAAAGGAAATGGGTTTTATGGATGTTTAATTAGTTAAAAGTATGGGCTTTTAATTGATTAAAGAAAATGAATAGTATGGGTATTTGATTAATCAAAAGTATGGGCTTTGATTAATTAGAAGAATGAACTTTATGAGTATTTGATTTATTAAAAGTATGGACTTTTGATTTATTAAAAGAATGTTTATTGAATTATTCCATGCATTGATAAATGATAAATGGCTTTCATTCTTAAAGGATTAAATGACTCTCCTTCTATGATGGAATGAATGATAGATGACTTTCATTCTTGGATAATGAACGCACTTTGTATGATTAATGAAAGAAGTATGCTAGTATAGAAAAAGGGAACATTAGGTGAAAGAATAGGTGTGGAGAAATTATGGGGTTTCCTCCTGATGGTTTGATTGAATGATTTATGCATAATTACATTGTGTAGATTGTATAGTTGCAATTTGGCATCCAATTTATAAATACACATGTTCATAAGTCATATAGCAAATGCATTTAGTTGCATGCTTCATGGAATCTATGAGCTATACTGATCCATTACTACCATCAACTGGACGATGGAGAAACAAGAAGGACCAAGGAAGACACCTAGAACCAAGACATTGACCCTTTTTATATTGTAGTGAAGCTCTTTATGGAAACTTATTGTGGAGTAGACTCTAGCAGGAGTAATCTCCTAATTGGATAATGATGTAATGCTCTATTCACTAGTGTGGTGATAATTTTACCCTACTTGGGTTATGTAATATTTAATTTATGAATGGAAGAGGTATCTTTTACTTGTTATAATTAAAGGACCTATGATGTTATAGTTTCATAAATTATCATGTTTTGTTAATGTTTTAGATAGAAATTACATCTTATTTATGTATCTTCCTTTGATGATATTATAGATGTTATCCAATGTTTAATTAAGTAGGTAGACTTATTTGCATCCTTCTAAGGAAAGAAAAATTAGAAGATCTTGATGGTTTAAAATAGTTTAGATGATTAGAGTTGGTATCTAAAAATGATTATGCTTATGTGTTAGAAGTAGAAAAGAAACCTAAGGGATTATGGGATACCTTATGGAGGAACTTTAAGTAATCTTGTTCTTTAAGGAACTTTCCTAAAACTAAACTAGTTAGATGCACAAAAACATCAATAGATTAAGATAAATGAATTTGGATATCACTAGGAGTGATGGATGGAATAAGTTAGCTCATTGTGGGGATGAGACTCGATAGCTTATTTGCATTACGCTTAGTGCACCTGCATAGATAGACTTATGTATGGTGTAGTGATGGGTGTACCCTTTTGACAGACAAAAAGGGATAAGTTAACTCATTCGTGAAGATGAGACTGATAGCTTATTCGCAATACGCTTCGTATACCTACACAGACAGAATTATGTATGGTGTAGGGATGGGCATATCCTTTTGATAGATTAAGGAAGGGGATAAGTTGGTTCATAGTGGATATGGGACGGACAACTTAAAACATTAGATTAGGCCTTAGACAACTTCGTAGAATGACATACGTTGGATAGGGGTATGTAAATCCCTATCAAGTATATGTTTGTTAAAAAAAAAAAAGAATTCTTTAGTTTCGTAGTTAGTTCCTAGGTCGTTACAATAAGGATGATGAGCTTGCATGAAATTTGAACTATAAGTCCAAAAATAGCTTAGGGTATTATTCTTTAAGTATAAATAAGAGAATGCTTCTCATCATAAGGGTCTTTTTTTTTATCAATACTTTTTATACGCATCTACCATGGGGGTTGAACCCGGCTCTCATCACCGATAACGCAAGTGGCGTCCTTGTCGGTAGACCATACATCATAAGGGTCTTTTGGCTGCCCAACATACTAGATCTACTATTTGGAGTAAAATTGTAATTCACATTTCAAACAAAAATCAATAAAGGAAATGTGCATGGCATTTTGAATTACTTGTGTCTCCAATCTCTTGTTCATGAATGTGTGAAATCAGTGGATCTGCCCTCCTTTCCTCAGTTAGTCCTTTCTTTGAATATTGTTGTAGGTTATTCAAAGATCTTATGCACTGAAGTATTCAGTCACTACAGGATATTCCAATCACACCAATGTTGATCCTGCTACGACTCTAGTTGTATTTTGTTTCTTTGTTTTGCTTATCTTCTCGCACCCTTTTTCCTTAACAAAGTAGATTAGATTTATTTCTGCATATTCAGATTAGTTTCTTTCACGGTTTCAGCTAAGTTAGATAAGATAATATAATTCTATTAGTGTCCACAAATGGCCAAAGTAGGCCAATGGGACTCATTAAAAAGAGCTGTTACAAATTACAATGCATTCTAGTAACCACAAAGTACTATGAAAATAAGCTAAACTAGAGTAAGAATCTAGTATAAACTACTCTAAAGTGAAACAACTATATGCCATAAAATTACAGCCTCAAGGGTTACCCAAAATGGATAAACCAAAACACGATGAAAGAAATGATTAAGAGAGATCTAGAAGTTGAGGTACAATAGAGATAGATAGGAGCTCCAATGAATCCAAGTGCCAACAATAATCTATAAAGGGATGTAAAGTAGAAGCACAATCGTTGTTGTCACCAACTATCCCAAAAGGGCCAACATAGGATCTAATGATGCTCCCAAGAGAATGGCCAAGACTAAGAGGGCCTGGTTGGATAATCCTAGGAGGACATGGAGTTCCATCCCTCAAGACTCTTTTAGCATCCATTGTTGTACCTATCTACAACTCCTCGGTATGTGAGGGGTAGCCAAAACCCGACGCTAAAGAACTGCAATATTGTCCTGTCGCAAGCAAGAAGAAAGAACTGAAACAGGACAAGTGCATGCAAATCTGTCATTAATATTATGAATAGTTGTAGTTTCCAATGAGCACTCTCCAGTCTCGACTACAGAGATAGGACGAAAGAATGAGGTGATTAGTAGACTAGTAGTCCTTCTCCCATGTAATAACCGACGCTGAAGAGTCATAGCTTCCCTGAGGTAAATAGCCAAGCATCTTTGGTCAAGATAGCTGAGAAAAGTGGCAGGCGACCCACCTAAGTCTCTATACAAGCAATAGTACCTCCTTTGAATCTCATAATTGTTGAGAAATGTAGCTCGGACAGGAACTTCTTGCACAAGCTTCACTATGAACGTGCTAGAAGTGGTTCGAGACATTTCTAATTCTATTGAAATTCACTTAAGTGATTTTCTATTTTTAAATTCACTTAAGTGATTCTATTTTGTAATTCACTTAAGTGATTCTATTTTGAAATTCACTTAAGTGATTTTCTATTTTTAAGTTCACTTAAGTGATTCTATTTTGTAATTCACTTACGTGATTCTATTTTGATATTCACTTAAGTGATTTTCTATTTTTAACCTTACATCTCAAGATGAGATTAGATCTAATCTTAGAGTTAGAGAGATTAGGGTTACCTTTTTCAAGGATAAAAGGAGAAGATCAAGAGTGTTTTAGAGACACAGAAAAGAATGGGAGGAGAACAAATTGCAGAAGGAAAACTACAAGCTTAGGAGGAGAAGAACAGTGATTGCTGGCTAGAAAAGCAGCAAGAGAGCAGAAGTGTTCTGCTGTAGCTGTAGCCTCTTTTATTTGTAATATTTCAGGTTCAGAAATATATTTAACTTCTGCTGTTCACGCTGTTTATTTTTTCCAGCCATCTGTGTGACTGTTGCATGTTTGAATAAATTATTCTCAGATCTAATTTATTTTGAAATAACATAGGACAACAATTATCTAGGGTTTGGAAAATTTACAATAATAAATAGGACACCTGAAGATGAAATGCTCTTCACTCTCTACCTCCCAAATAGAGCAAAGACGACATACCCTATCCTCTCAAGGAATATGGAAGTCCGTCTCCACCCGCAACTCATGTTAGCATACTCTAAGTTGACCAAAAGGAATCATAAGGTTATGTGTCCAATGTCGCTCGACATAATTAGGACAAGTAATAATGCCATTCTTAATCCTTATTGTAGGTGGCAAAACTGCTTCTCAGAAAAAGAAGAAATAAAAGTTGTACAAAGTTTTGTTGTAAATTTGGATAAAGTGAAATTTGGAAGAAATATATATATAATATTAAAAGAGAAATGAGGTCAAATAAAATTAAAGTGAAATTAGGCTGAAATATAAATGAATTGAAATGTTATTTAAAAATGTACTTTAGACCTTAGGGAAAGTTAATAAATCCATGTAACATTGGAATCAGGTGGCAGTTGTAATAGTGCGTTGTCCAGGGAATTGCTTGGAATGGCCCAAGGCAGGCATTAAATAAGCCCCTTCCTTCATTTTATAGGATCCAAGGATAGCGTGATAGTGTAGAGGATGCAAGTAGAATCTAGTTGTATGGAGAGAGAGAAGCCAAATGCTAAGGCATATGGAGAATAGTACCATTTACGACTGTAAACTTGCGTAAGGATTGCATATTGGTATTGTTGTTGCAGCCGTTGTACTGCTGTTGTACTGTTAATTACTGCAAACATTGACCCATAATATGATGCAGCCATTGCTATCTATTTGCAGTCTTTGTTATTGCCAATGAATGTGATTGCTTAGATGATTGGATGTTGTTTCCATTAGTAATGCAGTGTATAAATCATTGCCTTGGTGCTAAGAATGTTAGTACTTTGCATTAGTGTAGGATTGTAGCTATTCGAGGTCATAGAAGGAATTGCAAGGTTGCAGCAGACTGTACAAGTGATTGCAGGAGTAAGATATTTGGCAATTATAAACAATTGCAGGTCGTACAATAGTTACATCGTATGAGGGCAACATAGGATTGTTTCCATTTAACTTTGCCTTGCGATTCCCTACGTATGATTACCGTACGAATCACTCGCACACATTAAGGATTGCTAAAATTGTCTCGTACTATGTCGTACGAGGGATTGTGTCGTATGATAAGTTGGATCATACAGCCGTACAAAGGTCGGATCGTATGATAGTTTGTGTTGTACGACGAAATGTGTCGTACAATCAACAACGTACAGTTTTTGTCGTATGGTTGAGATCGTACAACCTTAAGGAGTGTTGTATGATGTTGTTAGCAGTCTCATGATTGCAGTACCGTTCAGTTACTGAATCTATCACCATCTCATTACTGGGAATACCGCCATTTGTGCTACGTTTGGGGCTGTTGTTGTCGAAGCGAGAAGGGTCAAAGTAAGGATTACTATGTGTTACGAAAGGAAGGTGGATGACAGATACATTTCCAGGAGGACGTACAAGACGACATTGCACAAAGGATCAAGTCCCCTTGACAAGAAGCACGAGGATCGCTCAAAGAAGGAACTTAACAAATCAAGTAAGTGAAGGAAACGAAGGAACCAATACTCGAACGAATTTGGAGCCATGAAGAAAAATATAACGAAAGGTGGCAAACGTTGTCATTAACAACGAAGGACAAAGTACCTCAAATAGCTGAAGAAGACATTCGCGTAAGTGAAGATGCCAGCGTGGAAAGTGCACAAAGAGACGAAGTGTGGATGGTAACACCCGAGCAAGAGGGGAAGAGTTTGATCAGGAGTGTAAAGGATGAGAATCGAGCACTAGAGCTACCCCACGTGAGTGTTTGGGCGAGTAGACCAGATCCACAGTTTGTATATAAGCGAAGAAGGTCGTGCAGTGGAAGTGCACCAAAACTTGGAAGGAGACTATTTGAAGGAAACACAAAGGGTCAAGCGGCACCACGAATAGATGAGATGTTTAGGACCGAAGCACTGGAAATAGAACAGACAGAACCACCAAGGATGAAGGAAAATTAGGCTAAAACACCATTAGAACCTTCGTCCAATGACAACAAAGTGGGAGAAGATGACCACTTATCAATGGCGCATATTGCAAATAGAGCAAGCAAGCAAAAATGCCCACCCTTCACAGGAGAAGGATTGCTATAGTCCTACACTTTGCATTAGTGTAGGATTGTAGCAATTGCAGGTCATAGAAGGAATTGCAAGGTTGTAGCAGACCGTACAAGTGATTGCAGGAGTAGGGAATTTGGCAATTATAAACAGTTGCAGGTCGTACAATATTAAGGATTGCTAGAATTGTCTCGTACTATGTCGGACGAGGGATTGTGTCATATGATAAGTTGGATCATAGAACCGTACAAAGGATTGGATTGTATGATAGTTTGTGTTGTACGATGGACTGTGTCGTACAATCAACAACGTACAATTTTTGTCGTACGGTTGAGATCGTACAACCTTAAGGAATGTTGTACGATGTTGTTATCAGTCTCATGATTACAGTACCGTTCAGTTCCTGCATCTGTCACCATCTCATTACTCGAAATACCACCACTCGTGCTACATTTGGGGCTGTTGTTGTTGTCGGAGAGAGGAGGATCAAAGTAAGGATTACTACGTGTTACGAAAGGAAGGTGGATGATAGATACATTTCTGCGAGGATGTACAAGACGATGTTGCACAAAGGATCAAGTCCCCTTGAGAAGAAGCACGAGGATCGCTCAAAGAAGGAACTTAACAAATCAAGTATTGCAATATAAGAACACGGAGGAACCAATACTCAAACGAGTTTGGAGCTTTGAAGAAGAAGATAACAAAAGGTGACAAACGTTGTTGTTAACAACGGAGGAAAAAGTACCTCAAATAGCTCAAGAAGACGTTTGCATAAGTGAAGAGGCCAGCGTGGAAAGTGCACAAAGAGACGAAGCATGGATGGTAACACCGAAGCAATAGGGGAGGAGTTTGATCAGGAGTGCAAAGGACGAGAGTGAGTGTTTGGACGAGTAGACTAGATCCACGGTTCGTATATTCACGAAGAAGGTCGTGAAGTGGAAGTGCACCAAAACTTGGAAGGAGACTATTTGAAGGAAACACAAAGGGTCAAGAGGCACCACGAATAGACAAGGTGTTTAGGACTGAAGCACTGGAAATAGAACAGACATAACCACCAAGGATGAAGGAAAATTAGGCTAAAACACCATTGGAGCCTCCATCCAGTGACGACAAAGTGGGAGAAGATAACCACTTAGCAATGGTGCACGTTGCAAATAGAGCAAGCAAGCAAAAATGCCCACCCTTCACAAGAGAAGGATTGCTACAATCCTACAGTTTGCATTAGTGTAGGATTGTAGCAGTTGGCAATTGCAGGTCATAGAAGGAATTGCAAGGTTGCAGCAAACCGTACAAGTGATTGCAGGATTAAGGAATTTGGCAATTTCTTAGACTCCAATGCTTTTATAAGAAGTGGGAGAGAAGCTATACAAGTGCCCAAAAATGAAATCCTCAAACAAAATGAAGATCCCTGTGGAAAGTGCGGCTCATTAGTAGAGAGTATACAATCATCTCAAACCCCTGCTCAATCACAAAGAGCACACAATTGCCGAGACTCCGCTCGAGAGCACACATTCGCCCCAATGGAATGGAGAAGGGACTACGACTCCTGCAAATGGAGTACACATAGCAAACAAGGCTATAAGGGCCATGATAGTAAATGTCTTCAATCACCTTCACAAAATATTGCCTGTTGCAACAAAGAGGACAAAGGCACAAATCAAGCATCTTCTAAAGTATTTGTATCTCTGTAGTCTTCAGAAGCGGTTGTTGTCCGAAGTGTCGAAATCTCTGTAGTCTTCAAATTCTTGGAACACAAGTAGTGCTTGTGGCTGGTTTACGTGGCTCGGCTCATGATGCTTTCCTGAATTCTTTGGAAGAAGGCATGGAGTGGAGTGATGCCTTCAAAAAGTCACAATGGTGACTTCAACTCCTACTGAGGGAGTATAAAAAAGCCCAAGTGGGATACAGTGGATGTAAACAAGAGGGTGGAGTGTCGAATACCATCGAGTTGCACTCCTACTAAATTCTTTATTTTTGAAGAAGGTTTGGCTAACCCAAACTTCGGAGCAGCATAGGTCAAAATCCTAGTTGAGAAAATCGGCAAAAAAATCAGCAAAATCCTGTTTTTTTGCCGATTTTTTGAAACGGCGATGCAATCGGCAAAGAATCGGCGATAACTCGAACTTCGGAGCAACATAGGTCAAAATCCTAGTTGAGAAAATCGCCAAAAGATCAGCAAAATCCTGTTTTTTAGCCGATTTTTTGAAACGGCGATGCAAGCGGTAAAGAATCGAAGATGCACTGATTCTTTGCTGATTTTTTCAAAAAATCGTCAAAATATCTGCAGATTTTAATTAAAAAAAATTGTTTGTTTAGGATTTAGGGTTTTTTTATGCAAGCACTTCGAAGTTTAAAGTTTAAACCCTAAACCCTAGTCTAGGGTTTCGGGTTTAGGGTTTTTTTTTCCTCTTTTTAAGTAAATATTGCTGCCTGTTAACTATGAATGCAAACCCATTTTTCAGCTGTTAATGTTTGAAACTTTGAACTTTGAATTTTAAACCCAAAACCCTAGGCTAAAGCCTAGGGCTTAGGGTTTAGGGTTTTTTTCTCCTCTTTTTAAGTAAATATTGCTGCCTGGTAACTATGTATGCAAGCCCATTTTTCAGCTGTTAATGTTTGAATTTGAAACTTTGAACTTGAAGTTTAAACCCTAAACCCTAGTCTAGGCCCTAGGGTTTTGGGTTTAGGGTTTTTTATTTCCTCCTCTTTTTAAGTAAATATTGTTGCCTGATAACTATGTATGCAAGCCCATTTTTCAGCCGTCAATGTTTCAATTTTAAACCCTAAACCCTAGCCTTTTGGTTTAGGGTTTAGGTTTTTTTCCTTTTTTTCAAGTGATTGTAACTTTGTTGTTACTTGTTTCCATGTGCAAGCATATAAAAAATGAAACCCTTTTTTCCTTCTTGTTAATTGTAACTTTGTACCTTTTCATATTATAAGCAAATACAATATGTGTTTCGTCACTTTCATGTGTACTTAAAGCTTGAGCCCTGTATGATGTCTTGACTTGAATTTGTTTTATTGCAATATGTGATTTGCATTATGTTAATTCATTGTAATATGCATAAAAAAATTTGTTTGCTTCGGTTTCTTTTTTTTGCCGATTTTTAAAAATGTCGATTCTAATTTTCTCAACTATGGTCAAAATAGACCTTTGCAAAACCGCAAAATAATGGTTCTAGGAGAACCAGCTCGAAAAGAGCTTTCCGACAAGTATACATAAGGCCATTGGGGAGAAAAACAAGTTCTCCACCAGCAAAATAAAAGGGGGCAAATTGCCCTTTCCAATTTGAAACAGGAATATTCTACGAAATATTACATGTTTAAAAAAAGTAATGGATGCTCAACAAGTCAACTGCGCCCACGAAGTCAACGGCAGTCTGCAGTCAACTGTAGTCAAAGTTCTCCAAGTCAACAAGTCAATTGTGCTAACCGTCTACCACTTGGTGGTAGCACATGCACCTTCAACTGGCGCATCCCGAAGCCCACAAACAAAAGGCCCCCTGACCACCATTGGTGGTCGAAACAAAAGGGGAGCCTTCTCCCATTTAAGGCGCTAAAGAGCCCTCCCACAGTGAATGTAGGATATTAGGCACAAAAATTCAAAAATAATGCGAACAGTTCTTTCCCCGCCCGATCTCGCCGCTAGGACAATGCCATGTATCAGGGCACCACTAGCAAGGTGTTTTAGGGATTCGAAGGCCCTCCTTTTGCAACATGGCGATTTAGCATTGGTGGATCAAATGCTCTAAGGTTTTGGTTTAATTTTTCTTTCATCGTTCTGCTTCTGGGATGTAACGTTTCAACCTCCATTAATTCTACCGCGATTGTGATGTCTATGAAAGAGAGACTATCATAGTGGGTGGAATGGTCCACGTTGATGATATGCAGTTGCGTCACGGGCTATAGCATGCTGTGGTAATTGGCACTGTGCAGAAGAGCCATAGATCAGGGACTGCCATCATTAGGGATTGCCATCATCAGGGCTTAAAACGCTTCCTACTCTGGAACAATTTCAGACAAACGAGGAAGACTCCTCAATGCCATCCTTAGTTGGGGGAAGCAGAGTTCCAAATTTGTGCGAATCAACGCCAAGAATCTCTTCACGGATTGGGCTCCCACGCGGACCTTTGACCAGATCTCGCTTGTGACCAAAACGAACATGAGGTCCAGTCGCTGTCGTGGATTTGTCGATGTCGATGGCAATGCGTGAAGAAGCCGAAACGCAATTGGAATCGAGATTCATGGCCCCTGACATGGGTTTCAAGCAGAGGTACTGAAGGAGGACCAGGAGCAAACAATGGCATTTGTTTCGCTTTTGCCTTCCGTGGTCCACGGTCACGGCAACCTAGCTGATCCGTTGAACAAGGTCGTCCATGGTGGCATTGACATCCCTGTCAGATCATCAAAATGGACCTATACCTCGCCGAAAAATATCTTAGATCAACATGGTTGCATTTGCACCAGTCGGCTGTAATTGGGCCAAAAGATATTGGACCAGCGTGAGGTAGATCCAGGGGCTGATGGAACATCTACGTACACGGCCCAAGTCACTAGCTCACCAACTTTCCCAAGTGCACTCAGATTTGTGGATAGAGGCACTTTCAAATAGCTTCAATGCAGTAGTTTTGGACTGCAACATCATTGAAAAACATGTATGGAGATTTGAAAACATACAGGGAGGAAACAATATGAATTCCAAAAGTGAATGGCAAAGGGGGAGGGGGAATTTCCACGAGGAAATTCCCCCTCACAGGGCATGATACTCTTGTTCTGATACCAATGCAATGGAAATGAATCCAAGATGAATTTGCATTGAAAAGAGGTGCTTAAATAAGCACATATTACAGGTCTGAGGTGTAGACAAATTGGTTCCCCCAAACCCCGTAAGGAGGACGAAGGTCCAAGGTTCAAATCTCGGGCCTCACCGAACTGAACGCTTGTCCCTTTCCTCGTGCTTTCAGCGGCATAAAAGGTTTAAAATGATCGTAGCATGGTGGTTATAGGGGCAGACTGTGCAAAAATCTGTGTGGCGGCTTTCAGGTCGAACTGCGCAGAATACTGTGGCGGCCATAAAAAACCGGACAGCCTTCCCGGATTCGTGGCTGCTACCAATTCCACCATGTAAAATCAAAGATAAATAAATAAATAAAAATAAGCACATATTACAACCACAAGTCCTCCAAACATGGAGGATAAGTTGATCATCTTCTTATTTTAGGGTTTGTTACTAACAACCCACTAACAAATCCTATCTAGAAGACTTGCCAACTAACCTATCTAGAAGACTTCTGCCAAGTCCAATGTGAGCAATTAAATATCACATTTTACAATTTTATTCATAAAAATTAAAAATAAGACTAAGTCCTAAACTAAGGTTTTATTAAACCTAGGAACTTAAACCTATGCCTATCACATGATGTCCACATCATTCGCCCTTTTGTACAATCCTTTCTATCTATGCGTTAATCTCATCGTACGATTTATCTATCGGACAGTGCAATATAGAACTGATGGGCAATCTTTCCAACAGTCGTATGGTGGTGACTTTGTAGAGTGTCACACATAAAGTTTCACTTGGCTAGCAAATCCAAAGCGAGCAACACTCTTCTGTGTTCCCTCATACGATTCCATCATCGTGTGATCTTCTACAATCCTTTGCTCCCTGCTGCAACCTGCAATTGCTCTAATCATGGTGCAATGCAAAACTAACTGTCCAATTCACCACAACAGTATTGTATATACTTTGCATAACTAATGGGATGCAACAGATAACAAACTAACAATCACACACATGCATTAATAAGTCTGAAAAGATAACAATTGCTGCACTATATTCTTGATTCACTTCTGCAAACAGCAAATTGCTTATGCAATTACCATGGCTGCCATAGCCAAACAATGGCATCTTCGATAGCAGCAATCTCATTACACTTGACAATCCGACTTCATCTTCCATATACTACAATTACATATCCCACATTTACACATGCATCTCTACGTCAGAATCAATAGCTATCAAAATGAAGGAGGGGGTCCTTATGAAACCTGCCTAGGGCCGTTCCAAGCGGTTCTTCGCACAGCACGTCATTTACAACCACCACCCCGAGTCCTTCGATCATGCCTTAATTAATTACACTTTTCCAAGGTGCTAAGTCATTTTCATTAAACTCTAATTTCATGCACATTTTGCCTAATTTCATGCACATTTGCACTTTTATTTACATTTAACTTTATTTGCCTTCATTTCATGTTCATTTCATTACAACAAAAAGTTCCAACAAAACTTGTCAAAATTCCAAACTCTTCATGCAACTTTTCATTTCTTCTTTTGGGAAGCAGATTTGCTGCCTACAACAGGAACCAAGGATAATCCATTGCAGAGATGAATGGGACCCAATTTTGACAGCAGTAGCTTTCAAAAATTTCCTACAGTATAAAAGGAAGTTTTTGCATGGGCATATTAAGATTTGAAAGGGATACCCCCAGAGTTGTGTGCACATCGGATTTACTTGATTCCAGGAACATTACTAGTAAGAAGAAGGCCATAAAGAATGAACCCAAAGTACACAGCTTTGATTAATGCCAAAATTGAGTGGATATCACCAATTGTAATTAGTTTGAAGGAGGAGGTGGATACAATCCGCATAACTTCAAAAGTCTAAATGTTGTTACAATAAAGGATCCCTTTCCAATCCCCTTTACTGATTCCATTTTGGAAGAAGTAACTAGACATGAAATTTACTCATTTTTGGATGGGTTTTCCGACTACAATCAAATACGCATCACAAAGGAGGACAAGTTAAAAACAACATTCGTTGTGGAAAAAGGTATTTCTGTATACAATAGGATGTCGTTTGGGCTATGTAATGCCCCTGTCACATTTCAAAGGATTAATTTGTACATATTTGAGCAAATGTTGACAGTAAAGTTCAAAGCTTTCCTAGATGACTAGTCGATATATGGAAGGAAAGATGAGCACTTCCAAGCACTTGAGGAATGCATGAATCTATGTATCAATGCTTGGCTAGCCTTAAATCCAGTAAAATGTAATTTGATGGTACCATACAGCAAACTGTTGAGACACATAGTTTGCAAGGAAGGGATGAAGGCGGATCCTGATCAGATTCACGTCATTGTTAATATGGAGGAACCGCATGACATGAGTTCGTTGAAGACCTTTTTGGGATCTATAGGATATTACAAAAGGTTTATCAGGAATTTTGCCCATGTGTCCTACCCATTAGATTCCTTGACCAGAAAGAATGTTCCTTTTAGGTGGATAGAGGAGCATCAAGGAGCCTTCGAGGAGTTGAAGGCAAAGCTGGTATGTACACCCATTCTGGTATTTCCATATTGGGACAAGGAATTCCATGTCCACGTAGATGCGTCCAATTTTGCAATTGGATGTGCATTGGCTCAGGAGGGACAATTTAGGCTTGATCAGCCTATCTATTTCGCAAGTCGGTTGTTGTCAAGAGCAGAGAAGAACTACAACACGACCGAAAGGGAAGCGCTAGATATGGTGTATGTCATTCAAAAAGTCACACACTATTTGCTAGCTAATCATTTTTCCTTTTACATTGATCACCAGGCATTGTTGTATTTGATAAATAAACCGACTATCCATAGGCGAGTGAGCCGGTGGCTCGTCACGTTATAGGAATTTGTATTTCGAGTAGTGGTTAGACCCGTAAGGAAGCATGTATCTAGAATTCACTTGGGAGATCCTATACGAGGAGTGTCAGACAAGTTCCCTGACGCTCAGTTGTTAGCAATAAGCACTATACCATCATGGTATAAGATGATAGGCGAGTATCTGTCCACAGAGGAGCTGCCAAAGGAAATATTGACAACAAAATGAAGAAAAATTTATTATAAAGTCAGCACCGTTTCAGTTGATAGCAGGATTATTATATAATATGGGACCAAATAGAGTACTAAGGTGATGTGTAATGGAGGAGGAAGTTAAGGTAACATTAAAAGAAACTCATAAAGGACTGGCCGGAGGACACATGTGACCAGATGCAACCGCAAGGAAGGTGCTTTTGGCAAGGCTATGGTGACCGACCCTCTATCACAATGCGAAGGAATTTGTGCAAGCATGTCATACATGCCAACAAGCGAGGAAGCTGTTATGTAGAGACTTCATGCCATTACACCCGTCTTAACCACAAGGTTTATTCAAGAGATGGGTCCTTTAAGGACAAGTCAAAAAAGAAAATGTAAAGTAGTGGCAACCAAGTATCTAACAAAATGGGTAGAGGCAAGAGCACTCCCGGATAATTCAGCAAAGAGTACAACCCGATTTCTATATGAGCAAGTCATAACAAGATTTGGAATTCCGCTTCAATTGACAAGTGACAGGGGAGGTCACTTTGTGAATGAAGTAATTAACAAACTGACGACTCAATTCAAGATTTTGCATTCATTGTCAAGTCCGTATTATCCCAGAGCAAATGGGCAGGCAGAGGCAACAAACAAAATCTTAGTATCCATCATGTATAAGACTTGTGGGATAGAAGGAGCAGATTGGGAGAAGTTGCCAACGGTCCTATGGTCATATAGGACAACCTTTAAGCCAACTACAAATCATATGCCATTCCAACTGAGGTATGGGCAAGAGGCAGTCGTGCTAGTAGAGTTCCTAGTATCCGATTTGATGGTAACTATGGAAAACCGTTTAGGAGACCAAGAAAGCCTAGATAAGAGGCTTGCAACCCTAATTCAACTGGAAGAAAAGAGGGTTATGGTGTAGTGAGCAACAGAATTGGCCCAACGGAGGAGAAAATTATAAATAGGCGGGAGGGGTTGCAAGAAATTAGTTGAATGGAGAAGAGAAGAACGTTGCAAAGGAGAGAAGACCGTCGAGGAAGGACGCCGTAAAAGTCAAAATACCGCAAAGAAGGGACATTGCAGCCAGAATTTGACTAGAGGCAGAGTTAGGATATCAAATAGTGCCCTAACTGCTTAAAAAATTGCAGATGTATAAAAGGGCATACAATGTACGGAAAATCAATAGGAGAAGAGAATTGAACGTAGGGCCTATGCAGCATAAGATAAAATTTACAAATAGAGATGGATAAGGAAAATGCCACATGGGGTGTGAAAAAGACGACTAAATTTTTTCCAAACCTCTATATTAAAATTGCACAAGGAGAAGGCAGCGGAAAGTTGTCATACAAACAAAGTGAACCTAGGAGAAAGATGGCTCCAAGTGAAGAAGTCGTCATACAAAGTGCGCTAAAGGAGAGACTGTAAGGTAGATGCCTGCAAATTAAAGGAAGCATTGTAAAGAACACGGTTGTGAAAACCATCATTCAAAGGAGGAAAGTTATTGTACAATGAGGAAAGTCGTCTTACAAATGAGAGAAGCTTTCGTACAACAAAGAAAATCGTCGTGCAAAGGAGGGAAGCTTCTGTACGACAAAAGAATAACGTCGTACAATTGCGAGGATTGCCATACAAGTGTAAATAACTAACTGTACAAAGGATGATAGAGTGTCGTACAACTATAGTCATTGTACGACAGAAGGAGAAGAAGCATGATGATTGAAGTATTAACGAGAGAATCAATTTTCAAGAGCGTCTAGCAAGGATTGCAACATGAAGGGTTCAACACTCACCAAGTCCGCTACATCAAAGAGAGCACCGAAAACGAGAAGAGGAAGTTAGACTTGATGCAAGACAAGAACCATCAAATTTTACGCGAGGAGGAAGACATCATATGGAGCAAGAGACAATCTCAGAGACGGCATGGTCGTTCATTGGAGAAAGAGAATGAGAAAAGACCTCCAAAAGAGATAACATGGACTCAACCAGATGGAGAATTTTTTCGAAAGTGGTGGCAAGAGAACCCACCTAGTCATCCATTGAAAGCTGCCTCAACACAAGCAGGGGTGAGTTGTATTGCCCAAATCCTAGTATTTGATAAGGATTTAAGGATTATTTGTTGCAAATGCTCGAGACTTATGATGCAAATGAAAATGTGAGCATAATAAAGATTGGAAATCAAGACATTACGGTGATGTTTTCAGCAAATAATTTTCGGCAGACATTTGGGTTGCCGAAACAAGGAATACTAGTAAGAAAGGAGCATCCAGATCAACAGAAGTGGAATAAAACAATTGATGAGATTAGAAATAATTTCTCCCGAGGAAGTTACTAAGAATTTCGACCATGGAAGGCGTGGCATCAAATATAAACAATTGAAGAATGATGAAGAGTGGTGTGCCATGAACACCGTCATGTCCAAATTGCCAGGAGAAACTAGGTCGTCTGAGATGTCGGTGTGGCTAGCTCAATATATACAGGGCATTTCACAAGGAGTACAATACGATTGGGCATCGTAATTGCCATACCCTATTAGGAATTTCCTGAGGCGACAAATTAAGAACTTTTCAATGGCATTCCACGCCATTGGAATTATGCTGAACGCATGTCTTATGCCAAAATGGAATTTCCTGGACTAACTGCTCCAAAGAAGTTGGTAGATGATCAACCCACACTATTGAGATTGATTAATGTGATACCAATAACAAAGTCCACTCCAATGAAAGTAAGGACTACGAAATTCCTGAAAAGAGTGGATTTTGTCCCAATGGAGGATAGTGATGCCTTAGAGGAAGACATAGCCCCTTGAGGAAAGAGGCAGAGGAGACTAAAAGCTGAGTTCCAGTAAACGGAAGAAGTAACTAAGGAAGAGCAAAGAGAGGAGTTGCTTCAGAAGCAACAACAGGAAGAACAAAGGGAGGAGGAAGGACCGCAAATAAGTCTTGTTCGAACACGAAGACAACGTGAACAGGAAAGGTTAATGTTGCAAAAACGATAGCCCTTGGAAGAGACTATGCAGCAGCAAGAAGTGAGGCAATGGTCAGTTGAAGAGACAAGAAGAACCAGTAGTTATGGGCAATGTGGAGGAGTTGCCAAGACTTGTTGAATGGGCACAGCAAGTGGATTTTTGTGCATCACCAACTATGCCAAGTATAGAGCAGTTTGAGCTCTCAGAAAGAGCCCAAGGTTTATTAAAAGAAATAGTGGTGCCAAGAGAAACAAGAGTTGAAGATCTTGAAAGGGGCAAGGAGGTTGAGATTGCACCAGAATCTTAAAAAAAGAGCAAGAAAATCAAATTCATTAGAAGAGGTAGTAGCAGCCAAAGATCAGCCAGTGAAGAAAGTTTGTCGAATTTACAAGAACAAATTCTCATACAGCCTGATCAGTCAAAAGGAAATAGAGAAGGAGAACTGGAAGAAAATTGAATAGAAGTGAAAATAGAACAAGAAGAGGAAGAGACATTCCAAGTACCAGAGAAGCATTTCATTATTGAAGTGCCCAGTTTTGGATGGTCTCAAGAAAAAGGAATCTAGACTGATGATCAGGTGGATAAATTTTTTGGGAAGATAATGCAGGTTTTTGACTTTGTAAGACTATAGTTTATAATGGGCTATGTAGGACAGCTAAGGCAATGGCAGTCTGTTAGGTACCGATGATAAGTATTTAATATTATAGTATTGTATAAATATTATAATATTATATTAGACGTAATTCCCACATGAATTGATAAGTGGGATTGGTGGGTAGTCGAGCATTATAAATCTGGGCAATGATGTAATTATCCCACATGTATGGATAAGTGGGAGAGGTAGGTATTTGGGCATTATAAATATAGGCAAAGAATCATAGAGAGGATATGAAGAGAAGAATATTGTATTTATCTTAAGTTGAGATATTGTAAGGAGTGGCTTCCTTCCAATAAGGAGCATTGTACAGTGTTTCCCTACCTTAAGGGTTTGAAATATAAATTGGAAACATTTGAATAATTTACATATTTTATCTTGTATTGATTTATGTAGATTATTCATTGTGATTATTTATTTAATATTTCTGCAATTTGTTAATGATTTATGTGGATGACAAAAGAGGTTCATAACACAGTAAATGGTTTACAACAAAATGGAGAAAGCAGTACAGTGGGTTCAAGAGGACATGAGGACAAAGAAGCTCACTGAAATTTATGAGAAAGAACCATGGGAATTACAGGCTGAAGAAGTAAAGAATATGATTGGAATAAAGGAGCTACCAGAAGGTGTGCCAACTAATTACAGGGTACCAAGGAGAGTATACATAGATGTAGGTACCTTGCAACATTGCCCAATAGATACAACTGAAGTGGAATACAAGAAGATTCAACCAGAAGTGGCACCAATATACAGGTAAATTAATTTTCTGACTCATTGGATAGATTGGTTAATAATTGGGTTGGAAAAGATACACCAATCCAAGAAAGTGAGGGATAACCATCATGAGAAACTGGAATCTATGAGGACAGAAGCAGAAGCTACGAAAAAGGAAGCTGAGACAAATATTGCCAGTGTAAGGCAGAATTATGAGGAACAGTTGAAAGTCAAAGACAATGAACTTGTTGTAACAAAGAGGGACATGGAGAGGTGCAATGAGATTATTGTAAATTATAAGGAAGAGATGGTAATAAGATCACAAATGCACGAAGCTTGAGAAAAGGAGTTAGAGCATAAGGATAAACTTATTGCCGAAAATAGTTAGCCATTGCAGCCAGGACTAAGGCAAAGCTGAAACAAAGAATGCAGAAGGGTGCTGCGAAACGAGAAAAGGAGTTAATAGTGCAATTAGCCGAAATGGAGAAGGCAAACCACTATGGGACCACTATGGGCTACAGTTTCTTTATTTCAGTAAGTATGCGGAGAGACTAAAGGATGAACGGAAGCCCTATAACTCCAGATAATCAATATGGGTTGAGCACCTATGGTTGGTTCTCAGCAGAAGTAGTCCAGTGCAGAAGAGCAACAGCAGCAAAAAGCATAGACGAGCACATCAACTGGTTTAAAGGGGAGGACAGTTGTAGGCGGCAAGACTGTTTATCAAAAAAAAAAAAAAAGTTGTACAAAGTTTTGTTGTAAATTTTGATAAAGTGAAATTTAGATGAAATGTATATGAAATTAGAAGAAATGATGTCAAATGAAATTAAAGTGAAATTAGGCTGAAATATAAATGAAATGAAATGTTAATTAAAAATGTACTTTAGACCTTAGGAAAAGTTGATTAATCCATGCAACGTTGGAATCAGGTGGCAGTAGTAATAGTGCACTATCTTGGAAACTACTTGGAATAGCCTAGGGCATGCATTAAATAAGCCCCCCTCCTCCATTTTGCAGGATCCAAGGATAGCATGATAACATAGAGGATGCAAGTAGAATCTAGTATGTATGGAGAGAGAGAGAGAGAAGCCAAATGCTAAGACATATGGAGAATAGGGTCGTTCATGACTATAAACTTGAGTAAGGATTGCATATTGGTATTGTTGTTGCAGCTGTTGTATTGTTGTTGTACTGTTAATTACAGCAACCATTGACCCATACTATGATGCAGCCATTGCAATTTATTTGCAGTCTTTGTTATTGGCAATGAATGTGACTGCTTAGATGATTGGATGTTGTTTCCATTAGTATTGCAGAGTGTATAAATCATTGCCTTGGTGCTAGGAATGTTAGTACTTTGCATTACTATAGGATTGTAGCAATTGCAGGTTATAGAAGGAATTGCAGGGTTGCAGCAGACGATACAAGTGATTGCAGCAGCAAGGAATTTGGCAGTTATAAACAGTTGCAGGCCATATGATAGCGGATCATACAATAATTAGATCAAACAAGGGCAATATAGGATTGTTGCATTTAACTTTGCCTTGTGATTCCGTACATCTGATTACCATATGAATCACTCCCATACATTAAGAATTGCTAGAACTATCTTGTAGAATGTCGTACAAGGGATTGTGTTGTACAATAAGTTGGATAGTATGACTGTACAAAAGATAGGATTGTACGAAGGATTGGATCGTACAACAGTTTGTGTTGTACAATGGACTATGGCATACAATTGTTGTCGTACGGTTGAGACCGTATAACCTTAAGGAATGTTGTACGATGGTGTTATCAGTATCATGACTGCAGTACCATGCAGTTCCTTAATCATTCACCATCTCATTACTGGGAATACCGCCACTCGTGCTACACTCATGAAATGCTTAGTGTAGAAGGCCAACTTAGGACTAAGAGGTTGAGATGGTGCGACCCAAGTGATCCAAATTTATTGTCAATAAACATCAACTCTGACTACTTGATTAATTACCCTCTTATTAGGAAGAAGGCAAGGAGGAGCATTTGAGGAGTATTTGAAAGGAGGTAAGTGATCTATCGAGAAGCCAACTAACTGAAGAAGATAAATAGCTTCTGAGTACCATCCATGATGAGGACCAAAGGAGACCCTATAGGTAATACATTTTGAGGAGCAAAACACCAAATATGGGTAGCTCTCTCAGCCTAAGGTGCAGTTACCCATGGATCTAAAGTGATGAAGCTGAAAAAAAATTTTGATGCTTTCAAGACGAAGAGGATGCATGTCAAAGTCAGCCTGAACAATACATTGGGGAATGTTCATTTAAATCGGACAAATCGCAGAAGCAAAATAGTCTAGATCCTTTCATCCATTTGTTGAACTGTGATCACAGGCACAATCACACTTGATGATTTCCATGTTCAATAAGTATCAACAGTTAAAGTTCCATCAACAACAAGAGATGCTTCTTGATTTTACAAATTTTTCTATTGTAATTTGAGATGCTTAACTTGATTAAGAGGATCATGGTTGTGATTACAAAAACAAGTGATTTCTTCAGCTTTTGGAAAGAAAAGTTTTCCAAATTTGGCAACTCCTTTCTATTCATTTCAGTTTACACCTTTTTCATAGCTAATTTGTCTAAAAACATTCCTTCAAGTCCAATCCCAATTTAAATTTTATTTTAGTTCAAAGTCAGCAAGTGACCACCATGTCTACTTTTCATTATCTAAACATAACCGAATTGAATCAAAAAATATAGCAGAACTTTTTAAAACTGTGAACCAAACTCTTTTATTCTCATTACCTGCAGATTATAAATTTTTCGAAAAGAATTGGGCTTACTACAGAAAAAGAGATTAAAATCAAACATTTGTTTAATAAGTTTTTCCAAGAATAATGTTTCTTTCTTTTATTTTGTTTAACTTGCTTTGCCTTTTTTTAATGCAAGTTCTATAAATAGGAAGTGCGACAATTCTTTTTAATCACTTCTATTTTAAGTTTAACCTAAGCCCTTTTTATTTGAGTTGAAGTCCAATCCCCTTTATGTAGATAAGTATCTCTTAAAAAATACCTCAAGGAATATGTGTTCCTTCGGAGGCTTACTATTCGTCATTAAAAATAACCTTGGACTTCTCTTTCTTTCTCAAATCACATGAAAATAGGAAAGTACTCTAAAGTTTAAACTTAGTGTACTTTTCTTTCTTTCTCAAATCAAATGGCAATAGGAAGGTGGCTTTATTTGTATTAAAATATAAATAACATTAACTTCCTTGTTTAAGAATATTGTGACCACCTCTATAAATGAGGTCTAAGTACATACTGCCATGATTTTACTCTCTTACAATTTGGTGTTTTGACAGGTTCAAAAACACTAAAAGATAAGAGCATGCTTTATACACTGTTCAAACAACATTGACTTGTAGAATCCCAATCGCTGAACCTAGCCAAGGGGTAACTATTATAAACAAAAATTCGTAATCAGGTTCAACGTTAAGATCAATAAATCTAAAACATTAAAATTTCATCTAAAGTTGGCCTAGGATAGAATTCTGTTTTGTGTCCTGTTAGCAGCTGACAAAGTGCGAACATAACCAAACATACAACCAGGTTTTGATGGAATTTACGAGGAAAAGGGGAAGAGTAGGAGAAATTGTCAAGGAGTATAGAAATTTGAACAAATTCACCAATTTTGGGCTTCGCAGATCATGAAAGGACAAGTAGCGCATACATGGTATTGTATTTGACGAAATATGAGAGGAAACAAAAATTAGCTAGTGCAAGAAGGACCAAGGAAAGAGATTTTTTCTTTCTTTTCCCTTGGATATTTTTGCTTTACAGACCTCGATAGAACTACTGGATATGTCAGCTCCGAGAGTTTACCGTCAGATCTGAACACAGGATGGGCAGGGGAACTATCTTGTATATTCTTGACGTGCTGGTAGAATAGGGTAGTTTATGAAATGGTGAAGGACACCACACTGAAATATCTTTTTGCCCTTAGTACTGAAAAGTTGCATATGTAGTGGCTTTGTGGCTGGGTTGCTTCAGGCTATACTTTGCTACCCCACCAGGTCCTTTTCAACAGATTTATGTCTTGATAGATTTTTTTGGGTGGTTGCAGCAAATGTATCTACAGTTCAAACCTATTATACTACAGACCAAAGATTTGAGGTCATTCTTTTCCACTTCCCTTGAGTTTTTAAAATTAAAATGAAAAAACAAAAAATGAACCGACAACTATGTAACTGCTCACTAGCCAAAGACATGAGCCCTTTGGACCAGAAGTCCAAAAGGTGCTGTTATAGACCCAATGGGGTATATATGACAATATATGAGGAATCACATAATAAAATATATGTAATATGGTGGATAATGAGTATAGGGCAGCCTGTGAAGCGGTATAAATATGCTAATGGGTATAAGCAGAGAGTCATAGTACAGCAATATACCCTTTAATAATAAATAATGCATATAGTTAGGTATATAACATACGGTTTTGACAAGAATGGATATTAAAACTGTTTTTAAGCATCTTTGTACTTCTCAACACAAATTTAAGTCCTACCAGGACCTTTAAACACTAGAAAATGCACTGGTGTCTACTCAGTCCGTTGTTTGCATGATCAACCTTACAGTGGCAAGTCAGGGAGTTTAATCTAGAAGGGTATTGTAGTGACCTTTTCATAACCATTCAACCACATCCACAATAGCAAAAATAATGGAAATATTTTGGTTCACACAACCACATCCACGGGCAATGGTTCACACAACATGACTCATGGAAATATTTTGTCACACAAATAAAGTCAAATTCAGCATAGCTGTTGCACCAGTAATGTAGACAATAAATGTAAATCGGGGCAATGAACAATGACAATAAGTGCACATAGAATATTACTTCAATGCACAGTGTATGAGAATGGGAACGGAATTTATTTATTATCAATATCACGGTCTATAATTTAAGTATAATCCAAATTCAAAGCTTCCGACATAATGATATGGCTCTAAATTCCAAGGACAAGATGCCCAAAGCATTCATGCACAAAACATATACACCATTAATGAGAGTGGGCACATAGTTTACAGACATCCAACCAAAAACCATCAAAAAACCATCAAAAAAACCATCCCAAACTGGACACAAAATTAATAGTAATATACCTCGTAATAACTCAAACCCATTTATTCCATTCATTGAAATCAACAGACTAAATTTATTATGGTATGTAAAGGTGAATTTTTAGGGCACAACCAAGCCAACATGCCTCTTGGGTATATAAGACCCCCTTGTTGGAGAATGGGAAATTTTTCTCGACCTTATGTTTAGTCCAAATTTGTACTTCTTTGGGCTTCAATCCTTACACTAAGATCATGGTAAATAACATGACATGCTATACCAAATCAAAGAAGGGCAAATATATGATTTGAGCAGGATTTGAACATTAAATTCTCAATCCCAAGTCAAAAATCTTCTAAAAACCAATTTTCCAAACCACAAATGACTGCCTACAATAACAACATGATTGTCACATGGCAAAGACCGCCAATAGCCCTAACACAAAGAGTAAAAAGGTGATGAATATAATGGAAGCCTCTCCTCAAGTTTGCGAATCATCTCACTTTGAGACTACCCAGTTGCAACTGCTCAAAAATCATCATGTGCAGCACCATGGCATAAAGCTTTGCAAATGTATGCCAAAGTCCAAACCATAATAGTTTTGTAGTTATTCAGGTCTAAGTTATCCCTCAAGAATCAAATTACAAATAGAATGGATGAAATATTGTGATCAGGAGGGGAAAATCCCAAGTAAACAATGACATTAAATAGCTCTGCCATGGTCATAAACCAAGATACCAATCCCATGAGTGAACCTTAACATTTTCCCATGGCGTTGAAGTCTGAGTGGTGAGAATGTTTAGCTCATAGAAAGCCCACCAAGGTTCAAATTGCCATGGGTGTTGTAACAATACGATTTGTTATAATACTATTATGTCGTTCATTGAAATACTGTAGTAACACGGTCACAATGCAATATAGGTTGGGTCCATTTCAATCCCGCGCAACCAATTTTTTAAATTGCTCTAACGTGACAAAGTTTTGCAAATGTAGACCATCGTATAATAGTTTGTGGTTATTTGGGACTTCACTTAAAAATAGGATGGATGAAGTGTTGATATCAACAGGAGAAAACCCCAAGCAAACAATCACATTAAACAGCTCTACAAAACAGAAGGCAAGTGAATCCACAGCATATTTGAATGACTCAATCTTATGCCCCCATTGTAATCTTTTTGTTTTGCTAGTGCAGGACAGTAATCTGGAATATTATAAAGAGACCTGGGATATGTTACCAAGGTTTTGTGGCCAATGTCCAATGGAAGGAGTTTTCACATGAGCGTGGTATGCTGAAATTTCTTGAGGAAGTTGTGTAGAGCATCAACACATGTTTTCTAGATATGAAAAACTAACTCTTCTCCCATCAAAACCAATACTATACATTAAGTCCATGTTCCTTGAAGAGTCTAAATGCTCAAGCTTCCCTTGCAAACCAAGGTTTCTTGTTAATGCCACATTAAACAAATTGAACAAAATTCCAATATTGGGGGATTCAGTACATGCAAGCATTCCAAACATGGGCTCACCTTTAGTTGTACTTCTCCACTAATATCCATTTATTCTATCTGTGCACCTTTCCTTTTTTTCCCTCATAATCAATAGGAATTTTCTATGAAACATTAACTAGAAACACAAGTATGTAACCTAATATTATAGAAACCACACAAATAAAACTACTATTGACAAGAATAATAGCCCATCAAAAATCAAAATCAACACCAATAAATACCAACACCATAAAATTAAATAACTTACAATCTGAGATGCCGCAAGATCATGAACATCCTCTTCTTTAATTACATAATCATCAGGATTGATAACCTCCCCATATTCATCCCATTCACTTGTGTTTTCATAAAAGGGGAACATAGGTGCAACACTTGTGGGAGATGGAGTAAAACCATCACAAAAGACATCTCGATGTCCCCCAACTCGAGGGCTAGCTCCTGTGAATAAAAATTAGCGACATACATATCAATCATCAAACTTCCCTACCAGAATCTCAGATAAGGAAGAGTAAAAAAGGAAATATCATTAAAGATGTAGTCAAGATGCTTTTCTACTTATTATTATGTTATTAAATATTAGTAAAACAAACGAGTGCAATTTCAGAAGCTTAACAGGACCACCTCATAACATAAAATGCTGCAACCAATAGCAGTTGAACTTAAGAATGTAATATTTCATATTATTTAACTTATCATATCTGTAAATATTCATCTCACTAGGTCGAGGGTACAATTAATTTTCTTCTGGATGCAAAAGTAGTGTACAACATAGTTTCATGATCATTTGAAAAGCAACATCTGAGATTTGAGATAGAACCCAGCATGCAATGTTACTTATAATAATTAAACATGAACAGAATCATCTAAGACTTCTCATGTTATTTTAAAATATAGTGCCTCTCTATGAGACTTGTAATTTCTAGTTATTGAACTAGTAAAAACAATGAACATAAAAAACCAATAATTCAATAAATCCATCCTTGCTTTGATTGATCAGAACAACTCCAAACTTAACTTAACGAGAGAATTCATCTTCCCAAGGTCCCAATCTGTATTCTCAGGAATGTTGACTGCCAAGTTCTTTCAGAATAGTCAAATATATTTTTATATGTCAAATACAGAATACATTCATACAGAACAAATCACTATCCAGAGGTTTTTTGTAAATTCTGAGAATTGCTTTTCTGCAATTCCAAAATGCATTACTTTCAAATAAAAGGTTGCTAAATTTCAAGTATAATAATCACATTGACATGGACAATGATAAAAGACAAACAAGAAGTCCACCAAATAAGAATACGTGAATATTAGTACCTTCTGATGTAACTAGACCAGTTGCAGAATCAATAACCATTGGATCTAAGGCATCTCCTACCATGTGAGAAGATCTGGCATCCTCTTCTTTTGCACTGTTTGCTTTTAGAGCTTCCTCTTTTTTAATTCGATTTTGTTCGTCTTCATATGCTTTTAATTCTTCACCAGTTAAAGGAACCCTCTTGCTCACAGTAACTTTTACAGCCTTTGGCGGTGGCTCTGCTTGAAGCATACGTGCCAAAGTTCCAAACTAACAAAGGAAGAGGCACATATATAAATAAATACAATCAAATGAGATGAAACAAATTCCAATAGAACAGCATAAATTCATCAGGAAATTTTGCTTCCCTATGTAAGTAACAAACTAAGATATAAGAGCTATGAAACAAATTCCAATAGAACAGCATAAATTCAAAAGGAAGTTTTGCTTCCCTATGTAAGTAACAAACTAAGATATACTCTCTCTCTCTCACACACACAGACCATTGAGAATAACTCCAAAACCACAGATGACTAGATACAAAAAATTATTATTTTAGTGCTTCATTACAGGTATTGGAACATTATGTTAGGAAAATTAGATACTTAGTATTACATACATTACACTGTCAACTCAAATAACTTTGCCTAGAGTTTCACCAAATTCTTATGGTTCACGAAAAATTAAGTTATATCTTTAAGAAGGGGCATTTACATAATTAAATATGAACCTAGGGAAACTAATGTCAAATGGACTTCTGAAAAAGAGAATTTACAATCTCACTAATGGACTCAAACACACAATGATATGTGACAACCAATGGGGAACCAACACAGACGTTTCACCACAAATTCATATCCCTCCCATAATATCCTTGTCTTCTCTCCACCAAGGCATTTCATTGAAATCAAAATCTTTTCTTGATGGAAACAAGCTGATGTGGAAATCAAAGAGAAGCTAGATAATCCATTATGCAGAGTGCTTAAATAGTACAAAAAAAAAGAATCAAAGGAGTTGCAGGGGTTACAACCACCTGCAACAATATGCTATGCAGGGACAACTACCTGTAACAACATGGATGCAAACAAAATAGTTTCATGCTAGAGACAAGAACAACCTCAACAGCATAACCAATGCATCCTAACTACTAACAAGTCAAATCCTAACGTGGGCATACTATGCCTCACATGAATACAAGGTAAGAAATATCTTAGGCTTAAGGATAAGCCTAAGGTACAATGATATCCTCATCACTCCTCCCAACCATAGAAGCATTGGACCCCAATGTTTTCAACAAATCTGGAAAGTTACGAGCCATTTGTGGAAGTTGATGAGCCATATGGGGGGGTAACCCGCTCCTCTACTGATCGGCAAGACGATCGACCGGTCAAAGGAGGGTGGGAGGGGGGAAAGAGGGTAGGGGTAAAAGGGAAAATCAAGCCAAACTCCTTTGAACCCTTAGAACTAATGGACTAATTGTCCGTCCTTTTCCACCACCAAGACTTTTTGCACCCTTCGGTTGGCCAGTTCCTCTCTCGACAATGAGTCTCGAACCTTTCTCACGGCCTCAAATTGACCAATAACCTGTGCAATTGACTCCTCCTGTCAACTTTAATCAGCGTATGAGATCCTCTCAACCAGGGGCTCTTTACTTGAACAGTAAAACCCGTTCTTCAAAACTTTCTTGCCTTCCTTAGGGTAAGTCCAGTTCTCCGCAATGTCACGAGACCTAGGCTACCCTCTGACGATTCTTTCAGGGGTACCTGGTAAAGGGGTAATTGAAAACCCTCTAGCACCTCTTGAGCTTCACAAAAGGTTGCTACGAATTGGCTGAAACCAATCCAACGCAGCACCTAGCCATGGAACGTGTGCTCTTCTTGGCAATGACCCAAACTAAGCACCTAATCTGCAAACGAAGTTCACAACCTTGCCACCCTTCTTGCTACCTCTCCTGTAGCTTTGCTACCAATGATGTGGAAATCAAAGTGAAGCAAGATAATCCATTATTCATAATGCTTAAATAGTACAAAACAGAGAATCAAAGGAGTTACAAGGGTTACAACCAACTGCAACAATATGCTATGCAGGGACAACCACCTGTAACAACATGGATGCAAACAAAATAGTGTCATGCTAGAGACAAGAACAACCTCAACAACATAACCAATGCATCCTAACTACTAACAAGCCAAATCCTAATGTGGGCATACTATGCCTCACATGAATACAAGGCAAGAAATATCTTAGGCTTAAGGATAAGCCTAAGGTACAATAATATAAAATATCTTAGGCTTAAGGATAAGCCTAAGGTACAATGATATCCTCATCACTACCCCTCCATCTATGTATAAAGAGAATTTACAGCCATTTGTTTGAAATCATTTTCAGGTCTATTTATTTTGTTTACAGCCATTTGTTCGAAATCATTTTCAGGTCTATTTATTTTGTTCACTGTCAAAACGTAGTTTAGTTTAGTCTCTACATAATTTTCAAGGATATATCTTATAGTTTTAATTAAAGTGGTAATTACATTAAGTAAAATACGCATGTACTTTAATGCTTTGACATTATTATCCATGCATATATCATGTATATCAGAAACCAAGAAGAATCACCGATAAATCACATTTCATCATTTATCTCGCAGAATTTTGGGGCCTGTGATTTACTCGCTTCAATTTCTTGAACCGAGAAATTAGCAATTTTTTGGCAAGAAATCATCAATTTCTCACAAACATTGTACAGGTGCAGCAGACACAGAAAAACGGCATTAAAACGAGGGAAATGGCTCATTTTTTGCATTTTTTCCTCTCCTGCTCCTGACTGCAAGTTTGAAGAGGGTAACCAGACATTGTTGAAAGCATTTGGAAAAGGATTTGACAGATTTAACACTTGTTTTTGGAGATTTCACATATTAGGACAAAATATCAGAGGTAGGATTTCTGTACTTTTAAGCATTTTCTAGACTTTTTCTTTTTTCTTTTTTCTCAGGGATTCTTTAGGATTTTTTCTGCCTTGTTTTTTCTCTCTGTGTGTTTAAGCATTTTTAGGAGATTTTTTGCTTTTGCCTTAATACCTCCAAGGCCATGTCTTAGGACTTTTAACGCTTAACCTTTTTTTATGGATAAACACATGGCTGCTTTGGGTGATGCCCAAGGAACCAGCAACAATGACCTAAATCCAGAGAGGGACCTGATTTGGAAACATGGCATATAAGGGACTTTGTCAAATCAGATCATTTGCAACTATTGTAGCAAAGACATGAAAGGAGGAACATATCTCCTCAGATTCCATCCTGCAGGAGTTCAAATCTGCAATGTAATGTCATGCGCAGGAGTGGCCGATACAGTCAGAATGAGGTCAAGGCTTGGCTAGTCATAGAAGAGGAAGAGGCAAAGATGCAAGATCAAAGAGCAGTTTAAAACTGCTTTAGTATGTTGTTGGTATTGGATTATCATTCATGATCATGAATTGTAATTATGCTCTCTTTCTGAAAATTTAATAGAAAACCAACTTCCTAGCTCTCTAATTTCTATTTTTTTTTTTCAATTGGTTATATGGGATTGAAACGGGTCCCACCCGTATTACATTATCACCACATAGTGGTATTACAACAAAGCTTGGATATTATCCATGTATCGCTTGGCAAGATTTGAACCTTGGTCTCCTCTTTAAATATTGAGGAATCTAGCCAGTTGAGCTAATGCCACTTGATTTTTAAATGAGTTTACACATGTTTTTATGAGGGGTCATGGTCCCCTCATACTGAGCTCTAATTTCTATTTTAAATATATATATTTTGTGAATTAAATTAATTTTTTCGATGTTTCATTTTTTTTTTTTTTTTTCTGACTTTTTGCTGAGAGTTGCTAAGAACTCTCCAGTTGTTCCACTTCAGAGTAGTTTACACTAGATTCTTTACTCTACTTTAGCTTGTTTTTGTAGTACTTTTTGGTTACAATAGTGTGTTTTATTTTGTATCAGCTCTTTTCAACGAGTCCCATTGGCCTACTTTGCCCATCTATGGACATTAATATTATCTTGTCTCCAAAATTGAGTTGCCGAGTTTTTCAGAGTTGCAATTTTACCAATTATGCCAAGCAGTATAAACTTTCCATTTGGCAACATAAACATAAGTAAAAGCACCTAATAAATAACATCCCCAATACCCTTGATTGTATACATGAAGAATTCTAGATTTAATTTTTATGATTCGTTTTATTTTTACTACAAAAAAACACTTTCACTTCTTTGAGAAAAAATTTAGTAAAAAAACAGAATCTACATTCATATAGTAGTCCAAGTTGAGGTGGAACAATTGAGTGCTCTGACATGGCAATTTAGATTCCATTTATTTCCATGATTCCAATAAATAGCCAACAATTTTAGCTAGAACAATCAGGAACCATATCCAATATTGGATGCTACCTTACACAACATCTCATTTTCCCGGTATATCTACAACCCCTATCTTCATGAGGGTCTGTTGACATCTTGACCCAAACAAGAACTTGTTTTTGGAGGTGGACAATTTATATAATCAATGAATGATAACTAATCATTTTGTCAGAAAAGTAATAGGCTCAACATAGAAGAACTACTCCTGGGGAAAAGAATGATAGCTAATCAATTTGTCAGACAAGTAACAGTCTCAACATCGAAGAACAAATCCCAAGGAAAAGGCCCAAAGTCAGAGAGCTGAAGGACCAAGGAACTAAAACATGTAAAGAACCACCTCTCTACGAAAACATTAAACATGAGTTTATAATGGTCGATGCTATTCACTAATATATCATCCGGTGCATGTTGTAAAAAGCTAAGGTGCAAATTATTTTAAACGAGTTTGACGCTGTGTATACCAGATGGGCTTAACAGAGTTAAAAACAAAAAGAATTGTTACATGTTATATGTTAAATATAGCAGTTAATTTCTACATTAGGAATGTTATCTCTAATGTCCTAAACTAATGTGAAGCCCTATTAGTTGAAATGGATCGTAAGAATGTTATATCAGGACAACTTTCACTTTCTTCCCCTTATGACTCATTTTCCAGATGTCCTCACCCTGTGTACTTGTCCTGTTGTGTTATAAGCTATTATGACTTTGTAGTAGTATAAATATATGGTCAGTATCCATTCGATTCTATTAAGAGTCATCTACACTTGGAGTAATCTTTCACTCACATTTATGAGATCCTCGGTAGGTTCCATTGCCTTTTCAGGGACAACTCTCGATCTGTTTCTACCTTCTTCAGATACCCGGACCAGCGTTGTCTCGCACTCTTTCTTAGGGAGATAACTCAGCTTTGACGACATAAAAGTTCTCCAAATGGATCTCACCCTCCTCAACATCAGCTCATCACAACATACTTCACCAACTCCAACGGCCCAGGTGACTTCAATCGGAAACACCCCACATCATCCAATTCGGACAGAAGCAGGGTCACAAGACAGCGCACCAACAGTTTGTAAGGGTTCCAAACTAGCAATGGGCAGAGACGTATCATGGACTTCTTCAGCTCCGGTACTTCGGCTTCGTGTAATGTGCTGCCCTAACTTGAATTTGGCAAACCCTAGCTAATGAAATAGTAATTTTCTTGCAATAATTTAGGAATCAATTAAATCACACTCAGATCTATCTGTCTAACACAATAATCATGGAAAAACACCATAGTTTTTCATTAAAACACTGCTTTTATTGAATCTGAAAAGAGGGCAATTACAACCAATATTTTAACTCACAAATTTGATCAATGGGGAACTGCATAAGTCTTTGAAATGCAAAAAATAATAACTGATGAAGAACAGGTCCAAAATTTGTTGCAACTTGAAATTCCTGCGCGCGCGATATTAGAAATCTGGACTGGCAAGCGAACTTCAAAATGCCATAACTCTTTTGTTTCTTAACGAAACCATGTCGTGTAACCTGTCAAAATGAATGGCATGAAATTCTCTATCCAATTCGGAAGTCGAATCAACAATATCTGGCCTGTGGAAAACGGAATCCCTCCAAACAAATGCCAAAAAACCCTGAATGCTGATTTGGATATCAATTTCTGATATAAAGCCCTCAATGGCTGAAATGTTGAAACTCCGCCCACAAATGCTGATCAATACAAGCTCATATGCAAACCCTGGATGAGTTTGCCCCTTTGAGACAAAAGGGTTTTCGTCCTCTACCTCTAAACCAAGAGGGTCTTCGTCCTCAAGGCTTTACTCTTGCAGGTTTTCGTCCACAAGAGTTCACTTCTGCAGGGTTTCGTCCACAGAAGAATTGCAAATGACTTTGCAACCAAATACAAGAGAAAGAGATCAATTACAATAACAATGGATGTGTAGAATGAAGCCCAAGCCTCCTTTTATTAGCCAAAACCCTAATTCTCCATTGAGAATTATATTTTATTTTATTTTAATAAAATAGCTAAATTAACCTTATAACTCCCTAATGTGGCGTTAACCCTTATAACCCCTTTTTTTTATTTTTTTTTTTATTTTTTCTTATCCGAGCCACATAAACATTAACACACCACATTTTATGAATAATCCTAATAATTAAAAATTAGGGACATTACACTTCGACTATTAGGAGAGATTAGTTTCTGGAGGGTTCTTGAAGCTTGCCCCCCTTGGGCTGCTCCCTCCCCCCTCCTTCTCTCTCTCCGTTCTTCTTGGTGTGCACTCCTCTTTGTTGGATTGCAGCCCTCCCCCCTTCTGCTCTCCCTTTTCTTTTCTTTTCCCTTTCTCTTTGGCCCATTTGTCGGGTTTCATCTTGTATTTATCTTAGTTCTTTTCTTTGTTGGGCTTTTTAGCCTGCTAGCTAGAAGTCATTATTGTCCTTCTTATAGTCCCTTGGGTCTTATTTTGGCCCACGGCGGACATTAATAATATTTTATTTTCTTACTTTTATTAAGGCAAGATAGCTTTTAAGTGTGAGTTATCATTTTTGGTGGAGTATTGGTGCTACGTTCTTCAAATACTCTCCGTTGGAATATATTAAATTATTTGGTACATGCTAATGTACCACCTTGGGTACATCTTTAGATTAAGAATGTGTCTTAGATTAGGGTTTGAGTATTTACTTTATGCAATGTAATAAATGCACAAGTATTGTTATAATGTGCAAAGTATTTAATGATGTAAATGTGCATGTTAGTCCATGTGCACACGAGTCCATAGAATAGGAAAGTGAAGAGTCACAGGAAGATAGAAGGCCAAGAGTACTCCATATGAAGTGTCACTTCTCATTATATAAATAGGCATATATGTAAATGTTATACACACAATGTAGAGGAGAAGTAAGGTAGAGATACAATGTAGAGCATGTATGAAGTATGGAGAGTTTGAGATCTCCATTCTATATCAAAATACTATTTTCGTGAGCTTTTGTTAATGGCAGTTTTCTGAGTTATTGCAGAAGTCTTTCATGAGTTTTATATGCTTTAAATATTGCCATTATCTTATATTTGATATAGCATGCTTATTCTAGATCTTGTGGTTGCTTTTCATTAAGTTAGTATTGCAGAAGTCTTTCATGAGTTTTATATGCTTTAAATATTGCCATTATCTTATATTTGATATAGCATGCTTATTCTAGATCTTGTGGTTGCTTTTCATTAAGTTAGTATCAAAAGTTAATATTCTCTTCAAATCTCATTACTGTATCAAAACCACATTGTTCTTCCATCAGTTTGTATGTTTTTCATGAAGGAAACAAAGGGAAAGCAAGAAATAATAATAAGCACCTGAAAATACTCTTTTGCAATTCTCTTCATTTTCTTTTCATTTCCAATCCTTACTTATGGATCCATTTGTTGAAGTGTAGGACAATTTAATATTTGCTTACGGTATTTTTATTGTATGCAGAACTAGAGCAGAATATTTTTTGCTTAGTTATACACAAAAATCCATCACTATTCCCATGTGTTTTGGGACGATTGGTTGGGAGTGAAGAATTTCATACCACCAACCAACATCCCAATCCCATGGGTGAACCTTAACATTTTAATCAAATGACATGTGCTCAAGTGGTTATCAGTGTGAGTTTTCAATATGGAGACCCAAGTTCAAATCTTACTATGAGATATTGTAGTGGCTTGCTACTACCATCACACTCCAAGCGGAGATCAGTCACACAAGCTGAAGCAAAAGACAGAGTAGGGCAGAAACTGACAATAATTGGCTAAGTGTTTGGAAGAGTAGTGCCCTACTTGGCAGCACCCTGCTCAAGGAGATCCCAGCTCAGGAGAGCCCTGCTAAGGGGATCCCACTCAGGAGAGCACCGCTTGGCGGAGCCTTGCTCACATAGCCCCACTCGAGACAGCCTCCCTTTGGAGATCCCCACTCAGGAGAGCCTCCCTTTGAAGAGCCCTGCTCACAGCGGCCCACTCAAGAGAGCCCCACTTTGAGAGAGCCACGTTCAAGAGAGCTTGGCCCCAGAAAGCCCCACTCACAGCACCTCACTCAGGACAGCCCCACTCAGAGAGAGCCCTCCTTTTTTGTCACACCAGAACAAAGGCCCGCACTTGCTTTTGGTACCAAAGCCCACAATGGGATGAGACAGGGAGTAAAGAAATGGTCATAGTCGCAACAGTTCGTACATCCACCCTTGCTGCCAACCACTTTAGGGCTGAAAGGGAATATTCTCCTCTAGATGTCTAGTATCAAGCTTCAGATTGGAGAGAGATCAAATGGGCGAATGCAGCCCTAGCTTCCAAGACTTTGATTTTTGTTTTCAAATCTATTAACCATGAAGTTCCGTCTCGGAGAAGACTTCTTGGCAGTACGTTGTTAATGCCATCTAACATACTTTGTCTACATAGGTGTTGGAAGATTCTAAGTTGGAATATTGGTGTCAAGAGGAAAGGTAGCTACTTTTTGGAGTTGGTCAATAGAAGCAACCCGCTAAACGAAAATAGCCGCCAACGAATCCAAGATAAGTGATTCGTCCCAATTACCAAAGTCTAGGAGCGCCCAACTTAGCCAAAGAGAGAGAGTATAAAGTTAAAAAAATAATAATAATAATAATAATAAGGGTAAAACACGTTTCAATCCCATATGACAATGTGTGAATTTGTAATATATATATAACCAGTCAAAATATTCAAACAAAACAGAATGGATTCTAAGCCACATTTGCCACACTACTTTCCCTAATATTTAATCATTCTAGATTGATTACCTGAATTTACAAATCTCATCGATTGCCCACATCCTCTAATGGGACCTTATTTCAGTTTTCTCTTCCCCCAATGATTATACAATGCCACATCGAACATCACGAATTCAAGCCCATACCACCCAACTGGCCAAATTTAATTCGCAACAGTAATTTTCAAGTTCAAGTCTCAATTGCCTAACCGGTTAAATTCAATTCTCAGCAATAAATTTTGTGGCACAGCATGGACCCTCTACAAAGCACGGGACCAGAGAGAAGCTATGCGGAGAGGTGGGAAGAATACACATTTCGTTGTTCTGAAAGGGCTCGCAGGATAAAGGAGCGTCAAGACCCATTGATAGCAGGATAAAGTAGTGTCAAGACCCATCGGCCTTGTGAACTTTTCATGCTATGACGTTGTACAGTGGACAATGATGATGGAGAAAGGTCCTTGAAGCTGAGGCTGTCATAATACATCTACGGCGGTGTGGCTTGCACAACGCTCCATCCATCCATTCTCCATGAAATCTGTGGCTTGAATGCATGTATCATCGCAACCTTGGGATTCAGCTCTACAGAAACTAGCCAAAAGCTTCAACATAGTCACCTGCGTGACATTTTCCAATATGCTCAAATATCATTTTCCCTTAAGAATCTAGCTTTTTAATTTTATTTTTCATTTATAAATATTTGAGATATTTTTTAAAATAAAATAGGTCCAGACCAAACCAGACCAGGTCAGCCAGCCCAAAATTACCAGTTCGGGCCAAACCTGCACCAGGTTCGATCGAACCTTGTAATTAAGGTAAAGAGACAGCAAGAAGACCACTGAAAGGCACTATGTAATAATGCAAGAGGGCAAATTTTTCAAGTATATGAAGGTTTACTGGTTTTGGTCACCTTTCCTTGTCTATCTCACAGCATTCTGGAATTTCATTGAGGAAGAAGGCCAGATTTCCATCCTAACTAAGTGTTCCTAACTGTTTGCACATATTGTTTTCAAGGTTGAATCCCTCCCTCCTTATTTTTTTGGAACAAAATCTCCTAGACTTCGACTTCCCAGTGGGTTTGGAGCAAGTGGAGAGGAAGGAGTGGTAAGCCAAAGTTTTAATCCCATGGGTGAACCTTAACATTTAATCAAATGGTATTAGTTCAAGTGGCTAAAAATGTAGGCTGCCAAAGGGGAGACCCACGTTCAAATCTTGCCAAGCAATATAATACTGCTATGTGGTTCGTTGAAATACAATAGTAGCATGGTGATGATATAATATGGGTGGGGCCACTTTTAGTCCCATATAACCAATTTAATAAGTAAAAAAATAAAATAGAATAAAATAAAAAATCTACTACTTGGACTCCATCATTCTTGGTTCTAATCTTTGTGTTACTAAACCAGAGAATTTTATACTTTGGTCAACTCAAACTTTATCCTAAATCTTTGTTAGGACTCCATCCTAACACTATTATGTAATAACCCCTTTCTTAACGTGGGGACCCCCATTATAATGTTTTGTAATGATATTATGTAATATTTTGTAATAGTTTGTGGCACTAGAAGCGCCTAGACAAGTGGCACCATTTTATGTAATTGTTATCAAGAATGTAATTGTTTTGTTTGGTAGAAGATTCTAGCTCGGGTGGCATTTTGCATGTAAGCCAGCCTTGAGCGTTAGGTAGTGTGATGAAGTCTTTAAAAATGTGAAGGGCAGGAATGAATGTATCTTTTTGCATATTGAATGAAAGTATTGAAGGAGGTTGCCCCCTTGAAGAGGCCTGCAATTCTGTGTTGTGATTTGTGAGATTAATATATTTCTGCATTTACATTTCGTATTGCAATATTTTGTTCTTTCATGAATTTATGCTTTTATTGCAATATTTATGTGAATGTGCTTATTTTTATTAGAAGGTTCCTAACAAGTGGTATCAGAGCACTTTCTAGGGCCGTGTTCCGTTGCGACTGCGATAGTTCTTGCCCTGCCATTTCGACTGTTAGGTATAAATTTTCCATGTTTTCATTTTTTTGTCAGTTTCCTATTAAAAAAAAAATCCAGCCTTTTTTTTGTATTAGTTTATTAGGTTAGAAACCCTATGTTGGGGGTTTTAAAATATCATGGAGGAGTTGTCATTATTGGCTAAGCTAGATTGCCCGTAAAGCGTCTAGTGAAGTGAGGGGCGATCAAGCTCCAATACCCAGGCCTCAGACAACACCCATATACGGAATTGAGCTCCCACGTATCTTTGGGTATATCGAGAGACCCCTTAGGATTAGGAGAAACCTTTAGCCCTAGGAAGATTTTTGACCATGTATTATCCATAGTACATTGGACACAACATCTGAAAAGATCACCCTCCCATATTGTTAGAGAGGCGGGTAGTGTGCTCAAGGGTATGCGTGGAATCCTCCTTGAGTAGTGGCCTAAAATATTGGTCCGAGCACTATCGTTCATCACTGCGGTATAATAGAGGGCCTATGGGTAGTACACACACCCTGGCTTAGAGTACCCTATTTCTGTTGAATGTTAAACCTAAAACCAAAAATCCTACCATAGAAATTGAGCATACTGAGGAGACTGCACTATCCCAGAATTACTGCATGAAACAAATAAAAGAATTGGTGATGAACATAACAGTCAAGATAGGTTCTATCAAGAGTAGTCAATAACAGTTGGGTATGAATTCAATCAGAGTCAATAATAATCAAGACAAAGTCTGCCAGCATTAGTAACAGTTGCCTATGACATTCATAAATCATAACAGACAAGGAGTTTTTCAGTAACAGAGTCAACCCATACAGTTGTCAGAGACAATGAGCTACAATATCAGTGATAGAACAATGTCAGATAGAATAGTATCAGTAACAGATAGTGTAAGGTCTAGTAAGGGCTTGTCTGACAAAAGTCCAATTTTTGAGTGAACCAAGACTCTAAGAGAAAAACCGACAACACTTGAAGACAACACCCCTTAAAAAAAGTCTGGGTGCCAAAAAATAATGTTGTGGGATATAGCTCATTGCGACCATCTCGTCGAGCTGATCATTTTGGTATATAGCCTCCATGCACTTTTTTAGGGGTGCCAAAAAATGTCATTGTGGGACCTAGTCCATTACGATCATCTTTTCGAGCTGATCATTTTGATATATAGCACCCAAACACTTTTTTGGCTCATTACTAAAAATAGTAACTCCTGAAATCACACTTCTATTTTTAGTAAGTATCATCAAAAGGTCAAAAATCCTAGAACATGGCTACAGGTACTAGGGAACAACAAAAGGCACAAGAATTAGATCAAAAAATTGTTACTCATGTAGAGTCTTGGGGGAAGCATGTGGGGGAACAATTATCCAAGAGCTTAAACCAGTTAAGGTTAGATATCAAATCTTTACATGAATCCTTGAACTATGTAGTCAGGGAACAAAGGGAAATGAAGGCAGAATTAAATGGAAAAATTGAAGACTTGGAAAGTCGTATATCTAATAATCCCCACACATATGATCGATTTGGTTCTCATGACCATAAGGATGAAGGAACTAGCAATCATCAGCAAGACGCCCCCAATAACAATGGATTTAAGCTACCCAAATTAGACTTTCCAAAGTTTGATGGGAAGGATCTAGAGGGATGGATGTGTAGAGCAGAACAATATTTCAATCTTCATAATGTTCCCCATTATATGCGCCTAACAATTGCCTCTTTCAATTTTGAATCAGATGCACTACATTGGTTTCAATGGCTTAGGAAAGCACATCCCGATCTTACTTGGCTTGAATTTGAGCAACAACTACTCACTCGATTTGGTCCTAATGAGTTTGAAGATTTTACAAGAGCCCTTTCTAAACTCAAACAAACTTCAACCATTTGAGATTATCAAACTCAATTTGAAAAATTGGCCAATCATACCACTGGTTTGAGTCTTAAATTCTTCCAAAGTTGTTTTGTGAGTGGTTTGAAGGATGATATTAAAGTTGAAGTTAAAATGTTGAGGCCACAATCATTACAATAGGTAATAGCTTTGGCTAGATTGGTAGAAGAAAAATTTAAGGCTCAAGGATGCACCCCCAAATTTTCTCAATCTTGACCACCTTTTTCGTCCAAGCCTACACCAACTCCTACCAACAAATCTCCTACCATCAAAAAGTTGACATGAGAAGAGATGGAAACTAGAAGGGCCCAAGGGCTATGCTATAATTGTGATGAGAAGTATTCCCCAAGGCATAAGTGTGTACACCAAAAATTGTATTTTCTTGATGTGGATGAGGCAATAACCATAGAATCTTTGGAGGTAGAAGAGGATCATCAAGAGGAGGAACACATAAAATAGTTAAAAGTTCTAGATGAATCCCAACCAAAAATCTCGGTGCATGCCTTAGCAAGAATATCAACTCCTCAAATGATGAAAGTGATAGGACACTTCAAAGGACAACGGGTCATAATTCTTATTGACTCAAGAAGCACACATAACTTTATTGATCCACGTGTGGCCAAATAAGGGAATTGTTACATTACTACTTGTAATTCCTTTGAAGTCATGATTGCTAATGGAGGCACCTTACCATGTAAAGGGAAGTGTCGTAATGTCAAAATATAAATAGGGGAATATAATCTTAAGGTAGATATGTTTGCCTTACCACTAGGTGGGTGTGATATCATTTTGGGGGCATAATGGCTGCGGATGTTAGGTCTAGTCTTGTGGGATTTTTTTGAGTTATGGATGAAATTTAGCCAATAAGGAACATAATACACCTTACGAGGCATGAAGGTTAGGGTTGCTCAATTTATTTCAACCCATAATATGGAAAAATTGTTAAAAAAATCCTCCCATGGGGTTGTGGCTCAATTATTTGCTATAGAAGCTTTTGAGGAAAGGGATAAGGACCATCTAGAGGCATTGCAGGTTTTATTGCAAAGACATGCTCAAGTTTTTGAGGAACCCAAAGGACTACCTCCTCGTCATTCTCACGACCATGTGATTCAACTTCTTCCTAGTAGTCTTCCCCCAAATGTTTACCCCTACTAGTATCCATATGCTCAAAAATCAAAAATTGAGAAAATGGTACAGGAACTTCGTGTTGCAGGGGTTATTCATCCCAACGTTAGTCCCTATTCTTCTCCTATGTTGTTGGTACGGAAAAAGGATGGGTCTTGGCACTTGTGTGTGGATTACAGGGACCTTAATAAAATCACTATTAAAGATAAATTTCCTATTCCAATAATTGATGAATTGCTAGATGAGTTGCATGGGGCCCAATATTTTTCAAAATTGGATTTACGGTCAGGATATCATCATATTCGAATCAAGGATGAGGACATTCCTAAAATGACTTTTAGAACTCATGAAGGGCATTATGAATTCTTGGTTATGCCATTTGGATTAACCAATTCACCTTCCACTTTTCAGAGTTTGATGAATTCCATTTTCCGACCTTTCCTTCGCAAATTCATTCTAGTCTTCTTTGATGATATATTGATTTACAATCATTCATGGGAGGAGCATCTCCAGCATCTGGATCAAACACTACAACTTTTGTCTGAGAATCAACTTTATGCCAAGAGGTCCAAGTGTTCTTTTGGGTTGCAAGAAGTTGAATATTTGGGTCACATTGTAACCAAATATGGAGTTCAAGTGGACCCCAAAAATATTCAGGTTGTTCAAGACTGGCCTAAGCCTCGAACCTTAAAGGGACTTCATGGATTTTTGGGACTCACTAGATATTATCAAAAATTTGTGAAGAATTATGGGAAGATAGCAGCTCCCTTGACAACCATGTTGAGGAAGAATTCTTTTATGTGGTCAAAACCAGTAGAGAAGGCTTTCGAAGAGTTGAAGCAAGCTATGACCACTACCCCCGTGTTAGCAATGCCTGATTTCTCTAAACCTTTTGTAATTGAAAGTGAATGGCATGGCATTGGGGTGGTTTTGATGCAAGAAGGAAGACCATTGGCCTTCACTAGTAGAGCACTCTCTAGCCAGAATTTGGGCAAGTCTACTTATGAAAAGGAGATGCTTGCCATTTTACATGTTAATCATTGGCGTCCATATCTCATTGGGCGACACTTTTCCATCAAGATTGATCATCAAAGTCTCAAATATTTCTTGGAACAAAGGGTGGCCACACCAAAACAACAAAGATGGGTTTCTAAATTGTTAGGCTATGACTATGAAATCACCTATAAGAAAGGTAAGGAGAATGTGGTGGTTGATGCCTTGTCCCGACAATTTGAAGAGCAGGAAATGCTACGTGCTATATCTACACCACTTCCACAATGGATCCATCATCTCAAGGAAGAACTGACCAAGGACTCCTATTTGCAAACTTTGGTCAACAAAATCCAAGCAAAGCCTAACTCATGCCCTAGCTATACTTGGGATGGTCAAGATTTACGATATCGTGACCGACTTGTCATTCCCCAAAATTCACAAATGAGGGACCTCATCCTGCAGGAAATGCATGCATCACCAACAACTGGGCATTCAAGGTTTCTCAAAACCTATGAAAGGACCAAGCATACTTTTTTCTGGAGGGGAATGAAAAGGGATATTCAAACTTTTGTGGTAGAATGTGACAGGTGCCAACGCATGAAAGGAGAAAATGTGTGTTCCCCTGGAACCCTTCAGCCCTTACCAATTCCCGAACAAGTATGGACAAATATCTCTATGGATTTCATTGAAGGGTTACCTAAATCAGGAGGAAAATCTGTTATTCTGGTGGTAGTGGATCGTCTCACGAAGTATGCTCATTTTTGTTCCTTGTCCCACCCCTACACCGCCTTCGTCATTGCCCAAGTATTTTTAGACTCCATATTTCATCTCCATGGAATGCCTAAATCAATTGTCTCCAATAGGGACCCTACTTTTACTAATCATTTTTGGCAGGAACTGTTCAAGTTGCAGGGAACTCAACTCAAAATGAGTTTGGCTTATCACCCTCAAACTGATGGCCAAACTAAAATTGTCAATAAGTGCTTGGAAACATACCTCCGTTGCTTCACCTCAGAACATCCTACACAATGGGCCAAGTGGCTTCCTTTGGCTGAATGGTGGTATAACACGTCATATCATACCGCTACTAAGGTTAGCCCATTTGAAGCAGTATATGGTCATCCTCCACCAACACCCTCCTCTTACATTCTAGGAAGCTCCAGGGTTCAAGTTGTGGATTCCACCCTCAGACAACGTGCTTCCCTTCTCCAACAACTTAAGGTCAATCTTGACTTGGCTCAGAATAGAATGCATCAACAAGCTGATCAACACCGCTCTGAGCGTAGCTTTGAAGTCGAGGACATGGTTTTTCTTCACCTGCAACCCTACAAACAATCATCTCTCCAGCTTCGTGGATGCCAAAAACTTGCCACCAAATACTATGGTCCTTACCAGGTGTTACAACAGATCGGGTCAACAACCTACAAACTGGCCCTTCCGGCCACTTCCAGAATTCACCCAGTCTTTCATGTCTCCTCTCTCAAGAAGGTTGTTGGCAACAAGGTCCAGGTACAATCCACACTACCAGAGTTGGACGAAGAAGGATCCATCATTCTTGAGCCTGAATGCATTTTGGATAGGAGATCGCGCACCCTTCGCCACCATGTCATCACTGATGTTCTTGTTCAATGGCAAGGATTACAACCTAAAGATGCCACTTGGGAGCCCCTTCAGCAACTTCAACAACAGTTTCCTCATCTTCAGCTTTGAGGACAAAGCTTTTTGAAGGGGAAGGGCATGTTAGGACTCCATCCTAACACTATTATGTAATAACCCCTTTCTTAACGTGGGGACCCCCATTATAATGTTTTGTAATGATATTATGTAATATTTTGTAATAGTTTGTGGCACTAGAAGCGCCTAGACAAGTGGCGCCATTTTATGTAACTGTTATCAAGAATGTAACTGTTTTGTTTGGTAGAAGATTCTAGCTCGGGTGGCATTTTGCATGTAAGCCAGCCTTGAGCGTTAGGTAGTGTGATGAAGTCTTTAAAAATGCAAGGGGCAGGAATGAATGTATCTTTTTGCATATTGAATGAAAGTATTGAAGGAGGTTGCCCCCTCGAAGAGGCCCGCGATTCTGTGTTGTGATTTGTGAGATTAATATATTTCTGCATTTACATTTCGTATTGCAATATTCTGTTCTTTCATGAATTTCTGCTTTTATTGCAATATTTATGTGAATGTGCTTATTTTTATTAGAAGGTTCCTAACAATCTTGCACTTTGCAATTTTGGACACTAAATCTGATATATCATTTAATTATCTTAAAATATGACTCAAACTATTTATATCAGTGAATTAATAGTGTACATATTTTGGTGCTACAGTTGAATTTCCTGATTCGATGTTTCCATTCTGCTTGGGACTGACCGTGTATAAGGACAATGAATTCCATCCTCTGAGGTTTTGCATAGCCACCAAAAGACCATTATATACAATAATTTCCCATTTCCAAAGTACAAAATAGTACTCTCCTTGTACATAGCCACAATTCTGCAAAATATAAACTACATACAAATTTGCACATTGTATGGATGCCTACTTGAGAGAGGAATGTTTTATCACCTGTCCCCTTTCTGTAAATATGACAAGATTCTTTGCATCTGTTGCCCACTCAACAAATATTTCACGACAAAATCCTTCCTCCAAACTTGCCATAGATGCAAGGACCACCTTGTAAGAAACAACACCAAACAAGAATTTTACAAAGTTTGCTCAATTTCAAACAACAAAATTTACACATTAAATACAGAAAGAGTACACATACCTTTGGACCAGGCGGCAGTTTTCCTAGCTCTTTCTTGGTCAGCAACACATTGATATGCCTAAATACCATCATAACAACATGCCAGACTGTAAGCTACAAATCAAATTTCTGAGTTCAAAAACATATTATTTGGCAAATAAACACAGTCAACTACATAGAATTAAAGGTCTGCATTCACCTGTTAGCTCTTGTTGCTACCACAAAGAAGCTCGGACAAAATTTGTAGAAATTGGAAACTGTTAAAGAAATATATTTCTAATGGATAATCAAATATGTGTAACTAAACGACCATCTTAAGACTTTGGCATTATCATCTGATAAACTTCACATATAAAATGGCATCAAATCAGCGTTGAAGTCAAAGCAGCCTACAACGATGTGCCCTCCTCATCGCTAGTGATCATCTTGATAGAAAATCTTCCATTAACAATAGGAAGCATTGCTTCCTTCTGCATGGGCATAACAAGACTACCTTTTCTTGTGCATATACATGTTCACAAGATGTACCATGCATCTTAACAAGACATCCTGCATCCTTGACCCAGAATATCCCAAAACTATGTGTTGCACCCCTTCAACAACTCACCCTAACAAGATGTATCCTTGCATATGTAATTCGTAAGACAAAATCCACATATGAAAAGAACTGAAATTATAAAAAGATTGATCTTCATATGTGACTGTTAATAATTTTTTTAATAGATGCTTTCTGTAATACTTTCATTGAGGAGGTTAAGGCTAATATGCAGGGGGCCGGCCATTCACCTCCCTCTTACCTTTAAGCACCTTACAATGGATCCCAATTTTTAATCATGCATTAATATCATTCCTTTTCTCCAATGTTTGCATGCTGAAACTATGAACTCCAGCCTGATTAAGAAATTTAAGTGCTTCAAAGGCTTCCTGCATTAGCCATTTTAAAGTTGTTTCCTTCCTAACCCATTCAGTGGAAGCCTCATGCTGTTCGCTTCTCCACCTCAAGCATGCTCCCTTCCAAGTTAATCTGTTAAGTTAAAGTCATACCATAGCAAAAATTAATAAATCTTCTTTAGCATCCTGTGGTCCTACACCCATCCTTGATGGCCCAACTACAATCTCACTACAACCAAAATTTTGGCATAAAATGTCACTGCATCTTGAAGATACACTTCGCCGGGTTCAATCCCCTCCAAATGTTTATGCTTTTCTATACCATACCATGAATTCCATTTACTGACCAATCATATGACATAGACTCCAAGTTCTTCTAAAAGGCACCTCTCTAGTCCTAAAACATAGCTGATATCACTATTTCTTTTGGGTTCTGAATTCCTCGTCTTCTATATTGGAAGTGACTTCATTTATTATCTATATACACTGGCTTACCAAACACCGTGTTGATCTGCTTATAGAAGATGCCACCATTTGAGATTACCTTATCATTTAAACAATGTTCCAAAATCAAGCACATCTAGGGGCTCTAGAGATCTCTTGTCAAGCTTATACAAAGCTAGTAAGAACCTCTGAGAGTCACTTTCTAAAGAGCTCATGTATGAGCTGATAGAAGTTAAGCCTAAGCTCAGATTTTGTTCATATGTTCATGGAGAGCTTCCTCCCTGTCTATTTGCCTCAAGGACAATATCACAAACTTTAAAGCAATTTATTTTGCAGTTCGTCTATCTTATATTCAAATCCATTCTGCATTAAATGTGATAGGCATGTACATGACATAACCAACAAGTTCGAGATCAATGAATATACAATGTCCAATTATATGATCATTGAACAATTGAATACTGAATATATAACCATGCCCTTAATCATATAGTCATACGTAAAGCTCTTATGTAATTATGCAATAACTTATTGGTGAGAGATTCCTCCTTTGTGAGGCTAAAATTTTAACGCCCATACTGACAGAGCTATGCAAAGAGTATTAAATATAGACCAACCATAAGACTCATTGGTATGGACATCCTCGTCAACTAGTGATCATATGTTCCTTGCTTTCAATGCCGATTATACTCTAATTTAATAGAATAGCAGTATGGACATCATCTTCAACTAGTGATCATATGTTCCTTGATTTCAATGCTGATAATAATCTAATTCCATAGAACAGATATACAAGTGATCCAAACAGATCATATAAACATTCTACTATCAAGACAAAATATTTTAGCAACCAGAAAAGACAAAACATTGTGTCTACAAATAAGACAATATTTTCTGCCTACAAAGTCCCGGGAAGGATACCATAGTGGTAAGTCCTTGGGTTTTCATCCAAGAGACCCAAGTTCAAACCCCAGTACGAGGGGATGGGGACCCCTCATAAAAACTGCGTTTTTGACTCAAAATTATGCCAATGGGGCCATGGTTCAATGGTTGAGACATTTGGGTGACTAGCTCACCCCAAGGTTCATATCCCGGTGGAACCAAATAGGCTATATAGCTCAATGTGACTAAGTTGATGTAAAAGGGAAAGGGCAACCCTCCCTACTTTTTTGTTACATACATACATATATATATATATATATATATTTTTTTTTTTTCCTGCCAAATGTAATGGATAAAATGAAGAGAGATGAGAAAAATAAATAAATGCACACACAGCCAGCTCACTCCTTGGCCTTTTATCTCCATTTCGAGAACAAAAACCCAAAATAACATCACAAATATATGGAAATTTTTTCTGTCCAAGTTTTAAAGAAAAAGGCATGTATGGAATTTTGGAATGAATAGTCAGCATAGAAGGATCTGGTTTGGCAAGATATCTTATATAAGATAGATAATTTTATTTCATTAATGTCCACAGTAGGCCAAAGTAGGCCAATGAGGCTTGTAGAAAAGAGTTTTTACAATGCATTGTGGTAACCAAAAAGTACTATGAAAATAAGAGAATGAGGAAACTAGCATAAACTACAATAGAGTGAACAACTGTATGGCATTAAATTACAGCCTCAAGCGTTGGACACAAAATGTATAAAACCTGACATGCTTAAAGTAATGATGAAGATATCAGATGGCATTAGCTCAACCGGTTAGATTCCTCAACATTCAAGGAGAAGACCCAGGTTCAAATATTGCCAAGCGACACATGGATAATATCCAAGCTGTTGCAATACCATTATGTGGTAATGATGTCATATAGGTGGGGCCCCTTTCAATCCCATCTAACCAATTGAAAGAAAAAAAGTAATAATGAAGATCAAATGGCATTGTCTCAACTGGTTAAATTCCTCAACTTTCAAGGAGGAGACCGAGGTTTGAATCTTTCCGAGCGATATATGCATAAATTCCAAGCTGGTGTACTACCACTATATGGTCATGATGTAATATGGGTGGGGCTTGTTTCAATCCCATATAACCTATTAAAAAATAAATAAAAAGTAACAACGAAGAGAGAGCCAGCAATCAAGGTAAAATAGAGACCAAAAGGAGGTCTTGTGGATCCAAGCGCCAACACTAACCTGTAGTGCGATGTAAAGTAGAAGCATAGTTGTTGTCAACACCATCTTAAAGCGGACAACAGAGGATCTAATGATGTTCCCAAGAAAATGGCCAGGCCTAAGGGGTGCTCAGGAGATAATACTGGAAGGACATGGAGTTTTGACCCCTCAAGACTCTGCATCCATGGCCATGAAACCAACAAAAGAAGATAGGAAAATAGAAAGTTGCATCTATCTACAACTCCTTCAAGCATTTTTGCTTTAATTGCCATGTAAACTCCAATGCTCTTGAAGAAATAAAATCCTCTTCTTCCCTTGAAAAGTTTTATTCCCAAAAGGGTGTCTACTCATAATATACAGTGCCATTCTCTTATGTATGTTGTCTCAAATCGATTTTTGGAGTTCCTTTTCCAGAAGAAAGTGCGTTGTATGCTTTGTTTATACAAATATGTTGCAGTTGCTGCTCTAGTTAGTTTACTTCAAACAGGTTTGTTTGATGAACCTATTTGAGCGAATTCAAACCATATTAGCATTAGAGTAGTTAATTCCTTGTCTTGTAAGATTGTATACCCTTGACTTGGAAAAGGAAAAGCACTGGTTTATGTTCTTTGGAAAGAGAAATGAAATGAAATATTATTAATGTTCGCGTTGGGCCAAAATAAGACCCAAGGGACTATAAGAAGGACAATAATGACTACCAGCTAGCAGGCTAAAAATCCCAACAAAGAAAAGAAAAGAAACGGGAGAGCAGAGGGGGGAGGGCTGCAATCCAACAGAGAGGAGTGCATGCCAAGAAGAACGGAGAGAGAGAAGGAGGGGGGAGGGAGCAGCCCAGGGGGCAAGCTCCAAGAACCCTCCAGAAACTAATCTCTCCTAACAGTCGAGGCCGAAGTACCGAAGCTGAAGAAGTCCATGATATGTCTCTGCCCATTGCTAGTTCGGAACCCTGACAAATTATTGGTGCGCTATCTAGTGACCCTGCTTCTGTCCTAAACGGATGATGTGGGGCATTCCCGATTGAAGTCACCTGGTCCATCAGAGCTGATGAAGTATGTTGTGATGAGCCGATGTTGAGGAGAGTGAGATCCATTTAGAGAACTTTTATGTCGTCGAAGCTGAGTCATCTCCCTAAGAAAGAGAGCGAGACAACGTTGGTCCAGGTATCTAAAGAAGGTAGAACCAAATTGAGAGTTGTCCCTAAAAAGGCAATGGAACCTACCTTGGATCTCATAATAAATGGGACAACAAAAAATAAAGTGATGAAGGGTTTCAACTTCACCCAAGAAGCAAAACAAACAAATCCGCTCCTTTGTCGGAAGATGGTGATTAGACTCGATCCGAATTTGGTGAGAACACACCCTGAGTTGCCCAATAGTGATCCGAAGACTATGCATTGTGTGCTACTAAAGGTATAGTGGAGGAACTATTCTGCCCTCCTGAATCTGTAAGAAGTGCTCATGGTAGAAAGACAGCTTGGGGGAAAGAGGGGCAACAGGAGAGATCCATGTGCATCTAGTGTACTGGAGACTAACATCCTTTCGAATCTCGTGGAGCATCTTCTCCTTACTAAGCCGAGAGGGGGGGAGAACCCCCAAAGAATAAGGCGGGAGCTTGTCTATCCGTATCTGAATGCTAGCCAGGAGAGCAGAAACCTAAAAATACCAACTCCTCCGGCCTCCCCGAAAACTCGGAGAGAGTTCCACCGAGGAGCGAAGGACGACGTAAGGGTACCGCCTGCAACCCTCAGAGGTATCTCCAAAAGTACGGATCCCGTGAAGATAACCAATAATTAAGAAGATAATCTCAAGCTGGAGAGGAGAAGCCCCAAAATCTGCCAGAATAATAGAGCGGGGAATTGTGCCCTTGCAACGAATGAATCGTCGAAGAAAGAGAGTTTGGACTCATTCAACCCGTGATCACTCAGTCGGGCCAAGGCTAGGACCCCAAACCACTGACCCATAAGTAATAGTTGGCTTGACCAAGGCATCAAAAATCCTCATATTCACAAGTATATCCTGAAAATGTGCTTTGAAGCAATTCCTCTCTAGCAAAGACAGAGTTGCATATCCCTTACACACCCGGGCCTGGGCGATGGGTTTCCTACTAAAAGTGGGACCGGTGAAAAGAACCCCCAAGTACACATAAGAGGTGGTGATCTCGACCTCCCGACCTTGGAAAGAGAAGTGGAGATGAGATAAAGCCTCTTTGGTAGTATTGAATACCATAACCTTGGTCTTAGAAAGATTCACCGTCAGCTGTCTCGAGTCACAAAAAGCGGCAAGCTTGTCTAAATGGCACTGAAGCCCCTCAGGAGAAGAGGCCAAAAGAACAACATCATCAACAAAGAGGAGAATAGAAATCAGCACATAGTGAAGAAGGCAACCATCTTCTGCATGGGCGTTCTCCTTAATAAAAGTCTCAAGCTCATCGATAAAGATCCCAAAAAGTGTCGGGGAAAGGGGGCACCCCTGTTTCACTCCTATGGTGCTAAGAATACTGTGTGAAAACCCTTAAGGGGAGCAAAACCGACCTTTCACAGTCTCATATAACCGTGTAACCGTTGTCAAAAGTTGCCCAGAGATGCCAACTGACCGTAGTCTCTCAAGAAGTAAATGTCGAGGCACCGTGTCGAAGGCTTTCCTGAAGTCAACAAAGCAATAATAAACCTTCGAGGACCTGGAACGCGCCTCCTCAATAATAGCTTTGAGGACTAAAATGTGATTTGTGGTATGGTGATCTTGCCGAAAACCCGCTTGGCCAAGAGCCTTGAAACCCCCCTACAACCTTTCGGAGAGAAGCACATCCAATGTTGTGGCATAGAGCTTGGCAAAGATATGCCCAATCATGATAGTCCTATAGTTATTGGGTTCATGGGGATCACTAGCCTTATGAATGGGGTGAATGATATGCTAAGTCCAGGAATCAGGAAACCCGAAACAGACAAAGAGCTTAAAGAGATCAGTGAGGGACCCAACAATAGGGTCAATACCATGCTTCAAAAATTCTGCCTGTAACACATCCACATTTGTTGCTTTGCTCTTACAAAGTTTCCAGATAGCCTGCCTGACAAGACCAGTAGAAAAGAGGTGGCACGAAGAGGGTCGGGGGGGGGGGGGGGGGAACAATAATAGGAGGCTGATTTGGGATGGTATAGAGGGAAGAGGCATGAATGGTCCAAGAGGAAAGATCGATCCCATGAGTAGTCCGATCACGGGGGAGGATAAGGCGTCAGAAGGATTTAGGAGACTGCTAAAGGAAGTGGATAAGATCAAGTCGATGTTAAAAGAGAAAGAGACGCTTCTTCTTTCGAAGAAGCATCCTGTAGTCTTTGTGATAAATGGAATAGAGTTGGGAAGGATTCCGAATGGCATATTTCAACCTTCGATGGGCAAACTTACATTCCTCATCATACCAGATGTTCATGGGGCAATGACCAGGGGGACGAGGGCGAGGGGGAGGACGAATAGTGTGGGGGTACGAGTCCAAAGCAGCCTTCCAAATAGTTTGGACCAAGCAAGCAGAACGATTGGAAACATCGGGAAGAGAAGACACCCTGGGAAGAACCTGACGCAACCGGTCCATGTAGGTAAAGGAATAATAATAGTCAAAGTCTATAATGACTCGAGGGGCTAAAGGGGAGGGAAGAAGGGAAGGAGTAACAGGAAGGGAAACAGTGGATAATGTAAGAGAAAGAACTGAATGATCGATAAGGGGGGGAGGGTGATTAGAGACGTTGAATTGGGAAATGAATGGAATGAGGGTGGTAGAGGAAATAGCATAGTCAACGACACTGGCTCCACCACTATGAGGAAAGCAAGTAAATCCACTAGAATCCGGAAAACAAGATATACCATTGAGAAGAACTAGCCTGTTGGATTCACCCAACTCAAAAAGATGCTTACCGTAAGCAGTCACCTGTGTGTCGCTGGAGGTTCGAGCAAAACCAAGGTCCTCAAGATCCAATTCCTGAGTTTGCATCTCATCGGTTGTGAGGTCATGAAGAGAAACCTGCATAGGTCCGATCCGAGCATTGAAATCTCCCAACAGAAGTATCTCCACTGAAGCCGAGTATCTAGTAATGTCCTCATAGAGATCCTGGAAAGGGTCCCCGTCCGTGTGAATGGCAAAATTGGACGTGGTGGGGGGAAAGTAACAGGTGGCAATGTAAATATCCCAAACAGAGAACTTTGATAGTGAAAGCAGGATTCAGAAAGCTCGTATAAGAGCCATGGAAGCAGAAGAAATGGATCCATTTGAGCAAAGGTTTGCAAGAATGGAATCCCATATGAAGAAGTCGGTAGCATCTGAAGCAATATGGCAGCTTCTCAGACCAAACTCATGGAAGCCATGGATAAATTGATGAATGCATTTGAGAAAGGCACATTTGTTCTATGCAACATGAGGAAGAACATTAGAAGGCAATATTCACATTAGACGCAGTAATGAACGCATCATAAAACAATACATTGAAGATGAATCAGAAGACAAAAATCTTTTTAAAAGCAACTTTTAAGGTCTTTTGAAAGCATAAAGTTAATTTTGAACTTTATATTTTTCTTTTTTTTTCCTTCTTTTGTTTATGTCTGAAAGATTCTGACATTAGATTTTGCAGTTCAATTTAAATTGAAAATATTATTTGCCTGCCACATAGAATAAAAATGAATGTAGATACCAACAAATATCAACTGCTGACACTAATTCTAAGTAGATTGAGATATTACTTCAATTGGAAAGCATTATCACGCGTATGCTCAAAAGATTTGGCTATTGAATCACTCATCCATTCAAGAAAGCTCTTGACATATTCAACTGTACTTGTTGCAACATTCGTTAGGAAGATAATTGGATAAGTTAAGTGATGTTGAGCCCAGTACTGCATGATCAACAAATATATTATCAAAGTTAGAGAAATACATTCAGCTTTCTCTCATTTCCAAATCTGAAAATTACATTGCAGCATGGACATTTTGATCTTGTTTCTAAGCACCTGTTCCAAGCATAAAATAAGCTCCAGCACACGCCCAGCTGTATCAACTGGGAGAAGAACATTACCATCTCCTCGTAAAGCTCTTAATATCATATCTGTAAAATTCACCACATAAGGGGAAAATATCTTGTTTGAGTTGTAATTTGACAAACAATACTCTATATAACCAAAGTCTTCACAGCTAACAGTAATAAAGTACCTGACTTGTATCAAGAGCTTTCCTCCAACATTACATTGTACAGATAAATCATTTACACAATTGACATGTTAAATTTCAGGAAATATAGTAATCATTCTACACTTGTATTGCAGAAAGATAAATTAAAGCTTAAATCTTATTTCACATTTCAGTATTTTTACATTCAGTAGCTTTTTTCTGACAATACTAGAAAGCAAACTGAATCTTCCTTGGAACTTAAATTTCTAAGTTATAGGTGAAACTTGTGGATAATGACAGCCTGCGAAAAAATATGCAACTTCAGCAATGGAACCAAAATTATGAATAGCAATTAATTCTTTTGGGGGGCGGGGGGGTGGTGGTGGTGGAATTATATTAAAAGAATAATTAGGAAGATCAGAAAAGAAAACACGAAATGAGATAAGTAAAAGATTTTTGCTGTTTCTTAGTTGAAACATGTGATAATAGGAAAAATTGGAGTGCACATAGCTGCTGAGAAAATATCATTTGAAACAGTTACAAGTGTTCAGAAACAATTTCAAGATAAAGACTGTGGATGGAGTCATTGTGGTAGATGGAGTCATTGTGGTAGAAAAGGGCATATAAAAGAAAATTGCTGGAATATTCACCCACGTGAGATATAAGAGATTTGTCCTTACATTTCATCTTATGAGAATCATCATAAGATGAAATATCAGTACATAAAGAAGGTGTGTTGGGATTTATTACATCATATGGGAGTGGAATTATATTAAAAGAATAATTAAAACACGAAATGAGATAAGTAAAAGATTTTTCCTGTTTCTTACTTGAAACATGTGATAATAGGAAAAATTGGAGTGCACATAGCTGCTGAAAAATTTTCATTTGAAACAGTTACAAGTGTTCAGAAACAATTTCAAGATAACGACTGTGGATGCAGTAATTGTGGTAGAACAGGGCATATAAAATAAAATTGCTGGAATATTCACCCACGTGAGATATAAGAGATTTGTCCTTACATTTCATCATATGAGAATCATCATAAGATGAAATATCAGTACATAAAGGTGTGTTGGGATTTATTATATCATATAATGTAGTAAATTGTATTAAAGTCAAAATAAGTCGAGCGATTACAATCACTCATGTAGGAATCATGGTTGGTAGTTAGTTGTGATTTCCACCAATTATGGAAGTCAAGTTGTTATTGTTGTATTATATGTTGTTACTCTATATTGGGCAACATAATTTGTATTTAAACAACTCTGATCAATCAGAATATCATCGAAGCCTTTCTCTTGCTTCGACACAGAGGAGCTCCAACGCACTCCACTATCTATTAAGGAGAATTTTGTGAACGTGGAAATCTACAAATTAATTTCTCATGCTGAAATTGCTGCAGCACCAAATGCAGCAACGTTGTTCAGTCACAACAAAGCTAGTGCTCAGGAGGACAGAAATATCGAAGTGGAGTCGCAACGGTTCAAGAAGCTCAACTGTGGACCTTGAGTCACAAGTTCACTTGGCAGTAGTCTCTTGTTCACACCTTCATTTGGCAACGCATATGCCATGGGCTCAAAGAATGCTTGACAAAATATTTCACACGGTGCCCACTACAACCGTGCATTCTTCCCAATCTCATCCAGGGCTTCATTCTTCAGTTCAATCCACAGACAAGGCAGATTTCTGTTCGCTTCTTCAGTGGGTGGATGCTTCTGTTGGTTAAACCATGCCAACATAGTCATTTAAACCACAACGTCCTTTTTCTCAGGCACCAGCCCATTCGCTACCTTAGACAAAATCTCAATCACAACTTCATTTGGCAAAACTTCCTCCTTTGGTCATGCATCAACCCATTTCTCAAAGGAAGTAGATCTTCCATCACGTCTTCAACTGAAAGCAAATTCCCTTTCATATCTTCATTTGGCAATCTAGTTGCAATGGACTCAGGCAATTCTTAACATAAAACTTCGCTGAACTGCAAACCTGAATCTCTGGCAATCTTTGAGAATGTGAGCCATCGCTTTGAACCATCCAAATTACCGTGCCTTACGCCTACTCTTCCAACAACGACAGAGCATTGAATGGCGCTAGAGTTTTCGTACAAAATAAGGTGGAGATCTAGGTCGGAGCCCGTCATCAACAGGGGACCGTTGTGCGTGGCATGAGCGGACCAATATTTTCCTAAATTATATTTGGACGATTTCAATTAGTTCCTTGTGTAGAAACATCAAGCCAAATTGTTTGATTTAATGCAACAAAGCCATTCGCAATCCAACGACACTCCTACCAACGAGGCTTTCTTCTTTATTTTGAAAGGCTTGACCAAACACTTGGAATGTCACGAAATGGTCGTATAACGTTGAGCAAATATCTAGTACTTATGTTAAGCACTTGTTGGAAATAAAGCTAGTAAAAGGAGCAAAAAGGAGTAAAAAAGGTAAAATATTTGTTTCAACGGTAAGCTTTGGATCTTACCCCTTTTACCTCCTTGGACGGTAGCTGACTGGGCAGGTAAGTTTGACTTGGACGGTAGCTGACTGGGCAGGATTGGACGGCAAGGGCGGCAAGGCGAACCAACTCATTTTCCCTTTCTCTTTTCCTCCCTATTTCTTCTATTTCCCTAACTTCCCTATATTCCCTAAGTTCGTTTATTTTTACGAGTATAAATACCAATGTAACCTATTATTCCTAAGGTTGAATACAATATTAATTTCCTATTTTTTGCTCCTAATTTCTCTCAAACCACATCTGGTATCAGAGCCAAAGCCGAGAGGGCACGAGGATCGAGGCGAGGGAAGCCCGAGGACCGAGGAGAGAGAAGCCCGTAGCACACAGCCCGCAACGAGGTTGAGGTGGGGCCCGCAGCACGTAGCTCGAGGCGAGAGAAGCCCGAAACACGCGGATTGAGGCGAAGTCTGGAGCAGGCCAGCACAACAAGCACGTGGAGACAGGAGCGACGCAGGAGAACCAATCAGAGAGCGGCACGTGGCGAGAGGAGAACAAGACCCACGCTGACTGGACGACTCAAAAGCTGACGCGGACAGACAACGTGGCAGCGAAGGGAGCAACGTGGCGAGGAACGGTTGGCTAATCGGAGGCAAAAGGGGCGATCGCTGATTGCCCGAAGGCAATCGTTTCAAAAGGCGCGCGCCCAGGGTTATAAACCCTTGCATTGCCTCCATCCTACTGAATGTGGGATTATTGTTTTTTTTCTTTGCAATCGGCGACAAGAGCTTGTTAAATACAAAACCCTCCTCCTCCATACTCAGCCGTGGGCGTAGCTCGAGCGGCTAAGGCGCAGCGCTTGTGATCTGGGTGTCACGGGTTCGAATCCCGTTGGGCACTATTTTGCTTTGTTTTTTTTTTAAATCGCTTGGAAAGCATAGTTGAAAAGGATCGCGGATCCTTTGAGTTTTAAATTAAACTCCGTGGCGCATTGGTCTAAGGTTTTGTGACTATCAAGAGGTCACGGGTTCGAATGGGCTAGAGATAAATTTTGTTTAAAATTTTTTTATTATTTAAACTTTAGAAATTTAAAATTATTAAATATTAATTTAATAAAAAAATAATTTATAATTATTTTAAAACTTAGGTTTTAATGATTATAAAATTATTTTTTTATTAAATATGAATATTTAATGTTTTTTAATAATTTTAAATTTTAAAATTTTGTTGTAAAAGCCTTGAAGGCTTAATATTGTCATCCACAAAGAGATTGTACATTTCACTCTTTTGTGAAATACTCAGAGATTGAAAGAGAAATTGATAACTTTCCTAAGAGGAAAGAGTGTGTAAATCATGCCTTATGTGCAATTCTAGCAAGAGAAGGTACAAAAAGGTTTGATGAAAAGGTAAGAGGTTATGGACTCAACATTGTGTTTAGTCAACTTCAAAACACAGTAATCGCACATCAAAGGCATCCTGACTCAGGGTACGAAGCGGATTTTGAAGATAATTCATTTAGAAGTCAATTTGAACAATCAAAATCCATCCAAGCTGCACCACAAGAATCAGAGTACACACACTATAGCATTTCAGTGGAAATCCTAGAACCACCATCATCGGAAATCATACCAATAAGTGACGACGAAGAAGAAGTGGCAGATAACTTTGCAAATCAAGAGATCGCATCCCCACATCAAGAGGAGCAAGCAGTCAATGATAGAGTAGAACAAGTCAGATTTGACTTAAATTTGTAATCTCTTCCTTCTTCCTTCTTCTTCTTTCTTTCATTCAGCAAAGTACTTTTGTAACCGTGAAATAAAGAGAGTTTTTTGGTAACTATGGCCTCACACAATAGCTTACCTATCCCAGAATTTAACGGTTATGACTATGGCCTCATAGGAAGAGATTTGTGGGACATCATAGAGGAAGGCTATACAGAACCCACAGACTGGACCACACTTAATGCAGCAGACAAGAAAACTCGAAAAGAAGAGAAAAAGAGCAACTCATCTGCTCTTTCTCATCTCAAAGCCGCATTGGAGAAAAGAGCAACGACAGAGGAGGCAATCAGAACAGAGGAGGCAATTCCAACAGAGGAGGCAACTCATACAGAGGAGGCAATCAGCAAAGAGGTGGAAATCAAAATCGAGGAGGAAATCCAGGACAAAGTGGAAATCAAGGGCGAGGAAGTGACAAGTCCAAATCAACTTGTTTCAACTGTGGCAAGCCAAGTCACTTCGCTCGCGACTGCTGGTCAAAATCTTCACAAGGCAGCAATAGTCAATATGGTAATTATGGAGAAGAAGATGATACCTCTAATCCTTTTCTGTCATATGGACAATCAGAACAGAATCTAAATGACACATGGATTCTGGATACTAGTTGTTCAAACCATATGAGTGGCAAAGAACATTTATTTGCTACTCTAGATTCCACTTATAAATCCCAAATCAAATTAGGGGATGATAAGACATTGCAAGTAGAGGGTATTGGAGCCATGGAGGTTCCAACCAAAGAAGGACTAAAGAAAGTGCATAACATCTATTACACTCCAAAGCTCCAACACAATCTGCTAAGCGTTGGGCAAATGATGGAGAACAATTACAAGCTTGTATTTGATGAAGGACAATTTATCATTTTTGATAAAAATAATTGTAATCGTGTCATCACACAGGTCCCGATGACCAAGAACAGGTTATTCCCTCTCAAATTTGATGAGCCAAGAGGAGCTCAAATTGCAAATGTAGCTATAACAAATCCAAGTGTGCTTTGGCACTTGCAATATGGTCACCTTAATTCCGCTAGCTTGAAACTTCTAACTTCTCAAGCTATGGTGACAGGACTTCCCAAAATCAATGAACAAAAGGAGGTCTGCGAAGGATGTGCTTTGGGAAAGCACTCAAGGTCAAAGTTTCCAAAAGGACAAGCGTGGAGAGCCAGCTATCCACTTCAGTTAGTACATTCAGACATCTGTGGACCAATGCAAACACAAAGTCTTGAAAACTATTCTTATTTTCTCACTTTCATAGATGACTTCTCTAGAATGTGTTGGATTTATTTTTTGAAACATAAAGATGAAGCTTTTGATTGCTTCATAGATTTTAGAAACAATGTAGAGAATCAAAGTGGGAATTATGTAAAATGTCTTAGGACAGATCAAGGAGGTGAATACTCCTCAAAAGCATTCTTGAAATATTGTAAAGCAAGTGGGATCAAAAGGCAATTTACCACTGCCTATACCCCACAACAGAATGGTGTGGCAGAGCGAAAAAACCGCACCATAGTTGAGATGGCAAGATCGATGCTACAGACTAAGCATCTAACTCATATGTACTGGGTAGAGGCTGTAAGAACCAGTGTATATATTCTAAATAGAAGTCCTACTTCTAGTTTAGATGGTGTCACTCCTTATGAGGTGTGGTACGGAAAGAAACCTAATGTAAAGCACTTCAAAGTGTTTGGTTCTTTAGCATATGCACACATTCCTGATGAGAAAAGGAAGAAGCTTGACCCAAAAAGTCAAGCTTGTATATTTGTAGGGTATTGTGAGTCTACAAAGGCATATAGACTCTACAATCCCAAGACTCATAAAGTTATACTCTCCAGGGATGTAATTTTTGATGAAGGGGGAGAATGGGGTCATCAAAGAATTTTTGTTGATGATGAGTCCCAAGATGTAAATTCTTCACAAATACAGCAGGTACAGCAGGTGTCTCCCAAGAAAGGCACACCACCCCCTCCAAGGCCAAGCAAGAGTACTACATCAAGTACATCAACCACCAGTCCAAGTCCTCCACAGAGATCAGTAAATTCTTCACCGATGGACATTGACTCTCCATCAAGAGGCAGAAGAACTTTACAACATCATCCTTCCTTTCAGATGTTGGATCAAAATTTCCAAAGAAGATTCACTAGAAGCCAAGCTAGTGAAATGAATTCAGTTCTGCAGCAACTTGAGAATTTGCAATTGTATGGGGATGATAACTCCCAAGAACCTAGAGGAGATGTAGTCAATTATGCTTTATTGGCTAGTGCACAGCTAGAACCAGCTAGCTATGAGAAGGCATGTACTCAAAATGTATGGCAAGAAGCCATGAAAGAGGAAATAACCTCTATAAAAAAATAATGATACATGGGAGCTAGTAAAGCTACCCAAAGGTAAAAAATGTGTTGGATGTAAATGGGTCTACAAGACCAAGTGCAATGCTGATGGAAGCATTGAGAGGCATAAGGCGAGACTAGTAGCAAAAGGTTTTACTCAAAAATATGGCATTGACTATGAGGAAACTTTTGCTCCTGTTGCAAGACAAGAGACAATCAAATCAGTTCTTTCCTTAGCAGCCCATAAAGGATGGAATGTTCAACACATGGATGTAAAGAGTGCTTTTCTGAACGGATACTTGACAAAAGAGGTTTATGTTCAACAACCTCAAGGTTTCCAAGAACAGGGAAAAGAGAACCTTGTTTACAAATTGAAGAAAGCACTTTATGGCCTCAAGCAAGCACCAAGAGCTTGGTACTCACGCATTGATGGCTATTCCAACGAGTAGGGATTCACAAGAAGCAAAAGTGAACCAACTCTGTACTACCTAAAGCATGGAGTAGACATTCTCATAGTTTGTTTGTATGTGGATGATCTAATATTTATGGGTAGTAACAATAAAATGAATATGGAGTTCAAAAACTCCATGATGAAATAGTTCGAGATGAAAGATCTTGGTTTAATGCAATACTTCCTAGGGATGGAAGTGCATCAATCAAATAAAGGGATCTTCATATATCAACACAAGTATGCTCGAGACATGATCAAGAAATTTGCCATGGAGCAGTGCAAATCAGTTGCAACTCCTACTGGACATGGGATCCAATTGAGCAAGGACAATGGAGCATCAAAGGTTGACATGACCACTTACAGAAGCATGGTTGGGAGTCTGATGTTTCTCACCAACACCAGGCCCGATATTCAATATGTTGTTTCTCTAGTTTCAAGGTTTATGGCTAGTCCATCTGAGCTACATTTACAAGCAACTAAAAGAATTTTAAGATATGTAAAAGGTACATTGGATTTTGGAATCCATTACCAAAAATGTAATTCTGTGAAATTAGTTGGCTTCAGTGACAATGATTGGGGCAGCAACATAGATGACATGAAATATACATCAGGGAATTGTTTTAGCCTAGGATCAGGACTAATTACATGGAGTTCCAAGAAACAAATTGTTGTAGCATTGTCATCAACTGAGGCTGAGTATATAGCCATCACTCATGCTAGTACTCGGGCCCTATGGTTAAGAAAAGTTATTGAAGAGATTGGAGAAAGTCAGAGTGGTCCAACTCGACTGTATTGTGATAACATAAGTGCCATTCAATTGGCATACAATCCAGTCCACCATAGCAGATCAAAGCATTTCGATATGAAGTATCACTTCATTCGAGATATGGTGGAACAACAAATAGTTGAGCTTCAATATTGTAACACTTTGGATAATATTGCTGACATCTTCACCAAAGGTATAGCTAAAGCTCAATATATAAAGCTGAGAGACTGTATAGTCAGTCCTCTCAACTTTAAGGGGGAGAATGTTGGAAATAAAGCTAGTAAAAGGAGCAAAAAGGAGTAAAAAAGGTAAAAAATTTGTTTCAACGGTAAGCTTTGGATCTTACCCCTTTTACCTCCTTGGACGGCAGCTGACTGGGCAGGTAAGTTTGACTTGGACGACAGCTGACTGGGCAGGATTGGATGGCAAGGGCGGCAAGGCGAACCAACTCATTTTCCCTTTCTCTTTTCCTCCCTATTTCTTCTATTTCCCTAACTTCCCTATATTCCCTAAGTTCGTTTATTTTTACGAGTATAAATACCAATGTAACCTATTATTCCTAAGGTTGAACACAATATTAATTTCCTATTTTTCGCTCCTAATTTCTCTCAAACCACAAGCACAGGCAACGGGAATCGATCTGGCGACCTCCTACTGTTGGAATGCACGTTGTTGGACACTTATAGCTCAAGGATTCTAATTTCAAACTTAAAGGCGCTCTATTGTGGAGAGGTAATTAAGAGTGGTCACAAGACAATTAAGGTGAATCTTTATGGACAACCATGAAGTTTTGGTGAAATGGTAAATGAGAGACGCTTGGTATCCCTTCTAAATAATTTTAATATTTTTTTTTTATGGTCTTGGTCATATCAAGTCAAGCCAATTTGAAGAGTTATAAAGGTGCATTATCTGTGGTACCCAACACCTTTATAGATTGTTTTGATTCAAATGGGATAATCTTATATTCTATCAATTCTCACGGACAAGACAATGGTGATTGAGAAGTTCGAAGGATGAGATTTTCATACATGGCAAGTCAAGCTTCAATTGTTGTTAATTGAAAAAGATCTTTAAGATGTTGTAAATAGAACCGCACCTGAGCCACAAACCTCTGACGAGGCAACCAAGTGGAATGCAAAACATCAAAGAGCAATAGCTACGATTGAACCTGGGCTCTCAAAAGCATACTTACATTACAATAGATTGGGCTCTTAAATACATACTTACATCTCAAAGACCACGAAAGAAGTTTGGGAATCTCTCAATATATTGTTCGGTTCACAAGAATCAAGCGCAAAGATGGCACTTAAGCAAAAACTTTATGGACTAAAGATGATGGAAGGTGATGATATCCTCCAACACATAAATTTTTCTCTTTGATGAATCAACTAGCTAGAATTAATGCCAAGGTAGAAAGTGATGATGCCAAAGCTATTTTGTTAAATAGCATGCCTTCTAGTTATGCTAATATTGTGTTCACATTGAACAAAATTAATCCCACTTTGGAAGATGTAATTTCATCTTTGATTGACAAAGAAAATTGAGTTTAGAAAATGACTCGATTAATGAAGAAAAGGTATTGTTTGTAAAGAAGCAACAAAATAGTAAGGGTCCTTCATCCAAGGACCAATTTGTGTGCATCTTCTACAAAGAACGCTAACATATAGTGATGAACTGCATCCAACAAGCCAAGGACCTAAAAGATCGAAAGCTGAAAACATACAAGCCAATGGTTGCAAATGAAGATAAGTGTTTTTGCAGCACATGAAAAAGACCCTTATCATGAGGACAGTGAGGAGGAATATGTTTATTGAATTGATTAAGGATTGGTCCTTGTGAATAAGTGTATATATTCATAAGGGATGTTCAATGTGGCCATAATTCCCATTGAAATTGTGTTTGATGTATTAAGTGGAGGCCCATGCCACACTTATCTATGATTGGTTGTGTGTCCCCAATCACAACTATTGTAAACAATATTGTGTGTTCCCGTTCACAACTTCGATGTTGGATAGAGTATGTCCCTATCCAATTGTGTTGTATGACATTGGATAGTTGAGTTTGTCCCTCTCCTTGGGTAAGAGTCCAATAAATAAGCACAATGAGGCCATTCCCACTATTGCTTGTTGCGAATAGTTGAGTGTGTCCCTATTCGTACCCTAAGTGTACTTGAACTATAAGTGTGTCCTAGTTCATCATAAGATTATCCGTATTGTTGTTAGTATTCCTACCCATGTTTGGATCATGATGTAATTTGGGGTGGGGGGAAGGAATGTTGGGATTTATTACATCATATGATGTGATAAATTGTATTAAGGTCAAAATAAATTGAGTGGTTACAATCACTCATGTAGGAATCATGGTTGGTAGTTAGTTGTGATTTCCACCAATTATGGAAGTCAAGTTGTTATTGTCGTATTATATGTAGTTACTCTATATTGGGCAACATAATTTGTATTTAAACAACTTTGATCAATGAGAATATCATCGAAGCGTTATGATCAAGGTGGCCAGTTCCATACAGATCAATAGCGGTTGGATATATGTGAGAAAACAGCACCATTACCATATTCTCAACTCTAAGGTTTGAAGATTTGAAGTAATAGAGATGAACGTGATGTTTCGTTGACTTTATCATTGCACCTAATCATTGTACCTAGATTGTATTTAACAACTGATTATCAAATTGTTGAATACAAGTTTGGACCATATTTACCAGGTATGAAGAATTCGATTCAAACAGAAAGGGGAAGAAATTTAGAGATTAAAAATTTTTTTTTAGTTTGATGCATCTGAAAAAGTTATAATTATATTTAATATTATAGAACCTAACATACACAAAAATATAAACAAATTCTAAAAGAATTAATAGTATTTATTATTAACTTAAGTTCTTAATATATAAATACTATTAATAGTTTTTATTATTAACTTAAAGTTCTAAATATATAAATACTATTAATAGTATTTATTATTAACTTAAGTTAGTTGATAGCCCCCAAGGGCTAGGTGTATTGGTAATTGTCTGTCTGGCCAAGCAGATACCAAGAAGAGACTTAGGTTCAAACCTTGGGGGCATGCATTGTTTTTTGCAAAGGTAGTAGTCTGATCTGAACCCTCTGAGTGCGCGTCAGACCGACAACAACGTATCCCAAGCGATCGATGGTTCCCCTCATGTTGGGTCAACAATAACGAGGTGGTATAGGCTTGTTGGGAGCAGCCCCTGTGGTTTGAACCATAGTTGAGAAAATCAGAATTGGCAAAGAATCGGCATTTTTAAAAATCAGCAAAAATCAGGAATCGACAAAAAATCGGGGAAAGAATCGACAAAAAAAACTGAAGAAAACGAAATTTTTCATTGAAAAAAGTTTTTTTCATGCATATTACAATGAATTAACATTATGCAAATCAAATATTACAATAAAAGCAATAATTCATGTCAAGACATCATACAAGGCTCAAACTTTAAGTACAAATGAAAGTTAGAAAACACATCTTGTATTGCTTATAATACAAAAAGGTACAAAGTTACAAGTGACAACAAGGAGAAAAAGGTTTCATTTTTTACATGCCTACACATGGAAACAAGTAACAACAAAGTTACAATCACTTAAAAAAAAGAAAAAAACCTAAACCTTAAAACAAAAGGCTAGGGTTTAGGGTTTAAAATTGAAACATTGACAGCTGAAAAACAGGCTTGCATACATAGTTATCAGGCAGCAATATTTAATTAAAAAGAGGAGGAAAAAAAACCCTAGGGCCTAGACTAGGGTTTGAACTTCAAGTTCAAAGTTCAAAGTTTCGAATTCAAACATTAACGGCTGAAAAATGGGCTTGCATAAATAGTTACTAGGCATTAATATTTACTTAGAAAGAGGAGGAAAAAAAAACAAAACCCTAAACCCTAGGGCCTAGCCTACGGTTTTGGGTTTAAACTTCAAAGTTCAAAGTTTCAAACATTAACAGCTGAAAAATGGGCTTACATACATAGTTATCAGGCAACAACATCTACTTAGAGGGTTTCGGGTTTAGGGTTTAAACTTTAAACTTCGATGTTCAAACATTAACAGCTGAAAAATGGGCTTGCACAAAAAAAAACCTAACTCGGCCGCAGCCTAAAAAAAATGCAAATTTTTGAAAAAATCGGCAAAAAATCGGTGATGCTGATTTTTTGCAAAAAAATCGGCAAAAAAATTTTTGCATCACTGAGAGTTTGCCGATTGCATCGGCATTTTAATGAAAATCGGCAATCGGGATTCTGCAGAATTTTTGCAGATTTTCTCAACTAAGGTTTGAACCCTGCACTTGGCAGTTACTAAAAATAGCGTGGATGTAACCAACTCCCCTATGTATCCAAAAAAAAATCTTAAATTAGTTGATATTATAAGCAAACTAGTTTATAAAAATACTTTACATGTAATTTAAGACTGTTAAAAGTTTCCTACTAAGGTGTGTGCCTGCTAAGTACATGGGGTTTCCCTGCAAAAGTTCAAATGTTTGGTTACTAAAATGCATTGTTATAGCTCTTTCCAATGAGTCCCATTCAGCTACTTTGGTAATATGTGGACATTAAAAGAATTATCTTATCTTAGGCGAAATTTATTAAAAGCTTTATTTGATCATTGGGTTTGGGGCAAGAGTCAAGGGCCAAGGGCCAAGGTTCCAATCCTACGGGTGAACCTTAACACTTTCAGCTGAAGGGCGTTAGAGCTAGTAGTGAAGAGCGACAGTTTTTACACCATAAACCAAGGCACCAATCCCATAGGTAAACATTAACAAAGTTTCTATCCTTTATCCCATTGGATTTGAAGCAAGAAGCCGAAAGCAAAGTTTCACACTATAGGCCAAGGTTTCATTCCCATGGGTGAATCTAAATAATTGTCCAATGGGTTTAAGGCAAATTGTGGGGAACAAGGAGTTTCACACTATAATCCAAGGTTTCAATCCCGAGGATGAACCTTAATATTTGCCCCATTAGGTCTGGGGCAACCAATAGGATGCATCACACTAGAAGCCAAGGTTCCAATCCCATTAGTGAACCTTAAAATTTAAGCCCAATGGGTTTGAGACAAGCGAATGGGAGTAAGAAGTTTCACACCTTAAGCCAAAGTTCCAATCTCATAGACAAACCTTAACATTTTATCCCAATGGGTTTGAAGCAAGTCATGGGCAGCAAGAGGTTTCACACTATATGCAAGGGTTCCAATCCCAAGGGTAAACCTTAACATTTGCCAGTGGAGTTGAAATCTGATAAGTAAGAAAGTTTGGCTCACAAAAAACCCACTAATTTAATCCTTATAGATGTTGTGACAATACGGTCTATTGTGTTACCACTATGTGGTCCATTGAAATATGGTCACGATGTTATACAGGTGAGGCTCATTTCATTCCCACATAAGCAATTAAAATATTCAACGCTATTTGAAAATAAATATTAAATATATACAAATTGCACAAAGGTGTCATGGAGTAATGGTAAATGGATGCATTCCTAAAAGAGCAACCCAAAGTCCAAAATCTTTGGACTGTGATGAGGGAGCCCACACCTACAAACATTCCTACAATAAGGCAACCCATAATAATATAGGAGCCTCATTTAACCCCCAATTTACTCTTCATACATATGCATACATGCATAAAAATTAAATTAAAATAATTGAAGTTGATAATAATGATCGCAAATAATTAAATGGCACAAGCTCAATCAGTTAAATTCCATGGCTTTCAAGGAGGAGACCTAGGCCAGGCAATATATGTGTAACAACCAAACTGTTGTAATACCACTATGTGGTCACAATATAATACAGGCAGGGCTCATTTCATCCCATATAATCAATTAAAAGTAATAATAATCACAAATAGCCCATGGGGTTAAAGTCAGATTGGTGAGAATGTTTGGCTCACAAAAGGCCCCCCAAGATTTTATTCCCATGGGTGTTGTGATAATAAGGTTTGTTGTAATATCACTATGTGGTTCATGTAGGAGCCAGTTCTGACCAGCCGAAGAAATAGTGTACATAGTGGTAGTAATAAGTGTCAAATGCACACAAAATGTAAATGAAATGAAATGTACATGTAATGCAATTTTGTGGTATGAGATGTCAAGGGTGATGACGTCATCATTGATTAATTGCAAATATAATGTAAGTGCGGCTAATGTATGTAGTGCATGTACGAATGGGGAAGTAGTTGTGTCAGGTGTCCTGGGCGGCAGTTGTGGGTAACTACCAAGGCCCAAAGATAAATAGGACCCCCCATTCATTTGTTCAGGTACAACCATTACACATCAAGTATGCCAGCATACCGTGTGGGAGGAGAGACCATTGAGACCAGGAGATTACATTGCATACCAGAGAGTCTAGGCTGGTATAGTTTGTGTATCCATTGTGCATTGTATTGCCAAGGCAGAGATTCTGTACTATTAATGTCGTACAGGCAAAGTAATACAATGATGATTCATCCTCTATTTGTGTAATGCATATGCTCTGTGTGATATTGTTGCTGCTAGTAGTTTGGTAGATTGTGTGTATCAAGTTCTGTGTGCAGGTTTGGGAGAGTTGCAGCCAAGAACCTTGTATGAGGAAGTTGCAGTCTAGAACGCCTTACGCAAGTTTCTGTACACGTGAAGCTCTTGAGAGTGTCATTCGAGTGGATTGCATTGTGTCGTACAAGCACTTGTACGAGTGAGTCGTTGACGTTGCCATATAAGTGGGTTGTTGTGGTTGTCGTACAAGCACTCTATTCCAATGAAGACAAGATTTGTCATTCCAGTGAATCAGATGACATTAGTGCCATACAAGTACATTGTCATTCAAGCAGAGATGAATGATGGTGAAATTGCATTGATTGCAGTCTTACTTGACTTCCAAATCTATCATCTTGGTCCTTCAGCATTGGAATACTCACCACTGTGCTACAATTCATTTAAGGACCACAATAAGGTGTTTATGATGTAATCAGATGCGGCCATTTCAATCCCATTAACCAATTTAAAATTTTGAAAAACAAAATCATGAATTAATTGTCTGAGGCATTGTTGAGCAATGGTAAATGTGACGCAACCATATGAGCGCAACCCAAGTTCAAATCCCCACATTATAATGGACACTTGCAAGATAAGATAAACCATGATAATATGGTTTGTTGTAAGATAATATGGTCTCTATCGCTAACTCATGTAGAGAGCAACAATGGCAAATCCTATCTTCCCAGGAATATGATGGTTAGGCTCGACCCTTAGCAGGTTGGAGAATACCCTCATTTGATTGAGATAAGATTAGACAATTCTATTAATGTTCACGGATGACCAAAGCAGGCCAATGGAAATTGTCAAAAAAAGTTGTTATAAGGCATTGTAGTAACTAGAAAGTACTATGAAAATAAGTTAGCTAGAGTTTTAAAAACGATGGTAGACTACATTACAGTGGAAAAATTGTATGGCATTAAATTACAGCCTCGAGGGTTGGTCCTAAAAATGGTAAACCCTAACATGCTAGAAGCAACGATAAAGAGAAGAGAAAGCCAAAAATCAAAGTAAGAGAAATGAAATCAAATGAAATATTATTAATGTCTGTAGTGGGCCAAAAAAAGACCCAAGGGACTATAAGAAGGACAATAATGACTGCTAGCTAGCGGGCTAAAAATCCCAACAAAGAAAAGAAACTAAGTTAAATACAAGACGTAACCCAACAAACGGGCCAAAGAGAAGGGGAATAGAGAAGGGGGAGAAGAGGGGGGAGGGTTGCAGTCCAGAGGAGCGGAGTGCATGCCAAGAAGAACGGAGAGAGAGAGAGGGAGGGGCGAGGGAGCAGCCCAGGAAGGGCAAGCTCCAAGAACCCCCAGAAACTAATCTCTCCTAACATTTGTGGCCAAAGTATTCGAGTTGAAGAAGTCCATGATATGTCTTTGTCCATCGCTAGTTCAAGACCCTAACAAGTTGTGGGTGTGTTGCCTAGAGACCCTGCTGCTGTCCAAACTGGAAGAAGCAAAGTGTTTCCGACCGGTGTCACCTGGTCCGTCGGAGTTGGTGAAGTAAGTTGTGATGAGCCAATGTTGAGGGGGGTGAGATCCATCTGGAGGAGAGCTTTTATGGCGACGAAATTGAGTTATCTCCCTAAGAAAGAGTGTGAGACACCACTGGTCCAGGTATCTAAAGAAGGTAGAGAGAAAAAGCACATGTGAATCCTAGTGTCAACCCTGATTTGTAGTGGGATGTAAAGTAAAACAGAGTTTTCCTCATCCTCAACCATCCCAAAAGGGCCAACACAAGATATGTAACGAAACTTCCAGAAATACAAAAACAGCAGTACCAATTCAACAATGCGCAAAAGAAAACATCCACTAGAACAATAAATCAGATTCAATACCAGAAAATAAACAATGCAAGTAACAGTTCCCAGATTCTAAATCAATACAAATCCTAGCCACCTAGAGAGGGTGAAGACTCATAGCCACTTGGAGAGGGTGAAGTCTCATCGCACAATAGAGGCATCTTAAGATAAAAAAAATGATGATGTCTCTACTACAACATAACTCCTCTACTTATAGACTAAATCAATAACCCTAACCCTAATGCTCAAGGAACCTAAACCTAGGGCCACACCTAACAATAATAAAGATAGTCAATGTGGCTATATTCGAGACGTTACATGGCTTCCCCCTCCCTCCCCCCAAAAGCTTTGTCTTCAAAGCTCGAAACGACTAGAAAATGCTCTCAAGCTTCCATGTCGCATCTTCTTTTGGAAGATCCTGCCACTTGATGAGAGATTCCTGAATCTTGCGAGACTGTAGATTACAAACTTAGGACTACAAAAAAACTTTTCGCTAGAGAGTGATTCACCCTTCTTCATTGAGTACTAGAAGCTTCGTCTAGGATTGCAGCTTTTGGCCAATGACCTGTTTAAGACAAGAAACATGAAAAACAAGGTGGATGCAGGATGTTGGCAAAAGCTCCAGCTAATCTGCCACTTCCTCAATGCAACGAACCACCTTATAGGGGTCATAAAATCAAGGGGCCAACTTCTAACTAGAATTTATCTTCAAGGACACTTGCTTATAAGGATGGAATCGTAAAAATACCATACCTCCCACTACAAACTGCCACTTAGAGCAATGCATATCCTACTGCTACTTCATGCAATTTTGGGCCTCAGATAGATTATCTTTAAAGAGCTAGAGCACAAGCCAATGCTACTGCAACAAATCATCTACCTAGGCCACCCAGGAGGATCTTGGAACATAGTCTACCACCAATGGAGGTTTCTAGCCATACAATGCCTCATATGGGGACATCTCGAGGGGAAAACGGTAAGAAGTGGTATACCACCATTCAATCAAGGAATATCAGTGAACAGTGAGAATATTTGTCATGGGCGAAACAACAAAGGTAAGCATTGAAAAATTTGTTCACAATCTTCGTTTGCCTATCCAACTAAGGGTGATAAGAAGAGCACATATTCAATTGAGTACCACTGAGAGTGAACAATTCCTTCCAAAATTGTTGGTGAAAACAGGGTCACGATCATTGACAATGGACTTGGGCATGCCATGCAATTTGAAAATAGAATCGAGGAACACCTTGGCAACCTTGTTGGTTGTGAAGGGATGTTGTTGCAATCCACCACCACAAAGATCACCATTTTTCCCTCAGATTTGGGAAGGCCCTCAATGAAATCCATGGAGATGTGCTCCCATTGGCGATCAGGAATAGGCAAAGGTTGCAACAAGCCAAGAGATTTAATAGTTTCCCCCTTGTTTGTTGACATACCTCACATTCAGCCACAAATGTCTTGACATCTACTTTTAATCCTTTCCAAGAAAAGGATTGCTTCACCTGCTGGTACGTTTTTAAGAATCTAGAATGTCCAACTAGAGGAGATGCATGCAATTCCTGTAGAACACTAGTCTTGATGGTTAAAGATGGAGGAAGATAAATGCGATCCTTCTTGCGGAGAACCCCATCAGCATATGAGAACAAGGAAGGTGGCGAAGAGCTAGCCTCCACATCATGAATGATGCGAGCAGTCTCCAGGTCTGAATGCCATTCCTCCCGAAGCTGTGAAAGCCATTGTGGAAGAGGATTAGAGATGGCACTAACAACAACGACATCCTCATGTTTGCGAGACAGAGCATTGGCCACCACATTCTCCTTTCCCTTCTTGTACTCAATGGCAAAATCATAACCCAAGAGCTTTGTCAACCATTTATTTTGTTCGGGGCAAGAGAGACATTGTTCTAGGAAATGCTTGAGGTTGTTATGGTTGGTCTTGATAATGAAGCGTCGTCCCAACAAATAAGGCCTCCATTTCTCTACAACATGCAAAATGGCTAATATTTCCTTCTCATAAGTGGATCGACCCAGATTCTTGCCGAAGAGTTGCTTGCTTTCAAAGGCCAAGGGGTGTCCATCCTGCATCAAAATAGCTCCAATACCTATGCCTGAAGCATCACATTCAATGACAAAAGGTTTGCTGAAATCAGGAGTAGCCAAAACAAGGGTGGTACACATAGCCTCCTTTAGGGCATTGAAGGCTTGGGAAGCTGCTTTGGACCAAACAAAAGCATCCTTCTTAGTGAGAGCGGTGAGCGGGGCTGCAATCTTGCCATAGCTGCGAATAAATTTCTTGTAATACCCGGTTAGACCTAAAAATCCACGAAGTTGCTTGAGGGATTTAGGCCTAGGCCAATCTTGCATGGCTTTGATCTTGTTAGGATCCACCTTGACCCCTTCTTGAGATACTATATGTCCCAAGTATTCTACCTCATGGACCCCAAAAGAACACTTGGACCTCTTGACAAATAGTCGTTCCTTCTATAAGAGGTGGAGAACTTGGTCAACATGAACTAAATGAGCTTCCTAAGACTTGTTGTAAACTAAGATATCATCAAAGAAGACTAGCACAAACTTGCAAAGAAAAGGACGAAAGACAGAATTCATGAGGCTCTAGAAAGTGGAAGGAGCATTAGTAAGACCAAAGGGCATGACTAAGAACTCATAATGACCCTCATGCGTGCAAAAAGTAGTCTTGGGGATATCCTCTTCTCTAACCCTAATTTGATGGAACCCAGAGCACAAGTCAAGCTTGGTAAAGTATTTAGCACCATGCAATTCATCCAACAAATCATCTATAATAGGGATAGGAAACTTATCTTTGATGGTGATCTTGTTGAGAGGTCAAAAATCAGGACACATGCGCCAAGAGTTGTCCTTATGCCACACCATAACCACCAGAGAGGAATAAGGACTGATGCTTGGACGAATAATTCCTTGCTCCAACATCTCCTGAACTAGCTTCTCAATCTCAGACTTTTGGGGTTGGGGATAGCGGTAAGGACGAACATTCGGAGGCTGACTACCCGAAACTAGGTGGATGGCATGATCATGTGTGCGCTTAGGAGGAAGACCCATGGGTTTGCCAAAGACGTCCGCATAATGATCAACAATAGTCTGCAAGTCTAAAGGAAGAGCTGGAAGGAGTGGCTCAAAAGACTAAACTTCCATGCAATTGACCTAGGCAAAGAATCCACGACCACCTTTCTTCAAGATCTTTTCCATGTTGTGGGAGCTGACCACCTTGGAAGGAGGAGGTTGGATTCCCTGGAGACAAATGACCTTGTCATTTTCCACCCATTTGACATACAATCATTGTAGATTAATAGTAACATCGTCAAGCTACAAGAGCCATTGTGCTCCCAAGATGACATCTGCACTACCCAGATTCATGGCGAAAAGATGGCCAAACCAAGTATAATCTCCCATCTGGATGTTAACCTTAGCCGTACAACCCACACACTGAGTCATGCCCCCATTTGCAATCAATACTTGGAATTTGTCCTAGGTCGTAGTATTGATATACAATCCCAAAGACTTTGTTGTTTTGTTGTCAATAAAGTTATGCGTGCTACCTGAATCGATCAACACATTGATGCATTAACGTTTGATGAAGCCTTGGACCTTGATGGTATGGTGAGCCTAGAGCCCCATTAGAGCAAACGTGGAGAGAGCCATGGTATCAACCTCATGCTTAGAATCTATTGCTTTGGTCGGTGACTCCTATTGCATAGAATCTTGATCTTCATCCTCTAACACTACTGCTTCCTCAGCTTCCACTAGGAAGTTATGTCGTTCTTCACAAGCCTGATCTAAGGGATGGCATGAACGACATTTGTAACAGAAGAATCCTTGGGGACGCTCGTCATTGCGGTTATTGAAGTAAGGTCGTTGAGGGTTGAAACCATATTGGGGTTGGGGACATGACAACTAGAGCTTCTTTCTTGCTGCCGGAGCCACATGTTCAGCCTCCTCGAGGGTGTATGGATCATGCATATCGACCTCCCGCCTAATTTCATCCTTAAGGCCATGGTGAAAGGCTAAGACCACCACCATTGGATCCAATTGATAGGTATAGGTGAGCAGTCCTGTGAACTCCGTGCAATAATCCTCAATCGATCTTGTTTGCTTGGTTTGCATCAAATGGACCATATACAAAGTAGAAGATCCTTTGTCAAACTTATGGAGGAACAACGCTTTGAACTCTAGCCACATAAGAGAGTGCTCGTGTCGGTGAAGCTCCCATAACAACCACTAATGAGCATGGGTTCCCAACTTAGTAGCAACCAATGTGACACGACCTTCTTCAAGCACATGGTGTAGACAGATGATGCTATCCATCTTGGCTATCCAACCACGCAGATCCGTACCCTCAAAGGTTGAAATGTCGATGTGTAGAACGAGAACATCATGAGGCCAAGCAAGGAGATTAACAACACCTCCTACAGAGGGATCAAGATCAGTAGCAAAGCTTGAGTTAAAGCCACCCATACTTGGAAGAGTGCCCCTGGTAGCATAGGGATCCATGTGACTACCATGGGAACCTGGAGGTTTGTGCCCGAATGGGTGCTACTAGTAGATGTCGATGTCCTAATCTTGGTAACCCTTTGGATCTTGCTCCATGTCCTATGGTTGTTGCCTAGAGGCTTGTTGAAACTCTTGGTCAAGGGAACGCTCTGTATGGGTAGGATCCAAATGGTGTTGGATTTAATCTAGGATCACCTGCATGTTGACCTAGATGTCCCTAATGGAGGAAACCAATTTTAATAGGTTCGAATGCCCATTTTCCTGGTTCAAAAGATAGGTGCACAGATCGGCGTTAATTGCATTATGCAGAGTACTTCCAATCGAAGGAGTGGGAGGAATGGTAGGAGGCATGGTAGGATAAGGCGAAGCCATGGTGCCCAAAGAAGGACACATGGATCAAAGCTATTGATACCTACAAGGATGTTAAGATGCTTATTGAGATTTCTAGGTTGATGTTTCTTCCTACTCTAGCACACATCCTTGGGCTGATTAGTGCGCAACAAATGCCTATTGACTCGCAACTAGGAAGTAGAAGCAAAGGATCCATTCATACACAAGGAACAAAAGCAAAACCCAAAAGATACTTTTTGAGCACTTCCAAAAAAGTAATGCTAGAGATACCCTTTAGTGACCGGCTTGAAGAGATGATCGCAATGAGATGAGTCTCCTGCAAGGGTCCCAGTATCCCCATTTTTTTGGGTTCGGAAGGAGAAAAAACAGCTAAATCACAATATTACAAAAGAAAAATGTGCCAGAAGATGAAGCCTTAAAAAAATTTACAAAAATTACCTAGACGACAGGAACCAAATATGGTTCGCAAGCGCTTTTGCCACTTTTTCGCACCACTACATGGAGCCAATATCAATGCTTTGATACCACGTTGTAACAAAAAGACTTTTAGAGATACAGCAACAACAATAACAATTCAATAATGCGCAAAAGGAAACATCCACTAGAATAATAAATTTGATTCAATACCAAAAAATCAATAATGCAAGTAACATATTACAAATTCCAAAGCAATACAAATCCTAGCCACTTGGACAAGGTGATGTCTCATACATGCAACAGGGATGACTTAAAATAACAATATGATATCTCTACTACAGCATATCTCTATTTAAAGACTAGTTCAAACAATAACCCTAACCCTAATGCTCAAGGGATGACTAGCCTAATCCTAGGGTTCGAGCTAACAATAACAAAGATAGCCGACATGGCTATATTGGAGTCATTATAGGATATAATGATGCTTCTAGAAGAATGGCTAGGGCAAAGGAGGCCTAGTTGGACAATCATGGGAAGGCATGGAGTTCAATCCATTAAAACTCCCCTAGTAGCCATGGCCATGGACTCTGAAGCCAATAGAAGAAAGAAAATGGGAAGGTTGTGTTTGTTTGCATCTCCTAGGTATGTGAGGGATGATCAAAACCCAACACCAAAGAATTGTAGTCCTATCTAACCACATGCAAGAGGAAGAAGGCAATGGAGCCCTAGTAGCCACTCTTATATGCAAACATGGGTACACAACTTGGCCATTAATGTTCTAGAAAGCTCTAGCTTCAATGAACACTTGTTACCCTCAACAACAGAGATAGGGTGAAATAATGAGGTGATTAGTCAAGGGCTGGTTGATCTTCCCAGTAATAACTTATGCTGAAGAGTAATAGCTTGTTGAAGATACAAAGCCAAGCATCTTTGATCAAGATAGCGAAAAAATGTTGAGTGATCCACCCTAATCTCTATACAAGCAATAGTACGTCTCCACCTCTCACAAAAATCAAAGACAACATACCCTATCCTCTCAAGAAATATGGTGGTTTGTATCCACTCACAACTGATGTGAACAAACTCTAAGCTGACCAAGAGGAATCATGAGGCTATATGTCCAATGTCCCTGAATATAATCACTATCGTAAGCAAATGTTCAATGTAGAAGGCCAACTTAGAACTAATACGCTGAGGTGGATCAACCCAAGTGATCTGAAAATATTGTCGATAAACATTATCTCTGACTACCTGCTTAATCACCTTATCAAGAAGAAGGCATGAGGAGCAATTAAAGAGTATCTAAGTGGAAATAAAACCTGAGGCAATAGCACCAGTGATGCCTAATAAATCAGGGCAAGTGATAGTGCTCAGCATGGAGTGAGGGTGTTTGTTGAATATTCATTAAAGAAAAGCAAAACCAAATTTACGAAGATTGCAAAGCCCAGAAAAAGTTATATGGTATATTCCATCCTGTCCATCGGTATATGGTTTAGTGGTAAGATGCATGCACTTAGTGTAAAGACGAAATGAGGTTCAAACCCAATGGGTAGTAACCCACTCCATGTTTATGTGGTTCAATGGTTATGGAATACAAGATAGCTTGAGATGAATCTGTGAGCTGTGGAACCTTGACAAGGAAGCTGACTTGTCAGCCAAAGATGTAGGATGCACTTTGATGATGAAGTAATGGGATGGTGGCCTGCTCACAGATAATCAACGGGTCAAAATTACCCATTGTTTTTTTTTTTGTTAAATGAATTTCATCCTCATGACCTGTACTGTTTAAAGAAGAAACATTATTAGCAATAAATACAAAAACCTTAAATTTAGCATGTCTCTTCATAACATCGCCCTTTAAATACCTCAATCTGGCATAGTGAGTATGCACAAAGGCATGTTCTCAACAAGAACAGTTACAGATAGCCTGCAAAATATCTAAATGCTATTCTTAAGCTTATGCTGAAAAACCATTAAACATACTTATGCTATTGTTTTTAAATGAGCTGCATTGACAAAAATAGGCCTGTAATAGAACATTCAAAATTATATGGAAAAAAAGACGCATGGAAACTCTTGTTTGCATATAATGAATTACCAAGAAATTCTTGATCTCTTTGGCGCCGGGAAGGTTGATTATTCAGAGCATTATAGGCATCTGTTATGAGTACAGCTGGACGTACAAATGATTCTAAGACTGTTCCATTCAAATGCCTGGCAAAGCAAAATTAATTAGCTAATTACACCTCAGTAAATTTTGTCAAAAAAGAAGGTGCAAAAAACTCTTCACCAAATGACAGAAAAATCACAACCTTTCCTTCCGATGATTGAAGTCAACTGCATAAATTACATCTTCTCCATCTTTTGTTATTTTCCACACAGTTCCCCCCAAAAGATGTCCTGCTGCATAAGGAGTGATAACTATTCCCTCACCTTTACCTGATTAACAATACATTCAGTATGTCCATATTGACCGCAGTTGAGATTGCCACATGCCATAGAGTAAAATGAAAGCAATAATAACCAACCAGAAAGATAAAAATTTTGAGAATATGTTAGCCGTGTCACATTTTGAAAAGCCATGTCTACATCATCCAATGTGAAGAGGTCAAAATCTGAAACAGCCTGCACAGAATACCAACATAATAATTATCTCTATTGTTGTCCGTACAGGAAAAACTGCTCAAGTGAAGAAGGATAGTAGAAATGCAGCAATAAATGTGAAGATTAAGATAAGATAATTTTATCAATGTCCACGGATGGCCAAAGTAAGCCCATGAAACTCCTTGAAAAGAGCTGTTACAATGCATTGTAGTAACCAAAAAGTACTACAAAAATAAGCTAAACTAGAATAAAGAAACTAGTGTAAACATGTCTTGTTAAAAGATTCAGGTGTCTTGGATATCTGTTACACCATCTGGGCAAGGCATATAGGCAAGTTCGGAAACTCATTGCACAAACAACCAAAGTTCAATTCCTGGAAGGCAGTGTCTAATATATTGCCCACCCATCAAGTCAAGTGACCTTGGTGGTTCATATTTGTGTTGCCCGATTTCGAAGGCGACATGCAACTTCTGAGCAAAGTTAATAGAGTAGAGACACTTATGAGCAAAGATTGAGAGTTCAAATTGCAACCTGTAAGTTACCAAGAATATCACAACTGACCAAGGAATTACCTACTAAGCAGCAGTTATGTGTTGAATAGAAGACAATGTTTCAAAACAGGGAATTAACAACTATTGTACAGTTGAGACTCAAATGACCACGGAAGATGCATTGTCAAGAGAGGGAAGAGAATAGGAACTATAGTTATAAATAATCCAGGTCCATAAATGAGGATTTGTTAGCAACTATCATGAATCAGCCAATGCAGGTCCTGGTAAAATCAGAATGAAAACAGCTTGGGCTAAAGGAACCAACTCTATCCTAGGACAATCTCTCCTGGATACTCTCCTAATATCCAAGGCTGAAGATGTTCCAAATGCAAAGAGGAACCAGTAACGATGCCTGTCTAGACCTCTTGGACTATGACCATAAGCAATATCGATATATAAGTTTCCCCATCATTTACTAGCCACTCCGTGAGTCCAATGGTACTAACATCTCCAATGGAGGAAATCGTATCATCGAACGGCCATTCAGTGCCTCCTGCTACTGGAAGAGAATCAAATCAGGAGATGATCGACATAGTAGACTATTGGAATTGTAAGGTTTTCTTCAAGGCCTGACATGTAAGTGTGAATGCTTCATGAAAATATACAGCAAAACACCTCCGGTCAGAGTGACCGAAGGAAGTGGAAAGTGACCATTTGAGTCCCTATACAAACATTAGTATCACTCTTGGATCTCGGAGTACATGAGGCACTCAAAGATAAAAAGTTCCTTGGTCTCTACCTCCTGCATGGAGCAAAAGCTGTGTATCCTATTCCCTCAAGAAATCTTGTGGTCAGCCTAGATCCCTAGTTGATTGAGGCAGACTATCATCTAGCTGACAGAAATTCCAAAGCCATGGGACCAATGATGACGGACATAATCAAAACCGGTAAGGGAGTCATCTACAATCTGCATGAAGTGCTCCACAAAGAAAGCCATCTTAGAATTGGACCATTGAGGAGGAGAGATCCAAGTAGTCTAAGTGTATTGATGGCAGATGTCATCCCTGACTGATTTATAAATTACCTGTTCCTCAAGAAGGAGATGAGGGAAGCACCCTATGAGTACTAAAAAGGAGTGGGGAAATCAGTCTATGACATCCCAATAGATTGAAATAGTAAGCTAGTGTCTAGAAAAAAGCCTCACCTCCAGCCTCAAAAATACGTAGATGTAACTATCTATGTGAAATAATAAAGTGTTAGGTATGAATATCTCTTCTAATTTAACACAATCCCCCCACCAGCTCAATTGATGGTCATGGAAGGTGAGTCTGAAGATGAGTTTGGGCAACGCAGATGTGCAAACACAGCCTATATGATGAACTAGGGAACTATTTGCTTACAACGGATCATGAATTAAAGCAAAATGGTTTCAACCCTCCACATGCATGTCCAATCAGTAGGTCCCAAGGTCGGCCCCCTGACCTCTGACCCATAAAGAACTATAACATTACAATTAATGAATTGCATCCTTGAAGGAACACCCTAGAAATGTATCTCAAAACATTGACATTCCAATATAAAGAGAGGCATATTCCTTACAAAGTCGCAACTAGGATGCAAGTTTCACTTTATGGAATGGAATTAGGAACTGAACCCCCAAATAGTTTTAAGATTTTGTTGATCTCAACAAGTTTCCCCTTCCAGAAAAATTGGAATAGGAAAGGGTACTTTTGGAGGTGTTAAAGATCCAAACCTTAGTCTTACTATTGTTGACCTTATGTTGTCTAACATCACAACTACCTTTGCAAACCTTCAAGAGAGTGAGCAAGGAAAATCACATCATCAACAAACATTTAGTTTAACGATCAGGATATAACATAGAAGACATCCATCCTCTATGTGAGTATGCTGCTGAATGAAATCTTCAAGCTCATTGATGTATGTACCAAAGATAGTTGGCAACAAGGTGAACCCCTACCTAACCCAAATGGTGCTCTTGACCTCAGCGGGAAACCCATGGCCTGTTAAAAAACAACCAACAATTATCTCATCAATATTGTGATAAAGATCTTTGAAATGACAACATACTGTAACCTGTGGAATAATAAGTCCCTGGGCACTGTATCAAAGTTCCTTTATAAACTCCACAAAACAAACAGGACTTTACAAGGCGTTAATCCAGCATCCTCAATAATAGCACGAAGAAAGAAGATATGATCCATTGTCTGAAACCCCATACAAAAATCTATTTGCCCTGTATCAAAGACCATCGCTTGAGATGCTCTTTCTGTAAGTTGCGACTGCGCCTGCTTCAAAGACTCTTGGCGCTGAGAAGTCTGCTCCGAGGCTGCTTGCTTTTCGGTTGCGGCTTGTTGCTAAGAAGCGGCCAGCTGGGCTTTGAGTTCATCTATTTCTTGCCGCGCCGCTTCCAGTTGCTCAGTGGACCTAGACAGGTCCTCTTCAAGCTGCCTTGTTTTATCTTGCAACCCGAAAAGCTCTTCCTGCTCCTCCAGACTTTTGACAAAGAGATTATCAGCTTTGCGCATGATTGACTGAATCTCATATTGCTTGTTAATGTCGTCAAAGCTCTTCTCCTTTGTCTGGAGCTCGTAGTCCGCCTTGGTCATTTCCCGGAGAGGTTTCTTTACTTTTGGGATTATCTTCTCTGTTGTAATCACTCTCCTCCCGAAATCGTACTTTGCGCGTTTTACCGGGGCGGCTATCTCTTCAGGTCTCCTCCGCTTCAGGTTCTGGAGGAAAGAGACAGAATACTCTACAACTCTCGTTGCCAGGGGCAAGTCGTCTGTATTTTGGAGGTCGTCCATAAAATCTGGTTCCCCCAGCCTAGGGTTTTGTTGAGACGTCTCTCCTGTGGGGATGGGATCAGGAGGAACCGGACAGACCTTGGAAGAATCGGCCACTTGTGGGGGCGAACGGGAAATGGAGATGGGAGCGGCTGATACTGCAAGGGTTTGAAGCGGCTGAGATGGTGGATGTGACGGTGAACGGGCGGCCTCAGCACTAACCTCAGGCGAAGGGTTTGGAGTTGTGCTCAGAGATAGAGAAACGTTAGGGTTCTGAGCAAACTGATCAAAAGAATGGGGACCGCTAGAAGGGTGTGGAGACGGGGAGGGGGATGCGGCCATGACTTGCTCGGATTGAGCGGGAGACGGAGTGGGAGTAGGACTGGGTGAGACCAATGAGACAGGGGCAGCAAACGTACCTGCGGGCTCCGCCTGAGCCGATGCCGGATGGATGTCTGTGCTTCTGATTTCGGCGGCTGGCTTAGGACTGCCCAGAGAAACTGTCTCTGCGGCGGCAGGACGCGGCTGCGGCTCTGCAACTGGCTGCTGCACTATCAGGCTAGGTCGCCTGATTTTCTCAACTCTCTTCCGCTTCTTCTCTTCTGGAATAACGGTTGGATCAGGGGAAGGAGATGAAGCAGGTGCAGCAGGCGCTGAGGCTCCCACGGTGAACTTGTACGGCGCTGGCGTTTTTCGTGCCTGAGGGATTGCCTCGGGCGTTGCCTTGACTAATTCTTTCGCCTTCTCAGGCGCCGTCTTGGAAGCCACGGGCTGCATTGGATCGACCTAGAAGTCTGTCGGGCCCACGCTGGCAGTTGCCGAAGTGTACAACTGTCGGGAGGGAGACCCTCCTTTATAGCCTTCAAAGGGACCTCGGGGAACGTAACCTCGATATGCGAACGGCCGCCGACTGTCATGATGCTGGTCATAGAGAACCGAAAAGTCGTCATCTACGGCCAGGTTTCTCCTTGTGGATTTGTCGTGCTGCGTGCGGCATCTCATCTTCCAGCATTCAGTGATCTTTTCTTTAGACCAGTTAAGGCCCGCTATCTTGGATAGAAATTTTTTGAACCCTGGAGATGAAAACTGGTGGTCCGGGTTTCGCTTGGGGTCATATGTCACCTCCTCGCAGTAAAAATCTTGCCAGGGAGGAGAAGCTTCCATCAATTCGATTTCCCAGTCAAGATCCACATGGACCACATCGCATTTATCTTCAGTTATATCTGCCCGGGGGCAGAGATGTGTGAACTTTCCCCTTATTCCATATGGGTCATACTTCCAGCGTTGCGGCAACAAAACCAGGCCAATCCGGGAAAATTCTTGCTCGAGGTAGACATGCTGTCCTACCTCAAAAATCTCAACATTTGCCCAGGAAAGAGGATATTGAAAAATTTGTCCTCTCTTCTTTCCTAGGCCGAACTCCTCTTCAACATAGTCCATTTGTCGGGCAACCTCCATCCCGAACATATGCTCCGAGCACCAGTAGGGCAGCAAATGCGGTTTGCCCTGGAATCCGTAGATTCTGACCACAATTCCCTGCGTCAGTCTGAAAACGTCCCCGAGCTTCTGATTTATCAAAGCGCTCGTCATTTCTCTCGGGGGGCGGGGAATTTCGCTTTCACTGAAGACTGACATGACGAATCCCAGAAAGTTGATGTTGAACTTGTAGTAGGACCCTTTCCGGTATAAGTCATCCGTCCAGTTATAGACGGGCTGTGGCTCTCCCTTCTCGTTGACCTTCTTCAGGTTCAGGATCGACATCAGGGAGTGCAAATGGTACAAACAAAGCCAGCTAGAACAGAACTGAAACGAAAATCGGTAGACTGCCTCTTCTGGATTTTCACCAGGCTGGAATGAATGGCGTAGGCCAGCCAGTCTGCCCAATCGAAAGAGATGGGACGCTTCCCACTTCTCTATGCTGCTGGTTCGTAGGACTCTCCACATAGGAGACATTTTGCCAGCGCTAGCTGGTACGGCTGTACCAGCTCATCAGAGTCGCAACCAAGAATAGATGCCAAAATGATGTACAAGTACTTGTTCTGGAATTGTGCCAAGGGCATGGAGCCGATTTGCCACTGTCCAGCTGCAAGCGGGGCGTTCAGCTCTGAATTGAGGAAATCCCTCATCCATTTGGTATTCGCGAAGCGTCCCGCCTGCTCGCCCAAATTTATCTTTCTGAGGATGGCGCTGGAGTCATGTTCCAACCCTGGAGCGAAAGCTGGCTGGACAGTCTCCCTGCGCAGGTGTGAACAAGGGTTTACCGCTGGAGCTGCAAATTTGACGGGTAGCTGGTCTGTAGTGTCTGACAATTAGGTCTACCAGTTCCGGGCATTGGTGGACAGGAGGGCACAAGAATCTGAAAATATTGGATTTGTACGCCGCTCCGAAATGGTGGGAGGGCGAAACTTTGTCAGCCCAACTCTCCACATTTGCCCGCAGCTTCGTTAGGCTCATAGAAAAAGAGCCGTCCTTGTATCCCGACAAATAATTCACCGGAGGTGGTGGGGCTTGCCCACGCTGTACTTTTTTCGTCCGGGACTTTGACTTTCTCTCTGGCGGGGTTTCACTTTTGAAAACGCCCGGCCGCGGTAAATCCTTTGGTTCGCCACTTTCGCTGGACTGCGCTGACACTGGCATCTTTCCTCTGTCCATCTCTCCGAATCAGCAATAATTACAGGTTCAGGGCGTCTGCAGCAGATTTCGCTGTCACAGGAATAATTTGCACTATCCGAGGAATAATCTGCATAGTCTGGAATGTTTGAAAACATCTGACCCCCTTTTCTAGATAAAGACAGCGCCATTAATGCCGCGCAGGAGGTAGGTCGGCTGAGTTAAGGCTCTTTGGTGGCTGCGCAGGAGAATGTTTGGAAAAAGCGCGCTCCGACAGACGTGCCATGCTCTTTTGCTTGCACTTTCATTGAGGAACGTGCAATCATCAATTCTGTCTTGGACGCTGCGCAATGGCTGACATCACTGCCGCAATCCGGGCACACTGCTCAAGAAGGAATCATTGGTGCGGAAACCCACTTTGGAACGGTCGCAACGCGCCTTGGGCCCAGCTTGGGACCTTTTTTGAATATTTTATTCATCTTTTAAACCTTCACGCAAGCCGGCTCAGAAAACGAGGCGCAGTCGGGCTTCGCCCGAAGTTGGGCGCAACCCGACTTCGCCGGCGAAGTCGGACTTCGCCCGAATTTCGGGCGAAGTTCGAACTTCGCGCGAAGTGCGCGTTGCACTGTTCCTTCGTCTTTTCTTCGCTGCGCTCAAGGATTGAGCGCGGTCTGGTTTCTTTGCGACCTTTGGACTTTGGCCAACACTTAATACTTTTCTGCTCCCTTAGACTGAACTGGACGGGCTGCGCAGTGCGTACGTTGAGGCGGGTTCGGACTTCGCCCGAAGTTCGGGCGAAGTACGAACTTCGCGCGAAGTTCGCACTTCGCGCGAGTTCGCACTCGCGCGAGTTCGCACTCGCGCGAGTTCGCACTCGCGGAAGTTGCGCGCAGTGCGTACTTCGCACGGAAGTTATGCGCAGTGCGTACTTCGCACGGAAGCCGGCCGAAGTCGGACTTCGCGCGCGAAGTCAGTCTTCGCTCGAAGCTGAGCGGAGCTTGTCCTTCGTGTGCCTTAGCATTTTTTCTTAATCAAACTTCGCACTTCAGCTGGCCCGAAGTCCGACTTCGCTGCGAAGTCGGGCTTCGGCCAACACTTAGACGATTTTTTGCCCTTTTTTCCCTGCTTTCTTCGTTTGTTTTCTTCCTCCTTTGCACAGCCGAACTTCGCCCTTCCTGAGGGGCGACGACGGACTTCGCTGCGAAGTCCGTCTTTCTCTCCCGTGCCGCAGTTAAGCTCAAATAATAAAAAATAAAATTAAAAGCTGAAAGCTGGAAACTGTACATGCTGGGGAATGAAAGAGCATAAGGGAAAATTTTTTACAAGGGCCACTCGGGCACCTTCAGCAGCGGTAAATTTTTAAGTGGAACCCGTTGACAGGGATAGGCAGGAGCTGACCCTCCATATCCCGAAGCACATAGGCATTGAACTGGTTCACCCGGGCAATCTGATAAGGGCCCTCCCAGAGAGCATCAAACTTCCCGTGATTACCCGGCTTTGCTTTATATGAGTCCCACTTCAGCACCAGGTCCCCGATTTCGAAAACTCGGGCAATGGTGCCTCTGGCAAACCAGCCTTGAGTAGCTGCAATGTGATCAGTGAAGGCCTGGTATGCGCTTTCTCTGTCTTCTTCCAACTGCAGGAGTTGGCACAGTCTGTCGTCCACCGGGTCTCCGCTGCGCCTGTCTTCGTCAATCATCCACAGGGCAGGGATCTCAATGTGTGATGGCATGACAGCTTCTTTGCCATAGACGAGCGCATAGGGGGACGTTCTGAGGGATTTCTTGAATGCAACTCTGTCAGCCCACAGCCCCCGGTTCAGGAGCAAGTGCCAAGTCCGCTTGTTTCTGTCAATGGTCCTCCGGATGATTTTCAGGAGGTTCTTGTTAGTGGACTCTGCAAGGCCATTCCCTTGCGGGTAGTAATTAGAAGACATCTTGTGATAGATGCCAAGTCTGCCAGTGTACTCCGTGAGTACAGCACCTACGAATCTCGGACCGTTGTCTGTCACAAACGACTCTGGAACCCCGAAGCGGGTAATCAGGCTCTCAATGAACTCGATGACCGTTTCTTGGTCTGCGTTCTTGGTCGGGATTGCCTCCGTCCACCGTGTAAAATAGTCAGTAGCTGTAAGAATAAACTTGTGTCCGGCGGAGGAGTTAGGAGAAATCACCCCAATGAAGTCTAGACCCCATTGCTGGAACGGAGTCTCGGCCTAAATCGGTTGAAGGGGCAAGGGTGCTTTTCTGCTTCGGCCAGCAAACCTCTGGCATTGATCACATTTAGAGCAGACCTCATGAGCGTCTGTGAACAGAGTGGGCCAATAGTACCCAGCCCTTATTATTTTTAAGGCCGTTGGCCTTGAAGAATGGTGACCCCCAGGCATCCCGGAATGAAATTCTCCGAGGACCCTAGGCTGGTCAGATTTTAAGACGCACCGCAACAGGATGCCGTCAATGTTTTTGAAGTAAAGCCCCTCGGGGCGAAGAGTGTACTTAAGTGCACCCAGCCGAAATCTCCTTCGTTGTGAGGCGTTCAGGTGATCGGGACATCTTCCGGTGCAGAAGTATCTCACCAGTTCATCTGTCCAATCACTCCCCTCCGATAAGGAGTCGGCTAGGTAGATGCGTGTCGTTGTGTCCTCCCACTTACAGGCGGAGATGCCGGCTACAGCGCTTCGGGCCAATTCCTGACACAAGGCTCGGCCTCTGATAAGCTTGGTGGGCCGCACTTCAATGTCGAACTCCTGGATTTTTGCAATCCATCCCGCTCTCTTGTGACCCGGTTCTCCTTGCAAGATGAAGCTTCGAACATCCGGGTGAATCACAAAGACAGTGGTCTTGCTCTGGGAGACAAAATGCCTGAACTTTCGAAGGGACTTCATGACAACATGAACTTGCCGCTCTATAAAATTGTACTTTTCTTCATGCGGCAGAATTACTTGGCTGAGGAATGCTAGGGGGCGCTCCTCACCATCGTCTCCCTTCTGAGTTAGGACTGCAGCGTAACTTTCGGGTTCTCCCACTGCATACAGGATGAAGTCTCTGGAGTAGTCCGGGTTTGTCAACACCGGAGCTTGTGCAATTCGGGCCTTGATTTCCTCGAAGGCTTGCTCTCTCTCATCAGTCCATTCGTAGAGTGTATCTTTCTTCAGTAGTTCGGCCATAGGCTTCATCACCTGTGCAAAGTCCGGGATGAACTTCCGCACAAAGTTAATCTGACCGAAGAAGGACTGCAGCCCTTTTTGTCGATGGGGGTGGCAAGCGAACGAGGGCTTCTGCTCTGTCAGGGTCAATGGCGAGGCCTTCCTCGGAGATGACATGTCCCAGCAGCTTTCCTTCCTTTACCGCGAAGACAGACTTCTTCGGGTTTATAGAAATGCCGAATTCTCGACAACTCTCAAATATTTGCCGTAGGTGCGAAACATGATCTCCTCGTTGGTGAGAGAAACGGTCATGTCATCAAGGTAGATGACGATAATCTTATTGAGCAGCTCTCGGAAGGCCAAGTCCATGGCCCTTTGGAACGTGGCACCAGCATTAGATAAGCCAAATGGCATGCGCTGATAGGCGAACGTCCCCCACTTGGTGGTAAACGCCGTCTTATGCTGGTCCTCATCTTTGACCCAAATCTGGTTGTAGCCGGAAAATCCATCTAAAAGTGAAAATCTCTGGGCTCCAACAACGATATGTAGGATCTGGTCGATTTGGGGAAGCGGATAGTAGTCCCGGAGGGAAGCCTTATTTAGGTTTCTGAAGTCGACACAGAGACGAATGTCGCCATTCTTTTTCCTCACGGGCACCAAATTCGCGACCCAGGATGAATGTTTGATGGGGTAGATGATCTTGGCCTCCAGCATCTTCAAGAGCTCGGTTTTCATTATGGCCTCAATCTTTGGATTCATGGCCCTATGCTTTTGTCGGAATGGCTTAGCGCCATCCTCTAGCTCAATAGTATGCTGGATGACAGTTCTGTCATACCCCCTCAAATCCTCGTAGCACCAGGCCACGATGTCGGGGAACTCCTGGCACAGTGATCTGATCTGCTCCAGTTCCGCCGACGTGCAGTCTGTTCCGACCTTGATAGTTTTACCAGGTTCAAGTTCCAGGTCAGCATACTGCCTCGGGTCTACTTTGATTCTGTGGGATATTGCTCTGTCATTTTGATCAAAGAGACTCTCTAATGTAATCAGTCCTTTTGGGACATGATTATTCCGTAACTGTATCAACCCCTCATATTGCTCGTCATCAGGGTCTCTACCTTCGATTACACACACTTAGTTAACCAGGAATGTGACGATTTCCTCGTCACAACTGAACACCTGCCAGTGGGTGTCCTTATCAGGCACAGAAGGCCTGTAGACAGTACGAACCGGCTTCGGTTTCTGGACAACGTCTTCAGCCGGAACGTACCTGGCTCCAACAGACGCCAGAATATCAGCGTGCTTGTTTTTCTCACGCGATATCGCTTTGACATTCAACGAGTCGAATGACTTCATCAGGTCCCACACCCGATTGCGGTACGCTCTAAGATAGTGCTGTTTGGATGCGCACTTCTCCGTAACTTGGTGACACACCAGCTCTGAATCTCCGAAGATCTGCAGGTGCTTGATTCCGAGCCTCTCCGCCTTTTGCAAACCCAAGCACAGGGCTTCGTATTCCGCCGAGTTGTTAGTGCAGCTCCAAGCCAACCTGTAGGCATAGTCCTTTTGGATTCCAGTTGGAGAAACCAGCAGCACTCCTGCACTGGCGCCATTCTTGCATCGCGCGCCGTCAAAGAAAAGCTTCCACAGCTCTTCGGGTGCAGGTCCTACTTCTTTTGCAGCCGACGTGTCAAGCCTCTCGGGCTGTACAATGGAGTAACAGCCCTGCTCTGTCCCGATTACGGCATTAAAGTCCCGTAACGAGAACTCATCTTCGAGTTGTAGCACTTCGAGGGCTTGCTCGGTCAGCTCCACTGTCACCAGCTCTTCCTCTGACAACTGGACCATGCAGTCCATCTCTCCTCCGGGTATCTTGTCTACTAGGAAAGGGGAAGGCTTCTCATTAAAAATTTTCAGTCTCCTTCCTTTGAAGGGCACTTCCATGTGTGAGTAGTCTAGAGACAGGTACCCGCCCAACTTCGCAGTGAACTCCCGAGAGAGACACATGCCGAAGTAAGGTTCTAGGTCAACAACCACGACCTCTTGGATGACCACGATGTCGAGAGCCTTGTGCAGTCGGATAGGGATGTCCTTTATGACACCAACTGTCTTAACAGGGGTGCCGTCTAATTGCAGCACGCCTTGGCTGCTCCGTGTGTATTCCATCCCGATCTCATCGCAGACGGCCTTCGGCATCACAGTCAAGGAAGCACCAGAATCCACCATGCAGTTGTGAACTATGTGCCCTTGCATCCGTAAAGACAGATAAAAGGGTGGTGGTCTGTTCTTCCCAGTGGCGGAGACTGTCAAAGATTGAACTAGGACAACGGGCTGCATCTGTCTGCCGTTCTTCATGTTCTTCAGTGATTCTTGCAGCAGATCCACCTGGCCTGGGAGCAGAAGAGCATCGTACATGCTGATTCTAGCAGGTGTTCTCTTCAACTCGTCTACAATGCTGTAGCCCGAGGTACTAGCTCCTTTTGCTTGTTTTGCCGGCTCATACTTCGTCCGGTACTGTTGGGTGGCCTCAACTCGCTGTCTCTTGGTCAGAGACGGGTACTTCAGCTTCTCCTGGGCTTGTTCTTTGGTTTCAGCTGGAGGCTGAAGTACAGGAGCTTTAGCCGGAGTTGGGGCCCTCGCTGGAGGTTTGGCTGGAACAGGGGCAGCCTTTGCTGGAGAAGGCTTGACTGGAGCTTTATCTTTGGATGCCTTCTCCTGGGCTGTGTAGGGCCACAGCCGCTTGTATGGCGGCAGCCCACCGGGCTGCGGTTTTTCTCTTCTCGCGTAGACTTGCAAAGGCTTGGCCGCATCCGCGGCTTTCTTTTCTTCCTTGGCGGGTGGCGCTAGATTTTCTTCCGGGAGGGCAAAGTTGGCTTCGCCGTCCAAGATCATGTACAGCTCATCGTCTTCTATAGCGCTGTCGGCCAATGTCTGGATGTAGTGCTGGTGCAAAGTGCAGTCTTCCTCCGAATGCGGGTCATTGCACGTAGTGCACCAGTTAACCTGGTCGGGAGGACCAGGCGGGTCTTCTATAGCAGCATTTCTCGGAGGCGGACGCCTCTACGGCTGGTTTTCTGGGGCTTTGTCTTTTGTTAGTGCGGGTGGCGCATATGGCCTCCTAGGAGCGAGGTCCATCTGGGCCTGCTTCTTCTTCATAGCGATCATGTCATTGGACATGGCATGGTATCTGGAGGCCAAAGCCCACACTTCTTGTAGAATCGTGTTCTGGATGTTGCTGTCGGGGGGCGGCAACTGTGCCGGTGGAGGCAATGCGGCCAATGGAGGAGGGTTAGAATAAGATGCGTACTGTGGGGGAGCAGGAAGTGCTGGAAAATGCGGAGCGGGAGGCGGCGGATGAGGGTAATGCAACTGAGGCGGGCCGTAAGGAGTTACGACCGGCGCCGGATTCCACTGCTGCTGGGGTTGCTGCCCTGATGTGGACGGCGCACCACCAGAAGCAGAAGGATACTGTGATCTGGGGAAGTCGGGATGAATGGGTTCCTGCACCCTGGACGGAATCCTGCCAATGGAAATAATGTCAGCTTCGGCTTGCTGGGCAGCTTCATACAGCGCAGGAAACTCGTCGATTCTGGCGATCTTCAGCAGCAGGCATATGTCTGAGTTGAAGGATTTCAGATAGTAGTGAGCAGCCATGCCGGCTGAAGGCCGAAGTTCGCGAGGTACCCGTTTCCAGGATCTCGCAAACCTGATGTTAAAATCAGACACCTCTTCTTGAGGATGTCTCTGGATAGCTTGGAACTAATGCAGTAAAGAAGTAGGGTCAGCAGACTCGTTGCATCCTTTTACGAGCCTCCTGGCAAGCTAGGGCCACCCCATGATGGATCCCTCTGGCAGCAATCTCCACCAGTAGAGAAGCTTTCCCCTCAGGGAAAGGGCCAACAGACGGGTCTTCACACTTTCATCGGTAATAGTATGCAATGCGGCCAGGGCAAGGATGTCCTGGATGTGCTCGTACGCCGTCTTACCGTAGCCGTCGTATGTGGGAATAGACTTTAAAGCAACAGGGGGCACAGCTTGCTGTCCGACCAGGGCCAAGGGCCCCGTAGAGTCCACCGTCGGGAAAAGATCATCGTCATTCGGCTGTTGGGCAGCCATTTCTTCTTCCTCTTCTTCTCCGCCGTCGGTTGTGTACTCAGCGTCGGTACTTTCCGAGGATGCAGGATCTTCTTCTTCCTCGGCCTCTTCTATTTCGTATTCAGCTCCGCCGATTTCAGCTTCGGCTTCTTCTTGGATCTCAGCCTCGGCTTCGTCGACACGAGCTCGCGGGTCAGCCAGCCTGGGAATCTCGCCTCGAGCGTTGATGTCCAGTTCGTAGAACTCAGGCGGGCTTCTTGGATCCCTTGCTTGCCACCTTCTTGTGTGCATGAAGGTGTTGGGACCGGTCTTCTAGACTCGAAGGATTTGTTCGTGCAGAGTCGCCAGGTGTTCAAATTTGGAACAACAATGAAGCGAACACCGGTGCTTCAATTCTGTCGAGGGTGAGAAACTTCCCTGTCTCACCAGGTGCTCAGAAAACACTGTCAGCGCCAGGTGGAGACTGATCAGGAGATCTTTCTTCAAACGTGGGACCAGGGTCCCACCGGGCGTGCCAGAGAAACTGTTGGTTACGAATCTGCCATGAGGAAAGGATTTTGGGTTAATGCGCCCAGATTCGCCCACCAGCATGAAAGGCCGGAAGGAAGAGATGCCTTCCGGGCCAATCTCCGGAGAAGGCCGGCTCCTTTTTGGGGGGGGTTATGTTCAAGCTAAGAGTACAGAAAGAAATAAATGAACAGAAAGGAATTTACAAATATATTCAAAGGTTGGTGGGGGGAACTAACAGTACGGGAACACACCAATTACCGCTACTTACTGCATTATAAACACAAAGCATAACTAGGAACTGCAAAATCTAACGTATACTTCCGATACCCAAGCAGTGTACGCACGGCTACAACAACTCCCTAACAGACATTCCCTACAAGGAACTAACAGTACGGCAACACGTCAATCACCACCTACGGACACTAACATGGGTAGAAAGCAATCATAGAGATATCAGAGCCAGGTATATGTGTTTATGTAGAGAATTTAACCGCACAGCTTCAATGGCTCCCTAACAGACATTCCCTACAAGGAACTAACAGTACGGCAGCGCACCAATCACCAGATACGGACCAGCAACAAAACACACAACTTATGAAACTGCTACCACATCTATTCTATGTATCCTTTTAATTCATGAAGTACAGGGGGTGCTTTAAACAAGCAATGCTAGAGGCACCTGATCATCAAATGCTGAAATGAATCAACGAGCCATGACACAGGTTAGCCTAAGGCATGAATATAAAGAAAGGCAAGCATAAAAAACGAAGCAGTGAACGTAACCAAGCATACAGATTATATTTATAAGCAGAAGCACGGTTACAATGGGCACAGTGGTTCCCTAACAGACATTCCCCTTCCACCCTTTACAATGAATTCATGGTGGGCTTTTATAGCCCGAGTCCCTCCCGTTACATTAATGGGCACAAGGTCCCGATCAAACATAAGCTGACAAAAGCGGCGAAAGAGCTGCAAATGCTGACCTTTTGTCGGACCGGACTGTACCCGCAGCATGGTCCTCCTGGAAGCTGGACAGCTACATGGCGGTGCGCTGGGCGGAACTCCAATCTGGCAGTGATGCGGGTAGCTGGAGCAGGTAAAACCTCAGATCAGCTTTAAATGAGGCTACTGGCGCAGGCAATGCAGCCCATGCTTGTCCTTTTGCTCGGCACGTTTCGGCTCTAATCCCGAAGCTGGACACTTGTCAGATGATGGATGATGCTGTGTGACACGTGTCTGCCTTGGAGGGCAGTCTGTCCATCTTCGCTTGGGATCAGAGCGTCTCGGGTTGCGTGGGCAGAAAACAGTGCAGTCGGAAGGCCTTCATGCCTTGGTCAAATTCTGGGTTTGTTCCCCTACTGCGCACCTGTCAAGGGCGCACTCCGACTTCATTGCGAAGTCGGGCTGCGCACAGGTGGAACCGGTGTCTGCCGCCGTACGGACTCTGCTCCGGCCCTTTTGTCATCTTCTCGTCGACTGCCCGACTGTCAATCGCCGATTGCAAGGTGCGCCCGAGAAAGTGGGGCGAAGTCGGACTTCGCACCAAAAGCAGGCGAGTGCGCACTCGCACCCAGATCGGGCGAAGTGCGTACTTCGCACCAAAACTAGGCGAAGTGCGAACTTCGCACCCAGACTGGGCGAAGTGCGAACTTCGCACCAACACTTAGCCATTTTTCAGGTAACTTGCTGGAAAGTTGAAAAATCAACTGGGGGACTCCAAGAAAGGGGGAAAGAAAGAGAATGCGGGAAAGAAAAGGAAAGGGAGAGAAGAAGGAAGGAAAATAGAGGAAGAGGGAAAAGAAGAGCAGCACTGTTACAATACTGAAGACATTGCACCCCGTGCAAAATGTGACAACAGTATCTTGCATTGAAACCAGAAATGGTATGAGAGGTAACTGGTAGGGCTGGGGGAGGGAATGGAAGAGGCTGAAAAGGAAATGGCAAGAATAAATGATAGTGTACAAGCTTCCTCAATGATAACATGAAGAGCATAAATATAATATGCATTGAAACCCTCTTGTAAAACCTGCTTGCCCTCTAGTTTTGGAACTGCTACTCTCAAGCTTATCACAAAGCCTGGTCTCTAAGGGTACAGCATATAGCCTGGAAAAATATGTGCCCACACATAATGGTCTTGTAGTTGTTTGATGCTAAGTTGTCCCTAGCTTTGTGAATAGAATGAGTAATATGTTGAAATTAGGAGGGCAAAAATCAACAAAAGAATTGACCTCATTGAATAATAGCACAATAAAGTGGACTTGAAACTCAATCCAATACTTCAAGAATTCACCCTAAATCCCTTCACAATTAGTCGTTCAGTCAGTACATACTTACAGGATAATTCTTGGGGTGTAACAATAAGTAAGGAGAAAAGTGACCTAGATGGTGGGGTAGGAAACCATTGAGGGACATGTCGTGTGAAATACAAGGTTGAGTGTCAATGCCAATTTGTAAATTTTCAAGCTAGGAGAGTAAACAATACGGCGTAAGGGGAATTATGCATGGTACATCAAGAAGTTTACCTCCTAGAAACAATTAGGTTAAATCAAACTTGGTGAAAATTAGGTCCTAACCAAATTATTTGTCCAGGTAGGACCACTGCAGTCCCGATCAACCTTGATTTTAAAACATAAATAAGAAATGTTTATCAAGAAAAACATCTTCATTTTTTTATTTGATAACGGTTGCTTTCTACATCATGTAAGTTGGATATTCTTACTCACTTTTGTGACTTAAGACAGCTAGGAGTCAACCCTAGCAAGATGAAGGTGAAGGTCTTCAACACATCAAAAAGTGCCCTTTCTAAGGTTAAGATGTCCTACAATGTTAAGTTGATTGAGATCACTAATGCTCAAGCTTATTTGGGGGTTTTAGTTTACAGGCCCTTCCTTTAATCTTCAGCCAACTTCACAATCACAACTTTGCAAGGAATACACATACACATCCCTGTTAGTCTTGGAACGTCAATGTTTCCAACAGCACTTCCAAGACATACCTACAAAGTTTTGGAACCCAAGTCAATCGTGAGCTGATTGGGCTCATATAGAAAGGATTCAAACTATTTTTCTTTAAAGATTTATCCAATGTAAAAGAACAATTTCACAATGTATTGTTTAGACTGAGTTTGGCACTCATCCTCTTTGCCTACAGAGCATCTTCATAATTATTTTTCAGCTTTGTCACCTTGGTTTCATGGGTGACCAAACCTCAGGCTGGTAGAGATCCAAATTTGGCACTTTGTTCCTCATAATGGATTTCCTCTAGGAGCACGTTTAATAGTCATCAGGCCTGGTATTCCAAAACTTGTGATTGAGGAAAGTCTTTATAACAAAACTTTATCTTGTCATTCTTTTTGAAAGCATCGTAATGGAGAATGCTTTGACTCATGTTATAAACATAAATATTCGTACCTTTTACTCTCATCAGAGTATCACTGTTGCACTTGGGTTTTCGTAGAATGCTCCATGTATCCTGTTATACATCTGAAGAATGTGGAAACCATAGTTGTGTGTCAAAATAGAGAATCATTTCAGAACATGCATCATTAAAAGAAATTGTTTTTGACATAAGGACTGCTGAGCTGAGTTTAATTACTGTAACTTTTACTGTCCACTCTTGAAAATCCTGAGTTTGACTGTAAATGTTAGTTGGCTGTTCACCCAAAGCTGTATGTAGGGACTGTATACTTGTACAAGGTATGATGATAACAGTCATGCATATTGCTGATGTGATTAGAACATTTTCTTGGACAATGACTGTTATAATTTTTGTTGTTCAAAATATGACTGCAAATCTTAGATTGTATGCTGATGTGGAAAACATTAAATAGTTGATGTATGGTACCATTCATGACAAAGTAGTTGATGACCATAAACAAAATGCCTGGAAAAACATAGTTTGCCTTTTATGTGGTAAACTAAATGTAGCTGCATGGCATGATTGAGTGTGTTCATTCTGATTGAATGATTGAATCAAAAGAGTTATCCTGGAATGATAGAGAGAAGATTTGGAAGATCAAACCTATGCACCCTAATTATAAGTATAATATGCTGGATTGTATGGGAGAACTATGACTGTACAATCACAGTGAAAGCTATTATATGTATGCACAGTATTTGCATCACCTATAGTACAAGTTGATCGCTGCACTAAATCTGGATCTAGTTATAAGTACATATACTCATAAAATATTATGGAAAGTATGTGTGGATGCATTGCACAATATGGTCTTTCTAGCTGGGTTGGCTTTGTGTATCTGCCCCTTTGTGAAGGGTTGGAACTTCATGATTTGATGTTGCGACATGGCATTCAGTTGAATGTCACTTGGTTGGGCAGCCAAGTGCCCAGACAAGCAGTGGCTCATAAACCAGAAAGAAATATGATGAGGAAGAAAACTGTACTGTGACATTTGGTTAGCTGTTTGTGCTTGTAATATTGACTGGATATTATCGTATAAAAACACAATATAGTACTGATCTTTGTAACAGTAGTTTTTGGTGATTATACTTGCTTTGAATATATGACATTATTGAATATATATCCTTTGTCTAAATGACAAGAAAGCACTTTACATGTATTTGCAAGTTTACTCTTTGAATGGGTATGAAGGCATAAACTGTTATCAATAGCAAAATGCAATTAAGATGACTTGTGTTAATCAACCTTGGGAAAGAGAACTGTTGTACTGTACCTAACTTATGTGATTGTATACACCTGTTTATGAAGAGATCATTTATGCAAAGCAATACTTCTGTTACAAGACTGTTCATTCAGAAAATATTGAATTGAAATGTCAAAAATGTCTCTTTTCTTTATCATTTTCAAGGCTGCCAAAATGACTGCAGTAATAACTACAGCATGAAAACTCAGAATGACTGCAGTAATAGATAAACACCTGAAAACAGTGCGAAAACCCAGTTTTGTCTACAGGAATAGATAATTATGGCAATTCTGAAACAGAGTGGAAATTCAGTCTTAGTTTCAAATTTCAATCTAGTTAGAGGATCGAACAAAATCTTAGGATACTGCAGTCTCTTCTTCACAAATGGTAAATTGAATCATGAATGAAACAGGTTTAAACCTCTAATGAGCCAAGTACCCTTGTCTTGTACAGTGATGGTTCAGCTATGAAATCAAATACGCCAGATTGACATATACACCTTGTTTGGGGCAAATACCCTACACTTAAAGGTGTATTATCAAGATTACTTGAAAAATTACCTCCACGGTCCAGGTATGGTTGTTGAGAACTAAGGGTGAACTCATTCGTACCAAAAAGAGAGCGAATCTCTTGGACTGATGAGGATTGGATTACTTTATCACTATAAAACATACAATGATAAGGTTTTCTGAAATTATCCAATGTGAGATAAATAACGTAGTTTGCAATTAATTAGAATGATTTATGGTATCAAATAGATTGAAAATATTTTTTTTTATAATTATATGGTTATTTTTGTGAAACTGTAATAGAGATATTGTTACACCCAAAGGGTGGGCCATCAGGCCCAGGTGGTGGGTCATCCAGGCCCAAAAAGGGGCTGTCCAAGCCCCAAACCACGCCGTCCTAGGCCTGGAAGGAGTTTAAGTGGATGCACTAACTAATCAGAGGTTGCTGATCAACTAGGGCATGCCACAAGGAGCTTCAGTGTGATTGTGTGGAGGCAACATGTCCACTTTGTAGACCGTGGGCAATTATACACTGACCATGGCAGTTATTTCCAATTGCTGACATTGAGGATATAGGCAGACCAAATGGAGGAAGAGTCCCCAGGGAGTCGCAAGCTATAAACAGGGGAATGCAGTGTAGGCTGCACACTGTTGAGAGCAAGCAAGATAGAGAGTTGAGAAGACAACCCTCCTGATTTACCCCAAAGCAGAGTCCAATGCCAAGATAGCAGGCAAGGTCGCATGGAGGTGCACATAGAGTACATTTTGATGAGCATGCTCAATAGCAAGGAAGAAAGCAAGAACGAAGAGATTGTTGGAGTTTATTACATTATTTGGTACTTATAAATATTTTGTACATAGTTTGTAAATATGAGGTGTGAAAAGAGTCTTGTAAATATGAGTCTTTTAGAGTTTGTATTTTAGTAATCATTAGAGGTTTGTTATTATGTGGAGTCAATAAAATATATTTCTCTTATGAGAAATATGAAGAGTCATATATCCTGGGTGTTTGAGGAGATGAATAGTTTGTTGAAAGTAGAAAGGTCAAGAGTCTTGTGAATGTGAAGAGTCTCATATCCAATGTGTATATATTGAAGACAAAGCATTGTAATGGTGGATTGAATAAGCTCTGCAATACATTGTATTTGCATTGCTTAAGTAGATATATTTATCAATAATATTTTCAGTGAGTTATTGTCATTGTTATTGTTGAATGTATGTGAGAATTTAATCTTGAGATCTGGTGATAAAACAGCTTAATTGCTGACAGAGATTCTCGACAATTGAGGTATAGTTCATAGTCATAGTGCAGGACACGGGCACCTGAACCCACACCAACGATGCAAATAAAGAATGGGAAAGGGAAGGAGTTGAGAGCAACATCCCCACTTTCAAAGGGAAAGGGGACAAACCAAATCCCTTTGTATGAAATTACCTAGACATTGCCTACAAGGGAGCTTTTGTGGAGATGGTGGCATGAAAACCCCCCAAACCCTTTGAAAGCAACATTTTGCAAAGCATTTGTACATTTCATCATGCAAGTGCCAAATTTTGAGAAAGTACTTTTCAAGCCATAATTGTTGCAGGCATTAGAGAAGTATGACTCAGATAGGAGGAGCAAAATCCTGGTTGGAAAACAGGAAGTCCGAGTCACCTTCAGTGCAAACAACTTCATGAGAATGTTTGGCTTGCCTAGCCCAAACAACAGACCTATTCTCAAGGAGGACATAGGGCCATTCAAGTTGCAAGAATTTGTGAAAAAGTATTCCAACTTGTCACCAAAGGAAGTAGAAAATTTGATGAAACATGGCAGCTCAGGACTAAAGATGCACCAGCTCAAAATAGGTCAACTAAAGTGTGCAATGAACATTGTCATGTTTAAACTATTTGGAGAACAACATGCCCACTTGGCTCATGTCGTACATGCAGGGACTCATGGACAATGTCTAATTTGACAGGGCAACACACTTGGCGGAGTGCGTCCATAATTTTATGCCTAGTATCACAGAGAATTTCTCTATGGCATTCCATGCTATTGCATTGTTTTTGGATGTGGCAACATTCAAGAGGGTTTAGATACCAGGTTTAGAGGCTCCTCAAGAAACTACAGAGAGGACACCATCAATTTTTCTATGGACAACAATTGCACTCGGTACAAAAGTACATACCCTAGGATAGCAAATAAGTCAACTAGGAAGAGGAAGGCACCATTGGTGAGATCAATTGGGTCAAAATCGGAGGAGGAAGAGAGCGAGTATGACACCAATGCACTGGCAAAAAAGTCAGAAATTGAGAGATGCAAAGAAGAGGTAACTATCTTGGGGTCCGAGGTGTAGACCAATTGGTTCGGCGAAATCCCGTAAGGGGGACGGACATCCAAGGTTCAAATCTCGGGCCTCGCCGGACTGAACACTTGTCCATATTCCTGGTGCTTTCAGCGGTGTAAAAGGTTTAAAATGATGCGGCATGGTGGTTATAGGGGCGGACAGCGCGGATAACTGTGGCGGCTACCGATTCCACCATGTTAAAAAAAAAACAAAAAACTATCTTGGAACAGTTGGAGAAGGAGAGGAGGCAGAGGCCACAGCCACAATCGTAGCCTCAACCACCAAAGCAGGCCGTGATGATCATACCTCCTTGGGAGCCATCTTTGACTCAACCAATGACTATCAATAGTGGGAATAGAGGGACGATGAAACCACCAATGCATCTGGCTGTATAGACAGGTAGTGCATTATGGTAGCAACAGCAAAAATAGCAATCAAGAAGTCAAACGAAACTTATTCCTATATCAGGACAGCATATTCACTTACAAGTCAATCCACCAATGGGCCAAACATACCATGCGGTACCAACGATGGTGTCTATGTGAGTTGAGGCACAAAGGGTCACCAAGGGGGTACAAGGAGTCATGCTTGTGCAAGTTGGTAGTAGGAATGTGCAAGAGGGTTGTAGGAGATTGGCAACCAGAGCAAACAAGTAAGTAGAAGGCTGGGACAGCAATGCAGCAGGAAGTGATTGTAATGGATAAGGTAACAAGGAAAATACAAGAGACGAGTGTTGATTTAGAAACACTAGATGTAATACCACAAAGGTGATGCCACCAAGATTTGATTTGGGGACACCTAAATTGCATAAACATGTGGTGGTAGATTTGGAAGACGACATGGTAGGCACACCTCCTCCATTCCAACAAGAGGGTCTTGACACTACACCTCTATGACAGTGTGAAGACAAAGTAGCACAGTGTATGTCTCCTCCCTTGGAAGAAGTACCAATGTAATTAACCTTGGATACGACACTGGAAGGAAGGGGAAAAGGTGTTGTTTCAACACCGAGGATCATGGAGATCGGCCAATCAAGCCAAGCAATGGCAAATGAAGCCATGCTTAAGAGCAGAAGAGCAATTGCTGGTACAAAATAAATCAAAGGGGAAAGACACTAAAGAAGGGTTGGAGAGGACAGATGATGAAGCTCTAAGTGGCAGCGAGAAGAATGATGAATCTGGAAGAGAGTGATTCCCAACGAGCACATGATGATTGAGATGCCCACTTTGAGAAAGCCCCCAACGCATGGTGAGATTATTGATGAACAAATCCATAACTTCTTCGATAGGATAATTGAAGTGATGAGAGAGCACGAAGATGCAAGTGGCCTTGGACAGTGGCAACTTTGGACATTGAGGATGGAAACGGAAGTAGCCAAATTGACTAGTTGGGCACAAGATAAGGCAAGGATGAAGAAGTTAACAGAGATGGCACAAACTTAGCCATGGGAGTTGGGTGAGAGCAGTAGCATTCCAAGTACAATACGGGTGACAAAGCTGCCAGAGGGCACACAGGTGTTGTACCACAATCTGCCACGGATTTATATTTCAAAGGATAAATTTGATGCTTATCCTACACCAGCAACAATGAAAAAATTCAACCTAGCACCAAAGATTGAGTCCTCCTATGCCAGGTTTACCTTGCACCAATGGTTGATGATAGGACTAGAGACGTCCCACAAGATGGTGAACAATGCACAATTGAAGGTGGGATATCAAGCAGTCCATGAAGGAACTGGAGGATGAATTTCAGCAGGTTAAGAGGGAAGCCCAAGATGAACGGGTTAAGGTCAAACAGGATGTGGAGGAGCTGAAGAAGAAGAATCCAGTTTCAACAAATTGGGCAGCTGGAACAAGAAAATTCAGCAAAGGACCAGCAACTTTCAGCCAAGGAGGAAGAAAACACAGCATTGAGAGCAACAGTTGCAGAATTAGAAAATCGCAGCACTATAGGTATCAGTGGGTGCAATATTCAGCCTATGCTACAAGGCTGAAAACTGAAACTAAGGCCTTGAAGACGCAGGTTCAAGGGCTGGGTGCAGAACCTATTAGAGTGTAGCCTTCTCCACAGCAGTAGACTTTCCGGGGGCAGCAGCCAACAAGGACGTCAACTAATCCAGAGGGGCGGGCAGACGTAGCAGCCAGTTCTAATGTGGCGCCACCTCGTGCATAGGTGGAAGTGTATGGACATGAGTATGCAAATATAATTTTGATTATATAGTTTGTTTTGTCATTTTGTGAATAATGTAGTTTGTGTGCAAAGTGTTTGTAGAAAGTCGCCATGATGTGTCACATGGCAAGTGTTTGTCATTATGCATGCACTTTGAGTAGTTAGATAATAATCATTTATCATGTAAAGGGTCCTTAGTTGACAGTTGGCTGAAAGGTATGAGGAAGTTGCACAATTATGCAACTACCTCCCGTAACGGATTCATTTATAGGCCCCTCGCATTTAGAGAAGGGGATGCAGACATGGTAATGATATATGCTATAGAATTTATGTATGTGTGCAGACATTGCTGAATAGTGTTGTGTTTATGATAATCTTGTTGTTCATGATCTAAATATATCAATGTCAATGTGCAGTTTCCCTTGATATTTTGTCTCTAATCTTTCTTTACGTATATATGTTGAATTGCTATTGCTGTCATTTACTTCCATTATTCCTTCAAAGTAGCATACACTCGTTGTGCCACAAGGCATGCCACTCCATTTCACCCACAAAAATGGCTAGATTAACACATCTCATGTCTAAAGATTAATATCCAATGACTGGTGTAGAGGCTCATGGTTCTTGGAAAAGACGACTTTGTAAGGAGACAAAATCATAGAAGGAAGTCAAAAATGACCATACAGCTCCAGTGCAATTCCAGCAAGACCGCCAGTGCCATTTGGGGCCCATGGACACAATCATGTGGATGGCCAAGGTCGTGTCCATCCCAAGGAAGGGGACTTGTGTCCCTGGATTAAGTGATATAACTTCATGCTTCATCCCTTCTTTTATGTTTCTCTTTTTGGTTCTGTACTCAGTTTACCATTAATGAGAACAAGCTTGTTGCAATTATTACTCTACCAAAACTAATAATTAGTGCATCTATCTGGTTCTTAGAGTTGCTCCCTTATTTTGCAGTTGATTGTGTAAGGGCACACTCAAAAGAATACTGTTGAAAGTAGAGCATACCCCAAGCATGTAGATTAATGTTCCTGCTCCTTTCTCTTCTTGGTTATTTTAGGGCACATGATATACAACCTTGACAAAACAAGCAAGAGTCTGTCATGCACTGCAGAGTATTAATGGTAGATTATACTAAGGATGGCCAACCGAGAAAGAATTGACAAGACCTGCAAATGTCTGCATTATGGTATATTGCCTTTCAACATTATCTATTTATTATAACATGAACTAGGGAAGTGACGATAAAGTTACTCTTCTTTGATGACAAATAAGAAGGATGGATGCCGCAACAAGTAGCCATACCAATTATCTTCTAGGATGATGATGTAGATCAATCCAAAGATGGGGAACTAAATCCCACAAATCCCAAGGCAGCAACAAAGAGAAAACTGAGATTAAAGATATTAAGATATCCAGAAATATTCTTTTTTTTTTTGTTTTGATACATAGGGGAATCTGTAACATCCCAATCATTTTTTACTACCAAGCAGGGTTCAAATTCTGGAGCTGCCCCTTATAACCCGTATGCCACCTCGTTGGTAACGACTCGACGTGAGGGCGACCACCAATGGCTCGGGATTGTTACCGCCATCGTTGGACTGGCACGCACTGTGCGGAGTCAGGTCAAACTACTACCTTTGCCCCAACAAGGCTTGCCTCCAAGGTTTGAACCTGGGTCTCTTCTTGGTAAGCGCCCAGAACTTACCAATCCACCTAGCCCTTGGGACCTAGATATCCAGAAATATTAATTACCTTCATAGTTACAAATAATTTTATTGATCATCAAAAAGAAGACCAAAGATTGATTTGAGCATCACAAAGTAAATTGTGTCATGAAAATATATGAATTTGAATAAGAATGCAAAAAGGAAATAAAATAAAATTATTACTTTTGCCAGATGACTCTGCAAACCGTGCCTGTATATTTTAAAATAAAATTATGAAGGAAATAAGCAACATTCCTCTCTTTTAACAGACCATCAGAAGTGTTTTCCAATACACTCACTATGCAACGGAATTATCTGACCTGACTTCCTCTATATCCACTCAACACTTCAGTAAGGAAATTGTCAGCTGACTACTCTATAAATCATGCTTACATACCTTTTAGGGCATTTTGCATTTTTGGTTTGGACTTATAAAAATTTATAACAAAAGTTATCAGTTTCAGGCAGGATTTTGTTAAGGAAATCAGTTAAGATAGCAGTAAATTTGACTACAGCCATGCACTTTTGCTTGCAGTTAGAGTACATGCAATCTGATTTAAGACTCATTAGCTCACTCTGCATTTAAGTTATACGAGTGTTCATTATTTACTACAATATTTTATCAAATATTGGGAAACGCCCTTCATTTACATAAAGCAATCAACCTGCACTTTAAATTATGAGGTCAAACCATGCAAGATCACTTATAAACTACTTATAAGGAAGATGCAAGAAAAGGTAATGTCAATATAGCATCCTTAATCCCATACTATAATATTTGCAAAAACCTACTATGATTCTTCTATCCCAATAACAAAGTCCAATTCTCGCATTCCAATTCTTGTCTTAGATTTAGAAGCTCTTTAATAAATACCTACCTTTCGAGATAGATAATGATCATACATGGTCAAGAGACCCAATCTATATACAGGTTCTGTGGAATACACTGTAGCAGAGAGACCCAGCCTTTTCACCGCGTATGGCAAAGCACCAAGATGATTTGTATCTGGGTGTGAGAGTAAAACAGCATCCACAGTTGAAGCCACTCTGCAAGAAAGTAATGACAAAAGAAAAATTGAAATCCTACTAGAAAGAAACATAAATGAGCTTACATAATTTATAAATAAAGCACATGCAATAGATCTTAATTCTTCGTGCTTCATAGCAAAGTCTGGCAGGTTTTAGAGAATACTAAAGCATTAGAGAAGCTTAAAAGACACAATAATGGCAATCTCGAGAAATTGACTTGATGAAACTTTGTTGTCAAAAAGCACTACAGACAGAAATGACAAGAAGAACAAGCTATATATTGTTGATGTACCTGATTTTTGTTGTTTCTCTCTCCTAGATGATAGGGCTTTGCCCTATAGCTGAACTTCCAATTTAGAAGCTCATGTAACTCCAATTTTGAAGTGTAGTGCACTTAACAATCTTGTTGTGAACTCTAGACCAAGAGGTTGATGTACTTACTTTCAATCAAATCGGTTTTCAAGCCAGAAATCCAAGCAGTAAGCTTCACTTGGAAGGGATTTTCCCATATGAACACAGGAAAGTTCTTCACTATGACATGCATCAGATTTATAAGCTACTTCTGACATCTCTCATGTTCTTCTCTGTGAAAAATCTGATTGTATTATGCTCAGTTTTGGGCCCACTTAATTGAAAAATAAGTGGTACATTTTTGTACCCAATCAGATGGAGTATTGTAAGTTAGTATTTCATGGTTGAATGTGTTAGCAAATATGCTAAATTTAATACTCAAGGATGAACACAAAATTCAAAGAAGTCTCACAATATATCAGGGTGCATCACATATATTCAACTCATAACTTATAAAATGAACACACACACTATATTCACGTCGATGGCAATATTACAATACATTACAGTACAAAATAATGTATTGCAATTCACATTACAAGATCCCTGATATGCTGCTCCTACAAATAGCCTTTACAAGGAGGCTCTTAACATTTCAACTTCAACTAACTCTTCATCTCCTCAAACTCCTAGGAGATATGACTCTTCATATTTCTCATAGGAGAAATATATTTATTGACTCCATAATAATGACAAACATCTAATGATTACTAAATGACAAATATTTACAAGACTCCTAGACACAAAATATTTACAAAATATTTACAAGGTACTTGCAATGTACTTGCAAGGTACCAAATAATGTAATAAACTCCAACACCCCCCTGTATTACATTATTTGGTATGTTGTCGACCTTTGTTTTGGTTTTGTCTTTTCAGCTCTAACTCTAGTAGTGTCTTTGGCTCTTGCTTTCTTTTCAGCTCTGGTTCTAGCACTGACTTTGGCCCTTTTTCTTTATTCCTGGATCAATTGTTGAATTATCATATTCTTTCTTTCCTGCATGTTTAATTTTATTTCTTTTGCAAACTCAATCATTGTAGGGTCATTTATGGATGAACCTATGCTTATCAAGCTCTTTTTCTTTTTGTAGAAACACTTTAGCATTTCCATAATTTTATTCCATTATGTTATGTTTATCCATCCATAGTGCACATCTATTTTGTTTTTCTTTTCTTGACAAAATTTTTTAGACTAATTCTTTTCTCCACAAATTTTACAATGGAGAATCCAATATTTCTTTGTTTTATGCCCATGTTTGTTATGACTGTTTCTTTGTCCTGATTCTTTCTAATGAATTTTGTTTCAATGTCACCTGTGTCAACATTCTCTGTTACAAAATCACTCTCATTAGTTTGTCTGGTAGATCCGAAGTCTTTGGATACAATAGATTCTTTGATTCTTTGCCCTGTTTCCTTATATCCTTGTTTAGTACCAATTGCTTTTGTGTGCCTTTCAAATTCATCATTACCCTGATTTGAATGCAATAAGTCATCACAAGAATATTTACCACAACTTAGATCATTTTTGACAAATTCTGAATAAGCTATGCCAGCATTATCCCTGTCGCAAATGGAAGACTTAATAACACACTGTCCATCAATTCTGATAATTTGGCCTTCATCTTGATCAACATACTCTGCACAATCAAGGCAAACACTTTTTGTACAAGCTCTTTCATGAACATATTTAAAATTGTCATTATCAAACTCAGAAGTCCTCAAATCATAATCCTCTCAAGAAACCCATTTAGTGCTATCCTTGTTACCATTAACCATCTCTAAATGTAAATTACCAAAGAATGAACTGTCAATACTTTCTTTGTCAACACACTGTTTATCAATACTAGAGCTATTTTTTACCCTGTTTTGTTTTTCAATTTTGATAATGTGTTTTTCATTTTGGTCAATATAATCACAAGTATTCTTTGCACAACCTTTGTCTTTACTGCTTAAATTCTGAATGTCACATACTATCCTCTGTACAGGATCCTTGGTTTCACACCATGCATCTGCTGATATAGCACTCATATTAGAATTTTCATTTGTTTTCTGATTTGTCTTTTTGGATGTACTCATCAAAGGTGGATAGATCCATAGTAATTTTTCCCATAAGTGCCTTGTGATTTGATTCATGTTCTTCCTCATCATTATACTCTGTTTCTTGTACTTCTTGAACCATGTGCCCTTTTTTATTTTCCCATTTTGGATATTGTTGTTGTGTTCGTGTATATCATTGTTGATTTGATTGATATTGTCTCTGTTGATATCTTTGAAAAGGTCTATGCATTTGATTCCATTGATTGAGTGAATTATATTTACAAAATCTAGTGATGTGTCCTTCTTTGTTACATATATGACAATATCTTCTTTTCCATTTTGGCTGATTCTGTGATGATGAGGTAGAAGAATTTCTTGTGTTATTTGGTGATCTTTTTGCTGAAATGAAAGCATTGTTTGACAGTTCATCTCTTACTTGATTTTCTATTTCATATTCTTGAAGGATATTAACCAATTCTTCAAATGACACTCTTCTATTTGACACTAGGAGAGATGTGACCAATGTTTTAAATGATTCTGGAAGTGCTCTAAGTGTAACTTGGACAAGAAACTTTTCTTCTACTTTCTCTCCCATAGTTTGTAGTTTTGATTTTAAATATGCTATCCTTCTAAGAAAGTGTTCTATGTTTTCACCATCTTGAACTTTCAGTGAATACAATTGTGATTGCAAGTGCAAAATAGTGGCTTCATTCTTTCCCTCAAATATGGTGCATAGTTTATCCCAAGCCTCTTGTGAAGTCTTGGCCTCACTTATATGTGCTTGTATTTCATCTAATATTCCAAATGTTATTAGCATTAGTGCTTTTGCATCTTCTTCTTTATATTTCTATCTACCTATGACATTTTCCTGAATGTTTTTATCTCCAGTTAATATTTCCCAAAGTTTTTCAACAATAAGTATTGACTTCATCCAAGGGATGAAATTTGGTCCTCTTAGTAATTGAGATTTTGAAAGAAAAATCTTTCTATTACTGTTTTTGCATCTTATTCTTTATATTTCTATCTACCTATGACATTTTCCTGAATGTTTTTATCTCCAGTTAATATTTCCCAAAGTTTTTCAACAATAAGTATTGACTTCATCCAAGGGATGAAATTTGGTCATTTTAGTAATTGAGATTTTGAAAGAAAAATCTTTCTATTTGCCATGGTGTTGCTTTGAAATGTTTCCCAAAGTAGGATCTCTAACAATGTTTTCCTGAATTTCTTCAATATGATCTAATTTCTTTTACAATTTGCTTGGATGATAGAAAGTTTAAAAAAAAACTTTTAATTATCAATAATTAATTAACTATAGTTTTTAGAGGAATTTTCAAAAATGATTTTTTCAATTTTCCCTTTTTGAACTTTATTTTCTTCAAATATTTCTTTTCAAGGTTTCTTTTTTTTTTATTCTTTCTTGACTCTTCTGTTTTTTGTCTTTAATTTCAATAATTGTCCACTTTTTTTTTTTTTAAATTCCTTATGAACCAACAATATTTTTATTCACAGATTTCCTTTTAATTTTCATAAAAGAACCTTCTAACCTTTTGAATGGCTTTAAACAATTTCTTGAGTTTGATTCTTCAAAAAAATTCTTTTGCCTCCTCTTTAAAATTTATCATTTAAAAATGTTCCTTTTTTTTAAATAAAGGGGTAAAAATTTATTGATAAGAAGACAAGATTACAGAGTACAACGAAGCCCCCAACCAGGACTCAAATAAACAACAAAACAGGCTAAAACCACCAGACAGGGTCGAAACCCGAAGAAGACAACAAGAACAAACCACATTAAGTCTGGACATCCTTGTGGATCAACTCCCAGAGGCGCTGAGAGTCCCCAGCCGGGAGACTCTCCCAGTTATCCATAATCCAAGGACCCGAAAGCTCAGAAGCCCTTTTGGCCAAATAATCAACAACCCCATTCCATTCCCTTGGTATGTGCACAAAGGAGATAAATTCGAACTCTTCACTAATTCTGAGAATCTGAATGGCCACAGAGGCCAACTGCCAATTAACATCCTCCAACCTTTTGTTGTTTAAAAGATTAACCAAAATTTGAGAGTCGGACTCGCAGATGCTCCTGCGCCAACCAAGAGAAAACCCCCTCTGCAAGGCCTCGAGAATCGCAAGAGCTTCCATAAAATTGTTGGAGTGAACACCTTTATAAATGGAAAAGAAAAATCTGACCACGCCAACAGAGTCTCTCCCAACACCGCCAATTCTAGCATGTCCAGGATTGCCCCTGGACGACCCATCAATATTAATTTTTAAAACTCCTCCAGGGGGCGGCCTCCACCTACCATCTCTCCGAACTTTCTTGCTGAGTTGGGGAACCCTGCTAGGGCGAGAAGAGTCCGCACCAACCCCAAAGAGACCAAGGGCCTGTCGTACCTTCTCCTCCCTAGAGTCCAAAAGAGGATCCACATCACATTTGCTATGGATAGTTTCCTGAACCATACACAAGATCCTTTGCCAGATCTGTTGAACAACCAAATGTCTACCCTGAAAGATGCGACGGTTCCGTTCGAGCCAAATCTGCCAGATGATGCAAGAAGGGCCCAAATTCCAAGCCACCTGGAGGAAGGGGGCATTGGCCGGAGGTCTGCCCAGACTGCTCCAAAACTCCACCAGGGAGAGCACATGAAAACAAGGATGGTTCCAAGCACTCCACCAACGGTGCCAAATGTCTCTGGCAAGGGAGCATTGGAAAAATAAATGAGAAGAGTCATCCTCATTATTACCACAAAGGACACAAAAAGAGGGACCCTGAAATCCCCTCTTCCTCACGTTATCCCAAGTGAGGCATTTATTACGAGCTACCAACCAGAGAAAGAAGTTACATTTAGGCCAAGCAAATCTGTTCCACACCTTTTTCCACCATGTGACAGGGAGGCTCCCGAACTTTTGCATATCAAGAACCTGATAACCATAGGCTACAGAGTAGGTTCCCTTGGGATCAGGGTTCCAAGCCAAAATGTCTTTACCCCTCAACGAAGAGCAGGGCCTCCCCGCAAGAATAAGAGCAAGCACATCTCTGTCCTCGGCCAATCCCCCCTGGGGCCATTCCTGCGGATCTTTCCACTTGTACATCTCCAGATTACCAAAAGGTTGGATTCTTTTAAAGTCCTCCACACGAGACCAGCCCGCTTCCAAGAAACAAACGCTTAGGGAACGTAACCTGGGATATTGAGTCAAGATAGGAGGGTGGCCATCCCAAGAATCCTCCCAGAAAAGAGCATCTGATCCCCGATTGCAAATCCAGAACAAACCCTGCTTAATTAAATTAGCCCCTCTTTTCAGAGTGTCCCAGATAACCGAACCTTTCCCAACCAAGCTGACTCTAGGGATCTCAGCCTCAGAAATACCTCTCAAGTACTTACAAGATAAGATTTTAGCCCAAATCTGATCTTGAGAAGTACACCATCTCCAATAGAGTTTCGCAGCCAAAGCCTGCCCAGAAAGAGCCGCCTGTCGCAACCCAAGGCCTCCCTCTTGAACCGGCCTACAAACAGAATCCCACCTAACCAAACTCCATTTAGATTGAGCAAGTTTTCCAGACCACAAAAACTGTCTTGACAAAGCATCCATGTCCTTGATAAAACGAGAGGGAGCTGTTTGCACAAAACACCTGTAAATGGGTAAAGCTTGAACAACAGATTTTAAAAGCAACACTCTACCCGCAAAGGAGAGCCATCTGACGGTCCAGTGATTCACCTTCCCTCTAAACTTATCAAGCATAGACTGCCAAGAAGATCTAGGCAGAGGATGAGACGAAATCGGAATACCAAGATAAATGAAGGGGGGAGTCCCGACCTGGAATCTTAGAATTCTAGCAATCCTGGCTTGAATAAGAGGAGGGGTATTGAAGAAGAAAATAGAAGACTTGTCCTCATTAATCAACTGCCCAGAAGCACCAAGATATATGTCAAGAGACCGTCTAATGTTGCCAGCTTCCCTGGTAGTGGCAACTCCTAGCAAAGCTGTATCATCAACAAATTGAAGGTGGGAAAGAGGCGGCGAACTGCTATCCCACTTCCAACCCTGAATGAGACCATGCCTAACCTGAGACTTGAGCAGTCTTCCCAACCCTTCCGCCATAATGATAAACAAATAAGGAGATAGAGGATCTCCTTGCCTCAATCCCCTCGAGGCCTCAAACAGCTCCGACGACTCATTATTAACAAGAACAGAGAACGAGGAAGAAGAAACACAACTCATCACCCATCTAATCCATTCCTCCTCAAAGCCAAAAGCAACAAGAACTTTCTGAAGAAAGGACCATTTGACCCGGTCATAGGCTTTGGCCATGTCCAACTTAATGAACATAGATTTCTCCTTAGAAGTTTCCATCGAGTGAATAGCTTCCGTAGCAATAACAACCCCATCCAGGATTTGCCGGCCAGCAACAAACCCACCTTGCTCCTCAGAGATGATTTTGCTCAACCATATCTTCAGCCTCTCAGCAATAATTTTTGTAATGATCTTATACACAACATTGCAGAGAGCAATAGGCCTGAACATATCCAGAGAATTCACTCCCTCTTTTTTGGGAATAAGCACCACAAAGGTAGCATTTAGGGCCCTTAGCATCTGTTTGTTCTTTTGGGACTCATGGACCACCTCCAGAAGATCAAATTTGATTAACTCCCAAAACTCCTGATAAAACTCAATCGGGAATCCATCCGGGCCCGGGGCTTTCCCTTTTTTCATCTTGAATACAACATTTTCCAACTCCTCAAGGGAAATTGGGCCCATCAAATGCTCATTCATCTCTCTAGAAACAATCGAGGGAATACAATTTAGAATAAGCTTTTCATCCTCATCATCTGAGAGGGAGTCCTCCTTGAAGAGAGAGGAAAAATACCTCCTAGTCTCTTCTGAAATCTCCCTGAAAGAAGAGAGAAGGGCACCCTGAGAATTCACAAGAGAGGAAATCAGGTTACCATTACGGCGAGCCTTAACTGAGTTAAAAAAGAAGGTCGTGTTCCTATCCCCTTCCTGAAGCCAATCCACTCGAGCTTTTTGTTTCCAAAAAATTTCTTCCCTCAGCTCCCATTCAACAAGTTCTTTCGCAGCCTCAGATTCCTCAAAGAGAAGCTCCTCCGTGAGTCCATGATCTCTAATCTTCCTTGAAGCTTCTTCCACCTTCTTAAGAGCCGCCAACTTAGCCAAGGAAAGGTTCCCAAAATTTAGACTATTCCACCTCTTCAATTTATGCTTAACAAATTGTAGCCGCTTCATAAAGGAATACATAGCGGTGCCATGAGAAGGTTTGCCATTGGTCCACCAACCTCGCATGAAATCATGAATCTTAGGATCCCGAAGCCACATAAGTTGAAACTTAAAGGAAGGATTCTTCTTTAGCCCAAACTCAAGAGCAGAGAGTTTGATAGGCCAATGATCAGATCCCCTACCCTCCAGAATCACAGAACTAGAGCTTCTGTTATTACCAATCCAAAAACTAGAGATCAAAAACCTATCCAGTCTCTCTGAGATGGACTCTTCCCCACATCTTCTATTGTGCTAGGTAAAGATCCCATTATCCGGCTTGATGTCAACCAAGTTCAGGGCCCGGATATGAGCACTGAAGATAGAAGAAAAAGGCTCGAGACGATCAACTCCACCGCGTTTCTCCTCCAGACAAGTGATAGAATTGAAATCTCCAGCCAAAATCCATGGGTACAGGGGAGCCAGACTTCTCACAAAGCCAATGTGCTCCCACAAATTTACTTTACCATTGTAATCAACAGGAGCATACACATTTGTAAGTAGGATGGTTTCACCAGATTCATTATCATGCCCGATCATCGAAATAGAACATCTGCTGGAAATCCAAGTAAGAGGAGAGATCTTAACCGGATCCCATAAACAAGCAACGCCACCAGCATATCCACATGCGCCAATACACTGGCATTGACCCCTTCTCCACAACTTGGGAGCAATATTGAACATACTATCAGTAGCCAATTTAGTCTCCTGAATAAACACCACATCCGGAGAATGTACACGAATCAAATCACGAACAACTTTTTGTCTGGGGATGTTGTTCAACCCCCTTACATTCCATGAGAGGATAATCATTTCTGGGGTTAGAAAAATGGGAGTCCAATGTTCTCACCAAGCCTGACTCCACCAAAGTCTCCCCCATTAACTTAATTTTGTCCTGGTCTTTCTTTCGACCCACCTTCATATTCTTATCCGAAGCACCTTTTTTAATTGTTTTCTGCTGCAATCCCAACACCGTAGGAGTTTTGCAGTCCAAGGATGACTGCATCAGTGCCTGAGTAGGAGAGAGCACAACTATATCTGTGCCACTTTCCAAAATAGTTTTCCTTCCAGGGCTAGAGCCAACCATATCACCTGTACTCGGAGCCAAAGCCATCTGTTCTTCATTTAAACCCACTAGATCTGATTCCTTAGGTTCCACCTCAAGAAGAGACATCTGATTCGGCCCTGTTATATCTGCATTAGGTAGCGACGTTTCAGGTAACTCCATGCACTCGATCAAGATCATCCAATATCTCAAAACGGTTGAGCAGAGCATCTGGTTGGCTATCCTTAAGGGCTCTTTTTACCCTTCTTCCTCTGTTTCGGGGTTTTACAGGAACAAAGCCTTCCTTATCCCGATCCCCTTCCTTTATCGGGGCTTTTCCTTTATCCAGATTTTGTGCAGATCGAGAGGGCCCGGGATTTGAAGCCACGGGCGGGACAAACTTAGGACATTTTCTTTGCAGGTGGCCGTATTCATGACAGATCCGACAACGAAACGGAAGAGCTTCATAGTCAAGTTGTTGAACCCATGTAGACGATCCAAACTGTATTTCAACAGAATCTGGAATAGGATTGTTTAAATCAATTTCGACACAGATACGGGCAACAAAAATTACCTTTTTCTCCATCGTCTGTTGTGATGGTCCAACCGGCTTCCCAAGAAGAAGGGCAATCATATGCAAGATGTCGTTTCTCCAAAATTCCAACGGGAGCCACGGGAGCCGAACCCACACTGGAACCCGCGACGGCCGCTCCTCTGACGGGTTGAAACCCACATGCCAAGGTTTAAGAAAGAGTCCAGCTTGGTTACAAAAATAGGGACCCCCTTCAAATGCTTTGTTACGATCCGCAAGACAAGAGAAAACCACCATAAAATAGCTATTCGCACTCAGCATCACCTCCACGTCACCGTCAGGGTTCCAAGTCTTCCTAACCCAAGCCTCCACAAAGGGAAGAGAAATTCGGATGCCCATAAATTTGCCAATAAGCGCATGCTTGGTTAAATACTCCACATCTTCCGCCACCGAGTCTGGTTGAACCACTAGAACCGGCCTGGCTTCACATCGTTCCAAACATCCATTGTTCTTTAACAAACGATTCCCGACATGCATTGGGAAATCCTGTTCCTTCCAATCATTTTTAGATGAAAAAACGTCACTAGCATGCACGCTCTGTGACGGGCCCGACGCCATCGCAACATTCCTCCCCAAAGCACCTTTCTCCAAAACCCTAAATCATTCGCTCAAGAGCTTCCTCCCTTCATTTGCTCACCAAACTTCATTCCAAAGATAAAAGATATTTTAAAATGTTCCTTATAAATTCCTTTTGTCTCCCTAATTATTTTCCTTCCAATATTTCAATAAACTTTGGAGGTAAAAATATATTTGATACCTTATAAAGCATTCTCAAAAATCTGTCCTCATCTTCCTTTCTAGAATAATCCTTCAATTTCTCTGCTCCTTTCCAGAAAGCTTCTTTCAAATATTTTCATAAAAAAATGTCCTTTGCAAAATAAACCAAGTGAGCTTTAGAAAAAAAAACTTAAAATAACCTTTCTTTCTATTTCCTCAAATTTCTTTGAAATTTCTTATCAATGTTTATTTTCCTTTTTCAAACCTTCTTCTGTAAATTTTAAATCATATATCAAATCTTCTTTTATCTTCTACTTAGTTAGTGTAGTGTGTGCGTGTGTTAATAATCCCACATTGACCCGGTTGTGGGACTTGAGTGGTTTATGAGCCCCAACACTTGTCAAACTCTTTGCCAATGGGGTAGCAGACTTAAAGGTGGAAGCCCTTGGTCCTGCTTATGTGGGACTCCTCACCCCTATTAACATCAAGTCGCGGCATGTGTGTGGGGTGTAGTTGGCCCTCTTGCTTTCTAACCGGTTCATGTGATGTTGTGTTCCCATACAAGCTGTTTATTTCCAATGGCATATTCCTATGTTGGAAATTTTGTTCCACTTTAATACCTCTTCTTTCAATATTATCTTCATTCATAATTAAACTCCTCTAATGCTGATCACCTTTTAATAAACCTGTTCACTTTTAATCCTGCTCTCTTTAATTAAGTTCCTTCTAATTTTTCTCACTTCAATAAATCTTAGGCTTTGAAGGATTAAAGCAGCCATTCCATAAATTAAAAGGCCCGGCTATTGTGCCAACCTATGCAATTTTTCCCTTGACATTATTTTTTTGTACAGGGTACGTTCCAAATTCCTGACCATTATATGTTACTATTCTGTTCACCTCTGTCTCCTGGCTCAAAAGTTTCACCTTTTCCATTACGTAGGCTATCTTCCCTGACTCTTTGTTACACAGGATTCCAGTCTTAATATATGCTGGCCTTCTTTCTTTTGCTCTTCCGACTTCCCTTCTTTCACTCTTCATTGGTTGTTCCTCGCACTCAGTACAAACGCATGTAGGAACAGGCATCAATCACCTCCACCACAAGCTTCCTCTTACTCGTATTGGTAAAAATCTTTCCTTGGTTTACAAATCTCGTATAAGGCAAACTCCAGCCTTGTTTACAAGAAATCTTTTAACACTCTCACAGGCCTACAACCATAGGGGCCTCCTCTGTTTATTTGGAGTCGCAGCTCCTCCTCCATTACCTATCACGATCTGGGTGCCTCTCATAGCTGAATAAACTTGTTGGATACGACTTGACTTGGCACTCTAACAGCTGAATGGTCTGGTTGGATATAAACGACTATAAACTCCTTTAGGGTTGCAGGTTGCACATCACATAGACATTGGAAACTCATTAACCTCGCTTGGACTCTTTCCTATGACCTAGTTCTGACAATGGTGGCTCTGATACCACTGTTACCAAATATGCTAAATTTAATATTCAAAGATGAATACAAAATTCAAAGAACTCTCACAATACCAGGATGCATCACATATATTCAACTCATAACTCATAAAATGAAGACACACTATATTCACGTTGATGGAAATATTATAATACATTTCAGTACAAAATAATGTATTGCAATTCACATTGGAAGATCCCTCATATGCTGCTCCTACAAATAGCATTTACAAGGAGGCTCTTGACATTTCAACTTCAATTAATTCTTCATCTCCTCAAACTTCCAGGAGATATAACTCTATATTTTTCATAGCAGAAATATATTTATTGACTCCATAATAATGACAACAATTAAAAATCTAATGATTACTAAATGATAAAAATTAACAAAACTCCTAGACTATTTACAAAGTATTTACAAAATATTTACCAAGTACTTGCAAGGTACCAAATAATGTAATAAACTCCAACAGAATGATCCCAAGAGTATGTGAAAATTTTCATATCTCCAATATTTACCTGCTAAAAATTAAATTTGACGCTAAAAGCAAACATCTAATGAATTATAGTTCACGCCTTCCAAAGATAAGGCCCTTTTCTCTATATCATTTATGTTATCATTTGTTCATAGAACAATTTCAATTCTTGACAAATGAAGATTTATTTGTGAATTATGTTCCTCCTTGGCAAAATTTTGGAGCCACACATGATAAGATGGGAGCACTTCACCTATAGATTAAATAAAAACTGTCACAATTGTCTCGCAGTGAAGAAGAACCAAGAAATAGATGATGGAGAAGCAAAATATCACATGGATTAAACACCATACAAATGACCAGTAAACTAACAAATGAAAGATGGGTCCTAGGGCTAAACTACATCAAGTCTATAACAGTTTAAGGACCAAATATGGAGAAACCTAGCAAAAACAATAGGTCTTGGACACAATGAGGATTACTAATTTTCTAATGTGCACATAAAATTAAGCAAAAAGTAAAATAAATGACAAAAAGTTAATTCATAGATAAAACAACAATGGAATAATAAAATTCAACCTACCTAATGCAAAACTACCCTAAATGGTAATACGTCTTTCTTTCGTTCTCATGTGTAAAAATTAAAAAAAAGATAGTTAGGGAATGCAGTCTTTTCAATTCCCGATTCTTAAATTCCATACAATGATATGCTATGTTTCAAAAATGTGAAAAACTCAGATGCAAACTAAACAATCACGCTCTTATGAATGAGCCAAAAATAAAAGAATATCTCACAGCCCTGGCATATTCGATCTTTGAATGGCTTTGTGCAACATGGTCTATAGCAATAAAGAAGTGGGGAGAGACAAGGGAAAGGTTGTCATAATGGACTCAAAGTAGAACATAGAAGTGCCAAGGAGATAGTGGTCTAAACCCTTGTGGATCAAAGACTTAAAAGATGGATGGATAAAAGTGCCCCTTCCTCAACCCCACGGCGGATATGTATGTGTATACGAAGTATTACTCAATAAAAATAAAAAATATAAAAATTGCCCCTTCCTTCACAGTAGAGTCGCAGCACTTGAATGAGAAACTCAAGGGATGGTAGAGAAAAGGACTAACAAGAGCAACATTTCATTGCTGTTTCACATAAGTATATGATGGAGATAAGCACAGGGAGCTGCAAAACTTATGGCACAGAAGTGCTTGTCTCAAGAGTCTGAAAATATTCAGATATTCAAATGAAATGATGTTTGACTTATAAAAAAAAGTGATAAATTATCAAAAATGAGATTTCAACATCTCTTGTGCTAGAAACATCGAAGAACATTTCAAAATCACTATATTTGGGCAATTTTAAAAGGCATGTATATCAGTAACCACACGTTTAGCAATTTACTGTCGTTGTTGTCGATCCCAAAAGAGGTAATACAATGGCTTAAGAAAACATACAAATCTAGACACAATTTGGGAAAAGTAAAATCTTTGTTGTTTTGGCAATACATTAATACATACAACTGATGATGAAACCAATAGGTGCCAAACAAATTGATGAAGGTCAAAATGAGGCTAAAATGCTATTGCCATGGAATAGACCAAGTTGGACTGTAGAGAGTCAACAAAGTCACCATAAGTAAACACTCGTTACAACATAGGTATATGCTCAAATGTTGCATATCAATTCCACATGCAAAATAACAAACTGCCTTTAAATTTTCTCCACGTACTTGTAGAACCATAGAATCCGGTCTCGGTTCAATCTTGCCAAGGCTCGTGAATCAAATCCAAATCATGTTAAACAAGTTCATGGGACTCAAGAGCCGAGACTTGGTAAAACTTGTTGAAATTTGGCTGAGACTTGGTCATCATTTAAAATGAGAATAAACACATTAAAAAAAGCACCAAGCTGCCATTTTTTCCCTCATTCTTTCCTTCTCAACAGGCGAATGCAGATCAGAAAAAGGTTGGCAGCTGCCAAACTGTGTCTTTACCATAAATAACAAAACCATTTATAAATGTTAGCGGTGAAAAAGGGTTCTCAGCTGTAGATTTCAGTTTGGAAATTTTTTTAGATTAATGTCGTGGTCAAGCATAAAACTTTATATACCTCAAAATTTCCTATATTTTATGATTTTTCAATTTGTCGAGTGTTTTGCTAGGTCCTGGTGCCAATTCCTATCCAATGCTGATTCGACTTTATCACTTAGTTTTTCCAACTCCACACCGAGTCCAATTGTGGCTTCTATAAGCAGAACCTCCTAGCCATCATTATACTAGCAAATAAGTTAACATGCCTCTTCTCACACATAGTGGACCCATAACCTAAAGAGGTCCAGGGCTGTCTGATATGTGTAGTACTCATGAACCTTAAAAGTTACTTAACTCAAGAGTAAGGCATAAATCTCTCCCTACAGGAAACTGTATCCCTACCTCATTCCCTGCACCATCATGCCTCTTTTCTTACTAGCGCACCAATTATGAATTGCTATATTACAATTAAGACTTTGATTTCACAGTACAAACGCCACCTATGTCAAAATTAAATCACTAATACTAACATCACAAACAGTAATGGTAAAGGCTCTTTAATTTCAAACAAACCGACGCGATAATGCCAATATAGCCAAACAAAATAACCAATAACATCATTACAATCAATTTTACTATCCAGTAAATTTCCAAACGACTCTAAAAACTCAGAAAAAACATCATGTTCGCAAATAATGTCAAATGTGCCCCTTGTACCAATAATAATCATAATATTTCTTTTATTACAAACATTTAAACTTTTGATTTTCCAAAAAGCTCTCTCTCTTATGTGAAGGAGCTTGCAACCACCACAAGGGAAAAATAAGTTTTAATCAGGAGGTAAAAAAAGGGAAAAAAAAAAAATAGTGAAATTATTTGTTAAAATGTTTGATAGTTTCGGAGTCCAGTCAAAGAAAAACGTTCAAGGTGAAATACAAGACCAAAAGGTGGAGTTTAGCTACCGGGCAAGAGGTTGAAGTAGTTCGGTGTCGAAGAAGTCGTTCCATCCACAGTCGACCAGAAAATTGAAGCCATCAATGGAGACCAAATATGAGAGGGGATTCTCTGAGTGAACTCCGCACAACGGAGTCACCTGCACGCTTGTTCCCATCTTTATTTCTTTTTTCGCCTCTCTGCTCTGCAAGCACTGCGCTCCACAAGTATCACACAAAGGCCGTTTGCCGTTTTGCAGGTTTTTGGAGGAAGGAAGATTGATTAAGGTTCCCAATGAACAATACTTTCAAGTAGTCCCAGGTTTTGCTTTCCCTAGAGGAATCTATGCAAGGAAGGATGGGCCTTAAACCTTGGTCTTTTTAACTTAAAAACCCATGAAAAAAACTGCATTCATTAGAAGAATGTGGGTATGATTAGAATTTTTTCATACAGTGAATAGGCAAACATTTAAATACTATTATTTAATTTATTTTTTAATTTTATTTTGATACATAGAATTAGAACAGTTAATAAGAAAAAAATTTGGTTATAATCATTTAATTTTTTTATTTTTTTAGTAGGTTATGGTTTGAACCTTGAATATCCATATAAAAAACCAAAACCTTAACCCCTATATCATTTAAGGTAAGCAAAGACAAGGTCTTGGGGAGTGGGGCTTTTTTGTGGTCTTAAGAGAGTCTTTTATGATCTCAAGTAAATAACATCTATTGAAAAATAACGAAAATGACAAGTATCTCCTGCTTTAATTACATGTGGTAGTTGTGTGTTAAATTTCTTATTGATAAGCATATATGTGGTGGCTGTGTGTTAATTTCTTTTTATTGATAAGCATAACTCTTGGTTGGGAGGAGATTGCTCATATGCGTTGGTTGTAAGGGTTTCTCACACTAACCAAATCAAAATAAATAAATTTATTAATTATAATATTATGTGGACTTAATTTTTAAAGAAAAGCTTAGCCAAACTATTGTGATACCTTTATGTGATCATCTATGATAGGGTTTGAGAGTTTTTTCAAAGCAAAAATGTTGCAAAGAGGGAGAAAGTGTGAGCAAGAAGCAAGTCTTTTATTTATATTTATTTTTAAAATTTTAAGATTTTTGAGAAAAATTTTAAAAATATTATTTTAATGAGAAAAAGGTAAGTAATATCGCAAGAAAGTTAAAAGCGAACTTTATTTTAAAAAAACAAACATTGTAAGTGTACATAAGAAAAGTAAGTGCGGGTAAGAGTTATCCTCATTTTTTCTTATTCTAGATTTTTGGGAAAAATTAAAGAATAAAGAGATTTTGTGAGAAAAAAGTAGGTAGTATGGCAAGAAAAAAAAAAAATTGAAGTTTTAATTAAAATAAGAATAATGTTTTAGTTGGGAATAAGAGGAAGGTCAAATTTATAACAAACCTTATTTAGTTAGTCTATGTTTTTTTTTTATAACATGGTGGAATCGGTAACCGCCGCGAATCCGGGCAGACTGTCTAGCTTTTATGGTCGTTGTCCACCTTGGAAGCCGCCACACAAATCTTTGCGCAGTCCGCCCCTATAACCGCCATGCCACAATCATTTTAAACCTTTTACGCCGTTGAAAGCACCAAGAAAGGGACAAGCGTTCAGTCCGACGAGGCCCGAGATTTGAACCTTGGACCTCCGCCCCCCTTATGGGGTTTGGATGAACCAATTGGTCTACACCTCGGACCTTTCTAGTTAGCATATGTTAACTATATATATTATATATTTAATGTCCATAAGACCATAGATTATATGGAATAATGATTGTTTATCCATACATATCAGAGTATAGTGTTCAAGCCTACCACCTTTTGAATTAGAACCTTGGACCTCCTATTTGGAGTTCCAAAGTCAATCGTTATGCCTACTTCAATTGTATATAACAATTCTTAAAAGTAGAGGATTAATGTATAAGTTTCAAGGATACTTGCCTATTTTTTTAGAAATTTAGAATTGGATCAAGTGGAAGTGGCCAATTGAATTCAAATTACTCCATGATTTTTCTTCTAAAAGGGTTTTTGGTTATCGTCTTCTCTAGTTTTGAAATTAGAGATAAAATAATGGATGGTGGTCTATGGCTTAGGGGAAGAAATATATTATACTTAATACCATGTAGAGGGAGTTTTTACTGGAGACGAAAACTATTAAGAGTTTTTTAGTGTGGGTTAGGTTTTTTGGACTTCCATATTAGTTTATTAGTATGGAGATTTTGAATAATATTGACAATACTTTAGGGGAGTTCGTCTAAGAGAAACCAACTATTAAAGAGCAAAACCATGCTCTATACACCTAAATATTTGTTGCTATGGATATTTCAAAACCTTTGCTACATTATATCAAGATTAAATCTAAATCAACAGAATGAGACCAATAAGTGGATTATGAAAATATTGCATTTTGATACTACAAATGTTACCAAAATTGGGCACGTGACAAGAGATTGTAAATTGGAAACAATGGAGAAAGAGAGGGAATAAAATTGACCATGAGATAAACTTCAAGATGAAATATAAAGATGATGCCATGGTAGAAGTTAGCTCATATCAAGGATTTCCCACTCCCAAGAAAGACACAAAGAGAACCCCTTTGCATCATTAAATGGTGAAGGCCATTATGGTTTATTCAAAATAACCATAGAAGAAATAAATGACACGAAGTATTAGGAAGTGCAATGTGGAAGTCCAAACTAATAAGGAAGTGAAAATGCAAAGAAAGATATATTTTCTACAATTTTCTTTTAAGATTTTGGATTTATTTAAGAGTGATATATTGGCTATAGTTGAAGAGTCCACGAAAAAGAAGGATACAATGAGTGAAATTAATGCCCCTTTATTACATTAGTTCCTATAAAAGGTAAGATAAAATATCTTGATAATTTTAGTCTAATAAGCCTTTGCAATTTAATTTATAAGATCATTTCAAAATTTATGGAAAACAAATTGAAAAATATTCTAGATCGTGTTATCTCGAAAGAATAAGGTGGTTTTATTCATGGTACATAAATTTTTTAAAGTGTAATCATCACACAAGAGGCCACATGTTCTCTTCACTCCATGAAAAAACAAGGTATGCGTATAAAATTAGATATGAACAAAATATATGATAGGGTTTGTAGTGATAAATAATTTTTGAAAGTGGAAGTTTGAGTCACGAAAGCACATAAAGAAAGGTTCGATTAGAAATGCCCGATCAAGCAGAGGCCAAATCCCATGTGTAATAAAAGTTTGAAGGTTGGAAGTTCATGAGTCGTGATAGAAGGCGATAATGTAAAGTCTTGACAAAGAATGAAAGACAAAAAGTCCCGATGATTTGAAGACAAGCGGTCCCAAAGGATTAAAATCTTCTCGAAGAAGAAAGTACCAATGCCTCAAAGGTCAAATCAATAAAGTACACATTCTTTGAGGAAGATTGTCCTTCCTACAAAATATATCTCGTATCTTTGAGAAAGGACAAAAACAACATGGAGCCATGATAGAAGCAACTCGAAGATCCAAAACATTAAATTAAAGCAATCTTCTACACCTAGGTGATGGGAATCCCGAGAAAAGGGGTAGATGGCAATTAAATATGTATTTCCACTTCCAAGGACCAGGATCAACTGATATTCACATCTTTAGATCTCAAAAATCCTAAAGGGATAAAAAATTAGAAAAGGACATGACTCAGTATCTAAAACAACGACCACCTAGAGATCTTTGCATGAGTTTTGGAGGGAAAACCCTCCCTTGTAAATCTATAAATAGTAGTATTAGCTTTGTAAAGGATCGACAAGTTTACATTTCATGTATTTGTAGGTTTTCCTTTCATTTATCTCTGTAAAAATGGTAGCAACCTTGAGGAGACCTAGGTTCAAATCCTGCCAAGAAACACATGCATATTTACTAAGTTGTTATAATACAACTATATGGTCATGATGTAATATGGGTAGGATCCATTTCAATCCCATATAACCATTAAAAAAATGATCCCTTTGAATATCATCTCTAATTTGTTGATGATACTTTTATTTTGGATTATCCTTTAGTCGATGAGGTCATGGAGTTTAAATTAATATTATCATGTCATGATAATGTTGCTATATAGTTGGTTAATACTATAAAATCCATTATCTTTTTTTTTTTTTTGATAAGTAGCATTATATTTACAGCGGGTTTTTTGAGAAGGGACCCAAAACCTTATTTACAGAAAAAGCCGAAGCTAAAGGAAGTACCACCGCCTGAATCTAATCCCAGGGCCGGAGTCCGGGGCCCGGGGCCCTTTTTTTTTTTTTTCCTTTTTTAACAGGTTTTGAAAGGATCCCAAAACCTTTTTACAACAGGTCAAAAGATCAAACCTAGGTTCAAAAACAAACCCTAGGACATATCCCACCCAGTGAGAAAATCCGAAAAAGGGAAGAAGTTGACGAATCCCGTCTTAGCGGGAAAAAACAGTAAACCCTAAAATCCCATCTCAGGGAAAAAACAAAATTATTTGAAAAATCCCAACTAGTAGGAAAAGGAGCAAACCCTAAACCGACATAATTGAAAAATCTCGCTCGACGGGAAAACCAGCAGGATTGGAAAACCCGCCCCGCGAGAAAAAATAGTAGGAGCAGAACAACCCGCTCAGCAAGGAAACCAGCAATAGCTGGAAGAGAAGGATCCTGCTCAGCGAGAAATCTGCCAAAGGAACAAACCCCTGTCCAACAGGAGGCCCGAAACTGGGAAGCAAAAAATAAGGGAGGGACAGGGAAGATGTCCCACGAGCGCCCGGGGCTGGAAAGGGAACCTTGGCCAAGACGAAAGTAGCGGAAGACCACTGAAATGACCAGCAAGAGAACAACCAGCCCCATCCATGCCTGGAGGAGACAGAAGCCAAGGAGACATAGCTGCAGGTTTGCCCCCCCCAGGGCCCAAAGGGTAGACTACAAAAACCGAGGGTCCACCTCAAGACCAGACAAACCCCAGATCTACACGGAGATCCCGAAGGCAAAGGCAACCTGGAGCAACTGAGGAAGGGCCTCATATGCGGGAATAGGCCCCCCCCGAGGCCAAGAAAGAGCACATGAAGATCCCCAAGTGGCAACCAGGAAACCAGAACCAACCCTCTTTCAGCAGCCGCCCCTGGGCAAGCTGAAAACCCGCCAAACCAAGGAACTCGGGCCCAGAAACCGCAGACCCTGCCAAGCAAAAGCAAACCAAGCAACGGGAACCCTGAGCAAACACGGGATCTGGAAAAGCAGGGCAAGAGAGTGCCCGGGGAGGGGGCAGGGGAAGGGGAAGAGGGACAAGAACCACCCCGCAACGGGGCCCAAGCGCACAGGATCCACCCAGCCCAGGGACTAGCCCCCCCAGGAGCCAGCCCGCACGGGGACCACCCCGACCAGGGGCCATCCCGCATGCCAGCAACCCGCCCGGGGTCCAGCCTGAACAAGGACCAATGATGAACAGCTACCAGCACCCGCAGAAGCACTCCGCGCAGCGGCCAAAGAAGACAGCCAGCACAGCACCCCCAACCGCACAGCCGCCAGCCAGAACAGGAACCACCCCGCCTAGCAGCCACCCCACACCGAAGCCCGTCAGTGCAGCAGACATCCACCATAGCAGCCAACCCGTCCAAGCGCCGCCTCGCCCTAACCCGGCCCCCCCTGCAACATGACGAAACTAGGTTTTCTCGCAAGCAAACCCTAGCAGAGCGCGAGAGCCAAAAATCATCCAGGAATCCATTATCTTTTTTATTAACATTGTGCTAGATTAATAATGGATTACTATGGACATTTTAAAGTTTAAAGTTTAAAGTTTAAAAAATTCCATTAATGTATTTCGGTATTCTTTTGTCTAGTAAAGGAAAAAAGGAGCATTGGGACTTGTTGAATTGTGGAAAGGTATAACTTCTTATACAACCACAAATTCATTTCAACAATTGGAAGAAGGGATATTGTGCCCCCTATGAACTCTATATTTAGGCTAGCTTCCCACTATTCTTGTTGAATTTATCTAACCTAAGAACACAAATTAAATGTATGAAAGTAAAATTTGAAAGGTTTAGCGGGCAAGAGATTAAAATAAAATATGGTCATAGTTGCAGTAAGGAAAGAGTGTGATTAATCAATATAAGAAAATCAAATAACAATAATGTATCTTATGAGTGTGAAATGAAATTAACAAGGAATGAAAAGAGGACAAAAGGGTAATGCAACATTCATCATGTATTCCACAATCCATAAGAATGGTTCCACAATTAGAAAGCAAAATTCTTGCATAATTTCTCATTATTCCAAGAATAGAGCAATTAAGAACATCTTTTGACCTTGAGAGAATCAAAGCTACACTTTGTGAGTATAACATGGTCAAAAGATGTTCTTAATTGCAGTAAGGAAAGAGTGTGATTAATCAATATAAGAAAATCAAATAACAATAATGTATCTTATGAGTGTGAAATGGAATTAACAAGGAATGAAAAGAGGACAAAAGGGTAATGCAACATTCATCATGTATTCCACAATCCATAAGAATGGTTCCACAACTAGAAAGCAAAATTCTTGCATAATTTCTCATTATTCCAAGAATAGAGCAATTACAATGTGGGACTCACAAAGTGTAGCTTTGATTCTCTCAAGGTCAAAATATGTTTATAATAGAGCCTATGGATCCTATTTATATAAAGAATTCACCTCTAAGTTACCTTAGAAAATTTTCTACTCCTAGTAAAAGTAATAATTTAGAGGTATCTTGGTCCCATGAGGGATATTGTAGTGGTATATATTTGGATTTTCATCTAGGAGAATGAAGTTCAAACCATGGTATGAGGGGACCGATGTCCCTTTCAAAAACTTATGCTTTACCCTAAAATTTTATCAAATGGCTTTAGCTCAACCAGTTAGATTCCTTAACATTTGACGAGTAGACTCATGTTCAAATCTTTCCAAGTGATACATAGGTAATATCCAAACCATGTAATACCATTTCATAATGATGATGTAATGTAGGTGGGCCTTGTTTCAATCCCATATAACCAATGTAAAAAGAAAAAAGAAAAATTTAGAGGTATATTTTGCAAAATGACACATCTTCAAATGTTACATGCCTCAAGATGTTTCATTATCTCGCTTAGAAGCTTTGTAAATGAGTCATGGTACCACAAAAAAAAATAGTTACTTTCCAAGAGATCCTCCTCAACATTTGTCAACATTTGTGCATACTTTTCCTACTTTGCTTGCCAATGAGCAAATCACTTCTTTGAGAGCAAATTTTATTTTGGGACTTAGCCAAATTATTATCAATTTTGCAAACTTTGTTGTTTTGTAATGTTGCTCTTGAACTTGCAAAATTTATTTTCCTTTGTCTTTCATAGGTAATTACTTGGATGAGTTAGAAGGTAGTATCCAATCTACTACATATATGAGAAATTCTCAGTTTGGTAAGCTCAATTGGCAAGAAATCCCAAATCCTATATTTATCCTTGGCCATAGAGTCAAAATTGAGGCCATCACTTAGTAAAATTACAAATTTGTGGGCCACTTTTGTATAGATTTGGGTTAATAGATTAAAAATACCAACCAATTAGTGTCTCAAAATACATCTCGAGCATAAAAAATTTGGTGTTCAACACTACCAACTCCTATTGGTCCCTCGAGAAAATATCCTCTTGATCCTCTTTAATTTTTTGACTTTCCTGATAGGCTTTATAGTTCAATGACCTTTTTTGAGGCATCAGGTATACCACTGTCTATGAATATATTCACTTTGTATTTATCTTTATTAATGGCCTTGGAAACCCCTTCCAACAATGAAGTTATCCTTATTTAGAGTATATCCCAAGAAATCCACCATTCAACAATGTTCTTATCTGATCTACTCATCTACTTCACCTATTCATTGGATGAGGATACTTTGGTATACCTTACCTCTACTATTAGCTTATCTTCCACCTTATCAGACTATTATTTTTCTTCTCAGTATCTGCTACTATGTTATTTGACTTTTTTTGTCTTCCACTAGCTATCTTAATGCTTGTGGAACTTTAATAGAATTGGCTTGTTGCAATAGGTCTTTTCTTAACATCATCTAAAAGGGGTTGATCCCTAACAAGTCTAGAGTTGATATTATGAAAATGTAGTCAATTATAATAGTTTGTAAATATACTTGGATCCATTGAAAGTGTCTTGATTAGTGTTGTATTGATCAATATTCTTTTTTGCCCTTGCATGATCCTGATATTTCCTTTATATCTCTCCTCTAACAAGATACTTTTTATCTAGTGAGGTAATGATTTATTGACATAAAGGGTGGAATGTTTCTTTGGAGTAGCATGGATTACTGTGGACACTCCTAACGTTGTTGGAAAAAGAGTATCATTGTACCATGGACTAATGAGGGTGAGGGAAATGAAAAATGTGAATTTATATAAATTGATAACTATTTTACTAAGTGAAAGAGAATCCCAACCCAGGTGTTGTAGGTGAGTTGGAGAGGAGAGGGCATTCCTCCAAGGGATGTCCCAGGTTCGAATCTCCACCCTACCAAAAAGCTGAATTGGGTACCCAAAATCCAATTGATAATGTTGGTGCGGGCAGGGCTGGGTGCGACCCGCAAGTGACTTTGACGGTGTAGTAACCCCTGTTCGTGGTCTCTTAGACCAAGGCGGCCCCGAAAGGGGTTTTTCGCTTTTAAAAAAAAAAAAAAAAAGACAATCCCATTTACAAGCTCAAAAAAATAGCAACCCACTCTTAAGATGTCGATGTTTTAGCTTAGGATTTTCCAACACCTATGTAAGCATAGTAAGTTGAACAACATTAAATGTGCATATGGAGGGAATTTTCCAAGGGGTATTCCTCCATTTAGAGATTCATGAATGCATTATGGAAGGTAGTATATTTCTTCACCAAAATCGTTAGAACCATGGCTGGATGTCATAGTTTTGGAAATTAAAATTACTTTTTATCCTATTGTTCTTTCTTGATCTACTTATTTATGTCAACTATCTTGAAATGATGCCTCTTTTTTACCTTGAAGTCGTTGGGAGCATGGATGGATGTTATAAATTTTATAACCATGGTAGCCTCTTCACTTTTTGTCTCATTCCATAATGGATTTCTAATATTGACTATTAGTTTGGGCCCTCACCTTTCTACAACCAAATAGCATATCATTACTCAACAAAAGTGGCTCCTTTTGTTGTTGTTCCTTGACTAACTCAACATCATCATTCAAATCATTAAACTGTTAGAATGGAAATTTTATCTTCGTTGTAACTTCCAAGATTGTAGGAAAATACCTCATTTCTAGAATCATGGTCTCTTTATAGCTCAATAGAACCCCTTTGTCTGGAATCACCTAAACAACCTTAGAAGTCACATCTCTCTCTCTCTCTCTCTCTCTCTCTCTATATATATATATATATATATATATATATATATATATATATATATATATATATATATATATAGTTAGTTAGTTAGTTAGTTAGTTAGTTAGTTAGTAGTATTTGTTTCTAGGATTTCATCTTCCAAGAGGAACACTTCTAAACAAGAGGGCCCCCATGAGATTTCTTCAAACCCTATAAACTTATTTTTCTTCAAGATGAAATTGTATGTTTCATACTCTGTCAACTTCTTCCTTTATTTTATCTATTGTCTCCAGTATCAATGTTAGCTCTAATATAAATGCTTCATGTTCTAGTTGCAGACTTGTCTCTATTCCTTTTTGAAGAGACAAAAATGCAACCCCAAATAACAAGATATAAACTAAACTCAAGAGACAATATTGCACAATGAATTATTTTATATTAATGGGAGGGAGCCTCAAAACTCCATTGCTACAATAAGAATCTTTGAATCCCTTTGATACAGATTTTACGATAGCTAGGATTCTTCGAAACCTTAGCAAACAATGTTGGTGGTGTCTCAAAATGCGTCTCTACTCCCAATAGAAGTGAGTGGGCTTCTAGTTATCTAATGTTGGGCCACTCCAACTTAATCAACTTTCCAATGCTAATGTAATGCTATAAAATATGCACGCAAAAAAATAGCAAATGAGTTAGTAATAACAATAAGGGCTCCATAATGTGAGACCCTTAAAAATCAAGACTAAACCCTAGCTATGCAATAACAAAATGTGAACAGATGCTAACAACACAATAAAATATAACAAAATAACTTTGATTTACCTTGCTTATCTACCGTTCTCTAATTTGATGTAATATGTTGCAATGGATTGGTGCGACGATGCCCTAGTATTGCCCAAGGGCTAGGAGGGCTACAGAACTCTGGCGTAAAATACCCGTGGGTGCTTGGCAACTATAGGAAACACCCATGGGTGCTGAGGAATAATGGAGAATATCCGAAGGCACTTGGTGGTGTAGAAGTTGTTGAAGGTGCTTGGGACTGATAGGGAGCGCTCAAAGGTGTTCGATAGCTAAATGGAAAGTCTGTAGAAGTATATCTGGCTAAGTGAGGGAGGCGACGATGGATGTAGAGGCTATAACAAGCGAGGATGGAAGGTGAGTGTACTTGGATACTCTAAGAAAATTAGGATACAAATTGCTTAGGCAACTTGGGGAAAAAGACTCAAGATTTAGGGGTTGAGCCATCAAAATAGCTTCTATTAATAATCTAGCCTAGGGCATGCTAGGGTTTCAATGATACTAATCATGTGGCTAAGATAAAAGCATATCGAAGGGTGGATATTAAATCTGGGTTGTGGCATGGATTGATATGGATGGATGGATAGGATTAAGTGAAATCGGATGGTTGGGATTAATTCACTTATATAAATATATATTTATTAAATATATAAAATATTAATACTTAAATATATAAAATAAATATATATGAATAATGGGTAGAAATTGTGGGAAAGCATATATGGAGGACAAGTGGCTAGGTTTTGGTGTCTACAAATACCTCTTTTTGTATTGCGTTGCATAAAACACAATGTAGTACAAAAACACGAGACACTTGTTTTAGTTAGGTGTAGAAGAAGCTTTCTCTTGGGATATGAAACATGAGCTTGAATACAAAATAATTAAATAATTTGGATTTACGTAGCTTACCCCCTCAATTGGTGAATGATTTTGTGGATAAATCTCACAAGCCAATTGAAAAAATTGTGCAAATGAAATGATGGACGCTATGAATGATATAAATACGATACCGTTTTTGCCCCAACGATATGAAGGGGAAATGATACGTCTATTTTTACCTCAAAATATAAAGGGTTATGTGGAAAATGTAATGAAAAATGTGTCTATTTTTGCCCCAACAAATGAACGGATTTTTGAAAAAAAATGTGATGAAAGATGTGCTTGTTTTTGCCCCAACAAATGAAGGGATTTCTGCCAAGTGTAGATGTCATGATCATGTAAGATGTATCCCATTGTGGGAAAGTCAAAACCAAATGTGGTTGTCCCAAATTTGGGGTGATTCGATGTTGTTGAATAATGTGCTTTTCGAAGTCATTGATATGCAAGGATGAATATACAAAAATAAAAGTAGTCAACTTCGGAGGGCCAACTAGTGGTTGTTAGATAATTCCTATGAACGAAACCAATCACCCTAGCTAAGGCCAGTCACTATGACGACTATCAAGGAGATATGAAATTATGAAATGTGAATTTATCCATGTTTTAAGCCCCATGAACTGGGCCATCAATGACAACTTGTGTGCAAATTGTTCTTGGCAAGGTTTCACTCAAAATGCAAAGTACCAAATATGATTTTTGATTTCAAACAAAGGATATGGAATGATGAAAATGACCAAGTGTCCTTATGGTAGGCTCTTCGTTTTATCGAATTGCATGGATGCAAATCGTTGCAATCACCAAGTATATAAAATAACCTACTAGGTACAAGGTTCACTTGAATGTTGTTTGACCTTGGCAAATATGCAAATGATTATATGGAATGATATTGATGATGTGAAAAATGATATATGATGAGAATGATTATGGTCATTTTGTGAAGATTTGGACCATTTTGGATTTTTTTTGTAACTTGTTAGGCAAATTTACGATTTGTGGTCGCAAACGATAATTATGCATCCAAATCAGTTGGAACCTTCACAAAACTTGTTAATGTGATGAAACAAATGTGTGGATGCAATATGAAGTGATTTTGTTGGGAGAAGCCACTATTTTAGAAAAAAATGTTCTTTTTATCAAAATTGATGCCAAATGCCCATTGGCACCTTTGGCACGCATAAATGCTCGCTTGTATTTGGGCATTTTGCAAATGCCTTGTTGCACTTGAGTACACCAATAAAATCCCATGGGTTTCTCAAGGTACCTGAAGCAACTATAAATAGATGGCAGGATGAAAAATGAAGCTCATTTGTGCACTTGTGAGTGTGAGAAGTTGCGTTTGGGAGAGTGGAGTGAAGTGAGGTGAAGTGAATTGGGCATGGAAGCTATGGCAGTGGAAGGAGTAGAGGCAGGGGTTAAATCTAGAGCTGGAGTGCAATCTGTTGAGATAATTCCCTTTGTGTGTATTGTGCAAAAATTTTATGTTTTTGTGATTTTTTTGAACATGTGTAAATGACAATTGTTTTGTGTTGTGTTGTAGCTTAGGATTTTGGAGGTTCGACACCAATTCTCATCTTACATTCTTGGGATGAAGAAGGTGTTATCGAAGGAGGAGTAGGAGTTGTCGAAGGTTGTGGGGCTAGCGGAGGTAGCTCGGGTTGACGTGGTGAGGGCGGACGAGGGGTACCTCTCTCCTCAAAATATGAAGGGGAAATGATACGTCTATTTTTACCTCAAAATATGAATGGGAAATGATACGTCTATTTTTACCTCAAAATATGAAGGGACAAATATGATAAAAATTGTCTTTTTTTGCCTCAATAGATGAAGGGTTATGTGGAAAATGTAATGAAAAAATGTGTCTATTTTTGCCCCAACAAATGAAGGGATTTTTGAAAAAAAATGTGATGAAAGATGTGCCTGTTTTTGCCCCAACAAATGAAGGGATTTTTGCCAGGTGTAGATGTCATGATCATGTAAGATGTATCTCGTTGTGGGAAAGTCAAAACCAAATGTGGTTGTTCCAAATTTGGGGTGATGCGATGTTGTTGAATAATGTGCTTTTCGAAGTCATTGATATGCAAGGATGAATATACAAAAATAAAAGTAGTCAACTTCGGAGGGCCAACTAGTGGTTGTTAGATAATTCCTATGAACGAAACCAATCACCCTAGCTAATGCCAGTCACTATGATGACTATCAAGGAGATATGAAATTATGAAATGTGAAATTATCCATGTTTTAATCCCCATGTATTGGGCCATCAATGACAACTTGTGTGCAAATTGTTCTTGGCAAGGTTTCACTCAAAATGCAAAGTACCAAATATGATTTTTGATTTCAAACAAAGGATATGGAATGATGAAAATGACCAAGTGTCCTTATGGTAGGCTCTTCGTTTTACCGAATTGCATGGATGCAAATCGTTGCAATCACCAAGTATATAGAATAACCTACTAGGTACAAGGTTCACTTGAATGTTGTTTGACCTTGGCAAATATGCAAATGATTATATGGAATGATATTGATGATGTGAAAAATGATATATGATGAGAATGATTATGGTCATTTTGTGAAGATTTGGACCATTTTGGATTTTTTTTTGTAACTTATTAGGCAAATTTACGATTTGTGGTCGCAAACGAGAATTATGCATCCAAATCAGTTGGAACCTTCACAAAACTTGTTAATGTGATGAAACAAATGTGTGGATGCAATATGAAGTGATTTTGTTGGGAGAAGCCACTATTTTAGAAAAAAATGTTATTTTTATCAAAATTGATGCCAAATGCCCATTGGCACTTTTGGCACGCATAAATGCTCGCTTGTATTTGAGCATTTTGCAAATGCCTTGTTGCACTTGAGTACACCAATAAAAGCCCATGGGTGTCTCAAGGTACCTGAAGCAACTATAAATAGATGGTAGGATGAAAAATGAAGCTCATTTGTGCATTTGTGAGTGTGAGAAGTTGCGTTTGGGAGAGTGGAGTGAAGTGAGGTGAAGTGAATTGGGCATGGAAGCTATGGCAGTGGAAGGAGTGGAGGCAGGGGTTAAATATAGAGCTGGAGTGCAATCTATTGAGATAATTCCCTTTTGTGTGTATTGTGCAAAAATTTTATGTTTTTGTGATTTTTTTTGAACATGTGTAAATGACAATTGTTTTGTGTTGTGTTGTAGCTTAGGATTCTGGAGGTTCGACACAAATTTTCATCTTACATTCTTGGGATGAAGAAGGTGGTATCGAAGGAGGAGTAGGAGTTGTCGAAGGCTGTGGGGCTAGCGGAGGTAGCCTGGGTTGACGTGGTGAGGGCAGATGAGGGGTGCCTCTCTGTACTGGCGAAGAGGTGGAATCTGGATAGGACATTTTAGCTCTCCATAGGAGAGGTTATCCTGATCTTGGAGGATGTATATCACATCCTCAAGATTCTAGTGGAGGGGGAGTGCATCGAGGTTGGACATGATTGAGGGACAAAGATGAAGAAGATGTTTGGTGATCGCTGGTAGGGTGTGAGGGTGGAGAGTGGGGTTATTCCCTACTTGTCCATGTATGTGGATAAGGAGTTGGATGCCCTTTAAGCTTTGGTGATGTTCATGTTGGCCTACATTAGGTGCAGGTTCCCTTCAAACCTGATAAGGTTAGTGAGCGATAAGCTCACTAGGTAGTAGGTGTATCCATGGGATCTTTCCTTATTAGCATAGGTGTACCGAGAGCTCTATGAGGTGAGGAGGTGGGGGAGGGAGGGGTTAGGATGCAACTTGTTGCTACAATTTTGGGGATGGGAACACTTCGGTGTGGCTTGATTGGAGGACTTACCAGTGGTAGGCTTGGATAGGGAGGAGCCCTACGCTAGGAGATGGGCGGTGGCCAAGGAGGTACAGTCGAGTCGACCTATGCAGATGAGCCAGTTTTACCAGGATTTATGGATTGGACTGACATCCACCCAAGTGATATGGAGGCCCTAATGGGGTATGAGGTGGACCAAATATGGAGAGCATCTATGATGGGTACATCAGGCTAGGTGGGTGGTTGGGAGAAATCAAAGTGAGGCTGAGTATTTTCAATTCTCATGAGTACTTAGATAGTTTAGCCTGAGGTAGGGGATTCCATAGGAGCTGGTGCTCTATAGAAGGCATCGGGATGAGATAGGGATACCATGTGCATATCCATGGAGGGAGATGTATGAGGATGACAAGGAGATAAATCTCCCAGATGTGGATGATGCGAGGAACACCATGGAGTACGAGGTATGGTTCACTGCACAACCACCATGGGAATCAGCTCTAGTAGCAGCTAGTGGAGATGGGGATGAGGTTGAGGATGATGGGGTCCATGAGACCCCCAAGTGGTAGTGGTGCCTTCGATCAAATATTTGAAGGAGGACTAAGGGTGCAAAGAGGTAGGATCTAGAGAGTGGAGGAGATGACAAAGATGGAGATGATGTGGAGGAGACTCTGGATGGACCTTTAGATCAAAGTGAGGAGGATTGGGTGAGGTTGGAGCAATAGGTAGTAGAGAGGGATGAAAGGATCATGTGACTTCAGGTAGAGCTACTAAAGAGGGAGCATCAGCATAACGTCATCATAGCGCACCTTCGATATTGACATAGGTATATCGAGGCATTGGAGGATAGGTTGATGGAGCATCATATTCCTTTTACTGATCCTCCAACCTCATATGTATCCAAAAATGCTAGGCATAGAGATTCTAGGCATAGCTCTAGGTCTAGGGCTCCTTCTAGATACTAAGGGTCCTCTTGGAGGGCTTAGCTAGTGCTTAGATGCACTTTTTGTATATGAGCCTTGGTGCTTCATTGTATGTAACCTTTTGACACTTATTGTACATGATATATATATATGGCTTTTAACTTTTTGTGTTATATGTTTGTGTGAATGTTTTTTTGTGCAATGCTTTTGTGGAATGCATGTTTATATGGGTGATTAATGCATATGATATATTATGGATGATTAATGCAAGGTGGAATGTATGGATGATTAATACAATATATGAGATGCAAATGTTCTAATGATCATTCATAGTTTAGATCTTGCTTGGCCATGTTTCTAGCATTGTTGTTTAATCAAGGGCACCAAACTTGGTGGTATGTGGGGTGAATTAATCATGAAATGACATGTATGTTAACATGGAAGAAGATATGGATGTTGATATGGAAGAAGAAATGAATGTTAATATAGAAAATTTACTATTTTCTAGTGAATCAGACATACTAGTGGCATCAAACAAACTCACTAAAACTGCCTAATTCCTCTAGGACCAAATGTGTGTGCAGTGAGTTCATTTATCGAATCAGGAGCATGGTAATGACTCGAGGCAATCAAGAACTAATGTGTGTGCAAGTGAGTTCATTAACTCATCTTGAGTAAATTGGGTAAACCTATTATTGATGAATCCAAGAAGCTAACTTGTCCTTATGTGCGATCAGAGGTCTCTTTAAAATAGATGTGTCACCATGCATGAGCATACTCCACTACCAGTCAAGCGTTTATAGCTTCGATGGAGGCTAACTCCATAGTCCACGATTTGTGTTTTTGATCTCTTAAGTTTTGGGGATGACCACCTTACTGTCTGACTGGAAATGTAGTACGATCCTTACAACCCAATGATTAGTGGTGTGTGATGTAAAAAAAATAGAGCTTTGGGAAGTCGAATTCTCAACCTAAGTGTGATGAGAATAGTACCCTATCCTTCCTACTCTATCTTTTGGATTTGGAAGAAACTGTGATAGTGGTAAAAACCACTGTTCTTGTGGACTATGTTGCATGATGAGACTAGCAAGGATGACCCTTTTCATGTCGAGGTTCATACCAAGAATGGCATTATCCATATTTAACACAAGATATTTTTAAGATGTGAAATTGTGTTTGGTTCAAGAATGTTTTGGAGTCAATTTCCAAAACTTAATATTTTCTTAATGTATATGTGTGATGGTACTAAAAGGAACTTGACATGTATTTGTGGTTTGCCTAAAACACTAGGAGTGGCCGAGTGACCAAAAACACCTAGGAACTATGAATGTGTGGTTTATGCGAATGGCAATTTGACTTGGTGGAATTGTGTGGATGATATTGTGAAGGTGCCCCTGATTAAGGCAACATGAATTTTATGGACCAATTAAGAACTTGAACTTAATAAATGATCCTAATATGAAATGTGAAATGTGTATGTGAATTCATGAAATGCAATTTGAAGTGTGTGGGCATGAAATGTATGCAAATAAAGTACAATGTGAAATGCAATATTTTGTAATGAAGTCTATGCAATGCAATGTTTTGGTGTATTAACCATGTATATATACATATATAAATCTCATTATGCATAGAATACCCTCAAGTGTATAATATTAAGTGGTTTGGGTTCTTCCTCTCCCTCCATACTAGCAAGCCTATAAGTACTGTTACCCACTTTTTGAGTAATAATGTATGGACCTAACGAATTAGCCGTGAATTTATCATAAAGATGCGATAATGCATTGGTGTTTTGCTAATTCTCTTTAAGGACAAGATATCCTACTTGGAATTCACGGAGATGAACTTTGGTGTTGTAAGCATGCTTTAGGCGGTCTTGATAAACTCGTAAATACTCTAAAGCATTGAATCGTCTCTCATCCAAAAGTGTGAGTTGGTCAAGACGTGCTTGTCTAGCAGTGTTATCATCTATGAATTCCTTGAAAGAAATTTGCAAGGAGGGGATCTCAAGCTCAAGAGGCATGATTGCTTCGGCTCCATAGACCAATGAAAATGGTGTTGCCCCTATAGGCATGCAGATGCTTGTTCGATAAGCCCATAATGCAAAGGGAATTTGTGTATGCCACTCTCTATAATTTTATTTAACAAGCTTCTTGAGAATAGTAATTAAGGTCTTGTTGGCAGCTTCATCTTGTCCATTTTCTTGTGGGTAACAAGGAGTCGAGAAACCGTGTTGAATGTTATATTTCTCGCAAAGTGCTCAAACATCCTTGTTCTTGAAAGACTTACCATTATCAAAGATGATATTCGAGGGAATACCAAAATGACAAATGATGTGATGAAGTATAAACTCCATAATTCTAGGTCCTGTTGTACTAGTTATAGGAATTGCCTCAACCCACTTTGTGAAGTATTCAGTGGCTGTGATGATGAATGTATGTTGTCCTGAGGAAGGAGGTGAAATTTTTCCAATTAGGTCTAGAACCCATTGTGAAAATGACCAAAGGATTTGAATAGGCTATAAATATTGTGATGGTACATGAGTTAAATTAGCATGTTCATGACATTTCTTGCAATATTTAACATAGGTGCAACTATCACGTTCCATTATGGGCCAATAATAAACCATGTGTAAGATACGCTTTGAAATGGTCATTCCACTAAAATGACCACCACAAGTACCATCATGGGCTTCAACTATGACTCTTTGTACCTCACTAGACTTGAGACAATGAAGGAGGACTCTATCATAACCAAGAGAATGAAACGAGCTATATTTTGCTTGAATGTGCATTTGGCAGTTTGAGACATGTTATATGGGAGTGTTCCAAACTTGAGAAAGACTACTATTTGGCTTGATCAAGGCTCATATGGATCCGACTGGATAAAACATATATCCTTTTCATCTTTATATTCAATGCAGACAATTACAGATTTAGAAAGCGTTGAAATGATATGGGGTTTTACCTCTCCAAAGGAGTCTTTTGGAATTAATGATCCAAGGGATGCCATCACATCTACAAATCTATTAGTCAAACATGCCAAACTATTGATTTCATATCAATCAAACTTAGAGAGCAATTTCATTGTTATTTCGTAATAAAACTTAATGGTAGGTTCTTTGCATTGGTATTCTTTGTTGATTTGCTTGATGACAAGTTGAGAATCATCAAATATACTAATATGCTTAATGCTCATAGCTATAGCTGATTGAAGACCTAAGATTAAGGCTTTGTACTTTGCAGTGTTGTTTGTGCATTGGAAGTCAAGTTTGAATGATAAGGATATTGGTACCCCTGAGGTGTATGAAACACAACTATAGCACCTTGATCTTTCGTGCACTTAGAGCCATAAAAGAATAGTGTGATATTAACGTCTTCCTCCGGAATGACATCTTCTTCTTGTTTGGTGACAACAAATACCGAATCATCTGGGAGCTCAATAATCAAAGGATGATCACTAGGTAGCGGAGCTTTCGCAAGTTGATCGACTATTACCTGATCTTTAACGGATTTTTGGCTAATGAATTCCAAGTCAAATATAGTAAGAAGCATTATACCCTTAGTAGTGTGGGTGTTATTATAAGCATGGGACATCATATAATGTAGAGGATTTTCTCTAGCTATGACATATGTTGTGTGACTAAGCATGTAATGTCAAAGTTCTATTTTTTTAGTGGAAAAAACTACTGCTAAGCATAATTTTTGTACATAAGCGTATCTGGTTTCATAGCTTACCAATGTTTAACTAATGTAGTAGATAACTTGCTCTTGATTTTCTTCATTATCTTGTGCAAGCATTGTCCCTAATGTAAAATTTGTTACTAAAATATAAAGATAGAATGGTACACCCGGACGAGGAGGAGCTAAGATTGGTGGAGAAGCTAGGTATTGCTTAATGTCATCAAAAGATTTTTAACATTCATCTGTCCAAGAAAATGACATCCCCTTTTGCAGTAGGTGATTGAATGACCTACATTTGTCAGAAATTTGCGCAATGAAACGATAGATCGATTGAAATTTTCCTTGTAAACTAAAAAATTCCTTTAATTTAGTTGGGGGAGGCATCTCCATGATGGCCTTGACCTTGCTTGGGTCCACCTCAATGCCTCTTTTGGAGATAATGAATCCTCAAAATTTGCCTGAGGTAACATCAAAGACACATTTCTTGGGGTTCAACCTTACATTATGCTCTAGAAGTCGATCAAAAACTTTCTCCAATACACTAAAGTGATCTTTTCAAGTTTTAGATTTAGCCAAGAGATCATCCACATAATATTATGCATGTAGTCATGGAAAATATATGTCATGGCACGTTGATAAGTGACACCTATATTTTTAAGGCCAAAGGGCATCACCTTGTAACAAAAAGTTTCCTAAGGTGTACTGAATGTTGTTTTGTGTTGGTCATTAGGATTTATTCGAATTTGGTTGTATCCCGAAAAATCGTCCATGAGTGAAAGCATTTCATGACCAGTGCAAGTGTCGACAAGAGTATCGATGTTTGGAGGAAAGTCATCCTTAGGACACACTTTGTTAAGATATCGAAAGTTAGTGCAAACACGTATCTCCCCATTAGGTTTGTGAATGGGAAAAATATTTGAGAGCCACTCAGGATAATCAATGGGTACAATGAAATCCACATCTAGAAGCTTTTGGAGCTCTTCTTTGACCAAGATGGTAATGGTAGGATGCATCCTTCTATGTTTTTGTTTAACCAGTTTAGCATCGGGATGTAAGGTGAGATTATGGACAACTAGACTAGGGTCAAGACCAGGTATGTCCTTGTAGGACCATGCAAAAATACCCTTTTTTCTCTTGAGGAGAGTAATTAATTGCTCTTGTTCTTTGGGTGATAAAATTTTACTAAGCTTGACAATTTGAGGATTGTCTTTGTCTGAACTAAGGTTCACATCGATGGTATCTTCAATGGACATATGGGAACCTTCCTCAAGTTGATGGGGTGTAGGGATCAGATGAATGTCATCTAATATATCATCAAACTCTTTTGGCCTATCCTCATCTATGTCTGCCTAGAAAACCTTAAGATTTGAAGATGAAGATGAAGGCAAAGGCAAAGGGGATGGAGAAATGTAGTTGAGTGAAGCCCTTAACAATTCCTCTGACACGACAAACTCAAAAAAGGATGGGGGCAAGGAAATACAGTCCATATCGATAAGGCTTATGTCAATTTGAATTGGTTTAGTCATATCCAATGGATTATGGAGTGGGGTGAATAAATCAACAAGATTCATGTTGACTTATGGTCAAAGTGGATAAGATTGGATGGAACCTAAGAACTAGTACTAGGAGCTTGGTAAAACATAGACAACAAAAAGCGACATAAATAAATACATTTAACTAAATGATATATACATGCAATACTAAAAAATAAAAATATTTTTTGTTGATTTTTTATTTTTTTGGTAGTGGTGAAAACTACCATGTTTGTGTTATGTACATGTGTTACAAGGTTGTATTATGGAATGGCTTAATGGAATGGAGGTGGTGGTTCGCTCTTGTGGAAGAAGCAAGCAAAATATGATCTCATGGATGTGGAACATTCTGAGATAAAAATAATCTTGTTCAGTATGGGGAATAATGGGCTTTAATTTTTCTTCAAATTCATCTGAAATTATCAACATAAGTTCAAATTATTCATGGATTTCATCTTCAAAATCATTGATATGGAGGGCTTCTTTTACAAAATTTAGATTAAACCTTTATAAGGCATGTTCAAGAGAAGAGGTGGTGGAAAGTAAATGGTAACCGAGACCTGAATGGTCATGCATTTCTTGATATGGAACGTCAATAGGCTAAAGCACTCCTTGTTCATGCAATCCTAGGCCATGACCTTGCTAATTGACTATGTGAAAATAGTGATATGGAAATTCTATCATGTTTGGAATGTTGGCAAGTGTTGGTTCCTTAGGTTCCTCTAGGAGAGCTAGATTTGATGAATAATCAATCCCCCCATACACAAACATTATTCTATCTGGAGCTGAACCCATGTTATATAATGCTCCTATGGGTAAAGGTGGGTCACGTGGGTGACTCAAATCCTTATCATTAGGAATGGTAAGCGATGTGATGGTGATGTCTTAGACCATATATTCACCAATACTAGGATTAGTGAGGTGGACCTTGGCTTGGGACGATGTGGAAGGACCATGATTAGATGATGGCTTGAGGCATGGTGATGATGAAGATGTCTCACAATATATCAACTCGACTTGTGAAATATTAGGTGAAGGGGATGAATTGTATTGGGAAGGTTGCTGAATGGATGATGATGATGAAGTGGAAGGCAAATATGTGGATTGACTTTGACCACATGAGCATGTAGTCAATGATGAAGATGATGGGGGTATTGAAGCTTGATGGTGATTGGTGATATGAATCTCCTCAAGAATGGGAAATTTTGATGAGTAAATCAATGAAGTGGTAGATGGATTGGCTAATGGTGATAAGAAAAGGTGGGTGGAAGGAAGCATGGATTCATAAGGATTTGAAATAATATTGTAATACTTGAACGGTTCAACATCCACTGGTATGAAATGTACTTGTCACTCATGAAAATATTTAAACATTGGTGTATTATTGAAGGAACACATCTCATTTCCCTCATCCAAGGTCTTCCAAGGAGTACATTGTATGCCATTGATCCTTCCAAGATGTGAAATATAGTGTGCAACATTTTGACCCCTACTTCAATGGGAAAAATAATAGTACCAAAATTGTGGAACACAAAGCATTGTTGAATGCTTTTAAGGTGAATGATGAATTGGAGGAATATTCAAGTGATGAAGGGCAGATGTGGTGATGATGTTGATGGAGGGACCAATATCAATTAGGACTCTTTTAAATGGCTTCTTGTCAATTAGATCCATGATATGCAATGGAGGGTCTACTAAGTCCGATGAGATTGGATTAATCTCAAAGTCATAGAATGTGATGGAAGGATCCATGCATGTTTGAATGCTCCCTACAAAGTTGTTGAAGGTATTAGAGTCTTGATATTGTAGTTTGATGGATTTGAGAATATCTATCAATGCCTCACAATGTGGGGGAGATTATTGAATTAACTCGTATATTGACTATTTGGCAGAAGCCATCTTTAGACTCTTCGTTATTCGGCTACTCAATGAGATGACTGGTCATGGGGGCGATTGATGGAGTGAATTGGAGAATTTTATTGGCTAGGAATGTGGATTGGTGATGAAGGATTGGAAGAAATTTGAATGGGTGGCGATGAGGGAGGTTGCGACACACTTTCTTGAGGTTGTTGCCTTGCATTTTGTTGATTATTTCTTTGACCTGTAGTGACCACATGGATGGCCCCTACAAAACCTTGGTATTGTTGGACATGATTGACTTGATTAGGAGGAATTTTGGTGTTAGTCCCTCCTATATTTGGTTGCACTTCCTCATGATAAGGAAGCGGTGTTTGAAAAATACCAAGGTTTTGATTTTGTTGAGCAAGGGGGTTGTCAAGATTTTGAAGAACACAAGCTTATACTGAGAGGGGGGGTGAACAGTATAAGACCGCTTTTTCACTTTTTCTTTCGATTCAACTTGCAGTTCAAAATTATGTAGTGAATATATAATAGTATCAAAAACAAAATCAAAGCAATGCACAGAATATCATCCACAATAGAGACACAACAATTTACGTGGTTCACCCAACGCGGGCTACTCCACGGATAAAATTTTTACTAAATTTTATCACCTCAAATTCTAGGAAACATGTCCCGATTACAAAGTTTATGGGCACCAACCCAAAGGAGATACCTTCCCCTAGCTCTGCTCAATCTGGTGATCCTCTAGAAGACCTCTGCCTCTGTAGCCCTTAGCAAGTGGAACTCAATCCACAGAAGACACCTGTCTTCCCTACTCTGGCTGGAGACCTCTGTCCTCAACTCTATCACCGCATAGTCGATCCTCTTTTCTGCACCAAAACACAGTCCTTCGGTCTGGCACTTTGTCCTTGAACTTGCACCTCTGCGCAATTACAACACTCGATCAAATATCTACTTATGCACCTCTGTGCAAACACAGCAGCAATGTCTTCGCACACTCTGCTCTTCAATGATCGAACTTCTCCCTGCACTCTGCTTCTGAAAGTCGCACTTTGAACGCACACTTCATCGATGATCAAACTCTCCAAATAGCCCTCCTTTTATACTAACAATCTCAAGATTGAAACCTTGATCTTAGTCGGCTACTCATCCCTAAAACAACGTCGAGCTGCAAAACCCTACGTCGCGTCGGCCCAGATTTAACTCTGTCGGCTTCAATCGCCTCCCTGTAGCTCTTGGCGCGAAACTTCAACATGTCGCGATATCGCGACATTTTTACAACCTTACACCTTCTATAGCCTACTGTCGCGAAATCGTGACACCTTGGCCTTTGTTGACTTCCTTTGTGCTTCTGTCCTGAAATCGCGACACCTTTGCCTCTTGCTGACGTCATCACACTTCTGTCACGAAATCGCGACACTCTAGTCTTCATGGCCTTCCTCTCAGCTTCTGTCGTGAAATCGCGACACCTTTGCCTCTTGTTGACGTCATTTGCAACTCCGTCGCAAAATCACGATGCTTTTGCTACCTTAAGCTCTTTTCTGCCAAATGCCTGCGAAACTAGAACATGTCGTGAAATCGCGACGCTTTCGCCTTCGAGCTCTTCCTTCTTCAATTCGTCACAAAATCGTGACGCTTCTTCTGTTTAAGACTTGCTAACTATTTTTGTCGTGAAATCGTGACACCATCTCCAACTGCAAGCTACCATCTCAACCTGTCGCGAAATCGCGACACTTTCGCATCCTACAACTTCTTTGTAGCTGTTCGTCGTGCGCTTCCTTAGCTTTCCGGTTTCGCGCTTCTCCTTTCGGCTTTCTTTCTGCATGTCGCAAAATCGCGACAGTCTTCAACTCGACCTCTACAGCATGTCGCAAAAATGTGATAGCCCTTACTTAGAATTTTGCATCATGTCTCGAAATCGTGACAATTCCTGAATCACTTTCTCTCTCTTCAATCTTGTCGTGAAATCGCGACAAATCACTGCGGACTTTCTCTCCTGCAACATGTCACGAAATCGCGACACTTTCTTTTCGTACCTCCTTTCGAATGTCCAAATCGTGACACTTTTCTTTCTCCCTCTCCTAGCGACATGTCGCGAAATCGTGACAGTTTTGCCTGCTTCGTCTCTGCATACTTTTTCTTACTTGTCTTTTTCTTGATCTTTTGCAATTGGGCTACCCTGATCTTCTTGGAAACTCACTGTCCATGCTGAAACCTTCATCAAGACACATTCTTTGACATCAAACCAAATTGCTTCAAGACCTTCTTGACATCAATGACAACATCTACACTTAGAGTAAAGGCAATGTACCCAATGTACCCAAAATTGCCAACAATCTCCCCCTTTGTCATTGATGGCAAACCTTAACTGAAAACACAAGTCAAGAGCCAAAACTGAAAACAACTGATCCAACAACTGAGAATCTGCCTTTGAAGTTTTTTCTCCCCCTGACTTGAAGCTCTCTTCTTCACTATGAAGCTCTCCCCCTTACTCATATCTCTCCCCCTTTGTCATCAATGGCAAAGGGTCACCTTTGGGGCTTGGGACTAAGAATGAGCCTCTTAGCTTAGTCCCTCCCCCACCTCCTCATGAGGTGATTAATTCTGGGGTGGGAGTACAACTCCCAATTTCTCCCTTAGATACTCAAACGTATCTCTTGGAAGAGGTTTTGTGAAGATATCTGCAATTTTCTCTTTAGTAGATACATATTCTACCTTGACCTGCTTATCTTGCACTTTCTCCCTTAGAAAGTGATACTTGATGGAAATATGCTTTGTCCTTGAGTGCATTACCGGATTTTTGGAAATACTTATGGCACTAATATTATCACAAAATATGGAGATGGGTTGTTCATGCTTGACTTTGAAATCCTCCAAGGTGGTTTTCATCCATAGAACTTGAGTACACCCAGCCACTGCTGCTATGTATTCAGCTTATGCCGTAGATAAGGAAACTGAAGGTTGTTTCTTACTTAGCCAAGAAACTAAACTCTTTCCTAGAAAGAATGCTCCACCACCGGTGCTTTTCCTGTCATCATTCATCGCTGCCCAATCTGCATCTGTATAGGTCTGTGAGAGTGAAATCATCACCTTTGGGATACCAAAGCCCAAAGTCCATAGTGCCCTTCGAGATATCCGAATATTCTTTTAATCTCTATAACATGAGAGTCTTTCAGATCTGCCTGAAATCTGGCTACTAATCCAACAGCCTGCATGATATCTGGTCTGGTAGCTGTAACATATAATAAACTACCAATCATTGATCTATACAACCTCTGATCTGCCTCTGGAGATTCATCATTTTTACTCATCTTGCACCCTGTAGTCATTGGAGTACATACAGGTTTGTTGTCCATCATCCCAAATTTTTTTAACATCTCTTTGATATATTTTCCTTGAGAGAGAAATATATCATCTTTTGATTGAGCAATCTGAAGACCCAAAAAGAATGACAACTCTCCAATCATAGACATCTCAAATTCCTTCTGCATGGTGTTAGCAAAATCTTTGCACATCTGGGTATTATTTCCCCCAAAAATGATATCATCAACATAGACAACTACAATCAACATATCATTTCCTTTATCCTTAATATACAAATTGCTATCTGCCATACCTTTCCTGAAACCTTGCTCATGAAGGTACCTGTCAAGTCTTGAGTACCAAGCCCTAGGTGCTTGCTTTAACCCATACAAGGCTTTTTTTAGTTTACACACATAGTCCGATTGATCTGAGAGAGACACGCCTTCTGGCTGTTCTACGTAGACTTCTTCATCCAAAACTCCATTTAAAAAGGTTGATTTCACATCCATTTGATACACCTTGAATGCTTTGAAGCTTGAGAGGGCCAAAAACATTCTGATGGCTTTGAGACGAGCAACAGGAGCGAACGTCTCTTCGAAATCAACACCTTCTACTTGAGCATAACCTTTGCAAACCAATCTGGCTTTGTTTCTGACAATATTTCCATCCTCATTGAGTTTATTTCTGAATATCCATTTTGTGCCAATGATATTCTTGTCCTTAGGTCTTGGAACTAAATCCCAAGTTTCACTTTTCTCTATTTGATTTAGCTCTTCATCCATTGCTTTGACCCAAAATTTATCTGCACATGCCTCACTGAAATTTTTTGGCTCAATCTGAGATAATAAAGAAATATTTGTAGAATCGTGTGATGGAATGACTCTTCTTCTAGTTTGTCTGCTGTTTGGATCACCAATGATCAAATATTTGGGATGATGTTTCTAAACATATCATGACGGAGTTTTGGGAAGCAGCTGCTATTTTTCCTCTTCTTCATCTGAAACCTCTCCGAATTCTTCTTGACAGATTTCATCACTGATTTCCTTGACAGGTTCTCTTATCCCTATCTTTTCATCAACTGTTACATTTATGCTCTCTACGATTGTATGCGTTCTTTTGTTGAAGCATCTGTAAGCCTTGCTTCTGCTGGAATAACCAAGAAAAATTCCTTCATCACACCTAGGATCAAACTTACCCAAATTCTGATCTTCCCTTCTGATGAAGCACTTACTCCCAAACACTTTGAAATGTTTGACTGTAGCTGGTCTTCCTTTCCACAACTCATAAGGAGTTTTATGATGATTTACTCTAAGTTGGGCCCCGGTGATAATGTATACTGCTTGTATTGACTGCCTCTTTCCGAAAACCATCTGAAAGTTTCGACTCATTTAACATAGCTCTAGCCATATTTTCAATAGTTCTATTTTTTCTTTCAACTACTCCATTTTGTTGAGGAGTTCTTGCTGTTGAATATTCTCTCTTAATTCCCTGTTGCTCACAGTATTCCACAAATTCATTAGAGGTGAACTCTCCTCCTCTGTCCGATCTTAAACATTTGATTCTCTTTTCAGTCTCATTTTCAATCATTTCTTTGAAAGCTTTAAATTTTTCAAAGGCTTCAGATTTTTCTTTGAGAAAGGTAACCCAAGTCATTCTAGAATAATCATCTATGAACAACATGAAGTAGCTTTCTCCCTGAATGCTCTGAGTTCTGGTGGGGCCACATAAATCAGTATGAATGAGATCTAAAGGTTTTGAAGAAGTATACACTTTTGATTTAAAACTGGTTCTGGTCCTGTTTTCCATGTTGACAAGGACCGCAAATGGTGTTATGGGGCCTTTTTATTTTGGGCAAGTCTCTAACCGCTTCCTTGTTACTAATGTTGACAAGATTATCAAAGCTCAAATGCCCCAATATTTTATGCCATAACCAACTCTCATCTTCTTGAGTTAGAAAACACTTTTCCTTTTTTATCTCACTTAGCATGTAAAGATTGTTTGGAGTCCTTGTAGCACTAGCAATGAGTTTTCCATTTTTTTCTTTACGAATCTCACATCTATCTGAAAAGAAAGATACTATGTGTCCTTGATCACAAAGTTGACTCACACTTAGAATATTATGTCTTAGACCTTCTACATAAAGCACATTTTCAGTTTTGGACTTCCCATCCAAGCTAAGAGTCCCTTTACCACAGATTTTAGCAGACCTATTATCTCCAAAACTAACTGTTCCTCTGTTTGTGTTTTTTAAGACCAAAAACTTTTCCTTTTCACCAGTCATATGTTTTGAACAACCACTATCAAGATACCATTTCTCTACTTTGTCTTGAGCATGAAAAGCAGTTTGAACTATCATTGACTTAGACTTGATCTCATTTCTCTTTTTAGTGAACTTAAAGCTAGGTCTATCCAAATTGCACATCCTTGCTATATGCCCAACATTCTTGCATTTGTAACACATGACATTTTTATCCATAAGAGGTGCAAAAGAGTTAACATTTTCCTGATTATGGCTATTCACGGATTTAATGCAATGTATAGCTTTGTGACCAAATTCCTTGCAAGAAAAATAGTAGCCATGGAAAGTATTATGTAACCTGTTTTGATGCCTTGGATGATTGTTCTTCTTGTGACCAACTGGAATCCATCGTTCTTCGAGTGAAGATTGATCTTGCTATCTCTTCTTCCTGTCATGATGCTTGAGAACAAAACTCTCTTCCCTGAAATTCTTAAAGCCCAAAAGAATTCTCTTTAGAGATCAAACTTAACCTCTTCATTCTTTTTTGAAACTGTATGTTCTTCTGAAAGATCCTTCTCCAAGCTGTTAGGCTTTTTCGGGAGAGACCCGCTCTGATACCAATTGAAGAACACAAGCTTATACTGAGAGGGGGGGTGAATAGTATAAGACCGCTTTTTCTAATTTTCTTTCGATTCAACTTGCAGTTCAAAATTATGCAGTGAATATATAACAGTATCAAAAATAGAAATCAAAGCAATGCACAGAATATCATCCACAATAGAGACACAACAATTTACGTGGTTCACCCAACGCGGGCTACTCCATGGATAAAATTTTTACTAAATTTTATCACCTCAAATTCTGGGAAACATGTCCCGATTACAAAGTTTATGGGCACCAACCCAAAGGAGATACCTTCCCCTAGCTCTGCTTAATCTAGTGATCCTCTAGAGAACCTCTACCTCTGCAGCCCTTAGCAAGTGGAACTCAATCCACAGAAGACACCTGTCTTCCCTGCTCTAGCTGGAGACCTCTGTCCTCAACTCTATCACCGCACAGTCGATCCTCTTATCTGCACCAAAACACAGTCCTTCGGTCTGGCACTTTGTCCTCGAACTTGCACCTCTGTGCAATTACAGCACTCGATCAAATATCCACTTATGCACCTCTATGCAAACACAACAACAATGTCTTCGCACACTCTGCTCTTCGACGATCGAACTTCTCCCTGCACTCTGCTTCTGTGAAAGTCGCACTTCGAACGCACACTTCATCGATTATCAAACTCTCCAAGCAGCCCTCCTTTTATACTAACAATCTCAAGATTGAAACCTTGATCTTAGTCGGCTACATATCCCTAAAACAACGTCGGCTGCAAAACCCTACGCTGCGTCAACCCAGATTTAACTTTGTGCTTCTATAGCTCTCCTATAGCTCTTGGCGCGAAACTTCAACATGTCGTGATATCGTGACATTTTTATAGCCTTACACCTTCTATAGCCTGCTGTCGCGAAATCATGACACCTTGGCCTTTGTTGACTTCCTTTGTGCTTCTATCATGAAATCGCGACACCTTTGCCTCTTGCTGATGTCATCTCACTTCTGTCACAAAATCGCGACGCTTTAGTCTTCATGCCCTTCCTCTCGGCTTCTGTCGTGAAATCGTGACACCTTTGCCTCTTGCTGACGTCATCTGCAACTCCATCACGAAATCGCGATGATTTCGTTGCCTTAAGCTCTTTTCTGCCAAATGCCCACGAAATTGGAACATGTCGTGAAATCGTAACGCTTTCGCCTTTGAGCTCTTCCTTCTTCAATTCGTCACAAAATCACGATGCTTCTTCTGTTTAAGACTTGCTAACTATTTCTATCGTGAAATCGTGACACCATCTCCAACTGCAAGCTGCCATCTCAACCTATTGCGAAATCGTGACACTTTCTGCATCCGTACAACTTCTTTGTAGCCTGTCGTGAAATCGTGACGCTTTCAGCCTTTGAAAGCTTTCCCTGCAACCTGTCGCAAAATCGTGACGCTTCTGGCTTTCGAACACTTTCTCCATTACCTATAATGAAATCACGACACTTTTGGCTTCCGTATGCTTTCTCCACTACCTATTGCAAAATCGTGACACTTCTGGCTTCCGTACGCTTTCTCCACTACCTTTCACGAAATCGCGACGCTTCTCCTTTCAGGCTCTTCTCTTTGCTGCATGTCATGAAATTGCGACAGTCTTCAACTTGACCTCTGCAGCATGTCGTGAAAATGCGATAGCCCTTACTTAGAATTTTACATCATGTCACGAAATTGCGACAGTTCCTGAATCACTTTCTCTCTCTTCAATCTTGTCGCAAAATCACGATAGATCACACTGCGGAATTTCTCTTCTGCAACATGTCACGAAATCGTGACACTTTCTTGTCCATACAGCCTCCTTTGCAGAATGTCGCAAAATCGCGACACTTTTCTTTCTCTACCTACCTGCACTGTCCGAGTCGAGAAAATCCGACATGTCGCAAAATCGCGACAATTTTGCCTGCTTCGTCTCTGCCTACTTTTTCTTACTTGTCTTTTTCTTGATCTTTTGCAACTGGGCTACCCTGATCTTCTTGGAAACTCACTGTCCGTGCTGAAACCTTCATCAAGACACATTATTTGACATCAAACCAAATTGCTACAAGACCTTCTTGATATCAATGACAACATCTACACTTAGAGTGAAGGCAATGTACCCAAAGTACCCAAAATTGCCAACAGATTTATAGCCCCCAAGTCAATTAGGTCTTGAACGATGTATTTAAATATATGACAATTATTAATATCATGCCCATTTTACCTATGGTAAGGGCAAAATAAATGTTCCCGATAGTGTTTACTATGTTTAGCGGGATCATCTGGTCTAATTTTGGGCAAAGCAAGTTTGTTTGTGTCATACAACATTCAAAAAATGGAAGCATATGACTTAGCTAAGGGGTTATATTGGTGATTCTATTAGACATACTATCATCGAGGATGACTTTCTACAACTAGTACTGTGTTTTGAATTCTTGAGTTACGAAGGGTACCACATGATAAGCAATTTACTACGGTGATTGCTGCACTTATTATTGCTGAGCAATTACCGGTTGGCTCATGACCACTTGATTAACATGATTGGGTTGATTTGCTGGCATAGCCTGTGTGGATTTTGATTGGCTAGAATAATTACTTTTATATTGGTCCTTTTTTTGCCATTCCTTTTTCTTAGGCTTAAGTATGCCCTCTTGGATTTATATTTCCTCGATGACACTAGCTTATGCTAGAGTTTATTTAAATGAACAATAAGTTTGTAATTGAAGCATTCAAGAGATAGGTTTTAAACAAATCTTGGTGAATAATTTGATTATCTCGTCCATTGGCAAGGTGAATGGTAACTTGGTGATGACAACCCTCCAACGGTTTCCAAAATCATAGATAGACTCATCATCATGTTGTATTAAAGCATATACATCAAACAATAAGATATTATTTCTAATATTTAGGATAAAACGCTCAATGAATTGGTCAAACAATTGCTCAAAAGTATAAATACTATGACTAGGAAATTTATTATACCACTCTATGGCATCTCCTCCTAATATTTGAGGAAATATTCTGAGCATAAGAGCATTGTCATTTTGAATTCTAAAACATGTGTGTACAAACATGCTCACATGCTCTTTGGGATCCTCGGTTCTCTTGAATTTGTTAAACTTAGGTATCGTGAAATCTACTGGATATGGCTATGATGGTACTAAAGGATGAATGGGTTGGTTGATCAGGCTTATGGTTTGTCAAACCAAGAGTATGTTGTATCAATTGATCTATTAGTTTTTGCATGGCCTTAATTCGAGGGTCTTCTTCAAGAATGTGAAAGCCCTGAATTACCTGATGATTTTGAGGTGAGGTGGAAAAATGTTGTGGGGTGACCAAATGATGATGAGATTGGTGATGACGACTATGTGAATTTGATGGAAATTGATGAATGAGAGACTAATGATGAGAATGTGGAGAATTTTGGAATGGGATGGATGTATGAGGGTTATGGCTAGGTTGGCCAATGGGAATAGGATGGGTATTGGTATGACTTGGTGGAGGAACAAGGATAGAAACCACAGAAGACTGTGGTACCCATGATAGACCCTGGTTAATAAGGATAATATTAGTAGAGTTTGGTAGAGGGGTAGGGTTCACTTGCACTTGTTATTTACCATTTTGATGTTTCCTAAGCAATTTGTTCAAGTGTTCCCATGTTTCATTAATCTCTCTATCAAAAGTGGAGGGCATGGAAGTAGATGGTATAGAGGATGTGGTTTTAATACAAGTTACACTTGGTATGGTAACTTGTGAGGCCAAAACTTGTGAAGCATAATTTACATGTGCTTCATACAAGGGGTTATTGTATGTGGATGTGTATAAAGTGCTAGGAAGACATGAGGGTTGGGGAATGGACACATGAGAGGAAGATGCAACTGATGCCTCAAAAAGAGGGTTAGTGTACACCTGGGTAAAGTTGGATGGTGGTTGGGAATAAATAAGTTATTGTTGTAAAGTAGGATCTTGTCTAGGTGAGTTGGGTACTGACTCTAAGATATAATTAGAAGACTTCATGAGAGCTTCTACTTGTGCCATATCTATGTAGGTAATATGATGATCAATGGTTTGTGAGCTTGACTCTACTTGGGGAATAGCCATATGAAATGTTGTGGGTGACAAGGAATGTGAGGGACTTGCAAAAAAATCTGGTTGTGTCATATTTAGAGAATCTACCACAGAAGTGGTGGGGAAGGTAGATGAATATTCCATTGAATTGTCTTGATTTAATGCTTTCTTTTGTTTTCTAGTTAATACCATAAGAAATTAAATCAGAATACAAATTATACAGTGAAATGAAACACAGAATTTAAATTTCACAATAAAAACAAACAATCAATGTTAAGTTTGTTTAACACATGTGTCTTATCTCATTCATTGATTATCTCCTTTTAATGTGAATTCATTATTTTAGATTTTGATATTGTGTGTTTTAAATGTGTTATTCTTAATTAACCAAAGAAAGGTAAAAACTATGGCTAAGTTGAGATAATGAGATTCTTGCTGGTGATGAAATCCAACAATTTTGCTCGAGAGTGTCTTGAGGTTTCTAAGGGCAGAGACTGGTGGATGGAGATGAAAGCCACCATCACCAAATCTCAAGCAATGGCTAGTGATGAAATCCAACCACTACTGTTAAATGTGAAGCGTGCAGTATGTGATTATCTTTAAAACTTATGATTTGCTCTTATGTACATACAATGTTTGAAAGATAACTACTTTCGATAGTCTAAATAAGAAGCCAATACCCAAAATATCAAAATTTTCAAAGGATGTAGAATACACCGCTTAAGACCCGTTCTAGACAGCTGGGGATTCATCTACTCATCCATATGGAATCACCCAAGTACGGGGATAATTTTGGTATCTAAATAATGTTCCTACTTAGACCTACAAAAATAAGAATCCCTAACCCTATAATGCAAACTAATAATGCAAATTTTCAATTCACATGAAATCAGAATGCAATATTTTTCAATTTGTGAATACAACAAAAAATAAAAAACTTCAAACAGAGAGTGCGAATGGATGCAAATGACTAATATGAAATCTAAGATGCAAGATACTATGAATTTTTTTCCTAGATTAATTAATTATGTTCTTTTTAGCTTAGAAATCTAAAAAAAAATGTAAGATTGCCAGAATATGTAAATAGAAAAGTTAAGGTTTTAGTTATAAAATTACAAAACAACCTACGCTTCTACTCCAAATCTCTATAAAATACCTTTGGATATTTTTGAAATGCACTTGGGAATTTTTGGAATGAACTTGGGCATTTTTTGGATGACCCTCGAGCATCGTCAGGTGTTCACGCACCTTCTGCAACTTCTTACAAGCCCTCAAAAACCCTAACCAACAAAAAATGCTCGATTCACACCTCTAAAAATCCTACAAAACAAGATAGAAAACAACAAATAAATTAGCAAAGCAAATCATAAAAATAAACCCTTAGTGGGTCCCACTGTGATCGCCATTTGTGAAGACAAAAAAGCAACACCAAATAACAAGATATAAATCGAACTCAAGAGATAATATTGCACAATGAATGATTTTATATTAATGGAGGGGAGCCCCAAAACTCCATTGTTACAATAAGAATATTTAAATCCCTTTGATATAGGTTTTACAATAACTAGGGTTCTTTGAAACCCTAGCAACCAACGCTAGTGGTGTCTCAAAATAAGTCTTTGCTCCCAACGAAAGTGAGTGGGCTTCTGGTTATCCGATGTCAGGCCACTCCAACTTAAGAAGTTGTTCAATGCTAATGTAATGCTATCAGATCTACACATAAGAAAATAAAAAATGAGTTAGTAATAATGAGGGCTCCACAGTGTAAGACCCTCAGAAATCAAGACTAAATCCTATTTATGCAATAACAAAAAGTGAACAAATGTTAACAACACAATAAAATATAATAAAATTATTTTTGATTTACCTTGCTTATCTGTTGTTCTCTGATCTAATGTAATATTTTACAGTGGATTGGTGTAGTGATGCCCTAGCATCGCTCGAGGGCTAGGAGGGTTGTAGAAATCTAGCATAAAATACCCATGGGTGCTTGGCGGCTTTAAGAAACACCCATGAGCACTCAAGAATAATGGGGGACACCCATAGGCACTTGGAAATGGAGGAGAAGCACCCAAAGGTGCTTGGGACTGATGGGAAACACTCAAAGGTATTTAGCGGATGAATGGAAAGTCTACAGAAGTAGATTTGATTGAGCGAGGGAGGCGACAATGGATGTAGAGGCTATGGCAAGCGAGGATGGAATGTGAGTGCAATTGGATACTCTAGGGAACATGGGGCATGAATTTCTTAGGGAAATTAGGGCAAAAGACTCAGGATTTAGGGGTTGAGCCATCAAAATAGCTCCTATTAATAATCTAGCCTAGGGCATGCTAGGGTTTCAATGAAACTAATCGTGTGGCTGAAATGAAAGCATATCAAAGGGTGGATATTAAATCTGGGGTGTGGCATGTATTGATATGGATGGATGGATAGGATTAAGTGAAATCAGATGGTTAGGATTAATTCACTTATATAAATATATATATATATATATATATATATATATATATATATATATATATATATATATATATATATATATATATATAATATTAATATCTAAATATATATAAATATTTATGAATAATGGGTGGAAATGGTAGGAAATCATAGATTGAGGACAAGTGGCTAGGTTTTGGTATCTACACTTTTATACCATGCTCTTCCTATAAAGATAAATAAAATACCTCATATTCTATGAGACCAAGTATTTCACCTTTCTTTGTTGATCCGCGAGGATTGCTCATGATAACATATAGGATAGGAAAATGAAATTTACTAATATTAGGTGCTTTAGATGTTGCATATATTTGAATCTCACATGGAATCCCAAAATTTTGGTAATTTTCTTCTAGAATTTCCTCTTCAAAGAAGTAGAAGACTTTTAAAAAGGGTAAATTATGTTAATTATTTAGACATTGTAATATTTTCTTTGCCTTTGTATGATCCAATTAATCACCTTATAAAAGCAATAATGACTCTTAATTTGGTTGTATAGGCACCATATTATCAAAGGGAAAACCAAATCCCTTGTATTTTGACTCACGTTTTAAACCCATCTAGACTCTTCTCCTGCTACGAGAACACTAAACACCTCATAGTATTCTATGATATCAAACTCCTCATATGAAAAAGGATTAAACAATTCACAATATTCATTATCTTATTCTTTGTTTTTAGAACCTCTACTTTTGATCTTGGGTCTTTCCTCAAACCATTAAAGATATACCCCTTAACAAGAGGAATGGGAGTGCCTTGTAGGAATCATTAATCCATTGGTATTTGAATCTTCCCTTATCATCTCAATTTCTATTTCTATTTGAAGTGAGTATGGTTCCTAGGGAGTAGGTTGAGGATTCTCTATAGGAGTTGTTAACTCTTCAAAATGAGGATTGTTCATTACTATTCTTTAGGTAGGGAGGCAATAATTAGTCATATCTAGTGCTCTAGGAACTTCATGGGCTTGTGTCATATTGGTTTGAGGTGTAGTCACTTGTTTTACCATTGATTGGAGTATCATGGGTTGAAACCAATAGTTGAAAGACAATAATGGATTTAATTTACATTTTAGGCCATCCTGTAAATTGTTGATTCATTTCTTGGGAATGGTCAACTCTCATAGCATCATGGCCCATTTTACAAGTAAAGAACCAAAATTCTAAATTCATGTTTCTTATACCATTGTGCACCTGATTAGTTATTAGTATGTTTTCTTACTAGAGTGTCCTAACTCAAAGGGACTCATCATAGGCAAAAATTCATTAGGATTTAGGAATAGTAGGTCTTGTTAATGAGTCACTAGCCATTGAATCTCATGATAGTTGAACTACATGTTTTATTTCTAATGAATTTTTTAATTTTCTTCTCTAGGTTTATGATCCTATATGAATATACAATAAACTTCTATGTAGTATAAATTGAACTCTTATCACTCATAATCAAGATTCAGTGTGCTTCATTGTTGGGTTCTAGACCACTAAGGCACTTGTTCATATTGCATTTGTGAGTCATGTTTCTTTGCCCAAATGATATTTGGTATGTAGGTTATCCATTGGAGCATATGTTCATTATTGAGGACATTGAATTGGTTGTTCATTCTATGCAACTTGGTAACTTGGTGTCACTGTCTGTTGTTGCATGAATTGTTGCATTGATTGTTGACTTGATATAACTGCTACAACCTAGAATTCTACATTATCTAATGAGCCTACATGTTTAGTTAGAGGTCTTGTTATTCATTTTTTGTAGAAATTTTTGTTGACTTTGGGGAGTTTATAAGTAGAGGAGTGATTAAGGACTCAATCTAATCTATATTCTACATCATTTGAGGGTTCCCCCTAGTTTATCCTTCATGATATTACTTGAAGCTCAAATATGTCAAAGATAAGAGGAGCAAGATTCAGGGTTGTGCCTCGATTTCTTTTGTTCTTTTAAATAAAAAAAGTATATTTTTTGGGGATCGAATGAATCACTTGATTTTATAGAATAACAATTCATTCTTTGGCTAGAGAATTATTTTGTAGGAAAAAGTGTATCACTCACCTTATAAAACTTAGCAAAATTTCTCCAAAATTTTTGAATCATTCTTTGCCAGTAGTAAATTGCATTTATATGTCCAATATGAAGTGATTTTCCCTTTTTTAGGAGCGAATTGCTCACTTGATTTTACAAACTACTGATTCTCTCATTTGGTTAGAAAATAGTACCATTAGGAAGAGTGAATTGATCATTTGATAAAAAATTAGTAAAATTATTTTAAATTTGACAAATTACTCTTTTTTAAGGATCGAGCAATTCATTTTTTCAAATTGGATGATTCGTTGCTCCAATACTTAGAAATTTTTCACATTTGTTGAAATTAGGTGAATCGATTGGTGGATGAAGCAAATAACTCATTCAATAAAACTTAGGAAAATATCTTAAAATTTTATGAATCATTATTTTCTAGCAATAAGTCTTAATTCTATGCCAAAGATGAAGTAATTCATTGATTTTGGTGAACCTTTGCTCTTGCTTCATGAGAAACTTGATTTAGGATTTTTCTAAAGTTTGTAACAAAGTCATCATCTTACAAGGAATTTTATTGATGATGTTTGAGCATGTGTTTATAAGCCTAGATTATTACACATTTATACTTACACAAACAAAGTCTTGGGGTTAAAAAACATAAAATTTGAGAAGGGAAATGAATCACTTAAAAATGACAGAAAAATTTCAACAAAAAGGTTGGAACAAATTGCTCTTGCAAAAGGACATAACAAAAAAATGTTTTTCAAGCACTTTGCTCCTTGAATAAAGACTTGGCAAGAATCCTTCAAATTTTGGGAAATCACTTTTTATTAGTGATAATATGTAATTTGGCACTAAAATTGAGGAAAATTGATGGATTTTGTGCACTTTTGATGGCACTTCATGAAAAAAATAAAATTTTGATGAAGTTCAAATCAAAGTCATCATTCGCAAAGCACCTTCAAGATCACATGCAAAAAAAAAAATGTAAAATTAGTTTTTAAAAAGGGACTAGGCTTGATTTCATTAAGGAAATTAAGCCCTTGGTCCCACCTGGCATGTCGAAATCTATTGAATTGTAGAAAGGTCTAACTTCTTATATGCCTACAATCTCATTTCAACAATTGGAAGAAGCGAGATCATAATTGTCCCTTCTTTATTAGCCACAAGAATGATGTTGGAGATCCAATCAAAATATTTGATATCTTTGATAAAACTAACATCAAGGAGTTTTTGGAGCTCCTCCTTGACTAATAGGGTGACTGTAGGATGCATCTTCCTAAGATTTTATTTAACATGTTTGACATTGGGTCTAACCACTAGGTGATACTTGATTAAGAAGGGGTCAAGCCCTAGCATATTAGCATATGACCAAGAAAAAATATCTTGAAATTATTTTAATAATTTGGTCAATTACTCTTGCTTGTCCATGAAAAGGGTTTTTTCCAACTTAAGGAGCCTAGGGCTCTCTTTGGTTTCTATAATAATGTCAAGGGTCTCCTAAATGAGGATGTGGGATTCATCATCATAGTGAGGAGTAGTAGGGATAACTCCTAGTTGATCAAGGTCTTTGTAAGACATAGAAATTAAATCCTCTTGAGCTCTAGAAGTTTGAACATGAGCAACACAAGGGATCAACCCATAAAAGAAGAATCTATTTTGGATAATATCTTCATGATTCATATGACAAATAGTATCCCCCTCAGCATACTTCCTTGGGGTTGCAACTAACTTAGGGTACATCAAAGTTATCACATTTTCAAATAATATGTTCAAGGGAGAAGGTGGTCCCTCATCCTCATTACTTCGCTCTAAGCCATGATGATCCATAAATTTAGTGAAGGTGACAACTTGATCATCATTAGTTGGTAAGGGTTGGTTTTTGTTGGGGATATAGCCTATGCCACATCTCCTAGGCCAAAGCTCAACTTCTAAAGGCTCTTGAATGCCTTGTTTTTGTGGCCCCAAACCCTTACCTTCATATCCCATATTAGATAGGATTTGCTTAGGAAGTCGGTAATCATTGGATAGGTAAAAAATGATAAAGTTTCTCTCTAATGGAAAAGGGTTGCTACCATGGATCTTTTATTTATGGGATATACCCATGTAGATAAAGGTACACATATCGAAGTGCACTACTTCACCCCTTTTACGGGTCAGACCTATAGTTCAGGGTGAAGGTGGTAGCTTGGATATATCTAAAAGAGGACCTTCAAATAAATGATTGATTTGATCTTATGATGAGACTGTGATTGGTGGTTCCTCACTGATTTTGAAGTTATCAAACTTATTTATGATTTGAGAATGATGAAAAGAATCATTGAGAGAAGAAGAAACTTTGTGAAAAGAAACAAATGGACAAAAATTGATTGTAGATATGGCTTGCTCAACCATTGAACAATATTGGAATGGATGAGGATCACCTAGATGGTGATAAGCCGATTTTTAAATTTATACTTCAAACATTAGTGAAGAGTAGGAGGAACAACCCTCATGACATTAATCCAAGGGTATTCAAGAAGAAGATTAAAATATATTGGCCAAGATACCACAAAAAACACAAAGTGTCTAAGATCTTGGGTCCTACCCTAAGGGGAAGGGACAAGATGTCGCAGGCCTCTTGGGACTCGTTGAAAGCTTTTATGATGACATAAGATTTGGTAAAATATTCCTCCTTAAGTCTAAAATTTTGGAAGAAATTATAAGTGCATATATTGAGGGAGGAACCATCGTCCACCAAGATCCTCTTGATGAATTTTTCCCCAATGTATCCAATAATATAAAGGGAGAATCCCATTGTAAATTTGAGGAAGGAAGATCATCATTATAAAAAGATATACGATTTATCCCAAGAGTACCTATAAAATTGGTTAGGTTGCTAGGGGGAAGATCTTGTGGGATACATTGTTGACTTAGAATATTCAACAAGGCTTCCCTATGAATATGAGATGTGTTAGAAACATGGCACGAAATCGTGATACTTTTCTTACTTGTTCTCTTTCTTCGAACTTGTCACGAAATCATGACACTTTTTCTTGCTTTCTCTTTCTCTTCAAACATGTCGCAAAATCACAATGGTTTTTCTTGCTTTTTCTCTCTCTTCAACATGTCGCGAAATCACGACAGTTTTTCTTGCCTGTTGTATATGTTGCGATATCGCAACACTTTTCTTGTCTTTTTCTTTGATCTTTTGCATATGGGCCACTTCAGTCTTCTTGGAATATCACTGTACATACTCTGAATAACCTTTGAACTCCTGTCTTTTGCATCTGTATAGCTTTTGAACTTCCTGTCCACTGCATCAACGGATCTATCCGATCGTGTTGACAACAATGACAATATTGTTGCTGCACCTTGCTCAACAATCTCCCCCTTTAGAATTATTGGCAACACATGTGCAATTTCCTGTAACTCTTCTCCCCCTTTGACAATAATACCAAAGGGCTACTGCAGACTCCCCCTGAGTCCATGCACAACATTCTTAGGCAAAATTTATTACACTTAGCAAAAATCATGAACATGAGCAAAAAGATAATCAAATACTTAAATGCTCCCCCGAGAATGTGATCCCCGTAACTAGTCAATTCTTGGGAAGTGTGACCACTCCCAATTTATTGCGAAGGTACTCAAAAACTTCCTTGGGCAATGGTTTTGTGAAGATATCTGCTACTTGCTCTATAGTTGGAACAAAATCCAACTTAACCTCACCTTCCACAACTTTCTCCTTCAAAAAGTTATACCTGATAGCAATGCGTTTTGTGCATGAATACATAACCAGATTCTTGGAGATGTTAATGGCACTAGTGTTATCACACTTAACTGATATTGGCTCACTGAAGCTAATACAAAGATCTTTCAGGGTTTGTTTCATCCACAATACCTACGTACAACATGTTGTCGCTGCAATATATTTTGCCTTTGTATCGATAAAGAAACTGACTTTTGTTTCTTACTGTGCCACGCGACCAATCTGTCTCCAAGATAGAATGCACCTCCACTGGTACTCTTTCTGTCATCGACACATCCCGCCCAATATGCATCTCGAATACGAAATAAGGGTGAAGTCTTTACCTTTCAGATACCATAACCCATACTCCATAGTACCCTTGAGATACCGAAGAATCCTCTTCATTGTTGTCACATGAGTCTCCTTTGGATTAGCTTGATATCGTGCTACCATGCATACTGCCTACAAAATATCCGGTCCAGTAGTGCATCAGTGCGATAAGCTCCCAATCATAGATCCGTACATGGTTTGATCAACAGTGGAGATTTGTCATCCTTGCTCAACTTTCAACCTGTCGTCATGGGAGTGCTAAGCTGGCTTACAATCCTCCATTGTGAACTTTTTTAACATCTCTTTCACATATTTAACTTGAGAAATAAATATGCCCTTCTTATTTTGATTAACTTGCAACCCGAGGAAATACGAAATTTCACCAATCATTGACATTTCAAATTCTTTCTGCATCTTATTTGTTAAATCTTTACACGACTCATCTTTGCTGCTACCAAATATGATATCATCTATGTATACAAAAAGAATAATAAGATGACCATTTTATGTTTTGACATACAAATTACTATCCACCATACCTTTCTTAAACCCTTGTTGAGTGAGATAGTTGTCTAGCCTTGCATACCATGCTCGGGTACCTGTTTTAAGCCATATAATGCTTTCTTCAACTTGCAAACCAAGTTGGGATCATCACCAAGTTGGAAACCATCTGGTTGCTCAATATAAACCTCTTCTTCAAGTTTCCCATTCAAAAACGTTGATTTCACATCCATCTGGTGTTCTTGTATTCTTTTGTCTGTACTTTCAGACTGGTTATGATTTTGTTTGCATCCTCAAGCATTTTTGAAATTTTCTTATTCTTTTTCTTCTCTATTTTCCATTCTTCAAGTGCAAATATCAACTCACCTTCTAGATCTACTTCAGCCTCAGGGTTTTCACCACATAATTTAGAGTTCACTCCTTCCTTTTATGTTTTTACTTCTTCAAATGCCATGAAAAGAGCTTCACCACCTGCCATTGTGTTACCTCCAACATCACCCTAGCCAGTTAAGCTTATACAGAAACTTAGCTTTGATACCAATTATTAGTCTTACAATGACATTAAGAGGGGTGTGAGTAAGTGTAGCTCTTTAAACTTGAATTTATAGCTCTTAATACAACAAGTATAACAAAAGAGCATCACACAACACAGGATTTAACAAGGTTCACCAATGTGGCTACTCCTCAAAAATTGACTGCTTGGACTACCATCCAAATCCAGCCTTTGCAAAGCACAACTTTACAATCAATTGGCCAGCACCCATTGGAAGGAGCACCAACCTTTGATTTATCTGCACCAATAGAAAGGAGCACCAACCCCTGATTTACCAGCACCAACTAAAAGGAGCACTAGCCCTTGATTTATCTACACCAACAAAAAGGAGCACCAACCCCTGATGCCAAGCTGCAACCTAGACTTCAATTTGAATCTGTAAGCTTGACAGTAAGATACCTTTGCTTTTGCAAGACCCTGATTGGTCTTCTTCACCTTTGCGTTCTCTGTGCACTCTGCTCTCTCTATACAATCACTTCGCACACTTTGCTTCGTTACAGTCGAACTTCACGATCGTCTTCTCCCTTTTTTGCACTCTGCTCTCTTTGCAAATTTTGCACTTAGCACGATTCGACACGACTTGCTCTCTACGCACAACGACCGTATTTCACACACATTCCACACACCTCAATTCTCCAAACAACCCTCCTTTTATAACAATATTTTTATGATGAAAACCCTAATCTTAGTCGGTTGTAAAACCTAATCTTAGTCGACTGTCATCACAACTGTAAACCCTAATTTTAGTCGGCTATCATCATAACTATAAACCCACAAAATTGCAACATGTCATGATATCAAGACACTTTTTTCTCTCTCCTCTTTTTCTTTGTGTAGACACCAAAATCCAGCCACTTGCAAGTCATCTATACCTTCCTGTCAGCCACGTGTCGGTCATCCACCTTCCCGCCATTATTTGGCCCAAATCCACACTTTCCCGCCATTATTTGGCCCAATTTCACCTTTCCCGCCATTTTTCATCCCCAAATTTATTTAAATTAATATTTATATATATATATTTTAATATTTTAATATATATATTTAAATAATAGTTTAAGTGATTTAATCCGAGCCGTCCATCCTTCATTTAATCTCATCCGTCCATCCATCTTAATCCATTCCACAACCCAGATTTATTCTCTACCCTTGGATCCACTTTAATCTTAGCCACACGTTCAAAGTGTCGTTAAAACCCTAAAGTGTGCCCTAAGAGTAGATTATAAATTGAGTCACCTTGATGGCTCAAACCCTATGTCTTTTGCTACTTCTATCTTTGATTCTAATTCTTCTACTGCTATCTCCTCTCTTCTGCTACCCTTTCGCCGCATCCATCGCGCTTTCGTCGCCGCTTTCACCGCCATTCCTTCTGCGACTTCTGCGAATCTCCCATTCTTGTCGCAAGTGCCCACGGGCGTTTACCCTTCACCAAGTGCCCACGGGCGTTTACCAAGTGCCCACGGCGTTTACCACAGACTCGGACCGGCGTACGTAATCCTTAGATCCGAAGCACGCGGGCGTTCGGCGAGTGCACCGGGCGCCTTCGCAGCCGATTCGACAACACATTACTTCCAGGTGTCGCCTGGTCTAGCGTTAACGGAGAACAGGTATAAATTAGTTTAAAGCAAGTAACTGTATTTTCTTTTATTGATCTGTTATTGAATTCCTGCATTCCATTTTCCTAGGGTTTTAGATTGTTTCGAGGGCTCACGCAGTGGAGCCCTCTTATTAATTTCTAACTCCTTGATAGTGTTAATGTGTGCAGGTTTTTGATAAAAGATCCAGTTTATTGATGGCAGCTGATTAAGCTGGAGTGGTCCAAGCAAGGGATACAACAAAGCCCACTCACTCTGTTGGGATTGAAGATACATTCTTCGGAAGCGCCACCATTTGTGCCAGCTAGGGTTTCGGAGAACCCTAGCATAACTTGTAACTGTGTATCACAAATAAAGGGTTACAGGCCCAGTTGTATTCAAAAAGGAGTTTTTAAACTCCATCGATTAATAGAAATCGTTTGTTTTGTGCAACTATTCTGTACTCTGTTATTGTGATTTTATTTATTTTGTTTGGCGTGTATTTTTAATCTACAAATGGCGATCACGGTGGGACCCCCTAGGGTTTCATATTTTTAATACTTGCTTTACTAATCTGTTCTTGTTTTCTGTTTTATTTTGCAGGTTCCAGAAATCATGAAATTCGTTGTTCCAGCGAACTAGGGTTTCTGAGCTTGCAGAAAATGCAGCAGACGCAGAGGGGCGTTTGGAAGTCCAATACGAAACGCAGAGGTGCGTTTCAACCTATGCAGACTCCCGTGGGCGTTTGAAGTCAGTTTTACAGAAAAGCGTAGGCTTCCAAGTAAGTGCTGTACTTTTTACGTTTTTGGTTTTTCTGCCATATTTTGTTTTTTTTTTAGATCATTACTTTAAAATGAACAAAAACTAAGTAATCTGGAAAAGAACAGTTATTTTTAATTACATTTTTCTTTGCATTGCATTATTGATTGTTGCTTGCATTAAAAAAAAAAATAATTTGCATACCTAGCTGCATATTAGAATAGCTACGAATTATTTGTTTTAATTATCTAAGTAGGACTATTGATTGGATGTCAATAGTACTCCTGCCATTGGGTGATTCCAAGCGAGAGAAGTGGACGAACCTTCCGGTTGCTCCTTTGATATCCGATATCATTGGTAGGCGGGGGTTTTAAACGGTGTACTCCACTTCTTCGGAGGAAATGACATGTTTTCGGTAGCCTCTTGCTTAGATCATTAGAACTTTTGATTTATAGCCTTGTATGTACACATTAGATAACTAAAACATTTAAAAAAAAAAAAATTCATTGCATTTTCATATTGCATTTAAAACAATGATATCTGGATTTCATCACCAGGTATTGCTTGAAGTTTAGTGACGGTGGAATTCATCTCCATCCATTAAACTTCTGCCTTAGACACCATAGGTCACCCCCGAGCAAACTTGTTGGATTTCATCACCAGTAAGAATCTCGTTGTCCTTTCCTAGCCATAGTTTTTACCTTTTTTTGTGAATAATTCAAGATTAGATCACATGCAAAACTCATAAACCGGACACTTAAAATTTACTACTGATTAAGATCGAGAAAATAATTAATTAACCGCAAGGTAAGACACATTGGTTGAAACCTAGGTTGTGACTGTTTTCTGATAATTTCTTTAGTGTAAATTTATCATTTCAGTTTTGCATTCTTCTTTTCTGAATTTGTTTAGATTTATTGCTCCATGGTCTTAACAAGGAATCAATCTAAAATGTTAAATCTAAATAATCAAATGGAATAATTCACAGAACATCCCCACCACCAACATGGCCACTTATCCTAGTGAATTTCGGGCAGGTTCGCCTGCAGGTCTTTCACGTCCTTCTACCGTCTATCACATGGCCATGCCCATGGAGGAAGACAATTCCTGTCATATTACCCACATTGATATGGCCCAAGTGCAAACTCACTTAAGAGATGGCAGCTGGTTATGTCCTTGAGCCAATCCAAGATTCCCCTATGCAAGATTCTATTTTTCAGCGAGGATATTGCATCAACCATACCCGCTGGTTTCACTCGGGTCTACACTAACCCTTTTTTTGAGGCTAATGTGGTATCCGTTCAGCCGGCTTCATCTCCAACATCTTCCCGGATGCTCAATTGTCCTCCTTTGGAGACAAATGTAGTGTCTTCCCGACCACCTTCTCCTCCATGTACCGGGTGTACACCAATTCTCTTTATGAAGTTGGTGGAAACTCTTCTAGCCATAACCAATTTCAACCCTCTTCTTCCCAAACCATTTATGGTTTCACCCTACACGGAGCACGAGTCTACTGTTCCTTCCCGGGTACCGCCTACTTCGGCCACCTTCATTGCTCTTGTGGTCCTGTGACTACCATGGCAGCCTGCCCTCCCAACTTCATCGCCCCTGCTATGCAGTCTTCTGTGACTACCATGGCAGCCTGCCCTCCACCTTCATCCAATCATCCCACCTCCCTTGGGTTAGAGATTAATAAGGTTAAGGAGTATCTCGACAAATTGATTTTGCAACAACAGCAACAAAATGCTCAACCACCTGTCGTAGTAAATCCTACACCCCAACCAATTTCTACCCAGCCAGCTTTTATTAGCTCAGGCCCCACCTGGGTACCCCAATCTTCGGTGGTGTCCATTCCTACCCCACCTTTCTCCCAACCTAGTCCAGTTCATCATCTACCCCAATCACCTTCTTTTCGGTATCATCCATACCAACAACCTGTCCATTCCACACCGCCTAATTCAGGCAATTTCATCCCATCTCATCAATTTTCCACTCTTCCATTACATCATCATAATCATCAAACAAGTCAAAATTTTAATGAAGATTCTCGACTCCATGCTATGCAACAACAGATTGACAACCTTATGCTTAACGTGCCTGGCTCATTTAGTCAGAAACCTACGCTAAGGTCATTGATCAATCAACCAATTCATCCTTCGGTACCTTCACCACCATATCCACTGATTTCACATTACCGAAGTTTGACAAATTTTGAGGAGCTGAGGATCCTCATGAACATGTGAGCTCATTCATGCATGCTTGCTTTAGAATCCAAAATAATGATGCTCTTATGCTCAGAACTTTTCCTCAGACATTAGGAGGAGATGTTGTACAGTGGTACAATCATTTAGCTCACCATAGCATTTATGCTTACGAGCAATTGATTAATCTGTTTTTAGAACGATTCTCCCTGAATGTACAAAAGAGAGTTTCATTGTCCGACTTATACAAGCTCAAGCAACATGACGATGAGACTGTTTATGACTTTGGAAACCGTTGGAGGGCTATCATTAATAAACTGCCATTCTCCCTACCAATGGAGGAGTTAACCAAAATGTTCACCCAGAGTTGTCTAAAACCTATCTCTTGGTTACTCCAATTACAACAATACAGGACTTTTGAAGAGGCTTTGGCCCAAGCAAGTATCATAGAAGACATTAAAGTCCAAGAGGGTGTTTTAAAACCCCGTAGAAAAGAATGGCAACAAAAGGGCCAACAACGAAATAATAATTATGGCCAAAACAAACAAGCACGAGGCTAGTACAGCCTCAAATGTTAACCAAGTTAATCAAGTGGTGGCGAGTCAGCCCGTAATGGCTCAACAACAACAAGTAATGCAAAGTCAACCGCAACCAATTGCTTATCATGCGGTACCCGCCCCTACTCAACCAGCTCCCAATACTGGGCCAACCATGGAAACTCGACCTTGGCAAAACAATCGTCCCAAGCGACAGTTCACACCTTTAGATGAACCATATGCGGTCATATTCAACAAGTTATATAGCACAAATCAGTTAACTTTACCTGAGTTTAAACCTTTAGACCCATCTAGAAGGGGGAAGTATTACAAGGAGTACCTATTTTGTCCTTATCATAGGCAAAATGGGCACGATATCAATAATTGTACGACTTTCAAACATGTGATCCAAGATCTTATTGAGATTGGAGCCATTAAATTGGATAGCCCCTTAGCCCAACAAAATCAAAATCTTGGTATATTTCAAACACCCCTTCCACATCGTGAGGAAGCTCCAACAACTTCAGTAACTCAGGTAACTCCTCCTAATCAAGTCAACCATGTACAACAACACTAAGGTTTTGTGGGTACTATTAACGTAGTAACCCGGGGTCAAAGGGCGAACCAACCAAATCGAGGCTGAACCACGACCACACTGTACAAACCCCGAGTCCACCTCGGGTAACGGTGACCCAACGACGTGCTAGTACTTCTCAACAACCGCTAAATCATTCTACTCAACGCCAACGACCCATCATGTCATTGAGTAGCCGGTTAACTACCAGTTTAAAAATGGCTTATGCCAAGTTATCGATCTATGACCTCATTCAACAATCTCCCCCGCATAGAGAGGCATTAATGGAAATATTAAAGTCAATCGAGCTTCAAACTCAAGATACTAATGCCTTCAACAACTTTGTGGGGAGTATTCAAACATGCATGGAGCCCTCCATCACTTTCTATGATTTTGAAATCAAACCTATGTCAACGAAAGTATAGATCCTCCACTACATATCATGGCCAAGATCGATAACAAGCCATTCAAGAGAGTCTTAATTGACACCGGTTCCTCAATCAATATCATTACAACATCGGCGTTGAGTCATCTAAAGCTGTCGCCATCCCTTATCACAAAGTCGACTTTTACTCTTAAAGCATTCAATGATGCTTTATCTTCCACGGTTGGCACGGTTATCTTGCCCATTGAGGTAGGGGCCCGAACTTTGCATACCTTGTTTCACATCTTGGAAGGGACCATGGCATACAATGTATTGCTTGGACGGCCTTGGCTTAGGGAGATGAGATGTGTCCCTTCTATCTTGCATCAATGTCTGAAGTATGTATATGAGGGACAAGTTCATTGTGTACCTGCTGACACGGAACCCTTCAAACATTGCAACTATGTCTCAAATCCTTATGAGATTGTGTTGCCATCCACTCATCTTTTCTTGACCCCATCTATTTCTTCTATACCATCTTCTTCTAAAGCTCCCATTCCTGAGGAGCTACCCATCATATCGCAACCATCTTCCTCTTCCGCTATTCCATCTCATTCACCACTTTCTTCATCAACTAATCTTCCTTCTTCTTCATCAGTGACCACATGCACATGTGGCCATGACCAATCATCTCTTTCCACGTCATTACCCCCTTCTTCTACACCTTCTTCAACATCACCTATTATTCCTCCATCTTCCCAACCATCACCCGCTGATGTTTCACAAGTTAGTGAAGCATCAACCCAACCAAATCCTTCCAATTCTTCTATCCCACATTCTTCTATTCCATCATCTAGTCCATCTCCCTCCCAAGTCAAGGTCCATCTCATTGATGCAGGTATTGGTGAGTATGCCATCCAAGATGTCCACATCACACCGTTCAATGTGCAAACAGTTAAAGATTTTGGTCGTCCACATGACCAACATTTATCCATTGGATCGGTTTATAACATGGGTTCTATGCCAAATTCCATTAATTTTGTATATGGGGGAATAGAGTCATCTTCTAGTCCTACCACCATACTAGAACCCAAGCATCCGAGGCCCTGCCAATATCGAAAGGATGGAGGGTTTTCCCTCTCGCTATTTCCACAGACATAATTGGCGGCAATTTGGCCTAGGTCGATACGAGCAAGGGGTAACTGAACTCATCGATATGCCATATTAGAGACCCACTGAGCATTTTGGTGCGGGCTACCAACCACTTCCATCCCTTTCTTCTTTTGAGCGAGCTTTTCAAAGCATTAATCTTAATTCAGAAGAAGAAATCCTCCACCCCGACGAATCCGAAGATGAAGCCTATGAAGAATTTGACGTCATGTCAAATGGTGATGAATCCGAAGAAGAGTCGGCGCCCATTGTTCCCCTCACTAAACAAGACGAGTTTTATCTCCAATTGTTCCCTCTCCAAGAGGCCATCTTTCGCTTGCTTCTTCCACAAGAACGAGGTGAACCACCCCCGCCACATCCATAAGCCATAATCCAAACCTGTATTATATGTATATACTAAAATAGTGGTTTTCACCACTACCAAAAAAAAAAAAATTAGAAAATTCCAAAAAAAAAAAAAATCAAAATATAAAAAATAAAATACTTTATTGCTTTATGTATGTGTGTAATAGTGGTTTTCACCACTACAAAAAAAAAAAAAAAAAAAAAAAAAACTCAAAAAAAAAAAAAAACTGAAAAACTATGTTGTTTTGCATCTCAGGTCTTCCGAGGTCTTCACCGGTTTTCCCTTCCATTCCGCCCATCCTTTCTTCCATAAGTCGACAATGAATTTTGAAGACTTATTCACCCCGCTCCATAATCCATATGATCCGGATAAGCCAATCCCGATCAACCCAAGCTTGATTGACATGGATCGGATTTCATCCCCTCCATCTATTTCAGAGTTCATCCTTTCCGAGGAATTGTTAAGGGCTTCCGCCAACTACATTCCTCCTTCACCTCCACATTCACCTTCATCTTCTAAGCCGAGAGGTCTTCCGAGCGAGACATAGATGAGAGCAAGGCACGAGGAGCTTGATGACATTTTAGATGACATAAATCTGATCCCTACTCCCCATCGGCTTGAGGAAGGTTCCCACATGTCTATTGAAGAAACTATCGATGTAGACCTTAGTACGGACCAAGATGGCACCCAAATTGTGAAGCGGCTAAAATTCTATCATCAGAGGAACAAGAGCAAATGATTGCTCTACTCAAGCGGAAGAAGGAGATATTTGCATGGTCTTACAAAGACATGCCAGGCCTAGACCCTAATTTGGTTGTCCATAACCTCACCTTACAAAAAGATGCTAAACCTGTCAAACAGAAACTTAGGAAAATGCATCCTACTGTGGCCCTCCTAGTTAAATCGGAGATTCAGAAACTTCTGATGTTAAATTTGTCGTCCCGATTGATTATCCTGAGTGGCTTTCTAACATGGTACCCGTTCGCAAGCCTAACGGGGGATACGTGTTTGCACCGATTTTTGAGATCTAAATAAAGCGTGTCCTAAGGATGACTTTCCTCTTCCAAACATTGATACTCTTGTCGACACCTGCGCTGGTCATGAAATGCTTTCGTTCATGGATGGATTTTCAGGATACAACCTGATTCGAATAAACCCCGAAGATCAACACAAAACAACATTTACCACACCTTGGGGAACTTTTTGTTACGGGGTGATGCCCTTTGGCCTTAAGAACGCAGGTGCAACCTATCAACGAGCCATGACTTATATTTTCCATGATTATATGCATAAGATTATCGAAGATTATGTGGATGATTTATTGGCAAAATCTAAAACTCGACAAGAGCATTTTGATGTATTGGAAAAAGTTTTTGATAGACTTCTAGAGCATAAAGTAAGGTTGAACCCTAAGAAATGTGTCTTTGGTGTTACCTCAGGCAAACTCCTAGGTTTTATTATCTCTAAACGAGGTATTGAGGTGGACCCAAACAAGGTCAAAGCCATTATGGAAATGTGTCCCCCAACTAATTTGAAGGAGTTGCGTAGTTTACAAGGAAAGATTAATTCAATCCGTCGCTTTATTGCACAACTTTCTGATAAATGTAGGCCATTTTGCCACCTACTACAAAAGGGGGTACAATTTTCATGGACGAGATGAGTGTCGAGAAAGCCTTTGATGACATCAAGCAGTACTTAGCGTCTCCGCTAGTCTTAGCTCCGTATCGTCGAGATCCCTTCCTTGCGAATTTCTTTGCAAGAATTTATCGATGATGATCTTGCTAGACAAGCACGTCTTGATCAACTCACACTCATAGATGAAAAACGAATCAATGCTTTAGAGCATTTGCGAGTTTATCAAGACCGATTGAAACGTGCTTACAATGCCAAAGTTCATCTAAGAGAATTTCAAGTAGGGGATCTTGTCCTTAAAGAGAATCAACAAAACACCAATGCATTGCCGCATCTTCGAGATAAATTCGCGGCTAATTGGTTAGGTCCATATATGGTCACTTGAAAGAGTGGGTAATGGAACTTATAGACTTGCCAGTTTAGAGGGAGAGGAAGAACCCGAACCACTTAATGTTATACACTTGAGGGCATTCTACGCATAGTTTGAATTTTATATGTACATATATACATGGCTTGTAAAAAAAAAAAAAAAAACAAAATAAAATAAAATAAAAGAATTTGCATTTCATTGTTAGTTGCATACATCTCATTCAAAAACATTGCATTTCATGTGCATACATCTCATTGAAAACCATAACATTTCATTTTCAGCCATAGTTGCATATCATGTTAGAGACCATTCTATCTTTTGGATATAAAATTTGGTCAAGCAAAAGTCATGTTGCCTTAATCGGGGGCACCTTCATAAAATCCATCAAACCGAATTGTCATTCGTACACCCATTTTTCCATTTGCACATATTTACATTGCCAAAATGTTTTCGAGTCACTCGACCATTCCTAGTGTTTTAAGCAAACTTTGAAATGCATGTCAAAGTTCTCTAGGGCCATATCACAAATTACACTAAATAAAATCTTGAGTATTGGGAAATGATTTCAAAAGCGGTCTTGAACCTATCACATTTTCACATCTTAAAAACATCTTGTGTCAAAGAGAGATAACACCATCCTTGGGTTGTGCCTCGAAGTGAAAAGGGTAATCCTCGTTTGTCCTATCATGCAAACATAGTCCATAAAATAGTGGTTCTTACCACTATCACAAGCAATCACAAAATATAAATATAAACAGAGTAGTAAGGATAGGGTAAAATTCTCATCATACTTCGGTTGAGAATCCGATTCCCCAAAGCTCTAAGGAAATGAACATTTTTCACACACCACTGATCCCAAATAAGTTGTAAGGATCGTACTACTTGTCGAGTCAGACGGATAGGTAGTCATCCCCAAGGCTTACAAAGGTCAAAAACAACATGGACTATGGAGTTAACCTTCACCGGGGCTATAGACGCTTGACTGGCAGTGGAGTATACTCATTGCGTGGCGACATGTCTCTCCTCAAAGAGAGACCTCTGAATGCTCATACGGACAAACTAGCTTTGGGGTCTTCTCCATAACGAGGGTTACCTAATTTATGCAAGATGAGGTTAATGAACACACTTGCACACACACGAGTTTTTGATTGCCTAGAGTCACTACCATGCTTTCGATTTGGTTAATGAACTCACATGCACACACATTTGGTCCTAGTTGAATTAGGCGGTATTAGTAAGTTTGTTTGATACCACTAGCATGTTTGAGTCTTTGTAAAACAGTCTTCCTCCATATTTTCTTCCATATCAACCTCCATATCTTCTTCCATATTCATGTCATTCCATACGTCATTAAACAATTATGATAACAGTTGGCTAAATCTAACTATCTAAAAGTATGAGTGCTTCTTAGTGCATATTTCATTTACTTAGTCTCGCATTAATCATCTATAACTTTGCATTCCATTCCATCACATATGCATAAAAACTAAAACATATAAAAACATGCATCACAAAAACATAGGCATTCACACAAAAGAGAGTAAAACACCAAATAAATAAAAGCCATGTATATATATATGTATAAAGGTCAAATCGTACGATGAATGCCAAAAGGCTACAATATACAATAGAGCACCAAGGCTCATAAAGAGTGCATCTAAGCACTAAGCTAACCATCAAAAGAGGACCCCTGAGACCTAGTAGGAGCCCTAGACCTAGTGGTGTGCCTAGATCTCTGCTCCTCCTAGCCCTACTACCTCCAATATCTCCCGGTCTTCCTGGGACAATGACCTCCTCATCCCCGGAATGATAGGGGAGAATCGGTGTCGTGCCTCTAACACCCTAAGCTGCAAAACAACAAAACAAAAATTTGTTACAAATTTTTTCAAAAAAAAAAAAAAAAACAAATAAAAGTACTTGCTTAAATAAACAAATACCTCAGCTGGCTGCACTGGCGCGTCCGCTCCCATCTCCGCCATAGCTCCCGCGTGCTTCACTCTCCCACACAACCTTTCACTTCACTTCACTTCATTCCACTCCCTCAGACGCACTTCTCTCAAGCTCGAACGCACAAATGAGCGAAATTCTCGTTGAAACTGTTTAAATAGCTGGTTTTGGCGCCCTGAAACGTAGTGGGGCATTTCATGGCGCATTCAGACGCAGTGGGGCATTTCATGATGCATTCAAACACCGGCGGGCGTTTCTGCCACCTCCAAATGCATACCGGCGTTTGGTGTCAGTATTGAATAAAAGAACAAAACTTACAAAATTGAAGCTTACCTCCTCCAAATTTCATCAAATTGCATCCATCCATTCTTCTTATCATAATAAAACATTTTGTGAAGGTTACAACAGTTTTGGAAACAAATTTTGTCATTTTGCTCAAAAAGCGCATCATTCATCATTGATTTACAAATTGGGTTAAAAACATTCAAAACCTTCACAAAATTAACCACATTCATCAATTCTTCTGATCTATCGTCAATTTCATTCATTCTTCTTTCATCATGCATATTTTTGCCAAATTAAATTAAAGTAAACCTCGTATCTAGTGGTATATTCTATCACCTTGGCGATTGCAGCGATTTGCATCCATGCAATTCGGTAAGAGGATTAAACCACCATAAGGACACTTACCATTTATCATCATCAATTATTTCATTGTTTGAAAATTGGAAATCAATTTTGGGTATCCTACTTTTCAAGTGACCTCATACCAAGATTAATTTGCTCAACAGTTGTCATTGATGGCCTAGTTCATGGGGCCTTAAACGTGGACAAATCTTCAATATCATCATTATTTTGAGTCTTGCTAGAGATTAAGGCTACCTAGGTTGATTGGTTCCGACCCGAGGAATTATCCATACAATCACTAGGAGCATCTCTGAAGTTCTGGACTCTTTCATATTGCATCTCTGCATATCAATGGCGCCAACAAGGCAATTTCATCAACGAGTATGGATTCACCCACGGGAGTTGGGGCATCCGTTATCAATTTTTAACTTTCCTAATAGTAGAATTCATCTTACATGATCATGGAATTTAAAATTTGGCAAAAATCCCTTTCTAACCGTTGGGGCGAGAAAACGGTTCATCTTTCACATCACTCATATCGTCTTCAATCATATTATTTTTGGTTTGTACACCAACCCCTTTTCGTTGGGACATAAACGAGATGGTTCATACACCAACCCCTTTTTCACCGTTGGGGCAAAAACGGTTCATTTTCTTCCGAATTTCTTCCAATTGGCTTGTGAGAACCATTCTCGCTCGCCAATTGAGGGGGTAAGCTGATAAATTTTAAATATTCTTTTATTCTTTGGTCTTCAAAGTTGTGCTTTAGTCTTGAGAGAGAGTTGCGTCTGATCCAACTTTTCAGGTGTCCTAAGTTTTTGTGCTTGCATTGTGTCTTCACACAAAGCGGCTCAAAAAGGGGCATCTGTAGACACCAAAATCCGGCCACTTGCAAGTCATCTATACCTTCCTGTCAGCCACGTGTCGGTCATCCACCTTCCCGCCATTATTTGGCCCAAATCCACACTTTCCCGCCATTATTTGGCCCAATTTCACCTTTCCCGCCATTTTTCATCCCCAAATTTATTTAAATTAATATTTATATATATATTTTAATATTTTAATATATATATTTAAATAATAGTTTAAGTGATTTAATCTGAGCCGTCCATCCTTCATTTAATCTCATCCGTCCATCCATCTTAATCCATTCCACAACCCAGATTTATTCTCTACCCTTGGATCCACTTTAATCTTAGCCACACGTTCAAAGTGTCGTTAAAACCCTAAAGTGTGCCCTAAGAGTAGATTATAAATTGAGTCACTTTGATGGCTCAAACCCTATGTCTTTTGCTACTTCTATCTCTGATTCTAATTCTTCTACTGCTATCTCCTCTCTTCTGCTACCCTTTCGCCGCATCCATCGCCGCTTTCGTCGCCGCTTTCGCCGCCATTCCTTCTGCAACATTCTGCAGAATCTCCCATTCTTGTCGCAAGTGCCCACGGGCGTTTACCCCTTCACCAAGTGCCCACGGGCGTTTACCAAGTGCCCACGGGCGTTTACCAAGTGCCCACGGGCGTTTACCTACGACCACAGACTCAGACCGGCGTACTGAAACCTTGAATCCAGAAGCACGCGGGCGTTCGGCGAGTGCACCAGGGCGCCTTCCGCAGCCGATTCCGACAACCACATTACTTCCGTGGTGTCGCCTGGTCTAGCTGCGTTAACAGAGAGAACAGGTATAAATTAGTTTAAAGCAAGTAACTTCTTTTCTTTTATTGATCTGTTATTGAATTCCTGCATTCCATTTTTCTAGGGTTTTAGATTGTTTACGAGGGCTCACGCGGTGGAGCCCTCTTATTAATTTCTAACTCCTTGATAGTGTTAATGTGTGCGGGTTTTTGATAACGAGATCCGGTTTATTGATGGCGGTGATTAAGCTGGAGTGGTCCAAGCAAGGGATACAACAAAGCCCACTCACTCTGTTGGGATTGAAGATACATTCTTCGAAAGCGCCACCATTTGTGCCAGCTAGGGTTTCGGAGAACCCTAGCATAACTTGTAACTGTGTATCACAAATAAAGGGTTACGAGCCCAGTTGTATTCAAAAAGGAGTTTTTAAACTCCATCGATTAATAGAAATCGTTTGTTTTGTGCAACTATTCTGTACTCTGTCATTGTGATTTTATTTATTTTTGTTTGGCGTGTATTTTTAATCTACACTTTGCTTAGGCCCGCAAAAATACAACATATCATGATATCGCGACACTTTCGCCTCCGTACGCTCTCTATTCTTTTGTCGTGATATCATGACACTTCTGCCTCCGTAGACTTCATCTTTGCTTTTGTCACGAAATCGTGACACTTCTGCTTCCATACTTAGCTTCTTTGCTTTTGTCGTGAAATCGTGACACTTCTGCCTTCGAAGTCTTCTTCTCTGCTTTTGTCATGAAATCATGACACTTCTGCTTTCGTACTTTACTTCTTTGCTTTTGTCGCGAAATCGTGACACTTATGCTTTCGAAGTCTTGCTTTTTGCTTTTGTCGTGAAATCGTGACACTTTTGCTTCCTTACGCTTCCTCTCTTTCTTTTGTCATGAAAATGTGACATGTCGCGATATCGTGACACTTTTCAAACTTACTTTCTCTCTCCTATTTTAGTCGTGAAAATGCGACATGTCGCGAAATCGTGACACTTTTCCAACTTACTTTCTCTCTCCTATTTTAGTCGTGAAAATGCGACATGTCACGAAATCGTGACACTTTTCCAACTTACTTTCTCTCTCCTATTTTAGTCGCGAAAATGCGACATGTCATGAAATCGTGACACTTTTCCAACTTACTTTCTCTCTCCTATTTTAGTCGCGAAAATGCGACATGTCGCGAAATCGCGACACTTTTCTTACTTGTTCTCTTTCTTCGAACTTGTCACGAAATCGTGACACTTTTTCCTGCTTTCTCTTTCTCTTCCAACATGTCGCGAAATCATGATAGTTTTTCCACTTGCCTTTTTCTCTTCCAACATGTCATGAAATCGTGACAGTTTTTCTTGCTTTTTCTCTCTCTTCCAACATGTCACGAAATCGTGACAGTTTTTCCTTGCTTTTCTCTCTCTTCCAACATGTCGTGAAATCGTGACAGTTTTTCACTTCTTTTCTCTCTTCCAACATGTCACGAAATCGTGACAGTTTTTCCTGCTTCTTCTCTCTCTTCCAACATGTCATGAAATCGTGACAGTTTTTCTTCTTTTCTCTCTTCCAACATGTCGCGATATCGTGACACTTTTCTTACTTGTCTTTTCTTTGATCTTTTGCATATGGGCCACTTCGGTCTTCTTGGAAAATCATTGTACATACTCTGAATAACCTTTGAACTCCTGTCTTCTGCATCTGAATAGCTTTTGAACTTCCTGTCCACTGCATCAACAGATCTATCTGATTGTGTTGACAACAATGACAATATTGTTGTTGCACCTTGCTCAACAATCTCCCCCTTTGGAATTGTTGGCAACACATGTGCAATTTCCTGTAACTCTTCTCCCCCTTTGACAATAATACCAAAGGGCTACTGCAGACTCCCCCTGAGTCCATGCACAACATTCTCGGGCAAAATTTATTACACTTAGCAAAAATCATGAACATGAGCAAAAAGATAATCAAATACTTAAATGCTCCCCCTGAGAATGTGATCCCTGTAGCTAGTCAATTCTTGGGAAGTGTGACCACTCCCAATTTATTGCGAAGGTACTCAAAAACTTCCTTGGGCAATGGTTTTGTGAAGATATCTGCTACTTGCTCTGTAGTTGGAACAAAATCCAACTTAACCTCACCTTCCACAACTTTCTCCTTCAAAAAGTGATACCTGATAGCAATGTGTTTTGTGCGTGAATGCATAACTGGATTCTTGGAGATGTTAATGGCCTTGGTGTTATCACACTTAACTGATATTGGCTCACTGAAGCTAATACCAAGATCTTTCAAGGTTTGTTTCATCCACAATACCTACGTACAACATGTTGTCGCTGCAATATATTCTGCCTCTATTGTCGATAAAGAAACTGACTCTTGTTTCTTACTGTGCCATACGACCAATCTGTCTCCAAGATAGAATGCACCTCCATTGGTACTCTTTCGTCATCGACACATCCTGCCCAATCTACATCTGAATACGAAATAAGGGTGAAGTCTTTACCTTTCGGATACCATAACCCATACTCCATAGTACCCTTGAGGTACCGAAGAATCCTCTTCACTTGTTGTCACATGAGTCTCCTTGGGATTAGCCTAAAATCGTGCTACCATGCATACTGCCTACAAAATATCTGGTCTAGTAGCTGTCGAGTACAATAAGCTCCCAATCATAGATCTGTACATGGTTTGATCAACAGGTGGAGATTTGTCATCCTTGCTCAACTTGCACTTTGTCGTCATGGGAGTGCTAAGCGGCTTACAATCCTCCATTGTGAACTTTTTTAACATCTCTTTCACATATTTAACTTGAGAAATAAATATGCCCTTCTTATTTTGATTAACTTGCAACCCGAGGAAATACGAAAGTTCACCAATCATTGACATTTCAAATTCTTTCTGCATCTTATTTGCTAAATCTTTACATGACTCATCTTTGTTGCTGCCAAATATGATATCATCTACGTATACAACAAGAACAATAAGATGCCCATTTTCTGTTTTGACATACAAATTACTATCCACCATACCTTTCTTAAACCCTTGTTGAGTGAGATAGTTGTCTAGCCTTGCATACCATGCTCGGGGTGCCTGTTTTAAGCCATATAATGCTTTCTTCAACTTGCAAACCAAGTTGGGATCATCACCAAGTTGGAAACCATCTGGTTGCTCAATATAAACCTCTTCTTCAAGTTTCCCATTCAAAAACGCTGATTTCACATCCATTTGATAAACTTTGAAATTCTTGTAGACTGCTAAAGCCAGAAACATTCTAATTGCCTCTAGTCTAGCTACTTGGTGCAAAAGTTTCCTCAAAGTCAATGCCTTCAACTTGTGCATAACCCTTACATACCAATCTTGCTTTATTTACGACTACTGTCCGTCTTCATTCAATTTGTTTCGAAAAATCCATTTAGTCCCGATTATATTTTTATTTGCAGGTCTAGGTACTAACTCCCAAGTTTCGTTTTTCTCGATCTGATCTAATTCTTCATTTATTGCCTTCATCCAACTTTCATCTTTGCTTGCGTCAACAACATTTTTGGGCTCAATGCTGGATAATAGAGAGTAGTAACTTACTACTCTTCTTCTTGTCTGAACACCAACTTTGGGGTCTCCAATTATTTGCTCTCTAGGATGATTTTTTTGCCAGCTACCTGTTTTGAATTTCTTATTTTCTTCCACTTCTGAATCACAACTTAAATCATCTGAGTCAATTTTTTGTATCTTTTCCATTTCGTTTTCCTCATCTCCTTCAATAACCTCTTCATAAATTGGGTAGTTCTTTTCATAGCTAATTACTCGTTCTCTACCTTCATCAAATTTAACATCGACACTGTCCACAATTTTCTTTAGCCTCTTGTTGTAGCATTTGTAAGCTTTGCTTCTTGGCGAATAACCAACAAAAATACCTTCATCCGCTCTATCTTCAAACTTACCAAGATTATCTTCGAGTTCTTTTGATGTAGCACTTGCTGCCAAAAACTTTGAGGTATTTTGTTGTTGCCCTTTTACCGAACCACAACTCATAAGGAGTTTTGCTTTCATGTGTTCTCGGCATGTACCTATTTTGGATATACACCACAGTATGGACTGCTTCTCTCCAAAATCTATCTGCTACTCTACTTTCAGCCAACATAGTCCGTGCCATTTCTTGCACTGTCCTGTTCTTTCTTTCTACCACTCCATTCTGCTGAGGTGTCCTGGCTACTAAAAACTGTCTCCTAATACCGTATTTTTCATAGTACTCTGCAAACTCCTCTGAAATGAATTCTCCTCCTCTATCTGATCTTAAACATTTGATCCTCCTTCCTGTTTCATTCTCAACTTGGTTTTTGAAAATCTTGAACCTTTCAAAAGCTTCTGATTTATGCTTCAAGAAAAATATCCATGTCATTCTGGAATAGTCATCAATGCACAACATAAAATATTTGTCACCATTTATGCTTTGTGTTCTCATGGGTCCACATAAATCGGTGTGTATTAGTTCCAAAGGTTTGCTTGTGTAGTACTCTTTTGTTTTGAATGTGACTCTAGTTTGCTTCCCCTTTTGGCATGAAGCACAAATGTTGTTTGCAGGTTTGTTGATGGTGGGAATATCTCTCACTGCCCTTTTTGAGTTGATTTTTACTAGATTATCAAAACTGATATGACCGAGTCTCTTGTGCCACAACCAACTTTCTTCTTCCTGTCCAATAAAACAAGCTCCTTCTGAAGTCTCTGAGAGCATGTACAGGTTTCCAGATGTCCTTGATCCAGTTGCTATCAATTTTCCACTATTTGTTTTTCTGACTTCACAACCCTACTTCTTAAAAACTACTTCATGACCTTTATCACAAATCTGACTTACGCTCAACAAGTTATGTTTCAAACCATCCACAAACAAGACTTCTTCTGACTTAATTTTTTGTCACTAAATTTAACTGAACCTTTGCCAACTATCTTAGCTCCATCATTATTTCCAAACTTTACTGAACCACCTTCATATTTCTGTAACTTCTCAAATTTTTGTTTGTCACCTGTCATATGATTGGAGCATCCACTATCAAGTATCCATGGTACATATTTATTCTGTGCTTTAAATGTTGTTTGTACGATTAAGGATTCCTTTTCTTCCTTAAGTCGCTCTTTTTCTTTCCACTCCGTTTTGATAGTAGTTTTGGGCTCTTGTTTTGCCTTTCCCTTATCAAGAGCTTGTGCATGTTTTTCGAGAAGTTTTCTATTTTGTCTCATCCTATTTGGTTGAAATTTTCTTCCCTGAAATTGATTTGATGCAAATGTACTTCTACAGTTTCTTGCAATGTGCCCAAAATTATGACAGTTATAACATTCTACTTGTATAATTCATCAGAGGAGAAAAAACATTTCTACTTGGTGAAATTCCTTGGTCTTACATTATATTTGCGGTCTGAGATTTTATGTCCATAGCCATTGCATTTAAAACAGAAACCAAAAAAGGGATAATTGAACCTGGGTGATGGTCTTTGCCATGTTGCCGTAGGAGCCATAGGTCTTCTTCTTCTTTGATGTGTGACATTGGTGAATCCATCATTGTCAATTCTCCTTTCGTGCCTGGCATTATTGCTTTCTTTTGCATGAGACGTTTTTCCTTGATCAACCTGTTTCTTATCTTCATTCTTTATGGATTCTACATTTTTGGCCTTTGATCCATTTGATGATTCTCCTTCGACGAAACCCAGACCAAATTTGATGCCTGCAGGCCTTTGGTCATTTATAATCTTATCCGACTTCATAGAACTTTCTTCGCGTTTGTGATAGCAACTAATTTTGTGATTCATCTCTTCTATCTGCGTCCGTAAACCAACATTCTCTTCTTCTAGTTTGCAGCAATAATCTATTTTCATGGTAATTTGTACTTCGAGATCTTCAGATATTTTCTTGTATTCTTCTGTCTGTACTTTCAGATTGGTTATGATTTCGTTTGCATCCTCAAGCCTTTTTGAAATTTTCTTATTCTTTTTCCTCTCTATTTTCCACTCTTCAAGTGCAGAGATCAACTCACCTTCTAGATCTACTTCAGCCTCGGGGTTTTCACCACATACTTCCGAGTTCACTCCTTCTTCCTTTTCTGATTTTACTTCTTCAAATGCCATGAAAAGAGCTTCCCCATTGTGTTACTTCCAAGATCACCCTAGTCGGTTAAGCTTGTACAAGAACTTAGCTCTGATACCAATTGTTAGTCTTACAATGACACTGAGAGGGGGGTGAATCGGTGTAGCTCTTTAAACTTGAATTTACAGCTCTTAATACCGTAACAATTAAAACTTATTACTAGATACAACAAGTATAACAAAAGAGCATCACACAACACAAGATTTAACGAGGTTCACCAATGTGGCTACTCCTCAAAAATTGACTGCTTGGACTACCATCCAAATCCAGCCTTTGCAAAGCACCAACTTTACAATCAATTTACTAGCACCCACTGGAAGGAGCACCAACCCTGATTTATCTACACTAACAGAAAGGAGCACCAACCCTAATTTACCAGCACCAACTGGAAGGAGCACCAACCCTTGATTTATCTACACCAATAGAAAGGAGCACCAACCCCTGATGCCAAGCTACAACTTGGACTTCAATTTGAATCTATAAGTTTGATAGTAAGATACCTTTGCTTTTGCAAGACCCTGATTGGTCTTCTTCACCTTTGCGTTCTCTGCGCACTCTGCTCTCTCTACGCAATCACTTTGCACACTCTACTTCGTTACAGTCGAACTTCACGATCGTCTTCTCCCTTTTGTGCACTCTGCTCTCTTTGCAAATTTTGCACTTAGCACGATTCGACACGACTTGCTCTCTATGCACAATGATCGTATTTCACACACATTCCACACACTCTCAATTCTCCAAACAACCCTCCTTTTATAACAATATTTTTTATGATGAAAACCCTAATCTTAGTCGACTGTAAACCCTAATCTTAGTCGGCTTTCATAACAACTGTAAACCCTAATTTTAGTCGATTGTCATACTTCTCTTCGTCGGGTTCTCCTTCTTGACTTGCCCATTTACGACCTGTCGTGAAATCGTGACATTTCCTCTGTAGCTTCTTTTTTTCTGTTGCACGAAAATACAAATGTCAGCATATCGCGACACTTTCTCTCTCCTCTTTCTCTTTGCTTTTGTATGTGATATCGTGACATTTTTCTCCTTCTCTTTTCTTTGCTTTAAAACATGTCACGATATCGTCGACACTTTCACCTCCGTACGCTTTCTCTATTCTTTTGTCATGATATCGTGACATTTCACTTCGTAGACTTCATCTTATCTTTTGTCATGATAATCGTGACACTTCCTTTCGTACTTAGCTTCTTAGCTTTTGTCATGAAATCGTGACACTTTCGCTTCTAAGGTCTTGCCCTCTGCTTTTGTCATGAAATCATGACACTTCTTCGTACTTACTTCTTTGCTTTTGTCAGAAATCGTGACATTCCTTCGAAAGTCTTGCTTTTCTGCTTTTGTCATGAAATCGTGACATTTCTGCTTCGTACGCTTCCTCTCTTTCTTTTGCGTGAAAATGCGACATGTCGCGATATCATGACACTTTTCAAACTTACTTTCTCTCTCTTGTTTTAGTCAAAATGCGACATGTCGCGAAATCGTGACACTTTTCAACTTACTTTCTCTCTCCTATTTTAGTCGTGAAAATGCGACATGTCACGAAATCGTGACACTTTTCCAACTTACTTTCTCTCTCCTATTTTAGTCGCGAAAATGCGACATGTCGCGAAATCGTGACACTTTTCCAACTTACTTTCTCTCTCCTATTTTAGTCGCGAAAATGCGACATGTCACGAAATCGTGACACTTTTCTTACTTGTTCTCTTTCTTCGAACTTGTCGCGAAATCGTGACACTTTTCCTGCTTTCTCTTTCTCTTCCAACATGTCACGAAATCGTGACAGTTTTTCCACTTGCCTTTTCTCTTCCAACATGTCACGAAATCGTGACAGTTTTTCCTGCTTTTTCTCTCTCTTCCAACATGTCGCGAAATCGTGACAGTTTTTCCACTTGCCTTTTTCTCTTCCAACATGTCGCGAAATCGTGACAGTTTTTCCTGCTTTTCTCTCTCTTCCAACATGTCACGAAATCATGACAGTTTTCTTTTTTCTCTCTTCCAACATGTCGTGAAATCACGACAGTTTTCTTGCCTGCTGTATATGTCGCGATATCGCGACACTTTTCTTACTTGTCTTTTTCTTTGATCTTTTGCATATGGGCCACTTCGGTCTTCTTGGAAAATCATTGTACATACTCTGAATAACCTTTGAACTCCTGTCTTCACGCATCTGAATAGCTTTTGAACTTCCTGTCCACTGCATCAACAGATCTATCTGACTGTGTTGACAACAATGACAATACTGTTGTTGCACCTTGCTCAACATAGAGTTTATTCCATAATTTGGGTTATGTAAATGTATATTCCAAGGTACATACTTAGGACATTAGATTACTTTAGGGAGAATTTATCTAGTTACTTCATGCAATGTAATAAATGCACAAGTATCATTGTGCAAGCTGTATATGTGCAAGTTGTCCCTTGTACAACTAGGTAGAGTGTTGGCCAAGGAACCTATGTTCCTATATAAGAAAGGCCTCATTGTTAGATAGATATGATAAGGGTGATATAGATAGATAGAGTTGCTTATAGCATAGTCATAGGTATCACAACTGCAAGTCCACAGTTTCTAGTTTGCCACCACACGCCCACGGTTTCACAAAACAGAGAATACAACAAAAAGCAACCAGTAAGTTTATTTTAGCAAGGTTCATGTTGTTATCTACTGTTGTGATTTACATTACAGGATTAATAGCTTAGGGTCTATACGTAGCATTGATTCTTACTTCCTTATTTGCAGGTTCTACTGACTCTTTTTGCTGATTTGAATGTGTGCAGGTGACAAGTACTTTGGAGAAGCTGCTAAAGCTGAAGTGACCCCTTATTGGATACCAAAGCCCACTCACATTTTGAAGCTATAACGAAAGATCGGAAGAACACTGTACACTGTTAAAGACTTGGAAGACCCCACCTAGAAGAAGATTGTACCATACAAAGACATATATATTGTAACATTACTCCCAAGATACTTGGGGTAATTCAAAGATTGTAATTTTTTGGCAATATCTATGTCTCTATGTGTTTTCTATTTTTAAATGTTCAATTCTTTGGTTACACCTACAATATTAATTATAGTGAAATTACAAAATAAATCTTGAAGATTCATCTCAGATTATTCTTGATTAGTTGTAGTAAATTTGATTAAGTGCATTAATTTGAGAATTGATTGGAGTGATAAGGTGAAATTGTTAGTGCATTAAAAGAAAGTCTAATAGATTTATTTACATTATTCTATTACTCTCAAAAGGATTATTGTTTGTGTTCTCGAGAATGACACAAAATAAAAAATTATCAAAGTGTCTAAAGACACTATTAATTTTGAAAAATGATGCTAACATGTGTGCATTTTTGGATTAGAAGGCACAAGAGAATATGTAACCACTTTATAACAGTTTTATACAAGTGTAGGTATAGGAATATTACAATTGTAACAGTCTTGAACTGTTACCTTGTTTGTGATTCTTTAGGTTTGAGTTCCAATATAGATTAATATTATTACTATTGCATTATACAAGTTTGGAGTGTGTGAAAACACAAATTGAAGGTGAAACATCTATTTTTTCTAGCCTATTGCATTTTCTTATATGGTGCAGTCTAGAATTTACAAAAAAGTTTGAACAACCTACTTTGGAGCTTAATATTTCTTTATGTGTTGCTTTGGTTTTTGAATGTGATACACCATTGGAAAGCTCTTACCAAGAATTTTCCATCCATATATCACATGTCCCATTTCACATATGTTAAGAACTTTATTTTCACCTCTGAAAAACGATTTTTTGTATTTTCTACCCAAATATCAAAACGCATTGCAGACCTCGTAATTTTTTTGTAATTTGTATTGTTCTGTGAAAAATCATTTTTGAGTACCCATTATTGAGTAGAATTCACCCTAAAATTTTCATAGAATTCTAAATACTTTTTTTTATCGACTTTAGTGCTCTCAGGAAAAAGTGTTGGGTCAAAAAACTTCATTTGGTATCAGAGCAAGGTTTGTTTGGAGGGTTAGAGTCACCCGTGGTCTTTCTATCAGTTTATCAAGTTGTTTGTAATATTTTTTGTAGGAACATTGTTTGTTGGGTGTAATGGTCAACAACACTAACTCGTTGCCAATCCCTGAGTTTGATGGAGCTGATTATGAATACTAGAGCATTAAGATGAAGACCTTGCTGATGGAAAAAGTTCTATGGGATATTGTCAAATATGGGTACACATAATTAGCATATTGGAGCACACGTGCAGCAGTAGATAAAACAACAAAGAAGGAATATCAGAAGAATAATTGCTTGGTTCTTTACCATCTCCAATATGCATTGGAGAAAAGTAATTTTCCAAGAATAGTAGGCTATAAAAAAGTTGTTGATGCATGGAAGGCCTTATAAGATGGTTACTAAGAGAGTGATCAAGTCAAGCAAGTGAAACTACAAACTCTTAGAAGAAAGTTTGAAAATTTGAGAATGCAAGAGATTGAGAGTATTGGTGATTATTGTGTAAGGGTAAAGGTTGTTGTCAGTAAAATAGCAACTCTTGGAGAAACACTGGATAAAGTGGTTTTTGTTAAGAAAGTGTTGAGAATACTTACCCCAAAGTGGAATCATGTAGCCATTATTATTGAGGAGATTAAATATTTGTCTACTCTTGAGTTTGATAATTTGATAGGATCTCATATGTGTCATGAGAAGAGACTAGGGGAAACTATTACTGCAGTTAATGAGAAGGCATTTGCTTCTAAAGCTACAATGTCAAAGGGTGATGGAGCAATCTCTAGTGGACATGGAAATGGCCAAAGAAGAGGTCAAAATCAGAATTCTTCAAAAGGAAGAGGTAGTAGAAGAGGAGGAGCAGTAGGTAGAGGTAGAGATAGAATATATAAGAGGGATGTACAATGTTACCATTGCAACAAGTATGGACATTATGAGAGAGAATGTAGATAGAAGACTGGAAAAGAAAAGAAAATAACCTACTATGGTGAAGAAAAATCTGCTCCACCATAGTAGAGCAGATTCAAGAGACTTGGATACTTGATTTTGGTTGCTCCAATCATTTGATAGGAAATGAAGAGTTTCTTGCTTCCATGGATGAGTCATTCAAGTCCAAGATCAAACTTGGAAATGACAAGGCTTTGGATGTGGTTTCCAAAGGTGTAATGGAAGTGAACACAAAAGAAGGTAAGAAACATGTTCATGATAACTATTACACACCAAATTTGAAACATAATTTGTTGAGTGTAGGGCGACTATGTGAAAATAACTACAAGGTAGTCTTTGATGATAAGAAATGCACCATCTATGATAAGAACAATAGCAATAGTATCGTTACAATAATATTTATGACCAACAATAGGTTATTTCCTTTAAATTTTGGAGGTCAAGGGAGCAGCATTGCACAAGGGGTAGAAAAAAATTTAAAAAAAAACAAAATTTTGTATAGTCTTTCCTTTTGCAAAAGTATTTCTTTTTGTTTGTAAGTGTTGCAGCAATTTTGGCTTTCAATGCCATCCCCTTGTACACAAAATGAAGAAGGAAAAGCTTTGCTTCCAAACAGGCCAAAGAAGATAGCTTCAGAGCAAGAAAGAAAAGTGTCGCGATATCGCGACATGTTGCATTCTCGCAACCAAAAGAAGAAAAGTGTCGCGATATCGAGACATGTCGCATTTTCGCGGCCCACAGCAAAGAGAAGCGCAAAAGAGAAAAAGTGTCGTGAAATCGTGACATGTTGCATTTTCACGGCTCAAAGCGACAAGAGGGAGCAAGAAAGAAAAGTGTCACGATATTGCGACATGTCGCATTTTCGCGATCGACAACGAGGAGAAAGCGTAGAAGGAAAAGGTGTCGCGATATCGTGACATGTCGCATTTTCACGGCTCAGAGCGACAAAATAAAGACAGAAGGAAAAAGTATCGTGATATCGCGACATGCCGCATTTTCACAGCTCAGAGCGATAAGAGAGAGCAAAGATAAAAAGCGTCGTGATATCGTGACATGTCGCATTTTTGCATTCGAAAGCAAGAAAAAGTGCCAGAAAGAGAAAGTGTCACGATATCGCAACATGTCGCATTTTCGCGACCCAAAGCGAGGAGGAACCGCAGCAAGGAAAATGCATCGCGATATCGCGACATGTATTTTCGCTGTCGACAGCGAGGGAAAAGCACTAGAAAGAAAAGTGTCATGATATTGTGACATGTCACATTTTCGCGGCTCAGAGCGACAAGGGAGAGTGAAGAGAAAAAGCGTCGCGATATCGCGACATGTCGCATTTTCGCGACTGAAAGCAAGAAGTGCCAAAAAGAGAAAGCATCGCGATATCATGACATGTCGCATTTTCATGACCCAAAGCAAGGAGGAAGCGCAGCAAGGAAAATGCATCGCGATATCGCGACGTGTCATATTTTCGCAATCGACAGCGAGGGAAAAGCACCAGAAAGAAAAGTATCGCGATATCGCGACATGTCGCATTTTTGCGGCCGACAACAAGGGAAAAGCGCCAGAAAGAAAAGTGTCGTGATATCGTGACATGTCGCATTTTCGCGATCGAAGCAAGGAGAAAGAGCAAAGGACGAAAATTGTCACGATATCGCGATAGGTCGCATTTTTGCGACTCAAAGCAACAACAGAGGACAAAGACATAAAAGTGTCACGATATTGCGACATGTCATATTTTTGCGATGCAAGAAGAAGAATCAAGCTGAAGGCATAGAAATGTCACGATATCGTGACATGTTGCTTTTTCACGAGGGGCACACACTCCAAGCCGGGTATTTTCCCGAGACCATCAAAGTGCCTTGTAAATGAATTTTTACTTTCCCGATAAGCTCACTGCTCATTTTTGGAAATTGGAAGCGAAGTATCAGTCCCTAAAAAGTATCAGTCAAGCATGGCGGCCACTCGAGCATTGCACCCAGAGACCAAGGACACTCAGACAGCTCATCAATGCATATTTTCGTGGTTGACTTGGTCACAGTTACCAGTTCTGGTAATGGATTTGAAAGCTCAGTCTCGAGGGCCGCGAGGAGCCGACTTCTTAGATCTCAAGAGTATACTTCACCATTCTATGTAATTATGACTCAGAGGGTTGGGTCCTCTATAAAAACTTAGATTTTATAATGTAAAAAGGGGGGGAACTATCTTCTAGAAAGCTGTTGTAACTTGATGTCTTGCGATTAATACTAAAGAGCTTTGGGCTCAATTCATCTCTTTTATGCTGCCTCCTATGCTTGATTCTTTTTTCTTTCTTCGTTTGTATACTGAGATGCTGAACCCTACGTTCGGTGTGTGATCGGGGACTGTACCCTGAAACTCGTCTGAAGGATACATAGGAGTGGAAAACGCTGTATTGATTTTCTTTTATGCTGCCTGGTGGGTTGTGGTTTCTGTTACATTCCCTTATCCTAATCGTCTTTACTTTGAACCCTAAATTTCGATGAAAGGGAGAAGGAGAATCCCTGTGAGATCGCCCAGAGGATACATAAGAAAGTTAATGTAGTGTTTCCTTCGTTTATTCTTGGTTTTCTTTGCTTCTATTCAAGTTGTCAGTTAGTGATCGTGCTTCCTGTTCTCCCCCACCTTAAAACATCGATCTCTCTTCCCTTACCTCTTTTTATTTATTTCTCTAACCCTTACTCCTTTTATCTCTTTCCTGCACCCTTATCTCAAAACACCCGAGTAGTTTAGCATAGGAACCGACCTTTCTCCGAAGATTGGCATGAGGGGCATCTCTTCCCTTCGGCCTTTCAATGTTGGTCCAGGTCTAGGGCGCATACACTCACCCAAATCCTTTCCTATGCAGATTTGATGACCAACAGTTTCTGGCACGCCCGGTGGGACCGACTGTGTCTGTCTCAGTAAGATCCATAACCAGTCAAGGTCCCATATTTTAAACGTAAAACTCGTCTACATCGGGGCCGATAGTTCTAACCAGTTCCTAGTGTGACCCGGTCAGTCTCACCTGACTAGTGGTAGTGAGAACCGATGCTCTCATTATCGAAAGACTCTTAGCATCTGGCGACTCTGTTCAACCCAAAAATCTCTAAGTCGTAAAGACCAGTACCTAAACCTGTGCCTTCATGGCAAAAGTCCCCATGTTTTAAGGAAGCCCAAGTTGGTGAATCTCTGGCTTGCCTCCATCTGGTAAAATCACCTACGAATCTGACTGAGCTAAAGATCCAGATTTCTTAATCGTAGGCACATTTTAAAGCTGAAAGAAGACACCCCGGAGGAATCAAGGTTCGATGAGTAGCCTTGACCTCATAAGCGAAGAAAGAATGTTCACCTGGCAACTCCAACTTAGTGGCGAGAACCATGATCTCTGCAGGCCATTGCTATAATGGAGAAGGTATGCTATCCCAGCTGGGATGATCGTGGCCCTCTGAATATCTTAATTTACCATGAAATTCCTGAAAGCGCCTTGAATACAGTGATAAAATACGATGGCACTAAGGGAATGGCCCTAGAGCACCTTGAATATCTTGTTGATTTAAGGTCCATCCATGACATATTCCATGAAGATGTCATGATCAGACTTCTGGTCCTGTCTCTGGAAGGAAGGGCGCTGCAGTGGTACAGACTGCTCAAGCATAAAAGCATCTGCTCGTGGGATGACTTAGTGGGAGCACTACTCGAAGCATTTGATGGTTCTCAGGACCCCTTCCAGCTTTTGACGTACCTCTCCACAATCACGAGAGCACCTCTAGAGAGCGTCACAAACTTCAATGTCCGATTCTGTAGAAGTTGGAAGAGAATTATGGGGGAGATCCAACCGACGCTTGCCCAAGCCCACCTCTTCTATGTTCGGGCCTTCTCTTGCTGCGATCAGGTGAACAAAGATTTCCTCAAATTTTTGAGGAAGCAGTACGAGAAGAGCAACTCCTGCTCCTATCTGGAAAGTGGCAGTGGGGGGAAACTCCATCACTTCCTCCAATAATTACTGCTCTTGTCTATCCTACACAGTATTCATCATGGTAGATCCTTCATACTGAGAAGAGGCCTGAGATGCAGTCGTTTGAAGCTCAAGAGGAAAATTTTTTCCAAGGCCAACGATGGAATATGCAAGCTTTGCCCCGACAATGAACATGGTTGCTTGCAGTCTCCATCAGGAGACGGGCCAAGAATAAGAAAAATCTCAAGTGGCGAAACCTGAGAACAAAGAGGGCACATTTTTGCACCCTTTTTGTATCCCAGTGGATGGCACGCAAGTATTCAGCCAGAGCCCATCAAGCATGCCTCATCAAGAGGCTGAGCCCAAGGAGATCTTGGAAGCAGACTTATCACAAGAAAAGCCCTGTTGTCGCAGTAAGAAGTTGGAGGAGCTCGTATTCAAGAGTCCGTAGCCGGTGGACTCTCTAAAATGGTGGTATTGGTTCCAGTCATCACCACAATCGGTACCCACAAAAGACCCCCATGCGGTGAACTTCTTCGACACATCATTCATCACCAGTATGGGTACTGGCAGGAGTGACAACCTGCCACGCTGCACTCTGTTTGCAACATGGACAACTTCGAGAAGAGGTCAGCCGAACTTCAAATATTAGTTGAAGTTCAATCAGATTTGGTCCAAACATTACAAGTTCACCGGATAGGCACCCGAAGTTGGGTTTATGTTGGCATCATGCCGATCATGTCGTAAAATTTTGTGTAAATACTGTAAATAGCCCGGCTAGTAAATAAGTGTCGAAAGCACTAAGTGTTACTTGGGAGCTTAGGCACAAAAAAAAAAAATGTTGTCAGTGGATGGTCAGAGAAGAAGACAATGAAAATGACTCTGTTGCCCAATGGATAAAGGCCTGGGATCTCTGCATTCAGACAAGCTAAATTCCCCGCGAGCCGCCAAGAATGTTGACAATTTTGTCACATTGCACAAGGGGTAGAAAAAAAATAAAAATAAAATCAAAATTTTGTATAGTCTTTCCTTTTGCAAAAGTATTTCTTTTTGTTTGTAAGTGTTGCAGCAATTTTGGCTTTCAATGCCATCCCCTTGTACACAAAATGAAGAAGAAAAAGCTTCACTTCCAAACAGGCCAAAGAAGATAGCTTCGGAGCAAGAAAGAAAAGTGTCGCGATATCGCGACATGTTGCATTCTCATGACCAAAAGAAGAAAAGTGTCGCGATATCGCGACATGTCGCATTTTCGTGGCCCATAGCAAGGAGAAGCGCAAAAGAGAAAAAGTGTCACGAAATCGCGGCAAGTTGCGTTTTCGCGGCTCAGAGCAACAAGAGGGAGCAAGAAAGAAAAGTGTCACGATATAGCGACATGTCACATTTTCGCGATCGATAGCGAGGAGAAAGCGCAGAAGGATAAGGTGTCGCGATATCGAGACATGTCGCATTTTCGTGGCTCAGAGCGACAAAAGAAAGACAGAAGGAAAAAGTGTCGCGATATCGCGACATGTCACATTTTTGCGGCTCAAAGCGACAAGGGAGAGCAAAGAGAAAAAGCATCACGATATCACGACATGTCGCATTTTCACGATCGAAAGCAAGAAAAAGTGCCAGAAAGAGAAAGTGTCGCGATATCGCGACATGTCGTATTTTCGTGACCCAAAGTGAGGAGGAAGCGCAGTAAGGAAAAGGTGTCGCGATATCGTGACATGTCGTATTTTTGTGGTCGACAACGAGGGAAAAGTTTCAGAAAGAAAAGCGTCGCTATATCGCAACATGTCACATTTTTGCGGCTCAAAGCGACAAGGGAGAGCAAAGAGAAAAAGCATCGCGATATCGCGACATGTCGCATTTTCGCGGTCGAAAGAAAGAAGAAGTGCCAAAAAGAGAAAGTGTCGCGATATCATGACATGTCGTATTTTCGTGACCCAAAGCGAGGAGGAAGCGCAATAAGGAAAATACGTCGCAATATCGCGACGTGTCGTATTTTCACGGCCGACAGCGAGGGAAAAGCGCCAGAAAGAAAAGTGTTGCAATATCGCGACATGTCGCATTTTCACGACCTACAACGAGGGAAAAGTGCCAGAAAGAAAAGTGTCACGATATTGCGACATGTTGAATTTTTGTGACTGAAGCAAGGAGAAAGAGCAAAGGACGAAAAGTGTCGCGATATCGCAACAGGTCGCATTTTCATGACTCAAAGCAACAACAGAGGACAAAGACATAAAAGTGTCTCGATATCGTGACATGTCATATTTTCGCGATGCAAGAAGAAGAATCAAGCTGAAGGCATAGAAATGTCGTGATATCGTGACATGTTGCTTTTTCGTGAGGGGCACACACTCCAAGCCGGGTATTTTCCTGAGACCATCAAAGTGCCTCGTAAATGCATTTTTACTTGCTCGATAAGCTCGTTGCTCATTTTTGGCAATTGGAAGCGAAGTATCAGTCCCTGATGAAGTATTAGTCAAGCATGGCGGCCACTCGAGCATTGCACCCAGAGACCAAGGACACTCAAACAGTTCATCAATGCATATTTTCGCGGTTGACTCGGTCACAGTTACCAGTTCTGTAATGGATTTGAAAGCTCAGTCTCGAGGGTCGCGAGGAGCCGACTTCTCAGATCTCAAGAGTATACTTCGCCATTCTATGTAATTATGACTCAGAGGGTCGGGTCCTCTATAAAAACCCAAATTTTATAATGTAAAAAGGGGGGAACTATCTGCTAGAAAGTTGTTGTAACTTGATGTCCTGCAATTAATACTAAAGAGCTTTGGGCTCAATTCCTCTCTTTTATGCTGCCTTCTGTGCTTGATTATTTTATCTTTCTTCGTTTGTATACCGAGATGCTGAACCTTGCATTCGATGTGTGATCGGGGACTGTACCTTGAAACTCGTCTAAAGGATACATAGGAGTGGAAAAATGTTGTATTAGTTTTTTTTTATGATGCCTGGTGGGTTGTGGTTTCTGTTACATTCCCTTATCCTAATCGTCTTTACTCTGAACCCTGAATTTTGACGAAAGGGAGAAGGAGAATCCCTGTGAGCTCGCCCAGAGGATACATAGGAAAGTTAATGTAGTGTTTCCTTCGTTTATTCTTGGTATTCTTTACTTCTATTCAAGTTGTCAGTTAGTGATCGTGCTTCCTGTTCTCCCCCACCTTAAATCACCGATCTCTCTTCCCTTACCCCTTTTTATTTATTTCTCTAACCCTTACTCCTTTTATCTCTTTCCTGCACACTTATCTCAAAACACCCGAGTAGTTTAGCATAGGAGCCGACCTTTCTTCGAAGATTAGTACGAGGGGCATCTCTTCCCTTCAGCATTTCAATGTTGGTCCAGGTCTAGGGTGCATACACTCACCCAAATCCTTTCCTAGGCAGAATTGATGACCAAAAGCAACCTTGTTAATGTTTCTATAGAATATAAGAGTTGGTTGTGGCATCTTAGATATGGCCACTTGAACTTCACTAGTTTGAAGTTATTAACTTCCCAAGAGATGGTTTATGGGTTACCAAAAGTGCAAGAACATAAAAGTGTTTGTGAGGGATGTGCAATTGGCAAGCATGCAAAGTAGTATTTTACTAAAGTGAAATCATGGAGGGCCTCATACCCACTCTAATTGATCTGTTCTGATATTTGTGGGCCTATGCAAACCAAAATCTTGGGTAACAATTCTTACTTTCTTACATTTATTGATGATTTTTCTAGAATGTGTTGAGTGTATTTTTTGAAGCATAAGGATGAAGCATTTGATTGTTTCAAAGAATTTAAATATTTTGTTGAGAATCAGAGTGGATGCAACATTAAATGTTTAAGGACAAACAATGGTGGTGAATTTTGTTCTAATTAGTTTAAACAATTTTACAAGAATGTTGGCATTAAAAGGTAATTCACAACTTCCTATACTCCACAATAGAATGGAGTGGCATAATGGAAAAATAGGACAATTGTTGAGATGGCAAGAAGTATATTGTAAACTAAGAGACTTACCAATATGTATTGGGTTGATGTTGTCCATACAACAATCTACATACTGAATAGGAGTCTCACTAGCTCATTGGAGAAGATGACTCCTTATGAGGTATGGTATGAAAAGAAGCCCAATGTTAACCAATTTAAAGTTTTTGGTTGTTTGGCTTATTCACATGTGACTGATGAACTTAGGAAGAAGCTTGATCCTAAGATTGAAACATGTATATTTATTGACTATTGTGAAAATACTAAGGCCTATAGGCTTTATAATCCAAAAACTCACAAAGTGGTGGTGTCTAGAGATGTGATTTTTTATGAAGGGGGAGTATGTGGTCATCAAAAACTTTATGTTGATGATGGCAACAGTGGTGGAAGTTCTTATAATGTGCAGCCTAGTTCTTCTGATGTGCGACCCAATTTAAAATCAGTCCCACGAAGTCCACCAACCAGTCCCAAACAAAGCAGTTCTAGTCCCTCTTCAAGTGATGAATCTCCAAACATATTTTCAGATGTTATGAAGATAAAAAGAGGAAAAAAGACACTTCAAATTCATCCTCCTACCCAGGTTTTGGACAACAATTTATATATAAGACTTACTAGAAGCCAAGCTCAAGAAAATGACCAAGTTGTTCAAAGGCTTGAGAAGATGCACATGTATGGTGATGAATATGAAGGTGAGCCAAAAGGAGATATTGTTAATTATGCTTTGATGATTGTTGCTGATTTTGAACCTTCTTCTTATGAAGAAGCTTGTACTAATGGTGTTTTGATGCAAGCAATGCAAGAGGAGATCAATTCCATTGAGAAGAATGATACTTGGAAGCTTGTAGAACTTCCCAAGGGAAATAAATGTGTGGGTTCTAAGTGGGTCTATAAGACTAAGTATAACAATGATAGCAGCATTGAAAGACACAAGGCTAGACTTGTAGCTAAAGGATTCACATAAAGGTATGGAATTGACTATGAAGAAAATTTTGCTCCTGTAGTAAGACAAGAAACAGTAAGGATGGTACTTGCTTTGGCTGCCCAAAAGTAGTGGACTGTACATCACTTAGATGTAAAAAGTGCTTTGTTGAATGGGTACTTAGATGAGGAAGTGTATGTACAACAACCTCAAGTTTTTGAGGTGAAAGGTAAATAAGAACATGTAGACATGTTGAAGAAGGTATTGTATGGCCTTAAACAAGCACCTAGAGCATGGTACTCTAGGATTGATGGATACTTTTAGCATAATGGCTTTAAGAGAAGCAAAAGTGAACCTACCCTATACTTTAAGAAAGAAGGTAGTGATATTTTACTTGTTTGTTTGTATGTTGATGATTTGATTTATATGGGTAGTAGTTCCAATTTGAAAATTAAATTTAAGGCTGCCATGATGAGTGAGTTTGAAATTAAGGATTTAGGATTGATGCACTATTTTCTTGGCATGGAGATGCATCAAAGTAAGGATAAAATCTTTATTTGTCAAACTAAACATGCCAAGGATATGCTAAAAAAGTATGACATGGATAGTTGCAAACCAGTCCCTACTCCCATTTCTCATGGTGCATTGCTATGCAAAGATGATGGGACTAAAAAGGTGAATGTGACCAATTATAGGAGCATTGTTGGGAGCTTGATGTTTCTCACAAATACCAGACTAGATATTGCATATGATGTATAACTTGTTTCTAGGTATATGAGTGAGTCATCTCTCTTGCATTTGAATACTGCAAAGTGAATTTTGAGGTATGTTAAAGGTATTGTTGACTTTGGTATACATTAGTATCCTGCTAAAGAGATGGAGCTAGTTGGTTTCAGTGACTCAGATTGGGGCAACAACTTGGATGACCAGAAGTCTACATCTGATAATTATTTTTCTCTTGGATCTGGGTTGATCACTTAGAGGTCAAGGAAGCTGTTGCAAGTGTGAATAGGGTTGCTTCGAAAGTGGCTTAGAAAAATCTTTTCTAAGCCCTAAGTGTGAAAACTCCCTATGTTTGTCGGCAAGTTTTGTCGGCAATTTTCCCTAACCTCCCTCCTATTTTCTCTCCTATTTCTCCTCCTATATTCCCTCCTTATCCCTCCATTTCCTCCTTATCCCTCCGTTATTCCTTCTTTCCCCTTATCCCTCCAACTCCCTTATCCCTCCTTATCCCTCCATTTTCCCTTTATTCCTCCTTCGTCGACTTTTTCCTCCAATCCCTTCTATATAATAATATTGTTCATTTGAATGTTAAGGTTGTGAATGGGTGCAATTTAATAATATTCTTTTAGTCATTGCATTTTTTAATTTTTAATTGTATTTTTATTTTGTTTGAGAGGTCTACGATTCACACAGTATCGAGCGATTTCGACAGATCGGCACGGATCCCGAGGTGGATCGTGCACAGACTCGGCATGAATCTCGAGGCGACACATGGCAAGCACGAATCTCGAGGTGACACATGGCGAAAAGAGCTGGCACGAATTCGAGGTGACACGTGGCAACGATCGATTGGTAGTTGATGGCATGCGGATCGAGGCAGAGAGTGACGTGGCAGCGTGCAATTGGCTGACATGGCGGCGACGTGTGACGTGCGAATTTGGTCAAATTTGACGTGGCGAGTTGTCTATTGGTCGATTGGTGGCAAAATTGGAGTGTGACTGCCCAAAGGCAGTCGATTTACATTGCGTGTTTTGGGTTGATAAACCCTGCTGGAGCTTCCCCACAGAGAATGTGGGATAAATGAATGACATTTTTTTTTTTAAATTTCGCCCGCCGTCGTGTTTTATTATTGTCCCCGTCTTCTTTGAAGTCACGTCCAGGGACGTGGTGCGACGGCCAAAATGATCCGCTTGCAGAAAGGAGGTCCCGGGATCGAATCCCGTCGGTAGCATAAAAAAATTTTTTTTTTTTAATTTTTCTTCGCCTGTCGAGAGTTAAAAGGGCGGAAGCCCTGGTTGTTTTCAGCCGGCCGCCGTGGTGTAGCGGCAAAGCACGTCCGCCGTGCTCAGGGAGGTCGCGGGGTCGAATCGCCCGCGTGCAGATTAGAAAAGGTAAATTTTTTTAAAAAATTTTAAAGGTTTTAAATTTTTATTTAAGTTTTTAAAATTATTTAATAATTTTAATTATATATTTTTTAAATTATCTTTTTAATAATTAATTTAAAAGGTAATTTAAAAAATATAAAAATTTATTAAATTTTTAAAAAAAACTTTATAAAAATTTTAAAAACCTTGTTTGAAGAGCATTTTAAAAAGAGAAATAATGTGCCCGTGAAATGTTAGATGATCCGGTCTGGGGGGTGTTATAATGCACTTCTCTCGATTTTGAGACGAGAGACACCGGAATCCTTTGATGAAAGGGTTCGACGAACAAGTCTCCATACAGTGTTTTGTCAGTTGGAAAATCAGGTGATTGATCATCTGAGGAAGCCGGATTCAAGGTACGAGGCAGATTCAGAAGACAACATTTTCGGACAAAGAATTGAAGAGTCTGAGACTGTGGAAGTTGTACTAGAGGAAGTTGTTCCAGAGGATCAAGCAAGTGCCAGTTATACACCTAGTGTACGGGTAGCAGAATCAAGTGAGAGCTATTCACCACGCTCTCCTGAACCCGAAGCAGCAGCAGAAGAAGAAGACGAAGAAGAAGACAAAGAAGAAGACGAAGAAGAAGAAGAAGAAGAAGAAGAAGATCCAAAGGAAGTGGATCCTGAAGAACCTGAGGTCATTGTCATCAACAGCAGTTCCGAAGCAGAACTTGAATGTACTAAAAAGGCGAGATTTGATTTGAATCATTAATCTCTTTGTACTGCTTTATAGTACTTGTTTGCTTCAAATAAAGTTTGTTTTTATTCTGCAATGGCATCCAATACTAGTCTTCCGATTCCTGAGTTCAATGGAGGAGACTATGAATATTGGTCTATTAAAATGAAAACCCTTTTGATAGGAAAAGGTTTATGGGATGTAGTCGAAGAGGGCTATACTGAACCAACTATTGCTGAATGGGCAGCTTTCTCTAATGCTGATAAAAAGGCTAGAAAAGAAGCACAGAAAAACAATGCTTTCGCCCTTTATCACATACATGCTGCCCTAGATAAAAGTATCTTCCCTAGAGTTGCCTCTTATGTAATTGCACAAGATGCCTGGAATGCCCTAAAAGAAAGCTATAGAGGTAGTGACCAAGTAAAACAGGTAAAACTGCAAACATTGAAACGAGATTTTGAAAATCTCAGGATGCAAGAAAATGAAAAAGTGGGAGATTACTGCGTGCGAGTGAAAGCCGTAGTTGATAAAATGGTCACACTAGGGGAAGATATTAAGCCAGAGGTTATGGTGAAGAAAGTGTTGAGAACACTTCTTCCAAAATGGAATTCTGTTGCAATAATTATTGAAGAATCCAAAGACTTAACCTCATTGTCTTTTGATGCACTAACTGGTTCACTTCTCTCACATGAAGAGAGGTTACAGGAAACTCCTACCACCGGTTATGGAGGAGATGATAAAGCTTTTGCCACACATGAAGGAAGAGGTAGAGGCCGTGGCGAGAGGACAACAAAGAGGCGAGAGGCAGGAATAATCAAAGAGGAGGAACTCCTAACGAGAGGAGGATCATCCAACAGAGGTGGAAATCAGAATAGAGGAGGACAGCAACAATATAGAGGGAAACAATCTGGCAAAGGAAAAGGAGGAGATAAATCAAAACAAGTTTGCTACAATTGTGGCAAACCTGGCCATTATGCTCGAGATTGTTGGTCAAAGACTTCGCAAGGAAGCAACAGCAACCAGAGCAGTCAGTTTGGAAATTTTGGAGAAGAGGAAGAGTCCACAAATCTCTTTCTTTCTTATGGCCAGACAGAGCAAAATATGAATGATACATGGATTTTGGACACTTGGGTGTTCAAATCACATGAGTGGCAAAGAAGAACTCTTTGCTACTTTAGACTCCTCATACAAATCCAGCATCCGATTGGGAGATGACAAGTCATTGGCAGTTGAAGGCATTGGAGCCATGGAGGTTCCAACGAAAGAAGGCATCAAGCAAGTAAGTGATATCTATTACACACCTCATCTTCAACACAATCTTTTAAGTGTTGGTCAAATGCTAGAAAAGAATTATAAGTTGATTTTTGATGAGGGTAAATGCACCATTTTTGACAAGAACAATAGTAATAGAATCATTACACAAGTGCCAATGTCAAAGAATAGATTATTCCCTTTGAAGTTTGGCCAGCCAGGAGGAAATAAGTTAGCAAATGTTGCTATTACCAATCCAAGTGTCCTATGGCACTTGAGATATGGTCATTTGAATTCAGCAAGTTTGAAAATGCTAACTTCACAAGCAATGGTAACTGGACTTCCCAAAATTCAAGATAGTAAGGAAGTCTGTGAAGGGTGTGCCTTGGGCAAGCATGCCGGATCGAAATTTCCTCATGGACAAGCATGGCGGGCCAGCTATCCACTCCAGTTAGTGCATTCAGACATCTGTGGTCCGATGCAAACCAAGAGTCTAGGTAACCACTCTTACTTCCTACTTTTCATTGATGATTGCACAAGAATGTGTTGGATATATTTTTTGAAGCATAAGGATGAAGCATTTGCATGCTTTGTTGATTTTAAAGCAAAAGTTGAAAGTGAGAGTGGATATTCCATAAAATGTCTTAGATCGGATAGAGGAGGAGAATACTCCTCTAATCAGTTTTGAATTTTTGTAAACATCATGGCATCAAGAGGCGGTTCTCAGCTGCCTACACTCCACAACAAAATGGTGTAGCGAGAAAGGAAGAATCGCACCATTGTGGAGATGGCAAGATCAATGCTTCAGACAAAGCATTTGAGTAATTCATATTGGGGAGATGCAACAAGGACTAGTGTTCACATCTTGAACAGAAGTCCTACTTCAAGTTTGAAAGGGAAGACACCTTACCAAGCCTGGTATGGTAAGAAACCAAATGTGAAGTATTTCAGAGTATTTGGTTCATTGGCATATGCTCACATTCCTGATGAGCTGAGAAAGAAGCTGGATCCAAAGAGTCAGGCATGCATTTTTGTAGGATATTGTGAAAACACAAAGGGTTATAGACTCTACAATCCTACGACTCGAAAGATAGTGATTTCAAGGGATGTGATTTTTGATGAAGGGGGAGAGTGGGGTAAGCCCCAAATATTCAGTGATGTTGAAGCCACTGATATAGTTGCTCATCAGGTGCAACCACAGCTCCCACAGAAAGGAAAGCGGTCTCCTCCCACACATCCTCCAAGTCCATCTTCCGATTCAACTTCTTCACCAAGTCCTTCTTCACGGCGATCAGTAAGTTCCTCACCAATGGACATTGATGTTCCATCCAAAGGTAAGAGAACTCTACAGTATCATCCATCATCTCAGATGTTGGATAAAAATTTTTCAAGAAGATACACTAGGAGTCAAGCTAGTGAAATGGAATCTGTTTTACACAGATTAGAAAGTATGCACTTGTATGGTGATGATGAATCCCAGGAGGAACCTAGGGGAGATCAAGTTAACTATGCTTTGTTAACTAGTGCACAACTTGAACCTTCTAGTTATGAGAAGGCATGTACTCAGAAGATTTGGCAAGATGCCATGAAAGAGGAGATAACCTCTATAAAAAACAACGACACTTGGGAGCTCGTGAAGCTTCCTAAAGGAAAGAAATGTGTTGGCTGTAAATGGATCTTCAAGACCAAGTTTAATGCTGATGGAAGCATTGAGAAGCATAAGGCAAGATTAGTGGCAAAGGGTTTTACTCAGAAATATGAAATAGATTATGAAGAGACTTTTGCTCTTGTAGCCAGATAGGAGACTATCAGAACAGTTCTTGCCTTAGCTGCACACAAAGGATGGAAAGTCCAACACATGGATGTCAAGAGTGCATTTCTCAATGGTTACTTGACAGAAGAAGTGTACGTTGAGCAACCACAGGGATTTGAAGTGCAAGGTAAGGAACACCTTGTTTACAGATTGAAGAAGGCACTCTATGGTCTTAAACGAGGCACCAAGAGCTTGGTACTCACGCATTGATGGGTACTTCAAAGATTATGGGTTCACCAGGAGCAAAAATGAACCCACACTCTACTACCTAAAGCAAGGTAATGACATCCTCATAGTTTGCTTGTATGTGGATGATCTCATTTTTATGGGTAGTAATGAAAAAATGAATATGGAGTTCAAACACTCCATGATGACGCAATTTGAGATGAAGGATCTTGGCTTAATGCACTACTACCTTGGAATGGAGGTTCATCAGTCAGATACAGGGATCTTCATCTGTCAACATAAGTATGCTCAGGATATGATCAAGAAGTTTGCTATGGAGCATTGCAAACCGAGTTGCAACTCCGGTTGGACATGGGATCCAATTAAGCAAAGATGATGGAGCACCAAAAGTTGATGTGACCACTTTCAGAAGCATGGTTGGGAGTTTGATGTTTCTCGCCAACACCAGACCAGATATTCAGTATGTTGTATCTCTTGTTTCTAGATTTATGGCTAACCCATCTGAGTTGCATTTGCAGGCAGCTAAAAGAATTTTGAGATATGTGAAAGGTACATTGGATTTTGGAATCCAGTACCATAAATGTAACACTATCAAGCTTGTAGGCTTCAGTGATAGTGATTGGGGTAGCAATATTGATGACAGGAAGTCAACATCGGGAACTGTTTTAGTCTTGGTTTAGGACTAATAACTTGGAGTTCCAAAAAGCAGACAGTAGTAGCGCTATCTTCAACGAAGCTGAGTATATAGCGGTTACTTATGCAAGTACTCAAGCCTTGTGGCTAAGGAAAGTACTAGAAGAGATTGGAGAACAGCAAAGTGGTCCGACCAGAATCTACTGCGACAACATCGGTGCCATTCGGTTGGCATATAATCCTGTCCACCATAGCAGAACGAAGCATTTTGATATGAAGTACCACTTCATCAGAGATATGGTGGAACATGAAATTGTTGAGCTTCAATATTGTCACACTTTGGAGAACGTCGCGGACATCTTCACCAAGGCGATGACTAAAGCTCAATTTGTAAAGCTGAGAGACTGTGTAGTCAGTCCTCTCAACTTTAAGGGGGAGAATGTTGCAAGTGTGAATAGGGTTGCTCCATAAGTGGCTTAGAAAAATCTCTTTTCTAAGCCTAAGTGTGAAAACTCCCTATGGTTGTCGGCAAGTTTCCCTAACCTCCCTCCTATTTTCTCTCCTATTCTCCTCCTATATTCCCTCCTTATCCCTCCATTTCCTCCTTATCCCTCCGTTATTCCTTCTTCCCCCTTATCCCTCCAACTCCCTTATCCCTCCTTATCCTCCATTTTCCCTTTATTCCTCCTTCGCCGACTTTTTCCTCCAATCCCTTCTATATAATAACATTGTTCATTTGAATGTAAAGGTTGGAATGGGTTCAAATTAATAATATTCTTTTCGTCTGCTGCATTTTCTTCAATTTTTAATTGTATATTTTTTATTGTCCGCTGCGTTTGAGAGGTCTACCGATTCACAGAAGCAAGGATCAGTAGCACTCCCTTCAACAGAGGCTGAATACATTGCTATCACTTCAGCCAATGCTCAGGCCTTATGGCTCAGGAAAGTATTGGAGGAGATAGGTGAGAAACCAAGTGGTCCTACTATAATTTTTTTGTAAAAATTTGAGTGTCATACAGTTGGAAAAGAACCCTATCTACCATAGAAAATCTAAGCATTTTGACATAAATTACCATTTCATTCATGATATGATGGAAAATAAATTAGTTGAGTTGAGGTATTGCAGCACCCATGATCAGTTGGCTGGTGTTTTCACTAAAGGTGTTGCTAAAGCTCAATTTATTAAACTGAGAAATAGTCTTGTGATCCCTTTCAACATCAAGGGGGAGATTGTTGGAAAATTATGCTGACATGTGTACATTTTTGGATTAGAAGGTACAAGAGAATATGTAACCACTTTGTAATAGTTTTGTAGAAGTGTAGGTGTAGGAATATTGTAGTTTTAAAAGTTTTAAACTGTTACCTTGTTTGTAACTGCCATAGATTCTTTAGGTTTGAGTTCCAAGATAGATTAATATCATTACTATTACATTGTACAAGTTTGGAGTGTGTGAAAACACGAATTGAAGGTGAAAAATCTATTTTTTCAGCCTGCTACGTTTTCTTGTATATAGTCCACATTTTACAAAAAAAATTGAATAACCTGCTTTGGAGCTTAATATTTCTTTTTGTGTTGCTTCGGTTGTTGAAAGTGATACACTGTTGGAAATATCTTACCAAACACATTCCATCCATATATCACATACCCTATTTTACATATGTTAAGCACTTCATTTTCACCTTTAAAAAATAGTTTTTAGTCTTTTTTGCCCAGATTTTAGAACGCATTGCAGACCTCATACATTTTTCTATAGTTGGTATTTTTCCGTGAAATAAAGCTTTTTGAGTATCCATTATTGAGTAGAATTTACCCTGAGATGTTCATGGAATTCTGAATATTTTTGTTTTATCAATTTTAGTGCTCTCGAGAAAAAGGGAAAAAGAATGTGGTCTACCGACAAGGACGTCACTTGCATTATCAGTGATGTGACCCGGTTCAATCCCCATAATGGATGCATATAAGAAGTATTTCTAAAAAAAAAGGAAAAAGTGTTGGATAAAAAAACTTCATGTGAGACCCTTTTAATAGCATATAAGCTACTAAATAAATAAAAATTAAAGTTATTGATATGAAAGAAATATGATGGTGTGCTCTACAAAGAAAATGGTTAATTTTGTGAAATTCAAATTTTAGAAGATAACTTGTTAATAAGTATAATTTTTTAATTAAAATAATATTAAAGAACACGTATTAATGTGGAACTAAATTTCATCTTAAGATTTTGGAAGTTAAATTGTTAAGGAAGATTAACTTTTAATGTTTAAATTAGTTATATGCGATCAAAACCTATCCCATTTACATTACATCATGACCGTACAACAATATTATAACTGTATTTTGACAATTATACATTTTTTGGTAGATAAGATACTATAGCATTAATACCGGGTTTTACAGGTTGACCCAAAACCTTTTACAAAAATCATCCCAGGGCTGTTGATGAACATGTCCTTACTAAGGATCTTGTATATGTAAAATCTACATGCCACCAAAGCCATTACATCCGGTAAGGCACATAGCCTATTATCAAAAAGAAACTTCCCATACAACATTTTGGGTATACCCCAAGAAAAAACACTTGCATCATAATTACAAAAAAAGAAACAGACACGGATCCCTTCTTTGAAACAGTGGAGAAACAAAAAGCTGTAGACACACATAGCAGAGTACTGAAAAAAACTCCCACAAGCTTTGTATTGATAGTTACTCTTAATAATTCTTTGGTAATTGATTTCTTTCGTATATGACATGCTTTGGGACCACATCCCATCTTGGCCAATCAGCCTTGGAGAAGTGAACCTGCTGGCTAGATTTATGGCGATGGCTATATGGTGGTCCACGTGGCTCTGGTTCAAAGTCTTATATTACCGTTTCTTTCTTGCCCTGTGATTATCAACCAACCTCAAATTACTAAGATGACTAGGAGCCATGTTATCTAACATGTGACTATCCCCATTAGTCTTTGTGGTATTTCCAAGCAACATCCACCAATATTGACAACTCGGATAATTTTTATTGTGAGTCTATTTTAAAAAAGAGACGGGAATACTCATAGCCTTCGAAATTACAGTGCCTTCCCTGTTGGTAAATTTGACTATCATTCTTGGCATTCTTGTTGAATAAGCTCCTCTACTTCACTTGGGACACGCTGTTCCCATTTGAAAATTTTGTCACCATCGACACCCAAATTGGCCAGCTTATCAGCAACTTTGTTAGCTTCCCGAAATACATGTTGGGATTTTCTATCCCGTCTTCACTGGAAAATGATCCTAGCCTCTTCAACAATTATTTTAATCCTCCAAGGAGGTGTTTTTCAATTATTGAGGAGATTTATAACATGCATAAAGTCTCCTTCTACGATAAAATTGCCTTCTAAGTCTTGAGTCATTTGAAGGCCTCTCCACATAGCTCTAGCTTCAACTTCGTTGTTCGTCCTTGTTCCCAAATATTCAAAAAATGCAAGCATCATATTCCCATTATGATCTCACAAAATGTTGCTAGCGCCTGCTCTGCCAGGATTTTCCTTAGCCGCTCCATCAAAATTAAGCTTAAACCAAACCATAAGAGGTGGGGACCACTTAACATTGGCTCCGGGGTTTACTACCCTAGGAACAGACTCGTCTAACAAGGTTAAGCTTAAATATTGAACAATCGTTATCTCCTGCAAATGAGGTTTATGACTATCAAAAGGGATAAGGTTCACATTCTCGTTGGCAAAGGATAGGATCTTGGAAATGATAGTTTGATGATCATGGATAGACTCATTAAAGACTTTATGGTTCCTTTCTAACCACACCTGCCAAAGACAGTGTTTGAGACAAATTTTCCACATGTATCTAAGTCTTTGGCTTGAAAAGGGGCAAGGCCACTGGACGAACAAATCAAGTATGGTGGTTGGTTTAACCCAGGAAATATTGAAGGCCTGAAAAACCCCACTTAGGACAGTCAAGGAAAAAGTACAGTCAAGGAAAATGTGATAAATGGTCTCCCAATTAGCCCTGCACAGATAACAATTATACATAGATTGAATGTCAAGATATGAACTTAAGTCTACTTTTTGAAAGTAAAGATATTTAACTAATTTTACTCATACCATATAGGTGAGATCCTTTCAGTTACATATAAGTTATTATAAAAAATGAAAAAAAAATAGAGTTATTAATTAAAAAAAATGATAGCAAGCTTTACAAATAGAATGGTTAATTTTGTGAAATTCAAATTTTAGAAGATAACTTGTCAATGAATATTATTTTCAATTAAAATAATATCAAAGAACATGTATTAATGTGTAACTAAATTTCATCTTAGGATTTTGGAAGTTAAGTTACTAAGGAAATTTTTTTTCTAATGTTTAAATTAGTTATATGTGATTGAAATTAGTTCCATTTGCATTACATCAACGACCATATAGTAATATTATAATTGTATTTTTGATAATATATATAGATTGCATGAAAATATTTGAACCTAATTTTATTTTTTGAAAGTAAAGATATTTAAGTAAGTGAACTCATATAATTTAATAAGAAATTTGTATCTTATAATTAAAACAATATTTAAAAATATAAAAATTCTAAAACCTATGCAAGAAAATTTTATTTCGCAATACAAATTATGTTAAGAATTAAAAATAATAATAATAATAACTGAAAGAAAAGGAGATCATAAATACTTTATGATGTGAAAGACTAAAATATCACTTCAAATTAAAAATCATGAAAAATTTACTTAAAATATGATTTACTACATTGTTTTGATTTTTTTTTTTGTTGAAAGTGACTTTGATCTTATTAAAAAAATTAGAGTACATCATTCACAAAAAAATAATTGAGTGGTATGGAAGCACACCCCAAAAGCCTATGCACCCAGGTGTTGTAGGTGAGTTGGAGAGGAGAGGGCAATCCTCCAAAGGAGGTCCCAGGTTCAAATCTCCACCCTACCAAAAAGCTGAATTGGGTATCCAAAATCCAATTGATAATGTTGGTGTGGGCAGGGTCGGGTGCGACTCTCGAGTGACTTTGACGGTGTAGAACCCCCTGTTCGTGGTCTCTCAGACCAAGGCGGCCCCTCAAGTGGTTTTTCGCTTAAAAAAAAAAGCCTATGCAAAACATCATCCCAAGGCCAAAAAATACCTAGGACAACTATAAAATAGTAATCATATCAACAAAAAAAGAAATGGCAAAAGGCCCGCTAGTATTCGAGTTGTCATAGAAGTAGCATCAACAAAGGGAGGGGGTCCTTATCCAAAGGATTTCCCTAACCGATGGAAGCATTAGGGTCTATCAAAACTGAGTCCCACCCAAAATTATCGCCTTGCAACTCTGAAGTGTTATTTGTGGTTTAAGACAAAGTGGTAGCCTAGCCAGATGATGAGCCCCAATGGTAATACTATGGAATAGAGTGAAATCCTTTTGTGGTACACTGGTCCTCCGATCAAGGGCTACGATCAGTTGAAGTCCTACAACCTTGATCCTATTTTTGAGGGTAAAACCTAAGCCACACTATAGGGAGCATTTACTCAATGATCTAACAAAATTAGTGCATGTTGAACCTCAAGGGCAACCTTATTTGCATGTGCTTGAATTTAAAGTAAAACATTGGAGCATATTAGAGCTTTTGAATACATGAAAAACTTTGGAGATGCATGCTGAGCCAAAAAAATTCCATTATGATTTTTCCATATGTTAAATAGAATCTCAACCCTAAAAATATGTTAAATATGCTCCATATGTATTGGCATTCGGGTTGTATCCCCAAGAAGAACCATAGGCCAAGAAAAGGGTTGTGGCCTAAAAGGTTTAAAAAAATCATGAATCCATTTCCATGTTGCTTGGGCCCTAGGGAAATACCAAAATAAATGTTCAATGGATTCCCTACAATGACAAAAAGGATAGTTGGAAATGTGTAATCCTAAATGACAAAGGCATTCTCCTACAAGAAGTCCCTTAAAAAGGAGACACCAAATAAAGTGAGCCATTTTAGGCTCCAAAACAACATCCCATAGAGTGTGAAATATGTTTCTGCCAATCTCTACTAGTTGCTTGGATTCTCCATCACTCATTTAACTTGGGGACCATGGGCAGATGTGGCAAGAGCCAATGGTACCCTTTGCTTAGCTTATAGTTATTGAAAGTAATATTGGATACCATTTCCAATTATTCCACCAAGGATGTAGGGTTTGAAACCTAATTTTATGAACCATTTTAAGTAGAATTGTGGCTTGAATTGCTTGAAACGTTTCTTTGTTGGCCTTAGATAGGTAAAACTACATTTTAACTTTTGTCCATGAAAGTGAGTTCCTAGTTCACTTTGAAAATATGTCAAAGATGACCTGAATACCCTTATGGAAAAATCAAAGGGTGCAAACCTAGAGAATTTTGGTCAATGGATGCTCTTGATAGGTGAGAATAGGAGATCACCATAGTGATTGTTGATTAATAGAGATTCTACTACTAAAATCATTACCATTCTAGAGCAACTAGGGTTAGAGAGCTTCCTAGGCCTTCCAAATACTCTTAGCAATAAAAGTACCTTGAATTTGAACTGGCATCTTCATCACTAGAATGGATTACAGACCAAGCCCCCTCCAATATTTTCTCCTATGGGGGACACTAGAGGTTATGCAGTATTGAAGTAGGTGTTTCTAGGCTTCATTGTCATGCACTACATGAATGACCCATTTGGTGTACAAGGTAGTGCCCTGGTGAAAAGTATCAAGGAGCCCTAACCCTCTTGACTCTCATGGAAGACAATAGTAATCCCATGCAACTTTGTGAAAACCGTATGTTTTGGAGAAAAGGCCCATAGAAAATCTTGGATAAGCTTCTTCAATTTGTGATAGGAAGCTTTTGAGGTTAACTAACAAGAAGAATAATAGACATGTGTGGTAGCAGGAATCTTGGGAAGCCACTTCTAAAGTTTCTTTTCTACCCTATCCAAAACATACTACTAGAGGTTAGTGGATGAAGCCTGAAAGGCAAAAGAGATTCCAAGAAAGTGAAACATCTCACCATGTTGGATCCACTTCCACCTATAATTGTTGAGCCAAAGGGGTGTGGGCAAAAAATATTGTTTATAGCATTGCATTTTTGCCATTGAATGCTCAAACTAGAGGCCAAACAAAAGATATCTAAGCAATGAAGGGTCTGTGCCACATTGTCCTCTTCCTCAATCAGGGTGAGAAAAGAGTCATCAATAAAATATTTATTGACCAATTGTTGGGAAGTGTCAGGAAGCGTGATCCCTTTCACATGACCTTTGGTAACAACATCGACAAGGTAGCCAAAGCCCTCAACAACTAGGACATATAGATTTGGGGCAAGAGGACACCCTTGTCGAATAGATTTGTATAAACCAAAAGAAGAGGATTGTTGGTTGTTGATAGTAATGCAAGTCTAAGCATCTGCAAAAAACATTTAATAGTGCTTAGAAATTTAGGACCAAAACCAAGGGCTTGTAGCATGGCCAGAATGAAAGGCCACTCAATCCTATCATAGGCTTTGGCAAAATCAATCTTGAGAAACAAGGTTTTCTGTTGAGATTTCCTTACCCATTCCATTCCCTTCCAAATAGTTATGATGTTGTCTAGGATGTATCTGCCCTTGATGAATCATGTTTGCTCTAGCTAAATGATGAGAGGTAAGAGGTTGTGCAATCTGAGAGTAAGGGCTTTAGCAATAATCTTATAGGAGACATTGAGAAGAGTAATTGACCTCCAATTACAAATGTCCTTAGGGTCTCTAGCCTTGGAAATAAGCTTGATATTACCCCTATTGATCAACGGGTCCAAGGTGTGCATCCTAAGGGCTTCCAAATAGACTTGATATAGGTTTGGATCCATTGTGTCCTAGAGTACCTTATAGAATTTATAAGTCCATCAATACCAAGAGCTTTGTCATTGACCATGGAAAAGGTTGCAATCTTAAGCTCATATTGTGTTAGAAGATTATCGTAGAGGACCTACTAGGATGCTAAGAGATAATAATAAACCACTTGCAGGTGCAAAGCAACGTCCTAAGCAGGGGAGGGATCTTGTGTAGTGAACACTTGTTGGTAGTGATGAACGAAAGCCTACACTATATTTGGGAGGTCTAAAAGAACCCATTGTCCCTCTCGAATAGACTTGATAGTTTGGGTTGGTTTATGGCTTCTAATTCGAAGGAAAAAAATCTTTGAACACTTTATTGCCCCAAGTGAGTTAGTGTAGTCTAGCCTTGAGTTGGTCACCCTAGGTTGCATAGGTGTCAGCCACCTATTGTTGATACCTCAACTTGGCTACCTCTAACTAGAGAGAGGTAAAGCAAGGTTGGGCTTTAAGGGCCATTATGGCATTTTTATTCTAGAAGAAGTGGTTGCATATGATCGCCAATGAAATAGGGCCAATTGGTGATCATATGTGTGCAATAAATGCCTTGTACATTGAATTACAATGTTCCACCACTCTATCCAATCATTTGTAGAATGAGGATGAGGTGTTAAATTCCACACATGGTGAATGTGGGTTAAAGAGGGTGGGTGGTAGAGTAATGATGTATTAAAGTAAAACTGGTTATTTAAAATAATCATCCCACTATTTGGCCATTCAATGCGGAATCATATGGGAGAGTGGTCTGAAAGAACAACCTCGATGAGAGGTTCCACTGGGAGACCCTGATAGTTGCCAAAATTAAATGTGGATTGTCCTGATAACATTACCCAATCAAGCCATTTGATGATTCTCTTAGGGTTGTCTCGTACATTGGACCATGTGAACCAAGGAAGATGTAGTTGACATCACCCAATATTGGGATAAAAAAACCCTAAATTTTATGCATGTAAAACCAAGCAAATCTTTCACCAGTTGTCTAGTGCATGTAATGTCCACCTTGCTTGTCAGAGCCATCTTCAATCATATTGAAGTTGCCACATATGACCCATGTGGTGGAAGGAAGAAAGTCTGCAATTCAAAGCCAAATATGGGACCATTCATTGGAGTGTTTTGATTTTTCAATAAGAGTGACTTTAAATAAAAGTCTCATGTAACTTACTATCTAAAAAACTTAAAAAATTTTATCTCAAGGTAGGAAAGAAAAACCACTAGTTAGACACCTTATTTTCTCTTATTTATAAAGATTATATATCCATTATCATTTTTCAATGATTAACAAATACCTATTTTTTTAATAAATAGAAGAATTTTAAAACCTTTAGGTGTTGCTATTATAAACCCTAGTCCATTGGGTTAGACAAAGTTAATCGGATATTTGACCCTTCGGGGTAACACCATTGGGTGTTGCCACTATAAACCCTACCCCACTAGGTTAGACAAATTCAACCGAACCCCAACCCTCAAGGGCATCAAACTAGGAAAGCCAACCGACAAACACTCGATCGCTACCGTCCAACATATCTCTATCTAGGTACATTGTGCTTTGAACCTTGGACCTCCCAAAGAGAGGCCAAAGTCCTAACCACTGAGTTGTCCTTGTTAGACTAATAAATACATAATTACATAATATATATTTGTTGGATAAGATTTGAATTAAGCTTTCTTTTTAAAAATTAAAATATATCCGCTCATGTAGAGGAGTTGGAGAGCAAGTGGGTAGTTAAAAACTCTCTAGTTATCGAGAGGCCCAGGTTCAAATCTCTCCCCTCACATGTTGCGGATATGTTGTATATAAAATATTCCTCATCCAAAAAAAAAAAAAATTTAAATATTTAATTAATTAAATTCATATCATTTAATAGACATTATAATTTTTTATATAAATTTATATTATTTAATTAATATATAAATTATTGTATATGTTAAAATGTGTAATTTAAATTAATTTTACATGCATTTTATTTACTTATAACAATATTTTTAAAATCTTAAAATAATAAAAAATATTTTAAATATTTTATTTTATTTAAATATATAAAATATTAATTAGTTTAATTTAAATTAAATTTTAATTCTATGAATTTATAATTATATAGATTGATATATCAAGTGACATTAGCTTAACGGTTAGATTCCTCAAAATTTAAGGAGGATATTCAAATCTTGCCAAGCAATACATGGATAAGATCTAAGATTTGTTGGAATACCACTATGTGGTGATGATGTAATACGGGTGGGTTTCAATCCCGTATAACCAAATTGAATAAAAATATATAGATTGATACAAGTCTCACCTATATTACAACATGACTACATAGTGGTATTACAATAACTTAATAATTGTGCATCTTTCATGGTATGGTGCACCTTGCATCTTCTTCTTGAAAGTTCAAAGATCAAACATGTCTAGCTTGTAAAGGTCCAAAGGTTGGGCATGCCTAACTTGTAAAGGTCCAAAGGTCAAAGACTATATTAATATGGGCAACAACTTCAGATCATGGATTTTTATTATTAACCTAGTTGAAGGAGAGGAATTCAAACATATTGCAGATGAAATTCAAAAGATGCTTCAAGAGTTTTATTTACCAATTCTTACACGAAAAGATGAGTTGGTTTGGAATATATCAATGGTGGATATTCTCTCAAGTTGGGATACGAGGATTTAGAGCAATCATAATTTCCTACTTCTAAGGATTTTCTTAGAAGAATATCTAGTCACTAAAGAGTTTCCCTAAGGCCTCAACATTCCTTTGGTTAGCAATTCAAAGTAAGATTCTTACATGATAAGAGTCTATAAAGAAGATGATATCATAGCCTTGTAGATGTGCCTTGTGTGAGAAGGATTTTGAAGCATGAGGTAATTTATTTCTTCATCATTTCTCTACTGACACCATTTGGGATTATGATTCTAAAAAAATATGAAAATATATTGAATAGCTCCATCAACATTGAAAGAGTTGATGAAATGTTCGATTAATTACTTCAATGCTAAAGCCTTATGTATTTTATAAAGGACTGGTCTTACCATTATTTGTTGGAATTTGTAGCCTGAAAGGAATAGTAGAATCTTTAAAAAAATCTTAAATTCATGCTCAATTTTGGAACATTATTATTGTCTCTCTTGCAAAATGTTTACATATACGGTGTTGATTGTAGGAAGTATCAAATGTATAAAAAAAATGATAACAACAACTTGTTTATAGGATTTGAACATACATGGAAGGGTTATCTATGACAATGACATTAAAACAAAGGATCTACTTCGAACTAAGGTAAAATGGAAATATATGTAAATTGAGTTTCAAAATTGATTTTGATGGTGCTTTTATAGGAAATCGAATAAAAATAGATGGAGGGGATATTTTTCAAAATATTGAAGGCAGAATTCGCCTAAATTACTCATAATCATATGGAACTTCAACTAACAACTATTCAAAAGCTATGGCACTTCTTGTAGGGATAAAAATGCAATTAAGAAATGATAGAAATATATCTCAACTGAGAGGGATTTACAAATTACCATTAATGCTATCAACAAAAATGGATGTGGAGATTGGATAAAAAATAATATTATTGTTGATGCTCATCATCTATTATTGGAGGCAATCTCTTGGAAATGTGAGCATGTCTATAGAGAAGGAAATTGGATAACAGATAGTAGGGATTGACCTTCATCTTGGTAAAATTCAAATTTAGAAGGCAACTTGCATAGTGAGATTTTAATTTTTTAAGAAAATGATGTAAGGAGCTAATTGTGGAAATATAGCACTTTAAGGAAGATGCATAATTTTGATATAAAAAGAAATTAAAAATATATGTGATAAAAAAACATATTAAAAATGGTTTTAGTTAACATAACAAATGCAATATTATATGATAAAAAACATATTAAAAATGGTTTTAGTTAACATAACAAATGCAATATTATATGATAAAAAACATATTAAAAATGGTTTTAGTTAACATAACAACAAATGCAATATTTTGGTATTTTAATAGGAGTGACTTTTTATAGAAGTCACATATAACTTATTAAAAAAAACTTTAAATAAATTTATAAAAAATATATTTTATAAAACAATATTTATGAGAATACAAGAGTTTGAATTGATATTAAATTTTTATTGATTTATTTTATTTTTAATTTTATATTTTAGATATTTTTAATAATATAAAATTACAATTAAAAAATATATTTTAATTTATTATATGGAATTAAAACAGTGGCAATTTTTTATTACACCATGACGAGAAATTGTTAATTATGCATGTATCCCTTTAGAACAAAGATCTTTTCTATTTGTTATATAGAATTGAAATAGGCTCCACTCTTTCTTTTTTAAAGTAGGACATAAAATACAACTTACAACTTGAGACACAAAGGAGCTACACTCCTAGTAATTTGAACTGAGGATTTCTTTATGATAGCCAGAGACATATCAATTTGGATGTATTCACACAGTATAGGCTTTACTTATTACATCAACATTACAACAACTTGATAATTATACATGAATTACTTATATGAGGGTCTTCTCCTCTTAAACTAACTAAAATTATATTTAAATATATATGAAAAAAATTAATTGAAATTTATGAACTTTTAAGTAATAATTCAACTTTTATATAATGTTTAATTTAAAATACAAAAAATAGTAAACTAAAAATATATTTTAAAAATATCAAACAATGTAATCTTAATTTTTTTTTTTATAGAAAAAGTTAGATTACATTAATTCATTAACAGAACAACAATCTTAATTTCATAAATTTTTACACCTTTAAGAAATAAAGCAAAAGTTTGGATCTCTTGAAGCAACACATGCATAGTTTTTTTTAAAAGTGAAAATTATATTAAAAAGAGAGATTCAAAATTATAATAATTGGCCTACCACTTTCAGTTAATATTAATTAAGATTTTAATAAAACTAACTCTAATATCTCTTTCGACCATAAATTTATCCAAACTCTTGAAGCAAGCATAGTTTTTAAGTAAAACTTATATCAAAATTACAATAATTGATCTACCACTTTCCCGCTAATGCTAAGATTCTAATAAAACTAACTCTAATATCTCTTTGAACCACAAATTTATCCAAAGAACATAAACTCCTATCGTGAATTTTAATACATGCATAGTTGTCAAGTTGTTATAATACAGTTGTATGATAATAATAGAATAAGAACATATCATTTTATTCCGAGATGACAAATGTAGATAAAAACCTAAAAAATAAGTTGACTCCATCCTATATGGTAGGGTCTCATTGTCATGGTCTTGACCCACCTTAAAGTTTATAAAAATTCTCTTACAAAACAAATTTAGATAAAAATAATAATATTTCATAAAAACTTTGAGAAAATAAGAATAGTCAAATGATATAAGCTCATTTTATAAAAAAATAAAACTTTCATACATAATTCTAAAAAAAATAATACTATTATATAGTATCAATGAACATGTATTAAATTAATTTCCATTCCAAACATTTAATTTTAGAAAAAGTCTTTAAATTAAATAATAAATTAATTAATTAATTAAAAAAAACAAACATAGATGCTTAACTAACCGTAACCACTCGCAATTAAGGAAAGAGAAGAGCATATAATTTAACCTTTTGCTACTGATAATATGGTCATAATGCGTGGTAGGATAAGATTTTACTATTAATATGAATTACTCCACCTTTACAGTAAATTGGATTAAAATATTACACCTTTAAAATAGTGAATCTATTGGATCTAAGAAGATTTTTTTTTAAATTTAAATAAATTTTATAAAAGTGGCCTCTCACTCTTAAAGAGATAAAAAGTTCAAATTTTGTCGGGAACATCTTATCTGATCTCAGATCCTCGTTTGTGTATTACATTCATATGCGATGGACGCAGCACTAAAATTTGACTGTTCAATAAATTTCACATCTTGGAGTTCAGTGATTTTGCGAGAGGGAACCCAGAAGCGCCGCAGGAGGAAAAAGAATGCTTTACGAATTATACAAAATTCAAAGTACCAGGTATGTAATTAGCCAATTATTTTCTAGTTCAAAGAATAAATAAAATTGAGCTCTCTGACAAGCACATAAAAGTTTAGTGGAAAGGAATTTACATATTTTCTAAAACAATATTGGACTATGGATCTGGCTGCAAATCATAGGGCCCACGTGAACTTGAGCATCCTATAAATATTAGGACCGAGAGCAGGAAATGGATGGCGCGCAGGTCTTTGTCTGGCCGTTATTCTACGAAGAGCAGGAGGTACTGATTATTACTGCTTGTGACCCCCCCACCCCCACCTATGCTCACTGACAACAATAGTAATCGATTGATCTTAGCCAAAAAAAAATCTTCGTAGCTCATTGGCTTTAATGGTAAAACCATAAAGTACAAAAAGACTTAAGTTATGAACTATTTTATTTTTTTTAAAAATAGGCATAGATGAATGAATAACTTACCTAATATCTACACAATTTTTTCGTGGAGTTAATTCTTGGAATTAGATTTCAGTATCTGGGAGTTCTTTTTCGTTAAAGTTACCTGGGAGTGGTACCCGGCCCCATTCATGTCAGCTGGTCCACTGAATTTTTTAGCATATCCACAACATGTGAGGGGGAAAACTTGGAACTTGGAACCTCTTTTTCAACACAATTTTTATAAAAACACTCGTTGTAAAACATGTTGGCCTTTCTGCGATTATAAAATGTTAATTATTGTAAAAAAATAAATTAAATATAATTTTTTAAATTAGTTTCAACTTTATATAGCAAGCTGACTCAATAAAAAGGAAGCGTATATTATCATTAAATTGATTTTATAAAGGTTCAGAAAATTATAAACAACAATGTAAAAGCATCTTTCAATTGATTTTTTTAGAGTTAAGATTGAATTTGAATCTAAAATTTTTGTGGATAAAATGAAAAAAAATTGTCAGTCAAAGATTTAAGTTTTGAACAAATACATTATTCTTCTTTAGAAAATTAGTCGTATAGCTTGCCTGAAAGTTTTGGTATATTTTTGTATCGGGTATTTTTTCACAATTTTAAGTGGTTATTGCAAAATTTGTATATTTTATGATTGTAAATGTTAATTATTGTAGGAAGTACAAGACATTTTTTAATTTATTTTTAAAAAATAACAATGTAAAGTATGAATATTTGATTAACTATGTTTCTAGTTGAAAGAGGGTTTTTCCAGAGTTAAGATTCAATTATGGATACGATGAAAAAAGTGAAAGGGTTCAAATCTTTATCCATAAACTAAACTATTATTTTTGAGAAAAATAAATATAAATGAACTAACTTACCTAAATATTTGATTAACTATGTTTTTAGTTGAAAGAGGGTTTTTTAGAGTTAAGATTGAATTATGGATACGATGAAAAAAGTGAAAGGGTTCAAGTCTTTATCCATAAACTAAATTATTATTTTTGAGAAAAATAAATGTAAATGAACTAACTTATCTTAAGGGTTCAAGTCTTTATCCATAAACTAAACTATTATTTTTGAGAAAAATAAATGTAAATGAATTAACTTACCTAAAGGGTTCAAGTCTTTATCCATAAACTAAACTATTATTTTTGAGAAAAATAAATGTAAATGAACTAACTTACCTAAATATTTTGGTCTATTCTTCTATTAGGTATTCTTACATAATTTTAGGTCTATTCTTCTATTAGGTATTCTTGCATAATTTTAAGTGGTTGTTGTAAAACATTTATGTCTTTTCTCATTGTAAATGTTAATTATTGTAGGAAGTACAAAAGTTTGTTAACTGATTGTAATGTTAATTATTGTAAGAAGTACAAAATTTTGTTAACTGACTATAATGTTAATTATTGTAAGAAGTACAAAAGTTTGTTATTTTTTTTAAATATAATTTTTTAATTATTTAGAACTTTGCCGGTAGACCACATTCAAGGTGGATGTGTATAAAAGGTGGATGTGTATAAGAAGTATTATTTCAAAGAAAAAAAATTAGCTAGAACCTTACATGATAGGTTAATTAGCTTAATATAAAGGATATATATCTAAAAACATCAAGAGTTATCAATCTCGAGGCGCCTATCTCATTTCTTGGGGGTGTGATCTCCAAGATAGGCATCTCGGGATTGATAACTCTAGGCATTTTTAGATATATATCCTTTATATCTAAGCTAGTTTAAATGTTTTTGTTAATGTCAGTGTTTTCAATTAAAAAAATTGTTTACGATGTAACATGTATGACCTCTTTGCCTGCCACCTCCCTATCTGCCATTGTAGGAATGCCTCTCGATGTAATTAAAGAAAAAAGTAATTATTTGATAGACCAAATTTGTGAAGAAAGTCATCAAAATATTAAACATTGCAAATGTTAATTATTGTAGGAAGTACAAAAACTTTTTTTTTTTTTAATATAAAATTTTAATTAGTTTGAGTCTTATATAATAGGTTAATTAGAGAAAAAGGAAATTATTAGATAAACCAATTTTGTGAAGAGAGTTATCAAAGTATTAAACATGGAAGATATACAATTACCATAAAATTATTTTTTATATAGGTTTAATATGCAAAATCATGTTTTAATATGCAAATTTTTGGGTATTCGTGTCCCTTTCTTGGCGTTTGAAACATGGGCCAGGAGTACTTGGAACCCTGTTGGTGACATGGAAATCATGAGGGGAGCTAATAATTTCTTTTTGGTGGTGTTTTCTTGCTTGGAAGATCGGAATAGGGCTTTTGAGGGGGGCTCGTACTTTTACAACCAGACTGGCCTATTTATTAAACCTTGGCACATGGGTTTTAATCCGACTGAGGAGATTCCTTCTAGGGTTCCCGTGTGGGTTAGGCTTCCATGGCTGCCTTTGGAGTTTTTGCGGACGGATATTTTGCACATGATTGCATTATTGTTAGGCAAACCGGTGGGACCGTCTCAGCAAACTTCAGAAAAAAAGGTAGTCTCATGTGCCCGTATTTGTGTTGAGTTGGATTTAGCTAAGCCTCTGCCTGATTCTATGTAAATATGTGTTGGGTCTTTTTCTTGGGTTCAAAAATTAGACTATGAAACTCTTCCTTTTCGTTGTCGGTTGTGTCATGAGTACGGGCATCTTCAGCGTAAATGCCCTAAAATACTTGAGAATAAATCATCTAGTTCTAAAAATCTAAATCTGCAATCTTCTAGTGGGAATTCAGTTACGCAAGATGTTGGGCCTAGTTAGGGGAGTGGTCCCATGGATGTTAGTGGGGTGGATAAAGAAGGCTTTGTTCCGGTTAAGACTCATAATAAGGGAAAAGGGTTGAAGCGGACCTTTACTGATAGATAAATGGATGGCTTACATAATAAGTTTGATGCCTTGGATGAATTGGCATTTCTTGATGAAGGAATGAATGGTAATTTGAATATGGATGCTCAAAATGTGACTAAGGTGTTGGACCATAATGGGCAACAAGAAGTAACAGATCCTTCTTTGGACACAACCCTGGCAATTGTTCCTGTTTTGGAGGTGCGACATGATGGAGTGAAAGGGGATGACCCTATTTTGGTTGATTTGTTGAATACTGGTAGAGGAAAGGATTCCAAGCCTGGTCCTTCTCTAGGGTTGCTCCAAAAGACCTTAAAAAAAGGGGTCCCTACGAATCCGGTTAAGGTGGGTAGGAAGAAAGATGCAGATAAACTTCATGTGGAGGGAGAAACATTGGTTGAGAGTGGGGTGGTTAAACCCTTGGAGTCTCACTTTTCTTCTCTCTCTAAATGATTGTTCTTTCATGGAATGTGAGAGGTTTGAATAGCTTACCTCATCAAAAAGCTATTCGGGATTTGGTGCAGGTGCATAAGTCGGATGTTGTTTTTCTTCAAGAATCTAAATTATCGGTGGAGGGTCTATTTAGTATTGCTTCTAAACTCTGGGCTCGAGGTCTTTGTCAGTGTGTTGGGGTTGTGGGTAGTGCTAGGGGGATTGTTAGCCTTTGGAATCCGCAGAAGCTTACTCCTCTTTGGTGGGTCTCGAATAAGTCAACTCTTTCTATGATAGCTTCTTGCCATGAGTCTGGAGAAGTGGTTTTATTAACCAACATTTACGCCCCCTCGGATCTTGCTAGGAAGGTGTTGCTTTGGAACCATATTCAAAGTGTTCGGGCCTTGGTTCCATTCTATCCTTGGATTATGGAAGGGGATTTTAATGCTATATCTAGTATTGATGAGAAGCGAGGAGGTGTGGGTACTTTGGGGCCTACCTCTAGGCTCCTTAATGATAATATTCAGCTTCTTAATCTTGTAGATATTAAGCCGACGAATGGTGTGTTCACTTGGACGAATAGGCGATGTGATTCTAACTCGATCTCTGAGAGGTTGGACAGATTTCTTACTTCTTCATATTGGGTTAGCAATTATTGGGTTATTAATTCGGAGGTTCTTGACTGGAGGGGATCGGACCATTGGCCTATTAAACTTGCTATCTCTCGAAAAGGAATGGGTCATCATCCAAGTTTTAAATTTTAGTTAATGTGGCTTAGGGATCCCTCTTTGTACGACTTGATGAAATTCTGGTGGATTCAGGGTTGTCCTTCCCACGGTACTACTATGTACTCTTTTGTTAAAAGGCTCCAATTTGTGAAATTTCAACTCAAAAAGTGGAACAGGCAGTGTTTCGGGAATCTGTTTCAGGCTAAAGCTTTGGCCCAAAGTAGGCTTGATGTTATCACCAGACATATCAGAGATCATGGGCTTATGGAGCAGAATCTACAGGAGGAGTCTGAAGCTTTGCATGAGCTTCAAGAGTGGGATCTTCGGGAAGAAATTTTTTGGAAGCAAAAGGCCAGAGTGGAATGGTTACAGGAAGGAGATCGAAATACAACTTTTTTCTTTAACACTGTTAAGGCTCGAAGACATGGCAATGGTATTTCTTCGATTATTTCTTCTCAAGGTATTCAGTTGTCTGCTTCTCAAGATATCTCTCGGGAGGTTGTTCGGTTCTTTTCTTCCTTATATTTCGAGGATTCTTGTGTGGATCACGCTGATGATCATACTATTTTGCGTTGTATTCCTTCTGTTATTTCAGAAGAGATCAATGCTCGTCTTCTTCAACCTATTTCCATTGATGAACTAGAAAGGGTAGTTTTCCTTATGAAGACTAGGAAAGCTCCAGGGCCTGATGGATTCCCTGTTGAGTTCTTTCAACACTTTTGGAAAATTATTAAATCTGATATTTTGAAGGTTGTTCTCGAGTCCTTTCATAACCATCAGTTGTTGAAAGCTTTGAATTCCACTTTTTTGGTTCTAATTCCTAAAAGGGAGGGGGCTAGCTCTTTTGATCAGTTTCGGCCTATTGCTCTCTATAATGTGGTGTATAAAATTATTACAAAGCTGATTGCGGAGCATCTCAAGCCTTGGCTGGATAGAGTTGTTTTTGATGAGCAGGGTGGCTTTGTGGCTGGTCGACAGATTCTGGATGGGGTGGCTATTGCTTCTGAGGCTATTCATTCCATGAGCACTTCTAAGGATAAATTTATGTTTATGAAGTTGGATATGGTGAAGGCTTATGATAGGGTGAAATGGTCTTTTCTTCACAAAATCCTCTTGGCCTTTGGATTTGATCCTTCCTGGATTGAGTGGATTATGAGTTGTATTACGACTCCCTCATATTCTGTCCTAATTAATGGGGAGCCCTCTCCTCTGTTTCATGCTTCCCGGGGTCTTCGATAGGGGGATCCTTTATCTCCCTACTTGTTTATAATTATGGTTGAAGGTTTGGGTCATTTGCTTAAATATCAGGTTCACCAGGGTCTTATTCATGGGTGGAAATGGGAGACTGGTAGGCCGGCTATTTCTCATCTTCAGTTTGTTGATGATACTGCTCTCTTGGGTGTGGCATCTATTCATGAAGCCACCAACTTTAGACGCGTGTTGGATATGTATTTGGTTGTCTCTGGTCAGAATATTAATGAGCATAAGTCTACTATTTTCTTTTTCAATACGGATCCCAGGATTCAAGCTAGAATTGCTCAGATTCTCAGGTTTCAGGTTGGGACTCTTCCCCTTATGTACTTGGGGATTCCTATTTTTGTTGGTCCTCTACCTAGGTCGGTTTGGACTAACATCCTTGATAAATTCCATAGTCGAGTTAGTCATTGGACTCACAGATGGTTGACTTTTGTTGGTCGGGTTTTACTTTTGAAGTCGGTTGTTCAGGATTTATCGGTGTATAGATGCCTTATTCAGATTGCTCCGACAAGTTTTCTTCATGATCTGGATTCTCTTTCTAGGCAATTCCTGTGGGCTGGTAATCTTGATTCCTCAAAATGGAGTCTTGTTAATTGGGAGACTATTTGTCGATCGAAGTAGGAAGGGGGATTGGGTCTCCGCCTAAGCTCTATTTTTGGGACTGCTTTGGCTGCTAAGTTGTATTGGCGTTGGTGTAGTAATCAGGAGCAAACTTGGGCCAGGATTATCTCCCACAAGTATCTTAGGGGGGTGGAAGGTTCTGAGATTCCTAGATACAACTTGACTGGTCGAGGATCATTTGTTTGGAATACTCTGAAGAAGGGTGCAGAGTTGGTTAAGCAGGGGTTGTTCTGGATTTGTTATACTGGGTCTCGGGCTCTTTTTTGGCATGATTCTTGGGATGGCTTTTCTCCTCTCCTTAGCGAGTTTCCCCATCTTCAAGATCTTGCTCAATGCTTTTTGGATGTTGGATGGGTGAAGGTGGCGGATTTCAAAACTGTTAAGTCCTTTGGTCAGATGGTTAGTTTCCAGTGGAAGGATCCTCGAGAATGGCCTGTTGGTGGCACTATGGATGCGAGGGTGGAACTGGCCCATATTTTGGCTAGCCATCCCTGCTCTTCTCTGCCTGGGGATGATGTGCTAGCATGGGGGAGGGATAATAGAGGGATATTTTTTGTTGTTGTTGGTTATTGTGTTTTGGATCGACAGCGGTTTGGGGAGGATGTGGTCCCGTGGTGGAAGCAAGTTTGGAATAAGTTTATTTGGCCTAAGTGTAGTTTTTATGTGTGGTTGGCTACTCATAATCGGTGTCCCACTTGGGATAATATTCAAAAGCGTGGTTTTGCTGGCCCCTCTTTATGCTATAACTATGGGAAGGATGAGGAGTCTGTTGGGCATTTACTTCTCCAATGCGACTTTGCTCGTCAACTCTGGCATTATTGGTGGGGAGTGTGGAATCAACCTTGTTCGCATGCTTCATCTATAGTTGATTTTTGGAGGAGTATGGGGCGGCCTCCTGCAGGGGCTTTCTTTTTAAAAGTTGGGTGGAGCATTGGTCCTTCGTGCATTTTTTGGCAGATTTGGCTTGAACGGAACCGTCGAATTTTCCAAGGGAAGGAGTTAACTGCTTCTCAGGTCTGGCAGAGGATTTTGCGAATGATCCAAGAAACTGTGTCTGCAAAATGTCAGATTATTTCTCCCGTGGACCAAGCGGAACGTCAGATCATGGAAATATTAGGTTTGTTGGTTAATGGTCCTGGTCCTAATGTCTCTTGTAGATGGATGGGTCAAAGTAATCGGGTGTGGAGGGCTGGTAAATGGAATCCGCCTCCTCCAGGAGTGCTGAAGATTAATACGGATGGATCTTCCCGGGGTAATCCGGGTAATGTTGGTATTGGTGGTGTGGGGCGGGACAGTAGTGGTATTGTCCGATTTTTTTTCTCTTGCTTTAAGGGATATCATTCTAATAACTTCATGGAAGCCCTTGCGATTTTATATGCTTTGGAGCAAGGGTATGCTTTGGGTTGGCGTCAGATTGTTTGTGAATCTGATTCTCAGATTGTTATAAATTTGTTGAATTTTGGGGATAGTCTTCATGGGAGTTGGCGGTTGAGTTGGATTGCTCGAAAAATTCTCAATATCTCTGCTCACTTGGAGTTCATTTCTTTTGTGCATATTCCTCGAGAGTGGAATGGGGTAGCGGATTTGTTAGCTAAATGGGCTTCTGAGTTTCAGGATGGTTGGGATGTTCAAAATTGGTCTCAACTTTCTTCTGATTGCTCTCAATCTCTCTCTTCTTTATTGAGAGCTGATATGTCTGAATAGCTTCTTCTTTTTCTTTGTATCTTGGATGTTTTGCTGAGTTAATAAATTTTTACCCTCTTTTTCAAAAAAAAAGAAGAAGTTATAAATAACAATGTAAAACATGTATACTTGATTAATTATCTTTCTAATTGAAGGAGAGTTCTTTTAGAGTTAAGATTAATATGAATCTAAAATTTATATGGAGAGGATGAAAAATATTTGTTACTAAAAAGTCATAGGGTTTAAGTTTTGATTGATAAATTATTTTTCCTTAAAAAATTAGTTGTAGATGAACAAATAGCTTGCACAGACGTTTTGGTATGTTCTTCTATCATGTATTTCTATGTAATTTAAGTGGTTATCTTGAAACATGTACTTCTTTTGTGATTGTCAATGTTAATTATTATAGGAAGTACAAAAGCTTGTTAATTTCATGTATTTCTATGTAATTTAAGTGGTTATCCTAAAACATGTATTTCTTTTGTGATTGTCAATGTTAATTATAATAGGAAGTACAAAAGCTTGTTAATTTTTTTAAATATAAAATTTTAAATTAGTTTGAGCCTCATATAATAGGTTGATTAATGAAAAATAAACTATTGGATAGACTAAAATTGTGAAGAGAGGAATCAAAGTATTAAAAATGGAAGCTATACACTATTATAAATTTATTTTTTATAGAGGTTTGGATAACTTATAAATAACAATGTAAAGGATGGATACTTGAATTATTATCTTTCTAGTTGAAAGAGATTATTTTCGTAGTAGTTAAGATTTAATTTAAATTTAAAAGTTCTAAGGATAGGATGAAAAATATTTGTTATAAAAAAATCAAAGGATTTAAGTTTTGATCAATAAACTATTATTTCTTAGAAAAATAGATGTAGACGAACTAATAGCTTACCCAAAAGTTTTAGGTTGGTGGATTGGTGCATTATAGGCGCTCACCAAGAGGAGATCCAGGTTAAAAACCTTGGAGGCTAGCCTTGTCTTGGGCCGGAGGTAGTAAACTAACCTGACTTCGCTGAGTGCCCGCCAGTACAATGACAGCGGTTCCAATCCCAAGCCACCAAGGGTCTCCCTCACTTCGGGTCGTGTTTACCCATGGAGCTTTGAAATAAAATTAAAAAATTTAGGCATTTACATATTTTGTGATTGTAAATGTTAATTATTGTAAGAAGTACAAAAACTTAACTTTGCAAAAAAAAATTAATAGTTTGAGCCTTATATAATAGGCTGATTAAAGAAAATATAAAGCATGAGTACTTGATTAACTATCTTTCTAGTTGAAAGAGAGTCTTTTAGAGTTCAGATTTAATTTAAATCTAAAATTTCTATGGATAGGATGAAAAATATTTGTTACAAAAAAGTCAAAGGATTTAAATTTTTACCAATAAACTATTCTTCCTTAGAAAAATAGACGTGGATTGAACGAATAGCTTACCTAAATATTTTGGTTTGTTCTTCTATCAATTATTTCTACATAATTTTAAGTGGTTGTTGTAAACCATGTACGCCTTTTGTGTTAATAATTGTAGGAAGTACAAAAGCTTGTTAATTTTTTTTTCTATATAATAGGCTAATTAATGAAAAAGGAAACTATTAGATAGACCAAACTTGTGAAGAGAGTCATCAAAATAGTAAACATGGAAGGTATACTCTATCATAATTTTTTTTGAGGTTTAGAGAAGCTATAAATACCAATGTAAAGGATGGATACTCCATTAATTATCTTTCTAGCTAATTGAGAGTCTTTTTATAGTTAAGATTGAATTTAAATTTAAAATTCTTATGAAGAGAATGAAAAATATTTGTTACAAAAGTCAAAGGGTTTAAGCTTCGGCCAATAAACTATTCTTCCTTAGAAAAATAGACATAGATGAATGATGGCTTACTTTAATATTTTAGTTTGTTCTTTTATCAAATATTTATACATAATTTTCATAAAAGTGGTTGTTGTAAACCATGTACACCTTTTGTGATTGTAAATGCTAATTATTGTAGGAAGTACAAAAACTTGTTAAATTTTTTAATTAGTTAGAGCCTTATATAATAGGTTGATTAAAGAAAATGTAATGCATGGATACTTAATTTAACTATCTTTCTAGCTGAATGAGAGTCTTTTTAGAGTTAATATTGAACTTGAATCTAAAATTTCTATGGATAGGATGAAAATATTTGTTACCAAAAAGTCAAAGGGTTTAAATTTTGACCAATAGACTATTCTTTCCTAGAAAAATAGACATAGATGAACAAATAGTTTATCTAAACATTTTGATTTGTTCTTCTATTAGGTATTTCTACATAATTTTAAGTGGTTGTTGTAAAACATGTACGCCTTTTGTGATTATAAATGTTAATTATTGGAGGAAGTATAAAAACTTGTTAATTTTTTTTTATATAATAGGCTAATTAATGAAAAAGGAAACTAGTAGTTAGACCACACTTGTGAAGAGAGTCATCAAAATATCAAACATGAGAGGTATACGCTATCATAAGAAAAAAAAATTATAGAGGTTTAGAGAAGTTATAAATAACAATGTAAAGGATGGATGCTTGATTAATTATCGTTCTAGCTAAAAGAGAGTATTTTCATAGTTAAGATTGAATTTAAATTTTAAATTTCTATAAATCGGACGAAAAATATTTGTTAAAAAGAGTCAAAGGGTTTAAGCTTCGACCAATAAACTATTCTTCCTTAGAAAAATAGACATAGATGAATGAATGACTTACCTAAACGTTTTGGTTTGTTATTTTATCAAGTATTTATACATAATTTTCATAACAGTGGTTGTTGTAAAATATGCACGTCTTTTGTAATTGTAAATGCTAATTATTGTAGGAATTACAAAAACTCGTTAAATTTTTTAAATATATATTTTTTAAATTAGTTTGAGCCTTAAATATTAGGTTGGTTAAAGAAAATATAAAGCATGGATATTTAATTAACTATCTTTCTATTTGAAAGAGCCTAAAGTTAATATTGAATTTGAATCTAAAATTTTTATGGATAGTTGAAAATATTTGTTATAAAAAAGTTAGAGGTTTTAAATTTTGATCAATAAACTATTCGTCCTTAGAAAATTAGACATAGATAATGAATAGCTCACTAAATATTTTGGTCTGTTCTTCTATTAGATATTTCTACATGATTTTAAGTGGTGGTTGTAAAACATGTACACCTTTTGTAATTGTAAACATTAATTATTGTAGGAAGTACAAAAGCTTGTTATTTTTTTAAATATAATAGGCTAATTAACGAGAAAGGAAACTATTAGATAGACCAAACTTGTGAAGAGAGAGACATCAAAATATTTAACATGGAAGGTATACGCTATCATAATTTTTTTTTTATAGAAGTTTAGAGAAGTTATAAATAACAATGTAAAGCATGAATACTTGATTAACTATATTTCTAGTTGAAAGAGAGTATTTTTAGCGTTAAGGTTAAATTTGAATATAAAATTTCTATGGATAACTTAAAATTAAGTATTTGGTTTATTGAGAAAAATTTAAAAGATAATAGAAATCTTGTCACAAGATATATTATTATACATTAGAAACTTGTTAATAAAGTGGTCATGGGTTTTTTGTCCTAATTGACCTTAATTGTTGTATTGGTGGTAACAAGTAGAGTGGTTATGTGATAGTAGCCCAAGTCTTATGTAACACATTAAATGGGGTCAAGCCATTTGATAGAATGGAGACCTCAAATATATATAATATGCCTAACCTTGAGTAATTGAGCCATGAAAGGTAATCAACTTTATAGGCATTGATAGTGGTCACAAATAAATTGTGAAAGAGTATAGATATGTGAGTTTAGTTGTAGAATTAACTTGATTGAGATTTGATCTTGTCTAATGATGTCCTACCAAATGAATATGGATGTAGAAAAAATGTAAATATGATGACTAGAAAAGGAAAAACCACATGCTCATCCTCCCCAATACCTATAAAGAAGAAGAGAGATGCACATGTTTGGTTAAACATCCTCTATGTAGATGAAGAGATGTGTGAATATAGACTATGTAAAGTTTAGAAGATCTCTCCTGAAACAAACAATAGGATCCACATGGGTCACACCTTAAGAAAAAAGGCACATTAAAAAGACAAGATGTAATCCATTTGAGGATTAATAGAAGGTGTACCAAAAGGTAGTGAGTATGTCAAACATGATTTGATGGATCCATTCTTGGTGGGTACAACTTGGCATCCAATTATTACCATAACTTTTTTAAAATACATATCATCAATAAGTAAATATGACATGATTTCCTCTTTCAATGCAACGTTGATGTGTAGTAATCAATGCAATGTTCATATTGTAGTAATCTAGTAAGATGGGAGAAACCAAAGTAAATTTCTTTATAAGGATTACTAGCCTAAGACATAATTTTCTTGTGTAAGTCTTATCAAATCCAAGTTATAAAAATATGCATGCTCCAGAATTTAAATTACCATTGCTCAAATATAGACATTATGTTGAATGTGATGTATTTTATATCTAATTAATATTTCTACAAACCTAAATGATTAAAGAGTCATCAATGGAAATGATGAGACCATTGAATTTCCCTAGAGGAAGTTTTAAACTGAAATGATCAAGATATGGATAGTTGTTTAGTCTATGAGATATTATCAAGGGATAAATCATTGTATAAGGGTTTATATTTTTACTTGTGATGATCCCTAATTGAGATGTAAGTCTTCAAAAATATCACATATAAGGGGTAGAAAGAATGGCTTACCTTCAATGTCTGAAGCACCAACCTTCAATGTCTCAAGCACCATCAACTTTTTGATTGGATTGTGTTATAAGAAAGCGTCAATGAATGAAAGGAATTCCTAAAATAGATCTTAATCATATATCCTATTGTGTTAAGAGTGCTAGTGAAACTCAAACGAGGAAAGAGATAGTTGAGTTTGACAATAGATACATGGTTACTGAGGATTCATAATAGAAATAGGGTTGTCAATCACTATACAAATTGATTGATTGCCTTTATGAGGTGGCAAAGGATGTAAACCTAGATAGGACATATGAATCTATGACCACATTGAGAGTAGAAGGAAGACTACTTTTTTTGAATTATAGGGCCAAAGAACTTGAAGCACTCAACTAGAAAAGAAATTTAATAAGGTTTAAGATATATCAAGAAAGCTTCGAGTGAAACTATTTTGGGCAAAATAGGTAATATACCCTCGATCAACACTACAATATTGCATTCATGAAAAAATAAGGAACATAGATATCCCATAATGGCTAAATCATAATACGATTAATAATAGGCATAAGTTAATAAAGTTCCAAAATTCAATGTTTGAAGCCAAGAGGGTTAGTATTAAGCAAAGGGACTTCTAGTAAGAAATAATTATAATAACTACTAAATTCAGGAAAGTATTACAAGTGATGATGTATGAGATCTTGCCATCATAAAACTCTATAATGAAATAGTTCATCAAACTTAGGGAAATTCACTCTCAAGCTTCTCAAAATTTTCCATTTGGGGTCCAAAGTAAGAGGAAAACACATTACAAATTGCTAAGGTTTTTTTCTTATTTAATACCATATTTTTGGAAGAACTATTTTGTCTACATATGTCACTATGGATTTTTTCTTAGAATTTTAGTAGTATATCTAGTTAATGCAACATAATTCCTTCAGTGTATTTCCTAACTCAATTTTCTATGCTATGCTTCTTTATTTGGTATAGATAACACTACGTATGCATTAGCAAGGGACATAATAGGATATAATGAGGAGTTTAACAACATAACCAAGGAATATGATCTTTTGTGATCCTAGTTTCTTTAGAAAAGTGTGAGTCCTTTTAGGCATATAAAATCTATGTTGGTTAATGTTATCTACACGGCTAGATTAAAAGACTTTGGTTTTAGAATCTTGTAGCCGCTTGTCTATCTTGAAATTTGATATTTTCTTTTTATAAGTAGGGTATTGCTTAAATTATTTGAGGCCTAGAATAAGGGGGATTTCAAACCCCATTTAGACATTGTCTATGTTTTGGTATGTTTTTAATTATATTTTGATTATATAAAAATGATCTTTTATCTTTTCAAAAAAAATATTTGAGATAGTATAAATTGTAATTTATAAATTATTTTATTTTTATAATAGTGGGCTTTTTAAGGTTAGTAACTTTGTGCAAGAACTAAGGTTGATGTTACTTTTATGATACCAATAATTTTCTTTCATATGAGATTGTCATCATTATAAAGCATGTGGATGGTTTTGGTGTTGATGTAAGATATTGGGTTCTTTAATTTTTTTAAAATACATCATCATGAATACCTCAATATCATCAATTCTTAATACATGCCAATATAGATGCCAATGGATTTTTAAAAAATGGCTTCCTGATGATGCATTCAAGTGTTGAAATCCATAATAGAGTCTTCATGGCAAGATGCATTGACACTACCCTTTTGAAGATGAATATCATAATTTAATTAGAAACAATAATATACATGGAATTATGCTCATGCATTCAACACAAGAACCTCCCAAGGATAAAGTTGTATCGATATTTTATCATAGATAATGAAAGTATTATAGTTGGTCAAGGAGGACTATTGAATTCCAAGATAAGATAAGACACCTACTTCTAACCAAATAATCCAAGATTATTGTTTTGTTTTATATATCACTATTGCAGTAGGTCCTCAACATGATATGGATGATATATAAGTAAGTTGACACTCTTGATTAAATCATCTACAAGAATTGTAGCCCAAGGGCTTCATGCTTCAAGGCATTTGATAACATATAAGACAAATGTTGACTCAAGATACAAATATGATACACTCTACAACACCGTTCCCTTAGGTATATACCTTAAGAATTTAGAAACTAAAAGTGACAATATAAGGATCTTATCCTTAATGCCTACAAGACTATTAATGCTTTAGTAGTATCATAATACGATAAAATATGGCCATTGAATCTAGGCAACAAGGTTGACATCATGGTGAGAATATTTTATATAAGAAAGACACTTCATCTTATGGATAGATTTAATTATTTTAATATATTGACTATAACCACACTAATAGGTGGTTGGCAATGAATTGTCATCAATTCTATATTTTGTGAAAATTAAGCTTATAAACATACACCCTATAAAACTCAATAGATCAATCATTTCAGAGTTATAAAATATCTTATTAATGCATAAGTCTTTGGTTTGGTACAAAATCCTCAACATAAAGCATTTTTTGTTGCCCAAATTTTGATAGCCAAATGGCATGGATCAATTGACCTAATTTTAAAAGCAAAATCCTAGATTTTACTTCTTCCAATTTTGCACAATATATTTTTATACATGCATTTTATAAATGAACAAGATGTAAGTAAGATTCATGCATATACTTATATTAGGAATAGAATACTCCTTAAACCCAAGAGAAAACAATTTAAAATACAAGGAAATGATTATTCATGACAATCTTAGGTTTCATCTTCCAAAAATCTAACATGGGTAATGAGGATTTTCAACATCTAACATATAGACATTAGAATGCTACAAGATATTAAGTTATAGAAGTCCATATGCCTCTGATGTGGGAAACACTCTTAATAGACGACACGAAATGGTACAAATGAAAAAACTCTTAATTGTATTTATAAAAAATATATTTATAGGCATGTCTGCCTTTACAATTCGACATTTAATCTGTGTGAGTATTAAATGCAATCCATCATGATCCATGTGAAAAGGGATAATATTATAGAAATTTAATATTAATCCCTATCATTCCTCCCAACTATAGAAGCATTGGACTCCAATGCACTCAAAAAGGGAAGTAAGCTGGGAAAAAACTCGGAGGCTGTGGGGATGCTCCATAATGAAGTTCCATGTAGATGTAATATGGAATGCCAATATAAATAGGGCAAGTGTGTATGAAGGGTAGTTTTTGAGATACCACCGAATGCTGAAAGTTATGCAATGTGAAGAAAGCAGGATGTAGAGTGGTGTGAACAAAATGAGGAACTATAGGTTGAACTGCAACTAGAGAAGGAGCAGTATCAACAAGAAGAGATGATTGTGCAATAAGAGTAGGCATTGATGCAACATGAACAATTACTAGTGCAATAAGAACTATTGGTATAATTGAAACAACTACTGGTGCAACAGGAACCATTGGGACAACAGGAACAACTGTTGGTGCAGCAGGAACAACTGTTGGAACAACATGAACAACTGTTGGAACCACATGAACAAACAGAGGTACAACAAGAATAGGATCTAGATGAATGTGAGGTGAAGTGGATAAAAGTGCTCGTGGTTGGGCCTCATGTTGTGGTGTGCTAAAAATCAAAGCAATTGGTCACACCTGATGTAAATTAGTGTAAGTTTTATGTGTAGTGGATGGAACACTACAAACAAGAAAGGATTTGTTCTCATGCTACAAAGTATATGTATTGTGATAGGCATCATAAGTGGTATGCCTATCATATTGGTAAGGTTTACCCAAAAGTAATCCACAACAATCCATGGGTGTGACATCACATGTGACCTTATCCTAAAACTTAGGGCCAAATACAAATGCAATGATGCATGTGTGTGTGATTTTTGATGTGTTGGTGCTATACTTCCACCCAAGAGAGTAGGGGTGAGGATATTTGGACATAGGGAGCTTGAGCCTATTGAAAATGGACTGTGCAATCAAATTATTTTGTGAGCCATTATCGATTATACAATCTACTACAAAGTTATGGAGCAAGTGAGCATGAGTGACAAACAATTGGTCATGGTCACCTACTCTGGAATGCTGATTCATGAGTGTTACATTATTAAGTTGCCCTCTCAACTCCTCATAAATTTCTTCTTCTCTAGTAGTCTCAATGGGGTTATCACAAGTGCCCTCATCATACTGTACAAAAAGATTCTTCTTCTTTTGTAATTATGGACATTGATTTTTATCATGGCCTTACCTCTTACAATAGTTATAAAATTTAGCAGTTTGAGCATGAGAGAAATAAGAAGAGGAAGAAGGAAATGAATTTTTAGAAGCAAGGGGTGAGTAAGAAGTGGGAGTAACAAAAGAAGAAACATGGGAAGGTCTCTTTCGTCCTTGTTGATGCTTGTGCACATCTTCTGTCAAACCACCAAAAGAGTAGTGAGGCTCCCGTCGTTGTGCCACGAACTTCTCCTCAGCTATTTGTGCATGTTTTAATGCATCGTCCAATATTATGCAAGTAGTATATTTGATCTCCCTATACAAGTGTGCGAGAAGACCACTTTTAAACTTTGCAATCAAGACAACATTAGAATCTAAAATACCAAGTAAGACTCGAAGGCGATTGAAATGATGAATGAAATCTTGTATAGATTACCTCTTGCCTTGACAAAGGTGTAACCATTGATTCAGTAAGTCCTCATAATTTTATGGATAAAATAATGCCTTCAAAACTTGTACCATCTCCTCCCATGTACAAATTGGATTATGGTGATTGGCAATGAGAACTTTGACGATGTTGGAAATTTTGAGCTTTGCGAATGAAACATTTTCATTATCAAGAGTGTGAGTATATTCAAACCAGGTCTCCATGTCAAGGATCCAGCTATTGAGTACCTTAGGATCTCGGGACCCTTCATATATTTACTTCACACCTTGGACAAGGAGGATGGGAGGAGCATTAAAGGTTTTGCAACATGGTAGCCATTTTTGCCATTTTTTCATTTTGGGCTGTAGTGATTTCAGCCAATTTTTCAACAATGGCCATATTAGTATCCATGGGTTTACTATGAGTAGCCAAGGGTTTACTAGGTGCCAGTTCGGGCGGCAAAATAAGAATATGTGGTAAAAATTTGTGGTCAACTTTTAATGGGCCCTCCCTCTCTAATTGGACCAAGGAATTTGATTTTGAAATTTGTGAGACTCAACGTCTAACGGTCAACAAGCAGAATGTGGAACCAACACAAGGTACAATAGGTAACCAATAATCACAATTTACAATAGTCAATAGTGATCCAACAATCACAATTTACAACAGTCAACAATGATCCAATGATCACGACACCCAACAACCAATCTCCCCCAACGGTCACAACGTACAACAAATAATAGTCCACCAACGGTCACAGTGGATACTATCCAATGATTAATAGCAACAATGAAACCAAGGTGAGATACGACCATTGAGTAACATGAAAAATAAAGCATGGCATGGGGAACGAAGGTAACTAGTGATAGAATGTAAGGCAGACATAGGGTACAAAACTTGTGGTAGGTGGGCAAGGCGACAAGAAGTCTATGGAAATGACAGTAGAGGGAGGGTATCCAACTTAAGTTAACTATCGACTAATGTGAGATATCCTCTAGATAAGGGTGGTTGACGATGATGCTATGTGCAATGTAGGATAAAACCCACGAAAGTTTTTTTTTAAAACTCAACTGAAATTCACCCGATTGGAATGTTAATACGGTGTTGGTAAATAAAATTCATTGAAAAATTAAAATTACCTTACGGTGTGTAATTTATTACCACAAAAAATTGATAACCTCACTAAAAATTCATCGTTGCTGCACAGGATTTCTTCGTGATCATCGTTAAATGTGAAATCACTCTGAAGTTGATTTTTTAGATGTCAAGAATTATAGATTGCATCGAGAAGCACCAAAATCATCTGGTACATGATGGTAACCTAGTAGAAAATGGATTTGTATGCTAGCTGAACAAGAATTATTGAAAATGTTATCAAAAATCACATGAGTGTGCACAACGTTCCTTGAAGGTCGTCAAAAATTGTTAAAATTTCCCTAAGCAATGGTGTCATATGATAGAGTGTTACCATAAGGAAAGTGGCACCGTTAAGTGCTTGAGGTTTCCAAAAGAAATGGATAGCACGTCGGGAACAGTGATAGCGAGAAGCCATCGGATCAACACACGATTACACGATTACGATTGTAAATATTAAAGAAATGATAAATCCAAGGGCAAGGCTTGGATCAAAAGCTAAAGGTCGAAGTCAGAGGGACCCTAGCTAGCTGAGGGTTGGAGTTAGAGGGACCCCAGTCGAGAGTTTTCAAGATCAAAAGTGCATGAAGGTGTTCACAAAAGGAAAAGAATGTTCACCACTCAAGATCCATGGGTTGGTTTTCTCATTCCTTTTTGAACCAATTTGGTCTCAGGAAGAGGATACTCTCCAAACCCTTGCACCTTGCTCTGATACCAATGATGTGAGAAACAATCTTAATAGACAACACAAAATAACACAATTAAAAAACTTTTAATTGCATTAATCAAAAATATATTTATAGGTATCTCTACCTTTACAAGTTGACATTTAATACACACAATTCATGTAAGTATTAAATGCAATCCATCATGATCCATGTGAAAAGGGCTAATATTATAGAATATAATATTAATCCCTATTAGCCTCTATTTATTTTGTTACCATAAAATAACAAACATTTTGCCTATATAATCTATAATGCATACAAAAGTAAACATAAAGACATCACCTTTTTCCTCCATGTATTACAAAGAAAATTATTCTTTAAGATTTTTCCTCACATTTAAAGATTAAAAATGCTATAAAAATCCAACTTATTAAAGGGAATTCTAAGAAGAACACCCAATAAAAGAAGAAAATATTTCAACTATACTATTTTATCTCAAAATCATAAGATATTTAACATACATAAAGGAAATCAAGGTGTGACCTAAAAAATCAATAGCAAAAATCCCAAAGGCTTCTCCAAACCTCTTTCATGTTCTATAGACTTGTTCTCTCCTAGACAAGCATGTCTTTGATGCTACCATTTTTTCTATAATAAAACCCTCAACAACATACCAAAAGTCCCATGTATTTCCCAAAGGGTCCAAGATTCAATATATTTCAACTAGGTAAGGTTTTGAATGTCGTATTTATGCATGGTTACTACCAAGTGCTTCCATGCTCAAGTAAAAGATAGAAAGTAATCTTAGTTCAACTCTCACTCCATTATTTTTCTTTCAAAGACCTAATGCTCAACTCATAAATAAAGGTATTCACAAAGAATTTGGTTTATATATGGAACGAGTGGGCGAAGACAACAAACCCTAAGTTGGCCTTCCCCTCACATTCCCCTTCTTATTACCAAGGTTAACAAAAAAAATTACAACATGGTGATCATCTCCTTATTATAAGTTGTCATAAGGTAATAAGGTAAAGTTCTCAAAACTTATAGCCATGCCACCCCTAATGGATGACCTTGAAAGAAGAAAATATTTTATAACTATTATGGTGCATGATAAGTGAAAACCAATTCAACATATGCAATGTCATGATAATTTCTCATGTTATATTATCAAGGTAAATGTATGTGTAATCTCTCTCTCTCTCTCTCTCTCTCTTTGCATCGTTGTTATACATCTTCAACCTTCTTCTCAATGATCATACCCTCCCTTGCTTGGTTCAGTTGAGGATAAGCATATTAACACTTAAACCATGTAATGATAGTCAATTATAAAATAACCACGTACGATCATTGATATTAAAATAATCATTTATGATATTTGTGCAAAAATATCATCACAATTAAGTCATGTTATGAAATATAAGTGAGTATTCATAAATCATCATCTGATTTTATATCCTACTAAGTATAATATGCTAAGTAATAAATACCATATCATGTATTAATCCATCTAAGACAAAATAAATGATATAAATGATTTTGAAAAGTCAAGATTTTTATTGGCAACAATAACGAGTTGGAGATATCCATCTCAATACAAACCATAGGATGCATTTTGAGCCCAAAGTACTTTTCCTTGTCTCTCCAATAGTAGACAACACGACCAATTTGAGACCAAAAGATAACAAAAAAAAGTCAAATCAATAAATTGAGAAAAAAAAAATTCAATTCAAATGGGGTATCGAGTGTAGGAAGGATCTTTGGGATGGAAACCTACTAACCAACTTTGAAGATAGGACACTTGATAATAAATAATATAAGTTCCATAGTGGAAAGCAATTTGGACATGGTATGGGTTGAAAAATGTGACTGACAATCTTTCTCCAACCCCCTAAAGGATTCAATGGGCCAACCTCTACCCACTTCCCATGCTATTTAAAGCTTTGAATCATTAGAAATGCCTCTTAAAGTGATGAATACAATTATTTCGTTAGCTAATTCTTGCATAACATCCACAAAATTATCAGGAAGCGAGAACTGAAGAGGCTTACCTTGTCTCTCAAGCTATGGATTTCAAGCTCGATGTTTGGTGTTAAACAAGACATGACTTTCTTATATGAGCAAAATGTTTGCTTATATGCTTTGAGGGCTTAGTAGGGTTTGAATGAAGAAAGAACTAGGGTTTTGGAGGGTGGACAAGGAGGCACTAATTATTTTATTTGAAATGGTTGCAAAAAAAGATAAAGCTAGGGCTTTTCATAGGCTTTAACTGCACACCAAAGCCCTTCACGCTCTCTCGTACTACTTATTTCCATCACACTCTTGTGTACTACTAATTTCCAAGAGTGTAATTCTACGGGAAGAAATGTTTGAGGGACTAAAGGGAGAAAAAAATGCTTAAATTTAAAGATTTCAATCTTTAAATTAGAAAAAATATTTACAAAACAAAAGAAAATTAAAAAAATATATTTAAATTTACGGAGTAAACATTGAAGGGTAGGGGGATGCAAAAGGCAATAAAGGTAAACATTGAAGGGTAGGGGGATGCAAAAGGCAATAAAGGTAAACATTGAAGGGTAGGGGGATGCAAAAGGCAACAACTCCTCTATTAAGAGGCCAACACATGCTTCATCCCGTGTGGAATAATTCACAATTGCAACTTCTAGGAGTGGTGAGAGTGTATGCATCATTGGGGTTACGAAGTACACGCTCATGCCTATAAACTAGTAAGGATCAAACACCGAACAAGCAGCCAACTGGAGTCGAGCGTCGAGTTTTCTTATCATTCTCCTTTCATTGAGAAGGACATTTCATCATCGCCCCAAAAGCATTATTCTGTGCAATATTTTTATCCCAAATATAATGTATTGTTGAAGCTCAAAGTCATCGAAATATATTTTATCTAAAAAAAATCAATGCCAAATATAATGTATTGTTGAAGCTTAAAGTCTTCAAAACATATTTTATCTTAAAAAAAATCAATGGGCGAAGGAACCGAACTATAAAAAAAATTCGTCTTGAATAGGAGAATTGCTAAACTAAGACGATGGATTGAAAATATATGTCAAAATTTTCCCGCATTTTTTCGAGTAGTGTAATCTAGGCATCACCACCACCCTAGTACCTAGCTAGGCCTTTCAAATTCAATGTGTACCCGTCTGCTTTTTCAAATCAACTTGCGTGCAGTAGTAACCACGTACGCCACAGGCAGTTAAAAAGTAACCACCTTACCTTCAATGCCGAGGGATTAGAGAAGCTTGTAATCTTTTGGCTTATGTGAAGAAATCCCTCGATAATCTTCAGTCAAAGAGATGCAAACGAAAAGTTCGAATAAGTGGTTTAGGCGCTCTAATTTTGTCTTTCGTTTTGACCTTTTCGTTGTGAACTTTACAATCAAACATTATAAACCCTAAACATTAATTTAATTGTTTTCCAGGACAATCGAATTGGATGGCCATAAAAAATTGTATTATTTATTTAATTCTTTTGGGCTCTTAAAGTTTGACCAAGAATAGGAGTCAAATAGGTGCTAGTTACTTACACATCAATTTATGTAGACGCCAGAGCCTTAATGTTCGTATACTGTAAACTAGGGTTTAGTTCACGTATCTCGTATAGTGTGACTAGGGTTTGTTCACGTATCGTGAAGAACAGGACAAAACTCTGTGACAATACTCATCCAGCGCACGCTTTAACCTCCAGAAGATATTCCGTCCGACAACGTGACAAGTACTAGACTAACAATCTTCTTATTAGGCCACATACACGTCAAATTTATTAGGGTAGGGGATTTGCTAGGGTAGGGAAGGGTCCCAGGGGTCCCCCAATCGTGAATCGCGGGTCTACACACCCCACAACGCACTAGGGAAGCTACCTACTTATCTAAAGCAAACGATTTATACGAAAATAAGCCCTCGGTAAGTTGGTACAAATGTTAAAAAAGAAAAAAAAAAAGCCCTTGGTAAGTTGGTACGTATATGCAGAAAAGCGACGGCCCTGAGGCTTGGAGGAGCGTGCCTGGGGGCAAAGATGAAAGAAAGTTAAATTTTCAAAATCACCTGTCCTTCAGGTAAAGCAACCAAATGTTTTGTAATTTCCCGTTATTTTCTAAAACGGAATGGAATTACTGTTGAAGTCCGGTGCGTTTGACCTAGTTGTGGAGAAGTCGATAATGGTAGGGTTGAAGTGGTGGAGGAGCAGCAGCGAATCTGGTGGAATCCATGGCGCATGAAAGGATGAGAATCATTGACTGGCCCAGGCGGTACCTGATTTCCCGACCACACTCATCGCCGTGAGGCGCCGCGCCATCCACTGAGATGACAGCACGTCAACAAGATCGGCCGTCGCGGATGACGTGGCGTCCACGGTGGCGGAGAGGGAAAGAGAGGCGGGGGACAGCAACCGATTGGCCGGCTCTTCTGGACGCCATCGGCCGCCCTTTTTTAATATAATCTAATTAGTCTCCACGCAAGCCTCCAAATAAATGAGAAAATGGGAAATAAGGAAAAAGGAAAAAGGAAGGGAAAAATGAAAAAGTTAATCCGCAAATTGAGCGCGCATTTAGGTCTTAGCTGGCTGTGTAGGTACGAGAGGTAGAGCTACAGTGCATTTGATTACCCTTGGTGTGAACGGACGGCCACGATGGTACACCAAAGGGGCTGATCGACGGTGGTGGAGGAGCCGTGCTAACCGGGCTGTGCGCATTGAGTCGCGCAGCGTTTGGCGTGGCCGTCCGATGCGACAGATGCGACAGATCGACGGCTGGCAGCGGCTCAGACTGACAGCCCCTCTGCATTAGTAGGAGTATTGCTGTTTCAGAAACAGGCGCCTTCCTGCCTTTGGTGTTTATGAATAGTAGAAGAATTGTATGTTCGCCGCCTCTCTCTTCCTCCTCCTCCTCTCGATGGTAGTGGAAGCGTAACGCCCAAGCAACGCAAGGCAAGGAGGAAGCTGTTTTCTGGCCGTTGGATTATTGAATCCCAATTTTTTCTGTGCGTTTGGTGGAATGCGCTTGGGTTTAGGCATCGGCGGCAAGCTAAACATAAGTGAACTTAAGATGGTGAGCTTCTTCGCCGCGTTTTACTTTGTGCATGCTTCTAATTTGGGACGTTTATTTCCTAGTTTTTAGTAATTTCTTTTCTAGACACGCCCACCCCAAATTTTGATTTTATATTTCATTCTACCCGGGATTTGAAGTTTTCGCCTGCAGCATTTCGACTCGAATTGCGAGGTGGAGATTCGTTGACACGTTTCAATGGTTTGTATGTGGAATTCGCCCAACTAGGCCGTTAATTTGTTGCCTGCATTGCGCGAAATTTAAAGATTTTGGTTTAATTGCCAGTTTCCAGCTAAAATTTCTAGAATTTTTAAAAGCTGGGCAGTCTGTGTGCACAATTTAAAGATTAAAACAACGTTTTACCTGTTTTGAATGATTTTTAGCTCTTCACGAGGTCTAGGATGTTTTGTGTGTGCAATTTGAAGTTTTCGAGCGCAGAGTTAGTGCCGATTTTAGATTTTTTATGCCATTTAGGTGTATAGTTATAAGATTAGGTGAGAAATACCTTTGTTTCTTAAGAAATTTTGTTTTAATTTAATAAATTAGGCGGCGTCTGTGGGATTTGAGCTTCTGTTTTGTGGAATTTCGAATATCAAAGCGTATCGAGAATTAAACATGGCGGTTTCAAGAAGCTAGAATTGAGCTTTGTTTGTTTTGCAGGTTGGATACGCGCTTTCTGTTGTTCCCCGGAAGCCAGCCTGGCTGGAGGCGCTGTTAATGGACCAATTTTTCGTACCGTGTTCCATTCACTTAGAGCACAAGAAGAACGAAGTTAACATATTCTGTGTGGACTGCAGCACCAGCATTTGCCAACATTGCCTCGCTTCCCACACTTCCCATCGCCTTCTGCAGGTAAAAATTCAAACTCCATCATGAGTCCGTTGTTTCCAATAATATAGCAACGAAATGGTACTACACTCCACCACTGACGCAGACAAAGTTTGAGAGACCATATAAGATAAGAGGCCAACGCTCATTGAATTTTGCGTTACAGGTCCGAAGGTATGTGTATCACGATGTTATTCGCCTTCACGACATGCAGAAGCTCATAGATTGTTCTCTGGTTCAGGTAATTTCATTGAATTAGGGGATTGAAGAAATTTAATACTTAAATTTTTGTATGCAACTGTTCTGGCTGATGAAATGGAGTAAATCGTTTCGTGATGCAGACGTATATTACAAATAGTGCGAGGGTTGTCTTTCTAAATCAACGGCCGCAATCTCGGCTGTCGAAAGGTTTGGGGAATTCCTGCGAGACATGTGACAGGGTATTACAGGAACCATACCGTTACTGTTCCGTCAGATGCAAGGTTAGACAATTTCTTTATTTTCTTTATTTTTTTTGTTTTTGAAATTCTGAAGTAAACTACCATCCGTGTGAAAATAGTTTATTTAAGGCTGCTGCTGAGCCAAATGTCAAATAGCTTAAATTTTTTTCATTTTCTTTGTGTAAAATTTGAGATTGCCTTATTCGTTTTAAGACAACTGTCTGCAAATATGGGCCACTTTCTGAATTTCTTTTCTCTCTTGTCGTTGAAATTGACCATCTGACAACTAGCGGACAGTTTGCAATTTTGACTGTATTAAATCAAAGTGTTAGGGTTCCCTCTAAATTTGCCGACAAATTCTGAACAGTTTCGCGGCGTAGATTTATTGATTCTGGATTATTTATTTTTTGTTTAAAAATTTGACCTCGGATATTGAAGTCTGGATTATTTACGAGCATACAATGCGATAGCCAAATCTGCTTTTAGGTGTATATCCCTATCCTTGACTGGATCGTGATTGGAAAGTGGGACCACTTGTGGTCCTAGAGGTTTATGATGTTTAATTTTATTTAATTACATTTTATTCGAGACAGCACTTTTTCAAAGTAAATCGACTGCGTTATAATTTGCTTAAAGTAGTGGAACGTCTTATCGAGAATGTCTGTGATTGATTGATTGCAGGTAGATGCAGTGAAGAACATAGCAAGTGTGCTTCAGTCTTGTAATACACTGGAGTTGCCAGAGTTATTAGAGCCATCTTCTCAATGTCCATCTCCTGGGAGCACAAGCCCATGTCGAAAGGTGGGGAATAAGCTTAAGCTAGAGATTGATGAAATGTTTCCAGAGGAGTCATTGTCTTCAACATCGTGTGGAAGCGAAAGAGAAGAAAGTTGGATTCCAAGCACCACACAAACTGCGGCAGCTACGGCCATGTTTACCCTGCCAAAGAAAATGCGGAGCACCCATAATCATCATAACACCACCAGATGTAGTAGTGGCGGTGCAGTGTGTTCGCCAAAGTCTGTAATCACACATTCCATTAGCAGGAGAAAGGGTTTTCCACACAGATCTCCGTTATATTAACAAAAGATTTATGATTCATTAGGGAAAAGATCTGTTTTTTTTTGCCTCCGGGGAGCGCGGATGAGTTAGTCGAAGATCTAAGACCCGTTCCCGGCAGGCTAGTTATTATGTTGTAAGGTTTCGGCAGTATCTTTAGAATTGATCGATCCCCCAATTTTGTCTAAAGGTTAGCGGTAAAGTGAAGGGAGAAAACCGAGGGTATGGTCTTCTCATTAATTGTGAAGCTGTGTACTGGCACATTTTAATTTATTCAATCTCTTTCAGTGCATGGTACGAGTGAGTCTCTTCTCGTGGTTTCTTTAACTGCAATTTCAAACATTTATGGCAATCAAGGCAAAACCTCACAATCACGTGCAGAGTGTTTCATGATCCTCCCGTGATATTTTACTACCAAGGCTCCAACCTCAACGTATTGACTGTTGGAAATATGCTCCTTAAGAAATTAATTGTCTTGACTGGCAGAGAAAAACATACATTTATTCGCATTTAAAATGTTTTTGTTTTCGCCATTTTTTAATTTGAAGAAGACGCGTGGCACCTGAAACTGTGCACTCCTCGTGCTTCTGTCTCTCATCGGCGAGCTGCAACGATGAATTTTTTTTATGTTGTTTTCGTACAACCAATGAGTTAAATGTCGTCAAAACATTAAAAAACTATTTTACTTTTCACTTTCACTGTTGGCTGTAGGAAAAGGGTAAAAAAAAGTTAGAAATCGTTGGTCGCTGCGCTGGTAACAGTCGATGTCAAACTGTCCGTTGAACTTGAGAGTTCAATTCATTACGTAGCTGGATGGATGCATGCATGTGTACGGAGGTCAGTGGGTGTAATTGAGAGTGCCAGAGTGGTAGTGCCATCCATTAGGTTAGGGTTATAACATGAGGGGACAATAGACAGTCCCCACCGAAAGTAAGGGTGTCTGTTCTCGAAAATTAGGAAAGGTACAGCACAGTAAAATTGAACACGCGTCTGACGGCACGGCCCCAAAAGCAACTGTAGGCCACTCTTGCACGACTTTTGCGTAGTCACGACGTCGCTTTAAAATTCTATATTCTAATATTTTTTATTGGCAACTACTCTACCCACTACTCTGCGGTCTACCCATTTGAGGAGGGGTTAAATCCTATTTTAACTTTTTGGTCTTTGACTAGATAAAAAGAGGTTCTGCTTTAGGCGGGAAAAAAGAAGCTGGAGTTGTAATTCGGTTTGTTGGTAGTGCTCTGAAGATGTACGTAGTAATTGGAAAGTGTGTTAAAAGAAATTAAGTTTAGTTTTTTTTTTTTAAATTAAATTTTGTTTTGAATTTGATTGAGATAAAATTAAAGTTTAAAAAATAGTTAAAAGAAATAAATATATATTATAATAATTTTATATTAAATTAATTTAATAAAAAAGAAATATATATTTTTGATTTAGTTAGTGTGAGAGATTTCTATCATCAATGCATAGGGTTGAGGAGGCTCCCTTCAACTATGATCCCTCTTAAAACCTAGAGCTATGCTTATCAATAGGGAATTTAACAAAACCATAATCCCTCCTAAAGCCGAGAGCTATGCTTATCAATAGGGAATTTAACACGCAACCACCACACATCCACCCCCTTACACACTCGCCCATGTTGGGGTTTGAACCTTGGACCTCTTGAAGAAGAGCCAAAGCTCGAACTGTTGCGTTGTTCCTTGGAACAATAAAAATATATATTTGATAAATTGAGATTATATTTAAATTTTTAATTAAATATAATATTATTGAATTAATAAATTTGTGAGTTAAAAATTTAATATTATTTGATTTTATTAATTAAAAACATAGTTTCAATTAATTAAGAGATAGGTAGAGAGGCAAAGGTAAATGCAAGGAGGCAAAGACATATCCAAGTGGTGGAGGTAGATTTCAATGGTAAGAGGGAGACAAAGGTAGATCTAAGTGGTGGAGGTAGATTTCAAAGGTAAAGGAGGACAAAAGTAGGGAAGCAGAGGTAGGGTAGGACAAAAGTAGGAAGCAAAGGTAGATTCAAGTAGTGGAGACATATTTCAAATGTAGAGGTAGATTCAAGTAGTGGAGACATATTTCAAATGTAGAGGTAGATTCAAATGGTGAAGGTAAATTCTATTGTAGTTGATAGATATAGAGGTAGTTGATATGTCTAGGTGCATGTGCAAAGGTTCTTTTTAGCAAGATCATAGTGGAAGACAAGGTAGATTCAAAGGGTGGAGGTAAATTCTAGTGTAGTTGATAGATCTAGGTGCATGTGCAAAGGTTTTTTCTAGCAAGATCATAGTGTAAATGAAGGCAAGTGTACAAAAAAGACAAAGACAAAACCAAGAAAGTTGTTAAATTCAAATATCTTATTTTTTCCTCTATTTTTATTTTGTGGTCGAAAAGTCTGAAAGTTGAATAAATACATTTGGAGGGACCAAGGCTAGGGTTTGAAAAACTAAGATCCCAAACATTCTAGTGCATGTTTGTTAGGAAAGGTTATATTAGGTAACAAGAAACCCACAACACAAAGGAGACAGGGAAAATAGATGGAGCTTAACTTGAATATATCATTTGATACTATGGCTAGTCCATCTCACGACAAACTAATAGTTTTAGAAGAATGCATAGGGTCATTACAATATGAGATGTTGAAAGCCTTATCATGGAACAACAAAAATGATTTTGAAACAAGTTGTTCAAATCAATTTGTTGGAGACATCACTAGTAGAACTAAAATCCTTCACTAGTAGAGCTAAAATCCTCTAGTACCATGGGTTTGTGCAGTAGTAATGATTCTATAAAGAAAAAAATGAAGACAATTTATTACAAATAAAAGAAATTCGGGTAACAATTGCAAATATGATGACAAAAGAACAAGAACTATGAAATAAATTAAAGGAGACTAGATCATGGGCACAAGTGGTAAGAGATTCAACAATCAAGCCAAAGGAACAAAGATATTTAATAAAGAAACAAATCAAAATGCAACTATTAGAAGAAAATGAAAGACAAAATAGGTCAATAAACATCATCATTAAGGGAATAAAAGAGCATGGAGAACAAGAAAACACAACCAACTTAACAAGGGATTTTCTTTTTGATAAACTTTATTGGAGTGGACAAATTCATCAAGCATGTAGACTGGGAAAAGTAAGGGAAGACATGAGAGCTAGACCAATCCAAGTCACAATGTTCAATATAAGAGATAAAAGGCAGGTTCTTTGAAATAGAGGATTGCTATGAGATCACATTTTTACCTAGATGAGGATCTTACTTCTATGCAACAAGAAGAAATGAGGGTAGAATGGGAAAAGGTAAAGACAACAAGGAGTGAGGGTAAAAATACATGGTTGAAAAATGGGAAAGCATGCATTATAAATGGAATAAACCAAAATAAATATGAAATTGGGGCAATGTCGAAAACACTTAACATTGGTGAGTTGGAATTGTCATGGATATCCATGGAGAAGAGATCTTAGTCTAGGGCCCATAGCTAAAGCAAATGATGTAATTGTACTAATAGAAACACATGAACATGATGGATGCAAGATTCTAGATTGTGAAGGATACACAATGATATTAAGAGAGAATGAAGCAATAGAAAATGAAAAAGGACATGGAGGAGTAATAATACTAATAAAAGAGTCTTGGGGTGGACTCATACAATTTGAGAAAGAAAATTCAAATAAACAATATATATGGATTCAAATCACAAATAATGATAAATTGATTAGCATTTCATCTTGTTATTTTGCTCCACAACAATTAAAACTTTATAAGAAACATGGTTTAGATCATGAAGATCCATATATGGCATTGACAAAATATGCCACAATATATAACAAGCTTGGAGAGATGGTTTTAATGGGTGACTTTAATGCTAGGACAACAAATAGACAAGCAAGCTCTTTAAAGATTAATGAAGGCATAGATGATAATATACTATGACTGGAAGAAGAGGTGGATCACCTTTGGTTAAGGTCCTCATATGACAGTCAAGGACCCATCACACATTATGGAGAAAAAATTCTTAAACTATGTAGCATAGAGGGATTGATCATTTGTAATGGCATAAACATATGGTAAAAATTTAGAAAATATACTTGTCAAACACATAATGGACACACTGTAGTTGATTATGCTATTTGCTCACCAAACTTTTCAAGAATAAAATATCTAGAAATTGAAGCAGTTTCCATGAAGCTAAAATCTGATCACAATCCAATGTACATAAAGATCCAAATACAAGAAAGTGGGAAAGAAGAACATCTTCAAGTAACTAAAGGAAAGACAACAAGAAACATCTCTATGACAAAGAAAAATAAAAAAAACTTTTAAAACATCATTCAAGTAGATTATGCAAAGAGAGGAAAGAAAGAGGACAAATATTTTTCAAATTTATACTTTTGATAGTAAACTAATGGATATAATCAGAGAAGCGGAATCATACAAAATTTTAAAAACCCAGAAAAGGAACATGAAAGCTTGTTTGTAAATCCATGGTATGATGAAGAATGCAAAGCAATAAGGAGAACCTTGAAAGAAACAAGCGAAGAAAAAATAAACAAGGTATATAAATAACTAATGAAAACAAAAAATGAAGAGTACACAAGAGCAAGGTAAAACGAGTTGATATATCTTTCAAAGCATATCCCAATACAATTTTAGAAAGAGCTGCAACAAAGCAAAAGGTACACAAAAATAATATTACAAGCAAACACTGGTTGTAGCATGCTAAGTAATTATATGAGAGAAACCAAGAAAAATATACCCCTTATACAATTGACACACTGAGAAAATTTTCTCAGAAAGATGTAAAGGAGGGCATTCAAAAAATAGCAATATTCAAAGCTCAAGATATAGTGTTGGCAATTTTGGGTACCTTGAGTACATTGCCTTTGCCTAAGTTTAGTTGTTGTCATTGATGTCAAGGAGCTATTGGTAGATGTTGTTTTTGATGTCAAGGAGTTCTTGGAGCAATTTGTTTTTATGTCTAAGGATGTGTTTTGATGAAGGTTTCAGCTGGTCAGTAAGTCTCCAAGAAAATCAGAGTAGCCCAGTTGCCAAAAATCCAGAAAAAGATAAGTTAGAAAAAGTTTGCAGTGTCGTTGAAAAACTGTCGCGATTTCGTGACATGTTTGAGGAGAGAGAAAGTTTGGCCAAATTTGACAGAATGGTTTGAGGAGAGAGAAAGTTTGGCAAAACTGTCATGATTTCGTGACATGTAGGAAGGCAGAGGCAAAGTGGGCAAAAGTGTCACGATTTCGTGACAAGTTTTGAAGAAGTTGTACGGATGCAGAAAGTGTCACGATTTCATGACAGGTTGAGTTGGCAGCTTGCAGTTGGCAAAAGCATCACGATTTCGTGACATGTTCCAGTTTCATGAGCAGTTGACAAGAAAGAGCTTAAGGCAGCGAAAGCATCATGATTTCGTGACATGTTTCATTTTTGCTAGTGCAAACCAAGAAAAGGATGAAGGAGCAAGAGGTGTCATGATTTCATGATAGAGTTGTTGATGACGTTAGCTAAAGGCAAAGATGTCATGATTTCATGACAGTAGCAGAGAAGAAGGCTTTGAAGTCAGAGCGCTATGATTTCATGACAAGAATCATGATGACGTCAGCAAGAGGCAAAGGTGTCACGATTTCATGATAGTAGCGGAGAAGAAGGCTTTGAAGTCCAGAGCATCACGATTTCATGACAAGAATCATGATGACGTCAGCAAGAGGCAAAGGTGTCACGATTTTGTGATAGTAGCGGAGAAGAAGGCTTTGAAGTCTAGAGCATCATGATTTCATGACAAGAATCATGATGACGTCAGCAAGAGGCAAAGGTGTCATGATTTCATGACAACAAGGAGAAGAAGGCATTGAAGTCTAGAGCATCATGATTTCGTGACAAGATTCATGATGACGTCAGCAAAGGTTGTAGTGTCATGATTTCATGACAACAAACCAAAGAAGGTGTACGACAGACAAAGGCGTAGCGATATCATGACATGTTTGAGTGTCATGCGAGAAAAGCTATAGAATAGTAGAGGCGGTTGAAGCCGACGAAGTTAACCTTGGCCGACGAAGTATAAGGTTTTACAGCCGACGTGTTAGAAGGTTGAACAACCGACTAAAGAACAAGATTTCATCTTGAGATTGTGAGTATTTAAAGGAGGACTGTTTGAGCAATTTTGTGTATCGATGGTGTGTGCATTCGAAGTGTGGCATTCGTAGAGTCAGTGCGACAAGTGAGGTTCGATCATCGAAAAATAGAGAGAGTGAAGTTCGACTACAGCATTAGAGTGCATTTCGTTGAATCTTCTAAGTGTCAAAGACTGTGGTGCTGTTTGCACGAAGAATGTGCTGTTGTTCATGAGAAGACTATGCGAAGAGAATGAGCTATTGTGGTTGCACATAGGCGCATAAGTTGTTGTGCGTTCGAATGCTGCAGTGATTGCGAAGATTATGCAAAGGGTGGAATTTGATCTAAGGACAGCTGTGATTGCAACTGTGTTCACACAGTCTGTGTAAAAGAAAGCAAAGTGCGCGAAGTAGATGCTGCTGTAATTGCGAACAGTTGTGAAGGACGAACGACAGTGAAAAGTTGTTCTCCAACCAAGTGCAGAAAAGAACAGAGGAAGAGGACAGAATTGTGCCAGACCGAAGGACTGTGTTTTGGTGCAGAAAAGAGGACCAGCTTGCTGTGACAGAGTTGAGGACAGAGATCTCCAGCCAGAGCAGAGAAGACAGGTGTCTTCCATGGAAAGAGTTCCACTTGCTAAGGGCAAAAGAGATAGAGGTCTTCTAGAGGATCACTAGCAAAGCAGATTTAGGGGAAGGTGTCTCCTTTGAGCTGAGACTCATAAACATTGTAATCGGGAAGGATTCCCAGAGGTTTTGATATAACTTTTAGAGGAAAAGTTTTATCCGTGGAGTAGCCCACCTTGGGTGAACCACGTTAAAATGGGTCTTTTATGTGTGATGCTTTCTGTCTTATTTAATGTTATGTTGATGCCACTGCTATCTGAAATTAAAATTATTAAATGGTTTTATCTTATACTGTTCACCCCCCCTCTCAGTATAAGTTCATGTTCTTCAATTGGTATCAGAGCAGGTCTCTCCAGAAAAAGCCTAACAACTTGGAGAAGGATCTAACAGAGGAACATATAAATTCAGAAAAGGTTGAATTCGATCTCAAGAGTGAATTCTTCTTGGCCTTGAGAAAGCTTGAGAAACTCAGGGAAGAGAATTATGTTCTTAAGCAGCATTGTCAGGAAAAAGAGATAGCAAGATCAGAATTGGCTCAACATATTATAGATTTCAAAATTCTAGCTGAAGAAGGGAAGAAGATTGAACAAGTTCTAACAGAGGTTCTAAAAGGAAAGGTAGCTGATTGTGAGAAACTAGAAGGAGAGATTATGTCTCTTAGAGTGAAGTTAGAACAGTCAACTCTCAGACAGAATTTTCCGTGTGAAAAGAAGGATGGCATCACCATGTATGAAACAGGGTCTTCAAGCAAGAACAATCTTCACTCTGAAGAGCAATGGATTCCAGTTGATCGCAAGAAGAACAAACTTCCAAGGCATCAAAACAGGTTACATAATACCTTCCATGGATATTGTTTTTCTTGTAAAAAATTTGGTCACATAGCTATGCATTGCAATAAATCTCTGAAGAGTCATAGTAAGGAAAATGTTAACTCATTTGCACCTCTTATGAATAAAAATATCATGTGTTACAAGTGCAAGAATTTTGGGCATATAGCAAGGATGTGCAGCTTGGATAAATTTAATTTTGAAGTCTCAAAAAGGAGGAATGAGATAAAATCTAAGTCAATGATAGTTCAAACTGCTTTTCATGCTCAAGACAAAGTAGAAAAATGGTATCTTGATAGTGGCTGTTCAAAACATATGACTGGTGAAAAAGAAAAATTTTGTCTTTAAAAGAAGCAAACAGAGGAACAATCAGTTTTGGAGATAACAAGTCCGCAAAGATCTGTGGTAAAGGAACTCTTAGTTTGGATGGGAAATCCAAAACAGAAAACGTGCTTTATGTAGAAGGGCTAAGACATAATCTGCTTAGTGTGAGTCAACTTTGTGATCAAGGGCACATAGTATCTTTCTTTTTTGATAGATGTGAGATAAGTAAAGAATTAAATGGAAAACTTATTGCTAGAGCTACAAGGACTCCAAACAATCTTTACATGCTGAGTGAGATAAAAAGAGAAAAATGCCTTCTAACTCAAGAAGATGAGAGTTGGTTGTGGCATAAAATATTGGGACATTTGAGTTTTGATAATCTGGTCAGTATTAGTAACAAGGAAGCGGTTAGAGACTTGCCCAAAATAAAAAGGCCCCAAAACATCATTTGCGGTCCTTGTCAACATGGTAAATAGACCAGAACCAGTTTCAAATCGAAAGGGTATACCTCATCCAAACCTTTGGATCTTATTCATACTGATTTGTGTGGTCCTACCAGAACTCAGAGCATTCAGGGAGATAGCTATTTCATGTTGTTTATAGATGATTACTCGAGAATGACTTGGGTTACTTTTCTCAAAGAAAAATCTGAAGCTTTTGAAAAATTTAAAATTTTTAAAGAAATGATTGAAAATGAGACTGACAAGAGAATCAAATGCTTAAGATCAGATAGAGGAGGAGAGTTCACTTCAAATGAATTTGTGGAATACTGTGAACAACATGGAATCAAAAGAGAATATTCAAGAAGCAAGAACTCCTCAACAAAATGGAGTAGTTGAAAGAAAAAATAGAACTATTGAAAATATGGCTAGAGCAATGTTAGATGAGTCAAAACTTTCAGATGGTTTTTGGAGAGAAGCAAGAAATACAATAGTCCACATCATTACCAGGGCTCAACTCAGAGTCAATCATCATAAAACTCCCTATGAGCTGTGGAAAGGAAGACCAGCTACAGCTTAAACACTTCAAAGTGTTCGGGAGTAAGTGCTTCATCAGAAGGGAAGATCAAAATCTGGGTAAGTTTGATCCTAGGTGTGATGAGGGAATTTTTCTTGGATATTCAAGCAAAAGTAAGGCCTACAGATGCTTCAACAAAAGAACTCATACAGTTGTAGAGAGCATAAATGTGACAGTAGATGAAAAGACAGGAATAAGAGAACCAGTCAAGGAACTCAGTGATGGAATCTGTCAAGAAGAATTCAGAGAAGTGTCAGATGAAGAAGAGGAAAGACAACAACTGCTTCCCAAAACTCCTTCACGGTATGTTCAGAAACATCATCCCAAAGACTTGATCATTGGTGATCCAAATAGCAGGCAAACAAGAAGAAGAGTCATTTCTTCACATGAATCTGCAAATGTTTCATTGTTATCTCAGATTGAGCCAAAAAATTTTAGTGAAGCATGTACAGATGATTTTTGGGTACAAGCAATGGATGAAGAGCTAAATCAAATAGAGAAAAGTGAAACCTGGGACTTGGTTCCAAGACCTAAGAATAAGAATGTCATTGGCACAAAATGGGTCTTCAAAAATAAACTTAATGAGGATGGAAAGATTGTCAGGAACAAAGCCAGGTTAGTCCAGTAAAGGGTATGCTCAAGTCGAAGGTGTTGATTTCGAAGAGACGTTTGCGCCTGTTGCTCGTCTTGAAGCGATCAGAATGTTTTTGGCCCTGTCTAGTTTCAAATCTTTCAAAGTGTTTCAAATGGATGTAAAGTCTGCTTTTCTAAATGGAGTGTTGGATGAAGAAGTCTATATAGAACAGCCAGAAGGTGTGTCTCTTTCAGAACAGCCAGACTATGTGTGTAAACTAAAAAAGGCACTGTACGGGTTAAAGCAAGCACCCAGGGCTTGGTACTCAAGACTTGACGGGTATCTTTATGAACAAGGGTTCAGGAAAGGCGTGGCAGATTGCAACTTGTACATTAAGAATAAAGGTGATGATATGATTATCATAGTTGTTTATGTCGATGATATTATTTTCGGGGGAAATAATACTCGGATGTGCAAAGTTTTTGCTAACACCATGCAAAAGGAATTCGAGATGTCTATGATTGGAGAGTTGTCATTCTTTTTAGGACTGTAGATTGCGCAATCAAAAAATGGTATATTTCTCTCTCAAGAAAAGTATATCAAAGAGATGTTAAAAAAATTTGGGATGATGGACAGCAAACCCGTATGTACTCCAATGATTACAGGGTGCAATCTGAGTAAGGATGATGAATCTCCAGCGGTAGATCAAAAATTGTACAGATCTATGATTGGCAGTTTACTATATAGTACAGCTACCAGACCGGATATCATGCAGGCCGTTGGATTAGTAGCAAGATTTCAGGCAGCTCCAAAAGAATCTCATGTTATGGCAGTCAAGAGGATATTCAGATATTTGAAGGGCACTATGGATTTTGGGCTTTGGTATCCCAAAGGCGATGATTTCACCCTCACAGCCTATACAGATGCAGATTGGGCAGGCAGTATTGATGATAGAAAGAGCACTAGTGGTGGAGCATTCTTTCTGGGAAAGAGTCTGGTTTCTTGGCTAAGTAAGAAACAACCTTCAGTTTCCTTATCTACAGCAGAAGCTGAATACATAGCAACAGTGGCTGGGTGCACTCAGGTTTTATGGATGAAAACAACCTTGGAGGATTTCAAAGTCAAGCATGAACAACCTATCCCTATTCTTTGTGATAATTCAAGTGCCATAAGTATTTCTAAAAATCCGGTAATGCATTCAAGGACGAAGCACATTTCTATCAAATATCATTTTCTAAGGGAAAAAGTGCAAGAGAAGCAGGTCAAGCTAGAATATGTACCCACTAAAGAGCAAATTGCAGATATCTTCACCAAACCCCTTCCAAAAGATACGTTTGAGTATCTAAGGGAGAAATTGGGAGTTGTACTCTCACCTCGAGATTAATCACCTCATCAGGAGGTGGGGGAGGGACTAAGCCAAGAGGCTCTTTCTTAGTCCCGAGCCCCAAAAGGTGACCCTTTGCCATTGATGACAAAGGGGGAGAGATTTAAGTAAGGGGGAGAGTTTTCAAGAGAAGAGGAAAGCTTCAAGTCAGGGGGAGCAAAACTTGAAGAGATTGATTTCAGTTTTGGCTCTTGAAAGATGTGTTTTAGTTAAGGGTTGCCATCAATGACAAAGGGGGAGATTGTTGGCAATTTTGGGTACCTTGAGTACATTGCCTTTGCCTAAGTTTAGTTGTTGTCATTGATGTCAAGGAGCTATTGGTAGATGTTGTTTTTGATGTCAAGGAGTTCTTGGAGCAATTTGTTTTTATGTCTAAGGATGTGTTTTGATGAAGGTTTCAGCTGGTCGATAAGTCTCCAAGAAAATCGGAGTAGCCCAGTTGCCAAAAATCCAGAAAAAGATAAGTTAGAAAAAGTTTGCAGGCTGCTGGAAAAACTGTCGCGATTTCGCGACATGTTTGAGGAGAGAGAAAGTTTGGCCAAAACTGTCATGATTTCGTGACATGCAGGAAGGCAGAGGCAAAGTGGGCAAAAGTGTCACGATTTCGTGACAAGTTTTGAAGAAGTTGTACGGATGCAGAAAGTGTCACGATTTTGTGACAAGTTGAGTTGGCAGCTTGCAGTTGGCAAAAGCGTCACGATTTTGTGACATGTTCCAGTTTCACGAGCAGTTGACAAGAAAGAGCTTAAGGCAATGAAAGCGTCATGATTTCATGACATGTTTCATTTTCGCTAGTGCAAACCAAGAAAAGGATGAAGGAGCAAGAGGTGTCATGATTTCATGACAGAGTTGCATGACGCTTAAAGGCAAAGATGTCATGATTTCACGACAATAGTGGAGAAGAAGGCTTTGAAGTCTAGAGCGTCATGATTTTGTGACAAGAATCATGATGACGTCAGTAAGAGGCAAAGGTGTCATGATTTCATGATAGTAGCGGAGAAGAAGGCTTTGAAGTCCAGAGCATCATGATTTCATGACAAGAATCATGATGACGTCAAGCAAGAGGCAAAGGTGTCACGGATTTCGTGATAGTAGTGAGAAGAAGGCTTTGAAGTCTAGAGCATCATGATTTCATGACAAGAATCATGATGACGTCAGCAAGAGGCAAAGGTGTCATGATTTCATGATAGCAACGGAGAAGAAGGCATTGAAGTCTAGAGCATCACGATTTCGTGACAAGATTCATGATGACGTCAGCAAAGGCTGTAGTGTCACGATTTCGTGACAACAAACCAAAGAAGGTGTACGACAGACAAAGGCGTAGCGATATCGTGACATGTTTGAGTGTCGTACGAGAAAAGCTATAGAACAACAGAGGCGGTTGAAGCCGATGAAGTTAACCTTGGCCGACGAAGTATAAGGTTTTACAGCCGACGTGTTAGAAGGTTGAACAGTCGACTAAAGAACAAGATTTCATCTTGAGATTGTGAGTATTTAAAGGAGGACTGTTTGAGCAATTTTGGTATCGATCGTGTGTGCATTCGAAGTGTGGCGTTCGCAGAGTGAGTGCGACAAGTGAGGTTCGATCATCGAAAAATAGAGAGAGTGAAGTTCGACTGCAGCATTAGAGTGCATTTCGTTGAATCTTCTAAGTGTCAAAGACTATAGTGTTGTTTGCGCGAAGAATGTGCTACTGTTCATGAGAAGACTGTGCGAAGAGAATGAGTTGTTGTGGTTGCACATAGGCGCATAAGTTGTTGTGCGTTCGAATGTTGCAGTGATTGCGAAGATTATGCAAAGGGTGGAATTTGATCTAAGGACAGCTGTGATTGCAACTGTGTTCACAGTTTGTAAAAGAAAGCAAAGTGCGCAAAGTAGATGTTACTGTAATTGCGAACAGTTGTGAAGGACGAACGACAGTGAAAAGTTGTTCTCCAACCAAGTGCAGAAAAGAACAGAGGAAGAGGACAGAATTGTGCCAGACCGAAGGACTGTGTTTTGGTGCAGAAAAGAGGACCAACTTGTTGTGACAGAGTTGAGGATAGAGATCTCCAGCCAGAGCAGAGAAGACAGGTGTCTTCCGTGGAAAGAGTTCCACTTGCTAAGGGCAAAAGAGATAGAGGTCTTCTAGAGGATCACTAGCAAAGCAGATTTAGGGGAAGGTGTCTCCTTTGAGCTGAGGCTCATAAACATTGTAATCGGGAAGGATTCCCAGAGGTTTTGATATAACTTTTAGAGGAAAAGTTTTATCCGTGGAGTAGCCCACCTTGGGTGAACCACGTTAAAATGGGTCTTTTATGTGTGATGCTTTCTGTCTTATTTAATGTTATGTTGATGCCACTGCTATCTGAAATTAAAATTATTAAATGGTTTTATCTTATACTGTTCACCCCCCCCCTCTCAGTATAAGTTCATGTTCTACATATAGATGGTTTGCAAGTTGAACATCTCAATTGTAGGTTTAACATCTTAGCACCACACATCCAAAATAAATTAGTGGCATCATTAAAGGAGGCTTTCTAATGGAATGGATAACCAACCTAGTCATACCATTGCATAAGAATAAGGATACCAACAATCCTTCAAATTACCACACCATCATGATTAGTCCTCATTTTGCAAAATTGTTTGGCAACATAATAAAAAATAAAATTAGATAGTGGGTAGAAAATCAAGGAAAGAGGGCAATAGGGCAAGCAAGGGTTTAAACTAAAGTACTCAACAATAAATCATTACATTACTTTAAGGCACTTATTAGAGAGGGTATGCAATGAAAAAGAAAAAGTCTATTGTTGTGTTATAGAATTTAAAAAGGATTTTGACACAGTTTCTAGAGGTAAATTATGGAAAATAATGGAAGAAATTGGCATATCAACCAACTATATAGCAATTGTACATAAATTTTATGAGCAGGTGGTGAAAAATATTAGAACTCTAGAAGAACTATCAGAGTATTTTGGGAGTGATATCAGGGTGAATCAGAGTTTTCCATTATCATCTACTTAATTTGGTCTTTTCATTGACAAATTGGAGGAATGGATAGAAAGGATGGGTGAAGGAATACAATTGACTACTTATGTAGTGAAATTTATCTATGTCGATAACCTCATCCTGATTAGCAATACACTTAAAATTTTAAAAGAACATTTAAAAGCTTTAGAGCATTTTAGTAAAGAAGTTGAGATGCAGGTAAACACTAGCAAGACTAAAATTATGGTATTTTCTACTTGGAGAGAGCAAAAATAGCTATATATTTTATTTGAAGGAAATCCTTTAGAGGTAGTAATAGAATATAAATACTTTGGGTTAGATTTTCAAAGTAAACTCAATTGGAGAATATGCAAGATGAAATGAATACAAGAAAGATGGAGGGCACTCTACTCATTACTAAATAGGGGTAGAAAAACAGAGTTGTGGGATTGAAAAACCATTAGGGTCCTTTTTGGGTTATTAGTTATTCCAATGGTGCTATATGGGTGTGAGGTGTGGGCTAGTAATACATCAAATTTTAAATGGAGACAAATAGAAAGAATTCAAAAGTGACTAATTACAAATAATTTTAAAATTAAAGCATCAATCCCATATGATATTTTACTTGTTGAAATAGGGACTTTTCCACTAGAAGTAGAAGCTATGATAAGGCTATTGGGGTACCTAAAGAAAATACAAAAAATGAAAGATAGCAGGTTGCTAGAACATGTAATCAAAGAAACATTAAATAAAAGAAAAAACACATGGATGAAACAAAACAACAAATGGATGGACAAATGGAGCATTAAAATTTATGAGATATCAAACTCCAACAAAAAATTAAACAATATGTGAGGGAAAATAATGTGGGAAACACTCTTAATAAACGACACGAAATGACACAAATGAAAACTGAGCATTGCATTAATCCAAAAACATTTATAGGCATGTCTGCATTTACAAGTTGGCATTTAATACACATGATCCATGTGAGTATTAAATGCAATACATCATGATCCATGTGAAAAGGGATAATATTAGAGAATATAATATTAATCCCTATCATTCCTCCCCACCGTAGAAGCATTGGACTCCAATACGCTCAAAAAGGAAAGTAAGTTGGGGAGAAACCCGAAGGCTATGGGGATGCTCCATAATGAGGCTACATGTAGATGCAATGTGGACTGCAAATATGAAAAGAATGAGTGTGTATGAAGGGTAGTTTCTGACATACCACAAAACGTTGATATTCCTGCAATGTGAAGGAGGCAGAATATGGAGTGGTGCAAACCAAATGAGGAATTGTAGGTGGAGCTACAACTACAGCAGGAGTAAGATCAACAAGAAGAGATGTTTGTGCAATAGGAGCAAGTGCTAGTGCAACAGGAACAACTGTTGGGGCAACAGGAATAATTGTTGGTGCAACAAGAATTGTTGGTACAACAAGAACAAAAACAACTACTGGTGCAATAGGAAGAACTACTGGTACAATAGGAATAATCGAAGGTACAACAAGAACAATTATTGGTCCAACAAAAAGAACCACTGGTACAATAGGAACAACCATAGGTACAACATGAATAGGATCTCGATGAATGTGATGTGAAGTAGACAAAAGTGCTCTTGGTTGGGCATCCTTCTGCTATGGTGTGCTAAAAATTAAAGCAATGGGTCATGCCTGATGCAAATTAGTGCAAGCCCGATGTGTAGTGGGTGGAACACTACAAACAAGAAAGGATTTGTTCTCATGTTGCAAAGTATATGTATTGTTATAGGCATCATATATGGCATGCCTATCATATTGATAAGGTTTACCCATAAGTAATCCACAACAATCCATGGTGTGACATCACATGTGACCTTATCTCAAAACTTGGGGCCAAATAAAATGCAATGGTACACGTGTGTCTGATTTTTGATGTGTTGGTGCTATCCTTGCACCCAAGAGAGTAGGAGTACAAATGTTTGGATGTAGGGAGCTTGAGCCTATCGATAATGGATTGTGCAATCATATTCTTTTGTGAGCCATTATCGATTATACAATCTACTGCAAAGTTATGGAGCAAGTGAGCACGAGTGACAAATAATTGGTCACGATCACCTGCTCTGGAATGCTGATTCATGAGTGTTACATTATTAAGTTGCCCTCTCAACTCCTCATAAATTTCTTCTTCTCTAGTAGTCTTGATGGGGTTATCACAAGTGCCCTCATCAGACTGTACAAAAATATTCTTCTTCTTTTGTAATTATGGATATTGATTTTTGTTATGTCCTTGCCTCTTACAATAGTTACAAAATTTAGCAGTTTGAGCATGAGAGAATGAAGAAGAGGAAGAAGAAAATGGGTTTTAGAAGTATGGGATGAGTAAGAAGTGGGAGTAACAAAAGAAGAAAAGTGAGAAGATCTCTTTCTTTCTGGTTGATGCTTGTGCCCATCTTCTGTCGATCCATCGAAAGAGTAGCGAGGCTCCCTTCGTTGTGCCATGAACTTCTCCTCAGCTAGTTGCGCATGTTTGAATGCATCATCCAATGTAGTGCAAGTAGTATATTTGATCTCCCTATAAAAGTGTGCAAGAAGACCACTTTTAAACTTTGTAATCAAGATAGCATTAGAATATGAAATGCCAAGTAAGACTCGAAGGCGATTGAAGTGATGAATGAAATCCTATATAGATTCCCTCTTACCTTGATGGATTCGTAGCCATTTATTCAGTAGGTCCTCGTAATTTGATGGATAAAATGATGCCTTCAAAACTCGTACTATCTCCTCCCATGTACAAATTTGATGATTAAATATGAAGACTTTCACGATGTTGGAAATTTTTAGCTTTGGAAATGGAACATTTTCCTCATCAGGAGTGTATGTATAATCGAACTAAGTTTCCATGTCAAGGATCCATCTATTGAGTACATTAGGGTCTCGAGAGCCTTCATATATTTTTACTTTACACATTGGACTAGGAGGATGGGAGGAACATTGAAGGTTTTGCAACATGGCCATCATCTCCACTATTTTTCATTATGGGTTGCAGTTATTTTCGCTAATTTTCAACAATGGCCATGTTTGTAGCCATAGGTTTACTAGGAGTGGCCAAAGGTTTACTAGGTACCAGATTTGAAATACAAAATGGGAATGGGCGGTAAACATTTAGGGTCAAATTTGAATGGGCTCTCTCTCTGATTGGACCAAGGATTTGGATTTTGGAGACTCAACGATCAACAACTAGAATATGCCACCAACACGATGCACTCCAACCAATGAATAAGCCTCACAACTCACAACGATAACGATCAGCCAACGATCACCACAACTCACAACTAGAACAATTATCAATGGCTAGTCAAGGGTGTGCAAGGCGAGGCGCAGAAAAACCAACTAACAACAAGGTGGACAATAAGATGCGTAGAAATCAAGCGGACCGATAGTCAACAGTAAGAAGGTGCACGAAAAGTAAGGACCGAACAACAGGATGGGTCAGACAACAAGGCACACGAAAAGCAAGGATCAAACAACAAGGTGCAAACTCACGTGCGACGGGGAACTCACAAGCAGAAGAAAAAAACTTAAGGAGTGGTGGCAAATTCACGAGCGATAGGGCGATAGGTGGCAGATAGCTAGTGACGAAGGGCAGTTGAGCAAAGAGAGAAGGTAGCCAGAGAAATATGGCTACCATAATATTGTGGTAGTCATTTAATAAATTGATGTGATGCATGTTATACGATGAATATGGGATAAAATACGAAATGTGTTTATCCCACAACACACTCCCTCCCCACCGATGCTTCAAACGACGATGTCAACAAAAATAATTTACTAAAAAATGGCTCTAAATTTTAGCAAACATAATTTTTAACCACCGAAAAACTAATTACTTGTCAGATAACGTAGGAGGATGCCAAAAATTATTCGATCTATGTTGTGGAGTGATAAAAATTTTAGATCTATCTTCATGCATGTAGGTTGTTGTGGATGAAAAAGTAGGTGGAGCAAACATCGACAATGAGGAGGAGAACGTCCGGTGGTGAGAAGTTCTTCACGCATAGGATCATCAAAAAATCATGTCAAATGTTGTTTGAGCCACCAGATAACACAGTGGGCGATGTGATGTCGAAAGGAATCAAAATGATCACATCGAAAAACTTGATGCTTTGATCGTGGTGGTGCTTGGGTGGAGTGCGTTAGTGAGCTACTAAATAATGGCTAGTTATCAAAAGTTCAAAGACATGCACAACATCTGACATCAAACTGAAATGCTCCTAGATCACCGTCAAGAATTGTATCTGGTCATTGAAGATGAAGAAAGAGCACCATATCATTTCCAGTGAGCCTTGGAAAGCTATCGAATGATAGCAAAATTTGAAATGTGGCTAGCTAACAGGATCATGTTGTCGTAGAAGAAAATAGATATCACCCCGTAAATGGTGACAGTGAGTAATCCACCAGATCAACACACAATTGAACGATTGCACGAATTATGATCGCAAATGTCGAAGAAATGAGAAATCCAAGGGCAAGGCTTGGATCAAAATCTTAAGGTCAAAGTCAGAGGAACCCTAGCTAGCTGAGGGTCAGAGTTAGAGGGACCTCAGTCGAGAGTTTTCAAAATCGATGCTGCACTAAAGTGTTCACAAAAGGAAGAATGTTCACCACTCAAGATCCATGGGTTGGTTTTCTCATTCCTTTTTGAACCAATCTGGTCTCAAGAAGAGGATACTCTCCAAACCCTTGCACCTTGCTCTGATACCAATGATGTGGGAAACACTCTTAATAAATGATATGAAATGGCACAAATGAAAAATGAGCATTGCATTAATCTAAAAACATATTTATAGCCATGTCTGCATTTACAAGTCGACATTTAATACGCACGATCCGTGTGAGTATTAAATGCAATACATCATGATCCATGTGAAAAGGGATAATATTAGAGAATATAATATTTATCCCTATTAGAAAAATTCATATTTGTCATGTGGGCTAAAAAAATATCAAGGTTCCAATATTATAGGTGAACCTTAACATTTATCAAATGGCATAAGTTTAATGGATACAATTCCTTGACTTTTAAGGAGAAAACCTAGGTATAAATCTTGAAAAATGACATGTGCATAATTGCCAAGTTATTCAAATACCACTATATGGTTAAATTGTAATTCAAGGGGGACCATTTCAATCCCATATAACCAATTAGAAAAAAAAGCCTAAAATATTCAATCTATAACTATATAAGACAAGTATAAAATAATTTGTGTATATAAATTCAAAGAAACTTAACATGGGTTTAGATAAAGGGATCTTATCCCATAAGGCACATGGAGTGGTTTCAAAGGAAGGTTATAGCTTCTATTTTCATAGAGTAGGTTATTTCAATAGGGAAAATGAAACAATTATTTATACCAAAGAAACATATAAGGTACTTGTGGAAGAAGGAACCTACCTAAAAAAGTTATATATATATATATATATATATATATATATATATATATATATATATATATATATATATATATATATATATATATATATATATATATATATATATATATATATATTGTGTTATTAATTGCATAATGTAAATAGGATTTTCTATATTTTTTGCTATAACAATGGAAAAACATAAATCTAACAATATATCAAAAGAAATTAAAGAGTTATCATGGGACTAAATTTGCTATAAATGTTTTCTAAATCTTTTGAGAAATGTGAAATAACTTCATAGAACGATGTTGTTAGTCTCTCTAGTAATTGGAGTTTAAGCATTATGAAAACCATAGTATTTGGTATTGATTATCACCATCATTACTAGGACAATCACCATTGCAAATTCTAAATGTAGAGAGATTGACTTGATGAAGTCAAATTTTTAGAAAAACTAAGTAATTTAAAAATGTTTTTTCTCACAAGTGCTTTGCACATTCTTTGGAAATTCCATATTAGATTGTTATTCAAAATTTTAATGAGATAAAACTTAAAGTTTTTATGAGTGTTTTTTCAATCTTTCAAGACAAATTTCTCTAAAAATATTAAGCTCAAATCTAACTCCGCACATTCTCTAGAGATTCCACATTAGATTGTCATTGATAATTTTGATGAGATAACACTTACATTTGTTATGAGTGTTTTTTAATATTTCATGACAAATTTATCTAAAACCGTTAAGTTCAAATCCAATTTTGAACATGTTAAACTTCTTTGTATAAAGTTGGACCAATGCCATGGTTTATAAAGTTGCGAATATGATTTTGAAATATCAAATATAATTTTTTTATTCTTAAAAGAATGTAACATTGGTTGCTGCATTTATATTTCTAAGCTTCAATTGTAATGATATACAATCTGGTAATTGGTTAGTGCTAATAAAACCAAATATTAACAAGTTAACCATACAAATCCTAATAAGTTACCTTAAAAATCCTAATAAGTTATCCCTACAATTCCTCAAAACTTATCCTTAAAAAATATGATGTAAAAAATAATACAATAATAGAAATTGCTATCATATTCACTAACAAACTTTATTATAGCACCCTATTCAATGACTAACCTAGATACAATCTCAACCTTATCCCTAAATTTTAGAAATGTTTCTCTACCTATGGATTTAGTCATTATATCAACAATCTGTTTGGCAACTGGACAATAATTTAGACAAATTTCTTCATGCTCCACTAGTTTCCAGATATAGTGATAATGAACTTCAATTTATTTTGTTTTGACATGATATATTGAATTTTTCACCAACTTGAGCACACTTTGATTACCACAATGAAGTAGTGTTGATGTTATTTGATCTATCTAAAGATCATACAATATGCAATGCAACCAAACAACTATATAACATACATTGTATGTTGCCCTGTATTCTGCTTAAGTTGATGACAAAGCAACTATATGTTAAAGTTTGCTCTACCAAGAAATACCCCCTAATATGAGAGCAAACATATTATTGAAAAATATAAAGCTGCAATATATTATTCATGTAGAGGAGTATTTATACATTATATAATTTGTTATTTACATCCAACTTAGTTGTCTTCAAGCTATTACTTGGAATAACAAACACTCACTTTTGAAACCTATGGATAGACTCAAACAAACAAATGACAACTCTAAATAATATTTCTATGATGCAATACTATTTTCTAACACCCCTTTTATTACATCAATTTATTAACAAAGGCAGGAATGCCAATAGTTGAACTGAGACAAATACAACAATTCAATCAACCACTTGATGAACTCAGACAAAATCTAAAGTTCACCAATACATAATAATCAAGGACTATGACAAAATCTATGATCCATGACTTACAATGATGTGGACATGGAAAAAAATATTTTTTCACACTTAACTGAATTCTCAATCAAGGTTAGGGACCAACTCAACTATCCATGATTATATAACCAATATGGACAGAGACACTCTATCCATCAAACCAAAAGATAAAGATAAACATAATGTCTTTAATATTTTGACTAGTGACCAACATCTAGTCACATATTTAATATGTGAATAGGAACAAACTCAACTATTCACATCCTCATGACTAGGGACATATATAACCAACCACAAGTACACCATACCTCTTGTGAATATTGGAAACATATAACCATTCACAAGAATATTTGCAAATAGGGATATACTATATTATTCACAATAATTCTTGTCTATTTTTGGCCGCCTAGTGCTTACTGAATATCGTCTTCAAAACCTTGATCATTAGGAAAGAATAATAATTCCTCCCCCCATCAATGTGAACTCTTCACTTGAATATATTTAGCCACAAAAATTGATAATGAAGAAAGGGTAAAGCCAATCCCGATTCTCTAGAGCACTGTGATTCCTTGGCTTCTTTTGTTGATCCTTGGGTGACACAGGCAATGACCTAGTCGTAGAATGAGAGCATTGGTATTAGGAAAGACCATGTGGTTTTCCAAGGGAACAAGGGAACCATCATTTAACATCCATAACAAGTAAGCCATTAGATGGATTGAAAGGTGAACAACTTTTGGCCCAGAAAAATCATCCCATGTTAGTTGGGTAATGACATGTACCATCCTAACACATTTTGGGATTTTTGGTTAAATATATTCAACCACAAGACCTCTATTATTACTAGAAAAATAATCATACCATAATGACATGCAATACCTGAACACCTAACCCCTATCCCAAAAACCTCTATCTCCAAATCAGTTGATGTGGTGGGATTGGTAATATCCTTATGCTATTTTTGTATCTTTCTATTAGACTTTATTACAATATTCAGAGTTATATAATAATTTGATGTTTGTAGCTATTGGGATATTCATAATTATTTCTTCCATATGAAATTTGAAGAGTCACATCTTGAGTGAGAATGTGTGGATATGAAAAGACAACATTGATGATGATGAAACACCAAAAGTATCTTGAAACTAAGAGACACCAAAAGTCTCTGGAACATCCTCCATATCATCCATGCCACCATCATCACCTCTAATCTCTAGAGGATGCTCTGCTACATCTCTCACCCACATTCCTTGATTGTTATACCAATAATATATCTGACATCTAGGAGCCTCATTTGTCTCCTCCACCTCGGCCTCTGCCTCATAATCATCCCTACTACCCTCATCCATCGCTTGGCTAGGTACACATGGTGGTTGTGCGATGAACCATGCATCGTACTAAGTGGTAGTGCCCACATCATCCACATCGAGGAGATCTATCTCCTCATCATCCTCGTAGGTCACCTGCCATACCTCCTCATAATGTAGACCTGTCTCATCTCGATGGCACTTGTATAACATTGGTACCTCAGGAATCTCCTATCATAGCCCAAACTATTATAGCACCCATGAGAATTAGATTAGCTTCACCTAGCTCCTATGCTACCCAACCATCCATCTATCCTACCAAACGCTTTGTAGCTACTCCCTATCACCAGCTCAAATGACACCTCACCATGATCTCCAATGCATCTGATCAGGTGTTAGCCCTACCCATAGATCTTTGTACTCCTATCCAATGTGACTAGGATGAATCAACTACACCTCATCAGCCACCCAACATCTCAAAGCATAGGATTTATCCCCATCCCATGCCTCACTTGGTAGGCCCACAGGTCGAGCCACACTAAAGTGCTCCCAACCCTAACATTGCAGTAGTACACTACAACCCAGCCCCTTCCACCCCTACTTCCTCACCTTGTACAACTATAAGTACAACTGAGCCAACAGAGTAGGGACCCATGCATACACTTGAGGTTCATCGATCATATCATACACTAGACTAATCATGTTCCATGGGAATCAATATCCAGTGCTATTAGGTACCACTATGTTGGCCAACAGGAACATGATTAACGTGGGAAATACCTCAAACTCCTTCTTGGCATACATGACCAAGTACATGATCCCTCAACCCCTCATACTCACATTCCACCATCGATCTCCAAAGAACTAACTCATATCATACCCCCTATCATGTCCAACCTCGACATGTAACCCCTCCACTGGCACTCAAAGAAAGCAGTATACATCCTCAAGTGTCACTGTCACCTCACTAGTAGGAAGCTAAAAGGTTCCCCTATCTAGATCCCATATCTCCACCAAGGCAGAGAGATACCACTCATCATCCCTCACCACATCAATATGTGTGGCTCCAGCTAGCCCCACAATCTACAATAACTTCTAATGCTCCTCCCACAATGTCTTTCTCACTCCTAGTATGAAGGGTGAGAACCGATGTCGAGCCTCCAAGATCCTCAACTGTAGCATAATACATACACAATGCAAGCACATTAATGCCACATTCATTGCATAATTAAAAATATTAATTGTGCAAGTCCAAACAAGAGTTCCAAGGGCAATTACCTCAGCCACCTGCATCTTTGCTCCTACTACTGCATCCACTCCCTCCATCACCATGGCCTTCACTCCACCACACTCCTTCACTCACTCACTCTCCTTCAGATGCAACTTCTGGAAATTGTGAACGCAAGAATGAAACCAATTTTTTCCCTACAATCCTTTTATATAATGTTTGGAGTGCACTCAAATACCCATGGGCATCTTCCTAGCGCACCCAAATGCTCACCAATGTTTGCAGCATGGTAAACGCTTACTTGCATTTGTCCAGACATGAACACTGGTCGCTGCTTGTTTTTAAAACTTTGCAAAAGGTGTCAAAAGGGCCTCAAAATGTAGATTACCCCTATAAAACCACTCCAAATTGCATCCATGAATTCATTCCATCATCATATCATATTTTGTGAAACCAAAAATCGATTTGGGTGCTTAATTATTGTTTGCAACCAAAAGTTGTAAATTCACCTTACAAACTTTAAAACATTCCAAAACGGTTTGAATTTTCACAAAATGACCACATTCATCATTATAATGATTTTATGATCCATATTATTATTTCACCATTCTTTGTGATAACATGGATTGATTTAGTCTATTAACGTTTTGTTTGCGACCTAAAAAGTTGCAAAATAATTCAAAATTGTTTCAAAAATGCTCCAAAACAATGCAAAATTTCACAAAATCATGCAATCCAATCATCAATGCATTTTCATCATCACATATTTATTTTCAAAACCATCCAATCCATCAACCATTGCATTTGCATTCAGGATTTACCAATTTTTTTTTTAAATTCAAGTGAACCTTGTATCTAGTGGTCTGCTCCATCCCATTGACGATTGCAGTGATTGGTTGTCCATGCAATTTGGTAATATGGTTAAATCACCATAAGGAAACTTGCTCATAATCATCCAACATCCTATTGTTTGAACAAAAAATCATTTTGGGTACTCATTTTTCAAGTGAGACTATGCCCAAGTTAACTTGCTCAAAAAGATGTCATTGATGGCCTTGTTCGTAGGGCTTGAAACACGAACACAATTACATTTCAACATTTATTTTACATTAGTCATCATGGAGATTGGACCTTTCTAGGTTTATTGGTTCTAATTAATAAAATTATACTACAGTCACTAGCTAGCCCTCCAAGGGTTGACTCCTTCTATTTTTGCATTTTCATCACTTTGCATTTCAATGATGCCAATTGGCATGTTTTCCAACAACATGGAATCACCCCAAACTTGGGGCAACTAAATTTAATTTTGAGTTCCCACATCAGGATACATCATTCACATCATTCATCCTACATCTACATTTGGCAAAAATCCCTTTTCTGTTGGAACATAAATAGAATTCATTTACATCTACACTTGCAAAAACCTCTCTTCTTCGTTGGGGTAAAAACAACATCAATTTACATCATTCATATCATCCAGATTTACATCATTCATATCATCCATATTTACATCATTTATATCATCTGCATTTACATCATACATTTGCACTTAAGCCATTCACTTGCATTATCACCCACAATTCTATTAATTGGCTCATGAGACTCATTTTTCACTCATTCACCAATTGAGGGGGTAAGCTACACCAACAAATTCTTTGTCTTCAAGATCTTCTTTGCACTTCAAGGAGAGAAAGTTGCTTCACCACACCAAACCAAGTGTCATTTTTTGCACCGCATTGTGTTTCACGCAACATGATACAAAAAGGAGCATCTATAAACACCAAAATCTAGCCACTTGTCATCCATTTGTATCCTCCAATCATAGCCATCCATTATATATAATATTTATTTAATATATATAGATATTAATATTTTATATTTATATATATATAATAAATATATATGTATTTATGTGAATAAATCCTAGCCATCCACCATGACTTAATCTTAGCCATCCATCCACCTTAATCCATGTCGCATGCTCAAGTTCAATCTCAACCCTTCCTCATGTTTTAATATCGACCATCCATTGGTGTCGTCAAAACCCTAACATGATCAAGGGCAGATTATAAAATATGATTCATTTTGATGAATCAATGTCCACAAAAAAAAATTGAAAGGTCCTAAATTTGAACATTTTATCCACTCATAAAACCCTCACCATTGTCATCGCACCTTCCATTTTTACCATCGTAAAACCCTTATAAACCAGATCTAGTTCTACCTCACCTCCATCCACCCTGAACATCCCCCAAAGTTCATAGAATAATGGTGATCATTTTTGGAACAATCTTGGGCACTTGTAGTCATCCTCGAATACCTCTGGGTATTTACCATAGCCTATTTATAGTTCGCAAGCCCTCGAGCACTTTCGGGGCATTCACGCGAATCTTGAATACAGAAACAGGAGCACAGATCAACATTCACATCATCTATCTTGATAAGGTAAGATATTCTATTGCATTATTTTATATTTTTGTATTTAGTTTATAGTTAACATTGTAGCAATAGGGTTTATAGGTTTTTACTATTCAAAGGGCCTCACACAGTGGAGCCCTCCTAGGTGCTATTAACCCTTTTATATTGCTTTCTATTTGTAGGTGCATGAACCACATTTTTGGAAGTTGTTGTAGCTAGGATGGTCCCGTAGAGATACATAAGCCCACATGCACACTTGTTTGGAGAAAAAAATAACATAGAAGACACCATATGTTAACTTGTGAATAAGGGTTCCTAAACCCTAGATTTGTAATCATTGTATCAATACAAAATCAAATTTTAATAGTGGAGATCAAGGCTCCCCCCATAATAATATCAATATTATTGTCTTCATTTATGCAATAAGATTTTGTGTTGATTATATTATCTATTGCTTTGGTGTTTTCATTTTTTGCTTTATAGGTATCATTCAATTTTTCCTACATATGTCACACTGATGATGAGGCAACAACAAATGGGACCTAGGTTGACTAGGATGGCTTGTCGTCATATCTACCTAGCACAAGAGATGTTATGATAGAGGTAAAGATATAGGTCTACACCATCATAATTTTTGATAAGAGTGCATCTTGCTACAAATCATGATACCAGGGCAGGGACCAATAAGATGATAGAGGAGGTATCCCAATAGGATAGGGATGCCATGATGAGGAAGATAGAGCTTCTATAGGGACAAAAATATCAGGCAGTTTTAGCACAAGATACAACTCTCATGGAGAGGGACCAACCCATATAAAAGAGAGATTAGGCTTTAGCATAGAGGGATTAGTTAAGTATTGATCATAATTATTTCATAGCTAGAGAAGTTACTAGGGATGGGAGTAGTGATGCAGTTTTTAGGGGCTTATTTGATCAAATAGCTACCCTTTAGGCTTAGTATACTATATAGATGGCAAGGATTATTCACTATAGATCATTTTACTATGTAAGAATTCCTCTAGACTAGAGGCAAAATTCTCCCTTGAGGACTCAATCTCATTTCTACTCTAGGATAAGACTAGTGACATGAACCTCATAGCAATTCATTTAGTTTTCTCCCTGGCCAACCAAGGGTGGGTCAGAGACTTAGGGTCAACTGTGTAACCTTTTTGGTTTTTGTGAGTGGCATGAGATGAAGCAGAAATTTTCCAAAAATAATATGAAAAATAACATGAATGAGGAAATAAAATATTTCTTGCCACTTTAGGAGGGTTAAGTCCTTTGTCACTTAGAGAGGGCTAAGTCTCTTACGAATGCACAATCTAAAATAATGATTGATGATAAAATAATAATCAACCTGCTTATATTTATATTATTAAATCAATGAATAGATTAATAATTGGAAATATAGCCGACTTGGCTATATTGGTGTTGTAACATGGCTCCCCTCCTCGGAAAGATTTGTCCTCAAAGCTAGAAATGACTCAAAAATATTTTTTGTTTCCCATGTAGCATCCTCTACTGGTAAATCCTGCCATTTGATCATAAATTATTTAATGCGGTGAGATCAAAGATGACGTGATCTGCTTTGCAATATTGCTTATGGCTGAAGATTTATACGACCTTCTTCATCAAGTACTGGAAGCTCTAAATGGGAGTGTACTATTTTACCAATCACCTTCTTGAGATAGTAAACATGAAAAATTGGATGTATACGAGATGAGGGAGGAAGCTCCAGTTGATAAGCTACTTTTCTATGCGACAAATATAAGGACCATAAAATATTGGATCCAACTTCTGACTAGTCTTGATCTTCAATGATAGTTGTTTGTAAGGTTGAAGTCATAAGAAAACCATATCTCCTATACTAAATTGTCGCTCTAAATGGTGTGAGTCTTGTTGCTACTTCAAATTGATTTGAGCTATGAATCCATAACCTCCTTTATTTAATATTTTCCATGTTGTGGGAACTCACTACCTTTGATGGTGGAGTTTGAATTCCTTGGAGGTGAATAGTCTTCCCATTTTCTTTCCATTCCACAAATAGTTTTCGAAAGTTAAAACTAACAGTGTCTAGTTGTTCTAACCATTCAACGCCCAAAATAACATCTAAACTTCCCAAAATCATAACAAAGAGAGTTCCTCACCAGGTGTAACTTCCCATTTGTATTGAAACTGGAGATGTTCTACCAATACATTGAGCATTTCCTCCATTTGCAATTAAAACTTGAAACTTATCTTGATTGGAAGAATTAATGTGCAAGTTCAATGCTTTAGCAATCTTGATGTCAATAAAGTTATGAGTACTACCTGAATCAATCAACACATGTATACGTTTGTGCCTAATAAATCCTAGTACCTTAATTGTATGATGAGCTATTAACCCCATAAGAGCATGCACTGAAATAGCCATAGTGTCCTCTTCTAATGTTACTTCACTAGTATCTATTGAGATTTTTTCTATGGGTGATTCTTGTTAAATGATATCCTCTGCTTCTTCTTCTTCGTCTTTATTTTTGTACTCTATTTGAAAGGTTTGACATGGTACACATGCTTGATCTCTAGGATGATGATTGTGATATTTAAAGAAGAAATATCTTTATGGTTGTTCATTTTTGCGGAAGGAATTGTTGTGATATTGAGGACGTGTATTAGAGTCTCGTCTAGAAGATGTCCAATTTTAAAACTTCTTTTCAGCAAGCTTAGCAATCATTATAGTATCATCTAAAGTGTATGGATCATGTAAGTCCACTTCAAGTTGAATATTTTCTTTTAGACCATGTCGAAAGGCAAAAACCACCACATAAGCTTTTACATCTTCTGTATATGCGAGAAGACTTATGAACTCTGAAACATAATCTTGGATAGAACCAGTTTGTTTGAGCCCCAATAGGCGAACAATGTAGGAAGAAGAACTACCTTCATAAAATCTCTTGAGGAAAAGATATTTAAATTTAGGCCATAATATGGGATGATTATGTTGACGTTGCTACCAAGAGAACCATTGGTAAGATTTTGTACCTAATTTGGAAGAGGCATAAGAAATTTTTTTGGCTTCAAGAATACAATATAAGTGTAGGATACCCTCCATTTTAGCTAACCAACCACGTGGATCCCCACCCTCAAAGGTGGGCATATCAGTACACAAAACATTAACACTTGTAGGCCATTTCAAATATTAAGTAGTTTCACCCATATCTGAGTTATGATCATTATGATCAAAGGGAGGATCCTGATCTATATTATCCCTTTATCTATGGGATTAGTTGGAGAAGGAGGTTCAAGGTTTCGATTTTGCACTAGATGTTGGAGAACTACTGATATTTTTCTCATATTATTAGTTATTTTAGACAGACAATATTATAATTCTTGGGGGCAAGAGAAAGGGACTACGACTTCCTCATGTTGAATATTCTCTTGGGATGAGTTTGAAGGAGCCATGGAATTAATAGCAGGGTGGTTGGGGTTAAAATTGTTAACACATAAAGGAAAATTATGTTGCGTACCTTTATTTCTTAACGGTCTTCTTGGTGGGTTTATTAGTCCTTCGTTTGGAATATCTGCACTATTTAGTCTTCCATTTGGTCATCTGTTCCACTTGTCAATCATGCACTTGATTTATCACCCAAAAAATATTTTATAAAATTTTTATCAAATTTGACAAAAAAATTATTTTTATATAATTCGCTTCAACTTTGAATTTGAATTTTCTCTCAATTGCTAGTTTTGACTGAATTCCCAACGGTTAGTATTCGAATTTAATCCAATTACTAGTATTTGAATCTTACAATGGCTACTTTTCTTGTGGTAATAGTACCCATGGATATGTCAGATTACGATACAAGGATATGCTATGACATCTTGACTATACGATGAAGTTACTCAACCACAACACACCATAATACGAATACAATGCGACTAGAGGGATGCACTACACGACAAACTATAGTCAACGACTATGACTCGACAATTAAGACACCTAATACACTAGTCTTTATGACTATTTGGAGTGTTATGATGGGATGCGAATGAATGCAGAGTTGGGAATACCTAGGAATACGACAAAGGAATAAGACACATGGACCTTGCAATCGAACTGGGCAGAAACTAATATACGTCAACTACCCAACAGATTGAAGATTGAAACAACACATGAGGAAAGGTAAGTATGTGATCAAAGTCACAACTACTTCAATGCGTAAGGTAGGTAATAAACACTACCAAGCTTACCACAAGTCGTGTGGGATGAATTACACTACGAAAATAGAAGGAAATATTTGACTACGTTATAAAATGTTTAACCCTTAGTACCAAGATTAAATATTTGCACCTGATTGGTGGAGGCCACTAAAATTTTTGTGAACTTGATTTTAATATGTTAGCGAATCCAAATTTTGTAAGTACACCTAGCGATCTCTAGTTGGGAAAGCACTTTAGGGTTTGAGCAATTCGTAATTGGTGTCTTGTGAATTTGTATAAAATATTTGTTTTGGATGGTGATTGTTCTCCTGTGCTATATTCCAAACGTTGCTTACCTGAAAATAAACCACCAATTGAAAGTTTCTCCAATGATTTTAACCACTGAAAGTTATGCTCAAGCATATTGATATTATCGACTCTAATATTGCTCGTCTTGTTGTATGCCCAAATCGTCTTATTATAATATCCGATTCAAACTTAGAATACTTAACCAAATCATTGGTGACTTATTAGATGAACTCATTCTCCTTTAACCTAATATTTTCATCGATGAATAGTATTTTAATCACTTTTACGGTGGATTATGTTCCAGCTAAATTTCCAACTGAGCAGTAAATTCTTCAGCGACATATCCACATTGTTTCAACTGAGCAGCTAATCCTTTTGTGATGTATCCACATTGTGGCTAACTTCTTTTCCAACACAATGAATCTTTCTATGAATAAATCAACCCGAGCAATCAATCTTGATGGATTCGAAAAGTATGGTCTATCTTACTATGTAGTCTTTGACAATTATCTGTTGTTTGTGTATGCATGGAAATCAGTGATGTAATCTTACTTTCTTTGTGGCGCTCGCAATCGTGAACCCACTATCTCCGTATATAGTGACACAATGGATGCTGCAAATATAACTTTTAAAAAACACCATAAACTTACTGTAATCCCAAAAAAAAATACGATATGAGAGTTCTTGCGCACATGAGTCGGGCTCTGATACCACTTGAAGTAGAAATCTTCAAAAATAATATGAACAATAACACGAATAAGGAAATCAATTATTTATTACCATTTTATGAGGGCTAAGTCCTTTGCCACTTAGAGAGGGCTAAGTCTCTTGTGAATGCGCAATCAAAAATAATGATTGATGATCAAATAATAATCAACCTACTTCTATTTATATTAAATAGATTAATAATTAGAAATATAGATGACTTGGCTATATTGGTGTTTTAACATGAGAGCATCAATTTTTTGTAAGATACCTCAACCAGTTGACAAGATCTAAGTGTGTTAGTTTTGATAAAGTGTGATACACCAGGTCAACATGTTTTTGAAATATGTATATACATATATCAATTATATACATATATCAATTATTTATTGATTCATGACTATATCATATTGTATTGAGTTGATGTGATGTGAAAATTTGTGTATATTGTATGGATGAGTTAATAGATAGCATGATGCATTGGTGATGTTATATAATAGATGTCATGTGTGTGGATGAGTATAAATTTTATTTTAGAGTTGATTTAGAATTTTACCAAATTAATTTTATTTTGGAAAATTCTGTGTTGAGAGTTCAATAGAAATTTGACATAACTTCACAAAAAAATTACTATATAATAATGGTGTGAAATATAGGTATGATAGGGTGAGTATTAGTTGATGAAGAGGTATAGAATTGACACTAGAAAAATGGGTGGCTCTATCAGTATTAATCAAGGACCAAAGCTTCTCTTCATATTCCTCATCCCATTGTGACCCATGTAAAAACATGGTATCATCATGGGGTTTCCTAAGGTAAAAATTGACTTCATCATATTATTTTAACAACTATGAAGCAATAAGAGGTCTATTCCTACTAGGGAAATATCCTATCCCAAAATATCCTTGTCATACTTTGGCTTCTAATGGTTCCTTGATACCTTACTATTGTCAGTTTAAGCCTTTTAACTGATATCCCATGTTGGCTAACATTTCTTTCAAAATAGGATATGCATGGGGCATGTAGCATGACATATTTAGATGTTTAACTAGAAGGGGGTTACTAACATGAATTTTCTCATCTTGGGTAGTGCTAACATAAATGAAGGAACAAATCCCTATTTTCGCCATCATATTATTGACTTCATCATATTATTTTGACAACTATGAAGCAATAAGAGGTCTATTCCTACTAGGGAAATATCCTATCCCAAAATATCCTTGTCATACTTTGGCTTCTAATGGTTCCTTGATACCTTACTATTGTCAGTTTAAGCCTTTTAACTGATATCCCATGTTGGCTAACATTTCTTTCAAAATAGGATATGCATGGGGCATGTAGCATGACATATTTAGATGTTTAACGAGAAGGGGGTTACTAACATGAATTTTCTCATCTTGGGTAGTGCTAACATAAATGAAGGAACAAGTCCCTATTTTCGCCATCAACTTCTTTCTAGTAGGTAAACCTAAAGTATGGGGGAAATACAAAGGCTTACTAGGTCCGTAAATGGATCTTTATTTTTATTAATCAATTTAATTGATCCTTAGACTAGGATTTATCATCATCTTCTAGGCTAATGAGGGGCTTTTTAGATTTGTATTTAGTTTACTTAGGTTGAGAGATAGATGGCAAGGCTAGCTAAAGAGATGGATAAATATTTTGTTCAAATTGCTTTGCTTTGCTTTTAAGGGTTTAGGGTTAGTGATAATATGAACTATTATTTCCTGGTACTCATATTTAAGGTATTTATGCAATATTGAGGGAGCGAATCTCATAGTATGAATCCAGGATCATCCTAGGAGTATGTTATAAGTTACATCACAAGGAGTGATAGAAAAGAGTATTAAGAATTCAAGGTCCTACTTTGAGTGATAATGTCAATGTACCAATAACTTCCTATTCTTCATTATCAAAAGCCCTAATGATGAGATCAGATGTATGCAAGTTCTCCTTAGTCAACCCAAAATGCTTGAGGAAATTCATATTGTAAACATTGAGTGATGATCCATTGTCAACTAGAACCATTTTAATGAGCTTCTCTCAAATATGGGCTATTATGTAGAGGGGTAAGTATCCCAACATTGAAATCAAGAGCATGTCAATTCCATGAAATGCTAAATTAGAATTATTGATCCTAATAAACCCTACTATGTGGATGATGTCATAATTGGGAGGTAAGTCTTGTGGAACTTCTTGTTCACTTAACAACTTAAGAAATATGTCTTTATATGCTAGTGAAATTCTTAGTAATTCCAAAAGAGAGATTTTAGGGGGTATACTTCCTAATTATTGTCGAAGTTTGAAAGTGTTTTGATTATCTTTTGGAGGTCTAAAAACTAAATATAGTTTTTTGGAGGATATTATTTTTTATTTTTAGGGAAGAACTGATAGTAGTTGTGAGGTTGGTTTTGAAGATTGGTTCTTAGTTGCTTATCAGGTTATAGCATAGGAGTTAGTCAGATAAATCATGCCTACCATATTATGACCTTGGACATAATTAGTGGCTTTTTGGTTCTAGGATGGCAAGGGATTTTGGAATATTTCTAAGTTTTAATTAGGTGAAGCTTGTTTATCATTAAAGATAATTTGTTTGTCATCTATAAGGTTTTGAATGGCATTGTCAAAGTGTTACACCTATTAGTTTTATGGTCATTAATATTATGGAAAGTGTAATGTTCATCATGGCAATATCAATATGGTAGTTGTTTTGTGGTATCTAAGGGTCTAATTGGTGGGATAATTATCACTTTTGCATCAAGAAGTAATTTTAACATAGTTGTTTGTGATTGGTCTATGTTAGTGTATTTATGCCTAGGCTTATCTTATTTTTTCAAGATAAGATTCTAAGGATCAACAATTACCATATTGACATTATTCGTTTGGAAGGAATTAGTAATACCATCACCTACTACAAGTTCATGTATTGTACTTATTTCTTGAAGAGGATGATTTATATTCATATTTCTTATATTTAAGTTTCCCCCTTTAGAGGAGAGTAGCTTCTATGCATTTAGCCATATAGACTACCTCTTCAAAAGAAGAAATGTTAGCAGTTTCTAAAGGATAGAACAATTGTTCATGAATATGAAATATAAAGATATGTAAGAGTTCATTTGGAGGAAAGATATATTGTATTCTTCCAATAAGGGTTCATCATGTTGCTAAGAAAGTGGTAAAGGTTTTGTCCTTAGCCTATTTTAATTGATAAAGGTCATCTATGGTAATATTTTCTTTGATATATACTAAAAATGATTTTACAAATGCCTCCATAAGCTCCCTAAAGCTTTTGATGGAATGAAGTATTTGAAAATAAAATTCTAAAGTGATACTAGTAAGGATTTTGGGAAAAACTATCAGTAGGATTTCATCATGGGTTACATCGCTATAAGCAATTTAGAATAACCTAATATTATTAGAAGGGTCTTGTTTACTATCATACATTTGAAATTTTGGTGTCTCAATATTTTGTGGAAATGGATGACTAATTACTATAGGGTTTAATGGTTGATTATAAAATTCATCAAAAGAATATTTTTTTCAAGTCATGGTCCCTTGGAGATAAGCTATTTGGTGCTCTAACTCTTCGAATATGGAATCTTTTTTAAGGTGTTCTAATTTAGCATTTATATTTTGGAATTCTAGGGAAGCATGGTTTGAAGGTGTTGGCAATAATAATGGGGATTGATAGTAGGTTTGAGATACCTAAGGGAATATTTCCAAAGGTGGTACTACTTGATTGGGTTTTGTGGGTGTTGGCACATAATTGACCCCTAGATCATTTGATAAGAAATGATTAATAGAAATAGGATTTTAAATAGAAGGGATAGATAAAGGGATGCTAGAGGAAGGAATGGAAGTAGGTATACCTATTGAAATTGTAGGAGGGGTAGTAGAATAAATGGGATGTTCCATAGCTATATTAAGACCTAAAGTATTAACTTGGTTTTCATTTTTGGGAGTATGATAGATTAACTATTTGAATGCTCAACATTCTCATTTCTTGGATTGGAATTTGTAAGTTCTTCCTTGTTTTGATTTTCAAATTATTCTCTAAGGACATCCAAGAAGATATTTTGATTTTGTATTACATATTCCTTAATATGATCTATAAAATCAAATGTTAATTTCTCTAAAACATGCGCCTCTTCTCTATAATTAGGATTTACCCATAGATTTTCTTCTTCTTCCTAAATATGTGGAAAAGGAGGGTAAGAAGCTGATGGTAATCCTCTACTACAGGCATTATCAATGTTTATTTATGGATAAAGGTTGATAGAGGGGAGTTGATTAATTAATTATATATTGATTATGACAAGTAGCAAATGCTATGAATATAAAATATTGGTCGATATGCCTCAGGAGGGTTTCCTAATATACTTGAACCTATTTGATATATTTGCCCTCTTGAGATACTCATCGATACATGGAAGAGGCTTGGTTCCCCTGATATATGCAATTGTACATGAGAAAAAACCTTGAGATACATGAATGAGGTCCAATATGAGGATCAACAACACCTACATTACTTAGTATTGATAATTCCACACCAGTAGAGAGAACAAATTCTTAATCTCTATTAATGTAAACTAATCTAAATAAATAATTTTAAATGATCTTGCTTAAGTTCAAATTGATTATATCTTTTATTAATGGAAGATGTTTGTTTCACATCAATTTCAACAAATATGTAGATAGTAGGTCACATAGGGTGGGGCTTCATATCCCTTTTCAAAGGGGGCCTAAAGTTCACACAGGTTGGTCTACCTCACATGTATATGTATATGTACAAAAATATGTTTCAAGCAATTTTTTGTGTAAATTTATTAAATCATCTAAGGTTGCATAACCTAGCCTTAATATCTTCTAAAAGAGACCACTATAAATTAAAATAAAAGGTAAAAGAATGCAAGAATACAAGTATACAATCAAAAAAAGTCCTAGACTACGTGCTCTTTTTATTTTGATGATTACGAGAAAGTAAAAAAGTCTTTCCTTTTCAATGGAAAACAAAGAGATGATGTAAGCAAAAAAACTAGCCTAAATGTAACTAGATGCTTTTATGTTTAAAGCAATTTATTGAAATAAAGTAAACTAGCTTTTATTCTTTTCCTTTTTATGATTACAATGTTAGAAACAAAAAGCAAAGTACTATGATAGATATGAAAGCAACCAAAATTAGATCATAGAAGATAGGAAAAATAAAACTAGAGATAGAAATTACCTAATTCCAATATTTGAGTAGTAGTACTAACTTTCTATAGTAGCACTAATACTGGCGCTATCGTGGTTGCACCTACAAAAATTAAAAAAAACAACAGGGATTAGGTTTAGGGGGTTTGCCTGATCATAAAGGCATAGATGGCTATCTCGACAAACTAATAAAACCCCCTTTATATTATGACAATAAAAATTTGAACCTAAAGTGGAAGAAGATATGCAGTCTCTACAACAACATTGGGATTTATTAGTAGTATTGGTAGTGGCACTATCGTAGAAAGGTGGCCCTATTATTTTATGACAAATAAAAGGTCATAATTGCTAGGGTTCCTAGGGATTGTCAATTATATTATTCCTACATCTAGAAAGCAATGTCCTAGAGGGCTTAAACTAATGTAAAATTCAACTTGAATGCAAGGGTGTGAGATAAAATATGATCTAAACTCAATTGTAGATGTTTTAATGATAAAAGGAGTATAAAATACTACAATTTAAACCCTAATGTCTATAAAATATGTAAGAGGGTACAAAAAGAGTATAAATTGGTAAGACTAGTGAGGGAATGTCTATAAAAACTTGCAAATGGGGGCTTAAGGAGATCCCAAACAAGAGTTAGATGTTGCATGAAGATAAATAAGAGGTACAAAAACACAAGCAAAGGAAATTGTGATTATAGAGGCTAATATGATTGTGATATGATGAATATAAGCATGTAATGTTGTAAATAATTGTAAAATGGCACAAAGTGAGCATGAAATGAGATCAATAACTACAAAATAGGTTAAAAAACATAAAATGAGATGTTATGAACATTAAAATAAAACCAAATAAACATTATCATTTGTTCATTACACCCAAAAATTGGTTAGCAATACAATAGGGGGAGAATGCATAAAAATGAGAAGCAAAATGAAGAGAAGAGCGAGCTAGAAATGAAATATTATAACCAGATATTAATATAATCTCTCCTTCTCATCCAAGAGATCTTCCTTGATAACAAAAATGAGAGGCTGTGGCATTGCTCCAAATACCCATATGCCTTGCTTCACTTGCCCAAAATTCTTGCTAAAATTCTTCAAAAAGTAAAAAAAATGAATGCAATGGGGGAGAGAGAGAGAGATAATTTTGTAAGAGTTTGTATGTGTCAAGAATGCTTGTTGAATGCTCCTCCCATGTGTTCAATTTATAGATTTTAGGGAGATCAAATGCTTGGAGGGAAACAAAGGTCTATCATCCCTTTAGGATAAAGCAAAGAATTCAGATTTTATAAGCTTGGGGATGAGAAGTGGTATGCATTATGAAATCAGAGGGTGGGGGAAGGAATCCACATGTTTCTAGATCATGTTGTAGAGATTTGACTCATGTCAAAAATAACACTATATTTTCATAATAACTCTAATAGTAGTGCTATTATTAAATGTTAATGATTTTGATAGATTTGACTTTTGAATGGTTAAACTAATAAAAATAAGTCAAGTTGCAATAGCAGTAATAGAATCGCATATAATGCTATTACATAATATCAAAACTATTGTTCTAAGATAGAAAATAAGTGGGGTTTTGGTTGGATTGACTTGATTGACTAAATATCAATTGTTGGATGTCATTATTGAAGTTCTATTTGATTAGGTGTATCAAAATTAGATATCTACACTTTGTAATTCAACTCCCTAGGGATTGCCTCAATTTCATACATGTTAAATCTCTCTAGCAAATCCTAGACCTGGTTCTTATATGACTTGAGGTGCTTATTATTTTTGGCACATTGGAAATTAACCTGGTAACTTATAATTAATTTGAAGTCACCATATATCCTCAACTTCTTAATCCTGTGGGGGGTGTGGGAAGGCCTTCTGCTCTGGGTAGGAGGATCCTATCCCAAATTTCTTGCTTTTCCCCTCCCTTCCTACAGATTCCCAACCAGGACTGCTACACTTCCTGATCCACTATGGGATCATCCTAGGGCTTTCTAGGTGGTGTTTCCTATCCTAAAAAATTTACTGGAGTTTTGCGGGATTGTCCCTACATTTTTCCACAATGGACTTTGTTGGTGGTTGGTTTTAGGTGGCTTGAATCAGGAGCTAGAGTTTCGAAGACTATCTCGACGGTCCTTTTGGCTTTGGGAGGAGCTTGTGCTTTCCTACTTATCGTTGATTTATTTCCTCTACTTTATTCTTGGATTTGGTATCTAAAGGGTTCCCACTTTGTTTCGTCCTGTTGTCATAGCTTAGGGTTTGCCATTTGCTTCCTTTTGGCCTTGGGGTGGACCATAATTTTATCATTCATAGTTGAGTGGACCTCGGTTGTGGCTAGTGTGGGTCCTCTAAAGCTGGATTTGGTGTCTATCTTAGGTTTTTATGGTCCTCTTCCTACTGCATATTTCTAGCCTCCAAGTAAGGGCCCTATGTTTTCATGTTGTTGTGGGTGTTGGGGTCCATGGATCTCCTCTAGATGGACAGTTGGTGGGGCTGGTGGGTTTCCTTGCTCTGGGGCTCTCTATTGGATTTCATCTTTGTAGTTTTTTGGCCTGGGGGGCTTTGTGCATGCATGCCTATTGCTTTTGATGATCTCTTGTTGATAGTATCGGTGGCTTGATCCCTTCTAGCCATGGAGTGCCATGGTGGATTGATGTTCGGGGTTTCTTGCTTACTATTGTGATCTTTGTCTCCTTTGCAGTGAGACCTCAATACCTAAAGAAATCTCTTATTATTGTTTGCTCCTTTTTAGGCTGTTACGGTGCCTTATTGGATGAGTTTTTTATTTCTTGGTTGTCTCGCTCCTTGGATGGGTTTCTTCTCCTCAAGGCTAGTCCCAGGCCTTCTTGATTGGGTTGTTCATTTTTTGTTCTTTCTCATGCCTTCCTAGATGGGTCTATATTTTTTAGGTATTCCCTGTGCCTTCCTGGATGGGTTCTTCATTCGTTGGATATTCTTGTGCCTTCCTGGATAGGTATTTTCCTTTTTTGTAGGTTCTAGTTTTTCCTAGGATGGTTTTTGGGATCTAGTTTCATCCTAGGTTATTTTACTTTGGGTGCCAGCTGGTTTCCTTTTCCTAGGGTATTTTGGATGAGTGTTGTTTTTAAATTTCAATTTTATGCCTGTTGACAGGTTTTTCTGTCCTAAACGGGTGTCTCCTCTTGTTGTTTATCCTGGGCTACCACAAGTCGGGTTTTTTATTTTTTTTTCATTTGTCCTGGGATCCCTTGAGCTAGGTTTTAGTCTTGGTGTTTTTCTTTATCCCGGACTCCCATAAGCTAGTCTTCCTTACTTGTGTTGCACGAGATGGCCTCGCTATTCAATTTGTGAGATTGTCTGATCAGGAATCTCCTGTTTCTTTTGTGGAGACCCTCTCCCTGACCCAATTATAAAAGGTTTTGGGGACCTTTAAAAACCCAATTATCAATAAAAAAACTTTCATATTCAACCATGTTGTTGGTATAGTTAAACAATAATCTACATGTAAAATTGGTTTTTTTACCTCGTGGGTCAATGAATTAGATGTCATCACCTACCCATTTCTAGTTCTAGAACCATCAAATTATATTTTCTAGGTTTTGTTAGTTATTTGAATCTTGGTCTGTGATCTGCCTAATGGATGGGAGTGCATTGTTTGACCATTAGGCCAAGATTATATGGCTTTGGATCTCTCCTTAGAAAACCTATGAAGAAGGTTGGTTCCTTGTTATAAAACAAAAATAAAAATATGAGGAAGATTAGAGTAATAAATAGAGGGTTAGGAATATAATTTATCGATTAGAGGTAAATGAAATTTGGCTAACATCATTGTAATATACCATGTAACGCACTTCAAATAAACTACATACAGGGCCAATAGACCAATTACTAGGTAAAGCATAATTGAATATGAATTGAGCCTAAGATTGTACCCTACACTACTCCAATAGATTTTAGCACTCTAGGTAATGTTTATAGAAGAAAGCAGAATCACACAATCAGACATTAAGCATCCCTAATATTCTAATACCCTAGGCATAACATAAATTCTATTAGACCTTCCAAATAGCTTTTATAAAATATATAGGGCCTACAAAGCCTCCACATATGTAAGAATTCAATAACACAATGCTAGAAAAATTTAAATAGCAAACTAGTTGATTAAAATTACAGAGCAAAATACATAATATACAATAGGTAAACACTCAAATTTTTGACCCTTGTATTAAGGTAAATATCAATATATATACATTACTATACTAGCCTAGCTAATAATTACAAGGAATGCCTACCATAGGCCTAACAATATAGGCACAACCTATACCTATTTATATCTCATGTTTGATCAACATGATGGGAAGGAGTGGATGTCACTAACTGCTCTAATTCTGCCAACTATTGTTGATCGACATAGTCCCATTTTATAGCCTCCATATGTCTTTTGTAGATTTATGCCATCTAGAAATGCTTAGCTTCTCCCATCATACCTTGTGCTAGCTATCAAATTTATAGGGAGGTCGGCTTATGATGTTGCACATTTTAGGATATTGGCTATCACTTTTTTATAACTACCCTACTTTCAATGGTTGAGAAGTGTCCATGTGTCCTTTGTCTCTAATAAGTATGGTTTTCTTTAAAATAAGCCTAGCTAAAATCCTTTTTCTTTTGTCTTCATCTACTGTATACTTTTGTTGGTCATTGGGATTCTAGAGAACTAGTCGAGGCTATTATCAGAGTTTAGAATATCTTACCTTTAGATAATGCCCAACCACGTATACCTTCAGTTAGGATTGGTTGAGGCCACTATGTACTTTGGTAGGCTATGTTCTCAAAATTATCCTACCACATTTTTAGGTGGCTAGATCTCTATGCCTTAGTCAAATTTTGAGCCCACTAAGTTTTTAGCCAGTCTGCAATTATCAAAATTTCCTTCTATCAACAAAATTGATAGTTCAGTAGAATGCTAGGAACTTTCTATGTGGAGGTTGTTAGAGTATATTATATTAACATGTACCACCTTGGGTGCATCTTTATATTAGGAGTGTATATTATATTAGAGTGTGAGTATTTATTTTATGCAATGTAATAAATGCAAAAGTATTATTAGAGTGTGCAAAGTATTTTGGTAATGTAAATATGCATAATAGTCCATGTGCACATGAGTCCATAGAGTAGGAATATGAAGAGTCTCAAGAAGAGTGAAGGCCAAGAGTACTCCATATGAAGAGTCACATTCCATTATATATATATATATATATATATGTGTGTGTGTGTGTGTGTGTGTGTGTGTGTGTGTGTGTGAGAGAGAGACATAATGTAGAGTGAGAGTGTGTGGAAGTATGGTGTATTGGAGATATTTATTCTATATGATTACTATTTTTGTGAGCATTTATTAATACCTATTTTATGAGTTGTTAAAAAAATTATTTATGAGTTTTATATGTTTAGAATATTACCATTATCTTATATTTCGTCCTGCAACTTTATTTTAGATCTTCTGGTTATTTTACTTTAAGTTTATAGCATCAAAAGCTAACAATGGTATGAGAGCCACAAGGAAGATTGATAGGAGATAGGGAGAACCACAAGAGAGATTGAGAGGAGATAGGGGAATTTTATTTGCAGAATTTTAAATTTGTAATTTGGGTAGAGTCTTTCCATAGAGTTGCAAACAAAATTCGTGAAGACTAGGACTCATCATAGATTTCTTTTCCACTAGTTTGAAGAACAACTAGTGAAGTTTATTGATTTTATATTTCTAGAATTTTGGATATATTTGATTGTAGGGATTAGTTTTTTAAGCTGCAACAAGAGAGTGGAGATTGAAGATTGAGGAGACCCGAGAGAAGAGGTACCCATTGGAGATTTGATAAAGAAGATAGAGGACTATGAAAAGGTCCAATTGAAGGGTTGCAAAATTTGAAGACCCATGATAAGAGGTTCAATAAAATTTTGAAAGAGATAATAAGGATAGAGAATCTCTATTGAAGAAGTTGAAGAAGTGGCCATTAGAGAATATTTGAAGAAATTTTGGGGAAGAAGAAGCTCCTAAAATGAGGAATTGACGACATATGGAGAAATATTAAAACTGTGAATTACAAAAATTATTGGACAACAAGTTGAAGAAGAGAAAGGCAGATTTTGGAGCAACATTTGTTGGAGAGTTAGAGTTACAAAATTCAAAAATTTTGGGCAGCAAATCAGAGAAGAAAGAGGCAGTTTTTGGACAACATTTTGAAGAGGAGAATAGCTGTGAAATTTAGAGTTATTGGGTAGCATTTTAAAAGGAGTTAGAGACAGTTTTATGGACAAAAAAAAGGTTGCATACTAGACATCATTTGGTGCTGCAAGTTTCAAATCTTGAGATAGAATTTGAAGTAGAGCTAAGAACTGCAAGTTTCAGAGATTTTGGAGCAGCAAAGTAAAAGGAATTAAAGTTGAAGAAATCATATTTTTGGGCAGCAAGCTAAAGCTGCAAATTTGAAGGTCTAGAAAAACAAGTTTAAGTAGCAAGAAAAGCAAAGAGGCAAGCTAAAAAAGAAGACCAAAAAGGTTTGAAATTAGGTGCATAAAATAGTATTTCATTTTTATGAAAATTTTGATTTAATTCAAGTTTATTTAGCACCATATTTTTAGAGTTCAAATCGGAAAAAGATAACTATAAGTATATTATTCCCAAGCCAAGGAAGGAGATGTCCTAGAGCCTGAAAAATATAATAGCAAAAGAGAAGTTAGAGATTTATTGGAATAGGATTAATAAGGAGATGAAGTTAGATAGTGAATGTTGGTTTTAGTAAGCAAAGGAGATCTAATAGTGCATAAGAGTAAGGTAGATTTAGAGTGTCAAAAGACACCAAAATAAACACATTAATAGCTATAAAAAAAGTGGTGAATAGGAGTGAGAAGAAGCCATCACCAAGAAAAGGTGGAGGAGCCACCACATTGGAAAGAAGAAGCCACCATCCGGTTGAGAAAGAAGCCAAGAGGCACAACCATATTGAAGAAAAGCCATCCAAGTTGTGGTTGCACCACCATGAGAGGAGAGGACATTGGAAGAGCCACCACAATAGATAAAGGATATTACAAAGCCATTGGAAGAGCTACCATATTACACAAAGGAAAACCTAGAAATATAAACTTCAAAGGAGAAGAGATAACGTAGAAGGCCAAGCACTACAGTACATTGGAATACATTGAAAAGAAGTGGAGTGTTATCAAACGTATTATAAATAAGAAGTGGAGCATTATCAAAAGAAATAGTGCTCATTTGAGGAGGTGTAGATTTTATTTACCACTTGGTATTGCAAGGAATGTAACACCTAGGATGTTACAGAATCATTGAATGTAACCTACCAAAGTTTGAAAATATTTCTAGCCAAGTGTTATGGGAAGGATAGAAACTTAGAGCACTAAAGAAAATTGTAGGAGAGGAAAAGTTTTTATGTTCCACTTGGAACTTGAAACAAAAGAGCGCCAAACATATTTGAAAGGAGTCAAAGCATTTTGGAATCATCATTTATTGCATGGGCTAAAATTAGCACATGGAGAGATCATTTGGAACAAATTTTGGGTTGCAAAATTGAGAGAGCATCTTGCAACAAGGAAGATTGTTGACTATTCAATAGTGAAGACATCCTATTTTTTCCAAAATAGCGTGCATCCATATTATTGAGGTAAATTCTCAAGTTTGTTATTTGATTTATACAAGGGATTAGAGTAATAAGTAATATTTTATAATTTATGAAAGATTGAAGTTGATTTATAAGTTTTTCATATTGATTGATTAATGCTATTAGTGATATAAGGTTTATGAATGAAAAACAAAGAATAGAAATTTTATTATTGCTATTTGAAAAGCTTTATGAAGAATTTGAAAGTTGATTTGAAGATTTGAGAAATTAAATTGAAGTTTTGTAATTTGATTATTTGAGTTTGAGAAAGAATTTGAAATATTTGCAAATTGATAATTTTGGAGAAATAAGGAGTTCAAAATAAAATTAGGAATACAAAACTTACAAATATCATAGAATTTATAAATTTCTTATTTGGAAGCTATAACGATTTCAACATCAAATTAGATTTTGGGAAATATAGAATTGAGAAAATATATAATTGAAATTTAGGAGACAAAAGGTATTCAACGTAGAGATTTGAAGAATAGAAACCTTTATCAAAATTATTTATTGTTATTCATATATTGGGAGAAATAAGGTATTTGCCTTGAAGAATAGAAGTTGAAAATTGTCATCCAAACATTAGAAAATATAAGGTATTCTACAAAATTTGAGATTTGAAGTTTCATCAAAAATAGTAGTTGATCATATACTCAAATTCAACTCAAATTTTAGAAGTTGAAAAATATTTCATCAAAATTGAACAATATATATATAAATTTTTGGAGATATAAGGCTTACAACATAATTTTTTGGAAGGCTAAAATTTGAAAAAGTGTTCTCAATAAAAACCAAGGAGGAATAAGGATGTCTACTTCAAAGAATACATTAAATAATGATATAGAGAACATTGTCAGAGAAGAAAAGAGAAATATCATAAAACTTGGGATCAAGGATTTGATTAAAAAGTCTGAAGGAAAATTAGACTTAGTCTCAAGTTTCATTTACAAAGAAGCATTAGAAGAAAATTTTGAAATATTAGAATACTATTTGCATGCAAGAATGTTTGAAGCAATTGACAATGACAAAGATAGTGTTATGATTCCTTTGAATGGTGCTAGTATAATATACATGGCATTACTTACACTTAAACATTACAAAGAGAAGAACTTGAAACAAAAGGGGTTGATTGAATCTCTTAAGGAAAAAGGAAAATTGGATGAGTCATTTTTGGAAAAGGTGTTTAATTCTTCATGCAATGTTGATGCTTCAAGCTCATCTAATTTAGGGTCTTATCATGATGCCATAAGTGAATGTTCATAAGGTTTTGTACAAAGGAAGACTTGTGATATGAAGGACAAAGGCAAAGATAAAATGTTTTTGCAGGAATCAAATGACAATGTGATATCATTTGAAAGCATAAATACTGACATCAATGGTGAAGACAAGCAAGAAGAGAAAGAACTTGATCAAGGAGGTATACAATGCAAAGTGAGTTAAGAGACGAAGACCATATTGAAGACTAAAATATTCAAAAACCAAATAATGTAATACAGGGGGGTGTTAGAGTATATTAATTTTTTTGGTATATGCTAATCTACCACCTTGGGTACATCTTTAGATTAGGAGAGTGTCTTAGATTAGAGTGTGAGTATTTACTTTATGCAATGTAATAAATGCATAAGTATTATTAAAGTGAAAAGTATTTTGATAAAGTAAATATGCATAATAGTCCATGTGCACATGAGTCCATAGAGTAGGAATATGAAGAGTCTCAAGAAGAGTGAAGGCTAAAAGTACTCCATATGAAGAGTCACATTCCATTATATATATGTCTGTGTGTGTGAGAGAGACATAATGTAGAGTGAGAGTGTGTGGAAGTATGGTGTATTGGAGATATTTATTCTATATGAGAATACTATTTTTGTGAGAATTTATTAGTGGTTATTTTATGAGTTGTTGTAGAAGTTATTTATGAGTTTTATATGTTTAAAATATTGTCATTATCTTATATTTCATCCTGCAACTTTATTTTAGATCTTCTAGTTATTTTGCTTTAAGTTTATAGCATCAAAAGCTAACAGAGGCTTTTATGGGTCCACATTATTAGTGCCTCCTAGGGATTTATGCTTTTAAAATTGAGGACCCAAAAAGCTTTATCCATTGGGTAATGGAGTCAAGCAATGCCAAAATGCTTTAAAAAATAAAATTAAAACTAGCTTATATATACCATTATTGGCTAAAATTGATGAGGCTTATTCCTTTTATGGGCCTTGCACCACTTGACCTTCTCAACTCATTCTACTATGTTCTTTTGTCCTCCATGCTCTCTTTTTGTAGCTTTCCTGAGCATTCTTAGTTATTGTCTTACTTGATTTGTCCTACTTATCTACTCTCTTTTTTTTTAAATTGCAATGTTCAAAAAGCATCACCACAATATTTGTGGAGTATATTTTAATTTTGCACTCAACACTGCAGATGTTGGGTGAGTTAAATAATGGACTATGGAATCAAATCCTGCTATCAATAGAGCCCTTTTAGTTATCACTAGAATAGCTTCAGGGCATATACTAATAGCAGAATCTAGCTTAGTTGTCACTAGAAAGGCTTTGTATAAATATTAGCTTTCTATTCTAATGGATCAGCACCACTTTGTAGTTTTGTAAGTTTTATATTGCTAGCATCTTCTTCTACATGCTCTTCTTTATAGGCAACTTGAGTTTTTCTCTAGTGTTGGATACTTAGTAGATCAATGAGGCTTCAGGGCCCCTCATCTCATTTAGATTTGAGCAATGATTTTATCTCCAAATACTCCTCTTTAGTTGGGCTTTTGCTTACAAGAGTGAAGAAAAAAGCCTTCTCTATTTGGTGTGGAGTCTAATAAAGCCTTCAGCACTAAGGAGGAAAAAATAACTATTTTTTTATAGGGCATTCATTGGTCAGGGATTATAGAATGATAAGAAATAGAACCTTATTATATAGGCTACTTTGACCAATGAGGTTGTTGCAATCATTCTTTTGATCAATACTCATTCTCATCCTGATATTTTCATGCAAGCTTTTGAAAAATAAATATTTTAAAGTAGTTGAATAGGTAAAACTAATTTGTTTGTACCTACTTAGTTGTACTACTAATTCTTGAGCTTCCATATTTGTGCCAGCTTCCCCTAATCACACATGCAAACTACCCATTGCAACTTTTCATGTTGGTGCTACTCTATTGCCCATTTTAGCCAATACTTGTTATTTCTATTAGATTTATTTTAAAAATTAGTAGGATTTTCTCCTACCAGTTGCCTTTCACATGTTGGCTCCTTTTGCTTTTTATTTTTTGGGACATATATCTTGTGTGAACTAAAATCAATAGTTGTACATGATTTTTTTAACTAAAAAAGACATTTTTCTATGTACTTTTATGATACAAATTGGTGCATTTTAGTTTTGTGCAAAACGTATCATGAGTAACAATTGCCTACCAATACCAACAATTTTTGGCCATTAATTATTTCTAGCTCTTACGCATTGCACTTGTGCTTATAGGTAATTTGTTAGGGCTACAACCCTAAAGGGGTAAACCTTTTGAGCCTTCCTAGCCTAGCTTATTCCTTATTCTAGTGTAGTGGATTGCCCTTCTAGAAGTCTTGTGACCAAATATCCTTGTCAGAATAGTGCCTAGCAGTGTCCTGTTGCTGCTAGAAGCCATTGAAAGCCTTATTTCTATGTTCCTATTGTAATAACAGTCCAAGTGTTCTCATTTCCTAAAACCATTTCTTTGAGGTGGTATGACCCTCTATTCCTATTCGTCTTTCCTTTTAATTTATTTAATAACTTCATGGATGCAATCCCAGTATACTTCAACTAAGTTGACCTCCTCAACATAGTCCAGATCATCCTCTAGTAGGTTAATCCTTTCTTCTTCAATTTTCTCAATGTGAAAGGGATATGGCTTTTCCACATAGATCTTGACCTTTTAGCCTTTGTAAGGATGACCATATGATAATAATCTAAAGATAAATAACCTCCTATATTAGTAGTGAATTATCTATATAGGCATAGACAAAATTAGGTTGGAAGATCCCCCATGACCAGTTCTTGAATAATTGTTACCTCCAATAATTTGTGAAGCACCATCGGTATGTTCTTGACCACCCCAACTATCCATACAGGGCTACCATCTAACTATAGAATTCCAAGGCTTGATCAAGTATATTCCCATTACTTCATATACTTCATTTGGCATGACAATAGTGGCTACTCTTGAGTCAATCATGCAGTTGTGTACTATTCACCTGTCCAGTTATAAAGATATGTAGAATGGGGTGGTCAGATCTTACCCATGTTGGGGACTAGTTCATCCTAAGAAAAATTTAGATTTGGTGGCTTATCTTGTTTAGGATTGATGCCTTTTAATACCACTATGAGTAGACCTATTTGAATAGGGATTAGAAATGCATCATACATGCTTTCCTTAGAAGGATTCTTCTTCAGTTCAACAATATTATATTTGGTCACTCTTAATAGATTTTGATCCTTTTAGTCAATATCTTTGAACCTTTTATGATATTACTCAGTATCTTCTAGCATGGTGTACACCCATAGCCAAGCCCAATCATGGGTAGGAGCTGCGAAGAGTGTACAAGGAGGCACAATTCGCCTCTGCTATAGCCCCAAGGACTTGGTCATACCACCTTGGCGGCTCGACCCACAAGATAGTCCACATCATGCCATTTCAAAATGGGACTATAGAGGCACCCCTTTGAGGGGCACTCCCGTCCAACATAGACCCTTTCAAGAGGAGTCCCTACACGTGGCACTCAATATAAATGGGAAGGCTCACTTAGAAGCTCGGTATGAGTGGCTACCACGCGATGAAGCGCTAGAACAACATAGGGCCATGAGGAGAGGCCACATGATTATGTCATCCCTCCTTTACCCCCCATCACTGTTAGGAATAATAAGCCAAATCCAGAGCACAAGGCTCTTCAAATAGGGTGAGCCAACTCTGCCCGCACCTTTCACATATACGAAAGGGAGCATGAGGAAGACCATTACATTTCTCAAGAGCAATACACAGTGTGGGAGCAATGCGCCTCTGCACCTGCTATCTACCAGAATCACCTACTAAGGCCAGAGCCTCGAGTGAATGTCGCCAACCTCGATAGAGGAAAGCGACCTATAGAGATCTCGGATCATCGCGATCGATATAAATGCATAGGAGAGGCATCTAGGCCTACTGTAACCACCAAAAAGGCTCCACACCTAGGCTGACTATTGCAATTGACGAAAAATACATAAATAAGCATGCATAAATTGACAACAAGGGATAAAGAAAATATAAGGGATCTTTTATTAATTTAAATGGAGTCAAATTACAGATTCGTCCCTCTTAGAGATACCCATTTCATACATCAATTACAATAGTGTATAATCCCTCTTAAGGGTAGATGTGAATAAAATACCTTTTAGGGTGACACGAACTGCTCTAGGGTGTCGATGACCCTCTTCTCCATGATTAGAGGCATTCACTGTGTTGAATGGCATGACCCTCTTAATATTGCATTCAAGAAATAACAAGAAGCATATTAAAGTTAAAGGTAGCCTCTCTTGATGAGGACTTTAGAGGAAAATGTATCAAAATATGTCATGACTAGCAATAATCAATAAAATGCAAGAAAGATGCTAAAACTATGCAAATCATGTAAAGATTATCATAAAACATGTAAGCTAAAGAACATCTAACTATCTAATGGCCTAATTACCAAATTAAAAGCATGGAAGCATGAAAAAGATCCATTAGAGTGTTAATTGCTACAATGAAAGCAACATACATAAGAACTATAAATCTATTTGTTAGGGTCTCTAAATTTCTAATTAAACCATTAATAAGACTAATCTAACCTAGATAATTAATCTGCAAAAGGGAAAACAAGGGAATCTCCCTTGAATTGCTCATCGTGGGTCTGATGCGCAGGTGGCATTGTTAACCGCGGCTAAGAGCCATGGTGGAGCTCTGAGTAGATTTACCCTCCAAATCAGGGCTTCCTCTTTGATCCACTTTATCAAATTGATGTCCAAGGATCAACTATGTGTCCTCTAACAGGTTTAGTGGTTGAATTGGTCTTATGGTGCATGGATTGCACGAATTGATGTTTCTTGGCTCTCCTAGGCTCCTAGGGCTTCCATGGCAATTTTATCTCCAATTGGGTAGCAAAAGTATCCCTCTTAATGCATGTAGTTGGCTATGCAATTCAATAGGGCTTCGCTGCTCAATTGACTATGCTTCTCTCTAGACTTTCCCTAATTCATAGGGGGATATTATATCCATTACCTAGGGCTAGGAGTGGCTTCCTAATGAAGCCAAGATCAATATTGGGCAGTTGAGCTTGTTGGACAAAAGGATCCAAAACCTTCCTCACTCAACCGCTCCAATATGCAACCAATTGGTCATTGCAACCAACTTTGGGTCAGATGAAGGCCAACTAATTCAGAGTGTTGATCTCAGCTGACAGATGTGGTGAGCACTGCTAAATGCGGGTGTTAGCAGCAGCTAGCACTGACTAGACAAAAGTGCCCAATTGAGTGGTAAAAACCATTGCTATACCTTGGATCTATCAAAAGGTCTTCCATATGGTCTCCTAGCATGTCCCATATGAGTAGTCGCCTTGGCATGACGCGTTTTAGATGTCTACATCTAGAGCTAATTGAATATGGTATAATACCAAAAAATCCCTCTCCTTGGTCTTCTTTGCTTGTCTGCCATTATGTGGGATAATAGACCGATTTGTTGGCTCATCATAACCAACCTCAATAATATTCCAAAGATCTTTCCCAATCAACAATGTCCTCATATTAGTGCTCCACAATTCATAATCTTGTCCACTAAACTCTATAATAGAAAGAAAATTATTATTGACAATGACTAATGGTTAGAAAGACTAGGAACACAAAATCACTTTAACCTAAGACTAGAAATGACTTTGATATCGAATGTGAAAACTATAGCCCTTTTACTCAACAAAACATAAATATTTAAAGCATAATTTGCACAAAAAAATTTCACATCTCAAAAAATTACACAATAATATCATTATGACTTTTTATACAGACAACGCACATACACACCAATAAACTGATTCTACCTTATAGTTACAAGTACACCTAGGAAATGCACAATTGTAGTTACAACTTTGCTAGGAATATGCACAACTACAATTACAAACTTAGTTATAATATGGACAATTGTAGTTACAAGATGATAGGAAAACTATATAAAATCATTCATATTACTATGAAATATATAATACAATTAGGCTCCAAATAGCCCGTGAAATATGGATCTTAGAAACCATAATGAACCCTAATTGAAAGATGCTAACGAACATTAGTTTGAGCATAACAACATAAAAAAACTAATGTAATAATAATAGCTATACACTAACACAAGCTCGATTGGGAATATGCATAGCTATAATTACAAGCTTAACTAAAAATCTGCATAATACAATTACAAGCTTAACTGGGAATCTGCACAGCTACAATTACAAGCTCAATTAGGAATCTACACAATTGTAGTTACAAGATCAATTAAGAATCTATACAATTCTAGGTACAAGCTTAGTTGGGAATCTACATATCTATAGTTACAAGTAGTTGCAATTACAAGCTTAGTTGAGAATCTGTATAGTTGTAGTTACAATCTCAGCTGAGAATCTACACATCTACAATTACACGCTCAATTGGGAATCTACATAGCTACAATTACAAGCTCAACATCATGTTATGGATCTTGCTTAGCATCATATTCCCAACAACTATCTCCATAGATTGGTGTTCTTTTCCTAATTTTATGCCCTCAACCATGTATTCATAAGCCTCCATGTATTTACCTACACAAAAATAGTTCTATGGTCAAAATTTAAAAAATGTGAAATTTGACCTATAGAGTGATTTGCTTGCAAATCTAGGTAATTCACTAGTGAATCTAGGTGATTTGCTTTTAGGATTAGAACTTTGAGAATTTTGAAGAGCAAGGGGTCTATGTAAATTGCTTAGGTCAAATAACTTCAAAATTGGAGCAAATCGCTCTCCTTAGAGGAGTTAAGAAGAAACTTGCCTTTCCTAGAAAATCATTTTGTAGATTCTAAGTGAATTGTTCTTTGAATTTGACTTGAAGAGAAATCACTATTTTTGGATTAAATCACCTACTAACTAAGCAAATCGCTTGTTGATTTGATCTTTGGTAAGAATATCATAAAATTTGTATGAAATAATTTTACTTATGACAAATACAAATTGGGACCAAATATAAGGTCTAATATAATTCAAATGTTTGTATTATTGGATTTACAAAATCTCAAAATTCTAAATTTTATGTCAAAGTTGTCATTCGTAAAGCACCTACAAAAATCAAGCACAAATAACAAAAACAGTGTGAATTTCAAGGTCATTTTGAGACTGGGCTTGGTAAATCAAGTCCTTAGCCTCTATGAATTACTTTGGATTTGATTTATGTAAATATGAAAAATTTAAAATGAATCACTTGTAAAATAGAATTAATCGCTCCCTAAAATAGACTTAGAGGATGTTTTGGGTGACTAGCTTAAATGAAGCAAATCACTCCAAAATCGAAACAAATTGTTTCTTGAGCAAAATCTTGGCAAAAATCTCTCCATTTGTGATGGATGTAAAGTTGGCACAAAAATTAAGAAATTTAGCAAAATTTTGGATGAAAATGGTAAATAAGGAATGAATAATAAGGGTTAGTCCCATCGGGTGTGTTATAAACTATGTTGATTTAGGGAATTGCCTAACTTCTAATTTACTAATATGCCCCAATTCTAGTTTCAACAAAATTGGAAGGAAGGGCCAATGGCTCCCCCAACCTCTATATTGAGGCTGACTCTCCACTATCCATGTCAAATTCCCCTACAATAACCTAAACTAAATGCATTAAAATTAAAGTGGCAAAAATTTAAAAGGCATAAAAATTTTAAGGTTGTGATGGATTCAAATAAAATATGGTTGTATCCATAGCAAGGAAGTGTGCAATTAGTCAACACATGAGAATTCTAATAACAGTAATGTTTTCAATTTATTAAGTATGAAATTGCTAAGCGAATGACAATTTGGAAAAATGGCTATGCCTCAATCATTGCATACTTAGCAAACCACCAAAATAACAATGCCACTAATGGAATGCAAAGGACTTATCAATTTCTCAGCAATTATGAGATAAAAGTCATAAGATGAGTTTCATAGTATTTAGCTCATGACCAAAAGATGTATAAATTGAAGCCCATGGCTTTTATTTACAGTAGAAGTTTATCCTTGAGTTACTTGGGATGAGAAACTATTACTCCTAATAAAAGTAAATAATTGAGGGTATCTATAACAAAAATGGTGTATCACCAAATTTCAGATGACTCTAATAAGCTTAAAAGGATTCCAAAATGAGTTAGTACACAACTGTATGCCAAAATATGTTGGATGTATTGTATTCTTTGTAGGAAAATATTGTGCACCTTGGCACAATATGCAAGGTCTGGGGTTATGACCATGGTGGGGGTACAGGGCTAGCAGTCCTGCCCAAAAATAAATTTTGGGCTCCTTATGGGTGGTTTTAGCCCATGGTTTTATACCCATTGTATTCTTATACCACTTGGTGGTTTAGGGTTGTTTGAAGTTGTGGAATACCCATATATTGTATTTTAAATTGCTTTGTTATAAAATAATATAGAGAGAGAGAGAGGTGTGGCTCTCACTTTTTGATAATTTTCTCGATCAAGGGATTCCAGGATAAATCTTTGTATTTATTGTGAATGCATCTCATTTTTCATTCTCTTTTACGATTTTTTTTACATTATATTTTTGGAATAGGCTTATCAAACTCTTCAAAATGTTGCTCTCATGAGATTCTCCTCAGGATCTACACCTTCATTTTTACCTCTCCATTGGATGGTGAGCAATTCACTTTAGGAAGCGAGTGAGTTGCTTGAATTTGCTAGTGAATCGCTAGCTAACCTTGAGCACTTTGCTCTTATAAGCCAATTAGGCCATTATGCAAGCAAATCACTCCTAAAACTATCACCATCTAAGCTAGACTTAGTCAAATTTTTAGGGGTTTTGGAAGGCATTGTTTGTTTGATTTCATTGTTTTTTATCCTTTCAAAATGATGAATTCCAAGGTAGTATCAAGGCATTATAGGTCTATAATGTGAAATTCCTTATCTCCATCACTTTCCCTAATGACTATGAGATCTTCTTGTTCACACAAGTAAACTTGTTTGCTTTATTTTATTAATTTCATAGTGTATTTTTATAGATTCAAATCCTTGACCAAGATGATAAATCACAAGACTTTCAATTTATCTAAGCTTTGGGTTTTTTTTGGTAAGTTGGAATTATATACAAAAAGGGTTTTTTAAGAGGATCCCAAAACCTTATAACAAAAAGGGACTAAGCCTAAATATTGTAGGCAGTGCCTTGATACATGAACATAAACAATAACAAAAAAACCAATACAACAACTTTAGACAAATCGATAGACCTACAAACTATAGCAGCCAGAGGGGTCCATCCAGCAAAAAACTGCCATCCACACGTAAGTTGCAGCCTAGGATCCACCCTAGGATAGATGCAGCACCTCTTAAGTCTTAGTGGGATCCTCATGATCAGAAACCTCACCCTATTTGCTGAGCAGCTGCTCAAGGATATTGGCAATGGCGTTCGTTGTATTAGTTGTGTTGACCATCGAGGAGATAGCCATCTTCATGCGGAGCTAGGTTGGGGAAGCCATTGAGTCGGTCTCAGAATCAGAGATGATCTCAGGGGAGGACTTCCTTTTCTTCTTGGGCTTCTTCAATAGGGTCGAGGATCTAGGGCTAGAGGGGGTTTCGACTGTACTCTCTACTTCCTAGTGGGGATTCGTTTAGCACTCTTGAGGTGGGAGGGTTTGGGATTCTCTTTTGGGCTACCATTCCCATACTTAGTTTCAGATATGACAGGGGAGGCAGGGGGACATCCTAGGTAGGGGGACGGTTGAAAAATACATGGCGAAAGATAATTGCCAGAAGGCCCTAGTGCATGGGCTTGGTCTAAGATTTTTGGTATTTTTCAATGGAATACAAGTAATCAGGGATGGATACCTGCCTAGAGTTGTAGATATGGTTGACAAAAATAAGATGGAAGTTGCAAAGGTGCTTCTTCGGGTCGTCGCAGGTGATGAATTGCATAATAAGAACAATTGCTTCATTCCAGGGGTAGGGGAGGACAAAGTGGAACATCGTCGACTTGTCCCACCCATAGCTTTTATCTCGATCAAGAAATTGCTTGAGCTCCTCCTCCTAGTTGTGTTTGTCTCACAGGATGGAACGTCCTTCACCAGATAGCCTGATCACCTCACAGAGCAACTCCTTGGAGATCCTGAAGTGGACACCTCAGACTCAAACTTCACCATTATGCTAGATCTCCACAAAGTCCTCTGTAATATCATCATTAGGGCCTTCAAATTTATGCATAAAAGGGGTCAGCCCTTTCGTGTTCATAAATATTACTGTAGTGTCACTCAGGGATAGGGAACTTGGCTCTATGAACACAACAGACATTGGGATAAATGGGGAAGGATATGGGCTTAAGAGAAGACCAAAACCAGGGGAGACGGACAGCTACGATAGTGATCAAGGCACTGGGAAAGAAGAGGAGATGAACGTCGAACGTACAAAGGAGATTAATAAAGTCATCAAGAGAAAAAGGGTAGGCGAAACATCATTGGAAAGCCTCCATTTACATTGGTATGTAGCACCTAAAATAATGCCATGGACATTTAGAGGGTGGCGGAGAAGGAAACTAGGATGTGTGGGCGGATGGGGTTGGGTAGGGCTGACGTGTTGTGCGTACCACTTGGAGCTCACACGAGGAATTGGCAGATGATGAGTGGGTTGTTAAAAAGTGGGGAGGGCTTGATGGGAAAATGCAGAAAGACAACCAATGAGAGGAAAGGCTAGATCTCTCATAGAATTTAAAAATATTGCTCGCTCGCCTTCTCCCGAGGCTAGAGGTGGAACCTAAGGAGCAGTTGGAGATGTCATTGTTGAAGGCCAATACCCGATTGAGGTGGAATACAATGTGGGAAGACTTTTAAGGACCACATGTCATTATCCAATGAGGAAAGGCCTCGAGGGGGACAATTGCCACATGAAAGGACAATTCAAAATTACCTATCATCGTGTTTGTCATTGAGGTGGAAATTAGGGTCTTAGGTATGGGTACCTTTTTTGTGGGAGTTAGCACCATGATTGTTGCTCCTTTTCTATTTAGCAGCATCAGATATAACCTTTGGGAAATCATTTCGCCAAATCTGAAGCCTAGTGGACCCAACTACAATGTTGGCCATAGCGTCAGCAAGTTGGTTGCCTTCCTTGTAAGTGTGACAGATAGACGCTTGAGGAAGCATGTGATAGATTTTTTGGACTCCTGAATTGTATTGAACACTTTCCACGAGGAACTTTTGTGGCTCGTCATGTGATTTATGATGTTTGGGGAGCCTCCTCAATGATGGCTCATCGGGATCCTCCTGAAGAAGGACCAAGCCTTGCCATAGCTTATGCAAAGTTGTTGGTCTGAGACCCGAGAGATTCAACATAGGCTAGGATAATGTTCCCTTCGTGGTCTCAAATAACCCCTCCTACTCCAGCTCGCCTGGGATTACCTTTGGAAGCCCCATCAAAGTTCAACTTGATCCATCCTTCTGGGACAGAGCCCATCTAAGATTAAACTTGGGGTTGGGCCTCGAGAGGGAATCTAGGATGTCCTCAAGGATACCTAGGGAATTGAACAGGGCTAGCTCACTCGCTTGTGGAAGGTCTGGGGAGGGCGAGAAGAGTTGGATGTTCTCAATGGCATAGGCAATGGCCTTACCCACAATTGTTATGGGATCCCTAGGGGATGATGAGAAAGTTTTGCTATTGTGCTCTAGCCAGATTTACCAGATCAGGTGATGAAGGCAAAGGGACCAAATAGAGTGGAGCTTAGGGTGCCAAAAAGGATTTGGTCATTGGGAGAACAAATATGTGATGGAGTTGGGTTGGACCCACTGTATGTGAAAATATTGAAGCAAGTGACCGAGGGCCCTAAAAGAGAAGCAAATGATTTTTTGATTCCCATCTTGACAAGCAAAGATAACAGCGGTTTGGGATCATGAATCCTCTTCTTGCTAAGTTCTCAATTGTGAGGATCTTGTTCTGAATGGTTGTCCAGGAGAAAAAACTAATTTTGGGAATGAGTTTTTTCCTCCACACTAGGTTGAAGGGGATGTTTGTCACCTATGCCATCTCTTGGAGGGAGTGGGTCGACTTGACTGAAAAGGCTCCATCATCAGAACCTCACCAAATAGGCATGTTCTCTGCATCCCCCGTTGGGATCATGACTACACTAAGAAAAATGAAGAGGTTGGCGACTTGATGGAGGAACCTACCCTCATCAATGGGCCTCTAAACGGGGATCATGTTGAGACTATTTATGAAGTTTGCTACTTTCTTCCCCTAGTGGCAACCAAGGAGGGCATAAGGATCCGAAACTCCTTGTGCTCACTCAATGGGTCATCTAGGATCCACCTATCCTGCCAAAAATCAATGGAGCAACTATCAACCAATACCCATTTGTAGCCTTTATGAATAATGTATTTGGTCTGGGATATGGATTTCCATAATTTTGAGCCATTTCAAGGCCTTTAGTTGCTTAAAAAGAGGTGATTTTTTAGATAATTCCTCTTGATTATTTGGACCCACTCAGTCTCATAGCTAGTGTAGACCTTCCACGCTTGCTTGGCTAGGAGGGCAAGGTTCATACAGGAGACTTTCCTGAGTCCAAGGCCCCCTTCCATTTTGCTTTTGCATACCATGTCCTAGGACACCAACAAGATCCTCTTCTTGTCTTCGCTCCTGGACCAGAGAAATATCTTTTGGATTTTTTCTATCTTGGAGCTCACCGAGATGGGGATCTTGAAGACTAACATGAAATAAATTGGGATGCTCTGCAAGCAGGATGAGGTGAGAGTTGCTTTGGCTGCTTGGGAGAGGAGGTGGCCTTTCCAAGAGGCCAACTTTTTTTTGGATCCTCTCTATGACGTTGTTCCACATGGATTTGGTTGTCCTACCCTAGAACAAGGGAAGCCCAAGATAGGAGGTGGGGAGGACCTCCAGGGAGCACCCCAAAATCCACACTATCTTCACCTGCCTAAACTTGGAAGTGTTGATGAAGTAGATCTTGCTTTTGAGAAGGTTGATCTTATGCCCTATGACATTCTCATAGAGTTGGATAATGTGTTTGATGGTCTTAGCCTGAGCAACAAAGGCTGAGGTGGTCAGGATGGTATCGTCGACAAACTGCTAATGAGTGATAGGGGTGAGACCAAAAGTCATTTTGATCCCTAAAATGAACCCTTTCCTACCAGCATTTGAGATGGTTCTCCCTAAAGCTTCAGCCAGGATAATGAATAGCATGGGGGACAAGGGGTCCCCTTGCCTCAGGTCCCTAGTGTTAGGGAAGAACTCGATAAGGGACCCATTGACCAGGATATAAAACCATGGGAAGAGATGCATCTTCTGATGAGGTTAACCCAGGATGGGTGGAACCCAAATTTGAGAAGGACCTCAATCAAGAAATCCCAACTGACCCTGTCAAAAGCTTTGTTCATGTCTAGCTTGAGGAGGAAGGTTGGTTTCTTGGCTAGGGTGGTAGAGTGCAACGCCTCGTGGATCATGATGACCCCGTCGATAATGACTCTCCCTTTAACAAAACTCCCCTGTCAAGTGTCAATGATGAGGGGGAGGATCCCTTTGAGCCTATAAGCTAGAGATTTTGTTAAGATTTTGTAAATGACATTGCAAAGGTTGATGGGCCAAAAGTTCGACAGGTATTTAGAGGCTTGGATTTTAGGGACCAAGGCTATAAAGGTGGAGTTGATACCACAGGGGATGGATTTTCTGAATTGGAGATCTCTAACAGCTGTGCAGACCTCAGCCTTGATCAGGTCTTAGAATAACTAGAAAAAGTGAGGAGGAAAGCCATCTGGACTAGGGGAGGTATCGGGCTTCATGGATAATGGGGCTTATTTAATCTCTTCGGATGATAGGGACCTAATGAGCATCTCATTAGAAGCTGGGGAAATAGAGGGGGGGATCTTCTCAAGTAGGATGTTGGCCTCCTGGGGGGAGGCTTGAGAAGGGGTGCCTAGAAGAGATTGAAATAAGGAGGCAGTTTCATCACGAACCTCAGAGATATCCTTGGTGGTCCTGCCATCACCACATGTAAGTTCTGAAATCCTATTAGAACTTTTTTTTTCTCATGGTAGAAGCCTAGAAGAAATTAATGTTCGAGTCACCGTCTCTGAGCCACAGGGCTCTAGATTTTTGCCTCCAGTATGTTTCCTCCCAAGCGAGGATGTTGTGGAACTCTCCTAGGAGCTTGCGCTCTTCAGCTCTAGAATTTTCGTCTTGTGGGCCTTCCTAGGATAAGCATTTTATGAGCTCTAATTTTTCTTTAACCACCCTTTTATTTTTGAATATGTTGCCAAAAGTGTCCCTATTCCACACCCTTAAATTATCCTTGATGAACTTGAGCTTACGGTAAAGCTGGGTGGAGGGGGATCCTTTGAAGGGCTGACTCCACCACTGGCCGAATTGCTCCCTAAAATAAAAATGGTGGAACCACATGGCCTCGAAGCGAAAGGGGCGCTTGAAGGGGCACCCTTTGCTAGCTTCAAAGAGAAGGGGATTATGGTCGGAGCCAATTTTGGGGAGGGATTGGAGGGTGGCATCTGCAAACATCGGGATGGCTTCTCTTGAGAGTAGGACCCTATCCAGTTTGACTTGGATGAGGTTTGGACCAACTCTCCTATTGCTCCAAGTGTAATTAGCCCCTTTTAGGTGAACATCCATGAGTTCGTTTGAGTCTATGAAGGCCCCAAATTCCTCCATGCTCCTAGTGATTAGAGGGATCCACCTTGTTTGTCTGAAGGGTACATGGGACTGTTGAAATCATCTACAAGAATCCAAAGGAGGGTTTTGAATGCATCTCTCATGTGGCTAATCGCTTCCCAAAGCATCGCCCTCTCCATCGGGTTTTGGGAGCGTAGACATTGGATAGGATCCAGGAGCAGTTAGAGGATTTATAGTGGAACAACATGTTGATGATTTTGTTAGAAGAAGAAATCAGTCTCCCTTCGATCTCATTCGGGTCCCACATGCACAACAGTCCTTCGGAGGATCCTTGGGTTGGGATGAATGTGAATTCGCCATTTCTCCACACTGCTTTGGCTACTCTGGGGGAGGATGTCTCATCTAGTTTGGTTTCCTAAAGAATGAGGATAGAGGGTTTGTGTTCTTTATGAATATGTGCCGCAATACGTCTCTTGGGGGCTCCATTGAGCCCTCTCATGTTCCACATGAGAACCTTCATTTGGCACTTCTAGAGAGGTTTTTGCCTCCCTTCCTCTGATGGGATGGAGGTTTGGATTTTTTGGGTTCCTCTTTGAACATGTTGAGGGCTTTAGATAGTAGAGTGGTCTGGAAGCCATTAGCTATGTCGTCTTTAGCCTTTTTCCTTATCTATTCTCCAAGGGTTGGATGACCTCTCTTCTTATCCATACCATAGTCAATAGTAAATTTTTTGTTGCGGGTCCTCTTAGGGCTGACCCCTTCTGAGGCTGACTGGGATAGAGTGGGGTTGCCTTCGTTTTCTCTGTTGCTTTCCTTTCTCCTTAGGGTGATGACTTATATTTTGCCAAGGGGTTGCCTACATAGAAGGATCATTCCTATAGGGAGTGGGTCGCCCATAGCTGGGGAAAGAAGGTCTCGAATGAGGGAGTTTGTTCGAGATTCTAGGAGGGGCCCTCGAGATAGGGTCTCCATCGAAGAGTTCCTCTAGAGGACTGAGGAGGGACATTGGTTCTAGAGGTGCCCTTGCATGCGGTACTGGGCATAGAATGCTGGTTTATTTTTGTATTCCAACGATTGGTGATATTTGAAGGATCTCGAGATTAGGTTGACAAAGGTTGGAAGCTCAAATTCAAGATTAGCATTCATGCAAATACATGCATGGACCATTCTAGATCTCATTTTGGTTGCAGCATCGATGGCTGCCAGCTCCCCGATAGCTCGCACGATGGTTTTCAGGACCTCTTCTTGCTAGAGGTGGAATGGCAAATCTAGGATCTGGACCCAAATTGGGACAAAGTTTATACTTTGAGTACTAGGCTTGAAATCCATCGTCCATCGCCTAAGGAACAAACTCCTTATGCCCAAGAACCAGGGCCCTCCCATTAGGATCTGGCTTGTGTCATCGCGGTTGCTGAGTTTGATAAAGAAGAAGCCTCTAGAGAGAGCTACAATTTCCATATGGCCTGAGGTTTTCTATTTGGAAAAGGCCCAGAGCCTAATGGTCTCCATATATAGGCACCCTTTGATGAAATTCTTGACCAGGTAGGAGGAGGCCCCTGAGACGTAGTTGGAGAAGATGTCTCCTGGGATGGTAATGTCGGTTCCTTCGAGGGAAAGTCTGGCGCCTAACATTTTTGGGAGGATTGCCTCCCTCAAGGTAATTTGTGCATATGAGGATTTGCTAGGGCTTCAAGGGATAGGGCCCTTGGTTGGTGGTTTGTCGAGAGGCTCCTTTTCCTAGGGTCCCACATGAGGAGATGCATGGGAACCCACCATCCCGTCTGCATCCTTACCTGGGAAGGATCTGCTTGGATCTTGGGTTGAGCCTGACTATTGGGTGCTACAACCGCCTACGTTGCCCTCCGTATCTACCATCAATTTCAATAATTAAAAAAATAAATAAATAAATAAAAAATCTAAGCTTTGGGTTTTGACCTATATGCACCATGCATATTTTTCTCACTTAAATGAGAAGAAAGGTTAACCTTTTAATTTAGATTCAAACTAATGAGTATTTTATTATGAGCTTTATGTGAATTAATGTCTACATACACCTTATGCACATTAAAGACCTTACTCTTGTAAGATCATAATAAAAGACTTAAAATGTTATAATATAATTTAAATCCAAAATAAAAAATGTTTAATTTTGAATCTTGGTTTTTAATGTCTACATACACCTTATGCACATTAGAGACCTTACTCTTGTAAGATCATAATAAAAGACTTAAAATGTTATAATATAATATAAATCTAAATTAAAAAGTGTTTAATTTTAAATTTTGGTTTCTAAAAGTTGATTTTTTATTAGGATAAATTCATGTTTTTTTTTTTTTTTGAAAGGGTTCATACTTTTTTTCAATTGGACGCACAATGAGAACCACCCTCCTCATTATTTGAACTTACATATCTTAAATAAAAAGTCAAAAGTATACTAATTTGGTGTCATAAGAGGGATGGTATTTATATTAAACTTACATGTCTTCTTCTAATTCCCTTGTATTGCATTAAAATTGCCTTCTCATTCTCGTTCCCTTGCATTGCATTGATATTCTATTATTGTTTTACTTATAAAGTATCGTTATTTTATTCACTTTTGAAAATTGAATAGCATGGTTTTCTTGAAATTCTAAATATTTTAAAATTGGATTCTTATCTTATTAATCTTGGTAAAGGCAAGTGCTATAGGAACTAGATAGGACAAATAAATAAATACAATTGTAAAAAAGAACCAACCATATTTTAATGTTTTATATTATTGTCCTTTGTCTTATGTTTGATCTTATATTTGACCATAGTAATATGTGTAACTATTAATTACTAGTGGACTCTAAGAGCACATTCCCCGAATTGAGAGGTTTAGGAGCTGCTTTACGGGCAGGAAAATTTATGAGCAGGCGAGAGGCGATGTTCTAGGGTTTCTGAAGCGAAGGAAAATCTAGGGCATCAGGTGGGTTTTCGTAGTGTTTTTCTGGTTACTGTGGATCTGAAGGCAAGTCTGCAGCCCTAGGAGGGTCCAATGGGGACTCCTCTGGTTCCTCTCTTAGGGAGAAAGAGCTCTTTCACAGAATTGTTAAAAGAAAATTCTCCATCTTCTAATGACGAAGCTCAGAGAAATGCTCTTCAAGAATGCTGGAAAGAGCTCAACAACACATCTAGTCAATGGATGCCTTTCGCAATCCGAATCAAGACCCAAGATTGTCATCGAGCCAAAGATGGTCGAAGACACAATCTTTTACAGAGCCAACCACGATCTGATTTGTAAATTCATGGGTATTCGCCCTACCCTAAATTTCTTGCATACCTAGGTCAGGCAAAATTGGGAGCCTCATGGTGAGTACTCCTTATGGTTTATTAGCAATGGGTATTTCATTGTTAGTTTTTCTTCTCTGGCCAATAGAAACAGGGCTTTTGAATAAAAAAAGAGGAACCACGGTCCGACAGGGTTATTTGTTCAACCCTGGAGAGTGGGTTTCGATCCTTGTATTGAACCCACGACTGTCCCGATTTGGATCCGGTTGTATGCTCTTCCAATGGATTTTTGGGGTGAGCAGGTTTTGGAAATGATCGATAACTCCCTTGGTAAACATTTGGGCGTATCCAAAGACACCATAGAAGGAAACACAACTGTTTTTGCAAGAATTTGTGTGGAAATGGATATTAGCCAACCTCTACCGACAGAGGTGGAACTTGAACTGGCAGGACTATCTTGGATTCAACAGCTAGATTATGAGGCTCTGCCCTTCAGATGCAGAGTTTGCCACAAACATGGGCATTTGGCCTAGTTTTGTCCAAATATTTTGAACACAAAAATGGAGGCCCCACTTGGAATGCCAAATCGTCCCAGGGAGGGTAAGTCAACTCTTACCAAAGAACCAACCAATACTCCTCAGGGTAAAGATGTTTAGAAAGATGGCTTTGAACAACCCAAAAGAAGGAGAAAGCAAAAGAAAAATGGTAAGGAGCAATCACAACTCAAGCCAGCCAATAGGTATGAAATTTTTAAGACACTAGTGGACCAAGAGGATCAAGTCATGGAAGGAGTGGATGGGAATATTGAAGACAATAACATCCACGATCATGCTTCTCCTTCATCTCCCACCGTCATAGAACAGGTAATTGAGTACACTGAGTTACCGCAGTCAGAGAATGCAAGGGCATTGATAGTGCACTCCCAAGCGCAGCCAATAATCAAGGATGTCAGCATGGGAATAGCAGAAAATAATAGAGAAAGGCCAGCCCTAGGGATAACTCAGGTGGAAAAGAGATAAAAAAATAGCAACTCTCAAGGAGTGGGTAGAAAATCAAATAAGCACCTGCTAGCAGTTCAAGGAGACAAACTGATCACTGGAGGATTGGTGAGGACAATTGATTCTTACTGCTCTCAAGGTTTTCAATGATTATACAATCATGGAATATTAGGGGTTTAAACAGTAGAACCCATCAATCTGTTGTTCAAAGACTCTTAGGAAAATGCAAAACAGATTTTTTGCTTATCTAGGAGACCAAAATGTCGTTAGATCTTATGTGTAAAATAGTTAAAAGAATTTGGAGGGGTGCTGGTCATATGGATGTGGCTGCCCAAGGTGCCTCAGGGGGGATTGTCACTCTTTGGAACTCTCTGGAATGGACTGCAATAGAACATATAGCCTGGAGGGGTGTTCTCACATCGCATTTTAGGAATAATGTCACAATTGAACATGTTTTAATCACAAATTTTTATGGGGCTCAAAACCTTGATGGCCAGAGGCTTCAATGGAAAGTTGTGCATAACATGAGGACCTCAAGGGAAGATTTAGATTGGATTATTGCTAGGGATTTTAATGCTAAATTATCTTCTAGAGATCAGGAAGGAGGAACCCCAATTTTGGACCCAAGGGATCGACTTCTGATTGCCCAAGTCCAAGATTTTCACTTAGTGGATGTTAAAGGCCCTGGATCCAACTTTACTTGGACCAAAAAGAGGAGGGAGCCACATAGCAGGAAGGTAAAGCTAGACCATTTTCTGGTTTTAGAGGAGGCATTCGTAAAATGGAATACAAAATTCTAGATTTTGGAGGGCCCGATTTCAGATCACTTTCCCATTTTGTTGGAGGGAGGGATTACGACAGGGCAGCATCACAAACCTTTTAAATTTGAGAATTTTTGGTTACAAAAAGAGGATCTTCGAAAGAAAATTCCGTAGTGGTGGGAAGAAGGTCGTCTACCTTTTGGGACAACAATGTTTAGATTCCACAAACAGCTTCATTATGTCAAAGCTCAACTAAAACAATGGAGGCAAGCTAACAAGAGCTCCTTTGGTGGCCATATGGGATGAGGTTCAAAAACACTTTAGGGAAGGAACAATTACAGAGCAGCTCAAAGCTGAGGATGATGCCTTGCGTAAAGAGGTTGAGGACATTGATAACCAAGAGGAGACCTACTGGAAACAGAGAGCAAGAACCACTTGGTTATTGGAAGGTGATAGAAATACCAAATTTTTCTATCGGTCGCCTGTGCTAGGAGACAGATGAATAACATGGAAGCTCTTCAAGATGAGAATGGACACTCCTTTGATACTCTTCTTGGTATGCATTCCCATTCAATGGATTATTTTTCTAAACTTTTTAAGGAAAGTATGGAGCAAGATGTAGAGGCTCAAAACGAAGTTATTGATGTCATACCCTCTGTTATCTCTGAAGAAGAAAATCAGACCCTTCTTAAACCCATTGATAGAGAAGAATTGAAGAATGTGGTCTTTGGAATGAGCACCGAAAAAACTCTAGGACCATATGGCTTTCCAATTGAGTTTTTTTAGGCCTTTTGGAATACTTTGGATGAGGATGTTTTGGCTGTCATAGAGGAGTCCAGAGGTAATAAAAGAATGCTTAAGGCATTAAATCATACCTTCATCACTTTAATTACAAAAGGGGAGGAGGGGGTTCATATTTCATATTATAGACCTATTGCCTTATGCAATGTGATTTATAAAATAATCACAAAGGTAATGGATGAACGGCTAAAACCTCTTTTACATAACATTATCTCCTCTGAGCAAGGGGGTTTTGTAGAGGGTAGGCAGATCTTGGATGGGGTGGTTCTTGCTCAAGATGCAATCCATACAATGCAAAAATATGGTAATAAAGGAATGTTCATTAAATTAGATATGTCAAAGGCTTATGATAGGGTGGAGTGGAGTTTCTTGTCAAAGATGATGGCAGCCTTTGGTTTTTCTCAGGACTGGATAGATTGGGTCATGAGTTGTGTATCTACACCGTCTTATTCTGTGTTAATCAAGGGTCTTCCCTTGCAACATTTTGGAGCCTCTCGAGGTCTTCGTCAAGGGGATCCTTGCTCTCCCTATCTTTTCCTCATTTTTGCTGAAGGATTAGGTAGATTTTTCTTGAGGAGAAGACATCAAGGTTTGCTAACAGGTATCAAGGTGGGTGAGGAATTTTTGACTCACTTACAGTTTGTGGATGATACAAGATTGGTTGGAGTGGCCAGCTTCAAGGAAGCAAGAGTGATCGAGAGATGCTCTTAATGTCTACCTTAGGGCTTCAAACCAAGTTATCAATGATAAAAAATCCAAAGTGGTTTTTCTCAATCTTGATCAAATGCTACAGGACGTAGTTCTAGAGATCTTGGGATTCACAAGGACTTCTCTTCCAGTGGTTTACTTGGGGGTTCCTTTGCATTTCAAAAAACTAAAAATGGATATCTGGAAGGATCTTTTGGATGGTATCAAAGATAGAATGAATCATTGGTCTCACAAATGGTTAAGCTATGGGGGTAGATTAACTTTTTTACAGTCAGTCATTTAGGCCATGCCAATTTATAAATTTTCTATCCTGGCTGCCCCATATACTATATGGAAAGAGTTGGACAATATGGCTAGAATATTTTTATGGGAAGGAGTAAAAGGAGAGAGGAAATGGGCCTTAGTTGGTCGGTATAAAGTAACCCAGCCCAAGGTAAAAGGAGGGCTAGGACTGAGAAGATCCAAGTTCAATAATAAAGCTTTGGCTGGAAAGTTGTACTGGAGGTGGATTTCCCAACCAACCTCCTTATTCAGTAGAATCCTAACTAGTAAATATTTGGGTCATGTTAACCCCAATGAGGTGGGTCGTTTCCCTTTGGATGGCCCTGGATCCCTAGTGTGGCAGGCTCTCAAGATAGGATCTCAGGTAGTTAAAGATCGATTGTTTTGGAAAGTGGGGAGAGGGGAGAAGGCACGTTTCTGGACAAACTCATGGGATCAATACCCTCCCATCATTATTGAATTTCCTAAATTGCAACCAATAAAAACTGCCATAGAAACCAAAGGATGGGTCCACATTGACAGTTATTTCATCACTAGTCAGCTGGGGGAGTATAAGTTTAAGAAGTTTAAGAAGTTGGAGGAGTGGCCAATTTCAATCCCTTCGGAGTTGGCACCCATCATGACTAAAATCTTGTCAGAAAGATTTCTCATAGGTAGGGATGAGGAGGATGAATTAGCTTGGGGCTATGGGAGCCTTGGTGTCTATACAGTGAAGGACGGATATGAGAAGATCCTCCCGCAGCCTCCCCCCCATTCATTCCCGGTTGAGGATTGGAGAAAGATTTGGCACTCCAAGGGCTGGCCGAAAGTAAACTTTTTTGCCTGGTAGTTTATGCACAATGAAATTCTCTCTTTTGACAATCTCAGATTGTTACACACCAAACCTAGTCGTCGGCTAGGTATTCCAAGAGTAAACATTTCATATATATATTAGATAGATTATTTAAAATTAAATCATCGTGTTTTTATTTTTTATTCACTGCAATTCGCAAGTGCCTTCACGATGGGGACGTGCCCTCCCTGAGTGGCGAACTATATCCAATTTGATTTATTTTATTTACTGTTGTGGTTTCATATTACTTCATTATATTGCAATTGAGGAATTGATTAGAATTAAACATAAACGAATGAGTTATATCGTTCCAAGTGGTATCAGATTCCAGGCGAGCGGGCGACGCAGGCTTCACTTCCCTTCACGCAGTGCATCAGAATAACCTGTGCAGAGACGTTCCACCGTAGCGAGGAGCAGACGTCGGATCATTGTCACGGTTTCTGTGTTGGCGAACACAGAGTTTTGTTTTAAACACAGCAAAAGAACACGGTGTTTCGGGTATCTGTCTAGGCTTTTCGAAGTAGAATCGCCCATGCCATTTGCAAGAAAAATAATGTTTCCAACCCACAACTAAAACACAACACTCGATTCGGAGCAGCATACACTATCGGTTGGGTTCACAGTCAACTTTTTGAACATTAGCAAGGTTGCACAGTTCGTTTCGTCGGGACGGGTGAGAAAATCAACGCATCATAGGGCGTACAAAATAACTTCCTCGCGGGCATAGAAGGCAAATCATCGTCCATTCACACAAGTGGTCCAAACAAGGATGCTTACCGCTTGAATCTTCGCAGATAGGTGGTTGTTAATATTCTACAATCAAATCCAACCGAATCTCTGCAGAAAACTCGTGCACTGTTTACCGATGCCATCCGACCAATCGCAGGCGAGTATTATTTTCTAATCCTAAGGTGGCGAGGTCTAAATTAATTTTTTTTTTTTTAAATAATTTTCGGGATATTTATCCCACATCCTTCGTGTGGGAGGTACCAACGGGTTTAAGTTGAGTAGAGCACATCTTTGTGTTTGTGACTTCGGTCACATGAAGCCATCCTAGCCTCGCGTAGCCTTGTTGAGTCATTTCGTGCCAAGTGTCCTTCCTCGCAGGGTGTTATATTGTGGTTTATGTCAGTGGTTTAGTTCTTGCGTCAGTTGTTCCTGTCGTGTTGTTCGATTCGTATCCTTGGCTTCTGTCCGTTGTGTCTTGTTGTCGCTTCGCATTTTGTGTCGTTCATTTCGTGTCCAACGTCGCTTCTGTCCGTTGTGTCTTGTTGTGTCATTGCTATCTGTGCCTGTGTCCTCGTTGTCAGTCATCTTCGGGCAGTCTGTGGTTATTGGTCAGTCCAGTATCGTGTGGTATCGACGTCTCGTGTCATCACTGTCGTGTCTTGTATATCGTCAAGAAAAGTTGTCAAAAGCTATCAAAAGTTGCAGTCAAGAAGGAGCCCAAATCCAAATTCAAATCCGCGTCGCAGTTGGAGCGACAGTTGAAGCGGAATCCAAATTTTTGCTAAATTCAACCAAATTTTGCAGCAGTCAAAGCTCAAAAGCTCCTAAGAAGGTTATGTTAACAAGTGCATGAGCAAAAGGTGGACCAAAGGATCTGACTGGTCGACTATCAAGCTCGAAAATGACCAATAACAACGCACGAAGACCTCATCGAAGCCCAGGTACAAAAAATTCTCCTTCTCCTTTCAAAATTGGCAGTTATAATCCACATCATCCACTGGTAGACCCTATGGCTACTAACCTTCCCCCAACTCACGAAAACATCACACAAGGAGACTCAAGTAACTCGGCAATTACCGCGGATGAAACTCTTCGACTCTTACTAGATGGTATGCACGAAATTAGTATCAACCTAAAAAACCTAGCGAGCGCACAAAACCGACTTAATCCCAATACTAATCCCCAAAATCACTCCCATGCACAAAGGAATGAAGAAAATGACGACCAGGATGACGATTGGGAGCAGCGAAGAGGCAATCCGGATAATTCCAGGGATCGCTATCATAGACAGCGGTATAACCAAGATCAGGAAAGGGATATGGGTTATCACCAACCGAGAGGCCCTAATAATTTTCCACGCATTGATATGCCCACTTTTGAGGGTCATGATCCTCGTGGTTGGATAGCCAAAATGGAAGGCATTCTCGACTTATACCAAATTAAGGATTTTGATAAAGTTCCTTTCGCTGCATCAAAATTAGGCACTGAGGCCTACCAATGGTTCGTATGGCTTAAGCGAGAGCAAGGAGCTACTATTAACTGGAAAAAATTCACTACCTATTTTTTAGAAAGATTTGATGAAGGAGCTACATCGTCATACACAGTAAGACTGTTATCTCTTAAACAAGAAGGATCGGTTAGCGAGTTCGTTTCGAAATTCACCAGTTTACTACCATATACATTAGACCTCAACCCCGACACAGTGGTAGGAGCTTTTCACAATGGATTGAAAGAAAATATTAGGGTGGAGGTGGACATTCAAAATCCAACCGCGTTGAACGATTGTATAAGAATAGCCAAGCTGGTTGAGAAGAGAATTCAGTTGTATGCACGACGTGAAACTTATAGTCGTCCTTCATATCGCAACAATTCCTTTCATAGAAATGATCAACCATCAAGATACTTTTGCTATAAATGTCGCACTCATCATCCCAGGGAACAAGCATGTGCCCAAAAACAAAACTTTCATATTGAATGCGATCAATATGAAGGAGAAGAGGAAGAAACTTACCACCAAGAAGAACCTATGCAAGAAGAACTACCAAGTACTCTAGAAGAGAAGGAAGAGGATACAATGGCGATCTCCGTGCATGCCCTTATGGGGTTAACCGCCCACCATACCATCAAGGTACCAAGATTTCTCCACCAAAAAAAGGTGAATGTGCTAATTGATTCCGGCAATACCCACAATTTTATTGACATCAAAACAGCAAAAGCTTTGAATTTATTCATTAACTCTTCCAACAAAGACAAATTCCAGGTTCTAGTGGCCAACGGGGTGAACGCGCAATGTGTTGGTCGAACATCTCAAGTATCCATAAAAATGGGAACTTATACCTGGTTTGGATCCCTTTTCGTCATGAATTTAGGGAACTCGATGTCATTTTGGGAGTTGAATGGTTGGAAACATTAGACACGGTTAGCTTCAATTTCAAAAAATTATTTGTGGAATGGAAGGAAAACGGACGAGTCATTCGCTTACAAGGCATCACTACTCCTCCATCGCAAATGGTGAGCTCTCATAGTATGGAGAAGATGTTAAAAAAGGGTGGATATGGATTTATAGCTCAAATTAATTGTTTGGAAAAACAATCTCGAGCAACTTCGGATATTACTGCTCCAGATTTACGAGACATCATAACAAATTACGAAGAGGTTTTCCAAGAACCTAAAGGATTACCACCTAAACGATCTCATGACCATGCCATCCATTTGATTCTAGGGAGTGTCCCACCTAACAATCGTCCTTACCGCTATCCTCAACCACAAAAGACAGAAATCGAACAGATCGTTCAGGATCTGTTAGATCATGGAGTCATTCGTCACAGCACTAGCCCTTATTCCTCACCTATAGTTCGGCTCGACGAAAAGATAACTCTTGGCGTATGTGTCCTGATTTTCGTTCTCTCAATAAACTCACTATCAAGGACAAATTTCCTATCCTTGTCATAGATGACCTACTAGATGAGTTGCATGGTGCAAATTTTTTTACAAAATTAGACCTTCGCTCAGGATTTCACCAAATCCGTGTCAGAGAAGAGGATATTCCCAAAACTGCTTTTCGTACTCATGAAGGTCATTACGAATTTTTGGTCATGCCTTTTGGTCTCACCAATGCACCATCCACATTCCAAAGTCTCATGAACCAAGTGTTTCGTCCACTCCTCCGTAAGTTTGTGTTAGTTTTTTTTTATGACATTCTCATATATAGCAAAACATGGAAGGACCATTTACATCATGTGGATAAAGCCCTTCACATTTTACAAAGAGAAAAGTTATTTGTCAAACGTTCCAAATGTTCATTTGGTGTCCAAGAAGTCAAGTATCTTGGTCATATAGTTTCACACGAGGGCGTCAAAGTCGACCCCAATAAGATTAAGGCAATTCAAGAATGGCCTTTACCTAAAACCATCAAGAAACTTCGTGGTTTTTTGGGTCTCACGGGCTACTATCGCAAGTTTGTACAAAATTATGGTAAGATTGCAGCACCTCTCACGACACTCACAAAAAAGGATGCTTTTCGTTGGTCGGAAGAGGCTACTCAAGCCTTCGAAGCTCTTAAGGAGGCCATGTGTACAACTCCAGTTTTAGCAACTCCCAATTTTCACAAACCATTTATTATCGAATGTGATGCGTCAGGAATAGGAATTGGGGCTATATTAATGCAAGAAGGTCATCCGTTGGCATTTGAAAGTAAACAGCTCTCCAAGAAAAATTTGGGAAGATCAACATACGAAAAAGAAATGTTGGCTATTCTTCACGCAGTAGAAAAATGGAGACACTACCTAATCAGTAGCCGCTTCATTATAAAAATAGATCATAGTAGTCTCAAACATTTTCTTGAGCAAAGGTTTTCATATCCGAAACAAAATAAGTGGTTAACCAAACTATTGGGCTATGATTTTGTTATCGAATACAAGAAAGGGAAGGAAAATGTAGCCGTCGATGCGCTGTCCAGGAAATATGAAGACGAAGTAGTCATTAACGCTATTTCAGGTCCTTGCTCCCAATGGGTGAATCAATTACAAGATGAATGGTTGTCCAATAGCGAAACTTCCCAGATACTTCAAGAATTATCTATAGGGTCCTCTAAACACCCTTTGTTCTCTTATGAAGATAAAATCCTCCGAAAGAAGAACCGCATTTACATTCCACACAATTCAGAACTCAAATCGAAGATCCTCGATGAATCACATGCTTCTCCATCAGCAGGACATTCAAGATTTTTGAAAACATATTTAAGGGTCAAACAATCATTTTGTTGGAAAGGATTAAAAGCAGAAGTCAAACAATGGGTAGCAGAATGCAAAGTTTGCCAGCGCAATAAAGGAGAAATAGTCAAATCACCAGGGTTGTTACAACCATTACCCATCCCTGAACGACAGTGGGAACATATATCCATGGATTTTATTGAAGGTCTTCCAAAGTCAGAAGGCAGGACAGTAATCTTCGTAGTCGTAGACCGGTTATCCAAATACGCTCACTTTCAGGCTTTACAACATCCATTTTCCGCAAGCAAGGTGGCAAAGGTATTTATGGATTCAATTTTCAAATTACATGGTATGCCAAAAAATATTGTAAGTGATAGAGACCCCATCTTCACTAGTAACTTTTGGCGGGAATTATTTCGACTTAGTGGTACCAAATTGAACATGTCCTCAGCCTACCATCCACAGAAAGATGGTCAAACAGAAGTAGTTAACAAATGTTTGGGTACGTACTTAAGATGTTTCGCTCAAGATAAACAATACCAATGGAGCCAGTGGTTAGCATTGGTAGAATGGTGGTACAACACTTCTTACCATTACTCAATTAAGATGTCTCCATTTGAAGCATTGTATGGCACCAAGCCTCCAACCGTCGCAGATTACGTACAAGGATCATCCAAAGTAGCCAAAGTGGATGATTGGTTCCAACAAAGGCAGTCTACACTCACCATCCTCAAAGAGAATTTAGTCCAAGCACAAAATCGTATGAAACAACAACAAGACTTGCACCGATCTGAGAGAACTTTTAATATAGGTGATTGGGTTTTCCTAAGGTTGCAACCTTACAAACAATCATCGTTAAGGATAAAGTCCAGCCAAAAGTTGGCTCCACGATTCTATGGTCCTTACAAAATTGTGCGCCGCATTGGAGAAGTAGCCTATCAGTTAGAGCTACCTACATCATCACGAATACACCCGGTATTTCATGTTTCATGTCTCAAAAAAGTAATTGGTCAGAAAGTGCGAAGTCAATCAGAATTACCAATGCTCGATGAGGAAGGACGCATACATCTCCAACCTGAAGATATACTACAACACAAAATACGAAGACTGAGATCACGTCAGATTCAAGAATTTCTCATCAAATGGCAAGATTTACCAGAGGAGGATGCCACATGGGAACCTGAAAGTATTTTCCAGACATTTCCAGCTTTGAGGACAAAGCTTTCCGAGGAGGGGAGTCATGTTACACACCAAACCTAGCCGTCGGCTAGGTATTCCAAGAGTAAACATTTCATATATATATATTAGATAGATTATTTAAAATTAAATCATCGTGTTTTTATTTTTTATTCACTACAATTCGCAAGTGCCTTCACAACGGGGACGTGCCCTCCCTGAGTGGCGAACTATATCCAATTTGATTTATTTTATTTACTGTTGTGGTTTCATATTACTTCATTATATTGCAATTGAGGAATTGATTAGAATTAAACATAAACGAACGAGTTATATCGTTCCATAGATGTAGAGGAATCATCGGTCCATCTCAATGTGTTTTATGCTACAAGAACGAGGAAACAACTGATCACCTGATGTTTGAGTGCCCTTTCACGCGTCAGATTTGGAAGCATTGGCTTTCTTGCTATAAAATTCAAGTTAATGGTGACTTGAATCGGACTAATATCTGGAAAACATGGAAGAGTGATAGATTTAAATCTAAAGCTCTTCGAATTGGTTGGGAGCTTGGATTAAACTTCATTTGGTGGCAAGTGTGGTTGGAGAGAAATGCTAGAATTTTTAGAGAAATTTTTTCCTCGTTAGATGGAGTTTGGCAGATCATCTAGAGCAAAGTCACAGAAACTGTTGCTATCTATGCCATTGAGGAAAATTAGGTTGTTACTGGGCCAATGGAAGAGGGAGTTGAAGAGCAAGAGGGACAGACAGAGCTATTTGGAAACCACCACCAGAAAGCTGGATTAAAATTAATACTGATGGAGCTGCAAAGGGCAATCCGGGTAGTGCCGAAATTAGAGTGGTTTGTCAGAATCATGATGGATCAGTGCTCTATTGGGAACTGCAAGGTTTGGGAAGAGCCACAAAAAATGAAGTAGAAGCCATAGCTATCAAATCCGCTTCTATTTGGGCAGTGAAACAGGGCCACAGGAGGATCATTATTGAATCAGATTCTCAAATAATGGTTGGAGCTCTTGATTGCATGAAAAACTTTGCTTTGAAAGCATGGAAGTTGAGGATTCTTGTCACTCAAATTAAGGAATTATGGAAGGAATTAGATGATGTGATTCTAGTTTATGTGAGTCGATATTTAAACAATGCGGTCGACTTCCTGGCTAAGATGGGTGCTGAGAAGGAGGCAGGGGTTCAACTTCACAGTGACATGGCTATTGAGGATGAGGTGATCAGGCAGGGTCTAGAAAGGTCCTTGAACAAATGATCAAAGAAAAAGCAAAGGGAGGGAAGTTGTCGCGATATCACGACTTGTTGCACCGTCGCGGTCTCTGGAGGAAAGTTGTCGTGATATCGTGACATGTTGCGCCATCGTGGTATCTTGAGGAAAGTTGTTGCGATATTGCGACATGTTGCGTCGTCGTGGTCCCTGGAGGAAAGTTGTCACGATATCGCGACATGTTGCACCATCACTACCGCTGGAGGAATGTTGTCATGATATCGTGACATGTTGCACCGTCGCGGTCGCTGGAGGAAAGTTGTCGCGATATCGTGACGTGTTGCGTCGTCATGGTCGCTAGAGGAAAGTTGTCGTGATATCACGACATGCTGCACCGTCGCGGTCGCTAGTGGAAAATTATCATGATAGCGCGACATGTTGCACCATCACGGTCGCTGAAGGAAAGTTGTCACAATATCGCGACATGTTGCATCGTTGGAAAGTTGTCGCGATTTCGTGACATGTTGTGCCGTCACGGTCGCTGGTGGAAAGTTGTCGCGATATCGCGACATGTTGCGCCATCACGGTTGTTGGAGGAAAGTTGTTTTGATATCGCGACATGTTGCACGGTCACGGTCGCTGGAGGAAAGCTGTCACGATATCGTGACATGTTGTGCCATCGCGGTCGCTGGAGGAAAGTTGTCACGATTTCATGACATGTTGCGCCGTCGCGGTCGCTAGAGGAAAGTTGTCACGATATCATGACATGTTGCGCCGTTGCGACCGCTGGAGGAAAGTTATCACGATATCGCGACATGTTGCATCGTCACGGTCATTGGAGGAAAGTTGTCATGATTTCACGACATGTTGCGTCATCGCGGTCATTGGTGGAAAGTTGTCGCGATATCGCGACATGTTGCACCGTCGCGATCGCTGGAGGAAATTTGTCGCGATATCGCGACATGTTGCTTTTTCGTGACCAACGGAGAAAAGGTGTCGCGATATCGCGACATGTTGCTTTTTCACGGCCAAGAGAGAAAAGGTGTCGTGATATCGCGACATGTTGCTTTTTCGTGGCCAAAGGAGAAAAGGTGTCGCGATATCGCGACATGTCGCGTTTTCGTGACAAGTTGCATCATCTGTCCATGTCGATCCCCTGCTAGCTAGTTATTGATTCAGGAGATTTGGCTCCATTGTAAATCTTCTTCTTCTATTGTAATCTTGTGTTCTCTTTGAATTCGGCTGGGAAGAGTCTCTTCCCATATTGTAATTGATCTTTGTTTTAATACAAGTTTTTTCAAAATTTAAAAAAAAAAACTATTAATTACTAGTCGATCATACATGTGGTTTACACTAAAATAATTCATGTGTTTATGTTCCATTCATCGCAAGATCATGGAAATATAACATTGTACATACTTCAAATTCTTTTGCCACATTTTTTGGGGTTAAATTCTTCTACCACATTTTATGGGTTCTTGTTACTTGGTAATCCATTGAAAAATATCTTAAAAATTATCAAATCTCTATCGCCAAAAAATTATGATTGGTATACAAGTCCTTGCTAATGATGTTATTGATAACTTAAAGATATTCAGACATACAAACAATTTAGGCTACAATTGATGATGACTGCTCATCTAAGGGAGATAGTCAAGATTGATTTTTAATGGGATAATCTTTGACAACAATGATTTTCCTCAAGGGAAGTGTTCTTAGTTGTTGAAGAGCAACCCTCTTCAAAAGGATTATCCAATGAAGAGCAACAAATAGTACATGATTTTAGTTGAGAATACATCTAGATCATTTATAAAGAAATGATTGATTGATTATCACAAAAATTCATAATATAATATAATTTATAATTATAAATTAGAATGCCATAAACAAGGATAACAATAACAAATACCACCCAACAATTATAAAATTTATAGATTTTTTTTTTGTCAAAGAGTCCTTGGTTTAATATTTGGGCGTATGGATGATGTCGCTTACACCAAGGTTCAAATCTGGGCAGCGCCAAATAGGCCATATAGCTTAATTTGACTAAGTTGATGTAAAAGGGAAAATGCAATCTTTCAAAACCCTAATTTTATATATTATTCGATATTCATTCAATTATTAACATTATCATTTATAAAATTTATTTATTAATTATTATTTTTTCAATGGATTATATGGGATTGAAACAGGTCCCACCCGTATTACATCATTACCACATAACAATATTACAACAAAGCTTGGATATTATTTATGTATCGTTTGGCAAGATTCGAACTTGGGTCTCCTTGAAATGTTGAGAAATCTAATCGGTTGAGCTAATGCCACTTGATATTTATTAATTTAATTTTTGCATAGGGGAATTAGTAACAATTTTTTTTTTAAGCATCGACTCTTTTGAAAGGGTTCTCGTCCCTTATGCAATGGTTTGAACTTGGTGGGTCTCTTGGATGAAAACCCAAAGATATACCACTACCATGCCATGTCTAAAATATTCATCCCACTTAAACTTATTTTAACTTATTTAAAGAAAATGATTTAAATATTGATATTCAAATTTGCAAAGAATAAATTATCCAACAAGCAACTTGGAGGTCACAAGATTGTTGTTCAAAAGGAGGAACAAACAACAAAGCAAATTTAAAAACTCCAAAAAGTGCAACAATATACCAAGGGTTCTAGAGATGCAAAGGGTACCATAATCATCGAGAAAACTTGAAACACCAAAAGCTCAAAAATCACACAATGTTCCAAGGTTGTCCAAAGGCATCAAAATATCTAGGGGTACCGAAATCTTCAAAAGCTTCATAATCTTCAAAGGCTCCAAAATTACCATAAGCTTCCTATCATTTGTGTCACTCATGTTGTTTGCTTTTCTTTTTTTCTTATTACTCGAAGATGCAAATAGGCTATGTTTATGGCCTCATTTGCAGGGCGATCAACCACTATATTATACCTCCTTCCAATGTGGGAGTATTATATATATTCAAACTTTTGCTCCAATTATCTTAGTCTTCTTTGAACTATTCGTAGTTGGATTGATGACAAATCCTTCCCCTTAGATAGGGTAGCGATCACAAGTCTTGAATCACCATACACATGGAGTTGTTTAATGTGTAGTTCTTGAGCTAAATTTTATCCCATTTCACAACCTATCAATTATGCAACATTATTGGTTGTTTTCTCCAAATTGATTTTGAATTGAAGCATTTCATAGTGTGGTGTCACTAGTATCACATCACCACCCATTACACGACTTGGGTTTGATTTAGAGGCTCCATCAAAGAAAAGTGTAAGGAACTTTATCTTTGTAGGTTTGATTGTCCTAACTTGTGGCTCATAATTTAGGAGATTTTGAGATCCATTTGGTATTTTTTTTTTTTGTTACGTAGGAGAGTTGGTCACAACCACACTATTTTTAGTAATTTACAAGCGTAGGGTTCAAACCATAGAGGCTACTCCCACAAAACCAATTCCACCTTATTATTGTTCATATAACATGAAGGGGACCACCGATCACTCAAGATTTGTACCATCATCGTTGATCTGGTGCACACTCAGAGGATTCAAAACATACTACTACCTTTACAAACAAGATGCCCTCAAGGTTTGAACTTGGGTGTCTTCTTGGTAAGTGTTTGGCTAGACAAGCACTTACCAATCCATGTTACACACCAAACCTAGCCGTCGGCTAGGTATTCCATGAGTAAAATATTTCATATATATAATAGTTAGACTATTCAAAAATATATCAACATGTTTAATTTTTATATTCTCTGCATTTCGGTATTGCCTTCACGACGGGGACGTGCCCTCCCTGAGTGGCAAATGAATTCCATTTGATTTAAATTCTTTCTGCTATGGTTTTATTATTGTTCATCTTATTGCATTAAAGAAATTGTTCCGAATTAATTAACAAACGAAGTTAAATCCTTCCAAGTGGTATCAGTCTAGGTGATTCAAGAAGGGGGCGGACGATTCAGTTTCCGTCCTGGTTGATCGTTTCGGTAGTAGGCGTTCTTCATAGCGGGCAAACTAGCACCAGTCCTACACAGCGTCAGTTTCGATGTGGTCTACTAATCACCAGCATGATCACATAAATTTGTTCACTATGCGGCATCAGTTCCAGTGCGGTCACATCATAAATAGCATGATCGCAAATTTTACGCTTCGCCTGCCATTCGAAAATCATCACAGAAAATCAATCTGACGCAGCGTCCGTAGTTTGTAACCAGCAGCCAATCAATGCTCACAGTTTCAAAAATTATTCGTTTTATCCTAAGGTTAGCGTCGGTATAATTTTGCTTTAATTTTTTAGTACTGGGAAATATCCCACATTCGCCTGGGAGGGAAAAATTCATGGTTTATAGTCTTTCGGGGTCACTTAAATCTCCGTGGCTTTGGCCACACAAGCCTTCCTCCACGCGTGTCGTTTGGTCTTCTCGTCGTTTGGTTTGGTCTTCTGTTCGCATCATCGTTGGTCTAAATGGTCGTGTCTTCCACTCGCGTCGTCATCTTCTATCGTGTCCTTTGCTCGCGTCGCGTCTTCTGTCGTGTCCTCTGCTCGCGTCGCGTCTTCTGTCGTGTCTTCTGCTCGTGTCATAGTGTCGTGTCTTCTGTTCCGTTCTATCTCGGTCTTGTGTGTCGTGTCTTCCATTCCATTCTATCTCGGTCTCGCGTGTCGTGTCTTCCATTTTGTCTCGGCCTCGGTCTCGGGTGTCGTGTCTTCCGTTTCGTTCTGTCTAGTGTCTCGCGTGTCGTCAGTCCTGTCTCTGTGTCGTGTTCTCACAAATCTGTCCAGTCGTCTGCTTGTGTCTTGTGTCTAGCGTGTCGTCAGTCCTGTCTTCGTGTCGTGTTCTCACAAATTTGTCCAGTCGTTTTCAGTCCTGTCTTCGTGTCGTGTCACCGCAATCTGTCCAGTCGTGTCACGTTGTGTATTGTTGAAAGTCATCAAAAGTCGCTGCAAGTCGTCAAAAGTTGTTGTTAAGGAGGTGAGCCAACAAAATTCAAATCCGCGTCGTAGTTGGAGCGACAGTTGAAGCGAAATCCACATTTTTTGCTAAATTCAACCAAATTTTGTGACAGTTGAAGCGGAATCCTAAGCAGGTTATGTTAACAAGTGCATGAGCAAACAGTGGACCAAGGGTTCTGACGGTCGATTATCAAGCTCGAAAACGACCAATAACAACGCAAGAAGACCTAATCAAAGCCCAGGTACAAAAAATTCTCCTTCTCCTTTCAAAATTGGTAGTTATAATCCACATCATCCACTGGTAGACCCTATGGCTACTAATCCTCCCCCAACTCATGAAAACATCACACAAGGAAACTCAAGTAACTCAGCCGTTTCCAACGATGAATCTCTTTGACTCTTACTAGAGGGTATGAACAAAATTAGTCTCAACATAAAAGCCCTAGTGCAAGCACAAAACCAGCATAATCCCAATACTAATCCCCAAAATCACTCCCGTGCCCAAAGGAATGAAGAAAATGTTGATCATGAGGATGATTGGGAACAGCAAAGAGGCGATTCGGATAATTACAGGGATCGCTATCATAGACAGCGGTATAACCAAAATCAAGAAAGGGATACGGGTTATCACCAACCGAGAGGCCTTAATAATTTTCCACGCATTGATATGCCCACTTTTGAGGGTCATGATCCTCGTGGTTGGATAGCCAAAATGGAAGGCATTCTCGACTTATATCAAATTAAGGAAATTGATAAAGTCCCCTTCGCTGCATCAAAATTAGGCACTGAGGCCTACCAATGGTTCGTATGGCTTAAACGAGAGAAAGGAGCTACTATTAACTGGAGAAAATTCACTACCTATTTTTTAGAAAGATTTGATGAAGGAGCTACATCATCATACATAGTAAGATTGTTATCTCTTAAACAAGAAGGATCGGTTAGCGAATTCGTTTCGGAGTTTACCAGTTTACTACCATACACTTTAGACCTCAGTCCCGACATAGTGGTAGGAGCTTTTCGCAATGGATTGAAAGAAAATATTCGAGTGGAGGTAGACATGCACAATCCAACTTTGTTGAACGATTGTATAAGAATAGCTAAGCTGGCCGAAAAGAGAAATCAGTTGTCCACACGACGTGAAACTTATAGTCGTCCTTCGTATCGCAACAATTCCTTTCGTAGAAATGATCAACCATCAAGATACTTTTGCTATAAATGTCGCACTCATCACCCCAAGGAACAAGCATGTGCCCAAAAACAAAACTTTCATATTGAAGGCGATCAATATGAAGGAGAAGAGGAAGAACCTTACCAACCAGAAGAACCTATGCCAGAAGAACTACCAAGTACTCTAAAAGAAAAAGAAGAGGATACAATGGCGATCTCTGTGCATGCCCTCATGGGTTTAACCGCCCACCATACCATCAAGGTACCAGGATTTCTTCGCCAGAAAAAGGTGAATGTGCTAATTGATTCTGGCAGTACCCACAATTTTATAGACATTAAAACAACAAAAGCTTTGAATTTATTCATTAACTCTTCCAACAAAGACAAATTCTAGGTTCTAGTGGCCAACGGGGTGAACGCACAATGTGTTGGTCGCACATCTCAAGTTTCCATAAAAATGGGAACTTATACCTGGTTTGGATCCCTTTTCGTCATGAATTTGGGGAACTCTGATGTCATTTTGGGAGTTGAATGGTTGGAAACATTAGACACGGTTAGCTTCAACTTCAAAAAATTATTTGTGGAATGGAAGGAAAACGGACGAGTCATTCGCTTACAAGGCATTACTACTCCTCCATCACAAATGGTGAGCTCTCATAGTATGGAGAAGATGTTAAAAAAGGGTGGATATGGGTTTATAGCTCAAATTAATTGTTTGGAAAAACAATCTCAAGCAACTTTGGATATTACTGCTCCTAAGTTACAAGACATCATAACACATTACGAAGAGGTTTTCCAAGAACCTAAAGGATTACCACCTAAACGATCTCATGACCATGCCATCCATTTGATTCCAGGAAGTGTCCCACCTAACAATCGTCCTTACCGCTATCCTCAACCACAAAAAATAGAAATCGAACAGATCGTTCAGGATTTGTTGGATCATGGAGTCATTCATCACAACACTAGTCCTTATTCCTCACCTGTAGTTCCGGCTAGACGAAAAGATAACTCTTGGCGTATGTGTCCTGACTTTCGTTCTCTCAATAAACTCACTATCAAGGACAAATTTCCTATCCCTGTCATAGATGACCTACTAGATGAGTTGCATGGTGCACAATTTTTTACAAAATTAGACCTTCGCTCCGGATTTCACCAAATCCGTGTCAGAGAAGAAGATATTCCTAAAATTGCTTTTTGTACTCATGAAGGTCATTACGAATTTTTGGTCATGCCTTTTGGTCTCACCAATGCACCATCCACATTCCAAAGTCTCATGAACCAAGTGTTTCGTCCACTCCTCCGTAAGTTTGTGTTAGTTTTTTTTGATGATATTCTCATATACAACAAAACATGGACGGATCATTTACATCATGTGGATAAGGCCCTTCACATTTTACATAGAGAAAAGTTATTTGTCAAACGTTCCAAATGTTCATTTGGTGTCCAAGAAGTCGAGTATCTTGGTCATATAGTTTCACACGAGGGTGTCAAAGTCGACCCCAATAAGATTAAGGCAATTCAAGAGTGGCCCTTACCTAAAACCATTAAGAAACTTCGTGGTTTTTTGGGTCTCACGGGCTACTATCGCAAGTTTGTACGCAATTATGGTAAGATTGCAACACCTCTCACAGCACTCACAAAGAAGGATGCTTTTCGTTGGTCGAAAGAGGCCACTCAAGCCTTCGAAGCTCTTAAGAAGGCCATGTGTACAACTCCAGTATTAGCAACTCCCAATTTTCACAAACCATTTATTATCGAATGTGATGCATCAAGAACAGGAATTGGGGCTATATTAATGCAAGAAGGTCATCCATTGGCATTTGAAAGTAAGCAACTCTCCGAGAAAAATTTGGGAAGATCAACATACGAAAAAGAAATGTTGGCTATTCTTCACGCAATAGAAAAATGGAGACACTACCTAATCGATAGCCGCTTCATTATAAAAACAGATCATAGTAGTCTCAAACATTTTCTTGAGCAAAGGTTTTCCTATCCGAAACAAAATAAGTGGTTAACCAAACTATTGGGCTATGATTTTGTTATCGAATACAAGAAAGGGAAGGAAAATATAGTCGTCGATGCGTTGTCCAGGAAATATGAAGATGAAGTGGTCATTAACGCTATTTCAGGTCCTTGCTCCCAATGGGTGAATCAATTACAAGATGAATGGTTGTCCAATAGCGAAACTGCTCAGATACTTCAAGAATTATCTTTAGGGTCCTCTAAACACCCTTTGTTCTCTTATGAAGATAAAATCCTTCGAAAGAAGAACCGCATTTACATTCCACACAATTCAGAACTCAAATCGAAGATCCTCGACGAATCGCACGCTTCTCCATCCGCAGGACATTCAGGATTTTTGAAAACATATTTAAGGGTCAAACAATCATTTTGTTGGAAAGGATTAAAAGCAGAAGTCAAATAATGGGTAGAAGAATGCGAAGTTTGCCAGTGCAATAAAGGAGAAATAGTCAAATCACCAGGATTGTTACAACCATTACCCATCCCTGAACGACAGTGGGAACATATATCCATGGATTTTATTGAAGGTCTTCCAAAGTCAGAAGGCAAGACAATAATCTTCGTCGTCGTAGACCGGTTATCCAAATACGCTCACTTTCAGGCTTTACAACATCCATTTTCCGCAAGCAAGGTGGCAAAGGTATTTATGGATTCAATTTTCAAATTACATGGTATGCCAAAAAATATTATAAGTGATAGAGACCCCATCTTCACTAGTAACTTTTGGCGAGAATTATTTCGACTTAGTGGTACCAAATTGAACATGTCTTCAGCCTACCATCCACAGACAGATGGTCAAACAGAAGTAGTTAACAAATGTTTGGGTACGTACTTAAGATGTTTCGCTCAAGATAAACAATACCAATGGAGCCATTGGTTAGCATTGGCAGAATGGTGGTACAACACTTCTTACCATTACTCAATTAAGATGTCCCCATTTGAAGCATTGTATGGCACCAAACCTCCAACCGTCGTAGATTACGTACAAGGATCATCCAAAGTAGCCAAAGTGGATGATTGGTTCCAACAAAGGCAGTCTACACTCACCATCCTCAAAGAGAATTTAGTCCAAGCACAAAATCATATGAAACAACAATAAGACTTGCACCGATCAGAGAGAACTTTTAATATAGGTGATTGGGTTTTCCTCAAGTTACAACCTTACAAACAATCATCGTTAAGGATAAAGTCCAGCCAAAATTTGGCACCACGATTCTATGGTCCCTACAAAATTGTGCGCCGCATTGGAGAAGTAGCCTATCAATTAGAGCTACCTACATCATCATGAATACACCCGGTATTTCATGTTTCATGTCTCAAAAAAGTAATTGGTTAGAAAGTACAAAGTCAATCAGAATTACCAGTGCTCGATGAAGAAGGACGCATACATCTCCAACCTGAAGATATACTACAACATAGAATTCGAAGACTGAGATCATGTCAGATTCAAGAATTTCTCATCAAATGGCAAGATTTACCAGAGGAGGATGCCACATGGGAACCTGAAAGTATTTTCCAGACATTTCCAGCTTTGAGGACAAAGCTTTCCGAGGAGGGGAGTCATGTTACACACCAAACCTAGCCGTCGGCTAGGTATTCCATGAGTAAAATATTTCATATATATAATAGTTAGACTATTCAAAAATATATCATCGTGTTTAATTTTTATATTCTCTGCATTCGGTATTGCCTTCACGATGGGGACGTGCCCTCCCTGAGTGGCGAACGAATTCCATTTGATTTAAATTCTTTTTGTTGTGGTTTTATTATTGTTCATCTTATTGCATTAAAGAAATTGTTCCGAATTAATTAACGAACGAAGTTAAATCCTTCCAATCCACCTAAGCCTCGGGGACAATCCATTTGGTATAACAACTATATCTCATTTTTTTCTTAATCTCCTAATGTCTTGTTGTTTATATATAGCTTTTATGTTCAAGACTATCTCCCTTAACACTCTATTGGTTAACACTCAAAAATTGATTCTTTTGTCATAAAAATTTATCTTATTTATGTCCTTCCATATGTTCCAAATGATGAATATTGACACTAAATACCATATCTGCTTGATAATGTGCTTGTCCTTTAGTCCTCATTTGTATCTTTGGCCTTAATTGGTTAGGAAAATGTTTGAGTCAAAGGTTCCTAATAGAGTTGATCCTAGCTGTAGGTTATTTCAATCCAGATTTTAACGATATTGTTTCATTGTTCTTAAGACTCCTATGAAGCCCATATTTAACATTATAATTACAAGTTTTTAGTGTGTAAACTATAAAATTACTTTAATTTTAAAAGTTCGAGGTGTAGACCAATTGATTCGACTAAACCCCGTAAGGGGGCGGAGGTCCAAGGTTCAAATCTTGAGCCTCGTCAAACTAAACACTTATCCCTTTCCTGGTGCTTTCAACGATGTAAAAGGTTTAAAATGATTATGGCATGGTGGTTATAGGGGCAAAATGCATGAAGAACTATGTGGCAGCTTTCAAGGCGGAAAACACAGAATACTATGACAACCATAAAAACTAGACAACCTGCCCGGATTCATGGCGGCTACCGATTCCACCATGTAAATTCAAAAAAAAATCTAAAATTACTTGTCCTTGTGGGACACCACATTGGTATAGTTTTGGGCTCTTTTTTGGAAGACCCAAGTTCAAACCACGACAAATGATACATAAATGTGTCTTAAAAAAACCTTTAAAATTACTTTGACAAAACTGAACTACCACAAAGCCCTCTTTTTATTAACATATAAATTTGGCTTTTTTCAAAACCCAAATATTTAACCCTTATTAACTACTACAACCTTTAATTAATAAATTTTATCTTTTTATTATTTATATATATAATAGGATTAGGGCTAAGATGTTCAATCCACAAGCCATAAAGGTAGAGGGAACAATCCAAGAGCCTCCACAAAAGCTATGACAATAACTATTTTCATAAATGAATAGACAATTGATGCCAAATCTTCAACCACTATTTTGTTTAACTTTAGTTGGTTAAAAACTAATCAAAATTTTATTTTATGAATTGTGATATGATCTTTGAAATGGCTATGATATGATGTCTATGTTTTTTTTTAATAATTGAAATCGTAAGATATAAAAAATTAAGAGTTTAAATTTCTTTAATCATTTCAGATAATTTGCGGATATCTAATATAAAAAATATATAATTAAAGAATTGAAAATGAGGAAAGTTGCTCTGCTAGGGTTTGGGTCTGTTGTCATTCGTAAATTTGGTTGCTTTGGTTTTGGATACTGATATTACCACCAATTCGGTGGTCGCTCTCCTTTTTTATGGCTTCACCATCCGCAGATGTAACGGTTGTTACAGATAGTGGAACTCATGGCACCGAAGCGAGCTCGAAAGTTTGTTCTAAAAGTGGTGGACGAGGTAATGATTCTTCTCCAGATGTTGTGCTCTCTCTTGATGTTGTTTCTCCAGTTGTAAAATGGTATGAGAATCATTGTCTTATAGCTTATTTTGTTGGTCGAATCCCATCACAAGAATATTTTCAAAATTGGCTGAAACTTCACTGGGAAGCTTATGGCATTGTGGTTGCGGGTATCCGCAATCTTACTAAGGGTTTTTTTTGCTTTCCTTTAAAGAACCCTCACAAGTGCAAACTGTGGTTGCTAAGTCCAGTTGTTGGTTTCTTCGCAATACTTTGATGGTCATCTCTCCTTGGACTCCTTTCTGAGTTTCAGATCAAGTTGCCTTGAAAGTGCTCGGTTTGGCTTGAACTCCCTGGTCTTCCGCTACCCTTATGGGAGTTTATTGATGATATTGTTAAACCCATTGGTCGGGTGGTCTATCGAGAACAAGAGTGGTTCTTCTCAGCATGACCTAATAAGAGAGTCTGTGTTGAGGTTGACCTCACACAGGATCTCAGAGAATTTGTGGACATTCAGGTTGGTACAGAGCATTTTATGCAAAAAATTATTTACTATAATTTACCTAATACTTGTTTTCGATGCCAATCCACCATGCATCGTATCAAGGATTATCCGTTGGTTGCTCGAAAACCTTCGGTAGTTGCTCCTGCTCCTCATACTGTGCCTACACCTCCCAAACCCTCTATTGAGGGTGATTGGATTACAATTTCTAATAAGAAGGGGGTGACCAACCCTAAGTCGATGCTTTCTAATGGAGATAAGGTTGTGAAGCCACCATCTCAGCCTCCTATTGTTCTTGTTCATCCTATTTTGGCTCCTCAAGCTCCACCTATTGAGAAACCTCTCGAGCATAAATCAACCTCAAAAGAAGGGAATTCACTGACAATACCTCCACCCTCTAGGCATTCACGTAGTCCATCTCGGGATGGCTCACCATCGTCGAGGGGAAGCTAGGAGGCTAAGCATCATCTTTCGACTATTGGTGATATATTTCAACCTTCTCAGACCTCTTTATTTAATAGGTTTTTGGTACTGGTCGATAGTGTGGGCAGTCCCTCGATTGTTGGTGATTTACTTCAACCTTCTCAGACTTTTGCATTTAATAATTCTTCGATGTTGGTTGATAGTGGGGGTAGCCCTATGGGAGATGACTCCATGGATATTCCTCCTCCATGAATTTCCTTTCGTGGAATGTTCGAGGACTTACAGAGTCCTCAAGAAATTTTTCTGTTTGATCTGCTCTCCAAAGTATTGGCCATGTTGATGTTATTTGTTTACAAGAAGTTAAGATCTCTGGTTTTTGTTAGATGTTTCTCTCAGCTGTATTGCAGGTTCTTTTATGCACTTCACTACTCACCATGAAGATGGTCGGGGTGGTGCTTCTATTTCTATCTCCTCCAAACTTGAGGATTGTCTGCTTGGATCTGGCGAGGATCCTTCTCATCATGTGGTCTAGATTTTGTTGAATATTAATGGGAACACCCTAGGCATTGCCAACATTTATGCACCTAATGATGGGCCTAGTCGCTCTACCCTTTGGTGGTACCTGGTTGATCACTTATCGATGGCATATTGGATTTTTTGTGGTGATTTTAATATGGTTGAGCATGTTGAAGATAAATTTTGTCACCTCTCGATGCGTTGGTGTGTTGGAGAGCGTGAGGCTTGGTTTTTTCTTAAATGTAGATGGGATCTTTTTATCCCCTTTTTTGCTAATGTAATTGCACGCCTCCACCCTGGTTCACATGGTCCAATTTTTGTGTGGGTAATGATAGAGTCTGCAAGTGCCTTGATCGAGTTATGATGTCAGAGCAGCAATTTTTTTATTCTCCTCCATCAATAACAAGATTGTGATGGTCTGGGATCAATTCCTGTTATCAAATCATTTTCCAATTTCCTTTCAGATTGAGTGGAGTGGTCACCAATTTAATTTTTTATGCAATCAATTTTATTTAAATACTTCTTTATTACAACACCTTGGCACCATTGCTACGATTGAGCGAATCTAGAATTTATTACCTCGACCTCCTCACTCTATCAGTTGGATTTCTTGGTGGAATGAAGCAATTATCCGTACTACCTCTTTCATGCGGTATTTTGGAAAACAGGTGGCACATGTCAGAAAGTGTGCTCATTTGGTTGTTACGAAGGAGTATCAACAAAATTTATGATTGCTGGAAAATGATCCGTATGATCGATAGTTGCAAACCAGGGTTGTTGGTCTTCACCACCAGCTTATAGTCCATGAATGACATGAAGCTAGGGGGCTCAGATTTGGGCTCGTCTGCACTGGCTGAGGGTTGGTGATCGCCCATCCAAAGCCTTTTTCAAGTCTCTTCATTCCAGGTAGGCTAGGATTCAGATCAAGGCTATTCAAGTCTCTCATGGTAGGCTGACTTCTCTTCTTGATATTGCTTCAGCCTTTGTGGATCATTATAAGCTTATTTTTCAAGCTCAACAGGATTCTCTAGAACGTCAGATGGCGCTCCAATAGTGTCTTGATGTTGTTCCTACTAAGTTGTCTGCTTATGACAAACTTCTTTGTGAGGCTCCTCTTTCACTTGATGAGCTTCATAATGCTCTTATGACTATGTCAGATGACAAGTCCCCTGGTCTTGATGGCTTTCCATGTGAATTTTATAAAGCCACTTGGAAGTTTATTGGGTCTGATCTGCTCAATGTCTACAATGAAGCATTAGCCAATAATTCTCTGGGTAATATTATCAATCGTGGAAACATTAAATTTATTCCTAAAGTAGGTAATCTTGAGCTTATCACCAGTTGGCGACCTATTACTCTACTTAATGTCTCTTACAAGATTTTGGCTAAAGCTTTAGCTCTCCGTATTCACAACATTCTCCCTATGATTACCAAACCAGAGCAAACGGGCTTCATTAAAGGGTGTTACATCTTGGATAATCTTATTGTTGTCTGGGAAGGTTTAGAATGGGCTCGTATCTCTGGCCAAAAGCCCCTTTTCCTTAAACTAGACTTTGAGAAAGCTTATGATCGTATTGAGTGGCCTTTCATTCTTGCCATGCTCCAAGCTCTCGGCTTTGGCCCCTTTTTTATCAGGGTTATCAGTATGTTGTTTGTTGATGCTTCAACTTGTCTTACTATTAATGGACTTAGGTCAGAGGATTTTGGTTTGTTTCATTCTATTCTCTAGGGCTGTCCTTTGGCCCCCTCACTTTACATCCTTGTTGTTGAAGCTTTTGGTTATCTTCTTGCCAATCAAGCGTCTAAGGGGTTGATCAAAGGTATTATTTTGCCTGATATGTCCACCCAACTTATTAATGGGCACTTTGTAGATGATTATTTTCTCACTATCAATGAGGATGAGGTTTCAGTTTCAACTACTTTGGTTTGTTTGGACACTTTTTGTAAGGCCTCGGGATCCAACATCAAATGGTCTAAGTCCCTTTGTTTTCACCTTGCTTCTTCTTCTATGCCTGCTTGGCTTAGATATTTTTCATGGCATTGGCTTCAAAGGGGTGAGCATTTTAAGTTCTTAGGAATCCCCTTTGCTTTTGATAGCTCACCCTCTAAACTCTAGCAGTATGTCATTGATATAATTGAAAAGAAGATTTCTTGTTGGGCCTCGCATCCCCTTTCTCTTGTCGATAAGTTTCAGGTTTGCACAAAGATTCTTGCTGCCACCCATGTTTATTACTCCTCTTGTTGGGCCCCTTCTAAGAATTCTTATAATAAGTTGGCCAGACTCCTTAGGGATTTTCTTTGGGCCAAGGGGAAGAATTCACGTGGTTTTCATCGAGTTGCTTGGGATATTTGTTGCACGCCTACTGATAAGGGTGGGATGGGCATCATTGACATTTACAGGTAAAGCATTTCTCTGTGTGCTAAGTGGGTGGTTAAAGCTATTGAAGGCCCTGAAGCCTGGAAGGTTTTGATTCATCATTGTATTTCTTCAGGGCTACCTTATGGGCACAAATCTTGGGCTAATATTGGCCTCCATACTCTCATCATTACTTCTGCTCCAGTTAAGATTCAGGGTTCCTTTGTTGTTAAAAGTATTTGGTGAGATTTTGAGGTGGTGAAACCTCATCTTCATTGGATTGGTGATGGTTTTCATAATGGTATTTCATTCAATTCTTAGAATATCTGGTGGTCTCCTATTCTATCTAACTCTTCAGTTCTTCTTGTTGATATGCCAGGGATTAAAGCTTTGAGGTTGTTTCACAAGGGCATCTGCTATATTAATGATTTAGTGCACTCTCGAGACTGGATTCCTTGGCCTGATCTCAAACAAAAATTTAATCTTCAGAATTTAGATCTTCCTTCTATTCTTAAGATTCAAGAGCTCATACCTGATGTCATGCTTCATAAGCTCGGCCTTCAACCCCCAAGTGCCTGGTGGAGGGATTGGCACTGGAATGTGGATACTCCTTTCAAGAACTACTCTTCTTCCTTGCTTTATCAACTTCTTAGTCCTGTTTCCCCTGGTGTTGATAAACTTAATGAGAGATGGTAGACTCACTCTACCTCCTATACTTGGATTGCTCATCTGAACCATATATGGCAGTCTAACCTTGAACCCAAGATTACCTTTTTTCTCTGGTCTCTTATTTATCAAGGGCTTCCTATGGGAGAGAGACTTAGTAGGGTTGGTCTTCCTAATCCTAAGTGTCCAACTTGTGGTCATTTTGAGACTTTCAAACATCTATTTTGGTTCTGCCCTCATGCTCAGTCTGCTTGGTCCTGGATTCACTCATTGTTCAAGCCCTTTCATCCTAAATTTTTCAGATGGCAGATGATATTTTTTGGAGATAACAGTTGTTGGCCTGCCTATATTGCTCTATGGAATTTCTTCCATGCTATTATTTTGTTTCAACTTTGGAAAGCTAGGAATGTTGTTGTCTATTCTGGAGATTCAATTTCTAGTCAATTTTCCTTGCATGAAAAGATTACAGTATTTTCTGCTATTACTGTTCAACTCCATTCGCAGGCTTCCAAGTTGACTCATGAGTTGGCGCATTTGATAAATCTTGTCAGGTTCTGGCGCGAGGCTCCGTGCACTATCAACATGGCTTCGCCTAACCTCCCTCCGCCTTAAGGTCCCTCTATTTCTTTGAGGCCTCGACGTAGCAGGTTGAGGGGGTGACATTATCTAGCATCAGGTTGTTCTGTCAGTGCCCACAGTAGGGCTCGGTCTCCTCTTGGAGTGGCTCCCTTTGTTTAGTTATTCTGTTTATTCACCCTTTTAGGGGTTGGTTTTGTTTTTGGCCTCGAGCCTTGTCTCTACGATGTTGATTGTTTGGGTGGCCTTGCGCCCGAGCTGTGATTTTTCCAGCTCCCTTTTTATTGTAACCTCTCTTATTTTTTATTGAATATAATTGTTGGTTCCAATAAAATATATATATATATATATATATATATATATATATATATATATATATATATATATATATATATATATATATATATATTCATGACAAATATCTTTTACAATAAAAAAAAATATATCTTTTACAATAGGGTGAGAATTCATGTACTAAGTATGACTTTGGAATGTACCTCTTGTAACTAGAATAAAATCTCCTTTATCAAATAAATTAATTTTTTTTTAAAATAGAACACGTAGCTCAAATTAATGGACATTCAAATTAAAGGGGCAAAATACATGGAATAACTTGAGAGTTGAGGATCAACATATCCAAATTAAGCTCGATAAATTTTTTCTTTCTCAAGAGGCTATTCCTATTATGGGTGATGCTAATCTCATTTGTCTCTTGAAAGTTGGCTTGATCATTGTTCCCACTAGATAGAAACTAGAAACTAGGGGCCATGGCAAGTACTCACTTTCTAAGTTATTTATAATAATTTATAGTCATATATTTGTTTTTTTTAATTAGATTCTTAAATTAAGATATAATAAGAAAAAACTAATATTAATAATTACAAATTTATAAATAACACATTTAAAATTAGTTTATATAATCTCTTTTAATTATTTTTTAACTATAAAATAGTAATTAACATGTTTAAAAATTGAAAATCATAAATTCATAAACACTAAAGAATTCACCCCACACTCCGCTCAAGCCAAAGGACCTTAAAGATTACCAAAGCTCCACCATGAAGGTTGCATGCTAGAACATGATTTTTCCTTCCTTGTGAACTTCTCAGCATGGAGCAAAAGAATCTTCTTATGATCTACCAGATGTTTGGGATGACTATGTATAGAGGAGGGAAAACTACCCTATCATGTATGATTCGTGGTTGAATCTACTGAAAGCCAAGGTGATAGTGAACGTATGTTGATTCCTCTACACTTGAGGACTTGGGGATCAAAGGGTTTATTAAGAACGGTGTAAGGACTCTCTCCAAATCCAAAGTGGAAATGTTTGATGTGTTTTTTTAAACAAGCACCTATATTTGACCTTACTAAAATCTAAACTATGAAAAATAAAATAATGCAAAGCAAACAGTAATGCAATAAAGTAAGAATTCATGTACTAAACATGACTTTGAAATTTACCTCTTGTAACTAAAATAAAATCTCCTTTATCTATAAAAAAAAAAAAAAAAAAAAAAATTTACACTCATGGAAATTTTAAAGAATATAATTATTATTACCCATCTACTATACTTTGATAATACCATATCTTCCGAATCCAAGCGAGAGTGATTCATCGATAGGGGTTCGTTAGGTTGGGTTCATAGATGATCAAATCACCTTTTCGATAAGTTGTCACTTTTAAATTCATACCTTTAACCTTTTTATAGATACATTTAAAAAAAATTCCCAATGTACCCAAAATAATCAGGGGAAAGATTTAGACTATTTTATGCAGAAATCCAATTACATGTCTCGTTTTTCAAATGAGAGACACAGAGCCAATGGAATATTAAAGCCTGAATATCATGAATTGGGGTTAATATGAGTGGTGAATATTTAAATGATTTAGAAGGAAAGAGGAAAAATTCAGCGGACTCCAACAGGAGGCAACCCAAATCTATTCACCATTTTGGACGCGTAGTCGACCGCAAGCGGCAAAGAAAGAGACTCTCTCTTCACAATCTCAGTGCGTTCAGTTCAATCCAGTTGAATTCCAGTTGTAAGCAGAGGAGGAATTCCCAATGTAAGGAGAGTATACTGAGTTGAACTTGATCTTGATTGGAATCTACGTATTCAACGCAGTAATTGATTGGCCGCCTACATTGGCGTTTATTGGTTGTCGCCTTCTGTCCGTGGAGAACGATGTGAGTTGGTTTCGAGGTCAAAGAAGGTATCAAAGAGGATTTAAGATACCCAATTGAGGGAATAGTGCATAGGCTAATTCAATTCAATCCGCAGAGAGAGGTTTATGACCATGGAAGCAGGAAATGAAAACGTGTCTCTGTTATCAGAGTCTTCCTCTTTTGACGGGAACGCCCCGGAGCTCCAGAGGCTCAATTTCCGCTCAAAGACCTCCAGCCGTCACCTGAGAGACCTCCACATCCTGAGCTTCACCTTTCTCTTTGTTTTCCTTGCTTATGCTGCAGCTCAGAATTTGGAGAGCTCTGTAAATTCTGTGAGTTTTTCTGTTAAGGAAAGGGGTTTTACTTTTGCTACCCCTTTGATCTCTCAGTTCTAAAAATTTGTTAAGCTCTGTAAATTCCGTGTGTTTTTCTTTTTTTCTTTTTCAATTTTCTGTTAACTTAAGGAACTGGGTTTGATTTTTGTGACCCTCTTTGATCCCTCAATATATAATGTTATCGTGATTGAAAGTTGATGTATAATTTCATGGTTTTGGTTGGCAGGAAAAGAACTTAGGCACTATATCACTGGGCATTCTTTATCTTTCGTTTACTGTATGTTCATTTGTGGCAACACCCATAGTTAGGAGGCTTGGTTCAAAGAATTCTCTCATTCTTGGGACTTCAGGCTACTGGTTATTTATTGCAGCGAACCTCTTTCCATCATGGTATTATTTAATCCTTTTTTTTCTTCTTCTGGAAATCTCGGCGTCGGTCATTGGGGCGGGGATAAGTATTCGGATGCATACCGATCAATGTTAAGAATGAAAGCAAGCATAAAGTTTAGTTTTCATAAAGTCTATAGACCCAGTTCTCTCAAAGGTGGTTATGCAAATGATCTAGACATTAATTACCGGCAAAACAAATTCATTATTAGAGGAACAACTTATAGTGGGCTTGAGTAGCTTGTACTGTGGTTTTTAGGGTTTAATGAAAACTATAAGTAATTACGCAAAACTAGTTGATGATTGGCAAAATCGTTGATGGAACTGGGTGCAGAACTGGCAATAGGATTCACAAAAAATAATCACAGGGCTTAGCATTATATGGTCCTAATTGTATTGTTGCATGTAATAGGTATACTATGGTGCCGGCATCTTTGTATCTTGGATTTACAGCTTCCATCATATGGGTTGCAGAGGTATTTCACTATTGTTTGGGAATGCTCTCTAACCTATGATTTTGGCAACATAAGGCCGACTTAGCTGAGATTAGCATTTAAATTTAGATATTGTGAGATCCAAAAATGGTTTGGTTAGACATGATCATGATTGTCTTATTCGTTCGACAGGGAACTTACCTCACTTTTGCAGCAAGAGGCCATGCAACTGAATGTAACCTGCCTGAAGGAACAGTCCTTGGAAACTTCAATGGAGAGTTTTGGGGAATGTTTGCAAGTACTCAGGTCTGTCCCGGCATGCTTCATTCCATCTCAAATTTCACACATAAACTTGCACTCATGGATATTCTTTTTTAACAAAAGAGGAGTGTGCAGGTGTGTATGCATGTGTGGTTGAAACATAAACAGTTTAATTGCTTGTGGTGACTTTAAATGGTCAAAGAATGGTTGCCTCGCATCTTGTGATCATTTCATAAAATTTATACTCTTTAACTGTGTTTTTTCCCCTATAGGTTATTGGTAACTTGCTTTCACTTGTTCTGCTGAAGACTGGAACGGTGAATGCTCCACCTTATTGTTGATTTGGTTACTTCTTTGGATAACGTGGTACTTAGTCTAGTTCTTTCACACGAACATCCATTGCCTGTTTTATACACTTATATTGCTGTTTCATTGCAGGAAGGCAAAAGTAACTCGGGCACTACATTGCTGTTTGCTGTATTTCTTGGAAGCATGACACTGGGCACAATTTTAGCATTCTTCTTAACTAAACAAACCAATACAAAAGCAGGCGTTATGCAATCTGGTAATGATTCATGCTTATCTGTTGGAGATCTACTGAAGGCAACCTTTGTTCCTTTACTGGACAAAAGGATGCTATTGCTGATCCCTCTGCTTGTATACTCAGGCCTTGAACAAGCATTTGTATGGTATGTATCTACTAGAGTCTTCAAGAGCACTCAACAAAATATAATTGCGTTGCAGTAATGTCACTTGTTTCCACTATTATAATGTGCCATTCTTGAGTTAACTTTGATTCATTATCTTTGGCTGCTTTGTTGTTTTGCAATTTTAGGGCAGAGTTCACAAAATATGTAGTTGAGCCTGCAATTGGTGTAGCGGGGGTTGGAGGTGTTATGGCAATTTTTGGAGCCACTGATGCAGTTGTAAGTGGGCAATTTGATCCTAAAAAATTTGGATGTGAGATTATTTTTATGTTTATATTCTTTTAAAATGTTTGTGACTATTCTTTTAAAGTTCAAATGTTATTTAGTTTATTTGTTGCTCTTAATCTTAATTGTATATACCAAGGTCACAACCTTTTTATTGAAAATTTGATAAGGTGGACTTAAAAAATAGGTCAAACAGAAAAAAAATAGTCATAAGTTTTTGGCTTCTTTTTGATGAATGTCGAATTTCAAAAATTTAAAACTTTTTCTCTTTCCATTTTTTGTTTTCAACAATGCTTTTGTTTTTTCAGTTTGCTTTTCATTTTCAAGTGGGCTAATTCATTTCTCAAAGAATATCCTTTGAAATTGTTCTTAGTAGAATTCAATCTTTCAATAAAACTAAATGTTTACTACCATTCTCTAGTACCTTTAAAAACTGTCACTCAATAGATTTAAAGGATGAACATGCATGAAGCAATAATTTCTCTGGACTTTCTTTTCATAAGAACATCATCAGATTCAGAACCAATTTTTAAGCAGATTGTCGATAATAGATTTTTTGGTTCTCAAATGCTTGTATTTTACTTGAATATTTTGGTTTGTGTCAAAAAAAACACATACCTTTAAATCTTCTAATATATTTCTCCTTCGAATGCCCAAATAATGAAACATCAACTAAAAATTTAAATTCTAGCAAAACAATAAATAAAAAAATTACTTCCGTGTGCAACTTTTGCTTTTTTTTACAAGAAAAAAATCGTAATTTTATTTCAAGAGTGAAAGAAAATTACACTTCTCAGGTGCCTTAGCACAAACAGAAACCCAGATAAAAGCAGATTACTGGGATTCAAGATATAATTACAGTCGGGTAGATCAGAGAGGAAAAAAGCCCATATTCGAAATAGAATGGGGATAATAAGGATAAATATCCTTATATATCAATACTTAATCATCCAAACAACCTCCATGACCAGAACTTGGATAGAAATCAGTGAAAAAGAAACCAGCAGAATAGAAAAGAAACAGTTAGAAACTGCCATTAAGCTCTAATCAAATGAAACAGGCCCAAAGTAAAAAACCTAGAGCTTGCATAGAAACTGTTATTATTTCATTATTTAGTTGGGATATTAGGGAATAAATTAGGTTAGCTTATTGTTAGCGCTAGTTTTATTCCTGGCTTTAATAGGTTAGCAGATCCTATATCTACGGGCTTATTATAACCTATTGTAACCTATTTATTTGGCACCTTAATTGAATTATCTGACTTGCTTCTCAACATGGTATCAGAGCTTATAGAGCTCTAAGCTCATTCGTAGCTTGAGAGCTTAGTGATTCTCGAGACACTAGAATGGACCACGGGACTTGGCAGTGATCTAGGCAGCATAGCAGTGATAGATCTGACACTGCCAGGCGGTGGCTGGAATGGACCGCGGGACCCACTGCATCGAACAGCTAGACCAGACCCGCCAGCTGGGTGATCTGTAGACACTGACAAATCAGTGGATCGGGACCCTATCTGGATGTGGGTAACGTGACACAACCCTATGTGGACCTAAGTCTAACCACACATACCTCGGAGGAAAGGATACGACGGACCTAACACCTGTGGCTCGTTGGCCGAGGTCTGACTTAGGACTAGCAGAGGCGGCCGGCAAAAGGCCACTCGAAGGGAGGTCGACCACCAATAGGTGGTCGATAAAGAAAGTGAGCTTTCTCCCTTATAAAGCACATTTTGTGCTTTGTAAGTCCCATGTGGGACTAAAACGCATAAATAAAAATATTTTTTTTGCGATCTCTGTCTTGAAGGCGATTACCGGTGTTTTGCAAGTTTTGTCACTAAGAAAGTCGTGCTCGTCTTACCGATTGGGATGCAGCAGAGCCTGCAATCTGCCCAGATCCCACCAATTTGCAGTGCACCTGTAGATTGGGACGTAGCACACAGGCCCACCTAGCAGGAGGTGGAACATTTTCGAGTAGCAGACGTACTTCGTAACATCTTTTGCTCGACATTGGAGTTGCCAATTTGCCTTTGGCAGCAGAGCAGGAAAATTCATTCACAGAAGGCTGAAACGTGAGTTGCAGGCGAGGTGCAGCATATCGATTGCTGTAGAGGAGGTTCACAGATAAAAACAAAACTATCGCCGCTCCGTTCGAACAGCGCCGTTGTGAGCGTTGCAGAAGCGTGCCACCCGCACCGCTACCCAGGAGGACGACGAGGAGGCGCCGCATAGCCACCCAGCGAGCGGAGGAGACACCGATCGCCGCTCCCCTCGAGTGAAGACGAAGTAGTCTTCAAATAAGGGTTGTTTTACCCTTATAACCAGCCAGTGCGATAGCATAGCCGGTTGGAGACCTGTCGCTAAGGTGCCGGTGCGGCCTAGGTCAGGGGTTCGATTCCCTTTGACCATAAAGGTATATTTTTTTAATTAAAGTTTATTTTTGTTAAGTTTTTTATTTTATTTTTTTATGATTCATAATTTGTTTCTTTTAATTAAATAATCAATTTCTTAATTTATATTTTATAAAATTTATTATGAAATTGATATACTATTTAATTAAAATTCAAATTGTTTTTCATAAAAATTAAAATTTTTTACTTTCAAAAATTCTTCTTTAATGTACCTTTCAAAAACCATTTCATCCTCCATTTTGCAAAATTGAAGAACCAGGGGGGATTTTTTTGATGACATTTTTGAGCTAATCTGCCTAAGAGGCAAATATTGTAATTTTTTTACAAACTAGTGGAAAAAGCCTTCTGGAGCGCCCATTTTGCGCTGCCCCTTGGAACCCCGTACAGGGGAGATATAATTTTTGCAAAACCAAAGGGGGAAGACTTATAAGGGTGCATTTTCGGCAGTGACCGACACCTTAGTCAAATTATTTTGCAAAATTTTATTGTAAAAGGTGCATTTTCGGCAGAGACCGACACCTTAAGAATGGGTAGATCAAAGAAGAAAACTATCCCAAAACAAACTGATGATGTTGCAAAATCAGTTAAAGGTCCTTACTTTCCACCAGAGATGGAAGGAATGGATTTTTATGAGGATGAAAAATATTCTACACTACGCAGTGGTGTAAAATCCATTCTCAAAGATTTTGAAGATTCTAAAGATCTTCAGAAGAATGGTGTTCAAATCCCTATAGGCGTCATAAGGGCAGTCTACATATCATTGATTTCTCTTGATATTGCCCAACGTAAAGTGTACAGGGACTTTAGTGAGGAAACAGAGGTCAAACCCCTAATGGTCGATGCTTGTAGTGACACAAGTGACCTTCAGCCCATGGTGGCGAATGCTTGTTGTGACACATGTGACCTTGAGCCCATGATGGCCAATGCTTGTTGTGATACAAGCGACCTCATGCCTATGATGGCAGATATCAGTTGTAGCACAGGTGATCTCATCACAGTAGCAGATTTTGCTTGTGACACTAGTGACTTAAAAACTGAACCTCCTAAAAATGAACTCCATAATCTCATCAATAGCGACAAATGCAATATTGTTAAAAGCATTGATGAAGATGATAAAATTGGGTGTTTTGAAAAACACACCAAAGGATTTGGTTCCAAAATGATGAAGAAAATGGGATTCAATGGTGAGAGATTAGGTAAACAGGAACAAGGCATTAAATCTCCAATAATGCTAAGTGTCAGGGCAAAGCATGAAGGCCTTGGCTATACTGGACATGCAAGTACCAGTAATTCTATGTTTGTAAAACCTAAATCTCCTACAACTCCTAAAAAGCATTGTTGTAGTCATTGTGGAAAGACAGGACATGTTGCAGCTAAGTGTTGGAGATTACATCCTTGTGATTCATGTGGATGTACGAATCACTCTTCTTCCAGTTGTTGGTACAAAGTAAAAATGGCCAACAAGGTTCATATAGATTGTGGATGGACAGATCTCACACAATGGACCATGATGAAAGAAATGTTGTATGGCTTCTACCGAAAAGGTAAAACCTATGGTAGACCCAGAGGCAAATCCAGTGACAAACCGAGTGGCAGTCCCAGAGATAATGACCCAGAGACAGACCTAAAGACAGACCCAGAGACAAAGTTCCAGAGGCAGATCTACAGGCAGATCCAGAGGCAATGATCCAGAGGCAGATTCACCGGCAGATCCAGAGATAGACCCAGAGGTACAAATCCAGAGGTACGCTTAGAGCTAGAGCCAGAGCCATGAGCCAGAGCCAGAGCCGAAGACAAAGCACGAGCCACCATTCTTTCATTTCTCTTCTTCTTCTTCACTGTATTGGGGCAGTTATATACTTTACCCAAATATTGTTGTATGGGGGGATGTTAGCATAGATAGTAGTTCTATTATTACCCAAATAATGTAATAAGGGGGGATGTTAGCGTATATTAGCATAACTGTTATTATTTCATTATTTAGTTGGGATATTAGGGAATAAATTAGGTTAGCTTATTGTTAGCGCTAGTTTTATTCTTGGCTTTAATAGGTTAGCAAATCCTATATCTACGGGCTTATTATAACCTATTGTAACCAATTTATTTGGCACCTTAATTGAATTATCTGACTTGCTTCTCAACAGAAAGAAGGTGTGCAAGTTTTGCTTATTTGAATTTGTTATCATATAACCTTGTTTTCAGGCTTTTGGCTTTATGTGATGTTTAATCTCCTTTCTCATTCTTTCTTTGTTGTCCATCGGAGCTTTCCTGGCCGCTTGGACAAACTTCCTTGATAGAAAACAATACCGTAGGTTTTGAACTTGAGAACTATTGATAATACACTTTGCATGAAAGTTGCTCTTAGTGCCATGAGAACTTCCTCCTTGTGTAATAATATCTTGAATGCGTCTCATAACAATGGAATAGCCTCGGTGACCATATGTAATAGGAGCGTGAGCCAAGAGCAAGTAGGAAGTAGGAAGCAAAGTGCAATCAAAGAGCGAGTGCCACTTCTTTTGTTCCAGATCTGAGGAGAAACTCAAAAACTAAAGGTTTCATGTGAAGAAAATCTAGGTAACATGGCAAGGAAGTCATTTTTGAAAGTCCTTACTGAAAGTTAGCAATAAGAGGAAGGGTGAATCTATGGCAAACTCTATCCAAATAGCAAATACTACACCAGAAGTGATTATCAAGGATGAGATGATTGAGCATGATATAATGGTTCTTAAAACCAGAGGGTTAATATGTAAGTTCCATGGATACTGGCCAAGTTTTTCTAAGATTCAAAATTGGATCAAGTGGAAGTGGGGATTGAATTCAAATTACTCCATAACTTTTCTTTCAAAAGGATTTTTCCTCATTATTTTCTCCAATTCAGCAATAAGGGATAAAATAATGGATGGAGGCCCTTGGTTTAGGGGCAAAGATGCATTATATTAAAGATCATGGAGTGAGATTTTTTCTATGGAGGTATAGACTATTAAAATAGGCTTATGGTATGGATTAGGCTTTTTGGACTTTCTTATCAACTCATCAATAAGGAGGTTTTGAAGAATATTGACAATACTCTAGGCTAGTTCATCTAGGAGGGACCAACTACTAAGGAGAGAAGGCATGCTGTATACACTCAAATATGTGTTGCCATGGATATTTCAAAACCTTTACCAAAGTCCATTAGGATTAAATATGAATCAAGAGAATGGGATCAACAAGTGGATTATGAAAACATTGCATTCCGATGTTGCAAATGTCCTAAAATTGGACACATGGCAAGAGATTGCAAAGTCAAAATGATAGAGAAAGAGAGGAAAATTTTGGGCATGAGGCAAACTTCAATATGAAACAAGGAGATCATATCATAGAAGAAGCTGGGTCAAATCAAGGATTTTCCACTCCTAAGAAAGTGGCAAGAAAAACCCCTTTGCATCATCAAATGGCAAAGGCCATTATAGTTCACTTGAATCAACCATTAGAAGAAAAAAATGACACAAGGGATGAGAAAGTACAATGTGCAAGTTCAAATACAGGAGTTAAAGGTGCAAAGGAAGATGGGGAGGCAAATTTTAAAGCAAAGGAAGATGGGGAGGCAAATTTTAAAGCGAATGAGGTGAAGGAGGTCAAGGTTAATCCATGTAAATCATCTTCATTTTCCTTAAGTAGCATAAAATCTTATCCTTACAATAAAAATGAAAGTAGTACAAAGTGTATTCGTTGCACTTTAGGGTTTCAAGAGCAACACAATAAAGAAAAGCATGTGGAGGATATCCAAGGAAATTTAGGGTTTCCAAGGCAGCATAAGAAAGTAATGACTATGGAGGATCATCCATGCACTTTAGGGTTTTTGGGGCAACATAAAGAAGAAAGTGTTTATGAGGCTATTCTTTGCATTTCAGATTCTTTAGGGCAACATAAATCTTTAGAAGATAAGTCTCATTATGAACAATATGGAAAAATAAAAGAGATTAATGAAGATGAGAGTGTTGGTGGGAATGGAAAAAGGAGAGGAAGGCCATCAAAGCATGAACAAATAGAAAAAGAAACTCAAAGGGATATCAATTTGGGAAACCAAATAAAAATATCACAAGTGTTAAAAAGAAGTGGAGCTAAGCCCACTAATAAAAATAAAAATAAAAATTGATGATAATGAAAATGATATTATGGAATAAGACCCCCAAGAGTTATTAAATAATTAATAGGTTGTTATAATCCCGAGTTTATTTTAATACAAGAAACAAAATTAAGTAGTGAGGAATGTCAGGATGTTTTTCAAAAGATTTGGAAGATGGGTAATTGTTTAGCAGTTTCTTCTACAGGAGCTTCAAGCGGTATTGCAACAATATGAGACAAACGCAAATGGGATGGGCAATTGTTAGAAGCAAAAAGTAATTGGGTTGTTGGACTATTTTGCAAGAAAGAGGAAAATATTGAAGTTGGGTTATAAATGTATATGCACCAACTGTTGTTATGCCTTGTGAAAGATGTTGGAAGGACCTTAGCATCTTTTTGTCAAACACAATGATGGTTCATTGTGATCTATGGATTCTTGGGGGTGATATCAACATTGTTTTTCCTCCTTTGGAAGGGTGGTATTCCAGGATGGTCTAAATCAATGCAAGATTTTGCTTCATTTGTCAATTCAAATGGCCTTTGGGATGTTGGTCCTTCAAGTTTTCATTATACATGGGATAATTGGGCAAACTCATATAGCAAAAAGATTGGATAGGTTCTTGTCATCCAACAAATGGTTGCAAACAAAGTATACAATCTCTTAAAATATTTTATTGTGAGCAGGATCAGATCACAAACCCATTCTTTTGACTTGTGATTTACCCAATAATGGTCATCCAAAGTCATATTTCACTTCCAGTCTATGTGGCTCCAACACCCTTATTTCTTCCGGATGGTTATGTTATGGTGGGATGAGGCAAATTTTGAAGGATTGTGTACAAGTTTGTTCAAAATATGAAATATTTAATGGAGCAAATGAAGATTTGGAATGCCAAATCTTTTGGCAACATTTTTAAAGAAAAGAAAGAATTTGAATCCAAGCTCAAAAATTTACAAGAGATAATAGAATCTAATGGAATGGATCATGATTCTTATGTGAAAGAAAAACAATTACTTTTTGATTATCATAATGCATTGAAAAAGGAGTCATATTGGTTCCAAAAATCTAGGGAGAAATGGGTCAAGGAAGGATATAGAAATACCTAAGGAGAAATGGGTCAAGGAGTCATATTGGTTCCAATATTATCATGCTATGTGAAGGCTATTGGACAGTTGGTTAATACTACAAAATCCAGGATTTTTTTAATTAACCCTACCCTAAATTTACAACAAATTATTGTGAATATTAGGGTTTAAAATTGAAAATTTTTCATCAACCTACATGTTGGTTCCTTTGTCTCATAAAGGAAATAAAAAGGAGCTTTGGATCTCTTGTTTGGATAGAATGAAAGCTTGTTTAGCAGGCTGGAAAGGTAAGTTCCTAACCATGGCAGGAAGGCTACAACTCACAAAGACTCCATTGCAATCCATCCCTATTTATATGATGTCACTTTCAAGATTGCCAGTAGGTATATCATTAGAAATTGATAATTTCAAAGAGACTTTCTTTGGAAAGGATGCAAGGAAAAAATTAGTTTTCCTCTTTGTAAGTGGGATAGGGTTTGCAAAGGAAAGAATATTGGAGGAGTAGGCTTGTGGAATTGTAGACTTATGAGTTTGGCATTAGGGGCAAAGCTTAGGTGGAGATTATTTAGAGATCAAGGAAAGAATTGGGCAAAAATATTACTTAAAACATATATAGGTTCTCTTGATGCAATGAAATTATTTAGGAAAATAAATCATCAACATGGAACTTCATATCAAATAGTTTACAATTGATAAAGAAACTGTTGGTTACGAATCTGCCACTAGGATAGGATTTTTATCTATTTTTGCCCTAGATTCGCCCAGCAGATTGAAAGGCCGGAAGGGAGGAATGCCTTCTGCGCCAATCTCCGGAGAAGGCCGGCTCCTATGTTTTCTTGATAGGGTTTTTTTTTTTTTTTTTTTTAAGCGAAAAACCCCTTGCGGGGCCGCTTGGTCTGAGAGACCACGAACAGGGGGTTCTACACCGTCAAAGTCACCCGGAGTCGCACCCGACCCTGCCCGCACCAACATTATCAATTGGATTTAGGATACCCAATTTAGCTTTTTGGTAGGGTGGAGATTTGAACCTGGGACCTCCCTTGGAGGATTGACCTCTCCTCTCCAACTCACCTACAACACCTGGGTTCTTGATAGGGGTTTTAGCTCAGAGTGCAGGAAAGAAATTATAAAATGCAGAAAGAAACATAAATATGCTTGTTTCGGGTGGGGAAGATAAGCAACACAACAACTAACCAATCACTACTACCAACAACAATCAAAACAATGTATGCAGCATAAACTATTAGTGTTATTCTATCCTATGTATCCTTTACTTCAGCATTCCAGATATACTTAATTACCAATACTGATATCCAGAAGTGCAGAATAGCAGTAATCAGAAATATAAGCAACATGAGGCAGAAATACTTAATAAAGGCAACATACAAGACAAAGACAACTAATAGAGCCAAATATACTTTGCATTCAAAAGCAAGTGCACAACTACAAAAGTTCCTTAGCAATATATCCCCCTTCCACCCTTGTACAATGAAATGAGGCTGCTATTTATAGCAGAATAAACCCCCCCGATTACATTTTGGGCACAAAATCCCAGACCTGACAAAAGCTGCAAAAGCTGACAAAAGCGGCGAAAAGCGGCTGATGTTCGACCTCTGCGGGCAAGGAGTGTACTTGCAGCAAGGTCCACCTAGAAACGTAGCAGCTCCGTGGCAATCCGGTAGGCGAGAAGTCGAGTCCGGTTAAATGGTGGTAGGTGCGGCACGATCTGGCACTTCACGCTCATCTATTCTGTACCCGGGTGGCACACCTTCTGTCACATCTTGACTCTTATCCCGAGACTGCACACTTGTCGGCATCTGAAACTGCTGATGAAAGGGGGAGAAGAAACAAACTTAGAAGCTTATCCATTGTCTTCTTATCCCGCCCGACAACGCACAAAAATGAAGCGCAGTTGGACGGCGCAAGCTGAAAACAGCGAAGTTGGGCGGGTCATGCCTTAGAAATTTTCCTGCAGTTTATCTCTTTCCCGTCTGATGGCGCACCAAAGTAGGCGCGAAGTCGGGCGGCGCAGCGCAGTCGGACGGACCTCCGTGCCTTAGAAACTTTTCCAATGCCTTCTTCCTTCTCCGCCCAAGTGCGCACCAAGACAGGCGCGCAGTCGGACGGAGTCCGACACTTAGAATATTTTGCTGCTTTTTTTGATAGGCATCCTCCCGGTGGCGCACAATTGGATGAGCGCCGCTTGACTTCGCTGCGAAGTCGGGCGGGCTCATAGAATATTTTCTGTTGTTTCCTGAATATGGCCGCCCAAGTGCGCACCGATCTATGGGCGCCGTCCGACTTCGCTGCGAAGTCGGGCGGCCCCAACACTTAGTCGAATTTGTGCCTGTCTTTTGACCTCCACCGCCCAGATGCGCAAAAATCCATGAGCGCCGCCCGACTGCGCTGCGCAGTCGGGCGGACTCCACACTTAGACAAATTTAGGCAATTTTGCCTTCTTGCAGAAAACACTAAAAAACATGAAATGAAAGATGGGGGGAATGAAAACTGACAACTGAAGGGCAGAAAGGACATGGAGAAGAATGGGAAAGAAGAGAGAGGGGAGGTAAAGCAACAAACTTACAAAATTTTCAAAATTTGGCACCCCGTGCAAAATGTGGCAACATTCCTGGCGGCTCGCGGGGTATCGAGCTCGCCTCGATGCAAGGAACCTAGCCTTTATCCTTTGGGCACAGAGTCCCTCCCGGACCCTGCATCTCTCTGCTGCTGCTGCTGCTCTTGCTGCTGCTCTTGGTCGCTCTCAGCAGTCTCCTCTCCCGAATCTTCTTCTTCTTCAACCTCTGAGCCTGACTGCTCGGCGTCCTTGTCTTCCTCCTGTTCAGCAGGCTCGACCCGCTCTCGGACGTGCTCATAAGCAGTCTTAGCCTGAGCCCAGGCTGCTTCTTGGAAGGGCTCTAAGTCGCTGATATCCTTCAACGCTTTTCTGAATGCCGCAACCTTGTGCTCGTCAATGGTGTTGTACCTTTCTCCGACTTCGTGGAGGCAGGCGTTGATTTTGCAGAGCTTGGACACCATCTGGGTTACCTGTGCCTCCTGCACTGGATCAGTCCAGCCATCAATCTCCGAAGTGTCTGCCTCATATGCCTGCCAGTTCTTCTTTACTTGCTCCAGAGGCAGAAATTCCCCATATTTTACAAAGCTCGGAAACCCGAGCGTTGAAAGGGAGTCAAAAGGGACCAGGCAGATGTTCTTTTCATGGGTCAATGCATCTAGCATCTTCCTGGCAGCTCTGTATTTTTCAGATTTTTCAAAATAATTTTGCAAGGTTATCCTTGCATCAGCCCAGTCTAGGGCAATCTATGACATGGGTGGGAATTGGAAGCCCTTGCGCTCATATCCTTCAAGTTTTATTGCCAAGTCCAGCCATTGCCGTGCTTGACGTTCGACTTCCTCTACCGCAGGTCTTCCCTCGGCAGAAATTTCTTGCATCCTGGAGATCTGGAAACATTAGTTCTGCAACCCTTCAGCAAGATGGTTCTCATCTCTTTGATCTTGTCCTTGGAGAAAGCTGCAGTCTGCGATGCCTTCTCTTCTAGCAGCGCCTGAGTCTGCTGAAGTTGATTTTGCAATTGAGTGACATGGATCAGTGCTGCCTTTTTATCTTCTATTAATTGGTCAGCCACCGCCTTTTGATCTGTCGTAGCCTGTTGAGAGGCTGCAAGCTGATCCTTCAACTTCTTTACCTCTCCTTGAGCGGACTCCAGCTGAACCAGTGCCTTGGCCAGATCTTCCTCAAGCTGCCTCTTATCGTTCTGGAGCTCGTACAGCTGTTGCTTGACCTCAAGGCGCTTGACCAGAAGGTTGTCAGCCTTCCTGCGGATTCCGCCTAGCTCATATTCTTCATTTATGTCATCAAAGCTCTTATCCTTGGAGTGGTACTCGTAATCTTCTTCTGTCATCTCCTGGATGGGCTTTTTGACCTTAGGCACTATTTTTTCTGTCCGGATAATCCTTTTCTCCAGGTCGTACTTGACGCGCTTCTCAGGCATGGCGATTTCTTCCGCCCTCCTCTTTCTGACCTTCTGAATAAAAGAAACAGAGCCTTGGGCGGCTTTCGCGGCTAGGGGCTGGTCATCAGTAATTTGCAGCTGTTTTTCGACCAGCTCTAGCTCTGCGAGCATGGGGTATGCAGAGACCAAATCCTGCTGCGGCATTTTCCCCGAAAATAATGGGGTGGGCGTTGCGCTAGAGGATACGACTGATGAGTGGGCGACTGGGACTGAGGATGAGTGGGCGACTGGTGAGAAGGCGGATGTGGGCTTTGGAGGGCAGCGGCGGCGGCGGGTGAGCGGCGTGGGGACAGGGAACCTTCCTCGGCGCTGGCCGTAGGGGACAGACCTAGGGTTTGGCCCAGGGTCTGAAAAATGTTAGGGTTTTGGGCGTAGCGGCCAAAGGAGGGTGGACTATGCTGGGACTGCGTGACAGGAGATGGGGATGAGGCAGCCAGAATATGCCCGGATGTGGAAGGTGAGGGCGTAACAGAACGGGTTGCTAGGGTTTGTTGCAAAGGAGGAGAGGACGTACCTGCGAGCTCCGCCTGAGCTGGCGTTCGAATGACTTCTGCAACCCAGGTGTCTGCTTCCCTCTGAGGGCTGTCCTCAATGGAGATTATGTTACTTGCAGCCGCGTCTGATCGTGGAGCCGTCGCTGTCTGCTGCACAGTCTCCTTCTTGGGCCGCCTTTCTTTGGTCTTTTCGGACCTCTTCCTCTTCTTTCCCTTAGGCGTGGCGGTTTGCTCGGGGGGAGCGGAGGCGGTTGACGCGTCAGGGGCCGGGGCTTCCAAAGTAAGCTCGTGTTCAGGCTCCGTTGGGTCTGCGCCCCTTGTTTCTGCCTCACTGGCTGATTTCTCGGGCTCCCTCTCCGACTGAGAAGACCTTTCGGGCGCTGAGGACAACATTGGGTCCACCCTCTTGCTTTTTGACGCTTTGTTGTTGGAGGTTCCTCGTACAATCAAATGTTGGGGTGGAGGCTTTCTTTTATACCTTTTTCGGGCGCCTTGGGGGACGATACCACGGAACATGAGCGACTGCCACTTGTCGAAGTATTTATCATATAAGAGAAAAAACTCATCATCAACGGACAACGTCTTTTTTTTCTGATTTCTCGTGCCTTGTACGACACCTCATTATCCAACATTCCATGATTTTGTCTTTTGCCCAGCCAAGCGGCGCCACCTTCGCGAGCAGTCTTCTGAAGCCAGCTGATCCCACTTTGTGATCCTCATTGTGCTCGGGATCGTAGTCTGCTTCTACACAGTAAAAGTCCTGCCATGGTGGCCACGACTGCATCTGCTCAATGTGCCATTCTAGGTCCATTCCCACCTTATTGCCCCTCTCTGACATGATCTCCTTCCGTGGGCAACTGTGCACGAACTTTCCTCTTACCCCAATAGGGTCATACTTCCAGCGTTGCGGCAACTGCACCAGGCCAAGGCTGAGGAGGGTTTGTTCTAGATATACATGCTGCCCAACCTCGTGAACCTCAACGTCTCCCCAGGTGAAAGGATAGTTGAAGATGGGGCTTTTCTTCTTCCCTTGGCCGTACTCTTCCTCCACGCAATCCATTTGCCGCGCTGCCTCGAGGCCAAAGTGATATTCTGTACAGAAATATGGCAGCAGAAATGGTTTTCCCTTAAATCCGAAAACCCTAATGACGACGCCCTGAGTCAACCGGAAAGTATCGCCAAATTTGCTCTTTACCAGGTGCTTCGTCATAGCATAAGGAGGGCGATGCGCCCGGCCATTGAAGAGAGCCAGGGTAATGCCCAGAAATTTGAAATTGAAGTCGTAATACGACTCCCTTCTGTACAACAGGTCCGTCCATTCATACACTGGCAGCGGCGCGCCCTTCTCATCCACCTTCCGAACTTCGACGGTCTTCATCCTGTAGTGCATGTGATATAGGCACAACCATACGAGAAATGAACAGTGCCTGAATTCTGTTGTCTGCTTCTGCTGCAACTTCACCAGATTGGAATGGATGGCGTAGGCCACCTAGTCCGCCCAGTCAAAATAAATTGGGCGCCTCCCCCTTTTCAGGGCACTAGAGTCATAGAACTCTCCATGCAGAATGCATTCGGCGAGGGCCAACTGGTAGGGGTGCACCACCTCGTCAGTGCCGCAGCCTAGAACCCAGGCAAGTATGGTGTATATGTATTGGCTTTTGAACTGTGCCAAGGGTATCGGGCGCGACGACCACCTTGAAGCTGGCAATGGATGCTTTAGCTCTGAATTGAGGAAATCCCTCATCCACTTGGATTCGCCACCCCTAGCTGCCTGTTCATCCAGGTTAATCTTCCTGAGTATGCCATTAGGGTCTGGCTCGATCCCTGGCGCGAAAGCTGGCTGGACGATCTCCTTGAAGAGGGTAAACAACACTCTTCCCTGGCAGTTGCAGACTTGTCGGGTGGCCGGTTTGTAATATACTACAATTGACTCAACCAACATCGGGCAATGGTGGACAGGAGGGCACAAGAACCAGTAAAGGTTCGACTTATAGACAACGCCGAAATGGTGCGAGGGCGAAACTTTATCGGACCAATCTTTTACAGAAAGCCGCAGGTCTGTGAGGCTAATCGAATAATTGCCGTCTCTGTACTCGGCTAGGCGGTCTATGGGCGGCGGGGGAGGACCTTGCCTCCTGGTGCTTCTCGCCCTGGTTCTTCCCTTTTTCTCCTTTGGCGCTTCGCTCCCATGAGCGCTCGAGACAGTCTGCTCCTTGGATGCTTCTTCTGACGAGCTAGACTCCGCCTGCATGGGCGCTTTCCCTTTCGCTGCGCTCGGTTCCCCACTCATGGCGCTGAGAGTTACCAGAATTCACAGCTGAAACTTAACAAAATTCGCAATTTCTCCTCTTTCACAGCGCATCTCGAATTTCTTCAGTAACAATGATATTACTGAGTAAGTAAAATGCCTTTTCTACAAATGGGTAAAAGCAACATTAATGGCGTCCGGCGAATTTAAAGTTTGTTGCTCGAAGTGGGTGAGTAGCGCCGTTATTCCTCGGCGGCCGCGCGTGGGATCCCCTGTTGGAAAGCGCAAACTGTACATCATTGGGCCCGGGTGCGCTTTTTCATTTATGAAACCCGCTTCGAAAATTGCGCAATCATTCCTTAAACCTCTCAAAACTCGTGCCTTTAATGACGTCATTGCCGCCAGCTGGGCACACGCTTCGAAGCATTTGACTCGACAAGCGTGCTGGGAAACCCTAGGTAAAACTTGTGATTTCTTTTATCTCTCCGACCAAGTGCGCTCAAAAAATGGGCGTTGACCGACTTCGCACTATGAAATCCGCACCTTTGGGAGGACAACACTTAGACAAATCTTCAAATTATCACATGCCCCTGAGACGCGCCCGCCGGAGTGCGCAAATTTTGGTGTGCGCAGTCGGGCAGCGCGAGGAAAAACTACGAAGTCGGGCGGGACACTTAGAAAAATTTTACACTTTTTTTTTTTGTTTGTCCCCGTCCGCTGGCGCATTAAACAGGGTGCGCCGTCCGACTTCGCTGCGAAGTCGGGCGGCTTCCCAACACTTAGAAAATTTTTGACCTTTTTCTCCCTTGCTTGCTGTGGCCCTGGAACCTCCCGACGTCGCGAAAATTTGAGGGCGACGCCCGACTTCGGGGCAATTTTCTGCGCCTTCGGGCGACATTCCCTGCCTTAGTCATTTTTTGAACTGCCATGCACCCTTTTCCAAAACACTCGGCTCTCTTTTCCGGATTAAAGCAGGAAACTAACTGAACTGAAAGCAATATTTACATTCAGAAAAATAAATGACACAACGGAAAACAAAATATGTACAAGGGAAAACCTTTGACAACTTTTAGTGGTAGTAGGCTTTCAGATGAAAGCCATTAACAGGTATCGGGAGGATCTGGCCCTCCATGTCTCTTAGCACAAACGCGTTGAACTGGTTCACTCGGACGACTTGGAAGGGGCCGTCCCAAAAGGCATCAAACTTGTCATGATTGCCTGGTTTGGCCTTGTATGAGTCCCATTTCAGCACTAAGTCCCCGATCTTGAAGACTCGGGCAGTGGTTCCCTTTGAAAACCAGCTCTGCGTTTTCTCAGCATGCTTGGTAAAGGCCTGATACGCTTTTTCTCTTTCCTCCTCCAGTTGCAGCAACTGAGCCAATCGGGCATCAACAGGGTCTTTGACACCTTTCTCATCTTCTAACAGCCAAAGTGCAGGCATCTCAATGTGTGTGGGCAAGACAACCTCTTTTCCGTACACGAGTGCATATGGCGACGTCTTGATGGATTTTTTGAAAGAGATACGGTCCGCCCATAGCGCTCGATCCAGGAGCAGATGCCACGATCTTTTGTTCCTTTCCACCGTCTTCTTTATAATCTTCAAAATATTCTTGTTGGTGGACTCGGCTAGGCCGTTCCCCTGCGGATAGTAGTTCGAAGACATTTTGTGGTAAATGCCGTACTTGCTGGTGAACTCTGTGAGTACAACGCCCGCAAACCCTGGACCATTGTCTGTGACGATTGCCTCTAGAATCCCGAAACGGGTGATGAGGCTCTCTAGGAAACCAATGACCGTTTCCTGGTCAACATGCTTTGTAGGCACTGCCTCGGCCCATCGGGTAAAGTAATCCGTGGCTGTTAGGATAAACTTATGCCCCGCCGAAGAGTTGGGCATTATCGTCCCGATGAAGTCCAGACCCCACTGCTGAAATGGAGTCTCAACTTGAATTGGCTGAAGGGGCATGGGTGCTTTCCGATTTCTGCCGGCGAACCTTTGGCATTTCTCACATTTTTGACAGACCGCATGCGCATCTGTGAAGAGGGTGGGCCAATAATAGCCCGCTCTGATAATTTTCAAGGCCGTCGGCCTTCCCGAATGGTGTCCTCCTGGCATCCCAGAATGGAATTCGCCGAGGACCTTCGGTTTGTCTGATTCTTTGACGCACCGCAACAGGATGCCGTCAATATTTTTGAAATACAGCCCCTCGGGGCGTAGTACATACTTCAAGGCATTAAGCCTAAACCTCCTTCTTTGTGAGGCGTTGAGATGATCTGGACATCTCCCAGTGCTGAAATACCACACTAGGTCATTCGTCCAATCACTCTCCTCTGATAAGGAGTTGGCAAGGTTGATTTCTGTCATTGGATCCTCCCACTGACAAGCAGAGAATTCAGCCGCAACACTTCGGGCCAATTCCTGGCATAGAGCCCGACCTCGGATTAGCTTGGTGGGTCGTACCTCTATGTCGAATTCTTGGATTTTGGCAATCCATCCTGCCCTCTTGTGACCAGGCTCCCCTTGGATGATGAAATTTTTGACGTCGGGGTGTATCACGAAGACAGTAATCCGGCTCTGAGAGACGAAGTGCTTGAACTTTCTCAAGGACCTCATAACTGCATGAACTTGCCGCTCAATAAAATTATACCTCTCTTCGTGCGGCTGGATCACTTGGCTTAAGAATGCTATCGGTCTCTCCTCGCCGTCGTCTCCCTTCCGAGTCAGAACTGCAGCGTAGCTTTCGGGTTCTCCCACCGCGTAAAGGATGAAGTCCTTGGAGTAATCTGGATTTATCAATACTGGAGTCTGGGCAATCCTGGTCTTGATCTCCTCGAAGGCTTTCTTCCTCTCTTCAGTCCAGACAAAGTCAGCATCCTTCTTCAAGAGCTCGGCCATGGGCTTGATCACTTGGGCAAAGTCAGGGACAAACTTCCTTACAAAGTTGATCTGTCCAAAAAATGACTGTAGCCCTCTCTTGTCGACCGGGATGGGCAAACGAAGGAGAGCCTCTGCTCTGTCGGGGTCAACTGCAAGGCCCTTCTCAGAAATAACATGGCCTAGCAGTTTACCCTCCTTCACCGCAAAGACTGACTTCTTTGGGTTGATGGATATGCCGAATTCACGACATCTTTCAAATACTTGCCGCAGATGGGAGGTGTGGTCTTCTCTTCTGTGCGAAAACACAGTCATGTCATCCAAGTAGATAACAATGATTTTATTGAGCAACTCACGGAACGCCAAGTCCATAGCTCTCTGGAACGTAGCCCCCGCATTGGAAAGACCGAAGGGCATGCGCTGATAGGCGAACGTCCCCCATTTGGTGGTGAACGCCGTCTTGTGCTGGTCCTCATATTTTACCCAGATCTGATTATAGCCGGAGAACCCATCTAGGAGAGAGAATCTCTGAGCTCCTGCAACCACGTGAAGGATTTGATCAATTTGCGGGAGTGGATAATGGTCCTTCAGTGAAGCCTGGTTGAGATTGTGGAAATCTATGCAGAGGCGAATGTCTCCATTCTTTTTCCTCACGGGAACCAGATTTGCGACCCAAGAAGAATGCTTGATAGGATAGATGATTTTTGCTTCCAGCATCTTCATGAGCTCGGCTTTCATCATTGATTCGATTTTTGGGTTGACTGCCCTTTGCTTTTGCCTGAAGGGCTTCACATGTTCTTCCAGCTCTATGGTGTGCTGGATCATCTCCCTGTCATATCCCTTCAGGTCCTGGTAGCACCAGGCTACAATGTCTGGATATTCTTCACACAGGGCCCGAATCTGGTCCAGCTCCTCTGGAGTGCAATCTATTCCGACCTTGATTACCTTTTCAGGTTCCAATTCCAGGTCTTTGTACTGCTTAGAGTCTACTTTGATCCTGTGGGATATAGCTCTATCATTCTGATCAAATAGGCTCTCTAAGGTAATCAGTCCTTTTGGGACGTGATTATTCTTTAACTGTATTAACCCCTCATACTGCTCGTCATCAGGGTCTCTACCTTCGATTGAACTAGCTTCATGTATCATAAAGGTGACGATATCCTCGTCACAATCGAACACCTGCCAGTGGGTGTCCTTATCAGGCACATAAGGCCTATAAATAGTACGAACCGACTTCGGCTTCTGCATAGTGTCATCAGCCGGGACGTACCTGGCTCCAACAGACGCCAATATGTCAGCATGCTTATTCTTCTCGCGGGAGATGGCTTTGACATTCAAGGAGTCAAACGACTCCATCAGATCCCAGACACGGTTGCGGTACGCCTTGAGGTAATGCTTCTTGGAGGCGCACTTGTTCGTGATTTGGTTGCACACCAGCTCTGAGTCGCCAAAGATTTGCAGGTGCTTGATCCCGAGCCTCTCCGCCTTTTTTAAGCCTAAGCACAAGGCTTCGTACTCCGCCGCATTATTAGTGCAACTCCAGGCCAGCCTGTAACAGTAGTCTTTTTGGATACCAGATGGGGAGACCAGAAGGACTCCTGCCCCGACGCCATTCTTGCATCGGGCGCCATCAAAGTACAACTTCCACAGCTTGTCGGGGGCAGGACCTATGTCCTTTTTGGCTGTCTGGTCGTGTCTCTCAGGCTGAGTGACGGAGTAGCAGCCTAGTTCTGTCTCGATCATGGCGTTGAAATCCAGCAAGGAGAACTCGTCCTCCACTTGCAGCTGCTCTAGGGTTTCTCCCACCAGGTCCACTTCTACCAGCTCCTCGGTCGTCAGATGAACCATGTCATTTTGCTGCTCTTCCCCGGGTATCTTCTCGACCAAAAAAGTGGAAGGTTTTTCATTATAAATTTTCAACCTCCTTCCTTTGAAAGGTACCTCCATATGTGAATAGTCCAACGACAAATATCCACCCGACTTGGCAGTGAACTCCCTTGAGAGACACATGCCGAAGTAGGGTTCCAAGTCAACCACTACGACCTCTTGGATGACCACGATGTCAAGCGCTTTATGCAGCCGGATGGGGATGTCTTTGATGACGCCAACTGTCTTCACAGGAGTGTCGTCCAACTGTAGAACACCTTGGCTGCTCCTCGTGTATTCCATACCAATTTCCTCGCATACAACCCTTGGCATGACAGTAGTCGAAGCACCGGAGTCCACCATGCAGTTATGCACTATGTGGCCTTCCATCCGCAAAGATAGATAAAAAGGCGGCGGTCTGTTCTTTCCGGTAGCAAAAGTCGTCAAGGGCTGAGCTAACACAACAGGTTGCGGTGGCTTCCCACATTTTACATTCTTTAGGGATTCTTGCAACAAATCCACCTGACTCGGGAGCTGAAGGGCATCATACATGCTTATTTTTGTCGGGGTCTTCTTGAGCTCATCAACTATGTTGTAGGTTGAAGTACCGGCCCCTTCAACTTCCTTCGCTGGTTCATACTGGGTGCGGTATTGTTGCGTGGCCTCAACCCTCTGTCTCTTTGTCAGCGACGGGTACCTCAACTTCTCCTGAGCTTGCTCTTTTGTTTCGGCCGGAGGTTGAGTCGCTGGGGCCCTAGCTACTGGAGCCTTGAGCGCCGGGGGCTTCTCTTTGGCAGTCGGAGGTAAAGGTGGCTTATCAGGAGCTGCCACAGCAGGCTGCGTCCTCTCCCTTCTTGTATACACCTTTAACGGCTTTATCTGGGCCGGGGTGGCCTCAATTGGCTTTTTACCCTCCTTGGTCAAGAGTGACACAGGATCTTCTTCAGGAACCGCAAAGTTACTCTCCTCATCTCGGATCATGTATGCTTCGTCCTCTATGACGCTACCCGCAAGGGTCTGAATATAATGCTGATGTAGCGTGCAACTGTCTTCCCCATGGGGGTCATTGCAAGTGGAGCACCAGTTCACGCGGTCAGAAGTGCCAGTTTGAGCATTGCCGACAACATTTCTTGCTGGAGGCCTTTGCGCTTGAGCCGCTTGATCTCTTGTCAGTGCGGGAGGAGGATATGGCCTCCTCGGAACAAACTCCATCTGAGCCTGTTTCTTCTTCATGATTGTTATGTCATTAGAGATTGTCTAGTAACCCAAGGCAAGGGCCTGTACTTCTTGAAGGATCTTATTTTGTATATCGTTATCAGCTGGAGTTGGCCGGGCCTGCGGAGGTAATGCAACTAAAGGTGGTGGAGCAGGCAAAGCCTGGTACTGAGGAGGAGCAGGAAGTGCTGGATATTGCGGAGGTGGTGGATTGGGACGATGCATTTGAGGCGGACCATATGGGTCTATGACTGGTGCAGGATTCCATGGCTGATGGGGGTACGGATTGGATGAGGATGGCGCCCCACTAGACGCGGGCGGATATTGAGACCGAGGAAAATCCGGATAGATTGGGGGCTGCATTTTATGAGGGAGCTTGCCTATGGCAATCATATCCAACTCTGCTCGCTGAGCAGCCTCATACAATGCGGGGAAAGTATTTACACGGGCCAACTTAATGACCAAGCAAATATCCGAATTAAAAGCTCTGAGGTAGTAGTGAGCGGCCTGTCCCTCAGAAGGACGTAGCTCCGGGGGTACTCTCTTCCAGGATCTTGCGAACCTCACGTTGAAGTCCGATATCTCCTCTTGCGGATGGCGCTGAATGCTTTGAAATTGGTGCAACAATGAGGAGGGATCAGCGGATTCATTGAATCCCCTAACTAGCCTGCCAGCCAGCTGGGCCCATCCCGTGATAGTCCCCTCCGGCAAGGATCTCCACCAGTAGAGAAGTTTCCCTCGTAGGGAGAGAGCTAACAACCGGGTTTTCACGCTCTCATTTGTGATAGAGTGCAGCGCAGCCAAGGCCAGAATGTCTTGGATATGCTCATATGCTGTCTTCCCGGTGCCGTCATATGTAGGAATGGATTTTAAGGCAGCAGGCGGAACAACTTCTTGTCCAGCTAGAGCGAGGGGTCCCGTGGAATTCACATCCGGGAAGAGGTCATTAGCATTGGCCATGTCTTCTTCCTCTTCTTCGAGCTGGTCGGTGGTGTAGTCGGTATCAGTACTGTCCGAAGTTGTAGGCTGTTCTTCAACTTCGGCCTCTTCAACTTCTTCGACTTCTTCCACCTCTTCAATTTCAGTTTCAGATTCGTGCTCGAATCTATCGTCCTGGTGAGCTTGATAATCAGCCAGCCTCGGGCGCTCTCCAGCAGCGTTGATGTCAATCTCGTAAAAATCAGGCTGTTGTCCCGAATTCCTAGCTCTCCATCTTCTTGTATGCATGAAGGCGCTCTTGATATTGGACCAGTCTTACAGACTCAGAGGATACTCAGGTTCAGCAGAGTCGCCAGGTGTTCTGATTTAACAGCAATGAAGCGAACACCGATGCTTCGATTCTGTTTTGGGGTGGGAAACTTTCGTGTCCCACCGGGCGTGCCAGAGAAACTGTTGGTTACGAATCTGCCACTAGGATAGGATTTTAATCTATTTGCGCCCTAGATTCGCCCAATAGATTGAAAGGCCGGAAGGAAGGGATGCCTTCCGTGCCAATCTCCGGAGAAGGCCGGCTCCTATGTTTTCTTGATAGGGGTTTTAGCTCAGAGTGCAGGAAAGAAATTATAAAATGCAGAAAGAAACATAAATATGCTTGTTTCGGGTGGGGAAGATAAGCAGCACAACAACTAACCAATCACTACTACCAACAACAATCAAAACAATGTATGTAGCAGAAACTATTAGTGTTATTCTATCCTATGTATCCTTTATTTCAGCATTCCAGATATACTTAATTACCAATACTGATATCCATAAGTGCAGAATAGCAGTAATCAGAAATATAAGCAACATGAGGCAGAAATACTTAATAAAGGCAGCATACAAGACAAAGACAACTAATAGAGCCAAATATACTTTGCATTCAAAAGCAAGTGCACAGCTACAAAAGTTCCTTAGCAATATATCCCCCTTCCACCCTTGTACAATGAAATGAGGCTGCTATTTATAGCAGAATAAACCCCCCGATTACATTTTGGGCACAAAATCCCAGACCTGACAAAAGCTGCAAAAGCTGACAAAAGCGGCGAAAAGCGGCTGATGTTCGACCTCTGCGAGCAAGGAGTGTACTTGCAGCAAGGTCCACCTAGAAACGTAGCAGCTCCGTGGCAATCCGGTAGGCGAGAAGTCGAGTCCGGTTAAATGGTGGTAGGTGCGGCACGATTTGGCGCTTCACGCTCATCTATTCTGTACCCGGGTGGCACACCTTCTGTCACATCCTGACTCTTATCCCGAGACTGCACACTTGTCGGCATCTGAAACTGCTGATGAAAGGGGGAGAAGAAACAAACTTAGAAGCTTATCCATTGTCTTCTTATCCCGCCCGACAACGCACAAAAATGAAGCGCAGTTGGATGGCGCAAGCTGAAAACAACGAAGTTGGGCGGGTCATGCCTTAGAAATTTTTCTGCAGTTTATCTCTTTCACGTCCGATGGCGCACCAAAGTAGGCGCGAAGTCGGGCGGTGCAGTGCAGTCAGACGGACCTCCGTGCCTTAGAAACTTTTCCAATGCCTTCTTCCTTCTCTGCCCAAGTGCGCACCAAGATAGGTGCAGCGCAGTCGGACGGAGTCCGACACTTAGAATATTTTGCTGTTTTTTCGATAGGCATCCTCCCGGTGGCGCACAATTGGATGAGCGCCGCCCGACTTCGCTGCGAAGTCGGGCGGGCTCATACTTAGAATATTTTTTGTTGTTTCCTGAATATGGCCGCCCAAGTGCGCACCGATCTATGGGCGCCGTCCGACTTCGCTGCGAAGTCGGGCGGCCCCAACACTTAGTCGAATTTGTGCCCGTCTTTTGACCTCCACCGCCCAGGTGCGCAAAAATCCATGAGCGCCGCCCGACTGCGCTGCGCAGTCGGGCGGACTCCACACTTAGAAAGATTTAAAAACATCAGACCATTTACTTCTTCATTGTCCATTTGCTCACACCATTTGAGGTTACTTTTTTAAAAATATGAAAATATATTGGGTAGCTCCATCAACATTGAAAGAATTGATGAAATGTTGGATTAATTATTTCAAAGCTAAAGCATTATGTATTTTGTGGAGGATTGGCCCTGCCATTATTTGTTGGAATTTATGGCTTGAAAGGAATAATAGAATTTTTAAAAATAAATTTCAAAATCATGCCCAAGTTTGGAACCGTATTATTGCATCTCTTGTAGAATATTTACAAATATGGTGCTCATCATGGGAAGTCTCAAGTGTGGAAAAAGAGATGGTAGCAACTTGGTTACAGGATTTGAACATACATGGAAGAGTCATTTGTGATAATGACATTAAAACAAAGGATATACTTTGATCTAGGGTAAAATGAAAATGTCCAAAAATTGGGTTTATTAAAATTAATTTTGATGGTGCTTCTAAAAGAAATCTAGGAAAAGCTGGTGGAGGTGGTGTTTTTCGAAATAATGAAGGCAAAATTCTTCTCACTTACTCAGAATCATATGGAACTTCAACTAACAACTATGTAGAGGTTAGGGCACTTCTTACAGGGATTAAAATTGCAATAGAAAAAGGATGGAAATATATTTCATTTGAGGGGGATTCACAAATTATCATTAATGCTAACAAAATTGGATGTAGGATTGGATTAAAAATTTAAATAATATTATTGTTGATGTTCATTATTTATTTATTGGAGGCAATCTCTTGGAAATGTAAGCATATTTATAGAGAAGTGAATCGGGTAGCAGATAATTTAGCCAATCGCGGTGTTGATCTTCATCTTGATGAAATTCAAATTTTAGAAGGCAATTGGCCAAGTGAGATTTTATCTCTTAATCAAAATGATGTCAGGGAGCTGATTGTGGAAACATAGCACTTAATATATTTGATAGAAAAAGAAAAAGAAAATATTTGTGATAAAAAGAAAATATTTGGATAGAATCTACCTCCTTTCATTTTTTATTTGAGAAATTATTTCCCAAGCTCTAATGTTTGAGTGTAATTTTAGATAATTTGTTCTGTGATTTTACAAACACAGCTTGCCAAACTTGTGTTTGCTATACAGCCTAGCAAATTATACAAAACTGATTGTTAGTGTCATACAAGTGCTTTGACTTTAGTGGCAATTGCTAACTGTGAGGAGGGATATTACATATAATAAAGGCTTTTAGTATCCATCATTTGAAAATTAGTTGTTTTTTTCTTTTATTTATTTTATAAATTTAAAGTTGCTACACAACCCATTGCTTTTGTTCGGCAATTTGCTGCTCATCCTTTTCCATTTTTGGCTTCATCCTTATTACTTTTGTTTATACTTTGAAGGCATAACACATTTATGTTTTCTTCATTTAGCATGCTTAAGTTAGGTTGCATGTGCACTCAGATAGGGACTATGCAGTAACTAGGGAGTACAACTTGTAGGCAGCAAAATTGATGGGACACTATTTCAAGCCCCACTGCATTGATTCCTTCTTTGAGCATTTGTGTTTTGTTTATATTTGTTGTTTTGTCATACATGTCATGGGTTTGCGCATTTGTGTGATGTTCTAATAATATACATCTTACGGGGTACTTTTAAATTTTATGGATGTAATTGCATATCGGGGTGCATGGTGGGTGGTTCGTTCAATTGCTTCTCAATAACTCCTTCTATGAATGTTCACCCCTAGTCCAGTCTCTGATGATGATGTTCGTGGTTATGTTTTTGTGGTATTCTAGTAGATCCTTGTTATTCTTATGCTGGTCAAAGATAACATTGTATGCAAGTTGCTATGATATGACACTTATTCATTGATGTATTGTTTCAGAGCATACTGAAATATCTTTGCTGCTACAAGTTATTCTAGGTGCTGTACATTTACTTCATTGCATGGTGCATTCTTGTTATTCTTTGCTTTTGCATTTTGGAATACATAATCTCTATGCTACTTTTGGTGTAATTGCTGCAACAAGTTTTGATCGAGGAGAATGTTGTGACAAGAGTGAGTGATTTGATGCACCACAAGGTGCACACGAACATAAACAACAATGATAGTGGAGAGGGCCAATGTGTAGCTCTGACCAGATCATGTAGTATACAATGACCATTGAATTGTTGGATTTCACACCTGTTTTCAGTACCATCAATGTTCACTCAAATCTTATATAGAAAGCGTAAAAGGATGAAAGAGACAAAATTGGTGGGTGCCCTTGAGCACCATAAATAATCACTATATTATCCATGGATAAGGATCACAACACTCCGATACAATGGATGGAGTGGTGGGGGGTATTTATACCAATACCAAAAACTCCAATTACATAATCAAGTTAACCTAAGCCAACATAACAAGTGGGCTTTAGGTTAATTACAAAATATAAGATGGGTTTAACCATAACAAAGTTAATTGCAGCCCATAGGGCTTACATAATTAAATATATTTGTATAATGATTCCCCGTAGGCCTATACAAGATTATATCATATAATGTCGGCCTTAGCCATAATTTAGATTACACTTTCAACACCCCCTCATAATCTGAACTAACGGGCCAAGTAGAGAATACATTAATCACAATTTCATCTTCTCTCCCATAATGGATGCTCTCATTGGCCTCTGTACTTGAGGAAGTCTCAGTTGAACACCATCATCATCTAGAATTCTGCTTTATTCAAAGATGCCCATGCACAAGAATCTCTGTGGGCTGGACCATAGTCACCATAACCAATATCAGATACTTCTGTACACATACAAACAACACCTCCTCTATAACTCCATATGAGGAAGACAAGCGAAGAATACTCCCTCTTAGAAGCTACTTCAATCTTCTATAGTTGCGTAAGGCAAGAATTGGAAGCACGACTTCCCCTTTACAACACACTAAACTTCAACTTGCCCTTGGGCCACTTGATCCACTTGATTTCCGTCACCAAAAGAGGCTTGCATGAACTTGTTTATGAGAAGGGCCATTACTTTCAAGAGTACCTAGCCAAAAGATAGAAGATAGACGAAGAGATTATGAATGGTTAGATCGTCATGTATAAAATGAACCAATAGCCCAAGCATTTAAGAGGAAGAGGAAGGATTGGCTAGAGCATATTTTGGATCCTTTTTTTGTGCCTCCAAAAGACCTAATAGCTGCTTTTGATGTCACAAGCCCGTCTTTTCCATGAATATAGACAAAAGATTCTGATTGCATAACATATTGTAAATTTACCCTTTTGAAATAGAGAAACAGGCTTTGAGGATTATTACTCACAATTCAACCCCTAACACTGTATCAATTCCATACACTAATGTCACGGATGCGAAGAGCTTGAAAAATTGTGTGATTTGAAAACAAAAGGGCTCAAAACGCTTCAGCGTGCAAAAGATATGGCCTCTAGAAGATTTGCCCTAATATCCCTCAAAAATCTAAAAAATCAACCTAACTAATGTTAGGACTGTTGTATCCAACCATAATTTGCCACTTGGTATCTATTGATTAGCTGATGATTGCCAATGATATTCCACCACTTATTCACCGTTGGACACTAATAGCAAACAATATTTCAGCATATGTGGAGGTCTGATTGGTCTATTTAATATAAATAGTTGAAAAAGTAGGTTTGGTGGCATGAAAGAAGGCTACGTTGGCCAAGATTTAATTAAATTCACCATTTTGAATGTGCCAAAATTGCTGTCGAGGTTTGAACCCGGGCCTCTCGCTAGCAAAGTTCCTTCCACTAACCAAAGTGTCATATTTACTGTTGATATGTCTAACCACTTTCCATCGAAATAATGGAGGGTGGTGGGATGAAGTCAAGGCAGAACATGTCAAAATAAATTTGCCATGGAGAGAGCATGAGATTCGAACATGAGTCTTGCCGTCAAACAAAAGACTTGCTTTACCTCTCATAACCGGCCAGGCCAAGGAAGCCGCTCTGAGGGAATTGCTGATGCCTTTGTGAATAACATTCTTCAGTCCCCCTCGGGCATGTCTGCATGACCAAAAAGCGAGGATTTTCTATTCGAACCCAAAAATTTCCTTTTGTGCATGCTAATGTTGCTCCCCTTTGATAAGTAAGACATTCTTTGGCGTTGGGATGAGGAGGTAAAAGAAGGCACGTAGCCTGTAACATTGTCAATGCCTAGGTAACAAATATAATACGACCACAAACTTGAAATCACAACCAAGCAGGGCAGAGATCATGTGCAAGGACCATCAGACTATGCTGACATCCCTTCAAATCGAGTCAAAAAATTATGCGTGCAAAATTTTAAAAATTGCAGCAACCGACAACCTTTATTTCTCCTCTTTGAGTCCAGAAACTTTTATTCGAGAGGATGGAGCACATATTCTCCAAAAATTCTAGAAGGATGGATGGTGAGAAAAGAATAGAATTTCCTCTTTGTCCCTTACGTGGAAATCACTTATGAAACTCTAAGAAGTAATTCACCCTAGAAGTCGGAAAAAGGATCGGAGGCTCCGAATGAACTTTTAATGTGACCAAGCAATGTCACTCCCTACTTGCTATGATGCTATGTTGGATTTCACACCTTTTTCTAGTAACGAATAGAAGCAAACCATTCACTCAAATATTATATTGAAAGCGTAAAAGGATGAAAGAGACATAATTGGTGGGTGCCCTTGAGCAGCATAAATAATCATTGTATTATCCATGGATAAGGATCACAACAATACAATGGATGGAATAGTGGGGGTGTAGGCAGACAAATTGACATGTTTGCATAATGAAGGAATGAATATATGAATGCATGTTCGAGTTTATGAATGTATATGTACAAATGTGTGCACACAAAGTGTTTGTCATTATGTTGTCATATTATGTGAAATGGTGGAGGAAGTGATAAAGTGTTTGTAATAATGTGCACATGGCAAAGTGTTGTAATAATGTAAATAATGGGGTATTTTTAATGTTTTATGTAAACGGATAGTTTAGAGATAGTTGGGTAGTTGCCAATCGCTTATTGATCGTATGATGTCTATAGGTACGCATCTATGTGGGCGATGCAAGGAGTGTATGTGTGCATGTTGTTGTCCGAAGTGTGTTGTTGGTAGATTGTTTGTAGCAGTATGATGTATTAGTTGTTATGCAGGATACATGTTGTGTGCATAGTGTATCCATTTGGAACTGTAAGTTTATCTAAGTGGTAATGGAATTGTATTGTAGTGTGTTGTATTCCATTTCTACATTCTAGCACCGTTGCCTGTTCGAAGTTGGGTCAAGTTTGGTGACATGGAGTTGTGATGAGCAAATCACTTGGGAAGGTATGCAATGACAACAATGGGATGATTACAATGCAGCCGATGAATGATGTATTTTCTCTTGGAAGGAGGAAATATTGGAGGTCGCAGTAGAAGGCATAAACTTGTTTTTTGAAGTTGACAAAGGGTTGACGTATGAAGCAGACGTGCAAGTGGGTTTACAACCAGACACGCAAGCAAACATGCATGGAGGAGACGTGCAAGGTTTGTACACGAAGAGTTATGTGATGATGAAGAGTTATGTGACAATGAAGAGTTACATGATGGCGAAGAGTTATGTGAAAACGAAGAGTTACGTGATGGCGGAGAGTTATGTGAAAACGAAGAGTTACGTAATGGCGGAGAGTTACATGATGATGAAGAGTTATGTAACGACGAGTTACATGACAAGGAGTTACATGACGATGAAGTTGGCGACGTGCAATCTGTCAATGTCTTGAGTGAAATTGCTGGAGAATAAATGTGACGATAGGGAAATTTGCGATGATGAAGAAATATGTGAACTTGTTTGTTGAAGTTGACAAAGGGTTGACGTATGAAGCAGACGTGCAAGTGGGTTTGCAACCAGACACGCAAGCAAACATGCATGGAGGAGACGTGCAAGGTTTGTACACGAAGAGTTAGGTGACGATGAAGAGTTATGTGACAATGAAGAGTTACATGATGGCAAAGAGTTACGTGATGATGAAGAATTACATGATGATGGAGAGTTATGTGACAACGAAGAGTTACGTGATGGCGGAGAGTTACATGATGACGAAGAGTTATGTAACGACGAGTTACATGATGATGAATTTGGTGATGTGCAAACTGTCAATGTCTCGAGTGAAATTGCTGGAGAATAAATGCGACGATAGGGAAATTTGCGATGATGAAGAAATATGTGACGACAGAGAAATCTGTGACAATGACCATGATGGAAAAGTTGGCAATGTACAAATGTTTGCGCATGAGGGAGAAACGCAAGTGTTTGCACAACATAGCGACATGCAAGTGTTCAAGCATGAAGTAGATGTGCAAGCTGATGAGGAAGTTTGTGCACATGAAGATGTACGTGCCGACATGGAAGTGCACACTGATGGTGTGCATGTCGTTGAAGTTTGCACAAGTGAAAATGTGTGTACCGACATGGAAGTGCGTGTTGACAAAGATGGACAAGTGCGTAGTAACATGTGGAGGCGACAAAGATGCGTGCATAGATGGATGAGTTTGTGCAAGCAGAGACATACATGCTGTTAGGAGGTGAAGTCAATAGCCAGATCTCCGATGTTCTTCAGCAGAGTGGTGCTTGGTGGAGCTTTTAAAAATGCTTCTGCTTTAAAGCTGCTTTTTGCTTTAAAGCTGTTTTTTGCTTTAAAAGCTGATTTTGCTTTTAAAGCTGTTTTTTTGCTTTAAAAGTTGTTTTTGCTTTTGAAGCTACTTTTGTCTTTAAAGCAACTTTTGTTATAGAAAGTAGTTGACAAAAGCAATTTTTTTTAATAAAGTGCTTTTATCTGGAATGTGCCACGACTTTTTTGGAATATTCCTTTGTATTTCTATAAAAAGGGGAATGCCCCTTGCATTATGACAAAGTGCGAATGTATGAAATCAGCTGAGAATAATAAAAGAAGAAAAGTTGTCATTGCCCCGTGGTTTTACCTGCACATTGCAGGGTTTCCATGTAAAATCTTGTGTACTGTTTATTGTTGTTCGTGCTTGCTTGTTTTTAATTTCCTAACATTTGGTATCAGAGCGAGGTTCTTTGAAAACTCGTTGGTCAGGGTTTTGTGCGAGTGGGAGCTGCAACAATGACAGGAGGTGTAACCAAGTTTGAGATTGAGAAGTTTGATGGCAAGAACTTCACCCTATGGAAGATGAAGGTGGATGATTTGTTGGTTCATAATGACCAAGCCCTAGCCTTGGAAGGGCTCACGGGTAAACCTGACAACATGATAGATGCGGAGTGGATAAAGCTAGATAGGAAGGCGATGTCTACAATTTGTCTTTGCCTAGCAGACTCTGTCTTGTTCAATGTTGCTGATCAAACGACCGCGAGAGCCCTCTGGGAAAAGCTTGAGAAGTTGTATGAGACTAAATCAGCAACAAATAAGGTCTTCTTGAAAAAGCAACTTTATAGCCTGAGGATGAAGGAGGGTTCATCTGTGGCAGATCATCTGAATGAGTTTAATACTCTAATAAGTAAGTTGGTCTCTGTTGATGTGAATATGGAGGATGAAGATAAAGAAATCACCCTACTTTGTTCTCTCCCGGACACTGGGATCATTTGGTGATGACCATCAACAATGCATCATCTGGAGCTCTAAGAGTTGATGATGTCGTAGCCGCTTTGTTGGCAGAAGAGTTGAGGCGAAAATCGTCTCTAGAACCCTCAACCAATGAAGCCCTAGCTGTGAGAGGTCGATCTAACGAAAGGAGTCAACAAGGTAGATCACAGTCCAGGTCTAAGTCAAAAGGACGCAAGCTGAAAGGGAGGTGCTGGCATTGTGGGAAGCCAAGGCACTTGAAGAAGGATTGTTGGCATCTAAAAAAGGAGAAGAATGGTGAAAAGCAAAATCAACCATCAGCTGAGGCCAACTGGAGATGCAATAGAGATGGCAGTATGTGAGGCCTTCTGTACCATTAGCAGCATATGTGGGAAGCCAAGGCACTTGAAGAAGGATTGTTGGCATCTAAAAAAGGAGAAGAATGGTGAAAAGCAAAATCAACCATCAGCTGAGGCCAATACTGGAGATGCAATAGAGATGGCAGCATGTGAGGCCTTCTGTACCAGTAGCAACAAATCTATTTTATATACCTGGGTTTTGGACTCAGGTGCATCTTTCCACATGTCTCCACATAGAGACTGGTTTGTCAAATATCAATCCTATAATGGAGGGATGGTCTATTTGGGTGATGATCATCCTTTAGAAATTGTGGGAAGAGGGGATATAAGGATCAGGATGGATGATGGTAGAGAAAGGATGTTATGTGATGTACGACATGTGCCTGCTTTGCGGAAGAACTTTTAATCACGATGATGGACAAGCTTGGGTATTGTACTACTTTTGGTAACAATTATTGCAAAATTACCGACGAAAGGAGTCAACAAGGTAGAAGCCCTAGCTGTGAGAGGTCGATCTAATGAAAGGAGTCAACAAGGTAGATCATAGTCCAGGTCTAAGTCAAAAGGACGCAAGCTGAAAGGGAGGTGTTGGCATTGTGGGAAGCCAAGGCACTTGAAGGACTTTTGGCATCTAAAAAAGGAGAAGAATGGTGCAAAGCAAAATCAACCATCAGCTGAGGCCAATATTGGAGATGCAATACAGATGGTAGTATGTGAGGCCTTCTGTACCAGTAGCAGCAGATCTATTTTATATACCTGGGTTTTGGACTCAGGTGCATCTTTCCACATGTCTCCAAATAGAGACTGGTTTGTCAAATATCAATCCTATAATGGAGGGATGGGCTATTTGGGTGATGATCATCCTTTAGATATTGTGGGAAGAGGGGATATAAGGATCAGGTTGGATGATGGTAGAGAAAGGATGTTATGTGATGTATGACATGTGCCTACTTTGTGGAAGAACTTTTAATCAATATTATGGACAAGCTTGGGTATTGTACTACTTTTGGTAACAATTATTGCAAAATTACCGTGAAAGGAGTCAACAAGGTAGAAGCCCTAGTTGGGAGAGGTCGATCTAATGGAAGGAGTCAACAAGGTAGATCACATTCTAGGTCTAAGTCAAAAGGACGCAAGCTGAAAGGGAGGTGTTGGCATTGTGGGAAGCCAAGGCACTTGAAGGATTGTTGGCATCTAAAAAAGGAGAAGAATGGTGAAAAGCAAAATCAACCATCAGTGAGGCCAATATAGGAGATGCAATAGAGATGGCAACATGTGAGGCCTTCTGTACCAGTAGCAGCAGATCTATTTTATATACCTGGGTTTTGGACTCGGGTGCATCTTTCCACATGTCTCCACATAGAGATTGGTTTGTCAAATATCAATCCTATAATGGAGGGATGGTCTATTTGGGTGATGATCATCCTTTAGAAATTGTGGGAAGAGGGGATATAAGGATCAGGTTGGATGATGGTAGAGAAAGGATGTTATGTGATGTACGACATGTGCCTGCCTTGCGGAAGAACTTTCAATTAAGATGATGGACAAGCTTGGGTATTGTACTACTTTTGGTAACAATTATTGCAAAATTACCAAAGGATCCCTAGTAGTAGCAAAAGGAGAACCTTATGGGACCCTATATCGTTTGTGTGGTGATAGGGTGACAAACCATTTAGCAACAACTTCAGGCAATGCTCAGGATTGAGTAATGCTATGACATCAACGCCTAGGGCATATGAGTGAAAAAGGATTGAAAATTTTGTATGACCGAGGTATGTTGTCTGGGATTAAGTCTTGCAATTTAGACTTTTGTGAGCACTGTATTTTTGGTAAACAAAAGAGGGTTCGATTTACTGCAAGTCTTGGTAAGAGTTTTGAATTTTTGCATCTTATACAATCTGATATATTTGGACCGGTCCGTACTCAATCCTTAAAAGGTACTAGATATTTCTTGACATTTATAGATGATTATTCTAGAAGAGTGTGGGTTTATTTTCTAACAAAGAAGTCGGAAGCCTTGGAAAAATTCAAAGAGTTCAAGGCAAGAGTAGAGAAAAGTTTGGGCAAGCCTATTTTATGCCTCAGGTTAGATAATGGGGGAGAATATTGCTCCAAGGAGTTTGATCAATTTTGTATGCAGGAAGGGATTAAGCACCAAAAGACTGTGCCATATACTCCACAGCAAAATGGTGTGGCTGAGCGGATGAATCACACAATCATGGAACGTGCAAGAAGCATGCTTAACACATTTGGGTTGGAGAAAAAGTTTTGGGCAGAGGCTGTTAATACAGGTGCTTACCCTATTAACATTCACCTACAGCTGCGTTGGATGGACAAATTCTGGAGGAGGTTTGGTGTGGTAAGCCTGTTAATTACTCTCATTTGCATACCTTTGGTTGTGATGCTTTTGCCCATGTGCCAAAAGAAAACAGGTCCAAACTTGACCCAAAGTCAAGGAAATGTGTTTTTCTCGGCTATGGAGATACAGTGAAGGGGTATAGACTGTGGGATCCTACTGCCCACAAGGTAATTATTAGCCGAGATGTTATTTTTAATGAAAAATCCATGCAAAGGAAGGAGGTACAACAAACACCTGAATTTGTACCTGTTGAAGTAGATATGAACAAAGTTGAGAATGAAGATAAGGTTGTTGAAGTTTTTGATCAGCATGTAGATCAACAAGTTCAGCAGCTTGAACAGGCACAAGACCAAGAGCCACAACCAACAGAACATTGGGTTAGAAGATCTACATGTTCACAAAAACGTCCGGATAGGTATTCTCCTAATTTTCAGTCCTCTTTTGCTTTGTTAACTGATGATGGTGAGCCTAGCTCGTTTCAGGAAGTTGGAGAATCTGAGAATGCAGATAAGTGGAGGAAAGCCATGGAAGAGGAGATGGAATCACTATGGAAGAATGAAACATGGGAACTTGTGGATCTTCGACCTGGAAGAAAGGCTGTTGGTAACAAGTGGGTGTACAAAGTAAATAAGAACAGTGATGGGCTGTTGGAACGATATAAAGCTCGCTTGGTGGCAAAAGGTTATGTGTAGAAGTCAGGTATAGACTTCAATGAAATCTTCTCTCCAGTTGTGAAGCTGACTACTGTTAGAGTTTTACTTGCACTTGTGGCAGGACAGGATTTAACGCTGGAGCAACTTGATGTAAAAACTGCTTTCTTGCATGGTGATCTCGAGGAGGAGATTTATATGGATCAACTTGAGGGCTATGAAGAAAGAGGCAAAGAGCATTTGGTTTGCAGACTTAAGAAATCTCTGTATGGATTGAAATAGGCACCAAGGATGTGGTACAAAAAATTTAACACCTTCATGAAGAGCCAAGGTTTCAGCAGGAGTGAAGTTGACCATTGTGCATACTATAAGAGGTTTAATGATGGCAGTTTTATTATCTTGCTGTTGTATGTTGATGATATGCTAGTTGCAAGCCCTAGCATGAAGAAAATAAGTGATCTTAAGGCTCAAATGGCTAGGACGTTTGATATGAAGGATTTAGGACAAGCAAACCAAATTTTAGAGATGAAAATACAAAGGGACAGAACATGAAGGAAGATCTGGTTATGTCAAAAGACATATATAGAAAAGATTCTGCAGTGCTTCAATATGCAGAATGCAAAACCAGTCAGTACCCCACTTCCTCCATACTTCAAATTGTCTTTCGAACAGTGTCCTAGAACAAAAGCAGAGAAGACAAGCATGTCTCGTGTACCGTTTTCATCAGCAGTAGCAAGCCTCATGTATGCCATAGTGAGCACCAGACCGGATATTGCCCAAGCAATGGGAGTAGTCAGCCGGTACATGGTGAATCCTACTAAGGAGCATTGGAATGCAATGAAGTGGATATTTAGATATTTAAGAGGCACTTCAAATGTTGCCATTTACTTTGGATCGACAAATTTGCAAGTTAAAGGTTTTGTGGATTTTGATTATGGTGGAGATAGAGATGGGCGAAAGTCCACTACAGGATATGTTTTCACTCTTGTTGGTGGAGTTGTGAGTTGGACTTCTAAGTTGCAATCTGTGGTGGCTTTATCAACCACTGAAGCAGAATATGTTGTAGCAACTGAAGCCAGCAAAGAGGCAATTTGGCTAGAGCGACTGTTGGGTGACTTCAAAATAATGCAGGGGAAGATTACGTTGCATTGCGATAGTCAAAGTGCTATTCAATTAGTTAAGAACCCAACATTCCATGATCGCACCAAACACATTGATGTTGAGTACCATTTTATAATAAATGTGGTGGAAGAAGGTAGGATCCTGTTGGAGAAGATTGATACTGAAGTGAATCCTGCAGATATGCTTACAAAGTCGGTCAAGAGAGAGAAGTTTGAGTGGTGCAAAACTTCTTTGGGCTTGCTGAAAACGTGATAAGGGCAGCATTGGGCAATTGGCACTTGGATGGAAAACAAAGGCAAATAATTCTTGTATATCAATTTCAAGTGGAAGAATGTTAGGAGGTGAAGTCAATATCCAGATCTCTGATGTTCTACAGCAGAGGTGCTTGGTGGAGCTTTAAAGCTTGGTGGAGCTTTAAAGCTGTTTTTTGCTTTAAAGCTGCTTTTTGCTTTAAAGCTGCTTTTTGCTTTAAAAGCTGCTTTTGCTTTTAAATTTGCTTTTTGCTTTAAAAGCTGTTTTTTGCTTTAAAAGCTGCTTTTGCTTTTAAAGCTGCTTTTGTCTTTAAAGCAACTTTTGTTATAGAAAGCAGTTGATAAAAGCAGTTTTTTTTAATAAAGCGCTTTTATCTGGAATGTGACACGACGTTTTTGGAATCTTCCTTTGTATTTCTATAATAAGGGGAATGCCCCTTGCATTATGATAGAGTGCGGATGTACGAAATCAGCTGAGAATAATAAAAGAAGAAAAAGTGCCATTGCCTCATGGTTTTACCCGCACACTGCAAGGTTTCCACGTAAAATCTCGTGTATTGTTTATTGTTGTTTATGCTTGCTTGCTATTAATTTCCTAACACGTGCGAACAGATGAGCTCGCATAGGCTAAGACATGCACACATATATGGCAGTTCGTGTTCATGCCAATGACGTTGGATGTGACAAAACTAACAACAAGTTTGATGGAGGAGAAAACTTGGTTTGGCAAGAAAGGCTAGGAGTGGTTGGAGCAAGTTGTGCGATAGAAAGAATGCATGACAAATGTTTGGCATTAGAGCAATTGCAAGTTGGTGTGTTCGATGGTGAGTGGGATGAGAGTCCAAGATCGAAGCAAATAGAAGATATGTTTCCGATAGTGCGTGAGATGGGAGTTTGACCCTAGAGCAATTGCAAATGGGTGTGTTCAATGGTAAGTGGGATGGGAGTTCGACATCGAAGAAATTGCAGGTTGGCATGTTTCATGGTGCACGGGACAGGAGTCCGGTATGACAACAATTTGGTGGGGTGTGCTTGATGATGTGCATGAAGAGGATGAGATACAAAAACAACCACTGCCAATGTCGAATCAATCTATCATGACAGAGACCAATTTTGGCATATTGCATGTCCCATGATTCATGGCGGTGAAACAAAGGACCCAGTTAGGCATTGGAAAACCTGCCTCATGATGTGGAAAGTGAATGGGTAGAAGAATGACATAGATTGGAGGAGGTTATTCTCTGCAACATTTCATGGAATCGCAATAGATTGTTGGGATTTGCCAGAGGGCAAGTACCGATCTTGGGAAGAGTTGTGCGAAGCATTTTCGAAGGAATTTCAGTTCCACAATGATGATGAGGTCATTGCTGAAATTTATAGAATCGAACAGGGTGAAAAGAGTCTGTTCTATCCTACAACTAGAGGTTGAGTGGATTGTTTAAACTTTAGCCGTCTAGAGGAAGATTTGTTAGATGCATTGAAGAGGTGGTTTGTGGAGGGACTTCTTATGTATAGGAAGAAGATTAGGGTGGTCCCTTTGACATCATGTCAAGAGGCCTTTGAGTGGGCTTTGGACTTGGAAAGTGATGCAAAAATTTCACTAAAATGCTAGGGTCATGTTAATGAGGACGAGAGCGACCTCGAAGATGGAAGTGATTATGACATTGACTTTAACGATGAGAGTGACTCTTGCAACGAAAGTGATGATTATGAAAACAAGAGTAGTTTGGAGAATGAGAGTAGTGCATTGTCCAAGTGTTGGGGTTGAGAAGTCAGTGAAGGAAGTGACTTTGAAGAGAAGAATGATGACTTTGAGGATGAGTGTGACTTGGAGAGCACAAGATCGTTGCTACAGGTATATGCAACACAAAGGGAGATTGTTCCAAAGAAGAATGTCATCGGCGATGCGGTCTATGACAACCACTAGAGAACTAGAAGACGTCGAATTGAGTATGATACTAAGGGCAAACCCATTGTGCAATGTTGGCGATGCCATTTGTGGGGTCACTTTGCACATGAATGTCAAAGTACTTTGAGTTGAGACAAATTGGTGATGTGTACAGGGTTTGAAATGTCGAAGAAGAGTCACAACCATAGCTGGGAAGTAGAGGAGAGGTGAACTTCATAAACCTGATTACAATTGAGGAGGTGAACTTCATAAACATGATTGCAATTGAGGAGGTGAACTTGATTACAATTGAGGAGGTAGAGATTGAGCAGATAGTTGAAGCTATGTAGGAAGAGGAGGTTGCACAAGTGGTTGATGCAAATGACGAAGTGAGTTATGTAGAGGACGAAGTGAGTGATGTAGGTGAAAAAGTGAATGATGTGGATGGCGAAGAGGAATGCTGTCCAATGTTTGATCGTTTGCTAGGGCTGTCTAGCCATTTGGACTTGGGCCGTTTGGACCCACGCCCCCACTGTCAAGACTTAGGCTGTTTGGGCCTAAGTCATCTGAGTGCTGAAACAGGCTGTTCAACAATTGAAGCAAGCCATACGATGAAAAGACAACCATATAGGTTGTACGAAATGCTAGTTGTGCTGTCCAAAGGAAGAAGGAAGGGAAGAGGGTCATCTGGGAGAAGCAGTGTGTTGTTTGAGACAAGTAGGTAGTTTGGGGTGAGGAGCATGCCGTCTAAGGCCCACTAGCTAAAGAGGCACGCCATACGACAAGTGAGATAGCTAAACTAGGTCATCTGGAGGATGGGACAGGTTGTTTGGAAAGTGGATGAAGCTATCTGACAGAGTAAGGTGGTTAAGCAATTTGCGAGGGCCATTTAATAACTTTGTCGAGTCGTCAAGCAACTTGTTTGGGCTGTGCGATAACTTTCCTTGGGCTGTTAGGCCAGGGGGGCATTTGGGCCTCGCCTAGACTATCTTGGAAGGTTGTTTAGACGTGAAAGGAGTCCGTCAAGAAGTGGGCTATCTAGCCTAGGAGTTGGGCCTTCAGTCCTAGGAAGGTGGGTTATTAGAGACCAAATTGGGTCGTTTAAGGCTAAGGGATGTTCGTTAGAGACTAAGACGGTTGTTTGAGGCCAAGGGATGTTTGCTTGAGACCAAGATAGGTCCGTCTAAGGCCAGGGGATGTTCGTCAGAGGCTAAGGTAGGGTTGTTTGAGGCCAAGAAGAGGTCGTCTAGAGCTAGGGAGAGGTCGTTCGTAGTCTGTTAGGAAAAAACTCCAAGATTTATCACCTGCAAGAGGAAGCACAATAACAAAAATATAGAACACGGAAACAGTAACACAAGTGACACAGAGATTTACGTGGAAACCTGCAATGTGCAGGAAAAACCACGGGGCAATGGCAACTTCTCTTTTATTATTTTCAGCAAAATTTACATCCACGTCTTTCAACGTTTTCAACAACCTCTCTCACATATGCAAGGGGTCAAGTCCCTTTTATAGAGCGAAAGGAAGACTCCAAGCTGTTCGTTTCCTCTTCCAACGGAAGCCTCCAAAAGACTGTTCGTTTCCGCTCCCAAGACTGTTCGTCTTCCGCATTCCTGTCGTCTACCTAGACGTCCGCTCCTATGACGTCTACTTGGCTTGACGTCAGGCTGGACGTCTACCAGCCTAGACGTCGGGCTGGACGTCTACCGCCTAGACGTCTGGCAGCCCGGACGCGCTAGATGTCCGGCAGCCTAGACGTTGGCAGCCCGGACGTCGCGTCTAGACGTCCGGCTCGCTTGAACCTCGCTGCAATCTCGTTTCTTGGCTACTTGTCTTGCATAGTGACTTCACTTCCTAACATTCTCCCACTTGAAGTCAATATTCAGGAATTCTTCTATCAAAGATCTTCATCCAGTGCCAATTGCCCAATGCTGCCCTTGTTACTTTTTCAGCAAGCCCAGAGAAGTTCTGCACCATTCAAACTTCTCTACCTTGACCGACTTTGTAAGCATATCTGCAGGATTCACTTCAGTGTCGATTTTCTGCAACAGGATCCTACCTTCTTCCACCACATTTATGATAAAGTGGTACTTGACATCAATGTGTTTCGTGCGATCATGGAATGTTGGATTCTTCACTAGCTGAATAGCACTCTGGCTATCACAATGCAGCGTAATTTTCTCCTGCATTACCTTGAAGTCACCCAACAATCGCTCTAGCCAAATTGCCTCTTTGTTGGCATGAGTTGCTGCAATGTATTCTGCTTCAGTGGTTGATAAAGCCACAACAGACTGCAACTTAGAAGCCCAACTCACCGCTCCTCCAGCAAGAGTGAAGGTATATCCTGTAGTGGATTTTCTCCCATCTCTATCTCCACCATAATCAGAATCCACAAAACCTGTAACTTGCAAATCTGCCGATCCAAAGTAAATGGCAACATCTGAAGTGGCTCTTAAATATCTGAATATCCACTTCACCGCATTCCAATGCTCCTTACCGGCATTTGCCATGTACCGGCTGACTACTCCCATTGCTTGGGCAATATCCGGTCTGGTGCTCACCATGGCATACATGAGGCTTCCTACTGCTGATGAATACGGTACACGAGACATGCTTGTCTTCTCTGCTTCCGTTCTAGGACATTGGTTGGAAGACAACTTTAAGTGTGGAAGAAGTGGGGTACTAACTGGTTTAGCATTCTGCATATTGAAGCGCTGCAGAATCTTTTCCACATATGACTTTTGACTTAACCAGATCTTTCTTCCTTTTCTGTCCCTGTGTATCTTCATCCCTAAAATTTGGTTTGCTGCTCCTAAATCCTTCATTTCAAATGTCCTAGCCAATTGAGCCTTAAGATCAATGATTTTCTTCATGTTGGGGCCTGCAACCAACATATCATCAACATACAACAACAAAATAATAAAACTGCCATCGTCAAACCTCTTATAGTATGCACAATGGTCAGCTTCACTCCTGCTGAAACCTTGGCTCTTCATGAAGGTGTCAAATTTCTTGTACCACATCCTTGGCGCCTGTTTCAACCCGTACAGTGATTTCTTCAGTCTGCAAACCAAATGCTCTTTGCCTCTTTCTTCATAGCCCTCAGGCTGATCCATATATATCTCTTCCTCGAGATCACCATGCAAGAAAGCAGTCTTTACATCAAGCTGCTCCAGTTCCAAATCTTGTGCAGCTACAAGTGCAAGTAGAACTCTAATAGTAGTCATCTTCACAACTGGAGAGAAAATTTCATTAAAGTCAACACCTGACTTCTGCACATAGCCCTTTGCCACCAAGCGAGCTTTATAGCGTTCCAACAGCCCATCGTTGTTCTTCTTCACTTTGTACACCCACTTGTTTCCAAGAGTCTTTCTTCCAGGTGGGAGATCCACAAGTTCCCAAGTTTTATTCTTTCGAAGTGCCTCGATTTCCTCCTCCATGGATTTCCTCCACTTTCCTGCATTTTCAGACTCTCTAGCTTCCTGAAATGAACTAGGTTCACCATCATCAGTTAACAAAGCAAAAGAGGACTGATACACATGAGAATACCTTTCCGGACACTTTTGTGGACGTGTAGATCTTCTAACCCAATGATCCGTCGGTTCTGGCTCTTGGTCTTGTGACCGTTGTGGCTGCTCTACTTCCTGTTCTACTTGTTGTTCTACATGCTGATCAAAAACTTCAGCATGTTCATCTTCACTAAATTCTACTTCAACAGGTACAACATTAGGATTTTGCTGTACCTCCTTCCTTTGCATGGATTTTTCATCAACAATTACATCCCGGCTAATAATTACCTTGTGGGCAGTAGGATCCCACAGTCTATACCCCTTCACTATATCTCCATAGCCGAGAAAAACACATTTGCTTGACTTCGGGTCAAGCTTGGACCTTTTTTCTTTGGGTACATGGGCAAACGCGTCACAGCCAAAGGTGCGCAAATGAGAGTAATCAACTGGCTTACAACACCAAACCTCCTCCGGAATCTGTCCATCCAATGCAGTTGTAGGTGACCTGTTAATAAGATAAACAATTGTATTAACAGCCTCCGCCCAGAACTTTTTCTCCAACATGGCTGCGCTAAGCATGCTTCTTGCACGTTCCATGATTGTGCGATTCATCCGCTCAGCCACACCATTTTGTTGTGGAGTGTATGGTACAGTCTTATGGTGCTTAATACCTTCCTGCATACAAAATTTATCAAATTCCTTGGAGCAATATTCACCCCCATTATCTGACCTGAGACACAAAATTGACTTGCCCAAACTCTTTTCTACCCGTGCTTTGAACTCCTTAAATTTCTGCAAAGCTTCCGACTTCTTCTTCAGAAAGTAAACCCACACTCTCCTAGAATAATCATCTATAAAAGTCAGAAAATAGATGGCGCCATTCAAGGACTGAGTGGGGACAGGTCCAAATATATCCGAATGTATAAGTTGCGAGAAAATCAGAACTCTTACCGGGACTTGCGATAAACCGAACCCTCTTCTGTTTACCAAAAATACGGTGCTCACATAAGTCTAAATTACAAGACTTAATCCCAGAAAGCATACCTCTGTCATGCAGAATTTTCAGGCCTTTTTCACTCATATGGCCTAGGCGTTGATGCCATAGCATTACTGCATCCTGAACAGAAGTTGTTGCTGCTGCATGGTTTGTCACCGTATCACCGCATAAACGGTATAAAGTCCCATAAGATTCTCCCTTTGCTACTACAAGAGCTCCTCTGGTAATCTTGCAGTAGTTGTTACTGAAGGTGACAGAATACCCTAGCTTATCCATCATTTTGATTGAGAGCAAATTCTTCCTCAAATCGGGCACATGTCGCACATCACATAACATCCTTTCTCTACCATCGTCCAAACTGATCCTTATATCCCCTCTTCCCACAATTTCTAAAGGATGATCATCACCCAAATAGACCTTTCCACCACAGTATGGCTGATATTTGTCAAACCAGTCTCTGTGGGGAGACATGTGGAAGGATGCACTTGAGTCCAAAACCCAGGTATATAAAACTGATCTGCTGTTATTGATACAAGAAGGCTTCACATGTTGCCGTCTCTCCTGAATCTGCTGCATTGGCCTCAGCTGATGGCTGATTTTGCTTTTCACCATTCTTTAATTGCCAACAGTCCTTCTTGGAGTGTCCTGGCTTCCCACAATGCCAACACTTCCCTTTCTGCTTACGTCCTTTAGACTTAGATCTGGACTGCTTTCTACCTTGTTTACTCCCCTCGAACGATCGACCTCTCACAGATAGGGCTTCATTGGTTGAGGGTTCCAGAGACGTTTTTCGCCTCAACTCTTCTGCCAACAAAGCGGCTACCACATCATCAAATTTGAGAGTTCTTGATGATGAATTACTGATGGTCATCACCATATGATCCCAAGTGTCCGGGAGGGAACAAAGTAGGGTGATAGCCCTATCTTCATCCTCCATCTTCACATTAACTGAAACCAGTTTATTGATCAGAGTATTAAACTCATTCAAATGATCTACCACGGATGAACTTTCCTTCATCCTCAAGCTATAAAGCTGCTTTTTCAGAAAAACCTTGTTAGTTGCTGATTTTGTTTCATACAACTTTTCAAGCTTTTGCCAAAGGGCTTCCGCGGTCTTCTCTTCAACTACATTGAACAAGACGGAGTCCGCTAGGCAGAGACGGATTGTAGAAACCGCCTTTCTGTCAAGCGTTACCCACTCCTCATCTTTCATGCTGCTCGGTTTACTCGCGACCCCTTCCAAGGCTTGAGCTTGGTCATTTTGAACCAGCAAATCCTCCACCTTCATCTTCCATAGAGCGAAGTTCCTGCCATCAAATTTCTCAATCTCGAACTTGGTTACACCTTTTGTCATTGTTGCGGCTCCCACTCGCACAAAACCTTAGCTACGATACCGAGATGTTAGGAAAAACTTCAAGATTTATCACCTGCAAGAGGAAGCACAATAACAAAAATATAGAACACGGAAACGAGTAACACAAGTGACACGAGAGATTTACGTGGAAACCTGCAATGTGCGAGGAAAAACCACGGGGCAATGGCAACTTCTCTTTTATTATTTTCAGCAAAATTTACATCCACGTCTTTCAACGTTTTCAACAACCTCTCTCACATATGCAAGGGGTCAAGTCCCTTTTATAGAGCAGAAGGAAGACTCCAAAACTGTTCGTTTCCTCTTCCAACGGAAGCCTCCAAAAGACTGTTCGTTTCCGCTCCCAAGACTGTTCGTCTTCCGCATTCCTGTCGTCTACCTAGACGTCCGCTCCTATGACGTCTACTTGGCTTGACGTCAGGTTGGACGTCTACCAGCCTAGACGTCTGGCTGCCCAGACGTCAGGCCCAGACGTCTACCAGCCTAGACGTCTGGCAGCCCAGACGTCAGGCCCAGACGTCTACCAGCCTAGACGTCAGCCAGCCCAGACGTCAGGCCCAAACGTCTGCCAGCCTAGACGTCTGGCCTGCTTGAACCTGCTGCAATCTTGTTTCTGGCTGCTTGTACTGCATAGTGACTTCACTTCCTAACAGTAGCGGAAGAGTTGTTTGAGAGGCTTAAGCAAAGGCCACCAAAATGCAGACAAGGAGAAAATTTTAGTTTAGGTAGTGAGGGTTTCAATGGTTTTGCCATTGAGGGTACATACAAAGGGCGTTGACTTTGCAAAGGAGCGTTGCTCCTTGACACTCAACAAAGATGGTGACGGGCATTGCCTGTTATGTTGATGCAGTTAATTGCAGCAAGTGGAGTGAACAATCAAAGAGAAATTTGGACCAGGAGAAGGTGGATGGAGTGTGACGAGAGATTCCAGTACAATGTTTAGTGCTTCTATCTCGGGTGTTTAGCTTATGTGTCATCGAGTATGCCGACTAGAGGAGGGGATAGATGTAGGCAGACGAATTGACATGTTTGCATAATGAATGAATGAATAAATGAATGCATGTTTGAGTGTATGAATGTATATGTGCAAATGTGTGCACACAAAGTGTTTGTCATTATGTCACCATATTGTGTTAAATGGCGAAGGATTGCCATATTGTGTTAAATGACAAAGTGCTTGTAATAATACTCTTGTGCAGAGTATTTGTAATAATGTGCATGTGGCAAAGTGTTGTAATAATATAATGTAATGGGGTATTTTTAATGTTTTATGTAAATGGGTAGTTTAGAGGTAGTTGGGTAGTTGCCAACCGCCTTCCGACTCTCTAATGGCTATAAGTACACATCTATGTGGCAGATGCAAGAAGTGTATGTGTGCATGTTGTTGTCCGAAGTGTGTTGTTGGTAGGTTGTTCCTCGGAGTATAATGTATTATAAATAGTTGTTGTGCAAGATACATGTTGTGTACGTAGTGTATCCATTTGTAATTGTAAGTTATTCCCATTGTATATTTTGTTTATCTAAGTGGTAATGGAATTATATTGTAGTGTGTTGTATTCCATTTCTACAAGGGGTATTTACCAATACCAAAAACCCCAATTACATAATCAAGTTAACCTAAGCTGACATAACAAGTGGGCTTTAGGTTAATTACATAATATAAGATGGTTTAACCATAATAAGGTTAATCGAGGCCCATAGGGCTTACATAATTAAATAATACAATAATAATCATTTGTACAATGATTGCTCGTAGGCCTATACAAGATTGCATCATACAATGTCAACCTTGACCATATGTTAGATTAGATTTTCAACATGAACTTGGTAACGATAACATGCATGTGCAAGTATGATGGAATCCAACTTAACTACGAAAGGCCCTTTCACGGATGAAAGGATGTGTAGAAGGTGACCTTTTATATAGCCTCCTCTCATGACAAGGGAAGAGAGTGTGGAAACACCTTTGGCTATCCTTTTTGGACGAAGACACACGTATACAAGTGACAACATTCTAACTAGCTAGTTGATAGAGGGAGTCTTGTCACCCAAAATCTAACACGAGTTGCCCCCTTAGGAGGAGGAAAGTCCTTAGGTTGAAGACTCGTTTTTCAATGAGGAATGAAGATCGTACGAGAGAACCAAGTTTGGTTAGAGACAATGTTAGTCTCGATTGAAGAGCAAAATGTTGATCTGGATTGTGATGAGAGGCATGATGAAGGCTTGAGTGTTGAAGAAGGCATACATGATGGTGTTTGTGACAAGGTAGTGCATGACAAAACCATACGTGAATAAGTTGCAAGAGACTAAAAGCATGGTTGCCAAGTGATTGTGGCAGAACTTCCAACACAAACAAGTGCAAGATGGTGTGTTTGGCAATGCATGGATGGGAGTAGAAAACATGAGGAATCATAGAGGAGTGTGTCCAAGAGTGGTGTAATTACAATTGTCAATCATAGTCAATGAGGGTTTATAGGAGATGATAGACACGAAGCTTAAACATGAACATTAGAAGACATCTGAGAATTGAGTTTGGATAAGAGGCTAATGGAGGAGAGTTTTTAGAGATAGTGAACTCAATGAGATAAGAGCAACCTAAGAATAACGTGTAGCATTTGGCTCTTCAACTAGCATTTAAGCAAATCGGAACCAAGCATTAGTAAAGGTAGGTTCAACACATGCCCAAAGTTCTTGGGAGATGGAAAGGACCTTGTGTATTCCATTTGAACCTACATAACCATTTGGAGATCCACTAGTCCACTTGATGAGGTAAAATGGTTGGAGAAGTTTCCTACAACACTTAGAGGAGTGGTGATGGATTGGCATTTGCAGTTATAGACACCACACACCTTCCAAAAGTTTTGGCTCCTTCACAAAGACAACAAGATTGTCAAAGAATTATTTAATAAAAAGTAGTTAAAAGATAAGGACATTAAGTCCTACGACCATTTCTTGAAGGGGTTTCTTGGCAAAATGGAGATTGGGTTAAAGAAGCGATGGTTTTAGAAGAAGATGGAGGTGGTTCCACGTACATCATTCTTGGAATGCTTTGATAGAGCGCTCAACCTAGAAAGCAACTCCGATTATGACAATGATAGAGAGAAAGCGACAACGTCAATCAAGGTGCTTAAAAAATATGTGGATGATCTATGAAACAAAATATGATAAAAAGGAAAAAGACAATAAGAATATAGCGTATAAAGTGTAAACGAAGGGATACACCAACACCAATTGCCCAAAACGAGCCTATTACAGCCCCTGTGAAGCACACAACCATTCATTGTCTGAGTATTTGTTCAATGTCAAGAGCAAGAAACATTTGATGTTGGCACTTAAAGAGGAGGTTGATGAAAAAATTAGCATCTAAATAGGTGGAACAACAGATAGTGGATATTGGAATAGTTGTCAAGGGAAGAAGAGTGGCAACCAAGGTGTAAAGAATACAAATAATTGTATGAAATAGAATATAGTTAGGAGGTCTATCATACAACATTGCAAGTTTCAATATTGAAGCACTTTCCGTGCAATTGCACCAATGCCACCTATCCATTCACACAAATGATGGGTAGATGGTGCGGGCCTAGCAGTGGAGAATCCTCTTAGGAAGGAAGGGGCCATTAGAATGTCAAGTTAATTGACATCAAAGATAAAATTTGGTGACAAAACACGTTTGGGTAGTCACTTAGGTACAAGCAAAGAGGAATGCTAAATATCTTGATCCATTCATGGAGTGGAAACCATGGAAGGAGGTTTGAATGAGTGTTGAGGAAGAACTAACAAAGGAACATGATGAGCATAGGGACTAGGAAAGGGTGACAACCACACCCACAGAGTATGGTGACTCAATGTTTGCAATCAAGCATATAAGGTGGTGACTTTATTGAATGCAATTCTTGATCTACATGGCATTGTTAGAGAAATGGTGTGAGAGTTGGGAAGAGAAGAGAAGACCTCCACGGTATCACCATCAAAGATTGCATAGGACCATTTTAATAACCTGAAATATTGATGATGAATGTTGAGAAGTGGCCAACATTGTTCCATATTGACATACTAGGCCACATGTTGATGCACGTCATAGTTGACAAAGGGTCAAGCATGAACTTACATCTAGAGAAGATGTGGCAAGAGTTAGGTATGCCATTGTGGCCAGAATTTTGGACGCTTGGGAGCTAACCAATATGGCATCAAGATGAATGGTTATGGGGCAAAAGATCACTATTTCTAAGTAGACCTTTGTGCTAGACTTCTTAGTGATAACCTTGCAGAAGACAACTTCTATGACACCTTAGGTCGGGGCTAGTTGAGGATGGCAAAGGACAGCAAAGGTTGATCGTAACTAGGTAGATGATCCCCTAAAATTCAAAAAAGTGCATCATAAATATATCATTGGCCTCAGGAACTAATGGTTGAGTGAGGATCTAGCATCTTTAGACGAGTTGGACATTTGTAGATCTAACGACAAGACGAGTTAAAGCCGAGGTGGAGTCAAACAATGATGGTCCTCAAACTTGAGGAGTGCATAAGGGTCAAGGGATACTCTTACATTTGCAGATGGAGAACTATGAATTTTTTTTAACTAGGATGCTTGTGTGTGGATCTCAAAGAAGAGAAGAGCGCAAACACCAAGGGAGAAAGTGGTCATGCTTGATACCTTTGAGGTGGACGAGTCAGGTGATGCTGCAGCTATCAAAACATAGATAAATGCAACATGAACTGCAATGGAGGAATAATAGAAGATGACATTTCTTCCCTATATTGTGGAATATACCGTTGGTGACAATTGACGAAAGGCTAGTGCACAAATTTGATGGGAATAAGGTCGCCGAAAAGCCTGATACCATGAAGTAGGAAGCATCATGAATGGTGCAAGTAAACCTTGACTAGTATGTCTAGGAGAAAATCATCAGTTATGGTGATGATTGTGATCCACTCTTGAAGGCAGTTTCGTTCAACATCCTCATGAAATATAAAGAAGTCTTTGTATGGTCTTATAAGGACCTTAAGGAAATTCCAACTGAATTGTGCATCCATTGGCTACCATTGGTTCTAGGAGCACAATTGGTGTGATGGAAGACTGTACCGCATGAACCCAAAGTATGCGGTGTTGGTAAGTGTAGAGATTGAGAAGATGCTAGATGCAGCCATCATCTTCAAAGTGACCATCAATGATTTGGTGTTACTGATTGTCTTAAGCTTGAAGAAGAGTTCAGGATTTTGAAAGCTATCACTATCAAGGATCCCTTCCTTTTCCTGTTTACTGATTTGATTCTGAAAGAAGTGGCCAAACATGAGATTTATTTGTTCTTGACAGATTCTTTGTTTACCACCAAATCAGTATCATGGTGGAGGAAGACCACTTTTGTTGTGGACAACGAAATTTATGCATATAACCAAATGCCATTTAGCTTGCATAACACACATACAACCAAATGTCATTTGGCTTGCGTAACATGCCTACAGGCTACAACTTTCCTACAAAATAATTGTATATCTTTGAACAAATGTCAACGGGGAAGTTCAAAGTCTTCCTGGATGATTGGTCGCTACATAAGTGAAAGGATCACTTTGAAGGCACTAGAAGAATGCACTTAGTTGTGCATGAATGCCTGCCTTTCCCTCAACCCCAAGAAGTGTAAATTGTTGGTGCCATTACTAATTTGGAAAATGCAATACAACAATGATCAAACTTATATGGTGCTGGAGGAGGGTGAAAATGATTACTGTCAATACTACATGCAAAATCAAGTTTTTTTTATCTGTGTTGGTGGCACATTGTTTTATATATTATATACAACTATGAAAAGTAAATGATTTTGAGAAATTTAAAGTTTGTTACTTTAGAGAAGTGCAATATTTTTTGTTGAGAAATGAAAGTGCTCATTTCATGTTATTGTTGATTGTTAACTCATGGACTTGATATTTTCTGCAGTCTTCACTGGTGGCTGGGCGCTTGACAACCGGTCTGCTATCTATCAGCAGTATTACTTGTACTGGGATTTTGTTTCAAGCCCTTGTGCTTTTACGACTTTGGTTGAATCATAGGTGATTTTCCTTAATTTGATATTCAATGTCATAAGTAAGATGATGTTAGAAATTTTCATGCTTCCAAGGATAATTCATTCACCTATTATTTCAGTTTCTTAGTCTATATTTGCTGTGTTATGTTTATAATCAATCAGCTTTGGAAGTAGTCGAGCAAGCATAATCAATATAGTGGTCATGGCGGCAGCATGGGGTGCTGGCGATGGCGTTTTTAACACACAAACCAATGCTTTGCTTGCAATACTGTTTCCACATGATACAGTAAGTATACTTGCAATATTCAATTATTCTTCATGACAAGTGAAATTCAATTAACTTTTTATGATTAGTGAGTGAGAGTCTTGGATTAAGTACACCTTGAATATAGTCACTTCCTTTTTGGAAGATCATAGTTTTATTTTTCATTGCCAAAGAGACTTTGCTTTGACTTTTGTGCATCCCGATCCTGTCCTCTTGTGTAGTTTCAAACAGGACTTAGGATGATTTGGGGTTCAAAGAGTTTTCCAAGTAGATATGCAACTTTACTGTCTTTTGTAGGAGCATTGGATCTTCGAGCTAATATTTTAGGCAAGCTTCATTTAAGCAGTAGGTAGATGATGTTTGACAGGGGACAGAAGCAGAATATGCATTTATGAACCTTTTGATAATCTTGGGGGCTTGGCACCAATCACAAAAATGTCACCATGAAAATCCTGATCTTGTTCTTGGATAAGTGATTCCAATATTGGCAATCAATATAAATTGTAGTTGATAAAGTTTCTGAGAAATGGTACTGTTACCATTTTGAACTTGATTATTCTTGTTTGCTTTGCAACATGTAGATTCTTTTCTTATATATTGAGGTCATATTTCTTCTTTGAGAGTGGATCCATTATTCAATATTGAAACACTGAATTTGTTTATCTGGGATCCAATAAAAAATTTCTGTCAACCGTTTTGATCTTTTTTATTGCTAACTCATTCAGAAGGTACTATAATTACTTTTCTTTGCTGTGCTTTATGTTATGTAATATGGGGAGGTTCCAACCTGATCTGGACTCCTCTTTGTTAAACAAACGGGTAATTTAGTTTATTGACCTGTAAGTATGACTCATCAAGTTAATCCATCCTTTTTTTCGTCGGTGGATGGGGGAGGGGGAGCAAGACTATCTGAATAAGGTTTGTTCTCTTACTTCTCTTTACTTTGCTTTAACTTGATGGAATTTGAGGAGGCTCCAACTTTATCCAGAATCCCCTTTGTTAAACAGGGCAAGAAGTTTAGTTCATTGAATTGTAAGTATCTCTCATCAAGTTAAACCTCTTTTTTTGGTTAAAATTCTTAGTTTCTTCTATTGTAACAAAACCATTTGAATAAGATTATTGATATTGATATCCAAATCCACATATAATGCTGGAGTCGTAACAAACAGAAAGAGACAGCTACTCATGACCAGCAACAACTTTTTCCGAGCCTTCTGCCTTGTGCATATGCCATCAGCTTTAGCTCTCCCTAGGATAACAAACACTTTTCTGTCAGGTTCTTCTAGTTCTCTCCATAAGTAGGGAGAATACAATTCCAAAATTAAGAGACCTAACAAAGTACAGTGAAATTGTCAAGGTGTAGAAACTAACACTTCCAAAGAGTAAAGGTACAAGCATTGGTTCTTCATACAGAATCATGATTGAAATCCATACTTTTGCCTCCTTATGGGATGAATCTTTAACTGATTGAATGTGGAGAGATTCATTGGGGTCGACTGCTGAATTAAAGAGTTTGATGGCTCTCGGATAAGGGGTTTTTTCAACAAGATGTTGCAGAAATTTTAAGATTTCCATCGCCACCACTGTAGTTTCCTTTTTAATTTCTTCAATACCCTTAATGAGGGGATTAGTTTTGAAGTCGAAAGTCTGAATTTTAATGGCATTTACCTGAAGCTCCATTCTGTTGAAACAAAGACAATTCTACAGTCTTTTTTCGAGTTGGAGAATCCTTCTGAAGGCCGAGACAAAACAAGAGGGGAATCACAGCCAAGCTTCCCTTGATTCACACCTGCACTAAGAACATCCACACTAAGCAATTCTGTCACCATTTCCTGGAGTTGATCTACTTTTTATCTAAATAATCAAGGAAGGATTTCTGTCCTTGGATACCACATTTCCTTGGAAATCCACCTAGTCTGAGACTTTATAAATGCCACCCAAGGTCAAATTCTTTGCCATTCTGTGGATACAGACAGCCGTTTTGTAGAGAGAGTTACATCCCCACACATGGAGAGGGTGCTCTTCAACTGTCCATCCAATATCACTTTCCACAACAATTTCTTTGACTTATGAATCTCTGGATCTCTTTAGGCAGTGGCTAAGGTAATGAAGGTCTCTTTTCAGTGTATCTTTCTTCTCTTTCTCCAGCCAAGAGTTGAAGGCTTTCTGCCAAGAGCAGTTATTTTGAGTAGAGGAAAAAGCCTTTTCTACCCAGTGCTTCGTACTGGGCACAGCATCAGAATCTTTCACCGAGATACATATACTTCTACTGAAAAAGTTGAAAACCTTAAAATACTAATCTTTCAGCACGGGCCTAGGGAAATAGAGTGGGAGAGCATAATGGGATTGGAGAATGTCGAGAAGGACCGAATACATAAACCATAGCAGAACACAGAAACCCCTCACACCAGCTGAAATTCAGAAGAAAGCCCAAAGGAAGATGCAGGGATTGGAGGGGGGAGGGGAAGAAATGTGAGAAACTCTTCCTTTGAGAGCCTAAGTCATAAGACCCCATGCCTATCTCATCACATATCAGTCGAAACTGATAGAAAGTATCACATGCAAAAGGCAATGTTAATACAACTCATTCCCTACTTCATTCATTCGAAAAACCACTGAAATGTCAAGGTGGGGAAAGCTTTGTAAGTAGAATATTATGCACCATTATCACTTGGATCCAGCCCCTTTTGTGATGCCTTCCACAATGCATGCTCTGCAAAAGCCACTTGTCCTCACTGGTATTTATGAACGGTAAGAAGATGACATGGAATGAAACATAAACTTTGCTTTCCACCCAGATTAAAAGCATGCTCTCCTTGAATCCAGTCATGATCTTGGAAACACATAAGGTAAAGAGTCCATCATGGAGATGATAACCAGAATGGTCACAATATTTACCCTTCCATGTGGCAGTGTAAGGAGCCAGGCCTCTGCGCCCTCTCATGCCTGCGAGGTAATGAGCCAGTAAAAATAGTGGTTTTAGAAAATCTCCTGGTAGGCCAAAAAGACACATCTTTAAATGCATATTCTAAAAGCAATTTCTCTCCAAAATGAAAGAGCAAAGAAACATTGCCATCATGAGGTAGCATTGCATCAGCACAATTTTCGTCTCTTCCCATGGTAAGGTCACTGTATGATTCCACACCATTTTTTGTCATCTTGAAGGACGTGCTATAAATATTGGGCACTGGAAAGGAAAAATTCCATGTTTTCAGGGTCTGCGGTTGCCTCACTAACATCATCCCACTGCTTGATTTCCCTTGTTATCAAGTCCACTGATGGATTTCCACCTCTTTTGGAATGAAGAAAACTGATTTCCTTCACATATTCTTAAGCGAGATGATTTCTTCCATTGGATATTTAATAAGCCAAATCTCCTGTCCCCTGGAATGCTGAGAATGAACAAGGTTGAGGTTTGTTTTTAGTCTGACTCTATAGTCAGTTGATCCAAATAACATTTTTTTTCCTGCTTTGAAAAGACTGAAGCAGATACTTAAAGCTCCCATATGGTTGTTTGTTTGGGAAGCCAAATGAATTCCGATGACAAAAATCATGTCCTCATTATCGTTGCAGCATAATGCCCTCACACCAGCAGGACTTAGGTTTCCTCTTTGGACCCCATCAACATTAATTTTTAAACCACCCTACCAGAGGCCTACTGCAGGCAACTTTCACTTTCTTATGATTAGCTTTTCCTATAGTTGGGGGAAGTTCCATCTTCCTCTTGCTTTCAAAGTTACAGTTTAGTTCTTTTTGTTATTTGTATATTGTAGTAGTTCTATGCTCTTTCTTACTCTCTAGTTAGCATCACACATATAAGGCTGATTACTTTTAGTCTGTCTCAAACTTTGGAGTGTTAAGCGCCCTCTACACATGGTTGCTTCATACATTGATGGAGACATATTTTTGAGATGACGTTCCTTATCATCAATTGTTGAGAGGCTGCCCTTCCTTAGTCTCACCAGAAGCGGTGCAACTTCAAGCTTCCCCAACATCGAGGACCTTCTAGACCATCTGTTAAGCACATGGATGGTCAGGCATCATTGACTTCTTTTCTATTAATAGGGACTTGACCTTGCATGTTAGGAGGGAATCAATGGGGAGTACTCTGCTTTTCTCACATATTATGCAAGCTGGTCTTCTTATCCCTAGGCACTCCCCATTGTATATCATTGGATCTTGCATTGATTCCTTCAGCATGATGGATGACAGCACCATTGAATCTTTGACCCGTGAAGCTGCTGTATAAATTTGATAGTACCACATTATTTCTCTGGCCTTGCTGTCTGTTTCTCATTGGTACATTGCACGCTATGAAAGACTCTTTTGGTTATTTGCACTTGTAGTTGGTTATATGTATAGTCCATGTTTTAGGGTTTAACCCTGTTGGTTTCTTCCCTCTCTTTCCAGAGCTTTTTCATTAGTTGCGTTCCTTTGTTGAGAGCTTGTTTCTTTTACCCTATCATCTTCTATTTTACTTTGCTGTACTCCTGTGAATCTCTCATCTACTTTTGTCATTTATGGTCATCAATTAAATATAAAGTGATATACTTTCTTAAAAGGGATCTGGCAAGAATAGACGTTTTAAATTCCAGCATCTAGACTTCTAATTTGTTGAGAATGTTTTCCCCCCTCCCTTTTTTCAATAAAGTGAAATGGAATGATGGAAAAATCCCAAAAGCCTTATTTGAAGGACTAATATAAAAACCATGCAAGTGGACATGACGAACATGTCCCATCTAATGTTTAATGTACAATATGTAATGTATTTTCATATGCTTATATAGATTTGTTATTTCTTGAGGAGATACTTGAATTTCTGATGGGAAAAAAACAAAATCTAAATAATAGCTGTGAGAGTTTGTGCATATTTGGATGTATGGATATAAAGGTTGAATTTGTGGTTTTGGTTTACAAGCAGTTGGATTTGTGGTTTGGTTTATGAGCAGTTGCAACTTTACAATTCACTTTGAAAACAGTTGTTTTCTTTGCCATTTGCTGTGTTCAACAGGAGGCTGCATTTTCACAATTAAAGATATGGCAGAGTGGTGCTATTTCTGTTGTATTTTTTGTTAGTCCACATATTACATTCACAACCATGTTAGCAGTATTGGCAGTCACTCTCTTCATCTCTTTGGTTGGATTATCTATGATTACATTCTATGTAGGAAAGGCAGTCCCACAGAGATCCTAACTCCAGGTAACGTTTGGAACTTTCGTTTGTTTCTTGCTTCTTTAGGCTATCACCTACTGAGTATCGTTTCATCATCTTTAAACTAATATGCATGAATCTCTAGAAGCTATTTGTCTTTACAGATTCTGTATTTGACAGAAATCATCAGTTGAAGAACAGGCTGGGAAATTGAGAATGCAGTTGAACATAACAAAGTATTTCATGGATTCTGGATAAGAGTAGAATAAAAAATTGCTTCATAATCCTCAGTTGCCCTAGATTGGCAACCCATAAAGAAATTTCATTTCACAATGTATGGCAGAATTTGTATCATCAAAAATATAATTGTATGTGATTATTTTTTCCCAACTTTTCATGATTTCAAATTTAATACTCTTATGCTTTCTCAATCCAAAAAGCTTTTAAAATATTGATTATAGCACTAATCAAGTTTTTTTTCTTCTGAGATTACTGCCTTGTTTTCACTAGGACTCTTGATTTATGGACCCCTTCATGAACTTTAATCTCCAAAATGCTTATTGCTAATCTTATTCATTCTAAACACATTTCATTAAATTGGGAAAAAATAATGTATTATTATAATGAAGTGATCGGTGGCATCTATGTATAATGCAGGCTATCACATAAAAACAAAGGTTGCCAAGGGAATATAATCCAAGGATCTGACATGATAAAAGACAAAAACAAGGCCCAATATCACAGTATTTAATAATTAAACCTTAATTGTTAGCCCTCCAGGTCAAGGAAGAGACATGTTGTTTATGCCTTGCCACACATTAGGGTATGAGGCACCATATCATTCTTTGAAGAGTTACATTTTTGGTATGCTTTGACATTTTACCTTTCCTTTAGTCACAACCTTTGCTGTGGCATTAAACCTTATTTTTTTGTGGGTATGGGTGCATCCTATCCCATTTTTATTTGTAGCTGTACTGAATGCAACAATACTTTGGTTGAGGTGGTTTAATTTTGTTAACTGCATGCTTGTTTGGTTATGTCACAGTTTATAGATTTCGTTGAGCTGCAGCTTTACCTGGCAGTCAAAGCATCAATTATTCGTTGAGACTGTCGACCACATCTGCCTTTTGGCTAAGTCACATTCTATTGCTATGTTGGTGAAACACCTCCATGGAGTGTTCCAACATCCTCTCAATAGGGCATTTGTAAAGCCATTGTAGCGAGCAATTTAATGAACTCTACTGAGAGCTGCAAATTACTTCATGAAGTTCGTGACATGGTGTGGGAAGTGGCTTCACTGATAGAAAATCTTCTTCAAGTAGCTTGCCTTGCACATACATTGCCACAAAATAATAAGTGTGACAGACCTGTGATTTGTATTTCAGGTTTTCTATAGCTTTTCTTGAGCATTTGTTCTCCACTTTTGTTTTCACTGGATTGAAGTTGCAGTCATTTATCTTTGACTGTTATTTGATTATAGCTTCTTTCTGTTGAACTGGACGACAGGTTTCATTATATTATGAACTTCTTTACTTGTTTGTTTGTCATCAATTGACCTTTGTGGTTTTCTAACCACATTCAAATGTGTCTCGACCAACTCTTCTGGCTATGAGTGGAAGGTTGATTTCCTTAGTATTTGTGTAGTAGCTAAATTAATCATTATGGTGTTTAACAATTTGATTCATCATCACGGTACTTTGCAAGCATCAAATGCTGTTGTATTCTTTAGTGATTTTGGAGCTGGTGGCACTCATCATTCATAGGTTTTTGGTTTTTCTGGAAGGTGGTCCAACCTATTTCGTGATGCTAAAATTTTGTTTCCCTTGCTTCTGAATTACAATGTCAGTGAGTTGGAGATGTTTCACTCTGTAAGGATTGAAGTTTTACTGCTTCAAAATTACAATATCATCATACTTGTATTGGAGTATAATTTTGTTGCATTATTATCCAAACTTTGTTCTTGATTTAAAACAAACTTACAGCATTATTTGCGCTTAACAATTGCATATAGTGCATTGAAGCATCAGTATCGGATCATTGTAAGCTAACAACCAAACATGCAAGAACAGAGATTTTTTTTTTAAGCCTTTGAACTCCCTTTCAGATACTAGCAATGGCATCTCAGGAGATGACATGCTGCTAATTTTGTGCAAATTGATAAAATTTGTTTATTTAATTAAAATTTTCACATTTACTGAGAATAGAAAAGGTTGATGTTCCATCTTAAATGTTCACGCTGAAACCTGTGGTCAACTTTATGTAAACTAGCTAACCGCATTTTTAAAGTGGCAGTTCCAACACCAATAAGCAAATAGATGAGCCAAAAGAATAACCACCTTTTTTTTTTCCTTTAAATTAAAAAAATTAAAATGAGATCATTTTTTCCTTCTTTTTGCACTTTTACAACATTTTTTTTTTTTTTTTTGAGTAAGTTGTGTGGTTTTTATTGGGGTTGCTTCCATTACAAAAACAAAACATTACATTGCTCTCATTACATTTCTATCAAATTAATTAAATCATATCCAACCTGCCTTTCTATCAAAAATATTCTTCATTTGCCTTTCTTATCAAAGAGATTTGCCATCTTCCTCATTGCTAAGTTTTTGCAATCAACTCCTTTTTATCATTTCAAACAGATGCCTTTTAAAATTGAAATTTTGTCAGGATAAAATTCAACACCATGAATGGCTAAAATATTCGCTGCCCATTTTTCATATACATTTATATATAAATATATTGTCTATAACAATTTGAGAGTTTCTTAATACTTTTTTTAGGGTTCTTATTCATGCCTCTAATATTCCAAGATACTATTTTTGTTGTTATTTTTTGTGGGTTTAGGCTCACTTCTTGTTAACACTCGTGATATTTGCTTTTGTTTTCCCATATCAATATCCCTTTGGGTTTCTTTTTCTCTTTGTTTTTGCTTTTTGGGTCTTCCTCATCTTTTTTCATTTCCACCAATACTTTCATCTTCATCCATATATATATATATATATATATATGTATTGTCTATAACAATCTGAGAGTTTCTTAATACTTTTTTTAGGGTTCTTATTCATGCCTCTAATATTCCAAGATACTATTTTTGTTGTTATTTTTTGTTTTTATTTGTGGGTTTAGGCTCACTTCTTGTTAACACTCGTGATATTTGCTTTTGTTTTCCCATATCAATATCCCTTTGGGTTTCTTTTTCTCTTTGTTTTTGCTTTTTGGGTCTTCCTCTTTTTTCATTTCCACCAATACTTTCATCTTCATCCATATCTTCAATCTTCTCACACTGCTCAAAGTAAGACTTATTATTTATAGGTTTGTCTTGTTGTGTAGGATTTGTAGAGCAAGGAATAACCTCAAAAGCACATTTTTCTTTATATTGCTTTGAAAACCCTAAAGTGCAAGGGCGCTCTTCCAAAGTTGCTCCTGAAATCCTAAAGTGCAAGGGATAACCTCTATACCACTTTCACTTTTATTACTAAGAAGATTCTATACTAGAGGAAAATGAAGATGATTTACCTGGAAAGATCTTGACCTCTTTTGTCGTCTTTGTGTTTGGATTTTCCTTCACATTTATCTTTGCACCTTTAATTCCTTCTGAACTTGAACTTACATATTGTACTTTCTCATCCGTTATATCTTTCTTTGTTTTTGCTAATTGTTGATCCAAGTGAGTTACTGTGGTCGTTTCCATAAGATGTTGTAGGGCTCTCTTTGCCTCTTATTTAGGATTGGAATATCTTTGATCTGATCGGCCTTCTATTAATGTATGATTTCCTTGCTTTGCCTTGAAGTTTTTCTTATGACCAAAATTTTCTGTCTCTTTCTTTATAGTTTTCACTTTGCAAACTCTTACCAAGTGGCTAGTCTCATAACAATTGTAGCAAATAAATACGAGGTTTTCATAATCCACTTGTTGATCCCATTATTTTGATTCAGATTTAATATTAATGGATTGTGGCAAAGGTTATGAAATATCCACAACACATATTTTGGTTTATATAGCATGCTACTACTCAATATTTTATCCCTGATTTTTTAATTAGAAAAGATGACAAGAAAAAAACCTTTAGGAAGAAAACTCAAAGTAATTTGAATTCAATCCTCACTTTCACTTGATCCAATCTTGAATCTCCAAAAACAGTGGCCAGGATCTATGGAACGTACATATTAACCCCCTGTTTTTCAAAACCATTATATCATGCTTAATCATCTCATCTTTGATGGTCACTTTTGGTGCAACATCTACTACTTGGATTGAAATTTCCATATATTTGCTCTTCCACTTATCTTCAACTTGGGCATCCATACTTCCATCTAGGGCATCCTCACTTCCCATTAGGGCTTTCAAATATGACTTTTCTTCCAAACTAACTAGTGGGGTTGGGGTTGGGGATCCCTCCTGGCTTGCACTCCCTCTTGGCTCGCACTCCCTCTCAGCACACACTTCCTCTTGCTCGCACTTCCTCCCAACTTGTACTCCCTCCTGGTTCACACTCGCTTCTATCTGTTCTTTCTCTCGACGTTCCTTTTCTTCAATAATTTTTTGGAAACAATATTCTCCGCATTCATGGTAAGGGTTTGAAGCATTGATACACTTCGAACAAATTTGTTTCTCTTCCACTATATCTGAAGATTTAAAGATTGGCTTGCACTCCCTATTGCACTTGCTTTCGGCTTGCACTTCCTTCTAGCTCACACTCTCTCCCAGTTTGCACTCCCTCGTGGCTCACACTCGCTCGTCTCTTCTTTCTTTCGATGTTCCTTTGCTTCGACAATTTTTCAAAAACAATATTTGTTGCATTCATGGTAAGGGTTTGAAGCATTGATACATTCCGAATGAATCTATCGCTCTTCCGCCATATCTGAAGATCTCAAGATTGGCTCGCATTCCCTCCCAACTTGCACTCGTTCTTGACTCACATTCAATTTGAGTTTACATGGGTTTTTATGAAGGGCCTTGGGCCCCTCTTACCGAGGGTTGATCTTGGGTCTCCTGGATGAAAACCAAAGGTCTTACCACTATGGTATTCCTCACGGGTCTAAAAGTTAAATGTAAGTTTACACAAGTTTTTATGAGGGGTTCCGGTCCCCTTGTACTAGGGTTTGAGCTTACGTTTCCTGGATAAAAACATTTCATACAACACTTTCAACCAAATAACAATTCTATAAATATAAAAAAATGCAACATTGTTGTTTTAAAAAATAATTTATTTCAGTTCTAGTTTATGAATGTTGCAATTTGTGGTCTTTCACATCTAAATATTGAGTTTAAATAAGTTTGTTTTCATGGTGGCATCTAAGTACCTTTACTTTTTTTACGAGCAAAATTTATCTCTCTCACACACATATATTTGCTCTTTGCAGATGATGTTTTACTTTTTGGAAACGGGACATTAAAGGAAGCCTCAAAGTACAAAGTGTTGGACTTGGCTCCAAGAATGGAAATAAATCTACAAAAAATGAAAATAGCCTTTTTATAGGTCTTAATCAGAGCAAATAGAAGCAATAATGAAGATTTTTAGTTTCAAGCAAGTAGACTTTGATAAAGGGATACAATATTTAGGTTTTTATCTAAAACCTAATGACTGTGGGTCTTAGGACTAGATCTAGAGGATCACCACTTGGTGCACTAGGTGGTTATCATTGGGGGTCATCTTACATTGGTGAAATCAATCTTGGAAGCCACCCCAGTCTATTGGCGCTCCCTAGCTTACATTTCCATCACAATAGTAAAAAAAATAAGGAAGAAGTATATCCAATTTCTATAGTCAGGGAACAAATAGAAGGATGCAATGACATTAGTTAAATGGAATAGAATAGCTAAACCAAAATTAGACATAATATGGGGCCTTAAGAATATACATAATTTTAGAAAAGATTTAGCAACAAAAAGTTTATGGAGATTGATAGTCGACAAAGGGTTATGACAAGAAGTAATTCAAGAGAAGTGTTTAGGCACCTTGTCCTTTGTAGATTGGATTAGACTGCAGAATAAATCAGTTTCAAAAGACAATTATTTGGAAAGCACTAGTGAGAGATTTCCCATTAGTTGGGAATTTATTGGCATGGAAAATAGGGAATGGAAAGAAAGGATAGGCAAATATCCTTGGATAGGCAACAAAGGAGACTATCAGCTTCCACAAAACATAATAGACCATCTCCATATACAAGGAAAGATGGTATTGGTGCAGGTGTTATCAACAATGAACACTAATTTATGGAAACAAGGATGGCTCATAACAAAAGAGCTAACATTGGTAGGAAATGAAACACATATTTGGCATGATTACACAAAGGAACTGGAAAGCAAATATAAGACTAAATTAGCAAATAGAATTTTTGATATGGTCCAAGAGTCTCGCAAGTAGGCAATATACAACCAAAGAAGGGTATAAGACAATCTTTGACAACAATGAGGAAAAGCTTTGGTGGTGGAGTAGAATATGGAAAGTAAAATCTCCCTTAAAAACTATAATCTTTGCTTGGTTAGCTCTAGCCATACAAGCACTAATTGTTGGACTAAAATCTACCTAAGTCTATGAAGAGCGCCCTAGACTTTAGCCAACATTGGATGACTGAGATTTTTTTCAAGTTCAACCTCCGAAGAAGGTTGACTCCTTGGAATACTTATAAAATCAAAATAGGGGTTAAGATAAAAGTAAGAAATGGAAGGGTTAGAAAGGAGTAAGGGTTTAGAGAAATTGCTAAAAGATGGACGAGATATAACATAACAACATTGGACACTCATTGCATAAAATTCTAATCTAATTAATTTCCAACGAAGCCTAATAGACCAACCATTGTCAAATGTGTAACAAAGTCTATTCAATTATAATTATATGCTCTAATCATTCCAAAGACTTAATGAAAAGCAATCTAATAGCGATCCAAAGAGCATAATTTGTTTAACAGAATAAACTAATCACAAGTGTAATAGAAATGACTTAAAACATAATCATTCATTCATAAAAACCTATAATCACAATTGCAATGGAGGCCAAACAAATTTCATTTTTCCATTAATTAGTAGAGATTATACAACATACACCCAGGCAAATTGCTATAGAGTCAACCCTCACTTTGAGGTGAGTTGGGATATTTATAGGCTGCTTTTTGAATCTTACAACGTAAGATTTACAATGCCGTTGTAAGTTTGCTAGACAAACAGTCTAGCAGAGTGTGTTCTTGGAAGCTTGTCACTCTCGAGTTGCATTGGCTTGGTTGTTTGCATTGTAGATGTGGTCAGTTCAAATTTTGCTTTGAATTTGAATTCAAATGCGTCTGTAATCTGCTCCATGGATCTTCAACTATCTTTTGCAAATGGCTAGGCTATTACAACTGTTGGTTAGAGATGTCGCTCTCAAGCTTAACTGTATTTGCTTGGACAACTAGAAGGCGCTCAAGTAGTTACGGCTCTAAAAGGAAAATTCTAGGATGATACATATCAAAGCTAGGCTTGTGACAATATCGAGCTTCTTGATTGCTTGGGGAACTCCTTGAATCAAATCTTGACTTTTGAGGTGGTCTGATGACATCATGGTTTGACAAGTCCCGATTTCATTCATTTTTGGCTAATGTTATGATTTCTTGACCTTATGCACTTTGAGCCTTATTGGTTCTTATGTATTGAGAGCTCGATCATGTTTCGCTCTAATGTCTCTTGCACGCTTTTAGACCTTGGTGTGAAAATTATGACATCATCGCTCGAGGAAGTCTGAGGTTGTTCCATTTCATCCTTGAGCCGAGAGGGTGTCCTTGATTGATGCCAAAGTTTTGTTGCTTTATCTTTTGAAAATTTGACTTTGTTCCATACTATGCATGCTAGCGTGTTTTCGGACTTTCAAAAGTTGTGTTGACATCATTGTTGAAAATAGTCTGGGATTGTTCAACTCTGGTCTTGTGCATTGTTGAAATTTCATTTGGGACAATCAATTTTTTGAGGAAGTGCCTAACCACTTTGATATTTTTTTTTGGGCCAAAGCATTAGATATATTGGCAAAAAGGATTTGCAAACGAGGGCATAATTTTGACCTACATTCTTGATGCCTTCCAGGGGTTTTTGCTTGCAGAAATTAAGAATCTAGAAAGCCTTATCTCATTGGGTATGGAGTCAAAGCTTCTTGAGGGTGAGAAAATTTTGAGTTGATGTAAAGAAAAATTATGAAAGTGAGGAATGTAATAGATAGGTGATACTGAATGGTGTAGACTCAAGGGTAAATGATCATGGAATGAGTGGAGGCGGTTAATGGAGTGATCGTGAAGGTGAAATAAAAATGGGTTGCGCGTTTGGCTTGTATCATAGCCAACTTACTTAGGAACCCGAGTACTTGGGCCTTATTAATATGTTCTTGCCATTGATTTAATTTCCCATCATCATTGGCTATAGATTCTATTTAGGCTTGAAGATCTTCTCTTGTACGGAGTCGAAGTTCATCATAGAAGCCAAGAAATCCAAAATCTCTAGCCTCTCTTGTTGGGCCCATCATTTTCTCTAGTTTTGACTGTAGCTTATCTAACATTTCCCATCCCTTTTGAATCAACTTGTTTCCTTTAATTATGTTTTGAAAAACATACATTATTGTGCTCCATTCTCTGTTTGTCATGGCCATTCCTGCTGGTTCGAATCTTCTTATGACTAAGCTGATCAAAGCTTCTACTTGCTCTACCTTATCTTCCAACTTAGCTTGAGTTTGTGCTAGCTCCTTTTTGCAGTTTTTGTGACCTCTATGCTGAATTGTAGATAGTCAACGACTGGACAAGCTTCGAGAGAGCTTTGGAGGATTCTATTTTAGTTTTTCTTTTTTAGTTGTATCAACGTTTCTCAGGATGAGTGAGAGGCTTCAACCTTTTTTCTTTATTTTTCCAATTCCTATTGCGCATTTTGTATTTGTTTTGTCAATACTTGATTCATCTCCTCTTTCTCTTGCAATTGTTGTTGACTCGGAGCCTTCATGATTTTATTTCTTAGCCTTTGAATCTTGTTGTTTAAGGATTTATTCACGTTTTGTTCTTACTTTGCCATTCCTTCCAAGCTCTTTATTTTGTCTTCCAATTTATTGGATGTCTCTTAGCCTATCACCTTGAAGGTATATAATGTTGACATGAGTTTGAGCATTGAGCAAAGAATCTTCTAATGATAGTTGAGAAATATCTATTGCTTGTATGGATATGTGGTAGTCATATGACATTATTTTAAATTTTGGCTTATTAACTGTTGTAGTGGTCATGACTCTCAACTGTTGATATGTAGTCTGATCGACCATAGTCATTACCCTAGGAGGTGCTTGCTCCTTTGCTTGCCTTGACGACTTATACTTCCACAAATATTGTGCATTTTGGCTCATCTCTTTGAGTTTGTTAATGGTGATTGTGGATGGGTGATCAGGAGGTGGTAATGTCAAGAATATGGGTTGGAGAATAGGAAATCGATATGGAGGAATTTTCTAAATGGTTGAACCAACAATACTTGTAGGAATTTGTGTTTCTGGAATGAATATGATGGGAGGTGGTTCGAGCATTGTTGTTTTCTAAGTAATTGGTCTTGGTGGAGGATTGTGGGAGGAGAAGAGGAGGGAACATTGACAGGTATGAGAGGATTATAAGTAGTTGTAGAGATATGAGAAATCATACCTATTCTTGTTGCTTGCAGTTGCTCCAAAGTTGGCCTAGTTACTTGTTCTACTGCCAAAGGTGGGCCTTGAATTTTATGCCTCTTATTCACCCTCTCTTGCAATTGCCTTAAAGGATTGGGGTTCATAATGGTTGTCCTCTCTTTTATTGGGGTAGAACAATTAGACGATGGTGTTCTCGATAATTGTTGCAGATACGAACTTATGCTCACAACCAATCTTTCACTATTTTTATTGGTTTGATCCAACTCTTGCATCATTTTTGTTGGTGGTTGTTATTTTAGGCAACATTGATGTTCTGACAGCCTTGGTACGAACTTAGGTGCTAGGCATAGTGGAGGTTCGAGCATGAATTGCTTGCTCCTCTTTCCTTTTGTTTTAGGAATAGGGGATTTAGGAAACGAAGCTCCCCGAGCTATATTTTGAGGTCGTTGTTGCACTTTTGGAAGATCTTGTGATCCAGTGGATGCCTTTCCTAAGCCTCTTCTGATGTATCCTATTTTACCAATAATTTTAGACCCTTTTGGGTATATTTCTTGCTGAAACTCTGCTGGGATAAATATCAAATTGTTTTGACATGATTTCAATGTTTTTTGCAGGCATTTGTCTTTTCGGATTTGTTACAGTAGTAGCATCAACTTGTTCTTATTTCAAAACCAATATGTTATTTTTGATAGGTGCTTTGCGGTTTGTCTGTTCAAATCTTGTTTTTCCTCTTTCTTCTTGCATTCGAGACTCTTCTTCTAGCATTTTCCCCTTGTTGTCAACAACTTTGGATTTAACTTGCTCTTCTCTTGGCTTCCAAGTATACGTTTTTGTCATATTTTTGTGAGAATATTATATCCATAGCCAATGGGTATCTCGATTTCTGTGTGCCACACTCACATATGAAAATCCACCATTCCAATATCTTGCTCTCTTTCCAACCTGTTTTGTCTACCATTAAATCTATTTTATCTCGAGTCAACTTGTGATCTTTATTTTTCTCTGGGTCATAGTTGTACTCTGGTTCGTAGAAATCTCTCTAAGGAGGCAACTCTTGCATCTTACTTATATTCCAGTCTAGCTCATTCTCTTCAAAGTTATTCTAGAGTTGTTCAATATTAGGTTGATTGAACTTTTTGAATGTTGATGGTTTACCTATTTTCAAATCCATCAACCTATTTTTGAATTTATTGAGTTGGTCATACCTCCATTTGTGTGGTATTGTGTGTAATTTTAGCCTTCAATATTTTACCATGTCCTTTTGCTGTTAGCATAATCAACTCACAACTGAAAGATAATTCACATGTGCTATTCTTATTTACACCTGCGTTGAAGGCTATGTTTATCTCATCTACTTGACGATAATATTCCATAGCAAACATCTAGTCGGTGACATAATACGACATAGAAAAGGCTTTTCCATAAAGTCGTACAACCTTGTTATGGTTCCCTCTGACAAGGAGTACCAATTCTCTTCTTCTAACTGAGAGATCTATGATTTCTCTATTGCTATCTAGGGCAGTCGGGGAACAGTTAGATATATGAGCTTCAAAGCTAGACCTAAGAACTCTCTATTGAAATGATAGTAGGATCCGAAAGCCTTGATTAGGATTATCCAATCCACTACTGCCATCTTTCTCCCTAGGTATTTTTGTTTGTTCACTTCTATCCATGACATGCTCTCTATTGTGCTATATAAAAATAACTAGGCCAAGTGTGAAGGATACCAGAAGGTTCCATATTTGGTAATTTGCAACTATGTGAGTTGCTCGTGCATTCTTTCACACAAAAATCCAACCCAATCAAAGAGGAGGGGGTTATTTGACTGGTCATAACGAAATACATCATAATAATGGAGATTAGAAATGGCGTATGCCATGGCAATCTGATAGTCATAGACCTCTTTGTCTATGGTTAATCTGAAGATAATGACTAGCATAGAAAACATGTTAGGGTATTTAAATTTATAAAATGGATTTGGGGTTCCTAGAAGGACATTACCAGATGTACGGTGGTACTATTGCTGGTTTAGTTAAGTTTTAAAATGTTTACCCCTGTATTTGTGCCTCTTAAGGTCATAATACTTTTTTCTGTTCATCAACAGTAAAGGGTTTAGAAGGTATCCTAGGCTTGAATCCTAAAGTGAATGCGTTAGTGAGAAGGTTGATCATAATATGAAACAATACTTGACCTTTGCAATTTTAGAATGCTCTCATCTAGGGCTTATAAAATTGAGCAACTAATAATACTAGTTCAAGGCAAGGGTGTATAGGCTTATAGATGTAAGAAGATAAAAATGAATGCCATGTGAACAAAGCTGGGCTATTGAGTGACATCTCTTTCGCTTGTTGCTCAATGGCTTCTCGAAGGGCTTTGTGCTTAGCCCATAGAGTGACCTCTATGTCTCTGATTCTACAGGTTTAGTATTGCAACACATTCTCCTTTTGTGTTTTCTTTGTTTCCATGGTATTTTGAGCACTAGTTGCATGTTTAACATAAGCTTTTGTATTGCTAACCATTACTAATGAATTTGAATTGCAGTGCCTCTTTGCTCACTTCTCAGTTAGTCATCCTCGTTAGTCACTACACAACTTTTGCTTGAATCGCTTCGTCAACTTGGGGATTCTTGTACTTAAAACTTTGCAAAAAGATTTCTTGCCAAGACATTCTTAAAAATAACGTGAAACTGGTTGTTAGCATAGTAAATGTGGTGGCTGATGCATGCTTTTACTTATTTTGTGAATTAAATTTTTACATTCTTGGAAATGTGCAAGAGATTTGCATTTCCTTCAAATTGTAGCTATTGTGCTTGTTTGACAGTTCATCATGCAAAGTTTTAAAAATTGCTGTTGACTAGCTTTCACTTTAGCCAATGGGCTTTCAACTTTTCAAAAATTTCACGGCTTATTTATTTTTCACTTTTCTATGTACATATGTTACAAAGGTGGTGGCACTTTAAACAAAGCACTTTAAATGCAAGCCATTTATTAGTATTGGCAAAATTTGACCGTTGATGTCTAACAAATCATATATGTTACATATGTGTTTGGTGATGATTCGATATGGTTTGGACCAAAACAAATCAAACTTCTGGTGATTTTTTAGTTTTTTCTATCTTCGTCCCACTTGAGCATGAGATTGCCAACCTGGTAGTCTCAAAACATGTTTCTTTTGTCGAACCATCACTTTATTCTAACTTGATATTTTTGAAAGTTATTATAAATCTTATCTCTTTGTTCTTCCAAGAGTAGAAGCTCCGTCATTCATATTTTTGTTGCTTCAATATCCAAAAATTCTCTTCGATCTATCAATTTCATTGCAAGTAGTTCAAGGTGTAGGGGAAGAATGACTTCTTTTCCATATACTAAAGAATACGGTGAAGCTTTCAATACCTTCCTTGCTGTTATCCAATCCACCCATAAAGCTTGATCAAGTAGTAAATGCCAACTCTTCTTGTTTTTTCCAATTATCATTTCAATGATCTTCAACAAGTTCTTATTGGTGGGCTCGACCAACCCATTTCCCTATGGGTAGTAGTTTGAAGATACTTTTAAGTAGATGCCATATTTATTTTTAAAATCAATTATTTTTGTCCATATCAAAGCGGGCCTATTATCTGTTATTAAATTGTTTGGGATGCCAAACCTTGTGATTAGATTTTCCAAAAACTCAATTACTGTATCATGATTGGTCGATTTTGTGGCTACTACTTCTATCCACCTAGTGAAGTAGTCAGTTGCCATTAGAATATACATATTTATTGCTAATGAGTTTGGGTTTATGACTCTGATGAAGTCTAGTCCCCACTACTGAAAAGGTTCTTCTGCTATAATCGACTATAGAGGAAGTGTAAAATTTTTGTTCTTTCCAACAAATCATTGGCATTTCTCACAAGCTCTGGCTATTTTGAAGCATTTACAAAAATGGTAGGCCAATAGTACTCAATTCGAGGAATTTTAGCAATAGTAGTTTGTCCTAAATAATTCCCCCAAGATAAGCCTAAGTGAAACTCATTCAACACTCTTTCAGCTTGTTCCGGTTTTATGCAACAGAGGAGTCCGATTTTTTTCTAAATAATCATTTCATAATAGGACATATTTCAATGCTTGTAATTTGTATCTATGTCTTTGCAAAGCATTCAATTATTTAGACAATTGTCTGATTGAAAGTATTTCATCAATTTATCAACCCAATATGGCTTTCTTGCACATTGCTCATATTTAGAGTCTATTTTAATGCCATCTTATATGCACATATTGGATTCTTGTTTCGGTGTAGCAGGTAGTTGTTGGTATAAGGATTTATCTTTTACCAAATTAGTAGGACATATCTCAATATCATACTCCTATATTTTAGTGATCCATCCGACTCTTCTCTCCCAATTCTCCTTAAAGAATATTTTTTTTGACATTTGAGTGAACTACATAGACTATTGTTTCCTTTAAGAAACATAATGTTTGAGCTTATTAAGTGACTTCATGATGGAAAATACTTGCTTCTCTATGAAGTAATTCCTCTGATAATCATGCAATGTCTAGCTTAAAAAGATATCGTATGTTCTTGATTATCATTTTTATGAACTACAACATAGCTATCTTCAGATCCATATACATATAAGATGAAGTCTATTGAAATATAGGTTGATCAAGATCAGAGCTTGCATTATATCCTATTTGATTCTTTTCTCCTTTCCGAGGTCCATGCAAATACTGCATTCTTCTTCAAGAGTTTTGTCATAGGTTTGACTTTTGGTGCAAAGTCAAAAGCAAATTTTGGGATGAAGTTGATCTACCCAAAAAATGAATGTGAAGTCTTCTTACTAAGGAGGAGTGGTAAGGCCATAATAGCTTGGATTCTTTTTGGATCAATAGAAAGCCCTTGTTTGGAGGTATGTTCCAACAGTTTTCCCTTGTGTACAACAAATATTGGTTTTTTGGGATTAAATGATATTTTGAACTCATGACAGCTTTTTTATTGGAACCAACAATTATATTCAATAAAAATAAGAGAGGTTACAATAAAAAGGGAGCTGGAAAAATCATAGCTCGGGGTGCAAGGCCACCCAAACGATCAATACTGTAAAGACGAGGCTCGAGGCCAAAAACAAAACCAACCCTTAAAAGGGTGAATAAACAACATAACTAGGCAAAGGGATCCACTCCTAGAGGAGACTGAGCCCTATTGTGGGCACTGATAGAAATGCCCGAGGCTGGAAAACGTCACCCCCTCGACTTTCTACGTCGAGGCCTCAAAGAAATAGAGGGACCTTGAGGCAGAGGGAGGTTAGGCAAAACCCTGCTAATAGTGCATGGAGCCTCATGCCAGTACTTGATAAGATTTATCAAATGCACCAACTCATGAGTCAACTTGGAAGCCTGCGAATGGATCTGAATAGTAACAACAGAAAACACCGTAATATTTTCATGCATAGAAAACTGACTAGAAATTGAATCTCCAGAATAGACAACATTCCTAGCTTTCCAAAGTTGAAATAAAATAATAGCATGAAAGAAATTCCATAAAGCAACAATATAAGTAGGCCAACAACTATTATCTCCAAAAAATATCATCTACCATCTGAAGAATTCAGGATGAAAGGGCTTGAACAATGAGTGAATCCAAGACCAGGTAGATTGAGCATGAGGGCAAAACCAAAATAGATGTTTAAAAGTCTCAAAATGACCACAAGCTAGACACTTAGGATTAGGAAGACCAACCCTACTAAGTCTCTCTCCCATAGGAAGCCCTTGATAAATAAGAGACCAGAGAAAAAAGGTAATCTTGGGTTCAAGGTTAAACTGCCAGATATGGTTCAGATGAGCAATCCAAGTATAGGAGGTAGAGTGAGTCTACCATCTCTCATTAAGTTTATCAACACCAGGGGAAACAGGACTAAGAAGTTGATAAAGCAAGGAAGAAGAGTAGTTCTTGAAAGGAGTATCCACATTCCAATGCCAATCCCTCCACCAGGCACTCGAGGGTTGAAGGTCGAGCTTATGAAGCATGACATCAGGCATAAGCTCTTGAATCTTAAGAATAGAAGGAAGATCTAAATTTTGAAGATTAAATTTATGTTTGAGATCAGGCCAAGGAATCTAGTCTCGAGAGTGCACTAAATATTTAATAAAGTAGATGCCCTTGCAAAACAACCTCAAAGCTTTAATCCCTAGCATATCAACAAGAAGAACTAAAGAGTTAGATAGAATAGGAGACCACCAAATATTCTAAGAATTAAATGAAATACCATTATGAAAACCATCACCAATCCAATGAAGATGAGGTTTCACCACCTCAAAATCCTACCAAATACTTTTAACAACAAAGGAACCCTAAATCTTAACTGGAGCAGAAGTAATGATGAGAGTATGAAGGCCAATATTAGCCCAAGCTTTGCACCCATAAGGTAGCCCTAAAGAAATACAATGGTGAATCAAAACCTTCCAGGCTTTAAGGCCTTCAATAGCTTTAACCACCCACTTAGCACACAAAGAAATGCTTTACCTATAAATATCAATGATGCCCATCCCACCCTTATCAGTAGGCATGCAATAGATATCCCAAGCAACTCGATGAAAACCATGTAAATTCTTCCCCTTGGCCCAAAGAAAATCCCTAAGGAGTCTGGCCAACTTATTATAAGAATTCTTAGAAGGGGCCCAACAGGAGGAGTAATAAACATGGGTGGCAACAAGAATCTTTGTGCAAACCTAAAACTTGTCGACAAGAGAAAGGGGATGCGAGGCCCAATAGGAAATCTTCTTTTCAATTCTATCAATGACATACTACCAGAGTTTAGAGGGTGAGCTATCAAAAGCAAAGGGGATTCCTAAGAACTTAAAATGCTCACCCCTTTGAAGCCAATGCCATGAAAAATATCTAAGCCAAGCAGGCATAGAAGAAGAAGCAAGGTAAAAACAAAGAGACTTAGACCATTGGATGTTGGAACTCAAGGCCTTACAAAAAGTGTCCAAACAAACCAAAGTAGTTGAAACTGAAACCTCATCCTCATTGATAGTGAGAAAAGAATCATCTACAAAGTGCCCATTAATAAGTTGGGTGGACATGTCAGGCAAAATAATACCTTTGATCAACCCCTTAGATGCTTGATTGGCAAGAAGATAACCAAAAGCTTCAGCAACAAGGATGTAAAGCGAGGGGGCCAAAGGATAACCCTAGTGAATAGAATGAAATAAACCAAAATCCTCTGACCTATGTCCATTAATAGTAAGACAAGTTGAAGCATCAACAAACAACATACTGATAGCCCTGATAAAAAAGGGGCCAAAGTCGAGAGCTTGGAGCATGGCAAGAATGAAAGGCCACTCAATACGATCATAAGCTTTCTCAAAGTCTAGTTTAAGGAAAAGGGGCTTTTGGCTAGAGAGATGAGCCCATTCTAAACCTTCCTAGATAACAATAAGATTATCCAAGATGTAACACCCTTTAATGAAACTTGTCTGCTCCAGTCTGATAATCATAGGGAGAATGTTGTGAATACGGAGAGCTAAAGCTTTAGCCAAAATATTGTAAGAGACATTAAGTAGAGTAATAGGTCTCCAACTGGTGATAAGCTCAAGATTACCCACTTTAGGAATAAATTTAATGTTTCCATGATTGATAATATTACCTAGAGAATTGTTGGCTAATACTTCATTGTAGACATTGAGCAGATCAGGCCTAGTAAACTTCCAAGTGGCTTTATAAAATTCATAGGGAAAGCCATCAAGACTAGGGGACTTGTCATCCGACATAGTCATAAGAGCATTATGAAGCTCAACAAGTGAAAGAGGAGCCTCACAAAGAAGTCTGTCATAAGCAGACAACTTAGTAGGAACAACATCAAGATATTGTTGGAGCGCCATCTGATGTTCTAGAGAATCTTATTGTGCTTGAAAGATAAGCTTATAATGATCCACAAAGGTCGATGCAATATTAGGAAGAGAAGTCAGCCTATCATGAGAGACTTGAATAGCCTTGATCTGGATCTTGGCCTACCTGGAATGAAGAGATTTGAAAAAGGCTTTGGATGGGCGATCACCAACCCTCAGCTAGTGTAGATGAGCCTGAATCTGAGCCCCCTAGCTTCATGTCATTCATGGACTATAAGTTGGTGGTGAAGACCAACAACCCTGGTTTGTAACTATCGATCATACGGATCATTTTCTAGCAATAATAAATTTTGTTGATACTCCTTTGTAATAACCAAATGAGCATGCTTTTTGACATGTGCCACTTGTTTGCCAAAATATCGCATGAAAGAGGTAGTATGGACAATCACCTCATTCCACCAAGAAATCCAACTGATAGAGTGAGGAGGTCGAGGTAATAAATTCTAGATTCTCTCAATCATAACAATCGTGCCAGGGTGTTGCAATAAAGAAGTATTTAAATAAAATTGATTGCACGAAAAATTAAATTGGTGACCACTCCACTCAATCTGAAAGGAAATCAGGAAATGATCTGACAATAGGAATTGATCCTAGACCATCACAATCTTATTATTGATGGAGGAGAATAAAAAAATTGTTGCTTTGACATCATAACTCGATCAAGGCACTTGCAGACTCTATCATTACCCACACAAAAATTGGACCACGTGAACCAGGGTGGAGGCATGCAATTACATTGGCAAAAAAGAGGATAAAAAAGACCCCATCTATGTTTAAGAAAAAACTAGGCCTCATGCTCTCCAACACACCAATGCATCGAGAGGCAACCAAATTTATCTTCAACATGCTCAACCATATTAAAATCACCACAAAAAACCAATATGCCATCGGTAAGTGATCATCCAGGTACCACCAAAGGGCAGAGCGACTAGGCCCATCATTAGGTGCATAAATATTGGCAATGCCTAGGGTGTTCCCATTAATATTCAACAAAATCTAGACCACATGATGAGAAGGATCCTTGCCAGACCCAAGCAGACAATCCTCAAGTTTGGAGGAGATAGAAATAGAAGCACCACCTCGACCATCTTCATGGTGAGTAGTGAAATGCATAAAAGAACCTGCAATACAACTGAGAGAAACATCTAACAAAAAACCAGAGATCTTAACTTCTTGTAAACAAATAACATCAACATGGCCAATACTTTGTAGAGCAGATCGAACAAAAAATTTCTTGAGGACTCTATAAGTCCTCGAACATTCCATGAAAGGAAATTCATGGAGGAGGAATATCCATGGAGCCATCTCCCATAGGGCTGCCCCCACTATCAGCCAACATCGAAGAATTATTAAATGTAGAGGTCTGAGAAGGTTGAAATAATTCACCAACAATCGAGGGACTGCCCACACTATCGACCAACATCAAAAACCTATTAAATAAAGAGGTCTGAGAAGGTTGAAATAAGTCACCAATAGTCGAAGGATGATGCTTAGCCTCCTGGCTTCCCCTCGATGATGGTGAGCCATATCGATATGGACTACATGAATGCTTGGAGGGTGGAGGTATTGGTAGTGAATTCCCTTCTTTTGAGGCTGATTTATGCTCAGGAGGTTTCTCAATAGGTGAAGATTGAGGAGCCAAAATAGGATGAATAAGAACAATAAGAGGTTGAGATGGTGGCTTCACAACCTTATCTCTATTAGAAAGCATCGACTTAGGGTTGGTCACCCCCTTCTTATTAGAAATTATGATCCAATCACCCTCAATAGAGGGTTTGGGAGGTGCAGGCATGGTATGAGGAGTAGGGGCAACCATCGAAGGTTTTTGAGCAACCAATGGATAATCCTTGATATGATGCATGGTGGATTGGCACCAAAAACAAGTATTAGGTAAATTAAAGTAAATAATTTTTTGCATAAAATGCTCTGTACCAACCTGAATGTCCACAAATTCTTTGAGATCCTATGCGAGGTCAACCTCAACATAGACTCTTTTATTAGGTCATGCTGAGAAGAACCACTCTTCTTCCCGATAGATCACCCGACCAATGGGTTTAACAATATCATCAATAAATACCCATAAGGGTAGCGGAAGACCAGGGAGTTCAAGCCAAACCGACACTTTCAAGGCAACTTGCTCCAAAACTCGAAAAGGAGTCCAAGGAGAAAGGACCATCAAAGTATTGCAAAGAAACCAACAACTGGACTTAGCAACCACGGTTTGCAATTGTGAGGGTTCTTTGAAGGAAAGAAAAAAAACCTTTAGTAAGATTACGTGATACCCGCAACCACAACGCCATAAGCTTCCTAGTGAAGTTTCAACCAATTTTGAAAATATTCTTGCGATGGGATTCGACCAACAAAATAAGCTATAAGACAATGATTCTCATACCATTTTACAACTGGAGAAACAACATCAAGAGAGAGCACAACATCTGGAGAAGAATCATTACCTCGTCCACCACTTTCAAAATAAACTTTCGAGCTCGCTTCGACACCATGAGTTCCACTATCTGTAACAACCGTTACATCTACGGATGGTGAAGCCATAAAAAAGGAGAGCAACCACCTAATTGGTGGTAATATCAGTATCCAAAACCAAAGCAGCCAAATTTACGAATGGTAGCAGACCCAAACCCAAGTACTCAAAAAACACTCATGATATTTTTGAAAAACCATCTCTAGGTGATCTAGATAAAACTATCATTAAAGGTCTATTCCTTTATTTTCGTCCTTTCTCTAGTCACTCGGTCATTCTTGTCAAACAAACTTTCTAAGGTAATCACTCCCTTAAGTATATGATTTTTTTTTAGCTAAATCATCTCTTCTTGATAAATGTCTTATAGCATCTCTTTTGGCTATGTTGCATAAATTGCTTCTCTTGTTAAGAAATCCACAATTTGTCGATCATATTCAAATAATTGATAAATATCTCTTTTTCTGGAATTAAGGGTTTGAATATTATCCTTATATTTATGTTACTTGATTGACCACAAGTTCAAATTTATCGAATATGGACAACTTAATCCCCATTTTTTGCCTTCATCAAGCCAAGACACAAAGCTTCATATTCAATTGCATTGTTGGTGCAGCTCCATGTTAATATGCAGGATAATTATTTGATTTTCTCAAAAGGAGATATTAACACTATTCTAGTTTCAACACCATTCTTGCATATAGCTCCATCAAAGTAAAGCTTCCAAAGCTCTACTTTTTAGAGCTCTTGATTTGTCATAGCTGAGACTCTTTGTTGTTCTAGTTCTATTATGCAATATGTTCCGATTTTGGTTTTGATCATGGTGTTGTAATATTTGAGAGAAAACTCATCTTCTAGTTGTAATTATTAAAGGATATATTTTAGAGGGTCTATCTTTTCATTGATCATGTTGATACATTTTTCCTCTATCTTCTCTATGTGATATGATACTGGCTTTTTAGGTAGATTTTAATTCGTTTTCCCTTATGTGGAACTATCATATGAAAGTAGTCTAGATACATATAGCCTTCTAATTTTGCTATAAATTCTCAAGAAAGGTAGAGGTTGAAATATGGATCAAGGCCTACGATCACCACTTCATGTATTACAGCTATTTTTAGTGCTTTGTGTAGCGTCATGGGGATATATTTGATTATTACAAATGTATTCATAGGGGTACCATCCAATTGCAAAAATCCAAAGCATGAATGGGTATCTTGCATTTCCATAGTTTCACACATTGCTTTAGATATAACAGTAGTTGCAGCTCCATAATCAATCATGCAATTATGTACAATCCAACCCTCCATGTGTAAGGACATATAGAAGGGTGATGGCCTATTTTGTTTTTATATTTCAAGATCCAAAAAGTCTTGGGCTATATTATACTACGAATTTAGTGCATCTATGGATTTGGTCATCTTTAACGAAGCTCTAAGTAGGTTGATATGTCTAGGAATCATTAGGGCATCATACATGCTTGCTTTTGAGGGAGTATTATTTAATTCCTTAACAATGTTAAATTATGATGACTCTAGTTGTTTCTTTTCTTTCTTATATGGTTCATCAAACATTTTTCTATAGCCTTGAGTGGCTTTTATCCTCTACCGTTTGGTTATAGAAGGATATCTCAATTTATATCAGGCTTATTCCTTGGACTTGAGTGGAGTATCTTTCACCTTTTCATCTTGTTTTGGATTTGGTTTTCTCTCTTCTATCTTTGGTAGAGGTGGTGTCTCTTTAGGTTTTGGCCAAACTAGAGACTTTCTAGAATCAAGTGATGTTTGCTCTTTTGATTTTTGAGGTTGGGCTAGAACTTAGAATGACCCTAACTTTTGCGGATCTATTTGTAAAGGTTTCTTTCTAAGCCTAGTCAACATTGATATGCACTCTTATTCTAAAGGATCCTATGTGATCATAAATTATTCTAGATCCCATAACATATTCACTTGACCCTTTTGCACCTTTTTAACTTTCTCTACAATAACTAACTGAGCTTGATGTTGGTGCATTATGTAGGTGTCAACATTATGAGGATCACTATATACTATGCACTAAGGGCCACCTTCTGATGTCATGATCGATAGTTTTGGTTCTTGATCATTGCATATACTATTAGCCTTTTAAACCATCTTACTAGTAGAGGATTTATGATCTTTGACAACATAAGGAAATCTTCTGGACTAACATCTTTTAGCCTCTCTTTTTCAATAGCTTTCATTTTGTTGCTTAAAGTATTTAGTGTAGTCAACACCTCTTGCATCATCAAAGATTATTTTGGCTTTGGGGTAGGTAATTTTGGTAAATTTAGTACTAGGGGTAACACTTTAGGGGTAGGAATTAGAGCTATTGAAGGGAGATGTGTGATTGTGATCAGGGTTTATTTCTACTAAGTAGGATGAAAAATTTCTAGAAAATATGGCATAACAACTCTAGGGTGTAGTCTTCCTATAAAAATCAAAGCATTATCTATAGTCACAATGACTTGGTAGATCTGAGGGAAAATCATCACATTAGATTATTGCATTTGGATTCCTAGATTAGGACCTAGATTTTGATATAATAAATGTATGCCAGGGGACCATGTGATCTAATATCTTGAGGAATTCTTTTCTAGGTATAACTAAACCTAACATTAAAATTGGTAATGAACTCCTCAATATGCATCTAAATAATAGTGATTTGAGTAAGTAATGAGAAAGGAATTGTTTCATTAAATTCCTCAACAAAGGGTTGAGCTAATTCAGCCCACAAATGAATACTTCCATCTTCCAAAGTACGATACCAATGCAATATCTTTCCTTTAAAGCATAAAGCAAGGAGTCAAACCATAATTTCTTCTTTGATGTTATGAATAATATCCAATGAAATCATATCTTGATAATGTTCATATGTCATTTTTCCTATGCCATCATAGGTAGGAAAAGCTTTGAGTATTGCCTAAGGAATGTCATTAAGATGTGCCAAGCTGAGTGGTCCAATAGTGTTCCATTCAAAGAAATTTTAAGGAACTTGTTCTTGAGCCATGATTTTAGAATTAGATGTATCTGAGAATTCTTGAGGACTAGAATATATGGAGTCTACACTTTCTAATAGTGACTTAGGAGATAAAGATCTAGTTTATCTTGATCTAAAAGTCGACAATTCAAGAAATGGTAATGGATTATCAAGTTTCTTAGCTATTGATCTTGTCAACATAAAAACATAGGATAAGTGGCAGTTGGGTGTTTATCAACCAATTTTAATACGAAAGAGTTGCCAAGTGAATAATTGAATGATCCTTAAGAGAAAAATTTCACCAAGACTCTACTCAATCAAACATATGGACAAATTGATATGATGTGATTCATCCCATCAAACGTACCAAAAAATGCTAGACTAAATACTGCCTAAGTCTATGAAGAGCATCCCAGACTTTAGCCAACATTGGATGACTAGAATTTTTCTCAAGTTCAACCTTTGAAGAAGGCCGACTCCTTGGAATACTTATAAAATCAAAACAAGGGTTAAGATAAAAGTAAGAAATGGAAGGGATAAAAAGAAGGGTTTAAAAAAATTGCTAAAATATGTATGGGGTATAGCGTAACAAAATTTAACACTCACTGCACAAATTTATTTCCAATGAAGCTTAAAAAACCAACTATTTTCAAATTTGTAACAGAGTCTTTTCAATTAGAATTATACGCTCTAATATTTCCAAAGACTTAATGAAAAGAAATCCAATAATGATCCAAAGAGCAGAATTTGCTTTAAAAAATAAACTAATCACAAGTGTAACAAAAATAATTTAAAACATAATCATAATTGTAATGGAAGCCAAACAAATCTCACTTTTCCATTAATTAGTAGAGATTATACAACATAAACCTAGGAAAATTGCTATAAGGTTGACCCTCACTTTGAGGTGAGTTGGGGTATTTATAAGCTGCTTTCTGAATATTGTAATGCAACATTTACAATATCATTGTAAGTTTGCTAGATAGATAGTCTGGCAAAGCGTGTTCTTGGAAGTTTATCACTCTTGAGCTGCATTAGATAGGTTGCTTGCATTGTTGATATGGTCGGTTCAATTTATTTCGTGTATTTGAATTCAAATGCATCTATAATCTGCTCTGTTGATCTTCAACTATCTTTTGTAAATGCCTAGGATACTACAACCGTTTGTCATAGATGTCACTCTTGAGCTTAACAGTCTTAGCTTGGACAACTAGAAGGTATCGAGGTAGTTAAAACTCTGAAAGAGATATTCTAGGATGATACATATTAAAGTTAGGCTTGTGATAGTATCAGGCTTCTTGATTGCTTGGGGAAATTTTTGAATCAAATCTAAACTTTTGGGATGGTCTGATGATGTCACAATTTGACGAGTCTTGAATTTATTCATTTTTGACTAATCTTATGATTTATTCTTATGCACTTTGGGCCTTATTGGTGCTTTTGTATTGAGATCTTGGTCTTGTTTTGCTATAATGTCTTTTGCATGCTTTTGAATCTTGGTGTGGAAATGCTAATGTCATCGCTTGAGGAAGTCCAAGGTTGTTCCATTCCATTCTTGATATGAGAGGGTGTCCTTGATTGATGTCGAAGTTGCACTGCTTCATATTTTAAAAATATGGATTTATTCCATACTATGCATACTAGCACATTTTTGGACTTTTGGAAAGCTGTGTTAACATCATTGCTGAAAATAGTCCAAGATTATTCAACTTCGATCATGCATTTTTGAAATTTCTTTTGAGATTTAACTGATTTTATAAGGAAGTGCTTAACCACTTTGATATTTATTTTTGGGCTAGAGTATTAGACATATCGGCAAAAAGGACTTACAAGTGAGGTATAATTTTAACCTATACTAACATGAGAAGTTATTTAAAGGAGGTCCTGACAAGGACCATGTCAGTTGTTGTAATGTCCCTTCTTCTAGGCAGTCAGTGTACCGGGGAGATTAGCCTATACACGAGCTCCCGTAGGCTAAGTCAGTTGTTGGGGAGCCATCTGGAGAGGTTATTATCTTCATCAGCTTACAAAGAGCTCATGTTTACTGGTCGTTTGGGCTTATTTGGAGATCATTTGACCGGACTTGCTATTTTTAGTAGTGTCTATTTTTAGGGTTTCGGATGACGACTTCAACACAGTATTATTCTTCGGCAAAATGGGTATCCGAAACCATTCATATATTGTTGCTTTGAGGAGCAGAGGTCTAGTATTTTAATGGGTGAAGTTATATTCCATTAAAGTGATTTATTATTTAATGACTTTATATTATGAAATCACTTTATGGATGTGAAAGGGGCCACTTTATAATATAATGTTATAACGTTAAGTTATAACTTAAAAAACAACTTAAAGTGGTATGCCTAGGCCAAGGGGGGGGGATGTGGCCCTCTTTATGATGTAAAGGGACATAAATTAAAGATATTAAAAATAAAAAAAAATAAGTATGTGCAACCCTAATTAGGGCACCCAAACCCTAATTGCACCTTTATATTTTGGAGTTGGGTCTCATTTTGCATATGGAAGAATTTATGTTTTTTGGAGAAGCTTTTCAGGGATTTTCGTTAGAGAATCTACACGGCTTGTTGGGAGTGGATTTCTCAGCAGGATTATCAGTTTAAGATGTGTGAGACCATCTCTAGCTGATCAAGGATTGAATTTCTCATCATAGAGAGATTATCTGAGCTTAACAGAGGTAGACAAGGGTTTGCCAAATTTTGAGTTCATCTGGGTTGATGAACTGACCATCTGGGTTATATTATTTTGGCTATACTTCATATGGGTCAGTGCCATTTTGATTGATTTTGGAGTGATATATGCAATACTGGAGCAGGCCATACAACATATGGGTGCTTAGGGAATTGTGTCATTTGCTCACAGTAGGGAAATATCCCATCGAATCATTCTAGGTAATTTACCAATCTCTTTGGCTCACCAGTTGATCATTTTAGTGGCATTTTAAAGGCATTTAGAGTGAGGCACAAATTTCAAGGTAAGGTCAAACCTTTAAGCAGTTGTACATCTTACCTGTAGCTACCTTGGGGTGCATGCAATAATTAATTGGGCTTGGATTCATATTTTTGAAGGTTACATTTTGGGAGGCTTCATTGAGAGATACAACTGCACTTTACGAGGAAGGAATCAGAGTTTCGATGATCGAGTTACGAGCAAATAAATGTTTCAACTATGTAATTTCCAGTTTGCTATGCAAATACAGACCTGTACTTTCAGGTCAAAAAATTAAATAAATAAATCTCCTTATTGCAAATTTATCGTTTGTTCAAATATTTGTTTCCTTATTGCATTATGAATGAAATTCAAGTCAATGTCTCAAACTAAACAAGCAAAACCAATCATTTCATTGCAAAAACAAATAAGCACAAACTAAAATAACTCAGAACCAAAAAGTGGGGGTGTTCATTATAGTGGTATCAGAGCTCAAGTTCAGCCTTGTCAGCCTGTTCGAGTATTGAACTATGGCTCTAGTCAGTGTCAAAAAAGAATGGCACAGGAAACTATGGTTTGTAGGTAAAAAATTTGAACAGTTACTATCGTTAGATGATGATGCTATTGTCATCCTGAATGAAATAGAGGAATGTTTGGCCATGGTGGAACAACAACCTTCAGTGGAGTGGTAGGTTGCCATACTTCCTACACTGGATACCTTGAGCCAGGATAAATGGATGACACATTCAGATGATAGGATAAGACTCATTGTTACTTGTTGTTTAAGTGAACTCACACGGATCACAACTCCAGAGGCACCATATGAGGATACAAAAATGAAGGAAATTATGCATACGATTGTTGACAGCTTCCAGGGATTGAGTGATATCAGAAGCCCATTGTTTGGTAAGAAGGTAAAGAATTTGGAGTTGATGGCCAATCTTCGTTCTAGTAATCTGCTGATTGACTTGGGTTGTGATAGTGATATCTTTCGTATGTGTTATTATTTCATATCTTCTATTGGTGAGGAACATGACGAGTTCATTTGTTGTGACATGGAGGACATCATGTCCTTAATCATTGATGAATATGACTCCATTCTACAACCTTTGTTAACCTTGTTATTAGCCGTTTGGAGGTAGGACAAGGTTTATTCTTCTGCAACACATAGATTGGTTGACATTGTTGTAAGAAGGTGTAAGAAGAAGCTGAGAGTCTACCTGGACAGCGAGGAGAGTTGGGAAGAAGAAGAGCCAAAATCAAAAAATTCACATGAGGTAGGTGTGGAAAATTCATAGGTTGATCTAGTAGACAAGGCTACACATACAGATGATGAGATTGTACTTCATGAGGACACCAGATCAGCACCAGATGACATTCACCCATCACATCTTGGTGATGGTAGTACAAGTGAACACAGGTTGTATTCTCAAACCCAACCCATTATGATGTATGCACCCGAGAGATACATATTCTTGGGTGATCCACAAAGTGATTTGTAGTTAGGATCAGATAGGCATAATGCACATGATGGTGATGTTACAGGTTTCATAACAACCTTTTCTGATGAGCCTATACTTGATTTTTCCAATCATAACATAGTTGAGTTTGTTGTTGATCATAGATCAAATTATCATGATGGTTCACCTCATCAGGACAACCAAGAAGACTTGACGAATGATGGGTCTAATGCTGATTGTAGTTCATCTTCAGATTGTGTGAATGATGAGTTTGATGAGGATGGACACAGGGAGGCACATGAAGCTTGGAAAAGTTTGGAAGACACTACTGAAATTCATGAGGTTAGTTCTGATTTTTGTCTGAATTGTAGTAGCAGTCAACATAATATTTATGACCATGATAATTTGGATAAGAATTGGAAGAACCAACTCACAGTGTCTACTGAAGATGAAGTGCACGTGTTGTCCACCACTAATGACACTAAGAGGATGCTCGAGGACATCATTCATAAGGCCCCTAGGAACCAATATGAATAGGTGGTTTCCCTCGCTGATTTGAAACACATCAAAGGTGCACTGGAGGAAATCAAATCAGCGTACTTGCAGGTAATACATGACAAGGATACAACTATCAAAGTTGCAGATGTCACCTTGGACGCTTTCCATGAGAAAGAGGACGAGGTGGATAGACTATGTTTGGATCTCAGTTTGGCTCACTATTCACTATTCCAAGCTGAGAATAGGTCTTTAGAGGTAGCCATAGATAAGGGGTAGGTAGCAGAGGTGAGATGCATAGAGATTCAACAGTTGGTGGAGGGCATTGAGGAACTCCATGAGGACTCTTTGTTGGGGCCTAGAGATTCATGCTACCCTCATATTGAGCATGATGACTATGAGTTTGGCCTTGTGGATACATCACAGGGAGAGGAGACATTGGGTGGCTCAGCAGAGGCTGAGGTGGAGTGGTCGTGTGTTATACGGACATGCATTCCTGACTTCTATCCAGTTGACGTTCAGACCATTTGTGGTCGGGTGCAGTTTCAGGGTGATAGGGCCACTTTGGAGTTGAGTTCACTCACCCAGGATCGTATGCTTGTATCTATGAGCTTTGAGGATGATGGTAGGACCATGTTTTGGGTGAGGGTTGATTACGGGTTGGAGTGGTATGTTGTCGTTCACTCCTTGAGCAACCATGATATTTATCCATTTGTGCTTATACAAGTGGATTGGAGAGAGGTACTGAGCCTAGCTTGGAGACTGGTGGACTTGTTGATGTTTGGGGAGCACTGGTACTCATGGGATGTCCTATTTGACTCAGGGAGTCGGAGTATCACTATGGATTATTCAGTTTCTTGTGGCCGATACATTTTTTGGGTGGCCAGTTACAGTTCTACCCTTGCTATCTTTGACCCTGTCGGTTGCATAGCAGAGATTGGTCACCATTTGGGTTGGCATTATCCGATGAGATTCATTGAGTATCCTGCTTTTGTATTGAGCATAATGTTTTCTCAGGGGCTCAGTTCTATTATGATCAGTGGGAGTGCAGGAGTGGATTGGATTGAGTCACTCGTGTCGGAGATGTCACCTGGGGCAGAGCTCAGACTTTATGGGCATACCAGTTTAGTCTATGAGGCTAAGTTTCTTGTTGAGTTGCAGGAGTGGGATGTGGATGATTCTTTGGATGTCATACAAATTAGTTTACACCCAACTTGGTTGAGTTTGATGATGGACGACATCTTCCCCGAGGGTGTTTGGTCTACTATAGTTGATTGGGTGGCATGGGATCATCTAGGTCACTTTTGGAGTACGTGTGTTGAGCTGAGCTGGGTAGGTGATGGTTATGGAGGCACTCCTAGTGTTGGTTTGGTAGTGGCACGTGATGTTGATCTCTTGGTTATGTTGTGGTATGAGATATTTTGATCCAGTTTAGTCAGGCATGTTGGTGCCAAACTCAAGAGAGATTACATCAGGCTATTGTAGTTGGGACTTCTACAATTCCATCTTGTTAGAGGAGTAGTGTGGTGTAGCGTCAAATCGATGGGTACTTTTTGAGGTTGTTATGGGATCCAGGTATTCTATGCGGCCTCATATGGGATGCAGACCACTTACTAGGTTATGTTTGGGCATTGCTTGAGGACAAGCAATATTTGGGAAGGGCGGACTGTAATGTCCCCTCTTCTAGGCAATCAGTGTACCGGGGAGATTAGCCTATACACGAGCTCCCGTAGGCTAAGTCAGTTGTTGGGGAGCCATCTAGAGAGGTTATTATCTTCATCAGCTTACAGAGAGCTCATGTTTACCGGTCGTTTGGGCTTATTTGGAGATCATTTGATTGGACTTGCTATTTTTAGCAGTGTCCATTTTTAGGGTTTTAGATGACGACTTCAACACAATATTATTCTTCGACGAAATGGGTATCCGAAACCATTCACATATTGTTGCTTTGAGGAGCAGAGGTCCAATATTTTAATGGGTGAAGTTATATTCCATTAAAGTGATTTATTATTTAATGACTTTATATTATGAAATCACTTTATGGATGTGAAAGGGGCCACTTTATAATATAATGTTATAACGTTAAGTTATAACTTAAAAAACAACTTAAAATGGTATGCCTAGGCCAAGGGGGGGGGGATGTGGCCCTCTTTATGATGTAAAGGGACATAAATTAAAGATATTAAAAATAAAAAAAATAAGTATGTGCAACCCTAATTAGGGCACCCAAACCCTAATTGCACCTTTATATTTTGGAGTTGGGCCTCATTTTGGATATGGAAGAATTTATGTTTTTTGGAGAAGCTTTTCAGGGATTTTCGTTAAAGAATCTACAAGGCTTGTTGGGAGTGGATTTCTCAGCAGGATTATCAGTTTCAGATGTGTGAGACCATCTCTAGCTGATCAGGGATTGAATTTCTCATCACAGAGAGATTATCTAAGCTTAATAGAGGTAGACAAGGGTTTGCCAAAATTTGAGTTCATCTGGGTTGATGAACTGACCATATGAGTTATATTTTTTTGGCTATACTTCATCTGGGTCAGTGCCATTTTGATTGATTTTGGAGTGGTAGATGCAATACTTGTTATTCTTACAATGGCACTGAGAGAGGGGGGTGAATCAGTGTAGACTTTTAAACTTAAATTCACAGCTCTTAAAACTAAAATAATGAAACCTTAAAAATAGATAAAGCAAGTATCACAAGAGAACATCACACAACACAAGATTTAACGAGGTTCACCAATGTGGCTACTCCTCAATAATGACTGCTTGGACTACCATCCAAATCCAGCCTTTGCAAAGCACCAACTTTACAATTAATTTACCAACACCAACTGGAAGGAGCACCAACCCCTGATTTATCTCGCACCAATAGAAAGGAGCACCAACCCCTGATTTACCAGCACCAACTGGAAGGAGCACCAACCCCTAATGCCAAGCACCAACCTGGACTTCAAATTGAATCTTTGGGTTTAATAGTAAGATACCTTCACTTTTACAAGACCTTGACTGGTCTACTTCACCTTTGCATTCTCTGCGCACTCTGCTCGCTCTGCTCACTTTGCACACTCTGCTTTGTCACCGAACTGCACGATCGTCTTCTCCCTCTCTGCGCACTATGACCGAACTTTGCACACTCTGCTTCGCTGCGATCAAACCTCATGATCGTCTTCTCCCTTTTGCGCACTCTGCTCTCTCTGCGCACTCACAGACACACTTAGGATAATTTGACATGACTTCTTTGCTCACTGTGCGCACTTCGCCATCATCTCGCCGCTTCTACGCTTTCTGCGCTCTTACGGCCACATTTCACACTTCGACATGAATTCGATGATGCATTCGATGATATCGACAACTACACTCAATTCTCCAAACAGCCATGCTTTTATAACAACATTTTCATGATGAAAAACTCTAATCTTAGTCGGCTGTAACCCTAATCATAGTCGGCTACAAACCCTAATCTTCGTCGGTTGCAAACCCTAATCTTCGTCGGCTAACATCGGTCTTCGTCGGCTTCAATTGCCCCTGTAACTCTTCTGTTGCTGTTGCCACGAAAACACAACATGTCACGATATCGTGACACTTTCGCCTCCGTACGCTTTCTCTTAGCTTTGGCCCGCGAGAATACAACATGTAGCGATATCACTACACTTTTTCCTCCGTACGCTTTCTCTTAACTTTGGCCCGCGAGAATACAACATGTAGCGATATCGCTACACTTTTTCTTCCGTACGCTTTCTCTACTTTAAAATAAATAACTTTTCTTTTTTCTCTTACTTTCAAAATACATGTCACGATATCGCGACACTTTTTCTCTTTGCTCTTTCTTAGCCTAAAAAATGTAACATGTCGCAATATCGTCGACACTTTTCTCCTCCTCTTTCTCTCTCCCTTTGGTCCAAAATGAGACATGTCGCGATATCACGACACTTTTTCTCTCCAGCTCCTTCTCTTTCTTTGGGTCGCGAAAATGCGACATGTCACGATATCGCGACACTTTTTTCTCCTTAGCGCTTTTCTTCCTTTGGGTCGTGAAAACCCGACATGTCACGATATCGCGACACTTTTTCTCCTTAGCACTTTTTCTTGCCTTCGGGTCATGAAAACCCGACATGTCGCGATATCGCGACACTTTTTCTCCTTAGCGCTTTTCTTGCCTTCGGTCCAAACATGTCACGATATCGCGACACTTTTTCTCTCGGACTCTCTCTCCTGCAACATGTCACGAAATCGTGACACTTTTTCTCTCGGACTCTCTCTCCTGCAACATGTCACGAAATCGTGACACTTTTTCTTTCGGACTCTCTCTCCTGCAATATGTCACGAAATCGCGACACTTTTTCGTCCGTACAACCTTCCTTGCAATATGTCACGAAATCGTGACACTTTTTCATCCGTACAACCTTCCTTGCAATATGTCGCGAAATCGCGACACTTTTTCTACTTGCCTTTCTCTCTTCCAACATGTCACGAAATCGTGACACTTTTCTTCTTCTCAACATGTCGCGATATCGCGATAGTTTTTCTTTCTTCCAACATGTCGTGATATCGCGACAGTTTTTCTTTCTTGCCAACATGTCGCGAAATCATGACAGTTTTTCTTTCTTCTTCTCTCTCTTCCAACATGTCGCGAAATCATGACAGTTTTTCTTTCTTCTTCTCTCTCTTCTAACATGTCACGAAATCGTGACAGTTTTTCTTGCTTGCTGTATATGTCGCGATATCGCGACACTTTTCTTACTTGTCTTTTTCTTTGACCTTTTGCAAGTGGTCCACTTCGGTCTTCTTGGAGAATCACTGTACATACTCTGAGTAACCTTTGAACTCTTGTTTTCTGCATCTGACTAGCTTTTGAACTTCCTGTCCACTGCATCAACAGATCTGTCTGACTGTGTTGACAACAATGACAATACTGTTTGCTGCACCTTGCTCAACAATCTCCCCCTTTGGAATTGTTGGCAACACATGTGCAATTTTCCTGTAATTCTTCTCCCCCTTTGACAATAATACCAAAGGGCTACTGCAGACTCCCCCTGAGTCCATGCACAACATTCTCAGCCAAAATTTATTACATTTAGCAAAAATCATGAACATGAGCAAAAAGATAAACAAATACTTAAATGCTCCCCTTGAGAATGTGATCCCTGTAGCTAGTCAATTCTTGGGAAACGTGACCACTCCACAATCTGTTGTTGGAATGAAAATCCAACTTAACCTCACTTTCTGCAACTTTCTCCTGCGTACAACATGCTGTCGCTGCAATATATTCTGCCTCTGCTGTGGATAAGAAAACTGACTCTTGTTTCTTACTGTTCTACGCGACCAAACTGTCTCCAAGATAGAATGCACCTCCACTGGTAATCTTCCTGTCATCTACACATCCTGCCCAATCTGCATCTTTAGGATACCATAACTCATACTCCATAGTACCCTTGTGATATTATAGAAGACTCTATCTCTCTGTTGCACTGACTGGTGGACCTCTCTCCACTTGAGGAATCCTCACTCAGATCTATCTTCAACTGTGTTGGCTGTTGGATCTCTATCCATTGAGACTCTGTCCTCTATATTCTGTCACCTCCAAAGCTCTATCAATAGGCTCACTAAGAACCTGCTTAACAAGCTCACATAGAACTTGTCCAATGTTAAATAACAAGCTTATACAAAACCAGTCCAAATCTGCTCTAGAAATCTGTCCCAACACTGTCCTCAAAACTGTAATATTACTGCCAACTCTGTGCAAGCATCAAACACTGTACCTCAACACCAATCAAATTCCTTTTTACATTTTCAACTTGGTCTATGTTTTCTACAGTCACCGCTGGTCACACCTTACTTTCAACTGTTCGAATCAGGAGACAACGTTTTGTCAAAACACTTCACGGCCAACTGTAGTGCACCTTGCTCAAACTTATACTTCTGGACCTCGGACAGGTATGATTCACAAAGCAAAGTTTCTCATCTTGATGAGCTAAACATGAATCAATAATCAGACTTCAATATTTTTCACCACAACGTCATAATAGATCTAACAATCTTCACATCAATGAGTAGTTCAAATACACACTGCTTTTATCGAAACACATATATGCGGTTGGGGCAACATTCTTTCACTAACAAATTATCTGAACTGTTATAATCCTTAACTTTGGACAGTGGCAGTAAGAACCATCATCAGTACAACAATGACATATAGCAATACTACCAATACTGACAACTCTCAATTTAATCACCACCCTTCACGACACTTCCACAAACAACTACATGAACTGAAAACATACTTCGACAACTATACGACAACTTCCCTGACTTCTTGCCTTTCATCCTCAAGTAATCAAACAAATACATAGGAGCATTAAAATGAAACTTCAAGATTGCTCCCCCTGAGGATGTGCTACCTAGAGTTGCTTAGTGCAATAGCGGAGTAGTCTCCTTCAGACCAAGGAGACACGATTTCCTTTCTTCTATCTTTCTCCAGACTTTCTTGAACTCGGGCTTGGATTTTTCAACTACATCCCTGTTTTGCACCTTTTCGTGAACTCGAACATTTCTCTTGTGTGGTTGTCTCTTGTGCATCCTTGATGAATGATTATTTTCCTTTCTTTTATGTACATGATTTATTCCCTGTCTGTGTTGCGTTCTTTGCGTCTGATGAAATCTACTGTTCTTCCTTAGATTAGATACAAAAGTGCTTGGACAAAACCTTGCTATGTGCCCATGACCATTACATTGAAAACATTGTACATAGTGTTCACTCAGAAACGCAGATGTATTTCTACCAACATAACTCTTTGATTTATTATTCAATCCACAACAAATTGCCTTGTGACCATACTGGTTGCATCTAAAACAATAGCCATTGAAAGTATTATTATGAATAGAGTGAGAGTGATAGAACCTCTTTTGTTGTGGTTGCTTTGCTGTAGATCTCCTTTGATATTTTCTTTCTTTTGAAGATTCAACTTCAAACTTTTCTTGCTTCGATCCTTCAACAATGAACTTCTTCTTCTCTGCAGAGTTGGAAGATGAAGGTTGTTCAGCTTCATATCCAAGACCACGCTTATCCGTGGAGCTTCTTTGTTGGCTTATCATTTTATCTAGTAACTCTGTGCTCTTCTCAAATTTGAGATTTGTGTTGGCCTCTTCTAGTTGTTTCCTCAATAAAACAATCTCTTCCTTTTGTTTGCAGCAACCAATCTCTTTCTCATTGATCTGTGACCTGAGAGTTTCTTCAATCCTTTTGAATTCTTCTACCTGTACTTTCAAACTGGTTATTATTTCATTTGCATCCTCAAGCTTTCTTGAGATTTCCTTATTCCTTTTTCTTTCTATCTTCACTTCATCCAGAGCTGCAATTAGTTCCTCTTTCAAATTTATTTCTGCATCAATTTCTTCTTCATCACATTCCTGTTTTTTTTCTGTTTCTTCTTCGAAGCTGTTAGTGTCATGATAACATTCCTCTAAGTTCTCATCGTCATTTAACTTTAAAGCTTCGAACTGAGCTTGATGTGTTTGTAACTTGGCCTCCTTGATCTCATCGTCTCCTTCATGAATACTCCTCAGTTTGTCCCACATTTCTTTTGCCATTTTACAACTCATGATCTTTACCAGTTCACTGTCTACTAATCCGCTCCTGATAGCTTTCTTTGCTTTTGAGTCATTCTCAAACAGATTCTTACCGACAGCATCAGTTGGAGGAGTGATGGGTATTGTGTATTCACTGGCTACTGAATCCCAGATGTAGTATCCCAAAGCACAAAGATAAGTCTGCATCCTGATTCTCCAGATCGCGTAATTAGTTCCATCAAACAAAGGAGGTTTGTTTGATGAGAAGTCTTCACCATCTGCCATTGTGTTACTTCCAAGATCACCCTAGCCGGTTAGGCTTGTACAGGAACTTGGCTCTGATACCAATTGTTATTCTTACAATGGCACTGAGAGGGGGGGTGAATCAGTGTAGACTTTTAAACTTAAATTCACAGCTCTTAAAACTGAAATAATGAAACCTTAAAAATAGATAAAGCAAGTATCACAAGAGAACATCACACAACACAAGATTTAACGAGGTTCACCAATGTGGCTACTCCTCAATAATGACTGCTTGGACTACCATCCAAATCCAGCCTTTGCAAAGCACCAACTTTACAATTAATTTACCAAGCACCAACTGGAAGGAGCACCAACCCCCGATTTATCCGCACCAATAGAAAGGAGCACCAACCCCCGATTTACCAGCAACCAACCGGAAGGAGCACCAACCCCTAATGCCAAGCACCAACCTGGACTTCAAATTGAATCTTTGGGTTTAACAATAAGATACCTTCGCTTTTACAAGACCCTGACTGGTCTACTTCACCTTTGCATTCTCTACGCACTCTGCTCCTCTGTGCACTCACTTCGCACACTCTCTTCGTCACAGTCAAACTTCACGATCGTCTTCTCCCTCTCTACGCACTATGACCGAACTTCGCACACTCTACTTCACTGCTATGAACCTCACGATCGTCTTCTCCCTTTTGTGCACTCTGCTCTCTCTACGCACTCACAGACGCACTTAGGACAATTCGACATGACTTCTTCGCTCACTTTGCGCACTTCGCCATCATCTCGCCGCTTCTACGCTTTCTACGCTCTTACGGCCACATTTCACACTTCGACACGAATTCGATGACGCATTCGATGATATCGACCACAACACTCAATTCTCCAAACAACCATGCTTTTATAACAACATTTTCATGATGAAAAACTCTAATCTTAGTCGGCTGTAACCCTAATCATAGTCGGCTGCAAACCCTAATCTTCGTCGGCTAACATCGGTCTTCGTCGGCTTCAACTGCCCCTGTAACTCTTCTGTTGCTGTTGCCGCGAAAACACATGTCGCGATATCGTGACACTTTCGCCTCCGTACGCTTTCTCTTAGCTTTGGCCCATGAGAATACAACATGTAGCGATATCGCTACACTTTTTCCTCCGTACGCTTTCTCTTAACTTTGGCCCACGAGAATACAACATGTAGCGATATCGCTACACTTTTTTCTTTCTTCCTCTTACACTTGTGGGATATCGCTACACTTTTTCCTTTGCTCTGTTTCTTAGCTTTGGCCCTACGAAACATAACATGTCGCGATATCGCGACACTTTCTCTCTTCCTCTTTGTGATTCTTCTCCTTAGAGCATTTAACTTTTTTGTTTTTTAAAGCGACATGTCGCGATATCGTGACACTTTTTCTCCTTAGCGCTTTATCTTGCCTTAAAGACATGAGGTCGTGATATCGCGACACTTTTCTCTTAGACTTTCTCTTAAACCAACATGTCACGATATCGTGACACTTTTCTCTCTCTCTCACATGTCGTGAAAATCGCGACACTTTTTCTCTCGGACTCTCTCTCCTGCAACATGTCGCGAAATCGTGACACTTTTTCTCTCGGACTCTCTCTCCTGCAATATGTCGCGAAATCGTGACACTTTTTCGTCCGTACAACCTTCCTTGCAATATGTCACGAAATCGCGACACTTTTTCGTCCGTACAACCTTCCTTGCAATATGTCACGAAATCGCGACACTTTTTCGTACTTGCCTTTCTCTCTTCCAACATGTCATGAAATCACGACAGTTTTCTTGCTTCTCAACATGTCGCGATATCGCGACAGTTTTTCTTTCTTGCCAACTTGTCGCGATATCGCGACAATTTTTCTTTCTTGCCAACATGTCACGAAATCGTGACAGTTTTTCTTTCTTCTTCTCTCTCTTCCAACATGTCACGAAATCGTGACAGTTTTTCCTCCTTCTTCTCTCTCTTCTAACATGTCGCGAAATCGCGACGCTTTTTCTTGCTCTTGTATATGTCGCGATATCGCGACACTTTTCTTACTTGTCTTTTTCTTTGACCTTTTGCAAGTGGTCCACTTCGGTCTTCTTGGAGAATCACTGTACATACTCTGAGTAACCTTTGAACTCTTGTTTTCTGCATCTGACTAGCTTTTGAACTTCCTGTCCACTGCATCAACAGATCTGTCTGACTGTGTTGACAACAATGACAATACTGTTTGCTGCACCTTGCTCAACAATACTGGAGCAGGCCATACAAAATATGGGTGCTTAGGGAATCATATCATTTTCTCACAGTAGGGAAATATCCCATCGAATAATTTTGGGTAATTTACCAATCTCTTCAGCTCAACAGTTGATCATTTTAGTGGCATTTTGAAGGTATTTAGAGTGAGGCACAAATTTCAAGGCAAGGTCAAGCCCGTAAGCAACCATACATATTTCTTACAACTACCTTGGGGTACATGCATAAATTAATTGGGCTTGGATTCACATTTCTAAAGGTTACATTTTGGACGACTTCATTGGGAGAGATAACTACACTTTACGGGAAAGGAATTGGAGTTTCGATGATCGAGTTACGAGAAAATGAACGTTTCAACTGTGTAATTTCTAGTTTTCTATGCAAATATAGACCTGTACTTTCAGGTTAAAAATTTAAATAAATAAATCTCCTTATTTAAAATTTATCATTTGTTCAAATGTTTGTTTCCTTATTGTATAATGAATGATATTCAAGTCAATGTCTCAAACTAAATAAGAAAAACCAATAATTTCATTGCAAAAACAAACAAGCACAAACCAAAATAACTCAGAACCAGCAAGTGGGGGTGTTCATTATAGTTGTCATGTGTAGAAAGGAAGAAGAATCAATGGATCATCTTTTGCTTCATTGCCCTTTTGCAAGAGAAGTGTGGAATTCAAATTTTCCTTTGACTAAAGGGAAAGGACAATGGCATGTTAGGAATATTTTGGATAACATGCAACAGTGGTTCAAAGAAAGAGGATTAAATGAGTATATATGTGTCCCTTTGATAGTGGCATAGGGCGTATGGCTGGCTAGAAATACCAATTTATTTGAAGGTAAGTTAATTATAGTGATTTAGGTACAAATGTAGATTAAATTTATTTTTGAAAGTTTAAAAATTTCCCTAAAACTAGAATTGAGCAAGCATATAGGAACGCTAATAGTGGATTCTATGAAGCCATGGCCTTTTCTTTATGGATCTAACCAAGGTATCCTAGGTAGGTGTGGGGCAGGGGGAGCACTTTACTTAAATAAAAATCATAAGATCACTTTTAAGGCAAGTTTACTAGAAGTCACAAATAATATAGTAGAATAGAAAACATTGATCCTCTTGATTAGAATAGCAATTGAGCAAGGAATTACAATGTTACAGATTTATGGAGATTTAAAATTAGTGATAATTTGGGTTGTAGATCATGTTGAGATGAAAAACTTGCTCCCAAGTCCTTTCTATGAGCAAGTGAAATTATTAGAAACATATATAGCAAAAAATTCACACAAGCATGTCTATAGAGAACTAAATGTAGAAGAAAATGGCCTTTCAAAAGATGGTTTGAACCTTCTAGTAGACACTTGGCAGAGGGAAGAAGTGGTTAGAGGACTTGGGGTTTCCTCATAGTGCTCTTATTAAGGATCATATAAGAGATCTATTAAAAGATTTTTTTTTTGAAAGGGATCCTTGCCATTATTCTATAGAAAGACAAGCTTTAAAATAATGTCAGTCTTCAGAATTGAAACGAGTCCCTAGTTTTGGAACTCAGGCAAGAGTCATTTGAGAACTATGATTGATTAAGAAGTTACTCCTGATTTACACCTGTTAGTCCTATTATTAGAATTCTCTTTTTGGATTGTAAGCTAACTATAGGTTATTATAGTAGGGAGTCCAATACTCACCTTAGTTTAGTTTAGACCATCTCCTATGTAAAATTTAAATAAAGTTCTTGAGGATACTTCATACACATAGCATTGTAATTTTTTTCAAACTCAACAATAAAAATTATAGATTTTTTTGAGGAAAAAAAATATTTTATTTTATTTTTAATAAGTTATATGTGGCTTCTATTAGGGGCCACCTCCATCAAAATACCAAAATATTACATTTGTTGTTAGATCAATAAAACTATATCCAACATCCCTTTTTATCACAAATATTTTTCATTTCTTTTTCTATTAAATATATTCTTCAACTTCCTCAAAGTGCTATGTTTCCACAATCAACTCCTTGACATCATTTTTATTAAGAGATAAAATCTCACTTAGCTAGTTACCTTCTAAAATTTGAATTTCACCAAGATGAAGATCAACACTGTAATTGGCTAAATTATCTGCTACTTGATTTCCTTCTCTATAAATATGCTCACATTTCCAAGATATTGCCTCTAATAATAGGTGATGAACATCAACTACATCAACTATTATTTTTTTATCCAATATCCACATCCATTTTTGTTGATAGCATTGATAATAATTTGTGAATCCCCCTCAATTAAAATATATTTCCATCCTTTTTCTATTGCAATTTTAATCCCTGTAAGAAGTGCCCTATTATAGTTGTTAGTTGAAGTTCCATATGATTCTGAGTAAGTGAGGAGAATTTTTCCTTCATTATTTATAAAAACACCACCTCCACCAACTTTTCTCATATTTCCTTTAGAAGCACCATCAAAATTAATTTTAATAAACCCAATTTCTAGATATTTTCATTTTACCCTAGATTGAAGTAGATCCTTTATTTTAATTCCATTATCGCATATGAATCTTCCATGTATGTTCAAATCATGTAACCAAGTTGTTACCACCTCTTTTTCTACACTTGAGACTTCCCATGATGAGCATCATATTTGTAGACATTCTGCAAGAGAGGCAATAATACGGTTCCAAACTTGGGCATGATTTTGAGATTTATTTTTAAAAATTCTATTATTCCTTTCAAGCCATAAATTCCAAAAAATAATGGTAGGACCAATCCTCCATAGAATACATAATGCTTTAGCTTTAAAATAATTAATCCAATATTTCATCAACTCTTTCAATATTGATGGAGCTACCCAATATATTTTTATATTTTTAAAAAAGCAACCCCAAATGGTATGAGCAAAGGGACAATGAAGAAGTAAATAATCTGATGTTTCTAAATCCTTCTCACACAAGGCACATCTAAAAGGTCCATGATATCTTCTTCTTTGTAGACTCTCTCATGTAAGAATCTTGCTTTGAATTGCTAACCAAAGGAATGTTGAGGCCTTAGGGAGAGCCTCTAGTGACCAAACATTCTTCCAAGGAAAATATTTGGGAGTAGGAAATTTTAATTGCTCTAAATACTCATATCCCAAATTGATCGAGCATCCACCATATTTTGATAGATTCCAAACCAATTCACCCTTTTGTCTAAAGATAAAAAAATAAAACTCTTGAAGCATATTTTAAAGTTCATTTATAATTTGTTTGAGTTCCTCTCCTTCAACTAGATTACTAATAGAAATCCATGATATGGAGTTATTTTCATATTAATATAGTCTTTGGCCTTTGGACCTCTATAAGCTAGGTATGCTTGAGCCAAGTTAGAGATAAGAGGATAAGGCTTCAAAAAAGTATCTTGCATAATTCCCCTCATTGAATGACCATATAACATGTTTATTTATCAATTGTAAACTATATGACATGAAGTTCCATGTTGATGATCCTTTGGATAAGGTTATTTTCCTAAATAATTTTACTACATAAAGAGAATCCATATATTTTTGAAGTAATATTTTCCCAATTCTTTCCTTGATTTCTAAATAATCTCCACCTAAGCTTTGCCCCTAATGCCAAACTCATAAGTTTGCAATTCCACAAGCTTGCTCCTCCAATATTATTTCTTTTACAAACCCTATCCCACTTACAAAGAGGAAACCTAATTTTTTACTCACAACCTTTCCAAAGAAAGTCTCTTTCAATTTTATCAAATTTTTAAGCTATACCTATGACAATCTTGAAAGTGACATTATATAAATAGGGATGGATTACAATGTAGTTTTTATGAATTGTAGCCTTCTCACCATGGTTAAGAACTTACCTTTCCAACCTACCAAAGAAACTTTCATTCTATACAAAAAGATACCCAAAGATCCTTTTTATTTCTTTTATGAGAAAATGGAATACCAAAGTAGGTTGATGGAAAATTTTCAATTTTAAACCTAAAATATTCATAATAATTTATTGTAAATCTAGGGCAGTATTAATAAAAAATCCTAGATTTTATAGTATTAACCAATTGTCTAGTAGCCTTCTCATAGAATGCTAATATTTATTTAAAATCCATGGCCTCATTGACTGAGGGATGACCCAAAAGAAAAGCATCATCAAAAAATTGGAGATGAGATTCAAAGGGACCATTTTTTGCAACTTGAATACCTTTGATTTTTCCTTCCATTTTTACCTTTGAGAAAGCTCTCCCTAATGCTTCAACAAGAATAATGAATAGATAAGGAGATAGTGGATCACCTTGACTAAGTCCATGAGATGACTTGAAGTAACCAAAAGGATAACCATTGATCAAAATAGAATATTTTAAAGTGTTATAACAACATTTAATCCATTAACACCACCTATAATAAAAACTTAAATTTTTGAGAATATCATGTAGAAATTATAGGAAACCCTATCACATGCTTTATTCATATCTAATTTCATGAGCATACTTGGTTTTTTCATGGAATGAAGATAATGTATGGCCTCCTATGCAATTATTATACCATCAAGAATTTTTTTACCACAAACAACGTCACCTTGTTCCTTTGAGATAACCCAACCTAGAATGACTTTCAATGGATACCAGTAAAATCATTGTAGAAGGGGACTCTTTAAATCTAGTAAATATTTCCAATTCTATTAGCAAGCCTCACTGGAGCATTTCAAATATTCTAGCAGAGGTGTTTAGAATTCTAAAATCAAGAGAGGAGTTCAAATTTCAACATATTTATCGGGAAGGCAATAAGGTGGCGGATTATATGGCCAACTTGGGTCTTTATCAACAAGGCCTGAGGGTTTGGTTGGATAATTTCCCCCAAGACCTTGAATATCTTATTTTTTATGATCACGGTTAGTTGTTGGTTGTGCGTGAGGCTTGGTATGGGAGTTCACTTTGTGGACTCTTTGCTAGATATTTTATTTTATGCTTGATTGGGTGGGCCATATTAATTGGTGATCTTCACAAGTCCCCTAACCTTTTTTAGCTGACTATCATCAGTTGGGCATATTTGTGTGGATGTTGGTCAGAATTTTCTTGGCCTCGAGTCTAATGGTGTCCTTGTTGTATGCTCTTATGGTGATATGGTGATGTTTTCTACTCTTGTGGTGATGTGGTGATGTGTTTATCTATACTGGAGGAAAAGCACTCTGCTCTTTTGGGTACATTGCAGGTTGTGGTCTCCTTTGTCAATGATATTCGAGATGTGGTTAGCAAGAAGGATGGATATGGCAACCCCGAACTAGCTCTGCTATGATGTTCTTTTAGCAGTTGATATTAGGTTATATTTTATGTTGGTTGTATGGGGCCCTCTCTATTTTGTTTTATTGAGAGAGGTTTGGTTCCTTTAGCTGTTGTTACCCGACTTTTATGGTATGTTGTTTGTATGGGGACCTCTCGATTTTACGTTGTTTAGGGTGGCCTGGTATTCCTACCCATTGGCTGGTTTTGATTTAGTGTTGTAGTTTAATGCATTCTCATGCCCTATCTCAGCCTATTGTAATAGGTTTGGGGACCTCAAAACCCCTTTCGTTTACCAAAAAAAAAAAAAACTTGTTTGCCATAATTTTTGAAATGATCTTATAAATCATATTACAAAGGCTTATTGGATGAAAATTATCAAAATATTTTGTGTCACCTTTCTTGGGAACCAAGGTAATAAAAGTAGCATTGATCTCACTTATTATAGCCTTCCTTTTTTAGGCCTCTTCAACTACAACTAACATATCACTCTTCAATAAATCCCAAAAAAATTGAAAGAAAATTGTAAGAAATCCATCGGGGCCAAGTGCCTTGTTAGGATGGAAAGAGAAAATTGCTTCATGGAGCTCCTCCATAGATATCTTCTTCAAGCTTTCATTTTATCCCTGTGTGATAATTGATGGAATATTTTGCAAAAGCTTATCTTGTGCCTCCTTATCTTGCCTAGTATCTGACAAAATATTTTAAAAATAATTAATTGCTTCCTTCCTTATATCTTCTTCATCCTCAATATTTCTTCCATTTGGAGTTAAAATATTTTTGATGTGACGAAAAGAAAAAATTGTTTTTGCTGTAGCATGAAATTTTTTTTTGTATTTCTATCTCCTTCCTTGAGCCATTTCTCTCTAGATTTTTGGAACCAATATGACTCCTCTTTCTAATGCATTATGATAATAAGAAAGTGATTTTTTCTTTCACATAAGAATCTTGATCCATTCCATTAATTTCTACTATCTCTTGTAAATTTTTGAGCTTGGATTCAATTTATTTTTTTCTTTAAAAATGTTACCAAAATATTTGGCATTCCAAATCTTCATTTGCTCCTTTAAATATTTCAACTTTTGAACAAACTTGTACATACATGATCCTTCAAATTTTGATTCATCCCACCATAACATAACCATCTAGAAAAAATCAGGGTCTTGGAGCCACATAGACTGGAAGCAAAATGGCTTTGGATGACCATTATTAGGTAACTCACAAGTCAAAAGAATGGGTTTGTGATCTGATCTTGCTCGCAATAAAATATCTGAAGAGATTGTATACTTTGTTTGCAACCATTTATTGGATAACAAGAATCTATCCAATATTTCTACTATATATTTTTCCCAATGCATCTATTATCCCATGTATATTGAAAACTTGAGGGACTAACATCCCAAAGGTCATTTGAATTGACAAATGAAGCAAAATATTGCATTGATTTAGACCATCCTAGAATACCACCCTTCTTTTCCAAAGGAGATAGAACAGTATTAAAATCACCCCCAAGAATCCATAGATCACAATGAATCATCATTGTATTTGACAAAAATATGCTAAGGTCCTTCCAACATCTTTCACGAGGAGTAACTATAGTTGGAGCATATACATTTATAACCCCAACTTTGATGTTTTCCTCTTTCCTATAAAATTATCCTTCCATCCCATTTGCATTTGTCCCATATTATTGCAATACCACCTAAAGCTCCTGTAGAAGAAACTGCTAAACAATCACCCATCTTCCAAATCTTCTTAAAAGCATCCTTACATTCCTCACTACCTAATTTTATTTCTTGTATTAAAATAAACTCAGGACTATAACAACCTATTAATTCCTTAATAACTCTTTTTTTAGGGGTCTTATTCATACCCCTAATATTCCATGATATCATTTTCATTATCAACACTTTTTATTTTTATTAGTGGGCTTAGCCCCACTTCTTATTAACACTTGTGATATTTTTATTTGGCTTCCCAAATCAATATCCTTTTGAGTTTCTTTTTCTCTTTGTTCATGCTTTGATGGCCTTCCTCTCCTTCTTCCATTCCCACCAACACTCTCATCTTCATCAATCTCTTCTATTTTTTCATATTGTTCATAATGAGACTTATCTTCTAAAGATTTATGTTGCCCTAAAGAATCGAAAGTGCAAGGAATAGCCTCATTAACATTTCCTTCTTTATGTTGCCCTAAAAACCTTAATGTGCATAGATGATCCTCCATAGTCATTACTTTCTTATGTTGGCTTAGAAACCCTAAATTTCCTTGGATATCCTCTATATGATTTTCTTTATTATATTACTCTTGAAACCCTAAAGTGCAAGGAATACACTCTGTACTACTTTCATTTTTATTGTAAGGAGAATATTTTAAGCTACTTGAGGATAATAAAGATGATTTACCTAGATTAAGCTTGACCTCCTTCACCTCATTTGCTTTAAAATTTGTCTCCCCATATTCCTTTGCTTTAAAATTTGCCTTCCCCTCTTCCTTCACGCCTTTAGATCCTTTATATTTGAACTTGCACATTGTACTTCCTCATCTCTCATATCATTTTTTTCTTCTAATGGTTGATTCGAGTGAATTGTAATGGCCTTTGCCATTTGATGATGTAGAGGGGTTTTTCTTACCACTTTCTTAGGAGTGGAAAATCCTTGATTTGACCTAGCTTCTCCTATGATATGATCTCCTTGTTTCATATTGAAGTTACCCTCATGCCCAAAATATTTCATCTCTTTCTCCATTATTTTCACTTTGTAATCTCTTGCCATGTGTCTAGTTTCATGACATTTGCAACATCAAAATGCAATGTTTTCATAATCCACTTGTTGATCCCATTCTCTTGATTCAGATTTAATCCTAATGGATTATGGTAAAGGTTTTAAAATATCCATGGCAACACATATTCGAGTGTATACAACATGCCTTCTCTCCTTAGTAGTTGGTCCCTCCTGGATGAATTCACCTAGAGTATTACCAATATTCTTCAAAACCTCCTTATTGATGAGTTGATAAGGAAGTCCAAAAAGCCTAATCCATATCGAAAGCCTTTTAATAGTTTCTGTGTCCACAAAAATTCTCACTCTATGGTCTTAAATATAATGCATCTTTACCCCTAAACCATGGACCTCCATCCATTATTTTATCCCTTATTTTTGAACTGGAGAAAATAATGAGGAAAAAATCCTTTTGGAATAAAAGTCATGGAGTAATTTGAATTCAATCTCCACTTCCACTTAATCCAATTTTGAATCTCATAAAAACCTGGCCAATATCTATGGAACTTACATATTAACCCTCTAGTTTTAAGAACCATTATATCATGCTCAATCATCTCATCCTTGATAATCACTTCTGGTGTAGTATCTTCTACCTAGATAGGGTTTTCCATAGATTCTCTCTTCCTCTTATTTCTAGCTAGGGCATCCATACTTTTTTTTGCTTGATAAAAAGGGGTTGTACTCGGGTCCCCCACCCTTAAAAAATTACATCTCTCTTCTTTAGAGCTTGAGAGTTTACAAATAGATACACTTCTCATCTCAATTGAGATGCTATAGTTAGAAACCTACATCATTTTACATAAAATGTCTGAATTCTTGATTTTCATTTTTTGGATCTTTTCAAATCTCTGTATGAATACAATTACTCCATAATTTAGCATCTTTCTTGACATTTTCCTATAGCAACCTTCACAATGCCAAAACTTCACCTCTACTATCTATGCCTTGCATCTTAGTAGAGTAATATTTCCAAAACATCGCACTAACATAGTCCACTTTACCAAATCTGGATTGCTAGTTTCCTTCCTGAAACACAAGTGCAACCACAAAAATTATAATAAATAGTCTAAATGAACACACATTATTGTTACAAAATAAAATAGATATTACCAATGGAAAACATTAAAGTAAATCTTAATCATTAATTGATTTAGGCAATCAACAATTTTTGTCAACTTCAACTAAACTTTCTACTTCCTCTAACCATGGAAAGGAGATGTTAACTTCACGATCCTCAATCAAAACCCCTCTATTGGCTAGCTTATCTGCACATTTGTTTCCTTCCCTTAATATATGTGTAAACCTGATTTCTTCAAACTCTTTAGCAAGATCTTGAATTTCCACAATTATCTCTTGTATGTTCCATGGAGCCTTTGCTTTCCTCAAAATTGCATTTATTACTATGAGAGAATCACCTTCCATCCAAACTCTATTCCATTTCATTTGTTTACATATTTTTAACCCTTCTAAAGTTGCCCAAGCTTCAACTTCATTATTTGTCTTAAATCCACAATTGAAAGCATAATGAGACAAAATATCTCCTCTATTATTTCTAATTATTCCTCCTCCTATTGGTCCTAGGTTTCCTTTAGATGCTCCATAAAAATTCAATTTAACCCACTCCACATCTGGTGGTTTCCACTTTATATTCTTTACCTTATTTTTGCTTCTCTTGTACCCAACATCATAATTCCATTTAATGACTTGACTCCATCTATCAAGACTCTCTGCTTCCAAATTAGGGATTGGGTGAGTTGATAGGGTTGGTTTAGACTCCTCTATGGCTAAACATATCTTCTTTTTCATTACCTCTAAACTGCTTTCCTTTCCTTTAAATATTCTTCTATTCCTTTCTAGCCATATAGTCCAAAGTATTGTATCTTTTGATATATCCCATATTGTCTGTAAAGCCTCACTTTTATAAGTGCTCTGCCATTGCTTTAACCAATATTCAATTCTGCTATTCATCACCATGCATTTACCAAACATATTAAGAATCCATTGCCATAGATTCTAGACTATTGAGCAATGTCCCAAGAGATGGTCAATACTCTCCTCCTTATTATAAAAAACACATTTAGAGGGGCCATGAAAACCCCTTTTCATAAGGTTATCCTAGGATAAAATTCTTCTATGACCTACTAGCCAAACAAACATTTTGACTTTAGGAATGCTTGGGCTATCCCAAATATCTCTCCAAATTCTAGTGATATTATTATTATGTTGGTGTTGAACATTATATCCACTTCTTGTTGTGTATTCTCCTGAGCTATTCAACTCCCAAATCAATTTATCCTTGGCACCCCTCGGAATAATTATAGTTGTTATCTTTCTACTCAATTGCCTCCTAGCATCAATGTCTTGTATACTTGTAAAAAAATATTCTTTCCATTTGTATCTTCCTTCTCGATCCTTGTACAAAATGTTTGAAACCCTATCATCGTATTTGTCTTGAAGCAATCTCATCCAAGGTTTCAAAACTAGATCTAAATTGAGTGGTTTTTTATCACACCAAGTATCCATCCAAATAGAATTTTTTTCTCCAGTTCCCACCACCCATATTAAACCTTTAATCATAAGATCAATAGATTTTTTAAACCATTCCAAAGAGCAGAACCATTTGGAAGAGAGAATGCAGTAAATATTAAACTTGGGTCATTGGGATCAACATACTTACTTAGAAGAATTCTTGCCCATTGTCTTTGACTCTCTTTGTACAATCTCTAGATAACTTTTCCCCTAAGAGCTAAGTTTGCATCTGTAAGAGCTCTTAAACCAAGACCTCCCCTAGTTTTGTCATCACACAACTTGCTCCATTTCACCAAAGAAAATTTCCTTTTATCATGTAAACCTGACCATAAAAAGGATCGCATAATAAAGATTAAACTTTTTCAACTGATTTTGGCATAGAATACAAAGACATATAATATGTTGGAATGGCTTGTAAGACTGACTTAATTAACTACACTCTTCCTGCTAATGATAACCATCTACCTTTCCAAGCTGGAAGTTTATTTTGAACTTTACTAATAACTGGATTCCATAAATCTATCCTCATTCTCCCCTCAAATAAAGGCATCCCTAGATAAGTTGTTGGTAAATTTACCTCCTCCATTTGAAGCAACCTATAAATTCTTGCTTTGATATTAGCAGGAGTGTTAAGAAAGTAAATTTTGGATTTAGTCCTATTAATTTTTTGCCCTGAAGCTCTTTCGTACTCTTTTAAAAAGTTATTCAAAGCTCTGGCCTCATTTATCCTTGCCCTTCCAAAAAGGGTTGTATCATCTACAAACTGTTGATGGGTGATGTTATCGATGTTATTACTAACCTTAAGTCCACTTATAAACCCATATTTGTAAGCCTTATTTAAGTTCCTACTCAAAAATTCTGCCATAATAATGAACAAATAAGGAGATAGAGGATCTCCTTGTCTAAGGCCTCTCTTGGCTTTAAAATATTCTATCACTAACCCATTGACCAACACTGAATAAGAAACTGTAGAGACACAAGCTTTAATCCATCTAACCCATTTCTTCCCAAAACCAAACTTATCTAAAACTGCAAAAAGAAAATTCCATTTAACCCTATCATAGGCTTTACTCATATCAAGTTTTAAGATCATAGCTTTCTCTTTTCTTGAAGTTGTTGAATGTATAACTTCATGAGCTACTATGATCCCATCCAAAATTTGTCTCCCTTTCACAAAACCTCCTTGCTCTTCTGAAATGATTTTGTCTAACAATGGCCTTAATCTATTCGCCATCACTTTGGAAATAATATTATAAGCCATATTACATAGGCTTATGGGTCTAAAAGAATCAAACAATTCAGCATCCTTCTTTTTTGGAATTAGGGTAAGATAAGTTGCATTTATTTTATAAGGAATGTATTGTTTTACCCTAGACTGTTCCACTACCACCAATAAATAATCCTTCACTATATCCCAATTATGTTGGTAAAAAGCTATAGAGAGCCCATCTGGACCAGGGGATTTATCCTTATTAAAAGAGAAAAGAGCTAAATGAACTTCTTCTAGAGTAATAGGCTCCATCAGTTTCCTATTGTCTTCATTTGTTATAACTAAAGGAACATCTTGAAGAAGTTTATCATTAAGAACTTTGGTCTCCTCTGAACCTAGAATATTATGATAAAATGACTTAGCCTCTTTTCTAATTTCACTCTGATCTTCAATCCAAACCCCTTCTATTGATTTAATTCTACCAATTCTAGAAGATCTCTGTACTATAGCCATCCTATGAAAAAATTTGTATTTTTATCTCCTTCTTTTAACCAAGTCTGTCTTGATTTTAATCTCCAAAATTTCTCTTCCTTACTCAAAATATTATGATATTCACTAAGCAACTCCCTTTCCTCTGAGCTTGTATTATTTTCATCACCTTTTTGGAATTTTGAAAGTTTATCTTTTAGTTCTTCTTTCTTCTCAAAAATATTTCCAAAGGTGTTCTTGTTCCATTCTTTTAATCTAGATGTCATAGCTTTAATTTGGTTTGGAAGAGCATACAACCCACCATTACCTAAATAATTCCATGTTTGAGCTATCATATCAACAAATTGAGGATGGTCTTCCCACATCTGCTCATATTTAAAATATGATATTTTTTGAATTCACTAACCACCATTTTAACTCTTATTGGCCAGTGATCTGAACCAATCCTTGTTAAGGTATTAATTTTAGCACAAGTTCCTTCATCTAGCCAATGATATGAGAGAATGCATCTATCTAATTTTTTTGCTATTAGGTTCTGGCCTCTCCTGTTGTTGGTCCAAGTATAGTTGTCTTCTTCAAACTCAACTTCCCATAGATTGTTGTTTTGAATAAAAGTTGAGAAATATTTCATACTTTGGGTCAATTTCCTAATTCCCCCAAATTTTTCATTCAGCTTGGTAATGGCATTAAAATCTCCAATGATCATGAAATGGGTTTCTTGGTCTTTACTTCTCATAAAGGCCTCAATCCCACTCCAAACTTCTAATCTACCTGACTGAGTTGTAGGACCATACACATTGATAAGGATGAAGTGAATATCAACAAAGTAGCAAGTGACTAAAGAGGCTATCCAATGCCTAGTTTTATGAATGGTTACACAAGAGGTTCTAGAAGGATTCCAACAAGTTAGAATTCCCCCTACTGCTCCTTCAGAATCCATAGCATCCCATTCACATCTTGCCCAAACTACTTTCATAGTTTTTGAAACTTCTTCTTTTGTCATTTTAGTTTCCTGGATACAAAGAATATCAGGTTTATTACTTAAACATAGGTCCCTAATACACCTATGCTTTGAGGGGGCATTAGCACCCCTTATATTCCATGAGATGATAATCATGTCTCATTAGGGGCTTTTGGCCCCTCTTGCGTATTACCAATATCATTTTGTTGTTTGGTAAAGAGAAGTTCAACCAACTTAGTTTGTGTTCCTTTCTCTATGTTAGCTCTTGCTTCCCTGGATCTTGCTTGATAATTTGAGGGTTTTCCTCTTTTTGCCTTGCCTATATCAGGAGTAGGTCTTATTATTCTATTCCTCAATATTCTTTCACCATTTTATTTTTCAACATATTTATCCTCTCCTGGCTCTATTATAGAAGCTTTTGACTTATCCTGCTCATTTTCTAGTATTTCCTTATTAATGGCAGAGGTATTAACTTCTAAAACTACATTTTCTTTACCAATTATTTTCTCCTGAATGGTGCATGGTACTTCAAGAGAGTCTTCAAAATCTGATGAAACACATTCCTTGGGTTCATCGAGAATGTTCTTCCTTAAATTAGGATCATATTGAATAGACGGTTCCTTGCTAATATGTTGAAATTGTTGTCCTGTGTCCTCTAAGTTTTGATCTACTTTTTCTTCATAGGCTAAAGCCTCAAAAGAATTGGAATTTCTTCCAGTATCCTTTCTTATTGGTCTCCACTGTTCATTTTCTTTTATTTTTCTAGATCTATTTTTTGGAAGTTGAAAACCATCTTTATCCATAACCATTTGTAAATTTCTCTTACGATTTTCTACAAATGATTATGTTGGGCTCTTCTTAGGGCATGATCTCTCAATATGCCCCACCTCATGACATCTTCTACATCTAAAAGATATGTTTTCATAATCTATAGTTTGGGTCCACATCTTATCCCCATACTTAAGAATGATTGATTCTGGTAAAGCTTTACTTATATCAATCATGACCAATATTCGAGCATAAATAGCCAAAAATCCATCTTTTGTTGTATCTGAAATCTCAAGGAATTCTCCTAGAGTGTTGCCTATTGCCTTGAAGGTATCTATTTCCCAAAATTCAATGGGCAATCCAAACATCCTAACCCATACTGGTACTAGGGATAGATTTACATTTTTAGGTGAAAAGCCTTCATACCAACGGGTAAGGAAGAGCCCTGCTCTTCCCATAAACCAAGGACCCCCTTTTAGGATTCTTTCTCTTTCTTCCCTAGAACAAAAAATGGCTAGGAAGAAACCTTTGGGAAGAAATGATAGAATCACTCCTGGAGACTTCCAACTCCTATCAATCCATTTTCTCAAGGCTGAAGCCCCTGGCCAATACCCATTAAATTTACCAAAAACTACCCTATCTTGGAGCAATGAGGATCTCTCTAGAGGTGCGCTCACTAACCTCTACCACTAGGGATGATTCTAAGGATTTAACTATAAATCGATCCATGGAAAGGAAACTAAAACTCAAAATCTAATGAAATTTATCTGAAAGTTCTATAACAAATATAATATTTGATAAAAACTTTATAAAATTTTCATGCACAATTTCTAAGATAAAGAAAGGGAAAAAAACTTAGCTGAAAAATTCTTTGTCCAGATAGAATTGTTGTGGCTGCTCCACAACTAGCCCCAAATTTTGGGACCCACTTGAAATTTTGTGTTTTATGCTTTTTGGTATCCTTAGAGCGATAATTTCGATATATCTCAGTCTTGTTGTTTGCAAGTGAATTCCAAGGTTGATTGTTGTATAGGTCTATCTCCACCAAAAGGTTGCAATGCAAGTTTGTTTCTTTTTGTTGGCTATGACCTTCTGTAGTCTCTCGTAGTTTGATGATTTCCTCTTTGGGTTAGTAGACAGGTGTCTCATAATTTTGATGAGGTTTTAGTGTTGAGATTAGTTGTAATGTTTAACTTCAATGTCTCACATTAAAATAATTCAAATGTATGATCTTAAGGAAATTTAGTTTAAATTAACATTTGAATTAAAAAAAAAAGAAAAAAAAGAAAAAAAAAAGAAAAAAAAAGAAAAAAAAAGAAAAAAAAGAAAAATATATATATATATAATTAATATATAAATATATATAATAATAAAATAATAATAATAATAATAAACATAAATAAATAAATAAAAAAGAGAGCAATAAAAGTATATTTATTTATATATATAATATAATATATATAAATAAATAAATATATTCAAAATTAAAAACAAAGATATATACCTACATATATTTCATATATATATATATATATATATATATATATAGGTATACAACAAAAATAAAATAAAAATAAAAGTAATATGCATATATGTATTCACATATATGTGTTTTGTTAAAGTTGCTTTAAAGTGTTTAGAACTTCGACTTATGAGATTATAATAAGATTACCTTTTGTTTTATGTAAATGGCTGTGCTAACGTTTGATATAATGTTTGATTACAGGTCCACGGAGAACAGGCCAATTGGATGTTAGACAATATAAGACCACGCAACATCAGCATTCACCGGATGCCGTTTAGCCAGCACACGTCAATGGGTTTTGAAAACGATGACAGTCAAGCATCAAATGCGGTGGCAAAATTGTGTCGATATCGTTGTAGGCATGAGATACGACATAGCTAAACAAACATAACAGACGCCCAGTGTTGGTCATAGTCAGAGCCAGCGTGGACGACAAGCTTCGATTGAGGAACACGCGACCGGATGAGGTGGAAGCTTTGATGCAGTGGGCTACCAACGGCCGAATCAATGGGAATCTTCAAAAGACAGTTTCGAAAGGGAATCTGGCAGTGGACATTTTATAGCATACGAAAACGCAGCAGGGTACAATCACACGCGGCAACGTCGGTGACGAAGACCTCCGAGGTGTGAGGAAAATGAAGTGGCAACATAATTATCAAAGGGGGATACGACCTAGCAAAGCACAAATTACTGACAACGCTCAATCGGGGAGCTAATGAGGTCATAGTCGAGGGCAGGTTCATTTTGAAACGACACATTAATGACGAGGACAGTAACATTTTTTTTTTAATACAATAGCATCGAGATGGTTTAGGATGCGGTTTGATAGTAGCCACGAACACAGTGAAATACCCATCGCATGGACAATGTGGAGAATGTGAAATCATAGACAAACAAAGCTTCTACGTATGTCAGCATATAATTCGGAAGCACAATCAGTGGTAAACTAATTTGATCGTGCGGTAGGATACGACAGAGAAAACAAAAATTCTTAGCATCATTTATACCGGACGTCACAGCGATGAAATGGGTAAGGAATGCAGGTGCCGTTTTAATTTGCAGCCACTATCGATGCAGATGCAGGCGGACGTAACCGTTGAATACTGATGATAGAAATCCTAAAATCACACGAACCCTAAACGAAGTCTGTCCATATAAACGTGAGCCTCATGGTTGGTGATTCTTTTGTTTATTGTTCGGCCTTCGGGTAGCAGGCATAAAACAGTGTGAGGTGTGTGTGAAGTTCTTTAGACAATATGAAGCAGCAAACGACGGATCGAGTAGGAGGCATAAGGTGAAAATTTCCCTATTTACGTTTATATCACCTGGTGTTATAAGTTTATTTGTTGGCATGTATTACAATGCCATTGTAAAAGGCTTCATTGTTTTATTTTGTCATGGGATGGGCGATTAAGGAGCTTTAGAAAGGGGATAAGGTCCTTAAAATTTAGATTATATGATATTGTTATTAAAGTTTTTATTATTAAATTAATAAAGCTCTTTAAATTTTTATATTATATAGTTTAAGTTTTAGAGTTCTTTATTAAATTTTAATAAAGTTCTTTAAACTTTATGTTATATAATAGTTATTTTTAAGGTTCTTTATTAAATTTAATATAGTTTTTTATTATATAATCTCAGTATTAAGGTTCTTATCAAATTTTAATAAAGTTTTTTAAAAACTGATATTTTGGAGTTATAAGGGGATAAATGAAAAAGAAAAAAGAGTCGTGGAAGATGACAAAATAATGTCATTATTTATTTTAACATCACCAAATCTGAGAAGTTGAAATAGAGAGACTTCATGCCTTTACGAACTCAATGGGCTCATTGTAGCGGGGGCTGGAGATTTTTGGAAATACAAGCCTTTCATTTTGGTAATAGCAACTTTTGTGTGCAAAACCAAAGGGAGATTACGTCTAAAGCTATGGTTTATTGTCTATCTTTTTCTGCATTGTTTTTGCTTATATCTATTTGTTGATGCCATGAAATGGGTTGCAATAGGTGAATGCTTAAAATAATGCAAATTTTATTTTTCCTTTGAGTCTCGCACTTGGTCTAATATGATTGTGCTTATGTTGCAGGTCCGTTAGGTCATGTTGTTTTAGATTCATCTCACAACTTGGGGTTTTGCAGGGAGGGGATTGCTAACCAAATTTGATATTATTTGTTTTTTTTTTTCCAGCTAACCTTGTAGATTTGTTTTCTGTTTTCTGCATTTAGAGTAAATCTTCAATATTTATTTTATTTGCACATTTCTATTCTGGTCCATTCCAAAATTTTTGTTTTGTTTCATTCTGGTCCTTCCAGAATTTTTGTCATTTATTTTCCATTCTGGTCCTTCCAGAATTTTTGTTTAAGCATTTCCATTCTGGTCTTTCCAAAATTTTTGTTTGTTTTCATTTCTTTTATTTTTCCATTCTGGTCCATTTTCCAGAATTTCTCGTTCATTTGTTTCTATTCTGGTCCTTATCCAGAATTTCTGCACCTCCAAATACATCAATTTAATTTTTAGATAAAATGTTGGTTTAGGAGGGCTACTAACACCAAATTCACACTAAGGCAGATAAAGCAAATGAACGCTGACATGCTAACTTACTAACTCTTACTAACACCAAATTCTAACATAGGGATAGTGGAACATTTACAATGAAGATAAAATGAATCCACTAACTTTAAAATGAACCACACATTAAAGGCATGGATTTTAAAATGAAGTGGACTATTCCACGCACTTTTGCATTTGGAACCTTTCTAATTTGAAGATAAAAGAGTCTACTAATTGGGGTTCAGGGTAGACTATTTTAATATCAAGAGCACTAAAAATGAATCAATATTTTGCAGTTTGAAGGTTTTAAGATCATAATTGCTAAAGCATTGTTTGAACTATTCAAGGCCCCTTGTTAACTGTCACTTGCATAGTTGAGTTTATTCTGGTATACATTTACTTCCATCTTAATTTTTCATTGATTATATAGAAATGTATGCTTATCGGAACCTTGGAGAACTAAGTGGTTTCACTTAATTTCTTTGCAAGAGAGAGTTTTCAAATTAATACTCTATTTGTGGTGATCATTTTGCGATAGGGCAAAATATTCACTCAACATTTTGGTGCTAGAAGGAGGGCCTTCTTTATTGCTTTGCGATTTAGATCTTGCTAACGGTTAACGTGGTCAGTTTTGTTTCCACCTTATTGTGCTTGCAGGTACAACATTATTTCGGTTTATTTTGAGTTGTTTGTGAGAAGCCTTGTTAGGATAGTTAAGTTTCCCAAGCTGGACCCATCTGAGCATATTGCTACTAGTCTAAAACTACCGGGGAAACTATCTTTCAAAGTCTTACTCCCAATTACAGGAAACCAAAAAACAAAACTCAAGAGATCGAAATCCCACCTAGCATACTTGATCTAGGGTCACCTTTAGGTTCAAGTACACCTAGTGGGTCTCCACCCATTATTTCCATTGCGACAGCCACACCAAGTGTATCTGTCCCCATCACTTCAATAGTTTCAACTATTCTCGTAGGGTCATTACCATTGCTTAATATGGCCCAACAACAACAACAACAACAACCCGCTCTTTGGTGCGGTGTGCAAAGCTCTCCCTTGAATATACCTAGGGATGTCCATGACTTGCCTAGGCATATTGAAAGATCGCTACCCAAGTTCATACATGATGGTCCCGTTACTATTGAAGAGCATGTCCAAATTTACAAAGACTACATGTTTAGACATGGGGTCACTCATGAAGACGTTGCATGTCGAGTATTTCCTAATAGTTTGGACCATGTGGCTAATGAGTGGTACAAAAATCTACCCGTAGGGTCCATTACTTCGTGGGCCCAATTGGAAGTTGCCTTCATTAGCCAATTTTGATTGTTGCTAGATCCTTCCATCATCTATAATCTGTTTGTGTCCTATAAATGGTTACCCAATGAGCCTATTAGGACGTTCAATGCTAGGTTCCAAAAGCTATACATGAATGTAACTCGCCACTTCATGGTAGATGCCATTGTGGCCCTTCAATTATATTTTGGAGCTTTAGATCCGGTAACATCCTTGTTTTCCAGAAGAAATGCTCAGGTCACAACCCTTGCTTTGGCTTATGCCGAAACCATGACCCTTGAGCAACAAATGAACTCACCAGGAGGGGGTTATCTCAATGGCCTAGGATGGGACAATATGGTCCATACAGTCAATTCGCCATGATGAATCAGGTAATGGCACCACAGGTCCCAACAATGAACAATTTCCAACAATCGGGTCCATTGATGTAAGCGTATTCACCATTTCCCGCTTTGCCTAACACATCCATTCCACCACCAGCCATGTTGCCAAACAATCATATGACCATGCCAGGGTTCAACATGCTTAACAATCAGTTGACCATGCCTGGATTCAATGCAATTAATACCCAAAGCCCAATGGCTTATCCTTCGATCACACCGCTTCAAAGTGTGAATCTTGGGTGGAACCAAAATACTCAGAGTCAAGCCATTGTGCCTGTTCTAGAAGTGGCTAATGCAGGAAAGGCATTTGGACCCGGAATCATAGTGCCCCAACCACAAGGGCCTGAAGCTAGGATGGATAAGTTGGAAGAACAAGTGACCAAGTTGACAATTAGCATGGGAAACATGAATAAAAGTCTGGCACAATCCTTCGAACATAACCGACCTCACAACCATAGAGGAAAGGGGCCATACAACACTCACCCCAATAATGGGCGTGTACCCAACCCAGTAGCCAATCAGGCTGATGTTTTAGAAGATTACGGTGAGTTAGAACCCTATGATGATGAATTGCCCCATTGTTGCCAAGGGAAGCAAGAGACGTTGTTAACTGAAGTTGTCCACATCCAAGAAAGTGAGGAAGAGGAGGATATTGAGGTTTTAGGAGAAGAATATGAAGAGACTTTGGAGGTCCAAGCTACTAGACGTTTTGGGAAAGGAAATCATCGATATTATACAAGAAGTTCTAAGGATCCCAAAACTTCCTCTACTCCTCCAAACAACCCATTACTTCCTCCTGATACAAAAGGTGAGGTTAATCCACCTCCTCCACCGATTGTAGAGATGTCCAAGCTGGTGAAAAAGAGGATGATTTCAGAAAAACTCACTTATGACTTAGAAGAAGACATGAAGAAAAATAAGGCTAATATCTCATTGTTCGAAGTAGCTAAACTTTTGGGTCATGAGATAGGTTCACCGAAAAACCCACCTAGTCAAGCCCATGAAGCTAATGGTGTCGAGTCTCAACTGGTTCTAAAAAGGGAAAGAAGAGAAGTACCTCCCTTTCTCATAACCATTAGAATTGCAGGTAAAAATTTACACAATTGTCTGATAGATTCAGGTGCTTCGACCAACATCATGTCCCTGGAGGTTTGCCAAAAGTTAGGACTCACACCAATCCCTTCTAAGAGTAAAGTGGTGCAATTGGATAGATCTATTATGGATGCGGTTGGAAGTCTAAATGATGTCCTTATTCAGATTAACTCAGAACCTAGAGTTCAAAATCACATAGATATATTGGTGCTTAATATTCCTACTAAGTATGGAATGGTATTGGGAAGAGATTGGAGTAAAAACTTGAATGGGTATATTGTAACAGATTCTTCCCATATGTGGTTGCCTTGGAGAGGAGTAGCAAATCAAATTCGGGTGGATAGTGAACCTAGACTCAAGGAGATGATAACTGAATACAACAAACCCAACGAAATCCAATATGTCAAAACCGAGTTAGGGGCCTATAGTTTGGACATAGAAGAAGCTACCGAAGAACCTCAAAAAGAGAATGTTTCTTGTAACACTTCAGAAGAGGATAATTTGGTTTGGACTCTAATATTTGATGGATCTAGGTCAAAACAAGGTGTTGGAGCTAGAATTGAGCTTACATGTCCTGGTAGCAAGCCTATACTTGCTGCCTATAGACTACAATTCCCAGCCACCAACAATGTGGCAGAATATGAAGCGCTTATTTTTGGACTTCAATTAGCCCTCAGGAAGAAAGTCAAATGTCTCAAAGTGTTGGGAGACTCGGAGTTGGTGGTCAAACAAGTTAAAGGGCAATATACTTGTCGGGATAAAATATTAAGCCTTTACAGAACCAGAGTTAAGGATTTGATAGATGAATTTGATGCATTCAATATATCCCTTATCTCTAGGAAAAATAATCGCATGGCAGATTCTTTAGCTGTAGCTGCAAGTATGCTTAAACCTGTGGACCATAAAAAGTGCAAGAAATTCTCAATCGAATTAGTGCCTTGCCCTTCGATACCAGATAATGTTACGAATTTTCAAGTATTCGATAGTGACAGACATGTGTTCAATTTTGTCACTAATTCTGGAATTTTTGAAAATCAGGTAATAGATGAAGAAAAGAGAGGGCAAGAAGAAATGGAATCACAATGTGAGGCAACCGGAGTGTGGAATGACATGTCGAATGGTATGGCTTCGTTAGAGAAAATATTTGACATTGGATACCAAGCGAAAAGAGGAAGGAAGGTACCACCCCCTAAAGAATCTTGTGATTTGATCAATTTAGGGAGTGCAAAAAATCCACGAGAGGTACTTATTGCTAAGGCATGTACAAGGCAAGAAAGGGAGTCTATCACTCATGCATTAAAGGAATATATTGATTGCATAGCATGGAGCTATAAGGATTTGAAAACTTATGATCAAAATGTGATAACTCATACGATTCCATTAAAACCTGACTCCAAGCCTTTCAGACAGAGACAAAGAACGGTCAACCCAATATTAGAACCCTTAATAGAGAAAGAGGTCAAGAGATTGCTAGAAGCAAAAATCATCTTTCCTGTTAGACATTCCACGTGGGTGGCCAATCTTGTCCCGGTAAGAAAGAAGAATGGAGAGATAAGGTTATGCATAGATTTCAGGAATCTGAACAAGGCTTGCCAAAAGGATAATTACCCATTGCCTACTATTGATGAGATTCTTCAAAAGGTGAATGGGTCAGAAATGATGTCATTCTTGGATGGTTATTCAGGATATAATCAAATTTTAATTCATCCAAATGATAGAATGAAGACAACCTTCACGACTAAGTGGGGAACATTCGCATATAGGAGAATGTCATTTGGGTTATTGAATGCAGGTGCAACTTTCCAATGAGCCATGGATTTTGCGTTCAAAGGGCTCATTGGTAAGTGTATTATTGTCTATGTTGATGACATTCTTGTCTTCTCCAAGAAAAGGGAAGATCATGTCAGGGACTTGAGAAAAGTACTTCAAAGATGTAGGGAACATGGGATCTCCCTTAATCCAAAAAAATGCATCTTTGGAGTAACATAAGGTAAGCTATTAGGACATGTCATTTCCAAGGATGGGATTGCTATTGATCCAGAAATAATCTCAGCTATACTAGCCATCCCTCCACCTAATAGCAAGAAAGAGTTAAGATCCTTTTTCGGTAAGATTAACTTTGTAAGAAAATTTATTTCAGGTTTTGCCGAAATTGCCAAGCCTTTGAATGACATGCTAAAGAAGGATGTTCAGATCAAATGGACAAATGAAAATAGGGAAGCTTTCAAAAGCATCAAGGATGCTATCTCTAAAGCCCCTGTTTTAATTAGTCCAGATTATTCTAAGTCATTCTATGTCTATACTTTTGCTTCAGATCATTCTTTTGCGAGTGTCTTAACCCAAAAGAGCGAGGGTAGCATTGAAAATCCCATAGCCTTTTTGAGTTCTCCATTGAAGGATGCACAGCTAAGATATTCTATCTTAGACAAAAAAATGTATGCCCTATTCAAGACCATCAAGAAATTTAGGCATTATCTAGTTCATAGTAAATTTTTTGCGGTAGTTCCTGACCCGACCGTTAAGTCTATGTTTTTGCAAAACGAACTAGGTGAAAGATGGGGAAAATGGATTTCGACCCTTCAAGAATTCGATTTGGAAATCCGGCCCATGAAAATAGTTCGTGGACAAGGTTTGGTCAAGGCAATTGCAGAAATTGATCCATTGATATCATGCCAACATTACGAGGTAGATGACATAACCAAAGATGAGTGGTATGTTGATATTGCATATTTATTGTTGCATGGTAAGTGTCCATTACATTTAAATTCCACTCAACGTAGAGCTTTGCATTTGAAATCTATAAATTTTCTGATTAAATCTGGTGTTTTGTATAGGAAGAACCACGAAGGGATTTACCTTCGTTGTGTTAATCGAGAAGAAGCGACCCAAGTACTTAAGGATTTCCATGGTAAGTATGGAACTGGACATGGGTCAGCCAATGCTACAACTCATCAAATCCTAAGGGCTGGATACTATTGGCCCCATATGTTCAAGGATGCACATGCTCATGTGAGATCATGCCACATATGCCAAGTGGCGGCCAATAGAGAAAGAAATGTTGCAATGCCACTACAATCTGTGGTAGAGGCAAGGCCTTTTGCACAATGGGGATTAGATTTTGTTGGGATCATCAATCCCAACTCATCCGATTCCCATAAATATATCCTTACTGCCATGGATTACTGCACAAGGTGGACCGAAGCTATTCCTACTAAGCATGCCACTTCAGAGGTTGTCATTAAGTTTTTAGAGGATAACATTGTTACTCGTTTTGGAATGCCCAATGCAATTGTAAGTGATAATGGCTCTGCCTTTTCTTCTTTGGAGTTTGCAAATTGGGCATATGATAATATGGTAAGCTTGAAATTCTCCTCAAATTATTATCCACAAGGTAATGGTTTAGCGGAATCCTCTAACAAGAACTTGTTGTGTGTAATAAAAAGGTTACTTGAAAAGAATCCTAGGGATTGGCATAGCAAGTTAAAGTTTACCCTTTGGGCTGATAGGATCAGAACCAAAGAATCAATAGGAACATCTCCGTATCATTTAGTCTATGGGCAGGATCCTATCTTTCCCACAAATTTAAGGTTACAAACATTACATTTCATGAAGGAATATGTTGGAACTAGTGATAAACTTGAAGCTAGGCTAACGCAGTTAATGCATCTTGATGAGAAAAGAGATGAGGCTATGCTTCATTTTAGCAAACATCAGGATGTAGTGAAAATATGGTTTGATAAGAAATCCAAAATCAAAACATTTAAAATTTTAGACCTAGTTTTACTGTGGGATAAAGGTCATGAAAAGAAAGGAGATCATCAAAAGTTTGATTGTTTATGGTTGGGTCCGTATCAAATTGCTGAAATCCTAGGTGAAAATAGTTTCAGATTAAAAACCTTGGATGGGAATGATTTGGCTTTGCCCGTTAACGGGCTACATTTGAAGCACTACTTTTAGGCCTGAAAAGGCAAAGATCTTGTATTATATGTAAATATGTTTGTGTTTGATGATGTTGAGTCTGATTGTGTTTGTATTCATTCACTTCCAATATTTAGTATCTTGTATATAGCTTGGGTGTGTTGGTTTTTGATTGTTTTTGGGTTTTGGATGTTGTAAGTGATTGGGTGTTTTGTATTCATTTATTTTCAGTTTTGGTTGTTTTTGAGTGTTTGAGAGTGAGATGTCAGCTCATGTCCTCATGAATGTTTAATAAGATCAGGAGAATGTGAAACATCAAAATTGTATTGCAGAAGGCTCCACAATTATCACAAACACATTAAAGTATATCGTTTGAAACTTGTGATGCATGAAGTTGTCAATTTTGCAAATTAGGGTGAAATATTTTACATGCTCCATCTCATTCAGCCTTATTTCATGGTACATTTCACATTGCATTGCATCTCACTTGCATCTACATTTCAAAGGCAATCACCTAAAAATATGTCAAATTCTCTTAGGATCATTGCACAATATACACTAAGAAGATCTTGAGATTGGGAACTGATGCCGAAACTATCTTGAACCAAACACGATTTGCACATCTTAAAAACATCTTGGGTAAAATGGTCAAAACCATCCTTGGAAGAAAATGCGAGGTGAAAAGAGTCATTCTTGTCTGTCCTATCATGCAACATAGTCCATAAAATAGTGGTTTTCACCACTTCCACAATACTTGAAAACCCAAAATTAGAGTAGTAAGGATAGGGTCAAATTCTCATCATACTTAGGTTGAGAATCCGATTCCCCAAAGCTCTGATTTTGCCTCCATCACACCATTGACTATTGGGTTGTAAGGATCGTACTACATGTCCCCTCAGAAGGATGGGTAGTCATCCCCAAGATTCAAGAAATCAAAAGCAAAATCATGGACTATGGGGCTAACCTCCACCGGGGCTATAGACGCTTGACTGGAAGTGGAGTATGCTCATGCGTGGCGACATGTCTCGTTTAAAAGTGAGACCTCTGACCGCTCACATGGACAGGCTAGCCTTGTAGTTTCATCCATAATAGGTTTAATCATTTTGGTCAAGATGAGGTAATAAACTCAGATCAGAGTAGTAAGGATAGGGTCAAATTCTCATCATACTTAGGTTGAGAATCCGATTCCCCAAAGCTCTGAGTCCACTTGCACACACAATATCGGATGGTAGTGGTTCATAACCGAGCTCTTGATCTGGTAAATGAATTCACTGCACACACATTTGGTCCTAAGAGGGTTAGATAGTTTTAGTGTGTTTGTTTATGGTACTAGAATGTTTGAGTCTTTGCAAAGCAGGTTGTTCATATTATAGCATCCTTTCAATACATATGAGCCCACAATAATCATCCATAACCTATCATATGCATCCATGTGAAACTGACGATGGAATGTTGAATGGTTTCAGATGATAAGGAATGAATCACTTTGCACACACTGAGCTGATGTTGAATAATTCTGATGGTTCATGTCTTTTGGTCTACTTTCATTCTTGGTATATTTGTTGATGCTCATAATTTTAATTTTGGGTTTGTGTGTTTTTAGGTTGGGTTCTCACCGAAATGCTCAGGAGCATTTCCCAGTAGAGTCACCATTTGTTGTGGCTGCTCCACAACTAGCCCCAAATCTTGGGGACCCACCTTTAAATTTTGTGTTTTATGCTTTTTGGTATCCTTAGAGCGATAATTTCGATATATCTCATTCTTGATGTTTGCAAGTGAATTCCAAGGTTGATTGTCGTATAGGTCTATCTCCACCAAAGGGTTGCAGTGCAAGTTTGTTTTTTTTTTTGGCTATGACCTTCTGTAGTCTCTCATAGATTGCTTGAGGTGGTAGTTTGATGTTTTCCCCTTTGGGTTAGTAGACAGTGTCTCATAATTTTGATGAGGTTTTAGTGTTGAGATTAGTTGTAATGTTTAACTCAAATGTCTCACATTAAAATAATTAAAATGTATGATCTTAGGGAAATTTAGTTTAAATTAACATTTGAATTACAAAAAAAAAAGAAAAAAAGAAAAAAAAGAAAAAAAAAAGAAAAAAAAGAAAAAAAGAAAAAAGAAAAAATATATATATTTATATGCAATTCATATATAAATATATATAATAAAAAATAATAATAATAAACATAAATAAATGAATAAAAAAAAGAGCAATAAAAGTATATTTATTTATATATATATATAATATAATATATATAAATAAAATAAATATATTCAAAATTAAAAATAAAAATATATACCTACATATATTTCATATATATATAGGTATACAACAAAAAAAATATATATATATATATATATATATAAAAAATAAAAAAATAAAAGTAATATGCATATATGTATTCACATATATGTGTTTTGTTAAAGTTGCTTTAAAGTGTTTAGAACTTCGACTTATGAGATCATAATAAGATTACCATTTGTTTTATGTACATGGATGTGCTAACGTTTGATATAATGTTTGATTACAAGTCCACGGAGAACAGGCCGATTGGATGTTAGATAATATAAGACCACGCAAAAAACCATTCATCGGATGCCGTTTAGCCAACACACGTTAATGGGTTTAAAAAACGGTGACAGTCAAACATCAAATGCGATGGCAAAATTGCGTGGATATCACTTGTAGGCATGAGATATGATAGAGCTAAATGAACATAACAGACACCCAGTTTTGGTCATAGTCAGAGCCAGCGTGGACGACAAGCTTCGATTGATGAACACGTGATCAGATGAGGTGGAAGATTTGATGCAGTGGGCTACCAATGACCGAATCAATGGGAATCTTCAAAAGATAGTTTCGAAAGGGAATCTAGCAGTGGACGTTTCATAGTAGACAAAAACGCAGTAGGGTGTAATCACACACGATAATGTCGATGACGAAGACCTTCGAGGCGTGAGGAAAATGAAGTGGCAACATCATTATCAAAGGGGAATCTGACCTAGCAAAGCACAAATTACTGAAAGCCCTCAATCGGGGAGCCAATGAGGTAACAGTCGAGGGCAGGTTCATTTCAAAATGGCACATTAACAATGAGGACAGTATCAATTTTTTTTAATACAACAACATCAAGATGGTTTAGGATGCGGTTTGATAGTAGCCACGAACATAGTGAAATACCCATCACATGGACAATGTGGAGAATGTGAAAGCATAGACAAACAAAGCTTCAACGTATGTCAACATATAATCTGGAAGCACAATTAGTGGTGAACTAATGTTGCGATATCGCGACACTTTTTCTCTTTGGCCACGATGAAGCAACATGTCGCGATATCGCGACACTCTTTCTCTTTTGGCTGTGATGATGTAAATTGTCGTGATATCATGACACTTTTTCTCCTCTGGCCACGACGATGCAACATGTCGCGATATCACGACACTTTTTCTCCTTTGACTACATCGATGCAACATGTCGCGATATCGTGACACTTTTTCTCCTTTGGCCGTGACGATGCAACATGTCACGATATCGCGACACTTTTTCTCCTTTGGCCACGATGATGCAACATGTTGCGATATCGTGACACTTCTTATTTCTTCTCCTTTGGCAGCGAAAATGCAACATGTCGCGATATCGCGACACTTTTCTCTTTTTGCCGCGAAAATGCAACATGTCACGATATCGTGACACTTTTTTCTCCTTTGGCCATGAAGATGCAACTTGTCGTGATATCGCGACACTTTTTCTCCTTTGGCCGCAATGATGCAACATGTCGCGATATCACGACGCTTTTTCTCCTTTGGCCGCGAAGCTGCAACATGTCGCGATATCGCGACACTTTTTCTCCTTTGGCCGCGATGATGCAACATGTCGTGATATCGCGACACTTTTTCTACTTTGGCCTCAATGATGCAACATGTCGCGATATCGTGACACTTTTTCTCCTTTGGCCTCGACGATGCAACATGTCGCGATATCGCGACACTTTTTCTCTTTCAGCCGCGACAATGCAACATGTCGCGATATCTTGACACTTTTTCTCTTTTGGCCGTGACGTTGCAACATGTCACGATGTCGTGCCACTTTTTCTCCTTTGGCCGCGACGATGCAACATGTCACGATATCGCGACACTTTTTCCTCCTTTGGCCGTGACGATGCAACATGTCACGATTTCATGACACTTCTTCCTCCTTGCTTTCTCCCTTTGCTTTGGACCACGAAAATGCAACATGTCGCGATATCGCGACACTTTTCTCCTTGTGGTGTTTTGCTTTTTCTTTGTTCTTTAGCATTTGGGCCTCTTTGGTCTTCTTGGAAAACATGCAAAAAATTCTTCTAGTTGGTTCCTCTAAGCGCCTCTTCCTTAGGTAGCCCCTATTGTTTTCAGGCTTTCTCGTTCTGCTACCGCAATTCTTCCCCTTTGCCTCCCTCTTCGGAGGCCCACGACTGGTTTGTACAAGGTTCAAGGACCTTTCAACACCCTTTCAACCAATAAAAAAAAAAAACTAATTTTCTCGTGTGGTAGGATACGGTAGAGAAAAAAAAATCTTGGCATCATTTATACCGGACGTCATAGCGATGAAATGGGCAAGGAATGCAGGTGTCGTTTTAATTTGCAGCCACTATCGATGTAAATGTAGACGGACATAACTATTGAATAATGATGACAGAAACCCTAAAATCACACGAACCCTAAACAAAGCCTGTCCATATAAACGTGAGCCTCATGGGAGTTGATTCTTTTGTTTATTGTTTGGCCTTCGGGTAGTAGGCATAAAATGGTGTGAGGTGTGTGTGAAGTTCTCTGGACAATATAAAGCAGCAGATGACGGATCGAGCAGGAGGTATAAGGTGAAAATTTCCCTATTTATGTTTATATCACTTGGTGTTATAAGGTTATTTGTTGGCTTGTATTACAACGCCATTGTAAAAGGCTTCATTGTTTTATTTTGTCATGATATGGACGATTAAGGAGCTTTAGAAAGGGGATAAGGTCCTTTAAAATTTATATTATATATATTGTTATTAAAGTTTTTATTATTAAATGTTAGTAAAGCTCTTTAAATTTTTATATCATATAATTTAAGTTTTAGAGTTCTTTATTAAATTTTAATAAAGTTATTTAAACTTTATATTATATAATATATATTTTTTAAGGTTCTTTATTAAATTTAATATAGTTCTTTATTATATAATCTAAGTATTAAGGTTCTTATCAAATTTTAATAAAGTTTTTTAAAAATTGATCTATTAGAGTTATAAGGGGAGAAAAAAAAAAAAGAGTCGTGGAAGATGACAAAATAATGTCATTATTTATTTTAACATCACCAAATATGAGAAGTTGAAACGGAGATACTTCATGCCTTTAAGAACTCAATGGGCTCATTGTAGCAGGGGCTGGAAATTTTGTAACCAAGGAGATTTTTGGAAATACAAGCCTTTCATTTTGGTAATAGCAACTTTTGTGTGCAAAACCAAAGGGATATTACATCTAAAGCTATGGTTTATTGTGTATCCTTTTTTCGCATTGTTTTTACTTATAACTATTTGTTGATGCCATGAAATGGGTTGCAATAAGTGAATGTTTAAAATAATGCGAATTTTATTATCCTTTGAGTCTCGCACTTGGTCTAATATGATTGTGCTTATGTTGCAGGTCCGTTAGGTCATGTTGTTTTAGATTCATATCACAACTTGGGGTTTTGGAGGGAAGGGATTGCTAACCAAATTTGATATTATTTGCTTTTTTTTTTCTTTTTCAGCTAACCTTGTGGATTTATTTTTTGTTTTCTGCATTTAGAGTAAATCTTCAATAGTTATTTATTTGCACATTTCTATTCTGGTCCAGTCTGGAATTCCTGTTTTGTTTCATTCTGGTCCTTCCAAAATTTTTGTCATTTATTTTCCATTCTGGTCCTTCCAAAATTTTTGTTTAAGCATTTCCATTCTGGTCTTTCCAAAATTTTTGTTCATTTTCATTTCTTTTATTTTTCCATTCTGGTCCATTTTCCAGAATTTCTCGTTCATTTGTTTCTATTCTGGTCCTTATCCAAAATTTCTACACCCCCAAAAACATCGATTTAATTTTTAGATAAAATACTGGTTTAGGAGGGTTACTAACGCCAAATTCACACTAAGGCAAATAAAGCAAATGAACGCTAACATGCTAACTTACTAACTCTTACTAACACCAAATTCTAACATAGGAATAGTGGAACAATTACAATAAAGATAAAATGGATCCACTAACTTTAAAATGAACCACACATTAAAGGCATGGATTTTAAATGAAGTGGACTTTACCACACACTTTTGCATTTGGAACCTTTCTAATCTGAAGATAAAAGAGTCTACTAATTGGGGTTCAAGGTAGACTATTTTAACATCAAGAGCATTAAAAATAAATCAATCTTTTGCAGTTTGAAGGTTTTAAGATTATAATTGCTAAAGCATTGTTTGAACTATTCAAGGCCCCCTATTAACTGTCACTTGCATAGTTGAGTTTATTCTGGTATACATTTACTTCCATCTTAATTTTTCATTGATTATACAGAAATGTATGCTTATCGAAACCTTGGAGAACTAAGTGGTTTCACTTAATTTCTTTGCAAGAGAGAGTTTTCAAATTAATACTCTATTTGTGGTGATCATTTTGCGATAGGGTAAAATATTCACTCAACAAGAATGTCTTGCCTCGCTGAAGTCCTAGCCCTTCATTGCTCTTCCCATCGTTCAAACCCTAGTTGGAAAATATTTGCAATTTAATTTTTCACGATTTAAAAAATTGTCACTGCCCTTGTTCCAAATGGTTGACTTCATAAGGTCATATCTCCCTCAATATTTCTCCCTAGGGCATCCATACTTTCAACTAAGGAATCCATACTTCTCACTAGGGCATACTTACTTTCAGTAAGGATTTTCAAAAATGACTTTCTTGCCATGTTACCTAGACTTTCTTCACATGAAACCTTATGTTTTTAAGTTTCTCCTAAGATCTAGAACAAGAAGAGACACTTGCTCCTTGATTACACTTTTCTTTCTACTTATTACTTCTTGTTCACACTTCCTACTTGCTCCTGACTCACTCTTGGCTTGCACTGAGGCAATTTTATTTTGGAGAACCTTAAACACAAATTAATATTGAATAAGAATTTTTTATTATATTTATTTTAAATAAGTTACATATATTTTTTGAGTTACATTTGTTATTAAGTCAATTAAATCTTATCCAAGCAAACTTTCCATGAGTAGTTTTCAACTTGCCTTTCTATATGATGTATTTCGTGGCTTCCTTTTATCCTTGATGCTTTATTTTTCTATGATATCTTTTCCATTAAGAGAATATTTGGCCATTTATAGTTTAATATTTAAGTTCAATATTAACACCTATATTGGCTAAATTATTAGTCATTTTATTTATTCTTTAACATATTTATTGCCAACAATTGATAGACCTATAGATAATACTATTAACAAACATTAAAAAATATTATTGTTGTTGATCTAATTTTATCTACCATTTTTCTTGACAACATTAATAATCATATGTGAATGCTCTAAACTAAAATACATATTCATCTATTTTATGATAGCTTGTGATCTTTTTAAGAAGTGTTTTAACCTCAAATTTATTTGTTAAAGTTTCATATGATTATTAAAAGATAAAATTTTACCTTCAATCACTTGGAACGATGATTTCTTTTATCAAACACAAATTTGTATTGAAAAATATAAAAAATATTCTTATTATTTTAATCATTTAAGTATATAAATCCAAACAATAACTAATTTTAATCTATGTTGTCAGCATACTTAAAAATTTCATTATTTTTTAAATTTTAAATATATTTTCCCTCTATCCAATGTCATCATAAATGTTTAAAGTATTATTTTGTAGTATTGACCTATTAAATTTAAAATAGAATTTTGTAGTATTGACCTATTATTTAATAATAGAAAAATAGACAATTATGTAATTAGATGGCATTGAAATGGTCCCACCTAAAAATTTCATTATTTTAAAAATATTAAATATATTTTCCCTCTATCCAATGTCATCATAAATGTTTAAAGTATTATTTTGTAGTATTGACCTATTAATTTTAAAATAGAATTTTGTAGTATTGACCTATTAATTTAGAAATAGAAAAATAGACAATTATGTAATTAGATGGCATTAAAATGGTCCCACCTATATATATTACATCATGATCAAATAGTGGTATTATACACGCATTGCTTGATAGGATTTGAACCTAGGTTTCCTCCTTGAAAGTCAAGGTATTTAGCCAATTGAGATCACATTACTTATGTCCTTATGTATTTATTATTGTCTATTTACTTAAAATAAAAATTTAAGTATTGAAATGCATTTTACAAAATCACTTATCAATTGTTGGAAATTTGTCTTGTTGGATATAGGTCCTAGTGTATGCAATGGTGCTTGACCCTAGGTGAGTTTTTATGGCCTTATTATATACTAAAATATGTGATAGCCTTTTAAAAAATCCCATGGTATTGACAAGGTTGAAGTTTGAGTGATAAGAATATTTGATCCCTATAGTACCCATTAAAGTTCAATTTCCATGAATATCATGATAATGCATTTTATTTATAATACCATGATAATATGGGATTATTTTTAATACCATGTCCAACTTTCATATGCATGTATTTTATACAAATGTGTTGGTTGTATTGACTTAGGTCGTAATAATTATTGAAATTTATTTTTAATTTTTAAATCAATAATAATATTATCTAGTATCGATAAGGAGAGTAGTATAAAATTAATAATTGAAGTAGTCCAACTACTATTATTACACTATGACAATAAGAATAGTTGTGCATAGATATGGGGGTAGAAATTAAGATAATTTCAATCAAAATACAATTGAGATGATAGTGTCAAAAATGGTGAGAAACACAAAAATCCTAAAATTAACAAAGGTAAAATAAGTACGATCTATTCTTGAGAATAAAATAGCTAAGTCTGGAAAGGGATGATTTGCTCCTTGGTCCAAGAGCAAATTGTTGTCATCTTGAAAAGTGAATCACTCTTTGAGGTAAGATATTAGAAAAAGTCATCTTAGCATAGATATGAAGCAGAAGGTTCAAGGTAATAGCCTTGAAAATGACTTTTTTCTTCAAATGACTCTAGTAAAGCATTGGAGCTACTAAAATAATTTAGAATAAGTTTAGTGTCAATTTTGGTTAGCTAAGCATAAATTTTTCTAAAATATGTTGCAAGATTATAATTGAACTAGGAGTAGAATTATTTAACCGTAGTTAAAAGTTAGGTTCAATTTTACTATAAAGAAGAGCTATAAGCTCATTTGTAAGGGTTATTTTGACTATTTTTAGAATATTAGAGCTACTCCTTGTGATCAAAATTGTACTAATGAATTAAATTATAATTAATGAAGAAATTTTACATGAATATTTATGGATTAATTATCTTTTGATGTATTTATTCATGGATGTATGATGTTTGTGGATCCCCCTCCCCACCCCCTATTAATCCTCTCACTTCATTTTGGTGGGGTAAATATAGATCACACAAAGTTATTTGGCTCCTTCTAAAGGTTCCAACAAGACCAATGCTTATATGACTATGATCATATATTATATTTGTTTTATTGCATTTACTTCATTTTTTGGCATCCCTTTTTCTACAAAATTATTTAGACTATCTTAGATTAATTAGCTTAGATGGGAGTCAATTATTTAACTTGAAGATTAGGGATTTGCTTGATCCTCTTTCTATGTTGAATTGCAGTCTCACAAGTGCACATATCATACCAAATGATTTCGTAGATCAATATTTTGGCATACCTCATGCGACCTACCAATGTGATTTCTTCATAAAATCAAACTGATCCCACTCTCATTCGTTAGAGATATCATTTTAGGCTTGTATTTTTTTTTAAGCAAAAAATCCCTTGTGGGGCCACCTTGGTCTGAGAGACCATGAATGGGGGGTTCTACACTGTCAAAGTCACCCGAGAGTCATGCTCGACCCTTCCCGCACCAACATTATCAATTGGATTTTGGGTACCCAGTTCAAATTTTTGGTAGGGTGGAGATTCGAACCTGGGACCTCCATTGGAGGATTGCCCTCTCCTCTCCAACTCACCTACAACACTTGGGTTAGGCTTGTATTTCATATCTACACAAATCCACTTTAAATTTATTTAGATTTGTTAAAGGGTTTGTTACTAGTATTAAAATTGACATAACATAAAAATTATTTTTTAGATTTGTGTTTTTGCTTCAGATATGATCATATTTCACATTGATATGTGTGAGTTTTGTTGCTTGTAATCATAGAGTTTCATATAATGGTGACTCCATGTTAAAGGAACTCAACAATTATTTTGGATTCAAATTTTTGCATTAAACCCCCAAATAAATTATTGTTATTTGTTGATTGGATTTATCTGCCTCATTGATTTAATGTATTTAAGAATTAATTTAAGCTTATTCGTATCCTTCAAAGTGATTCATTCTTGTTCATAAGATTTATTTCAAATTTTACAAGGTTACTTCTAAAATTTATTAACTTATAATAAGATAAAATCACTTTCTAAGTCTAAGAGCGATGCAATCCATGTCTATAAAAGAAGATCTAAGGCTAATCATACCTCTTAAAATAATCCACTTGTCCTAGAAGAGAAATTCACTCTATGAAGTCTTGAGAGACTAATTTTTTTAAGTTGATCTGCTTGGCTATCTCCTTTGATTCAAGCCTTATTTTATTATGCCCTAAAATATTTACTAAAGGATTATTTGTGTGCATTTTAGGTTGAGTATGTATTGTTTTTGAAACACTTTCTTAAAAGTTATTCACTTCACTTCTTGAAGAGCAAATATTTTTTGAAAGCTTATTTTTTTCTAAACTTTGGGGTTAATTTTGAGTGTTTGTAGGTACGATAAGTGCAAATTTTGAAAGTGTAAAAATTCAACATAAATATTATGAATACAAAATCAAATTCTCTCTAATTAGGAAAATAAATCAAGCAAACTAGTATACTCACTTATTAGAGGAAAGATACTAAAGAAAATAAACCTACTACTGCAATATGGATCCAAGAATTAGAAGGGATACTAGAGACCCCTTAAATAAGTAACACTTATAATGGGTAGAAAATGATGATAGATTCTACTAACCCTAGTACAAATCTAAATACTTCGTACATGACAATATGATCATTGTCTCCAACTCCACTAATACATGTCAACCTTTATTTCTCGATAGGGTAACCTAGTGGTCAAAAAGCACCAATTACACATAACCTAGTCAAGCTTGTATCATAATCAATCCATGCCTTCATTCCACACTAGTAAATCCATTGTATAACATACCACTCGAGACTCACCTCAACCCATTTTTGTAAACACACAATTTAGTGCAATAGGTTTTACACCTTCAAAACAAAGTCACTTAAAAATAAAATTTACAAGTTGCATTGAATCAACAAGTTATAACTAATAAATAACTAGATTGGTGGACTCTACCAACTTTATAAAATCAATAAATTGGGCCAAATAAATAGGCAAGTGCCCCAAACCAACAAACTTCACAAAATAAAATCAAGGCACAAGGCCAACACAAAATCAGCCCATGGGGCAAAAACAAGGTCAACAAAATCAAATGCCATGCAAAATAAAAAAATATTATAAAATACATAACAAAATCATAACGTTGCATAAAACTGATAAGTTTTTCCAAATAAACAATAAATTTTATAAAGCCATAATATTGTCCAAAATTTATAGATACCCTAGTTTTCATAGCTTCCTCAAGGTCAATGACAAGTTCTATAAAATCCAAACATCAGTTAGAATCAACAAGTTTCACAATGTCAACAAATATCTTAAAATAAATAGAACATATAGAATCATCAGATAATACAAAATCCTAATCCTTAACAGGTGTACTAAAATATAGAATTTATATCTAATCCAAATCAACATTTTTCTCCAAACACTAATAAATTGATTGCATAAAATTTGTAGTAGAGCACACAATATTAGATGGTTGTTCAAAACTAACAAACTACACGAAACCAAAAAATGGTCCAATTCCATCAACAATAGTTGACATATGCTCCAATAGGTCCACCCATTGTACCAAATATAGTATGGCCAAAAAATACCATATGGGCAAGAACATTATTTTGTTAGATGCTAAAAAAAGTAAGATCTCATAATCAACTTCTTGATTGGAGTATCAAGGTCTAAAAAATTAGTTTATTCACCAATTCCTATTGTAACCATGGATTCTCTTTTGAAATTTGAAAATATTGGTAGTAAAACTTCATTAGACCACCTCAATGAGTTATTAACCTTAAAATTAATTCATTAGATACAAGAAGATGTTATGATGTGGTTGCTAGTATTTCCATTGAGAGAAAAAGTTGCAATATGTTACAAGGGTCTGGAATATAATTTAGTTACTATTTGGACTTCAATTGTTAAACACGTATTATATTACATAAGTGATCTAAAATATGATTTGAAAATAATGGTCAAGAATGAAAATCATGTTACATTATCAAAAGCATTTGAAGAAGCAACTTGTATAGAAGATATGTTAATCTAAGTGGAGAAATTTCCACCTACACCATCGATGGATTATGCAGCTCACATGATGCAATATCAAACCCAAAAAATTTAGTATCCTTTACTACCAATTATGTTAGTCTTGAATACATATTACCGCTATGCACAGATATATCAATATCCATTGTCTATGATCCCTTAGGTCACTTAATTGTAATTTAACACACTTGTGTGCCTGCAATTCAATATCCCTTACACTATGACATTCCCACATTAAACAACTTCTAGTGTTATTGCATGAAAATCTTAGTTACAAGAATTACCTTTACCATAATTATTATCAATCACACCTACTCTCTAAATTAATCATAATCAATTGATACAACTAGAGGAAATGATAACAAGACAAAGTCACAAATGAGTGAGTTATGTCCACTAATGAGAAATATGGCTAATAAAATGATTATAATTAATAACAAAGTGGATGATGGAAATAAAATAAAACTTGGCAGTAGAGGAGGATGCCTTACCTCATGAAAAGCCAAGTTTCTCATTAGGCAAGTGGATAAATGATAAGTTAGGTGCATAATAACATGTAAAAGTAAATAAATTAAAAAAAACTATGATGTTTTCCTTGTAATCTAGGTTAAAATTCAATAGAATCTATAGTGATTGTATATCATGTTCATACAATGATTTATAACCAATAGTGTTAGGTATAACAAGCAACAATGGTAGGACAACCAATAGTGATCCAACCCCTAGTAGAAAATCAGTTAATGACCAATTAGGCATTGGAAAACCCATTGGTGGTATTATATCAAACCATGCCCATGGTACCAAAGATTAAAAACATGATATTTGCTAATATTGGACCATTAGAGGATGACAAAAATTTCCCTTTCTAAGATCAAGCAGTATTGACAAACCAATAACAATGAGTTGTGACACGAAGTAAAATAAAATTAATACATGAAAAACCCCAATTAGTTATAGCCCAACCGATCTCACAAAAATGACTAGTGCAAGGAACAAGTACTATAACTTTGAGAAGGGGATAACCATCAATTCACCTTAAAGACAAAAGTTCAATGTCATCAACCTAACCCATAACTTAAAATAGTGAGCTTGCATTAGTATTGACATAAATCCAACAACTAGAATCATTTGAAGGAAGTGAATTAGTGATAGATAAAGTAGAATATGGAGAATTGAATAAACAAAGTGAATATAATGTTGCATAAAATTACTGAGAGAAACTTAAAGTACCCATTGTTGACTAGTGAAGTTTGAATCACTATCACAAGGGAATTTAAAAGGTTTGTATTGCACAATGAAGGAAATGAATTTAACATACAATATTTTTTTTAACATGGTGGAATCGGTAGCCACCATGAAGCTGGGTAAGCTGTCCAGCTTTTATGGCCACCATAGTATTCTACACTGTTTGCATCGAAAGCCACCACATAGATCTTCACATAGTCTGCCCCTATAACCGCCATGCCAAAATCATTTTAAACCTTTTATTGCGCTAAAAGCACCAAGAAAGGTACAAGCGTTCAGTCTGGCGAGGCCGAAGATTTGAACCTTGGACCTCCGCCCCACTTATGGGGTTTGGATGAACCAATTGGTCTACACCTCGTACCTATTTAACATACAATATTAATTGAAAAAAAAACTTCATAAAATGAGCATTTTAGAAGCATTATCATTGTTACAACATAGAGACTTACTACTAGAGGTATTGAAATAACATGAGCAAAGTTATGTTTAAACCAAAACAACCATATAAAACCAATCGCTAATGTAATCCATTCTTGTTAAAAAACAAAACTTAATGATTGAATACACATTAGATATATAAGTAAATGCAATGCTATTTTGAATACATAAAAACAAAAAATGATGAAAATACCATAATTTTATATCACATTGAAAATCAAATAATATCTATTACAAAACTATATATTTAATTTAAGAGCATTTATCATGGTGATGGCAAGGGTTGTATGTAAAGAATTGGGTCTCTTTATATTGATACCTCAAAAGGATTAATCCAAATTAATGGAAAAAGGATGAATGCCATGAGTATTTTAAAAGACTTAGTCATGACTATCACTAAATATCCTAAACTCATTGTAGTATAAGATGTCTAGTGGATCTCTTACCTTATTTTGACATGCTATTATCATAAGAATGGACTAGTGAACTATTTTAAAGTTGATATTTGGTTGTGGATTAAACACATATGGAAGTACTAGAAGATTATAAGATCATAACAATTGAGAATGAGCCACCTTGCAAGTATCTCCTTCATAAAGTAGATGATAACAAAATTATTAATTGAAACAAATTACCAGGATTTATAGATGAATAAGTGGATGAAGGAGAATTTATCCTTGAAAGATATATGATCATAGGTATCCTTCAATAAGACAATGGTAATGGTATGGAAGGATCATTAAAATAAAATGAGCTATACTTTTGATCTTCAAAAAACTTGAGAAAATTGATGAGTGTCATCAATCACATCATTTAATATTGAAGTGTCAATCTAGGGCAGTGTCCTAATGGCTGTATGCGATAGCAGAGGTAAGCAGCTTGATGGTAAGTCTACTCATGAAATGGCTTTATTGATAAGACCAGTTAGTTTTGGGGGTTTCTGGTGTCACCTCTAATCCTATGAGCTAAGTTAAACTCCCAATTACAATTGTTGAAACAAAATTGCAGAAATGGAAAGATTGTAGAAGATGGAAACTAATTACTCTTGCAGAATCAGAAATAACAGAAATGAAACCTGTTTATGCTTGCAAAATGGAAATTATAAAAATAATAGTTTCACAGAAAGTAAATCCTAATTACATTAACAAAATTGAAAGGCTGGAATAAAATGTTGCAAAAATGAAACAGCTGGAAATCAATTAACCCAAATGGAAATACCAAAAACTAGGAAGTAACTTGCTAAAAATAGGGGAACTTCAAAAGTGTTGTAAGATTCAAAAGCCTAAGCTAAGTGATCATCTACCTTGCATATACATCTACAACACATATATTTCATGCATCTACAAACAACACAGTTAACAAATGAAATGGAAATTTTTAGGTTCCTGCAAACCTGCTATAGCAAAAGATGAACATTAAAAATGTCAAAAGATGATCTTTCTCCTGGGCTTGGAAGTGTGACATTGCTTCCTGATATAGAAGAAGGAAAGAAGACTGCTCTAAACTACCTAATTCTCACACATCCACTCAAGATACTAAATTGAATGAAGAAATTGCACCTTTTATTGATTATGACATGACATTACAACAATGCAAGAGAAATCCTGCATAATTACTACTTTGTTACAACTGAAACAAAAATGTCTATCTATATTGATATTTATCTATCCCTATTTCCCTATATGCTCAAAAAATATGGGAGCTAATTTATGTATACTATTCTATTACAAATACTAATTTGTTCTATTACTGCATTTTAGGGATTCAACAACTATTCTGGAGCTATCTTATTGAAATGTAGAAAATTGTTCTGCTACAACATACTCATTTTCCTTGATGGGCATCATCCACTAGAAGAAATGCATTGGAAGAGGTGAGAAAATCCCTCACACAACTGTATCCATTCTCATTCTATAATTTTTCCACCTTTCTGACCATTCTGTTGATAGTTCTAACCAAAATTGGTTCTCTTCCACTCATTCTGGAGTTGCTCCGGAATATTAGGCAGTGTAACAATTTTGATGCTTATCCATGCATCAATTACTCAGGATGATAGGTTTTATTGGCTAGGTAGTCTTCGTAGGTCCTTAGAAGACTAATTCCATAGGTTTTATGTGCTGGCATTGACAAAGTCCAAGCCATGCTATTTATGCATAACTGGCTGGAATTTGTATGGTCAAATTCTATTTTTTGCACAGTCATACCAGTTCGAATAGGTTTTGGTGTATTTTTATAATTTTAATAGGTTATAAGGAAAGGAAAACAAATAATATGATCTCAAAATGGAATACACTTCGACATATATTTTTACATATTTAAATAAATGTTTATTTGCTAAGTAAATTAGCTAAAATAGTGTAGAAAATGCAGAAAATAGTCAAAATAGAATACTATGCTCCTGAACATCTAAACATGTAAATAGTAATACATAATGCATTCCATCATCAAAATTAGCATAAAAACATAGCATAAGGTCTATCAAATAGTTTATAAAATATCCAAAAATGGTCTATGAATGAGGTAATTTTTGGCCTCATCATTTTCTCCCCAACCTATTGTAATGCATGTCCTCATGTATTTTGTGAAGCCATTATAGTACAAATATCTATGTCCAGATTCCGTTCTTGATAACTTAGTTTATGTCCTAGAACCTTATAGTATCCTTTGATTGCTTGTATTTGCTTGAGCCACTCCTGGAACTATTCATCTGGCTAGGGATCATTATCAAAGAAATATGGAACAGGGGTTATAACAGTTGGAAACCTATATCTCAACCCTATCCAGTGATATTTTAGTTTGTGGATGACCTGCACTATACCCTTTGCTCGTCTCCTGGACCACAACAAGTTGTTGGGCAATACAGGTTCCATTTTCTAAAGTGATATTGACAACTCTCCCCACCTGCTCTTACAAGCTGATAAAGCATTACTAAAATGCTAGTTACAAAAGGTCTAAAAATTTATTACACCATCAGTAAGATTACCTATATAAACTTCTCTGATTCCCTGCTCCCTCATCATAGTGAAATATTGGTTTATGGAGGTTCTATAATTGGCATGGGAAGGTCTTATTAGTAGTTCAGCTTTCAACTCCATTTCTTTGTTTACCTTTTTCTCCTCCTCCCAATGCATATAATTTTGTAATGTAGATATGAAAGCTCTCAATTGAATATCTCCTATGAAGATATGTGGCAAGAATGTCACATTATCAGGTGTGATGTTTTAATTCGAGGTGAACCAGATGTAGTCAATTCAACAAAAAATTGAGGGGAATGCACATTTACCTATTCTTGTACTTCCTCTTGTTCACTAGCATCCACTACTACTTGTGATGCTTGTGTTTCCTGTTGTTGCAAATTATTAGAATGTTCTGTAGAAGCCCTTAAATCTATCATACTTACATCCTGATGGAAGATTTGTGTTGCTATCTCTTCTATTTCTACTCCTTTGATAGGTGATTCTTCTTTAGGTATAGCTCCCTCCCTATGCTCTTCTGCCAATTCCAACAAAATTCTGGCCAACTCATCTTCAGAATTAGATTTTGTAGGTTGTTGCTCTAGAGTTGACAACTTAGCCTTTAATTCATCTACCTCCTGCTGCAAGTCAGCAATAAGTTTATCCTTTTCTTTGAGAGAGGCTTCATGTTGTTCAATCCAACCCATCTGTGTCCTAATGACACTTCTAGAAGCACACAACTATTCTTGTATATCTTCCTTTTCTTCCTCTGCTATAGGCTCTTCTTTAGAATCAAAATAATCAATCAGTGGGATATGCATTGTAGGCATTGTTGTATCTATTTCTATAATTTTTGTGCCTACCTTTGCATCCTCTGTGCCTATATATGCTTCTTCTGCAATCTCATCTACAAGCACTTCGTCCTGCATCATAACTTCAATAGATGTATCAATGTATTTTTCCTACTTTGCACTTATCTACTGGGACAATGATATTGCCTCTACATCCTCTACCTCCTCCATTGTTTTCTATTTTCGAAGTCTGGAGAAACTTCACAACCCCATAGTATATTGCTTGTGTTTAACCTCTTTAGGGGATTTTGGAATATATTTTGATAATTCTAGAGAAGAGTCGACTCCAAGTGTTTCCTCCTCCATTTGCTCTTACCTGCTTGAACTCCCAAGTTGCTTAGTGGGTTATGTTGGAAAAATAGTTACACTTTTAGAAAATATAACCTTCATTCTTTTTCCTATAGGACCAACCTTAAATTTTTTCTGTCTCTACTTCCTGGTTCTAGAAGATGGAGGTCCCTATGGTGAAGAAGGAACTTCATTTTCAGAGGATTCAGTTTCAATTTTAGGGTTTCTAGGGCTTTTATCTTCTGTTTTTTCTTTATATTTAGGGATTTCAACCCCCAAATCATTCCATGTAGAGAAAAATCTATCAAAACTTCTAGGTTTTCCTCTAAAATGATGTTTACAAATTAGCTTAATGAGCCCATGATGTTTAGGAGTCCCTTTCCCTACTTGGTATTGTTTGGCCATATTTTATAACTCTTGGTATAAATACAGAGGGAGATTTATTTTGAATTCTGGGTTTGAAACCCCATGCCTCAAATGGTTTAAAATTCTAATATGGTGTCCAGATAAAATGGCAAATTACCCATCACAAGTCAGAAATTTGATTACCTAGACTGCTACATTCTCCCATGGATGCTGTAAACTAATTTTTTTTACCCCTTTGTAGACATTATTGTTCATTAAAAATTCAATTAGTTTATCCCCTTCTTCATTAAACTGATTAACTGTTTCATTTCTACAACATTTTATTTTAGCCTTTCAATTTTATTAATGTAATTAGGATTTACTTTCTGTGAAACTGTTATTTCTATAATTTTAATTTTTGCAAGCATCAACAAGTTTCATTTCTGTTATTTTTGATTCTGAAAGAGTAATTAGTTTCCATCTTCTGCAATATTTCCATTTTTGCAATTTTATTTCAGCAATTGTAATTAGGAGTTTAACTAAGCTCATAGGATTAGAGGTGACACCAGAAACCCCCAAAACTGACTGGTCTTATCAATAAAGCCATTTCTTGAATAGATTGACCATCAAGCTGCTTACCTCTGCTATCGTATACAACCATTAGGAAACCACCCTAGATTGAAACTTAAATATTAAATGATGTGATTGACGACACTCATAAAAAATTATATCCTTGACTAAAGAACAATCATAGGAATCTAAGGATCAATGGATTATGCATTTTTGATAGAGCAAGGATACAATTCATAAATCCACAATGTGAACATTTTGATTATTCTTGTAGACTATTATTCAATTGTACCATAAACATGGTTATATATAAAGCATATGGACTACATAAAGCATAAAATATTGATATAAAACATCTAAATATTTTTAGTGATTCAGAGTTAGTAGTGAAATTGATTTATGCAACCAAAAACAAATAATTGAAAGAATATAAGCATATAGTTTGGAATATACTCTTGAGTTTCAAAACATATAAAATTACAATGGTACTAAGAAAATATAATCTAAAATTTAATGAATTAGCATCTATGGCTACATTATTTCCTCTGATGACAAATATGTGGAATATACCATAAGAGTTAGAGGTGGTTTTAAGACCTACAATGCCCAAAAATTCAAATAATTGGTAATGTTCAATAATGATGAATAGATTATCAAATTCATGGTTCAAGGAGGCTAAAAACATTAAAGAATGTAACTATTATAGGGATGGTATCAAAGAAAAAGTCATACAATTGAAGTCAAATCAACTAACAAAGGACCCATCACCTTTGAAAGCCTTTTCAATCTCAATGACAATTCCAAAAGGTCAAGCATGAAGGTAAAACCATCTTCCAACTGACTTACTAAAATTAATAATGGTAAATATTTTTTGCTAGGTAAGGAATGTACTAGAGAAGAAAATACTACGTTCAAGGAACTTTGTGCCAAGTATAATGTTGTTATTGCCTAAGGGTATGAAGATATAAAATTATATGGTAGGAGAATAAAAGAGCATATCGTTGATCTAGAACCTAAATGCAGAACATTTAAATATAAACTAAGTCTAACAAACTTGAAAATCAAATTAATAGTGAAAAATAATTACTCAGACTGCTAGAATCATAGACAATATTTTCCAATAAAAAATTTAACATGTGTTGTGAACTTGGTCCCAATAAGAAATAAAAATGATGATATCCATATTTGTATTGAATTTATAAATCTACGTGGAGACTTCCTCAAAGATCATTATCCCTTACCCTCAATGGAACAAATATTAGCAAAAAATGTAGTCTCAATGTTGGTGTTGGCAATCGAACCGGCCTAGATACAAATTTTCTAAGTCTGCAGCACCCTAGGCCCGCTACCAAGCATTGAATACTCGAAGGAAAGGAATGTCCTCCATGACAATCTCCAGTAGGGCTGGTTCCAAAAATAAAAATAGGGTTTTGAGATAAGGGTTAGGAAGATACTAAAAGGAATGAAATAACTGAAAGGAATGGGAAATGGCTAAAAGCCAGAAATACGGGGTGATGGACTGGAAGCACGATAGATAGCCTAACTACTTGAACCAACAACAATCAAAACAATAGACTTTTAACAAAAATCAGTATTAAATCTTCAGAATTGTATAAACTCCAACAAGTATTCCAGGGATTAATCCTCTATTAACAGTGAAATCTAGAAAATAGAATTAAATTGTGCGATAGAGAGACTAACTTTGATAGAAATTACATAATAGAAGTCATACACAGAGATAGAAAACTCAAAATCAGAACCAGAAGTCTTTATTTCGGAAGCATATTTCAAAGTACAAAGTTGCTTCTCTAGTAGAGATTGTCCATCCTTGGTTACAGAGAAGAAGCCGACTTTTATAGAAGAATTATACCGCTTAAAACATTAATGCCCAACCACTCCCGTGACAGGTAGATTTGATCCTGGTGATGACTTGAAATAGTCAATTTGGCCTTATAGATAACTCAACATTGAAGATAGAAGGTTCCGACAATGACTTGAAATAGTCAAATTAGGATTTACAGATAACTCAACATTGAAGACATAGGGTTTCGGTAATGATCCATGATTAGACAACTTAGAGTACAACTTGGGGTCGATTTAACTAGTCAATTCTGAATTCGAGTAGTCCCTAATAGTTATGGGTATTCCATGGTGATTTTGGGTAGTTTGCACTGCGTTTGAGGTCTGCCAAGAACTTCGCTCCATAACTCGGAGTGACAGGGGCTTTCGCTCCACTAGTGGAGCGCTTGGCCTTTTGACCAAGTCATTGACTTGCTAAAAAACTTAACCAAATTTACCCTCTCTTAATGCCTTTGCTTGAAATTTGCTCCACTAGTGGAGCGCTTTGCACTTTGATCGAATTGACCCTTTTTTGCCTTGTCTTCTCTTAATCCCTTTGCTTTGGAGAGGCGCTCCACTTGTGGAGTGCTTTATGATTTGACCATTTGACTTCTTTTACCACACTCTTAGTGCTCTTTTCTCATAATCTTTATGCCTTGCTGACTCTTCGCTCTACTAGTGGAGTTATTTATATTTTGACCATATGTTGACCCCTTTAGGAGTTGTCTTTTGCACCAATGTTTTAACCTGTTCTCACTTTGTTTTGCCTTCGCTTTGAAGTTCGCTCCACTGGTGGAGCACCTTGAGGCTTCGCTCCACTAGTGGAGCACTTTGCACTTTGACCATCCCTGACTTCTTACACTTGGTATTTTTTATACTTGTTTCTACCATTTAGAGTGTCGCTCCATGGGTGGAGCACTTTGAGAATGCGCCCTAGGAGTGGAGCATTGCAGTTCTGACTATGTTCAAGTTTCCTTTTCCATACTTAGCCATTTTGCCTATCTTTACTCACTACCAGAGCGATTTTATAACTCAACAGGAAAAACGTACCCAAGTGCCTAAGTGCTGGAAATTACAACCATATGTGCAGATATGAAAAGAGAAGATTTAAAGACAAAAGTAAGGAAGAGAAATTATCAAAAAATTGCCCATGCTAAAACATTCACAATTTTACATGCAACATAACAGGGAAAAGTATAGAAAATGTAGGAAAAAGTACAGAAAATAAGAGGAACCACATAATGCAGTAGAATATAGTTTTAAACTAGAAGAGACAACCGATGAAAGCACAACAACATAACAACATCTTAACCATTTTTTATGGAAAAAGAGAAGTTTTTACAATGAATGGTCTCAAAACTGTATACAATACGAATTTTAACAAGGTGTGGCAAAATTGGCAACACATCTGGCGGCTCGCGGGGCATTGAGCCTGCGTCAATGTGAAGATCCCAGGCCTTTATCCTTGGGTAGCAGAGTCCTCCTTACTCTCAGAGTCTTCGGACTGCTCCTCTAATTTTTCTTCATTGTTGTTGGGCTCTTTCTCTTCTTCTTCTCCATCCTCTGATTCTTCTTCCATATCCTCTTCCTGTTCTCCTATATGTGCCTTTGAATCTAATTCACTTTTAGTTTCCTTTTCTTTGTCTTGCTTGGGTGGTTGAGGGAGATACTGGTCCAAAGACTTCTTAAAAACATGCTTGTATACTAGAGAAGCATCAACCCAATGTTCCAAAGGGAAAGTTGATTGCTTCTGAAGCTCTTGGATTAGGCAACGGTATGTCTCGATGCACTCAACATCAACAAATTCCAACGTTCTTTCGAACTCCTATAAACAAGATTCGATCTGGGTGTATTTGGCCATGAAAAGAATCACCTGTGCATCAGGAGTCGGGACTTCCCAAGCATCAATGTCTGTGGCACTATCAATGAATGTTGACCATACGGGCTCTAACTCCTCAACTGATGGAATGGGTCCTTCAAGGTCAGTGAAGCTAGGAACACCGATTTTAGCCAAGGTATTGAAATATCTCAGTGAAACTTCTCTTTCTTGCATAAGGGAGTCCGAGAGCAGGTGAGCTTTTTTGGCCAGCTCAACCTTTGTGAAGAAGTAGTGCAGAGTTATCTTTGTCGTCGACCATGACCGAGCCAGATCGCTCATAGGGGTAAGGCGAACAGGCACATCTTCAATTTTTCTGAGTTGCATGGCTAAGTCCAACCAATAATTAATGTCTGCTTGAGCGGATTCTAGGATTGGGCTGCCAACAACAATTGCCTCGTGCGCTTCTTTAAAAAATGTCCAGACTGTAACTCCCTTTTTCGCTCTTGCCATGAACTCTCCCAGGAACTGTAGATGCATCTCTTTGAGGTGCTCCTTAGAGAAAAGAACAGGCTGCTCCATTCTTTCTGATAACTTAGCCTGCAACTCATTGTTTTGGATAGTGAGCACCTGGATCTCCTGATTCACCTCAACATGTGACCTCATATGGCGATCGCATAGCTTGGACATTTCTAGATTTTCCTCCTCAAGCAACTGAACCCATTCCTTCAACTACTCAATCTCAGACTCCAGCACCTCAACCTATTTCTTTGACTTAGACTCCAATGCTTCAATCTACCTTCTTACTGCTGCTAAGGCCTCTTCGAGCTCATCATTTTTGGACTGCGCTTTGAAGAAGTGGTCCTTATAATACTCACCATGAGCATAAATGGAGCCCATGCCAACTTGGACATCGCCCATATTTTGTGTTGTGTTCATTCTGGCCACATCTTCTATAGTATGGTGAATGGCATAATCAACCGGGGTCATTTCCCCCAAGGGCTTCTGGATGATTGGTATCTTCTCAATGGTATGCAACTCCATCATCTCTGGATCGATAATGGAAGCCTTCTGAGTCTATGCCAGAGCCTGCGCTTCTCTCTTTCTATGGTCCCTTAGCCAACGCGTTGTATTTTTATGTGCTTGGTGGATGCTCTACGCGGTAGCTAGTTGGTGAGTCATTTCTAGCTCAGACTCCAATGACTCCTGAATGCCTATTCCGAGGACTGGTGTGAAGGGAAGAAGTGGGAGATGGGACTCAAATTTAGATATTGCATAGGAAGCTAGAGGGGAAGCGACTGTGCTAACCCTCAGAGGTGCTTGGGTCTGGACTGCTATAGCAAAAAAGGTAGGTTTGGGTGTTGAGAAACTAATAGACCCTGAAGACATGGTGAGAGGAGGTGACATGGAAAAAGGATTCAGTTCTATGATAGTGGAGACATCTTGGGGTAAAAAAAGGTAGAAGATTGAAAAAGCATTAAGGTTTCTCGTGAAGGACTCGAATGTTACAGATGAAGGAACAGAAGATGATGTAGATAATGGCACAGATAATGTCGAGAAAACTAAAATATTGGGAAATGTTGATTGGGGTAATGAAGGTGTACTTGATATAGGGGCTATGAGAACTTGATACTGAAATAGGTATTTTAGGTGTCGAGAAAACAGACATCGGGGTTACAAAAATTGGCAATGTAGATGGGGAAGAAGAAGGAGGAGATGAATGCGTACCTTTGGGCTCCATGATCAAGGGAGCTAAGGAAGATGGGCACTGTGCTTCTGCTTCTCCTTTCTCCTTCGTATCTGGTGCATCCATGTTGATGAGCCCTACATCTTCATCCCTTTGCTCCTCAACCTGTGTTGCCACCACCATTTTGGGAGAGCTCGTCGAGGGGGTTTCAAGCATCACCCAAAAGATTGCTCTGAAGGGCCTCTGGGTGTTGGTGCATGACTTCTTCATGACCTACTGCAAGAGAGGCATCTCAACTTTTCTCTTCGAGGGGGTGCTCTCTTTCTGATGAGGCAATGGCCTCTTCTCCTTAGTAAATAATGGGTCACCCAAAATGGCCTTGCCCTTTCCTTGAACTTCATGCCTTGGGTCTACTAGGTCATCTACTTCATCAGGGTTGCATCCACCTCGGGGAACAATATCACCAAATGAGAGAGGTTGATAAGTGTTTATGTTCTCATCGTAAAACTTTGAGAACTTATCATCAATCGCTAGTGGGTTGTCCGAGGATGTCTTATCATTGTGGACCCTCATGATCCACCACTATTTGATTTTATCCTCTGACCACTGCGGATGTCTGACCTTCATTATCGCTAAAATAACCTTGGACAAGTCTCTGCTCTGAATTGATAGTCGGGTTATACTCGGTCTCCATGGTGTAAAAATCCAGCCAAGGAGGCAAGGGCTTCATTTCATCGATGTGCCATTCCAGTTCGAGGCCCAGTGGATTATTACGCTGCTTCTCCATGTCGAGGCGAGGGCAAAAGTGAAAATATTTCACCCCGAGGTGTCTCTGGATGATACCGAGTGGGTCCCATCTCCAGCGATGGGGAAGTTCAATCAGCCCGTAGTCCGAAAGTGTCACTGTAAGCACCATATTCTGGCCACACTACGTTATCTTGATATCTTCAAACTCAAAAGGTATAGAGCATATGAATTTTCTTCCTTGACCCTTCCCATACGCCTCATTAGTGAAGTCGAGCTATCGAGCGACCTCCATGGAAAAAATATAGGGTATGGCATAATAGGGTAATAGAAAAGGCTTTTCTGTAAACCCGTAGAGCCTGATAACCAAGCCTTGGGTGAGTAAAAATGTATCTCCCCATCGCTCAACCACCATCTTGTCCTTCAACTCCATAGGAACTCACTCGTAGTGGCCGTATATCAGCTCTAGTGCTAGCCTAAGGAAAATCTAGTTGAAGATGCAGTATGATTCATATCTGGACAAGCTATTCATCTAGAGATAAACTGAAAAAGCTTTGCTCTCCTCATCTACCTCATTTTTTGTGATGTAAGGGAACTTCTGTTGAAAGTGCTAGAAAAAGTACCACACCAAGAGGGAGCAGAGTCTGAACTGGTCTGCTCTATGGGTCTGAACATAGGCCAACACTCCATGCAACTGCCGCACCAGAAACTCTGCCCAATCATAGAAAACTGGAATAGCGCCCGACCTCACTTTGGAGGGGAAATAAATTTCATTCTCCAATATGGCTTGCGCCATGGAGACTTGCCAGTTGGAGACCCACTCATCCATTGAAAGCCCCATTACCCATGCCAGAATGGAGTAGATGTCAAGGTGGGTGAATTTTGCCAAGGGCTTCGATAGTTGGGGCAACTCGTCAGATGATGCCGCACCTCCCAGCTGCTCCCTTACAAAATTGCATATCTCTAAAGTTAATTGATACCTGGCGCCCTCTTCCTCAATGTGGATTTTCCTCGGGATAAACTCAGATGAGTGCTTCCTTCCATAGGTGAAAGCATCTCGAACAGCATCAACTGTGATGGCGAACAATGCCTCTGACTTGGCATTTCACACCGTCCTCGACTGGGCATCATAGAAACGTGATACAACCTGTACAAACTCTGAATAGTGATGTACAAGCATGCACATGTAAAAGAACATGTGCGAATGGTAGACAACAGCCAGTGGGTTCCTGGTCGGGTCCTCCCTATGCACCTTCTCAACGTCCTAGCACAATTGCTCCATATCTTTGTTTGTCACTAGGCAATCTCGGTACTAGAAGAGATTATTTTGTGGAGCTATCAACTATACTGGTTTTCTCTATTTCTTCCATGGCTTCTTCAGCTTCTTCGAGCTAGACTCTCCCGTAGGTGCCACCTTTTCCTTGGGCGCCTTCTCTTTTGGTGCCTTCTCCTTAGTCTCATCTTTCATTTTACCCATGGTTGTCGAATGCACTGATGCAGCTCACACTCTGGACGAAGGCAGGGTGCTAGGGCAATGGAGAAATTGGAAATGCTACAGAGGGTTTGAAATTTTTTGATAAATCCACCACCTTATAATACCAACTTCTCATCCACCACCTTGTACCTAGGGTACCTAAAATTAATGTCGATAGAGATCATGCATGCAAACGTGCACCTTTAATTACCCATGTGTGGGTGGTTGCTTTTGGAAATGATAAATAATGATGGTGGACAAGGACACTTCCTTGGGGCGCGTGCTGCTTGTTGGGAGGGGTGCCCGTACGAATCTTCCAAGGGGTACATTTTAGCTGATAGGGAGTGAGAATGTTTTGATTGGATAGTCGTACGACCCTCACCTTAAAACATTGCACTTTAGGGTTTGAAAATGACCCTTTTAAAAACTTATCTCTCCATGACACTTGGCACAATCTGAAAGGGCAGCTTAATATGAAATAAAAATAAACTTTTTGAGGGAGGGGGGAACGTTCGCTCCCTAGGTGGAGTGCTTTAGGGGAAGCGCTCTAGAAGTGGAGCACTTTGTACTTTTGAACATTTTAAAATAAATAACACTTTGAGCCCCCCTTTCCTCAAGCGCTTCCTAGATGGAGTGCTTGGGAAAGTGCTCCCTAGGTGGAGCGCTTGGGGAAAGCGCTCCCTAGGACTTAGGAAATTTTCCTCTTAGGCACTCCCCCTCTCTTCAAGTGCTCCCTAGGTGGAGCACTTGGAGAAAGTGCTCCACTAGTGGAGCACTTTGGGAAATCTACCCTTAGGAATTTTTTTTTTTTTTTTTTATGTGGAAAGGGAAGTTGTCGCTCCACTAATGGAGCGATAGAGAACTTCACTCCCTTATCCATTTTTTCTAGCTGCGCTTGAAAAACTGGAGTGACAACGAACTGTACAAAATTTGAAAGAGTATATACATGAGAAATACCTGGTGGATCAATGATCTTCCTCGGAGCTCGATGGGTGATAAGCTTTCAGAAGAAAGTCGTTCACTAAAATTGGGAGAGTGAAACCCTCCATGTCTTGCAGAATGAATGAGTTGATCTGGTTAACACCGAAGACTCGAAATGGGCCTTCCCAGAAGGTGTCAAACTTCTTGTGGTTCCCTGGATTGGACTTGTTTTCATTCCACTTTAAGACCAAGTCTCCGACACTGAAGGTTCGATCAAAAGTCTTTTTTCCAAACCAGCCTTTGGTGGATTTGGTATGCTTGGCGAAGGCTTCATAAGCTTTCTCCCTTTCTTCCTCTAACTATAACAACTGAGCTAACCTCACATCCATCGGGTTGAATTGGCCCTCTTCGGTGTCGAGCCACTTAAGCAACTACAACACGGGAAGCTCGATGTGTGTGGGTAAGACTATGTCCTTCCCGTACACTAGTGAGTAGGGCAAAGTTTTGATTGATCACTTGATAGAAATGTGGTCGGCCCAAAGTGACTGGTCCAAGAGTAGATGCCAACTTCACTTATTTTTTTGCAAACACCCTCTTCAAGATCCATAGTAGGTTCTTGTTTGTAGATTCTACCAATCCATTGCCCTACGGGTAATAGTTAGATGAGGTTTTCAAATAGATTCCATACCTGACTATGAAATCATAGATTTTTGCACTAGTGAAAGGAGAACCATTATCAGACATGATGGCTTCAGGTACACCGAAGCGAGTGATCAGTCCTTCAAGGAAGGAGATAACCACGTCTTGGTCAGCCTGCTTGGTCGAAATTGCTTCTGACCACCGAGTGAAGTAGTCTATGGTGGTCAAAATGTATTTGTGGTCGGTGGAGGAGTTGGGATTGATGATCCCAATAAAGTCCAGACCCCACTATTGGAATGGGGATTCCACTTGGATGGGGTGGAGAGGAAGTGATGCATTCCTAGTCCTACCCGAGTAGCATTGGCAATTGTCACAACACTGGCTGATTTTGAAAGCATCGAAGAAAAGGGTGGGCCAATAATAGCCCACTTTGATGATCTTCAGCGCCATCGGTCTACCTGCAAAATGTCCTCCTAAAATCTTGGAGTGAAACTCCTCCAAGATTTTCACCTTCTCTGACTCCTTGATACATCTTAGGAGAACTCCATCGATGTTCTGATAAAATAGTCCGTTAGGAGTCGGGACATACCTACTAGCTTGTAGGTGAAATCTCCTTCTTTGCGAAGCATTGAAGTGAGAAGGACACCTACCCATGTCAAAGTATCTGACCAGGTTGTCTATCCAATCTAGACTATCAACCGATAGGTTGGCGAGATTGTTGTCGAGGCATAGGGCTGACCGAGTCGGGGTTCATAGCTTTGGCCATGGTATTTTTAGCCAGCTCCTGGCAGAGTGCTCTACCTCAGACCAACTTGGTGGGGTGCACCTCGATGTCGAACTCTTGGATCTTAGTGACCCATCCAACTCTCCTATTGCCAAGCTCACCTTGGATGATGAAATTTTGAACATCTGGGTGTATCACGTACACTATCATCTTGCTCTGAGAGATGAAATATCAGAACTTCTAGAGTGACCTCATCACCGCATGCACTTGTCATTCAATAAAATTGAACTTTTCTTCATGTGGCTGGATGATTTGGCTGAGGAACGCTATCGGGCGCTCATCTCCATCTTCCCCCTTCTGTGTCAGAACAGCTGCATAGCTTTCTGGCTCCCCAACGATGTATAAGATAAAATCTCTTGAATAGTCAGGATTGATGAGGATCGAAGCTTGAGTGATCCACTCCTTGATTTCTTGAAAAGCCTACCTCCTTTCATCGGTCCACTTGAATTCGACATCCTTCTTCAAGAGCTCGGCCATCGGCTTTACTACTTGGGCAAAGTCGGTGATGAACTTCCTGACAAAGTTTATCTATCCAAAAAAGGACTGCAAGGCTTTTTTATTTACTGGTAGTGGAAGGCGGAGAAGCGCTTCAGCTCGAGTGGGATCAATAGTTAATCCCTTTTCAGAGATAAGATGCCCAAGTAGCTTTCCTTCTTTCACTGCGAAGATTGATTTCTTGGGGTTGATGGAGACCCCAAACTCCCGATATTTTTCAAAAACTTGCCGTAAGTGTAGGCCATGTTCCTCCCTCTTATGGGAGAAGACTGTCATGTCATCTAAGTAAATCATGATGACATGATTCAACAGTTCACCAAAGGTGAGGTCCATCGCTCTTTGGAAAGTTGCTCCAATGTTTGAAAGGTCGAAGGGCATGCGTTGGTAGGCGAAGGTTCCCCACTTGGTGGTGAACGCAGTCTTGTGTTGGTCTTCATCCTTGACCCAAATCTGGTTGTAGCTAGAGAAGCCATCCAGCAAGGAAAACCTCTGTGCTCCCACCACTACGTGTAGAATTTGATCAATCTACGATAGCGGGTAGTGGTCCTTGAGTGATGCTTGGTTGAGATTTTAAAAATCAATGCACAAGCGGATGTCGTCATTCTTCTTTCATACTGGAACAAGGTTGGCTACCCAGGAGGAATGCTTGATCGGGTATATGATTTTTGCTTCAAGCATCTTTAGAAGCTCAGCCCTCATCAACATCTCGATTTTTGGGTTGATGGGTCGTTGCTTCTACCTGAATGGTCTGACTCCTTCCTCCAGCTCGATGGTATGTTGGATGATGTTCTTATCGTACCCCCTTAGATCTTGGTAACACCAAGCAATGATGTCGGGGTACTCCTTGCATAGGATGTGAATCTGCTGAAGCTCTTCGATTATGCAGTCAACCCCTACCTTGATAACCTTTCCCGGATCTAACTCCAGGTCCACGAACTCTTTCTGGTCCACTTTGATCTTGTGGTCGATAGACCTATCGTTCTGATCGAAGAGACTTTCCAACATGATCAAACCCTTCGGGATGTGGTTATTTTTCAACTGAATCAATCCCTCATGGTCTTCCTCATTGAGGGTCCACTCTTCGATGGAGGATGCTTCATTTACCAAGAAATTGACAAGTTGTTCATCATTGTCGAACACCTGCCAATGGAGTTTTTTATCAGGCACAAAAGGCCTATAGATCAGCCTCACCATCTTTGGCTTATGCATCATGTCATCCGTTGGTGAAAACCATGGCACCGATGGAGGCTAAGATGTCCGCAAGCTTGTTTTGCTCTCGTGAAATTGACTTGATGTTCAGTGCGGTGAAGGATTCGAGTAAATCCCACACCTTGTTGTGGTACGCCTTCAAATAGTGCTGCTTGGAGATGCACTTACTAGTAACTTGGTTGCAGATTAATTTAGAATCTCTGAATATCTACAACTATTTAATGCCAAGCTTTTTGGCCTTCTTGAGTCCGAGGCACAAAGCCTCATACTCTATTGCGTTATTCGTACAACTCCATGCGAGCCTATATGAATAAGTTTTCTGTTCGCCTGATGGGGAAATGAGGGTGATGCCAGCTCCTGCACCATTCTTGCATCGTGCACCATCGAAGTACAACTTCCAGAGCTAGTCGAGTATCGAGGACTCTTCTGTGGGTGCTTCTACTTCAGCATTTTTCAACTTTGTCAGTGAATAGCACCCCAAATCGGTCCCGATGACAGCATTAAAATCAGTCATGGAGAACTCATCTTCGACTCGGAGCTCACCGAGAGATTCTTCCATCAGGTCCACCATTTGTATTTCTTCTATCATCAGGTTGACAGAGACCGAGCCCTTCTCCTCATCTTCAAGTTTTTCAACATGAAAAGTGGTAGGCTTCTCATTGAAGAGCTTAAATTTGTTCCCCTTGAATGGGATCTCCAAGTGTGAGTAGTCGAGGGAGAGATAGCCTCCCAACTTAGCGATGAATTCTCGTGAGAGGCACATACTAAAGTATGGCTCTAAGTCGACCACCATGATCTCTTGGATGATCGTGACCTACGATATCTTGTGGAGTTGGATGGGAACATCCTTGATAACTCCTACCATCTTCATGGGAGTACCGTCTAACTACAACACTCTAGGACTGCTCTGGGTATACTCCATGCCCATGATCTCACACACTACTTTGGGCATGATGGTTGTTGCAACACTAGAGTCGATCATGTAGTTATGCACGATCCATCCTTCCATCCGAAGGGAAAGGTAGAATGGTGGGGGCCGATTCTTACCTATGGCCAAAGTCATCAGCGGTGATGCAAACACCGTCTGCGTCGGCTTATTCTCCTTGTCCTTAGCGGACTTGAGAGACTCCTACAAAAGGTCGACTTGACCCAGGAGTTGGAGAGCGTCATAAAGGCTTACCTTGGCTGGGGCCTTCTTCATTTCTTCGACTATGTTGTACGTCGAAGTGCTTGGTTCTCCTACTCCCTTTGTAGATTCATACGTTTTTTGGTACTATTGTGTGGCATCAACCCGTTGGCGCTTGGTCAGCGAGGGATATTTGAGTTTCTCCCTAGCCTGGTCTTGTGTCTCGGCCTACGGTTGAGAAGTTAGAGCTTTAGGCTGGAGCACCTTTTCTCTAGCACGAGGTAGCAGGTAGTCCTTCAACAAGTCGGACTGCTCTGAGGTCGCTGTTGGATTGGGAGCTTTTGCCAGGTTGGGTCTTTTGGTTCCATGGCTTGGGTGGCACTGGTACCTTCAATGGCTCCATATGAGCTGGATCTACCTCAATAGGCTTCTTCCCAGCTCTGGTGAGGACTGAGACTTGCTCGATGGAAGACATCATAAAATTATGACCAGCTTCCCTGATCATGTTGACTTGCTCGTAAGCACCATCGAATAGTGTCTGAACATAGTTGAGGTGCACCATGCAGGTTTCTTCATTATGTGGATCATTGCATGTGGTACACCAATATGCTAGATCCGAAATATTGGCCTCTCTGCTACTCATCACAACTGAATTTCTTTTGGGCTATCGGTGAGCGGATGATGCTTTCTCTTTCATGATCGAGGGAGGAGGGAATATTCTCTATTGGAAGCCCTAGTCATCCTACCTCCTCATGATGGTCATCTGATTCACCATCATCTTCATGTATGCCTTCACCTCTTGCAATTCTTTGGCCTGGGCTTCATTTACAACTACTTGATTGGCGGTTGTCTGACTTGCAGATAATGGCAATGGAGCCAACGATGCAGGTAATATCGGATATTGGATAGGAGCTAGGAGCTGAGGGATGGTAGGTGCTTGATATGGTGACATAGGTGCTGTTTGATATTGAGGGGTTGGATTCCATGGTTGGCTAGGATACATCTAGGATGTAGGCAGAGCGGATGCGCTCGGGTACATATTTTATGGGAAGTCTAGGTAAATCGGAGTCATCACCTTGGGAGGTAACTTCTCGATAGCTATCAGGTCAACTTCCACCTTTTGTGCTTGCTCGTACAAGCCAGGGAATGTATTGATATTAGCATGTTGGATGCTCATGCTAATATCCGAATGAAAAGCCCTCAGGTAATAAAATATTGCCTGCTCGGGTGTGGGCCGAAGGCCATGAGTGACTCTTTATCAGGTTTGGGTGAACCTGACATTGAAGTCAGCTATCTCTTCTTGAGGATGCCTTTGGATAGTGGTGAATTGGTGCAATAGAGAGAAGGGGTCTGCTTGTTCATTGAATCCCCTTATTAATTGTCCTGCTAGTTGATCCCATGAAGTGATGGTGCCGGTCAAGAGCGACCGGTACCAGTAGAGGAGCTTACCTCTTAGCGAAAGAACCAATAACTTCACCATGATGTCTTCTTTGGTGATTTGATGAATTGTTGCTAGTCCCATGACATCTTGGATATGCTCGTGCACCATCTTTCCTATACCATCATAAGTTGGTAGAGCTTTGAGGGTTGCAGGAGGTACTGTGTGCTGAGCCTATAGGGCAAGCGGTCCCGTATGATTCCAGGTTGGGAACTACCTAGGGTGGATTTGGCTATGCCATATGGGGTGGCATATTTGTATGGAGTGGTGGAGGTAGTAGAACTTGTTGAGCCAGAATGGTCGAAACACTTGGAGCTCCTATTTGAATGTTCGGTGGGGCCAAAGTATACTGATGATCCAGAGAATTTGGTGGATTTGGGGGTAAGCTAGTCATTGTGCTATCGAGAGTTGGAGTCTGTGTAGCAATGAGAGCTTCCTATGAAGATGTCCCGTCTAGCGGGTTATTCGGCTTGACCACCCTAGGATGTTCTCCCAGAGCATCAATGTCAAGCTCGTAGAACTCGATTTCTTCTTCTTGTTCTACGTTTCTAACTCTCCATCTCGTACGCATGAAGGCATGAGTTTTTAGACTGGTCTTCGAGACTTGGAGGTATCTGAGTTCAATAGAGTCACCAGATGTTCAGATTTGATAGCAATAAGATGAACATCACTTCTTAATACTATTTTAACGTGGAACGTTTGCGTCCCATCGGGCATGCCAAAAACTGTTGGTAATCGAACCAGCCTAGATATAGATTTTCTAAGTCTGTAGTATCCTAGGCCCACTGCCAAGCATTGAATGCCTAAAGGAAAGGAATGTCCTCCGTGGCAATCTCTAGTAGGGCTAGTTCCAAAAATAAAAATGGGGTTTTGAGATAAGGGTTAGGAAGATATTGAAAGGAATGAAATGACTGAAAGGAATGGGAAATGGCTAAAAGCCAAAAATATGGGGTGATGGATAGGAAGCATGATAGACAACCTAACTACTTGAACCAACAACAATCAAAACAATAGACTTTTAATAAAAACTAGTATTAAATCTTCAGAACTGTATAAACTCCAGCAAGTATTCCAGGGATTAATCCTCTATTAATAGCGAAATCCAGAAAACAAAATTAAACTATGCGATAGAGAGACTAATTTAATAGAAATTATAGAATAGAAGTCATACACAGAGATAGAAAACTCAAAACTAGAACCAAAAGTCTTTATTTCAAAAGCAGATTTCAAAGTACAAAGCTACTTCTCTAGCAGAGATTGTCCATCCTTGGTTACAGAGAAGAAGCTAGATTTTATAGAAGAATTCTACCACTTAAAACATTAATGCTCAACCACTCCCATGATAGGCAGATTTGATCTCGATGATGACTTCAAAACAATCAATTTGGTCTTACAGATAACTCAGCATTGAAGATAGAAGGTTTCGATAATGACTTGAAATAGTCAATTTAGGATTTATAGATAACTCAATATTGAAGATAGAAGGTTTTGGCAATGATCCACGATCAAATGACTTAGAGTATAGATTGAGGTTGGTTTAACTAGTAAATTCCAAATTCAGGTAGTCCCTAATAGTTATGGGTATTCCATGGTGGTTTTGGGTAGTTTGCACTATGTTTGAGGTCTGCCAAGAACTTCACTCCATAACTAGAGTGACAGGGGCTTTCGCTCCACAAGTGGAGAGCTTGGATTCTTCGCTCCACTTGTGGAGTGCTTGGCCTTTTAACCAAGTCATTGAATTCCTTGCTAAAAAACTTAACCAAATTTACCCTCTCTTAATGCCTTTGCTTGAAATTCGCTCCACTAGTGGAGCGCTTTGGAGAGGTGCTCCACTAGTGGAGTGCTTTGCACTTTGACCGAATTGACCCTTTTTTGCCTTGTCTTCTCTTAATCCCTTTGCTTTGGAGAGGTGCTCCACTTGTGGAGCGCTTTATGAGAGGCACTCCACTTGTGGAGCACTTTATGATTTGACCATTTGACTTCTTTTACCGCACTCTTAGTGCTCTTTTCTCATAATCTTTATGCCTTGCTGACTCTTCACTCCATTGGTGGAGCGCTTGGGAGAGGTGCTCCACTAGTGGAGTGCTTTATATTTTGACCCTTTTAGGAGTTGTCTTTTGCACCAATGTTTTAACCTGTTCTCACTTTGTTTTGCCTTCACTTTGAAGTTCGCTCCACTAGTGGAGCGCCTTGAGGCTTCGCTCCAGCAGTGGAGCGCTTTGCGCTTTGATTGCCCCTGACTTCTTACACTTGGTATTTTTTATACTTGTTTCTATCATTTAGAGTGTCACTCCATGGGTGGAGCACTTTGAGAATGCACCCCAGGAGTGGAGCACTACAGTTCTGACTATGTTCAAGTTTCCTTTTCCATACTTAGCCATTTTGCCTATCTTTACTCACTATCGGAGCGATTTTATAACTCAACAGGAAAAACGTACCCAAGCGCCTAAGTGCTGGAAATTACAGCCATATGTGCAGATATGAAAAGAGAAGATTTAAAGACAAAAGTAAGGAAGAGAAATTATCAGAACATTGCCCATGCTAAAACGTTCACAATTTTGCATGCAACATAACAAGGAAAAGTACAGAAAACGTAGGAAAAAGTACAAAAAAGAAGAGGAACCACATAATGCAACAGAATACAATTTTAAACTAGAAGAGACAGCCGGTGAAAGCACAACAACATAACAACATCTTAACCATTTTTTATGGAAAAAGAGAAGTTTTTACAATGAATGGTCTCAAAACTGTATACAATATGAATTTTAACAAGGTGTGGCAAAATTGGCAACAGTTGGAATTCACAATATTTTCTAGAAATAAACTAAACAAACCATGCACTCAAATTTTATATAAAGAACATAAAAAAATTATGAAAGAAGATTTAGTGGGTGCCCATATGCACCATAAATAATCACTATCCATAGATATAATTTCACAACACTTTGATGAGAAATGAGGAGTGTGAAGAATATTATTAGCAAAAACCCTAATTACATCATAAAGTTAACCTAAACCAATATAACAAGTGGGATTTAGGTTAATTACAAATATTAAATAAGGTTTAACCATAACAAGGTTAACCATGGCCCATTGGGCTTACATAATAAAATATTACAAAATAATAAATACATTGCATAATGAAATTCCCTTAGGCCTATCTAATACATTGTACAATGTCAATTATTAGCCATGAATCATATTATAAATTTAACACCCCTATAATATAAACTAAAGGGCCAAGGAAAGAAGATATTAATGATAATAATATCTTACCCCCATAATGTATGCTCTATTGGGCCTCTATAGTTTAGGCAAATTCATCCGAATATCTCTAATTATTTGGAAGGCATCTACCTTGATTTAAGAACTTAAATTCAATCTCCTAAAGATCTAGCAAGCAATTATTTTTAGGACGTCCACCCTTTTATAGTATCCATAAGTGGTCTTCAATTTAATTGAAGCCTAGCCTTGCCTATGGGTCCCTATGTCTTATCCTCTTAGATTGAAATTATTTTGCATGAGCCTGTAGTTGAGGAGTTCCACTACCATAATTTTGCATTGCAACCTGAACATGAACTAGAAGAGAAAAATGTTGATCAAAAGTAAGAGTATTTTAGGATTCCAAAAAAATAGGAATCATATGAATCATTAGGTTCAATATATGAAAGGAAGAGGATAAATTAGCAAGGAAAATCTTAACACATTCTACATCATCTTTGTTTTTGCCTCTAGAAGATACAATATTTTCCCTCAAAGCCTTGAATCTTGCAATATAGTCCTCAACATTATCAAATTCAACTAGCTTAAGAGAATAAATCTCTAATTTAAAGTGACTTACAATAATTCGAATAGGATTCCAAGAACATAGGAATCATATGAACCATTATGTTCAAAATCTAAAATAAGGGGGAGAGAATAGCAAGGACAATATTAACACATTTTGCATCATCTTTCTTTTTGCATCTAAAAGATATAATGTCTTAACCTTTCCAAAAAGTTCATGTAGCTTTTACCATACCTTTATAGGGTCACTCTCTTATTTGATATGGAAAATTAACTCATTTTCATTAGCAAGAAAGACAAACCTAGAGCTCCTTCTATATTTTGGTGTTGAGCTTCATCATTAAAAACTACTACTTTATCCTCCCAAAAGATGCATCACAAATTATTACTTCGTAGCAAGCCAATCATTTAAATTGACCAAATATTGTAATTTCATCCATAAAGGTGATTAACTTGGGTTTTGTGGTCCATATTACACAATACAACACCTAACACTACAACACGTCCATAAAATAATGACACTAGTGAATAGAGATCAAAAAATCCTATAATTTAAAAAATAGGATAAAAATGATTTCATATCCAAAAATTACAACCTCCAAGATATTTACCCTAATGGACCCCCCAAAAAAGAAAAATTAAGGGCTCTATCCTTAGGGTTACAAAGGCCAATATTAACTTGCCACTTGGCAATATCTAATTTACTGGAGTGGTCCAATCACTCACTTTTCACCATATTAGCTCTTCTGATCCACCTAGTCATTGGAATTTGTATTATTTTGATTGATTGAGCAATTAAATATATAAAATATTTTCATGGTTCTAAAGAGTCGACGTCATCCGAAGGGTTGGCCAAAATTCCAACTTGTGAGCAATAAGGATATGAAATCATTCAATGAGACTTGAACTTGAGTCTCCTTTGTGATAATACCTACATCCTATACAAATTTTCACAACATATAATAAGAAGAGAAGGGGATGTCACTGGATGTTATGGAAAGTTGGATAGGATGTAGGTCTAACTGGGATATCATTGGGATGTCATTAGATATGTGGGGATCGAACACATGACCTCTCCTCTTGAACGTGACTCAAACTAATTGACCTATGCGACTTTAGGTGATGGTGAGTTGGCACTTACCATAAAATAGTGTAAAATTGGCTTCAAAAAAGACAAGGAAGGGACATGAACCAAACTTGTGGCATGATCCTTCTAATGTAGCATTTGAACCATCACATCATCTATGACTTCAAGTCAAAAGGATAGTGATCAAAAGTGGATATTGTAGATTATTAAGTGGGTAAAGGCCTACATTTTATCCAAGGTAGCTAAGGGTGTGTGATTTGAATTCAAAATACAAGGACCCAAATTACTTGATGCTTCTTGTTGTAGCCACCATGCTGCTATCCATAGATGGAGATTGGCATATCCCTCCTTCATAGAAAAAGATATCATATAATTATGTTGCAAATAACATCAGGGATAGGTGGGAAAAAATGCTAGTCTAGATTCAAAAATTGGTGTGCACTCTTTCTAGATTAGGAAGTGTCTCTTCCGTGATAGATCTTCAATTTTGCAAGTAGATTTTTTAGCAAAAAATTCTTGGTAAATTTTTAGGATAGAGGAGGATTTTTTAAGCCAAGAGATTTCAAAAAAATAGAAAAAATATAGAAGATATATCCCAGAAATTGGAGGTTTTCAAGCTTGTTCTTGCATGACCAAATGAGTCTACTCCATTCTTGCTCTGAGACTATGTTGGAATTCATAATATTTTCTAGAAACAAGCTAAAACAAACCATGCACTCAAATATTATACATATAACAAAAAAAGACAAAAGAAGAATTTGGTGGGTGCTTATAGGCATCATAATTAATTATTATCCATACATATTATTACACAACACTCCCATGAAATGAGAAGTGTGAGAGGGGTATTTATAGTAATACCAAAACCCCTAATTACATCATAAAGTTTAATCTAAGTTGACATAACAAGTGGAATTTAGGTTAATTATAAATATTAAATGAGGTTTAACCATAACAAGGTTAACCATGGCCCATTAGGCTTACATAATAAAATATTATAAAATAATAAATACATTGCACAATGAAATACCCTTAGGCCTATCCAATACATCACACAATGTCAACTCTTGGCCATGAATTATATTACAATTCAACATTTAGATGTTGTAATTGCTTAATGAATTTTTTGATAAAATCAGATATAGATGGAATGATAAATATAAGACCATATTTAGAACTAAATAGGGGATATTTGCTTACCAAAGGATGCTACTTGAGCTATCAAATACATAGGGCACTTTCCAAAGAGCTACGGGCATTTCATTCTCAATATTAATTGATGAAATGCTATTTGATCTATCTCGATGATTTATAAGTATTTTTTAAAGATAAAAACTAAATTTATAGATCACCTTGAGGTAGTATTTGAGTGGGGTTGAGAATATGGTGTGCCATTGAATTTGAATAAATCAATTTCCTTTTTAAAAGGAAAATTATTAGGATAATTATCTCTATGCTGGCCATAATTGACATGCTAATGTAAATATTTATTACAAATCCACAAATGGAGCTGAAGCATTTATCATATGAAAGAAAAACTACACATGATTTGAAAACATGACTCTATCTAGTCTTCTCAGAATTATTGCATGGCCAGCTTGGAAATTGGATCACGTATGTCACAAATTTTTAGGAAAATCTACTTCCGACCATTCACCATCATGTTTAATGTGCTAATGAAATCCTTGCCTTAGAGACACTACAAGTTATATTTTTTTAATACTTCCTTTATTCAGCACCCTTCCATGGTCTATCATTGGCACAAAATATGGAATCTAGTTCCTAGACCTACTAGAGAGTTGGGTTGGATAGAATGGTGGAATGATACCATTTTTTATACAACTATCTTGATATGCACTTTGGGGAAAAAGGTGGCATAGTTAAGAATATATTCCAATTTTTTCCTTCATGATTAGCTTGCCAAAGCTTCTCTCAGGTTTGAGGCTTGTCCGTTTAATCCTGAACTTCAATCTCATGTTGCCCATCTAAGGTATGAACTTAAACTTTCTAAAATTTATGAGGTTCAGGGAGCTCAAATTAAAGTCTGTATTCATTGGATTAAAGTTGGTGATAGAGTCACCAAAGAAAATTTTCAAAGGCTTCACCCTCCCAGACAAGCTACTCAATTCAAGGCCATTCAAGATGAAGGAATATGGCTTACCACTCCTTTGGAGATGATTGATTCTTTTTTCAAGTACTATACTAATATTTTTGCCACTCAAGCTTATTCCCCTAAGAGAGAGCAAGCACTGGTAGCTTTATGGTAGTTGTACCAGTTAAGGTTTTGAAGTCCCAAAGAGGAGGGTGTGATAAATTTCTCTCCCTTAAAGATCTAGAGGATGCATTATCTCAAATGGAAAATGACAAAGCGCCAGGTCTATATGGATTTTCCTATGAGGTCTACAAAGATCTTTGGGACTTATAAGTATTATTTAAAGATAAAAACTAAATTTATAGATCACCTTGAGGTAGTATTTGAGTGGGGTTGAGAATATGGTGTGCCATTGAATTTGAATATATCAATTTCCTTTTTAAAAGGAAAATTATTAGGATAATTATCTCTATGCTGGCCATAATTGACATGCTAATGTAAATATTTATTACAAATACACAAATGGAGCTGAAGCATTTCTTATATGAAAGAAAAACTACACATGATTTGAAAGCATGGCTCTATCTAGTCTTCTCAAAATTCTTGCATGGCCAGCTTGGAAATTGGACCACGTATATCACCAATTTTTAGTAAAATATACTTCCTACCATTCACCATCATGTTTAATGTGCTGATGAAATCCTTACCTTAGATACACTACAAGTCACATTTTTTTAGTAATTCCTTTCTTCAGCACCATTCCATGGTCTATCATTTGCACAGAATATGGAATCTAGTTCCTAGACCTACTAGAGAGTTGGGTTGGATAGAATGGTGGAATGATACCATTTTTTATACAACTATCTTGATCTGCACTTTGGGGAAAAAGGTGGCATAGTTCAGAAGATATTCCAATTTTGTCCTTCATGATTAGCTTGCCAAAGCTTCTCTCAGGTTTGAGGCCTGTCCGTTTAATCCTGAACTTCAATCTCATGTTGCCCATCTAAGGTATGAACTTAAACTTGCTAAAATTTATGAGGTTCAGGGAGCTCAAATTAAAGCCTGTATACATTGGATTAAAGTTGGTGATAGAGTCACCAAAGAAATTTTTCAAAGGCTTCACCCTCCCAGGAAAGCTACTTAATTCAAGGCCATTAAAGATGAAGGAATATAGCTTACCACTCTTTTGGAGATGATTGATGCTTTTTTAAAGTACTATACTAATATTTTTGCCACTCAAGCTTATTCCCCTAAGAGAGAGCAAGCACTGGCAGCTTTATGGTAGTTGTACCAGTTAAGGTTTTGAAGTCTCAAAGAGGAGGGTGTGATAAATTTCTCTCCTTTAAATATCTAGAGGATGCATTATATCAAATAGAAAATGACAAAGCACCAGGTCTAGATGGATTTCCCTATGAGGTCTACAAAGGTCTTTGGGACTTAGTTGGTCTTTATTTGCATAAAGTTTATCTAGAGGTTCTTCGAGTAGGCTCTTTGGGAGTAATTATTAATAGGGGCAATATCAAGTTTATACCCAAGCAATGTGACCTAGAGTTGATCACCAATTGGAGGCCTATTACTTTGTTGAATGTTAGTTACAATATCATTACCAAAGCTTTGGATATTTGTCTTAGGCCTCTTATTCCTTTGTTAGTCAGATAAGAGCAAACTGGATTTATTAAAGGGAGGCACATCCTTGACATTGTTTTGGCTATCTAGGAGGGCATGGAATGGGCCCAGATGTCAAACCAGAATATGTTTTTTTATCAAGATTAAATTTGAGAAAGCTTATGACCGCATTGAATGGAGATTCATTCTTGCTATGCTCAAAGCTTTAGAATTTGGGTTAGTTTTCATTCAACAATTGCTATGCTATTCAGAGATGCTTTGACTATTATCAATATAAATAATTCATAATATAAAGCAGTGGGTATTTTTATGTCTATTCGACAAGGGTATCCTATTGCTCCCTCTTTATATGTGCTTGTTGCTGAAGCCTTCAACTATATTTTAGTTGCTCAAGATTATGTAGGTCTTATTAAAGGAATTGCTCTTTTGAATGATTAGGGACAACTTATTAATGGTCACTTTGCTGATGATTCCTCTATTACTGTAAGGGAAGAGGAGAAATCTATTTCTAATGATTTGTATTATCTAAAAACCTTTAGCAAAGCCTCTTGTTCTAGCATACAATGGAGAAATACCTTCTACTTTAGATAGTATCCCTTGCCTATGCCACCTTGAATTTAAGGTTTTCATTGAAATTGGATAACTATTAGAGAAATTTTTAAGTTTCTTGGTATTATTTTTACCTTTCAAGGCTCCCATGCTCATCTTTGGAATTATGTGCTTCAAAGAAATGAAAAGAAACTTGAATTATGACTTACTAATAAGCTATCATTATCAGGTAAATTTTAGATTTGCTCTAAAATTTTAGTTGCCACTCATGTATACTACTCCTCTTGTTGGGTTCCTTCACAGGCTTGCTATAAGAAGCTTGAGAAACTCCTATATTTTCTTTGGAATAATTATTCTAAACCAAAGGGATTTCATAGTGTTGCCTGGGATATTTGTTGTCTTCCCAGAGAGTTTGGCGAAATAGGTCTACTGGATTGTATATGGTAAGGTATTGCTCAGTGTGCTAAGTGGGTGGTCAAAACTCTCAGGGGAGCTAAATATTTAAAAGTTTTGGTTTGACATTTCATTTTCTCTGGTCTTCCATTAAACTATATAGCTTGGAGAGGGTTGGATTTTCTCGCTCTCATTGTTACTTCAAATTTTGTCAAGATTCTTGGCTCCTTTGGAAAGGAGATGATTTCCATAAAGGCTTATCCATAAATTCTATTTGGTGGTCCCCATGTTTCTTCATCAAGTTTCATTCTCATCTCAGGTGCAATGGATTCATGCTTAGTAGTTTTTTAAAAAGGGTATTGTTATAATAGTTGTTTTTTATTCTTGCCAAGCCAGGGATTGTATCCCATGGAATGAGTTCAAATGCACCTTCAATATGAATGGTGCAGATAAAGATACTTATGATGTTGCTATTACTCTCACCCATTTTTCTATGTTGCACAAGATTGGTGTGCACTCACTGGATCCTTGGTGGTCAGATTGGAGATGGCATGTTGACACTCCTTTACTTAATTATAAGGCTCATTTGGGGTATAAATGGTTATCTCCTCATATTCCTATGGTTCCTAAGCTCAATCAACATTGGGACTTATTTTCTACAAGGACTAGATGGAATTCTAGATTTCAAAATATTTGGTCTGCTTATGTTGAGCTCAATTAATATTTTTTTGCATGGAGCTTGTTGTGTCAAGGTCTCTCCTTGGGGGAATGTTTGAAGTACCTTGGAATTCATGATCCTAAATTTCCTTTTTGTGGAGTACACAAGTATTGTACTCACCTCTTTTGGTACTACAGAAGATCTAGGTAAGCTTGAAAATGGGTTCTTTCCTTTTTCTTTCTCCATTTACAATTGCAAGAGTTTCTTAGTCCCAAGCACTTCTTGGGGACTCTTTCACTTTGTTTCTCCCACTTTTTGAGATATGGTAGGTTTTTAGGATTATCCTGCTCTTTCATATTTGGAAGGCCCATAACAGAATTATTTTTAAATAGTATACACATTTTGTCACATTTACTTATGCAAATAAATTAGAAATTTTTAATGACATGTGGCTATAGATATGTACTCAAGCCAACAAATTTTCTATGGATTTGGATCACCTATAAGTTCTTTTGGTGCACTGGGACAATGCTCAATTTACAGTCAACTGAATCCCTCCAAAGCACTCTTCTCAGGAGTATTTTTGATCCCACTCTCATCGTCAGACTCTATCATATGCAAGAAATGCTCTTGTAGATAGGCGCTGGTCCAAACCTTGCTAGTTAGGAAGTGACCTAATATTGACATTGCTTGTTCATCCCATTAGGTTGGGGGTGGGATGATGTTCAACCAGTTTCACCTGATCTAGTTGTTGGTTTGAGCGATACGGGTACTGAAGGTGTTAATGAGAATTGTGATGCAAAGGGGTATATTCTCATCCCATAATCATAAGTAGTTTATACAAGATGGCACAATTTTCCATTTGATATGATTTATTTGATCAATGATGATTGGTAAACTTGTGTTTTGTTGATGGCTTTGTTTTCTAACCCTTGTCAATAAGGGTTAGTTTAATTCCCCATGGGGTGTGTTAACCCATCCACTTTTTTTTATTGTAAAGGCTATTATCTCATTTTAATGTAAATGGTTTTTTCATATAAAAAGAAATATTGATTACAAATATTTAAATATTTGTGTAATACAATGAATAGCTTTTAATACATATCTTTATATCTTTATACAATATTTCCATAGAATAGAATTCTTATACAAGACAATAATAGGATAACAAACAAGTAACTTCTCACATTAAATGTTACTACCTAACTATCCTAGTAATAATAAATGTTGAGGATATTCTAAGTGATTTATAAATATAATAATAAATATCCTAACACCCCCATGATTAAATTATTTGAAAGAGAAAATTATGGAATAACTTCCTTCCTGAATCTAGAGTTGTAAACTATTTTTGGAAGTTATTATTGTTTAGATGTTGGCTTATTCTTTTGTATAGATTTTGTTGTATTTATTTGGAGTTGTTTCTAGATTATATGTTGGTTCTCTAACATATATTATTCCATTATCACTAGATCACCTAGTTAATTATTTGTAAATAACACAGTAGGTTTTCTTTGATAATGTTGATATAACATATCTTTGATTTGGTTCCAGTCACAACTCTACTAGAATGACTATTTGGATTATCCTTATTTTATTTAGAATGAGATAATTATGATGGATTTTATGTCTGCAGGAATAGGTATACAGTGTTGGGACAGGAAAAAGCAAACAAAAAGACTAAGTAACCTTCCTTCAGGCAGACTAACAACCTTCCTTTGGGCGAACTAAGAAGAGGTGACCACGAGAGGTAAGGAAGGTTATATTTTAGGTGTTAAAAAAAACACCATGGTTCGTGAGTACATGGAAGCTCACACAAGTGGTATTCATGTAGCTGCATCCATATAGACATTTTTTGCGTGTGCAATATATGCTCCTCATATTGTTTTTAATACAAACTATGTTTGATATAAAATAACAACAATAATATATATATATATATGTTTTATGTTTTTTTATATTTAAAATAGTAAAATTAATTATAAAAAACAATTTATAAATATTGTTCTCAGATTAATGGAAATGATAATACTTACTAATTAAAGTGTATGTATTTAATATCAACCCTAAGATTTTGAGTTGGGTTCCATCTAGCGCATGATTGGGGAAGGCATTTGCATGGTTTTTCCACTTGTTTAAACAATGCAACTTTATAACTTCTATTTATAGTGAAGTTAGTAATAAAATGAAACACCTTCATTATTGGGAAATTGGATCAAAGACTAACAAATATTTCTCAAGGCGGATAGGCGAAAGTACTATCCAAGAGAACTTAGGTCAAAATTCTCTTCCCCTTGAATGAGAAAATATTGTATGTATTAGACAATTGATATATAATCTATGTTGAAAATATTTCATTGCTTGAAAAAACTGCTGTTTGAATTGTAATCTATTGAATAAGAGAAATAATAGAGTAGCTATTGTATTCGTGTTGAAAAATCAAACTTATGAAGCTTTATGTTAACTATTAGTTGATTTGTTTCTTATGATGACACAAATATTATAATAAACGTTTGCTATTGGATTAAGGTCTCGATTGACATAGTGAAACATATTTAATTAGCCTTATGAGATACTCCCAAGAAGCTTGATACTATTTGATTAATAGATACTGTTTTGTGGTTATGAAATCTGTGTGTTCGAGTACTTGTATGATGCACTTAGTTAGTTATATAGAATGCATTGAATTTGCATGAAGGATAATTTTGAACAAATTCTATTCCTCCACGATCATCGATTCTTGGCCTTTACCCTACAAGGAGTACATGGATAGATTATCCTCTATTCCAGTTGAGCAGTGTCCCAATTATCCAGATGACTATTGTGCAAGTTAGGGTGATCGAGCACTTGCTAGCCAGACAATAGAAAAATGGCCACGAAGGGGCCGGTCTTCATCCTCTTAAGCTTTGTGCACTAATTATCCCTTGGCAACGAGCATTGCTGAGCAACATTCATGTAAATGAAGTTAATAATCTATTTCTCATCTCTAAGCTTGTGTAGACATGTTTTATTTTATTAAGCATGTTACCAAAGTAAAGCATGGGTGAGTTACATAATTTGATTTCATCTCAAAATTAATGGTTGGGTCATATTGGTATAATGTCTAACCATTTGATGTGGGTACAAACAAAGTGTATTTGATTTTGTGCTCATAAGATTATCCCTGTTAATTTCTTCTCTTTTTCAAGCATGCCTGCCACACAAACATAGAGAGTTAATATCTGACAGAAATTATAATTGGATAATTTGGTGTTTATATAGTTCTTCCATTGTATATTCATTTTGTTGATCGTTATATTTGCTAAAGCTTTAATTTTAAAAATTATAATCATATATCAAATACTCTTGGGTAAAAACAATAATTAACTGAATGAGTAATTCATTTTGCTGTCACCAACTAGTAATAGGAATATTATTGGTTTTTTTGATATTTAAATTCTTCTTGTTTAAATTAAAATATATTCATATTAAAGACATTGATTAACGAACACACTAATTGAAGGTGATTCTTCTAAATATGAGTTCCTTTCTTCTAAGTTAAAACAAAAAAGGAAATTTTATAAACCTTACCTTTGTTGTGCTAGGATATGAGAATTAAAACAAAAAAGGAAATTTTATAAACCTTACCTTTGTTGTGCTAGGATATGAGAATTAAACCAGTAATTCTTAATTATTGTTTGGAGCGAATTCAAAGTTTATAACCTATGCTGTGCTTCACTTTACAATTGTGAACTTTTCCTTTAGTCACTGTAACTTAATGGAACTCTTAATGTTAGCCACTAAGAAACCTATGTGACCATGTTTGAATTTTTGCACTTCGCGCCATTTGCTGGAATAACTCTTAGCACATCTTAAGTCTAAGATTATTAGTTGAGTGGATGTGAAATCATTTATTTCAAAAAGCCACTGTCACCTGCAGTGAATAGAGGAAGATAGAATTATTGTTTCAATGTTAAGTCAAGCATTATACATGTTCAAATCATTTGGAAGTTCAAGCTTTATGAGTTAAAAGACCGGAGAATTTTTAAATATGTTTCTATGGTATAATATGGATTCTTTCAATGAGTGCTTCCCCTAGGAATGCTTTTCAATGCGCTTTAAAATTCTTAAATTTTTTTATAAGTTAGCATTAGAAACATTATCTCTTATTGTTATAAACTAACCAATATCCACTTTAATATTCCATAACACGTCCTTTAAAATAATAGGTTCACTTAGATTTATAAAGTGACAATAAGTGTATATATATGTTGAGAAAACTATTTTAATCCTCACACTTTATTTAATAGTAGACCAACTTGTTTAGGATCTAATTTGAGCCAAGGTCATAGAAAGGGAAAGATCAATTAGCATAATCATTGACCTTCATTTATATTGATAATATGTATTAATTTTAGCCCCAGACCTTTGAACTCTTTGGAAAGGGGTATTTCGATGCAAATTGTTTAGATTTTTACCTAACTGAAACTTAGTTCCATTTCTTTTAAAAGAAGTAAACCTAAGATGTTTTAAGGATGTAATTACCTGAATTGCCTTACCATTGCTTTTGTAAAGTATAGAATTAATATATTTAATGAATGTTTTAAGAAAGTTAGGTTAATGTGTTAGACTTTGATATGCATGAGTTATTGAGCTATAGAAGGTTGAATTAGAATATGTGGTAAAGGGATTATTTAACAAAAAAGAATATTATTAAGTTTTCATAATGTTCATTTAAAATTTTTTAGTCATTCTTTTGTCTAGAAACACAATAAGAGTGAGTTAAAATCTGTATGAGTTTTCCTTCCCTCATATGGAAGTATCCTGTTCAAATTCTGTATGAATATTCTTTTGTCAATTATATATATATTTTTTATTTGTGGAAAACATCCCAAAAGGGATGCCACTTTTGGGTAAGACCCAAGGAGGCAGGGGTATCCATTCCACCAAAAATGCCCAGGACTCGGACCCGGCCTACCACCTTTGACATACTCAAGGAGCAAACAAACACACAAAACCAATTTAAAAATAAGTAAATAACAACAAAAATAATAAAATAAAATAAAAAACATGCTCCTTGAGTGTGTCAAAAACAAAAGCACAACCAAACACGCACAATAAGATAAAAGAAACCACAACACAAACCACATAGAAAAACACAAGAACCACATAACAAAACACAAACAAGACAAAAACAACAGAACACTACAAAGACATAACCCAAAAAAAACATGAAAAATAAACACAACCAAAACCTAAAAAATAAAATAAAAATAAAAATAAAAAAAAACCAACAACAGACAATAAACAAAAACAAAAAACATAGAAAACACTCACACATAAAAACATGAAATAACACAAACAAAGAGAAACCCAAGAACAAGAACGAAAAAAACACAAGAACAATAACAAAAAACATAAAAAAAAAAAAAACAACAAAAACACAAGAACAACAAAAAACAACACAAAGAACACAAAAACAAAACAAAACAAAAGAACCCACCCACCTTAAAAAACTAAACAAAAAAAAACAAAGAAGAAAAAAAAATGAACAAAACAATGACCTATCTAGACCAGAAGACTATTAAGGCAAGAATCAACAGAGGAAACAAAATAAAGAATAGAATGAGCTAGGGAACTAAAAAAAATTGAATGAACCAAAGAGAAGCAAAAAAAAAAAAAACAAGAAGAAACTAGGTACCTTCGAATTGGAGCCATCCAAAGAAATGATAGAAAGAAGAGCTTCCCTAATTTGAGAAGCCCACCATATAGGAGGGTGGCCATAACAAGTAAGATCACCTTTGTCCAAAGCCCAATTAGCTAAAGCATCAACACTCTTGTTTTGATCTCTGACCACATGATTGTAATCAACTTTCAAAAATCCCATCCGGATTAACTCGAATCTTCTCAATAATTCTTTTTATTCTCCAATCCACCTTATGATTCTTAGAAGGAGTCTTCAAGAGATTAATCATAAGTTGAGAGTCAGACTCAACTAACACCTTTTCCCATCCAACCTTAGTAGCCTCTTGAAGGCCTCTGAGGATACCATACCCCTCAGCAAGGTTATTGGAAAGAATACCCAAATTCTCAGCAAAAGTAAAAACCAGGGAGCCATCTGAAAGTCTACCAATTCCTCCCACACTAGCTTTTCCAGGGTTCCCTCTAGAGGCTCCATCAGTATTGACTTTTCCAAAATCCTTAGGAGGAGGTTGCCAATTTCTAGTCCTATCCATCTTACTAATACTCACATTCCCTTTAAGTTGGTTGCCCTTAGAAGGTTTAATATTCAATATTTGCATCACTTGATCCCATCTTTGGTGGGAGTTTTGGGGGTGATTAAGGAGTTGATGGACTGATTCAACTAAGTTGGCTATGGTATTTTGCCAAATATAGTGAATATCCTTCCTATCTTGATTAAAAATTTGGTTGTTCCTTTCATTCCAAATATTCCAAAGAAGAATGGTAGAACCCATCCAAACTAATCGCCTAATAAAATGATCAACACCCTCTTGATTAGGCCAATCCCTCCAAAGTCTGTTCAAAAGTAAAAAAATTGGACCACTGTAAGCCAAGTAAAGTGGCCATTCTCCTCCATAGCTCGGAGGCTAAAGTACACTCAATAAAAATATGGTTGATATTTTCTACATTCTCTTCACACATTTCACATCTAAAAGGGCCATGAAAACCACGCTTCATAAGTTGCTCACCAGTAAGCACCCTACGATGCAATAAAAGCCAATTAAAGAACCTCACCTTAGGCCGGAGCTTTTGAGCCCACAATTGAGAAAATATGTCAGAAGAATGGTTGGGATTATTATGGCATAAGGTCAAATAACCTTGAGCAACTGAATACTCACCCTTAGTAGTGTTGTTCCATCCAAAACAATCTTTTTCATGGGACCAAGAGAGGGATCTCATATGAAGGATGCCTTGGATATCTTGTCTTTGCCTTTCTAGGATTTGAATAGGCCAGTCCTCAATAGGGATCCAATATCTACCAACCTTTGAATTACCAGTATGGTACCGACAATAATTAGCCACCTTTATCCAATTAGCTCGGTGAAGCTCCTCCATCCAAGGCCTCCAATCGGGAAACTGAGTTATCAAAGGCTTGTGACCATCCCAAGAATCTATCCAAAAATTTGCATGTTGACCATTATGAATGATCCAAAATAATTTTTTCTTTATCAAATCCTCACCAGTCTTAAGAACTGCTAAAATGGGAGAACCTTTGGTAGGAAGTTGATAGCGAACAAGGTCTTCAGGACTTTTGTTCTCAGCATATTTAGCACGAAGATTATTGGCCCAAAGAGCATTGGGGTTATGCAACATCCTCCAATATAATTTAGCAGCTAAAGCTTTGTTGTTATTAATTGAAGACCTGGAATCCTAACCCCCCTTCACTCTTAGGAAGACATAAAGTATCCCATTTCACCAAGGCCCATTTTCTTTTCTCCTTAGTACCACTCCAAAGGAAACGATGACTCGATTTGATCCAATTCTCGAAGAACAACCTTTGGGATATTCAAAATGAAAGAAACATAAATAGGAATAGCTTGAAGGACTGATTTTACCAAGGTGATTCTACCCCCATAAGAAAGCCACTTGTTGGTCCACTTTCCAATTTTCTTCTTGACTTTGTCCAACAACCAATTCCAATCTTTATTTTTCTGCCTTTGAATATTTATGGGAATACCTAAATAAGTGATTGGAAGAGAGGTCTTCTTATATCTTAATTTATCCAAGACCATGGATTCCTGTCTAGCTAAGAAGTGAAAGAAAATAACTTTAGATTTGTCTTCATTGATCAACTGCCCAGTAGCCTTAGAAAAATAGCTAATGATTTGCTTAATATTAGAAGCTTCCTTAACTCGTAGCTTTACCTAAAAGAGTAGAGTCATCCACAAATTGAAGATGAGAGATAGGTCTAGCTCCATGAGCAATGGTAACTCCCTCAAGGGTTTTGTTTTCCCTCTTTTTGGTTATAGTCCTACCCAAGCATTCAACAAGAATGATGAATAAATAAGGGGATAGCGGGTCACCTTGCCTAATACCTCTGGAAGTTGGGAAAGACCGAGAAGGCCTACCATTGATAAGAACTAAGTAGGAAACTCAAGAGATACATCCCATAATCCAATCCATCCAATCCTTAGAGAAACCAAATTGCCTCAAAACTTTGATAAGGAAGTGCCAATCCACTCTGTCATAAGCTTTGGATAAGTCTAACCGAATGAACATAGAAGGAGAATTTTGCATATCCATGGAATGGATGGCTTCCTGAGCAAGAACTATCTCATCTACTATTTGACGTCCTTCCACATATCCCCCTTGCTCTGGGGAAATAATCTTATGCAAAAGAGGCTTCAACCTTTCTCGCCATGATTTTAGTAATGATTTTGAGAAGAACATTACATAAAGCAATAGGTCTAAAAGCTGAGATATGATCAACCTCTTGAGCTTTTGGAACAAGAGTAATATAAGTTTTATTGATAACCTTCAAAATTTCTTTGGCTTTCCTGGCTTCTTCCACCACCTCTAATAAATCAACATGAAGGATATCCCAAAACTCTTGGTAGAACTCAATAGGAAAACCATCAGGACCTAGGGTCTTCCCTTTTTGTATTTTAAAAACTACTTGTTGAAGCTCATTGATAGTAATAGGAGCAGTAAAAATAGAGTTCTCCTCAGAAGTGATAAGAGAAGGGATTGCTTGAAGAACATTTTGTTGTGAAGTTGAGTCAAGAGGAGTAGCAACAAAAATATTGGAAAAGTAATCAACAACAATAGAGTTCATGCCATCCCAAGTATAAACAACATCTCCAGAATCTGATTTTAAGGAAGAAATAAAGTTGTGAGATCTTCGAGCTAGAAGATATTTGTGGAAGAAATTTGTGTTTCGATCTCCTTCTTTGAGCCATTGAATTCTAGATTTTTGCTTCCATAAGATTTCTTCTCTTTTTTCCCATTCCTCTAACTGAGTTGTGAGTTTAATTTCATCTACACTTCTCTTCTCTGTGAGGCCATCTAAATGGATTTTCTTATTCAAATTTTCAAGATGAGCAATAACTTCATGTTTTTTTTTATGAACATCCCCAAACTCTTTCCAGTTCCAAGTCTTGATTTTGGATTTAATGTATTGCATTCTTTTGGCAAAACAGAACATCTTAGTCCCATGCCTAGGTTTACCTTCCTTCCACCATTGTTGCACATGAGGTCTGAAGGAAATGTCTCTAAGCCACATTAATTGAAAATGAAAAGGAGAGAAACTCACATTGGTTTTCCACATTTCCACCATGACTGGCCAATGATCCGAACCAACATTATTAAGAGTCTTCACTTTAGGAATGTGACCATGGATTAAGAAATTTTTAGAGAGCAAAAACCTATCCAATCTCTCCATTATACAAGCTAAGCCTTGCCTTCCGTTAGACCAAGTCATAAGGCCATTATCTGGTTGGATATCCACAAGATGGAGGTTTGCAATATATTCGCTCATGAGGTCAGTGCTTTTGTCCAAATTTCTATTTCCCCCCTTTTCTCATCCAGGGAGAGGATGGTATTGAAATCTCCTCCGATCAAGATCCAAGATTTAGGAAAATGAGAGATAATATGAGTAATATCCTTCCACTGTCTTCTTTTTTCCTCCAAAGAAGTTGGGGCATAAACAAGTAATGCAGAGCATAATCTGGTTGGAATGTCTACTTTGAATAGCTATAGCCAACAAACCCCAACTGCCAACCATATGGTGAATAACTACCTCTTTTGGGTCCCAAAGACAAGCAATGCCACCCGAAGTCCCTTGGGAACCGAGGGAAACCACTTTTCCAACTGGCCAAATTTTACCGGCAATTAAGTCCATATCCTCCATTGACATCTTTGTTTCTTGAAGGAAAACAAGATGTGGATGATTTATCCGAATCATTCTTCTAATTTCATTTTGTTTTGAAAGACTCCCTTTGAGTCCTCTAATATTCCAAGTGATGATCTTCATTAATACCAGGGCTAAAAAAGTTGGGAAGGGCATTAATATTACCTTCCTCTACAAGATTTTCACCTTCTTTTACCATATGATATTGATTGGTCTTGCGACCTACTTTTTTATTAGAATCCATCTTCAATTTTTTTTCCCTGTTTCTTGACTTATTCCAATTGAATCTGAGATGGCTTCTAACCTTGAAGAATGCTCATACACAGCCAAAATTTTACTAGATGGTTCAATGGAGTCTATATTGGGACTTGCATTATTTGAAGTTTTGACATTTGAAATATTGTTTTTCTTGTGTAAATTTTCTCCTTTTTTTTTTGTTGAAAACCTTTGATTTGTTGGTTTGTCTCTGAGTTCTTCCCTTCATATTTAAATTGTGTTTCTAAGATTTCAGTTTCCATTATTTCCTCTTCCTCACTTGGGACATCATTTGTGGAAAGGATTTCAAACATATTAGCAAATGACTTTGATTGATCCTTCATAACTGGTTTTTTTTGAGTGTTCTTCTTCTTAGGTATTTGGAAACTTGCTGAGTTTATATCTTCTTTCTTTTGATCGAGAATTTTATTTGGGCAAGCACTGCCAAATGACCATATTCATGGCAAATTCTACAACGAAAAGGAATGTTCTCATAGTCCACTACTTGCTCCCAAGTGTCTTCCCCAAATTGTAATGTGATATTTTTAGGTAGGGGTTTGTCAAAATCCATTAAAACACAAATCCGAGCATAAATAATATGTTCAAAATTTTGAGTACAATCAACATTCATCATAAAAGTTCCTAAAGAGTTTCCAATTGAAGAAAAAATAGTAGGATTCCAAAATTCAATAGGGAGGCCAAAGAGTCTAACCCACACGGGAGCTATAGAAGGCATCTCTTCTTCGACTTTAAATTTAGTATGCCAGGGCTTCATGAAAAGCCCCGCCCTTCCAAAAACCAAGGACCCCCTTGAAAAGTTTTCTCTCTATCTTCATTATTAGCAAATAAAACAAGAAAATAACCATTTGGATAAATAGAGATTTGTAACTCACCTTTAGTTTTCCAGCTTTTTGCAGCCCAGAATTTGAAAGCAGATAGACTCGGACGAAAACCCACGAACCGAAAAATTAGTCCTCTTTTTTCCAAATCTTCAATGCCGATTTGAATGTTACCCATATCAAGCTTAACAATAGGAGTTCCATCACCTGCTTTAAGACATCCTGACTCTATTTTCCTAGGATCAATCTTAGGCATTCTTAGAGGTTTATGGGAAGCCCTAATATTGATATTAGCATTGGGCTGAGGCTGTCCACCATGAAGGGCATCCCTAAAATTCATTTTTGGGACCGAGTCTTCAAAATTCTTACCCTTGACAAGGGTTTTCACAGTAGAATTATTTTGTGGGTGCACCTTAGCACTAGATTCACTTGAGATATGAGCCATTTTTTGATCAACTGCTTGAAACTTGTTTCGTGATCTCTTTAATCCTTGCCCTAGACGTCGTGGAAAGGTATGGTTTTCACTTTTCTTTTGTGCAGCAAATTGGAAGCCGTTGTCACTCAAGTTCATAGTATGATCTGTTGAAAGATAAATTTCTAACCCATATTGTATCCCCTGCAACATTTCCTACTAAAATATTGAGCATAAACCACAAAAATATTGGCCTCTAGGGCCCGAAGGCCCTAAAAACCAACCTCTGGAGCTGCTTGCACTCAACCCAGATGAAACCCTCGCATAGCCGCTTTCCAAATATATCGTTCACACATAGGGATGCGCTAGGATCTATGTTGCTCCAAATGATATGAAAATTGGTGGAGATATTCTAGGGTTTTTCAGGCATCTACCCTCAAAATTTTAGCTCAATCCGAGTTCGGATGAGTGAGATATGGCCGAAACGAGTTCGGCAATTTGGGCAGTCCTGCGAAAAACGTCTAATCAATTTCTCAACCTATATTTTTGTTTTTCCTTGTCAATTATATTATCTACATATATTTTATAAATTTTTACTTTTCATAGGATTTATTTAATAAATTTACTATCAAGGATGACTTATTCTTTTGGAGATGGTTAAATTACTTTACCATAGTATTTAGTATTATTATCTTTTGGAAAATAGAATGGTAGTAGATTTCTTTATGTTTGAAGCAATATGATAATGACGAGTCAATATTAAGTAAATATTAGTCATTATGTGATGTTAGACAAAATGGGTATTTTAGCTTTATCATTATATAAATAAAAGTTGGTGTGTGAAAATTATTTAGTATATGCTTAGTTTATCTTTAAAAATGCTTAGACATTAGTTGGAGATAAATAAAAATAAATAGTAGAAGTTATACTTTAATTGTTTTCTTGGATGGTTAATAGAAGATGTATTTTAATAGTTTAAATTTCCTTAACTATGATGGATAAGACTCATCTTCCTTGAAATCTAGTATAACTTTGAAGAGAGATGAATTAATCAAATATATTATTTTCATCAAGTGGATGGAATAATGTAAAGTTCATCAAGTTGGATGAACATCCACCCAACACCAGTAATTGCAGGTAGGCAATTACTATGATTCGATAACAACTACTTTATGGTAAACCAAATCGGGATAAGTGGTCCTTTTTCCAAGAATAAGTAATGAGTGGTGGTATGGGATGTCATCTCTAGGCTGTTATACAAGTAGTACCGTGAGGGGTCTCATGCTCATCATTTTATTAGGGAATTGCTATCTAAATACCGGTACTAGAAGTCACTAGATACCAATGCTAGAAGATTCAACGATGAGTTGGTATGAGACAAATCCTCATTAATCGTAACATGAATTGAGATATCTAGTACCGAGCTAGTATATTGGTGGGACCTAGTTGACTCCATAAAACATGAAATCTCAAATAGGTACTAGGTATATTTACACTATATCCTAACATGTCTAAATAAAATTAGGACAAAATTTAGGCCAAAGGGACCTACGTCCTTCATGCTATGGGGTGAGGAATTATGTGTCCACCCTTCTAGGTGATATGAGCCCTAGAAGGACAACCCTGTTGAGTGGTAATTTTTCCTAATTGCAAAACCACACTCACCCTTAGGATTTTGATCACAAACCCTCTCTTGCAAAGAAGTTAAAGCAAAAAATTCTCCAAGGTTTTGCTATGTAAGCATTGCACATGTGTAGTAGTAATCTCAATGAAAAATATCAAATGAATGCTAGGAACACCTTAGTGATTGCAAGTATCTGTTAAACAAGGGGCATGTGTTGGTTTATTTTACCATGCTATATTAATGATTGTTCATAAAACTTAAATGCAAATATGAATTGACCCTCATATGACCATGATGTGGTGCCTTAATTCCTTTTATCTTGAAGGATTTTAGGTAGATTTTATCTTTCTTTATTAAGTAGATTTTAAACAAGTTTTATCTTGCATTAAATCCTACTTTGAGCATGAATTAGAATATTAAAACCTATCTTTAAACATGAATTTCAAATGATGAAAGAATTCCTTTTATGTTGCTTTAAACCTCAAGATGGAATAATTTGGATGACCAACTTTGTAGCTATAGTAGCCTTTGATATAATAAATAAATTATTCCTCTTTGATGAAATTAATTTTCATAAAGAGACAACAATTTATTGCTTTAAAATAATGGCCCTAAAATGTCATTATTAATTATCCCTTTTTAATGAAATCATAATTTTCATAAAAAAAAAATAATTTAATGCTTTAAAACAATAGCCTTTGATGTAATGTATAAATTACCTCTCTTTGATGAAATCAGAATTTTCATAAAGAAAAGACAATTTATTGCTCTAAAATTGATAGCTTATGGAATGCCATAAAATTAACCCCCTTTAATGAAATTGTAATTTTCATAAAGGGAAGTTCATTTATGCTTGCAAATATAAAAATATAAAGCTGAAAAAATCTGATTTGCCTTCAAAATGCAAAAAAAAATTATGAAATTATAAAAATCTACATAAAACAACATTTTCAACAATTTTTATAAAATTGAAATGGCTTCGAAATGAGTTCGAATTTGTTTCGGATGAAATATTGTAGCTCATTCTTCACACCCATGTATTTATTTTTGTCATTTTATTTTTTTCATTTTTTATTTTAATCCTCAAAGTTTTAAAAAAATCTACAAAAAGAAAAGTTAGAAAAATAAATATAAAATCTAGAAATAGAAATAAAACACAGAAAATCTAGAAAAACAACTATTAGCAGTTTCATGTGACCCTATCCTGCAAAACCCGAGATGTGAACATTTTCCTGAGTGTAACCCAACTTAACCGGAACTACATTTGCACATCCCGAAATAAATTAGGTGCAAGACTCTAAGGAAAAATATAAATTCTCTGTTTCTAGATATTCAACAATGCAACCATGAAATGCATTAAACATTGCCTATAAATAAAAAAAATAGAGAGAAGAAAGATGGACATTAATTTAAAACACCCAGAAATGGCTCTCCTCTTATTTTACTCATAAAGTGCAGAAATCCTACAACATTTGCATCAAAACAAGCAACAATATTTCTGTTTACATCTCCATTCCAACAACATTTGGCCTTCCCAAAAGAATCTATCCCTTCCTTCATCCCCTGCATCTATTTTTAATATTTTCTGTTATTACCTTTTCGTTTCCTCTCGTTGGCCTTTCGCTTTTCGCTTCTTTCCATTTCCCTGTGTTTGAGCTTCATTTCGTTTTCCTCCTTTTAGGTTTGGCTCTTTGTTTCATATCTTTAGCTTTCTTTTTCTTAACGTTTCATAACACCTTTGTTTTACTTTTCTTTTTTTACATGCACCACTTGTCTTCTTCTTACCTGCATGTAAAAGACACGTGAATTAGCATTGAAAAAAAAAAAAAAAAAAAAACTACAACCTTTACCCTATTAACTAGTCATTCTAAAGCTTTAAAACTAAATACTTTAAAGCCCAAAACCATCCGACAAGCATGAAAATATTATATTAGATTATATTATATATAAAAATCAAAATAAAATAAAAAGTAAAAAAATAATAAACAAAGAAAGAAAAGATTATATTATATTATATTATAATATAATCTTTTCTTTCTTTGTTTATTATTTTTTTACTTTTTCTTTTATTTTGATTTATTAGATTAGATTATATATATTATATTATAATATAATATTTTCTTTCTTTTTATTATTTTTTTACTTTTTCTTTTATTTTGATTGATATATATATATATATATATATATATATATATATATATATATATATATATATATATATATATATATATTATTTTTGAATGTTTTATTTTCATAATTATAATAAACATATATATACACATATATATTTATTAGAATTATATTTTTTTTTATAAAGCAATCAAATAACTAATTTCAAAAATTTTACTCATTGAAAATCATAATAAAGGAAAACTTTAAAACTAATCAACATAAACAAAACCTATTAACCTAAAACACTAGCAAAACTAGTAAAACAAGAAAACATTAGCCAATGCTAAACCATGGAATCTATCAAAATTAGCACTTAAAACTCCTCAAAAACCAAAATTTTAAGGTGGGTCCCCAAATTTGGGGCTAGTTGTGGAATGACCACAACAAACCCCAGCTGTGAACTTAGACCTCTAGTAAAGGAGAAGAATGTATTCACAAAATAATACCTTTGCAGGATCTGGCCAATCTCGACCACTTGAGAGACCATCTACAGTGGTCAATATTCTTGAAGTGAGTATCACTATGCCTATGTACTAATAAAATGTTGGGTGATCATTAGATTTTCTACGATATAAACCTTGTGTTAGATCAAAATTTTTCTTTGTGAATTTGGTGAGTTAGATTAGAATGGACAACCAGGTGTGTTAGACCTAAATTGTTACAATTCCAAAGTTTTCATCCAACTATAATTTAGTTAGAGTTTGGTGCAACTTTTTGGAGAAGTATCCCAATATTTCCCTAATTTATATATGAATTTGTGACAATATTTACAAAAAATCTTCAGAGAAAATATATGTTGTGTTGTGTGATCAACTTGTATTCTATTATTTTATGTTTCATCAATTTGTATAATTTGGTCAACATACTCTGCATAGTTTTTTTTTTAATTTACATGGTGGAATCGGTAGCCGCCACGAATTCGGGCAGGCTGTCCAACTTTTTATGGCCACCACAGTATTTTGCGTTGTCCGCCCTAGAAGCCGCCACACAGATCTTCGCGTAGTCCGCCCCTATAACCACCATGCCACAATCATTTTAAAACTTTTACGTCGCTGAAAGCACCAGGAAAGGGACAAGCGTTCAGTCCGGTGAATACTCTGCATAGTTAATGGAAATATTTTTTTGTATTGTTAGCTTTTAATGAATAACCACTCAATAATATGGCCACTAAATCAATAATACTCAACTCAATATGAAGGAAATAATAATGCTAAGCAAATAAGCTTATATTCAGAATATGAAATAACTCAAATATTGCTAATGGAAAATGCTGAAAAATACAATAAACTCTTATTGAATAAAAGACCTCAAATACATCATATTACATCACCTTCCATTGCTCCATGGGTGATGTCCCATCTCTTGAACTTCCCTTTTTGATACTATTCTATTACAATTGCACATCCATATATAGGATGGAATGTGACTCTTCATATGGTGTTTCTTGGCCCTTACTCTTCCTATGACTCTTCATATTCCTATTCTAATGACACATGTACATAGGGACAACTATGCACATTTACATTGCCAAAATATCATTGCACACTTGTGCATTTATTACATTGCATAAAGTAAATACTTTCATCCTAATCTAAGACACTCTTTCCTAATCTATAGATGTACCCATGGTGGTACATTGTCATGTACCAAATAATGTAATATATTCCAACACCCCCTGTATTACATTATTTGGTTCTTGAGAACTTTGGTCTTCAATATGGTCTTCATCAATCTATCTCAATGAGATTGATCTTTGGATTTGCATAGAATGATTCTAGTTTGACTTTTCTTGTGTGACCTCTTTTGTTCTTCTTTTCATGCTTTGAGTTCTTCATTGATGATCTCCCTTCTTGATATTGTGCTAGTGTATCATAATGATACAATTCTGGTTCTTGGCTTGAATGCTTTAGATAATCATGTTCTTCAATCTGTGTGTGACTTCTTTCTTTGTTTCTTCTCTTTCTTAGCTCCTGCACTTCTTCTTGTGATACGTCTTCAGAGAGATGAGTTAGTAAATCATCATAATAATATTGATTTGAATCTAATGATTCTTCTTCAAGATAGCCATATGACTTGTTTTGGTTATTTTGTACCTTTTCTTGAAAGAGTTCAAAGATAACTAATGATAGGTACATTATTAGACATTCTTTTATAGTAATGATAATATCTTGAGATTCCCATGATGATCTAAAAAGTTTTCCATGAAGAAATTCCATAAATGTAGTAAATTTTCCTTCCTTAGCTTCCTTGAAAAACATGATCAATTTATCCTTTAGTGAATCTAGTACTTGATCTCCATCAATGTTTGATATTAAGTTATGAGAGTAGAACTTGAGTGCTTGTAATATTTCATCACTGTTTTCATTGAACACTTCCTTTAGAATATTATCCATATTACTTTTGAAGTAGACTACCTTATGACTCCCAAATTTAGTTTATCAAGCAACTATTAATTCCAAAGAGGTACTTCCTTAGTTGTGAGAGATAGACTAAGGATGATATTTTTTCAAATATTGTTCTTTCAATTGTATGTTGTGTAGAAACCCTTGTATCTCCCTAAGGTTTGAAAGACAATATTTAATATTATTAATCAACAATCCTTTACAAATCTTCAAATCTCTAATAATTTTGAATTTAGAGATTAATCTATCCAATGCAATCTTTTCAATATGTAGGATTCCTTTTATCTCCCAAATTTATGAATAAAATATTTAATTCCTAAATTTCATATGCTATATTTGATGTAGAAATCCTTATACCTCCAAATTTAGAAATTTAGAAATTCTAGAAATAATATTTGCAATATTTTGTAATTCTAATTTGATGTAGAATCCTTATTTCTCCAACCTTAATAATTTTACAAATATTTAATTGGTTTTGTAAACTACAATATGTAATTTTTACAAAACTCAAATATAAACTTCAAATTCTAGAAAATGCTCTTCAAAAATATAATTATAGGCTTCAAAATAATAATATGATTTTCTAAGGTTATAAAAATGCTTATCTCTCCACTTTTACTTTTAATAAACTTTGACCTTAGAATATATTCCCTTCTTATTCCTCCTATCAATATAAAACTTTAATATATGGTAAAATGCTATGGTAAATACCTCGAATATTCAGGCACTCTTTGTTGGTCTTGTTGGGCACTTATCTCTCTGGTCAAACTTGCTTGGAATGCTATGTATGACTCTTCAAAGATGCTTTGACCTTCTTTAATGCTTCTCCTCTTGTATTTTCTATGTAAGGCACTAGAAAAACTTCTATATTAATACCTCTATGGCTATATGAGTGCTTCACCTTTCTTTGGATGTGTGCCATGTGGTGTAGATGTTATTTGACTCCTTGTCTTCCTTCTTGGTGGTGCTAATATTCATGAATAGAATAAAGTGGACACTTGTCACTTTCTTTCTTGCAACTTGGGAGTTACACAGTCTTCTTGAGCGCTTGGATAATAATGAAGAATGTTTGAATGTTTGAGTGCTCTTTTCTCATGAAGAGTTATGTTCAACCTTATGCACCAACTTCTATCTTTAGTGCCAAGTGGATATATTCCCTTATTTTGGAAGAGACAAGTGTAATCAACTCTTTGTGCATGCACTCTTTTTCCAAACGTATGGATTGTAAGGCTTTTGAATGCCTTTGCTCTTCCCAAACTTATTCTTGCTCCTTGTAAAATATATTCTAGCTTCTTGAAAATGTATTCTTGTTAGAGTTTCTCCTTCCTTTGGATGATGGTGGACTTTCTCACGGATGGCTTCAACCAAAGACCTTCTTGTATGCTTCAATGGTGGCCCTATGGTAATCACTATGGCAGTTTCTTTTTCTTCTTTGATAATGCACCCTGTATTTTCTTTCTCTTGTAATCTACCCTATTTTGAATGGTTGTAATAGTACTTTTGTAGGTTGTGGATGACGTTCTCTACCTTCTTGGGTTGGCCAAAACTTGAGCCTAATGGCTTCTTTTCCTTATGCTCTTTTGTTGGTGCTTTTTCTTGCAAGTGGGTGGATGTATGATGGAGTATTTGCCCCCTATAATCTGCTTTTGAATGGTGCTTTATATAGTGGTGGTTTTCACCACTTCCTTGGTGGTTTCCTATACCACTCCCAACTGTAAATCTGGTGTTTTTAAACACCTAAAATCTTCCCAAATTTGGAGCTCTTTTCCTTTTCAAAATCTGTTGTACTTTGAGGGTTATTTTCCCTCACAAACGTAGAATATTTTGCTTCTTCTTTCACTTTAAAATTCAGCATATACTAACACTTATAACTCCTTTAATAAATAAATCTAATGCTGCTATAATATTTCAAATTTCTCAGATAATAAAGTGGTTCTATCCCACTAATCAATGTTAAATAAATCTGATTTTCTCTTATTAAAAAAAAACATATAATCAACTTCTTATCACTCCAATTAAACTTGTAATTTTTCTGTTATAATATGCAATTTTTCTATAAATTCAATGGTGTGAAATAGTGTCCTTTCTTAGCTTAATGACACCTTAAAATCTTCTTCTTGGCTAGCTCTAAATGGCTCCAAAATCTGATGCTTTAAAACTCTTAATAAACTCCTTTAAAAATTCTGCAATAGTAATCTATATGGCATCAATTTTACACACCTTTTTGTAGCTTCTTCCTTCGTAGCTTATTGTCTTGTATTTTCTGGATTTTCACCCTTCAATTTGCTGTTAGTAGATCCTTAAATTTGCAGCAATAATGGCTGCCTCAAAGCTTGCTTTCTTTTCCTTTAAACATGTGCTTTCTTCTCCTTCAAACATGTGCTTTCTTCTTCTTCAAACAGGTGCTTTCTAACTTTGATTTTTACAGCTTCAAATGCTGTCCAAATGCACTCCAAATCTGCAATCAACCTCCTTCGTAGGTGCTGCTACTAATCCTTATGCTTTTCTGTCCAAAGCTATCTCAAATATTTCCCAAAGCTTCTTTAAAATGCAACTAATTTTGTTCTTACAATGCTGCCCAAAAATGCAGCTTAAACACCTTCTAATTGTTATTCCAAAATCTGATTTGATGAAGTTTACTAACCTTCAAATTTGCTGCTCTCTTTGCTATCAAGCCTTCTCTTAGTTGGCTGTCCAAATATTCCTTGAAAGCTTCTCCAAAGATTTTCAATCTGCAACTTTTTGCTTCTACTTTTTGCAGTCCTTTTCCTTTCAACTTTTCTTCTAAAAATCAGCAACTTGTGCTTTTACAAATTAGCCTACAAAACTTGTGTGGCTATCTTCAAATTTCTCAAATTTGTGGCTTTTGTAGTCTTCTTGCTTTTTTTGACTTCTTGTTGAATTTTATCTTCAAATATGACCTCTTTCTCTATCTTCTTTCTCAAGAATCTGAATGTCTTGAGTTCTTCAAAATCTTCTTCAAATTTGACAAACTTCTTGCCAAATACTTTTCCTTGTGGGCTTGTTGTCATATGGTGACAATTGTCCCAATTTATTTTGGTTAGGTACTCTTTCTTCTTGCAATATTCTACCATGAACTCTACTTCAAATCTCCTTCAATAATGGTTGCTTCAACTTCTATAATAAGGCTTTTTTGTAGCCTTCTTTTCTTCTTCAAAATCTTCTTTAGACCTCTATTCTTGGGTCTTCTAATTCTACAACATTCAAATATATTTTTTAATGAAACCTTACCTTGGTTTCTTCAATTTTCCACTATGGGAAATTCTTCAATGAGATCTCTTTCTAGATCTCCAAAATCTGCAATAGGACTTTCAATAGTCCTATCTTTAGTCTTCAATCTTCAATTTGTTGCTTCAATCTGCAATAGGACTTTCAATAGTCCTTCTATCTTCAATATTCAATCTGTTGCTTCAATATGCAATAGGACTTTCAATAGTCCTTCAATATTCAATTTTTTGCTTCAATCTGCAATAGGACTTTCAATAGTCCTTTTATCTTCAATATTCAATCTTCCAATCTTGGAAGTTCTTCAATATGACCTCTCTTAGGGTCTCTTCAATCAACAATATTGCAATGAGAACCTCTCCTTGGTTCTTCTCAATATTCAATTGGGGCCTTCTTCTTGGACCTCCTTCAATGTCTATTTTCTGCAATAGAACTTGAGAAGCAATAATATATTCAAAGTTCCAGAAATAATAATCTTCACTAGCTATAACTAGTGGAATCAAATCAATGTTGAATCCTAGTCTTCATAGGTGTTCCTTCAACCTTGTGGAAAGATTCTAGCCAATCAATAATCTGGAATCTATATTCTTTCAATCAATAAAATTTATCAATAGGACCTCTTCTAAGGGTCTCTAAATCTTCAATATCAAGGTCTGTCTTCAAGACCTGTAAATTTTCTTCTATTCCGATTTTGCTCTTGGAATAGGTAAATATTTAACTTTCACTGGTTTTATTTCAACCTAGTGAGAAATGCTATCTTCTCTGGTTTTATTTTCTAGAGGTAATTTTTTTATCTTCTCTGGATTCTCTTTCCAAAGGTAATCTCCTTTATCTTCTCTGGTTTCTCTTTCTAGAGGTAATTTTCCTTTATCTTCTCTGGTTTCTCTTTCTAAAGGTAATTTCCTTTATCTTCTCTGGTTTCTCTTTCCAGAGGTAATTTCATTTATCTTTACTGGTCTCTTCTTAACCAGTAGAAATTTCCTTCCTTCCAATATATATAATAACTTCTATCAAACAATCTCAAAGCCAACAACTTTTGCAAGGGGTAGGTCCAAAGGCGCATCTGGTTTGCAAAAACGCAACAATGGTGTTGAATGATGAAAAACTAGAATAGTTTCTAGTGGCTCTCTCAATTCCTATCTAGACCTATTGTGGCTAGATCTACCGTGGCTCTGATACCACTATTAGATTTTAATGAATAACCACTCAATAATATGGCCACTAAATCAATAATACTCAACTCAATATGAAGGAAATAATAATGCTAAGCAAATAAGCTTATATTCAGAATATGAAATAACTCAAATATTGCTAATGGCAAATGCTGAAAAATACAATAAACTCTTATTGAATAAAAGACCTCAAATACATCATATTACATCACCTTCCATTGCTCCATGGGTGATGTCCCATCTCTTGAACTTCCCTTTGTGATGCTATTCTATTACAATTGCACATCCATATATAGGATGGAATGTGACTCTTCATATGGTGTTTCTTGGCCCTCACTCTTCCTATGACTCTTCATATTCCTATTCTAATGACACATGTACATAGGGACAACTATGCACATTTACATTGCCAAAATATCATTGCACACTTGTGCATTTATTACATTGCATAAAGTAAATACTTTCATCCTAATCTAAGACACTCTTTCCTAATCTATAGATGTACCCATGGTGGTACATTGTCATGTACCAAATAATGTAATATATTCCAACATGTATTGGAATTCTTATGAAAATATCTAAAGCTAGCAATGTCAAATTTAGAAGTCCTTAAATCATAATATCTTGAATAAACCCATATACCATTTTCAACTCTAACAATTTGACTTTTATCATGATACTTACAATTATTCTTTGTATGATCAAAATTCTTTGGTTTATAACCTTTTTTGGTATCAACCATTTTAAGAGTACCAATGTCATGACCCTCCCAGATGGACCTTTGAACATAGAAAAACAATGTATTAACAAATGTGGCTAATACATGATTTTGTGCAATTAAGTAGCCTCACAATAATGAGTAGATAATGAAGGATATGATACTGCTAATGAATTACCAATGTGTAGGATCAGGTGCACTCGTGAGTGGAGGGAATTGAGTCATCCACCAAATATGAGAGTACTTGAGGAAGGGGAAATGATGATAAGGCAACTCGAAGGTAACATGGATAGATACCTTCATATAGGTATGCATTCGGTTAAGGGATAATCATCAATATCTAACCACCTTGAGCCCCAGACTGATGGCCTAGTAGCTATCGTAAGTTCTAGAGGCTGAGACAGGTGATTAGATTGATGGAAAGACTCCCTCTTTGTTTGATGCACTTGCATGATTGTCTTTTACTTCAGCATTATTAACCTTGATAACCGGTGAGCATGGAGTAGATGGTTTACCTTCACAAACTTCATATGTGCATTGTTTAAATAAATGGTTGATTTATTTAAAAAGGTAAAAAGATATTGTTTAAATAAATGGTTGATTTATTTAAAAAGGCAAAAATATATTGTTTAAATAAATGGTTGATTTATTTAAAAAGGTAAAAAGATATTGTTTAAATAAATGGTTGATTTATTTAAAAAGGTAAAAATATATTGTTTAAATAAATGGTTGATTTATTTAAAAAGGCAAAAAAAATTGTTTAAATAAATGGTTGATTTATTTAAAAAGGCAAAAAGGATAATGTTTAATTAAATGGTTGATTATTTAAAATAAAAAAAAAGGTCTCATTGAAAATGAGTGGTTGTTTATTTGAATGATGCTAGTAGATGCTTCGTAAAATAAAAGGTTGATTTATTTAATATCATTAGCATTTAAAGAGGCAAGGAGATGATCATTTTATCAAATGATTACTCCATCCAAAAAATGGAGAACTTGTCCTGAAATGAAATAGAGAATATAAACGCAATTCTTTAAACTCCAAGGTAAGGTCTTTACCATGGCGTGTTAGGGAAGTCATCGCTCACCCGACGATCGACCCATATGGCGTAAATGCGACAAGACGACATTCGGTAGAATGGGTTGGGTTGCCCTTTGGAGGCCCGAGTGGGTCGAATGCATGAAATTCCTCTAACATGAGAGGAAAGCCCTTTATGGTGATCACCTTGGGAAAAGAGAGGAGGAATGTCCACCCTTACCGCATGTCGGAGGTGGTCGAAGAGTAATGGTGAGTAGGTAGGGACGTAGATCGAGGAGGGGAAAAAGGGAGAGAAGGAGGAGGGGGGGAGAAGAGCATAGAGAAAGGAAAGGAACATGAGGTGGGGAGAAAAGAACATAGCGAGTGAAGGAGCATGAGGTGGTGAGAAGAGCATAGAGTGAGTGAAGGAGCATGAGGTGGGGAGAAGAGCACAGAGTGAGTGAAGGAGCATAAGGTGGTGAGAAGAGCACTGTGAGCAGAGGAGCAATGGATGATGGACGTCCACCCAAACAGTGCAGGTGATCTAGCTATTGCGGGTGAGCCAGGTTGGTTACATCTTAAAACTATTTGGCTCGTGTTTACCTCTTTTATTGGAGATGTGATGGCATCATTGTAATGGCCTCTACCATTGGAAAAATAGCCTATGCTTCTCTTTGCTTGGATATGAGATCATTGTTGGCCTCTGCCATTGGTATGGCTTGTTTACCTCTTTGCTTGAGATGTGAAGGTATCATTGTAATGGCATCTGCCATTGGTAGATTATATCTGTGTTTACCTCTTTGCTTGAAGATGTGATGGCGTCATTGTATAGCCTCTACCATTGGCAGAATGGCCTATGTTTTCCTCTTTGCTTGGAGACATGAAGGCATCATTGTATGGCCTCTACCATTGGCAGTATGGCCTATGTTTACCTCTTTGCTTGGAGACACGATGGCATCATTGTAATGGCCTCTACCATTGGTAGTATAGCTTGTGTTTACCTCTTTGCTTGGAGATGCGATGGCATCATTGTATGGCCTATGCCATTGGTAGTATGGCCCGTGTTTACCTATTTACTTGATGGCATCATTGTATGGCCTCTATCATTGGTAGTATGGCTTGTGTTTATCCCCTTGCTCAAAGATGTGATGGCATCATGGTTACCCACTTCCATTGGTAGTTTAGTTTATGTTCTCTGTGTTTGATGATGCGAGTATCAATGTCATCTTGCCATTTTTGTTGGTTGTTAGTTTGGGATTATGGGTGGTAGCTAGTCGAGTAGCACCATGGGTAACCTTCCTTTGCAAATCGTAGTCGGGTTTGGAAGTCCCCTCGGGTGCCATTGGCATCAAGGATGACCCACCCATGTCATGACAACTATTGGCACCATGAGTATGTGAGCACCATCTGCTCTTGAGCTGTTGGGGTGGAAGCCTTTCGGTCGACCCTTGGTCCACCCTATGTCTTACCTCACAATGTATGGTGCTAGCCTATCTGTTGGACGTTGTTCCATCCCATAGTTCGTTGTAGTTGAGAGAAGCTTTAATTAATGTTCATTATCTAAAATGGTAGATTTTAGGATAATGAAAGTGTAGAAGCTTTAATTAATGTTCATTATCTAAAATGGTAGATTTTAGGATAATGAAAGTGTAGAAGCTTTAATTAATGTTCATTATCTAAAATGGTAGATTTTAGGATAATGAAAGTGTAGAAGCTTTAATTAATGTTCATTATCTAAAATGGTAGATTTTAGGATAATGAAAGTGTAGAAGCTTTAATTAATGTTCATTATCTAAAATGGTAGATTTTAGGATAATGAAAATGTAGAAGCTTTAATTAATGTTCATTATCTAAAATGGTAGATTTTAGGATAATGAAAGTGTAGAATCTTTAATTAATGTTTATTATATAAAATGGTATATTTTAGGATAATGAAAGTGTAGAAGTTTAATTAATGTTCATTATTAAATGGTAGATTTTATGTTAATGAAAGTGAAAAGTTTAATTGATGGTTTGTTTTATAATTTAATGGTATGGGACCTTATGTTATGAAATGAAATATGATGATGGTTTATTTTATAATTTAAGGGTATGGGACCTTATGTTATGAAATGAAATATGATGATGGTTTGTTTTATAATTTAAGGGTATGGGACCTTATGTTATGAAATGAAATATGATGATGGTTTGTTTTATAATTTAAGGGTATGGGACCTTATGTTATGAAATGAAATATGATGATGGTTTGTTTTATAATTTAAGGGTATGGGACCTTATGTTATGAAATGAAATATGATGATGGTTTGTTTTATAATTTAAGGGTATGGGACCTTATGTTATGAAATGAAATATGATGATGGTTTGTTTTATAATTTAAGGGTATGGGACCTTATGTTATGAAATGAAATATGATGATGGTTTGTGTTATAATTTAAGGGTATGGGACCTTACATTATGAAATGAAGAAAAAGGTTTATTGGAAATTAAAGTAGTTACTTTTAGTAGCATAATGTGTGAACCCAGTTTGCTTAGCAATTAAGGGTATGGGACTTTAATTGCTAAGTAGGGTTAGTTCATTTACTGCAAATAGAGCATATGAGTGAATGCATGGTAGACTGACTCTCATGAGTGGGTGAGAGGGAAAATAGAAAGAGTGGTTTTCTATGATAGTACTATGCATTAGTAAGTTGAATTGCTTGGGTTATTTGTATAGTTGCAATTTGGCAATGAAATAAGTAAGTGCATTTAGAAGCATGTCTATCCGGATCCATGAGTGTCCTGATCCCCTACTATCCTCACTTGATCGATGGAAGAGTAGGAAGGTCAAAGTCATGAGGTGGACCAGTTCACAAGTTTGCTCTCTACCTTACACCTTGTTATTTATGCAATAGATTAGATTGTGGGGAGATTTCCCAATGGAATGGATGTAAAGTATTGTAGAAAGTATGGGGTGTACCATACTTGCTTATGTATTTAAATGAACATTGTAATTGCTACATTTAGTACCTCTTTATTTGGTGTATTGTATTTAAATATTTTAATGAATGCTTATTTGGTGATTGTTGCTTTATGCTTGATTTATCCTTGATTGTTAAAAATTCATATTTGTTAGATTTAGTATCTTGATATTTTATGTTCTTGTGATGTTAAAAAGAAAGAAACATTAGTAAGTTCTAGGTGAACTTAGAGGTTAACCTAAGGGCTTGAGACCCCCTTAGGGAGATTGGTGACTAGGTTTAGAAGATTGTACCAGAGTTAAGATAGCTTGTTAGTGGACAATATTGATAGCTTAGCTCATAGTACACGTAGCATACCCACACATAATGGCTTGTGTGGAATATGGAGATGCATGTACACCTTCTAACGATTGAAGGTGGTAAGTCTAGCTCATCAATACTGATGAGAGGGATGGACTTATGTGCATAACATAAGATAGGCTTACGTAGAGGGACTTGCGTGAAGGGAATCTTGTGTGGTATAGTTCTTGAGAAACTTAGGGGATGTCAAACATTAAGTTGGTCTAAGGTTGGTTGGGGATTTATGAATCCTTCACCTTAGTCAAAAAAAATATAAACTTTTCTTTTTGTTTGTGTGTTTTCTTGTTTCATGATTTTTGGGGTGTTACATTTGGTATCAAAGCTCTAGGTTCGAGGGTATAGAGCTTCTTATGTGTTGTAGAAGATATTTGGGGATCTCCAATAGAGGCTTGCTTAGGAATAAGCTGAAAGTTGGAGTAACCTAGAGTCTCTGCTTGTTTAGGATCTAAAGGAATTGATTTCGAAAAAGGATGAATATTACGATACCTCAGTATGGGCTTTGGTATTAATGATATATCCTAACCTTGGAACCTCATCCTAGTTAGATCTCTAATGAATAGCGAAATAAGGACTCTGTATTGTGGTCAAGTTAGTAATTCAGTTAAGAGAAAGTTGTAATCTAACTCTTTTTTTGGTGGAAACTAGATCAAGATGCCACCCAAGGCCAGGATGAAAAGGCCTCCACCTAGATAAACTCGACAAAGTAATGTTGAAGAAGAGATCTAGAATGAGGATCTAGAGGTTCCCAATGCAGGAATAGAGGAACTTACTACTATAGTTGCCGAGTTACAAGATTAGTTAAGACAAGTGCTGGAAACTATGGCAAATCAAAATTTATAGGCTAGAGATTCGAAGGTCAACCAAGTTGAGGGGCTTCCAATAGAGCAAAAGCAAGCAAGAACCCTCTTAGAAAAATAGATGGTAAGAGACCTAAATAATATATGTATCTCCAAGTTTTATGGAGAAGGGGAGGGAGACGCAGCTGAAGCTTGGCTAAGAGAGTTGGAAGTCTTCTTCATAGTAAAGGGGTATTCTTCGGGTACCCAAATGGTTTGGGCTACTATTTACCTTGAAGGAGCTACCCTGGATTGGTGGGAGACTTACTATGAGGAAACCAATATTGAACCAGTAGATATTCCATGGAAGGAATTCATAGTCATATTCAAGAAGAGATTCCTCATGGAGCACTTCTATGCTTTAAAGTTTGAGGAGTTTTCCAGCCTAAGGCAAGGGACTAACTTAGTGGAGGTATACTACAGGAAGTTGGTAAAGTTATTGAAGTATGTACCTACCTATAATGAGAAGATGTGGATTCATAAGTTTACTCATGGATTGCAATCTAGGATAAAGCATGACGTGGAGATGCAGGAACCTAAGTCATTGCAAAAGGCTTATGATTTGGCAAAGAAAGCATAATCACATTTTTGCTATAAGTATGAAAACCTGATCGAGCAGGAACATCAAGAACTAAAGAAGAGGAATAGCAATGGGGTTGTAAAATGGGAGGTAGAGCAAGAATGAAAGGCTAAGAACCCCCAGAATCCAAAGAAGAAATTCAATGGAAACCAAAAGAAATTCAAGAAGAATTTTTATAAGAAAGGCAACAAACCCAATAATGCTAAACCTCCCCTAGAAGCCATCAACTCCAGTACCGATGATTAAGGATGAGGGGTAGAAAATAGAAAAGAAGCAAGGGCCCAAGGATGGATGTTACCATTGTAAAGGGCTACACTACGCTAACCAATGCCCATATCGACCAGGGACAAGCATGCCCAACAATAAAGGAAAGGAACCGATGCATAAGATCTATGCTGCAACTGGGAATCAAAAACTTGAGGGGCAAGCCACCCCATTAATCATCAAAGGTAATATTTTTGATAAGCAAGTAGATATCTTAATAGATAGTGGAGCCACTGATAGTTTCATTTCTTGTAATTTAGCCAAAGATATGCCGAAAAGGCCAGGGTATTTGGCTCATGGATGGAAGGTTGAGTATGGATCTGGATAGACCTACTCTGTAAACCAATGTTTCCCAATGATGGAAATTACTTTAGACAATGGAACCATGGAAGGTTGCTTGTACGTGGCCCCACTTCATGCCTTTGATGTGATTCTAGGAATGGATTGGCTACAGATCCATCAAGCCATAATCAATTTTTGAGATAGATGGATTGAGTATTCTAAGGGAAATAAAGAGAGGCTATGAATTTATAGCAGGTAGGGGGCATTCAAACCCCAGATGTTGTCAGCTATGCAGTTGAAGAAAGCCCTCAGGAAGGGAGGGATTGTTTATGTGGTAAATATGAATGAAGTTGAAAGGGATCGAAAGGAAGAGGTGGTTGAGACACACCCAATTTTATAGGAATTCTAGGATGTATTTCCAAAGGACCTACCAAGGCTCCCTCCTATGCGAGAATTTGATTTCACTATCGATCTTATACCAGGAGCGGAACCCATCCACCGATCTCTATATAGGATGTCACCTATTGAGATGCATGAGTTAAAGGTACAACTTCAAGGGTTATTGGAAAAGGGGTTGATAAAACCAAGTGTGTCACCATGGGGTGCACCCATTTTATTTGTGAAAAAAAGGATGGATCTCTAAGATTATGTATTGACTATAGGATGCTGAATAAAGCTACAATCAAGAACTGATACCCTCTACCCAGGATCAAAGATTTATTCGACCAACTAAGAGATGCCACGGTATTTACCAAGATAGACCTAAGGTCAGGGTATCACCAGATGAGGATTCGTGAGGAAGACACTCACAAAATGATATTTAAGACAAGGTATGGGCATTACGAGTTCACCATCCTACCTTTCGAGCTGACTAATGCTCTCGTTGCCTTCATGAATTTAATGAACAATGTGTTCAAAAGGCATCTAGACCAGTTTTTCCTTGTATTTCTTGATGACATCCTAATATACTCATGAAACAAGGAAGAGCACGATAAACATCTCAAGATCATGTTGGAGTTGCTAAGGGAAAATCAACTCTACGGGAATCTAGCCAAGAGCGATTTCTATGTTTTGGAGGTGCGCTATTTAGGGCATATCATATCGACTAAAGGGATCATGGTGGATCCAGAGAAAATAGAAGCCATGATAAATTGGCCGCCTCCTACAAATGTTACTGAGGTAAGAAGCTTCATGGGGTTAACGAGCTATTACCGATGCCACATAAAGGATTTCTCAAAAATTACCTCGATGATAACTAATCTCTAGAAGAAGGGGAAGGAATTCAAATGGATGGAGAAGTGCGAGGCCACCTTCACCATGTTGAAGCAAAATCTTACTACTGCACCAATACTAAAGATTCTAGACCCTCAAGGAGACTTTACAGTATGCATTGATGCATCGTTGGAAGGACTAGGGGGAGTGCTCATGCAAGGAGAGTCAGTAGTAGCTTATACTTCAAGGAAGCTTAAGAAGCATGAGGTTAACTACGCTACTCATGATTTAGAGCTAGCCATTGTAGTGCACGCTTTGAAGGTCTAGCACCATTATCTAGTAGGAAGACCCTTCGAGTTAAAATCAGACCATCAAAGTCTGAAGTACATATTTACTCAACCAATACTCAATGCGAGGTAGAGAAGGTGGGTCGAGTTCCTCACTGAGTACGATTTTGAAATTGAGTACATTAAAGGAAAAGAAAATAAGGTTGCAGATGCCTTAAGTAGGAGGAGACACATAGCAGCCATAACCAGGAGCCACATAAAGCTCATGGACCAAGTAAGAAAGGAGCAATATCAGGACGAATATTGTCAAGAAATTCGAGCCAAGTTAAGAGAAGACCCGAAGAGCAATAAGGAGTTTAGGGTAATCGATGACCTTTTATGCTACAAAGGAAGAATCATCATACCAAAATTAGGGGATTTAAGGAAGGTAGTGATGCAAGAAGCCCATAGATCTCCTTATATGGCTCACCCCAGAGGGGTAAAAATGAGAGAAAATCTAAAAAGGACCTTTTTCTGGGTAGGGATGAAGAGGGACATTACAAATTTTGTGGCCCGATGCCTTGAGTGCTAGAAGGTCAAGGTAGAATGCAAGCATCCTATAGGATATTTGTACCCTCATAATATACCTACTCAAAAATGGTAGGTCATATCAATGGATTTTATAGTAGGCTTACCTAAGACCAGGTACCAACACGATGCAATCTTTGTTGTAGTAGACAAATTGACCAAGGTCACACACTTCATACCTGGGAACACCAAGGATGATGCTCAAGTGGTGGCTAATAGGTTTGTTAGAGAAGTGTTTCTATTGCATGGGTTCCCAAAAGTAATTATATCGGATAGGGATTCCAAGTTTACTTCAGAATTTTGGAGAGCCCTACATTAGGCAATAGGCACAAAGTTGCATATGAGTTCAGCATACCACCCTAAAATAGATGGTCAAATGGAGTGGGTAAACCAAGTTCTGGAAGATATGCTCCGCATGTATTGTATGGACCACAAGTCTCGATGGGAAGACTATCTACCATTGGTGGAGTTTTCCTACAATAATGGATATCATTCCTCTCTAGGGATGGTACCTTTTGATGCCTTGTATGGATGAAAGTGTAGAACTCCACTATCATGGATCAAGGTCATATGGTTACATTTCACCCAGACAGATGTGAGATAAGAAAGTCAAAAACTAGAAAAGTCATTGCAAATGCAAGTAGAACTCCAAAAAACCTCTATATTCTTAGTGAGATTAAAGGGGAAAAGTGTTTTCTATCACAAGAATATGAGAGTTGATTGTGGCATAGAAGAATGGGCCATTTGAATTTTGACAATATAGTCAACATAAGCAATAAACAAGCTGTTAGAGATTTACCCAAGCTAAAAATGCCACGAAACACAATATAAGCACCTTATCAACATGGAAAACAAACTAGAACAATTTTTAAATGAAAGGGATATATGTTATCATATCCACTAAAGCTAATACATACTGATCTATGTGGTCCTACCTGAATACATAGTATTCAAGGTGAAAGTTGCTTCATATTGTTCATAGATGATTAATCCAGAATGACTTGGGTAGCTTTCTTAAAAGATAAGTCAGAAGCTTTTGACAAGTTCAAGGTATTTAAAGAATGGGTTGAAAAAAAACCAGCAAAAGGATGAAGTGTTTGAGATATGATAGAGGATGAGAGTTTACCTCAAATGAATTTGTAGATTTTTGTGAACAACATGGAATCAAGAGAGAATACTCAACTACAAGAAATCCACAACAAAATGAAGTAGTTGAAAGGAAAAATAGGACTATTGAGAATATGGCTAGAGCTATGTTAAATGAGTCCAAGATTTCAAATGGATTTTGGAGGGAAGCATTCAACACAACAGTATATATAATCACTAGGGCTCAAATGATTGTAAACCATTACAAGACTCCATATGAGCTTTGGAAAGGAATATCGGCCACTGTAACGCACTTCAAAATTTTTAGAAGCAAGTGTTACATAATATGGGAAGAGCAAAACTTGGGCAAGTTTGACCCAACATGTGATGAGGGAATTTTTCTTGGTTATTCTATTAAGATTAGAGATTATAGATGCTTCAACAAGAGGACACTCACTATTGTAGAAAATATAAATATAATAGTTGATGAGAAGATAGACTCAAGAGAACCAGTTAAAAAAATTGTGTATCAGGAAGATGAAAGTTGTTAGGAAGAGTTTCATGAGGAATCATATGAAGAAGAGGAAGAAACACAAAGACTTCTTCCTAAAACTCCATCCAGGTATGTATAGAAACATCATCCAAAATATCTAATAATTGGGAATCTATATGAAAGACAGACAAGGAGAAGGATAATAACACCATATCAAAAAGAAAAATTTTCTTTTTTATCTAATATTGAGCCAAAAGACTTCAATCAAGAAAGTGAATATAAGTTCTGCATTAAGACAATGGATGAGGAATTAGATCATATAGAGAAAAGCAAGACTTGGGAACTTGTTCTATGACCAAAGGATAAAAATATAATTAGCACGAAATGGGTATTTAGAAATAAGTTAAATGAATATGGACAGGTAGTCAGGAACAAAGCAAGATTGGTGTGCAAAGGTTATGCACAGGTAGAGGAAATTAACTTTGATGAGACATTTGCTCTAGTTGTACGACTTGAAGCCATAAGAATGTTCTTAGCCTTCTCAAGTTTTAAAAACTTCAAGGTATACTAGATGGATGTTAAATCAACATTTCTAAATGGTGTTATTGAAGAAGAAGTTTATGTTGAGCAGCCAAAGGGATTCATATTAACAAATAAAAAAAACTATATATGCAAAGGTACTGCATGGTCTAAAATAAGCTCCTAGAGCATGGTACTCAAGATTGGATAAGTATATTCAAGGACATGGATTCAGGAAAGGAATAGCGAACAAAAAATTATACATCAAAATGAAGGGAATAATCTACTAATTATGGTTGTTTATGTGGATGACATAATTTTTTGGAGAAACAATGATAAGATGTGTAAATAATTTGTAAAGAGCATTCCGAATGAATTTGAGATGTCTATGAGGTTTAGCGGGTGCAATGGGAGTGAGGGTTTGAATTTTTTGGGCAGGAATCTTAGCCAATGTGGTAGAGGTATAGCAGGTATGGAAAGGGTGGGTGGGAACCTCGAGCATGGATCAAGTGAGGATCCATAGGAAGGTAGTTAGGCTATGACAAATTTGGAGGTGGTCATCATGCGGGGGCCCGACCCTCCTCAAAAAGACCTCGACAAAAAAGATATGAAGGACAATGTGGGGCCCAAGAAGTGGTTGTCTTTTGCTAAGAATCTTAGAGGAAAAATAAAGGAGGTTCTCTCTCTTCCACCCCTAGTTCTAGTAAATAATAAAATTTCAGCCCCGACAAGTTCCATGAGCCCTTTTATTTCAATGGAAGAATTCTCCCTGGTAGGCAAGTTTTTGGGAGGTAGACCGGACATGGAGATTATCAAGGCTTGGGTGATGGGTAAATGGTGACCGATAGGCAGATTGGAGTTGGTAGCTCTAACTCGAGGGTTCTTCATTATCCATTTTAACAATATGGAGGATGCTAACCGTATTTTAATAGGAGGTCCTTGGTTTTTGGGCAAAAGGAGCCTTTTTCTCAAATGATGGGGTGAATATTTCGACCCTGAAAAGCAAAATATTAACATTACCCCTATTTGGGTTCATCTCCCGAGTCTACATGCCCAGTTATTCAATGAATATTGGCTACAGGGCATAGCCAGAACTATAGGGGACCTGATCTCCATTGACCATGTGACCTTGTATAGGACAAGGATGACTCATGCACGAATCTGCATAAATGCTAATTTGGATAATGAATTGCCAAGGTTTGTGGAGCTACAGTATGGAGAATACTATAGAAAACAATCGATAGAATATGAGAACAAATCGGTATTCTATGCAGAATGCAAAAATCAAGGACATATATGCAATCAGTGCCCTAACCTGGTAATGAATAGAGAAAAGTAGAAGCAGGGAATGCTAGATAAAGGAAATTTGAGGAGTTTCCCTGGCAGAGGCTATTTCAATCAGGTAAACTATGTCTACCAAAAAAATAAAAGAGAGGGTGCAGGGTCCCAACAAGACAAAGGAAAATAACAGGTTGTTAGCAACCAAAATACTCAAGTAAGTTCCAATCCTCTAGTTTCAAATAAATTTTCAATTCTATCCAATATGGGAGTAGGAGGATTATCAAAAGAAATGGAAGCCCAGAACCTTCAGGCTAACCTTTTCAACTCTCTAGAATCCCCATCCAAGTTAGGATCCTTAAACCCTAATGCTAAAATTACTGTAAGCCCCGTGGGCATCACAAAGCCAAAACCTAATGCCCGATCTCTAGAATCCCCATCCAAGTTGGGATCCTTAAATCCCAATGCTAAAAATACTGCAAGCCTAGTGGGCATCCCAAAGCCAAACCCTAATGCTGAAGAACTTAGGAAGAAAGTTGAGGCATTAGAAAATAAAAAATCTCATCTCCCTAACATAATCATTAGGATCTAGGTGAATCCTACTGAGGGGCCGTCCCACAAACTAGGGGAATACAGGAAAAAATGAGAATATTTGGATGTAGGGGTGGAGATATGTGAAACTCTTCAGACTGAGGAATATGGCAGTCCGGTTCAACAACAAATTTCCTACCCCTAGTTTAGTCCTAAAAAAACCAGAAGCACTGTAAAGTCTCCTATAGATTTTGGTAGTGAAAAAATAAGAGGGAGAATATCAAATGTTGAGCATCAAAAAATTAAAACTGATAATGACATTGCCAATGGAAAATAGAGAACCTTGTTTCAACAAGTTATTCCAGGTTCTGAAGACAAAAAATTAGAAAAACCCCCTCAAGGGAGGGGGAGAGGAAGAAATCCCAAAAAATCTAAATGAAGTTCCTCTCATGGAACGTGAGAGGCCTCAATGGCCTACCCAAACACAGGGAAGTCAATGCAATAAGAAATCAAGTGAATCCAACTATTATCATGTTGCAAGAAACAAAAATTGATGAGATTCAATAAAAAAGTAGCAAAAAAAATTTGGAATCAAGGGGATATGGTTTGTAAATCAACCATAGGAGCTTCTAAGGCCTTATGACTTTGTGGGATCCTAGAATAGTAGAAGGCACCATTATTCAGAAATATGAAAAGTTTCTTAGTGTTTTATTTAAGGAAATAAACAACAAAAAGTCATGGATCCTTTCAAATATTTATGCCCCAAATTAAATTCAAGGGAGAGCTCTACTGTGGGAGTACTTAGGCAATATGAATTAAATCTTCCATAATGTCCCCTGGATTTTGGCTGGGGATTTTAACACTCCTCTTTACCCTTCAGACAAAATGGGTGAAAATGGACCACCTATCAGGAGCATGGATGAGTTCAATGACTTTGTGAACTCCAACATGTTGATGGATGTAAGACTTAGAGGATCGAATTATACCTAGAGTAATCGACGGATAGGGTGTCATCTCATTCAAGAAAGGCTTGACAAGTTTTTCTATCAAAGGAGGCTACAACTCTGTTTGGTGATTCTACCCTACAAGCCCTTCCTAAAATTACCTCTGATCATAATCCCATTTTATTGGAGATCCCTAATTCTCCATCCTTAAAGAAACCTTTCAAATTTTAGTCTATGTGGATCAAGCATTCTAGTTTTAGATATTACTTAATTTAGTGGTGGCAGCGGTTTGTCAGGGGTAGTGCAACTTTTAAACTTGCTAGAAAATTAAAGTTTGTTAAGGAAAAGCTTCGAACTTAGAACAAAGAGGTCTTTGGGAACCTCTTTGAAAATAAAAAATAGGTTGTTGAAATTTTGAAGATAATTGATCAGATGATTCAACATGGTGATGCTGATGAAACTACTAGGCAGGAGGAACGGACAAAACTAGCATATTTTCATAATATTTTGGCCTGTGAGGAAATATATTGGAGGCAAAAATCAAGGGCTATTTGGTTGAAATATGGAGATTCAAATTCCAATTTTTTTCACGTCACCATGCTTAGAAACAAAAGCAATAACAAGATAATTTTTTTTAAAAAAGCAGATGGTTCTATTACTCAGGACTTAATAGAAATAAGAAAGGAGGCAGTAACTTATTTCAATTCTATCCTTGGTCAGGAATCGCAGTGCAATGAGGAGGCCAAATATATTCTCTTGCAATCCATTCCTAGCATAATAAATGATGATATAAACCTTAAGCTTCTAGCTCCATTTTTTGATGAGGAAATTAAGGAAGCCTTGTTTAGCATGGAGCCATACAAAGCCCTGGGACCCAATGGCTTTCCCCCTCATTTATATCAAGCTTTTTGGGACATCGTAAGTGAGGATGTAATTTCTACTGTCAGATAATTCCAAGCAAGAAATCATATCCCAAAAGGTCTCAACTCTACTTTTATTTCTTTAATTCCTAAGAAGCAAACCCCTGAATCTATGGCTGACTTCAGGCCAATCAGTCTATGCAATGTTTCTTACAAGATCCTAACTAAAGCCATTGCAAATAGAATGAGAGATGTTCTTCCCCACATCATAGATCCATGCCAGGGAAGCTCTATCCAAGGTAGGTCAATATTGGATGGAGTTATCATAGTTCATGAAGCTTTGCACTCTGCTCATAAGACTAACATGTCTATTTTTGCCCTCAAGCTTGATATGAACAAAGCATTTGACAGGCTAAATTGGGACTTTCTGATTGTTGTCCTCATTAAGTTTGGTTTTCACCACCAATGGCTAATTTGATCAAATAATGCATTTCTAAAGCATGGTTCTCAATTCTGATTAATGGAACAACTGCTGGTTACTTTCAAAGTCGCAGAGGAATTCGGTAGGGGGATCCTATCAGCCCCATGTTATTCATCATTATGGAAGAAGCTTTAGGCATAAACACAAAAAATGATTGCAGTTCAAGTCTAATATCAGGAATCAAGGCAACATCTCTCACTAGGTCTATTTCTCACCAAAAATTTGATGATGATACCCTTCTATTAACTAAGGCATCAATGGTTGAGGCCAAAAGAATTAAATACATCCTACAACTCTACGAGGACGCTATTGGTCAAAAAGTTAATTTCAGTAAAAACAAGTTATATTTCTTGAACAGCCCCATTCAAAGGTAAGGAAGGATTGTAGAAATTTTAGGGTGTGATATAACAAACCTCCCCACTTCGTATCCTGGTCTCCCTCTTTTCATTGGTTCTTTGAGAGAGTCAGTGTGGGACAGGGTTATTGAAAGAATTCAAGAAAAACTTACTGAATGGAAAGGTCATCTTCTATCTCAAGCAAGAAAGTTGAACCTCACTAAGGCTTCTCTTTAGAGCATTCCAGTCTATTTTCTCTTCGTTTTCAAAGGCCCTATGTAGGTTTTCTAGAAAACTGAGAAACTAAAAAAATAATTTTTATGGAATGGATCAGAGGAGAAAAAAAGGATACACCTTGTAGGATGGACCAAAGTGTGCAGACCCAGGGAAAATGGGGGCTTAGGTCTAAGGATAATTGCTCATATGAATTTAGCTTTACTAGCTAAGCAGGCGTGGTGCCTCATTTCTAGTGAAGAAAATGAATGGACAACTATCATCAAATGAAAGTATCTTCAAAATATGGAATTTCTAAGTGACTCAGTTCCAATAAGAGGTTCCGCTTTTTGGAAAGCAATTCTCAATTGTAAGGAAATCATCAAAAAAGGTTTAAGATGGGTTTTAGGCAATGGTGAGAGGATAAATTGCTGGAATGACAGGTGGGCTAAGGATGAACCACTGACGCAATATCATAAATTAGCCCGAATCAAAGATATCATGGAAGAACTCATTGGCAAAAAAGTCTCCGATTATATGGTTGAGGATAGAGGCAGAATGAAGTGGAAACAAATAAGGATTCAGGGATTTCAAGCGGAATCAAATGATCTTTGTAACATTCTTAGGCAACAATTTATCCCCATGAGACCCAAGGAAGATCAAGTGATCTGGGCTCCTATGAAAAATGGGCAGTTCACTGTTAAATCAGCTTACAAGCTTCTACTTGATGACGAGGATTTTGTCCTCCAAAAGGACTTAGTTTGGATAAAAAATTTAATTCCAAAAATTGTAGTATTTTCATGGCTGGTTATCCAAGGAAGAATTCTAACCATTGATAATATTATGCGTAAAGGTATTTGTATCACTAATCGTTGTTATCTATGCAGGGCTAATTGGGAGACCATTTATCACATTTTCCTTGAGTGCCCTTTTTCCTTGACTGTCCTAAGTGGGGTTTTTTAGGCCTTCAATATTTCTTGGGTTAAACCAACCATTGTACTTGATTTTTTCATCCAGTGGCCTTGCCACTTTTCAAGCCAAAGACTTAGATACATGTGGAAAATTTGTATCAATCACTATCCTTGGTAGGTGTGGTTAGAAATGAACCATAGAGTCTTTAATGAGTCTATCAATGATCATAAAACTATCATTGCCAGGATTCTATCCTTTGCCAATGAGAATGTGAACCTTATCCCTTTTGATAGTCATAAACCTCATCTGCAGGAGACCATGATTGCTCAATATTTAAGCTTAACCTTGTTAGATGAGTCTGTGCCTAGGGTAGTCAACCCCATAGCCAATGTTAAGTGGTACCCACCTCCTACGGGTTGGTTTAAGCTTAATTTTGATGGAGCAGCTAAGTACAATCCTGGAAGAGCAAGAATTTATGGTATTGTGCAAGATAATAATGGGAATATGATGCTTGCATTTTTTGAATATTTGGAAACAAGGATGAACAACGAAGCTGAAGCTAGAGCTATGTGGAGAGGACTTCAAATGACTCAAGACTTAGAAGGCAATTTTATCATAGAAGGAGACTCTATGCATGTTATAAATCTCCTCAATAATTGGAAAACACCTCCTTGGAGGATTAAAACAATTGTTGAAGAGGCTAGGATCCTTTTCCAGGGAAGATAGGACATAAAAGCCCAACATGTATTTCGGGAAGCTAACAAAGTTGTTGATAAGATGGCCAATTTGGGTGTCGATGGTGACCGACTTTTAAAATGGGAACACGGTGTCTTGAGCAAAGTAGAGGAGCTTATTCAACAAGAATTCCAAGAATGATAGTCGAATTTACCAATAGGGAAGGCACTGTAAGTTCAAAGGCTATGAGTATTCCCATATCTTTTTTGAAATGGACTCATAATAAAAATTATTCGAGTTGTCAGTCTTGGTGGATGCTGCTTGGAAATACCACAAAGACTAATGGGGATAGTCACATGTTAGATAACATGTCTCCTAGTCATCTTAGTAATTTGAGGTTGGTTGATAATCATAGGGTAGGAAAGAAATGATAATATAAGACTTCGAACTAGATCCACATGGACCTCCAGATAGCCATCGCCATAAATCTAGCCAGCATGTTCACTTCTCCAAGGCTGATTGGCCAAGATGGTATGTGGTTCCAAAGCATGCCATATACGGAAGAAAGCAATTACCAAAGAATTATTAAGAGTAACTATTAATACAGAGCTTGTGGGAGTTTTTTTTTAGTACTCTACTATGTGTGTCTGTAGCTTTTTGTTTCTCCACTATTTCAAGGAAGGGATATGTGTTTTTTTCTTTTTTTGTAATTATGATGCAGATGTGTTTTCTCGAGGTATACCCAAAATGTTGTATGGGAAGTTTCTTTTTGATAACAGGTTATGTGCCTTACCGAATGTAATGGCTTTGGCGGCATGTAGATTTTACATATATAGGATCCTTAGTAAGGACATGTTCATCAACATCCCTGGGCTGATTTTTGTAAAAGGTTTTGGGTCAACTTGTAAAACCCGGTATTAATGCTATAGTATCTTATCTACCAAAAAAAAAAAATTGAGATGTCTATGCTTGGTGAGTTGTCCTTCTTTCTTGGACTTTAGATTTCATAATTAGAGAAAGGAGCATTTATTTCAAAACCAAGTATATTAAAGAGATGCTAAAGAAATTCAAGTTAGAATATTACAAACCAGTAAGTACCCCCATAGTTACAGGATGTAAGTTAAGTAAGGATAATGAATCTCCAGAGGCAAATCAAAGATTATACAGATCTATGATTGGCAACTTATTATACGTCACAACTACTAGACCAGATATCATGCAGGCAGTGGGATTAGTGGTAAGGTTTTAGGTAGAACCCAAGGAGACACATGTAGCAGTAGTAAAAAGGATTCTCAGGTATTTAAAAGGGACTATGGATTTTGGGATCTAGTATCCCAAAAGTGATAGTTTCACTCTCACAACTTATACAGATGTAGATTAGGCTGGCAGTATTAATGATATGAAAATCACAAGTGGTGGAGCATTATTTCTTGGAGACTATTTAGTCTCTTGGTTAAGTAATAAATAGGCATCAGTATCCCTATCTATAGCAGAGACAAAGTATACTACAACAATTGGTAGTTGTACATAGGTATTGTGGATGAAGTGAACTCTAGAGGATTTCAAGATAAAACATGATCATCCTATTTCCATATTGTGTGATAATACAAGTGCTATAAATATTTCAAAGAATCCAGTGATGCACTCCAAGACAAAGCAAAATTTGATTATCATTTTATGAGAGAATAGGTGATAGACAAGTAGGTTAGGTTGGAATATGTTACTACAAAGGAGCAGATTGTAGATATTTTAACTAAGCCACTTTCGAAAGAGACCTTTGAGTACCTTCAAGAAAAGTTGGGAGTAATTATACTTCCACCCCAAAATTAACCACCTCAATAGGAGGTGGGGTAGGGGCTAAGCTAAGAGTCTCATTCTTAGCCCCGATCCCCAAAGGTGACCCTTTGCCATTGATGACTAAGGGGGAGAGATTTGAGTTAGGGAGAGAGCATTCAATCAGGGGGAGCAGTTTCTTAGGGGGAGAAGAACAAAAAAAGGTAAAAGGAATGATAAAAGGAAATTGAGTTGCCACCAATGACAAAGGGGGAGATTGTTGGAAATATGAGCAAGATTTGTTGTCATTGATGTCAAGAGTCAGTTTCAGTGAGCAGTGTAAGAGGAAGGATGTCAAGAGTCAATTTTAGAAATAAGAAGGTGATCAGATAAGGTCTACAGGAGATGTTAGAAGGCCCAAGAAAAATAATATTATAATATTAAATGTCTAATGGTAAGACCTAAAGTAATTAAATTAATTATAATAATTTCATCATTAATTAATTTATAATTTAATTTAATTAACCCTATGGTTATTAAATTAATTATAAGCTAATTATAATATTTTTATTATTAATTAAATTATAATATAATTTAATTAACCTTAAAGTTAGGGTTGCAAGGTAAAAAGAAATGCATTGACATCATGAATAAATACCTCCGTCGACGTCTAATATTATGGTGGCACAATGGTATAATTACCATGTACCTTGGTGGTAAAGAAACAACCTTTGTTTGAATTACTCTAAGCTTACGATTTCTGCGATTTCGTGCGAGGAAGAAGACAAGTTTTTTTATCTTGTATGCACCAGTGAAGGAACAAGGTTGGTAAGGCTCTAAGCCTCATATCCATCCGGTGGGTTGCCCTAGTGGTAAGTGGCTGTGACTTAGGGCTTTTGCAAGTGATAAAACCCATGATCGAATCTCGGTGGCAGTTTTGTGAAGGTTTTGGTTTGGGCGCCAAAGGAAGCAGCACAATCATTTTTTGGTTTAGGCACCAAAGGAAAGCATATAGAGCATGTGGTGCTCCTTTCTTCCAAGGTGAGCGCCTAGCTCATGTGGCGGTTGAATCCATGGGTAGGGCACTGGTGGAAGCACAGCGTGGGTTTGATTCCCACCAAAGGTAAAAGGTATTTAAAATTTAAAATTTAATTTTTATCCTAAGGTTGTTTGGCATAAGATTTTAGGGATATACAAGGGTTTTGAAAATTGATTTTTATATTATGTTTTTTGGTGATTAGAGTATTGAATGGAGTGATAAGGCCATAGATGGTTTTGAATGTTATTTTGTTTAATATTTGGAAGGAGAAATAAGGTTAATTGAGTTCTCATGTTTTGTATGGTAAAAATAAGTTGTGAAGAAATTATTGATTAAAAATTTGAGAAGGTTTTTGCTACCTAACCTTAAAATTGGCAAAGAGAATAATTGTGATTGAGACAATTTTTTAAAAGTAATTCTTCATCGAACAAAAATGTATTGGCACATATTCATTGTGAGTGATTTTTGGATGTTGTGAATTCTAAGTTGGAGTGAAAAGGGTTGTTTGATAAGCATTGTTGAGTCTGATTGTTAAAGGTGTTTCTGAGTGAAATATTGATGATAAAAACCTTGTTTGATAAGCATTGTTGGAAACATTGAGTAAGCTTTCAAATGCATGATTAGGGTTTGTGAAAGATCATGAGTATAATTGTTATGTGAAGTTGAGAACTATCTTGAACTAGGGTTTGTGCAAGATCATGAGTATCATTGTTATGTGAGATTGTTTGATAAGTATTGTTGACTAAGTTTTCATTAAGTGATTGATTGAGTGAAGTAAGCTTTTGTGAAAGCTTACAATACATATTTTAGGTAAGTCTTGGTGAAGACTTGTTGAGCATATTGGATAGTTCTAGAGAGGACTTGTGGATAGATTAGAGGTAAGTATTTGAGAAGACTTAAGAGCAGAGTTGATTGATTGATTTGTTCAATCCTTGGGTTAATGTTTGGGGCAAATATAGCATAGTTGATTTGTGATTGAGTCAAGCTTTGTGTTAAGACTTGAAGATAAATATTGAGTAGATTTGTGCTAGACCGAAGGACTGTGTTTAGTGTATTTCATAGATAGAGATTGAGTATATTTGTGCTAGACCGAAGGACTGTGTTTAGTGCAGTTCAAAGATAGAGATTAAGTAGATTTGTGCTAGACCGAAGGATTGTGTTTAGTGCAAATAAAATATAGATATTGAGAAAATTTTTGCTAGACTGAAGGACTATGTTTAGTGTATATCAAAGATAGATATTGAACAGATTTATGCTAGATCGAAAGACTGTGTTTAGTGTAGATCAGAGATAGATATTGAGCAAATTTGTGCTAGATAAAAGGACCATGTTTAGTACATAATTGAGATAGATATTAGGGTATTGGTTTCTCCTTTGGATAGAGGTCCATAAACATTGTAATAGGAAAAAGGATTCCCAAGAGAATTTATTTGAGAAAATTTTATAAGGAATATTTTCTCCGTGGAGTAGCCCATATTGGGTGAACCATGTTAAATCATATCTCTCATTCGTGTGATGTTTTATGTGATATTTACTACTTTAATGCTACTGATTTTATCATATGGATTGAAAAGCAAAATTTTTTATCTTATACTATTAACCCCCCCTCTCAGTATAAGCACATGTTCTTCAATAAAATGTTCCTAAGGGTTAAACCAAAGAAAAGTGCAATCAAGTCCAAAAAATTGGATCCATAGTTTGTAGGGCCCTTTGAGATCACTAAAATTATTAGCTTAGTTGCATACCGACTTGCCTTACCTCCTAATTGTCAAAAATCCATGATACCTTCCACATATCTTTGCTTAGAAAATATATTTTTGACCCTAAAAATGTGTGGGATGTCTCTAACTTACAAATGATAAAATTTAAGGCAATCAATGTAATGCCAGTAAGGATCCTCAAATTCCACTCTAAGGCTATGTGAAATCAGACCCTTGAACAGTGTAAGGTCTAGTGGAACAATTTATTAGAAAGAAATGCCATGTGGGAGAAAGTTGTGGATATGCGAAAACACTTTCCTTTCTTGTTTGATGAACTTTAAGATTTTGTAACAAACTGATTGATTTTGTATGTTATTTGAAACTAAGAAACACTGGGTATGGTGTTAGTCCTAGTGGGGGAGGATGTCATGACCCTCCTAGATGGAAATTTGAACATAGAAAAACAATGTACTAAAAAATATGGCTAATCCACAATTTTGTGCAATTAAGTAGCCTGACAAAAATGAGTAGATAATGAAGGATATGATATTGCTAATGAATTGCCAATGTGTAGGATCAGGTGCACTCATGAATGGAGGGAATTGTGTCATCCACTAGAGATGAGAGTACTTGAGGAAGAGAAAATAATGATAAGGCAACGTGAAGGTAACACAGATAGATACCTTCATATAGGTATGCATTTGGTTAAGGGATAATTATCAATATCTAACCACCTTGAGCCCTAGATTTATGACCTAGTAGCTATCATAAGTTCTAGAGGTTGAGACAGATGATTAGATTGACGTAAAAAAATCCCTCTTTGTTTTATGCACTTGCATGATTGTATTTTACTTCAATATTATTAACCTTGATAATCGGTGAGCATGGAGTAGATGGTTTGCCTTCAAAAACTTCATATGAGCATTGTTTAAATAAATGGTTGATCTATTTAAAAAGGTAAAAAATAAATGGTTGATTTATTTAAAAATGCAAAAAATAAATGGTTGATTTATTAAAAAAGGCAAAAAGATATTGTTTAAATAAATGGTTGATTTATTTAAAAGGCAAAAATATATGTTTTAAATAAATGGTTGATTTATTTAAAAAGGCAAAAAGAGATTGTTTAAATAAATGGTTGATTTATTTAAAAAGGAAAAATATTGTTTAAATAAAAGGTTGATTTATTTAAAAAGGCAAAAATGATAATGTTTAATTAAATGGTTGATTTATTTAAAAAAAAAAAGGTCTCATTGAAAATGAGTGGTTGTTTATTTGAATGATGCTAGTAGATGTTACATAAAATAAAAGGTTGATTTATTTAATAACATTAGCATTTAAAGAGGCAAGGAGATGATCATTTTATTAAACGATTACTCCACCCAAATAATGAGAAATTATCCTAAAATACAATAGAGAATAAAAATACAAGTCTTTAAACTCCAAGTTAAGGTCTTTACCATGGCGTGTCAGGTAAGTTGTTGCTCACCCGACGATCGACCCATATGGCATAAATGTGATAAGATGAGATTTGAAAAAATGGGTTGGGTTGCCCTTTGGAGGCCTGAGTGGGTCGAATGCACAAAATTCCTTTGACGTGAGAGGAAAAACACTCATGGAAATCATCTTCGTAAAAGAGAGAAGGAATATCCGTCTTTACTACATATCGAATGTGGTCGAGGAGTAATGGAGAGTAGGCGGGGACGTAGACCAAGGAAGAAAAAAGGGTGTGTAGAGCGAGCAAAGGAGCATGAGGTGGGAATAAGAGCATAGAGTGACTGAAGGAGCATGAGGTGGTGAGAAGAGTATAGAGTGAGTGAAGGAGCATGAGGTGGAGATAAGAGAATAGAGTGAGGGAAGGATCATGAGGTGGGGAGAAGAGCACAAAGTGAGTGAAGGAGCATGAGGTGGTGAGAAGAGCACAGAGAGAGTGAAGGAGCATGAGGTGGTGAGAAGAGCACATAGTAAGTGAAGAAGCATGATATGGTGAGAAGAGCACCATGAGTGGAGGAGCAATGGATGATGGATGTCCACCCAAATAGTGTAGGTGATCTAGCCATTGTGGGTGAGCCAGGTTGGTTACGTCTTAAAACTGTTTGGCTTATGTTTACCTATTTTTTGGAGATGTGAAGGCATCATTGTAATGGTATTTATCATTGGTATAATAGCCTGTGTTTACCTATTTTATGTGAGACATGAAGACATCATTGTAATAGCTTCTATCATTGGTAGAATAGCCTTTGTTTACCTCTTTTCTTGGAGATATGAAGGTGTTGTTGTAATGGCCTTTTCCATTGGCATAATGGCCTATGTTTACCTATTTGCTTGGATATGCGAAGGCATAATTGTAATGACCTATACCATTCGTAGAATAGCCTATGTTTACCTATTTTCTTGGAGATGCGAAGACATCATTGTAATAGCCTTTGTCATTGGTAGAATGGCCTTTGTTTACCTCTTTGCTTGGAGATGAAAAGGCATTATTGTAATGGCCTCTACCATTGGTATAATAGCCTATGTTTACCTCTTTTCTTGGAGATGTGAAGGTATCATTGTAATGACCCCTAAAATTGGTAGAATGGCCTGTGTTTACCTCTTTGCTTGGAGATACAAAGGCATCGATGTAATGGGCTTTGCCATTGGTAGAATGGCCTATATTTACCTCTTTACTTGGAGATGTGAAGGCATAATTGTAATGGCCTTTGCAATTGACAGTATGGCATGTGTTTATCCTCTTGCTCAAAAACATGATGACATCATGGTTACCCACTTCCATTGGTAGTTTAGTTTAAGTTCTTCTCTATGTTTGATGATGTGAGTATCGATGTCATCTTGACATTTTTTTTGGCTATTAGTTTGGGATTATGGGTAGTAGCTAGTCGAATAGCACTGTGGGTAGAATTCCTTTGCAAATCACATTTATGATTGGAAGTTCCTTCGGGTGCCATTAGCATCGAGGATGATCCACCCATGTCATGGAAACTATTGGTGATATGGGTACGTGAGCACCATATGCTCTTGAGTTGTTGGGGTGGAATACTTTCGGTCAACCCTTGGTCCACCCTATGTTTTAACTTGCAATGTATGGTTCTAGTCTATCTACTGGATGCAGATCCCTTCCATAGTTTTTTGCAGTTGAAAGAAGCATTAGTTAATATTCATTATCTAAAATGGTAGACTTTAGGATAATGAATGTGTAGAAGCTTAAATTAATATTCATTATCTAAAATGGTAGAATTTAGGATAATGAATGTGTAGAAGCTTAAATTAATGTTAATTATCTAAAATGGTAGACTTTAGGATAATGAAATTGTAGAAGCTTAAATTAATATTCATTCTTTAAAATGGTAGATTTTAGGATAATTAAAGTGTAAAAGCTTTAATTGATGTTCATTAGCTAAAATGGTAGATTTTAGTGAAATGGAATATGGTGATGGTTTATTTTATAATTTAAGGGTATGGGACCTTATGTTATGAAATGAAATATGATGATGGTTTGTTTTATAATTTAAGGGTATGGGACCTTATGTTATGAAATGAAATATGATGATGGTTTATTTAATAATTTAAGGGTATGGGAACTTATGTTATGAAATAAAATATGATGATGGTTTGTTTTATAATTTAAGGGTATGGGACCTTATGTTATGAAATGAAATATGATGATGGTTTGTTTTATAATTTAAGGGTATGGGGCCTTATGTTATGAAATGAAATATGATGATGGTTTGTGTTATAATTTAAGGGTATGAGGCCTTACAGTATGAAATGAAGAAAAATGTTTATTGGAAATTAAAGTAGTTACTTTTAGTAGCATAATGTGTGAACGTAGTTTGCCTAGCAATTAAGGGTAGGGGACTTTAATTACCAAGTAGGGTTAGTCCATTTACTTCAAATAGATCATATAAGTGACTGCATGGTAGAATGAATCTCACGAGTGAGTGAGAGAGAAAACAATAAGAGTGGTTTTCTATGATAGTACTATGCATTAGAAGTTGAATTTCTTGGGTTATTTGTATAGTTGCAATCTAGCAATGAAATAAGTAAGTGTATTTAGAAGAATGTATATCCATATCCATGAGTGTCTTGATCCCCTACTATCCTCACTTGATCGATGGAAGAGTGGGAAGAACAAATTCATGAGGTGGATCAGTTCACAAGTTTGCTCTCTATCTTACTCATTATTTATGCAATAGATTAGATTGTGGGGAGATTTTCCTAATGGAATGGATGTAAAGCATTGTAGAAAGTATGGAGTGTACCATACTTGTTTATGTATTTAAATGAACAATGTAAATGTTGCATTTAGTACCTCTTTATTTGGTGTATTGTATTTAAATATTTTAATAAATTTTTATTTGGTGATTGTTGCTTTATGCTTGTTTTATCCTTGATTTTTAAAATTTCATATTTGTTAGATTTAGTATCTTGATATTTTATGTTCTTGTGATGTTAAAAAAAAGGAAACATTAGTAAGTTATAGGTGAACTTACTAGGTTTAGAAGAATGTACCAGAGTTAAGATAGCTTGTTAGTGGAAAATATTAATAGCTTAGCTTGCAGTACATGTAACATGCCCACACATAATGGCTTATGTGGAATATGGAGATTCGTGTACACCTTCTAATGATTTAAGGTGGTAAGTCTATATCATCAAGACTAATGAGAGGGATGGACTTATGTGTATAACAAAATATAGGCTTACACAGAGGGACTTACGCGAAGGGAATCTTGTGTGGTATAGTTCTTGAGAAACTTAGGGGATGTCAAATATTAAGTTGGTCTAAGGTTGGTTGGGGATTTATGAATCCTTCACCTTATTAAAAAAAAATATAAAATTTTCTTTCTGTTTGTGTGTTTTCTTATTTCATGATTTTTGGGGTGTTACAACTATTCAAATAATTAGTGTCCATTTTCAATAAAGAATCACTATCACAATTAATATAGATTTTTCTTGCATATCCTTTGTCTTTTCAATCATTGTTCAAATTCCTTTTTTCATATGAAACATTTGTTGTATCACAATTTATGTTTCTTGTCATAGTGTTAATATTACATGTACTCATATTTTTCAATTTTTTTACAACTTAATTTTATTTTTGAAATTGTTATTTTTCAATCACTAAGTGTGAAACAACTTAGGACACAATTTCCATTTTGACTTATTCTTTTCTACCTTACAAGTTTGTTTAATTTCTTTCACCTTGCAAGCTAAGTATTTTATATTTTCTTTGATGTTTCATTTGTGAATTATCATTTTCTTGTAGAAGTAGCTGACTCAATTGTTTATGATAAAGTGTTTTTATATCTAGAAAATATATGCCATTTTTTAAAGAAACAATAACTTCAACCTCTATTTTTTATGAATCGTATTTTTATTCCATTGACAATTTTGAATTTAATTATTCTACCATTTTCTAACAATTGTGATACTCATATCAAGTTATTTACTAATATAGGCACATATAATACATTTTCTAATGTGTATTCAGGAAAAGGTAGGTTGAATGAAATATTATCTATTTCTTGAACCTAGTAGATATCATTTTCAATTTTGATAGATATATTTTGTTTTACTTGAAGAGAATTAAACCAAGACATATTACCAGTCATATGATTGCTTGCCTCTAAATCAATAATCCATTTGTGTCTTTCATATTTTTCATGATTCACAAATTTAGCAACAAACTTAATGGTCCTTATAATTCCTACATAAGTATCTTAAAAAATATAACTTTCTTATATCTCCCAATCTTGAATAGTTAAAGCTTTAACTACAACAAATATTTGAAATTTTTTCTTCAAAGTAACATTTTCATTTTTTTATATTTGCTATAGATATATTATATTGCATAAGTTTTTCAAAAAAATATTGGTTACATGCAATAATAATAATAATAATAATAAATAAATAACTCTAAGGATTGATTTTTTTTGTTCTTTTAACTTGTATACCATAACCCTTATCTATTTTTTAACAACATAAGCTCAATCCTTATATTAAGTGCTTCACTTTTCTTTTAAAACTATTAGCATAGGTAATCTAAAATACTCAAGCTATTCAAGTGCTCTTAAATAATTTTATTAAAACCTTAGAAAGCATAGCCAAAATTATTGTTGCATATAACCTTTACTCTGCCAATGAATTGCCATATCCAAATGCCTTCTTGTTTACAATATTTAACCAAAAATTTTGATATAAAAAAGACATCCATTAACCAATAAAAATCAATAAGTTGAATTATTACAAATGCTCATGAGTCAATTACATGCTTAGGTTTTTTTCATTCAAAAATATTTTGACTGGTTGTGAAATATAGTAAGCAATGGTTACTTTTTTTCAAAATGTTCAAGCTGGATGTGAGATATTTGCTCACATTCAAGCACTCAAGTAAGCCAAACAAATTTCTCATAATCAAGTGCATAGGTAAGCTTTTCCAAAAACTTTCAAAAAATCACACAACACTGTTTATGGTCAAATACTTAGGCAAGCCAACTAGATTACTTATGGTCAAGTGCTCATGTAAGATTCTCCTAAAATTTCTAAAATACACAACATGTCTACATAGATATTTTCTATAAGATATCCTATATTTCTATCCTTAACATAGCTTCATATGTGTATTATATGAAATAATATATCCATCAAAAATATAGAATTCAGTATGAAATTCAAGTATTATAAGTAAAAATAAAAGATATCAAATACCTTTGATGTTTGGTACTTTTTAGGTTGAAACTTGTTCCAATGACCACAACATGTGCCAAATGGTTTTCTCCTTGGCATAGGCATTTTAGGAAGTTACGTCGATTTTTGGTGGTAACAAACCTTTGGTGAAATCAACTAGAGATTTGGAAGATATAATTAATAACTGCTATCCGGTGTAATCAACCAAATATTATTTGATGGTTGCTTTCTGGTGTAATCAACTAGATGCTTTAATCCATAAAAATTTGGTGTTATCAACCTTAATCTAGTGTAATCAACCATAAAAATTTCTTTGGTGCAGTATCAACCAAAGAAGTCTTTCCTCTTCACTAGTGCAATATCAACTAGGAAAGAAAAAGTTGTTCCATTGGTGCAAATATCAACTAGGTAAACAAAGAAGATTATGGTGCAATATTGACCAAAATGATTACATAATACACTATAGCTCAGAAGCTTGGTAAATTCCTCTCCAATCTAATATCAGGAACTTCTGTTCAATTCCTCTCCAATCAAAGCTCAAGAACTTTTTCTCTAATACCAAATGTTAGCCATAAGTGACATGCTAACGTAAATATTTATTACAAAGTTTCTAGTATTTGTGTAATGCATTGAATAGCCTCTGATATATATCTTTATATCTTTACCCAACATTCCAATAGAATAGAATTCTTGTAAAAGACAATAACAGGATAATAAGCAAGTAACTTCTTACATTAAGTGTTACTATTCAACTATCCTAGTAATAATAAATGTTGAGGATTAAATAATTTATAAATATATAAAGAAATATCCTAACACTCTAGATATGAGATCACTATTAATCTATATTTTATTAACGACATCCAAGACTTAACCTCATCAATAAAAGGAATTAGATCATTCATGGGTCACTAATTTTAGGAAGCTTATAAGAGTTGTTATGATATTCAAGAAAGATGTGAATATCACCTAGATTAAAGGAGGTAAACAAGCTTTCCAATATATAAAATATGTGAAGAGTAGAACCCCTATTTTTGTCAGCCCAAATTTCACCTAGATTTTAGGCTCTATGTTTTTAGTATAGATGTTAGCATTTTTGCATACTCATAAAAAACAAAAAATATGAGAAATATCAAATATCCTTTGCGAGTCAAACTATAATGTGAGGAGATATACACTTTAATTGAGAAACATATTTTGGCCACTAAGTCAATAATAATATTTAGATACTATCTCTCATAGAGAAAAACTATAGTTTTTGGAGTACACCTAGATGTTATATTTGCTATCTTGAATAGTGATCTAGGAGAAAAATGACTGGTTGGATCAATAAATTTTAAAAAAATTGACATTGATATCAAACCCATAAAACTAGTAATAGAGAGAGCCTTATGCAGAAACTTATCAAAGTCCCACACTAGTGATCATATAGTGTCTGTGGATGAGATCAAGCAACCATAAGAAAAAAAAATAATCGTAGGAAAATAGGATAGATGCACCATGTTAGAGTATGTATTAGGACTAGTAATGTTACAGGAGGTTTACCATAAAATGAGATAAGTTATTTTAGATGTAAGACCATGGATTATGCTTTATGCAACGAGGTCTTATTTTGGAGAAGATATGATGGTGTTCTTAAGGTCTAGTGTAGAAAAGAGAGTAAATGATATACTACATGAGTATCATGATGAGGATGGTTATTACTCAACTTATACAATAACTGATAAAATGTTGAAGAAAATGTATTTTTTGTCATCTCAGAATGTTATAGTCACCCATTGTGATGGCTAGATGCATGTGACACTCATACCTCATATAGAGCGACACAATGGGAAGTCTTGAGAGTGTGGGATGTAGCTTAGATAAAAACATCTAGGTTTTTTTAAATGGATAGATCCTTATAGGATGTGATATTCAATGCTCACCTATCTAACTCAATTTCTAACACAAGGAAAAATGGAAAGAAAAACCATAGGAAATAGAACAACATAAAGTAAAAGTCCTAAGCTAATTGGGGATGGTGTGCTAAGATCATGAGATTCTTTTGTATAATGGTGGGAATGGATGAACACATGAATCATTTTCCAACAAATCAAAATGAAAATAGTTTCCTCAAAGTATTAATCAATCAAGAATAGACACACATACACATAAGAAATGAGAAAAAGGAAAAAAATTCTCAACTTATTATATATATTTGTATGACAATTATTATATTACATTCATGCTAGAAGAAAGGAATTGAAATTTTATCTATAAAACAACTCGGGGATCAGGTCTAGATTGCTATATAGAAGAAAATTAAAGGACAATTACATACAAGGCCTGATAATAGGTATGAATACACAATCAACCAATGCTTACAATATTACATCAATCTACAATTTATAGACACGCTAGGGAGATATTTCCATCTAACACTTGTGTAAGAATTAAAGAATATCTTATTACTACTCTCTTGACCATACCTGAATTACATCACTTTAGCCCTTTGATATCTCTTGATCTAGAATCATCAATGCCAAATAATTTTGAACCTCTATATGTGCAACTACTACTTAATTTCAACTACCATCCTAGGGATCCTAGAGACTGAGCAAAGGAACCCACTATAATGAATTTTACTATACTTGAGGTTGCTATTTTTGTGATGACCATGTTTATGGCTTAAATAGGCCAACCATTCTCCTTAGATTATCAAGCCCAAGTGGTGCAAGTAGGTGGTTTTAGGTCCTTTACAAGCTACTCATTTGATGAGCTCAATTTCTTCTCTAGGAGTTTGCACACCAACAATAAAGTATTTTAGGATCAATTTTAGTGAGTTATGATTGGTTTTTTATTATTAGCTTTTTCTTTTTGTAGGCTTTCCATGTCAGATTACTTTTCTTTACTAGCCACTTCTTCAATTTGTAGACATCAAATTTTAGTCATTTGCAATCAAAATTGTACAAAATTTTCCAAAACCTCCAAATTGCCCTAAATTCATCAAATTATTCTAGAATGCACTAAAATCCTTCTAATCCTTCCAACTTTGTCCAAATTCACCCAAAGTTCCTCAAAATCCAGCAATTTCTCTTTAATTTCCTTCAAATTTCTCTTTTTGCCTTCTAATTTTATCTTAATTTTCTCAATTTATTCTAAGGTCCCTAAGCTATTCTAAGGTCTTTTCTTTTTCCTCTAATTTACCTTTTCCCTCTAATTTCTTAAATTCTTCTAAATTCCTCCTAATCTCTTTTAATTCTCCTAATTTCTCCCTACTTCATTTAATTCTTCTAATCCATGGTTAGCCTCCTTAATTCATTCAAATCCACCTTGAAATCCTCATAACCCATCTCATCCACCTAAGCCTCCACTACATCCTCCATTAGGCCCTAATCACCTTTTTAATCTATAATCCAATACCAAGAGGAAAGCAAAATAATTTTTAAATGCAAATCAAATCCCCAAAATCCAAGGCAAGCCCTCCCTCAATCCCTAGGAAATCTCCTAGGAAGTCCCCCATATATCCCTACATCCTCCCTCTCCCTTTCCTAGGAATTTAAAATTCCTCACAATCCCTAGGAAATCCCATGGGAATTCCCCCTCATTTAACTCCCAAATCCTCCTACATCCTCCTACACATCCCCATGCAATTTTAATGAATTTAAAATTGCTCCTACATTCCAAGTCAACCTCCCTCATTAATCCACTTGTCCTCCATACCCTCCACCTTAAATTTTTGGAAATTTTAATTGTACACACATCCCCCATGTGCACTTTTTTTGAATTTTAAAAATATCCTCCTATTTCTCTAGGTTCCCCATTATCCCATGCAAATTTATGATGCACAATCCTCCAAGATTTGCCTTGGTCTTCCCACATGGCACTTGGCCTCCACCTCATGCCTAGTCATATCCAAGTCATTCCCATCACATTGCTTAAAATTTCTATAAATATCACCCCATTTTATTCACTTGCATGAGCACATGAAAACACATAAGGAAATGCTGCCAAAATTTACATAGGCTCTAAGCATTGCACATTTACACTTCAAGTTTGCACCTCTACATTGCACACTTTAATCTACATGTCAATTTGAATTTGCTTTATTTTGCTTTATATGCTCTTAAAAAAGTGTTACTAAAAACTTTTCTTGTTTGTATGTGTGTAGGGCTCCTAACTCAACTCAAACTAGTGGACACAATACAACTCACAATCCAACTTGCTTGTGGCATGAAGAACGAAGGCACCATATTTATCTTGTGAAAGGGATTCCTCCCTTATGGGCACATTTTTTTTATTGTAAAACACCGTTCAAAAAGAGTTTATGTGTATTCAAAATGACTCTCTTTTAACTTAATACAAAATTTCATTTTTATTGCAATGGTGTGTTTTCATTCTTACACCATTTATAAAAATGTTTACTTCATATATAATAATATCTTGTCCTCTGCTATTCTTTCCTCATTCTTTGTAGCCGTGTAGGCCATTTTATTTCTAATTGGATAGTCTACAAAATGTTTTCTCCTCATCTTGCATTAAAATTTTCATAAAATTACATGGTTTATTGACTCTTCATTGGAGAGGTCGTAGAAATTATCCTCCCTTTTCTTAATTAGCACCTCTTGGAAGTCTTGACCCTCAAAAATTGCATCGCCCTTCGACCTTCAAAATTTTATCACCCTCCAACCTTCAAACTATTTTATCATATTTTGACCTTTAGAAATTTTATTTTCCTTTGAAATTTGAGAATTTCTTGAAACTCTATAGGATATTGATTTTGACTCCAATGATCCCTGGAAAATTTTCTTCATCATCCATATTCAAATATTTTTGGAAAATCCCATAGGCTATTGATCCATGATTGGATTTTTTAGAGAAATTTTAACTTTTACTTTTTGTTAGAACTTTTATGAAAGAGTGCAAACCAATGATTGGAATGATATAAAATTCAAGCAAGACACTCTGCATTTATTTGATGCCTCATTCTTTGCTTCTTACCTATTATACCTTTGCTTAGGCCATATTTCAAAATTTCTATGGCAAAATTTTCTAAGTGTAGTGAAAGTTCACTATATTTTGGTGACTCACAGGGGTCTTCTCGCTTGCTAAAGGATAACTTAGAATCACTACCTTTATCCATGGATGTGGAGTGAAAAAATAAAGAATTTGAAAGAATGCTAAAAACAATCATTGGTCAGATTGTTTTTCTAGAATATGTTTAATGGATCCTCATTATTCTTTTAAAGGTCCTTGGATTTACTTGAAATATTTATAATCTATCTAGAGCTCTAATTGGTCATCAAAAAAGAATTTCCTCGTATGGTTAATGATATCATACATTTGAATCCTAAACTTCAACAATGGTCTGATCACCCAAGTAACATCATTAGCCACGAGGGTTTGACCAAGATGCAAAAGGGGTAATAACTTCCTTGTATTGTTTTAACAATTATAAATATTTTTGCTCCAAAAGGAGCCTACCATCTAAATCCCAAGGAGATGGAAGTTCTTTTTGCAGTAATGCATCAATGTGAATTGAGTTTTGTAGTGGTAGTAGTCAAGGTAGCTACTTGGACATTGCATTTCCATACAACCCACTCCTTTTGGAGGATGTCAATTAAATTTTGAACCACTAAATATTTGTAATATATTTTGACAACTATCAATTTGAAGTTTGACATGGTGGCTAGTCTAACCTGATAGGTTCTTTCTTCAACCATCTCTGTAGAGACTTTAGCAAGGCTTTGTAAAATATCTTAGCTTACCTAAATACTTTTTATAGTAAATACATCAATAAGTTTGAATATATAGGAGAATTCTATTAAAATTTTAGCAATATCATCCTATTATGTATCACAAATTTCTTTTATAAGGGTCCTAGTCCCTTGATATTGCTCGATCTCTACATTTTTTGTTTTAGCTTTAATTCTTTGTGAAATTTTTTGCTCTCCTAATTGAACTGATCCTTTTTCTTATATTCCTAATTTCATCCTCCAATTCTAGGAGATATTCTAAAGGTTGAGCTATTAGGCATTTAGAGAGTAGGCATGTTAGATCTTGTAGTGCTTTTGTATTTGCTTGGAAGTCCCTTAGAGTATTTTTTACATTCTTCAACTCCCTCCTTTGCTAGATTTCATCTCATTGATATGTAATAATAAGAAACAACATTCCTATCCTACTCCATGAGTTGTACCTTATATTCAACTCAAGCATAATTGAGATTAAGCCCCATCATCACCACCTAATAATCTTACTCTATCATTTCTTCCTTAGCTTTGAATACTAAACTTTTTTGCATAAAAAATAATGCCCTATTTTGAGGAGTGAAGTGACTAATTATTTGAATTGTGGATAGTCACTAAGCTAGATTGGATTACTTCTAATATTATAGCATTATTTTCTACTAGATCATCAAATATCACTATAGCAAGCTTGGAATTGACATATGCATCTACAAGATTTCTTGTTACCTCTATGGAGGTAGAAACGTGGTTATAGGTCTAAAGAGAGGAACCACTAAGGGAGGGTAAATTGGAGTAGTAGGAGTCAATGAGATTGGGGTAATGGAGGAAGGATGAACTAATGATATTTCCTCTTGAATAGAGGAGACTACTAGAATAGGGGGAGTGGTAGCCATTGTGGCTACAATGTTGGGTATCTAGGCCAATAGGTATGAAACCATTTGGTATACTAGGGGTATATGTGTAATAGTAGTATTAGATGGAGGGATAGGTGAAGGGGTTTCAATTATCAAAAACTTAGTCCTCAAGGTACACTTTTTCTTCTTTTTGACTTCATAGAACTGACTACTAGGTCTGCCTTCCACTTCTCTTTTCACTAGATTTCTTGGGATGAAGTTTCTTGTCAAGGTGCTTGTTACATCAATGATGATATATCAAAAGATATTTGGGAAGGGACAATGACTTAGGATTATTTAAAAAAATTTGATGGATATTCCTTGTCCTATTATCTCACTTATTTCACCCTTTTAATAATCTAAAATATCTTAATACTTATTTCCTCCTCACTCCATTTTTCTGAGCCTAAGCTCTCAGCATCTGGGTTCTCTTCATTGTACTTGTTGAATTTCTCATTCATAATTAACTTTCCATACTGTTTTATTACTTCACCAATCTCTTTCCACATTCTCCACTAGGTATTGATTTTAGGATCTTTCCAATACCATTTCCTTTGATCCTTATTTTTGGCGTTGATTTTGTTGTATGAATTGGTATTAAATTTTGGCTCATGGAATGAATCATGTAACCTTTGCTTTAAAGGCAAATTGATAAGCATGCTCAAGGGATGTGCACAAATCTTGTTCACTAGGTTCTTCATAACCTCTATGTTGGATTTGGGCTCATGTATATAGTTCGGGCCCTTAATGCTTGTCAACCACTTGGAAAAATTTCCCTCAAAGTCATAATTCTAGTTATCCTCATCTTTCTTGAACCTTGACTCTTTCAATTTTCTCTCTATCAAGGAAGCAAATTTCCTCCTCATGAAAGTCATTCCAACTAAGATAACAAGAGGCTTGTAGAAAGCTATCTTTTATTTCTTGCTTCCATATATATTGTTAATTAGGTCCATTTGCTTGAATATATCCAATGCAAAAATTATATTTGAAGTGAATTTGGAGAGGAGATATATAGACCATTCAAAGTTGTGTAACCTAAAAATTATAACCTCTTCTATAAAAAAAATAGTCTCCATGCTACACTTCTTATAGGTGCAAATGATAATACTTTGAGAGGTGCTCAAGTTGATGCCCACTTAGTAATGTAATGACTTGAGAAAAAAATCTCAACAAATGAATAGTAATAAAAATTCTTATTTAGGGTCCCTATCAAGGAAAACACAGGCAACTCCCGACCCTCCATATTTGTCCATTTTTTATTTATACCTAGGAATCCTCCATGGTTTTGGAATAAAATCAAATGTGCTAATGTTGTGCTTGAATATTTTAGTGGCTAAAACTTGGCACAACCACTCATAAATTTGTTCAAAAATTTATTTGCTAAATCAAGAATTACCTGCTGATACTTGGTTGTCTACTTCATTATATAGATGACACCCAATTGGATATGGACCATGATATTATTGCTTTTTAGGCCATAGATGAAAGCAAGCATGTTTAAAACATCCCTTGTGATCTCATCAAATATCTTAATGTTTAGAGCAGAATCTAGTAATGGTTCATTTGGGTTTAGGTCATTTCACTTAATGCACATAAATTTTAGCTTTTCTTATTTTGAAAATTTATCATAGAAATGAATAATGTCTTCCACAAAAATCCTATGCTTGTTGGTCGACAAAAGAAACATCTATTGAATGATATATGGGTAGATATATACCTTGAAGTTCCCATCATGAGACTTCATTATTCAAGCACTAGTGTCACTAAATATTATTCTTACACATACCAACTCAAAATAGTTATGCACCTTAGGCACTAAATACTATGTTAGGGTATTGCTCTAGATTCTAGACCCAAATATTATGGGTTGGGTGTTTTTGAACCTTTGCCATACACCCTCCCTCAATTTTTTGTTCTCTTTAAAACTTTGGGATCTAAAAATTTAGCAATTAGGTCTTTCAATATCTCAATGTTGGAGGTACAAGTTGGTACCTTTAGGCCTATAGATGAAGGGGTTTCATTTGCTCACATGCCACTCACTTTGGAAGTTGATGCATGACTAGCAATTATTTTATTATGTTGTAAATTTTGATTAATTATGTTGTCATTGATGTTAAGTTTTAGTTCATATTAGTGCAAGGGAATTGATAAAAAGAGGTCATTCATGTCAAGTGTTAGTTCATATCAGTGCAAGGAAATTGATAAAAAGAGGGTTAAAATATTTATATTTTAAGCCCAAGAGATTTGGTACAAAGCTCCACATGGTTGGCCAAAATGTTTTCTTAATATCTTGAAGGAAGAAAATGTCTAGGCCAAAAGGAAATAATATTATAATATTTATTATTATAATATTAAAGTTATAAAGTTAAGCCTAAGGTTCAATTATAAAATAATTATAATATTTTATAACCCTAAGTGGGTTTGGCGCCAAGAATTTTTAAATTCTTAAAGCTCCATCGACATCTTAGCAATGGAGGTAATTCATATTTATATGGTAAGGTTTGGTGGCCTAAGGGAATTATTCAAAGCGAGTATCAAAGGTTAAATGCAAATTTCAAATGTGCAAATCATGAGTAAGGAAGACACAAATTTTATTAAAAAAAGGATAAAACCTTTAATGGGAATAAGGATAATATTGTGAAATCCTATCACCATCCCAGTAGTTGGCCTAGCGACAGTCTTGGTAGGGTAAATGCGCTAATGGATGGCAGGTCCTACGTTCGAATCTAGGCAATAATATTTTGTTCATCGTTTTGAAGACAAGAAGGTTAAGCAGACAATAAGGAGCGCGTTTTGGCCTTTTGTCCTTGTGTGGGTGGTTGGCCTGGCGACGTCCCAAAGGGTGCTAGTTTACTAGTAGGTGGTAGACACTATGTTCAAATATCCTATGATAGTATTTTTGGAAAGTGCTATTAAAATTGTTAATTGCCTAAGGTTGAGGGTTAGGCGCATGAGGGGTGTTTTATTAATTTGAGCACTATAGACTGAGGGAGGTACAAGCAGATTTTTTTTATTATTCTTTGCATTATATTTTGGAGAAAAATGATATGAGATATAGTGGAGTAATAAGGATCTTTGTTAAATATTTTATGAATGTGTTTTTAAAATTGAGAGGGAGTTAAAGGTGTATGAGGTATTTTAAATGTTTGTATTTTGCTTCATTTTGAAGGGTTTGATTTATGAGTTAATGCTATAGTTTGAGAAACCAAGAGAGTTGATTTAGAGTTTAATTGTGCACATATTTTGAAGGTTTGCTAACTCATAAAGATGTGTTGTGCTAACCCTTTTATAGTTGCAAAATATATTGTGTATGAGATAGAATTTTGAAGACATCTCCATAAGAGCAAGAAAAATATTTTGAGCAGGATTGAGGTAGACTTATGAGTAAGTTAGAGGTATATTCTAAGCAGGTTTTGAGATAGATTTTGAGTAGGTTTGAGGCAGAATTATGAGTAGGTTAAACGTAGACTCTGAGTAGGTTTTGAGGTAGACTTGTGAGTAGATTTGTGAGTAATTTTGAACAGTGTTGAGAATATCAAATGGGATAGAGTACTCCTATGGAGAGAGATCTACAAACTAGAGTAGTGGGGATAGAGGTATCCTATAGAGTGAGATCCATGAACCAGCTGGGGAGATAGAGTTATTATATGGAGAGAGATCCATGAACCATTTGAGGAGATAGAATTCTCTTGGATAAAATTCTATGAACCAAAGAAAAGGGGAAAGAGTTCTCCTATGGAGAGAGATCCACAAATAAAAGTATATGGGATTGGTATATCCTTTGTATAGAGGTCCATTAACATTGTAATAGGGAATTGATTTCCAAAATATTTATTGAGAAAATTTATAAGGAATATTTTCTTTGTGGAGTAGCCCACATTGGGTGAACCACATTAAATCATATCTCTCATGTGTGTGATGATGTGTGCAATGTTTACTTCTTTGATATTATTGATGTTATCATTTGGATTGAAAAGTAAAAATGTTTTATTTTATATTGTTCACACCTCATCTCAGTATAATATTATGTTATTCAATTGGTATTAGAATGGGTTCCTTTGTGAAAAGCCTAAAAAATTGAAGGAAGATCCCACAAGAACATACATGACATGAGAAATGGAGAAGAGGCCATGATCGACATAAAAGAGGAATTTTTTTCTACTCTTAGAAACTTGGAAAAGGTTAGAAGGAAGAATTCAAGTTTGAAGGATCAAATCCAAGAGGATGAGGAAGCAAAGGTGGAACTTATACAAAACCTCACAAAAATCAAGGTAAAAGTTGAAAAGGGAAAGAAAATTGAACAAGATATAGCAGAACATTTAAAGGCAAGAGAGTTAGAATGTGAAATATTGGAATCAAAAATTGTCTCTCTAAGAAAGAAAGTTGAAAATACTAAGGGTAAATTATAGCAAGACATAAAGTTAGGGAAATAGAAAGAGGAGTCAAGTTCCCAAGGAACAAAGACATCAAATGAAGAAGAGCCCATGACTTATGCTAATGCATTGAAAGACAAAAGCATGAAGAAGGAAGAAGGCAAATAAGATCCATGGAAAAAAATCAATTATAGGAACAACAAAAGAAGAAGTACGCGACCATATTATTCAAGGCACTCCAACAAGTTACAAAATATCTTCCATGGCTATTGTTTTTCATGTAACAAATATGGTCATAGAGTTGTACATTGCATTGGTTATGTGAAAGATAATATTGATAGAAATTTCAATTCTTTTGCACCTCTCATGAATGACAATATCATATGTTACAAATGCAATAATTTTGGGCACCATGACAAATGGTGTAAAACTTTATTTACTGAATTAAGCAAAAACAATACAACTTCAATAATTAAGAGAGAGAAAAACTAGTAAGAGAAATGAAGTCAATGTTGGTACAAACAACTCTTCATGAGCAAGATAAGGAAAAATAGTAGTTTCTTGATAGCGGTTTTTCAAGTCATATGACAAGAGACAAGAGTAAATTTCTTGTATTTAAAGAAATCAATGGAGGATTAGTAAAATTTGGTGATAATGGTTCAGAAAAAATCTATGGGAAAGGAAATTTCAGTTTAGATAATGGAAAAACAAAGATAGAGAATGTATTGTATGTTAGGGATTGAGCCACAAGTTACTAAGTGTAGGATAACTTTGTGATCAGGGGCACATAGTTACTTTTCATCCAAATAGATGTGAGATCAAAAAATCTAAAACTGGAAAGCTCATTGAATATGCCAATAGAACTACAAACAATATTTACATGATAAGTGAGATTAAGGGAGAAAAGTGTTTCTTATCACAAGAAGATGAGAGTTGGTTGTGGCATAGAAGAATGGGCCATATAAAATTTTATGACATAGTGAAAATAAGCAAAAAATAGGCAATTAGAGATTTACCCAAGATAAAAATACCACAAAACATAATTTGTGCACAATGTTAGCATGGGAAGCAAACTAGAACAAGTTTCAAGTCAAAATAATTTACATCATCCAAACCATTGAAACTAGTTCACACTTACCTATGTGGTCCTACAAGGACAAAGAGTCTACAAGGTGAAAGTTACTTCATTTTATTTATAGATGATTTATCCAGAATGATTTGGGTAGTATTCTTAAAAGAAAAGTCAGAAGCCCTTGAGAAGTTTAAGGCATTCAAAGAATTAGTAGAAAATGAAATAGGTAGAAGGATTAAGTGTTTAAGATCAGATAGAGGAGGATAATTAACTTTAGGTGAATTCATAGATTTTTTTGAACAAGATCAAAATAGAATATTCAGTAGCAAGAATTCCTCAACAAAATGGAGTAGTTGAAAGGAAAAATAGAACTATTGAAAACATGGCCAGAGCTATGTTGAATGAGTCTAATATTTCAGATGTTTTTTGGAGAGATGCAATTCAAAAAACAATGTATATCATCAATAGAGCTCAAGTAAGAGTAAATCATCACAAAATTCCATATGATCTTTGAAAAGGGAGACCAGCTACTATAAAATATTTTTAAATTTTTGGAAGCAAATGCTACATAATATAGGAAGAGAAAAATTTGGGTAAGTTTGATTCAAGATGTGATGAGGGTATTTTCCTTGGCTATTCCACTAAGAGAAAAGTCTATAGGTGCTATTACAAGAGGAAACATACAATTATGGAAAGTATAAATGTGACAGTTGATGAGCAGACAGGGTTAAAAGAACCAGCTCAAGAAATTATGTATCAAGAAGAAGAAAGTTGCCAAGAAGAATCAAAAGAAGAAACACAAAGAAAACCACCTAATACTCCATCTAGGTATGTGCAAAAAAATAATCCAAGAGATCTAATCATTGGAAATCCAGATGAGATATAGACAAGGAGGAAGATAATAGGAACAAGTGAGCATGCAAATTTTTCTTTGTTGTCTAAAATTGAGCCCAAGAATTTCAATGAGGCAAGAGAAGATAAGTTTTGGGTCAAGGCAATGGATGAGGAACTGGATCAAATAGAAAAAAGTGAGACTTGGGAACTTGTACCATGACCAAAATATAAGAATGTAATTGGCACTAAATGGGTTTTCAGAAATAAGTTAAATAAATATGGTCAGGTAGTCAAAATAAAGAAATATTAGTATGCAAAGGTTATACACAGGTTGAAGGGATTGAATTTGATGAAATATTTTCTCCTGTTGCATGACTTGAGGCCATAAGGATGTTTTTAGATTTCTCAAGCTTAAAAAAATTTAAAGTATATCAAATGGATGTTAAATAAGCTTTTCTCAATGGTTTCTTAGAAGAAGAGGTTTACATTGAGAAAACTGAGGGATTCAGCCTAACTGATAATCCAGATGAGTATGCAGATTAAAGAAGGCACTTTATGGACTAAATAAAGCTCCTATAGCTTGGTATTCAAGGTTGGATAAGTATCTTCAGGAATAGTGTTTCAGAAAAGGAACAGTGGACAGTAAATTATACATCAAAAATGAAGAAAGTGACTTAATAATTATGGTTGTTTATGTGGATGATATCATTTTTAGAGGTAACAATGATAAGATGTGTCAAAAATTTTCAAAGAGAATGCAAAATAAATTTGAAATGTCAATGCTTTATGAGTTGTCCTTATTTCTTGAACTACAAATTTCATAATCAAAGAAGGATGTATTTCTATCATAAACCAAGTATATAAAAGAGATGCTAAATAAATTCAAGTTAAGTATCCCCATGATTACAGGATGCAAGTTGAGTAAAGATGATGAATATCCTGAGGCAAAACATATATTGTATAGATCTATGATTGGCAACTTACTATATGTCACAGCTACAAGACCAGATATAATGCAGGTAGTGGGACTGGTGGCAATATTTAAAGCAACACCAAAGGAAACACATGTAATGGTAGTAAAGAGGATTCTTAGGTATTTAAAAGGGACTATGGATTTTGGACTATGGTATCCCATAAGTGATAATTTTACTCTCATAGCATATACAGATGTAGATTGGGAAGGTAATATTGATGATAGAAAAAGCATAAGTGGAGGAGTATTCTTTCTTGGATATTATTTAGTCTCTTAGCTAAGCAAGAAACAAACATCAGTATCCTTATCCACAGCAGAGGTAGAGTACATTATAGTGGTTTCTTGTTGTACACAGGTGTTATGAATGAAGTAAACTTTAAAGTACTTCAAGATAGAGCATGATCATCCTATATCCATACTATGTGATAATACAAGTGCTATAAACATTTCAAAAAAATTAGTGATGCACTCCAGGACTAAGCACATTTCGATCAAGTACCATTTTCTGAGAGAACAAGTGATAGGTAAGTAAGTCAAATTGGAATATGTTACTACAAAGGAATAGATTGCGAATATTTTCACTAAGCCACTTCCAAAGGAAACTTTTGAGTATCGTAGAAGAAAATTGTGAGTAGTTTTACTCCCACTCCAAAATTAATCACCTCAAGAAGAGGAGGTGGGGAGGGGGCTAAGCTAAGAGTCTTATATTTATCCCCAAAGGAGTCCCTTTGCCATTGATGTCAAAGGGAGAGATATTTGAGTAAGGGGAGAACATTCAGTCAGAGGGAGCAGTTTTTTAGGGGGAGCAAATTTGGAATCAAATGGTTTGGAAAAAGAAATTTTTAGAAAGTGTTACCATCAATGACAAAGGGGGATATTGTTACAAATTTTGAGTAATTATGTTGTCATTGATGTCAAGTGTTAGTTCATATTAGTGCATTGGAATTGATAAAAATAGGGTTAAAATATTTATATTTTAAGCCCAAGAGATTTGGTACAAATATCCACATGGTTGGCCAAAAGGTTGTCTCAATATCCTGAAGGAATAAAATGTCTAGGCCCAAAAGAAAATAATATTATAATATTTATTATTATAAGATTAAAGTTATAAAGTTAAGCCTAAGGTTAAATTATAAAATAATTATAATATTTTATAACCCTAAGGGGGGTTGGCACCAAGAATTTTTTAAATTCTTAAAGCTTCGCTGATGTCTTAGCAATGAAGGTAATTCATATTTATATGGTAATGTTTCGTGGCCTAAGTGAATTATTCAAAGTGAGTATTAAAGGTTAAATGTGAATTTCAAATGTGCAAATCATGAGTAAGGAAGACAAAATTTTTATTAAAAAAAAAAAGAAAACCTTTGATGGGAATAAGGATAATATTATGAAATTCTATCACCATCAAGGCAGTTGGCCTAGCGACAGGCTTGGCAAGGTAAAGGCACTGACGGACGATAGGTCCTACGTTCGAATCTGGATGGCAATTTTTTTTTTAATTATTTTGAATATAAGAAGGTTAAGAAGACAATAAGGAGCACATCATGGTATTTTGTCCTTGTGTGGGTGGTTGTCCTAGTGGTGGTCCACAGGGTGCTAGTGCGCTAGCAGGCGGCAAGCACTATGTTTGAATCTCCCACGATAGTATTTTTGGTAAGCACTATTAAATTTATTAATTACTTAAGGTTGAGGGTTATGTGCATGAGGGGTGTTTGATTAATTTGAGTGTTATAGACTTACAGAGGTACAAGGAGAAAGTTTTTATTATTCTTTGCATTATCTTTTGGAGAAAAATGATATGAGATATAGTGGAGTAATAAGGATCTTTGTAAAATTTATTATGAATGTGTTTTTAAAATTGAGAGGGAGTTAAAATGTGTATGAGGTATTTTAATTATTTGTATTTTGCTTCATTTTGAAGGGTTTGATTTATGAGTTAATTCTATAGTTTTAGAAACCAAGAGAGTTGATTTGGAGTTTAATTGAGCACACATTTTGAAGGTTTGCTAACTCATAAAGAGGTGTTGTGCTAACCATTTTATAGTAAAATATATTGTGTATGAGATAAATTTTTGAAGACATATCTCCATAAGAGAAAACAAAAATATTTTGAGCAGGTTTGAGGTAGACTTATGAGCAGGTTAGAGGTAGATTCTGAGCAGATTTTGAGATAGATTTTGATTAGGTTTGAGGCAGACTTGTGAGCAAGTTAAAGGTAAACTCTGAGCAGGTTTTGAGGTAGACTTGTGAGTATATTTATGAGTAGTCTTGATCAGTGTTGAGCAGAGCAAAGGGGATAGAGTTATCCCATGGAGAGATATCCATAAAATAGAGTAGTGGATATAGAGGTCTCCTGTGGAGTGAGATATATGAACCAACTAGGGAGATAAAGTTCTTCTATGGAGAGAGATCCACGAACTAGTTGAGGAGATAGAGTTCTCCTAGATCAAGTTCCATGAACCAGAGAAAAGAGGAAAGAGTTATCCTATGGAGAGAGATCCATAAATTAGAGTATAGGGGATTGGTGTCTCCTTTGGATAGAGGTCTATAAACATTGTAATAAGGAATTTATTCCCAAAAGATTTATTGAGAAAATTTATAAGGAATATTTTCTCCGTGGAGTAGCCCATATTGGGTGAACCACGTTAAATCATGTCTCTCATGGGTGTGATGATGTGTGAAATATTTACTGCTTTGATATTGTTGATGTTATAATTTGGATTGAAAAGTAAATTTTTTATCTTATATTGTTCATCCCCCCCTCTCAATATAAGCTTATGTTCTTCATCTTATCCATGCTTGATTGATGACTTTTTGAAATTCCTTGACCTTTGACTTTTTATATGCTCACTCTACAACTATGCTCTCTTATTCTCTATTGTGCTCCAAATGCTCTTTGAGTACTCTAAATTTTATAAGGGAAGATCAAAACAGGGAAGAGCATCCTTTCCATCCTCTAACTGCCAATATAGATTTGGCTTTATTAACTCCTGGCCTACTAACATTGTCCTCCATCTGTAGACCCCCCTCCTTCCACTATGTGTCTTGGAATGTTTTTCTCAGCAACTCCTAGGTAATATTTGGCTTGTAAGAGTCTACTCCATAAACCCCCAATAGATGTAATCCATCTCCAATATAGCTTTCCAACTAGTACCTTGTTATTGTGGGATGTTGATCTTATCCCCAATCCTCATTTTTTTGGTTGGCATATATTCTCCCAACCTTCTAGTGCTATTTTTTGTTCTTCCCTTGCATCTCACAACAAAAAATATCTTGTGTCTTTGTCAATATATTTTAGAATTCTCTTTGGATCCTGAAGTACAAAAAAATTATAAACTAGGAGAGCTTGTAGCACAACTTTAATCATTGTAAACCTTCCTCCCTATTGGACATTTTGAGTAATTGAGTTGTCATTGATGTCAAGAGTTAGTTTTAGTGAGCAATGCAAGAAGAAGCGGTTCCAAAATTAGTGCAAAGGAAAGTCCACATCCAGTTGGTCAGTGTTGAGCAAGGTGCAGCAAAAGCATTTGAGAAAGTATTGTCATTGTTGTCAACACAGACAGATTGATGCAGTTCAGAGGTCAGTCAGATCAAGTGCAAAAAGTTTCAAGCAAAACAGAGGTGACCCAGATTCAAAAATTGGCGTAAAGAGACAAGGAAGAAAACTGTCGCGATATCGCGACATGTTTTCTGTCGCGATTTCGCGACAAAAAGCAGGAGAGAGAAAATGCACGCCAAAATGTCGCGATGTCGCGACATGTCGAGTTTTCACTGAGGAGAGAGAAAATGTGTCGCGATTTCGCGACAAAAAGTAGGAGAGAGAAAATGCACGCCAAAATGTCGCGATGTCGCGACATGTCGAGTTTTCGCTGAGGAGAGAGAAAATGTGTCACGATTTCACGACATAAATGGAGGAAAGGAGCTTGCAATGAAGAGAGTAGCGATTTCCATGCATGTTGAAGTTTCGCATTTCAAAGCACAGCTGGAAATGTATGGAAACAAAGGTGTAGCGATTTCGCTACAAATCGGAAGTTAAGAAAACTGAGTTGCAACGATTTCGACACAAGTAAAAATTCACAAGAAGAAGGTGTAGCGATTTCGCTACATGTTGAAACAAAGAGAAACTAAGGTGTAGCGATGGCGCTACATGTTGAAACAAAGAGAAACTAAGGTGTAGCGATGGCGCTACATGTTGAAACAAAGGGAAACTAAGGTGTAGCGATTTCGCTACTAGTCAAAAGTGTAGAACTGAAAGATGCAGCAATGATATTACAAGTCAAAATTTCATGAAAAGAGGCAAGGTGAAAACACAAGGCACAAAGATGTAAAAATTTTGCCATTGCATGAAGCATAGTGTCACGATTTAGTGACATGTTCCATTTTCGCTGGAGTTGGCAAGGAGAGTTGTACGGAAGAGCAAAGTGTCACGATTTCGTGACATGTTCCTTTTTCGCTGCTGCTGGCAAAGAAGAGTGTACGAAAGCCGAAAGTGTCACGATTTCACGACAAGCAGGATGATGACGTCAGCAAGAGTCGAAAACGTCATGATTTCATGACAAGAAGGATGATGACGTCAGCAGAAGCCAGAAGCGTCACGATTTCACGACAAGAATGATGATGACGTCAGCAAAGTCAGAAAGTGTCACGATTTCACGACAGGATGCTAGGAAAGGTGCTGGAATCTGGAAGCGTCACGATTTCATGACATTATGAAGGATGACGTCAGCAAAAATTAAAAGTGTCGCGATATCGCGACAGGCAACTGTTTGGCGGGTAAAAGCCGTAGGAGCATGCAAAATGACACGTGTCAAAAAAGCATAATCATGCAGCCTGTTACGTAAATAGTAACTGATGTCAGACAGATAGTTACACATTGACAGGTGTCGAACATGCATGGAAACAGATGTAGATGCATGCTTGAAACGCTTTCTAAGTGTCGTATAGGCTGTATCAAAAAAGCATTCGAACGGCCGAAGTGCAGCATTCGAACAGTCGATTGAAAGTGCAAACGAACAGCCGATTGAAGAATGCATTAGAACAGCCGATTAAAATAGACGCATTTACAGCATTCGAAACATAAAATAGGAAGGATCGAAAAGCTTTCGAGAAGAAGGATGTGCAGCATTCGAACAGTCGTATTTGGAAGGATTCGAACAGCCGCATTGGAAAGAAGAAAAGAATTCGAACGGCTCGAGAATGTCATCCGACTGCATGAAGAATTGAAACGCGAGAGAAGACAAAGAGTCCCGATGAGAAAAATAGGGTATAAGAGGACAGTCGAGCACAGAATAATGTTGCTGCTGTTAGAGAGAAGTTGTTGCAGAAAGAGAAATATTGCTGTGAAAAGAGGGTTTGAATAAGAAAATTAGCAGAGCCGTGAGAGTGTGCAGAGTTGGATTAATTGCAGACTGATCAGGGTTGTGCATGAAGTGAAGACACTTTTATGTCATTCTAATTGATCAGAATTGTAGTCCAAGTTGGTGCTTGGTACTAGGGGTTGGTGCTCCATCTGTTGCAGCAGAAAATTACAGGGGTTGGTGCTCCTTCCAGTGGATGCTGGTAAAGAAGTTGTAAAATTGAAATTTTGCAAAGACTGGATTTGGATTGAAGTCCAAGCAGTTAATTTTTGAGGAGTAGCCAAATTGGTGAACCTCGTTATATTGTGTGTTGTGGTGTGCTCTCATTTTGTTCTTCTGGTTTTATAAGTTTTCTGTGCTTCAGTCTTTGAATGCTGCTGTTTTGAAGTTAAATAACTACACTGATTCACCCCCCCCTCTCAGTGTCATTGTGTGAACATCAATTGGTATCAGAGCAAGGTTCCTTGTACAAGCTTAATCAGCTAAGGAGATCTTGGAAGAAACAATGGCAGGCGGTGAAGGATTTTCATCCAACAAAGCTCCCTTATTTGATGGAACAAATTACACCTTCTGGAAACTCAGAATGCAAACATATCTGAGTGCATTGGGATATGATATTTGGGATTCTATAGATAGTGGATACACAACACCCACTACTCCTCCAACAGATATTGCTGAGAAAAAGAAATTTGAGAACAACTCCAAAGCTAAGAATGCCATAATGTGTGGGCTTGTTGACAGTGAACTGATAAGAGTCATGAGTTGTAAATCAGCAAAAGACATGTGGGATAAACTGAAGAGCATCCATGAAGGAGACAGTAAGATTAAGGAAGCAAAACTGCAAACTCATCGAGCACAGTTTGAAGCACTACAAATGAATGAAGATGAAAACATAGAGACTTATATGCTGAGAGTCAACGGAATTATTAATGCAATCAGAGGACTCGGTGAAGAAATTGATGATGCAGTTGTTGTGAAAAAGGTTCTCAGAACACTTCACAAAAGATTTAACTCCAAAGTCTCTGCAATAGAAGAGGCAAAAGATCTAAACAACTTCAGCATGGATGAGTTGCATGGTTCCCTGACAAGATATGAAATGAGAATAGGACAAACCAAGTCTACAGACAGAGAAGCAACTTTTAAAGCACACAAGAATGTAAAAGCTGAACATGAATCTGAGGATGAAGGAACACTGGATGAAACAGAAGCCAATTTTGTTCGAAAACTCACAAAAGGAAAAGGAAAATATAGAGGGAAGCTACCTTTTAAATGCTTCAATTGTGGAGGAGTCGGTCATTTTGCAGCCAAATGTCCAATGCAGGAGAGAACCAAAAATGGTGAAGGTTCACACCAAGAAAAAGGTGACTGGAAGAAGAAACAAAATTTCAGAAAGAACAACTTCAAGAAGAAAAGCTTCATAACCAAGAATGTCAGCAGTTCTGAAGAAAGCACAGATGAGGAGTCTGAAGAAGGAGGTGAAGCTCTGTTCATGGCACTTGAAGAAGAAAGAACAGAGAAAAATCAGGAAGGTGATGAAAATTCCAAGGATGAAGTTGAAGTGTATTTGGAAGGAGAATTGGTTGCTGCACTTGAAGAGTTGAGTGCAGAAAGGAAGAAGAATAAGAAATTTTCAAAGAAATTAGAGAATGCCACAGACATAATAAACAATCTAAAAATACAGTATAGAGGAATTCAAGAAAATGTCTGAAGTTCTTGATGAACAATTAACTCTAAAGACAGTTGAATGCAGCAAGCTAGAGGAAGACATTGTTAAGTTAAGGATGCAATTAGAGGAGATGAATAGAAAATTGAACTGTTTTCATAAGTTTGAAGAAAGTACTGTAAAGCTGGATAAAATGTTAAATAACCAAAGGCCTTCTGGCATAAAATTTGGTTTAGGCTTTGATGAAGGAGAATCTTCAAAGGATTCAAAGAACTTGAATATAGAACCCATAAAGAAAGAAGAAAAGATCAGGGTTGAACCAGAAAAACCAAATCTTGCAAAAGAAAACAATAATGCCGGATTCAAGAAGAATACTCGACAAAGATGGATTCACAAAAGTCACACATCCAAGGAGGAGAAGAGTCATGGCTCCTACTTCAAACTGGCAAAGACCGGCACCCAGGTTTAATCATGCATTTTCTGGTTATTGTTTTAAATGCAATGCTTATGGCCATAAGATTTCAGATTGCAGGCATAATGTATCTCAAAGGAATTTTACCAGAAGAAATGTTTTTTCTCCTTTAATGAATTATGCAATTGAATGTTATAATTGTCATAATTTTGGACATATTGCTAGAAACTGCAGAAGCACTTTTGCATCAAATAATTATCAGGGTAGAAAATCTCAGCCAAGTGGGTTGAAACAAAACCAGAAATTTCCTGAAAAACAGGCACATGCTAATGAAAGGACAAAGGCAAAACAAGTAGCAAAATCTGCTATCAAACCAGAATGGAAAGAAAAGGAATCTTTGATTGTCCAGACTGCTTTTAAAGCTCAGAACAAATCAGCACCTTGGATACTTGACAGTGGTTGTTCCAGTCACATGACAGGTGACAAGCAAAAGTTTGAGAATTTACAGAATTATGAAGGTGGTTCTGTGAAATTTGGAAATAATGATGGAGCAAAGATTGTTGGAAAGGGATCAGTCAAGATCAGTGATGGCAATATAAAATCAAAAGAAGTCTTGTTTGTAATTGGCCCGAAGCATAACTTGCTAAGTGTAAGTCAAATATGTGACAGAGGCCATGATGTAATCTTCAAGAAGGAGGGCCGTGAAGTAAGAAAGACAAAAAATGGAAAGTTAATAGCCACTGGACTGAGAACTTCTGGAAATCTGTATACACTTTCAGAAACTGCAGAAGGAACATGCTTGATTGGACAGGAAGATGAAAACTGGCTATGGCACAAGAGGCTTGGGCATATTAGTTTTGACAATCTGGCAAAAATCAGTTCAAAAAGAGCAGTTAGAGATATACCAAACATTGGCAAACCTGTAAATAGCATCTGTGAGTCATGCCAAAAGGGAAAACAAACCAGAGCCACTTTCAAAGCAAAAGAATACTTCACTAGCAAGCCATTAGAACTAATTCACACTGATCTATGTGGACCCATGAGAACTGAAAGCATAAATGGACACAAATATTTTATGTTGTGTATAGATGACTACTCAAGAATGACATGGGTACTATTTCTGAAACTCAAGTCAGAAGCCTTTGAGATGTTTAAAACCTTCAAAAATCTTGTTGAGAATCAATCAGGAAAAAGAATTAAATGCCTAAGATCAGACAGGGGAGGAGAGTTTATCTCCGAAGAATTTGCAGAATACTGTCAAAAACATGGGATAAGAAGACAGTTTTCAGCAGCTAGGACACCTCAGTAGAATGGTGTTGTAGAAAGGAAGAATAGAACAGTGCAGGAAATGGCAAGGACAATGCTGGCAGAAAACAAAATAGTCGACGATTTTGGAAAGAGGCAGTTCATACTGTAGTTTACATTCAAAACAGGTGCATGCTGAGACCACATGAAAGCAAAACACCTTATGAGTTGTGGTTTGGCAGAAAGGCAACAACAAGACATTTCAAAGTATTTGGCAGCAAGTGCTACATAAAACGGACTGAAGATAACCTCGGTAAATTTGAAGATAGAGTTGATGAAGGTATCTTTCTTGGTTACTCAACAAAAAGCAAGGCATACACATGTTACAACAAGAGGTTGAAGAAAATTGTTGAAAGTGCTGATGTGAAAGTTGATGAAGGTAGAGAACAAGAAACTACTTATCAAGAAAACTACCCTATGTATGAAGAAGTCATTGAAGGTGATGATGAAAAAGAAACAGAGAAGAATCAGAAAATTGATCCGGATGGTGTAAAACCGAATCGAAGAAGAAGAAAACAGGAAATTTAAAACAGAAACTCGAGTAAAAATCATCCAAGTGAACAGATTATTGGGGATCCCACAGATGGTATTCAGACAAGAAGAACAAGCAGTGAGGAACTATTCTCTATTATCTAGTATTGAACCTAAAAATGTTGCTGAAGCAAGCACTGATGAAAGTTGGATGAAGGCAATCAATGAAGAACTAGATCAGATAGAGAAAAACAATACCTGGGAATTAGTACCTAGACCAACAAATAAAAACATAATTGGCACTAAATGGGTTTTTAGAAATAAATTGAATGAAGATGGGCAGGTTGTCATAAATAAGGCAAGATTGGTATGTAAAGGCTATGCTCAGGTTGAAGGCATTGATTTTGAAGAAACTTTTGCACCCGTAGCCAGACTAGAGGCAATCAGAATGTTTCTGGCATTAGCAGCTCATAAAAACTTCAAAGTATATCAAATGGATGTAAAATCAGCATTTTTGAATGGAAAACTGGAAGAAGAGGTTTACATTGAACAACCAGATGGCTTCCAACTTGGTGACAATCCAGATTTTGTTTGCAGAGTTAAAGAAAGCTTTATATGGATTAAAACAGGCACCCAGAGCATGGTATGCAAGGCTGGATAATTATCTAATTAAACAAGGGTTTAAGAAAGGTTTGGTGGATAGCAACTTATATGTCAAAACAGAGAAGGGTCATCTTATTGTTCTTGTTGTTTATGTAGATGACATAATATTTGGCAAGAAGATGGATGAATACTGCAAAGACATATCAATTAAAATGAAAAAAGAATTTGAGATGTCAATGATTGGTGAACTTTCTTATTTCTTAGGTCTGCAGGTCAATCAAAATGAAAAAGGCATTTTTATTTCTCAAGTTAAATATGTAAAAGAAATGCTGAAAAAGTTCACAATGGAAGACAAGAACCGGTCAAGACTCCCATGACAACAGTCGCAAGTTGAGCAAGGATGATAAATCTCCAAATGTGGATCAAACAATGTACATGTCTATGATTGGAAGCCTGCTGTATTTAACAGATACTAGACCAGATATACTACAGAAAGTATGCATGGTTGCTAGATTTCAGGCAAGTCCCAAAGAAACTCATGTCACAACTGTAAAAAGGATCTTCAGGTACCTCAAAGGTACCATGGATTATGGGTTGTGGTACCCAAAAGGCAAAGACTTCACTTTGATTGCATATTCTGATGCAGATTGGGCAGGGTGCATTGATGACCGAAAGAGTACAAGTGGAGGAGCATTTTATCTTGGAGACAGGCTGGTAGCATGGCACAGCAAGAAACAAGAATCAGTCTCTCTATCCACTGCAGAGGCAGAATACATTGCAGCCACAACTTGTCGTACACAGATATTATGGATGAGACAAACTTTGAAAGATCTTGGTATCCACTTCAAAGAGCCAATATCAATAAAATGTGATAACACTAGTGCTATCAACATATCCAAGAATCCAGTTATGCATTCAAGAACCAAACACATTGCAATCCGATATCATTTTTTGAAGGATAAAGTTGCAGAAGGAGAAGTCAAGTTGGATTTTGTTCCAACTACAGAGCAAGTAGCTGATATATTCACAAAACCATTGCCCAAGGATGTTTTTGAGTACCTTAGGAATAAGTTGGGAGTGGTCACAATTCCCAAGAACTGACTATCATTAGGGATCACATTCTCAATGGGTGCATGCATGCCTATACTTATAGTTTTGCTTATATTTATGATTTTTGCTAACTATAACAATATTTTCCTGAGAATGGTGTACAGAGACTCAGGGGGAGTCTGCAACAGCCCTTTGGTATTATTGGCAAAGGGGGAGAAGAAGTTGAGCAAGGTTGCTGTGTGTTGCCAACAATTCCAAAGGGGGAGATTGTTGAGCAAGGTGCAGCAAAAGCATTTGAGAAAGTATTGTCATTGTTGTCAACACAGATAGATTGATGCAGTTGATGCAGTTCAGAGGTCAGTCAGATCAAGTGCAGAAAGTTTCAAGCAAAACAGAGGTGACCCAGATTCAAAAATTGGCAAGAAAGAGACAAGGAAGAAAACTGTCGCGATATCGCGACATGTTTTCTGTCGCGATTTCGCGACAAAAAGTAGGAGAGAGAAAATGCACGCCAAAATGTCGCGATGTCGCGACATGTCGAGTTTTCACTGAGGAGAGAGAAAATGTGTCGCGATTTCGCGACAAAAAGTAGGAGAGAGAAAATGCACGCCAAAATGTCGCGATGTCGCGACATGTCGAGTTTTCGTTGAGGAGAGAGAAAATGTGTCACGATTTCATGACATAAATGGAGGAAAGGAGCTTGCAATGAAGAGAGTAGCGATTTCCATGCATGTTGAAGTTTCGCATTTCAAAGCACAGCTGGAAATGTATGGAAACAAAGGTGTAGCGATTTCGCTACAAATCGGAAGTTAAGAAAACTGAGTTGCAGCGATTTCGACACAAGTAAAAATTCACAAGAAGAAGGTGTAGCGATTTCGCTACATGTTGAAACAAAGAGAAACTAAGGTGTAGCGATGGCGCTACATGTTGAAACAAAGAGAAACTAAGGTGTAGCGATGGCGCTACATGTTGAAACAAAGGGAAACTAAGGTGTAGCGATTTCGCTACTAGTCAAAAGTGTAGAACTGAAAGATGCAGCAATGATATTACAAGTCAAAATTTCATGAAAAGAGGCAAGGTGAAAACACAAGGCACAAAGATGTAAAAATTTCGCCATTGCATGAAGCATAGTGTCGCGATTTAGTGACATGTTCCATTTTCGCTGGAGTTGGCAAGGAGAGTTGTACCGAAGAGCAAAGTGTCACGATTTCGTGACATGTTCCTTTTTTGCTGGCAAAGAAGAGTGTACGGAAGCTGAAAGTGTCACGATTTCGTGACAAGAGGATGATGACGTCAAGAGTGAAAGTCGTGATTTCAGACAAGAAGGATGATGACGTCGAGAAGCCAGAAGCGTCGCGATTTCGTGACAAGAATGATGATGACGTCAGCAAAGTCAGAAAGTGTCACGATTTTGCGACAGGATGCTAGGAAAGGTGCTGGAATCTGGAAGCGTCACGATTTCACGACATTATGAAGGATGACGTCAGCAAAAATTAAAAGTGTCGCGATATCGCGACAGGCAACTGTTTGGCGGGTAAAAGCCGCAGGAGCATGCAAAATGACACGTGTCGAAAAAGCATAATCATGCAGCCTGTTACGTAAACATGAACTGATGTCAGACAAGACAGTTACACATTGACAGGTGTCGAACATGCATGGAAACAGATGTAGATGCATGCTTGAAACGCTTTCTAAGTGTCGTATAGGCTGTATCAAAAAAGCATTCGAACGGCCGAAGTGCAGCATTCGAACAGCCGATTGAAAGTGCAAACGAACAGCCGATTGAAGAATGCATTAGAACAGCCGATTAAAATAGACGCATTTACAGCATTCGAAACATAAAATAGGAAGGATCGAAAAGCTTTCGAGAAGAAGGATGTGCAGCATTCGAACAGTCGTATTTGGAAGGATTCGAACAGCCGCATTGGAAAGAAGAAAAGAATTCGAACGGCTCGAGAATGTCATCCGATCGCATGAAGAATTGAAACGCGAGAGAAGACAAAGAGTCCCGATGAGAAAAATAGGGTATAAGAGGACAGTCGAGCACATAATAATGTTGCTGCTGTTAGAGAGAAGTTGTTGCAGAAAGAGAAATATTGTTGTGAAAAGAGGGTTTGAATAAGAAAATTAGCAGAGCCGTGAGAGTGTGCAGAGTTGGATTAATTGCAGACTAGTCAGGGTTGTGCATGAAGTGAAGACACTTTTATGTCATTCTAATTGATCAGAATTGTAGTCCAAGTTGGTGCTTGGTACTAGGGGTTGGTGCTCCATCTGTTGCAGCAGAAAATTACAGGGGTTGGTGCTCCTTCCAGTGGATGTTGGTAAAGAAGTTGTAAAATTGAAATTTTGCAAAGACTGGATTTGGATTGAAGTCCAAGCAGTTAATTTTTGAGGAGTAGCCAAATTGGTGAACCTCGTTATATTGTGTGTTGTGGTGTGCTCTCATTTTGTTCTTCTGGTTTTATAAGTTTTCTGTGCTTCAGTCTTTGAATGTTGTTGTTTTGAAGTTAAATAACTACACTGATTCACCCCCCCCTCTCAGTGTCATTGTGTGAACATCAGTCAGATCCAATTCTAGGTGGTCTAATGAGGTTCAAAAAGCAATGAAGATGCCCAAGCAAAATAATATTATATTTTTTTATTATAATATTAAAAGGGGAGATTTCAATTAATTATAAATTAATTTAAATAATTTCATTATAAAGTAATTTATTAATTAATTTAATTAACTTCTAAATTTATTAAGTTAATTTTAAGATTAATTATAATTTAATTATAAAATTAATTTATATTAATTAAAATAATCCTAAAGTTAGGATTATAAAGTTTATTTTATAATTCGAATTTGAAAATTTGAATTATCTGCTGATAATTTCAAATCTTGGTCTGCATATAAAAAGGGGGTAAGACGTTGTCTAAACCCATCCATGTAATTCGCATGTTTTATGCTCTCGATGATCATGTGCAAATGGAAGAAGATAATTCACGTTTCAAAGTTTTCAGTGGTAGATAATAAGACAAAGAGGAGCGAAGCTCGTTCTTCATTGCACATCACTGTGTAGTAAAACTAGAAATTGAGGGAGGCACTAAGTGTGGCAGACTCGTAATGTAAGGTTTACAACCCATCGGCTTCAGTTTTTACAAAGTAGGAGTGATTGGTCTTTTTGTGCGCTTCACCATAGAGGAAGGCACAAAGGGAAAGCGCTAGCTTTCCTCTTTGTGGGAAGGCACGTAGCCCACATGGTGGGCTAGCACCTTGCTAAGGTGCTCGACTGGGAGAGGTTCCATGTTCGAAACCCACCGAGGCCCTTTTGCAATAGAGATAGGTATGCGCTCATGATTTACCAAGGTTAATTGCTATTTTCGGATTTCCTAAAGGTTGAATAAAATAAATATTTTTGAGGGTTATAAAGTTTATTTTTTGAAGTTTGATTATTGAGAATTTGTGGGAGATAAAAGGATAGGAAGCATTATTTTTTAGGGTTTTATTTTGGAGGTTGTTAGTTAAAGATTAGAGATTATAAGGAGTAATTGAGTAATTAATTTTTGTATGCTTTGATGATTGCTAATTTCAAAGGAGTAATAAGGTGTATTTGAGTTTGATTATTTTTGTGATTGAGAAATATATCTGAAGAGAGTTAGTGTGATATTTTTTTCATCTAACCATTAAAATTGGCAAAGAAGCAAATTGTGTTTAAGACAGGTTTTGAGGTATTTTCTTCATCAAACAAAAAGGTATGGGCACATCTTCCTAGTGAGTGATTGTTGAATGCCATGAATTATAAGTTGGAGTGAAAAGGGTTGTTTGATAAGCATTATTGAGTTTGGTTTTTCTGGAATGAAATTTGATTCTAGAAACCTTGTTTGATAAGAATTGTTGGAGATATATAGTAAAGCTTTCATATGCTTGAGCTAGGGTTTGTGCAAAGAATATGAGTATCATTGTTATGTGAAGTGGTGAACTATCTTGAACTAGGGTTTGTGAAAGATCATGAGTATCATTGTTATGTGAGGATTGCTTGATAAGCATTGTTGTTGAAGTGATTGGTTGAGTGAAGAACTTGAACTAGGGTTTGCAAAGATCATGAGTATCATTTTTATGTGAGGATTACTTGATAAGCATTATTGTTGAAGTGATTGGTTTAGATGGAAGCAATTGAGCCTAGTCAAGTGGATGTGTTGAAGTGATAGTTCAAGTTCTGTGAAACAAATTGTTCCATATTCTAAATTGATTTGAGAAAGAGGTTGAGTGTTTGTAAGTGTGAAACATATTGAGTCTCTAACAATTATCTATATATTTCTTTGATAAAAAGAGATTGAAAGTGATTGAGCATTGTTGTGAATGTGAAGCATATTGAGTCTCTAACAATTCTCTATATGTTTCTATGAGATTGAACAAGTTCTTGTGAGGACTTGTTGAGAAAATTTGAGGTAAGTCTTTGAGAAGACTTGTGGAGAGTTTGGTGTAAGATTTTGTAAGCTTACAATACATATTTGAGGATAGACATTGTTGAGAATATTGGACAAGTTCTAGAGAGGACTTGTGGATAGATTAGAGTGAGCTTTTGTGGAAGCTTACAAGGTAGATTTGAGATAAGTCTTTGAGAAGACTTGTGAGCAGAGTTGATTGATTGATTTGTTCAAACCTTGAGTTAAGGTTTGGGGTAGATCTAACATATTTTATTTGTGATTAAGTCAAGCTTTGTGTTAAGGCTTGAGGATAGATATTGAGGATAGATTTGTGCTAGACCGAAGGACTATGTTTAGTGCAGATCAGAGGACAAATATTGAGGATAGATTTGTGCTAGACCGAAGGACTATTTTTAGTGTAGATTTGAGGATAAATTTTGTTGTATATTTGAGGATAGGTTTGTGCTAGACCAGAGATAGAGATTGAGCAAATTTATGCTAGACCAAAGGACCGTGTTTAGTACATATTTGAGATAGAGTTGAGAGTAAGCTTTGGAGGTGACAGAGTATAGAGGATGATAGTCTCCAGTGGATAGAGATCCATTAGCCAGGGCAGTGAGGATAGGTATTTTGAGTGGGGACATGAGTCTTTAGTGGATAGAGATCCATAAGCCAGTGTAGTGGAGGCAAAAGTTCTTCTAGAAGATCACTACCTAGAGTAGAGGAGAAAGGAGTTCTCCTATGGATTTTTTTCCCTGATTTTTTTTTGGGGATTGGTATCTCCTTTAGACAAATGTCCATAAACATTGTAATAGGTAAAGGATTCCCAAGAGATTTATTGAGAAAATATTAGTGAAATATTTTCTCCATGGAGTAGCCCACATTGGGTGAACCACGTTAAATTGGTGTCTCTATTGTGTGTGGTGATTTGTACATTGATTTTATTACTATTGTTGATATTGCTATTGATACATTGCATAATATTTATTGGGAAAGAAAAGTAAAAAGTGGTCTTATACTGTTCACCCCTCTCTCAGTATAAGCTTGTGTTCTTCAATTGGTATCAAAGTGGGTTCCTTCATAAGAGTTTAATAGCTTGAAGGAAAAGCTTACAAGAATACAATGGATTCTAAGAATGGATCCTCAGATAATTCAACACCAATATTTTATGGAAGCGATTATGTATTTTGGAGTATGAGAATGAAGATTCACCTGATGGCACTTGGCAATGAAATATGGGAAGTAGTTGAAAATGGATACACACCACCAGCTACTCCACCTACAGATAAATATGGTAAGCTTCTACATCATTACAATTCAAAAGCAATGAATGCAATTTTGAGAGGTTTGCATAGAACAAAGTTCATAAAGGTTATGCATTGCAAATTAACAAAAGATATTTGGGATAAGTTGCAAAGCATATATGAAGGAGATAAAAGTGTCAAAAAGGTAAAGATATGAAATCTCAAAGGACAATTTGAAGAATTAAGAATGAAGGATGAGGAAAACATTAGTGCTTATCTACTTCATGTAGACGAGGTTGTTAATGCCATGCAAGGACTTGGAATTGAGATTTAAGAATCTGATGTTTGTGATAAGATCTTAAGATCTCTCCCAAAAAGGTTTAGTGAAAATATCTCTACTATAGAGGAATCAAAATATGGTGATATTTTGATAAGAGATGTATTACTTGGTATTCTTACAAATTTTGATATGAGAACAAAAGAGGAACCTAATCTCCGGAAGGAAGTAGCCTTCAAAGCTACTAAGAAGACAAAGGGAAAGAAGTCAGATTCAAGCAATGAGTCATCCAGTGATGAAGAAGCAAATTATGGTAGAAGGAATAAGGATCCAAGAAGATTTAAAGATGTAAAATATGTTAGATGTTTCAATTGTGGAAAGTATGGTCACTATGCAACTAATTTTCAAGAAGCTAGAAATAGCAATGATGAAGAAAAATAGGATCATAAGAACAGGGAATTAAAAAATACAGGTACCAAAATAAAGGTAAGGATGGACAAGGCAAACAAGGAAATAAGTTCTTTCAAAGATAGAAGAGGAGTTACTATGCAGAAAAGGCAAGTAAGTACTCAAGTGATAGTGATAATAGTTTCTCAGATAATGATAAAGATGAAGTTCTATTTTTGATAGAAGAAAAAGAAGAAGTTAAGAAAATGTCACCAATAATTCTCAAGTGTTTTAGATGTGGTAATTTTGGACATCTTGAAGATAGTTGTACAAAGAATGGTTTTAGTTTCAGTGATGATGAATATGAAGATACACTTGAAGGACCAGAAGAGAATATTCTAATGGCACTAGAAGAAGAAGGAGGTGATCCTATAGAAGACAAGTCAGAAGAGAATGAAGATGTTTTCAAAGGCAAACAAATAGAGGAAGAATTAGAGAAAGGAGAAGTTGATCTTGAGGGAGAGCTTATTTATGCTCTTAACACATTAAAGAAGGTAAGAAAGCAAAACTCCCAACTTAAGCTTTAGTTTCAAGAATGTGATGAAGATAGAGGAAAGCTTATAGAGGATCTAAATAAGTCAATGGCTAAGACAAAGAAGTTCAAGGATAAGTTAGAAGCAAAGGTCTTAGAATGTGAAATATTAGAACAAGAAGTAGCTCTACTAAGGGAAGAAGTAGAAAAGTCTAAGGATAAGCTACACAAGTTTGGAAAGAGCTCAAAGATCATAGATAATATGATCAAGGTACAAAGATGGTCAACAAATAAAATAGGTCTTGGTTTTGAACAAGTACAAAAGAAACAAGAAGAGGAGTCAACCTCAAGTTCTAAAGAAGAAGAAACTTTAGAAGAAGATAGTGTGAGAGAAAGTGAGACTTCTGAGGATGAGTTGGACAATAGAAAGTTCAACAAGGAAAAGAACAATGCACAAAAGAGGAATAGATGGAACAAGAACCAACATAGGGTAAAAGAGACTAAGAGACCAATGAGGTCAAGGCAAGGAAATTTCAATGGACGATGTTTCTCATGTCATAGATTTGGGCACAAGGCTTCACAGTGCAGGACACATGAAAGAAAGGAATATGGGAACTTCAAAAATAGGCAACTTTTTCATGGGTATTGCTACTCATGTAATCAGTTTGGTCACAAGGCAATGAATTGTAGGGTTCATGATAGGAATAGATATGGCTTCACCAAGAGAAATCCCAAGACATTTGCACCTCCAAGGAATAACAATATCAAGTGTTATAAGTGCAATAATAATGGACATACAACAAAGTGGTGTAGAGCAAAAATTCTAGAGACAAGCAAGAACATGAATAGTCAGAGGAATCAGAAGGATCATATGAGAAGGAAAGTAGACAAAGGTAAATATCAATGCATGTTGGGAGTAGAAATACTCCCACCCCAGAATTAACCACCTCAAGAGGAGGTGGGGGAGGGGCTAAGCTAAGAGACTCATTCTTAGCCCCGAGCCCCAAAGGTGACCCTTTGCCATTGATGTCAAAGGGGGAGAGATTTGAGTAAGGGGGAGAGATTTGATTTAAGGAGAGCATTGAGTCAGGGGAGCAGTTTCCCAGGGGAGTAGAATAGAAAAGGTCAAGGAAATGGTAAAAGGTAATTGGGTTGCCATAAATGACAAAGGGGGAGATTGTTGGACATTTTGAGTAATTGAGTTGTCATTGATTTCAAGAGTCAATTTTAGTGAGCAATGCAAGAAGAAGCGGTTCCAAAATCAGTGCAAAGGAAAGTCCACGTCCAATTGGTCAGATCCGATTCTAGGTGGTCATATGAGGTTCAAAAAGCAATGAAGAGGCCCAAGAAAAATAATATTATAATATTTTACTATAATATTAAAAGGGGAAATTTAAATTAATTATAGTTTCATTATAAATTAATTTATTAATTAATTTAATTAACTTCTAAAGTTATTAAGTTAATTATAGAATTAATTATAATTTAATTATAAAATTAATTTATGTTAATTAAAATAATCCTAAAGTTAGGATTATAAAGTTTATTTTATAATTTGAATTTGAAAATTTGAATTATCCATCGATGTTTTCAAAGCTTGGTCTATGCATATAAAAAGGGGGTAAGACTTTGTCTAAACCCATCCATGTAATTCACATGTGTTATGCTCTCGATGATCGTGCGCAAAGGAAAGAAGATAATTTGAGTTTCAAAGTTTTCAGTGGCAGACAATAAGACAAATAGGAGTAGAGCTCCTTATTCATTGCACAGTACTATGTAGCAAATTTGGCAATTGAGGGAGGCACTAAGTGTGGCAGGCTCATGGTGTAAGGTTCGAAATCCACCAGCTTTAATTTTTGCAAAGCAAGAGTAATTGGTCTTTTTGTGCACTTCACCATTAGGGAAGGCACAAAGGGAAACTATTAGCTTTCCTATTTTTAGGAAGGCACATAGCCCATGTGGTGGGCTAGCACCTTGCTAAGGTGATTGACTAGGAGAGGTTCCATGTTAAAAACTCGCCGAGACCCTTTTGCAATAGAGAGAGGTATGCGCTCATGATTTGCCAAGGTTAATTGCTATTTTAAGATTTGCTAAAGGTTGAATAAAAATAAATATTTTTGAGGGTTATAAAGTTTATTTTTTAAATTTTGATTATTGAGAATTTGAGGGAGATAAAAGGATAGGAAGCATTATTTTTTAGGGTTTGATTTTGGAGGTTGTTAATTAAATATTGGAGATTATAAGGAGTAATTGAGTAATTAATTTTTGTATGCTTTGATGATTGCTAATTTCAAAGGAGTAATAAGGTGTATTTGAGTTTGATTATTTTTGTGATTGAGAATTTTTTTGAAGAGAGTTACTTTGATATTTTTGTCATCTAACCATTGAAATTGGCAAAGAAGAAAATTGTGTTTAAGACAGGTTTTGAGGTCATTTTCTTCATCAAAAAAAAAGGTATGGGCACATATTCCTAGTGAGTGATTGTTGAATGTTGTGAATGCTAAGTTGGAGTGAAAACGGTTGTTTAATAAGCATTGTTGGAGATATTGAGTAAATATTTCATATGCTTGAGCTAGGTTTTGTGCAAAGAATATGAGTATCAATGTGTAGACATGAAAAATTGACTCATTTTCCTTAGTTTTTCTCCTAGAAAAGTAAGGTCATATTCAAGAGAATTTTTACCCTATCAAATCATCTCAATTCTTATCAAATTTTATACCATTGGATAGGGCTCAAAAAGAGCTTTCCAACGGTATATAATATGTCCAATTTTGACATTGTTTTCCTCATTTTTCGTGCCAACAAACCAAAAATTCTTGACCGTTGGACAAAATCGCCCATCGATCAACAAAATCGCCCGACGATCGACGAAATCGCCAGGCGATTTTGTCCCAAAATAAAATTTTGCCAAATTTGCTAAAAGACAAAATCTGGTTTAAAACGTCTTACCTGGTTTAGCCATCGTTCGGATCAGGGAGGTTGGCGAGTAGATTGAAGGTGGCAAACATAGGAGGGATCAAAACCTCCTCCATGTTTAGCCTAACCTCCCAACTCCCTCAAACCCCTCCTTGGCCTATTTAATCTAGGCCCTTTTCCCTTTTTCCCCCTGGCTAGCTGGTTGGACTTTGATTCCTTGAGATTACTTCGAACTCCCTTGAGGATCCCTCGCATCAATTTGCTATGCAATTCCACCTCCCGACATCCCTATTTTCATTTTTTGTCATTGCAGGTCCCAGTTATAATCACCCCAAATATCAGCATAATCGCCTGGCGATCGACAAAAATGATAGGCGATTTCATCAGAGAGTAGGCGATTTTGTTAGAGAATAGGCGATCCTATCTTCAGATCAGTTGGGGGCAAGGATTCAAACCACTGTTTGCATCTCTTTCCCTATTTTCCATTTGTTTATGCATTGTACAATGTCCATTTAATTTATTGCTTAGATTTAGATATTGCATCTTGGTGTTCACCATCATTTCAATTAATTGCATCATAAAATCAGGATCAGAATTGCACAAATTCATGGCATAGTAGGTTGAATTGTTATCATATTGTTCTCATGTTGTTTCATATCCATTTTCATATAGAAATTAAAGCTAATCTGTGACTTGGAGTATGAGAAACTATCATAATTTGCAAGAAACCCTATTTTTTGTCCCCTATTTTCTGTCAATTTTCTTGTTGTAGGATTGCAACAAAATCGCTATTTGTAAATGAGGTGATTTGTTTAGAATAGAGGTGATTCTAAAATAGAGGCGATTCTATCTGAAATAGAGGTGATTTTGTCTAAAATAGAGGTGATTCTATCCTGCTACAAGCCTCAGAATCTTCATCAAACATCCGGATCAAGTAAGGTTTATAATTTCTTTTAGCCCTAGTTTTAGGCATTGCATTTCTATTATGTATCCATTGTCTACTGTCTTCATTGAATCAAAATTGCATATAGATAGTTTTAGTCGCATAAAGGCCAAACCTAGGTGTATGTATGATTTGAATTAAAAAGAACTCATCTAAAACAAATCCTAAAACCTAGGCTCAAAAACTGCCACAAATGTTTCTTGGTGAACCCAAAAACCAATTCATCAAAAAATCACCACAAGAAGGCACGATCAAGTGCCTCTCTTTCGAGGTGTAGATCTACTATTTTCCCATTCCCCTATGAGGCACGGATCCATCAGTCTAGAGGAAAGGAATGCAAAAATTTTAGGCCTACATTCTTTGGTGAACCCGACGTGAATAACATAGGCATCTCTTCTGATTTCAAAAACATAAAAAAAATATATATATATATATATACAAGAAAAACAACAAAAAAATCATCATTTCAAATTTGTATGTTTTAGATTCAATTCTAAATTTTAGATACCAAATATTACTTTTAGAAGTACTAAAGAAACCATGAGTCTTAACTCAAATCAATATGAGCCCATCAGTAATGTTGGGAAAATTCTGCCAAATACATTTGTTGATTATGACCAACCTCATCCATATTCAACATCACCTTTATCACACTTTTCTCATTTTTCATCCTTACCCCAACAAGACAATCCCTTTTCCAATCCTCTTCATAATGATATTATCTTTTCTCCCACATATCCATATTATGCCTATCGATCCACATACAATCCTTCTCCACCATTTCAACATTCTTCTTTCAACACAACACATCCATTTCAACAAGAAAATACTTCTTCTTCCAATCCTACCATGCACTCACATCATACTTCACAATATTCCTATCATCATTCTACCCATAATAAAGAAAAAAGAGGTAATAAACCATTAAGTCCTTTTATGGCTGAATTCCTAAGCCAATTATCAAAAGCCTCTCGAAAACCTTCACCACGTAAATTTACTAAACTCAATCAACCAATGGATATAATTCTCAAGCATTTACTTGATACAAATAGGATTGAGTTACCTCCCATAAGACAACCTGATACCACAACATATTGGTATAAACCTGAGCTACATTGTGAATATCATAGAGTGGATGGACATATGACACAAAAATGTAGAAATTTAAGATGTGCAATTCAATATTTGATTGATGAGGGTCTTTTTACTATAAAGGAATTACAATCTACAACTGATTATAAATCTCCAATAAACAATCAAACTCCTACACAACAAATACCCATAATCAATCAAGACATGGGGATCTCCCAAGAACCCCTATTCAATTATCAACAATAGGAAACCAATCAAATATTACATCTTAATGTGTCCCATCACGATGATATCACTAATATTGTAATAGAAACTACAAATGAGCAACCTCAAGTTCAATCAACTCAATTTGATATTCAAGAGATGGATTCCTCATTTGACCAACCTTCAAAACTATCTTTGGCTCTAGAGAATGATCCAAAATGGAATGTAAGCATAGAAAGCCCATATTTAGCATCAAAATCTCAATCTGAAATCCACTTTGATAGCCAACAACAAGTGATTAATCCTCAAGCAAAGATATCCCTTTTAGAAGTATTACAAAGTTCTCATGTTCATAGGGAAACTTTGTTCAAGATACTTAGCCAACAATTTGTTCCTCATGATATTTCCCCTAAGAACACAATTAATGGTGTAAGCCCTCTTGAGGTTAACCATATTTCATTCTATGATGAGGAGATTCCTTCCTCTACTCCACAAGAAGACTCCTCTCTTTACATTACAGGATTTATTAAAGAAACATCTATTAAAACTATCATGGTAGATAATGGCTCCTCTCTTAATTTATGCACTTATCAATTATTCCAAAAACTCGGATTAAAGGAAGAAGATCTCAATGAATCAAATGTTATTATAAAATATTTTAACAATGAAATTCAAGAAGCTCGAGGCACTATAATTCTTCCCCTTAAGAGTGGACCCAAGATCCTGGATACTTTGTTTTATGTAGCATCTTGCCCTTCACCTTACAACCTACTTCTCAGAAGTCCTTGGATTCATACGATGAGGGTTGTCCCTTCCATTCTTCATCAATGTTTGAAGTTTAAACTTGCAAATAAAATTGTTACCATACATGGTGACCCAACACCATTTGAAGAATATTTAACAGTTGAAACATCAAGTTCTATACATTCTCCATTGTCACAATTACCTCCTATAAATCACTTTTCTTCATCCATACCCGATCATCCTTGTTTACCAAATAACACCCATGCATATCTTTCACATATGCTCCCTCCATATTATCAAGACTTGGAAGATAGTGATAAGAATGAAGAACCTTCTTATCCTTCTGACATTTTGTTTTGTAACATGATCAATTTTACACATAAAAGTCAAATATTTTGCTACATTGTTCTACATTATAACAAAGCTTTTGTTATCGCTACCTTTTATTCATCACCTTTTGTTCTTCATTCTCTCTTTCATTATTATTATCACATCAAGTTCTCTATTCTTTTCCTCTTTATCATTGTCATCTTCTATCCATCACTTTTCTTCATCTACATCTCATTCTTCATCACAACAATCTCAACTATCAACCAAACAACTTCACATACACCACAACCAAATTATCCTTCAAAACCTCCTTTGATTTTGAAGCCACCTTAGACATGCTATACTCAAATAACCTTGTATAATGTATATAGATCATCTTGTATATACCACCAATTCCATCATTAAAAGTAAAAAATTAAAAAAATAAAAATCAAATAAAACAACTAAAAAAATCAAAAAGTATCAAAATCTCAAAAATATTTCAGATCATTCTGCATTGTTATTCATTGTTGTATTTCAAAATTTTGAAGCTATATTTTCCTTTATTTCGGATTAATTCAGAAGTTATCTTGAACCATACACTTAATTTCACAAATTAATTATTTTGATTTTACCACTATGATTATAAATCTCTCTTGTATCGAAGATCACTATTTCACTAAATAATATTTTGAGTTTTGGGAAATGATCTTGCTACTTCTTGAACCAAGTACACTTTTACACATTAAAATGATTTGTTGCAAATTCGAAAAATGATACTACATAGTAGTCTTAGTCTCTTGAGCGAAAAGTTTCCCCTGCTATCCTATCATGCGCATGGTCTAGAATTTTTTGAGAATTGGCAAAAGGACAAGCTCACCCCTGCCCGAATAAAAATCCCTTGCTCTACAACCAATCCGAGCAAGTATCCCAAAAGAAAAATCAAAGAAAAGCAAAAGTCAAAAATCAAAAGAAAAAGAAAGAGAAAAAAATAAAAAAGAGAACGAAAAGAGAAAAAGAAAAGCAATAAAATCCCCTTGTTCAAAACAAAATGAACAAAATCCCTACCCCTTGAAAGTGAAGAAAAGAAGGGTGAATGAGCTTGAATCCCTGGAATTCTCAGTTATTCGAAAATCATGAGGTAAACCCCATAACAGGTGATTTGTGCCCAACTTGCTTGACATTGGGTAATTCCTTTTCGCGTGGCGACATGTCTGTCACATTAGCGACCTTCTTTTGTATAGACCTATGTCCGCTTGTGGATTAGCTAGCTTTTGATGACTTGACTTACATAGTAGTCTGGTATGGTTTCATGCACAAAAATCATGGTTAATGAACCCTTCACTTGCACACACATTGGTTCATTCAAGTTTGCTTGCATCACTACCTTACTCAAAATTGGTAAATGAACATTACAAAGCACACACATTTGATCCTTGAGAGATTTTGTATCATTATGACAAATCAAGATGGATAATGAACTCACTTATCACACACTGGTTTTTGATAAATTTGAATTTGTCTTAGAAATAAGTTAAAATATTTCTTTGAAATTTGTCGGACAACATTAGTTTATCATTACTTTCATATTAACACATTACATAGATATTTCCAAAATTTCAAAAAATCTCAAAAACAACTTATTGCAAAAATAACATGTAGTTCAAAATCACTTATCATACATAGCATTCATGACTTCGCGATGATGGTATAATTCCTAGGAATTATTCTTCTCAATTTTCACACTAGGAATTCTATACCTAGTGCAAACCATCTTTCTAATTTTTCATGCCCAAAATTAGTCCATATATTTTCATAAAAATTTCATAATATTTTTGAAACATGTGACACAATGATTTATCTTACATTACTTTGCATTTTAAAAGAACAAATAATTTCATATCATCATGCATTTCATTTTGATTTTCATGATGATAGTATAATTCCTAAGTAATTATTTCATATAATTTCACACTTAGGAATTCTATGCTTAGCGTAAATCATCCTTCAAATTTTTCATGCTTTGCTCAATCTATTTCACAAACATTTACCACATACATTATTATCAAACAAACATCACACATATTCCTATTACCACAAAAGCCTTAAGATTATTCTTAAGCATACAACCATTCTTAGCAATATCAAAAACATTCCTCACAAACAGGATTAGCTTCGAGACTTAGCGAGCTTTGAACTCCACCAACAGTCTCATAACAACACAACATCCTTTGAGGTTTATTGCTAGAATCTATCAAACATCTTGTCCCAAAACAACATCAAACATTTCTTTCTCATCATAAAGCCTTAAGATTATTCTTAAGCACACAATATTTTGGTATTAGCAATACAAAACTTCCTCATAACAGGATCCACTTCATGACTTCGCGAGCTTTGAACTCCACCAACAGTCACATATCAACACAACATCCTTCGAGGTTCATTTCTAATCCCTCAAATCTATCATCACACAAAATCATCTTTCTCAAAACACACTTTACAAAATCATTTTCCTTTTATGTTAAGCATGATCAAAATGTTCAAAAATCAAAGCATGATTACAAGAAATTATGTAACACAACCATCATAAGAAAATGTAATAAATCATCCAATAAATCACACAAAGTCACATAAAATAAAGAAGATCAAATTTAAGTTTTCCACCAAACGTAAAATTTGGTGTAAAAACTCGAGGGGGCATCCTAGTCAGTAAATTAGTAATTATTTTTTCTAAGACATCAATTTCACATAAACTATTCATTCTAAACCATCTACTCCATTTTTTCCCATGTCAAATCATAATCATTTCTACTCAAGTGTCTACACTTTTCTTTGACGCATTTATTGTTCATAAATACGTCAAAGAGGGGGCAAAATGTAGACATGAAAAATTGACTCATTTTCCTTAGTTTTTCTCCTAGAAAAGTAAGGTCATATTCAAGAGAATTTTTACCCTATCAAATCATCTCAATTCTTATCAAATTTTATACCATTGGATAGGTCTTGAAAAGAGCTTTCCAATGGTATATAATATGTCCAATTTTGACATTGTTTTCCTCATTTTTCATGCCAACAAACCAAAAATTCTTGACCGTTGGACAAAATCGCCCATCGATCAACAAAATCACCTGACGATCGATGAAATCGCCAGGCGATTTTGTCCCAAAATAGAATTTTACCAAATTTGCTAAAAGATAAAATCTGGTTTAAAACGTCTTACCTGGTTTAGCCATCGTTCGGATCAGGGAGGTTGGTGAGTAGATTGAAGGTGGCAAACATAGGAGGGATCAAAACCTCCTCCATGTTTAGCCTAACCTCCCAACTTCCTCAAACCCCTCCTTGGCCTATTTAATCTAGGCCCTTTTCCCTTTTTCCCCTTGGATGGCTGGTTGGACTCTGATTCCTTGAGATTGCTTCTGAACTCCCTTGAGGATCCCTCACATCAATTTGCTATGCAATTCCACCTCCCGACATCCCTATTTTCATTTTTGTCATTGCAGGTCTCAGTTATAATCACCCCAAATATCAGCATAATCGCTTGGCGATCGACAAAAATGGTAGGTGATTTCATTAGAGAGTAGGCGATTTTGTTAGAGAATAGGCGATCCTGTCTTTAGATCAGTTGGGGGCAAGGATTCAAACCATTGTTTGCATCTCTTTCCCTATTTTCTGTTTGTTTATGCATTGTACCATGTCCATTTAATTTATTGCTTAGATTTAGATATTGCATCTTGGTGTTCACCATCATTTCAATTAATTGCATCCTAAAATTAGGATCAGAATTGCACAAATTCATGGCATAGTAGGTTGAATTGTTATCATATTGTTCTCATGTTGTTTCATATCCATTTTCATATAGAAATTAAAGCTAATATGTGACTTGGAGTACGAGAAACTGTCATAATTTGCAAGAAACCTTATTTTCTGTCCCCTATTTTCTGTCAATTTTTCTTGCTGTAGGATTGCAACAAAATCCTCGATCTGTCCAAATGAGGTGATTTGTGAAGAACAGAGGTGATTTTGTCTGGAACAGAGGTGATTCTGTCTAGAACAGAGGTGATTCTATCTGAAATAGAGGTGATTCTGTCCTACTACAAGCCTCAGAATCTTCATCAAACATCCGGATCAAGTAAGGTTTATAATTTCTTTTAGCCCTAGTTTTAGGCATTGCATTTCTATTTTGTATCCATTGTCTACTGTCTTCATTGAATCAAAATTGCATATAGATAGTTTTAGTCGCATAAAGGCCAAACCTAGGTGTATGTATGATTTGAATTAAAAATAACTCATCTAAAACAAATCCTAAAACCTAGGCTCGAAAACTGCCACAAATGTTTCCTGGTGAACCCAAAAACCAATTCGTCAAAAAATCACCACAAGAAGGCACGATCAAGTGCCTCTCTTTCGAGGTGTAGATCTACTATTTTCCCATTCCCCTCTGAGGCGCGGATCCATCAGTCTAGAGGAAAGGAATGTGAAAATTTTAGGCCTACACAATGTTATGTGAAGTGGTGAACTATCTTGAGCTAGGGTTTGCAAAGATCATGAGTATCATTGTTATGTGAGGATTACTTGATAAGCATTATTGTTGAAGTGATTGGTTGAGTGAAGAACTTGAACTAGGGTTTGCAAATATCATGAGTATCATTGTTATGTGAGGATTACTTTATAAGCATTGTTGTTGAAGTGATTGGTTGAGTGGTAGTGATTGAGCTTAGTTGAGTGGATGTGTTGAAGTGATAGTTCAAATTCTGTGAAATAAATTGTTCCATATTCTAAATTGATTTGAGAAAGAGGTTGAGTGTTTGTAAGTGTGAAACATATTGATTCTCTAACAATTATCTATATGTTTTTTGTGATAAAAAGAGATATTGAAAGTATTTGAGCATTGTTGTGAATGTGAAGCATATTGAGTCTCTAATAATTCTCTATATGTTTCTATGATATTGAACAAGTTCTAGTGAGGAATTGTTGAGCAGATTTGAGGTAAGTCTTTGAGAAGACTTGTGTACAGTTTGGAGTGAGCTTTTGTAAGATTACATTACAAATTTAAGGATAGATATTGTTGATCAGATTGGAAAAGTTCTAGAGAGGACTTGTGGATAGATTAGAGTGAGCTTTTGTGAAAGCTTACAAGGCATATTTGAGATAAGTCTTTGAGAAGACTTGTGAGCATAATTGATTAATTGAATTGTTTAAATATTGAGTTAATATTTGGGGTAGATCCAACAAAGTTGATTTGTGATTAATTCAAGCTTTGTGTTAAGTCTTGAAGATAAAAGTTGAGCAAATTTGTGCTAGACTGAAGGATTGGATTTAGTACAGATCAAAGGATAGAGATTGAGGATAGATTTGTGCTAGAACAAAGGACTATGTTTAGTGCAAATTTAAGGATAAATTTTGATGCCGATTTGAGGGCAGGTTTGTGCTAGACTAGAGATAGATATTGAGCAAATTTATGCTAGATCGAAGGATTATGTTTAGTACAGATTTGAGACAGATCTGAGAGTAAGCTTTGGGGATGACAAAGTATAGAGGAAAATAATCTCCAGTGGATAGAGATCCATTAGCTAGGGTAGTGAGGATAGGTCTTCTGAGTGGATACAGGAGTCTTAAGTGGATAGAGATCTATTATCCAGTGCAGTGGAGGCAAAAATTCTTCTTGAATATCACCATCCAGAGCTACAAAGAAAGGAGTTCTCTTGTGGAAAGAGATCCATGAACTTGAGTAGGGGATTGGTGTCTCCTTTGGACAGAGGTTCATAAACATTATAATAGGGAAAGGATTCCCAAGATATTTATTGAGAAAATATTAGTGAAGATTTTTTCTTTGGAGTAGGGTGAACCACATTAAATTTGGTATATCTATTATGTGTGGTGATTTGTGCATTTATTTGATTACTATTTTTGATATTGCTATTGATACGTTGCATAATATTGATTGGAAAAGAAAAGTAAAAAGTGATCTTATACTGTTCACCCCCCTATCAGTATAAGCTTGTGTTATTCACTCTCAAGCTTAGCCATTTGTGAGTCCAATTGCTCATCTTAGATTGAATTCTATCCATAAACTCCTTCCACTCCTTTATTTTTGTTTTATTTGTAGAAAGGTACTCCTAAATAATGTATGGGTAAATGAGTTTCCATGAATTTCAACAATTTTATAATTTTATCTCTCACCCTCTTTGTTGTATTGAATTTTTTTTCATTAAAAGTATTCCTAGTAGCTTGAGTATACCTATCTAAAAATTATTTTATATTTCTTGCTACTATGAATTGGCTTGACTAATAAGAGCAATATCATCTAAAAATTGGAGGTGATTTATCTCAATTCTAGAACTTATTTTCAAGTCCCTTAGCCTCCTCTCTTGTCTCCATTTTTTTAATAGTCTCTCGAGACCCTCTACTTAAAAGATAAAAAGGTAAGAGGAGAGAGTGTCACCTTGAATCAACCCCATTCCTACTTCGAACATGGGAGAGGGACTACCATTTAACATAACTGATAATGATGTAGTCTATATATAGGCTTTTACCCAATCTCTCCACCCCTTTGCAAAGCCCATTTTTCTAAAATCCTTTGCATAAATAACCACTCTACTCTATCATAGGATTTAGAAAGATCTAATTTAATAAACATACCTAAGTCCTTTTGTTTTTACATTGTGTGTATCACCTCCTAGGCCACTACTATTCCATATAGAATTTGTCTACCTTCAACAAAACCACCTTGCTCACTTGAAATCATATTTGGTAAAAAATGTTTTAACATTTCTACCATAAGCTTTTTTAATATCTTGTATACTACATTACATAGTGAAATAGGCCTATAATTATCAATTATATCACTAGGTGGGCCCTTAGGAATCAAAGTGATAAAAGTATGATTCGAGGCTTTTAACATTTTCTTACTCTGTATAATTTCCTCCAGTGCCTCCACCATTGCTTGGCCCATAATTTTCCAAAAAATGTGATAAAATTCAATAGGGAATCCATCTGGTCTTGGAGTCTTTCCTGTTTGCATTTTTTGTATGATCTATGAGGTTCATTCCAAAGAAATTTTCTCCATTAATAATTTATTGTGTTCAGGTTTGACTAGGAATTGCCTCTAGTATCTTCTCCCGCCATATTGTGTTCAATTTTCATTGCTGCTAAAAAGAGTATGGAAGTAATGATTTGCTATAATTTTCATTTCATTTCAACTAGTTTTTACCTGACACATCATATTTGTAAGACCTATAATTATATTTTGTTATCTCCTGGTTGTTGTTGTCTTATGAAAGAATATTGTGTTTTGGTCCCCTCCTTTAACCTTGTAATATTGGCTCTTTACCTCTAATAGATTTCTTCTTGTTCCTCTAAAGCTTCCTCTCTCCTAATAATTTTTACATCACATTGAAATAGTTCTTCCAAAATAGTTCCTTATCTTATCTCTTAAGAAATCTTCTTCTTTTGATACTTGATTTCATTCTTTTCGATTCTAGTTATTTCCTTCTTCTATTTAATCCACTCCTTTAGTTAGGTCCTTACATATTCAGCTGTTTATGGAGTTTGAATTGGGCTGTCCCAAATCTTGATTTCTCTAATTTCCACCATTTCTTTATGTGGTCCCCCAACTCCTCATATTTTAGCCACCATAGCTTAAATTTAAAAGTTCCCATAACTTTATGATTATCTTCTTCTATGGTTAGGCTTACTGGAAAATGATCTAAAGAAAGCCTATCCATGACCCTCACTTGATGCTTGGTATGCAAATATAATTCCTCCCCCATGAAGAAATGATCCAAGCAATATTTGACCGTCTCCTCTTCCTTTATTTTATTTATCTAGGTCATGGAGCTATCCATAGTTGGGATATCTATTATTTTTATTTGACATGTTATTGCTAAAAATAACCTATCCTTTTCCTCCAGCATGGCTCTGCCTCTTTTGCATTGAAGTCTCCTTCCACAATCCATTGGTTCTTCGGGTAGTTATCTCTAAAGTGTAGATGGTTGCCCATTGATCCCTCTATAATCTAACTGTTTGTGCTCCATAAAAATTAACTATAGTCCAAATTTTCCCAGTTTCCCTATTTTGTAACCGAACCATCAACACTCCTCTCGTAGAGGCTCCCCTATCTCTAGGAACAGTTGGTGATTCCACATAATGGATAGTCCACCTGATTTCCCTTGTACTGATTGAGTAAGGATCTCTCATTTTTTCCATATCCTTCTGTTTATTTTTTGTAAGTCTTCTCCTTGCATTTTGGTTTCTTGTAATAAAATTATATTTGGACTCATATCTATGATAATATTTTTGACTACCTTTTATCTAGGGTGACTACCTAAACCCCTCACATTCCAAGTGATTAATATCATTGAGAATTAGGATAGAAAATATTAGCCATCGATTTTACCTTTCCGTTCAGGCTCAAATATCTTCCCTGTTCCTCCATATTTTCCTTGTTTAACTTTCTCCCTATACATTGGTTCAATTTTTTTTCTTCTCCACTTGATGAGTCCCTAGATTAGGGTTTTCTTTGTTCTTATTTCCTTATTTCATCTCTATTTCCTATGTTAAAATTATCCTCTGCTCTAGTTCCCCTCCTGTGGTATCCCTCATGGGTTGAATATCCTCTTCCATGAGAGAGGTTGTGTCTGATTCTGCTTCTTGCTTATTCCTTGGAACTAGATTGGAATATTGTTCCTGATCAACTAGTGTGACTTGATGAGTATCCTCCTCTAACCCTTCCATTTGAAAATACCATTATGTTTCCAAGTTTCCCAATTGTTTGAATATCTCATATTTGTTGTTTGTTCTTACCGATATTTCTCCTTGTATTTGGTTATTATGCTGATTTATTTTGTTTGACCTTCTCATTACTTTTTGAAATCCCTCAAAGTCTATTGGTACTTTCCATTCCTTTTTATTTCCCTTTTGATTATGATATTGACATGCCATGTTAATATTTGCTTTTGTACCCTCTTTTTCAAATTGATGATCCTTAACTATTGGGCACATTCTAGCCAGATGTCCATGAGCGGCATACATCCAACATCTAAATGGAGTAGCCTCATAATATAGTTGTTGGCGCTAGAAAAAATCCCCTATTTTTAGTTCTATATTTATTATAAGAGGTTTTTTGAGGTCCATTTCTACTCAAACCCTAGCAAACATTGTTGATCCTACTAGAATTGTTTCTATTGATCTACCTTGATAATGTCCTAGTAAGTTACCTATTGCTTCGAGTACCTTCTCTTTCCAAAATTCAAGGGGAAGGGCAAATAATATTACCCATATTGGTATTGCAATCAATTACACCCTCAGGTTGAATCCCATATTCCATGGCTGCATGAATAGTCCCATTGTCCCATGATGATACGACCCTCCCTCAAATACTTTTTGTCGATCTACCATTGATGTGAACTCTATAAAAAAGTATCCATTTGGGAGAGTTAGAATTTTGTATTCTTCTTCTAGATTCCATTTTTTTCTTATCCACATGTGGACGAAGTGCACGAATGGTCTAAAACCCATGAATTTACCTATGAGGTTGTGTTTTAACTTATAAACAATATGCTCAGCTATCCAATCCTCAGCTATTTCCAATATTGGTATTTATTTTTCTTGTGGTAGACATCCGTTCACCTTCCCAGGAAAATAATCCTCCTTTTATTGCTTCCCCATGGCATTTATGATTTTATTTGCTTTTTTTTATCAGTCGTTGAAGCTATATTGGGTTCTACATAGCTTATCCCAAAATGAGATTCCTTCATTTGGAGAATTTGGTATTGAAGTACCTATGTCCCCCATTCTTGGTTGTGATCCTTACTATTGATAGACTTCTGCCCTAGCTTATGAAACCTCAATTCAATTCCTCATATCTCCTTTTAGACATCTTCAAACTTCTAAGACCCTCTTTCCTCACATATACCATTATTATTAAGTTTATTAAGCACCAAATTTTGAGGATTCAAGTTGAGTATTTGTTAAATACAAAATACTTCCAATTAATTGACAATAAATTGTAACCAAAATAAAAGGTGTTCCATCATTTTTGGATAATTGTAGTCCTTGTTCCATAGGTGTATCTTTAGGCTTACAATTATTCATTTTATATTTTTCAAGTAAGGCTTCTGCATATTTTATTTGTGTAATTGTAATATTGTCTTCATTTTGATGGATCTCTAGACCAAGACAATAATTCATAAGTCCTAAATTAGTCATTTCAAAACCCTTCTCAAGATCTATTTTTATCTCACTTATTAGATGCTCTCATCTTCCAATAATTACTATATTATCAACATATACTATGAGAATTAATATATCATTTCCAACTTTCTTTGCATATAGATTTAGATCTGATGTACTTCGTTTGAAATTGTGCTACAATAAGTGGTTACTAATTTTTGTGTTCCATGCTCTAGGGGCATGCTTTAGACCATATAAGGATTTGTTTAATTTGTAAATCTTATGTTCTTAACCTTTGACAACAAATCCTTCTAGTTGTGACATGTAGACCTCCTCTTCTAAATCACCATTAAGAAATGCACTTTTTACATCCATTTGATGAAGTTTCCAACCATGATGAGCTGCTAAAACACACCATTCTGATAGTAGTCATTCTAGCTATCGATGCAAATGTTTCTTCATAGTCAATTCCCTCTATTTGAGTATATCCTTTGGCTACTAATCGAGCTTTGTATTTGTCAAGTGACCCATCTGCTTTATACTTAATCTTATAAACCCATTTGCAACCTATTGCTTTCTTCCCTAGAGGCAATTCTACTAGATTCCATGTTTTATTCTTTTGTAATGATGAATATTCTGATTCCATAGTTGCCTTCCAATGTGAATGATTTAAGGGTTGAAGTGTTGTTGGTTTTGACATGATACTTAGAAATCCTCTATTTATTCTGCTTTGACTACGAGTTTGAGGTCTTTTAGTAGTAATATCAGATATTCATTCTAGATTTGATTCTCTGAGTGTATTCCTAAGCCATATTGGTTCCTTCCTTTGAGAAATTGTAGAAGTTTTCTTACATTCACTTTGTTCTTTTTGATATTCTGACTCTATCTCTTCATTTGGTAAGGCTTCCTCTGAGAAATTTAAAAGAATTTCTTAATCATTATTTTGTTCTTCAGTTTCAACCTTGATTTTTTTGTCAAAAACATCTTTGTTTATGTATACTTTGTACTTGGATCAATTATTCTATATCCTGCGGATTCATCATCATAACCTAGAAATATACTAGACAAATTTTTCATCAAGTTTTATCCTTTATTTTGGAATATACATATAAGCTTCGTATCCAAAAATTCTCAACTTGCCAATATTCGATTTTTGTCCTGACCATGCTTCTTCTATGTAACATTATTGAGTATTCTTGTAGGTAATATATTTTGCAAGTATATTGTTGTCTTGTCTGCTTATACCCAATATTGATGATCAAGATGAGCCTCCTTTATCATACATATCACCATTTCCATTATTGATCTATTTCTTCTTTTTGAAATTCCATTTTGTTGTGGTGAATATGTTGTAGTAAGTTATCTTTTTATTCCATTTTCTTCTAGAAATAGATTGAATTCTTTTGACATAAATTCACCTCCTCTGTTTGAATGAAGAATTTTGATATCTTTCTTGACTCCTTTTCTACTTGAAGTTTGAATTGTTTAAACAACTGAAGGTTTTAGATTTGTACTTCATAAAGTAAACCCACATTTTTTTTTGTATGATGATCAACAAATAGTTAAAAATACTTATGCCCTCCAATACTAGTAACATTCATTAGACCACACACACATATATATCAATTCTAATGGTTGTTGAGACCTATGTTGTTAGTGTTCAAAGAGTATTCTATGTTTTTTCCTGCTAAACATTATGGACAAACAATAGATTCCCAAGAAAAATTTGGTATCCCTTCAACCATTTAATATTTGACCATTTCATTTAAAGTTGATGCACTCGTATGCCCCAAACATTTATGCCATAATTCTTTTGTTCTTGATGTTTTAACTGACAAAGCCAAATCTATAGTAGTATCTAAAGTAAATAGACTATCTTTATAGGAGCCTAAGGCTATCATTTTTCCTTGTTTGATAATATGACACTGTTTTCTTCTATTGATAACTTTGAATTCTACTATCATGTCTTGATCCATGAGTTGAGAAACTAAAAGAAGGTTGGTAGTCAATCCAGGAACATATAAAACATTGTTAATTATTCCTTTTCCATTTATTAAATCAATCAAAACATTTCCTATTCCTTTTACTTCATAAGTTCTACTATCTACTATAGCAATTGGTTTCTCATATTTTTCTCGTAGAGAGTTAAACCATTGTTTGTTTCCAATAATATGTTTACTTGCTTATGAATCTACGTACCAATAATCCATAATTCTTTAACAAATCTTTCAATTCTCTAGACCTTTGAGGTTGACTACCTTATGTCTCCCTAAGTTTGAAAGTATGATCAAACAAAAGTTTTGATAAAGGTTTTAATTCTCAAATTTCTAAGTTGAATTCCTTTTAACTCCCAAATTTATTAATTTTGTAAAAATAATATTTGCAAAATCCAATGTTCCAATTTGGTGTAGCAGTCCTTATTTCTCCAAAATTTCTAATTTGCAAATATTTTAAATTGCTTTACAAAATCAAATAAATTAATTACAAAACTTATAAATCACTTCCCAAAAATATTTCGAACCTTTTCAAATCCTTCGAAAAATATCTAATAAGGTTTCTAAGGTTTCACTTTCTCAAATTGAAGTCTTATCTCTCCACAATATAATTAATCTATATGCAATTAGATTAATTTTGCTATAACCTTAGAAAAATAAAATAATAATGCTCAACCTTATAACTCATATCTTCAACAATAAATCAATAATCAATTCAAATTGTACCTCCCAAAGTGGCATGCAAATTTTTTGCTTCTTTAATGGGCTTCTTCTTCTTCAAGGTGCTCCTTGGCAAATCTCCTCCTTTTTGCCTCACTCAGACTTCTTGCTCGATGCTTGGTGAATGTATTCTCCAATTTGCCATGCTCAGACCTCTCATTCAATGCTTGGTGAATGTATTGTTGAATGCTTTGATGCTATGCTATTTTTGGCCCATGCATTTAATGGCTACTCCAAAAATGTTTTAACTCCCTCCAAAAATGATTGGTGCTCTATGTTCCATGTGCTAAATAGAACACAAGTTTTTTGCTCTTCAACCAATGTTCCTTTAGTGATCCAATTTTCTTGCGCTCCTCATAACACTTGGTAGAAGCATCATTTACCTTTGGCTCGTATAGTTCAATGATGCTATGCCTTTTTGGGCATTAAAATTTACATGTGGCTTTTCACCAATAGTAAACCAAACGTCCACTGTGCAACAATTAGTTTCTCTAACATTCAACCTTCTCTTTTGATGCTTGACTTCTCAATGTTTAGATTGCTCCTTGATGTTTAGCTTTTCAATGTCCATCAAATGTCCTTTTGGCTACCTATTCTCCAATTTTTGTAGATTGCACTGGTGGCTCCTCCATCCAATGTGGTGCCTCTTCCAATGGCCTCTCCTCTCATGGTGGTTCGTCTTCAACTTAGGTGGCTCTTTTACTTTCAAAGCGGTAGCTCCTCCTTCCACATTAAGTGGTTTATTTGGCTTCCACTCCTATTGCTTTGATTCAGTAGATTCTAACTCAAATTTGATGCGTGAGTTTTTTCGTTGGCTTAAGGGCTTCTTTTCCAATGCTTTTACTCCTTTTTTCACTTACTTTGCTGAATTTTATTTCTAAAACTTGTGTAGGTTCAAAGATGCTATTGTCCCTTCAAGAACATGCACTTAACCTCCTTTTTTAAAAACATACACTATGCACACTATTTTTGAGTGCTTCTTATTACATTTGTAGCTTCTTTTCTTGTTGTTTTTAACTTGGAGTAATACTTGCAAAAAAATGATATTAATCAACTTATAACACCTTAACAAAATACCTCTTTTAATATCAACTTGCAAACTTATTTTTTGCCTCCTTCCTAACTAGTTTTTCTTACATTTAGTTGTCCAATAACTTCAAATTCATAGCTCCTCTTCTTCTAATGCTGCCCAAATTTCATGAAATTTGCAGCTCTAATTGCTGCCCAAAATTTTGCCTTCTTGCCTTTAACTTGTTGCCTAATTTTTTTGAATTTTACAGCTTTAATTCATCTTCAAAAATACTATCACGAATTCTAAAATATGCAGCACCTAATTCTGTCAAATATGTTGCCTCTAACTCCTTCAATTCACTACCTTAATTTGCTGTCAAAAAAACTTCAAATGCAGTCCAAAATTTCTGAATTCTTCTTCTTCAAATTACTGTTCCAAAAATCTGCCTTCTCTTATTTCAAAAAAATTTATCTTCAAATCCTTTTTGGGCTTATCGTCGAATGGCGATGATCGTCCCAATTTCAATGTGATTATCTCTTTTTAGGAGCTTCTTCTTTCTTGCAATCCTCCAACTCAAAATTTTCTAAATCTTCTCCAATGGCTACTTCTCCAATTTCTCAATAGGGCTTCTCTATTCTCCTTCTTTCTCTCTTCCATCTTCAATATGCTATGGGACCTCTTCTCTTGGGTCTCCTTTTCCTCCAATCTCCTATCTTCAATATTTTTCTGCAATCCCAAGAACAATTTTTTGCAACAAAGTCTTAGACAACCACAATCAAATACATCCAAATCTTAAAAATTTTGAAATCAATAAACTTCACTAGTTTTCCTAGTGGTAAAATCTATGTTGAGTCCTAGTCTTCATGAGTTTTTCTACAACTCTATGGAAAGACTCTAGCCAAATTGAAACTTTCCAATTCTATATTTTTTTCCCCTATCTCCTATCAATCTCTCCCTTGTGGCTTTGATATCACTATTAGCTTTATTATCCTTCTATCTAACTAAGAAACACAATTACTAAATCTAAGAACCAATGAAATAAAGGAACAATAATGAAACACATAAGAATGCATATAGCTTCTAGTTATTTGAATGAACTTGTACAATAAAATATGGAACTAGGAGTCCATAATATAGATTTTACAAATGACCTTTGATCTCCCTCAAGTGACCCTTTTAACTTCTTACATATCAACTAGTGTAATATATATTCTAACATGTAGACCATTGATTTTGAAATTAGACGGTTTTACAACCTTTCTAACTTCTTTTGAGGGAGTTTGGTATCGCTGAGGAGATCCAAGAGCATTTGGAAGAGGTACTCTTAGATTTTGGGACTTAGTGATTCCTACCACTCCCCAAGATCCAATATTGCAAAAGAAACAAAAAGAAAACTATATATATATGCACATACATACACAACGTAGGTTGGGTCAAAATTTTGCTCATGCTTGAGTTTTAGCCCATGCCTATGGGCTTGTATGTCTCAGGAGGATCGAAATCCTCGACTTTAGTTTATCATTGGTCCATTTGATCATTGAGGATGAAGGAATGTACATTACCAACAAAAAATTTTGACTCGAATTGCTCTTGTTTTGAAACCAAAATTTAATTAGTGTTTATCCCAAATGTTTACAAGTGTTCAACATGATGTAGGTTGAGTGTATTTGATGGGATCTTTATTCTGGTTCCATACCAAGTTTGTAGAAACATGAGAGACCAATTCAAATACAAATAACTTCCTAATTTAGTAGTGAAATCCCTTGATAATAAAATTCTAAATGATGCAAGGGGATCAATTGTAGCTATATCTTGAGATAATATGAGGCTCAAACCATCATATAAAGTGAGTGAAAGAACTTAAACTATCCCTAAGATCTGAATTGTACTTTCATCTAGTTGCATCATCCTTTTTTTTATAGGCTAATAAACCAGACCTAATGCATCAACCACCCCCTTTGACATGACTAAAGTACTTACCCATAGTCTATCATGCAATTATGGATCAAATTATCATCATAATTTAAGGAAAATCAAAAGGAAGTATGTTTAGCCTTACCTACGTCTATGCTAGATATATGCAAGATAGTGAGAGTCTCCTATAGTTTAGTTTCTTTTGTTCTTCCAAGGCCTTATTTAGATGCTCTTTTGTTTATGAGTATATAGAATGTCTCATATAGGTATGGCCACTAAGGACTTCTTTAGATGCTCCACTATGCTAAATGATCCTAAGGATGAACTCTTTGAGTGACGATTATCTAGGTCTCTCCATAGTTGATTCAGGAATTTTAGTAGGCCCTATCATAGGTGTATTATGATCTGGAACCCTAGGGATATTTTGTTTGGAAGCCTTTGGTAATTGAAACACACTCTAATTTTGTAATATGATAGAAATGTTTCTCCTTGGATAAACTATTTTTCTTTGGATGTCAAGGGCCACTTGCTTTTCCTTTTTCTTGTTCTTTTATTGCCATATTTTTAGATCGTGTTAAATAGAAAAATTGAATCTATCGCTTGTTAGGGACCAAAAATTTATCTCCATATAATATGATGAATACCTCCTCCTCATACCATGTGATTAGAATCTATTTGTGAGGATAAACACTTAAATAAAGAAGGGATGGGGTAGGGGAAGGTTGAATTTAAACTTGTGTTTCTACTCCTAAATGAGGGATGGGTGTATGAGCTTGCACTGCCTAATTTGGCATTGTTATGAATTATTGAGAACTTCCTCTAGAATAGGCATTGGGAGAGTAAGGATTCAGGTATTGGTAGTACCATGTGGTAGAATCCTCCACATAATTATTTTGTATGGGGGATATATCTCTAGTGGTATTAGGATGAATATACTATAATGGGGTTGGGAAAGGCACAATCTACTAACTATAGCTCTAAGACTAGTTAGTATCCTTGTTAGCTTGGGATTGGAGCCTCAGATATCCATTAAAGGTAGGTCTATTACCTTGATTATTCTATTGGAAGACCAATATTGGATTATTTTGATATTAAAAACTCTAAGCATTTTGCTATTTTCTTAAGTATAAAATCTCATTAGAGACTATATTCAATAAATTCTTCATTACTTCAAATTCATAAGTGTTTATGGTAGGGTGCATTGAAATAGGAAGGGAAATGGGGGTTGTTGGATTTACAGTGGGAGTTTGCTAAAAATATGTTGGATGAATGATTGGATATGGATGATATGATGACTAGACATTTGGAAATAGGGGCATAGGGGGCCTAGGAGATAGCCTACCTTTTTGAAGTAAATTATTTTTAGCTTAGATAGCTATCCCATAAGCTACTGGTAGAGAATTTCCTCCCTTGACCTTAATCATCATAGATATTTCTAAATATAAAGCCTTCAAATAATATATAAATGCCATACCTAGGGGGCAGATTTCATCAAGAATTTTGTACCATGTTTTATAAAAATACACATTGAAATCATCCATAGCCTCTATTGGCACCCACTTTATAGTTGATAATTGTTCTAAGAGAGTCACTCCATCTGCATTTTCACCAAATCTATCAATAAACAAGGAAAAAAGTTGATATCAATTTGCAAATCAATGTGGGGATAGTGATACATACCACTCCATTAATTTACCCTCTAAAAGATACCACTAGTAATCTTAGCACCACATTCTATTCTACCATATTATGTAATGCACATAGGCTAACCATGTGCTATAGGTGCTCAATTGGCATGGTGATATCTTCACTAGTGAAGTAGGGTAGAGAATTTAATGTAGATGTTGGGATATCATCCCATATTATAGGTGGAACCAGTGGTTGTAATGACCCTTTGTCATTCCACATAGGAAATCTTCTAGGTACTACAACCATATTTTGGTATTGGCCTTTCCTTCTCAAAATTATGTTGAGAGTGGGTACCAATGCTTGAGGATTTGCAAATATGTAGGATCTAGTAGTAGGTATTGCACTCATTAATTTTTGATTAAGTTTCTTTCAACATAATTGCTAGGTGAATTTGAATATGCTTCATTAAGCTCATTAATTGATATTTTCATCAAAATTTAAATCCAACATCTCTCTAAGTGGCTTATTCTAAGTATTCTTCTTCAATGGAGTTGTTAGGTGAATTTTACAGATGCTTTAATAAGTAGATAAGTAGATACCCTCACCAAGATCATGTTTTATTATGTGTGCCATTTTATTATTATCATATTAGAATATCGTGGTCACCTATTCTGGTGGTTGGATGCACCCGACACTCATGCCTCACATAGATCAAAACAATGAGAAATCCTAAGAGCATGGGATGTGTCTCAAAGGATGACCTCTAGGTTTTTTATAAGGATGATTCCTTAAAGGATACGATCTTGAATGCTCAACTATCTAACCAGATTTCATAACAAAGGAAAAGGGAAATAAAATCATAGGAAATAGAACAACAGATTGTAACAGTCCTAAGCTAACTGGGGGTAATGTGCCAAGATCATAATATTCTTTTGCATAACAATGAGATTGAATGAACACATGAATAATTTTCCAATAGCTCAAAGTGAACACAATTTTCTCAAAGCATTAATTAATCAAGCGCAAACACACATACACATAAGAAACATGATAGAAATACAAAGAGTAACAAACTCTTATATATATGAAAACTATTATGTTATATTTATGCCAGAAGAAAGGGCTTGAAATATTTCCCACAAATGACTAAGGACATATGGCTAGATTGTTATATAAAATAAAATGAAAGGAGAGTTACATACAAGGCCTAGTAATAGGTGCAAATAAGCAACCAACCAATGCTTACAATCTTATATCAATCTATTACTTATAGATATACTAGAAATAATTTTCTATTCAACACTTATTTAGGAATTAAGAAATGCCTTCTTACTACTCCCTTGATCATACCTACATTACATCACTTTAGCCCTTCAAGGTCTCTAGATATGGAATCATTAATGCAAAATGATTATGAGCCTTTGGATGTGCAACTATTGTTGACATTTTCAACTACCATCCTAGGGATCCTAGAGAATGAGTAGAGGCACCCACTATAATCAATGTTGTCAGAATTGAGGGTGCTCTTGTTATGGATGCTATATTTCTTGCCTTCAATAGGCCAACCATTCTCCTTGGATTGTTGAGCCCAAGTGGTGTAGATAGGTGGTTTTGGGGCCTTTAGAAGCTACTCATTTGATGAGCTCTACTATTTTGGGAGTTTATGCACCAACAATAAAGTCTTTGGGGATCAATTTTGAGTTTTTGATTGGTTGCTTATTATTACCATTTTCCTTCTATAGGCTTGCCATATTGGACTACTTTCCTTTACTGGCCACTTCTATTGTCTATGAAAATATTTACCCCCTATCTATAACAACCCAAAATATTCCCTTTAATTTTTTAAGGGTTACAAATAAGACCCAACATTTATTTCTTTAGCATTCAAGGCTTCACCACATTTGAGTTCCAAGTCACTGCAAATGACACTTAGTGGATAGGAGTGACCAACTACTATATTTTTTTGGGGTTCACCTTACTAAATCTTCTTGTTTATAAGAACACAAAAAGTGGTCCCCCCACCTTTCCCATATCCTCATTGGTATAGGACCATGTCACCATGACATACAAGTTATCCTTTAAGGCCCATAACACTTAAAGGGAAATGCCTATTCCCTAATCTTAACCTAAGTCCATTGTTGGAATATATTACATGATTTGGTAAATGCCAATGTACCACCTTGGGTACATCTCTAGATTAGGATATTTATTAGTATTTACTTTATGCAATATAATAAATGCACAAGTGTTGTTAGAATGTGAAAAGTACTTGATGATGTAAATGTGCATGTAGTCCATGTGTACATGAGTCATAGAATAGGAATTTGAATAGTCATAGGTAGGTGAAATACCAAGAGATATATCTCATTATATATAGGCCTTTGATATATAAGAGAGAGAAGCATAGAGGATAGTGGAGAATAGATAGGATAGTAGAATACAAGTTAGACACAATGTAGAACTTGTATGAAGCAATGGAGCATTTGAGATCTTCACATTTTGTATGATCATCTTATTTTCATGAGATTTCATTAATAGTAGTTTTATGAGTTATTGCAGAAGTTTATTATAAGTTTTTCTTGCTTAGTATATTGCCATTATCATATATTTAATATTGCATGCTCATTTTAGTTCTTATGGTTGCATTTCCTTAAATATATAGCATCAAAAGCTAACATCCATATAGGTAGGTTAATCTGGAATAAGTCTTGGTGCTTAGTTACCTCACCTCCATGGGATAACTAAGGGTTATTATCTCTTAATAGGTAATGAACATGGTCCTCCCTAAACCTGCACATTCGAGGTACCACCATTGTTGTCTATGAATGATTCCTTTTGCCTTACCTCATTATTTAAGGTGTATCATTTCACAAGTATCTGGCTATTACATTATTGCAACTCCTTCTAGACCTATGGGCTCCTAGATATTGAATTCTTGCAACTCCTTCTAGATCTCACTTCTACCTGGTTATTGCATTCTTGCAACTCCTTCCAGGATTGGTATTAGGTCCTAACAAAAGATATAAATTCAACCCAAGAACTCCCTTCTAACCTGAGGAGCAAAACCAAAATTCTCTAAGCATAACAAGTGCTTAAATATAAATAAAATTTGATTTATAGCATCATATCATGAGCATCTCAAAATAACATAAGCATCATCACATTTATAGTAATCCACATGTTATATTTGGCTAGTAAAGAGATTACATGAAAAGCATTTCAAAATATTGCTCAAACAAATATTCATAGTGCTACAAATTTCCACTTAGATACCCTTAACATTTAATCACAAGATCACATGTTTGTAATGACAATAATATCAATGAGCATGAGAACCACATGATTTCCAAATATTCTCTATTGATCACAACAAACCAATCCCATAATACAAAACTACTATTCTCAAAATAATAGTCGAAGCATTCCTTTCTAGACATTACAAAGCAAATTTTCACTTGCATAATCATTTCTCATTCCCAAATACAATAATGCTATTCCATCCAAATGATATTTGTACAACCTTCCTTGGATGATCTTCTTCATGAAGGAATCTACCTCTGACCTAAGGAAATTCTTAGGGATTATGACAACTCTAAATGCAATGCAATTATATCATGCTCTTAACACTAAGCAAGCAACCATACATAAAATATTACAAAGCAAACCAACCCAAAGAGAATCCCATACTTCTCTCCATAATGGCCCCTTTACCTACTCAAGTCTTAGGGGTCCATTACAATTCTTCAAAACCAACATTTTAAACATACCCCAAAAATGCATGTACACCATAAAGAGAGAATCCCATACTTCTCTCTATAATGGACCATTTACCTAGTCAAGTCTCAGGGGTCCATTACATATTTAAGCTTATTTGATGCAAGCATTCAATATTATAATGACACTAGTTTTTTTTATCATAACAAAACAATATTATTTCCTTGATAATAAAAGCATAAATCTTGATCACATGCTTTTATAAAGTAAAAACAAGCATTCATCTAAATAATTTTAAGTGCTAGTTATCTTTAGCACAACCAAACAATATTTCTTCTTTAATATGCATACCCTTTAATAAAATAAACAACATAAAAGCATCTATTTTAACTTCCCATTGAATAAAGTCAAGAATTCTCAAGTGCATAAATTGTGTTCCCTTATCTTACATTAAAAAATAAGACCATTAACTAAATCGAAAATTAAATAATCAAGAGAACTAAAATAATCAAGTCTTATAGATCATTCAAGCCTTATAAATAAATTAACAACATTTAAGTTAAAAAAGAATGTAAAATAATCAAGAGAACTAAATATACATGCTCTAACTTGATCCAAATATTAGAAACATAACAAACACTACCTCAAGAATGCTTTGGCGCTATCCTAAGGATAAATAAACTGGAAACCTCAAAGCAAAACACAACATTGCTCAAAGATATCTACATGGCTCAAGAACCAACAAAAAAACAAGTTAAAGGTAGGCTAACACAGTCAAAAAAACCTATAAATCCCTTAACAAAAGGACTAACCACACTGAACCGAAAGGTCCACTTATGTCTCCCAACTAGGAAATAGCACATTAGGATAGGCAGATGAACCAAAGTAACACAAGCCAAGATATCAATCTAGCTGCCTAACATAGATGCCTACCAATCGATATGGGGAGATCCAACCTTTGGCCTAAACAATAATTGCCAAATGAAACCAGAGCACTCCTACACTCCCATAAACAAGTAAAGGTGTTTACAAGAACAAAAAAAATAAGACTTCCACACTTCATAAACAAGCAAGGGTTCAACCACTCAAATGAACCAACAAGGAAGACTTCCACACTTCACATACAAGTAGGGGTTCAACCACTCAAACAAACCAACAAATAAGACATTAAAACACTACCATGCTTCACACAATAGAAAGAAGTACAAGGACTTGAAGATAATATTTTACTTCTTTTCTAAGGATCATTGAAAGTACCTTTAAGTTATTCAATGTATATTGTACCTAATTTGCACTAAAGCATCCTTCTCCTAATCCAAATACTCCTTTATCCAAATCTAGCCCACCAAATTCTCATATATCCTCAATTTAAATAGGCGTGAGTGTTGCCTTATTTCATGGCTAGGTAATGTATGCACATTACTAAGAATACGTACATTAATTGCCACCTTTCTTTCTTTTAACATAGAGTACCCACCCAAAGCATGGTAAACTATAATTATGGGAGCTTAATCTAACTAAAGAACCATAATAATTCATCTAAACCTTATCTTAAATAAATAACTGCATTCTTTATTAATATCAAAAGTTAATATTAATTATTAACCTTGAGATTAGCATTCTTAATGAGTAATGATGCTTATAGCATTAATACTCCTTTAATTAATTGGTTCTATGCTTACCACACACACACAAGCATATGCCACTCAATCAATCAATATTACACACCATTATTTTATCCTTAAGTAGGTGGTTATTTTTATTTAAGATAGTCTATTGCTACCACCAACCTATTAAGGAGACTCATTGCACAAGCAACTTCTTGGCCCAATGGTGTGAATATATGATAATACAATGTAATGCACCTATATGAATGGTATTTTATTACCTTGAGTTATCGAAGAATAAGTCATAACCATAATTTCCCCAAATTTTCCTCTAACTCAATTGGTTGCCCTTTTTCAACCCATTGATGAAAATACCTAGTCCTACAACCACAAATACATCAATAATACCATTTTTCCAAAATAATAGAAGTCAATCATCAAATGCAACCACCATACTAATTAATATCACAAAATAAAGCTTATAAATAAAATTTCCATGCATCCATACATAAAATAAGTTATAGCAAGGAGGGGTGTCACATACTCCCCCCCTTGGGCTAAACACAATCCTCCATGTTTTCCAGCATAAGAAAAATGTATAAATAAATTTTTACTCAAACAAAAATAGGAATTGCTTTTTCAATTCCTTAGCATCTTCCCAAGTCCCACATATTTTAGAATACTGGTCCCATTGGACCTTACATTGATCTATGGTTAATTTCCTCAATATCATGTAATGAAACCCTAAAACCTTTACTGGTCTCACCTCAATATCTAAGGAATTTGTCATTTACAATTTAGAAATAGTTCAAATATGAGTAGGATCAACAACATATTTCCTACGTAGGGATATGTGGAAATTTCCATGGATCTTTGATAGGTTGGGTGGTAGGGTGAGTCTGTAGGCTACTGGATTGATCTTATCAATGATATTTAAGGGCCCAACATAGTAAGGATCCAACTTAGTTGACTTGATGGCACTTTTTATGGGTCTAAATCTCAAGAAGAATTTATCTCCTACCAAAATTTCTCTTGGTGATCTCTTTAGATCAACATAGCTCTTTTGGTGATCGATTGCTTCCTTGAGCCTAAGCAAATCATTTTGAGTTGCTCCTCCATATCTTTGATAGTGTCTGGCCTAATAACTACTTGATCCTTCAGATTATCTCATGACAGAGGTTTTCTACAACTCCTACCATACATGGCTTTAAATGGGAACATTATTAAAGATGCATGGTAACCATTATTGTATGCAAAATTCCACAAGATGCAAAAAGTCCTCCCATTTGGAGTTTTGGTCCATACAATACATGCAAAGCATGTCCTCTAAAATTTGGTTTACCCTCTTGGTTTGACCATTTTTTTTTCTATGATATGCAAAATTGATATTCAACTTTGTGCCCACTGCATGATAAAAATCCTACTAGAATTCTGAGGTGAACCTAGAATCCCTATCTGATATGATCACTCGAGGAAACCCATGTAACTTGAAAATCTCTTTAGAAAATTTATTTTCTACTACTAGTGCATCATCCTTGATATTCCTTGGTATGAAGTGTGCAACCTTGGTCAACTTATCAACCACTACCAGGATTGAATCATGTTGGTACCTAGTCTTAGGTAACCCCACAACAAAATCCATAGATATTACTTACCATTTTTGTGTAGGCATATTGTGCATATATAATTTCCTTATTAGGTGATGATGTTCTGCATTAACCTTATGGAACTCTAAACATCTTGTAATAAATATAGTGATATATTGCTTCATTCCTACCTAATAGAATTCCTTCTTCATGTTTTCCCTCATTTTTGACCCTCTTGGATGGGCATAATAAGGAGAGTTATGTGCCTCTTGCATAATCAATCTCCTTAAGTCACTAGTTTTGGGTATAGTCACCCTATCCTTGAAGCATAAAAGTCCATAATTTATGTTGAAATCCTTACATTATTTAGGATTTCTCTTAGCTTGATCTTAGATTTCAATATAGTATGGATCCCATAATTGTATTTATCTGACTTGATCCATCAAGTCTAAATGACTTCGGATCAATGCTATTATGTGCCTTCTCCTACTCAAGGCATATGCAACCTTATTTTCTTTCCCTTTGATATACTCAATACCAAAGTCATATTATGCTAATAACTCTATCCATGTTCTCTGCCTTACGTTCAACATAGTTTGGGTAAAAATATACCTTAGACTTTGATGGTTTATTCTTAGCTCAAATGGTTTGCACAACAAATAATATCTCCTGACCTTTATGTCATGCACCACTACTGCCAATTCTAGGTCATGATTATTGTAGATGCAAAAGAAAAATACCACAAAATATATATAAAGAAAAAATTGAAATCAAACCCAATATTGCACAAGAAGAAATGATTTTTATTTTTAATGTGGGGGAGCCTCAAATATCCAATGTTACAATGAAAGAATTGATTTCTTTGATACATATTTTTACAATAGCTAGGGTTCTCTGAAATCCTATAAAACAACACTGATGGTGTCTTCAATATTGCTTATGATCCCAACATATGTGAGTGGGCTTCATGTTATCCAATACTAGGTCACTCTAGCTTAAGCAACTACACAATGCTAATGTAACACTTTTATATATGCACACAAGAAAATAGCAAATAGGTTAGTAGCAACTATGAGGGCTCCACAATGTGAGACCCTCTATAATCAATACAAAACCCTAGCTATATGATGTAAATAGAATGAATAGAAACTAAAAATGCATGGAATGAAATAACAATAAAAATATTTACCTTAAGATGCTTGCTATTTTTTGATCTAAGATATTTGTTGCAAGAAATTGGTGTGGTGATGCCCTAGCATTGCCCAAGGGCTAGTAGGGCTGCAGAGCTCTAGTGTAAGATGCTCATGGGCACTTTGTGGTAGAATAAAATACTCATGGATGCTCGAGAATGGTAGAGGGCACTAAAAGGTGCTTGGCAGTGGAGGAGAAACACCTAGATATGCTCAGTAGTGACAGAGAGCACCTAAATGCGTTCAAGAGCTAAGGTGAGGATTTGCATAAGAAAATATGGCTGGGTGAGAGGGGTGGTGATGGATGCAAGGGTTACAAAAAGTCAAGATAGAAGGTAAGAGTGCTTGGATACTCCATGGAACTCGGGGGCAAATGGATTAGCAAAATGACTTAGGGCATGAATTGCTCAAAAAACATAGGGGTTGAGCCATCAAAATGGCTCCTATTAATAATCCATATTAGGGTATGTTAGGGTTTGAGCGACACGAATTGTGTGGCTCATATTAAAACATAACAAAGGGTGGATATTAATTTTGGGTGTGTGGCATGGATTGATATGGATGGATTGCTAGGATTAAGTTATATCATATGGTTGGGATTTATTCACATATATAATATTTATATTTATTAAATATATATAATATAATAATAAAATATTAATATTAAACATATATTTAAAAATATGCCTATATATATAAATGGGAAATATGGTAGGAAGACCTGGATGGACGACAAGTGGCTAGGTTTTGGTATCTACAGATGCCCCTTTTTTTACTGCATTGCATGAAATACAATGTAGTGCAAAAACATAAGACACTTGTTTTGGCTAGGTGTAGAAGCAACTTTCTCTTGAGATGTGAAACATGAGGTTGAAGACAAAAGAATTAAAGAATTTATATTTGCATAGCTTACCTCCTTAATTTGCAATTGATTTTGTGGCTAAATCTCATGAGCTAATTGAAAAATCTATGCAAATGAATGGTGGATGATATGAATGATGTAATGTGATATAATTTTTGCCCCAACGGTGAGAAGAGGATTGGTAAAAAATGTGAAATCATGCGTCTATTTTTTCCCCAAAAGATAAAGGGTTTTGTGAAAAATACAATGAAGATGTGTTTGTTTTTACCCCAATATATGAAGGGATTTTTACCAAGTATAGATATCATGATCATGTAAGATGTATCCCATTGTGGGAAAGTCAAAACCAAATGTGGTTACCCTAAATTTGGGGTGATTCGATGTTGTTGAAGAATGTATCTTTCAACATCATTGATATGCAAAGATGAATATGCAAAGAAAAATAAAAAGATTTAACTTTGGAGGGTCTGCTAGTAATTTTTGATTGATTCCCATGATTGGAACCAATCATTCTAGCTAGTGCCTATCTCTGTGATGACTATTAGGGAATTGTGAAATGATGAAATGTGATTTTGTCCTTGTTTTAAGCCCCACGAACTAGGTCATCAATGACAACTTTTGTGCAAATTTTTCTTGCCAAGGTTTCATGCAAAATGTGAACTACCAAATGTGGTTATGGTTTCGCACAAGGAGATATGTAATGATGAAAATGACCAAGTTTCCTTATGGTAGGTTATTCATCTTACCGAATTGCATGGATGTAAATCATTGCAATTACCAAGTATATAGATTAAACTACTATATACAAGGTTCACTTGAATGTTGTTTGAAATTAGAAAATATGCAAATGATGATATAGAATGATATTGATGATGTAAAAATGATGTATTAATTATGAGAATGATTATTATGGTTGTTTTGTGAATATCTGGACCATTTTGAAGTGATTTTTGTAACTTGTTGAGGGGATATGTGATTTTTGATCGTAAAAAAAAAATCATGCATCCAAATTAGTTGGAACCTTCACAAAACCTATTGATATGATGAAACAGATGCATGAATGCAATATGAAGTGATTTGGTGGGGAAAATCCACTGTTTTGTAAAAACAATTCTTTTGTCAAAATTGATGCTAAATGCCAGTTGGCACTTTCAACATGCACAGATGCCTGTCGGTGTTTGGGTATTTTAAAAATATCCTAGTGCACTTCAGTGCACAAGGAACTACCCATGGGTGTCTCAAGGTGCTCGAAGCAGCTATAAATAGCTTTTTGGATGAGATTTGAGCTCATTTGTGCATTTTTTTGAGTTTGAGAAGTTGCGTCTAGGATATTTGGGTGAAGTGGAGTGAAGTGAGGTCAAGCAATTTGAACACATAAGCTATGGTAGTGGAAGGAGTGGAGGCAAGGGCCAGATCTTAAGTGGGAGTTGCTAAGGTAAGGTCTTTTTTGTGTAGAAATTTTATCTTGTTTTATTTTTTATTTTTTATTTTATTTTATTTTATTTTTTTGAGCATGTGTTAATGACAAATAATTTATGTTGTGTTGTAGCTTAGGATTTTGGAGGCTCAGTATCAGTTCTCATATTATATTCTTGGGATGAGGAAGGTGTTGGTGGAGGAGGATTTGGAGCTGTTGAAGGTTGTGGGACTAGTGGAGGTAGCCCAAATTGATGTGATTAGTGCAGATGAGGGTACCTCTCTACCTTGGTGGAGAGGTGTGTTTTGGATAGGTGAATTTTTTAGGTCCCTATGAGAGAGGTGACCCTTACACTTGAGGATGTATACCGCATACTCAATGAGCTAGTGGAGGGGCTGCACATCAAGGTTGGATGAAATTGAGGTATGGAGATGAAGAATATGTTTGGCGATAGTTGGTGGGGTGTGAGGTTTGAGAGTGGGGGTATTCCCTAATTTTCCATGTATGTGTACAAATATTTGGATACCCTTTATGCTTTGGTGATGTTCATGTTGGCCAACATCGTGGCCCCAAACAGTACTAGGTGTAGGTTTCCTTAGAACCTGATAGGGTTAGTGAGTGATATGCTCACTATGCATTAGGTGTATGCATGGGCTCCTACCTTATTGTTACAGGCATACCAAGAGCTCTATGTGATGAGGAGAAAGGGGAGGAAGGGGTTAGGATGTAGCTTATTACTGTAGTATTGGGAATGAGAACACTTTATTATGGTATGATTGTAAGGCTTACCAGTGGTAGGCTTGGATAGGGAGAATCCCTACATGAGGAGATAGGCGATTGCCAAGGAGGTACAACCAAGTAATCCTATGGATGAGCCAGTGGTATCAATATTTGTGGGTTGGACTAACATCTCCCCAAATGATATGGAGGCCATGGCAAGGTAGCACATGGACCAGATATGGAGAGCATTTGCGATGGGTGTGGTAGGCTAGGTGGATGTTTGGGATATATCAGAGTGAGGTTGAGCATTTTTAGTTCTCATGAGTACTCCAATAGTTTAGCTTGAGGTAGGGTATCATAGAGGATTCGATGCTCTATAAGAGGCATCATGAGGAGAAAGGTCCACCATGTGTAGAACCATGGAGAGAGGTGTACAAGGATGATGAGGAGATGGACCTCCTCTATACAAATGATGTAGGGACTACTTCATAGTATGATGTATGGTTCGCTACACAACCACCATGGGGTCTAACTCTAGTAGCAGTTGGTGGAGATGGGGATGAGGCAAAGGAGACTCATGAGGATCCTAGGCAATAGAGGTGCCTTCTACCAAATAGTCAAAGGAGGAGAACTAAGGGTGCAACAAGGCAATCTCTAAGGAGTGGAGGAGATGAAAGATATGGGGATGATGTGGAGGAGACTCTGAATGGACCTCCATGTCAGAGCAAGGAGGATTAGATAAGGCTATATTAGTAGGTGGTAGAGCGAGATGTGATGGTGATAGCTCAAAATGAGAGGATTGTGAGGCTCCATGTAGAGATGTTATAAAGGGAACATCATCATAATGTCAACATAGCGTACCTTCAGTCTCAGCATAGGTATATCGAGGCATTAGAGGATAGGTTAATGGAGCATCATATTCCACTTCCTAATCCTTCGACCTCATTTGTATCCAAGGTTGCTAGTCATAGCAAGTCTAGGTGTAGCTCTACGTCAAGGGCTCCTTATAGGTCATAGGGTTCCTCTTGGAGGGTGTAGCCAGTGCTTAGATGCACTTTTTGTATATGAGCCTTGGTGCTCCATTGTATATAGCCTTTTGGTACTCATTGTACATGTGATATTTATACACACACACACACACACACACACACACACACACACACACACACACACACACACACACACACACTATATATATATATATATGGATTTTACCTTTTTGTGTTATATGTTTGTATGAATGCTTTTTGTGGAATGCATGTTTATATGGATGATGAATACTTATGATATGTTATGGATGATTAATGCAAGGTATGGAATGTAGATTTCCTAATGATCATTCATAGTTTAGATATTGCTTGGCCAGTTTATAGCATTGTTGTTTTATAAAAGGCACAAAACTTGGTGGTATGTGGGGTGAATGACTCATGAAGTGACATGGAATAAATTATGGTTGTTGATATGGAAGAAGATATGGATATTTATATAAAAATTTGACTATTTTGCAAAGACTCAGACATACTAGTGGTATCAAAAAAACTCACTAAAACTACCTAATCCCTCTAGGACCAAATGTGTGTGTAGTAAATTCATTTACCAAATCATGAGTATGGTAATGACTTGAGGTAATAAAGAACCAATGTGTGTGCAAGTGAGTTCATTAACTCATCTTGGGTAAATTGGGTGTGACCTATTATGTATGAGACCAAGAAGCTATATTATCTATATGAGTGGTTAGAGGTCTCTTTTAAAAAAGATGTATCACCACACATGAGCGTAATCCACTGCCAATAAAGCATCTATAGCTTAGGTGGAGGCTAACTCCATAGTACAAGGATTTGATCTCTTTAGTTTTGGTGATGACTACTTAACCATCTAACTAGAAATGTAGTACGATCCTTACAACCCAATGATCAATAGTGTGTGATGTAAAATATTTAGAGCTTTGGGGAATCAAATTCTAAATCTAAATTTGATGAGAATTGTACCCTATCATTACTACTCTAACTTTTGAATTTGGAGGCAACTATGATAGTGGTGAAAATCACTATTTTTGTGGACTATGTTCCATGATGGGACTAGCAAGGATGACCATTTTAACTTCGATTTTCATACCAAGTATGGTGTTTTAGACACCAAAACAACACCAATCCGATTATGTGACTACAAGCACTGACCGAATTGGCATACATACCCCCTAGGGCAGCCTCCAGAGGTTAAACAGTGGTCCTAACCACTCCCAAATCAGTTTTGGAAGGTCAGAGGTCAATTTGGCACCTTTTAAGCACTTTGCTCCCTATTCGTCCCACCCTGGGATGATTAGAATCCTATTCGCCCCACCCCGGGATGATTAGCAGCAATCGCTCCAGGGTGGGGCGAATAGCAGGTTTGACTGGCAAAAAGTCAAGCCTTGACAAATGGCAACCCAGATCCGCCACTCAACTTCACCTTCAAGGCATGCAATTGCGAGGAACGGTTTCAAATCAGAGAGAGGGACTTCAGTCAAGCATGCCTTGATCATGGAGGCCCTAAATCAGGGAGGAATCTTCTCTCCCCCAAGAAAGGCATGGTGAGCCAAGTGGCGCCCTCGCATGCGCATTCAAAGGAGACCCTCAGGTCTATAAAATGGTGAGCCTCCTCACCCCAAAAAAGAATAGAGCTGGAGCATTTGGAGCAATGGAGTGCTGCCAAATTGTACCCCCATTCCCCTTTGTGCTTCCTACATCCCTAATTTCTCTTTTGGAAGAGAGGTTATCGGGTGAACACTAGGAACGCAATCCTGACCCAAAACCCAAGAAATCAGCCACAATCCCACACCAAATTCATTGACACAACCCCCTAGGAGGTTTTGGACCCATCCCACTTGGATTGGTGCCAAAACTAGGCCCCAAACGGTGGGCGTCCTGCCCTCGGGCGCCCCCGCACTGTTGCAGTCCTAATCGTCCCACCCCGGAGCGATTAGAAATATATGAAGGATTTCTCTACTATTATTTTTGCATTCTATCATATTTCATGTACTTATGTTTCTGTTCAAGTTTCATGTTATTCTGACTTGATTTGACCGTGTTTTTATCATTTTATGCGTTTACTAACATACAGGGAGCGCTTTCGGATACAGGACAATCTGGGTAGAATCTGCCAAATATGACCTTCTGGGTCATCCCAAAATTCCCCTTTTAGCCTAACCCCAAGTTTGTAGGAGTTTTGGAGGCCTCTGGCTAGGACATTTGCAAGGTCGCTCTTGCACATTTTGTGACAGTCCTAATCGTCCCACCCCGGAGCGATTAGAAATCCATGCATGATTTCTTGACTGTTATTTTTGCAATGGGTCCCTGATGATGTCTTGATGCTTCTATCAAAATTTGGGTTCATTATGACATGTTTTGACCATCGTTTCATTATTTTTTACATTAACCGGAGGCTTTGGGGATTGCATGTTTTCCTAATATCCGCATATGCTATTAACTATTTGCTATTTCTCTGAGCGTAGGATCTCACCACCAGGAACACCGAAGGGGAAGCAAGGAACCATGAACACATGGACGCAAGCGGCGACAATGTTTGGCCCACCCATTTCAAATGTGGGCATGCGGAGGACACTAGAAGCGTACCATCCGTTGATGTAACGAACTGTATCAAACGCTCTGAGCCCTAGAGGGGGGAGACGTATTGTAACCAGATTGAAAGCAACATTAATAAAAGAGGCCCCACTTTTTTTTTCTTACATCTCGTTTCATTTATGCTTTATTTCCTACATGCATTTGTTTCTCGCATTCGTAGGACTTAGCATCTGCACCATTTGTATCAATTTCGTTTGCATCATAATATGGCACGCCATCACCCCGCATTCGGATTTCAGTGGTGATCATGGTGGGACCCTGTCCCCTACTATTAAGATCAGGTTTTTGATCCAAGTTTTGTGGATTCTTTGCAGGTGTTACTCATTCGGGCGTTGGACTGCTACTCGTGCCACCCTGTGACGAATACAGACCTGGAATTCATGCCACCCTGGGATGAATACGTATTCATCCCACCCTGTGATGAATACAGACCTGCTATTCATCCCACCCCGGGATGATTAGAGCTCTATGCATTTTCTGAGTAGAAACTCAGAGGCATCTGGTTTGGACAGAGAGGAGGTAGGTTTTCTGAACATCCTCTGTGTTTTTCTATTTTCTGTTTCTGCAGATTTCTGTTTTCTTTGCTTTCTTGCAATAAAAAAAAAAAAAAACATAGAGTAAATTACATGGAAGGAACCTAATTAGGAATGCATTCTTCTCTGGTTTTCTTGCATGATACTTGCACCAATGGCAAGTCCTCATCATAGGTGTCAGTTCTAGGTAGGTTTTGTGATTTCCTTCTTGTTGCTAATTGTTTCTGAAAGATAAAACGTACTTTAAAGCATTGCATTAGTGAAAATCATCTTTTGTTGTATGTTTTCTTTCTTTACATGATTAAAAGGAACCACACACACACCACCTAATAAAATTAACATCAAGGAGTTGGTCTTAATACCCCAACACTTGATCAAGACCAACGGTGGATTTCATCACCACCTTGGCTTGGATTTTGCATACATTTACCCTGATCGCAATTGTTGCTAGACGTAAATCCTGATGAAAGTTGACCAAGTGTAATGGGGGTGATTCCCCATGCATGAGGATAAGTCTTCTATGGTAGGTGTCAAAAATAGAGTGATCCCCCTTCTGTACCACCTATGTTCCACGTACTGTTCTGCTCTCGCGTACCAATAGTTTCCCTCACGTAAGGGCGGGTATATTGAGAGGTTCGGTATAACGGCCTAGCAATGGTATATTGAAGGGGTGACCATTTTGGAGATACAAGAGCCCTCATTTTGCATGTATAACAAAGTTTCCTTTACGAGATTCACACAACAAAAATCAAACACATTAGACCAGATCTAGGGCACACATTTAATCTATAAATGAGATAATCATTTCTTTGCTTGTGTGGTCCCCTTTTGTTTGGTATAGCATAAAAATCTGTAAAGGAGATAAAAATACACATATCTTTCTAGAAAGACCACCACCATGGTGTATACCCGTAGCCAAGCCCAATCACGGGCAGAAGTTGCGAAAAGTGTACAAGGAGGCACAAGTCGCCTCCGTTATAGCCCCAAGGACTTGGTTATACCACCTTGGCAGCCTGACCCACAATGTGGTCCACACTATGCCACTACAGAAAAGGACTATAGAGGCACCCCTTTGAGGGGCACTCCCATTCAACACAGACCCTCTCAGGAGGAGTACATACATGGGAAGGCCCCCTTAGACACTCATTATGAGTGGCCACTGCGTGATGAAGCGCTAGAGCAGCATAGGGTTCATAAGGAGGGACCACATGATTATATCATTCCTCCTCCACCCCTCATTACTATTAGAACTAATAGGCCAAATCTAGAGCGCAAGGCTCTTCAGATAGGGCGAGCCAACTCCACCTGTCCCTTTCACATGTATGAAAGGGAGCATGAGGAAAACCAGTATATTCCTCAAGAGCAATACACCATGCGGGAGCAATGCACCTCCGCACCTGCTAATTATCAAGATCACCTATTGAGGCCAGAGCCTCAGGTGAATGCCGCTAACCTCGATAGAGGAAAGTGACCCATAGAGATCTCGGATCACCATGACCGAGATAGATATGTAGGGGAGGCATCTAGGCCTCCTAGACATAGGACGATGGAACAAATCGACTTGGCATTTGCCAAACATGCCACCCACCAAGCACAAATCATGCAGCTTAGGCAAGATCAGCAGTAGTTAGAGCAACTGTATCATCTTAACAAAGAGCGCATTCAGTGCCAGATAGATGAATTGCTCCAGAACACTATGCATGAGAGGATTCCAACCCCTCACATGCATAGGACAGAAATTTATGAGAGGCACAACCCCTTAGTGCGGGACAAGTCTCCACGACCTTATCAAGTGTTGCCTCCAAGACCTCCTAGACCTGAGCGGGAGGCCACCCCTAGAACCAATGATGGGCGTCTTCCTCGGGCACCCATCCATGTTTATAGGTCACACCCAAAAACTCCTCAAGAAGCCTATGAGGAATTTGAGCGAGAAGAAGAGCGGGCTGAAATGCCCTACCAAGGCAGGGGGTGCTACCCGACTACCCCTCCATAGGCCTCAAGTTCCTCGTAATTCACAATGGGAACAAACCAAAGAAGAGGAAATCAAATCCTCTGATGCATACAAAGCATTGCTAGAGTGCTTAGAGTCTATGGAGACTAAGACTTCGGGGCCCCAAAAGCCCACCTTACGCCAGCTCCGTAGTCACCCTGTGCATCCTTCAGTTCCGACACCCCCATACCCCGACCACTTCAAAATGCCTCAATTGGCAATTTTTAGAGGGGATGAGGATGCCCAAGAGCACGTAACAAGGTTCTTGAGTCAATGCTTTGGCATTCAGGACAATGATGCATTGCTTCTAAGAATGTTTATAACCACGTTCGTAGGCCCTACCTCGGATTGGTTTACCCAAGTTGTTCGAAGCATAGCATCAACAATCTAGACCAGCTAGTGGACGCGTTCCTTGAACATTTTGCCTTCAACACCAAGAAGAAGGCATCCTTAAGTGACCTAGCTGGCCTTAAGTAGTATGATGATGAGACCATAGCCACTTATGGGAATCGATGGAGGACATTGCTTTCAAAGCTACCTTACCTCCCTCCCATGGCCGACATGACTCAGATGTTTTCAAAGAGTTGCATAAGGTCAATCTCCATGCTATTGTAGCTACAACAATATGCCACCCTAGAAGAAGCCCTAGCGCAAGCCAGGATAATTGAGGAGATCAAAATTCAAGATGGTGAGATTGCCAAGCCATGCAAGAAAGAGTGGACCAAAAATGCCAAAACTGGGCCCACGCAACCGAAACCCGTTATGGTCAATCAGGTTGCCATAACTGTACCATCGCCTACACAAATGACACAGCCCCCAAAGGCTAATTATCAGGCAGTTCCTCTTGCTAACTATGAAAAGGAAAACCACAAACAAGAGCAAAATCAGCAGCGTCACCCTAAGCGACAATTCACACAATTCACAGAGTCTAGAGACTCCTTGTTTGACCACTTGTTCATGAAAAACCTGATAAACTTGCCAAAAATTTGACCCATAGACCCCAACATGCCAAAACCCAAGGGCTATAGGGAAGATTTATATTGTAGATTCCATCGGTAGAAAGGACATGACATCTTCACTTGTTGGAAATTCAAAAACTTGGTGCAAGACTTGATAGACAACAAAATGCTCATGGTGGATAATCTCGTAGCGCTGAGCAACCAATAGATGGAAGTCTTCAAAGACCCCCTTCCTACCCATGATGCACAGGCAAAGACTTTACAAGTGAATGAGGTAACACAAAACTACCCCATGCAAGGGTACGTGGGGATGATAAGCATCGTGACACGGAACAAAAGATACCCAAACACGGTTGCACCCGTTGCATCTATAGGAGATGTTCCATCAATGTCACAACCTCCACAATACCCTACACAACCTCCCCCACCTAGACCAGTGGCCATGATTCAGACTAAGCTTACTCAAAGTTTAAGGACCACGTCGGCTAGGCTCTCCATTTATGAGCTCATCCAACAATCACCGCCCCATCGGGAGGCTCTAATGGAGATACTCAAAGCCATTGAGCTACAGCCCCATGAACCTAATTCTTTCAACAACTTTGTGGGACATGTGAGACAATGCACAGAACCAGTCATAACCTTCAGGGAAGATGAACTAAAATTGGTGACTGGTGATATGGTGGATCCACCCCTGCACGTCATCGCATGGGTCAACGAGATTCCATTCAAGAGGGTGTTGGTGGACACTGGCTCGTCCAACAACATAATCATGACAGCGGCATTAAAACATCTTAAGTTGCCAGCATCCCACATTGTGGCATCCACCTACACTCTTCGAGCATTCAACGACGCGTTATGCTCGACGGTTGGCACAATTGTCCTGCCCATCCAAGTAGGACAAAAGACCATTCCTACGTTGTGTCACATCTTTGAGGGTGAGATGGCCTACAATATCTTGCTAGGCCGGCCTTGGATCAGGGACATGAAGTGTGTCCCTTCGATAGCCCATCAATGCCTCAAATACACATACGAAGGGCAAGTACATGTAGTCCCAGCAGACTTAGAGCCCTTCAAGTTTTGCAATGCGGTGCAGTTGATGCCACAATCGACCCTCCCATCGACACATTTGGACTTTCAATTGAATCCATCCACTCAGGGTCTGATTCTGCCTACATCCCCATTGTTGAGTCCCTCAAGTAACCGACCTAGCCCATCTTCATCATCTGTCCCTTCACCAACAATGCCACCTATGGTGGCCACACCGAAGGACAATGGGAAGAAGCCCCTAGAGGAGGCACCACCATTAGTCTCAACCATCTCTACCGAGGAGGTGCCCAGCCGAATGGAAGTCGAGACACCCGATTCACCCAACATGGAGTGGACTCAGGGAGAACTCCCATTCCCTCCCCCTCAACCATCGATGATTACCATTGAAATGGCCAATACGGGCCTAGGGGAGTACCTAGTGCAGAACATTGTGGCAACACCCACACTCGAATCCATGCAAGACATGGGGAGACCTCGCCTCCCCATCGACACTATCGTCCCTTTAGGTTACCCACCAAATCAGACCAACTTTGTATATGGGGGCCTCGAGAATGGCTTGGAACCCTACCTACAAGAGGAAGAGGACGAAGAGCCATTTGCTGAGAATGTTGATTATCTGTCCAACCCAGACTTCACCTTGAAATACCTAGACCAATGTAATTGGCATGGATATGGATTGGGCAGATACGAACAAGGAATGCGCACTCTTTGTCAACCAAGATACCAGATGCCATATGATAAATCAGGAGTAGGGTTCAACCACCCTTTGCCCCTCGACATCTTGGTAGAAACCATGCAAGGCTTAGGTCTAGGCAATAGGGATGGGTTGGCACAAGATCCATATGCCAATCCCAACACTACATACACATTGGGGAATTATTTCCCATTGTTAACAACAAACCTTGTTGACCTCAATAGCCCCTCCCCTTTGATCGAGGAAGGGGAAAGTTCAAGAAGTAACCTCCAAGAAAGATATGAACAAAATCAAGGGAGCTCTTTGAAAGATGAGTTGGATTATGAGGTAGCACCTTGGGACCCATTTGAGTCTGATAGCAATCACTCGTAGGTGACGCCCATCGACGATTATCAAGAGGACTTCATGGCAATGTTCCCCTTTAATGTTCCAATCGGGCAATTGCCACCTCCAGAGAATCCAGCCCTCTCATAGAGAGTGAAACAACCCATAAGGGACCAAATCAACATGCTCAAACAAAATGAGCCTCCCATGCCAGCCATAAGGCCAAGTGATCAAGAAATGCCTAGTGGGAGGCTATACCAGCCACAGGGGCACATGGTTGTCGGAGCCAATGAAGGCCTATGGATCTTCGATAGCGACTATGAGGATGAGACTGAGATGGCATATCTCAACCATATGAGGCAACAGGAATACCCCATAGACATCGATGGTATGTTTGAACATCTGAATATGGGACCAAGGCATAGGTGGCATTTAAACCAAGTACAGCTAAACCAAGTGCTTCATCCACCACTTTGGGCATACAGAGAGCACCCCCCACCTAGAGACCCTATAGGGCCACCAGTGCCAAGGGCAGACCCTGTCCTTCTATCCACACATAGGGCCGATCCTTTTGTGCCAGTACCCACAGAGCCAGATCCGAGGCACAAGGATCACCAAGAATGTCCGAATCAACACCCACGCGGTAATGGAGACCAAATTCATTCCATCAACATGATCTCCATTGATTTAACCGCCCCCATCCACAATCCACCCGATCCAACATGACCATTGTATCTAGACCTAGATGCCATAGACTGGGATCACGCTGACTCACCACCATCCCCATCAGAGTACTGGCCTTGCGGTGAGATGTTTCATTTCACCCCAGGACAGACTCAGGATATCTTCCATGTTGAAGAGGAACCCGACGTTCCCAACGTAGATCTAAATTCAGCGAATGATATCCACCTAATCCCGACTCCACACCAGTTGGAGGATGGATCCCACATGTCAATCGAAGAGATGATTGACGTAGACATCGGTTCTGATCCAATGAATCCACAAGTCATCAAGCTAGGGGTAAGTCTATCCCCCGAAGAGCAAGCCAATTACATTGCCCTTCTCAAAGAGAAGAAGGAGGTTTTTGCATGGTCCTACAAAGACATGTCGGGGCTAGACCCGTAGCTAGTCACGCATAATCTAACACTTGATCCGACAGTCAAGCCAGTCAAGCAAAAGCTACGTAAGATGCACCCAATAGTGGCCTTAATGGTCAAATACGAGCTACAAAAGCTGTTGGATGCACAGTTTGTCATCTGCGTGGATTACCCACCATGGCTGTCCAACATGGTACCCATCAAAAAGCTCGATGGGAGGATTCGCATATGCACCAATTTTTGAGATCTAAACAAAGCGAGTCCCAAGGATGATTTCCCCTTGCCTAGCATCGACGCATTGGTAGATGCTACAACAAGCCACGAAATGCTTTCCCTCATGGATGGTTTCTCGGGATACAACCAGATTCGTATCAATCTCGATGATCAACTAAAAATGGCGTTCACGATGCCTTGGGGGACATTTTGTTATAAGGTCATGCCCTTTGGCCTTAAAAACGTTGGTGCCACCTACCAACGCGCTATGACATACATCTTCCATGATCACATGCATAAAACTTTGGAAGATTATATGGATGATTTGTTGGCCAAATCTCTTTTGCACCAAAATCATCTCGATGACTTACGCAAGATCCTTGATCACCTCATCGAACACAAGGTTAGGCTAAACCCCAAGAAGTGCGTATTTGGCGTCACATCTGGAAAACTCTTGGGTTTCATAGTCTCAAAATGAGGCATCGAGGTAGATCCAAATAAAGTCAAGGCAATCCTTGAAATGCTTCCCCCAACCACCATCAGGCAGCTCAGAAGCTTGCAGGGTAAGGTCGCGTCGATCAAGCGCTTCATAGCACAGTTATCTGACAAGTGCCGACCCATGAATAAATTATTACACAAGGGGGTAGCATTTCATTGGGATGACGAGTGCCAATCAGCCTTCGATGACATCAAACAATACTTGGCTTCATCGCCAGTATTGGCACCACCTAGACCAGGAGTGTCATTCTACTTATACATCTCAGCTACTGAGGTGGCACTGGGTGCCATGCTAGCCCAAAAAAATGAATTACATAAAGAATAAGCTAATTATTATCTTAGCCGCACCCTGGTCAGTTATGAACTTAACTATGCATACGTTGAGAAGCTATGCTTGGCAGTGGTATTTGCCACCAAAAAGCTATGCCATTACATGCTGAGCAATACGACGTATGTTGTGTCTAAGGAGAATCCATTATGGTACATGATGAGTCATACTTATCATAGTAGTCACACGACAAAATGGATCATGTTGTTGATGGAGTTTGACATCGAATTCATTGGACAAAAGTCCATCAAAGGTCAAGTCATCATCGATCAACTAGCAGAGGCTCCTCTCGAAGATGATCAGCCTCTGACCATAGAGCTACCCGATGATGGGGTCTTCCATGTCTCGGAATCTCCAGATTCTGATGAGCCAGAGTCACAAGCCGACATAACCTTATTTTTTGATGGTTCTAAATGTGAGCAAGGGGGTGGCACGGGAATCATGTTTTTCACACTGTAAGGGGCTCCAATGCCTTTATCATTTAAACTTGATTTCTCGTGCACCAATAACAATGCTGAATATGAAGCCTTGCTCATAGGTCTTCAGACAACCATCACCATGAACATCAAATGCTTGAATATCTTTGGTGATTCATTGTTAATTGTCAACCAAGTGAAAGGGGTATTCCAATGCAAATGCCCAGTTCTACGGGCCTACAAAGCCCTTGTGGATAAATTCTTGGCAAATCTTGAATGGTACGACATCGAGGCACTCCCTCGATCATCGAATCATTTTGTGGACACTATGGCCTCCTTGGGGTCACTAATCCCGTAAGACCCTTCTGGTGAGATGACAACCATTCAAGTCAAAATATTATCACAATCCATGATGGAGCGTGCAAGCTCTGACATAACGCCAGGAATCCACTTGATCCAGATTGAACCATCTCAGGATAGGTTCTCTCGAATCCATGATAGTCTGAATCATGCCAACTGGGGGTCTTTGTTCTCCCCAACCCCTCTTAATAGCAACACAATGCTATTTCTACAAGTTCTTTCCCGCTCAACTTTTGCTAGGGATGAACTTCAAGAGGGATCGATCGTTCATACCATCGAGGTTTCTGATCAGCAGGATTGGTACACACCCATAAGAGACTATCTCAAGTTAGGTAGCCTCCCACTTGGATTGTCGTACTCTATGAAAAGATCATTCAAATAGAAAGCGACAAAACATGTCTTGCTAGGAGACATTTTGTACTGTCGAAGCTACGAAGGGATCCTCCTCCATTGCTTGGACCAGTAGGAGTCCACTTGGGTGATCACCCAAGCGCATGATGGTACGTGCGGTGGCCACTTCAGCGGTATGGCCATCGCCAAGTGCATTCTTCGCATGGGCTATTATTGGCCATCTTTAGAGCGAGATTGTTGTGCATATGTGCGGAAGTGCATGAAGTGTCAACACCATGCTAACTTGACACACGTACCTTCTCAGGCCTTGCAGTCGATCCAATCGGCTTGGCCATTTTCGTAGTGGGGCTTAGATCTCATCGAAAAGATCTCCCCTGCATCGTCAGGTCATCACACGTTTATCATAACGACCATAGAGTACTTCACTAAGTGGGTGGAAGCAATTCCGCTTACCTCTACGACTGGGCCCCGCATTGCAGAGTTCATTTTACATAACATCATATGTCATTTTGGTATTCCATCCAAGATCATCTCGGATAATGGGACGTCATTTAAGAACAAAGATGTGCGTGCTTTGACAACAAAGTACAAAATTCAGCATAGTTTTTCGACACCCTATTATCCGTAGGCAAATGGGCAAGCAGAGGCATCAAACAAAATGCTAGTTGCCATCCTTAAAAATATGGTCATAGATAATCATAAGGATTGGCACATCCAAATACCACTTGCCCTATGGGCTTATCGCACTAGCATTCGGATGCCCACTAGGGCAACTCCATTTTTGCTAGTGTATGGCTCCGAGGTAGTCATGCCTCTCGAGTTGGAAATACCCTCCCTATGCATATCAATGCAAGAGTTCATCGATGATGACACTGCATGGTAGGCCCGATTAGACCAACTTACGTTACTCGACGAACGATGCGTCAATGCTCTCGAGCATTTACGTATCTATCAAGAGCGACTTAAGAAAGCATACAACATGAAAGTTCACCTGAGGGACTTTCAGGTTGGTGACCTAGTCTTAAAAGAGAACCAACAAAATTCTAACTTGCCACCCCATTTAAGGGACAAGTTCATGGCAAATTGGTTAGGTCCTTATGTAATCGATAATAAAATAGGACCTGGAACATATCGTCTCACCTCTCTTGAAGGAATCAAGGAACTAGAACCCTTGAACATCAGTCATTTGAGGCCATTCAACATTTAGAGAGCCATAGCCCACCCCAAAAGCTCCAAGGATTCCCACAATCGCTTGGTCAACCCCAAAATTCCCCAAAGGTATCCATAATCCCTTTGGTCAAACCAAAAGCTCCAAGGATTCCCGCAATCGCTTGGTCAACCAAAAATGCCCCAAAGGTATCCATAATCCCTTTGGTCAAACCAAAAGCTCCAAGGATTCCCACAATCGCTTGGTCAACCCAAAATGCCCCAAAGGTATCCATAATCCCTTTGGTCAAACCAAAATCTCCAAGGGTTCCCATAATCGCTTGGTCACCCAAAATGCCCCAAAGGTATCCATAATCCCTTTGGTCAAACCAAAAGCTCCAAGGATTCCTGCAATCGCTTGGTCAACCAAAATGCCCCAAAGGTATCCATAATCCCTTTGGTCAAACCAAAAGCTCCAAGGGTTCCCACAATCGCTTGGTCATCAAAATGCCCCAAAGGTATCCATAATCCCTTTGGTCAAACCAAAAGCTCCAAGGGTTCCCACAATCGCTTGGTCACCCAAAATGCCCCAAAGGTATCCATAATCCCTTTGGTCAAACCAAAAGCCCCAAGGATTCCCACAATCGCTTGGTCACCCAAAATGCCCCAAAGGTATCCATAATCCCTTTGGTCAAACCAAAAGCTCCAAGGGTTCCCACAATCGCTTGGTCACCCAAAATGCCCCAAAGGTATCTATAATCCCTTTGGTCAAAACCTCCAAGGATCCGTAAGAATCACTTGGTCCGCACCCATTCGGGTTAAACCACCATAACAAATATTCAAAAACAATAGATAATCAAAAATAACAAAAAAATTGCATCTCACTTTCATGCATATTCTTAAAAATCAAAACACCAAAAAAGAAAAGAAAAACTGCATTAGGCATCGCATACATACATTGCATATTTGTTGGTCATACATGTCAAAAGCACCATAGACTGTAATTACTCGGCAATTCCATCATTTTCCAAATTCAGTCCATTTTGTAAAAATATCCATCAAGAATAACGCCCTTCGCATTTTTGCCATATCATAGTCAGTTGTCTTCTAATGTCTTTAGGGTTTTTCGTCATTCAGTTGTCTTTAGATTTCTAGTCAAATGTTGTACAAAGTCAGACCGATTTTTACAAGGTAGAGTTTTACTTGGATCATGCCTTGTTACATAGCATCCCAACACAAGCTTAAAACACATAAAAATTCCCAAGTTGTGTGAACGAAAGATGAAACCTACAAAGCAGTCTAGGGTACCATAGGTGAAATGTTATCCTGCTCATCCCCCTGTGCGAATGGTTCAAGAATGCTGAGAATTGACAAAAGGACAAGCTCTTCCCCATCCAATTCCCCATAATAAATAGTGGTTTTCACCACTATCAAAAATTCCAAACACCTTTGGTCCCCAAAGTCATAAGGATTCGTACTACATGCCCTTGAGAAGGATGGGTAGTCATCCCCAAGGCCTAAAAGGATCAATGCCATTCACAAGAAAAATCCCAAAAGTCCACTATCAAAAATCCCAAACACCTTTGATCCCCAAAGTCGTAAGGATTCGTACTACACGCCCCTGAGAAGGATGGGTAGTCATCCCCAAGGCCTAAAAGATCAATGCCATTCCAAAGAAAAATTCCCAACCACCTTTGATCCCCAAAGTCGTAAGGATTCATACTACACGTCCTTGAAAAGGATGGGTAGTCATCCCCAAGGCCAAAAGGATCAATGCCATTCACAAGCCAAAAACCCACAAGCTCAACTTTGAAATCAAAATTCAAAATCTAAATCCTCAAAAGGCAACAATAAAAAATAACAGTGGTTATCACCACTACTCAAACCCCTTGCTCAAGAAAAAAAGAGAGAAAAATAAATAGTGATTTTCATCACTATGTATGAGAGCAAGTATCCCAACAAGTTGAGCAACCGAAAGATGCCTGAGCTTGAATCCCTGGAATTCTCAGCATTCGAAAAACCATTTAGGTGATCCTCATTACGGGTTTGGTGGATAGCCTACCTGGCAATGGCGGTATCCTAAATGCATGACGATATGTCTATCACATTAGCTTTGCGTGTGTGTAGACCAATGTTTGCATGTGGATGAGCTAGCTTATGGTATCTTAGATTGCCCCGTGGATTAATCTTACTAAATGCAACAAAGGAGTTAGTGGAGCTAATTAGGTGATCCTCAATACAGGTTTGGTGGACAGCCTACTGCACTCGGCGGTATCCTTATGAATACCACATAAACGAACTCAATCGCACACACAGGGATGTGAAATAACTTGGTCAAACTCAAGTCTGATTCGTACCTTGTTCGAAAGTCTTGTAAGATAATGTACAGTCTTGATTAGTTAGTTAAAGCATCCGAGTCTCGGAAAAACCTTAACTACATTCTAAAACAATTGTTGTACATTTCATTACTTACATCACCATCAAAAAATACAAAACAAAAATTACAAATGCAAAGTTATTCCATAAAGCAATCACATAGTACAGAAAGCCAATAAATCCTATACAGTCTATGGTGCCATCACCTGTATACCAACAAATCATTCCATCCATTCCATATGCATACATCTATATCATATAGCTAACATCATCCACAGTCATAATAGCATATGCATACATCAACATAAATAAATGTGCATAAAAGAAACAATAAACCATGACAAGCATATCATCAAACCAAAAATGAGTCATGTATATATATCGAGTCAAAATGCCCTTAGGCTACAATAAGAAGGTCCTCTGACCTCACAAAAAACCAAAAAAATCAAAATCCCCAAAGCCTAGGGAGTCGGCCACCATGATCATGCAGGATCGGTGTGATTGGAACTACCCCTAGTAGTATGGGTCCTATGGGACCTCTCAGTGCGGCTTCTGCCAGCCCGCGCACCCTACCCACCAATGCTACCCTCATCCAGCCACCTACGATGAGAGGATGCAGACTGCTCAGTCTCACTACCTCTCGTACGGTGCGATGAACCACCTCCATCGAGATTAGGTAACTGTCCACCAAGGCGGACAACCTCTATCTCTAACTCCACCTGATACCACCCCCACTCCACATCTCATCGATGATACATAGCCAATGCATTGTCCCATTGTGCCAACTGAGCCTGTAGGAGATCCCTCTCCTGTAATATGTCTCTATGCTCCTCATCCCATCTCTACAAAATATCCTCCAATCATGCTATCTCAGCATGAAACCCAGCCTCCACATCCCCTGGGATAGCCTATAGCATGGGCACCTCCGGGACGGCCTACTGCTCCAGCACCCACTGCTCCGGGACATCCTGTACATCCGGCTACTCTGGAACCCCTACATCATCTCCATCACTAGTGAAGTCATCGACCTCCACCATGTCTGCATCATCCAGTGGAGCCTCCCAACCCTCCATCGGTGCCTCTGCACCCCCACCTCCTATTGCTATCATATTTGCATCCCCCAAAGGCCCCTCACCCCGCCATCATCGCATAGTCCACCATCGGTCATACTCTGTAGTTACCCCAACATCATCCACATTGGGTACATCAATAACTACATCAGACCCCTCACCTAATGGCTCAATGATCGACTAGACTAGGGTCCTCTCATCCCTGCATCGTCGATAGATCAAGGGATCACCAGGCAATCCCTGGCACACCCCAAACTGCCATATCACCTAGACATATGAGAAGTACTCCTCTATCCCATGATGCCCAATCAACCACCTACCCCTGCATACCCATCGAAGCCACTCTCCAGCCTCAGGCCAGGCTAGACAGTCTTGGTACGATCACCAAAACACCTACCCTGGCATCAGATGAGAGAAGGCATCAGTATAGTGACCTACGTCACCTACCCACCATCGACTCTGTCCATGCTCCTCTGACCACTGCCATAGATTGGCATACCCAATCTCTCGATCCACCATCTCACCTCGGGTGGTCCAAGGCAAACCCTGTGGCCGCTCCATAGCTATGTGCTGCCACCCCCAACACTACAAGAGATAGCTGCACCCGATCCCCTTCCACCTCCGATAGCGGACCTCATACAACTCATCGTATAGCTATGCCAACAATGTCTGACCCCACCTCATAATAAGTGGAGCTGATGTCGGACACTCCACCAAAGTGAAAACCAACTCCAACAAGTTCCAAGGGAACCTCACACCTAAATAGTCTAGAAGCAACATATTGGAAATGAGGGCCATGAGTAAAGCATGCCTCACCCCCAATACGCCCTTCTCCAGCCACCACCACACCAGAATACCACCTATCTGGTAGTCAGCCTCTGCCCTCTCCACAACCCTCTCCATAACCCTCTCCACCCCCATCTCCCCCACCAAAACACCATGTCAGTATTGTTGTCCGTTGGTCCCGGTGGGTCATCCGGATAGGAAGCCCATCTATCAAAATCCGTAGAATCCGATACACATCCTCTAGAGTCACCGTCATCTCCCTTGTTGGGAGATGAAAAGTGTTGGTGCGGGGATCCCACAAATTGATCAGGGTAGTCAAATATGCCCGATCCCCCACCACAGGCTCCAAATGTGTCACCTGCTTGAGCCCAAGGGCATCAAGCCACTCCCAATCCCCAACTGTCAAGGCATCCCGGGCATCAGAGAAAATAGTCGACTGGTGGTACCGACTCTTCACAACCTAAAAAACAATAAAAAAACAAACGATATTAAGTACATACTTAATATCAACAAAAACAATACAATAAAACTATACAGAAGAAAAACAAAGTACAAGAAAACAAAAGTATAGAAAAATTACTGAAACATACGATTACAACAAAAGTACAGAAAAACAAAAGTACAACATACAAACCAAAAAATAAAACAAACCAAAAAAATCATACTAGGGTTTCAACCTTAGTGTGAACAAAAAACAAAATAAACAAAAAAAACTATCCTAGGGTTTCAACCTTAGTGTGAACAAAAAAACAAAATAAAAAAACAAATTCATCCTAGGGTTTCAACCTTAGTATGAAAAAAATAATAAAACAACAAACCAAATAAATCATCCTAGGGTTTCAACCTTAGTGTGAACAAAAAAACACAATAAAACAAAACATCATCCTAGGGTTTCAACCTTAGTGTGAACAAAAAACATAATACAAAAAAAAAAATTAATACTAGGGTTTCAACCTTAATATTAATGCAAAACAAAAACAAAATAACGCAAAAAAAAAATTATATGCAAGTTTTTAACTTCATATAAAACAAAAAATAAATAAAGGAGAAGGAACATCATACCGGTCTCGCCTCGGCTCCTCCACTCGAAGATCCGGTTCTCGCACTCATGATGTCCATGAAATTTTGGTAGCGCTCCGCTACGCAAACTCGCACTCCTCCTCACTGCTCCAAATCGCCAAGAAAAAAATGTTGCAAATGAGCCCAAAACCTAGTTTTGGTCCTTTTATAGGCTGTTAGGCCTGTAATCGTTCCACCCTGGGATGAGCACTCTAGTTAGCACTCATCCCACCCTGGGACGATTACCAAATTGGTATTCGTCCCACCCTGGGATGATTACAGAGCAAGAAATAAAGCAACAAAAATAGAATCCAAAAAATGCACCAAAAACAAGCAATAAATCTGTCGAACAAAGGTGCCTTTGCACCTGACATTCATGGCATGAAAAACCATCGTCGGGGTCACAAATGATCACTATCCTACTCCCTAAGAAGGCTAGCATAGCCGGACCACTCCACGGGAAGGAGGATTTTTGATAATTTCTACCCCAATAGGCATCAAAAAAAGGGTCAAAACCCACCAAAAATAGGTCCGATTGTTGGAAAACTGCATAAGCGTTCAACGAAAAACAACTGAAGGCACCCTTACAAATGTCATCTTGGGTCAAGCGACTCATCGCTTTTCTCATTTTGGTCATTCCCTCATCGATTCATTGCTTTGAAGGGGTAGTCACACTTAGTCACCAAATCAACAAATACACACCCAATCAAGGAAATGGCATGCATTCAAAGAATCATTGACAAAGACAATCACGCTCCTGCTTGGGGCAGCAAACAAGCAATAATCACAAGCTGAACAAACACTTGGCATTCTGGAAGCATGAAGACAAGGTTCCTCAGACAAAATGTTGCGCCCTTTGCCTATTCATGACTGAACAATGTCCAAGATCAAGTACACCTCATTGAAAAAGGTTACACTTGAGTTAAGCTCCTTAGCTCATCAGAAGCAAGGATTCAAGAATGCGTGCCCTTTCCATACTTGGGGCATCAAAATTTGGTTAGGTTACTAAGAAACCCTAATCATTAAGTGCTTTGGTCATCTATTTTTGCTCAGCACTATGCCACACACAATGCATCCCAAAAAGGGGCATCTATAGACACCAAAACAACACCAATCCGATTATGTGACTACAAGCACTAACCGAATTGGCATACATACCCCCTAGGGCAGCCTCCAGAGGTTAAACAGTGGTCCTAACCACTCCCAAATCAGTTTTGGAAGGTCAGAGGTCAATTTGGCACCTTTTAAGCACTTTGCTCCCTATTCGTCCCACCCTGGGACGATTAGAATCCTATTCGCCCCACCCCGGGATGATTAGCAGCAATCGCTCCAGGGTGGGACGATTAGTAGGTTTGACTGGAAAAAAGTCAAGCCTTGACAAATGGCAGCCTAGATCCACCACTCAACTTCGCCTTCAAGGCATGCAATTGCGAGGAACGGTTTCAAATCAGAGAGAGGGACTTCAGTCAAGCATGCCTTGATCATGGAGGCCCTAAATCAGGGAGGAATCTTCTCTCCCCCAAGAAAGGCATGGTGAGCCAAGTGGCGCCCTCGCATGCGCATTCAAAGGAGACCCTTGAGGTCTATAAAAGGGTGAGCCTCCTCACCCCAAAAAATAAGAGAGCTGGAGCATTTGGAGCAATGGAGTGCTGCCAAATTGTACCCCCATTCCCCTTTGTGCTTCCTACATCCCTAATTTCTCTTTTGGAAGAGAGGTTATCGGGTGAACACTAGGAACGCAATCCCGACCCAAAACCCAAGCAATCAGCCACAATCCCACACCAAATTCATTGACACAACCCCCTAGGAGGTTTTGGACCCATCCCACTTGGATTGGTGCCAAAACTAGGCCCCAAACGGTGGGCGTCCCGCCCCGAGCGCCCCTCGCACTGTTGCAGTCCTAATCGTCCCACCCCGGAGTGATTAGAAATCTATGAAGGATTTCTCTACTATTATTTTTGCATTCTGTCCTATTTCATGTACTTATGCTGTTGTTCAAGTTTCATGTTATTCTGACTTGATTTGACTGTGTTTTTATCATTTTATGCGTTTACTAACATACAGGGAGCGCTTTCGGATACAGGACAATCTGGGCAGAATCTGCCAAATCTGACCTTCTGGGTCATCCCAAAATGCCCCTTTTAGCCTAACCCCAAGTTTGCAGGAGTTTTGGAGGCCTCCGGGCTAGGACATTTGCAAGGTCGCTCTTGCACATTTTGTGACAGTCCTAATCGTCCCACCCCGGAGCGATTAGAAATCCATGCATGATTTCCTGACTGTTCTTTTTGCAATGGGTCCCTGATGATGTCTTGATGCTTCTGTCAAATTTTGGGTTCATTATGACATGTTTTGACCATCGTTTTACTATTTTATGTACTTACTAGCCGGAGGCTTTGGGGATTGCATGTTTTCCTAATATCCGCATATGCTATTAACTGTTTGCTGTTTCTCTGAGCATAGGATCTCACCACTAGGAACACCAGAGGGGCAGCAAGGAACCACGAACACATGGATGCAAGCGGCGGCAACGTTTGGCCCACCCATTTCAAATGTGGGCATGCGGAGGACACTGGAAGCGTACCATCCGTTGATGTAACGAACTGTATCAAACGCTCCGAGCCCTAGAGGGGGGAGACGTATTGTAACCGGATTGAAAGCAACATTAATAAAAGAGGCCCCACTTTGTTTTTCTTACATCTAGTTTCATTTATGCTTTGTTTCCCGCATGCATTTGTTTCTCGCATTCGTAGGGCTTAGCATCTGCACCATTTGTATCAATTTCGTTTGCATCATAATCTGGCATGCCGTCACCCCGCATTCGGCTTTCAGGTGTTATTCTTCTTTGACACAAGATGTTTTTAAGATGTGAAATTTTGTTTGGTTCAAGAATTTTTGGGAGTCAATTTCCAAAATTTAATATTTTCTTAGTGTATATGTGGGATGGTCCTAAAAGGAACTCAACATGTATTTTGGTGGTTTCTTAAAACACTAGGAGTGGCTAAGTGACCGAAAATACCTAGGCAAGCTTTTCTAATGATAATTTGGCTTTGTGGAAAAATGGATGATGATGTGAAGGTACCCCTGATTAAGGTTTCATGATTTTATTAGACCAATTAAAATAGTGAACTTAATAAATGATCCTTTTTATGAAATTTTAAATGGGAATGGGATGTGTGAAATGAAATATGAAATGTGTGCTAATATAATGTGTTGGCATGAAATGTATACAAATTAAGTGCAATATTTTTGTGTATTAGCCATGTATACACACACACACACACACACACATATATATATAAATATCATTATGCATAGAATAATTTTAAGTGTATAACATTAAGTGGTTCAGGTTCTTCCTCTCTCTCTAGATTGGAAAGCCTATAAGTATTGTTACCCACTCTTTGTGTGATCATGTATGAAACCAATAAATTAGCTAAAAATTTATCATGAATATGCGACAATGCATTGGTGTTTTTTTTATTCTATTTAAGGATAAGATCTCTTACTTGGAATTCATGTAGATGAACTTTGGCATTGTAAGCACACTTTAGGCGGTCTTGATAAACTCATAAATGCTCTAAGGCATTGACTCACCTCTCATGTAGAAGTGTGAGTTGGTCAAGACGTGCTTGTCTAGTAGTATCGTCATCTATGAATTCCTGCAAAGAAATTTGTAAGGAGGGGATCTCAAGATCAAGAGGTATGATAAATTTGGCTTCATAGACTAGTGAAAATGGTGTTTCCCCTATAGGCATGTGAATGCTTTTTTGATAAGCCCATAATGCCAAGGGAATTTGTGTATGCCAATCTCTATGATTTTTTTTAACAAGTTTTTTGAGAATAGCAATTAAGGTCTTGTTGGAAGCTTTAGCTTGTCCATTTGCTTGTGGGTAATAAGGAGTCGAGAAAATGTGTTGAATGTTATATTTCTTGCAAAGTGCTCAAACATCCTTGTTCTTGAAAGACTTGCCATTGTCTAAAATGATTTTTGAGGGAATACCAAAATAAAAAATGATATGATGAAGTATAAACTCCACAATTCTAGGTCCTATCATATTGGTTAGAGGAATTACCTCAACCCACTTTGTGAAGTATTTAGTGGTTGTGATGATGAATGTATGTTATCCCGAGGAAGGAGGTAAAATTTTACCAATTAGATCTAGAACCCATTGTGAAAAGGGCCAAAGGCTTTGAATAGGTTGTAAAGCTTGTGATGGTACATGAGTTAAATTAGCATGTTCTTGATATTTCTTACAATGTTTAACATAAGTGCAACAATCACGTTCCATTATGGGCCAATAATAACCCATGCATAAGATACACTTTGCAATGGCTATTCCACTAAAATGACCACCACAAGTACCATCATGGGCTTTAGTTATGGCTCGTTGTGCCTCACTAGACTCGAGAAAATGAAGGAGGACTCCATCATAACCACATTTGTACAACACATCACCCAAGAGAATGAAACATGTTACTTTTTGCTTGAATGTGCATTTAGTAGTTCAACACATATTAGTATGGGAGTGTTCCAAACTTGAGAAAGGTTACTATTTGGCTTGACCAAGGCTCATATGGATCTAACTAGATAAAGCAAACATCCTTTTCATATTTAGATTCAACACGAACAATTGTAGATTTAGAGACCGTTGAAATTATAAGGGGTTGTACCTCTCCAAAGGAGTCTTTTGGAATCAATGATCTAATAGGCCATCACATTTGCAAATATATTAGTCGAATGTGGCAAACTATTGATTTCATACCAATCAAAATTAGAGAGCAATTTCATTGCTACTTCATGATAAAGCTTAATGTTAGGTTCTTTGCATTGGTATTCTCCATTTATTTTCTTAACGATAAGTTGAGAATCATCAAATATCCAGATACGCTTAATGCTCATAGCTATAACTAATTGAAGACCTAATATTAAGGCTTCATAATCTACTGTGTTTTTTATGCATTAGAATTCAAGTTTAAATGATAAGGGGATGGGCATCCCCTGGGGTGTATGAAACACAACTCCAGCACCTTGACCTTTCGTGTAATTAGAGCCATCAAATAATAGTGTGATATCGATGTCTTCCTCTAGAGGAAGAATATGTCTTCCTCTAGAATGATATAGTCTTCCATAAGTTGATCGGCTATTACCTGATGTTTTATGGGTTTTTGGCTAATGAATTCAAGGTCAAATTTAGTAAGGAGCATTATCCATTTAGTGGTGTGTATGTTATTATAAGTGTGAGATATAATATAACGTAGAGGATTTTCTCTAGCTATGACATATGTTATGTGACTAAGCATGTAATGTGAAAGTTTATTAGTGGCAAATACCACTACTAAGCACATTTTTCTATGTAAGCGTATCTAGTTTCATAGCTTACCAATGTAGTAGACAACTTGCTCTTGATTTTCTTCATTATTTTGTGCAAGCATTATCCCTAATGAAAAGTTCATTGTTGAAATATAAATATAGAATGGGACCCCCAAACGAGGGGAGCTAAGATTTGTGGAGAAGTTAGGTATTGCTTAATGTCATCAAAGGCTTTTTGACACTCATCTATCCAAGAAAATGGCACCCCCTTTTGTAGTGGGTGATTGAATGGCCTACATTTGTCAAAAAGTTATGCAATAAAATGATGGATCGATTAAATATTTACTTGTAAACTATGCAATTCCTTTAAGTTAGTTGAGGGAGGCATCTCCATGATGGCCTTGACCTTGTTTGGGTCCACCTCAATGCCTCTTTTGGAGATAATGAATCCTATAAGTTTGCCCGAGGTAACACCAAAGACACATTTCTTGGGGTTCAACCTTACATTATGTTCTAGAAGTTGGTCAAAAACTTTCTCCAATACACCAATGTGCTCTTGTCGAGTTTTAGATTTAGTCAAGAGATCATCCACATAATATTCGATAATATTATGCATGTAGTCATGGAAAATGTATGTCATGGCATGTTGATAAGTGGCACCTACATTTTTAAGTCCAAAGGGCATCACCTTGTAACAAAAATTTCCCCAAGGTGTAGTGAATGTTGTTTTGTGTTAGTCATAAATATTTATTCAAATTTTGTTGTATCCTAAGAAACCATCCATGAGAGAAATTATTTCATGGCCAGTGAAATTATTGACAAGAGTATCGATATTTGGAAGAGGAAATTCATCCTTAGGATATGCTTTGTTAAGATATTGAAAGTCAATGCAATCATGTTTTTCCCCATTAGGCTTACAAATAGGTACCATATTTGAGATCCACTGAAGATAATAAATGGGTACGATGAAACCCACATCTAGAAGCTTTTGGAGCTCTTCTTTGACCAAGAGGGCAATGGTAGGATACATCCTTCTAAGTTTTTGTTTGACCGATTTAGCATCAGGATGTAAGGTGAGATTATGGAAAACCAAGCTAGAGTCAAGACCAGGCATGTATTTATAGGACCATGCAAAAATGCCCCTTTTTCTCTTGATAAAAGCAATTAATTGCTCTTGTTCATCATTCGATAAAATTTTACCAAGCTTAAAATTTTAGGGATTGTCTTTGTCTGAACTAAGGTTCACATCTATGGTATCTTCAATGGACATATGAGAACTTTCCTCAAGTTTATGGGGCATAGGGAAAATATGAATGTCATATAGGATGTCATAAAACTCTTTTGACTTATCCTCATCTATGTCTACCTAGAAAACCTTAGGATTCAAATGTTAAGGTGAAGTCGAAGGCGGAGGGAATGGAAGAATGTAGTTGGTTGAATCCCTTATAATTCCTTGAACAAGATAAACTTAGAAAAGGATGGAGGTGAGGAAATACGGTCCATATCAATGAGACTCATTTCAATTGGAATTGGTTTAGCTGGATTATATGGATTATGGAGTGGGGTGAATAAATCAATAGGATTCATGTTGATTTATGGGTAAAGAAGACAACGTCATATGGAATGGAAGGAACCTAAGAACCGGTGCTAGGATCTTGGTAAACCTAGAAAATATCAAGCAACACAAATAAATGCAGTTAACAAAATGATATATACATGCAATGCTAAAAAAGAAAAAAATATTTTCATTTGATTTTTTATTTTTTTATTTTTTTTGGTAGTGGTGAAAACCACTATTTTTTTGTTATGTACATATGTTATAATTTTGGCTTATGAAATGGATTAATGAAGTGTGGGTGGTGGTTCACCGTTAGGATCAGCTCACTCTTATGGAAGAAGAAAGTGAAATATGGGCTCATGGATGGAAAAAATTCTAAGATAAAACTCATCTTGTTCGGTATGGGGAATAATGGGCTCTAATTCCTCTTTATATTCATCCAAAATTATCAACATAAGTTTGAATTCTTCATATATTTTATCATCAGAATCATCGGGATGGAGGGATTCTTCTCTTGAATTTAGACTAAGCCTTTGGAAATCTTATTCAAGAGAAGAGGTTGTGGAAAGTGGGTGGTAACCTAGACCTGAACGATCATGCACTTCTTGATATGGAACATCAATAGGTTGAAGCGCTTCCTATTCATGCAATCTTAGGCCATGACCTTACCAATTAACTATGTGAAAATAACAAGATGGAAATCCCAACATGTTTGGAATGTTAACAAGTGTTGGTTCCTTGGGATCCTCTAGGGGAGCTATATTTCATGAAGAATAAATCTCCCCATATACAAAATTTATGCTATTGGGAGCTGAACCCATGTCATATAATGATCCTATGGATAAAGGTGGGTCACATGGGTGATCAAAATCCTTAGCATTAGGAATGTTGAATGGTGTGATGGTGATGTAATTGGACCATATATTCAATACCAGGATTAGTGAGGTGGATCTCAACTTGGGATGATGTGGAAGGATCATGATTGGATAATGGCTTGAGGAATGATGGAGATGAAGACATATCACAATTCATCAATTCAACTTGTGAAACATTGGGTGATGAATATGGATTAGATTGGTAAGGTTTCTGGATGGATGATGATGACGAAGTGGAAGGCAAAGATGTGGCTTGAATTTGACCACATGCGCATGTAGTTAATGATGAAGATGATGGAGGATTGGTGATAAGGGAATCCTAAGGAATGGGAGACTTTTATGAAGAAATGGGTGGAGTGGTAGATGGATTGGATGATAGTGATAGGAAAATTTGGGTGGAAGGAAGCATGGATTCATAAGGATTTGAAATAAAATAGTAATACTTGAACAGTTTGACATCCGTTGGTATATAATGTACTTATCCCTCATGAATATACTTTAGGCATTGATGTAAAATGGAAGGGACACATCTCATTTGCCTCATCCAATGTCTACCAAGGAGTACATTATATGCCATGGATCCTTCCAAGATATGGAACATAGTGTGTAACATTTTAACCCCTACTTCAATGGGCAAAATAATAGTGCCAAATATGGAACAAAAAGTATCGTTGAATGCTTTTAGGGTTAAGGATGACTTGGTGATATGATATGGAGGAAGATTCAAATGATCGAGGGTAGACATGGTGATGATATTGATGGAGGAACCAATATCAACTAGAACTCTTTTAAACAACTTCTTGTCAATTAGAGTCATGATATGCAATGGAGGATCTACTAATTTTGATGATATTGGCATAATCTCAAAGTCATAAAATGTAATGGAAGGTTCCATGCACGTTTGAATGCTCCCTAAAAAGTTTTTGAAGGCATTAGAATCTTGAGATTGTAATTCAAAGGATTTTAGAATTTCTATTAATACATCACGATGTTGGGGAGATTGTTGAATTAACTCATAAATTGACAATTTGGTAGAAGCCATATTTAAACTTGTGGTTAACCAGTTACTTAATGAGATGAATGGTCATGGTGGATGATTTATGGGTGGAATGGGTGGATTTTATTGGCTAGGAATATGGATTGGTGATGAAGGATTGGTAAAAATTTGGATGGGAGGTGATATGGGAGGTTATGACACACTTTCTTGAGGTTGTTGCCTTGCATTTTGCTAATTGTTTCGTTGACCTCTAGTGACCACACGAATGACACCTACAAACCCTTGGTATTGGTAGACATGATTAACTTGGTTAGGAGGAGTCTTGATGTTAGCCCCTCCCATATTTAGCTGCACCTCCTCATGGTGAGGAAGTTGTGTTTAAAAAATACCAAGATTTTGGTTTTGTTGAGCAAGGGGGTTGTCAAGCTCGATGGCCCCCAAGCAAATAAGGTCTTGAACTATATCTTTGAATTCATGGTAATTATTAATATCATGCCCATTTTGCCTATGGTAAGGATAAAATAAATGTTCTCGATAATATTTTCCATTTTTAGTGGGATCATCGGGTCTGATATTAGGGAAAGCAAGTTTGTTTGTGTCATACAACCTTTGGAAAAGGTAAGCATATGAATCATCCAAGGGGTGTATTTGTGATTTTTTAAAATAGACTATCATCGAGGATGGTTCTCTACAACTAGCACTGTGTTTTGCATGGCTTGAGTTACCAAGGGTACCGTATGATAAGCAATTTGTTATGTTGACTATTACACTGATTTTTGTTGAGCCATTACTGGTAAGCTCATGACCACTTGATTAACATGATTAGGCTAACTGGTCAGAGTGGCCTGTGTTTATTTTGATTGGCCCAAATAATTACTTTTATATTGGCCCTTGTTTTGCCATTCCTTTTTCTTAGGCTTAAGTATGCCCTCTTGGATTTTTATTTCCTCGATGACACTAGCCTATGCTAGAGCTTATTCAAATGAATGATATGTTTATAATTGAAGCATCCGAGAGATAGGTTTTAAAAAACTCTTAGTGAATATTTTAATAAGCTCTTCCATTGGTAGGGTGAATGGAAAATTGGTAATGATGACCCTCCAACAATTTCCAAAATCATAGATAGACTCATTGTCATGTTTTATTAAAGCATAGACATTAGACAATGAGACTTTCTATAAGTTTTATCAACATAAAATGAGGCACGTTGTTGGCAATTTTGGGTATGTTTCCTAGCTTCATGTTTGTGAGTTGTCATTGATGTCAAAAGGAGTTTGTGTTGATATCAAAAGGAATTTGTGTTGATGTCAAAAAGAGTTTGGTGCCAAAAATATCTTGAAAGTTCCATGATATTTGTTTAAGGGTTTCTAATTAAAACCATGGTGACAAGGTTAAAGGTTTTTCTTAAAACCATATGGACTCATTAAGGGTTTTTATTAAAACCATATTGGCTTAATGAAAAGGTTTTGCTCCTTGAAAAAACCTTAAAAGTCCATTTTGATTATTAATAAATTAATTAACTAAAACCTTTGAAAAGGTTTTAAGTTAAGTTTATTATTAATAAAATAATAATTATTAATTTAATAATTATTATTGAAAGGTTTTCTAAACCCTTAGCTACACTCATGTAAAAGACTTACCTCGTCGACATCAATTTGCATGGGATGAAAGACTATTAAAGGGCATTAATTCCTAAGGTTCAATGCACCTTCGATTTGCATGATTACCTTCGAATTTGTATTGCTTTGTGACCTTTGATTTCGTATTGCTCTGTGACATTCAATTTTGGATTGCTCTATGATTTTTGAGTTTTGTATTGCTACATGTTTAAGTTCTGATTTCGTATGCCTGTGAGGAAGACAAATCTGTTTGTCTTTAATTTCTATGAGCAAATGGAAGGTAAAACAATGAGTGGCGCTTGAGAGTGTTAGTCTTATAATGGCACTAAGAGGGGGGGTGAATCAGTGTAGCTCTTTAATCTTGAATCTACAGCTCTTAAAATAACAACAATTAAAACTTATAAATAGATACAATAAGAATAGCAACAGAGCATCACACAACACAAGATTTAACGAGGTTCACCAATGTGGCTACTCCTCAAAAATGACTGCTTGGACTACCATCCAAATCCAGCCTTTGCAAAGCAACAACTTTACAAACAATTTTACCAGCACCCACTGGAAGGAGCACCAACCCCTGATTTCTCTGCACCAACAGAAAGGAGCACCAACCCCTGATGCCAAGCACCAACTTGGACTTCAAGTCTGAAACTAGAAGATTGATAATAAGATACCTTTGCTTTTGCTAGACCCTGACTGGTCACCTTTGATTCCTCTGCGCACTCTACTTTTTTTGCGCAAGCACTTCGCACACTCTGCTGCACCTCGCAGTCGTCTTCTCCTTGTTGCGCACTCTGCTTTCTTAGCGAAATTCCACACTTCGAAAGATTCGACACGACTTGCTCTCTACGCTCAGCGATCGTATTTTGCACACTTCGATACACACTAAATTCTCCAAATAGCCTTGCTTTTATAACAACATTTTCATGATGAAAAACTCTAATCTTAGTCGGCTGTAACCCTAATCTTAGTCGGCTGCAAACCCTAGTCTTCGTCGGCTGCAAACCCTAATCTTCATCGGCTTACATCGGTCTTCGTCGGCTTCAACTGCCCCTGTAACTCTTCTGTTGTTGTTGCTGAAAACATAACATGTCACGATATCGTGACACTTTCACCTCCGTACGCTTTCTCTTAGCTTTGGCACGTGAGAATACATGTCGTGATATCGCGACACTTTTGCTCCTTGCACTTTTTTTAGCTTGGCCAGAAAATACAACATGTCGCGATATCGTGACACTTTTTCTCCTTGTGCTTTTCTTTGCTTGGAATGAAAATACAAATGTCACGATATCACGACACTTTTCTTCTTGCTCTTTCTCTTAGCTTTGGCCCATGAAAAATGCTACATGTCGCGATATCATGACACTTTTTCTCCGTAGCTTTCTCTTGCCTTCGAGTCACGAAAACCTGACATGTCACGGATATCATCGACACTTTTTCTCCTTAGCACTTTTCTTGCCTTGTCGGAAAACGACATGTCGCAATATCGCGACACTTTTCTCCTTAGCGCTTTCTCTTGCCTTCGGTCACTGAAAACCCGACATGTCGCGATATCGCGACACTTTTCTCCTTAGCACTTTTTCTTGCCTTGGTCTGAAACGTGACATGTCGTGATATCGCGACACTTTTCTCCTTAGCACTTTTCTTCCTTCAAAACACATGTCGTGATATCGTGACACTTTTCTTTGACTCTCTCTCTTGCAATATGTCACGAAATCGTGACACTTTTTCTTCTGTACAAACTCTCTTGCAATATGTCATGAAATCGTGACACTTTTTCTACTTGTCTTTTTCTCTTCCAACATGTCGTGAAATCGTGATAGTTTTTCAACTTGTGTTTTTTCTTTCCAACATGTCGCGAAATCGTGATAGTTTTTCCTGTTGTTTCTCTCTCTTCCAACATGTCGCAAAATCGTGATAGTTTTTCCACTTGTGTTTTTTCTTTCCAACATGTCATGAAATCACGATAGTTTTTCCTACTGTTTCTCTCTCTTCCAACATGTCACGAAATCGTGATAGTTTTTCCTCCTTTTTCTCTCTCTTCAAACATGTCGCGAAATCACGATAGTTTTTCTTGCCTGCTGTATATGTCGCGATATCGCGACACTTTTCTTACTTGTCTTTTTCTTTGAACTTTTGCAAATGGGCCACTTCGGTCTTCTTGGAAAATCACTGTACATGCTCTGAATAACCTTTGAACTCTTGTCTTCTGCATCTGAATAGCTTTTGAACTTCCTGTCCACTGCATCAACAGATCTATCTGACTGTGTTGACAACAATGACAATACTGTTGTTGTACCTTGCTCAACAATCTCCCCCTTTGGAATTGTTGGCAACACATGTGCAATTTCCTGTAACTCTTCTCCCCCTTTGACAATAATACCAAAGGGCTACTGCAGACTCCCCCTGAGTCCATGCACAACATTCTCAGACACAATTTATTACACTTAGCAAAAATCATGAACATGAGCACAAAGATAATCAAATACTTAAATGCTCCCCCTGAGAATGTGATCCCTGTAGCTAGTCAATTCTTGGGAAGAGTGACCACTCCCAGTTTATTTTGAAGGTACTCAAAAACTTCCTTTGGCAAAGGTTTCGTGAAGATATCTGCTACTTGTTCTGTAGTTGGAACAAAATCCAACTTAACCTCACCTTCTACAACTTTCTCCTTCAAAAAATGATATCTGATAGCAATGTGCTTTGTGCGTGAATGCATAACTGGATTCTTGGAGATGTTAATGGCACTAGTGTTATCACACTTAACTGATATTGGCTCACTGAAGCTAATACCAAGATCTTTCAAGGTTTGTTTCATCCATAGTACCTATGTACAACATGTTGTCACTACAATATATTCTGCTTCTACGGTCGATAAAGAAACTGACTCTTGTTTCTTACTGTGCCATGCGACTAATCTGTCTCCAAGATAGAATGCACCTCCACTGGTACTCTTTCTGTCATCTACACATCCTGCCCAATCTGCATCTGAATACGAAATAAGGGTGAAGTCTTTACCTTTCGGATACCATAATCCATATTCCATAGTACCCTTGAGATACCGAAGAATCCTTTTCACCGCTGTTACATGAGTCTCCTTAGGATTAGCTTGAAATCATGCTACCATGCATACTGCCTATAAAATATCTGGTCTGGTAGCTGTCAGGTACAGTAAGCTTCCAATCATGGATCTGTACATGGTTTGATCAACAGGTGGAGATTTGTCATCCTTGCTCAACTTACAGCCTGTCGTCATGGGAGTGCTAACTGGCTTACAGTCCTCCATTGTGAACCTTTTTAGCATCTCTTTTACATATTTAACTTGAGAAATGAATATGCCCTTCCTACTTTGATTAACTTGCAATCCGAGGAAATATGATAGTTCTCCAATCATTGACATTTCAAATTCTTTCTGCATCTTATTTGCTAAGTCCTTGCATGACTCATCTTTGTTGCTGCCAAATATGATATCATCTACATAGACAACAAGAACAATAAGATGCCCATTTTCTATTTTGACATACAGATTACTATCCACCATACCTTTCTTGAACCTTTGTTGAGTGAGATAGTTGTCTAGCCTTGCATACCATGCTCGGGGTGCCTGTTTTAAGCCATATAAAGCTTTCTTCAACCTGCAAACAAGGTTGGGATTATCACCAAGTTGGAAACCATCTGGTTGCTCAATGTAAACTTCTTCTTCAAGTTTCCCATTCAAAAATGCTGATTTCACATCCATTTGATAAACTTTGAAATTCTTGTAGATTGCTAAAGCCAGAAACATTCTGATTGCCTCTAGTCTAGCTACTGGTGCAAAAGTTTCCTCAAAGTCGATGCCTTCAACTTGTGCATAGCCCTTACAAACTAATCTTGCTTTATTTCTGACTACCTGTCCGTCTTCATTCAGTTTGTTTCAAAAAATCCATTTGGTTTCGATGATATTTTTATTTATAGGTCTAGGTACTAGCTCCCAAGTGTCATTTTTCTCTATCTGATCTAATTCTTCATTTATTGCCTTCATCCAGCTTTCATCTTTGCTTGCATCATCAATATTTTTGGGCTCAATGTTGGATAGTAGAGAGTAGTTACTTATTGCTCTTCTTCTTGTCTGAACTCCAACTTTGGGATCTCCAATGATTTGCTCTCTAGGATGATTTCTCTACCAGCTACCTGTTTTGAATTTCTTATTCTCTTCCATTTTTGAATCATAATTTAAATCATCTGAGTCAATTTCCTGTATCTTCTCCACTTTGTTTTCATCATCTCCTTCAATAACCTCTTCATAAATAGGGTAGTTCGTTTCATAGCTAATTACTTGTTCTCTACCTTCATCAAATTTAACATCGACACTGTCCACAATTTTCTTTAGCCTTTTGTTGTAGCATTTGTAAGCTTTGCTTTTTGATGAATATCCGACAAAAATACCTTCATCTGCTCTATCTTCAAACTTACCAAGATTATCTTCAGTTCTTTTGATGTAGCACTTGCTGCCAAAAACTTTGAGATACTTTGTTGTTGCCCTTTTTCTGAACCACAACTCATAAGGAGTTTTGTTTTCATGTGTTCTCAGCATGTACCTATTTTGGATATACACTGCAGTGTGGACTGCTTCTTTCCAAAATATGTCTGCTACTCTGCTTTCAGCCAGCATAGTCCGTGCCATTTCCTGCACTGTCCTGTTCTTTCTTTCTACCACTCCATTCTACTGAGGTGTCTTGGCTGCTGAAAACTGTCTCTTAATACTGAACTTCTCACAGTACTATGTAAACTCCTCTGAAATGAATTCTCCTCCTCTATCTGATCTTAGACATTTGATCCTCTTTCCTGTTTCATTCTCTACTAGGTTTTTGAAAATCTTGAACATATCAAAGGCTTCTGATTTATGTTTCAAGAAAAATATCCATGTCATTCTAGAATAATCATCAATGCACAACATAAAATATTTGTCACCATTTATGCTTTGTGTTCTCATGGGACCACATAAATCAGTGTGTATTAGTTCCAGAGGTTTGCTTGTGTAGTACTCTTTGGTTTTGAATGAGACTCTAGTTTGCTTCCCCTTTTGGCATGAAGCACAGATGCTATTTGCAGGTTTGCTGATGGTTGGGATATCTCTCACTGCCCTTTTTGAGGTGATCTTTAGAAGATTATCAAAACTGATATGACCGAGTCTCTTGTGCCACAACCAATTTTCTTCTTCCTGTCCAATAAAACAAGTTCCTTTTGAAGTCTCTGAGAGCGTGTACAGGTTACCAGATGTTCTTGACCCTGTTGCTATCAATTTTCCACTGTTTGTTTTTTTGACTTCACAACCCTGCTTCATAAAGACTACTTCATGACCTTTATCACAAATCTGACTTACACTCAATAAATTATGTTTCAACCCATCCACAAATAAGACTTCTTCTGATTTAATCCTTCCATCACTAATTTTGACTGAGCCTTTGCCGACTATCTTGGCTCCATCATTATTTCCAAATTTTATTGATCCTCCTTCATATTTTTGTAACTTTTCAAATTTATGTTTGTCACCTGTCATATGACTGGAGCATCCACTATCTAGTATCCATGGTACATATTTATTCTGTGCTTTGAATGCAGTTTGAACGATTAAGGATTCCTTTTCTTCCTTCAGTCACTCTTTTCCTTTCCACACTATTTTGATAGTAGTTTTGGGCTCTTGTTTTGCCTTTCCCTTATCAGTAGTTTGAGCATGATTTTTGGGAAGCTTTCTATTTTGACTCATCCTGTATGGTTGAAATTTTCTTCCCTGAAACTGATTTGATGTAAAAGTATTTCTACAGTTTCTTGCAATGTGCCCAAAATTATGACAGTTATAACATTCTACTGTATAATTCATCAGAGGAGAAAAAACATTTCTACTGGTGAAATTCCTTGGTCTTACATTATATTTGTAGTCTGAGATTTTATGCCCATAGCCATTGCATTTAAAACAGAAACCAGAGAAAGGATAATTGAACCTAGGAGATGGTCTTTGCCATGTTGTCGTAGGAGCCATAGGTCTTCTTCTTCTTTGATGTGAGATATTGGTGAATCCATCATTGTCAGTTTTCCTTTCATGCCTGGCATTGATGCTTTCTTTTGCATGAGACATTTTTCCTTGATCAACCTGTCTCTTAGCTTCATTCTTTGTGGATTCTATATTTCTGGCCTTTGATCCACTTGATGATTCTCCTTCGATGAAACCTAGACCAAATTTGATGCCTGCAGGTCTTTGGTCATTTATGATCTTATCCAGCTTCATAGAACTTTCTTCACGTTTGTGATAACAACTGATTTTCTTATTCATCTCTTCTAGTTGCATTCTTAAACCAACAATCTCTTCTTCTAACTTGCTGCAAAGATCTATTTTCATAGTTAATTGTACTTCGAGATCTTCGAAGATTTTCTTAGATTCTTCTATCTATACTTTTAAGTTGGTTATGATTCCATTTGTATCCTCAAGCTTTCTTGATAGTTTCTTATTCTTTTTCTTTTCTATCTCCCACTCTTCAAGTGTAGATATCAACTCACCTTCCAAGTCTACTTCAGCCTCGAGATTTTCACCACAAACTTCAGAGGTCACTCCTTCTTTTTCTGATTTAACTTCTTCAAATGCCATAAAAAGAGCTTCATCTCTTTCTTCTTCAGACTCTTCATCGGAGCTATTTTTTGATGAACTAACATTCTTGGATATGAAACTTTTCTTTTTGAAGTTGCCTTTTCTGAAATTTGTTTTCATCTTCCAGTCACTTCTTTCTTGGTGGGATCCTTCATCATTTTTGTTCTTCTCTTTCAGTGGACATTTAGTCACAAAATGCCCAACACCTCCATAGTTGAAGCATTTAAATGGAAGCTTCCCTCTGTATTTTCCTTTCCCCTTTTTTAGTTTTCTAACAAAGTTTGCTTCCATTTCATCTGATGTCTCTTCTTCCTCGGACTCTTGTTTTGTGTTTTTATTTTTAAGGGCTTTGAAAGCTGCTTCTCTGTCAGTGGGTTTAGATCTTCCTATCCTCATCTCATATGCAGTTAAAGAACCATACATTTCATCTATACTAAAAAAATTTAGATTTTTAGCTTCTTCTATCGCTGAGACTTTGGAATCAAACCTTTGAGGAAGAGATCTTAATACCTTTTTCATGACAGCAGAGTCATCGATATCCTCGTCGAGTCCTCTGATCGCATTGATGATTCCATTAACTCTCAACATGAATGCCTCAATGTTTTCATCGTCATTCATCTTCAATGCTTCGAACTGAGCTCGATGTGTCTGTAACTTGGCTTCTTTGATCTTATCATCTCCTTCATGAACACTCTTCAGTTTGTCCCATATTTCTTTTTTCGATTTATAGTTCATGACCTTTACTAGTTCACTGTCTGCTAATCCGCACAAGATGGCATTCTTTGCTTTCGAATTATTCTCAAATAGTTTCTTTTCATCCGCTTCTTTTGGAGGAGTGGTGGGAATTGTGTATCCACTAACTACTAAATTCCAGATGTCGTATCCCAAGGCATAGAGATATGTCTGCATCCTGACTCTCTAGAACGCATAGTTAGATCCATCAAACAGTGGTGCTTTGTTTGATGAGAAGCCTTCACCACCTGCCATTGTGTTACTTCCAAGATCACCCTAGCTGGTTAAGCTTGTATAGGGACTTAGCTCTGATACCAATTGTTAGTCTTATAATGGCACTGAGAGGGGGGGTGAATCAGTGTAGCTCTTTAATCTTGAATCTACAGCTCTTAAAATAGCAGCAATTAAAACTTATAAACAGATACAATAAGAATAGCAATAGAGCATCACACAACACAAGATTTAATGAGGTTCACCAATGTGGCTACTCCTCAAAAATGATTGCTTGGACTACCATCCAAATCTAGCCTTTGCAAAGCAACAACTTTACAAACAATTTTACCAGCACCCATTGGAAGGAGCACCAACCCCTGATTTCTCTACACCAATAGAAAGGAGCACCAACCCCTGATGCCAAGCACCAACTTGGACTTCAAGTCTGAAACTAGAAGATTGATAATAAGATACCTTTGCTTTTGCTAGACCCTGACTGGTCACCTTTGATTCCTCTGTGCACTCTACTTTTTCTATGCAAGCACTTCGCACACTCTGCTGCACCTCGTAGTCATCTTCTCCTTGTTGCGCACTCTACTTTCTTAGAAAAATTCCACACTTCAAAAGATTCGACATGACTTGCTCTCTGCGCTCAGCGATCGTATTTTGCACACTTCGATACACACTAAATTCTCCAAATAGCCCTGCTTTTATAACAACATTTTCATGATGAAAAACTCTAATCTTAGTCGGTTGTAACCCTAATCTTAGTCGGCTGCAAACCCTAGTCTTCGTCAGCTGCAAACCCTAATCTTCGTCGGCTTACATCGGTCTTCGTCGGCTTCAACTGCCCTTGTAACTCTTCTGTTGTTGTTGCCATGAAAACACATGTCGCGATATCGTGACACTTTCGCCTCCGTACGCTTTCTCTTAGCTTTGGCCTACGAGAATACAACATGTCGCGATATCGTGACACTTTTGCTCCTTGCACTTTTTCTTTGCTTCAGCCCATGAAAATACAACATGTCGCGATATCGCGACACTTTTTTCTCCTTGTGCTTTTCTTTGCCTGGCCATGAAAATACAATGTCGCGATATCGTGACACTTTTTCTTCTTGCTCTTTCTCTTAGCTTTGGTCATGAAAATGCTACATGTCGCGATATCATGACACTTTTTTGTCCGTACGCTTTCTCTTGCCTTCGGGTCGTGAAAACGTGACATGTCGCGATATCGCGACACTTTTTCTCCTTAGCACTTTTCTTGCCTTCAGATCGCGAAAACCGACATGTCGCGATATCGTGACACTTTTTCTCCTTAGTGCTTTCTCTTGCCTTCGGTCGAAAACCGACATGTCGCGATATCGCGACACTTTTCTCCTTAGCACTTTTTCTTGCCTTCGGTCAGAAAACGACATGTCACGATATCGCGACACTTTTTCTCCTTAGCACTTTTTCTTGCCTTGGTCACGAAAACCCGACATGTCACGATATCGTGACACTTTTCTTTGGACTCTCTCTCAATATGTCACGAAATCGTGACACTTTTCTTTCGTACAAACTCTCTTGCAATATGTCACGAAATCGTGACACTTTTTCTACTTGTCTTTTTCCCTTCCAACATGTCGCGAAATCGTGACAGTTTTTCAACTTGTGTTTTTTCTTTCCAACATGTCGCGAAATCGTGATAGTTTTTCCTGCTGTTTCTCTCTCTTCCAACATGTCGCGAAATCGTGACAGTTTTTCCACTTGTGTTTTTTCTTTCCAACATGTCATGAAATCGTGATAGTTTTTCCTGTTGTTTCTCTCTTCCAACATGTCTCGAAATCATGACAGTTTTTCCTCCTTTTTCTCTCTCTTCAAACATGTCACGAAATCGTGATAGTTTTTCTTGCCTGCTGTATATGTCGCGATATCGCGACACTTTTCTTACTTGTCTTTTTCTTTGAACTTTTGCAAATGGGCCACTTCGGTCTTCTTGGAAAATCACTGTACATGCTCTGAATAACCTTTGAACTCTTGTCTTCTGCATCTGAATAGCTTTTGAACTTCCTATCCACTGCATCAATAGATCTATCTGACTGTGTTGACAATAATGACAATATTGTTGTTGTACCTTGCTCAACAATCTCCCCCTTTGGAATTGTTGGCAACACATGTGCAATTTCCTGTAACTCTTCTCCCCCTTTGACAATAATACCAAAGGGCTACTGCAGACTCCCCATGAGTCCATGCACAACATTCTCAGACACAATTGATTACACTTAGCAAAAATCATGAACATGAGCACAAAGATAATCAAATACTTAAATGCTCCCCCCGAGAATGTGATCCCTGTAGCTAGTCAATTCTTGGGAAGAGTGACCACTCCCAATTTATTTTGAAGGTACTCAAAAACTTCCTTTGGCAATGGTTTTGTGAAGATATCTGCTACTTGTTCTGTAGTTGGAACAAAATCCAACTTAACCTCACCTTCTACAACTTTCTCCTTCAAAAAATGATATCTGATAGCAATGTGCTTTGTGCGTGAATGCATAACTGGATTCTTGGAGATGTTAATGGCATTGGTGTTATCACACTTAACTGATATTGGCTCATTGAAGCTAATACCAAGATCTTTCAAGGTTTGTTTCATCCATAATACTGTGTACAACATGTTGTCGCTGCAATATATTCTACCTCTACGATCGATAAAGAAACTGACTCTTGTTTCTTCTTGTGCCATGCGACTAATCTGTCTCCAAGATAGAATGCACCTCCACTGGTACTCTTTCTGTCATCTACACATCCTGCCCAATCTGCATCTGAATACGAAATAAGGGTGAAGTCTTTACCTTTTGGATACCATAATCCATATTCCATAGTACCCTTGAGATACCGAAGAATCCTTTTCACCGTTGTTACATGAGTCTCCTTAGGATTAGCTTGAAATCATGCTACCATGCATACTGCCTGTAAAATATCTGGTCTGGTAGCTGTCAGGTACAGTAAGCTTCCAATCATGGATCTGTACATGGTTTGATCAATAGGTGGAGATTTGTCATCCTTGCTCAACTTACAGCCTATCATCATGGGAGTGCTAACTGGCTTACAGTCCTCCATTGTGAACCTTTTTAGCATCTCTTTTACATATTTAACTTGAGAAATGAATATGCCCTTCCTACTTTGATTAACTTGCAATCCGAGGAAATATGACAGTTCTCCAATCATTGACATTTCAAATTCTTTCTGCATCTTATTTGCTAAGTCCTTGCATGACTCATCTTTCTTTGCTGCCAAATATGATATCATCTACATAGACAACAAGAACAATAAGATGCCCATTTTCTATTTTGACATACAGATTACTATCCACCATACCTTTCTTGAACCTTTGTTGAGTGAGATAGTTGTCTAGCCTTGCATACCATGCTCGGGGTGCTTGTTTTAAGCCATATAAAGCTTTCTTCAACCTACAAACAAGGTTGGGATTATCACCAAGTTGGAAACCATCTGGTTGCTCAATGTAAACTTCTTCTTCAAGTTTCCCATTCAAAAATGCTGATTTCACATCCATTTGATAAACTTTGAAATTCTTGTAGACTGCTAAAGCCAAAAACATTCTAATTGCCTCTAGTCTAGCTACTGGTGCAAAAGTTTCCTCAAAGTCGATGCCTTCAACTTGTGCATAGCCCTTACAAACTAATCTTGCTTTATTTCTGACTACCTATCCATCTTCATTCTGTTTGTTTCAAAAAATCCATTTGGTTTCGATGATATTTTTATTTACAGGTCTAGGTACTAGCTCCCAAGTGTCGTTTTTCTCTATCTGATCTAATTCTTCATTTATTGCCTTCATCCAGCTTTCATCTTTGCTTGCATCATCAATATTTTTGGGCTCAATGCTAGATAGGAGAGAGTAGTTACTTATTGCTCTTCTTCTTGTCTGAACTCCAACTTTGGGATCTCCAATGATTTGCTCTCTAGGATGATTTCTCTGCCAGCTACCTATTTTGAATTTCTTATTTTCTTCCATTTTTGAATCACAATTTAAATCATCTGAGTCAATTTCCTGTATCTTCTCCATTTTGTTTTCATCATCTCCTTCAATAACCTCTTCATAAATTGGGTAGTTCGTTTCATAGCTAATTACTTGTTCTCTACCTTCATCAAATTTAACATCGACACTATCCACAATTTTCTTTAGCCTTTTGTTGTAGCATTTGTAAGCTTTGCTTTTTGATGAATATCCGACAAAAATACCTTCATCCGCTCTATCTTCAAACTTACCAAGATTATCTTCAGTTCTTTTGATGTAGCACTTGCTGCCAAAAACTTTGAGATACTTTGTTGTTGCCCTTTTTTCGAACCACAACTCATAAGGAGTTTTGTTTTCATGTGTTCTCAGCATGTACCTATTTTGGATATACACTGTAGTGTGGACTGCTTCTTTCCAAAATCTATCTGCTGCTCTGCTTTCGCTAGCATAGTCCATGCCATTTCCTGCATTGTCCTGTTCTTTCTTTCTACCACTCCATTCTGCTGAGGTGTCCTGGCTGCTGAAAATTGTCTCTTAATACCGAACTTCTCACAGTACTCTGTAAACTCCTCTGAAATGAATTCTCCTCCTCTATCTGATCTTAGACATTTGATCCTCTTTCCTGTTTCATTCTCTACTTGGTTTTTGAAAATCTTGAACATATCAAAGGCTTCTGATTTATGTTTCAAGAAAAATATCCATGTCATTCTAGAATAATCATCAATGCACAACATAAAATATTTGTCACCATTTATGCTTTGTGTTCTCATGGGACCACATAAATCGGTGTGTATTAGTTCCAGAGGTTTGCTTGTGTAGTACTCTTTGGTTTTGAATGAGACTCTAGTTTGCTTCCCCTTTTGGCATGAAGCACAAATGCTATTTGCAGGTTTGCTGATGGTTGGGATATCTCTCACTGCCCTTTTTGAGGTGATCTTTAGAAGATTATCAAAACTGATATGACCGAGTCTCTTGTGCCACAACCAATTTTCTTCTTCCTGTCCAATGAAACAAGTTCCTTTTGAGGTCTCTAAGAGCGTGTACAGGTTACCAGATGTTCTTGACCCTGTTGCTATCAATTTTCCACTATTTTGTTTTTCTGACTTCACAACCCTGCTTCATGAAGACTACTTCATGACCTTTATCACAAATCTGACTTACACTCAATAAATTATGTTTCAACCCATCCACAAATAAGACTTCTTCTGATTTAATCCTTCCATCACTGATTTTGACTGAGCCTTTGCCGACTATCTTGGCTCCATCATTATTTCCAAATTTTATTGATCCTCCTTCATATTTCTGTAACTTTTCAAATTTTTGTTTGTCACCTGTCATATGATTGGAGCATCCACTATCTAGTATCCATGGTACATATTTATTCTATGCTTTGAATGTAGTTTGTACGATTAAGGATTCCTTTTCTTCCTTCATTCGCTCTTTTCCTTTCCACATTGTTTTGATAGTAGTTTTGGGCTCTTGTTTTGCCTTTCCCTTATTAGTAGTTTGAGCATGTTTTTCGGGAAGCTTTCTATTTTGACTCATCCTGTATGGTTGAAATTTTCTTCCCTGAAACTGATTTGATGTAAATGTATTTCTACGATTTCTTGCAATGTGCCCAAAATTATGACGGTTATAACATTCCACTGTATAATTCATCGAGAGGAGAAAAAACATTTCTACTTGGTGAAATTCCTTGGTCTTACATTATATTTGCGGTCTGAGATTTTATGCCCATAGCCATTGCATTTAAAATAGAAACCAGAGAAAGGATAATTGAACCTGGGTGATGGTCTTTGCCATGTTGCCGTAGGAGCCATAGGTCTTCTTCTTCTTTGATGTGTGATATTGGTGAATCCATCATTGTCAATTTTCCTTTCGTGCCTGGCATTAATGCTTTCTCTTGCATGAGACATTTTTCCTTGATCAACTTGTCTCTTAGCTTCATTCTTTGTGGATTCTGCATTTCTGGCCTTTGATCCACTTGATGATTCTCCTTCGATGAAACCCAGACCAAATTTGATGCCTGCAGGTCTTTGGTCATTTATGATCTTATCCAACTTCATAGAACTTTCTTCACGTTTGTGATAACAACTGATTTTCTTATTCATCTCTTCTAGCTGCATTCTTAAACCAACAATCTCTTCTTCTAACTTGCTGCAAAGATCTATTTTCATAGTTAATTGCACTTCGAGATCTTCGAAGATTTTCTTAGATTCTTCTATCTGTACTTTTAAGTTGGTTATGATTCCATTTGCATCCTCAAGCTTTCTTGATAGTTTCTTATTCTTTTTCTTTTCTATCTCCCACTCTTCAAGTGCAGATATCAACTCACCTTCTAGATCTACTTCAGCCTCGAGATTTTCACCACAAACTTTAGAGGTCACTCCTTCTTCCTTTTCTGATTTAACTTCTTCAAATGCCATAAAAAGAGCTTCATCTCTTTCTTCTTGGGACTCTTCACCGGAGCTATTTTCTGATGAACTGACATTCTTGGAGATGAAACTTTTCTTTTTGAAGTTGCCTTTTCTGAAATTCGTTTTCATCTTCCAGTCACTTCTTTCTTGGTGGGATCCTTCATCATTTTTGTTCTTCTCTTTAAGTGGACATTTAGTCGCAAAATGCCCAACGCCTCCACAGTTGAAACATTTAAATGGTAGCTTCCCTCTGTATTTTCCTTTCCCCTTTTTTAGTTTTCTAACAAAGTTTGCTTCCATTTCATCTGATGTCTCTTCTTCCTCGGACTCTTGTTTTGTGTTTTTATTTTTAAGGGCTTTGAAAGCTGCTTCTCTGTCAATGGGTTTAGATCTTCCTATCCTCATCTCATATGCAGTTAAAGAACCATACATTTCATCTATACTAAAATAATTTAGATTTTTAGCTTCTTCTATCATTGAGACTTTGGAATCAAACCTTTGAGGAAGAGATCTTAATACCTTTTTCATGACAGTAGAGTCATCGATATCCTCATCGAGTCCTCTGATCGCATTGATGATTCCATTAACTCTCAACATGAATGCCTCAATGTTTTCATCGTCATTCATCTTCAATGCTTCGAACTGAGCTCGATGTGTCTGTAACTTGGCCTCTTTGATCTTATCATCTCCTTCATGAATACCCCTCAGTTTGTCCCATATTTCTTTTGTCGATTTATAGTTCATGACCTTTACTAGTTCATTGTCTGCTAATCCGCACAAGATGGCATTCGTTGCTTTTGAATTATTCTCAAATAGTTTCTTTTCATCTGCTTCTTTTGGAGGAGTGGTGGGAATTGTGTATCCACTAACTACTGAATCCCAGATGTCGTATCCCAAAGCACAGAGATATGTCTGCATCCTGACTCTCCAGAACGCATAATTAGATCCATCAAACAATGGTGCTTTGTTTGATGAGAAGCCTTCACCACCTGCCATTGTGTTACTTCCAAGATCACCCTAGCTGGTTAAGCTTGTATAGGGACTTAGCTCTGATACCAATTGTTAGTCTTACAATGGCACTGAGAGGGGGTGAATCAGTGTAGCTCTTTAATCATGAATCTACAGCTCTTAAAATAGCAACAATTAAAACTTATAAATAGATACAGCAAGTACAGCAAGAGAGCATCACACAACACAAGATTTAACGAGGTTCACCAATGTGGCTACTCCTCAAAAATGACTGCTTGGACTACCATCCAAATCTAGCCTTTGCAAAGCAACAACTTTACAAAAATTTTACCAGCACCCACTGGAAGGAGCACCAACCCCTGATTTATCTGCACCAATAGAAAGGAGCACCAACCCTTGATGCCAAGCACCAACTTGGACTTCAATTCTAAAACTAGAAGATTGATAATAAGATACCTTTGCTTTTGCTAGACCTTGACTGGTCACCTTTGATTCCTCTACGCACTCTACTCTCTCTACGCTATCACTTCGCATAATCTGTTGCACCTCAACGATCGTCTTCTCCCTTGTTGCGCACTACTTCCTTTGTGAAATTCCACACTTCAAAATATTTGACACGACTTGCTCTCTGCGCTCAACGATCGTATTTTGCACACTTCGATACACACTCAACTTCTCCAAATAGCCCTCCTTTTATAACAACATTTTCATGATGAAAAACTCTAATCTTAGTCAGCTGTAACCCTAATCTTAGTCGACTGCAAACCCTAGTCTTCGTTGGTTGCAAACCCTAATCTTCGTCGGCTTACATCGGTCTTCGTCGGCTTCAACTGCCCCTGTAACTCTTCTGTTGTTGTTGCTACGAAAACACATGTCACGATATCGCGACACTTTCACCTCCGTACGCTTTCTCTTAGCTTTGGCCTATGAGAATACAACATGTAGCGATATCGCTACACTTTTGCTCCTTGCACTTTCTCTTAGCTTTGGACCATGAAAATACAACATGTAGCGATATCGTGACACTTTTTCTCCTTGTGCTTTTTCTTTGCTTTGGCCATGAAAATACATGTCGCGATATCGTGACACTTTTTCTTCTTGCTCTTTCTCTTAGCTTTGGCCCGCAAAAATGCTACATGTCGTGATATCGTGACACTTTTTCATCCGTATGCTTTCTCTTGCCTTCGGGTCGTGAAAATGCGACATGTCACGATATCATGACACTTTTTCTCCTTAGCGCTTTTTCTTGCCTTCGGGTTGCGAAAACCCGACATGTCGCGATATCGTGACACTTTTCTCCTTAGCACTTTCTCTTGCCTTCGGGTCGCGAAAACCCGACATGTCGCGATATCGTGACACTTTTTCTCCTTAGCACTTTTTCTTGCCTTCGGGTCACGAAAACCCGACATGTCGCGATATCGTGACACTTTTTCTCCTTAGCACTTTTTCTTGCCTTCGGGTCGTGAAAACCCGACATGTCGCGATATCGCGACACTTTTTCTTTCGGACTCTCTCTCCTGCAATATGTCACGAAATCGCGACACTTTTTCTTCCGTACAAACTCTCTTGCAATATGTCGCAAAATCGCGACACTTTTTCTACTTGTCTTTTTCCCTTCCAACATGTCACGAAATCACGACAGTTTTTCAACTTGTGTTTTTCTTTCCAACATGTCGCGAAATCGTGACAGTTTTCTCTTGTTTCTCTCTCTTCCAACATGTCACGAAATCGCGACAGTTTTTCCACTTGTGTTTTTTCTTTCCAACATGTCACGAAATCGTGACAGTTTTTCCTGCTGTTTCTCTCTCTTCCAACATGTCGCGAAATCGTGACAGTTTTTCCTCCTTTTTCTCTCTCTACAAACATGTCGCGAAATCGCGACAGTTTTTCTTGCCTGTTGTATATGTCGCGATATCGCGACACTTTTCTTACTTGTCTTTTTCTTTGAACTTTTGCAAATGGGCCACTTCGGTCTTCTTGGAAAATCATTGTACATGCTCTGAATAACCTTTGAACTCCTGTCTTCTACATCTGACTAGCCTTTGAACTTCCTGTCCACTGCATCAACAGATCTATCTGACTGTGTTGACAACAATGAAAATACTGTTGTTGTACCTTGCTCAACAGAGAGTTTTGTTGGGCACTTGTGCTCTAGCGACAGAGGTAGTGGAACAAAGGTGCTCGCTAGGCAGAGGTGTCGAGATTGATTCGCATCGGGCATGTTTCATTTTTGGTCACGAATTATTGTGCACGTGGTATAGTAGTTGCCTTGGGCCATGAGTTTGGAGGAAGCACTTTGACACTTATGTTGGTGTCTCCACACTTCTCCTAAGGTTGGAGAATTGATTTTTGGCCAAGGTAGATCTTTTATTGATAATGTGGAATATTTGATTTGACTTGGCAAATTATTTTTGGTAATCGGATGGAGGTATAAGGTTAAATAGAAATATTGCTTTGGCATTGTTATTATCGATGCTTAATGTATATGTGGTAAATGCATTTAGAAGTAAATGTATTTTAGGAGTTATAAGGGTTTAAGGAATAATTGTGCTTAATGTCATATTGGGGTTAGAAAGCTTTTGGATTTATTGAGTGGATATTCTCTTGTAATTATTTTTGAGGTTGAAGTTATTTTGTGATATATTAAGTAGGAGTTATAAGGTGTAAAGGAATATTGTTGATATGTATATTTGTGAGTTTTGATTATTGATGAGTTGGAGTGATAAAGTGTTATTAGGAATCTTACCATTGTGCATTATTCCATTGTTGCTAACTCTAATTTGTGGCAAATTGAGAGTTAGTGTTGTGACAAATTTTGAGTTCTCCTTCTTCATAAAAGTAAAGGTATGGGCACATTATTCCATGGTTATTATTGATTGATGGTTTTCTAAAAATAATTTTGGAGTGAAAAGGATTAAATTAAGTTTCCTTATTTGGAGTGGATCTTATTTTCTGAAAGTGGAAGTATTGATTATGCATTATGAGATCATGATGAGTTTATGAGTTATTGCATAATTCTAGTTTATGAGAGTGGAAGCATTTGAAGTTTGCTTTAGGATTTTTTAGTGAGAAGCTTATGCCATTGCTATAAGTTGTTGAAAACCTAATTGAGTTGTTTGGTTGTTGAGAGTTTGGTTTTGAGATTTCTTCCATCGAGATTGAGTTGATCAAGTTATGATTTACTTGATACATGAGTTGTGCTTGCTCCTTTGAGATTTGATTTTATCAAGTTGTACTTTGTTTGCTAAACTTGGTTGTGTCGTTAAATTGAGCATTCCTATTTGAGAGAAGTTGGAAATATATTGAACCCATTTTTGATGCTTAGAGAGATTGCTTTGAGTTCTTAAAAACTAACTTGGCTAGGGTTTGATAGCAAGTTATGGTTCTCTGTTGGAGGAGTTGATTCCTTGATATTGCATTATTGACAATTGTTGGGTTGTGGTTCAAGATCTTGTGAAAGTATACTACTTCTATATTTATTCTGATTTGAGAAAGAGTTTTTTTTTTAGTTGAAGGATAGAACATATTGAGTCTCTAACAATTCTCTTTATGCTCCTATGAGATTGATTTGAGTTGAGATTGAAATTTGAATGATAGAACATATTGAGTATCTAACAATTCTCTTTATGCTTCTATGAGATTGATTTGAGTTGAGATTAAGAGTTGAAGGATAGAACATATTGAGTCTCTAACAATTATCTTTATGCTTCTATGAGATTGATTTGAGTTGAGATTGAAATTTGAAGGATAGAACATATTGAGCCTCTAAAAATTCTCTTTATGCTTCTATGAGATTGATTTTATATGATTGAATGAAACACATTGGGTCTCTAACAATTCTCCTTGTGTGTTCACATTGGGTAAGTTTCTTGGTAAACTTGCTTGAGCTGATTTGGGCAAGTTCTTGGTGAGCCTGCTAAGACTGATTTGGATAGGTTCTTGTGGAGAACTTGTGGACTGATTTGGACAGGTTATTATGGAGAACTTGTGGACTGATTTGGACAGGTTCTTGTTGAAGAACTTGTGGACATATTTGATGAAGTCTTGGTGAAGACTTGTGAGTAGTTGTGATTGATTTGTTCAAGATTTTGGCTTAATCTTGGGACAGATCTAACAGATATTTGAGAGAAGATTTGTGCTAGACCAGAGGACTGAGTTTGGTGTAGATTTGTGAAAGAGTTTGAGAGGACTTGTGCTGGACCGACTGACTGTATTTAGTACAAGTTTTGATGAGCAGTTGTGGAGGTGATCAATGAGGACAAAAGTCTCTAGAGCCAGAGCAATGAGGATAGGACATCTTATGTGGAAAGGAGTTCCACTTGCTAGCGGTAGAAGAGGCAGTGATCTTCTAAAGTATCATTTCTAGAGCTTTGGGGGATAGGACATCTCCTTTGGGCAGGAGGCTCATAAATACTTCTTTGGGGGATAGGACATCTCCTTTGGGTAGGAGGCTCATAAATATTTGATTAGGGGAAGGATTCTCCTTTGGACAAGAAGTCCATAAACATTGTAATTTGGAAGGATTCCCAAAGGATTATATTGAGAAAATTTAGTGAAAGATTTTCTTTGTGGAGTAGCCCAACTTGGGTGAACCACGTTATATTGATGTCTCAATTGTGTGATGACTTGTACACTGGTTTGATTACTGCTTTGATTTTGCTATTGGTTCACTGCATTGCTTTCTAAAGTAAAAGGAAAAATTTAAAAAGTGGTCTTATATTGTTCACCCCCCTCTCAGTATAAGCTTGTGTTCTTCACACGTATTTTATTATATTATTTATGAATATTTATACATGGATATAGGAATAGATGTACCATTTCACTAATGAATATACCCTTACATTAATAGCTAATGTATTATTATAGAATTCCCTCCTATAATACATTAGGTGGGATAATGTATTATGTTCTTGCTTTGTTGAGCTGCTCTGGCTCTTGGCTCTGGCTACTCTTGCTTAGGTGAGTACCTCTAGGTCCACCTTTGGGTCTATCACCTCTGGGTCTATCGCTGGGCATTTTTACTCTGGGTCATTTTTCCTCGAGATCTCCCTCTCGATCATTTACTTCTAGATCTACATCTCGGTCATTTACCATTGGGTCATCCTTTAGGTCTAAGAAAAATAAGGTATGTTTCCCCCTAAAGGGAAAATATGGTGGATAGTTGCTCCTGATGAACAAGAGAAAAATCCTCAGGTTCCTCCTTGTTGTCAGTATTGGCAACATTCCCCTATTTTTGGTGTTGTGGTCAGCGTTGGTTCCATTCCCCCTAGTTCTTAAGAGGTGGTCCTCTTTGCTTAGTATTATTGTTACTTGAATCTCCTTGAGTTAAAACATTATACCAACATTCTTGCAAGTCATGGTCCTTTTTACCACAAATCAAACAACTTTTCTTTGGCTTGTTAGGATTTTGGTTGCCTTTTCCTTTCTGGTGTAATGACATCATGTCCATATAATTTGTTATCATGGCTTGCTCTTCTTCATTTGAGTTCTCATGGAATGCTTCCTCTTGTTGCAATAGATTGACCAATTCTTTAAAATTTGGCTTTTGCTTCAGGACGTTCAAGGATATCACAGAGGTGTGATACGAATCTGGGAGTGCTCTTAGGACAATGGGTACAAGGAGATTATATTTCATAGTCTCTCCTAGTGCTTGTAGGGAGGCACGAAGCATAGCTTCTCAGTGAAGAAATAATTCTAATTTTTCACCACCTTTCAACATTAGAGTGTGCAATTATCCTTGAATATGAAAAATTTGATTTTAATTCTTGGACTCATACACTTGCTGCAACTTCATCCATACTTCGATAGAATTCTTAGCATCCCTAACATGAGCTTGGACATCATCCGAGATACCAAGAAGAAGGATCATATGAGCTTTGTGATTCCAGTGATCAAATATCTCCTAATATTTTCCAGCTGTATGTGGACGGTGCTTAGTCCCAGTAACAATCTCCCATAGGCCTTCGAATTCAAGAATGGCTTGAGTCTTTATTTTCCAGGTCACATAATTGTCACATTTGAGGACTTGAGAATCGAAGAGCAGAATTTTAGGAGTAGTTGATATCGCTATTTCACAAGGGTAAAATATTCATTGTCACTTTTTTTTTTAATTAGATTTATAAATATTAAATTTATAAATATTTTATAAAGTTATTTTTATAAAATAACTTTATATATTTATATTATAACTTATAAAGTTTATATATTATAACTTTATAGTTATAAATTTAATATTTAAAAATGTAAATAGTTAAATATTAAATTTATAACTTTATTAATCGTGGATGCGCACGAAATATCCCTTTTGTTCCTCTAAGGTTTTAACTAGAGAATTTAATTTAATTGTTGTTTCCTCACCTGAATATCCTCTCTGCCAAGTTGGTAGTGATGTATTTGGATACAACTCTTGCCTAAGGTTTTAAATAGGTGATTATTTAATATCTCCGTAGTGACTATGCATTAATATTTTTTATTATGCATATGGCTTTTGAATCTAAATTTGGTGAAGCTTAAAATGGTGAATCTTGTGAAATGCAAGATGACAGGCAAGATGTGTGGATGGCCAAGGTAGGTGATGAAAAATTTAGAGAATAAATATTGAGATCACCTAATAATTATGGTGTATGGAAGATGATGCTCACGCTTCACTTCCTTTTCTTAAAAAAAAAGGTTAACTCTCGGCTCCTTCGCTTCTAGAGGCCCTCGTGGCAGCCTTCTTATTTATCACCAAAGGTTGCAGTCATAAAATGCATAAAATACGCTTTCTTAAACTGCACTTTCTCAAACTGGGTACGTAGAATTACATACATAACAATTTATCATACTATATTATGTACACTTTTTTGGGTGGATTTCATAGACTTTGGCTCCTTTGGCTTATTGAATCTACAAGTATTCATTTCCCCTTGCATTTATATAATTCTGGACCCATCGTAGTGAAAGCAGTAGAAAAATGGCGTACCGATATGATGCAAACAAAAATAGATATAGATGCTAAGTCCTACGAATGCGATGAGCAATGCATGAAGGAAATGACGCAGAAACGAGATGTGAGCAAACAAAGCGGGGCCTCCTTTATTGATATTGCTTTTAATATGATTACAATACGTCCCCCCTCTAGGGCTCAGAACATTTGATACAATTTGTTACATTAATGGATGCCCGAAAGAAGTCGCGCTTCCAAGATCGAACGGTACGCTTCCAGCGTCTTCCGCGTGCCCACACTCGAAGTGGGCGGGCTAAAAGTTGCCACCGCTTGTGTCCATGTGTTCATCATTCCTTGCTGCCCCTCTAGTATTCCTGGTGGTGAGATCCTACGCACAGAAAGACAACAAATCATTAATAGCATATGCGTATCTAGAAAAACATGCAATCCCCAAGGCCTCCAACGGGCGCTTGTGGGATATCAGTGATAAGATTGATAAATAGATTACAGAATGATATGGAAATGTAAAGGACAACGTCTAGAATTGGTATCACCTGATTTTGCATCGAAGCGGCGTCGGACGGCCCCGTTATGCTCGTTTGCCCGTCGGGGGCCTCTCCAAAGTGAGCGCTCCAATGTCCCACCTATGCTTATCCAAATCACCTAAAACTCATGGGTTAGGCATTATATGTAATTCTAAGACTACCCAGATGCTCAGAATTTGCATATCCTACCCATATTCTCCTGTATGTGATAGGGGCGCCCTACGAGCTAGTTAATACATAAAATAATAAAACGATCATCAAATCATGTCAGAATGAGTTCAAAATTTAATAGAGGCATTAGGATATCATCTGGGACATATTGCAAAAGGAATAGTAAGGAAATCATGCACATATTTCTAATCGCTCTAGGGTGGGACGTTGGGGACTATCGTAAAACCTGCAAAAAGTGACCTTGCAAATGTCCTGCCTAGAGGCCTCCAAAACTCCTGCAAACTTGTGGTTAGACTAAAAATAACATTTTGAGATGACCCAGAAGGTCAGATTTGGCATATTCTGCCCAGGTTATCTTGTATCCGAAGGCGCTCCTTGTAGGTTAGTAGACGCATAAAATGACAGAAACCAGGTCAAATCATGTCAAAAAGCAATGAAATTTGGACAACAACATAAGTACATTAGATATAAAAGAATGCAAAAAGAATAGTAACAAAACCATGCACAGATTTCTAATCACTCTGGGGTGGGGCGATTAGGACTACAGTAGTTTGGGGGGCGCCCGGGGTGGGACGCCCACCGTTTAGGGCCTAGTTTTGACACCAATCCAAGTGGGATGGGTCCAAAACTTCCTAGGGGGTTGTGTCGATGAGTTTGGGGTGGGATTGTGGCTGATTGCTTGGGTTTTTGGATCTGGATTGCGTTCCTAGTGTTCACCCGATAACCTCTCTTCCAGAAGAGAGAGATTAGGGATGTAGGAAGCACAAAGAGGAATGGGGGTATAGTTTGGCAGCACTTCGTTGCTCCAAATGCTCCAGCTCTCTTCTTTTTTGGGGTGAGGAGGCTCACCTTTTTATAGACCTAAGGGTCTCCTTTGAATGCGCATGCGAGGGCACCACTTGGCTCATTATGCCTTTTTGGGGGAGAGAAGATTCCTCCCTGATTAGGGCCTCCTTGATTGAGGCCTCCATGATCAAGGCAGGCTTGATTGAAGCCTCTCTGATTTGAAACCTTCCCTCGCAATCCCATGCCTTGAAGGTGGAGTTAGGTGGCAGATTTGGGCTGCCATTTGTCAAGGTTTGACTTTTTTCCAGTCAAACCTGCTAATCGTCCCACCCTGGAGCGATTGCTGCTAATCATCCTGGGGTGGGACGAATAGGATTCTAATCGTCCCAGGGTGGGACGAATAGGGAGCAAAGTGCTTAAAAGGTGCAAAACTGACCTCTGACCTTCCAAAACTGATTTGGGAGTGGTTAGGACCACTGTTTAACCTCTGGAGGCTGCCCTAGGGGGTATGTATGCCAATTCGGTCAGTGCTTGTAGTCACATAATCGGATTGGTGTTGTTTTGGTGTCTACAGATGCCCCTTTTTGGGATGCGTTGTGTGTGGCATAGTGTTGAGCAAAAATAGATGACCAAAGCACTTAATGATTAGGGTTTCTCAGTAACCTAACCAAATTTTGATGCCCCAAGTATGGAAAGGGCACGCATTCTTGAATCCTTGCTTCTGACGAGCTAAGGAGCTTAACTCAAGTGTAACCTTTTTCGGTGAGGTGTACTTGATCTTGGACATTGTTCAGACATGAATAGGCAAAGGGCACAACCTTTTGTCCGAGGAACCTTTTCTTCATGCTTCCAGAATGCCAAGTGTTTGTTTAGCTTGTGATTATTGCTTGTTTGCTGCCCCAAGCAGGAGCGTGATTGTCTTTGTCAATGATTCTTTGAATGCATGCCATTTCCTTGATTGGGTGTGTATTTGTTGATTGGTGACTAAGTGTGACTACCCCCTCAAGCGACGAATCGATGAGGGAATGACCAAAAATGAGAAAAGCGATGAGTCGCTTGACCCAAGATGACGTTTGTAAGGGTGCCTTCAGTTGTTTTCGTTGAACGCTTATTGCAGTTTTCCAACCATCGGACCTATTTTTGGTGGGTTTTGACCCTTTTTTTTATGCCTATTGGGGTAGAAATTATCAAAAATCCTCCTTCCCATGGAGCGGTCCGGCTATGCTAGCCTTCTTAGGGAGTAGGATAGTGAGTATTTGTGACCCCGACGATGGTTTTTCATGCCATGAATGTCAGGTGCAAAGGCACCTTTGTTCGGCAGATTTATTGTTATTTTTGGTGCATTTTTTGGATGCAATTTTTGTTGCTTTATTTCTTGCTCTGTAATCGTCCCAGGGTGGGATGAATACCAATTTTGTAATCATCCCAGGGTGGGATGAGCGCTAACTAGAGCGTTCATCCCAGGGTGGAACGATTACAGGCCTAACAACCTATATAAGGACCAAAACTAGGTTTTGGGCTCATTTGCAATATTTTTTCTTGGCGATTTGGAGCAGTGAGGAGGAGTGCGAGTGTGCGTAGCGGAGCACTGCTAAAATTTCATGGACATCATGAGTGTGAGAACTAGATCTTCGAGTGGAGGAGCCGAGGTGAGACCGGTATGATGTTCCTTCTCTCTGCCTGTTATTCGTGCGTGTTTTATATGAAGTTTAAAACTCACATATAAAATGTTTGTTCGCTTTATTTTGTTGTTTTTGTTCATATTATGGTTGAAACCCTAATATGTTTTATTTTATGTTTGTTTTTGCCATATTAAGGTTGAAACCCTAATATTTTTTTGTTTTGTTTGTGTTCACATTAAGGTTGAAACCCTAATATGATTTTTGTTGTTTTTTGTTGATTGTACAGTTATTTTCATGTATGTTGTCATTGTTGTACAGTTTTATTTTAATGATTATGTACTTTCGTTGTACATTTGTTTTATTGTACTTCTTATGTTGTACTTTTGTTGTACAATTGTAAATTGTAGTCTGTACTTCTTTGTACAATTTTATTTTAATGTTTTTGTTTATATTAAGTATGTACTTAATATCTTTTTTCATTTTATTTTGTTGTTTCAGGTTGTGAAGAGTCGGTACCGCCTAACGACTATTTTCTCTGATGCTCGGGATGCCCTGACAGTTGTGGATTGGGAGTGGCTTGATGCCCTTGGGCTCAAGCACGTGACGCGTCTGGAGCCTATGGTGGGGGATCGAGCATATTTGACTACCCTGATCAATCTATGGGATCCCCGCACCAACACTTTTCATCTCCCAATAGGGGAGATGACTGTTACTCTGGAGGATGTGTATCGGATTCTATGGATTTTGATAGATGGACTGCCTATCCGGATGACCCACCGTGACCAACGGACAATGGTATTGACATGATGTTTTGGTCCGACGGTGGAGAGGGGGGTGGAGAGGGTTGTGGAGAGGGTAGAGGCTGACTACCAGATAGGCGGTATTCTGGTGCGATGGTGGCTGGAGAAGGGCGTATTAGGGGTGAGGCATGCTTTGATCATGACCCTCATCTCCAATATGCTACTTCCTGACTCCTCAGGTGTGAGGTTCCCTTGGAACCTACTTGAGTTGGTTTTCACATTGGTGGAGTGTCCTACATCATCTCCACTTATTATGAGATGGGGTCAGACTTTATTGGCGTAGTTGTACGATGAGCTGTACGAGGTCCACTATCAGAAGCGAAAGGGGATCGGGTGCAGCTATCTCTTGCAGTGCTGGGGTGGCAGCACATAGCTATGGAGCGGCCGTAGGGTTTGCCTTGGACCACCCGAGGTGAGATGGTGGATCAAGAAATTGGATATGCCAATTTATGGTGGAGGTCAGAGGAGCATGGATAGAGTCGATGGTGGGCAGGTGACGTAGGTCACTATACTGATGCCTTCTCTCGTCTAGTGCTAGGGCAGGTGTTCTGGCGGTCGTATCGGGACTGTCCAGCCTAGCCTGAGGCTGGAGAGTGGCTTCGATGTGTGCATAGGGGTAGATGGTTGATTGGGCGACATGGGATAGAGCAGGAGTACTTCCCATATGTTCGGGTGACATGGTAGTTTGGGGTGCACCAGGGATTTCCTGGTGATCCCTTGATCTATCGACATCACGGTGATGAGAAGACTCTAGTCTGGCCTACCATTGAGCAGTTGGGTGAGGGGTCCGATGTAGTTATTGATGTACCCAATGTGGACGATGTCGGGGTGACTGCAGAGTATGACCGGTGGTGGATTATGCGGTGATGGCAGAGTGAGGGGCCTCTAGGAGGCATGGATACTACAGCAGTAGGAGGTGGGGGTGCAGAGGCACCGATGGAGGGTTGGGGGCTCCGCTTGATGATGTTGACATGGTGGAGGTCGATGACTTCATCGATGATGGAGATGATTTGGGGGTTCTGGAGCAGCCGAATGTATAGGATGTCCTAGAGTAGTGGGTGCTAGAGCAGTAGGCCATCTCGGAGGTGCCCATGCCTCAGGCTATCTCAGGGGATGTGGAGGTTGGGCTTCATGCTGAGATAGCATGATTGGAGGGTCTCCTATGGAGATGGGAGGAGGAGCATAGAGATGCTTTGGTGGAGGTAACGCAGGAGAGGGATCTCCTACGGACTCAGTTGGCACAGCGGGATAGTGCATTGGTTGTGTATCACCAATGAGATATGGAGTGGGGTCGGTACCGGATAGAGTTAGAGATAGAGGTTGTCCGCCTCGGTGGACAGTTGCCTGTGCTTGATGGAGGTGGTTCGTCACGTCGTACGAGAGGCAGTGAGACTGAGCAGTCTGCATCATCTCATCGTAGGCGGCTAGGTGAGGGTAGTGTTGGTGGGCAGGGTGCGAGGGCTGGCAGCAGCCACCCTGAGAGGTCCCATAGGACCCATACTACTGGGGGTAGTTCCAGTCGCACCGATCCTACGTGATCATGGTGGCCGACTCCCTAGGCTTTGGGGATTTTGAGTTTTTGGTTTTTGTGAGGTCAGAGGACCTTCTTATTGTAGCTTGGAGGGCATTTTGACTTGATATATATACATGACTCTTTTGGTTTGATTATATACTTGTCATGGTTTATTGTTCTTTATGCACATTTATTTATGTTGATGTATGCATATGCTATTATGACTACGGATGATTTTAACTATATGATATAGATGTATGCATATGGAATGGATGGAATGATTTGTTGGTATACAAGCGGTGGCACCATAGACTGTACAAGGATTTACTGGCTTTCTGTACTATGTGATTGCTTTATGAAATAACTTTGCATTTGTAATTTTTTGTTTTGTATTTTTTGATGGTGATGTAAGTAATGAAATGTACAACAATTGTTTTAGAATGTAGTTAAGGTTTTTCTGAGACTCAGATGCTTTAACTAAATAGTCAAGACTGTACATTATCTTACAAGACTTTCGAACAAGGTATGAATCAGACTTGAGTTTGACCAAGTTATTTCACATCCTTGTGTGTGCGATTGAGTTCGTTTATGTGGTATTCGTAAGGATACCGTCAGTGCTAGGTAGGCTGTCCACCAAACCTGTATTGAGGATCACCTAATTAGCTCCACTAACTCCTTTGTTGCATTTAGTAAGATTAATCTACGATGCAATCTAGGATACCATAAGCTAGCTCATCCACATGCAAACATTGATCTGTACATATGCCCAATAGCTAATGCGATAGATATATCATCATGTGGGAGGTTTGCCACTAGTGACCAGCAGGCTATCCACCAAACTGAGACTGAGGATCACCTCATGACCTTTCCAATGCTGAGAATTCTAGGGATTCAATAGTTGACTCCCTTCTCTTTTATTGGGATATTGCTGCTCGTATTAGGTGATGATAATCTTTTTTTTTTTTTTTTTTGTTTGGGGTTTTTTGGGGTATTTTTTTTTTCTTTTTTTTTTTCTTTTTTTTTTTTTTTCTTTTTTTATTCTTTTTTGGGGTTGGGATTCTTTGTAGTGGTAAAAACCACTATTTATTTTGGGGAATTGAAGGAAGTTTTCTTGTCCTTTTGCCAATTCTAAGCAATTCTTGGGGTCATTCCATGGGGGATGAGCGAGATAACGTTTTCACTGTATGGTATCCTGGACCACTTTGTAGGTTTCATCTTTCGTTCACACAACTTGGGAATTTTTATGTGTTTTAAGCTTGTGTTGGGATGCTATGTAACAAGGCGTGATCCAAGTAAAACTCTACCTTGTAAAAATCGGTCTGACTTTGTACAACATTTGACTAGAAATCTAAAGACAGCTGAATGACGAAAACCCTAAAGACATTAGAAGACAACTGACTATGATATGGCAAAAATGTGAATGGCGTTATTCTTGTTGGATCATTTACAAAATGGACAAATGTGGAAAATGATGGAATTGTCGAGTAATTATAGTCTATGGTGCATTTGACATGTATGACCAGCAAATATGCAATGTATGTATGCGATGCCTAATGCAACTTTTTTTTTTTGATTTTTAAGATTATGCATGAAAGTGAGATGCAATTTTTTTGTTATTTTTGATTATCTGTTGTTTTTGAATATTCGTTATGGTGGTTTTAACCCGAATGGGTGTGGACCAAGTGATTCTTATGGATCCTTGGAGGTTTTGACCAAAGGGATTATAGATACCTTTGGGGCATTTTGGGTGACCAAGCGGTGGTGAGAATCCTTGGAGCTTTTGGTTTGACCAAAGGGATTATAGATACCTTTGGGGCATTTTTGGTTGACCAAGCGATTGTGGGAACCCTTGGAGCTTTTGGTTTGACCAAAGGGATTATAGATACCTTTGGGGTGTTTTTGGTTGACCAAGCGATTGTGGGAACCCTTGGAGCTTTTGGTTTGACCAAAGGGATTATGGATACCTTTGGGGCATTTTGGGTGACCAAGCGATTGTGAGAACCCTTGGGGCTTTTGGTTTGACCAAAGGGATTATAGATACCTTTGGGGCATTTTAGGTTGACCAAGCGATTGTGAGAATCCTTGGAGCTTTTGGTTTGACCAAAGGGATTATAGATACCTTTGGGGCGTTTTGGTTGACCAAGCGATTGTGGGAACCCTTGGAGCTTTTGGTTTGACCAAAGGGATTATGGATACCTTTGGGGCATTTTGGGTGACCAAGTGGTGGTGAGAACCCTTGGGGCTTTTGGTTTGACCAAAGGGATTATAGATACCTTTGGGGTATTTTTGGTTGACCAAGCGATTGTGGGAATCCTTGGAGCTTTTGGTTTGACCAAAGGGATTATGGATACCTTTGGGGTATTTTGGGTTGACCAAGCGATTGTGGGAACCCTTGGAGCTTTTGGAGTGGGCCATGGCTCTCTAAATGTTGAATGGCCTCAAATGACTGATGTTCAAGGGTTCTAGTTCCTTGATTCCTTCAAGAGAGGTGAGCCGGTATGTTCCAGGTCCTATTTTACTATCGATTACATAAGGACCTAACCAATTTGCCATGAACTTGTCCCTTAAATGGGGTGGCAAGTTAGAATTTTGTTGGTTCTCTTTTAAGACCAGGTCACCGACCTGAAAGTCCCTCAGGTGAACTTTCATGTTGTATGCTTTCTTAAGTCACTCTTGATAGATACGTAAATGCTCGAGAGCATTGACGCATCGTTCATCGAGTAACGTAAGCTGGTCTAACCGGGCCTATCATGCAGTGTCATCATCGATGAACTCTTGCATTGATATGCGTAGGGAGGGTATTTCCAACTCGAGAGGCATGACTGCCTCGGAGCCATACACTAGCAAAAATGGAGTTGCCCTAGTGGGCATCCGAATGCTAGTGCGATAAGCCCATAGGGCAAGTGGTATTTGGATGTGCCAATCCTTATGACTATCTACGACCATATTTTTAAGGATGGCAACTAGCATTTTGTTTGACGCCTCTGCTTGCCCATTTGCCTATGGATAATAAGGTGTCAAAAATCTATGCTAAATTTTGTACTTTGTTGTCAAAGCATGCACATATTTGTTCTTAAATGACGTCCCATTATCCGAGATGATCTTGGATGGAATACCAAAATGACATATGATGTTATGTAAAATGAACTCCGCAATGCGGGGCCCAGTCGTAGAGGTAAGCGAAATTGCTTCCACCCACTTAGTGAAGTACTCTGTGGCCGTTATGATAAATGTGTGATGACCTGACGACATAGGGGAGATCTTTTCGATGAGATCTAAGCCCCACTATGAAAATGGCCAAGCCGATTGGATCGGCTGCAAGGCCTGAGAAGGTACGTGTGTCAAGTTAGCATGGTGTTGACACTTCATGCACTTCCACACATATGCGCAACAATCTCGCTCTAAATATGGCCAATAATAGCCCATGCAAAGAATGCGCTTTGCGATGGCCATACCGTTGAAGTGGCCACCGCATGTACCATCGTGCGCTTGGGTGATCACCCAAGTGGACTCTTGCTGGTCCAAGCAATGGAGGAGGATTCCTTCGTAGCTTCGATGGTATAAAATGTCTCCTAGCAAGACATGTTTTGCCACTTTCTGTTTGAATGATCTTTTCGTGGCGTGCGACAATCCAAGTGGGAGGCTACCTAACTTGAGATAGTCTCTTATGGGTGTGTACCAATCCTGCTGATCAGAAACCTCGATGGTATGAACGATCGATCCCTCTTGAAGTTCATCCCTAGCAAAAGCTGAGCGGGAAAGAACTTGTAAAAATAGCGTTGTGTTGCTATTAAGAGGGGTTGGAGAGAACAAAGACCCCTAGTTGGCATGATTCAGACTATCATGGATTCGAGAGAACCTATCCTGAGATGGTTCAATCTGGATCAGGTGGATTCCTGGCATTATGTCAGAGCTTGCACGCTCCATCATGGATTGCGATAACATTTTGACTTGAATGGTTGTCATCTCACCAGAAATGTCTTGCGGGATTAGTGACCCCAAGGAGGCCATAGTGTCCACAAAATGATTCGATGATCGAGGGAGTGCCTCGATGTCGTACCATTCAAGCTTTGCCAGGAATTTATCCACAAGGGCTTTGTAGGCCTGCAGAACTGGGCATTTGCATTGGAATACCCCTTTCACTTGGTTGACAATTAACAATGAATCACCAAAGATATTCAAGCATTTGATGTTCATGGTGATGGTTGTCTGAAGACCTATGAGCAAGGCTTCATATTCAACATTGTTATTGGTGCACGAGAAATCAAGTTTAAATGATAAAGGCATTGGAGCCCCTTGCGGTGTGAAAAACATGATTCCCATGCCACCCCCTTGCTCACATTTAGAACCATCAAAAAATAAGGTTATGTCGGCCTGTGACTCAGGCTCATCAAAATCTGGCGATTCTGAGACATGGAAGACCCCATCATCGGGCAGCTCTATGGTCAGAGGTTGATCATCTTCGAGAGGAGCCTCTGCTAGTTGATCGGCGATGACTTGACCTTTGATGGACTTTTGTCCAATGAATTCGATGTCAAACTCCGTCAACAACATGATCCATTTTGTCGTGCGACTACTATGATAAGTATGACTCATCATGTACCGCAATGGATTCTCCTTAGACACAACATACATCGTATTGCTCAGCATGTAATGGCATAGCTTTTTGGTGGCAAATACCACCGCCAAGCATAGCTTCTCAACGTATGCATAGTTAAGTTCATAACTGACCAGGGTGCGGCTAAGATAATAATTAGCCTGTTCTTTATGTAATTCATTTTTTTGGGCTAGCATGGCGCCCAGTGCCACCTCAATAGTTGAGATGTATAAATAGAATGACACTCCTGGTCTAGGTGGTGCCAATACTGGTGGTGAAGCCAAGTATTGTTTGATGTCATCGAAGGCTGACTGGCACTCGTCATCCCAATGAAATGCTACCCCCTTGTGTAATAATTTATTCATGGGTCGGCACTTGTCAGATAACTATGCTATGAAGCGCTTGATCGACGTGACCTTACCCTACAAGCTTCTGAGCTGCCTGATGGTGGTTGGGGGAAGCATTTCAAGGATTGCCTTGACTTTATTTGGATCTACCTCGATGCCTCATTTTGAGACTATGAAACCCAAGAGTTTTCTAGATGTGATGCCAAATACGCACTTCTTGGGGTTTAGCCTAACCTTGTGTTCGATGAGGCGATCAAGGATCTTGCGTAAGTCATCGAGATGATTTTGGTGCAAAAGAGATTTGGCCAACAAATCATCCATATAATCTTCCAAAGTTTTATGCATGTGATCATGGAAGATGTATGTCATAGCACGTTGGTAAGTGGCGCCAACATTTTTAAGGCCAAAGGGCATGACCTTATAACAAAATGTCCCCCAAGGCATCATGAACGCCATTTTTAGTTGATCATCGAGATTGATACGAATCTGGTTGTATCCCGAGAAACCATCCATGAGGGAAAGCATTTCATGGCCTGCTGTAGCATCTACCAATGCATCGATGCTAGGCAAGGGGAAATCATCCTTGGGACTCACTTTGTTTAAATCTCAAAAATTGATGCATATGCGAATCCTCCCATCAAGATTTTTGATGGGTACCATGTTGGACAGCCATGGTGGGTAATCTATGCAGATGACAAACTATGCATCCAACAACTTTTGTAGCTCATATTTGACCATTAAGGCCACTATTGGGTGCATCTTACGTAGCTTTTGCTTGACTGGCTTGACTGTCGGATCAAGTGTTAGATTATGCGTGACTAGTTGTGGGTCTAGCCCCAACATGTCTTTGTAGGACCATGCAAAAACCTCCTTCTTCTCTTTGAGAAGGGCAATGTAATCGGCTTGCTCTTCATGGGATAAACTTACCCCCACTTGATGATTTGTGGATTCATTGGATCAGAACCGATGTCTACGTCAATCATCTCTTCGACTGACATGTGGGATCCGTCCTCCAACTGGTGTGGAGTTGGGATCAGGTGGATATCATTTGCTGAATTTAGATCTACGTTGGGAATGTCGGGTTCCTCTTCAGCATGGAAGATATCCTGAGTCTGTCTTGGGGTGAAATGAAACATCTCACCGCAAGGCCAGTACTCTGATGGGGATGGTGGTGAGTCGAGCATGATCCCAGTCTATGGCATCTAGGTCTAGATACAATGGTCATGTTGGATCGGTTGGATTGTGGATGGGGGTGGTTAAATCAATGGAGATCATGTTGATGGAATGAATTTGGTCTCCATTGCCATGTGGGTGTTGATTCAGACATCCTTGGTGATCCTTGTACCCTGAATCTGGCTCTGTGGGTACTGGCACAAAAGGATCGGCCCTATGTGTGGATAGAAGGATAGGGTCTGCCCTTGGCACTGATGGCCCTATAGGGTCTCTAGGTGGGAGGTGCTCCCTGTATGCCCGAAGTGGTGGATGAAGCACTTGGTTTAACTGTACTTGGTTTAAATGCCACCTATGCCTTGGTCCCATATTTAGATGTTCAAACATATCATCGATGTCTATGGGGTATTCTTGTTGCCTCATATGGTTGAGATATGCCATCTTAGTCTCATCCTCATAGTCGCTATCGGAGATCCATAGGCCTTCATTGGCTCCGACAACTATGTGCCCCTCTGGCTGGTATAGCCTCCCACTAGGCATTTCTTGATCACTATCCTCACTCTCTATGAAAACTAGAAATCTGGCACACGGGTAGTCGATGTTGAAGAAGATATTTGGATCTTCTTCCTCCGGTGGATCACTTGGCCTTATGGCCGGCATGGGAGGCTCATTTTGTTTGAGCAAGTTGATTTGGTCCCTTCTGGGTTGTTTCGCTCTCTACGGGAGGGCTGGATTCTCTGGAGGTAGCAATTGCCCGATCGGAACATTAAAGGGGAACATTGCCATGAAGTTCTCCTGATAGTCATCAATGGGTGTCACCTGCGAGTGATTGCTATCAGACTCAAAAGGGTCCCAAGGTGCTACCTCATAATCTGACTCATCTTCAGAAGACCCCCTTGATCTTGTTCATATCCCTCTTGGAGGTTACTTCTTGAACTTTCCCCTTCCTCGATCAAAGGGGAGGGGTTGTTGAGGTCAACAAGGTTTGTTGTTAACAATGGGAGATAATCCCCCAATGTGTATGTTGTGTTGGGATTGGCATATGGATCTTGTGCCAACCCATCCCTATTGCCTAGACCTAGGCCTTGCATGGTTTCTACCAAGATGTCGAGGGGCAAAGGGTGGTTGAACCCTACTCCTAATTTATCATATTGCATCTGGTATCTCGGTTGACAAAGAATGTGCATTCCTTGTTCGTATCTGCCCAATCCATATCCATGCCAATTACATTGGTCTAGGTATTTCAAGGTGAATTTCAGGTTGGACAGATAGTCAACATTCTCAGCAAATGGCTCTTCATCCTCTTCCTCTTGTAGGTAGGGTTCAATGCCATTCTCGAGGCCCCCATATACAAAATTGGTCTGATTTGGCGGGTAGCCTAAAGGGACGATAGTGTCGATGGGGAGGCGAGGTCTCCCCATGTCTTGCATGGATTCGATCATGGGTGTTGCCACAACGTTCCACACTAGGTACTCCCCCAGGCCCGTATTGGCCATCTCAATGGTAATCATCGATGGTTGAGGGGAGGGAATGGGAGTTCTCCCTGAGTCCACTCCATGTTGGGTGAACCAGGTGTCTCGACTTCCATTCGGCTGGGCACCTCTTCGGTAGATATGGTTGAGACTAATGGTGGTACCTCCTCTAGGGGCTTCTTCCCATTGTCCTTCGGTGTGGCCACCATAGGTGGCATCGTTGGTGAAGGAACAGATGATGAAGATGGGCTAGGTTGGTGAGTTGAGGGACTCAAAAGCGAGGATGTAGGCGGAATCGGACCCTGTGTGGATGGATTCAATTGAAAGTCCAAATGTGTCGATGGGAGGGTCGATTGTGGCATCAGCTGCACCGCATTGCAAAACTTAAAGGGCTCTAAGTCCGCTGGGACTACATGTACTTGCCCTTCGTATGTGTATTTGAGGCATTGATGGGCTATCGAAGGGACACACTTCATGTCCCTGATCCAAGGCCGGCCTAGCAAGATATTGTAGGCCATCTCACCCTCAAGGATGTGACACAACGTAGGAATGGTCTTTTGTCCTACTTGGATGGGCAGGACAATTGTGCCAACCATCGAGCATAACGCGTCATTGAATGCTCGAAGAGTGTAAGTGGATGCCACAATGTGGGATGCTGGCAGCTTAAGGTGTTTTAATGTCGTTGTCATGATTATGTTGTTGGATGAGCCAGTGTCCAACAACACCCTCTTGAATGGAATCTCGTTGACCCATGCAATGACGTGCAGGGGTGGATCCACCATATCACCAATCACCAGTTTTAGTTCATCTTCCCTGAAGGTTATGACTGGTTCTGTGCATTGTCTCACATGTCCCATGAAATTGTTGAAAGAATTGGCTTCATGGGGTTGTAGCTCAATGGCTTTGAGTATCTCCATCGAGCCTCCCGATGGGGCGGTGATTGTTGGATGAGCTCATAAATGGAGAGCCTAGCCGATGTGGTCCTTAAAATTTGAGTAAGTTTAGTCTGAATCATGGCCACTGGTCTAGGTGAGGGAGGTTGCGTAGGGTGTTGTGGAGGTTGTGACATTGATGGAACATCTCCTGTAGCTGCAGTGGGTGCAACCGTGTTTGGGTATCTTTTGTTCCGTGTCACGATGCTTATCATCCCTACGTATCCTTGCATGGGGTAGTTTTGTGTTACCTCATTCACTTGTAAAGTCTTTGCTCGTGCATCATGGGTAGGCAGGGGTCTTTGAAGACCTCCATCTGTTGGTTGCTCAGTGCTACGGGACTATCTACCATGAGCGTTTTGTTGTCTATCAAGTCCTGCACTAAGTGTTTGAATTTCCAACAAGTGGAGATTTCATGTCCTTTCTGTCGATGAAATCTACAATATAAGTCTTCCCTATAGCCCTTGGGTTTTGGCATGTTGGGGTCTATGGGTCGACTTTTTGGCAAGTTTATCAGGTTTTCCATGAACAAGCGGTCAAACAAGGAGTCTCTAGACTCCGTGAATTGTGTGAATTGTCGCCTAGGGTGACGCTACTGATTTTGCTCTTGTTTATGATTTTCCTTTTCATAGTTATCAAGAGGAACTACCTGATAATTAGCCTTTGGGGGCTGTGTCATTTGTGCAGGCTTTGGTATAGTTATGGCAACCTGATTGACCATGGCGGGTTTCGGTTGCGTGGGCCCAGTTTTAGCATTTTTGGGCCACTCTTTCTTGCGTGGCTTGGCAATCTCGTCATCTTGTATTTTGATCTCCTCAATTATCTTGGCTTGCGCCAAGGCTTCTTCGAGGGTGGCATATTGCTGCAGCTACAATAGCATGGAGATCGACCTTAAGCAACTCTTTGAAAACATTTGAGTCATGTCGGCCATGGGAGGGAGGTAAGGTAGCTTTGAAAGCAATGTCCTCCATCGATTCCCATAAGCAGCCATGGTCTCATCATCATACTTCTTAAGGCCAGCTAGGTCACTTAAGGATGCCTTCTTCTTGGTGTTGAAGGCAAAACGTTCAAGGAACGCGTCCACTAGCTGGTCTAGATTATTGATGCTATGCTTCGGCAACTGGGTAAACCAATCCGAGGTAGGGCCTACGAACGTGGTTATAAACGTTCTCAGAAGCAATGCATCATTGTCCTGAATGCCAAAGCATTGACTCAAGAACCTTGTTACGTGCTCTTGGGCATCCTCATCCCCTCTAAAAATTGCCAATTGAGGCACTTTGAAGTGGTCGGGGTATGGGGGTGCCGAAACTAAAGGATGCACAGGGTGACTACGGAGTTGGCGTAAGGTGGGCTTTTGGGGCCCTGAAGTCTTAGTCTCCATAGACTCTAAGCGCTCTAGCAGTGCTTTGTATGCATCAGAGGATTTGATTTCCTCTTCTTTGGTTTGTTCCCATTGTGAATTACGAGGAACTTGAGGCCTATGGAGGGGTAGCCGGATAGCGCCCCCTGCCTTGGTAGGGCATTTCAGCCCACTCTTCTTCTCACTCAAATTCCTCATAGGCCTCTTGGGGAGTTTTGGGCATGACCTATAAACATGGATGGGTGCCCGAGGAAGGCGCCCATCATTGGTTCTAGGAGTGGCCTCCCGCTCAGGTCTAGGAGGTCTTGGAGGCAACGCTTGATAAGGTCATGGAGACCTGTCTCGTACTAAGGGGTTGTGCCTCTCATAAATTTTTGTCCTATGCATGCGAGGGGTTGGAATCCTCTCATGCATAGTGTTCTAGAACAACTCATCTGTCTGGCATTGAATGCACTCTTTGTTAAGATGATACAGTTGTTCTAACTACTGCTGATCTTGCCTAAGCTACATGATTTGCGCTTGGCGGGTGGCATGTTTGGCAAATGCCAAGTCGATTTGTTCCACCGTCCTAGGTCTAGGAGGCCTAGATGCCTCCCCTACATATCTATCTCGGTCATGGTGATCCGAGATCTCTATGGGTCACTTTCCTCTATCGAGGTTAGCAGCATTCACCCGAGGCTCTGGCCTCAATAGGTGATCTTGATAATCAGCAGGTGCGGAGGCGCATTGCCCCTGCATGGTGTATTGCTCTTGAGGAATATACTAGTTTTCCTCATGCTCCCTTTCGTACATGTGAAAGGGACGGGCAGAGTTGGCTCGCCCTATCTGAAGAGCCTTGCACTCTAGATTTGGCCTATTAGTTCTAACAGTAATGAGGGGTGGAGGGGGAATGATATAATCATGTGGGCCCTCCTTATGAACCCTATGCTGCTCTAGCACTTCATCGCATAGTGGCCACTCATAATGAGTGTCTAAGGGGGCCTTCCCATGTGTGTACTCCTCCTGAGAGGGTCTGTGTTGAATGGGAGTGCCCCTCAAAGGGGTGCCTCTATAGTCCTGTTCTGTAGTGGTATAGTGTGGACTATGTTGTGGGTCAGGCTTCCAAGGTGGTATAACCAAGTCCTTGGGGCTATAACGGAGGTGACTTGTGCCTCCTTGCATACTTTCTGTAGCTTCTTCCCGTGATTGGGCTTGGCTACGGGTATACACCATGGTGGTGGTTTTTCTAAAAATATATGTATATTTTTATCTCCTTTACAATTTTTATGCTATACCAAACAAAAGGGGACCACACAAACAAAGAAATGATTATCTTGTTTACAGATTAAATGTGTGTCCTAGATCTGGTTCGAGTGTGTTTGATTTTTGTTATGTAAATCTTGTAAAGAAAACTTTGTTATACATGCATAATGAGGGCTCTTGTATCTCCAAAATGGTCGCCCCTTCAATATACCATTGCCAGGCCATTATACCGAACCTCTCAATATACCCGCCCTTACGTGAGGGAAACTATTGGTACGCGAGAGCAGAACATTAAGTGGAACATAGGCGGTACGGAAGGGGGATCACTCTATTTTTGACACCTACCTTAGAAGACTTATCCTCATGCATGGGGAATCACCCCCGCTACACTTGGTCAGCTTTCATCGGGATTTACGTCTAGCAATAGTCACGATCGGGGTATATGTATGCAAAATCCAAGCCAAGGTGGTGATGAAACCCACCGTTGGTCTTGATCAAGTGTTGGGGTATTAAGACCAACTCCTTGATGTTAATTTTATTAGGTGGTGTGTGTGGTTCCTTTTAATTGTGTAAAGAAAGAAAACATACAACAAAAGATGATTTTCACTAATGCAATGCTTTAAAGTACGTTTTATCTTTCAGAGACAATTAGTAGCAAAAAGGAAATCACAAAACCTAACTAGAACTGAAACCTATAATGAGGACTTGCCATTTGTGCAAGTATCATGCAAGCAAACCGAGAGAAAAATGCATTCCTAATCAAGTTCCTTCCATTTAATTTACTCTATGTTTTTATTTTTATTTTTCTTTATTGCAAGAAAGGAAAACAAACTACTTAACCTTTCTATGCAAGTGTCTAAAAATAAAGCAAAGAAAACAGAAAATTGCAGAAATAGAAAGTAGAAAAACACAGAGGATGTTCAGAAGGCCTACCTCCTCTCTGTCTAAACCAGATGCCTCTGAGTTTCTGCTCAAAAAATGCATAGAGCTCTAATCATCCCGGGGTGGGATGAATAGCAGGTCTGCATTCGTCATAGGGTGGGATGAATACGTATTCATCCCGGGGTGGCACGAGTAGCAGTCCAGTGTCCGAATGAGTAACACCTGCAAAGAAAAACCACAAAATTTGGATCAAAAACTTGATCCTAACAGTAGGGGACAGGGTCCCACCATGATCACCACTGAAAGCAGTATAAAAATGGTGTACCGATATGATGCAAACAAAAATAGATATAGATGCTAAGTCCTACGAATGCGATGAGCAATGCATGAAGGAAATGACGTAGAAATGAGATGTGAGCAAACAAAGTGGGGCCTCCTTTATTGATATTGCTTTTAATATGATTACAATACATCCCCCCTCTAGGGCTCAGAACATTTGATACAATTTGTTACATTAATGGATGCCCGAAAGAAGCTACGCTTCCAAGATCGGACGGTACGCTTCCAGCGTCTTCCGCGTGCCCACATTCAAAGTGGGTGGGCTAAAAGTTGCCAGCTTGTGTCCATGTGTTCATCATTCCTTGCTGCCCCTCTAGTATTCTTGGTGGTGAGATCCTATGCATAGAAAGACAACAAATCGTTAATAGCATATGCGTATCTAGAAAAACATGCAATCCCCAAGGCCTCCAGTGGGCGCTTAGAAGATATCAGTGATAATATTGATAAGTAGATTATAGAATGATATGGAAATGTAAAGGACAATTTCTAGAATTGGTATCACCTAATTTTGCATCGAAGCGGCGTCGGACGGCCCCGTTATGCTCGTTTGCCCGTCGGGGGCCTCTCCAAAGTGAGCGCTCCAATGTCCCACCTATGCTTATCCAAATCACCTAAAACTCATGGGTTAGGAATTATATGTAATTCTAAGACTACCCAGATGCTCAGAATTTGCATATCCTACCCAGATTCTCTTGTATGTGACAGGGGCGCCCTACGAGCTAGTTAATACATAAAATAATAAAATGATCATCAAATCATGTCAGAATGAGTTCAAAATTTAATAGAGGCATTAGGATATCATCTGGGACATATTGCAAAAGGAATAGTAAGGAAATCATGCACATATTTCTAATCGCTCTGGGGTGGGACGTTGGGGACTATCGCAAAACCTACAAAAAGTGACCTTGCAAATGTCCTACCCAGAGGCCTCCAAAACTCCTGCAAACTTGTGGTTAGACTAAAAACAGAATTTTGAGATGACCCAGAAGGTCATATTTGGCATATTCTTCCCAGGTTATCTTGTATCCGAAGGCGCTCCCTATAGGTTAGTAGACGCATAAAATGACAGAAACCAGGTCAAATCATGTCAAAAAGCAATGAAATTTGGACAACAGCATAAGTACATTAGATATAAAAGAATGCAAAAATAATAGTAACAAAACCATGCATAGATTTCTAATCACTCCGGGGTGGGGCGATTAGGACTGCAATAGTTTGGGGGGCGCTCGGGGTGGGACGCCCACCGTTTAGGGCCTAGTTTTGACACCAATCCAAGTGGGATGGGTCCAAAACTTCCTAGGGGGTTGTGTCGATGAGTTTGGGGTGGGATTGTGGCTGATTTCTTGGGTTTTTGGATCTGGATTGCATTCCTAGTGTTCACCCGATAACCTCTCTTCCGAAGAGAGAGATTAGGGATGTAGGAAGCACAAAGAGGAATGGGGGTATAGTTTGGCAGCACTTCATTGCTCCAAATGCTCCAGCTCTCTTCTTTTTTGGGGTGAGGAGGCTCACCTTTTTATAGACCTAAGGGTCTCCTTTGAATGCGCATGCGAGGGCACCACTTGGCTCATTATGCCTTTTTGGGGGAGAGAAGATTCCTCCCTGATTAGGGCCTCCTTGATTGAGGCCTCCATGATCAGGGTAGGCTTGATTGAAGCCTCTCTGATTTGAAACCTTCCCTCACAATCCCATGCCTTGAAGGTGGAGTTAGGTGGCAGATTTGGGCTGCCATTTGTCAAGGTTTGACTTTTTTCCAGTCAAACCTGCTAATCGTCCCACCCTGGAGCGATTGTTGCTAATCATCCCGGGGTGGGATGAATAGGATTCTAATCATCCCAGGGTGGGACGAATAGGGAGAAAAGTGCTTAAAAGGTGCAAAACTGACCTCTGACCTTCCAAAACTGATTTGGGAGTGGTTAGGACCACTGTTTAACCTCTGGAGGCTGCCCTAGGGGGTATGTATGCCAATTCGGTCAGTGCTTGTAGTCACATAATCGGATTGGTGCTGTTTTGGTGTCTACATGTAGTTATTGAATATGATCAACAACCAGTCATGATTAAAGTTAACAGCCATAGCTACTAGGTAGGCAATTTTTCCTTGATTATTCATTCCTAAATAATAGGAATAACTTTGGTGAGAACAATAGAAAACCTTATTAATTTGTTTAGCTAAAATAATGATGCAGTGGTATAGAGCACATTTTGGTAGCAGCCGACTTGGCCCTGCTGCAACCTTCGACTTGCACACTTATTTTTTACTATGCTCATCGATCGAGGACGTCTACATACTTGCAATATCCATCTATTGGTCTTATCTATTTATGATCTTACTCTGCATGCAAATTTCCATCTAATGGCTAAGATTGGACTGATTTTGCCATGACTGCATAGGCTTCTATGTGGCCTTTTCTAGCTAGGGGGCTTTGCAACTTGACTATTGCTAACAAGAATTGGCCCTTCTGTATGGTGTGGCTTGGTTGCATGGGCTATGACCTAGAAAGTTGTGGGTTGCAACTCAAACATCACTGGATAGGTACTTGTTTGCACCAAGATGCAATATATATATTATTATATTATACCTTGTAGATTGTAGTGATTGAAGAAATTCTATGTTGGGTATTTCATGATGGTTTCCTTGGAGTTCTAGGAACTCCATGAGTTCTCTATTAGTGTTGGGCACTTTACAATAATTTTATGGGTATTGGATGCACCACTTTGGATCTGTAATACAAGGATCCTCATAGGTTTAATGGTAGACAAGGAGTACCATTGTTCTTACCCTGGTGCTCTGATACCATATAAGTTTCATCAATATAAAACGAGGCACATATTTTATTATATTATTTATGAATATTTATACATGGATATAGGAAGGGATGTACCATTTCACTAATGAATATACCCTTACATTAATAGCTAATGTATTATTCTAACACTTTCTTTCTAACATTTAGGATAAAACACTCAAAGAATTGATCAACCAATTGTTAGAAAGTATAAATATTATGACTGGGCAATTGGTTGTACCACTCTATGGCGTCTCCTCTTAATGTTTGAGGAATTTTTCTAAGCATGAGAGCATTTTCATTTTAGATTCTAAAACATGAGTGTACAAATTTGCTTACATGATCTTTGATATCCTCAGTTCCCTTGAATTTGTTAAACTTAGGCACCATGAAATCTATCGGATATGGTAGTGATGGTACTGAAGGATGAATGGGTTGGTTGATCATCTAACATGACAATATTTGAACCATAATCATTATAATAATATTGATAAATACAAATGACATAGGCTATAAATAACCTTACGTGTTGCACAAGATAATCATCCCTAGTTTGTAGCCAACTAAATGATAAATATTGCTAACTAACAACTAACAATTTATCTAACACTATTGATATTCGCCAACAATGCAAATATCACATAGGTGAAAAAATGATTTAATAACTAAACTAATTAAGGTAAAAATTGAATTACCCTAACATCTACCCTAAAATCCCCCATTTATTACATTATTTTGAAATACGATCATATTCTTAACATTGTTTATTATTTATATTCACCATTTAATTACTTACTAATCTATATTGGGACCAACACGTCCTTTCACTATACCGTATAGTAAATATATATGCCTTAGCATGGATGTTTTAAGAGATCATCAGAGAAATACATTTATATTTTAATCCAATGGATTGGCTAGTCCTCCATTCTAAAATTGATTCAATCTTCAAAACGTGATTCCTTTTTCTCCAATTGCATTCATAATATTTAATTATGTGTAATTTACAGTGTTAGGACCTATAGGCACCTACCATCTGGTATTAGATATCTCTATCCTAAACACCACCCACTGTCCTTTTTTTTTGCTGCCATTTCACCTCATTATTGCTAAAGCCTTCATTCACACATTCAAAATAGATCGAAAATATCCCAATACTACCAATAAATAGGAACAAGTGATGTTCTAGCTTAACAATAGTCCAAATAAAATAATTTTAGCATAATAAATGTGATCAAAGACATCCAAATTACCCTACAAATCCTTAAAAATTCATCGAATTGGGATAGGGTTGAAACCCAGATGTAAATTCAAAGAAAAATAAAAAAATTTCCACTCTGAAGTTCGTCGGTGACATCCCGATGAAATCTGGTCAAATCATATAAATATTAACATTATATTATAAAGTTAAAAAAAAGGCGTTACGAAAAAATAATTCCATCACCGGTCAACAAACAAAAGGCACAGGAGTATTAAAAGTTGAAAAGGTATTGGGATTAAATACCACATAGATCATGTTATAAAAACAAAACCATTTTAAAAACTATCGGCCACATAATAGAAGTATCTAGCATGCTAGACATATGTTCCTGCACACAAGGTTGTGGTGCTATTTGGGGCACGTAGCGATTGACTCACTCAGTCTTGAATTAGACCACCCCCTCGATTAATGTGCCCACTTTGCTCAGCCTCTGCTCCACTTGCCATCGCTTTGCCACCTCCGCTTAGCCTCTACACTGCATCGTCACCTTTGCTCAGCATCCACTCCACTTGCCACCTATGCACCACTCTGCCACCTCCTCTCAGCATTTTCTCCACTTTCCGCCTCAACCTCTGCTCCACCACCAAAAAAGTTGAAAAACATAATTTTTTGAAATTGTCACAAATTATTATTTTTCAACAAAAATCAACTTTTGCAAAATTTGTTTAGCAACTTTTGAGAAATTTTTTGCAATTTTGCAAAATTACAAATATTCTGCAAAATAACCCAAGAAACCATAAACCACCAAAACACCTACCATGGTAGATGGAAGAATATCACAATATATTGCAAAAGAGGTGGTGGAAAAGGTCTCAAAATAGGTTTCCAAAGAGGTTGCAAAAGATGTCCTGCAAGGAATGATGTATTGGAAAGATGATTTGGAAACAAAGATAGTAGAATTAATTATGAAATTTGATACAACCAATGTAGAGTTATAAACAAAAATGGACACAACAAATCACTCTGTAGTCTTGGTACAACAAAACATAGTATTCATGCAATTCGATCATCAAAACACAATGCCCCTACAACAAACGTCATTGGGCAACCATAAACATCAATCTTACCTCGAACCACAAAATTGGATTTCCCAAAATTTGATGGAGGTGACCCCACAAATTGGATATATCGAGTGGACCAATATTTCTCCTTATATCAAATTCCAAAAGTCCAAAAAGTATGCATCACCTCTTTTCACTTAGAGCAAGTCACTACACAATGGTACCAATGGTATGAAAAAAAAAAGGTACTCCCACATGGATCGAATTTACAAAGAACCTAATGTTGTGATTTGGCCCAAGAAAATTTGAATATTTCACAGGAGCCCTCACAAAAATTTGCCAAACATCTATGGTAATAGAATACCAAATGCAATTTGAGAAATTGGTAAACCTTACATCAGGACTCGATGCATCATTCTTCCAAAGTTGCTTTATTAGTGGCTTGAAAGAAGAAATTCTATTGGAAGTACAAATACTCAATCCTATCAATATGATGCATGCAGTATCATTAGCACAAATGGTGGAAGAAAAGATCAATAACCAACACCGAATAGGAATATTCTCAATAGGGAAAACACAAAACACCTACACCAACCAAAAATTGAATAAAGTCATGTTGATTAAACAAATTAGCCCAGAGGAAATGAAAGAAATATGAGAGAAGGACCTCTGTTTCCATTGTGATGAGAAATTCACCCCTAATCACAAATGCATTTCACCAAAATTATATATTTTGGATACAATTGGAGATTGCACTCCAAAAGAAGAAGATGACATAGAAGTCGAAGTAATAATAGATATTCAAGAAGAAAATAACGAGGATAAAACAAAAAATTCCTTTAACACCCTCACAGGATTTTCGGCCCTAAAAACTATGAAAGTTAAGGGGTACTTTAAAAAAAAACTCTATTGTTCTCTTAGAATCTAGTAGCACACATAATTTCATAGACCCCAGGTTGGCCAAACAAGCTAATTATTTTATATATCCTTGTAATAATTTTGAATTCATGATTGGAAATGGAAGAAAAATTTCATGCAAAGGGAAATGCCAAAATATTAAACTCATTATGAGAGATTATAACATGAAAGGGGATATGTATGTACTACCATTAGGAGGATGTGACATCATTTTAGGAGTACAATGGCTATGGATGCTTGACACAATTCAATGGGACTTTGAAGAATTATGGATGAAATTCACACAAAAAGACCAAACATACACAATTAAAGGGTTAAAACCAGGCCCTTCACAAATTGTAAGTTCCCATAGAATGGAAAAAATTAGTAGTTTAGGTGCCTCTGGTTGTTTTTCATTAGTGTTTTGCATGGAAAATAGTTGGGTGAAGATGGGGCACTCATGATTGAACCCAAAGCTATCATAGATCATCGCATTCATCACCTTCACAATTTCACCATCACCAAAGTTTTGATTCAATGGAAAGATCTACCTCCTAAATATGCCACATGGGAGACACTCCATCATATCCAGTAGCAATTTCCTCATTTTTAGCTTTGAGGAAACAACTCTTTTTAATGAGGGTGGCATGTTAGGATCCTATTCCTAAAATTGTTTATTATTTATATTCATCATTTAATTAGTTACTAATCTATATTGGGACCAAAACATCCTTTCACTCATACTGTATAGTAAACATATATGCCTTCACATGGATGTTTTAAGAGATCATCAAAGAAATACATTTATTTTAATCTAGTGAATTGGCTAGTCGTCCATTGCAAAAGTAATTCAATCTTCAAAATATGATTCCTTTTTTTCCAATTGCATTCATAATATTCAATTTTGTGTAATTTACAGTGTTAGGACCTAGAGGCAACTACCATACATGTTGCACAAGCTAATCATCCCTAGTTTGTAGTCAACTAAATGATAAATGTCACTAACAACTAAAAAATAACAATTTATCTAACACTATCGATATTTACCAACAATGCGAATATCACATAGGTGAAAAAATGATTTAATAACTAAACTAATTAAGGTAAAAAATAAATTACCCTAACATACCCCCTTTATTACATTATTTTTAAATACAAAGAGTGTTGTGAAACAACTCAAATTTGACACGTGCAAGTGCCTTAGTGAATATATCTACAACCTATTCATTGGTGGGAATGTAGTAACTTATATTCTACCCTAACAAAATATGGTAATTACCCAATATAGGAATCTAGATATTATCCAAGATAGGAATCTAGATATTATCCAAGTAATGGGATAATTACTCTAACACCCCCCTTATTCTATTATATACATTATTTGGGTAATGTATATAATTCCCCCATACAGTGAAGGAGAGAAATGAAAGATGTTGACTCTTTCTCTGGATTAGGATTTGGCACATGGCTCTAAGTGTACCTTTGGATGAGTACCTCTGGGTCTATCTCTGTATCTTTGTCACTGGATTTGCCACTGGGTCTACCATAGGTTTTACCTTTCTTGTAGAAGCCATACAACATTTCTTTCAACTTAGTACATTGTGTGAGATCTATCCATCCACAATCGATATGAACCTTTTTGGTCATTTTCACTTTGTACCAACAACTTGAAGAGGAGTTATTTGTACATCCACATGAGTTACAAGGATGTAGTTTCCAACATCTAGCTACTACATATCCTATTGTTCCACAATGATTGCAACAATGCTTTGTAGGAGTTGTAGAAGATTTAGATTTCACAAATATGGTTTTACTGGTACTTTCTTGTTCATCATAGCCAAGGCCTTATCTCTTTGCCTGAAATTTGGAATTATAGGAGTTTTAATGCCTTTCCCATGTTTACCTAATCATTTTCCATTGAATCCCATTTTGTTCATGAGTTTGTATCCAATGCCTTTTATGTGTTTTTTAAAACACCCAAGTTCTTCATCTTCATCAATGCTTTAACAATATGGAATTTATCACTATTGATGATATTATGGAGCTATTTTTAAGGATTTTTAGCTTTTAAGTCATTGGTGTCGCAAGAAAAATATGCTCTTGTATTGAGATCACCTATGCTACAACTGATATCTACCACTAAAGGTAAGAGATCGCTTGTATCAAGATAATAAATTACTACAATGGGCTTAAGGTCACTTGTGTCACATAAGCATTCACCACCATGGTTTGAATGTCACTTGTGTCACAACAAGAATCGACCATTAGGAGCATTACCTCTTATTCCTTACTGATTTCCCATTTCTTTTTATGCTAAGCAATGTCAAGTGAAACAAATGCCATGTATATTTCCCTTACAATGCCAATATGGATTAGAGCACCATTGTTCTAAAGGTCATCACAAGCTTCAGAATATTTGAGAATAGATTTTACACCACTATGTAGTGTGAGAAATTGTCCATCCTCATAAAAATCCATTCCTTCCAACCTTGTTACCTTTAACTGATTTGGCTTTTTCATCAGTTTGTTTTGGGGTATTTTTCTTATTTGATCTGCCCATTTTTAAGGTGTTGATCTCTGTTGAAAATGCACCTTTTACAATAGAATTTTGCAAGACGTTTGACTAAGGTGTTGGTCATTTTTGAAAATGCATCCTTACAAGTCTTACCCCCTTTTTTGCAAAATATTCTTTGATGGAATTTTTCAAGAAGTTTGACTAAGATGTCAGTCATTGTTGAAAATGCACCCTTACAAGTCTTCCTCACTTATTGCAAAATATTCTACGAGGTAGGAAATAAATTTTTATCCCCCCTAAGTGCAAAAAATTGCAACTTATGAAGCTTTTTAAGGCTTTTACACAGATTTCCGTCTAGGAAAATTTCAAAAGTTTTACCAAAAAATCCCCCCTTTATTACAAGTACTTCAAGCAAAATATTTGCTATTATGAAGCCTAAAAAGAGGTTTATAATGGTGCTTCCTAGGTTTACAAATCTATTCACCTTAGGTAATTTCTAAATTTTTATTTTTAGTGCAAAATATACTTCTACAAAACTTTGCCTCCTAGGAAAATTATCAAAAAAGTTTCACTACAAAATCCCCCCCTTATTACAAGTACTTCAAGCGAAAATTTGCTATTATGAAGCCTAAAAAAAAAGGTACAATTGGATGACTTCTTCCTTTCTGATTTCCTTGTAACAATGTTTTGTTTTTTACTTTTTAGAGCATAATATTCTGAATAAACCTTTGCCTCTAAGGCAATTTATCAAACAAATTCACCAAATAATCCCCTCCTTATTATAATTACTTCAAGTAAAAATTGCTATTATGAAGCCTAAAAGAAAAGGTATAATTTTGATGACTTATGGATTGCCTTTACAGGTTTTATCTCCCTTTTGGCAAAATATCTTTTGAAGAAATAAAGGAAATATTCCCCCTCAATGCAAACAATTGCTACTTTGAAGGTTCCTTATTTCACAAAAATTTGGTCTTTCTTTTGATATACCCAAAAAGAGTACTGAAAGAGAATTCACTCAAATTGATATTTAATGGCACCTGCCTAAAAATCCTTGAAAAAGGATGATCAGTTTGAGGAATTTAAGCCAAACAAAAAGAGTGAATTTTGGGTTTTTATGAAGTAAATATCAAAATATTGGCTTTAACTGTGCAATAAATTACACAAATGCATGTAAAATCTGGGGTCTTAAGCTCGTTTGATTTTAACTTAAGAGGTAATTGCAAAAATAGGAATTTAAATGCAAAAAACCATCAAAAGTTCCCATAAATTTTTAACACTTAGGTGTTGGATTGTACCAAAAATGCACTTGTGCAACCCTCGGGAGCACACACCTCAGCCCCACTTGCAATGCAATAATTATTATATCAAATGGAAAGACACAAAGCAATATGCATAACTCGGAAATAAAAATAACAAAGAAAGATACTCTTTTTATTAATTTCAATAATGAATTCGGCTACATATTCGTCCCTTTGAGGGATACCCAATTTTTGATACAATCAGTTACAAGAAAAATACATGTTGGATAAATCCCCTCACAAAGAGATGGTGTGCTTCCACAGGCTTCCTGATATCGCACACGACACTGTTCGAGGGCTTACAGATGCCTCCTCCTGATTTCATATTGGAGGGATCTCGTACTCAGGATACCTGGAATTGATCCTGTGAACCTATATCTATGGGCATATAAACAACATAGCACAATCAGTAATACGGGATGCCTCTCCGAAAGAGGCTCTTGTTAGCAAATATGATAAATAAGATAAATGATCATGATGATATTGAAATACAAGCATAATCGAATAATAAATGGATAGGAAGCTTAGAAATGTGATGTAAATATGCTACTGAAATTAGATCTAAAGTAGAACTAATAAATAAGCTAAGAAGTAATGGATCTAAGCTAGAACAAAGGGAAAATAATGTCTAATGCCCTAAAATATGCCTTTGGACCACTATTCGAGACAACGGACACGATGTTAAGCTCTTCTTCTCGAGAATCAGGGGTCGTGGCACTATCTTCCTTGCTTCAATTGATGTTCAAGGGTCACTTGTTGTGTCTGGTACACTAATGGGTAGTGGAAAATGATGGATCTAAATACTGATGCATGGATGTGGCTCAGCCGAATGGTGCTCCAATGCATCTCAAAGGGCATAGATTAGCTCTCCATTTTGATAGGACTTCATTGCACACAATTTGGATTCTCTGTATATATTTTTCATCTTGGAAGTCTGCATATGTAGCCTTCCTAGTTTCAAATCCAGATCTAGATTTGCATATGAACTACCCATCAAAGAAGAAGGTTCAATCACAAACTGGTATTGAAGGGATAGTTAGGAGGAAATCTAGGAGTTCCTCACTGATATCCCTTTGCAAACCATGCAAACTGCTATCTCTGCTCATAATTTGGGCTTTCCTTGATGGTATTCTATATTTTAGTGCTATTCATTATCATCAACAGTGGCTAGTTGTGGCCACTCTCAGTTTGAGCAGCTAGGATTGGTGGTCACTCTGGTCTATAGTAGCCAAGCCTAAATGGGCTAGAACTGACCCTTTGAGTGGTTAGGACCACTGCTAGCTCTTAGAAAGGTCCAAGATTTGTCATATGGTCTACGGATATGCCCATATGAGTAGTCTCCTAAACATGACATATTTTAGGTGTCTATAAATACCCCTTTTTGGGATGCATTGTGGGAAAAAATAGTGCAAAGAAAAAAATAGACCATCTAGGGTCACATTGTAGGTTGGATGATGATCATTGATCTTATCAACATTGGATACCCCAGTCATGTGAGAGGTGCACATCCTAGAATCATTGCTTCCAACAGGGTGGAAGGCTTAAATTTATGGAATTTTGCACTCGTTCATCAGGCGATCGGGTAGCTTTAGTGCTACTATAGGTTCGAAAGGAGGAGAGCTACAAAATTAACTATCATGTTTGATTTTTACCCCAACAAATGGTAAGATTATGATAGTTGTTGGAAATTATTCGGAAGATGAACACAATTTGTCATGATCAAGTGATCTTTTATTGATTTTGATTATGATTGTTTGAAATTTTTAACTACCCCCTCAAGTGATGAGTCGATGAGGAAAGGATAATGAATGAAGTGATGAGTCACTTGACCAATATGATTGATTTGGATCCTTTATAGAGGGTTTCTTTGATGATGGGTAGGTCCCCTTACAAGCGTGATCTCAACTATTAATAGTAATTGTATATCCTTATCCCAAGAAGCGATTTGGCCACAATTGGCCTTCTTAGGGAATTGAGATGATAGCAATTCCATTTAAGATTATGTTGAATCACTATTCTCGATAATCTAGTCAATGTTAGATGCCCCAATCATGAAAAGAGCATACATCATCGAATCATTGTCTTTGATGAGTTGAGGAACCTGGTCTTAGTAAGCTTAAGTCAAAATCCTAGCCTTAGAGACAATTAGGATATAAACTTAAGTCTAATCCTAGCCTTGGTGATAATTAGGAGACAAGCTTAATTCTAATCCTAGCCTTGGTGGCAATTAGGAGATGAGCTTTAAGTCAAACCCTAGCCTTAGTGGAAATTAGGAGATAATATTAAGTCTAATCCTAGCCTTTGCGGCAATTAGGAGACAATATTAAGTCTAATCCTAGCCTTGGCAGCAATTAGGAGATGAGATTTAAGTCAAATACTAGCCTTGATAGCAATTAGAGGATAATATTAAGTCTAATCCTAGCCTTGGCAACAATTAGGAGACAAGCTTAAGTCTAATCCTAGCCTTGGCGGTAATTAGGAGATAAGCTTAAGTCTAATCCTAGCCTTGGCGATAATTAGGAGATAAGATTAAGTCTAATCCTAGCCTTGGTGGAAATTAGGAGATAAGCTTAAGTCAAATCCTAGCCTTGGTTACCATTAGGAGACTAGCTTCCTAGTTTGCTTGAATTTTCTTTTGATCTTTTGTTTATTTGTCCCAAGCAAGGGAGTGCATGATTGTCTTCGACAATGATTCTTGAACGAATGCACTTAGGAATAATTAAGCATTTAAATATTGATTTGGATTATATATGTTGTTATTATAATCAATGGGGTTTGCAGATGCCATTGGGATATTTTGGTTGACCAAAGGATTTATGATGCCTTTGGAGATTTTTGGGCTGACCAAAGGTTTTATGGATACCTTTGGAGCATTTTGGGTGACCAAAGGGTTTATGATACCTTTGGGGATTTTTGGGTGACCAAAGGGTTTTGGATACCTTTGGGGATTTTGGGTTGACCAAAGGGTTTTGGATACCTTTGGAGTCTTTTGGGTTAACCAAAGGGTTTTGGATACCTTTGGAGCCTTTTGGGTTGACCAAAGGGTTTATGGATACCTTTGGAGCCTTTTGGGTGACCAAAGGATTTTGGATACCTTTGGAGCCTTTTGGGTTGACCAAAGGGTTTTGGACACCTTTGGAGCATTTTGGGTTGACCAAAGGGTTTTGAATACCTTTGGAGCCTTTTGGGTTGACCAAAGGGTTTATGGATACCTTTGGAGCTTTTTGGGTTGACCAAAGGGTTTATGGATACCTTTGGAGCGTTTTAGGTGACCAAAGGATTTATGGATACCTTTGGGGCCTTTTGGTTTGACCAAAGGGTTTTGGATACCTTTGGAGCCTTTTGGGTTGACCAAAGGGTTTTGGATACCTTTGGAGCCTTTTGGGTTGACCAAAGGGTTTTAGATACCTTTGGATCCTTTTGGGTTGACCAAAGTATTTATGGATACCTTTGGAGCTTTTTGGGTGACCAAAGGGTTTATGGATACCTTTGGAGCCTTTTGGGTTGACCAAAGGGTTTTGGATACCTTTAGAGAATTTTGGGTTGACCAAAGGGTTTTGGATACTTTTGGAGCCTTTTGGGTTGACCAAAGGCTTTATGGATACCTTTGGAGCTTTTTGTGTTGACCAAAGGGTTTATGGATACCTTTGGAGCATTTTGGGTTGACCAAAGGGTTTTGGATACCTTTGGAGCATTTTAGGTGACCAAAGGGTTTATGGATACCTTTGGGGCTTTTTGGGTTGACCAAAGGGTTTTGGATACCTTTGGAGCCTTTTGGGTTGACCAAAGGGTTTTGGATACCTTTGGAGCCTTTTGGGTTGACCAAAGGGTTTTGGATACCTTTGGAGCCTTTTGGGTTGACCAAAGGGTTTATGGATACCTTTGGAGCTTTTTGGGTGACCAAAGGGTTTTGGATACCTTTGGAGCCTTTTGGGTGACCAAAGGGTTTTGGATACCTTTGGAGCCTTTTGGGTGACCAAAGGATTCTAGATACCTTTGGGGCCTTTTAAGTGATCAAAGGGTTCTGGATACCTTTGGGGCATTTTAGGTGACCAAAGGGTTTATGGATACCTTTGGGGTGCTTTGGGTGACCAAAGGGTTTTGGATACCTTTGGAGCATTTTGGGTTTACCAAAGGGTTTATGAATACCTTTGGAGCATTTTGGGTTGACCAAAGGGTTTATTGATATCTTTGGATCTTTTTGGGTTGACCAAAGGGTTTATGGATACCTTTGGAGCATTTTGGGTTGACCAAAGGGTTTATGGATACATTTGGAGCATTTTGGGTTGACCAAAGGGTTTATGGTTATCTTTGGAGCTTTTTGGGTTGAAAAAAGGGCTTATGTATACCTTCGGAGCTTTTTGGGTTGACCAAAGGGTTTATGGATACCTTTGGAGCATTTTGGGTTGACCAAAGGGTTTATAGATACCTTTGGAGTATTTTGAGGTTGTTTTCTTAACTTTTTGATTGCTGATTAGGGGAGGTATGATATCGATAATGCCCCAGTTGATGTTTAGCAAATATTTTTGTTTTGATTTTATGTTATGGATGCAACGATGGATGATATACCTAGATAATGATTTTATTATGCTATGTTCATGCAATTTACTGATGACATGTGCTAGCTAGATGATATATGTGCTATTAGATGCCATGATCTATATGTATAGATACACTATTTATGATGTATGTGTATATGGATGCAATGATTGGTGTTGCAATGCATGTTTGTTTTGATTTAATTGTATGCATCTAAAATATGTGCTATGATGTGATAGATGATGTATGTAAGGTGATGCATTAATTACATGATGATGGTCTAATGTAAATGAACTTGTATGCTTTAATCACTTAAAACATAAGGTATGCATGTGATATGAGTTTAACAATCTAATGGGAGACACCACAGAATGTATAGCAATCATGAATAAATAATAACTCTTATAAAAAGAATTAATCATTTAAACATCCAAATGTAATATGAGATGTTGTGATATGTATGTACTTTCTTGATGAGCTTCTGTAAATTAAAAGATATGCATAAAAATAGTCAATGGCCATCTAAATATCATTGCTAACATTCATTCGATATCTATCCTATTTCACGAACACCCTTTAATTAACAAAACCTCATAAATAAATTTGATGGTCTAACTAATGGAATGATTTTTTGCTATGAGAGGATTTTTGAGTTTTTCCATGAGACTCAAACACCCTAGTTGGTCCATCAAAAGTTGTGTACTGATCATATAGAGCTTCTGAAGGATAATTTTAATGTTATGAAGACCTAGTTACTCATTATCCCTATGTGTGCAAATGAATATATTAGATAAAACATAAGCATACCCCAGTGCCAGGCGATATTCATGCAGCCCATTTTTGTGTTGGGGATCCTCAAATGTTTATCCTGATCCTAAGTTGGACTTAGTTGGATTAGAAAACTAGGTGATACAATACACCTAAAGCTAGCCCTTCCACATGCAAACATTGGTCTATACAAAAGTAAGATGCTAATGTGATAGACATATCATCGTGTGTAAGGATCACCTCACGGTTTGCCAATGCTGAGAACTCTAGGGATTCAAGTTCAATACTCCTTTCTTTTCTTCATATTTATTCGGGATACTTGGTCATACTTAGTAATGAAAATCACTATTTATTTTGAATTTTTGTTTTCTTTTGAGCAAGGGATTTATGTAGTGATGATAATCATTGTTTATTGTGTTTTTGACTTTTGCTTTTGTTTTAGTATTTTTTCTTGTTTTGATTAAAGCAAGGGATTTCTTTGGGTAGGAGTGAACTTTTCCTTTTGCCAATTCTCAGCATTTTCGAATCGGTCACATAGGGGGATGATCAAGATACACTTTTCACCTTAGGATACCTAGTACAGCTTCACAACATTCATCTTTCACTTATTCCAACTAGGATTTTAGTGTTTTGATTAGTGATAGGATTCTAAAATACACTAGGCACTATCAAAACCAAACCTCATCTATTAAAATCAAATACAACTTTCTACAAAGTTTGATAAAACCACTAGGTATGGCTGAATAACCAGGAAACCTTAGTATCTTCCTTATAGCAATAGGAGGAGTTGTGTTGAAAAACACAGTTACACACATGGGTTATGGATGATGATGGATTTTGAAGATGCATGATTGAGGTACAAACATGGTATCATTTTTAAGATTGCAAACACAACCTATCCTAATGCAAGTGTGACAGGTGGTCATGCCTAAATGCAATGCAATTAGATGAATGCAAATGTTTTTGTATTTTTGATGCTTTCAATTGTTTTTAAGTTTTGATTATTTTGCATGTTTTTGAACTTTTTTATTTTAAACTATTTTTGTGGTTTTTATGTTTTGCTTGTGACCAAAGGGCTTATGGTGCCTTTGGAGCTTTTTGGGAGTTTACCAAAGGGTTTATGATGCCTTTGGGGATTTTATGATGTGACCGAAGGGCTTTAAGATACCTTTGGAGCTTTTTGTGATTTGACCAAAGGGTTTTAAGATGCCTTTGGAGCCTTTTGTGATTTGACCAAATGTGCTATGCTGCCTTTGGAGCCTTTTGTGATTTGACCAAAGGGCTTATGATGCCTTCGAAGCTTTTTGTGTTTTGACCAAAGGTACAATGCTACCTTTGGAGCCTTTTGTATTTTGACCAAAGGTGCAATGCTACCTTTGGAGCCTTTTATTATTTTGACCAAAGGGTTTTAAGATGCCTTTGGAGCCTTTTGTGATTTTTACCAAAGGGATTTAAGATGCCTTTGGAGCCTTTTGTGATTTGACCAAAGGGCTTTAATATGCCTTTGGAGCCTTTTACATTTTGACCAAAGGGTTGATGATGCTTTTGGAGCTTTTTGTGATTGACCAAAGGGCTTATGATGCCTTTGGAGCCTTTTGTATTTTGACCAAAGGGCTTTAAGATGCCTTTGGGGCTTTTTGTTTTCTTGGTTTTCTATTGTTTTTGTGTTTTGAAATTTATGAATTTTTTTGATATTTTGTTGGTTTTTTGAATTTTTTTGGTGTTTTGTTATTTTTACAAGGGTAAGGTATGATTACTTAGGTACCCCTAGTGTGCATGTTACCTACTATAATGTAGTCGGCTTGCTTAGTAAAAGTGATAGAAATAAGCTCTCCCACTTGTGACACGAACCTCTTCACGGTGCTCTGTTAGTCTAAAAAGACTACCTCTAGAAGACAACAAAGATTTTACAACATGGTGCCATTTTGAGAAGCTCGATGCAGTCTATTTTTGAAATGCAGTAGAAGGAAAAATGGGCTAAGGAGAAACAATGTCGCGATTCCGCGACATGTCAAATTTTCATGATGAAAAGGCACAAAGAGACCAAGAAGGTGAAAAGGTCACGATTTCACGACATGTCGCATTTTCATCAGTAAATCAAAAGACAAGTCTAAGACTCGGAAGATGTCACGATTTTGTGACATGCCCAAATTTCACCGAAAAGAAAAGAAGAATGCCTAAAGGATAGAAGACGTCATGATTTCATGACATGTTGCATTTTCATGGCTGTAGAGGGAAAAAAGAGTTGAAGAGATGAATACGTCACGATTTCATGACATGTTCCATTTTCGTTGAAGCAGAAGTCAGAAGAAGTAGAGGGCTCGAAGACGTCACGATTTCATGACATAATAGTTGTTCCTGATAGATATATTTTTAGCAACTAAAACATGCCCTTACACCAAACTTTTGATTTCTGAGGGTGTCAGATGATGGAGAAGTATCAAATCTATTAGAATCTAGTTACAGAAGATCTTTGCTTATTATTAGAAACTGTAGTTAATTGCTTGTAATTGATTTGAAAATCAAGGATGTACTAGTTGTAAAGATACCCATCTTAGGGTATATATAGTGGTAGACGCATTCTGAAAAGAGGTCGGCTCTTGGACGTTTACAAGATTGAATGTACATCTTCTGGATACAAGCAAATAAAGTCATTCTTCTATCTGGCTTCTAATTTTCTATGTGCAAGTGTATGTATCTAATACTTGACTTCTATTTACATTATTGAGTTCTATAATGTATCTGTTCTAAAACTTGAACTGTACTTATATAAATCATATTGTTGGAGTTAGGATTAAGTATGCTTATATGTGTTAGATGAAAGTCTAAATCACACTTAGAAAGTTATGATTTCTACATGAAGGTGTAAATGAAAGCTTATAATAGGAATGTGTATGTTTTATCCTGGTTGTTGTCTAAACTGCACCATGAGAAAAGCTTCTAGCCTCGGCTATATTTCCCTTTACAAGCATTTCCCTTCTTTCTGTTCTCTTTTCTCTAAACAAAGCAAAAAGGAACCAACCTACTCTGGAGATTAGACGGACATTCCCAAGCTAGATCCGTCTACTCAATGTTGGCAAGGTCTAAGGCATAATATAATTAACCAAAAGGTAGATTTTGTTCCAACAATTTTTGGCACGCCTGGTGGGACCCTAAATCCCATAGTATTCTATAAGTTTTGGTGTTTTTCTTTAAAACCTTTTGTTTAAAACCTGAAGAAAGAAGAAAACCACCTGGCGACTCCGTTCAAAGGATTTAGACCTAAGAAATACCTTGTCTAAACTATCTGGTTACAAACTCATGATTGCCTATGCGTATGATAACTAGATCCCAAGCAAGAAACTCTGAAGAACCCATCGAGTTCTTCGAGTTACACCTTGGTAGCTTGAAAGCACATCCGGTGCTAGCTGCAAGATCTAATCCACCTGGTACTAGTGTAAACTCCCTTGTACCTACTATTGGAGTATCCTCAAATAGCTCCATAGTAACAATAAATATAGTAGCCATCATGGTTGCTCCTCCCATCCCAACTCATCTTGTATGGAATCAAACTGGCCCACTAAACTTGGCAGCCCAGAATCAAGTTCCCTAGGCAGCCCTGAAAGCTTTGCCATCATATGATGGGATAGGTAAAATGGTAGATGAACATTGCCTAGACGTTTCATCATTAGCAATAGTTTATAACATCACCCAGGAAGATGTGATGGTCAGGTTGCTGGTCATATCTTTAAAAGGAAAAATGCTCCATTGGTATAGAGCACTCCCTCCAGGATCTATCACTTCTTGGGTGATACTTGCTGGCCGTCTGGTTGATGAATTCAATGTACATGCAGATCCGTTCTCATTACTCAATCAATTCACAATCGTCAGGAGACATCCACAGGAAGAGATTATGGATTTCAACATTAGGTTCACACGTACCTGGGATAGAGTACCTATTGGGTTAAAACCTACCATAGAGCAAGCAATATGTTATTATTTGAGAGCTTTTGATTCAGATCTTAGTATGATTATACGACAATCACGTGTTTTAACTTTCCCTGCTATCTATTTAGAAGCAGCTAAAGGAGAAGTTGATCTTATTGCTACCGAGAAATATCCTCCAAAGGCTCCACTACCAATTTTTCTAGATATTCCCCAAGCCCCAAGCTTAAATCCTTTAGCACCTCCCCTAAAATGGAATGAGCAACCAGCCATTCCAGTCATTCAGTTGCCTCAGAATCTGCCATAATTACCTCCTACTCCTCTCCTTCCCGCATTGCCTGCTCTACCTCTTCGAGCAGTCCCCCAGGATAATCAGATGACAACCATAATAGACACGATGAAAACTTTGTCGAATGATATGTCATCTATGAAAAAGAGAGAAGCTGAGCGAAATTTCCAGCCAAGGAGATTTCCCTAGATAACCAGATATGGGGCTTCGACAAGTGGTAGAGGACAGGAAAGAAAAAATGTCATTTATGCTAATGAAACAGGAGATAATGGAGAACCCTCTAACTCAGATTATTGGTGTTCCACGTGTAATGACCCTCATGGAGAAGATTCATGTATGTTTCACCAGCATCATGTGCAAATCCTAGCAAATGAGAGGGCAAAAGAAACAATGAAAGGTCATGTAAACATGATCAAAGAAGTTGATCACAATTTGGCAATACCATCTATAGAACACGTCGTAGTCCTGACAAGGTCGGGAAGGAAACCTCTACAAGTTGATCCCTAGGAACTTCAGCCATTAAGTTTCCCTCTAGCTCCTAGAGCTACGCCTCAAAAGGATCAGTCAAGTGAAAAGGGACCCTCTAATCCTCCTCAGAGTTCTATTTCGGCACCAAGGAGAGAGTTTTCTCCTAGAAAGGAGAGCGAAACTCAAGATCAAGCGAGAGAGAAACTCAGATTCCCTTCGTTAACAAAAAGGTAAAGAACAGAAGCAACTCAGGGTTATAAGAATAAATATGATCCATCCACCAGAGAAAAGGAGAAAAGTGTCGAGACACCTTCATTCAATATCATCGAGGAGATGAAAAAGACTCCCTCAAAAGCTAGCATGTATGACGCTTTGCAGTTCCTAGGGCAGATTGACCTCCTTCAGGAATCTTTAAAAATGATGAATCGTAAGAGCAAAATCCCCTCTTTTTCAAATTCTATACAAGCTAATGTTACTTCTATCATAGGAAAAAATAGACCACCTCCTTTCTATTTGTCTCTTCATATGGAAGGGTGGGTAGTACATAATTGTATGATCGACTCAAGAGCAACTACTACAGTAATGCCTAAAGTAGTATGTGACATCATGGGAATGGAGTACACCAGGAGCCATCCAGGAGTGTTGCAGTTAGATGGTACTCTAGTAAAAACCATAGGAGTAATCAAAGATATCCCCATACAACTCCACAGGATGCCCCAAATAGTTGTTATACAGGAAGTGGTGGTCGTAGATCTGGAACCATACTTTGGTATGTGTCTATCCAGAGAATTTATAGCAAAAGTGGGAGGTTATTTATCCTTAGATTATTCACATTTAGAAATACCTTTCAAAGGTAAGAGGGTCAATATTTTTAATGAAAAGCCATCCACTTTTCATGTGGCAAGACTGGAAGAAACCAGTACTGTGAGTATGATGACCGAAGATATAGGAGATATAGATTTGATGGAGGAAACCTTGGAGGAACTCCAATCCGAAGATCAGTTTTCTTTAAAAAAATTCAATGCCATGGTGGAAATAGAGATAGGGAGTTACTCTATTGAGAAACCAAAAAATCTATCTATCCCTGTCCCTGAAGAAAACACTTCCACTAGCCAGCTCTGGAAACTTTACTTTGATGGATCCAGATGCAAAAATGGAGCAGGTGCTGGGATAGTTTTAATTTCTCCTACAGGAAAGGAAATTTTTTTCATACATATTGACATGGAGTTGCTCCAACAATGTGGTCGAGTATGAAGCATTGTGTTTAGGACTCAAAAAGGCCAAAAAATTAGGTGCAAAACAAATATTGGTTTATGGAGATTCAGAGCTTATTGTGAAGCAGGTCACTGGAAAATGTATTTGTAAACAACATTATTTAAGAGCTTACAAAAATAAAGTGTTGGACCTCTTGGAAAATTTTGAAGCTCTGAACATAAATTCAATCCCAAGAGAAAGTAATACTCATGCAGACCTATTGGCATCCGTGGGATCTAACTTTTGTCCAGTCAGTAATGTCATCCAAAAATCCAAAATAGTGAGACTTATATACAGGCCTTCTGTGCCTGACAAAGATATCTTCTGGCAAGTGTTCGAGAGTGATGAACAAATACTAGATTTTCTAATCCATGAAATGAATTGCTCCAGTGATAGGGCATTACAATATGAAGAGGAGGAAAGCTTAATCCAATTAAAAAACAATCACATTCCCAAGGGACTGATCACCCTTGAGAGTCTCTTCGACAATAATGATAGAGCAATGGGTCGAAGAATTAAAATTGACAAATGTCAGTATAAAGAGGTGGAATTAGAGCTAAGAAAAATGATCAAGGTAGGTACCAGTTGTATAGTGGAAGAATTGAATCAAGTTAAAGAATTGTGTAAAAAGTATCCAGATATTATAGCCTGGACGTATAGTGATTTGAAAGTATATAGGAAAGAAGTGATCCAACACACCATCGAATTGGAAGAAGGAGCTAAACCCTTCAGGCAAAGACAAAGGCTTGTAAATCCAAAAATTGAAGCCTTAATGAAGCAAGAGTTATTGAAACTCTTACAAGCTAAAATAGTATATTCCATTAAGCATTCTACCTGGGTGGCGAATCTGGTCCCAGTTAGGAAAAAGAATGGAGAAATCAGATTGTGTGTAGATTTCCAAAATTTGAATAGAGCTTCACTTAAGGATCATTATCCTTTGCCTCAGATTGACCCAATCCTTCATACAGTGGTAGGAGCAGAGAGGTTTTCTCTGTTAGATGGTTTTTCTGGCTATAACCAGGTCTGGGTGAAAAATGAAGATCAGTATAAAACTGCGTTCACTACTAAATGGGGAACGTTTGCCTACCAAAGAATGCCTTTTGGGTTATCAAACGCCGGAGCAATGTTCCAAAGAGCTATGGACGTAGCTTTTGGAGAACTTGCAAATAAGATTATCATCGTCTATCTAGATGACATGACAGTATTTTCTCATGATAAGCGGGATCATGCCACCCATCTACAACAAATATTTGAAAAATGCAGAGAATTTGGGATATCTTTGAACCCAAAGAAATCTATATTTGTTGTAGAAGAAGGTATATTGCTTGGCCACGTTATCTCTAAATTTGGGTTGTCCATTGACCCTGACAGAGTAAAGGCACTCTTGGAACTTTCACTACCAGTCAATAAGAAAGGATTACAATCTTTCTTTGGATAGATAAATTTTGTTCGAAATTTCATCACAGATTTTGCTCAAACTGTTAAACCAATGACTGAATTGTTAAAAAAGGATGCACCTTTTAAATGGATAGATCCAAGGAAAGATGCCTTTAAGAAAATCTTGGAGGCCATAGCTCGAGCTCCCATTTTAGTCAACCTTGACTACTCCCGAAGTTTCATTTTATATGTTGTTGGAGAGCAAGACAACTATGTTGCAGTTCTTACTCAGAAGGGAGCAGATAATGAGGAAAGACCCATAGCCTTTTTGAGTTCTACCATGCACAAGCATGAAGAGAGATATAGTTTTATCGAGAAATAGGTGTATGCTATCATGAAATCATTGAATAAATTGAAGCATTTCCTATCCCAAAGCCGCACCATTGTTTATGTAATTCACCCAGATGTTAGGAATTTCATAATACAAGGAGAGCTTGGTGAAAAAAGAGCAGGATGGGTAACTCGTATACAGGAATACGATGTAGAGATACATCCAACCAAGATAGTCAGAGGTAGAGCTCTATGCCAAGAGTTGGCCAGGCAAGCAGAAAAAGGGAATGTCGAAAGTCAAGGGATGATGGTGAATACCGAACAAGACCAAGTTCAGACTGATTGGATTGATGATTTGGTGAGGTATTTTTAGACTGGGATATGTCCTAAAAATCTGAATGCTTCCCAAAGAAGGAGGTTTAGAATGCAAGCACTAAAATATACTCTTCGAATAGAAGGGTTATATAGAATAAACATTGATGGTGTACTATTGAAATGTATAGGTGATGATAAGAAGCATAAAGTATTGGAAGAATTCCATGGAGGCCTCTCGGGTGGGCATTATTCAGGTAGAACAACAACTTTGAAGATTCTCAAAGCTGGTTGTTATTGGCCTTCTATTTTTTTAGATACATACAAAGTGACTCAAAAATGTGAACAGTGTCAGAGGTATGTAGGAAGAAACATAAATGCTCCTATGCCTTTGAAGTCTATACAAGTTGAAGAACCTTTCCAGCAGTGGGGGTTAGATTTCATGGGAATAATTGAACCAAACTCATCAGTAGGCCACAAATATATACTCACTACCACGGATTACTTCACAAAATGGGCAGAAGCGGTTCCTACAAAGAAAGCCGACTCAAAAGTCATGATAGAGTTTGTGGAGAGTCTAATTACTAGATTCGGCATACCGGACTCATTGATCATGGATAATGGATCTTCTTTCACTGGAGCCAAGATGATTGAGTTTTCTAGTAGGTATGGAATATATTTGAAAACATCTTCTAACTATTATCCATAGGGTAATGGTTTAGCTGAGTCTACCAACAAGAATATACTCAGGATCCTGAAGAGGACGCTAGAAGATAACAAGAGAGACTGGCATTCATTACTTAATCAAGCTTTGTGGGCTGACATAATATCAATAAAGAAATCCATTAATACATCTCCATATGCTTTAGTTTATGGTAAAGAAGTTGTTTTGCCTATTCATATGGAGTTACCAACATTGAAGTTACTAAATCAGATAGACGAAGAGGAAGGCCAGCCGATGGATGCCCGATTGATGCAACTTTTGCAATTAGAAGAATCTAGGGAACAGGCTTATGACCACCACCAAAAACACATAATTGACACAGCAGGGTGGTTCGACAAAAAGACTACCTTCAAAAAATTCAAAGTAGGAGACCTGGTTTTGAAGTGGAACGTAAAGAAAGCAAAGCCAGGAAACCATGATAAGTTTGATGCTTTTTGGGAAGGTCCGTTTGAAATCATTTCAGAAAAATAGTTCAATTCTTTCCAACTAAAATATCAGCATGGATGGATTCTTCCTATCATGGTGAACGCGTTTCACCTGAAGCTATATTTCAAGTAAAATATAGTAGGGAATTATATGTACAGTATAATATATGCATTATAAAGTTTGTAAATATTATTGAATTTTTGGCTTAGTAAAGATTTTGGTTGTGCGCTCACAACCAACCGCAGTTTGACAACACAGTAGAAAACAGAGGGAAAAAAGCATTGTTTTGTCATTTCAAAATTTCAAATTCAAAAGTGCCACATGGTCCTAAGGAACTGGTAGGAAGATATTAATAAAAATACCCCTCGAGAAGCGTTATTTTCCTTCTCACGAAGGTTTCTAAATCAGTCACCGAAGAAATTTCCTGAGTGGACATGTGTCAAAAAATAAGCAGGCAGAAGTAACCGTTTGGTCAGGTGACACAGAGTTTGGCAGGTACTATTGCTATTTCCCACATGGAATTAATTGGTCAGTTAGCGTTTCAAGAAAAAACATTCTAAGAAAGGTGGCGGAAATGAAATTCGAAGAAATCCGAGAGAATCGCTTCCACCAACCGCAATTAATGCAATTTATCGCATGTCTTTCCAAAAACAACGTGAAGAAGAAACTAACTTTTTGCCTAAGTGAAGTTTCATACTGTTACTTGCCATTTCCAACTCCTACAGAGAGAAAGAAGAAAATTTTGACTGTGATATTCATAGTTCCCAGCTTTCTCGACAAGAAGAGGTTTCGAAGCAATTGTTAGTAGTATTTTTAGAAGTTAACCACCTGTTAGTTTTCCATGGCTCCAAGAAAGAATAAGAAATAGGAAGCAGTGGTTGCATCACCTTCAACACCTTCGGTAGTAAGAAAAAGAGAAGAGATGAGTAACAAATTCATAGATAAGGATGCAAGAATAAGTGACACAATTGTGACCTAGAAAGACCCAGGAAAGATCCAGAGAAACATAGCAGACAGAGTGGCTACCAGAGTCTCAACGTCTTCTCCTTCTACTTTCATCTTCCATTCATTTTTATACTGGTATGTATATATTCCTGTACATCCCTGCCCCAAGTTAGTAAGGGCAATTGCTAATTTCTATGACAAAAAGGGGAAGAATGTAAGAGATTGTAATGGGAGGGTTTTATTTACTTTGAGCAAAGATGCTTTTATTTTTGCTTTCACCGTTGGTCATGTACCTACTTTTGAGCCAAAAGCCTTTGACCCCAAAGGTCAAGCTAAATACTTTGGCCCCTCTGAGAAGATAAAGAATTTTTTGGTGTCCCAGTTGAAAGACTTACCTGCAGGGGAAAACCCACCTGAGCCTCCCATCAATATCACAGAATTCAAAAATCTAGAGTTGTATTCCATATCAGCTATGATAGCAGGCCTCAAGACTGATGAAAAAGTCTAAAAATGGCAAATTGCCTTAGTTGAATGCTTGTCTAACCCCAAAAATTATGACTCTTCTATCATGGATAAAAGTGTGAGGTCGATATTCTTCGACTGGCCAGGTTTCTTATGTTCAGAGATTCATGAGGGTTTGGCTGCACTTAAGAAAGGGTCTCAATTCTCTTTTCGATTCTCGTCATACTTGATATGGTTGTTTTTCTTTTTTATGTCTAAAGAGTTAGCTTTTATCTCAGTGAAGGACAAATATGAACAGGGCAGGGTTTTTCCTATTTGTGAATGGACGAATGTGTTATATAAGACAGAATCATTTTATGATTTTAATAGGGAATTCTTAGGCCCTGCTCTGAAAATAATGTATGGACATATTAGAAGACTAACCCCTAAGGCAGAAAAGGTTCTGCAAACCAAATATGCTGAGGAGGGTGATTGGTTTATCCTCACCCAAGGGGCTTGTATTAGGTTGTATGGTTTCACTCAGAAACCATTTTTACTTCCCCATTATGTTACAGACAGGTTATTTTCTTTAGAGTATGTTCAACAAACTGAATAGATAAATGTAAAATTTGGTTCTGGTATTGGGAAGACTAGCACCTGTAACATGCCCTTCAGTTTCGAAGGGATCATTGTATCAAAAAGGGGTCAAAATGAGCAGATTGCTCAATATTTGAGAGAATTGGGGCTGATTGAAATTCCATAGAGATGGAAGTATGACCCCCTAGATAGGTTTGCTGAAAGACAAGCTATTCTGAATAAAACTGAAATGAAAAAATATCATGCTATAGTCAGGCCAGACATAGAAGAAAAAAGAAATAATAGTGAAGATGATGCCTTGGAATGGCATATAGAGAGAATGGAACCTCTACCCCCTTGGCATGATTTCTATGAGCAGGTAGTGAACTATGATCCTCTGAATAATACCAAACATCAGTTAACAAATGAGAGGATTAGTAGAATACAAAAGAGGGGGGCCGACTAGACAGTCACGAAGATTCATGAATGGTGGTTGATGAGGGTACAAACAGATATGATTTCTTCAAGGTACCCATTGAAAAATGATAATGAATTTAATATCCAATATAACTTGCATCATGAATCTTGGGTTGGGGTTTTTCCTGTAAGAATACCTCCCAACATTGGAAGTAGTAACAAGACCAGCCCTGAAGCACCGTAGAAGCAAGAAACTGATAAGGGCAAGGGAAAACAAATAGTAGCTGAGCAAAAGCTATCCCTGACTCAGACAAAACCTAGAACTTCTAGGAAGCGGTCAATAGAAGAAGTTTTTACCAAAGAGCAGGGGCAGACCTACGACAAAGCTGCTCAGATGATGCTAAAAATGGGGTACGAAGGAAAAGGCCTCAAAAAAGGAGGGCAAGGAATGACCGAACCCATACATGTAGAAATGAGGGAAAGGCATCTGGCACTTGGAGCTGATGCTTCAAATAAAAAGGATTATACTTCTAAGGTTGTGAAGTTTGTTCCTCCCTCCGACTCAGCTTTCGAATCTGATGAAGAACCTATAGCTGAAAGAATGAAAATATTAAAGACTCTGGCTGATAAATAGAGGAAAGACAAGAATGTTACCCAAACTTTTCCCAATGAACAAGGTGCTCAAGATGTTCAAGACAATAACGTCAAGGATTCTACGAGAAATGAACAAGATAAAGTGAATGAAGAAGATAATGTCATAGATGCTCAAGATGTTGAACAAGAAATTTCTCAGATTGAAGATACGAGCGGCTCACAAGACCTGGCTCAAGAGAGCCAAAATGTAGATGTTGAAAAGAAAGTACTAGTGAAGCAGGAGGTTGAGGAAGTTGAGAAAAAATAGCATGGGGAATTCCCCCAAAATGTTCAAATAATTGATCTTGATGAAAGCGATGATGAAGATGAGCAGGAAAAGAATACTGAAACACATGATGATGGTGGAATTCAAAATGAAGAATTGTTAAATAGAAATGATAAGAGTGAAGAAGAAGAAAGGGATCAACGACAAATCCAGATGGGACCAGGTATGTCTCCTTTCTTATCTCCTTCTTTTCCTTCTACTTATTCCTATTTTAACTCTCCCTCCTTTTCTAATATGAAAAAATATGTAACTCTCCTTTCAAAAAATGGTTTGCTTTCCTAGAAATGGCAACATCTTCCCATTCTCAGCTCGACGTCAATGTTGCGTTGGTCCCCATCCCTTTCTTTCCCAACACCAGTATTCCAACAATTGAATCTAGGTCCTCCCAGGTTGATGAAAGTCATCCAACTCTGTCAAAGCTAAAAATTTTGAGAAAGGTCAGTAAGAATGCTCTGGACTGGTGGATCTCTCACTCTGTTGAAGACCCTAAGGCACCTACCAACATTCATGAAATCATTGCCCTGGATCCTGCTACTATGTAGAGGAAGAAAGTGAAATTAACTCCAGTGACAAAGAAATCTAAGGGAGAAATGGTTGTTGAAGACTACCAAGCAGAAGAGATAAATGAAGACATTCCTCAGTTGCCCATGCAAGATGAATGGGTGAAAGCCCAAGCTCATCTAGGAACTATATATCTGCATGGGGGACATTACAGAGAGAAATTTTTGAAAGAAAATGAAAAGAGGAAAGAATTAGAATCAGTTTTGCAAGAGAAAAACTGATAGAAAAAGCTTTGAAATTGGAAGTTAACAAGTGGGAAGGTAAGTTTGGTATTGCTGCCAATGAGGCAGCTACATATAAGGAAAAACTAGAATAGGCAGATGCACAGATTCAAGCTTTGAATCTCCAGGTCCAGCAACTCCAACAACAATTGATAGAACAACAAAATGCTCCGTCTGGGTTTTCCAAAGAAAAAGTGAGAGAGATGAGAAAAGGATTGTTGAAATATTTGTTGGCCTTAGGTTTGAAAGCATGACCTTTATTATTGTACCTGGCCAAAGTCAAGGAAACAATAGAAGTGGTAGGTGAAGAGTTCAAAGCTGCAGTTAGTTTTCTACAAAAAAGAGAAGATGTTGCTACCAAGATCCAGATTTTATCTGAAAATATGCCAGAGAGTATAGCAGCAAAAATATGAAGTGAAGCCTGGTCTCAGGCTAAGATCATAGCCAAGAACTTCTTCAGGAAGTTTAAATTAGTAACCCAAGGGAATAAACTCTTGTAGGAGTTGGAAACTGAAGCAAAAGGGTTACTCAAAAATTTAGATTTGGCTATCCAAAGTGGGCTCCCGTATCTATGGGATGATAACTCAAAGGTCCTTGGTGAAAGTGCACTTTCCTCATCTTTGAAAACTTTCGTTGAAGATGAATCAGAAATAGAAAGCTGGAATGAACCTATAGAGGACACACAAGTAATGGAAATGGTTCAAAAGCTCATACAGATTAAAACCTGTTTGCAAGAATTAATATTAAGGCATAAGATAATCTCCTATGATAGAGTGGAAGAGCTTCAATATATATACCAAATTTTTATTGATTCTTCAGACCTGGATGATGGAGATTGGAAGCATGTTTGCAAGACCTATGAAGAGGTAATAGCTGCAGTGGACAAGATCAGAAAATCAAAGCGTATTGGCCAGAAGCAGCTGATGGAAGCTGGGACTAGCGCCCAAGATTAAAAACAAATGTTTTAAAATTCCTTTCTGAAGTAGTTAATGTATTTTAGTAATAAGCCTTTAAGCTATAACAAGAGTTTTGACAAGGTAATGCTTACTCATTCGAAGTGCATTTTTCCTTACTCTTTGCTTTTTGTAATATCTTATTTCTTCATTGTATTTTTGACTCCGTTTCCCAATGGATGAAGGTCCTGGATTCTAATATTTTGCCAGAAAAAATCCCCTGGAAGGCGCCAAGAATGTTAGTCTAAAAAGACTACCTCTAGAAGACAACAGAGATTTTACAACATGGTGCCATTTTGAGAAGCTCGATGCAGTCTATTTTTGAAATGCAACAGAAGGAAAAATGGGCTAAGGAGAAACAATGTCGCGATTCCACGACATGTCAAATTTTCATGGTGAAAAGGCACAAAGAGACCAAGAAGGTGAAAAGGTCACGATTTCGCGACATGTCACATTTTCGTCAGTAAATCAAAAGACAAGTCTAAGACTCGGAAGATGTCACGATTTCGTGACATGCCCAAATTTCACCGAAAGGAAAAGAAGAATGCCCAAAGGATAGAAGACGTCACGATTTCATGACATGTTGCATTTTCATGGCTGTAGAGAGAAAAAGGAGCTGAAGAGATGAATACGTCATGATTTTGCGACATGTTCCATTTTCGCTGAAGCAGAAGTCAGATGAAGCAGAGGGCTCGAAGACGTCGTGATTTCGTGACATGACAGTTGTTCCTGACAGATATATTTTTAGCAACTAAAACATGCCCTTACACCAAACTTTTGATTCCTGAGGGTGTCAGATGATGGAGAAGTATCAAATCTATTAGAATCCAGTTACAGAAGATCTTTGCTTATTATTAGAAACTGTAGTTAATTGCTTGTAATTGATTTGAAAATCAAGGATGTACTAGTTGTAAAGATACCCATATTAGGGTATATATAGTGGTAGACGCATTCTAAAAAGAGGTCGGCTCTTGGACGTTTACAAGATTGAATGTACATCTTCTGGATACAAGCAAATAAAGTCATTCTTCTATCTGGCTTCTAATTTTCTGTGTGCAAGTGTATGTATCTAATTCTTGACTTCTATTTACATTATTGAGTTCTATAATGTATCTGTTCTAAACCTGAACTGTACTTATATAAATCATATTGTTGGAGTTAGGATTAAGTATGCTTATATGTGTTAGATGAAAGTCTAAATCACACTTAGAAAGTTATGATTTCTACATGAAGGTGTAAATGAAAGCTTATAACAAGAATGTGTATGTTTTATCCTGGTTGTTGTCTAAACTGCACCGTGAGAAAAGCTTCTAGCCTCGGCTATATTTCCCTTTACAAGCATTTCCCTTCTTTCTGTTCTCTTTTCTCTAAACAAAGCAAAAAGGAACCAGCCTACTCTGGAGATTAGACGGACATTCCCAAGCTAGATCCGTCTACTCAATGTTGGCAAGGTCTAAGGCGCAATATAATTAACCAAAAGGCAGATTTTGTTCCAACAGTGTCCTTGTCTTTGTGGGGAGAAATGAATGAACCATATTCATGGAGCTCATTTTGTTCTAATAGGTCTTGGACCACCTTATAGAATTATTGATAGTTGTGAATTTCATGCCCTTGTATACGATGATAAATACAAAAGAGGCTTTCATTAGTGGAACATGCTTGGGCTCTCTATGTTTGAATTTTGGCAGTACAAATGCATTTGCCTTGTATAAATTTTGAAATAAAGTTGCTACAACTGACCTTGGGGTCTCAACTAGGATGATTTAGCCTCTATTTTTGTAGGTTGGGATTCTGTGGATGAACCATCTATGGGAAAAGCCCCACTATCTATGAAATCTTGAACCACATTTTTGAATTCATGGAAATTGTGAATGCCATGGCCCTCTATTCAATAATAGAGACAGTAATGGTCCTCCCTATAATCCTTAGGTTTAGCTCTTTTTGGGTCTAGAATTTTTATGTCAGGTAATTTTAAGACCTTATATTCTTGTAGCTTTTGGAAGATGATAGACATAGGCTCGTTTAAAGGAGTCTAGATGCACTATGGATGCTTTGAGCGTGCAACATGCATTGGCCTGGTTTGAGGACCAGGTTGAGTCCTAGGTATGTTACTTGCTTTCTTAGGTGGGTCCCTTGCATTTTGGATGTAAGGGATAGATTGTAGCCTAATATCATCTATTGGTTGACAAATTGAAGCTGGTTCTTTTCAAGCATGTTATATACTATGACTTGAAATATTTGACATGTTTGAATATCATGACCATTTTATCTATGATATAGACAATGTGACTCTTCCTCATACCCTTGTGGTCTTGGATGATCTGGGTCCAACTGGAGAACCTCAAGTAATATGATAGCATTTGTGGCACATAATCGATTGAAAACTGATACCGTAGGCTCAGGCAATGAGGGATGCTTGCCAAGTTGCTGAGGTGGCTGAGTTGGCACTTGCACTGGATAAGGCTTTTCCTGTGGCTTCACAGGGGATATTTTGACCTTAGATGAGGGTTACTTTTTTATCTCTTATATTTCAATTTGGATAAAAATATATTGCAACACCTCATTTTGTTGCTCCATTTGTGCCTCTATATTATAGAGGTGATTTTGCATATGCTTCAATACTGATAAGGCTCTCATGTGTATTTCTAGCGATTGGTTTGAAATACCATTTTCTATTGAAGGATGTGAAAGAGTGGGTGCTAAATATCCACAAGGTAACTATAAATCACCAATTTTCTTCATTTGAGTTGATGTGGATGCTTCATGATGATCCACTTCGATAGTGGTATCCACATGCTCATGTTTATGACTCAGTTTATGTTTTTATTTCACTTTATGGTATTGAACTATATCAGCTTTGGTACCTGATGAGGCCTGGAAATGCCTCAATCATAGCATGTTTTGAACATTGAAACTGCCTAAAAACTCTTGTGTTTAATCTGATATGCTAGTTAAGTTGATTTAATATGTTGTGTATTAACTGTTTGCATGATCAATGTGTTAGAAATACTATATTCTAATTTTTTACAGTTTTTGCATAGTTTTATGTTACTTTGTCATGACTTGCTAAATGAGAAGTATGCTTAGGTTGATAGCAACACTTCACTAGTTTTGTTTTGATGTGTTTCAAGCATTTATTTATCTAAATCTAGCAAATAGTGCAAGCAAACTGTTATTGTGCAGCAGAAACTAGTTTTCCAATGTAAATTCCAGCCAGTTGCCAATGAATGGCAAGGCATGGAATTCACACATGGAGAGAGATGAAGGCTATTGCAATCTGATCCTGAGAGCTAACCCACCTAAGAAATGCAGATGAAATCACTTGAAGAGCACACAGTTGTTCATTCCGAAGATCTTCGAAATGAGCAGACATCTTCGGAATGAGAAATACAATCTCTTCGAAATGAGCGGACATCTTCGAAATGAGAAATACAGTCTCTTCGGAATGAGCCACTTATCTTCGAAATGAGAACAGAAAGTGCTTTTTGAGTTGTTGACTGATTTTTGATGATGGAAAAAGGGAAAGAAGGTTGAAAAGGTTAAGGGAAAATATCTCCCATCTGACTTTGTCGTCCTTGCCGTCCAAAGCCACCATTCATGGAAAAGATCAATTTTGGTCCTCTTCTAGGATAAACCCAGGAAATGTTGCAGCATAATAGGAATAGATCTGTAAGATAGGAATGAGATATTCTTAGTTTGTAATTAGATTTTAGGATATCTATAAATAGATAGCTCCCATCTAGGTTGAGCTAAGAAAGGTAGAGGAAAAGTAAGCAAGAAGTATAATAATAAGAAAAGTGACTGTTACAGTCCTGTAACAGGGTTTTTAGCAGCAATACTGTAATTATGTTCTTGAATCAATAAAGTGCACTATTTTTATTCATGTTGTTGTGAATGAGTGTGAGTAAGATCTAGAGAGAGAGAAAGACTCATACCTTCTTCTGGACAAGGAGGCTGGCCACTTCCAGACCTAGGAGGAGGACTAACAACAGGTTTTTATTCTGATTTTGCTGCAGCAGAATAAGTTGTAAAACTTGTCATTTCATTTCCTTGTAAACAGCTAACAGTATTTGCAATCTTAGTTTATTTCATGATTAGGATGATCTTGTGATTAATGATAGGTTTGGTTGTAATCTCCATTTTCAGCAAGCTTTCAAATTACTGCAGATTGTCATTTCCAGAATTTACTATTTTTTGCAATTTATTGCATTTTGTGTTTTGTTGTCAACCCCTGCATAGAATATTGACAACCTTCTATTACAGAGCATTGACAGGACTTAATTTCCATGTTATAATCAGGTTTCCATTACTACAAAAGTAAATAGACTTCCTTTCTACAATCATAATTAGATTTCTAATTCTACAACTGTAACTAGGGAGTTATTTCTGCAACATAATTAGATTTCATTCTGTAATTGTAACTAGGATTTCATTTCTGTAGTTAGTAATTAGTTTCCATTCCTGCAATTAGATTAAAGTTCAATTTATGCAATTTAGAGATAAAAATGTCCTAAATCCCCCACACAATCGGTTTCACCAATAAGACCTGTTGCTCCCAAATGACCTAAGTTATAGCCCTGTTCACTCCTTCCACAAATAGCCTTGTACACTGCCCTGGATTGACAAATTCATTGAGAATTAATGATGTGCATAATGACAATGCATCATTTTGGCACCGTTGCTAGGGAATAGTGTTTCTAGAAGGTGACAATAGTCCAATAGCTGTTAATTAGACTGAGCTATGAAAATTTAGGATAAAATCTGAATATAATAACTGGTTAAAGTAACAACTATTGACCTATAATTTATGTCATTCAAGAGTAAACATGAATGAGTAAGCCTAGGGATGAAACAGGTAGAATTACTCAAAAGGATCCCTGGCTTGTTCCATTAAGAAGATCTTCATGCCTAAGGGGTGAATCACCTGTGTTTGAACTACCAAAAAAATTGAAACAAAAATCACCAACTTCATCATCATTAGAACATCCTGAGAAAGAAAAATCATCAGACTCATCATCAACAGAGGATTCTGGACCTCTTAAGAGTGAAATTTGGATAGGTTTAACTGTTCCCAAGGAACATGAAACTATGGCAGAGAGAGGCAATCTAGATGGGGATGGCCAACATGGCTATGTCCATAATGAAGGAAATGATCAGGATATGCCCCAACCTTCCAGAACATTTGAATATCCTATCCATTTGAATCCAACACAAAACTCCCCCATGAAAACCATTTCACCTTCAGCACTTCCAACCTTTCGAGGTGTTGTATCTGAAGATCCTGATCAGTTTTTGTTTGAATTCAAAGTAGTGTGTCAAACCTATGACTATGTAAATGACAATCAAAAACTTAAGGTTTTTCCCTCAACACTCAAGGACTCAACATTACGCTGGTTCATGAGCTTAGAGCCAAATTCCATCCGAACTTGGGATCAAATGGAAACTATGTTTTTAGACAAATATCAAGAGTATTGTCGTGTAAGGAATAGGAAATATGAGTTATTCAGGATTAAGCAGGAAGATGATGAAACATTAGAAGACTATCTTGATAGGTTCTCCTTTGTTCAAAGGAGATGTGGACTTGTAGAACCCGAGTTATGCAAAACCATATTTTTGAGAGGATTACAAGATGAATCCAGAGAAGTATTGGATTTGATGGGAAAAGGGGATGTAAATACTCTCAGTAATGAGGAAATTGTGGGTCTCTATAGGAATTACTCTCGCACTAAGCAGGGAAGAAGAAAAAAGAGTACAAATGGCACTGATGTGAAGGACCTAATAGAGGAACTTGCAAATTTTAAAACTGATATTCTGGTGCAATTGAACACAACTTTGGGAGAAATGTCTGCAAAAGCAAAAACCATAGAACCTTTGGCAATTTATTGCCCAAGATGTAGAAATAAACATGCTTTGCAGGAATGTCCTTTGAATAAAATGTCTATCTCAACCATTTGTAGTATCTGTTCGAAGAAGCATTTGACTGATAAATGCCACCTGCTACCACAACTCAAAACTATGTTAGAGAGTCATACTGAGGAACTCAACTATGTTGGACCAAAATAAGGGGGAAATTTCTCTCAGAACCAAAATCCCCCTCATTTTTCTACAAATTGGGGGCATAATCCTTGGACTATGCCTTGGGGACAATCAGAACCACCCCAACGTCCTTGGAATTATTCTCAATGGACAAATTCCCAAGAATGGCCACAAACAAGTTGGAGTAATCCAACCTAGAATCAAAATCAGAATAACCCATCATGGAATCAAAACAACCCACCCTAGAATCAGAATCAGACTAATCCACATTGGATGCAAAATCAACCATAGTGGAGTCAACAATACCAGTCCTATCCAAGGCAACAAAGAAATCAAGGTCAAACTCAGCATTTGCTGCCTGCACCTAATCAAAATTTTCAAGAAAAATAGAACCAACCACAACAAACACAATAGGTGAAATAACCTCAACTTCCAGCTCAACCAATCACTAATCCAAACAACATGAGATAGGCATCCCCTGTCTATGTGGCTAAAGCTAAAGAAAATGCTGAAATAAATGTTCTTGATTGTAGTAACATCCAACTTCGTTCAGAAAAGTTGTACCTGAACCTGTTTCAACTAAAATCAAGGAAAATGAAAAGCAAGAACCTTTGGAACCAGTTAGAGTTAAACCAACAATAGAGAAAGAAGAAGAAAAAATAGAACCACAGGTAGAACAATTACCTTCATCAAGGATAATTCCATATCCTGAAAGATTCAATACCACAATAGAAAATTCTGAGTCAGACCTGGTCAAGGAACTTAGAAAGTTAACTATATCATTGCCCTTATTGCAAGCCATTAAGGATATACCAGTGATTAAAAGTACTATCCGAGATTTGTGCATTAGAAGAGCAGGAAGAAAAAAGAAAGCATTTCCCAAGACTGTTCAGGTTGAAGGAAAGATAGTTGATCTCTTGTCCGGAAAACTAGTACCTCCAAAGTATAGTGACCCAGGGAGTCCAGTTATCATAGTTACCATAGGCTCAGTACCAATATCAAATGTCTTAGTAGATCTAGGAGCTGCAATAAATGTCATGACCAAGGATATAATGGAACAATTATAGCTCAAACATCTCAGTCCCACATTTACAGTTTTAGAAATGGCTGATAGGTCGACTTGCAAAACCTGAAGGTATCATTGAAGATGTCCCTATAGAAGTCTCTTCTTGGGAATTCCCTATAGATTTTTTGGTTTTACAACCAAGAAATTCAGCACATGGATATCCCATCATTCTGGGAAGACCTTGGCTTGCAACTGCAGCAACCTTCATAGACTACAGATCTAGAAAAATGACCATTTCAAATGGTATTGATCTAAAATAGATCTCTCTGTATCCTCCTGCAAGACCCTCCAACAATTTTTTAGGTCAGTTATGGTTTCCTGACTCAGATGAAGAACCAGAAGAGGTTATTTCCACACTAGCCACCTTGGTAGTAAGGGAACACACAGAAGACCTCCATGACATAGAAACTTTAGAGAATGAAACTATCCTAATGAATGTTCTGCATGAACAAGGGTTAGAAGAGGAAGCAGTAAATATCCATCAGCTTGTTAGGGAATGAGGAGAACCAAAATTTTGAAGGTGAGCCATCTGTACTATCATAGGAAACATCTGTTTCACTACCACATGGGTGGCACCATCACCTAATTTTCCCTTCTCACTGTTCCATACAGGATATGCTTCCATTAGAAATCAATGAAATAGAAACTTCTTATTTCCTCCCATCTCATCATTGCCCTCTTAACTCCCTAATCACCAAGTATGAAGAAGTGAATTCAGTCCTTCCAAATACAAAACAAATAGAAGTCCAGCCAGGCAAATTACTGAACATTAACAACTGGCTTACTAGGGAAGAGGAAGAAAAATTGATAACTATTTTGCAGAAGCATGTTCATGCTTTTGCTTGGGACTACAAGGATATGTCAGGAATTCACCCTGATATATGCACCCACAGGATTTATACTGAAGAAGTCAAGCCAGTAAGACAACCCCAGAGAAGACTGAATCCTGCCTTGAGGGATATTGTAAAGGAAGAAATTGAAAAACTTCTGGAGGTAGGATTCATTTACCCAATTTCTGATAGCCAGTGGGTCTCTCCATTGGTTATAGTTCCTAAGAAAAATGGAAAAATGAGAGTATGTGTAGACTATAGAGAGCTGAACAAAGTGACATACAAAGACCATTTTCCATTACCTTTCATAGATCAGGTGTTAGATACCCTTGCTGGAAAGAAATACTTTTGTTTTCTTGATGGATTTAGTGGGTATAATCAAATTCAGGTTGCACTTGAAGATCAAGAGAAAACAACCTTTACCTGTCCATGGGGAACATTTGCCTATAGGGTTTTACCTTTTGGTTTGTGTAATGCCCCAACAACATTTCAACGAGCGGTCTTAGCAATTTTTTCTGATCTGACTACCAACAGTGTTGAGATATACATGGATGATTTCATAGTATGTGGACAGACTTTTGACTTTACATTAGAAAACCTTGACAGAGTTTTAACTCACTGTGAAACATACCAGTTATCCTTGAATCCAGACAAATGTTTTATGATGATGGAGGAAGGAATAGTTCTTGGTCATAACATCTCTCTTCAAGGGATCCAGAGTTGATCCAAAGAAGGTGGAAATTATCAAGAATCTTCTTCCTCCTAAAACTCAGACTGATGTCAGAAGCTTCCTAGGACACATTGGTTTTTACCGTAGGTTTATTCCTAGCTTTAGCACAATAGCCAATCCCATGTTTGCCCTATTGACTAAAGATTCTGAATTCTCCTGGACTGCAAGGTGTCAAGAATCATTTGAAGCTCTGAAAGAGAAATTAGTAACTCCACCTGTGTTAAGAGGACCTAATTGGACATTACCATTTCACATACAGGTTGATGCTTCCAATACTGCAATTGGAGCAGCATTAGGACAAATTGACAATGGTGAACACTATGCCATCTACTACATTAGCAAGAATTTGATAGGAGCTGAGAAAAATTATACCACAACTGAGAAGGAATTCTTGGCAGTAATTTATGCCATCAACAAATTCAGGCATTACATCACAGGTTATCAAATATTCATTCACATAGATCACACAACCATTAAGTATTTGATGAATAAGCCTATGGTAAGTGCAAGAATTATTCATTGGTTACTATTGCTGCAAGAATTTGATATCACAATAATCAACAAACCAGGAAAAGCTAATGTTGTAGCAAATTTCTTGTCCAGGTTGCATAACATAGAGGAAGGGGAATTAGTTGAGGACACTTTTCCTGATGAAAAATTATTTGCTATATCCGTCCAATCACCTTGGTTTGCAGATATAGCCAATTATTTGGTCACAGGGAAAGTTCCTCCACATTTCACTTCAAAACAGAAAAACAATTGATCAAACAGAGTTCTTCCTTTGAGTGGATTAAGGGTATACTTTTTAAGTGCAGTCCTGACCATGTGTTACGTAGGTGCATCCGAAAGGATGAGGTATATGATATCCTTAGGGCTTGTCATGATGAACCCTCAGGTGGACACTATTCTGAAAAAGCACAATTAGAAAAATTTTAGGGACAGGATATTATTGGCCATCTCTTCACAAGGATGTGAAAAAGTACATCAGGCATTGTGATGCATGCCAAAGAATGGGGAAACCCACTCATACAAATGAAATGCCACTACAACCTCAATTGGTTTTAGAGCCATTTGAGAGGTGGGGGCTTGATTTTGTAGGACCTATTGATCCACCTTCTCAAGGAAAGGTGCATATTCTAGTATGCACCGATTACCTGACAAAGTGGGTAGAGGTGCGTGCTTTCAAACATGCTCGTGAAGAGAAGGTCATCGATTTCTTGTATACTCAGATTTTTTAGAGATTTGGAGCTCCACGGTCTATCACCACAGACCAAGGACCCCAATTTGCATCTAAAGTCATTGAGGCTTTTACAGAATTATATGAAATCAAACATAGGAAATCATCACCTTACCACCCACAAGCAAATGGCCAGGTTGAGGTAACAAACAGGGAACTGGAATGAATCTTGACAAAAATAGTAGCTTTTCATAGGAGAAACTGGCTAGATAAATTACCTGAAGCAGTTTGGGCTTACAATACTACTTGGAAATCCACTACTGGATTCACACCTTATGAACTAGTTTTTGGTAAAAAGCCCCTCCTACCTATTGAATTTGAGCTACTAACATTGCGCACAACATTGGAAATTGGGATTGAATTGTCACAGGCATAGACAGATAGGATTCTATAGCTGAATGCATTGGATGAACTTCGGTTGGATGCTCTGCACCAAACTGAAGTAATTCAGGAGCAGAGGAAGCTATGGCATGACAATCACATTCAGCAGAGGAAATTTTAGCAAGGAGATTGGGCTTTGCTGTTTGATTCTCGCTATGAAGACTTCCCTGGAAAGCTGAGAACTAGATGGCTTGGACCTTACCAGATTGAAGAGGTATTTGACAATGGAGCAGCTCATCTATCTCCTATTGATGGGTCATGAAGAAAGTTGGTAGTGAATGGACATCGCCTCAGGGTGTACCATACACCTCTGACTAAAGAGGAATTCTTGCAGTAGCTTGACAGTTTGGATGTACAATATGTGGAAGAGATTCCCTCTTCCACTTCAATAAAATCAGCATGATCATGGATTTCAAGAAAAGCAAAAAAAAAAAATAATAAAAAAGTAAAAAATAAAAAGATGAATAAATTCTGATTGTGAATTCCTTCATGGGCATGATTTCAGGGAAATCATGAATTCCTTCATGGGCATAATCAGAATAAAAAAAAAAATGAATAGCTCAGCAGTGAAAACCTTTCCTAAGGCACTACTGAGTTGGTATGCATGAAAACCAGTTTTCTGGCATGCATAACCTTGAAAATTTTTGAATCATCATTGTACAAATTCACCAACTGCACTTGTTTTGAAATATTGTAGAAAATCTCAGCAGAACATCAACAAAAGCAATCATTCTTCAAAACTTGCATTAACTTGTTTTAATAGGTATATATTTCTTACATTTCTTCATTGTAAATGATTGGTATGTAGTATATAACAATTAACCATTAGCATAAAAGGTATCCATAAGAGTTGGCATACTTAAAACATGTTTTGAGAAGGAGAATATTGGTTTCTGCCTAATCTTCGGAATGAGAATGCCAAAAATAGTGTCTGCTATCTTCTTCCAATGATGTTGTATTGTCTTTGGATTGAATTTTTTTTTATGAAATTGTTTAATGATGTTGACTTTGTCTTGGAAATGAAATTGTCTTTGAATGATTATTATTTGTGAAATGAAATTGTTTTAATGATTTTTGATTTAAATTGTCTTGAATGAAATTGTTTTGGAATGACAGCGAAATGAATGTTGCACTTTGTCTTCAGAATGAAGCTTTGTCTTCGGAAATGAGGAATTGTCTTCGAAATGAAGCTTTGTCTTCGAAATGAGGAATTGTCTTCGCAATGAAGCATGATATTCGAAATGAGGACTTGTCTTCGAAATGAAACTTTATCTTCGAAATGAGGAATTGTTTTCGCAATGAAGCATAATCTTTGGAATGAGCATTCAACATGATATTTCCACGTGGCATCCAAGGAGGGGGAAAATATACGATCAATAGAATTTTTTTTGACTGCATATGATAAATGACACGTGTCAGTTGAGATGTGATTTGTCTTATCTTGCACCCATTAAGGAAGTACCAGAATCATGGGGAAGTGACCAACAACATGCCACCATTGTTCGACGTTGATAACCATGCACGTGAGAAATCTACGGGCAAAATAGAGGAGCTAAAAACAAGTAAGGTGGATCTGACGACAAGGACATCTATGCAATCATTAATGGATAGGTGTTCAGAGAAGAAATAGAGATGCGTGCCACCCTTCCTTTCGAAGACATAATTGTTAATGCAAAATGATTATGAGGTACAGTGTCGATATTGCAGTTCATTCCAAAGAAGATAAACAAAGCAATTGAAAACCTAAAAACAAACCCTGCAAGTCTGCAAGAACCAGAAACCAGTGATCCAACGAAAGAGTAGCAGTAGAGGCGAGCAGTTTTTAACATACCAAAATAGGAAAATGGGATGAAAAACAAATATGGAACCAACAGATACCACCCACCTTCGAGAAAATCTAGAAGTGCTACAAATTTTTGAAGATGGAGGGCTTATGCCATTTTTGGACAAATTTGATGGGTCCTCTGAAGATTTGGCCGGCATGTTCACTCACACATTCAGAAATAACTGGGCACACATTAACGACATGACAATTAAGGTAACCCCTAAAGTTTTAAGTGAAATTACTGAGCTTCCATTAGAAGGTCTTCAAATTTCTAGAACTGGAAAAAATACACTGGCAAATGTAGTTAATCAATTTCTGGAAGAAAATGATAGGGAGCCAGAATACTTAATGCACAACAACACATGCAAGGGGGTAAAAAGGGCCAGCCTACAAGAACCCTGGAATGAAGTGGCCACATGGGTAATAAAATTTTTAACCTGTGAAGGGCAGTATGTACTTTTATCAGGGCATCATTTCAAAATTTTGAACCACCTAAGACATGGTAGGCAACAACCAAAAGTTAGGGTAAATCTTCCCTTGTATCTGCACCAGGAGTTGAAAAATATGGCAAAATGATATCAGGAAGGAAAAGGGAGCCCTCACCACCATGGTCTTATTAAATTAGTCTACCAACATCATTTTAGAGGAAACCCTAGAAGCTTTGATAGGTTTTATTCTACTCTGAATGATGTAGTTTTTGGAAGAGAGGATGAGGAGGAAGAAGAAATAGATGCTGTCATAGATGTTATTGTAGAGGAAGAAGAAATAGATGCTACCATAGATGTTATTGTAGAGGAGGAAACACACCCAATAGAAGCAACAGAGCACCTTTCTCTAGAACCTTCAACCTCACAAGCTAAGAAACAAAAGAAGAGAGGGCCTGGAACCGACAATCAAAAAGAAAAATAGAAGAAAGTTCATTTTTTTGAAGATGTTGCTGATCTGTCAGAATAGGGGAGTGAAGTGCCTAGAAAAATAGGGGAAGAGACAACAAGGGAAATAGAAGCACTCCCACTAGAATCTGAAACTGTCCCCATAACCCCTACTGTCACCAAAAAATAGGGCAAGAAGAAAAAATTTGCAGCAGGAACTAGGAGGTCTACAAGACTCCACTTGAGAGAAATAGAAGAATAGGTGATAGAAGAAGAAGGTGGACAAGGCAGTCCGGATGTTACAGAAGTGCAACCAGCCCCTAAATATTTTTTAGAATTCCCTAAACAAATGATTGAGGAAGAGACTGGGCAAGACAGTTTTGAAGTTGCTATAGTTCAACAAGCCATAGAAGATGTGGATGCAATCATAGATAGTTTCATGGAACCTCCTGAACAAGAGCAGATAGTTGAAGTAGAAGATGAGATAGCTGTTGAGCAACCAACTATAGATGATTTATCTGCATCAGATTCTAAATCAGAAATAGAGGAGGTGGACATCACAGAATAGCTAAGAGCAGCAAAAAGTGTTATCAAAACACAAACTAAATGGATTGAAGAAAAAGAAAATATCATTGAAATATAGGAAAAGAAGATTGTAGAATTATAATAGGAAGTGGCAGAATTGAGGAAGAGGCTATCATAGTCTGAAGAATAACCAACTGTATCTATTGATGAGGATAATTTGGCTCAATTACTTATGGGATTATCTAGGGCAGATGACTCTTTTACTTTGATTGAGGCATCTAAAACTTTGACTAAAGACATAGGTGCTCATTCTGAAGCAACGCCCTTTCATTCTGAAGAAGTGCCCTTCCATTCTGAAGCATTGCCTTCTCATTCCGAAGATGCTCTATAATTGATAAAAAGCATAGAAAAGAATATTGGAGATGAGTCACAACAGGAAACACCAACACAAGAGCAGTCTAAATAACAACATGAAATTGTTCAAGTAAGTACTCCTTCAAATGAGATTTTTGTATTTAAAATTGTTATACCTTCAATAAAAGTAGAGGATAAGGGGGTACAAGTAGAATTTTTAAAGGTAAAGTGAATTGTGTCGATGACCAACCAATGGAAATAGTAAAAAAAGGGATACAAGTAGAATTATTATCAATGACCAACCAGTGGAAGTAGCAGAAAAAGGGGTTCAAGTAGATCTGCTACCCAGATTTCCACCTGTAGTTAGACCACCCAATACTGTATCCCTAGAGCAATATAATACAGACATAGCTAGTTGGGTGATCAGATATGAAAAACTTGCCACTAAAGTTGAAAATTTTAAATTGGAAGGTAAACAGTTAGAAGCAAAAGAAACAGAAATCAAGGCATTGAATGAAAAAGTGACTGATTTATGTCAGATTGCTGAGTTTTTGGTCCAATTCAGATGGCCGACCAGATTTTACAGTCTCATTCTGAAGGAGAAATATCTCAGATGGCAGGTCATGAGGATTAGCTCAGGTCTCCCATACAAATTGGACACAACTACAGATTTCTTAGAAGCCTATTTTGATAGCCCTATAGAACAGAAAAACCTCTTATGTGAATTATTTTTACACAACTTCTTTATTCCAGAAGAGGTAGAGTTTCACCCTCAAATTTACATAGGAGATGTTCAACTGAGAGCATTCATGTCCACTTTACAAAATCAGTTTTATTGGGATCAGGAGAAAAGACAAAATAAAGAAATTGAATTAAGAGCTGAATTGTTAGTCAGAGCAGTTCAGCCAAATCATCCAATTATCACCAGACAACATTTCACCATGATGAACAGGGAAGATGTAAAAAGGATGTACTTGAGCAATTTGAGGGACTGTGTGACCAAATTCTAGAATTTTTGTAATAACAGTTTTGTTCCAGCATTATCATTTTGCAGAAGTAGATGGGCAGAACTTTCCATTTCTTTACAGAAAAGGGAACCTATCTCCCCCATTAACCTAGAATGGTCTAGAAGAAGGGCAGAAGGAGTGATACAACTGATTGAAATCATGCAACATCATTGGATAGGTCTCATATTTAGGCCTCCAACCATCATTTCTCCAGTTCCCTTCTATTTTGAAGAAGATCCTCAACCTGATGATCACTTTGAAGAATGGCTCAAAAACCTTCAGGAGAATAGGGGATATTATATAGGCACCAAATTGTTCTACAGATCATGGAATTTGAATATGGATATATGTGATTCTATAGCCCAACAGAATGCATGAGGACATGCATTAATATAAGTTGGGGGAAAATGATGAGGCCTGGAAATGCCTCAATCATAGCATGTTTTGAACATTGAAACTGCCTAAAAACTCTTGTGTTTAATCTGATATGCTAGTTAAGTTGATTTAATATGTTGTGTATTAACTGTTTGCATGATCAATGTGTTAGAAATACTATATTCTGATTTTTTACAGTTTTTGCATAGTTTTATGTTACTTTGTCATGACTTGCTAAATGAGAAGTATGCTTAGGTTGATAGCAACACTTCACTAGTTTTGTTTTGATGTGTTTCAAGCATTTATTTATCTAAATCTAGCAAATAGTGCAAGCAAACTATTATTGTGCAGCAAAAACTAGTTTTCCAATGTAAATTCTAGCCAACTGCCAATGAATGGCAAGGCATGGAATTCACACATGGAGAGAGATGAAGGCTATTGCAATCTGATCCTGAGAGCTAACCCACCTAAGAAATGCAGATGAAATCACTTGAAGAGCACACAGTTGTTCATTTCAAAGATCTTCGAAATGAGCAGACATCTTCGGAATGAGAAATACAGTCTCTTCGAAATGAGCGGACATCTTCGAAATGAGAAATACAGTCTCTTCGAAATGAGCCACTTATCTTCGAAATGAGAACAAAAAGCGCTTTTTGAGTTGTTGACTGATTTTTGATGATGGAAAAAGGGAAAGAAGGTTGAAAAGGTTAAAGGAAAATATCTCCCATCTGACTTTGTCGTCCTTGCCATCCAAAGCCACCATTCATGGAAAAGATCAATTTTGGTCCTCTTCTAGGATAAACCCAGGAAATGCTGCAACATAATAGGAATAGATCTGTAAGATAGGAATGAGATATTCTCAGTTTGTAATTAGATTTTAGGATATCTATAAATAGATAGCTCCCATCCAGGTTGAGCTAAGAAAGGTAGAGGAAAAGTAAGCAAGAAGTATAATAATAAGAAAAGTGACTGTTACAGTCTTGTAACAAGGTTTTTAGCAGCAATACTGTAATTATGTTCTTGAATCAATAAAGTGCACTATTTTTATTCATGTTGTTGTGAATGAGTGTGAGTAAGATCTAGAGAGAGAGAAAGACTCATACCTTCTTCTCGACAAGGAGGCTGGCCACTTCCAGACCTAGGAGGAGGACTAACAACAGGTTTTTATTCTGATTTTGCTATAGCAGAATAAGTTGTAAAACTTGTCATTTCATTTCCTTGTAAACAGCTAACAGTATTTGCAATCTTAGTTTATTTCATGATTAGGATGATCTTGTGATTAATGATAGGTTTGGTTGTAATCTCCATTTTCAGCAAGCTTTCAAATTACTCGCAGATTGTCATTTCCAAATTTACTATTTTTTGCAATTTATTGCATTTTGTGTTTTGTTGTCAACCCCTGCACAGAAGATTGACAACCTTCTATTACAGAGCATTGACAGGACTTAATTTCCATGTTATAATCAGGTTTCCATTACTACAAAAGTAAATAGACTTCCTTTCTACAATCATAATTAGATTTCTAATTCTGCAACTATAACTAGGGAGTTATTTCTGCAACATAATTAGATTTCATTCTGTAATTGTAACTAGGATTTCATTTCTGTAGTTAGTAATTAGTTTCCATTCTTGCAATTAGATTAAAGTTCAATTTATGCAATTTAGAGATAAAAATGTCCTAAATCCCCCACACAATCGGTTTCACCAATAAGACCTGTTGCTCCCAAATGACCTAAGTTATAGCCCTGTTCACTCCTTCCACAAATAGCCTTGTACACTGCCCTGGATTGACAAATTCATTGAGAATTAATGATGTGCATAATGACAATGCATCAGTACCCCTGTTTTATGTGGGGGAAACACATGTTCTTGTTCTTGAGTAGGCAGCATGAGAAGTGATTTAGGTGTGACTAATGCTAATGGTTTTGATCCCCTCAATGTGGCAGCAACGTTTGATTGCACCATATCTTGTTTTATCTACCTTAGAGTCACTTGATCTTTAGACTTAATGTTAACCATTACCACAAAATATTGAGAAGGCACTTTAGCTTTTGGACCAGTTGAAGGTGATTTAGTCATGTTAACTAATGTTTTCTTCTCCTCATCAGGTAATACTACACTGTGATTTTTGGTGATGGTAAAAGGTAGTGACTTCTTGATGCAAGCCTTAGTTGAATGTTTGGTGATTTTATCCAACTAAATTTTTGGAGGCCTACATGCCACCAGAGTGTCTTATGGCTCATTGAAATCCTTGTAATACTTGAATGGCTCAGGATCATGGGGGACCACATACACTTGTCCTTGGTGTATGAATTTTAGATTTTGGTGCACTATGGAAGGCACACATTCCATATCCCTCATCCATGGTCTGCCTAGCAATATGTTGTACTGCCTCTCACCTTCCAAGATATGGCACAATGTAGGTATCATATTTATCCCAACCTGTATAGGTAGGATTAATGTTCCAATTGTTGGGGAAGTGGCATCATTGAAGGCTCTCAATGTGAATGTTGAGTCCTTAATGCATGAAGGTGGTAAATTTAAATACTTCAAAGTTGTAGTCATGATGATGATGGTAGATGACCCAGTGTCAATCAAAACTCTCTTATATAGAATTTGATCAATGCTTGCTATGATGTGTAGTGGAGAATTAGGATTATCCATAGAAATTGGATTAATCTCCTATCTGTGAAAGGTAATCACGGGGTCCTTTTGTAAGTGAATTGAATTTATTGTTGGTGTGGACCGTGATAGATTATTATCTTTAGTTGAATTTTTTGGTATTTTGGGTTGATCAAGGTATATTTTGCTTCCTATTGTAGTATTGATCATACCAATAAAACCCTCATCAGGAGGGGCTATGTGCACCTCATTAACGTGCTCAAATTTATTGTTGGGTGCTATGTTTGCTTTGTGTGTAGGCAAGGGGTCTTGGAATACTCCTATCTGAAGCTCTTACCTCTTGATCATATCCTACACTAAATATTTAAAGGGATAACATGTCTAAATGTCATGACCCCTTTGTCGATGGTACACGCAATATAAAGTTTCTTTGTGTGCCTTTGATCTACACTTGTTAGGCTTCCATGGATGGATCTCTGGAAGATTGATTCTATGTGCCTCATATAATCTATCAAAGAGTGATGCTAATGTCTCTGGAAAATCAATATATTATAATTTTGGCCGATGTTGTTGACCCTGTATTTGATTATGTTGTATATGATTTTGGGCCAGAGGAGGTTGGTCTTGGTAATTATGTTGCATTGGTAGAGGTGGTGCGACCTGTTTTGAGGATTCAGGGATACTCAAAATAATTTGATTGACTAGGGTCACATTTTTTTGCATGTTGCCACCTGTAATATTCTTGTTTGGCCATTCCTTTTTGTAGAGTTGAATATCACCCTCTTGTATCTTGATTTCCTCAATGAACTCAGCCTATTCTAAGGCCTCCTCAAATGTTTGATACTACTACAATTGTAAGAGAATCAAGATTTGTTTTGAACATCTTCTCGTAAATATTTGAATGAGCTCTATTGTGGGTAGGGTGAAAGGTAGTTTTGACATCACCTTCCTCCACTTATTTCCATACTCAATTACTAGTTCATCGTCAAGTTGACGAAGGCTAGCCAATTCAGTCAAGTTTGTCATTTTCTTAGTACTAGAGGCAAAACATTGTAGGAATGCATCAACCAATTGCTCAAAGTTGTATATGCTTTGATGTGGTAGATGATTATACCATTCTAAAGCATCCCCAGATAGTGTAGTAAGAAATATTCTTAACATCAAGGGGTCATTATATTGAAAATGGAAGAACATATTGATGAAGGTTGTCATGTGCTCTTGTGCATCTTCATCATATTTGAACTTTTCAAGTTTAGGCATATTGAAATTTGATGGGTATTTCGGTGATGACACTGATGTCTATAAAGGTTGATTGCTAAGCTACTTTAGTGTAATTTTTTAATGAATCAACCTTTGATTTTGTTTCTTGAATGAATTTATTTGATTAGCTAGCACTTTGTATGGCCCTGATGAAATGATATGATCTTCCCTTTTTTGCCCTTGATTAGGTAGAGGGGACCACTTTTTATGTTGAGATTGACAATAAGTATAATCATTAGGTACCTCATCATAAATGGATTTAGGGTAAGCATCCACTTCTTCCTGATGTTCCCATTAGGACTCTTCATATGATTCTTCATCATATTGATCTTGGTACTATTGAGGAGTATGAGGTTCTCGATGATAACTAGATAATGGCCTTTGATTTTGAACATGATTTTGGTGTGTCCAAAAGGAAATATTTTGAGATTTCACTAGATGCCTTATGTGTTGTTGCATCCTCTGGGGGATAGACGTAAACACTACTTTATGCAATGCATTTTGCACTTGCTCTTGTTATATCTTTTGTTGTTCTTGTATCTTTCATTGATACAACCTTTTTAGGTGTTCTCATTGTGATTCCACCCCTTGTTGATTTAATTGTTGTTGATCCAAATAGAGTTGATCCATATATTGTTATTGGTTATGTTGTGGCCTCAGTTTCTGATGTGTATGATCCCATTGTTTAGTTGTATGGGGGCTATGTACCCTCGTATTGGAAATATGAATAGGTTTGTCATGTCTTTCCCTCTAGTAGGATCTATCACTTGTTTTCCATGCTCCTTAAAGGTTGCATTGACCTAATACTTTGGTTTATGAACTGGCTCTATATAGTCTAATGATGCAGATATGCAACGTGGTTGCCCCATGTACTCTTCATGAGGAGTAGGAGGATGACTTGGATCCTCTTCCTCATTTGTGAGGAATGTCACATATTCAATCTTAGATGTAATATCTACACATTCAGACTGCATAGAAGCACAATGTGTATATGCATAATGCTCTCTATGAGGAGTAGGGGGATGACTTGCTCAACCAAATGGGATGGTTTGTTCATCCAGGCTAGGCCATGGTGTGCTCTCATTTTCATATTCTAATTGATATATAGAGCAATCTGGGATGTGAGCTTGTGACATTGACCTACTAGGCCCATTAGTAGGCATATTTTTCCTTATATAGAATTCTATCAAGGTGTCCATATTTGGTCCTGGAGGACCTATGGGTGCTTCCCTAATAGGGGTATTTCAAAGGTTTGCCCCCCTAGGGATTGAATTATTGTTATGATCCAACTTGATATGCCATTCAAGTATGGACATGTCCTCTGGACTGATTTGGATGTGTTCAGTGGTTATGGGGCTCAAATTTTCTTCCTGAATTGTAAGTCTTGTTTTTAACCACATTTGGACCAAATCCATAAAAGGGTCCATTAGCCATTTTTAGAAAATTAACTATTCAAAAAAAGTTTGTAAGTGTTATATACCAAAATAATCAATGTTATGAGCTTATCACAATGGGCTATGACTCAAAAAAGTGACTTTTGGGTCAAAATTTTGTATTTTTGAAATATTTGGCCAACCAGGGCTCATGGGGAAATGCCCACTTTTAGGAATTTTTGGAAAATTTTGAAGCATGAAGAGTTAGGACTCAAAATTTTTGTGAGAGGTATACAAGGGACTAACTAAGACAACAAAACAAATTTGGCAACTTTTGGAGTTGTCTAGCCCATTTTATGACTATTTTAGTGTAGTTTTTCCCTATTTTTGGCTTCGAAAATAGAGTAATCATAAAACCAAAATAACTTTTTTGTTATAGCTCTGATTTACACGATTCTTGATCTGTTGGATGTAGAATCAATAAATTTATTTGAAAAATTAGGGCTAGGGTTTGGTACTAGATCAAGGATCTTAGGTTGATTACCCAACAATAAAGAAACACACAAAGCAGACAATATGATTATCTCTTTTACAGATTAGATGTGTGCCCTAAAATTGGTTTTGGTGTGTTTTAGATGTTTTTTTGCTCTTTATTTCTTTTTTGTATTTTTTACTTAGAATTATGGAACTCAACCATAGTGGTGACTAGGAACACTAGTGCCAAACATGATTTCTCAAAAGAGTCTAGGGTACACCACTTAAAATCAAGTGGAGGGTTCGCCTAGCTCTTCCCCTCTGAATCAATAATTGCTCCAACAGTGGGAGATAGTTTGAACACAAGTGACCTACACCAAATTAAAGGAGTTATCTATTATATCTAAGGATATCCAGGAGGAAATCCGATGGAAGGAGGTGAATTCCAATGTCATCGATCTGAATTGGGGGTTGGTGATGAAATCCAACCCTACCAATGTTATTGTAATACGTGCAAGTGTGTGGGGTTATTTTTAGATTTTATGAAATATAAAGTGATGCATCAACCAACATTCATGACTACTTTCCTACATGCCTAAAATGAATGTTTATCTTTAGAAATATTCATATCTAATTTAATCTAAATGATTTTTCATAAATACGCTTCCTACTTTATGAATTGAGGCCACTAGTTGGTCCACATGCAAGTAAACTAAACATACAAAAGCCTAGCATGTTGGAGACTAGGGCAGACCTTAAAAGCAGAGACCCATTATTCCTAGTAGCACCTAGAGAAAACTAAAGAAAGTCATAGGAAACATCAAATGCATTTTCTTTTTCCATTTTTCTTTATATTTTCTTCATTTAATGTAAATTTTCCCTACTATATTCTGATAGAAAAACATAGATAGAGAAATATAGAAAAGTAGAGAGTTATCCCAACCTAAAATCCACATTTGATGAAGCCCAAGCTAACCTCTATGGCACTTTTCTCTTGGCTGCTATTGACTAGAGCGACTACTGCTGGTCATTGACTTCAAAAGCGATTTTTGTCTATTGGCCACTATCGACCAGAGTGGCTACTACTGGTCGCTAAATGTAAGAGTGGCTAAGCTTTGTTTGTTAATATTAACCAGAGTGGCCAAACTTGCACATAGAAAAACACCCAAAGCATTAGTAAAATGGCTAAAAACAAAAACTTGGTGGGGGTCCCACCGTGATCACCATCAGTGCGACCCTGGAAGCACGCACCGTAGCACTGCTTGCAATGCAATGATTATTATATTAAATAGAAAGACACAAAACAATATGCACAACTCAAAAATAAAAATAACAAATAAATATCCTCTTTTTATTAATTTCAACAATGAATCTGGCTACATATTTGTCCCTCTGAGGGATACCTATTTTTTGATACAATTAGTTACAAGCGAAACACATGGTGGATAAATCCCCTCATAAATGGGTGGTGTGCTTCTACAAGCTTCCTGATATCACACACAAAACTATCTAAGGGCTTACAGATGTCTCCTTCTAATTTCGTCCTAGAGGGATCTCGTGCTCTAGATACCTAGAATTGATCTTGTGAACCTGTATCTGCAGGCATAGAAACAACAAAGCACAATCAGTAATATAGGCTACCTCAATGAAAGAGGCTCTTGTTAGCAAATATGATAAATAAGATAAATGATCATGATGATATTGAAATACAAGTATAACCGAATAATAAATGCATAGGAAGCTTAGAAATGCGATGTAAATATGCTACTAAAATTAGATCTAAACTAGAACTAATAAATAGGCTAAGTAGCAATGTATCTAAGCTAGAAAAAATGGAAAATAATGTCTAATGTCCCAAAATATGCCTATGAGCCACTGTCTAAGATAGCGGCCATGATGTGAAGCTCTTCTCCTCGAGAATCAAGGGTAATGGCACTATCTTCCTTGCTCTAATTTATGTTCAAGGGTCGTCTATTATGTCTGGTACACTAATGGGTGGTGTAAAATGACGGATCTAAATATTTATGCATGGACATGGCTCAGTCGGATGATGCTCCAATGCTCCTCAAAGAGGCGTAGATTAGCTCTCTGTTTTGATAGGGCTCCGTTGCACACAATTTGGATTCTCTGTATATATTTTTCATCTTGGAAGTTTGCATATGTAGCCTTCTTGGTTTCAAATCCAAATATAGATCTACATGCAAACTGACCATAAAAGAAGAATTTTTAGTCACAAATTGGCATTGAAGGGACAGTCAGAAGGAACTCTAGGAGTTCCTCACAAAAATCTTGAAGAACACAAGCTTATACTGAGAGGGGGGTGAACAGTATAAGACCACTTTTTACTTTTCTTTCCCAATCAATATTATGCAATGTATAGATAGCAATATCAACAACAGTAATCAAAGCAATGCACAAATCACCACACACAATAGAGACACCAATTTTACGTGGTTCACCCAATGTGGGCTACTCCACGGAGAAAATATTTCACTAAAATTTTCTCAATCAATCTCTTGGGAATCCTTTCCCTATTACAATATTTATGGATCTCTATCCAAAGGAGACACCAATCCCCTAATCAAGTTCATGGATCTCTATCCATAGGAGAACTCCTTTCTCCTAAGCTCTGACTGGTGATCTTCTAGAAGAACTATTGCCCCCACTACTCTGGCTAATGGATCTCTATCCACTGAAGACACCTATCCTCACTACCCTGGCTAATGGATCTCTATCCACTGGAGACTATCATCCTCTATACTCTATCACCTTCAAAGCTCTATCTCAAATCTACACTAAACTTAGTCCTTCGATCTAGCACAAATTTTCCTCAATATCTATCCTTTCACTGTCCTCAATATCTATCCTCTGATCTTCACTAAACATAGTCCTTCGGTCTAGCACAAATCTATCCTCAATATCTATCCTCTGATTTGCACTAAACATAGTCCTTCGGTCTAGCACAAATCTATCCTCAATATCTGTCCTCAAGCCTTAACTCAAAGCTTGACTTAATCTCAAATCAACTCTTTGGATCTACCCCAAACCTTAACTCAAGGTTTGAACAAATCAATCAATCAACTCTGCTCACAAGCCTTCTCAAAGACTTGTCTCAAATCTCCTCAACAAGTCCTCTCTAGAACTTGTCCAAATCTTCTCAATAAGTCCTCACTAGAACTTATCCAAATCTGCTCTCAATCTGTATTGTAAGCTTCCACAAAAGCTCACACAAATCTATCCACAAGTCTTCTCAAAGACTTACCTCAAATCTGCTCAACAAGTCCACACTAGAACTTGTCCAATCTCATAGAAACATAAAGAGAATTGTTAGAGACTCAATATGCTCTACATTCATCACAATGCTCAATCACTTTCAATCACTCTCTTAGAAACATATAGAGAATTGTTAGAGACTCAATATGCTTCACATTCACCTCAATACTCAATCACTTTCAATCACTCTCTTAGAAACATATAGAGAATTGTTAGAGACTCAATATGCTTCACATTCACCTCAATACTCAATCACTTTCAATCACTCTCTTAGAAACATATAGAGAATTTTTAGAGACTCAATATGTTTCACACTCATCAATACTCAACCTCTTTCTCAAATCAATTTAGAATATAGAATAATTTGTTTCATAGAACTTGAACAATCACTTCACACATTCACTTGACTAGGCTTAACCAACTCTACTCAACCAATCACTCAATGAAATGATCCTTGCTCACAAACCCTAGTCCAAGCATATGAATACTCACTCAAATATTTCCAACAATGCTTTATCAACCAATCTCACATAACAATGATACTCATGTTCTTTCCAAACCCTAGTTCAAGTTCTTCACTCAACAACTCACTTCAACAACAATGCTTATAAGACAATCTTCACATAACAATGATACTCATGTTCTTTGCAAACCCTAGTTCAAGTTCTTCACTCAACTCAAACACTTCAACAACAATGCTTATAAAACAAGGTTTTATCAACAACTCTTAATTCCAGAAAACCTTGAAGCATTAATTCAAAACACTCTCAACAATGCAAACCAAACAATCCTTTTCACTCCAACTTTCCATTCACAATTTTCAACAATCACTCACTAGGAAGAATATGCCCATACCTTTTGTTGGATGTAGAAGTGCCTTTAGAAAACCTATCTTAATCACAATTTTCTTCTTTCCAATTCCAATGGTTAGACACAACAATATTACTTCAACACTTTCCAAAAATATTCCTTGGACATAAAACAATCACAACTCAATTTATGCCTTATTGCTCCCTTTTAAAATAACACTCATCATACCATACATAAAGATAATTTCCTTGATACACCTTATAAACTCCAACTTAAAATAATATCCAACACCATAAAAATATCAACCAAAACACCTTACAATATTTTCAAAACATTTGAGCAAACAACATTAAAAATTTAATTTTGCAAAAACCCTTATAACTCCTTTAGCAACCTTAGAACCAATTTAAATATGCAAAAATTAATTTTTAAATGCCCAAACTATATTCTCAAAATTTTGGTGACCAATTTCCAAGCATACCTCTTTCTTCCCACAAAAGGGGATTCGACGAGATTCGATCCACCGTCTCCTCTAGCCTAAGCGCCTTAGCGCTTGGGAGCCCACCACATGGGCTACTAATGCCCACGTGAAGGAAGGTAGAGCCCCTTCCTCTTATGCCTCCACTCACCATCTATTTCTCATAAAACTTGCACACTCTTCCTTCGCTTTGGATGCAATGCAATTCGTAAGGCTCACAATTCTTAAGCTCACAATAATATTCGAAGGCATGGTAAGTTTGGTAGGGTGGGAGTTCCCCCTTATATACATGTTTTAATTTCTCCTCACATCGGTGGTGCTTTATTCGAAATCAAATTTTGAATTTTAAATTTGATAACCCACCTTAGGGTTATTTAACCTTAGCTTAAATTAATTAATAATTAATAATTAATAATTAATTTAAATAACTTTATAAGTTAAGTAAATTAACTAATAAATTAATTTATAATTAATTTTAAACTTCCTTGGCATAATATTATAAAATAATATTATAATATTATTTATTTGGGCTTTTTCTTGCACTTTGGACCTCATCTGACTTCCTTGAACTGGGTCTTGAAACTGAAACCGAAATGGATGCTGCCAACTGAAACTGCCACTGACTGGTGCTGAAATTTTGACATCAATGACCACTCACTCTTGACATCAATGACAACTTATCACTCAAAATGTCCAACAATCTCCCCCTTTGTCATTGATGGCAACCCAAATTCTTTTTACCAAATCTTGACCTTTTTCTTGTTCTGCTCCCCCTGACTCAATGCTTTCTCCTTAAACCAAATATCTCCCCCTTACTCAAATATCTCCCCCTTTGACATCAATGGAAAAGGGTCACCTTTGGGGCTCGGGGCTAAGAATGAATCTCTTAGCTTAGCCCCTCCCCCACCTCCTCTTGAGGTGGTTAATTCTGGGGTGGGAGTATTTCTACTCCTAGCAAGCACTGGTCTTTACCTTTATCCTCTTTCCTTCTTATCTGATCCTTTTGATTTCTTTTCTATTCTTCATGTCCAATTCATGTTCCTTTTTCTTTTCTTGTATATTCCTGTTCTTGTTCTTGTTTCTGTTCATATCCATATTCCTGTTCTTGTTCATGTCCATGTTTCTTGTTCCTGTTCCTGTTCATGCTTGATTCTGGAATGTCTGCTCTACACCATTTTGTTGTATGTCCATCATTATTGCACTTATAACACTTAATGTTATTATTCCTTGGAGGTGCAAATATCTTAGGATTTCTCCTAGTGAAGCCATATCCTTTTCTATCATGAACCCTGCAATCCATTGCCTTGTGACCAAACTGATTACATGAGTAGCAATACCCATGGAAAAGCTACCTATTTCTAAAATTCCCATTTTCTTGTCTTTCATGTGTCCTACACTATGAAGCCATGTGTCCAAACTTGTGACATGAGAAACACCTTCCATTGAAATTTCCTTGTCTTGACCTCATTGGTCTCTTAGTCTCTCTTAACCTATTCTGATTGTTGTTCCATCTGTTTCTTCTTTGTGCATTGTTCCTTTCCTTGTTGAACTTTCTGTTGTCCAACTCATCCTCAGATGTCTCACTTTCTCTTACACTATCTTCTTCTAAAGTTTCTTCTTCTTTAAAACTTGAGGTTGACTCTTCTTCTTGTTTCTTTTGAGCCTGTTCAAAACCAAGACCTATTTTGTTTGTTGACCTTCTTTGTACTTTGATCATCTTATCCATAACCTTTGAGCTCTTTCCAAACTTGTGTAGCTTATCCTTAGATTTTTCTAAATCTTCCCTTAGTAGAGCTACTTCTTGTTCTAACCTTTCACATTCTAAGACCTTTGCTTCTAACTTATCCTTGAACTTCTTTGTCTTAGCCATTGACTTGTTTAGATCCTCTATAAGCTTTCTTCTCTCTTCATCACATTCTTGAAACTAAAACTCAAGTTTAGAGTTTTGCTTTCTTACCTTCTTTATTGTGTCAAGAGCATAAATAAGTTCTACCTTAAGATCAAATCCTTCTTTATCTGATTCTTCCTCTATTTGTTTGCCTTTGTCTACATCTTCATTTTATTTTGACTTGTCTACTATAGGATCACCTTCTTCTTCTTCTAGTGCCATTAGAAGATTTTCTTCTGGTCCTTCAAGTGCATCCTCATATTCATCATCACTGAAACTATAACCATTCCTTGTACAACTATCTTCAAGATGTCCAAAGTTACCACATCTAAAACACTTGAGAATTATTGGTGACCTTTTCTTGACTTCTTCTTTTCTTCAATCATAAATAGGACTTCATCTCTATCATTATCTGAAAAACTAGCATCACTATCACTTGAGTACTTACTTGCCTTGTCTGCATAGTAGCTCCTCTTTTGTCTTTGAAAGAACTTCTTCCCTTGTCTGCTTTGTCCATCCTTACCTTTCTTTTGGTACCTGTATTTTTTGATTCCCTGTTCCTGTGATCCTATTTTTCTTCATCATTGTTATTTTTAGCTTCTTGAAAATCAGTTGCATAGTGACCATACTTTCCACAATTGAAACATCTAACAGATTTTACATCTTTGAATCTTCTTGAATCCTTGTTCCTTCTACCATAATTTGCTTCTTCATCACTGGATGACTCATTGCTTGATTCTGACTTCTTACCCTTTGTCTTCTTAATTGCTTTGAAGGTTGCTTCCTTCTAGGGATTAGGTTCTTTTGTTCTTAACTCAAAAGTTGTAAGAATACCAAGCAACATATCTCTTGTCAAAGAATCACCATCCTTTGCTTCTTCTATAGCTGAAATATTTTCACTAAACCTTGTTGGAAGAGACCTTAAGATCTTATCACAAACATCTGATTCATCCACATTAAGTCCAAGTCCTTGCATAGCATTAACAACCTCATCTACCCAAAGTAGATAAGAACTAATGTCTTCCTCATTCTTCATTCTTAATTCTTCAAATTGTCCTTTGAGATTTCGTATCTTTGCCTTTTTGACACTTTTATCTCCTTCATATATGCTTTGCAACTTATCCCAAATTCCTTTTGCATCTTTACAATGCATAACTTTTATTGATTATTGTTCTATGCAAACCTCTCAGAAGTGCATTCATTGCTTTTGAATTGTAATGTTGTAGAAGCTTACCTTCCTTATCTGTAGGTGGATCAACTGGTGGTATGTATCCATTTTCAACTGCTTCCCAAATTTCATTGCCAAGTGCCATCAGGTGAACCTTCATTCTCATACTCCAATATATGTAGTCACTTCCATCAAATATTGGTGTTGAATTATCTGAGGACACATTCTTGGAATCCATTGTGTTCTTGAAAGCTTTTCCTTCAAGCTGTTAAACTCTTTCGAAGGAACCCACTCTGATACCAATTGAAGAACACAAGCTTATACTGAGAGGGGGTGAATAGTATAAGACCACTTTTTACTTTTCTTTCCCAATCAATATTATGCAATGTATAGATAGCAATATCAATAATAGTAATCAAATCAATGCACAAATCACCACACACAATAGAGACACCAATTTTACATGGTTCACCCAATGTGGGCTACTCCATGGAGAAAATATTTCACTAAAATTTTCTCAATCAATCTCTTGGGAATCCTTTCCCTATTACAATGTTTATGGACCTCTATCCAAAGGAGACACCAATCCCCTAATCAAGTTCATGGATCTCTATCCATAGGAGAACTCCTTTCTCCTAAGCTCTGACTAGTGATCTTCTAGAAGAACTATTGCCCCTACTACTCTAGGCTAATGGATCTCTATCCATTGAAGACACCTATCCTCACTACCCTGGCTAATGGATCTCTATCCACTGGAGACTATCATCCTCTATACTCTATCACCTTCAAAGCTCTATCTCAAATCTACACTAAACATAGTCCTTCGATCTAGCACAAATTTTTTTTTGTCTTGCAAAATACTATCCTCAATATCTTTCCTCAAGCCTTAACACAAAGCTTGACTCAATCTCAAATCAACTCTTTTGGATCTACCCCAAACCTTAACTCAAGGTTTGAACAAATCAATCAATCAACTCTACTCACAAGCCTTCTCAAAGACTTATCTCAAATCTGCTCAACTAATCTATCACAAGTCCTCTCTAGAACTTGTCCAAATCTTCTCAATAAGTCCTCACTAGAACTTATCCAAATCTGCTCTCAATCTGTATTGTAAGCTTCCACAAAATCTCACACAAATCTGTCCACAAGTCTTCTCAAAGACTTACCTCAAATCTGCTCAACAAGTCCACACTAGAACTTGTCCAATCTCATAGAAACATAAAGAGAATTGTTAGAGACTCAATATGCTCTACATTCATCACAATGCTTAATCACTTTCAATCACTCTCTTAGAAACATATAGAGAATTGTTAGAGACTCAATATGCTTCACATTCACCTCAATACTCAATCACTTTCAATCACTCTCTTAGAAACATATAGAGAATTGTTAGAGACTCAATATGCTTCACATTCACCTCAATACTCAATCACTTTCAATCACTCTTATTAGAAACATATAGAGAATTGTTAGAGACTCAATATGTTTCACACTCATCAATACTCAACCTCTTTCTCAAATCAATTCAGAATATAGAATAATTTGTTTCACAGAACTTGAACAATCACTTCACACATTCACTTGACTAGGCTCAACCAACTCTACTCAACCAATCACTCAATGAAATGATCCTTGCTCACAAACCCTAGTCCAAGCATATGAATACTCACTCAAATATTTCCAACAATGCTTTATCAATCAATCTCACATAACAATGATACTCATGTTCTTTCCAAACCCTAGTTCAAGTTCTTCACTCAACAACTCACTTCAACAACAATGCTTATAAGATAATCTTCACATAACAATGATACTCATGTTCTTTGCAAACCCTAGTTCAAGTTCTTCACTCAACTCAAACACTTCAACAACAATGCTTATAAAACAAGGTTTTATCAACAACTCTTAATTCTAGAAAACCTTGAAGCATTAATTCAAAACACTCTCAACAATGCAAACCAAACAATCCTTTTCACTCCAACTTTCCATTCACAATTTTCAACAATCACTCACTAGGAAGAATATGCCCATACCTTTTGTTGGATGTAGAAGTGCCTTTAGAAAACTTGTCTTAATCACAATTTTCTTCTTTCCAATTCCAATGGTTAGACACAACAATATTACTTCAACACTTTCCAAAAATATTCCTTGGACATAAAACAATCACAACTCAATTTATGCCTTATTGCTCCCTTTTAAAATAACACTCATCATACCATACATAAAGATAATTTCCTTGATACACCTTATAAACTCCAACTTAAAATAATATCCAACACCATAAAAATATCAACCAAACACCTTACAATATTTTCAAAACATTTGAGCAAACAACATTAAAAATTTAATTTTGCAAAAACCCTTATAACTCCTTTAGCAACCTTAGAACCAATTTAAATATGCAAAAATTAATTTTTAAATGCCCAAACTATATTCCCAAAAATTTTGGCGACCAATTTACAAGCATACCTCTTTCTTCCCCAAAAGGGGATTCGACGAGATTCGATCCACCGTCTCCTCTATCCTAAGCGCCTTAGCGCTTGGGAGCCCACCACATGGGCTACTAATGCCCACGTGAAGGAAGGTAGAGCCCCTTCCTCTTATGCCTCCACTCATCATCTATTTCTCATGAAACTTGCACACTCTTCCTTGCTTTGGATGCAATGCAATTCGTAAGGCTCTCAATTCTAAAGCTCGCATTAATTCTCGAAGGCATGGTAAGGTTTGGTAGGGTGGGAGTTCCCCCCTTATATACACGTTTTTAATTTCTCCTCACGTCGGTGGTGCTTTATTCAAAATCAAATTTCGAATATTAAATTTGATAACCCACCTTAGGGTTATTTAACCTTAGCTTAAATTAATTTATAATTAATAATTAATTTAAATAACTTTATAAGTTAAGTAAATTAACTAATAAATTAATTTATAATTAATTTTAAACTTCCTTTGCATAATATTATAAAATAATATTATAATATTATTTATTTGGGCTTTTTCTTGCACTTTGGACCTCATCTGACTTCCTTGAACCGGGTCTTGAAACTGAAACCGAAACGGATGCTGCCAACTGAAACTGCCACTGACTGGTGCTGAAAGTTTGACATCAATGACCACTCACTCTTGACATCAATGACAACTTATCACTCAAAATGTCCAATAAATCCCTTTGCAAACCATGTAAACTATTGTCTCCACCCATGATTTGGGCTTTCCTTGATGGCATTTTGTGTTTTAGTGCTAGTTGATGCCATTAGTAGTGGCTAGCTATGGACACACTCAACTTGAGCAGCCAGGATTGGTGGTCATTTTGGACTATAGCGGCCAAGCCTAAATGGGCTAGAACTGCCCCTTTTGAGTGGTTAGGACCACTGCTAGCTCTTAGAAAGGTAAAATATTGATCATATGGTCTATAGATGTGCCCATATGAGTAGTCTCCTAAACATGACATGTTTTAGGTGTCTACATCACCCATTTTTACAATACCAATTTAACAAAAGGTGTCGAATGCTATCGAAAATGCACCTTATTATAGTGATTTTTGCAATAAAATTGTGATTTTTGATTTGCAAAAATTTTGATATTCAATTTCTCCCCTTGTCTTACAATTTTGCAAAGAATTTGACAAAAAATAATTGCCCTCATTTTTATTTTGCAAAATAAACAAGTTTCAATGTTTCAACCCTTTGGTTTTCACAAGTTTCCCTTTCCTTGTGTTATAATTTTGCAAAAGATAATACACATTTGTCCCCCATTTCCTTTGTCTTATTGAATCTATAAGTATTCCTTACCCCTTGCCTTTATATAATTTTGGACCCATCGTAGTTATAGGAGACGATCAACAACCCATCATGATTAAAGTTAACAACCATAGCTAATGGGCGGGCAATTTTTCCTTGATTATTCCTTCCTCAATAATAGGAATAAAGTAGGTGAGAAAAATAGGAAACCTTATCAATTTGTTCAGCCAAAAAAATGATGCAACATTTTAGAGAAGGTTCTAACAGTGGTCGATCTGGCCCTACTGCAACCTCTAACCTGCACACTTATTTTTTATTATGCTCATCGATCGGGGAGGTCTGTGTACTTGCATCAGCCATCAGTTGGCCTTCTCTATTCATGATCTTAATCTACATGTAAATGGCCATCTAATTTCTAATATTGGACTGATTTGGTCATAACTACATAGGCTTCTACACAACATTTCTTGTCTAGGGAGCTTTGTAGCCTGATTGCTGCTACCGAGCATTGGCCCTTCTACATGGCATGGCTTGGTTGCATGGGCTACGACCTGGAAAGCTATGGAAAGTAGCTCAAACATCATTGGAGAGGCATTTTTTCACACCAAGATGCAATATATATTTATTATTATATTATGCCTTGCATATTGTAGTGATTGAAGCAATTCTACGATGGGTATTTCATGGTGGTCTCCTTGGAGGTCTGGGCACTCCATGAGTTCTCCGTAAATGCTGAGCACTTTAGAATAATTTTTTGGGTATTGGATGCACAACTTTGGATATATAATACAAGGATCCTCATAGGTTTAATGGTAGATAAAGACCATTGTTCTTACCCTAGTGCTTTGATACCATATAATTTTTATCAATATAAAATGAGGCATGTATTTTATTATATTCTTTATGAATATTTATACATGGATATAGGAAGGGATGTATCCTTTCACTAATGAATATACCCTTACGTTAATAGCTAATGTATTATTCTAACACTTTCTTTCTAACATTTAGGATAGAACACTCAAACAATTGGTCAACCAATTGTTAGAAAGTATAAATACTATGATTGGGCAATTGGTTGTACCACTCTATGGCGTATCCTCCTAATGTTTGAGGAAATGTTCTACACATGAGAGCATTGTAATTTTGGATTCTAAAACATGAGTGTACAAATGTGCTTACATGCTCTTTGGGATCCTTAGTTCCCTTGAATTTGTCAAACTCAGGCACTATGAAATCTATCAGATATGGCAGTAATGGTACTGAAGTATGAATGGGTTGGTTGATCAACTGACATGATAGTATTTGAACCATAAGCATTAGAATAATATTGACAAATCATAGGTTTAAATACAAATGACATAGGCTATAAATAACATTATGCATTGCACAAAATAATCATCCCTAGTTTGTAGCCAACTAAATGATAAATGTCACTAACAACTAACAATTTATCTAACACTATTGATATTCGCCAACAATGCAAATATCACATAGGTGAAAAAATAATTTAATAACTAAACTAATTAAGGTAAAAATTAAATTACCCTAACATCCTCCCTTTATTACATTATTTTGAAATACGATTCTATTCCTAACATTTTTTATTGTTTATATTCACCATTTAATTAGTTATTAATCTATATTGGGACTAACACGTCCTTTCACTCACATCGTATAGTAAATATATATGCCTTTGCATGGATGTTTTAATTTATCATCAGGGAAATACATTTATATTTTAATCCAATGGATTGTCCAGTCCTCCATTGCAAAAGTGATTCAATATTTAAAACATGATTCATTTTTCTCCAATTGCATTCATAATATTCAATTCTATGTAATTTACAGTGTTAGGACCCATAGGCACCTACCATCTAGTATTGGAGCTCTCTATCATGCATACCACCCATTGTCATTTTTTTGCTACCATTTCACCTCGTTATTGCTAAATCCTTCATTCATACATTCAAAACAAATAAAAAATATCCCAATACTATCAATAAATAGGTACAAGCAACATTCCAGCTTAACAACAATCCAAATCAAATTAGTATGGTATAATAATGTAGCACCCTAAAATTGGCACAGTGAAATCTTAATAATTACATTTACTTTAGTAAATAATTTAAATTCAAATTTTAACCTCCCAAATCGCTCGTTAACCGTCGGGTAATCCATTTCCCCATTTTTTGTGCCATTTTTAGAGGCTATTTTGATTGTTTGATGATATCGTCGTCGATCAGACGATATCGCCCCAGATCTAATGATTTCGTCTGGGCTAGGACGTCCAGACGATCTTGTCTCAAAACTGATTTTGCACAGTTAGCTTCTGTTCCAACGGGTCTCTAATATGGGCAGAAGCGTGTCTGCGCCATTAGAGACCCTCCCCCATTGGAGATCTCCCAAATAGGGATGATATCAAACCTCCTAACCTCCCTCCTAAGCCTATTTAATCCTAAGCCCTTCCCTTAGCACCCCCTGGCTGATAATTCTTGTAACCCGACTTCATACACGTTAAAACATCCCAAATTCATATTTGCAGTAGTTATATACCAATTTTGTTGTAGGTACCTTAGTGTTTTTCAGTCGGATCAAGCTTACATCGTCATCGACGATCCTATTCAGATCGAAGGCGATCTTGTCGAATCAGAGACAATTTCATACCAATGCGAGATGATTTCAACTGCAGTCAACATTGAGGCAATCAGTGCCTAAAGTTTGCATTTACCATATTTTCTCTCCTATTTTACTCTGCAAATTAGATAGCTTATTTAGTATTTTATACTATTCTGCATTTTGGAGTTCACCCATCTAGATCAAATGCATGATTAAATCATAATTATTATCTAATTAGCATAATTCATTCATATTTCTGTTTTCAAGTTTTAGTTTGATATTATTGCTATCATTTTACATTGTTTCTCTCTATTAGGATAGTTGCATTTTTTGTATTTTGCACCTATTTCTCTGTTTGTAGGTCTCTAACGAATTCGTCAGATCTCAGACGATCTTGTATGATCTTAGATGATCCTGTCAAATCAGAGGCGATCCTGACTGCTTCAAGAATCAGAATCTTCATCAGACATCCAGATCAGGTATTCTTCTTTTAATATTCTATAATTTCTTTGTTTTTCTATCTTAATTCTATTTTCTGTATTCATTTAATCTGTATCTTCATATAGAATAGTTTAGATGCATTTTGGCCAAACCTAGGACTCGAATGCTTAAAGATAAAACAAACACATAAAACACATTCCAAACCTAGGCATGGAAATTGCCATTAAATGTTTCCTGGTGAACCCACCATCCATCAAAAAATCACCAATATACACCTCCCTTGAGAGGCGGGACCTTAGCAAGTCCTCTCAATCCGAGGTACCGTGCCATCCTTTTCACATCCCCCTTTCGGGCATGGATCCTATAGCCTGAAGGTAAGGGTGTGAAAAATTTGGAGCGATACATTTTGGTGAACCCGACGTGAATAACATAGGCATCTTTCTGATTCAAAAATAAATAAAAACAAAAAATAAAAAAATATATATGTATACAAGAAAAACAAAAACAAAATCATCATTTCAAGTTTATATGTTTTAGATTCAATTCTAAATAGTAGATACTAAATATTGCTTTTAGAAGTACTAAAGAAATCATGAGTTTTTACTCAAATCAATATGAGCCCATCAGTAATGTTGGAAGAATTCAACCAAATACATTTGTTGATTATGACCAACCTCATCCCTATTCAACACCACCTCCATCACACTTTTCTCATTTTTCATCCTTACCCCAACAAAACAATACCCTTTCCAATCCTCTCCATAACGATATTATCTATTCTCCCATATATCCATATTATGTCTATCGTTCCACATACAATCCTCCGCCACCTTGTCAATATTCTTATCTTAATACAACACATCCATTTCAACAAGAAAATATTTATTCTTCCAATTCTACCATGTACTCACCTCATGCTTCGCAATCTTCCTGTCATCATTCTACCCATAATAAAGAAAGTAGAGGTGAGAAACCATTAGGTCCTTTTATGATGAAAGTCCTAAGGCACATATCAAAAACCTCTCGAAAACCTTCGTCACGTAAATTTACAAAGCTCAATCAACCAATGGATATAATTCTCAAGTATTTACTTGACACAAATAAGATTGAACTTCCTTCCATAAGACAACTTGATACCACATCAGATTGGTTTAAACTTGAGCTACATTGTGAATATCATAGAGTAGATGGACATATGACACAAAATTGTAAAGATTTAAGATGTGCAATTCAAGATTTGATTGATGATGGTCTTTTTAATATAAAGGAATTACAATCTACAACTGACTATAAATCTTCAGTAAACAATCAAAATCCTACACAACAAATACCAATGATCAATCAAGACATGGGGATCTCCCAAGAACCCCTACTCAATTATCAACAATAGGAAACCAATCAAATATTGCATGTTAATGTGTCCCTCCATGATGATATTACTAATATTGTAACAGAAACTACAAATGAGCAACCTCAAGTTCAATCAACCCAATCTGATATTCAAGAGATGGATTCCTCATTTGACCAACCTTCAAAACTATCTTTGGCTCTAGAGAATGATACAAAATGGAATGTAAGCATAGAAAGCTCATATTTAGAATCAAAATTTCAATCTGAAATCCCCTTTGATAGCCAACAACAAGTGATTAATACTCAAGCAAAGATATCCCTTTTATAAGTATTACAAATTTATCACAAAGAAATTTTGTTCAAAATACCTAGCCAACAATTTGTTCCTCATCATATTTTCTCTAAGAACATAATTAATGGTGTAAACCCTCTTGAGGTTAACCATATTTCATTCTATGATGAGGATATTCCTTCCTCTACTCCACAAGAAGACTATGATCTTTACATTACAGGATCTAGTAAAGAAATACTTGTTAAAACTATCATGGTAGATAATGGCACCTCTCTTAATTTATGCACTTATCAATTATTCCAAAAACTCAAATCAAAGGAAGAAAATATTAATGAATCAAATGTTATTATAAAATATTTTAACAATGAAATTCAAGAAGCTCAAGGTACTATAATTATTCCCCTTAATATTGGATCCAAAATCCTGGATACTCTATTTTATGTAGCATATTGTCCTTCACCTTACAACCTACTTCTCAGAAGTCCTTGGATTCATATGATGAGGGTTGTCCCTTATCCTCTTCACCAAAGTTTAAAGTTTAAAATTGTTACCATACATGATGACCCAACACCATTTGAAGAATATTTAACGGTTGAAACATCAAGTTCTATACATTCTCTATTGTCATAATTATCTTCTATCCATCACTTTTCTTCATTCATATATGATCATCCTTGTTTACCAAATAACACCCATGTATATATTTTATATATACTCCCTCCATCTTATCAAGATTTGGAATATAGTGATAAAAATGAAGAAACTTCTTATCTTTCTGATATTTTATTTTGTAACATGATTAATTTTCCACATATAAAAGTCAAATCTTTTGCTACATTATTCTACATTATAACAAAGCTTTTGTTATCACTACCTTTTATTTATCACCTTTTGTTCTTACCTTCACCTCAACCAGATTATCCTTCAAAACCTCCTTTGATTTTGAAGCAACCTTAGACATGCTATACTCAAATAACCTTGTATAGTGTATATAGATCATCTTGTATGTACTACCAATTTCAATTCATAAATTAAAATCAAAATACAAAAAAAAAAAAAAAAAATCCTCAAAATTTTCAAAAAAAAATACTGATGCAACTAAGGACCTTAAAGGTAAGTTTGAGCCGATATAATCGCCATAGAATATGTAGTCAAGAATATTATCATAATGGAGGGAAGAAAGTAGAGAGGGGAGGGCTCTGGTCCCTCCCCTGCTCCCCCTCCCATGGCTCCTGGTTCCTGCCCAGTCCCTGGCTCAACCCAGGTCATCCCTCCCGGGGAGTGGTTGTTTGCAGATGATCTCCTGGGGGAGATCCTTCTCCACTATCCGTGCCCCTCCCGGTCGGCTAGGGTTTCCTTGGTTATTTTTTTGGACTGGTGCTTCCCAGGGATCCCTGTTTGGTTGGGGATCCCTTCCCTTTTTCCCTCAGGCTTCCCCCTGGGGTTTTTTGTAGGTTATTCGCGTGGATCTGGTCCCCTGCGTTTCTTGGTGCGGTGGAGGTGACGGTTTAGGGTTTGGACAGCTTCCCCCTTTTTCTTGTGAATCCTCGACGGGATCTGTGCTTGGATGAGATTCTTGGTCCCTGCTGCTGGGATCCTCTTCTGTTTTCCCGGGGCGGGTTCCTTATGGTGCAACTCTTTGGTCACTTCCTGATGGGTTGGATCCTCTCTGTGCTGGCTGTCAGCTTCTTGCAGGATGGCTCTCACTGAACGGAATGTTTTCCCGATGGGCGGGATGGTTTCTCCACAGGGCGGGATCCGCCAAATTTGCCAGTTTTCCCGTGAGGCGGGATCCTTTCTTTTTTGCTGGTTTCCCGGATGGCGGGATTTCCCTGTTGCTTCCCGCTAGGCGGGATTGTTTGTGGTGGTTTTGACTGCTTCCCGCGAGGCAGGATTTTATTGTAACGGTTTTTCTTTGCTTCCTGCTAGGCGGGATCTTCTCGATGGTGGTTTTTGGCTACTCCCCGTTGGGCGGGATCTCCAAAACTACTTTCTTTATTTTTTGTCTGTTTCCCGCTGAGAGGGATTGTTTCATGCTTACTGTTACCGCTGGGCGGGATTTCTGTTTTGGTGTTCAGTTTCAAGGGATTGATGCCCTAGGCCCATTGCTTTTGTAATCAGGTTTTTTTAGGGGTTACGATTTCTGTAATAGGCTTATACATAAAGCCAGGAGGCATGATGCAAGGCTGATTTTGTACATAAGGTTTTGGGATCCTCTAAAAAACCCTTTTTTAATCTACTATAATAATTACCAAAAAAAAAGGTAAGTTTGAGCCCAAATGGCTTAGACCATACATTATTACTGCTAAATTTGAATCAGGAGCATACAAATTATCTACATTAGATGGCAAAGAACTTAAAGAACCCATGAATATTTTGCATCTTAAACATTACTATGTATAAATTTGGTCATTTCATCCATGTATATATTTGTTCAAAATCACTATCTTGTATTTATTTCAATTTATAAATTCAAAAACACCAAAAACATTCATAATCATCAAAATCTTCAAAACTATTTGTTGCATTTATTTATGGCACTTGTTAATTTTTTGTTCAAAAATAAAAAACTAATGAAAAATAAAAAATAAAAACAGCAATATTCTTGACTCTTTCGAAACCAAAACAAAATAAAGAAGAAAGAGAGAGTCAACATTCTCAAAACTTCTCAAAAATCATTTATATATATTTTCTTACAATTATTGCAGTTATATGTTTCAAATTATTTTGGATAAATTAGCATTTATTTGGAATCCCTCACTTTCACAAACACAAAAATAAATATATTGATTTTATCTGGCATGATTACTAATCTCTCTTATATCAAAGTTCACAAAATTCAATTAAATAAAGTTTGAGCATAGAGAATTGATCTTGTTATTTACTTAAACCAAGCACATCTTTTCACAATAAAATGATTATATTTGTAATTTCCATGCTTTGCTACATAGTGGAAGTGATTTCTTGAGCGAAAAGTTTCCCCGCTATCCTATCATGCACATGGTCTAGAATCTTTGAGAATTGGAAAAAGGACAAGCTCACCCCTACCCAGAATAAAAATCCCTTGCTCTATAGCTAATCCGAGCAAGTATCCCTAGTATAGAAAGAAAAGCAAAGTTCAAGAAAAAGAGAAAAAAAAAATGTTATTTTATATCATTACAGTAATATCTCAAGCAAGCAAAACAAAAATACAAAAAGAAAAAGAAAATAAAAGCAAAAGAAAGCAAAAAAGCAAGAAAGCAATAAAATCCCTTTCCCTACCCTTTGAAAAGAAAATAAGGGTTGATGAGCTTGAATCCCTGGAATTCTCAATTATTCAAACACTGTGAGGTAAGCCCCATAATAGGTGGTTTGTGCCCAACCTGCTTGGCCTTGGGTAACTCCTAGCGTGGCAATATGTCTGTCACATTAGCGACCTTATTTTGTATAGACCTATTTCTGCTTATGGATTAGCTAGCTCTTGATAATCTGACCTACATAGTAGTCTAGTATGGTTATATGCATCTACATCATGGTTAATGAACACTTATTTGGTTTCTTCAAATCACTTGTATCATAGTATCTTGCTCAAAATTGGTAAATGAACATAGCAATTGCACACACATTTTATATTTGAGAGATTTTGTGTATCATTATGATAAATCAAGATTGGAAATGAATTCACATATGCACATGGGATTCCTTATAAATCTAACTTTTGTCTTCAAAATACTTTGAAATATTTCTTGCAAATTGTTTGAAATAATTCATTTTCTTCTTCAAGTACAGTTGTTTAAAGACAACTACATGCATAATAGAAAAAAATCAAAACTTATTTCAAACTCATACAATCAAAACACACATACATATATATATTATCGACTTTCGCGATGATGGTATAGTTCCACAACCAAAATTGAAAATTTTATGCCTAGTGCAAGTCCTTATCTTCATATTTTCTGTTTATCAAAAATCAATCATGCAATAAAACTATCTCTTTTTTTGGATTTCGCAATGATGGTATAAGTTTATACCTCCATATTCTATGCGTAGCGCAAACCATTGTAACAATTTTTATTCCCCATTTGTTTAAAAATCATGAAAACCATATGACTTAAATCATTCTGTTATACAATTATGCTTTTAAAAAGCAAACACATTTTCATTATTTCATGTCATTATGTCAACCTTCAATTTTGCAATGATGGTATAATTCCTAAGGAATTATCCAAAAATTTTATCACACTTAGGAATTTATGCCTAGCAAAATTATTTTAACATTGTTTCATGCATACTATTTTCATGGAAATCTAAAAAACAAACCATCATCATCACCATCATTTGCACCATTGCACCAAAGTCTTAAGACAATCTCTTAAGCACTCTTTTACTTTTAACAATATTTCTATACTAGGATTAGCTTGATGACCAAGTGAGCAGCGACTCCATGAAATGGTCTATAATAGCGACAATGTCCTTTGAAATTATTGTTAGAAGTCTCTTTTTATTTTTTATCACATTACATCACAAACAACCAATTTGTTACATTAGATTATTTCATTTAAAATATTACAACATGACATCAAAATTATAAATTTTCAAAATGACATAATTTCATGAATCCTCAATCCAATCATCAAATTAATCAATCAAACATAAAAGCATCATAAACATACACATAACACAAGTCATATGATCAAAAATATCTCATCTATATATATCACAAATATATGTACATCATATCAAAACCTGGATTGGTATGCCACAATATATATCTTGGCCTACTCAATCCCCTCAATCAAATGTCCTCTGTGCAGTGTCTCAAGAGCCCCTCGAGCTCTCAGCCTCATCTCCTCCCCCACCTTGAGGTGGATGAGGTGGCCCCATCGCAGTATGTGTCATACTACGAGTTTTAGTCATCGATCGAGACGAAGTCCTCGATGACCTAATCCTGATCGGGTCAGCAATGCCAGCTGGCAGCTGTACCCTTTAACCCTCTGGCACCATCTAGAAGTAGATGCCCTAGTAGAACATGGTCTGAGTAATCGATCGTGCTAGCTCCTATGTGTTCGCTCCTTTGCCCCATGCCCTGAGGTGTGCAATATCGTCTCTAAGCTTTGTAACCTCAGCTCGATGGCATGTAGCCTCATCCTGCAATGTCTGCACCTATGCCCGAATACGAGCTGTCTCTGCTCAAAGAGTCACTGTCTCACTTCTCGCCCCAGTGTCAACACCCTTGCCCTTGTCGAGTGATGGTGGCCTCTCTCTTTATGGATAAGGGGGTATCTCTGCCCTCCTCTCTCATTGCCACGGCCTCTCCTACGCCTGTGGCCTCCTCAGCTCTCTCCCATCGTGACCTTGGGCCGCATCCATAGCTGCCTGGCGTCGCCTCCCTATCCGATGCACAACAACATGTATCAGACCCTGAGCCCTCGTCATTCAAGGAGGGTATATGCCTACATACCAGGCATCGTAGTCGTCGGCTACCCCTGTGTTGTCCCCATCCACTGGTTGAATGGGGGCATCGTCCGAGTCCTGACTCCAAAAGTGTTGCATGTCTGGAGCCCCGCTCACTGTGGTGTTATCCCAGACAATCCAAGAAAACTTATAATCCTTGAGAGATGGGATCCCCTGTTGTAGATCGAACTGTCGTAAAACTTGGTTGTAGTGGTGGAGCTCCACCTCTCCCCTCTCCATCCATAGCCAAAAAACTCACCTGATGCAAGCTAATTCCTGTCTATCCTTGGCCCACCCTGGGTGCTTTCACCATGGCCTCCACGTGATCTGGTCTAGGACAAGGTCATCTAGCAGTCTCCGGGACATCAGTAGGTCGATCCATCGCTGTGAACCTCTTTGAAGCCACCAGTAGAAAACTTGGGGCCTCTCCCCATCAATCCCTATCAAAGGAAGCCCTATCGACCTCCGCACTGCAATGTGCTCCCAGCACCAAACCTGTAGGAGCGATGTCATAACTAGACATTGATCGCCCTTGTACATGACCCCATGTAGGATCCTGTACAACCGACATAGAACAAAGCTGCCCCAAGAAAATCTATAACCATGGTCTCACATATCGTAGATCACATCTACTAGCATCTATGGTACCCTACACCCGCTCTGGTGGCACAATAGAAGTCCACCAACCACTTCGGCTAAAACCTACATGAGTCTAGATGCCCTAGGCATCTGATGCAGTGCCTCGATGTTAACTCTGCCCTTCTCCAGGGTGAAGCTCGGGTCACCACACAACCACCACATAGCATGGCCTTGATTGGCCGTAGGAGTGATCAATCATCCTTGTATGGGGATCCTCAGAATCCTCCATACATCCTCCAATGTGGGAGTCATCTCCCCTGTCGATAGTCAAAAATAGGAAGAACTCGGATACCACCTCTTTGCTAGGGATGTCATTAGCCCCATGTCTGTAGACACTTGTGGCATCTCTACCACATGCTGTAAGTTAGCCTGTGCCAGCTGATCCCGCTCTGCCTGTGTAAGAGCGGCCAAGTCATCTCTCAAACCTCCATACTTCCATTCCCTGCTCTTTAGCAATCCTCTCTACAACATAAACAACAAAACAACAAACAATCATTAATAACAATTCAAGTGATTAAAAATGCAATTTAAAATAAGTTCAATTTCATCAACTAATGATATCGCCCACTATTGGATGATATCGTCCCCAATTTGAGCACAATCGTCTTCGATTTCGTCTCAACGACGTCGACGGCCCAAAAACGGCCACGATGCTCAAAATTCATTTAAAATTTACCTAAAAAGCATGTAAATTCAAATTAAAACACTCTAAAATAAGTTTAGACTCTTACCCGTAGCCCGTGTCGGACCTTTGTCGATCTGTGCATTGTCTCCACCATTTTTGCTTCCAGAGCTCTAAAACCAGGAAAAATGAACAGTAAAAATGAATTAGGGTTTTACCCTATTTTTCTTAATTTTATTCAAAACACAATTAAAAACATTTTAACAATTTTGCTTTTCCGTGTTTTTACCTCAAAAATTCGATTTGGGTAAAAACACGGAGGGGGCACCATAGTAAGCTATCGTACGATTTGACCAAGAATCGTCACCTAAAAATGGGAATAATTTTTTGCTTTCTCGTAGATCGAGAAGAACTCATCTTTAACGTATTTTCTTTGAAAAATTCGCTAAAGAGGGGGCAAAATGTAGCACCCTAAAATTGGCACAGTGAAATCTTAATAATTACATTTACTTTAGTAAATAATTTAAATTCAAATTTTAACCTCCCAAACCACCCGTTAACTGCTAGGTAATCTGTTTCCCCCTTTTCCATGCCATTTTTAGAGGTTGTTTTGATCGTTTGATGATATCATCGCCGATCAGACGATATCGCCCTAGATCTGATGATTTCGTCTAGGCTAGGATGTCCAGACGATCTTGTCTCAAAACTGATTTTGCACAATTAGCTTCTGTTCCACGGGTCTTTAATCCAGGCAGAAGCATGTCTGCGTCGTTAAAGACCCTCCCCCGTTGGAGATCTCCCAAATAGGGATGATATCCAACCTCCTAACCTCCATCCTAAGCCTATTTAATCCTAAGCCCTTCCCTTAGCACCCCCCTGGCTGATAATTCTTGTAACCCGACTTCATACACGTTAAAACATCCCAAATTCATATTTGTAGTAGTTATATACCAATTTTGTTGCAGGTACCTTAGTGTTTTTTAGCCGAAGCAAGCTTACATCGTCATCGACGATCCTATTTAGATCAGAGGTGATATTGTTGAATCAGAGACGATTTCGTACCAATGTGAGACGATTTCGATTACAGTCAACATTGAGGCAATCAGTGCCTAAAGTTTGCATTTCTCCATCTTTTCTCTACTGTTTTACTCTGCAAATTAGATAGCTTATTCATTATTATATGCTATTCTGCATTTTGGAGTTCACCCATCTAGATCAAATGCATGATTAAATCATAATTATTATCTAATTAGCATAATTCATTCCTGTTTTTGTTTTCAAGTTTTAGTTTGGTATTATTGCTGTCATTTTACACTGTTTCCCTCTGTTAGGATAATTGCATTTTTTGTATTTTGCCCCTATTTCTCTGTTTGTAGGTCTCTAACGAATTCGTCAGATCTCAGACGATCTTGTATGATCTTAGATGATCCTGTCAAATCAGAGGCGATCCTGATCGCTTCAAGAATCGGAATCTTCATCGGACATCCGGATCGGGTATTCTTCTTTTAATATTCTATAATTTCTTTGTTTTTCTATCTTAATTCTATTTTCTGTATTCATTTAATCTGTATCTTCATATAGAATAGTTTAGATGCATTTTGGCCAAACCTAGGACTCGAATGCTTAAAGATAAAACAAACACATAAAACACATTCCAAACCTAGGCATGGAAATTGCCATTAAATGTTTCCTGGTGAACCCACCATCCGTTGAAAAATCACCAATATACACCTCTCTTGAGAGGTGGGACCTTCGCAAGTCCTCTCAGTCCGAGGTACCACGCCATCCTTTTCACATCCCCCTTTTGGGCACGGATCCTATAGCCTGAAGGTAAGGGTGTGAAAAATTTGGAGCAATACAAATAAATGCGATCAAAGACATCCATATTACCCTACAAAACCTTAAAACTTCATCGTATTGGGACAGGGTTGAAACATAGATGTAAATTCGAAGAAAAATAAAAAATGTTCCACTCTGAAGTTCATCAGTGATGTCTCGATGAAATCCGGCCAAATCGCATAAAAATTAACATTATATTATAAAGTTAAAAAAAAAAGGCATCACTAGAAAATAATTCCATCACCGATCAGCGAAAAAAAGGTGTAGGAGTATTAAAATTTGAAAAGGTATTGGTATTAAATCCCACATAGATCGTGTTATAAAATAAAAACCATATTAAAAACTATCATTTGCATAATAGAAGTATCTAGCGTGCTATACATACATACCTGCATGCAAGGTTATGGTGCTATTTGGGGCACATGGTGATTGACTCACTCGGCGTTGACTTAGACCACCCCCTCTATTAACATGCCTACTTCACTCAGTCTTTGCTCCACTTATCATCGCTTTGCCACCTTCACTCAGCCTCTGCACCACACCACCACCTTCGCTTAGCCTCTGCTCCACTTTTCACCTTTGCACCACTCTGTCACCTCCTTTCAGCCTTCGCTCCACTTGCCACCTCAACCTCTACTCCACCATCAAAAAAGTTGAAAAACATAATATTTTGAAATTGTGACAAATTATTTTTTTGCAACAAAAATCAACTTTTACAAAATTTGTTTAGCAACTTTTGAGCAAATTTTGGCAATTTTGTAAAATTACAAATATTCATCAAAACAACTCAAGAAACCATAAACCAGAAAAAAACCTACCATGGTAGATGGAAGAAGATCACAGGATATTGTAAAATAGGTGGCGAAAGAGGTCTCGAAAGAGGTTTCCAAAGAGGTTGCAAAAGAGGTCCTGCAAGGAATGATGTATTGGAAAGATGATTTGGAAACAAAGATAGCAACAAAAATAACATAATTAACTGTGAAAATTGATGCCACCAATGTAGAGTTATCAACAAAAATGGACACAACAAATCACTCTGTAGACTTGGTACAACAAAACATGGCATTAATGCAATCCGATCAGTAAAATATGATACCCCTACAAAAAACATCACTAGGGGGACCACACACATAAATCTTACCTCGAACCACAAAATTAGATTTCCCAAAATTTTATGGAGGCGACCCCACAAATTGGATATATAAAGTGGACCAATATTTCTCCTTATATAAAATTTTTAAAGTCTAAAAAGTATGCATCGCTTCTTTTCACTTAGAGCAAGTCGCTACACAATGGTACTAATGGTATGAAAAAATAAAAGGCACTCCCACATGGAATGAATTTACAAAGAACCTAATGTTGTTATTTGGCCTAAGAAAATTTGAAGATTTCATAGGAACCCTTACAAAACTCCACCACACATCTATGGTAAGAGAATACCAGGTGCAATTCAAGAAATTGGTAAACCTTACATCAGGACACGATGCATCATTCTTGTAAAGTTGCTTTATCAGTGGCCTAAAAGAATAATTTTGACTAGAAGTACAAATACTCAATCCTATCAATATGATGCATGGAGTAGCATTGGCACAAATGGTGGAATAAAAGATCAATAACCAACATCGAATAGAAATATTCTTAATAGGAAAAACACAAAACACTTACACTATTCAAAAAATGAATAAAGTCATGTCGATTAAATAAATTAGCCTAGAGAAAATGAAATAAAGATGAGAGAATGGCCTTTGTTTCCATTGTGACAAGAAATTCACCCCTAATCATAAATGCATTTCACCAAAATTATATTTTGGATACAATTGGAGATTGCACTACAATAGAAGAATATGACATTGAAGTTGAAGTAATAATGAATATTCAAGAAGAAAATAATAAGGATAAAATAGAAATTTCCTTTAATGACCTCACAGGATGTTCAACCCCACAAACTATGAAATTTAAGGGATAATTTAAAATACTAAACCCTATTGTGCTCTTAGACTCTGGTAGCACACACAATTTCATAGACCCCAGGCTGGCCAAACAAGCTAAGTGTTTTATATATCCTTGTAATAATTTTGAAGTCATGATTGGAAATGGAGGAAAAATTACGTGCAAAGGGAAATGCCAAAATATTAAACTCACTATGGGAGATTATAACATGAAATGGGATATGTATGTACTACCATTAGGAGGATGTGACATCATTTTAGGAGTACAATGGCTACGGATGCTCGACATAATTCAATGGGACTTTGAAGAATTATGGATGAAATTCACACAAAAAGACCAAACATACACAATTAAAGGGTTAAAATTAGGCCCTTCACAAATCCTAAGTTCCCACATAATGGAAAAAATTATTCGTAAAGGAGGAAAGGCATGGTTGCCCAACTATTTTCTATGCAAACCACTAATTAAGAACAACCAGAAGCACCTGAACTACAAGAACTCCTAGAAATTCATGATAGAATATTCAATGAACCATAAGGATTACCTCCACAACGGAGCCATGATCATGTCATTCAACTACTTTTGGAGCATCAACCCCCTAATCTTAGACCTTTTTGATACCCATATCTACAAAATACATAAATAGAAAAAATAGTACAAGATCTACTCAGGGCAGGGGTCATTAGACCTAGTGTAAGTCCTTACTCTTCTTATGTCATATTAGTAAGGAAGAAGGATGGATCATGGCGCTTATGTTTTGATTTTTGTACCCTCAATAAAATAACTATCAAGGATAAATTTTCTATTCCATTCATCGATGAATTACTAGATGAACTTCATGGAGCTACATATTTTTCGAAACTTGATTTATGATCAGGCTACCACCAAATTCGAGTTAAGGAAAGTGATATACCCAAAACAATTTTTTGCACTCACAAAGGAAATTATGAATTTTTGGTGATGCCATTTGGTCTTACCAATGCCCCTTCTACATTTTAAAGTCTAATGAACAAGGTATTTCACCCTTTCCTTTGAAATTTTATTTTAGTTTTCTTTGATGATATTTTGATTTACAGTAAAACATTGGAAGCTCATTTAAACCATATCAAGCATTAAAAACCTTGGAGTACAATCAATTATATGCCAAAAGATCAAAATATTTCTTTGGAAAACAAGAAATTGAATACCTTGAACATAATGTATCTAAAGAAGGAGTTAAAGTAGACTCTCGTAAGATTGAGGATGTGAAAAATTTACCTATTCCAAAAATATTGAAAGGTTTGTGTGGATTCTTATGACTAACAGGTTATTATCAAAAATTTTTCAAGGATTATGGAAAAATCATAGCCCCCTTAACATCACTACTTAAGAAGAATGCTTTTTTATGGTCTCCAAAAGCTGATGAAGCCTTCATTACCTTAAAAAATGTCGTGTAACACCCCCATATTAGCCATGCCATATTTTTCTAAACCATTTATTATCGAGAGTGATGCTTTAGGATTGGAAATAGGAGCCATACTCATGCAAAATGAAAAACCTTTAGCCTTCACTAGCAAAGCATTCTCAAAAAATAATTTAGCATGTTCCACATACAAAAAAGAAATGTTATCCATTGTTCATGATATCCAACATTGGAGACCTTACCTTATTGGAAAAAAATTATTATCTGCACCGACCACCATAGTCTAAAGTAACTTTTTGAGCAACAAATAACCACACTAGAACAACAAAAGTGGGGTACAAAGATACTAGGGTATGATTATGAAATCATATATAAAAATAGAAAATATAACATAGTTGTTGATTCTCTCTCAAGAAATTTTCAAGAAAGTCCTCAATTACACAGTTTTTCCTCTCTTATTCTGAAATGGATAGACCAATTCAATGAGGAATGGTTTAATGACCCTACCACACACACCTTAATTCAACAACTTCAGCAAAATCCCATGATAAAACCTCACTATTCTTGGAGAGATAACATACTATGATATAAAGAATGTATTGTCCTATCTCCTACATCAGCCTATTGTACAAAGCTTCTCCATGAATTACACACCATACCCACCGCAGGACACTCGGGATTCCTAAAAACTTATAAAAGAGTGACCAAATATTTTTATTGGGTAGGAATGAAAAATGATATCAAGAAGTTTGTAAATGAATGTGAGACATGCCAAAGGCATAAGGGAGAAATAGTGGCCACACTGAGTCTTCTTCAACCTTTGCCCATACCAACAAAAATATGGACTGATATTTCAATGGATTTTATTGAAGGCCTTTCAAAATATGCAGGAAAAACAACTATTCTAGTTGAGGTAGATTGTCTATCTAAATATATCCATTTTTACCCGATGGGCCACCCTTATACAACTAGTACTACACTCAATTTTTTCTTGATAATATCTTTAAATTACATGGCATGCCTTCCACTATAGTTAGTGATTGTGATCCCACTTTCACTAGTAATTTTTGTAAAGAATTGTTTAAACTCCAAGGCACCCAAATTTTTAGAGCTTCGCTTACCACGCCCAAATAGACGATCAAACGAAAGCTGTTAATAAATTCTCAGAAACCTACCTCTGTTGTTTTATTTCTTGTCACAACCCAAAAATTTTCACAAGTCTTAAATTTTTCTTCTACTCATAAACATGAAAATTTTGCTTGCAACCCATCATATTGTTAGCCCAGGCATACAAGTAATTACACTTCAAGATTTGCCACCACTATAGCTGGTGTCTTAAGTGCTCGGGACTGGCCTAATCCCGCGGCTCACCTTAATGATTTCGACTCCACACATGAGTCCTCTTAGAATCTGGTGAAGGGTTATCCATTCAGGGCCCATAACACCTGAACGGGGTACGCTATTTCCCTTGTCCAAAGTCGGAAGAACCCTCAGTTCTTTGAGTACTCAACTTAATGCTTTGGAACCTGCATTCGTATGTCGGTGCTAGTCATTGACCTTCTGCTAAGGTTTGACTAGAGCCCGCCATCACATGGCCTTTGGGCTAGATAATCGTATTCTCTCCTGAACTAATAGCAATGCTGCCCATAACCATCTACCGCTGGAAATGCCATGAGGAGCCCACTGGCCATAAAATATATTGACATTTCCCCAGTCCGAGTGGAATGACGATTACCACCACCACCAACAGACTGATCACCTAGAGCGACGTCCCATACCGTCGCTCGTTACACCCAATGAATTAGGCCTCTATCCTTGATTTTTTGGAGTACAGTGACTCAGCCTCACATAAGTCACCTCGTGATATAATGTGGATGGGTGGAGAAGGTCCTAACTCGACTTCCCCTTTTAAGAAGCAAATGGTTTATCTCCGGGTGGTAAGTAAGTTCAATGGTCATTCTAAGGTTATAATTTTATAATTATTACTTCTTCCTTATGAGCCAAAAATATATATTTCTAAGAACCTCTACATTATAATTCAGAACTCATATCTCAAAACAAATTATATCTCATATAATCAGAAGAACTTTCAAATCAAAAGATAAACCCATAAGTCTATAGTAAAATTTTAAATAAAATATTAATAATTTAAAGACTTAAAAAGTAAAAACTACTTTAAATAGGAAACATATCTCATACTAACTTTTCCAACCATATTAAATAAAAATTAAAAAAAAACTCTCAGTAAATTCCCCTTTTTCTAAAAATATTATTCTTTATAATAAAATTCGTGTGACCAAGTCCCTTAATTTCCACGCTATTTAGCTATTACAAATCATACTTTTTAAAAGAATTCAAGCCAACAACGTACTATTTTTAGTTCCACATGAGACAAGCTTAAACTTTATATATTCCTAAGTTTATAAAGTGCATAACGTAAAGAATAGAATAAAGCAACCCAATTCCCTTAAACTGCTATCCAATCTCCTCACGGCTTTACTTATATTAAACAAATGTAATCATTTCCTTGCATTAGCTCAAAGTATAAGTTTTAAGAGAAATTCGAAATATATCTCCTAATTCCATTAATATTAACATTCCAGAATAACGTGAATCCAAACAAACTCAACAACTTTCAGAATAATAAATTAACACAATTTTGATATTCTACGATATTGTCGCAATATCATCATTCAAGGCATCCCAGCCTTTAGCTAGGCTTCTGTCTTCAACACGGTTTGGGCTGCCATTCTGAAGTGACAACCTTCACATCCTAAGCTTGAGTAGCGGTTAATGCACCTCCAGCCCACCCACATTAACCAGCGGAACAGAGACGAGGGTTTATAGGTTCAGACTTGGCCCATATTGACTATATGACACACATGCAGGTCATAACATGCATTCAAATCGCGTCATGCGAACTCAGCAACATGCAGGCTTAAAAGATAAATGAAAAAGGAATTCATGCAGCTTGTATTTAATGAGAAACACACCACAGACTTGACAATACAAAATAATGATTTCCTTCACTACCATGACAGCTGAAATTACACAGACGAGAGCAAACAAAATGACATTTAAACGACAGCTTTGAAGTAGAAAAATGAATATAAAGCAACTCATTTATTTCCTCATCAACTCCCAGTAGAGCATTTGCAAGGCAAATCTATTATTTTTGTTTTTATTTCCCTATATTCGTATTTATATAAAAAAATACCTTCTCAAATCAGTGTGTCGTGCAACTATATTTACATAGTTAATTACCTCCATTTCAGGTTAAATTATTATTTTTTATAAGTTGAACACCTACGTCTCTACACAGTATTACAGGCAGTATACCATAAGTCACTTGTAAAATAATTAAAATTATTCACTACGTAGTCAAGCAATGAAAGTAGTGGCTATCTTACTAAAATTAAGTCATTTAATTCAATACATTTTTAAACAATCCTTATATTAACATAGCAAAAGAAATCTGACCTTCTTCTCACAGAGTGCAGACCTCCTTCTGATTACTTCCTTCCGCGGTCTTATATTGAGCTTGCTTGCTTCCGAGAGAGCTCCTTCAAAACTCCCACATCCACACACATATCTCTCTTCTTCCCGAATGTTTTCCTTATATAAGAGATGGTGATTAATGGAGGGTGGACACTTCACTCGGTTTGCCAGATAGAACGTCCAGACGTCCTCCACATACTGCATCTAGCTATACTTTACTATTTTAATCTATTAAAGCTTCTTTGAAGTGTCCAATGTAGTTTTTTGGATTATAATTTCCATAGGTTCCTTAGTCACACTTAGCTTCGAATACGTAGATTCCTTAGCCATATTTTAACTTAGGATTTGTTGGTCCTTGCTACGGCCAACATTTAGGTTTAATTTTTTTTTATTAATAATAATATTTATTGCCTCATATACATTTTAATTTTTATACTAATTTTATTATATTTTTATTATTACTCTTATGAATAATTCCGTAGTTACGATTTATTATATTATATTATTATTTTTTTATTATTTTTTATTATTATTTTTATATCACTTTTTCAGCTAAAATAATTATATACATTATTATTATATATTTTTAAATATATATTGTCATTTTAAATGGTTGCAATCAAAGAACAACAAGCCGACGAAAGCAAATATCAACATGCAAACATTCATTCAATTTATGACAGGCAGAATGCAATGCAACCCTATTGTGGGCGTCCATGTACCCACGGACCAAGGTGCCTGGGGCACAACATCATATCCACTTACCCGGCATTTCCGATCTGCTGACTCGGTTAATTGGGTAGGTGTTCCTCTCTCTATCCGCCCCGATTCCTGCACCTGCACCACAAACACTAATCGCAGAATCACATTCTTCCAAGAAAATTAATCACTAGCAGTGGGGATGTGACATACTTTCCCCCTTAGATTTAACACAGTCCTTGTGTTAGCTTATCATCAAAATATTAAATGATGTGCAAATACAAGTAATTATATAAACAACAATTTCATCATGACATCATATGAATGAAAATGTATATATCAAAATATCATATATACATAACAAGACATCAAATACATATATATGCAACAAGTCTCCAATACATCATTATAAAAGTTCTCATTTTATTAACATTTTGCTTCCAGATTTTTTATGTCTCAAACAAGTAGGGAAATTGATTTTTCATGCTTGTGGTATCCTCCCAGGTGGCATTTCTTTCGAAAAATTGGTCCCACTGCACTCTACATTGGTCCACAACTCTTTTCCTGAGTTGTTTGGTTCTAAATCCCAAAATCCTAATAGGTCGCACCTCAATGTGTTGTGGGTCCGACATCTACAAATGAGTAGTATCCAAGATATGGGTTGGGTCAGCAACATATTTTCAAAGCAGGGATACATGAAAGACATTGTGGATCTTTGACAAATTTGGTGGCAATGCAAGGTTATAGGCAACAGAACTATTTTTTGCAATTATTTCAAAAGGTCCGACAAACCTAGGGCTTAGTTTGGAGGACTTAATAGAGCTTTTAGTAGGTTTGACTCTAAGGAAGACCTTGTCTCCTATGGAAAATTCTTGAGGTGTTCGTTTTAAGTCAGCATAGCTCTTTTGATGGTCAGATACCTCACGCAATCATTGATGGATTGCCTTCAGTTGGTTCTCCATCTGCTTAACAACTTCAGGACCGATCGTCTCTCGATCATCCAGATTGTCCCACGTTAATGGTGTCTTGCACCTATGCCCATATAGAGCCTCAAATGGGGCCATGCCCAACATGGAATGGTAGTTGTTATTGTAAGCAAATTCTACCAGGAAGAGATAGTCCTCCCATTTGTTTTTTTGATCCATACAATACATGTGTAGCATGTCTTCTAGCACTTGGTTGACCCTCTCGATCTGTCCATCCATCTCAGGATGATAAGCAGTGTTGATATTGAGCCTCGTTCCCCAAGCTCGATGCAACGCTTGCCAAAATTCAGATGTAAATCGAGAGTCTCTATCTGATATAATAACTTCAGGGAACCCGTGTAACCTTACAATTTCTCGGGAAAATTTCTGAGCAATTGTTGAGGCATCATCGTGAGCACTTCCCAGGTAAGAAATGCACTACCTTCGTCAACTTGTCCACCACCACGAATATGGCATCATGCTAGAATCAAGTTTTAGGGAGTCCTACAATGAAATCCATGGTTATAGCTTGCCATTTATGTTCTAGAATTTCAAATAGATGTAATTTTCCACCAGGATGTTGATGTTCTACCTTGACCTTTTGGCACTCAAGACATTTGGCCACAAACTACACTATGTCTTTTTTCATTCTAGGCCAATAGTAGTCCTTCATATTTTCCTACATTTTGACTACTCTTGGGTGTGCTGAATATGGTGTATAATGAGCCTCTTGCAGGATAATTCTTTGAAGCTCATCCTTTTTGGGTACAATAATTTGGTTGCGAAAGCATACTAATTCCTCTTTGATGCTATATTCTCCAGGAATTCCTTGTTCAATTTTCTCTTGGCAAGATATATAGAATTCATCTGTCTTTTGCAACTCTGCAATTTGCTTCCTAAACCCATACTGACATCTTGTAATAGCAGTTATGTGTTTCCTTCTGCTAAGAGCATCTGCCAGTTTATTCTCTTTACCCTTGATATATTCAATACCAAAATCATATTCAGCTAGAAATTCCATCCATCTTCATTGTCGAGCATTCAACATTGGCTGAGTAAATATATACCTTAAACTCTGGTGATCGGTTTTAAGGTCAAAAGGTTTTCCCAATAGGTAATGTCTCCAAATTTTGAGTGCATGAACCACAGCTATCTAGTTCTAGGTCATGTGTGGCATAATTTATCTCGTGCTTCTTGAGTTTCCTAGACTCATAAGCTATCACAGCCTCCCTTTGCAACAATACACCTCCTATTCCTTCGTTAGATGCATCAGTGCACACTGTAAATGGTTGGTTTGGGTCGGGTATTCTCAGTATTGGTGCGGTTGCCAGTTTCTCCTTGAGAATTCTAAAGGCTTCTTCACACTGCTTTATCCACTTAAACGCCTTTCCTTTCTTTTGCAAATTGGTTATAGGATAGGCTATTTTTGAAAAACCTTTGACAAATCATCGATAATAGCCAGTCATTCCCATGAAACTCCTTACCTCTGACACATTAGTAGGGGCTGGCCAATCTACAATAGCTTCAATTTTCTTGGGATCCACTGCTATACCTTCAGTTGAGATGATATGCCCTAGATATTGTACCTGAGGTGTATAGAATTCGCATTTGGACAGTTTTCCATATAGCTAATTTTTCCTGAGTACTCCTAACACAATTCTCATGTGTTCATCATGTTCTTCTTTGTTTCGAGAGTAAATCAATATATCATCCAAGAATATAAGCACAAATTGATCTAACTGCTCATGAAACACACTATGCATCAGGTTCATGAAGGTTGTTGGTGCGTTGGTTAAACCAAAAGGTAACACTGTGAACTCATAGTGCCCATATCTTGTTCTGAAGGCAGTTTTATAGGTATCCTCATTCCGGATCCTTAGTTGGTGATATCCTGATCTAAGATCAATTTTAGAAAATATGGTAGCACCTCTGAGTTGGTCAAACAAATCATCAATTCTAGGCAGAGGATATCTGTTCTTGATTGTCATTTTATTAAGCATTATGTAATCAATGCACAATCTCAAGGTTCCATCTTTCTTTTTGACAAACAAAACTGGCGCTCCCCAAGGTGACACACTGGGTTTAATATGCCCTTTCTCCAATAAATCTTGTAGTTGGGTTTTGAGTTCTTGTAGCTCCAGTGGTGTCATTCTATATGGTGTCCGAGCTACTGGTGTTGCTCCAGGCACTAATTCAATAGAGACATCAAATTCTCTACTTGGCGGCAATCCAGGTAGATCTTCCAAAAATACATCCCTAAATTCTCCTAGCACCGGGTATTGTTGGAAAAGTGTCGAGCTTGGGTCTGATTCCTCTTTCTTATTCATCTTGATTACATACAATCTGCATCCCTTTTTCCAAGCTCTTTTAGCCTGCATACTACTTATCAAATGAGGTTCAAAGGAGGCTCTACTACAGTGGATGTGAATTCTTTGATTGGCTTCATTAGTATAATCCATCCATATTTCCTCAAAATTTAGTATAGCCTTATGTGCTTTTAGCCAATCTAATCCCAGAATCACATCAAATGCATGTAAAGGAGCTACATACAAATGCCAATTAATTTCTCCTTGAGGCAATTCTATTGTTGAATCAAATAGGCATTGGTTTACTAAGTGGGTTTGTCCTGAGCCATATTCTACATGCCAACCATTTGCCATGATCCCAGGTCTAACAGGTATATCCCTCAAGATATTATTTGAAATAAAACTATCAGTAGCACCACTATCTATTAATATATTCACATTTCTCATGCCTATTTTTCCTTTAATAAAAAATGGAGTGCTTTGCCCCACAAGATTAGGGTTACCTGTGGCTGCATAAATTTTGTGAGAGGGTTCTCCAGAAGGATTTCCATGATCAACTCTTTTTGGACATTGCCTGGCATAGTGATCCTGGGCTCCACATACAAAACAAGCATTGGGTCCAGTATTCTTTTGTTTCTCATACTCCTTACTTTGATTTTCATTTCTCCCTTGTTCTTTGTAGGTGCTTTTCTTCTCCTGGATTTTCTTTTGATCTGACTGCCCCTTATATCCCTGATTTCTATTTTTATTTTTATTGTCAAATATGCTCCGACCCTTGTCACCATATTTATGGTTTTGATCTAAACCACGACTTGGCTCGAAATTCTTTCTTTTCCTTGAATTATCCTTCTCTTGTTGATAAAAAGCCTTTATCTCCTTCTGGCTTGACTCAAAATATCGAGCAGCATCGTATGCGGCTGTCAGAGTCTGGGGTGTCTTTCCCCCTACAGGTTGACTGAGCTTTGGGTGCAAACCCAAGATAAACTTATGTGCTTTGAATTTCTCTTGATCATCAAATTTTGGGGCATATTTTTGTAATTGCACAAATTTTTGATAGTACTCAACTACTAACATATTACCCTATCGTAGATTTGTAAACTCCACATGTTTCTCTATAAAGAACTGTTCAGTAAGAAAATGACTTTTAAAGTCTCTTACAAATACCTCCCATGGAATATTTGTTGCCTCTTTCTATGCGGCTTTCTTATAAGTGGTCCACCATATTTTGGTAGGACCCTCCAAATGAGCCACGACCCATGTAGTCTTCCCTTCTAAACTAAGGGGTTGAATGGCGAAGTACCCTTCAACCTCACTTAACCAGTTCAAGGTTGCTTCTCCATCACCACACCCATCAAACTTAGATATATCCAGTTTCTTTAATTCTTTTTGTAATTCTTCCCCCATAGTTCTCCTAGTAGATCCCTTAGGTAGCTGACTTATATTACTGTTTGCTTTCTTTTGAGTCAAGTTCTCAATCACTTTTTGTTGTTGAGTAATGAGTTCTTGTTGTTGGGCCATCTATGCCCATTGTTGTTCCATATGATCATTCATTTGAGCCCTCTAGCTCTCCATCAGCTCTCTTTGTTGATTAAGTTGTTCTTGCATGAGTTGCATCATGCGAGCCATACTCCCATCACTGGAAGTTGCTTTTGCTGCCAACGACTCTTTATCTTTTCTAACCACCCTCCGTGATGGTTCAATAGTTTGTGCTCTTTTTGACTCCTTTATGAGTCTTCTATACCCTTTTCTTGGGACCTCTGCAATATCTTCTTGCAGATTCAGGCTAGTCCTCCTCGAGGTACCTACCATAACTGACATTGCAAAATATTTGTCAGATATGTTAGCCAGGGTTTCGCAAACCTAGGCTCTGATACCAACTGTCACAACCCAAAAATTTTCACAAGTCTTAAATTTTTCTTCTACTCATAAACATGAACATTTTGCTTGCAACCCATCATATTGTTAGCCCAGGCATACAAGTAATTACACTTCAAGATTTGCCACCACTACAGTTGGTGTCTTAAGTGCTCAGGACTGGCCTAATCCCGTGGCTCGCCTTAATGATTCTGACTCCTCACATGAGTCCTCTTAGAATCTGGCGAAGGGTTATCCGTTCAGGGCCCATATCACCTGAACGGGGTACGCTATTTCCCTTGTCCAAAGTTGGAAGAACTCATAGTTCCTTTGAGTACTCAACTCAATACTTTGGAACCAGCATTCGTATGTCGGTGCTAGTCATTGACCTTCTGCTAAGGTTTGACTAGAGCCCGCCATCACATGGCCTTTGGGCTAGATAATCGTATTCTCTCCCAGACTGACGATAATGCTGCCCATAACCATCTGCTACTGGAAATGCCATGAGGAGCCCACTGGCCATAAAATATATTGACATTTCCCTAGTCCGAGTGGAATGATGATTACCACCACCACCAACAGACTGATCACCTAGAGCGACGTCCCATACCGCCGCTCGTTACACTCAATGGCTTGGACCTCTGTCCTTGATTTTCTGGAGTACAGTGACTCAGCCTCACATAAGTCACCTCGTGACTTAATGTGGATGGGTGGAGAAGGTCCTAACTCAACTTCCCATTTTAAGAAGCAAATGGTTTATCTCCGGGTGGTAAGTAAGTTCAATGGTCATTCTAAGGTTATAATTTTATAATTATTACTTCTTCCTTATGAGCCAAGAATATATTTCTAAGAACCTCTACATCATGATCTCGAACTCATATTTCAAAATAAATTATATCTTATATAAACAGGAGAACTTTCTAATCAAAAATAACCCATAAGTCCATAGTAAAATTTCAAATAAAATATTAATAATTTTAAGACTTAAAAAGTAAAAACTACTTTAAATAGGAAACATATCTCATACTAACTTTTCCAACCATATTAAATAAAACTTAAAAACAACTCTCAATAAATTCCCCTTTTTCTAAAAATATTATTCTTTATAATAAAACTCGTGTGACCAAGTCCCTTAATTTCCATGCTATTAAACTATTGCAAACATACTTTTTAAAAGAGTTCAAGCCAACAACGTATTATTTTTAGTTCCACATGAGACAAGCTTAAACTTTATATATTCCTAAGCTTATAAAGTGCATAACGTAAAGAATAAACAAAGCAACCTAACTCCCTTAAGCTGCCATCCAATCACCTCACGACTTTACTTATATTAAACAAATGTAATCGTTTTCTTGCATTAGCTCAAAGTATAAGTTTTAAGAGAAATTCGAAATATATCTCCTAATTCCATTAATATTAACATTCCAGAATAACGTGAATCCAAACAAACTCAACAACTTTCAGAATAATAAATTAACACAATTTTGATATTCTACAATATTGTCGTAATATCATCATTCAAGGCAGCCTAGCCTTTATCTAGGCTTCTATCTTCAACACGGTTTGGGCTGCCATTCTGAAGTGACAACCTTCACATCCTAAGCTTGAGTAGCGGTTAATGCACCTCCAGCCCACCCACATTAACCAGCGGAACAGAGACGAGGGTTTATAGGTTCAGACTTGGCCCATATTGACTATATGACACACATGCAGGTCATAACATGCATTCAATCGCATCATGCAAACTCAGCAACACGCAGGCTTAAAAGATAAACGAAAAATAAATTCATGCAGCTGTATTTAATGAGAAACACACCACAGACTTGACAATGCAAAAAAAATGATTTCCTTCACTACCATGACAGCTGAAATTACACAGACGAGAGCAAACAAAATGACATTTAAACGACAGCTTTGAAGTAGAAAAATGAATATAAAGCAACTCATTTATTTCCTCATCAACTCCCAGTAGAGCATTTGCAAGGCAAATCTGTTATTTTCGTTTTTATTTCCCTATATTCGTATTTATATAAAAAAATACCTTCTCAAATCAGTGTGTCGTGCAACTATATTTACATAGTTAATTACCTCCATTTCAGGTTAAATTATTATTTTTTATAAGTTGAACACCTACGTCTCTACACAGTATTACAGGAAATATACCATAAGTCACTTGTAAAATAATTAAAATTATTCACTACGTAGTCAAGCAATGAAAGTAGTGGCTATCTTACTAGAATTAAGTCATTTAATTCAATACATTTTTAAACAATCCTTATATTAACACAGCAAAAAGAAATCTGACCTTCTTCTCATAGAGTGCAGACCTCCTTCTGATTACTTCCTTCCGCAGTCTTATAAAGAGCTTGCTTGTCTTCCGAGAGAGAGAGCTTCTCAAAACCCCCACGTCCACACACATCTTCTTCCAAAACGTTTTCCTTATATAAGAGATGGTGTTTAATGGAGGGTGGACACTTCACTCGGTTTGCCAGATAGAACGTCCAGGCATCCTCCACGTACTGCGTCTAGCTATACTTTACTATTTTAATCTATTAAAGCTTCTTTGAAGTGTCCAATGTAGTTTTTTGGATTATAATTTCCATAGGTTCCTTAGTCACACTTAGCTTCGAATACGTAGATTCCTTAGTCATATTTTAACTTAGGATTTGTTGGTCCTTGCTACGGCCAACATTTAGGTTTAATTTTTTTTATTAATAATAATATTTATTGCCTCATATACATTTTAATTTTTATACTAATGTTATTATCTTTTTATTATTACTCTTATGAATAATTCCGTAGTTACGATTTATTTTATTATATTATTATTATTTTTAATTATTATTTTATTATTATTATTTTTATATCACTTTTCAGCTACAATAATTATATATATTATTATTATATATTTTTAAATATATATTGTCATTTTAAATGGTTGCAATCAAAGAGCAACAAGCCGACGAAAGCAAATATCAAATGCAAACATTCATTCAATTTATGATAGGTAGAATGCAATGCAACCCTATTGTGGGTGTCCATGTACCCACGGACCAAGGTGCCTAGGGCACAACATCATATCCACTTACCCGACATTTCTGATCCGTTGCCTCGGTTAATGGGGTGGGTGTTCTTCACTCTATCCACCCCGATTCCTGCTCCTGCACCACAAACACTAATCGCAGAATCACATTCTTCCAAGAAAATTAATCACTAGCAGTGGGGATGTGACATTTCTACTCAACCCCTTCACTGGGTTAAATTGCTTCCATTAGCTGAATGGTGGTATAACACCACATATCACATGACCATTAAAATGACCCCATATGAAGCTTTATATGGCCAAACACCATACCTTACCTCGTATATTCCAAGAAGTACAAATGTGCCAATAGTAGAGATGTAAATTTCTACTCGAGATAACATTATTTGCACTCTTAAAGAAAATCTACACACCACCCTACATCGTATGAAGCAACAAACATACCAACATCAAATTGAGTGTACTTTCTAAGAAGGGGATATGGTATTCCTTCACCTATAACCATATCACCAAACTTCACAAAAAATCAAAGGTTCTCAAAAGTTAGCACCCAAATTTTATGGACCCTATAAAGTTCTACAATGTATTGGACAAGTTGCTTATAAACCTGAGTTACCCGAGTCCTCCAAAAATCATCTTGTGTTCCATGTTTCTTGCCTTAAACTAGTAATAGGCACACACATCACTACCCAAACTCAATTTCCAAAGTTTACAAAATATGGGGCACTCATGATTGAACCCAAAGCTATCATAGATCATCACATTCATCACCTTCACAATTGCACCATCACCAAAATTTTAAATCAATGTAAAGATCTACCTTTGAAATATGCCACATGGGAGACACTCCATATCCAACAACAATTTCCTCATTTTCATCTTTGAGGACAAAGCTCTTTTAATGAGGGTGGCATGGTAGGATCCTATTCCTAACATTGTATATTATTTATATTCACCATTTAATTAGTTACTAATCTATATTGGGATCAACACGTCCTTTCACTCATACTATATAGTAAATATATATGCCTTCGCATGGATGTTTTAAGAGATCATCAAAGATATACATTTATATTTTAATCCAGTAGATTGGCTAGTCCTCCATTGAAAAAGTGATTCAATCTTCAAAACATGATTCTTTTTTCTCCAATTGTATTCATAATATTCAATTATGTGTAATTTACAGTGTTAGGACCTATAGGCACCTACCATACGTGTTGCAAAAGATAAGCATCCCTAGTTTGTAGCCAACTAAATGATAAATATCACTAACAACTAACAACTAACAATTTATCTAACACTATTGATATTTTCCAACAATGTGAATATCACATAGGTGAAAAAATGATTTAATAACTAAACTAATTAAGGTAAAAATTAAATTATCCTAACATCTACTCTAACATCCCCCATTTATTACATTATTTTTAAATACAAAGAGTGTTGCGAAACAACTCAAAATTTGACACGTGCAAGTGCCTTAGTGAATATATATGCAACCTATTCATTGGTGGAAATGTAGTAACTTATATTCTAACCTAACAAAACATGGTAATTACCCAAGATAGGAATCTAGATATTATCCAAGATAGGAATCTATATATTAACCAAGTAATGGGATAATTACTCTAACACCCCCCTTATTCTATTATATACATTATTTGGATAATGTATTTAATTCCCCCATATAGTGGAGGAGAGAAATAAAATATGTTGACTCTTGCTCTGGCTTAGGCTCAGGCTCTAACACATGGCTCTAAGTGTACCTCTGGATGATTACCTCTAGTTCTATCTATGTATCTTTGTCATTGGATCTACCATTGGGTCTACCATAGGTTTTACCTTTCTTGTAGAAGCCATACAACATTTGTTTCATATTAGTACATTGTGTGAGATTTATTCATCCACAATCGATATGAACCTTTTTGGTCATTTTCACTTTGTACCAACAACTTGAAGAGGATTAATTTGTACATCCACATGAGTTACAAAGATGTAGTTTCCAACACCTAGCTGCTACATATCATATTTTTCCACAATGATTACAACAATGCTTTGTAGGAGTTGTAGGAGATTTAGGTTTTACAAACATGATTTTACTGGTACTTGCTTGTTCATCATAGCCAAGGCCTTCTTTATTTGGCCTAAAATTTGGCATTATAGGAGTTTTAATGCCTTTCCCATGTTTACCTAATCCTTTTCCATTGAATCCCATTTTGTTCATGAGTTTAGATCCAATGTCTTTTGTGTGTTTTTCAAAACACCCAAGTTCTTCATCTTCATCAATGCTTTAACAATATGGTATTTATCACTATTTATGATATTATGGAGCTCTTTTTGAGGATTTCAGCTTTTAAGTCATTGATATTGCAAGCAAAATTTTCTCTTGTATTGATATCACCTATGCTACAACTGATATCTACCATTGAAGGTAAGAGTTCGCTTGTATCAATACAAGCATTGGCCATAATGGGCTTAAGGTCAATTGTGTCACAATAAGAATTCACCACCATGGGTTGAAGGTCACTTGTGTCACAACAAGCATTGAACATTAGGAGAATTACCTCTGATTCCTACCTAATTTCCCATTTCGTTTTACGCTAAGCAATGTCAATTGAAACAAATGCCATGTATATTTCCATTACAATGTCAATAGGGATTAGAACACATTGTTCTAAAGGTCTTCATAAGATTCAGAATCTTTGAGAATATATTTTACACCGCTGTGTAGTGTGAGAAATTGTCCATCCTCATAAAAATCCATTCCTTCCAACCTTGTTGAAAAGTAAGGAAGTTTAACTAATTTGGATTTTTCATCAGTTTGTTTTGGGTATTTCTCTTCTTTGATCTACCCATTTTTAAGGTGTCGATCTCTGCTGAAAATGCATCTTTTACAATAAAATTTTGCAAGAAGTTTGACTAATGTGTTGGTCATTTTTGAAAATGCATCCTTACAAGTCTTCCTCCCCTTTTTACAAAATATTATTTGATGGAATTTTGCAAGAAGTTTGACTAAGGTGTCGATCGTTGCTGAAAATGCACCCTTACAAGTCTTCCTCCCTTGTTGCAAAATATTATGTGAGGTAGGAAAGAAATTTTTATCCCCCCCTAAGTGCAAAAAATTGCAACTTATGAAACTTTTTAAGGCTTTTACAAAGATTTCTGCCTAGGCAAATTTCAAAAATTTCACCAAAAAATCCCCCCTTTATTACAAGTACTTCAAGCAAAAGATTTGCTATTATGAAGCCTAAAAAGAGGTTTATAATGGTGCTTCCTAGGTTTACAAATTTGTTCACCTTAGGTAATTTTTGAATTTTTCTTTTTAGTGCAAAAGATACTTCTACAAAACTTTGCCTCCTAGGAAAATTATCAAAAAAATTTCACCACAAAATCCCCATTATTATAAGTACTTCAAGCAAAAATTTGCTATTATGAAGCCTAAAATAAAAGGCACAATTGGATGACTTCTTCCTTTCTGATTACCTTGTAACAATGTTTGGTTTTTCACTTTTTAGGGCATAATATTCTGAACAAACCTTTGCCTCTAAGCCAATTTATCAAAAAAATTTACCAAAGAATCCCCTCCTTATTATAAGTACTTCAAGCAAAAATTGCTATTATGAAGCCTAAAAGAAAAGGTACAATTTTGATGACTTATTCTTTTTTGATTGCCTTTACAAGTTTTATCTCCCTTTTGGAAAAATATTTTTTGAAGGGATAAAGGAAATATTCCCCCCTTAGTGAAAATAATTTCTACTTTGAAGGTTCCTTATTTCACAAAAAAATGGTCTTTCTTTCAATATACCCAAAAAGAGTACTAAAAGAGAATTCACTCAAATTGATATTTAATGGCACTTGCCTAAAAATCCTTGAAAAAGGATGATCAGTTTGAGGAATTTAAGCCAAACAAAAAGAGTGAATTTTGGGTTTTTATGGAGTAAATATAAAAAAATTGGCTTTACCTGTGCAATAAATTACACAAATGGGTGTAAAATTTGGGGTCTGAAGCTCACTTGATTTTAACTTAAGAGGTGTTGAGTGGTATTTTCACCCAATTGTGAAAGTACACTCTCCTTTAGGATTTGGGTTCCAAATCCCCTCTTGCAAAGAAGTTAAACAAACAACTTCTCCAAGGTCTCCGATGTATTAGCATTTGCATATGTGTATTAGTAATCTCAAATAAAGATATTCAATTTAAATGCTTGGAACACCTTAGTGATTGCAAGTAACTGTAAAAAAGGGGCAATTGTTGATTTATTTCACCATGAAACTTTAGTGATTGTTCATTGTTTTTTTGGATTTTGTTATTTTTTTAAATGTTTATTTTAATGCCTAAAAATAAGTTAAAATTTCTGGAAACAATAAAATGCAAAAAATGAAAATGAAATGCAAAAACTGAAAATAAAATGCATTCAATATGATGCTATCCTATTTTGACAAAACCGAAGATATGAGGTCTCCATGCACGCAACCTAACCTATTGGACTTGCAAAACAAGCACAATCCCCATAGACTAAGTGTGGGTTCCTAGGGTTTAAAATAAATTTCAGGTTCAAGCATTCACATGAAGCAACCAAGCAAACTTGCATTAACTCCATCTACAAACTCGAAATCTGAAAGAGAGAAAATAAATAGACATTAAATCCATAGCATGCAAAGAGAATATCCTTCTTTCTTGCCCACAAGATGCAAATTTTTGAAAACTTCTGCATTAAAAATGTGTCATTTTATAATAGCAGAATTTTTGGTTTTCCCAAACTAGTCAATGGAAGAAAAATGACTCAAATAGGTCCAGAATGGTAATCTCGCCTTCAAATCTGCAACTTTGCTCGCAGCAATTTCCAACCCATGTCCATGAAGAGGAAAAAACCAGTCTACGAAAGAAAAACGGCCTAACTAGGTCCAGAATGGCTATCTTGCCTTCAAATCTGCAACGCTGCTTGCAGCAATTTCCCACCCATTCTGGCCTCTTTGAATGGCGTATTTAAACTTCTAAAAAAATGTTGTTTCTCCTTCCATGACTATTCATTTCATTTTCCAATGGTTGTTCGTTTCACCTTCCCTGACTGTTCATTTCATTTTCCCATGGCTCTTCGTTTCACCTTCCCTGACTGTTCATTTCATTTTGTGGCCCTTCGTCGTGAAAATATAACATGTCGCAATATCATGACACTTTTTCTTCCTTTGGCCACAACGATGCCACATGTCACGATATCACAACACTTTTTCTCATTTGGTTGTGATGATGCAACATGTCGAGATATCGCGACACTTTTTCCCTTTTGGCCGTGACAATGCAAAGTGTCACGATATTGTGACACTTTTCTCTTTTGGCCACGATGATGCAACATGTCGCGATATCGTGACACTTTCTCTCTTTTGGCCTTGATGATGCAACATGTCACGATATCGTGACACTTTTTCCCTTTAGGCTGTGATGATGCAACATGTCGCGATATCACGACACTTTTTCCCTTTTGGCCGTGATGATGCAACATGTCACGATATCATGACACTTTTTCCCCTTTGGCCGTGATGATGCAACATGTCGCGATATCGTGACACTTTTCTATTTTAGCCGCGATGATGCAACATGTCGCGATATCGCGACACTTTTCTATTTTAGCCGCGATGATGCAACATGTCACGATATCATAACACTTTTTCTCTTTTGGCCATGACAGTGCAACATGTCACGATATCGCAACACTTTTTCTATTTTGGTCGTGAAACTGCAACATGTCGCAATATCGCGACACTTTTTCTTTTTTGGTCGTGACAGTGCAACATGTCGCGATATCGCGACACTTTTTCTTCTTATGGTGTTTTTCTTTTTTCTTTGATCTTTAGCCTATGGGCCACTTCGGTCTTCTTGGAACACATGCAAAAAATGTGGGTCCCTAATTTTGGGGTACGTTGTGGAGCAGCCACAACAAGAGGTAATTGCAAAATTAGGAATTTAAATGCAACAAACCATCAAAAGTTCTCATAAATTTTTAACACTTAGGTGTTGGATTCTACCGAAAATGCACTCATTTTTACAATACCAATTTAACAAAAGGTTTCAAATGCTATCAAAAATACACCTTACTACAGTAATTTTTGTAATAAAATTGTGATTTTTGGTTTGCAAAAATTTTGATATTCAATTTCTCCCCTTGTCTTACAATTTTACAAAGAATTTGACAAAAAACAATTGCCCTCCTTTTTGTGTTGTAAAATAAACAAGTTTCAATTCTTCAACCCTTTGATTTTCACAATTTTCCCTTTCCTTGTGTTATAATTTTGCAAAGAGAATACACATCTTTCCCCCCTTTTGTTTGCAAAAGAAATTAGGTTTTAGAAAATTTAGATCTTCAATGTGATGAGATACTTCTCCAATTTGCAAAAAAATGAATGTGCAATATTTTGTGTTATATCCCAAGGTGTGAGAAAAAAAAATGCACAAGTTGTTTTTGATTTTGTAAAAGGTTTGATATTCAAGTGCTTCCCCCCTTGTGTTACAAATTTGCAAAAAAAAATCACAATTTCCTTTGCAATTTTAACAAGGTAACACACTATTCAAGTCAATTCGACACACGACGAACTTGTGAAAGGTAATCCAGAACCAGTTGACACATTACTTGGTATTTTTTAGTCTCACAATGACATTGATAGGGGGGGTGAATCAGTGTAGCTCTTTAAAACTTAAATCTTTAACACTCAAAGCCAAAATAATGAAAACATAAAACCAAATAAAGCAAGTATAACAAGAGAACATCACACAACACAAGATGTCCGAGGTTCACCGATTTGGATACATCCCCGAAAATGATTGTTTGGACTCCCATCCAAATCTAGCCTTTGCAAAGTACCAAATTTACAATCAATTTACCAGCACCCACTAGAAGGAGCACCAACCCCTAATTTATCTGCACCAATAGAAAGGAGCACCAACCCCTGATTTATCTACATCAACAGAAAGGAGCACCAACCCCTCTACCAAGAACCCACTTGATTTTTATATTGATAATAAAATGACATATATGAATGTATTCACTAAAACTAGAACCCTCTATGGTCTGTAAGCTCAAAATCTAAAACTTTCTATTTCACCCAGTATAACATCCCTCTCTCTGCATTACTCAGAATTTGAATCTTCTCTTCTCACAAAAAAACTAATTTTTATCTTAGCTCATTTTTCCAATTGTTAAACGCTTTCTGGGTATTGTGCAAAACTTTGTCTTTAAACTCCTCTCAAAATTTTAGCCAAAATAGATATCATATGAGAAAATTATTCCCAAAATACTGAAGTGATGTTTTTCACCACTCCAAAAATCACGGATTTTCACTCTTTATTTTTCTCCACACACACTTCTCTCTTCTCAAAATAAATTCCTCACTTTTCAATAAAATCCCTTGTCACTTAAAAAGCACACACTTGCATTATTTTTCCCTTTTCAATTTTAAAAATGTTTTCTTTAATGAAGCTTCTTAAAACAATATAACTTCTTTTTTTATTTTGAGAAGGCATTTCGTCAAACACGTCACATGCAAAGAATTGACACCTTACTCATTCTCTTACTTCGGAGCCATGTGAAACCTCAAAAAAAAAATGAAATATGCTCTATTTGATGCCTTGAAGGTGTAACAACACTGAAACCAAAACTCTAGCGACTCTACAAGGTCAAAAAGGCCAACTGAAGGATTTTGCACAAGTGGAACAAATTGACATAAAAGTGACCTATACCATTTTTGCAACAATCATAAATCTCACCTTGTAACTCTATTTTCTCTAAAATTTGAAACATAGAATATTTGCAATGCTGACTACATCCATTCTAAATATCACTGTATAACTCCTTACGGTTCACCTGTACCACCTCCACAAAAACTATTGCTGACACACTTTTTCCAAAAAGAGCATTTTTGTGATAGTCTTGCAACGCTTGTAACATTTGCCTCGTTTCTCTGTTTTGGTGGAAATTTGGAACACATATTCTTGAAGATAATGAACACCTCCAGTTCAAATTTTGCTATCAATTTTTTCTTTGTTTGCTTGTAGTGCTTCTGACAAAACTACCTTTTTTCGGCTTGTACAACCACTTGCCAAATCATCTGCCAAGTTACCGAAAACGTCATCGATAAATCCAAACATTGTGCTGACACCTCCAACGCTTTTCTGAAATTTTTCTTGAAATTTTGGCATGTTCCAAACTGATCCATCCTATCCAACTACACCCGTGATGACTTTTGTAATTTTTTGACAACTTCTTGATGATTTTTTCAACTTTTGCAAATTTGCATGAACAACCTGTAACAACTTCACCCAAACATCAAAAAAATCCTCATAAGCATTGAACATCACTGTACATACTCTGAAAAACCTCCAAAAAACTATCCACTACATCAACCTATCCATCTGAGTGTGTTGAAAACAATGACAATATTGTCACTACACCTTGCTCAACAATCTCTCCCTTTGGAATTGTTGGAAACACACGCACAATTTTCTGTAACTCTTCTCCCCTTTGACAACAATACCAAAGGGCTGCTGCAAACTCCCCATGATTCCATGCACAACATTCTCAGGAAAAAATTATTACACTTAGCAAAAATCACAAACATGAGCAAAAAGATAAACAAATACACAAATGCTCCCCCTGAGAATGTGGCCCCAATAACTAGTCAATTATTGGGAAGTGTGACCACTCCCAATTTCTTGCGAAGGTACTCAAAGACTTCCTTGGCCAATGGTTCGGTGAAGATATCTGCTACTTGCTCTGTTGTTGAAACAAAATCCAACTTAACCTCACCTTTCGCAACTTTCTCCTTCAAAAAATGATATCGGATAGCAATATGTTTTATGCGAGAATGCATAACTGGATTCTTTGAGATGTTAATGGCACTGGTGTTATTGCACTTAACTAAAATCAGCTCATTGAAATTAATGCCAAGATCCTTCAAATTTTGTTTCATCCATAACACCTACGTACAACATGTTGTCGCTGCAATGTATTCTGCCTCTACTATGGATAAGGAGACTGACTCATGTTTCTTACTATGCCACGTGACCAACCTATCTCCAAGATAGAATGCACCTCCACTGGTACTCTTCTTGTCATCTACACATCCTGCCCAATCTGCATCTAAATACGTAATAAGGGTGAAGTCCTTACCTTTTGAATACCATAACCCATACTCCATAGTACCCTTGAGGTACGGAAGAATCCTCTTCACTGTTGTCACATGAGTCTCCTTGGGACTAGCCTAAAATCATGCTACCATGCATACTACCTACAAAATATCTAGTCTGGTAGTTGTCAAGTACAGTAAGCTCCCAATCATAGATCTATACATAGTTTGATCAACATGTGGATATTTTTCATCCTTGATCAACTTGCAACCTATCATCATGGGAGTGCTAACTGGCTTACAATCCTCCATTGTGAGCTTTTTTAGCTTCTCTTTCACATATTTAATTTGAGAAATAAGTATACCCTTCTCATTTTGATTAACTTGCAATCCAAGGAAATACGAAAGTTCACCAATCATTGACATTTCAAATTCTTTCTACATCTTATTTGATAAATATTTACACAACTCATCTTTGCTGCTGCCAAATATGATATCATCTACGTATACAGCAAGAAAAATATGATGACCATTTTCTATTTTAACATACAAATTACTATCCACCATACCTTTCTTGAACCCTTGATGAGTAATATAATTGTATAGCCTTGCATACCATGCTCGGGGTGCATGTTTTAAGCCATATAATGCTTTATTCAACTTGCAAACCAAGTTGGGATCATCACCAAGCTGGAAACCATCTGGCTGCTCAATATAAACCTCTTCTTCAAGTTTCCCATTCAAAAATGTTGATTTCACATCCATTTGATAAACTTTGAAATTCTTGTAAACTGCTAAAGCCAGAAACATTCTAATTGCCTCTAGTCTAGCCACATGTGCAAAGGTTTCCTCAAAGTCAATACCTTCAACTTGTGCATAGCCTTTGCATACCAATCTTGCTTTGTTCCTGACTACCTGTCCGTATTCATTCAATTTGTTCCGAAAGACCCATTTAGTACTGATTACATTTCTATTTGCGGGTCTTGGTACTAACTCCCAAGTCTTGTTTTTCTCGATCTGATCTAATTATTCATTTATTGCCTTTACCTAAATTTCATATTTTCTTGCGTCAACAACATTTTTGGGGTCAATGTTGGATAATAAAGAGTAGTTACTTACTAATCTTCTTCTTGTCTGAACACCAACTGTGGGCTCTCTAATTATTTGCTCTCTAGGATGATCTTTTTGCCAGCTGCCTATTTTGAATTTCTTATTTTCTTCCACTTCTGAATCACTGTTTTAATCCTCTGAGTCAATTTTTGGTTTCTTTTTCATTTCCTTTTCATCATCTCCTTCAATGACCTCTTCATAAATTGGGTATTTATCTTCATAGCTAATTACTCATTCCCTTCCTTCATCAACTTTAACATCGATACTATCCATAATTTTCCTTAGCCTCTTGTTGTAGCATTTGTAAGCTTTTCTTTTTGATGAATAGCCAAGAAAAATACCTTCATCCGCTCTATCTTCAAACTTACCAAGGTTTTATTCAGTTATTTTGATCTAACACTTGCTGCCAAAAACTTTAAAGTATCTTGTTGTTGCATTTTTACCGAACCATAACTCATAAGGAGTTTTGCTTTTATGCGTCCTCAACATGCACCTATTTTGGATGTATACCATAGTATAGACTGCCTCTTTCCAAAATTTGTCTGCTACTTTACTCTCAGTCAACATAGTTCGTGCCATTTCCTGCACTGTCCTAATATTTCTTTCTACCACACCATTCTGCTAAGGTGTCATGGCTGCTGAAAACTATCTCCTAATGCCATATTTTTCACAATACTCTATGAAATCCTCTGAAATGAACTCTCCTCATCTGTATGACCTTAAACATTTAATCATTTTTCTTGTTTGATTCTCAACTTGGTTTTTTAAAATCATGAACATCTCAAAATCTTCTGATTTATGTTTCAAAAATAGTACCCATGTCATCCTGGAATAGTCATCTATACACAACATGAAATATTTGTCATCGTTTATGCTTTGTGTTCTCATGGGTCCACATAAATCAGTATGTACTAGTTCCAAAGGTTTGCTTGTGTAGTACTCTTTTGTTTTAAATGAGACTCTAGTTTGCTTCCCATTTTGACATGAAGCACAAATGTTATTTGATGGTTTTCCAATGGTGGGAATATCTCTCACTGCTTTATTTGAGCTAATTTTTACTAGATTGTCAAAAATGATATGACCAAGCCTCTTGTGCCACAACCAATTCTCTTCTTCCTGTCCAATCAAGCAAGCACCTTCTGAAGTCTTTGAGATATTTTATAGGTTGCCATATGTCCTTGATCTAGTTGCTATCAACTTCCCAGTGTTTGCCTTTTTTACTTCACAACCTTACTTCTTAAATATCACTTCATGAACTCTATCACAAATTTGACTTACGCTTAACAAGTTATGCTTCAGACCAACCACAAACAAGACTTATTTTGACCTAATTTTTTTTTCACTAATCTTAACTGAACCTCTGCCAACTATCTTAGCTCCATCATTGTTTCTAAACTTTACTAAACCACCTTCATATTGCTGCAACTTCTCAAATTTTTGTTTGTCACCTATCATATGACTGGAGCATCCACTATCAAGTATCCATGGTGCGGATTTATTCTGCACTTTAAATGTCGTATGTACGATCAAGGATTCCTTTTCTTCCTTAGGTCACTCTTTTTCTTTCCACTCAGGTTTGATTACAATTTTTGGCTCTTGTTTTAGCTTTTCTTTTTCAGTAGCTTGTGCAGGTTTTTCGGAAAATTTTCTATTTTGTCTTATTCCATTTGGCTGAAATTTTCTTCCTTGAAATTGATTTGATGCAAATGTACTTCGACAATTTCTTGCAATATACCCAAAATTATGACAGTTATAACATTCTACCGCATAATCCATCAAAGGTGAAAAAGTATTTCTATTGGTAAAATTCCTTGGTCCTACATTATACTTGCAATCTGAGATCTTATGTCCATAACCATTGCATTTAAAATAGTAAACAAAAAAGAGATGATTGAACCTAGGTGGTGGTCTTTGCCATGTTGTCGCAGGAGCCATAACTCTTCTTCTTCTTTGATGTCTGACATTGGTGAAGCCATCATTGTCAATTCTCCTTTTGTGCCTTGCATTATTGATTTCCTTTGCATGATTCATTTTTTCTTGATCAACTTGTTTCTTCTCTTCATTCTTTGTGGATTCTTCATTTATGGCCTTTGATCCATTTGACGATTCTCCTTCATCAAAACCCAAACAAAATTTTATGCCTGTAGTCTTTTGGTTATTTATGATTTTATCCATCTTCATAGAACTTTCTTCACGTTTGTGATAACTAATTTTCTGATTCATCTCTTCTAGTTGCATTCTTAAACCAACAATCTTTTCTTCTAGCTTGTTGTAATAATCTATTTTCATGGTTATTTGCACTTCGATATCTTTGGATATTTTCTTGGATTCTTCTATCTATACTTTCAAATTTGTTATGATTTCATTTGCATCCTCAAGCTTTCTTGAATTTTTTTTTTTTTTTCTTTCTATCTTCAATTCATCTAGAGCTGCAATTAGTTCCTCTTCCAAATTCACTTTTGCATCAATTTCTTCTTCATCACATTCCTGTTCTTTTTCTAGTTTTTCTTCTTTGAGTGCCATGAAAAGAGCTTCACCTGTTTCCTTTTCAGAATCCTCACTAGAGCTATCTTCTATTGAACTGACATTCTTGGAGATGAAACTTTTCTTCTTGAAGTTACCTTTTCTGAAATTTGATTTTTTCTTCCAGTCACTTCTTTCTTCATGCGATCCTTCATCACTTCTGTTCTTCTCATTAAGTGGACATTTAGCTACAAAATGCCCAATGCCTCCACAGTTGAAACATTTAAATGGTAACTTATCTCTATATTTTCCTTTTCTCATTTTTATTTTTCGAACAAAGTTTACTTCCATTTCATCTGATGTCTCTTCTTCCTCGAATTTTTGTTTTGCTTTCATATTTTTATGGTCTTTAAAAGCAACTTCTCTATATGTGGGTTTAGATTTTCCTATTCTCATTTCATATGCAGTCAAAGAACCATGCATCTCATCCATACTAAAATAATTTAGATCTTTAGCTTCTTCTATAGCTAAAACTTTAGAATCAAATCTTTGGGGAACGGATTTTAATACCTGTTTCACGATGATAGAATCTTTGATTTCCTCATCAAGTCCTCTAATATCATTAATGACTTCATTAAATCTCAGCATATATGCCTCTATATTCTCATCGTCATTCATATTTAATACTTCAAACTGAGCTCGATGTGTTTGTAACTTGGCCTTCTTGATCTTAACGTCTCCTTCATGAATGCTCTTCAGTTTTTCCCATATTTTCTTTATCATTTTACAACCCATAATCTTTATCAGTTCATTGTCCACTAATCCACACATGATAGCATTGTTTGCTTTTGAGTCATTCTCAAACAGTTTCTTACCAACAGCATCGGCTGGAGAAGTGGGTATTGTGTATCCACTATCTACTTAATCCCAAATTTTGTATCCCAAAGCACAAAGATATGTCTACATCCTGAGTCTCTAAAATGTGTAATTAATTCCATCAAACAATGGTGCTTTGTTTGATGAGAAGCCTTCACCACCTGCCATTGCGTCACTTCCAAGATCACCCTAGCTGGTTAAGCCTGTTTAGGAACCTCGCTCTGATACAAAATTTTAGTATCACAATGACACTAAGAGGGGTGGGGTGAATAATTGTAGCTCTTTAAAATTTAAATATTCAACATTCAAAGCCAAAACAATGAAAACATAAAACCAAATAAAGCAAGTATAACAAGAGAACATCACACAACACAAGATGTACCGAGGTTCACCAATTTGGCTACATCCTCAAAAATTACTATTTGGACTCCCATCCAAATCTAGCCTTTGTAAAGCACCAAATTTACAATCAATTTGCCAACACCCACTAGAAGTAGCACCAACCCCTTATTTATCTGCACCAACAGAAAGGAGCACCAACCCCTGATTTATCTACATCAATAGAAAGGAGCACCAACCCCTCTACCAAGCACCCACTTGATTTTGATATTGATAATAAAATGAAATATATGAATGTCTTCACTAAAACCATAACCCTCTATGGTCTGTAAGCTCAAAATCTAAAACTTTCTATTTCACCCAGTATAACATCCCTCTCTCTGCATTACTCAGAATTTGAATCTTCTCTTCTCACAAAAAAATTGATTTTTCTCTTAGCTCGTTCTGTAAATTGCTAAATTCTTTCTGGGTATTGTGCAGCACTTTTTCTGTGAACTTATCTCAAAATTTTAGGCAAAATAAATATCATATGAGAAAGTTATTCCCAAAATACTAAAGTGACATTTTTCACCACTCTCCAAAAATCACGGATTTTCACTCTTTATTTTTCTCCACATACACTTCTCTCTTGTCAAAATAAAGTCCCCAATTTTCAATAAAATCCCTTGTCACTTAAAAAGCACACATTTGCATTCTTTTTACCTTTTCAATTTTAAAAATATTTTCTTTAATGAAGCTTCTTAAAACAATATAACTTTTTTTTTGATAAGGCATTTCGTCAAACACATCACATGCAAAGAATTGACACCTTACTCGTTCTCTTAATTTGGAGCCACGTGACACCTCAAACAAAAAATGAAATATGCTATATTTTATGCCTTGAAGATGTAACAACACTGAAACCAAAACTCTGGCAACTCTACAAGGTCGAAATGGCCAACTGAAGGATTTTGCACAAGTGGAACAAATTGACATAAAAGTGACCTGTACCATTTTTGCAACAATCATAACTCTCACCTCGTAACTTTGTTTTCTCTAAAATTTTAAATGTAGAATCTTTGCAATACTGACTACATCCAGTCCGAATATCAATTTATAACTCCTTATGGTTCGCCTGTACCACCTTCACAAAAATTGTTGCTGACACATTTTTTCCAAAAAGAGCGTTTTTGTGACAGTCTTGCAATGCTTGTAACATTCGCCTTGTTTATCCGTTTTGGTGTAAATTTGGAAAACATGTTCTTGAATATAATTACCACCTCCATTTCAAATTTTGCTATCAAATTATTCTCTATTTGCTCGCAGTGCTTCTGAAAAAACTGCCCTTTTTCGGCCTGTACAACCACTTGCCAAATCATCCGCCAAGATACCAAAAATGTCATCGATCAATCCAAACATTGTGCTGACACCTCCAACACTATTCTAGACTATTTTCTAAAATTTTTGTATGTTCCAAACTGATCCATCCTATCCAACTGCGATCGTGATGACTTTTGCAATTTTTTGACTTCCTGACAATTTTTTCAACTTTTGCAAATTTGCACGAACAACCTGTAACAACTTCACCCAAATATCAAAAACATCCTCATAAGCATTGAACATCACTATAAATACTCTGAACAACTATCCACTGCATCAACTTGTCCATCTGAGTGTGTTGACAACAATGGCAATATTGTCGCTGCACCTTGCTCGATAGTATTAGTGGACCCTTAATTTTTTTATGAGAAAAAACTCTTACTCTCAAAACGAATGTTAGAAAGGTTTTGAGAAAGTTTTAGATCTCCTTAATTTGCAAAAAAAAAAATGTGCTATCATTTGTGTTATATCCCTCAAGTGGAGAAAACAAAAGCATAATTTTTTAATTTTGCAAAAACAACAAAAAAATAGGTTTTCTTCTTTATCTTTATTTTGATTTGCAATTTTTTTTTAATCAATTAAATTAAAAAATAATTTATTATAAGCCTAATTAATTTAAGATTAATAAAAAAATTGATTTAAAGCTTTTAAAATAATAAATTATTAATTAAATAATTAAAATAAATAAATAAATTTCATTTTTTTTTACCTATTTTCAAACCTACGTGCCATTGAAAATCTTTCAATTCGGTGCATGCAGGGTTTGTGCGCGACCTCACGTGTTTCAATGCAAAGTGATATGAGGGACGTCTTGTCCCTTTGTGCATTAAAATGTTTATCCCACATCGACATAGATGAGGGAAATTAGACGATATAAAATATGAATGACCGCCATTAATAAACGATTGTCTTCAAACAATCAATAAGCTTGACCTCTCCTTTTGATGTCTGAATAAATGAATCAAACCTTGATATATTAGTGGGGGTCCAACCAATTGTACAATGCCAACTCAGCACCACGTCAACCAATTAGTTCATGCCACGTAGTACCTCAAAAATCACATCGACACGTTAGTAGTTTGCCTAATCATATCGCCAGCAATTTACCACTTGGTTACATCAGGTTTTGCACCATCAAGTCAACATCATAGTTTGTTAGTGATGATGTCAATGATCATCAGATTTCAGAGTTAGTGTCACCTTAAATTTTACTCTCACCAAGTGGTTGTCATATTCTCCATGGATTATTGTGATTTCAATGCCAAGAGACAGCTTGTTCAGAGTATGGTTTGATCGTGCCCTCTGGTGGAATGTGTGTCATGCAGGCTATTAGTCCCATAAAAAAGCTATCAGTATCATTTGTGGGTTGATAGTTGTTATTAGATGCCTAGATATCGAGGGTCATCATATGCCCCATAGGCCACCCAAGTGGGGGATAGCCACCCGATAGCTTGTTAGTGGGTTGTCAGTCCATCTGCGAGCTGTTAGTCCATGGTAGCTTGTCAGTGGCTCAGAATGTCAGTGATAAACACTCTGATAGTGTTGTCAGAGAAAAATTAAATCCACAAAAAAAAAAACAAATTCTATGAAAAAACAATACATAATTCTGTGAAAAAAAAATTGCATTAGAAATTTAGAAATTTGCCTTGATTTTCATGCCTAATAAGTTCATAGAGAAATTCCTACAGAATGATTGCCTTGGGATATGTGCAAGGTAGGTTATGTCAAGAGGGGATCGCATCTCAGGAATTATGCCCCATTGAGCCTATCAACAAATCTCTGCCTCAAAATTTGTGCTCATCGGTTCAGGTAAGTGCGGCTCTGATACCAATGACAGTATTTGAACCATAAGCATTAGAATTATATTCATAAATCATAGGTTTAAATACAAATAACATAGGCTATAAATAACCTTATGCATTGCATAATATAATCATCCCTAGTTCATAGCCAACTAAATGATAACAATAACTAACAACTAACAATTTATCTAACGCCATTGATATTTGCTAACAATGTGAATATCACATAGGTGAAAAATGATGTAATAACTAAAATAATTAAGGTAGAAATTAAATTACCCTAACATCTACCATAATAGACAAAAGGTTGGCTTATGGTTTTCAAACCAGGAGTATGTTGTATCAATTGATCTATTTGTTGTTGTATGGCCTTAATTCAAGGGTCTTCCGCAGGAATGTGGAAGCTCTGAATTACCTAATTATTTTCATATGAGGTGTAAAAATGTTGTGGAGTGACCAAATGATGATGATATTGGTGATGATGACTAGGTGAATGTGATGGAAATTGATGAAGGGGAGACTAATGATGAAGATATGGAGAATTTTGGAATGGGGTCAATGCATGAGGGTTATGGCTAGGTTGGCCAATGGGAATAGGATGGGTATTGGTATAACTTGGTGGAGGAATAGGGATATAAATTATAGAATATTGTGGTGTCCATGATGGACCCTAATTAATGAGGACATTCTAAGTAGAGTTTGGTAGAGGCTTAGGGTTCACTTGCACTTGTTGAGTGTTTTGATGTTTCTTAAGCAATTTGTTAAAATTTTCCCATGCTTCATTAATCTCTCTATTATAAATGGAAGATATGGAGGCAAAGGGTATAGAATATATGGTTGGGGAATAAGTTACACTTGGTATGGTAACTTGGGAGGCTAGAACTTGTGAAGCGGTATTTACATGTGCTTCATACAAGGGGTTAGTGTATGTGGATGTGTATGAAGTGCTAGGAGCACATGATGGTTGGGGAATGGACACTTGAGAGGAAGGTGCAACTGATACCTCTAAAATAGGGTTAGTGTACACCTAGGTAAAGCTATATGGTGGCTAGGAATTAACAAGTTCTTACTATGAAGTAGAATCTTGTCTAGGTGAGTTGAGGACTGACTCTAAGATATAGTTAGAAGACTTCATAAGAGCTTCTACTCATGCCATATATATGTGGGTAATGTGGTGATCAATGGTTTGTGAGATTGACTCTATTTAGAGAACAACCATATGAAGGGCTATGGGTGACAAGGAATGTATGAGACCTACAGATAAATCTACCTATATCACATTTAAGGAATCTACCATAGAAGTGGTGGGGAAGGTGGATGAAGGTTCCATTGAATTGTCTTGATTTAATGCTTTCTTTTATTTTATTATTAATACCATAAGCAATTCAATAAAATGAAACAAAGACACACTTTTTCATTAGTTATATCATTTTAATGTGAATTCATTTTCTTATATTTTGATTGTGTGTGTTTCAATGTGCTAATCTAAATTAAATGGGATGAATCCTATGGCTTGTATGGGGTAACGATATTCTTACTGGTGATGAAATCCAACAAGTTTTCTCGGGGGTAATCTAAGGTGTCTAAGTGTAGAGATTGGTGGATGGATATGAAAGCGATCGTCACCAAATCTCAAGTAATAGTTGGTGATGAAATCTAGCCACTACTATTTAATGTGAATCATGAAGTGTATGATTCTTTTTAAAGTTTTCATATCTCTATTGTGTACATACAATGTTAGAAAAATAACTACTTTCAATAGTCTAAATCAGAATCCACAACTCAGAATACCAAAGTTTCCAAAGGATGTGAAGTACATCGTTTAAAACTCGCTCTAGACAGCTGGGGGTTCATCTACTCCTTCTTATGGAATCCCAAGGTATGGAGATACTTTTGGTATCTAAACAATATTCCTATTTAGACCTACAAAAATAGAAATCTCTAACCCTAGGATGTAAACTAATGTATGCACTTAACAGTTCAAATGCAAACAATAATGCAACACACCAAAAAATTGAGAAATATTTAAGCAAAAAATGTGTGGATGAATGAAATTATTAATCTAATGCTTAAAATGCAACTAAAATTATTTGTTTTTACTATGTTTATTAATGATGTTCATTTTAATCCTAAATTCTGAAAAAATGTAAAAATACGAGAAAAAGTAAAAATGAAAAGTTAGTATTTGATAACAAACTTACCTAGAAGCATATGTTTCTATTCTAACTCTCTATAAAAAACCCCTAGGTACTTTTGAAATGCACCTAGGAATTTTTGGATGACCCTCGAGCATCACCAAGCATTCGTGCACCTTCTAAAACCTTCTGCAAATCTCCAAAAACTCTGATACTGCAAAAAACTATGAATTATGTGCTTCTGGAAACCCTGCAAGATGACATAGAAAATAGCAAATTATTAAACAAGGTAAATCAGAATGATAAACCCTTAGGGGGTCCCACCATGATCACCATTTGTAGATGCAAAAGTGAAACACCACAAAATAGATATAAGATAAAATTGAAATCAAACCCAATATTGCACAAGAAGAAATTATTTTTATTATTAATGGGGGGAGCCTCAAATCTCCAATGTTACAATGAAAGAATTGATTTCTTTGATACAAATATTTACAATAGCTAGGGTTCTCCAAAACCCTAGAAAATAATGTTGATGGTGTCTTCAATATCACTTATGATCCCAACAGATGTGAGTGGGCTTCATGTTATCCAATACTAGGCCACTCCAACTTAAGCAACTGCACAACGCTAATGTAACACTTCCAAATCTACACATAAGAAAATAGAAAATAGGTTAGTAGCAACTGTGAAGACTCCACAATGTGAGGCCCTCTATAATCAATACAAAAACCCTAGATATATGATGTAAATAGCATGAACGAAAACTAAAAATACATGGAATGAAATATCAATAAAAACATTTACCATAAGATATTTGCTATTTTTTTATTTGTAATATTTGTTGTAGGAAATCAGTGCAATGATACCCTAGCATCATCCGAGGGCTAGTAGGGTTGCATATCTCTAGTGTAAGACACTCGCGGGTGCTCGATGGCAGCAAGAAATACCCGTAGATGCTCAGTAATGGTGAAGGGTGCCCAGAGGTGCTTGACAGTGGAGGAGAAACACCCAAAGGTACTCGGTAGTGATAGAGAGCACTTGAAGGTATTTGAGATCTAAGGTGAGAATTTGTAGAAGCATATCTAGCTGGGCGAGAGGGACGATGATGGATGTGAGGGTTACGGTGAGTGGGGATGAAAGGTGAAAGTTCTTGGATACTCCAAGGAACTCAGGGACAAATGGCATAGAAAAATGACTTAGGGTACGAATTTCTTAGAAAACTTAGGGGTTGAGCCATCAAAATGGCTCCTAATAATCTGGATTAGGGTATGTTAGGGTTTGACTGACACAAATTGTGTGGTTGATATTAAAACATAATAGAGGGTGGATATTAATTTTGGGTGTGTGGCATGGATTTATGTGGATGGATGGCTAGGATTAAGTTAAATCAGATGGTTGGGATTTATTCACATATATAATATTTATATTTATTAAATATATAAAATATAATATTAAAATATTAATATTAAACATATATTTAACAAATATGCCTAGATATATATATAAATAAATAGAAAATATGGCAAGAAGACCTGGATGGATGACAAGTGGCTAGGTTTTGATGTCTACATGTATTATAGTTCATCTCATGCTTCTTGAGTTTTCTAGACTCATAGGCCACTATAGCCTCTTCCTAAGATAATACTCCATCCAATAACTCTAGGGAAGCATTGGTACACATAGTAAAATTCCAAAGAGGATCTGGTATTTTGAGAATTGGTGTTGTTAGCTTATTTTTTAAAGCCTCAAATGTGGCCTCACACTTATCCATCCATTTAAGATCTTTTCCTTTTCTTTGGAGAATGGTGATCGAATAGGTAACCTTAGAGTAGTCTTTCAAAAAATACCTATAATAACTAGTGAGTCCCATAAAACTCCTAACTTTTGACACATTTGTTGGTGCAAGACAAGTTAATATAACCTTGATTTTCATTAGGTCCACAACAATACCTTCTATCAAGATGATGTATCCCAAATACTGTACTTGTGAGGTATAGAACTCACACTTGGACAACTTTCCATATAGTTGGTTCTTTCTCAGCACCTCCAAAACTAATCTCAAATTATGGTCATCTTCTTCTTTGGTGTGAGAATATATCAAGATATCATCTAAGAATATCAAGATAAATCAGTCTAAATAATTTTGAAACATATTGTTCATAAAATTCATAAAATTTTTTGATGCATTTGTTATCCTGAATGACAATACCATAAAATTATAGTGTCCATAGTGGGTATTAAATGTTGTCTTATGATTATCCTCTTATTGAATCCTTAATTGATGATACCTAGATCTTATATCTATTTTTGAAAATATAGTAGCATCCTTTAATTGATCAAAGAGGTCATCAATCCTTGGTAAAGAATAATTATTCTTAATGTTTACCTTATTCAACATTCTATAATCTATATATAACCTCATGGAACCATCCTTTTAACAAATAATCCTAGAGCACCCCAAGGTGACACATTAGGTTTGATAAAACTTTTTTCTAATAAATATTGAAGCTACAATTTTAGTTCTTACAACTCAATTGGGGTCATTATGTTTGGTGTCCTTGAAATGGGTTCAACCCCTAGAATTAACTCAATAGTGAAGTCAAATTCTTGTTGAGGTGGCAAACCTAGAAGATATTCAAGGAATACATCTCAAAATTCATGTATAATAGGGTGTTTCTTGAATACCTCTTCATCTCCCTTTTCTCCAGTCTTTCCATTGATCTTCACTACATACAATATACCACCTATTTTAACAAGTTTTTTTAACTACATAGTTGAAAATAGGTGAGTTTGGAAGGAACCTTGCCTACTTTGAACTCTTACTCTCCTCTTATCCTTGTTAGTGTAATCCATCCACCTATCTTGAAATTTTATTAAGGCTCCATGAGCCTTCAACTAATCCATCCCTAGGATAATATCAAAATCATGGAGAGGTGCCATGTACAAGTACCATATAGTGGATCCATTGGGTAGAGTTATCTTACTTGTATGTAAAAATTGATCCATTGAGTAGGTCTATCCAGAATCATACTCGATTTTCCATCCTTATACCAAAAATCCAAGTCTTTCCAGCATATCCTCGATAATACTAGTGGAAATAAAACTACTTGTAGTTCCACTATAAATTAAAACTTTTAATTCTTTATCAAACAACTTACCATTTATTAATATCAATTTAGCTTGACAATATAGGTTCTAACTCCCATTAGCAACATAAATTTGGTGTAACTGATCCTCTGCTCTATAACTCGACTTTGATCTTTTAAAACACTTCTTAGCATACTGAAGACCCCCTCATATGTAGCAATGTACCCTAGGTTCCTATGATATTTCCTACATTTTCTCCCCTTTTTCTTATTTCTGTGATAAATCATTTTTCTTAGGAGGATGGGGATTATAACTATCCTTTTTCAAAAATTTCTTTTAATTTTACCCTTGATTCCCATTGTTCCTACCACTAAAATTTGGGTTCCCTTTGTTTCTATTGTTTTTTTCTTTATCCCATTTCATAAATTCTACGCTATTTATTTTCTTAAGCTCTTGCATATCTATCTCTATTAGCCTTGAGTATTTAAAGAAAGACCTTTTAGTTTGGATAGTAGTCTCTTCTTGCCTGGACAAGTCATAAGCCTCTTGTAAAGTTCTAAGTTTGAGCAGATTTATCATTGTCCTTATCTTAGGGTCTACCCTTAGAATGAGCTTATGCACTTTTAGGTATTCATTTTTCTCACACTCTAGTACATACTTCAAAAGTTTCATATATCCCTAAAAATATAACTTTATCGATAGTGATCCTTATTGAAGTGTAAATAATTCCTCAAACTTTTCTACATAGAACTAATAAGAAAGAAATATTTTTTTAAAAGCCCCAATAAAATCATCCTATTTAAGTTATATGGCTTGGATATTCTTACTTGTACTAAATATGTCCCACCATTCCAAGGATGCATCCAAAATATAAAGGGTAGCCCACATAGTCTGAGTCCCAAAGGAGTAACATTTCATCAAAAAGAAGGTTTACAACTCTTTTAGCCATGAATCAGTCACATCTCCTCCTTATTTCCCATTAAATTTGGTTATTATAACATTCTTAAGGTCTCTAGCTAGCTCAACCTATATCTGGTATTTGCCCTCTTAGCTTCTTCTAATAGGTTTTTCTTCCTATCTTGAATTACTGTCTTCCTTATTGAGTAAGGTTTCTATTAATTTTTATTGCTGCTCCAATTGCTCTTGAAGTCACTATAGAGGAAATATATTTTGCCCTCCCATAAAAACCTATTGTTCTCCTAATATATTTCTCAAGGTTCATTTTCCTCTCAAACCTCTTACTAGGAGTCATTACTCTTCCAATTTTCTTACTAAAATCCATAGTTTGACCATAATTTTACATTGTATTTTCCTCTTATGCAACCATTGTGGTTTTTTTGGATTATTTTTTCTTAACCATATATTCCATCTCCTATCCACAAAGAGGAGTTGGGTAAGTTACAAATTTTTCCAATTATACTTACAGTTTGTTAGATTCATTCTCATCATGAGCTAATACAATTTATTATCACTATTATGATCAGGATCACACTTACCTACCTACAAGGTGTCATTCTTAACAAGAGACTATACCTTCTAGTATTTTTACTCCTTAGCTTGATTGTTCCAACAACATACATATTATGTTGTATCCTAGATCACGTTAATACCCCTAAAAGAGTAAGTATTCCCAAAGTAGCACATCAAGTCAAGGCTCATCCTAGGTACACTCCATGGAAGCTTCTAGCCCTACAACCTAGATATCTAATACAAACTATAACAACCCAAAATAAACCCTCCAATTTTTTTTAAGGGTTAATAAAGAAGACCCAACATTTATTTCTTCAACATTCAAGGCTTCACCACATTTGAGTTCTAAGTCATTGCAAATGACACTCAATGGATAGGAGTGGTCAACTCCCATATTTTTTGGAGGTTTACCTTACTAAACCTCCTTATTTATAAGGATATCAAAATTGGTCCCTCCACCTTTCCCATACCCTCATGACATAGGACCATGTGACTACAATGTAGGGATTATCCTTTAAGGCCCATAACACTTAAAGGTGAATGCATATTCCCTAACTTTAACCTAATTCTATCTAGGTGGGTTAATCCGATGTAGGCCTTGATGCTTATTTACCTCATATCCATGGGTTAAATAAGGGTCATTACCTCTCAATATGTAATGAATATACCCCCCTAAACTTGCATGTTTGAGATACCACCACTATTATTTATGAATGATTCCTTTTGCATTCTAGAAAAGGGGAACACTCAATCCTCATTGTTCAGGGTGTATAATTTTTCAAGTATCTAGCTATTGCATTCTCGTAACTCCTTCTAGACCTATGGGCTCCTAGTTATTGCATTCTCACAACTCCTTCCAAGGCTCGCTTCTACCTGGTTATTGCATTCTCATAAATCCGTCTGGAATTGGGCTTAGGTCCTAACAAAAGATCTAAATTCAACTCAAAAATTTGCTTCTAACTTGAGGAGAAAAACCAAACTTCTCTAACCAAAACAATTGCTTAAATATAAATAAAATCTAGTCTATAGCATCATACCATGATCATATCAAAATAACATAAGCATCATCACATTTATAGTAATCCACATGTTATATTTGGCTAGTAAAGAGATTACATGAAAAGTATTTCAAAATATTTCTCAAACAAATATTCATAGTGCTATTGATTTCCACTTAGATTCTCTTAATATTTAATCACAAGATCACATGTTTGTAGTGACAATAATATCAATGAGCATGAGAACCGCATGCTTTCCATATATCCTTTATTGACCATAATATACTAATCTCATAATACAAAACTACTATTCTCAAAATAATATTTGAAGTATTCCTTTCTAGATATTTGAAAGCAAATTATCATTTGCATAATAATTTCTCATTCCAAAATACAACAATGCCATTCAACCCAAATGAACTTTGTACCACCTTCCTCGAATGACCTTCTTCATGAAGTAAGCTACCTCTGACTTGATGAAATTCTTAGGGATCAAGATAACTCTAAATGCAATGCAATTATATCATGGTCGTAACACTAGCAAGTATCCAAACATAAAATATTACAAAGCAAACCAACCCAAAGAGAATCCCATACTTCTCTCCATAATGGCTCATTTACCTACTCAAGTCTTAGGGGTCCATTTCAAATTCTTCAAACCCAACAATTTAAACATGCCCCAAAAATGCATGTACACCATAAAGAGAGAATATCATACTTCTTTTTATAATGGCCCCTTTACCTACTCAAGTCTAAGGGGTCCATTATACATTTAAGCTTATATGATGCAAGCATTCAATATTATAATGATACTAGTTTTCTTTATCATAACAAAACACTATTATTTCCTTGATAATTAAAGTATGAATCTTGATCCCATACTTTTATAAATAAAAGTAGGCATTAATATAAGTAATTTAAGGTCTAGTTACCTTTAGCACAACCAAACAATATTGTTTCCTTAATATGCATGCCCTTTAATAAAAGAAACAATATAGCAAGCATCTATTTTAACTTCCCATTGAATAAAGTAAAAAAATTTCTCAAGCGCATAAACTTTATTATCTTATCTTACATTAACTAGATCATTCAAGTAAATAAATTAACAACATTTAAGTTAAAAAGGGAATATAAAAGAATCGAGGCAGCTAAATCTACATGTCCCAACTCGATCCAAATATTGGTAACAAAACAAACACTACTAAGAATATGTGCATTAATTACCACCTTTATTTATTTTAATGCAAAGCACCCACCAAAATCATGGTAAACAATAATTATGAGAGCTTAATCAAACTAAAGAACCATAATAATTCATCTCAACCTTCTCTTAAATAAATTATTGCAATATTTATTAATATCAAAGGTTAATATTATTTATTAACCTTGATATTAACATTTTCAAGTATAAATGATGCTTATAGCATTAATACTCTTTTAAATAATTTATTATATACTTACCACACACACACAAGCATATGCCACTCAATCAATCAATATTACACACTTTTTTTAATCCTTAAGTAGGTGGTTGCTTTTTAATTTTCTCTCAACTTAGGTGGTTGCCCTTTTCCAACCCACTAGTGAGATTACCTGCTCTTACAACCACAAATGCATCAGTAGGACCATATTCCAAAAAAAATAGAATTCAATCATCAAATGCAACCACCATATTAATTGACATAACAAAATAAAGCTTATGCATTAAATTTCCATGCATCCATACATAAAATAAGTTCTGCCAAGAAGGGGTGTTACACTATCCTAGAATACCCTATCTCCTCTTGCTATTTCCTCATTCTCCATAATAAAGTGGGCTATTTGATTTCTAATAAAATAGTCTATAGAAATATTGCTCCTCATCTCACATCAAATGTTTCATAAAATTTTATGATTTAGTGACTCTTCATCTAAAATTTCATAGTGCTTCTCCCTTTTCTTTATTAGTGTCTCTTGGAAGACCTAACCCTCAAAAAATTCATTGCCCTCCAACCTTTGGAATTTTTTTTGCCCTTTGATCTTTGGATATTTTATGGTCTTCTAACCTTTGAAACTTTTATTGTTCTTCAACCCTTGAGAATTTCTTGAAACTTTGCATACCATTGATTTTGACCCTAATGGTCCAAGAAAATATTCTTTATCATCCATATTTGGAGGTTTTTGTAAAATCCCATAGGCTATTGATCCATGATCAAACAACTCACAAAACTTTTCTCTTTTGATTTTGGTAAAAAAAATTATGAAAAGGTATCAATCATTGATTGGAATGATCCAATGGAAGGTAAGCCACTCCACATTCTTTTGAAATATCATTCTCCATTTTCCACCTATTATACCTTCATTTAGGCTATCTTTCAAAATTTATAAGACAAAATTTTCTAAGTGTAGTAAAATTTTACTATAGTATTACTAACCAATGATTATCTCATACACATTACAATGGGTAAAACAATATAATTCTTATTGAATATTTGCTAGGAGAAAGAAAGCGCTAGTTTCACTTAAATAAATAGTGGTAAATAAACCATTTGAATAGTAAGTTATATTTCATTAAAAATATCAATCCTCTCTTTAGTGTAGGTCACAAATGGATCTTTGACCACTACACATTATTTCACAAGATGGGTGGCAGATATCCTAGTTAAAACTACTAACAATAGACTATAATACAACTACTAGAAGATGTGATTATCTGATGTGGTGTACCTTTAGTAGTTATCATAAAAAATACTAAGGTATTTATTAGAGGGAATATTATTCATTTTGAATTACAATATGGAATCATTGTTAAAATTCATGAAATTATTAAACCCAAGGAAATGTTTTGGCCAAATCAATAAATAAAATATGGTTCAAATTATAAAGAGGACCATCATTGGATTTCAAAGGAATTAGCATTTGTAACTAAAAATATCACCTTGGATAGTGTCGTAATTCAAAGTATTTTCTATAAATGAATAGAAGCAATCCATACACTTAAATCTTACACATAAAGACTAAAATATAAAAGAAAAAAAGAAACGTAGAGATTGGGAAGAATTCTTAAGCACCATAAATAATCATTATATTATTTGTAGATAATATTCACTACACTTTGATAATAAAATGAGGAGTGTTGGGGGTATTTATACCAATACAAAATCCCCAAGTACATAAATTAACTTAACCTTAAGCTAGTGTAACAAAAAATATTTAAGATTAGTTATAAGCTTATAAAATGAGATTAGTCATAGCAAGGTTAACTATGGCCCATAGGGATCACATAATAAAATATTATAATAAGTTCAATACATTGCATAATGAATTGTTAGCTTTTGAGGATATATGCTATGGAAGAGATCTAACACAGGTTCTAATAAGATGCAATAAATATGAAATAAAGTGAGTCTACAATGACTAAAATATACTATAAATAGAAATGATGAAATTACAATGTAGTATGGAGAAAATGATCACTCCATTACTATGAGCTAAAGAGATACATTGAGCTCCATACAGGAGCACCACTATCTACTACACTGCACTAGATAAGAACTTGACTTGATACTAACTTGATCTATGAGGTCATTTATATAGTAAGATAGATTCCTAGACAACACTCTACCTAGCTATATAAGGGGACACCTTGCACATTGCCACTTGTGCATTTAATACATTGCTTGAAGTAACTAGCTAACTTCCTCCTAAAGTAATATCCTACTCTAACTATGTACCTAAGGTGGTACATTTACATGAACTAAATGATGTAATATACTCTAACTCTAACTCTAACACCCCCCTATATTACATTATCTGGATATTGAATATTTCAATCTTCAATATGGGTCTTCTTATTTTTCTTGGAGCTTGTATTCTTCTTCTATGTTTTATGTAACCTGTTCAAGCAAGTAGTTAGTGTCTTCATAACTTGTTCTTTCTAAAAGAGCTTTGAATTCATAATCATCTATAGATTCTTCTAGTTCTTCGATTTCCTCTATCCTTTGAGCTAGGTGTCCTTTTTTATTCATTTTTTGATACTCCAATTGGGGATAATTGGTTGGATGTTGAGCTTGTTTCTGATTTTGATATTGTCATGGTTGAAATCTGCTCCTATTGTTCATCTAATTTTCTTGATTTTTATTTTTGGTATTGAATCTGCAATAGTTAGTGCTATGACCTTTTCTCTTGCATATCTGACAATACCTATTATACCATGGTCTTCTTCCTTTTTATGATGAAGCAATATTTTCCTGTGGATTGTCTTTTGATGTCAATGCAGTGCTAGTTATTTCATCTTTAACTGTATTCTCTACCTCATATTCTTGAAGAATATTGATTAGGTCATCAAAAGTAGTATCTTTACTTAGTACTTGTAATTATGTTATCATATGTTTGTAGATATTTTGAAGTGCTCTCATGGTTACTTGAGTAAGAAGTTCATCTTTAATTTTTTCTCCTAAGGTTAATAATTTTTCTTTGATAGCTGCTACTTTCCTTAGGAATAATTTTTTTGCTCTTGCCACTATTTAATTTTAGAGAATGTAATTGAGTTTGAATATGAAGTGTAGTGGCTTTATTTTTTTCTTCAAATATATTTTCTAAGTTTTTCCATACTTCTATAGATGTCTTTGTTGAACTGATATAAGGTTATATTTCATAAGAGGTAGAAAATGTTATTATCATTAGGGATTTTGCATCATTATCATGAAACTTCTGAATTTTAGTATCACCTGTGCTTGGTCTTTTTTTGGGTCCTTGATTTATCTACCAAAGTTTTTCATATACTAAGATTGCTTTAACCTTGATTTTTCTAGGAGAAATAATTTGGTCCCTTAAGTAATTAGGATTCCGTAAGAAAGAATTTGTTTGATGCCATGATGATTCTTGAGGTCTTATTTTAATTTCCCTAGTATTGATTTGATGATGCCTTGGTGAAATTCTAGGTTTTTGTAGAATGCCTTATGTCTCCCTAGTAATACCTAATGATAGGTAAAGTGCTTTTACGAATAATAGTTCAAATTTGAGTTGATTTTTGGAATAGAAAAAATCAACTTCTTTTACACATTATTTCTCCTATTGAACTCAAGCACTTTCGATTTTAATGAGGTTCTATTTGTTGGAATTATTTTGTCCCTTTAATGTAATTTTGAGATAAGTATAGTAATTACCTTCCAACTCTTGATTTTCCTTATAGAACCTTCTCTTATAGCCTTTGATAATTTGATATTTAATGTTTCTAAATTCTAACTACCTATTTTGGTGTAGTATTCCTTATCTCCCTAATATGGAATTTTAGAAAACAATGATATTTGCAATGTTAGATAATTAATCTATCTAGGTAAAAATCCTTATTTCTCCCATGCTTTAGATTGCAAATATTAGGCTATTTAATATATATATATATATATATATTACTTGTTAATATTGCTTTCAAATATGGTTGATTTATCTTAATGTTTCAACCTTATATATACCTTATATTTCCCTATTAATGAAAGCAAATTGGAATATGATACAATATTACCTTTGTGACACCCCAAACCTCTACATATTCGGTGTTGATTCTTAGACATAGATGACAATACTCTTTAGTGCTCTTTTGACCATTATCTCCAACGTATGGGTGTAGGCTATAGCTTCTCTTTGATGGCACTGATTGGAGAATGGATATTGACCACTTTGACTAGGAGCATTCAATGGTCTCTTCTTGTTGCTACTATGATGTCGATGCTACTGTGTAATTTTACCATGAGCTTGGATTCTGATGCTACTACATGTAGACACCTAAAACATGTCATGTTTAGGGAGACTACTCACATGGGCACATTCATAGATCATGTGACTAAACCTTGGGACCTTCCAAGTATCAAAAGTGGTTTTCACCACTCATTTGGGGTATTCTTAGCCCATCCAAGCCTGGCCGCTATGGACCAGAGTGGCTGGATCCTGGCCACTGCAGCTCAGAGTGGCCAAACCTTAGCCATTGTAGATGACAGTGGCTAAACCCTAAAATGCATTTTACCACCAATCTAGCCTAATCTCGGGTGGAAGTGGTAGTTTACATGCAATAAGGCCGAGCGGGGACAACTTTGCATTCCTCCTCACAGCCAATCTACATGAAAGACTCAAGTCTGGATTTAGACATCAGTTAACTAGCCCTCAAGGGTAGACAAAGACTCAAATTCTCATGCTAACAAATAGTTTGTATGTAGGATTCGGTCTTAGGGTTTTAGACCTAAACCTAAGACCTCAACACATTATAAGGAGTAAACCTAAAAGCACTAGGGGACCTTCTTTTATCAATTGGAGGGAGAGACCTAGAGAGAGTTTTTAGAGACTTGGAGAGCTTTTTCTTGTAGCGAAGCCCTATCAAATTGGAGAGAAAATTGGAGCACCTTTGAGGAGCAACGAAGTGCTAACCGATTTAGGGTTTTTCATCTATAGGATATTCAACACATCGAACAAGAAATGACAATCATTTCAACATCGGTAACAAGCTTAGATTCATAGCCTTGGAGCAATAGAGATAGGTTTTCATCTTAGCGGCCACTATCTCGGATAGTGGCCCATTGACCTAATCTAGGGTTCTTTGCATTAGTTTCTTTCATTTAGCTTGTTACATGCTTTTACGCCATTAGCATAGATTTGGTTTATCGCATTTACTAGCATTCATAGCATTAGTTTCTATTATCATGGAGCATATTTCTATTTATCATTAGGGTTATTGCTAACAACCTCATCCGAGGAGGCAATCTCAGACAGCTGAGCATTTGCTATTGTTTTCATGCTTGCAGGACTATAGGTACATTTGATAGGTTATCAACATACGAAAGCAAAAGGATCCCTCTAGGAACTAGACCTAGAGAAGGAGGCATCTGTAAGCCCTCATACAGTTTTGTGTGCATCACCGAGAAGCCTACGAGAGTGCATCACCCCTTGCGAGGGGATATCATACATCTGCTGCCCTACTTTGTAAAATCTGTATCAAAATAAGGGAATCCCTTAGAGGGATCTATATGTAACCGAACTTGAGAAAAAGCAATAAAAAGCATTATCTATTCATTTCTTTGTAATTTCGGTTGTATATTTCATTTAATGCATGATTAAATATGAATAAGATAAATAATATTCACAAATAGGAGTAGTGGACGGTGCGCCGCTTCCCTAGGGTCGCTACAGATGGCGATCATGGTGGGACCCCCACCAAGTTTTTATTTTTTGCCACTTTATTGATCCATGTTTTTGTGTGCAGGTTTAGCCGCTCTGTTCTACAATGGCCAAAAATTGGCCGCTCTAGTCTACAACATCCAAAAGTCAGCCGCTCCTGCTAACAATGGCCAGAAATCAGCCACTCTGGTCGATAGCGACCGAAACTAGAGTGCAGTAGAGGATAAAATATTGGTTCTCTAAGCTGGATTTGAGGTTGGTACAACTTTTTTGATGATTTATGGTTCTTTTATCTGCTTCTGTTTTCCTAAAATAGTGAACATTAAGACACATTTTGATTTGGAAACTAAGGAATGGAAAGGAAAGAACTTGCATCTTGCGCATCTTAGGGTTTTTTTTTAGATTTCCACTAGGCGTTGCTAGGAACAATGGCTTATGCTTGTAAAGTCCACCCTAGAATCTAGCATGCTAGAAATCATGTGTTGGTTTGCTTGCTTTGAGGCCCTACTAGAGGCCATATTTGCACAAAATAGAGTGCATCCATGAAACTCATATTAGTTTATGCATCTTTCTAAAACTGAAACGTCATTTGTATTAGGCATATAGGAAAGATACATTTCTGTTGTATGATGCATTTTACTTTATGCAAACTTAAAATGAACCCCACACACACACACATGTTTTAAACATTGGGGAGTTGGATTTCATCACCAACCTTCAATTCAGTCCGGTGACATTGGCATTCATCTCCTTCCATCGGCTTGCCCCCTAGATCTTCTTAGAATAGAATTGGGAACTTCTTTATAGTGGTACTAAGTTACTCATGTTCAAACTGTCTCCCACTATTGGAACAATTGGTTCAGAGTGGAAGAGCTAGGTGAACCCCCCACTGGGACTTCAACGGTGTACCCTAGTCTCTTTTTGAGAAAATCATGTTTGGCATGGGTGTTCTTGATTCCCACTATGGATGAGTCTCCTTATTCTAAATCCAAAACAAGAGCAAGAAACAAGAACAACAATGCATCAAAAACACAGCAAATAGTTTAGGGCACACATAAATTGGTAATCAAGATAAACACTTGCTTGATATTGTTTGGCTATCTCTAAATTGTAATACAAAAGACTAATTCACAAGCACAATGGTCAAAACTAGAAGTAAACATCCTCGGTCCAATACCAAGGGAGAATCTGAAGCAACACATACCCATAGGTGAAGTCGTAGTAACATTGAACCACATGCTCATAAGACCGTGAGACGTAGTTTCGCGAGTCTAAGGGGTGATAATTCAACCCTTGGGGGTTCTCCTCGAGAAACCCCAAATAGAGAGTCAAATCATGGAACTAAATCACAAAAACACAAAGAGGCTTCATGGCCATCATCATCAAGGAGACACGAGGAAGCCTCAAGGTCTTCCTCTAAACACATAGAAACTTCTCAAAGACATGAGGAGGCTTCAAGGGCTTCCTCCCCACATGGACATAAGAAGGGTTCTAGACCCCATTCTTCACATAGGGATGATGAGGTTTCCCCATATCCATCCTCATGGAGGGTAGGTAGGGCCACAAAGCCCTCATCACCAAAAAGACACACAAGAGTCACAACATCTCAAACTTCACATGAGACATTGAGAATAGGTCTACCCACTGAAGGGCAAGAAACTAGAGCTACATCCAGTCATAGACATCAAATAGAAGATACCCTTCACACAAGAGGAAGGATTCCAATAGATTATGACCTCATTGGAGTAAATGGCACCCCAAGGGATCAGCCATGGAAAACAAGATAGTTAGATGAGTTGGATCGGTTTCATCCGAGGCCACCTCCCAAAACCGTAGCCACAAAAAATTCTGCATCTGGAAGTTCATGAACTGTTACTTCTAAGCGCACCTCTCAACCTAGGGATGCTTTAGAGTGACTCCACAAGTCTCATGCAGAGTCTGACCATAGAGACACTTATCAACACACATAAAATAGATTACATTAGCTAGCAAGAGCAAAGAAACAACAGAGACCTCTTCGAGGAATCTATGAATCAAAACCACAAGAATAGAATCAGACAAACATGAGTCTTCTTTAATAGTGCAATCTGACCACATGCGATGGTTAGAAAATGCATTGCACAAAGAGTGAGAGCTAGTGGAAGCTCTCGAGCATGACAAACAAAGAGAAAGGCTTTTGCACCAACATGAGCAGCGTCTAAGAGAACAAGTTGAGCAACTAGCTCGTATCAATTTACAAGCCAATGGCAATGATCATCAAAGAGATAAACGTGCTGACTCACCAAGAGAAGGGTGCACTAGACAAGAAGAAAGCCCACAATGAAACCACCACTCAAATCATGAACAACATCAAACTAGTGGAGAAAGGGTAAACATGATAAATCAGGATCAAACACATCCTGAATCCCCTCGTAGGAGGGAAGAGAATAGAACAAGTCAAGTGCACATAGGGTTACCTCCATTACCACCATGAGGGGGCCTACAAGAAGAGGAACTCCTCGCCTCAAAGGCATTCTAGGCACTCACTGAAAATATGAAGTCCTTTGAGAAACAAGAGATGGTAGGGAACCAACCAACATTGAGTAAAATACACAACCAACCATTATGCCCATCAGTCCCTAGCCCTACATATCCTAAGCATTTTGAGATGCCTAGGTTAGAAAATTTCAAGGGTGAAGAGGATGCACAAGAGCATGTTACCAATTTCATCAATGCATGTTTTCATCTTGAAGACAATGATGCTCTTATGCTAAGGACTTTCATTATGACATTTTTGGGCACTGCCACTCAATGGTTCAACCAACTGCCCAAGCACAACATATCCAGTTTTGAACAACTAGTAAACGCATTCCTGAAGCGTTTCTCCTTTGGTGCTAAAATAAAGGTGAACCTTTCAGACTTGGCCAACTTAAAACATTATGATGATGAGCCAGTAATGGAATATGGGGATAGATGGAGAAAAGTCATGGTAAAGTTATCATTCTCTGTCCCCATAGAAGAAATCATCCGCATGTTCACCAAGAGTTGTTCTAAACACATCTCCCTCTTGCTACAAATTCAACAATATCCATCATTTGAGGAAGCCTTGGCACAGGCCAAACTCATTGAGGACATAAAAGTAGATGAGGGAACCATCAAGCTCCGAACCAAGAAGGAGTGGAACAAAAATGGCAAGAATGACAAATACAAGCAGAAGCAAGCAAACCCTACTCCAGTTAATCAAGTAGTATTGGTTGCACCTAAGGATGGGGCTATGCATAGCAACCCCAAAATTATCAAGCACAACCCCCACCAACCAATTACGATCAAAAGAACAATCAGGGGTGAAACAGAGAATGCAAGCCACCTCGCTATTTTACACCTCTATCAGAGTCAATGCAATCAATTTTCAACCAATTGAGTGAGGCTAGGAAGATCAGATTTCTTGATGTACCTCTTGTAGATCCCAACCATCCTAAGCCAAAAGGATATAGGGAAGATCAATTTTACCCTTATCATAGGATACCGGGGCATAACATTGAAGTTTGCATTGGTTTCAAGCACCAGGTGCAAAACATGATTGAGGTGGGAGAACTTAAAGTTGACAACCCATTGGCTCCTGATAACAGAGATATGGGCATATACAAAAACCCACTACCCAACCATGAGGTCCCTAGAGGGCAAGGTGCCCAATTCAATCAGGTCCAAATTGATACGCCTACCCATGGGTGCATTGGGATGGTTGAAATTGTCAATATAGCTACCAGGACTAGATGATATGGTCAACCATAGCCTCCTACGGCTCCCATTAATGTCCCAACTACACCTAGGTAGAGGTAGGGGTAGAACAACCTTCCAGGTCCACCAACCCGACCTATGGTAACTGTTCGAAGTAGACTAGAGCAAAACTTACAAATGACTCCAACCAAGCTATCTATCTATGAGCTCATACAATAGTCCCCAAAGCACAGGGAGACTTTGATGGAGATTTTGAGATCGATTGAGCTCCAACCACAAGATCCAAATGCATTCACTTATTTTGTGGGACAAGTACAAGAATGCCAGGAACCTATAATTTGATTTTATGATCATGAGATTAAGACAGTGCCTACTGCCTTACCAGACCCTCCACTGCACATTGTTGCATCAGTCAATGATTTACCTTTTAAGTGGGTCTTGATCGATACAGGTTCATCAATCAACATCATCACAACAACAGCAATAGAACACCTTAAGATCCCCAAGTCAAATATCATTCTAGGAGCCTACACATTAAGAGCTTTCAATGATGCTTTATGCAATACTATGGGAATGATAGTCCTACCTATCAAGGTGGGGCATAAGACCATCCCTATGATGTGTCATGTCTTGGAAGGGGCCATGCAATACAACATCCTCCTAGGGCACCCTTGGATAAGAGATATGAAGTGTGTTCCTTCGATTTTACACCAATGTGTCAAGTATGTGCATGATGACAAAGTCTATGTGGTGTTGGCTGATGAAGAGCCATTCAAATATGTCCATCAGGTGGATTTTCTAGGAGAATTTGTGATTCCTTCTACCCACTTGTATGTAGGACCTTCATCTCCAACTACGCAACTAGATGACAGAGACAAAGGGGTACGAAAAGACCCATCCACATCAACACCTCATCTTGCACCCAAAATGACTGATGCTTCTAAGAGACCATCAACATCTAAGCCAAAAGACAATCAGAAGCTAAAGGTACCTTTAGTTGAGGAAGGAAAGCCCAAGGAAGTGCTAACCATAGCCATTGAGAAAATTCCAAGTCCCATGGAAGAAGAAGATCTCCAAGATCAAGTTGAGGAGATACTAGAACCCGCTTCGCCAGTGTCGTCTGTAGGATCATCCACATCACATGTGACAATACACTTGGAAAGCATAGGGATAGGAGAGTATCTTGTGTAGAACATAACATTCATGCCCATCATAGAGTCTGCACAGGACATGGGATGGCCAAAAGACCTAAGACCACCAGTGGGAATAGTGGTTCCACTTGGAATCCCTCCCAACCAGACCAACTTTGTCTATGTTAGCCTGGACTACACCCATAAGTCTACAGACATAGAAGAGGATAATGATGAACTATTCACTATTAATGTTCGTTACCTCTCTAATCCTGAGTTTTCTCTAAGCTACTTTGAACATTGCCATTGGCATGGCTACGGTCTTGGTATATATGAGCAGGGGCGTAGGCGGCCATTCGAGCCACAATACCAGCTTCCCTCTAACAGGTTTGGGTTAGGCTATCACATCAGAGGTCGAGATGACTCTCTAGTAGTAGCCTTGGATAGATTAAGCTTGGGGTTAGGAGAAGACATCAATTTTATTCCTTATCACCCACCAAGTACAAGACATCTGATCAATAGACAAGTGGTCATGGTAAACATACCACCACCCGAGACTTATCATCCAAGCTTCACAATTGATGCCATCCCAATAGGTTGCAACTTGTGGGATGAAGAGCGAGAAGAAAATGGATATGAGGCAAGTGATGATGAAGCACAAGCAAGCTTAGCCTATCATGGGCCTCACTATTTACAAAGCCTTGCCTGGTCCAGCCATAATGAGAGTGGGTACATATCGAAAGAAAGTGGCTATGAGTCAGAGGACTCAATAGAAAGAGCCTACCTAGGGCCAAGGCAGTGGCCCCATAGCTTGGGGCAAGACACTAATGCAAATGGCATCTTCATAAGTGATAAAGAATATGAGGATGAAATAGAGATGGCCTACTTGGGGCCAAGACACGTGCCCCTTGTCTTGGGGCCACATACCAATGCTAATGGTTTTTGGATAAGTGATGATGACTTTGAAGATGAGACTGAGATGGCTTATCTTGGGCCTCACCACTTGCAGCAAGTCAACATGCTGGTAGAAAGAGAAGTGACACTTCATGCCATAGACCCTGGCTTACGATTTTTGGGAAGACCTATCGACTTAGTTGCCATTCATCATGCAGTCAATCCCCCTCCACCTACGTTCAGGGAGCTCTTAGAACCTAATGATCCTATTATCCGACCTGCTCATGGGCTAGATCTAGAGATTCCTTTTCCTCTAGAGCCTCATCATGAGTATGGAGGGGAAACCTCTGAGATAATGTTTCACCCATGTGGTCCTGGAGATTTCATTCCATCCATCAATACAATCTCCATTGATTTGACCACTCCACTTCATAACCCAGTGGATCCTACTAAACCATTGTGTCTTGATACAGAGGCTATTGATTGGGATCATGTTGATTCACCCATAGAGCCTGAGGACCTTTTCCCTAATGAAGAGGTGTTACAACCATTTCATTTTGCATCAGGTTGTGCATATGACGTATTCCATGCCGGTTTGGATCTTGAGTCAGTAGGACCTATAAATCTCACCGATGACATTCATTTGATACCCATGCCTCACCAGTTGGAGGATGGGTCACATATGGCTATAGAAGCGACTTTCGAGGTGGACATCAGTGATGATCCTACTCAACCAAAGAAAGTTCAAGTTTGGAGAAAGTCTATCTCCAGAGGAACAAGCCATCATAATCCCTCTCCTTAAAGAGAGGCCAAATATTTTTGCTTGGACTTACAAAGACATGCCAGGGATTGATCCAAAGTTAGTTGTTCATAACCTTTCATTGGATCCCATGAAGAAGCCAATCAAGAAAAATTTGAGGAAAATGCATCCAACCATCGCTTTGATGGTGAAGAATGAGTTACAAAAACTATTGGATGCGATTTTCATAGTCCCAATTGACTATCTCGAATGGGTTTCGAACATGGTGCCCATGGGAAAACCAGATGGAAGAGTCCGTATTTGCATAGATTTCTAGAGACTTGAATAGGGCAACTCCAAAGGATTCATTCCCATTGCCAAACATAGATGCTCTTGTTGATGCCACTGCAGGTCATGAGATGCTCTCCCTAATGGATGGGTTTTTTGGATACAATCAAATCTGAATCAAACCCGAAGACCAACATAAGACTGCTTTCATTACTCCATGGGGGATATTCTATTACAAGGTGATGTCATTTGGCCTAAAGAATGTTGGTGCCACGTATCAGCGGGCCATGACATACATCTTTCATGACTACATGCACACAATCTTAGAAGATTACATGGATGACTTATTGGCCAAGTCTTTAGTGTGGCAAGAGCATGCTGAAATCCTTGAGAAAGGTCTTTGATCACCTCATTGAGCACAATGTCAGATTGAACCCTAAGAAGTGTGTGTTTGGCATAACTTTTGGTAAGCTCTTAGGTTTCATCATTTCTAAGAGAGGCATTGAAGTCGATCCTGCAAAGGTAAAGGCTATAATGGAAATGGTCGCCCCTACCAACATTAGGGAGTTAAGAAGCCTACAAGGCAAGGTAGCATCCATAAAATGGTTCATTGCTCAATTATCAGACAAGTGTCGACCCATGAACCGATTGCTACGCAAGGATGTCCCATTTCATTGGGATGAAGAGTGCCAACAAGCCTTTGCAGAGATCAAAACTTACCTGGCAACACCACCGGTATTGGCTCCACCAAGGCCAGATGTACCATTTTTACTATACATATCGGCTACTAATTTTGCATTGGGCACCAAAAATATACTTTGGTGAGTTATGAGCTAGGATATGCGTATGTAGAAAAGTTGTGTTTAGCAGTGGTCTTTGCAACCAAAAATTTGTGACACTACATGTTGAGCCATACGACCTACGTTATATCAAAACAAAATCCTTTGCAGTATATGATGAATAAGACCTATCACAATACACGTACTACAAAGTGGATCATGCTATTGATAGAATTTGATCTAGAGTTCATAAGCCAAAAGTCCATCAAGGGACAAGTCATAGCAGATCAATTAGTAGAGGCACCTCTTTAGGATAGCAAGCCTCTCACCATAGAATTGCCTGATGATGTGGTCTTCACATTATCATATCCGCCCAAACTCGAGGAACCTGAAAAAGAAAGAGACATGGCATTATTCTTTGATGGTTCGAAGTGCGAGCAAGGGGGTAGAGTAAGGATAGTCTTTATCACACCGTAGGGTGCTCCATTACCCTTATCATTCAAGCTAGACTTCCCTTGCACAAACAATAACATAGAGTATGAGGCCCTGATCTTGGGACTCCAAACAACCATTGCAATGGGCATTAAAATATTGAATATCTTTGGTGACTCTTTGCTCATAGTTAATCAAGTCAAAGGATTGTTCCAATGTAGGTGCCCACTCCTGAAATCTTACAAGGAGCTTGTTGACACTTACCTAGCCCGATTGGAATGGTATGACATCGAGGCAATCCCTCGTACGTCAAAAAGATTTGCAGACACCATGGCATCTTTGGGATCCTTAATCCCTCAGAATCTATCTTCTGATTTCACAACCATTCACGTTAAAGTGCTCGTGCACTCAACAATACAACGTGAGGCTATTGACAATCAAGAGTCAGTCAACATGATCCAGACCAAACCAAATTAGGATTGGTCCTTCAGAGCTAGAGATTTCTTGCAAATAGCACCTTGGGAATCTTTGATCTCTCAAGGCCCTACGGAGTGTGGTACAACCATTCACCATAGGGTTATTTCTCAATCTGTGTTCACAGATTTTGGATCACAGGAGGAACATGTCATTTTATCCATAGAAGTTATGGCTTATCAGGATTGGCTTTCCCAATTGTAGGATTTCCTGAAACTTGGAATGGTACCACAAGGCCTATCGCATGCTAAAAGATGAGCATTTAAATAGAATGCAATGAGGTATATCTTGCTAGGAGAGATCCTTTATAGACGAGGCTATGATGGAATGCTCCTTCATTGTCTTGAGCCCCAGGAAGCATCTTGGGAAATTTTGCAAGCCCATGATGGTACGTGTGGTGGTCACTTCAGTGGCATGGCCATCGTTAAGTGCATATTGAGAATGGGTTACTATTGGCCCACTATGGAAAAATACTATTGCGAGTATGTCAAGAAATGTGTTAAGTGCCAGCATCATGCAAACCTCACTCACTTGCCATCACAAGCCTTGCAACCCATCCAGGTAGCATGGCCCTTCTCACAGTGGGGACTAGACTTAGTGGGGAAGATCTCACCCCCATCCTCAGGCTGACACACATTCATCATAATGGCCATTGAGTACTTTACCAAGTGGGTCGAAGTGATCCCCTTGACATCGACAACTGGACCAAGGATTGCAGAGTTTATACTCCACAATATCATAAGTCATTTTGGGGTCCCTTCGAAAATAATATCGGATAATGGGCCATCTTTCAAGAACAAAAATGTGCGTGCTTTAATGAACAAATACCATATTCAGCATAGTTTTTCAACACCCTATTATCCACAAGCAAATGGGCAAGCAGAAGCCTCAAACAAAACAATAGTCTCCATCTTGAGGAAGATAATAAAAGATAATCATAAGGACTGGCATTTGCAATTGCCTCTGGCATTATGGGTATACAGGACTAGTGTGCGGATGCCCACTAGGGCAACACCATTTTCACTTGTATATGGCACTAAGGCCATCATGCCCCTAGAGTTGGAAATTCCAACCCTACGCATAGCATTGAAGGACTTCATAGATGATGACACCATGCGGCAAGCCCACCTTGATCAGTTAACGCTTCTTGATGAACACCGATTCAATGCCTTGGAGCATCTCCACATTTATCAGGATCACCTTGCATGAGCCTACAATAGTAAAGTCCACTTAAGAGGATTCAAAGTTGGAGATCTTGTGCTCAAAGAGAACCAGCAAAACTCAAATCTGTCATCGCACCTATGAGATAAATTTGTGGTAAACTGGATAGGCCCCTACATGATTTTAGAAAGGGTTGGGCCTGGAGCATATCGCCTCACATCATTGGATGGTTTTGAAGATCTTGAGCCTCTCAATATCATTCATTTGAAGGTATTTTATACATAAAATACAAAAAAATTCAAATATACATAAAATACAAAAACAATACAAAGCATCAAAAATACAAACAAATTCAAAAAAACATAAAAATTCAAAATTCAATAAAAAATGCTCCAAGGGTATCTTCATGCCGCTTGGTCATCTATATAGTTGCATTACATCAAACATGCATATCCATTGCATTTGCATATGTTATGATCACACTCTTGCAAATGATGCCATAGTTTGTATCACAACCACAAATACACAAGTCCACCTTCATCCATTCATCCATGTGTGTAACTATGTTTTTCAACACAACCATATCATGTTGCTATAAGGAATAGGCTAAGATTTTTTGGTCATTCAACCATATCTAGTGGTCTTATCAGTTTTTATGGGAAGCCATCTTGATTAGTAGAGAGTAAGGTCTAGTCGTGAATGCCTCAGATATTCAGGATCCTATCACTAATTAAAAACACTAAAATCCTAGTTGGTACAAGGGAAAGATGAAAGCTACAAAAGTGGTCTAGGTTACCTTAAGCAAAAAGGATCTTCCTTTCTTATCCCCCTGTGTGATCGGTTCAAAGGTGCTGAGAATTGGCAAAAGGACAAGCTTCGCCCTACCCAATTAAATCCCTTGCTTAAATAAAAACAAGCAAAAATCCCTAAACAAAGCACAAATTCAAAGTCCCAGTTTCCAAAGTCATAGTTCAAAGTACCAAAAAGCACAAAAACAAAGCAAATAGTGATTATCATCACTACATGAATCCCTTGCTCAAAAATAAAAATCAATCAAAGATAAACAGTGATTTTCATCACTAAGCATGAGCAAGTATCCCAAAATGAAATGAAGAAAATAAGGGAATGGAGCTTGAATCCCTGGAATTCTCAGCATTGTACAAAACCGAAAGGGGATCCCCATTACAGGTTTGGTGTACAGCCATGCCTAGCAATGGTGATACCCTTACGCATGACGATATGTCTATCACAATAGCATCTTGCATTTGTGTAGACCAATGTTTGCATGTGGATGAGCTAGCTTTGGGTAACCCAATGCTACCTAGTGGTATAGTCCAACTAAGTCCAACATAGGATCAGATGAACAATTGAGGATCCACGATCTTAGCAATGGGCTGAAATAATCCCGCCTGACATCGGAGGAAATGCTTGAGTTCTATCTAAATATATTCATTTGCACACACAGGGATAATGAATATCTAGGTCCATGATGAAAGCCTTGTTTTTCAAAAGTCCTGTATGGTCAATACGTAGTTGTTGATAGGGTAACTAGAGTGTTTGAGTCTCAGGAAGAGCCTCAAAAATTCCTACATAGCAACAAATCATATCATCAATCACATCATCAATTTTCTTTATGAAGTTTTGTAAATTAAGGGGTATTAACAAAGTAGGATAGATACCGGATGGATGTCAAAAATGATGTTTAGACGACCACTGACTATTTTGTATCTCTTAAATTACATAAGTTTATCAAGAAATTACATACATTCTATGCCAGTACATTTCACATATGAATGCCTAAATAATTAGTTCTTATGATAAGAATGATTATTTACATTCATGATTGTTATACTTTCTATGGTATCACCCATTTAGATTGTTGAAATCATATCATATGCATTCCTTATGTTTTAAGTGATTAAAGCATATAGGTTCATTCACATTAGATTAAACATCATATAAATAGTACATGACACATTGCATTTACCATATCATAACATAAGTTAGATGCATATAATTAAATCAAAATTAAACATGCATCTAACAAAAACATTGCATCCATAAACACATAATTTCATAAATCATCCATCCACATCTAAGATCACATCATTGCATCCACCCATGCATAGAATCATAAATCCATCATCAAATCAACTCATGATACATCACATCATGTCACAATAATCAAATCATATAAGCATCTATATAAACATCTACATAAGCATCCATATCAATATCCATATCATCATAAATATCACCTATCATCTAACACATATATCAACTCATCATAATGCCATCATCACATCACATAAGTAAAACAAAAACATAAGCAATAAATGACACACATAATGAAGCATAATGCAAAGATCTCATATAAATGTATGTCTCAAAAAGTGTCTCAAAATGTGTATCTCAAGTGCATGGATGTACAAAAATACCCGAAGGCTACAGTCATATAGGTCAGCTGACCTCAAAAATAAAAGCCTAATGCATCATCAATCAAACACTAGGCTTGCACCCCCTGTAGCACTGCCCCTTGTGGCTGGATCTCGGGTGGAGTGATGTGAGCCTGCGGGTCTCTCTATGTGAGTTCGGGTCCTCTGACTAGGTCGGATGGAAGACTACCCTGAAGTGGAGCATCCACTAGCCTGTGATCCACCTGCACCTATCCTCTCCTTAGGAGTGGCTCCTAGCCTCCTGATCTGCATCTAGAGAGAAGCAATGTGGCCTACATGATCAGCAATATCTGCCTCATACTCATCTAGCAAAGTCTACATCCGCCTGATCTCTGCCCCTGGGTCTACCCCTGTAGAACTAGAACCCTGAGGTGTGGGAGGATCAACAACAACCTGCATCCTGGTAGCACCACCCCCGATAGCAGCCTACAAGGCCTGTATCTGAGCCATGAGCTGCTCTATAGTAGCATCTTGTTGTACTATAGTAGCATCCCACTGGGCTATAATAGCATCATATTGTTGTACCTAGATCTTGGCCGATTGGAGCTCGACCTCTACATCATGCAATTGTAATCTAAGAGGAGAATCTCTCTCCTTGGGATCCAACTCCTCCTCCTCCTCCTCAGGAGCCTCCTGCTCCTCTACTACCACCTACTCTATCAACTGGCCCCATCCCTTAGTCCTAGCTCAGACTCTATGCCCTGCTAGGCCCGTGCCTCCATCTCCACCATCATCCTCACGACCTAGACTGCCATCACCATGCCACATCAGATCACCCCACCACTGTGCAAATGCATCTGTGACTCCCCTAGTGACTCATGGATCAACTGTTGGGGCATCCTCCTCATCATCCAACTCTGTAATATGTGGGGGAGGGAGGTCTCTCTCTACTCCAATGCGCCTGTACAAGAACGGGACAAGTGGCACATCCTACTGCAATTTGTATTGACAAAGAACTCGAGAGTAGAAGAAATACTCTTTGATGCCAACCTTACGGCCAATGAGCCACCGCTCGCACCACATCCTAGCTGTAAAATTAGGTGGATCATCCCAATTTGGGCTGATGCAGGAGCATCCGGCGACAGTAGAGCAATCTTGCATCTTCCAAAAATTTTCCAAATTTTTCTAAGTACTTTGCATTTTGATTTGTTTCAGTTTTTCCCAAGGGGGAAGTTTTTGTAAAGCAAGGGGGAAGGGGTCACGAAATCGTGACCTCAAAGGCTGCGACATGGCATAGGCAAGTTTCGTCACGATATCGCGACGTCACGATATCGCGACGATATTTCAAAGCTAAGGCGTAGGGGGGAGTCCCATCGCGATATCACGACAGGTCGTGATATCATGACCAGTTAGAAGCTGCCACGTGGCAATGTTATCGACTTCAAAGCTAAGGCAAGGCGAAAGACAAGGCAAAGGGCTACGACAAGGCGAAGGCAAAGGGGGGTCACGAAATCACGACATGTCACGATTTCACGACATGTCACGAAATCGCGACCCCAAAGGGCTACGACAGGGTGAAGGCGCTTTTGGTCGCGATATCGCGACATGTCACGATTTCGCGACCTGTCGCGATATCACGGCCAATAAGAAGACAGGCCAAAGTATACACGCGGACGGCCAAGCAAGGCCGAAATAGACACATGGCTGCCACGTGTGATAAAGCGACACAGCCAGTTGAAGACAAAGCCAGAATTAGACACGCAGACTGCCACGTAATTCAAAACAGAGTTGACGGTCACGTATATTAAAATGGAGATAATCATCTTAAGGAAATTTTTGGACAAGTATGTCGACCACGCATATTTTTAAATTCTGACAAAATAGCAGTTGCAGAGCATGGACAGTATGGGTGAGACGGCGGTTCAGAAGAACGGTCTGACCAAAGCGGCGGTTGCAGGACAAGGGAGGTCTTTAATGCGAACTTCATAGCGGATCGGGGCAGTGGCCCATTAATGGAAGAAAATTTGAAAACTTGGCGGAGGGAAGGAATTTTCTGGTTTTGTTTGGTGAATTCTCTCAGGTGGGGCATTAATTGCCTGGAGGGCCGAGACCTCGATAAAAACTCAGAAATTGTAAGGGAAAGGGATGGCGAGTTTGAGATTGAGTGGGGAAGAACTATGCCTGGAAAGGATATTGTAAGACTGTGTCAAGTAATTTACAAAAATTAATTTGAAGTATTGTTTGTGTGAATCTCGGCTTGCCATCAAGTGGTATCAGAGCGGGAGCTCCTGAGCGTGTAACAGATCGCCGAAAGAGAGGCAGTTACACCAGGATCTGTGGAAGGATTTGTAAGGGAAGAAAGAAAAAAAAAATGCCTCCACGAAGAAACCATGGTGGAGTAGGAAATGTGGTGCCGGCCGAAGACTTTCGAGCCTTGCAGAGGCAAGTTCAAGCCCTGCAAGAAGAGCTACGTAGAAGGCACGAGCCCGGAAGGGATGAGGGAAGTGAAGACGAAGTTGATGAAGAAGAGGACCAGTCTGAGGAAGAAGAAGAGGTTGTGGATCCTGCACAAGCCAGGTTGTACAAAGCCATCTCTCAGATTGGAAAGCAACCAAAAATGGAGGTTTCTACATACTCGAGAAACCTAAATCCAGAAGAAGTGATTGACTGGATAAATGACTTAGAAGAATATTTCGAATATGAGGAGGTTGAAGACCCTAATCGGGTCAGATTTGCTAAGACCAAGTTGAAGGGTCATGCCAGCATTTGGTGGAGGGGAATACAGTTGGAGAGGAACAGAAGAGGGAAGGAGAGAATAACAAGATGGGACAGAATGGTGGAAAAGCTGAAAAGACAGTTTATTTCGGCAGATTACGAGTTGGATCTGCTAAGGAAAATGCAGAGTTTGAGACAGACGAACAGAACTGTCCAAGAATACACCGAGGAGTTCTACAAGATCTCTATTAGAACTGGACATTTAGAGGCAAACAAAGAAAAGGTAGCCCGTTATATCAATGGGTTGAGACTCGGTATCCAAGAAGAGTTGAGCCTAGTTCGGGTAAGCACCATTGAGGATGCTTACCAGTTTGCCTTAAAGGTGGAAGAAAAATTGAATAGGCGGTTTGAAGGCAAGCAAAGAGGAAGGGGCCGTGGTGGAAGAACTGGTGGGAGAACCAGTGGAGAAAAATATAAAGATCTAAAGAAGACTGGTGAAGCCAATAGTAACCAGGATCAAAGGGAAGAGGATGTTTATCAGCCCCGTGATCAGAATAGCTACCCAAGAGGACGGGGTGGATCTGGACGAGGGTTTGGAAGAGGAGTATTTTGTGGGACATGTTTCCACTGTGGTGAAGAAGGACATCGGGCATTTGAGTGTCCACAACATCGAGAAAGGACGAACAAGAGGCCTGAGGGTCCAGCCAGAGCTGCTGTGGTAGAGGAAGATGCTGGAGTCTAAACATTCTAAAGAAGCAGAGAGAGGGGAAGCAATGATCGTAAGGAGAGTCCTGTTGAATGAGGAGAAGGACACAGATCAGAGAAGAAGTTTATTCCGCACAAGGTGTAAATGCGCGGGCAAGATTTGCAATATTATTATTGATAATGGTAGCACGGATAACCTGGTTTCGAAGAAATGGTTACCAAGCTACAGTTAGAGAGGAAGAAGCACCCGCATCCATATCGGGTCGCATGGCTACAGAAGGACCATAGGGCCCTGGTCAGTGAGCAATGCTCCGTTAAATTTAATATTGGGAATTATTGTGATGAGGTCCTGTGCGACATCCTGCCTATGGATGCTTGCCATATGTTGCTGGGAAGGCCCTGGAAGTATGATCGGAGTGCAGTGCATGACGGTCGTGCCAACACCTACTCATTGACGAAGAATGGCGTGCGCCATAAGCTGAAACCCTTAAAGGAAGCGGATGAAAAGGTGTGTAACAGCTCCAGAATCTGTTTAGTTGAAGGGAGAAAGTTTCTGGACGGTTTGAAGCATGAACATTTATGTTATGCAATAATTCCGAGAGTTAGGGAGAAGGAATGCCAAGATACCCCAACAGAAGTCCTAGATCTGTTGGAGGAATTTCTAGATATTGTGTCTGATAATGTGCCTGAGGGTTTACCCCTAGTAAGGAAAATCAGCCACCATATAGACTTGGTGCCAGGATCGAGCTTGCCAAATAAAGTTGCACATAGAATGACGCTTGTAGAGACTGAGGAGTTAAACAAGCAGGTCCAGGAGTTGCTGGAGAAGGGATTGATTCGGGAAAGTTTGAGCCCATGCACAGTACCTGCAGTGTTGGCGCCAAAGAAGGATGGAGAATGGAGAATGTGTACAGATTCACGGGCCATCAACAAGATCACTATCAAATACAGATTCCCATTGCCAAGGATGGATGATATCATGGACTGTTTGAGTGGAGCTGAGTACTTCACGAAGATTGACCTAAAAAGTGGTTATCATCAGATCCGTATCCGAGAAGGAGATGAGTGGAAGACAACCTTCAAGACAAGAGAAGGCTTGTATGAGTGGTTGGTCATGCCATTTGGGCTGTCCAATGCACCAAGTACCTTCATGCGGCTGATGAATGAGGTACTGAAGGAGTTTCTGGGAAAGTTTGTCATTGTTTATTTAGATGATATATTAATATTCAGCAGAACCCTGGAGGAGCACCTAATGCATATCAGGAGGGTCTTTGAAAAGCTGCGGGAGGAGCGGTTATTAATAAATCTAAAAAAGTGTAATTTTGTCAAGAAAGAGTTAGTATACCTAGGATTTGTAATCTCAGTAGAAGGTCTGAAAATGGACCCAGAGAAGGTGAGAGCCATCATCGAATGGCCTACCCCAAGAAGCACAATAGAGGTAAGATCATTTCATGGTCTAGCCAGCTTTTACAGGAAGTTCATAAGAAACTTCAGTAGCATTTGTGCACCTCTCACAGAAACAATGAGAGGGGATAAAAAAGAGTTCAAGTGGACATTAGGGGCTGAAAGGAGCTTTGATGCATTAAAGAAAAAGGTCATAGAACAGCCTGTTTTGGCACTCCCAGACTTTAACAAGGTATTTCAGGTGGACTGTGATGCCAGTGGCAATGCAATAGGGGATGTACTGAGTCAAGAAGGCAGACCTATTGCGTATTTTAGTGAAAAGCTCAATGATGCTCGAAAAAAGTATTCAGTGTATGACCAAGAATTTTATGCTATAGTTCAAGCTCTGAAGAAGTGGAGGCATTATTTGTTGCCAAAAGAGTTTGTTCTATTTACTGATCATCAGGCATTGCAGTACATCAACAGCCAGACAAAACTGAATCAACGACACATGAAGTGGGTCGAGTTTCTCCAAAGCTATACCTTTGTATTAAAGCACAGGAGTGGGAAATCAAACAGGGTTGCAGATGCTTTAAGCAGAAGGCAGAATCTGCTAATTGAAATGACAGTGGAAGTAGTTGGATTCAAAGAACTGAAGGGTCTTTATCCTGAAGATCCTGATTTTGCAGCAGCCTGGACGGCTTGCTTGGCACCTGTTACTATGGACAGGACAAAATGGTTAGATTTCCTAATCCAAGATGGAATGCTATTCAAGGGAAGTAAATTATGCATTCCAAGGAGTTCCATGCGGGAGAACTTGATCAAGGAAAAGCACAGTGGAGGACTGGCTGGGCATTTTGGTAGGGATAAGACCATTGCCCTGGTGGATGAAAATTACTACTGGCCGCAACTACAGCAAGATGTGAGGAAGTTTGTGCAAAGTTGCAGAATATGCCAGATGGCAAAAGGCGTAAGGCAAAACACAGGATTATACCAGCCATTACCTGTACCTGAGAGGCCATGGGAGGACATAAGCATGGATTTTATTCTTGGATTGCCGAGAACACCGAGGGGAAATGACTCTGTATTTGTGGTGGTTGACCGATTCTCCAAAATGGCACATTTTATTCCCTGCCAGAAGACAAGTGATGCAGTTCACATTGCAAGGTTATTTTTCAAGGAAGTGGTACGACTTCACGGTCTACCAAGAAGCATAGTTTTTGATAGAGATACAAAGTTTGTTGGGTATTTCTGGAGAACTTTGTGGAAGAAGTTGAAGACAGATCTGAAATTCAGTTCTGCATACCACCCACAGACTGATGGACAGACAGAGGTGGTAAATAGAAGCCTGGGCAATTTACTGAGATGCTTGATAGCAAGATCAACCCACGGGATGGGATTTAGTTTTACCGCAGGCAGAATTTGCGTATAACAATTCAGTCAATAAGAGCACAAATAAATCTCCGTTCCAGATAATATATGGAAACAGCCCAAGAAATGTGTCTGAACTGAGAAAGTTGGATAAGAGAGAAAAGTGCAGTGTCGAGGCAGAAGAATTTGCGGAACATATGAAAAGTCTGCATGAAGAAGTAAGGAAACAAATTATAAAAATGAATACTCAATATAAGACAAGAGCAGACCAGAAGCGGCGGTTCAAAGAGTTCAAAGTAGGAGATGAAGTCATGGTCCATCTCAGGAAGGAAAGATTTCCTGCCAAAACTTATAACAAATTGAAGATGAAGAAGTTTGGGCCATGCAAAATACTGGAAAAACGGGAGTCAGGAAATGCATATGAAGTGGAATTGCCAAGTTGGCTTGACATTTCACCTATTTTTAATATTTCAGATTTAGTGGAATATCATGAGGGAGAGAGTACAGAGGCACCAAGTACAGGATTATGGCAAATTCCAGCATCTACTCCAACCACCGACGAGGTCGAGGAAATATTAGACACTCGTGAAGGCAGAAGCACCAAAAACAAACAATATTCTGAATATTTGATAAAGTGGAAGGGCAGACCTGTTGAAGATGCAACTTGGTTGTCAAAAATGGAGGTTGACCGCCTGGGTCTTCCCCTAACAAAACAGAAGTGAGGATCACTTTTAATTTACCCGGGTGTCTGATGCAGGAGCATCCGGCGACAGTAGGGCAATCTTGCATCTTCCAAAATTTTTCCAAATTTTTCTAAGTACTTTGCATTTTTATTTGTTTCAGTTTTTCCCAAGGGGGAAGTTTTTGTAAAGCAAGGGGGAAGGGGTCACGAAATTGTGACATGTCACGAAATTGTGACCTCAAAGGCTGCGACATGGCATAGGCAAGTTTCGTCGCGATATCGGGCTACGGTAAGACGAAGGCAAAGGGGGGTCATGAAATCGTGACCCCAAAGGGCTACAGCAGGGTGAAGGCACTTTTGGTCGCGATATCGCGACATGTCACGATTTCGTGACCTGTCGCGATATCGCGGCCAATAAGAAGACAGGCCAAAGTTTACACGCGGATGGCCAAGCAAGGCCGAAATAGACACATGGCTGCCACGTGTGATAAAGCGACACAGCCAGTTGAAGACAAAGCCAGAAATAGACACGCAGACTGCCACGTAATTCAAAACAGAGTTGACGGTCACGTATATTAAAATGGAGATAATCATCTTAAGGAAATTTTTGGACAAGTATGTCGACCACATATTTTTAAATTCTGACAAAACAGCAGTTGCAGAGCATGGACAGTATGGGTGAGACGGCGGTTCAGAAGAACGGTCTGACCAAAGCGGCGGTTGCAGGACAAGGGAGGTCTTTAATGCGAACTTCGTAGCGGATCGGGGCAGTGGCCCATTAATGGAAGAAAATTTGAAAACTTGGCGGAGGGAAGGAATTTTCTGGTTTTGTTTGGTGAATTCTCTCAGGTGGGGCATTAATTGCCTGGAGGGCCGAGACCTCGATAAAAACTCAAAAATTGTAAGGGAAAGGGATGGCGAGTTCGGGATTGAGAGGGGAAAGAACTATGCCTGGAAAGGATATTGTAAGACTGTGTCAAGTAATTTACAAAAAATAATTTGAAGTATTGTTTGTGTGAATCTCGGCTTGCCATCATGGGCACTCATGATATGGGCACCACATGATGTCTTCAGCCTACATCCCAATGAAAGTAGCAATATAATTGAGGAGCTCCCTGCATTAGGGTTGTTCTTGCACTCCTTGTTCTCTCGATAACATCTGGCAGCATAGCACTACATCCTAGCATAAATAGTTGTAATCCTAGTAGGGAGCCCTCTAGGTTGATCCACACTGATATGCTCCCATCCCCATACATGAAGGAGCAAGTTGTAAGTAATATCGACATGACCCCACTAACAGATGTGGTACAACTCATCATAGCATTGTACTAGCAAGGACCTCTCCCATGCATAAATGATAGGCTTCACGCTATCCATCAAGTCTTGAACCATTGCAAGGAGGTTCCACGGGAACCTCAAGCTTGAGCAATCTGGGATCAGAATGTTGTTGATGACCATCAGCAACACCGCATACCTCTCAGAGAAGACATGATCTTGGTACCATCATAGGACAAATAAACCTCTAGACTTGGTGTCCTTGAAGGTAGCTACAGCCTGATTCAAACACCCAAATAAATACTGCATTATGATTATTAGTAGTCGAAGAGACGATGGCCACTCTGTCAAAAGGGATCCAAAAAATCTTGTACACATCCTTCGATGTGATAGTCATCTCACCGGTAGGAATATGGAAGGTGTTCATCCTAGGGTCCCATCGGTGAACCAATACCATGAGGTAGGCCTCATCCAACATGATTTGTGGTAGTCTGGTCACATGTTGTAGTCCACAGGCCTTAAACCAGGCCCAGTCCATATCATTCGTGAGTGGAAGGAGCTCATTTAGGAGATTTGGGTCTCAAGCCCGAGCAGTGAGAATCTAAGGATAGAAATCAAAGGCATAAATACAATGCATCTAAGGCATAAATCTCAATAAAACATGAAAAATAGTGCAAACAATGATAGACTATCCTAAGTTTGAGTGAAAGAGCAGTAAATGCACCTAATCATGTAGCAAATTTCAAAAAAATGACTCAAAAATTTAGAGAAATCAATTAGTCACCTCGAGACAAATCAAGAAAAATCACAAATTTTGCCTAAGGATCCTGGCCACTTTTGCCTATAATGGCCAAAAACTGGTCATTGAAGCTAGCAGCGGCTAATCCCCAATGGTCAAATTTCTCACCATTGGGATTCAAAAACTTGTTGCTTTGAGTGATAGTGGCCAATATGCAGGCCAAAATGATCTCTCTAAGTGGCAGCAGTCGACGGGCGACACGAAAAGCATGTACGCCCTAGGCCAAAAATATCAAAAAATTTAAAAAATGCAAAATGGGGACAAGCCCACCAAAACAAAACCTAAACTAAACCTATCTACATGTTTGGTTCATTATCGACGAGTTTAATGAAATTCATTTATCGATTACTTAGTGAGGTTCAATTTTATCGAAAAGGAAAGTAGGGTTAAGGTTTGAGATAATACCTGAGAAGTTCTAGCTCCTCCGCTTGCTAATGTCTCACCTTTCATAGCCATAATCCTCGATGCAAGTGCACCCAAAATCACAACTGTCACTTTCTCGTCATAGACCTAGAAAGCAAATCGCCAGCTGGAAGAATGAAAGGTCAAACCCCTAGATCACTTTTTGTACTCCTCAATTTATGCCTCGACCACTGCTAACGTCAGTAGCCTGAACTTCTTGGTCTCTCATGGCGGAGTGGTCGCAAGCAGACAATCAGAGGCCGTTGGATCTGATAGTGGCCGACTGCATAGGAAAAATCAGAGAAACCCCTTCCATGAGGAATAACAAAAAGTTAAATAAGAATATTGTGGTGGTTCATGATAACCATAATAGTCAAAAATAACAAAAAAAATCACATAAAAACAAATCTCGAGTAAGCTTTGTATTCAGTTACTTACTCTATCAACTCAGCGGTTGCAGCAATTTGCACTCCATGCAATTCGGTGAGATGAGTAAGTTACCATAGAGCTACTTGGGGTAAATTATTCATTTTGGAATTATGATGTATCACCTCAACCCCAAATAAGATAAAGATGTCGGACTACTCCACGAGTACGATGGAATCATCCTAATTCTCTTATGACACAAAACACTGAGCCAAGTGATGCAATACAATCATAAATAGAATTGCTCATCCTAATTCCCTAATAAGGTTATTTATGGTTTGACTGCTCCCTAGGATAGGGATGAATGATCATTATAAACAATTGGAATCACACTTAGATGGGGGTTTTCCTATTAAAATAAAAAACACTAGAAAGGAGCCAAACTAGTCATATTGATCAAGCGAATTGTCGCTTCATGCATCGCTCTTCCCTCGCCAATGCATTGTGTGAGGGGGGATAGTTCAAATCTTCAAATAATCGTAATCAAATTCAACCAAATATCACTTGATCATATCAAAATTATGTTTATCCTATGAATAATTGCATACAACTCTTACAAAACTTTCCCATTTTGTTGGGTTCATAAGTAAATATGATATTTTTAGTTTGTAGCTCTCCTCTATTCGGTTCTGTTGTAGTGCCATAAGATACACGATTGCATTTGAGGAATGAGTGCAAGTGAACATGTGCAAGCCCTATACTAAATTAAGCCTTCAATTAGGTCAAAGCAATGATTCAAGGATGTGTGTCATCTTCAATGATTGGGCCATCCAGCATTGATCAGATCAATGATCATTGTACACCCTACACACATAGCAGTCTACGTTTTTGCTCCATGTTGTTTTTTCCACATAGCACATCACAAAAATGGGTATCTATAGACACCTAAAACATGTCATATTTAGGGAGACTACTCACATGGGAACATTCATATATCATGTGACTAAGTATCAAAAGTGGTTTTCACCACTAATTTGGGGCATTCTTAGCCCATCCAATCCTGGCCGCTATGGACCAGAGTGGTTGGATTCTGGCCACTGCAACTCAAAGCGGCCAAACCTTAGCCATTGCAGATGATAGTGGCTAAACCCTAAAATGTATTTTTCCACCAATCTAGCCTAATATCGGGCATAAGTGGCAGTCTACATGCAATAAGATCGAGAAAGGACAAATTTGTATTCCTCTTCATAGCTAGTCTACATGAAAGACTCAAGTCTAGATTTAGACATCAATTAACTGGCCCTCAAAGATAGACAAAGACTTAAATTCTCATTCTAACAAATAGTTTGTATGCAAGATTTGATCTTAGGGTTTTAGACCTAAACCTAAGACCTCAACACATTATAAGGAGTAAACCTAAAAGCACTAGAGGACTTTCTTTTATCAATTGGAGGGAGAGACCTAGAGAGATTTTTTAGACTTGGAGAGCTTTTTCTTGTAGCAAAGCCCTGCCGAATTGGAGAGCAAATTAGATCACCTTTTGAGAAGCAACGAAGTGCTAACCAATTTAGGGTTTTTCATCTACATGATATTCAACACATTAGACAAGAAACAAAAATAATTTCAACATCAATAACAAGATTAGATTCATAGCCTTGGAGCAATAGAGATAAGTTTCCATATTAGCGACCACTATATTGTACAGTGGCCCGCCAGCCTAATCTAGGGTTCTTCACATTAGTTTCTTTCATTTAGTTTGTTACATGCTTTTACACCATTAACATAGATTTGGTTTATCGCATTTACTAGAATTCATAGTATTAATTTCTATTGTCATGGAGCATATTTCTATTTATCATTAGGGTTATTTCTAACAACCTCATCCAGGAGGCAATCTTAGACAGCTGAGTGTTTTCTATTGTTTTTATGCTTGCAGGACTACAGGTACATTTGACAGGTTATCAACATACGAAAGCAAAAGGATCCCTCTAGGAACCAGACTTGGAGAAGGAGGTATCTGTAAGCCCTCATATAGTTCCATGTGCATCATCGAAAGCCCATGAGAGTGCATCTCCACTTGCAAGGGGATATCATACATAGTTTGCCCTACTTTATAATATTTGTATCAAAAGAATGGAATCCCTTAGAGGGATCTATATGTAACCAAACTTGAGAAAAAGCAATAAAAAGCATTATCTATTAATTTCTTTGTAATTTTTATTGTATATTTTATTTAATGCATGATTAAATATGAATAAGATAAATAATATTCACAAATAGGAGTAGTGGATGGTGCGCCGCTTCCCCGGGGTCGCTACACTACGAACTTGACATTTAATGCTTGGCTTTGCTTTGACTACGTTCTAATTTCATTCTGATCCTTTATCCAAGATGGGAATTTCTAAATAGAGTGGAATCTTCCTCCATTTGGACAAGTGGTAAATGGGAGTTACAATTTGGATTTATTTCAATGCTCATGCATAGATAACATATGTAACCTCCTCAATATTCCTTGTAACTCCTCTTTATTAGGTGCTTGAAATTTATTAATCGTTAAGAATTGGGATAGTTCCTTAGAATGTTTGTGCCAAGTGGCACTCAAGGTGTTTGCATGTAGACCTTTACTATAATGCTCCAGAAATAATGTTATAACTCATCTTGCCCTTTCGTATGTTGTTCCTTGGCTTACTTCATTTCTTGGATAGCAAGCAACCTTTTTATTTTATAGGTTTTTTGATGAGGATATTGGATGGCACTAGTTGTGATTCTCCTTGGTTCTATGGAGCTCCAAATATTGGCTTGGTGCTTCTTTTGGTAAACATGATTCTCCAAGTTTGATCCATCAGATGTAGCACCTTTTTTTCCTTATTCTCTATGCTTTCAATGTGTTGATTTTTGTGCTCCTTTGTAGTGCTATCTATTCCACATTGATAGAAGTATATTTTGACACCTTTTTATGTAGATGAGCACCCTTTAATATAGACTTTTATGTTGTCATTTTTATCAGCGTAGATGTAGATTGATAATGGTCTTATGTGGGATTTGATATTTCAGGTAAATGCTTGCTTTTGGAGGCTTTGACATGGAGCAATGGTATCTTTTGACACCTTAGATATTGAGCAATATGTGCTCCTCTATGAATTTATTTTCTTACTTGAAACTTGCCCTTATACTTTCTTGGATGATGACCAATATCTTTCTTGTATTATAATATCTTTTATCTTTCTTGAATGGACAATAATGGTGCTTGTATTAGATAGATTTTGCACCAATATAATGGGTCGAATATATTTTTTTGAAATGCTCCTTTTCCTATTGATGAGGCAACTCCTTTCCTTTAGTAATTCATTTTTCTTGGAAAATTTAGTAAGAGTAAAACCAAGCTAATAATATGCACCCTTTTGAAGTAGAAAATTTTGCACTTATTCTTTTAATGAAACCCTAAGTGCACTTTAAATATGAGACTCTCCAAGTCTTGATTTTTAGCTTCTATTGTTGTTTTGATGGTGGATTTCTTCTCCACTCCTTGGAGGAATCTAATATGATTTTTGTGGCTTCTTTGGGCCACAAAATATTGTAGGTTTTGTGCACCAAATAGTGTCTCTAGACACTTTGATAATCTGCTAGTTTTTTTATCCTTGATCTTTAATCAACAAACAGAAACTAACCCTTTTGATAGTAACTAGCTAGAGATCAACTAGTATAGAGCCAATGCACTTTTAATGGTAACAATAATCTCACCTTATTTCTCTAGTAAATGAACTCTCAAAATAATTTTATATGCACTTAATAATCTCTACAAATTTTAAGAGTAATCTATAATTTACCCTTAATGAATATTCTACAATTTTTCACTACAATCAATATTGTAGGATATAATCTTCTTTCTTTCTAGATTCCAAATAGGTAGATGATATTTTCTTTCTTTCAAAAATATCCAACTCCTATTTAATGTGTAAATAATCCTTAAAATGAATTCTCCATTTTTGCATTTTCTTGAAGACTATAATGCAATCTATCTTTCTGCAACTTATAATCTAAATATGGTGCCTTAATAGAATTTGATAATGAACCCTAATTTGAATTTCAACTAATTGCACCCTAGTTGCTTACCTTTTTTATGGCTTATAAAGTAGATGTAGATCTTGGTTTTTTTTATTCGCCAAGTTGTTACCTTGCAATGGTTGAATTCGTAGCTTATTGTTGGTTGTCCAAAATAGCTTTCTACTTCACCAAACTATAACCTTTAATTTTTTGTCTTGAGCCTTGGATTTGGTGGCTTGATCCTTCCAGTGATCTTTGTTTCCTGCTATAGATTTAGATAACTCCTTTCTCTAAACTATGCTTCCTTACTGTGAGAGGCAATATCCAAATCTCCTGGATTTGGTAGGCTTCTTCCATTTGAATCTTCCTTCAATATTATTGTTGAATTCTAACTTCAAACAGGATCTTGTTCTTCTCAAGATTCTAAAAATCTTGAGGTCCTCACTAGATTCTTCTTCTAGGATTTGACACTCCTTACTAAATTCTTCTTCTAGAATTTGGCACTCCTTGTGATCGGTTGTAGAAGCTTACATTTAATTTTATCAATCCGAGGGAAATCAAGGTTAGATTTAAAAAGTAGAAATCCAGTATAGATATGATCGTAGGAATTAATGCTTAAGTCTAGTTCAATTTCCAGTTCAAAAATCATGCGTACACGTGTACAAAAAGAAATATAAAAATATGCAGTATGAATTATGTAGAAAATGGTAAATAAATGCAATTTATTATGAATTTTAACTATTAGGATCCTTATGCAATTTCTAAATTTTATATATTTTATAATGCAGATCTAACTAATTCTAATCTAATGCAAGGGGTGAAAGAGCTCATGGACTGTCGATTAGGAGTGGGCCCTACCTCCTAAGTGGTAGTGTAAGTTATTTTCCCCTAAACTAAGTTATTTTCCCCTAAACTACTCTATCAGTAACTAAATATTATGTTTTATACTAATATTTATTTATAATTCATGAATGCAGGTTGCAGATATTTACAAATTCAAAACAAAGAATAAACAAATGCCACAAATGATACAAGTTACCATAATGAAGAAATGTTATTTTATTGATGAAGATTCAACTGTACAAGCTCCAAAACATAATTGAAATGATGTAATGAATAATGTAGTTAGAGAAGGAACAGAAGAGACATATGTTCCTCTATTTTCTTATGTATATTTATACTAAGACTAATACAATGTACAATCTTTTCCATGTATGTATCTTGTTAAAAATGTGGAGTGATGACTATACGTGCATCATAAGATATCCTAAAGCTAAAAATATTTTATTTGACTTGGACCTAAAAATATTTCTATAAGTCCAAGTGGCATTACATGGAATATTTCCTATCTAACTGACTCATAATAGGGGTGTATAAGACTTTTCAATTCCTTTAATATAGGAAGTCTTAACAACTTTGACAATTGACAAACAAAAACTTTACAAATCCTTTTCATAAGGTTTTATCAGCTAGAGAGAATCTCGTAACCAAAATAAGAAGGAAAGATATATTGGAGATATTTTAATTGTCGTCATTTGGTTATGCCATCCATATTATGTTTTGTCATCCATGGTAAGTCTTCAAAATGACCTTTTGACCTTACGTAATTACTGTCTGTAATTACCTCCAGTAACTATCTTCCATAAACTGAGATCATCCACTTGACTTCTTCTAACTACTAGTGGTTGTTCTTCACATCTGGAGTACAGTTGTAGTTTCTCCACTTATTACCTACATTTAACTCAGATCTTGGGCAAATTGGACGTAAGTTACTGATAAACATCAAATTACCATTTTTACTCATTTTTACCAATAATTCATATTTAACTGATGATAACATGTAAAAATATATTAAATACTCATGTAAAATGATTGAATTTGATACAAGAATTAGTAGTAAATAACCTCTCATCATTCCCCCAGACTAAAACTTATGCATGTCCTCATGCATACATAAAAATAGATATGAATTCATCAATATAAGATACATGCACAGTTTCAGAAGAATGTTACAATATATGAGAGATTAAATAATTTTATAAAAGTGTACTCATCAGAAAAATACAGTTACAAAAATTCATCATTCTGATGCAGAAATAATATCAAAGTTATCCAAAATTTAAAAATCAGCTACATCAGAAATCGTTTTATTCCTTACATATCAGAAAATATAAGACTTATTATTTTTTTAAGATTGAATTCTAGAAATAACAGTAATTTGATAATAATTCTCAAAAATAATAGTAATTTGAATATCAAAAATTATGTTAACAGATAATCTCCAGAAAGGATTTGCAACAATTAACTCAAAATACATATAGTAAAACATTTTTTTTTTTTAAACACATGCAGGAGAATAAATTTAAAATCATATGCAGTAAACAGATGTGTATATAAAGAAATTGTTTTAAAATAATATATACAAATACTAACTAGCCATCACACATATACAGATATATGAAAATTTCAAACCACATATTAAAAATATAAATCTCTGATAAATATTAAAAGTCTTTTAAGGATCACTGATCACTGGGTTGAGTGTCTGGAAGGTCTTCCTCTTGTCCGAGGTGTTTTCTATTCCTGTTGTGCTTGTCTCTTAGATTTTCGGTCCGTGACTACTGTTGTAGCTGGAGTTTCTACAGTTATAGTCTTAATATGTTCAATCTCTGGGTCGCTCTCTTTCTCCTTCAATTTTGCACCCTTAGCCTAAGAAGAAGGGAGATCTTCATCGGAGTCTTTAGACCCTTTAAAAGCTGGCACATTCGGCTGAGATATTTTCTTAGTTTGTTAAGAACTGTCTTCATCGAGAACTTTTGAAAAGTCAATGATTTTATGAGTGGATAAAGACTTACCAACGTTGACCGACTTGTTAGGCTTTCTCCCAACTGTAGATATTTTTGGCGGGGAAGTTTCAATAGGTGGCGACCAACTGGTAGGACTTGCAGGACCTGTAACCTTATCATCTCTGAGCTATTTAATTAATTTAAACTACACAGAAAGAGCTTGCTGAACAATTTTATGTTGTTCTGCTAAATCCACACTTAATTTATCAATTTTTGTTTGAAGGGATTCATTCTGTGCTTTGAGATAAGACAAGGTTTCTTCAACAGATTCCTCTACAGGTATTTCTGGGTCTTGGTCTTCTTTAGAACTTTCTATTATTTTTGTTTCTTTCTTGGACTGTATTCTGAATTTAGTATTTTTCTATTTTTTCTTTGAACTTCCAGGTTTTTCATCATGGTCATCGGAGTCACTTTCCTTTTCTGTAGATTGTTCATCTTCAGATTCGGAGCATTCCAGGATTTCAGGTGCATTGGCTTCTTCCACAATTTGGGTCCATGATACTTTTACTTCATGGGCCTTTTTCAGAATTATGAGTTTAATTAAACCATGATGAGCTATTAAGTGTAGTTTAGGCTGTCCCTCAGAATTTTCTGGCTTGACTCTCAGAACTGTAGATTTTAATGATTGGCACAAAAAGTATGGAAGATTGATAACACAGTCTTCTTTGTCAGGATATTTTAAGTTAAGAAGCATTTGAATATGATAGGCAACTAAAATAGACATGCGACCCTCAACAGTAAAGAATTTGATAATGATAACAACCGCTTCTTGCCAAATAAGAGGAAGTGTAGAGGTGGCTACCCCTCTGATTGCACCTTCTTTATTTCTTACAAGTGAACATTTCTCATCAAATCGCTTTACTAGTTGGGTGATACTTTTAGTATTTTTGTAGAAAAGTGTACCAACCTCAGGCAGGTTTAGGATCTCAGAGATCAGGCTTGAGGTTATCTTAATTTTTAGATAATAAAAACTTCATCAAATAAGAACATATTTTGACTGTACAAAAACAGAGGTCTAATTAAAGTTCAAATCAAATCAATTTCTGCCCAAAAATTAAAATTCCTTCTAAAATTTTAAAATTCCTTCGAAAATTTTAAAATTCCTTCGAAAATTTTAAAATTCCTTTGAAAAATAACAAGGTTTTCATCAATTTCAAAACTCGAAACCTAGAATTTTAGGGTTTTTTTTTTTGTATAACTCTGCAATTTAGGGTTTAAAAATTAGGAATTTGTAATTTTAGGGCTTAGAAATTAGGGGTTTCGTCAATTTTTGCAAATTTAGACATTTAGGGTTTGTAAATTAGGGGTTTCATATTTATACATGCAGAACCAACCATCTACAAATTAGGATAGAACTCAAAAATAAAAATTTTCTTTTAAAAGCAGTAAAAATTTTATGAATTTTCAAAGCTCAAAAAGGAATTATGTAAAATTTTAAAGAAAACAATTAGGGTTTGAATTTTAGAAATTCCAGAGCTTAGAAAAAATTAGGGCTTTTTACCGATTCGTTGAAAACTAAAATAATTACAGCCCAAAACTTAAAAATATGTCCTAAATGTCGATTCTTACACAGAATAAGCTTTATTATCGAATATTTTAATCCTAATCTCTGAAGAATGTTGATTAAGAACAAAAAAAAGTACCTTTCTGATGATAGGGACGACAAAAAGACAATAAAGAAATGAAAAAGGAATAATTTACCTGACTCCTATCGCCTGTCACTGTCGCAGAAGAAACTGGTGGCCACCTTACGTATTCCTCCTTCAATCAAACAACTTTTGTCACTCACCGTCAATCGTAGAAATGCATGGAAATACTAGGGGAAATTCTGAGTTTTCTACACAGGTTGATGAAATCTTGAATGCCTCTACCTGCATGGCTACATGCAGCATAGAAAATATAGGGTAAAGTCTGAGCGACGAGAGATTGACTACCTTTTACCCTAATTCATTTACCCTAGCTACAATCTATGGCGGTGGTTGCGAGTTCGTGTAATCAACGACGGAGAAGTGAGTAAAAATCAATGGTGTCCGTTATTCTTCTAAACCCTACGATCGATGGCAGCATAATTCACGTTTTGTGTTTGTTTAAAATGTTAATAACCATCGATTACTATGTAATCGACGGTGGAGAGGTTGATCCGTGGTCATCCACATGATTGATTGAAATGGATGGCATCCTTTATACGTGATAGGTTTAGAATATCATTACGTGGTGAAAATTCTTTAATGCCACCTTCCTTGTTTACAATGGTCAAGGTTTAGGTTTATCTAGGTTTGTCTTAGGTTTGTCTAGGTATGTTTATGGGGTACGTGCACGTCTAGGTTTCGGCTAGGTTAGGTTTCGGGCTAGGTTAGGTTGTGTTTTAAGAGGTGTCGGGGCCTAGTAATTTTAGGTTTATCTTATGTTTAGGTTATGTTTGTTTTTTTTTTTTTAAAGGTGTCGAGTTGGATTGGTTTAATAATGTGGTTTATATAATATAATAGTTTGGGTTGGTCTTATATTATTTAAAGTAAATTTGGTCGGGGTCTTATGTTAGGTTAGGTTGAGACTTATGTTAGATTAATATTATAGGGTTTAGTAATATTATATCGTAACCTATATAATATAATAGTTATCCTAATATATTATATATTAGGAATAGTTATATTTATTAATAAAATATCCAAAAATATTTATATTATATTAATAATTATATTATTAATATATTATTTACATAGTTATATTATATGTACATTATATTATTAGATGGTTATATTAACATTAGATTATAAAATATATATATTACTTATATAAATGGATTATATAAATTAAAAAAAAAATTAAAAAGTTTTATTTATTTACGGATAGTATTTACGGAAGGTATTTATACATACTATTAAGAGAATTTTTCCTCTATTTTATTATTATTTCTTCCCTCAAGCTATATATACTTCCAAACTATATTATACACCTATACATTTGTAATTATCCCCTCCCCTAGACTTTAATTTTGGCTATATAGCCAAAACAAAGGAAAGATAGTAGTAATTTTAATAGAAGGGGTGGATGTAAACTTTTTGGAGATTATGCTTCCTATATGTCATTAAGAAGTTGCTATTGTTAGTCATTAGAAAACATGGATAAATGAGAAGGAAAAGTAAGTATAGGCCATGTTTTTTTTAGAGAGAATTTTGAAATGATAGTACTTGTGAAAAATAATGGGCTACTAGATATTTGCATAGGATGTTTCTAGGTGAATTCTTCAAAGTCATCAAACAACAGTCTAAGCATACTGAAAGAAACTTCACTTACTTCTATCACAAATCAATTTAGTGTTAATGTTATCCTAATATGTTCAAGTTTTCTTTCAAAACCAACTGTGTGTGCAGTGAAGATTCATTCCCCATTATGAGTAAAGGTTAAAGAACAACAAGGATTATATATGCCAAAAGTTAGCTGATCTTATAAGCATCTAGAGGTCTTATCCAGACTTATTGCTAATACGTAAGGATACCTTTGAGAAAGAATATCCCATGGTATGTGAAATACATAATTCTAGGGATTCAAGCTCTTTTTGCCCTTTTTTTTTTTTAGACTTTGTTTGGGATACTTGCTTAGCAAGGGATTTTATAATGCTTTTTGAGCTTCTTGCTTGTTTGGGAGAAGCAAGAGTTTATATTTTGCTTTTTGAGCTTTTGAATTCTTGTTTATTTATAGAGAACAAGAATTTTGGGGAGGATACTTGCTCGATTAGATGAGGAGCAAGGGAATATTTCTCTTCTTTTTTTTTCTTGATTTTTTTTTTCTCTTCTCTTTTTTTTTCTTTTCATGGGATAGGGCGAGCTTGTCCTTTTGCCAATTCATTAGTAATCTAGACCATGCGTATAAATGGATGAGCAAGGAAAATTTTTCACTTATGGCACACATAATACAAGAGTTAATTTTCCAAAACATCACAATGTTATTTAAATGTATATGTGTATGTGGTTAAAAGAGAAAACTTAATCATCTTAGAAGTTACTCATAACATTTCAAAATATTTGCTCTATTTTCAATGAGAATTTCCCCAATATACTAGATAGAATTTGAATATTTGAACAAATACCTAGATTTCATCTAGCAACAAGGTACTATACATCATATGGTCATTTTTCTCTACAGGGTTAAAGATAAAGGATTTTTCTTTGAAAAGATTTTTGAATGACTGAAAAATAGAAAGAAATGTAGGAACTTCATGATGAAATAAAGGAAGCAAGATCATTTTTTTGTTTTTGATATAATATTTACATTATTATGTATATGTATAAGTATTTGTATGTACAAATATGTATAAGTATGTTTATGTATAAATATGTACATAATATTTTTTTTTTCAAAAAGAAAGTCTATTGAATAGTGGTTGATTGTAGTTCAGAAATGCATTGCAAATCAGTTTGTTTTCCAAACTGATGTATGAACTCTTCTTTAGATAATGGCTTCTTATAAAGTTTAAGCCTATGGCCATTTACTAGTAGTTTTCTTGTTGAATCATCTATAGGCTTAAGTTTAACTGTACCGTTTCCAAATATTTCCTCAATTTCATAGGGTCCTAGCCATCTGGTTCTTAATTTACCTTGAAAATATTGGTAACGGGAGTCAAATAACAAGGCCCAATCTCCTGATTGAAATGTACGTGGTACAATATGTTTATCATGCCATTTCTTTCGTTGTTGTTGAGTTATCTCTATTCTATGCAAGGCTTCTAATCTCTTTTCATCTAAGATATTTAATTTTTCCATTCATGTATATTCTAGATCTATATATATATATATATATATATATATATATATATATATATATATATATATATATATATATATATATTTTTTTTTTTTTTTTTTTTTTTTTTTTATTTTTTTTTTTTGAATATAACACCTAGTCTTCTATAAATAACTTATGTATATTGTTGATTGGATCAAGTTGATCTGGTGTCATAAAATGTTCTTCCTCAAAATTAAAATGATCTACCAACAGTTGAATCAGTCGACAAAGATAAGCTTTAATTGCTATAGAATTAGGAATTCCAAAATGTAGCTCAAAACATAAACCTTCGCATAATTCTCTAAAACTTATAGCTCTAGGAATTCTAAAATACCTTTTGTTGTATTGCAGGATTAACTCTCTTTTCTCTATTTCTGCAAGAAAATTGTGAACAATGAGGGAATCCTCAAGGTACTGGTTCCAAGGATAAATTTATGGATTTACTATAGTTCATCTATCCCAAAGCCAATTTTCACAACTTACTCCCAGATTATCATAAGGTGTAGGATGATTTACCCTTAAAGTTTTTGCAATATTAATCCTTTTTATCTTTTTAAGTTCTTCTGATCTCTCATTGATAGAGTCAATTCTTACACATAGTGCTTCCCATTCTGACTTGGTTGTTATAAAGTTTTGATCAACAAGAAGATTAACCTCTTGCTGAATCAAAAATTTCTTGAGATCTATGAATTCAATCTGACTACTTTCAACCATTTGTTTTTTTTTTCTTTTTGAAATTTTTTTAAGTTTTGATTTTGTTTTCTGTTTTGATCTACTGTCTATTAAAACATAAAATTCATAAATTTTAACAGAAAAGAAATATGTATAATTTAGACAATCCTAATGTTATTAAAATTAGGATGCGACCCACGGAGCACGTAATCCATACAGCATAATTCTAACAATATTAGGGAAATTCCTAATGTTACTAAGTTCAAATGTGACCCACGGAGCACGTAATCCGTACACTCAAACTTAATATCATTAGAAACAAGTATACAACCTAGTATTACTATAATTGGGTATGACCCACGGAGCACGTAATCCATGTAACCAATTAAGCAATAGTTCGGTAAAAATAAAATAACAGGTAACTTCTTAGTGTTTATTTGACTAGGGGGATTTCACTACAGTCGTGTCACTCACTGTAAGCTAATTCCTACTCCCAAGATAGGGGTTATTTTTAGCTACTACCTTCACCTACTTCCTGAACTTGCCCATAGGACCCTACATCACCTAAACAATAATAATTACCCAAAGCAGGAAATTGTAGAAAGCAAATTACAGAAAGCAAATTTTAATCTAGGAAAGCAATTAAAACATGAAATATTTATGAAAAAGGAACCTGACAACGTCGTAAGGCAGGGCTTGTTGTTAGCTACCCACGATAGGGAGGGCTATTGTGTCCCATCTATGTCGATAACCACTCTGACTCGTATGCACACTAGGGGCTCATGTGTCCACAAGATCTCATGCATACAAGTAAGTCCTCTCGCTTTGCACTACCAACGGCTTCTCTGATCAACTACTACGACACTACTTTCCCTGGAAATGATGCCAAAATGATCGGCTATAGAAGCTTACATTTAATTTTATCAATCCGAGGGAAAATCAAGGTTAGATTTAAAAAGTAGCAATCCAGTATAGATATGATCATAGGAATTAATGCTTAAGTCTAGTTCAATTTCCAGTTCAGAAATCATGCGTACACGTGTACAAAAAGAAATATAAAAATATGCAATATGAATTATGCAGAAAATGGTAAATAAATGCAATTTATTATGAATTTTAACTATTATGCAATTTTATTTTATGTATTTTCTAATGCAGATCTAACTAATTCTAACCTAATGCATGGGGTGAAGAGCTCAAGGACTGTCGATTAGGAGTGGGCCCTACCTCCTAAGTGGCAGTGTAAGTTCTTTTCCCTAAACTACTCTATCAGTAACTAAATATTATGATTTATACTAATATTTATTTATAATTCATGAATGCAAGTTGCAGAATTTACAAATTCAAAACAGAGAATAAACAAATGCCACAAATGATACAAGTTACCATAATGAAGAAATGCTATTTTATTGATGAAGATTCAAATGTACAAGCTCCATAAAATAATTTGTAACATGATGTAATGAATAATGTAATTAGAGAAAAATCCCCAGAGGAGACAGAGCCTCTGGTTTCTGCTGTATATTTTTATACTAAGACTAATACAAAGTACAATATTTTCCACGTATGTATCTTGCTTAAAATGTGGAGTGATGACTGTACGTGCACCATAAGATATCCTAAAGCTAAAAATATTTTATTTGACTTGGACCTGAAAATATTTCTATAAGTCCAAGTGGCATTACATGGAATATTTTCTATCTAATCGACTCATAATAGCTTAAAGACTTTTCAGTTCCTTTAATATAGGAAGTCTTAACAACTTTGACATTTGACAAATAATAACTTTACAAATCATTTTCATAAGGTTTTATCAATTGGAGAGAATATCATAACCAAAATTAGAAGGAAAGATATATTGGAGATATTTTAATTGTCGTCATTTGGTTATGTTGTCCATATTATGTTTTGTCGTCCATGGCAAGTCTTCAAAATGACCTCTTGACCTTACGTAATTAATGTTCGTAATTACCTCCAGTAACTATCTTTCGTAAACTGAGATCATCCGCTTGACTTCTTCTAACTACTAGTGGTTGTTCTTCACATCTAGAGTACAGTTGTAGTTTCTCCACTTATTACCTGCATTTAACTCAGATCTCGGGCAAATTGGACGTAAGTTACTGATAAACATCAAATTACCATTTTTACTCATTTTTACCAATAATTCATATTTAATTGATGATAACATGTAAAAATATATTAAATACTCATGTAAAATGATTGAATTTGATACAAGAATTAGTAGTAAATAACCTCTCATCACCTCGCCAAATTCTTCTTCTAGGATTTGACATTCCTTGCCAAATTCTTCTCTTGGGCTTGTTGTCGGATAGCAATAATTGTCCCAAGTCCTTCACTATCAAGAGCTTTCTCCTTTGTAGTGTTTTTCTCCAATGATTTCTCCTAGGAACTCTTTTGATGATGCTTTTGTGAGCTCTTCAACAAGGCTCTCCAAGCCTTCTTATTTTTCCTCCTTGATACCTCTCCAAGGTCTTCTATCCTACAGCTTGTCTGGTCTTTCAACTAAGAACTTTTCTTCAACCTCCTACTTTTGGAAGTGTTGTGATGATATCTTCTTATAGGATCTTTTATTCTGCTACTTTTGTATTTGTATAGGACTCTCCTAGTCCTCCTCTTTCTTCTAGGAATAGAAGTTGTTCAATGAGATCTTCTCTTGGTCTATTTAGCTTCTTCTAAAATAAGTTTTTAATAAGTAAAGGAGATCACCAATATCCTTTTTATTGGGATATTCTATGGAGTCTTCTTTAGGAACTCCTCTCTGAAGTTTTCTTTTGAATCAATAATTTATCTTCTAAATCCAGATATCTTCAGGAACTCTTCTTTGGATTATTTTTTTGAATCAGGAATCTATCTTCTGATTCAAGAGTTATTCTAGAATTTTCTTTAGAGATCTCTTCTTTGGAGTCTTCTTCTAAATCAGAAATTTATCTTCTAAATCAAGAATTTATCTTCTGAATGAATTTATCTTCTAAATCAGAAAATTATCTCTACAATTTTATTCAGAAACTCTTCTTTGGAGTTTAATTTTAAATTAGGAATTCTTATTTTGAATTAGGAATTCTTCTTAGAAGCTTTCTTCAAAATTAATGCTACTATGATATTCTTCTTGATCAAGGCTTCTATGGCCTTTTATGCTTCAAGGCTTCTCTGGCCTATTGTTATTCTAAGCTTCTCTGGCCTAATCTTCTTCTAGGATTTTTTGGCCTTTTCTTCTTCTGCACTCTATAGGTATTAATATTGAATGGAGATCACCAATATCCTATATCCTTCTATGAATCAACTCCTAGATTCTCTTCTTCCTTAAGTCTATTATAAGGCTACTGTAGCTTTTTCTTTACTTCTATAATTTACAAGATTGCACCTCATGTAATGGGACCTTTCTCGAGGTCTTTAAAATTTTCAGCCTTCTTATTACTACAAGTGCTAGAATGATTCTAAGAAGATATTCTTCCTAGCTCATTTGTAGGAAGCTTTCCAACATTTTATTGAATCTCATTTTCCTACAACAAGTTGTTAGAAACTGGAATTAAAGAATTTATAAATATGGAGGTAATAATCTTCACTAGTTGATTTGTCAATCTAGTGGTATGAATGTTGAGTCTTAGACTTCACAAGTTTTTTTGTAACTGTGTGAAAAGACTCTATCCAAATATAATCTCAAGATTTCTACAAATAAGATTTATTTCAGTCCTCAATTTTCTAATCATGTTGACTAATGTGGCTATTATTTATCAATTGATTCCTAATGGTAACTTTTGTATGCAGTAGCACACAATGAAAAATCTGATTTGTGAAGATGCAGGCCAATAGTAGTAATGGTGATTCTCCCTATTTCTATTGATCTAATAGAGACCCTCCTATCTCGATTCACTATGGCTCTGATACCACTGTTAGCTTTTGAGGATATATGCTATGGAAGATATCTAACATAGGTCCTAATAAGAAGAAATAAATATGAAAGAAAGTGAGTCTAAAATATGATTAAAATATACTATAAATAGAAATAATGAAATTACAATGTAGTATGGAGGAAATGGTCACTCCATTACTATGAGCTAAAGAGCTACATTGGGCTCCATACATGAGCACCACTATGTACTACACTACACTACATAAGAACTTGACTTGATACTAACTTGATCTATGAGGCCCTTTATATAGGACGATAGATTCCTTGGACAACACTCTACCTAGTTATACAAGGGGACACCTTGCACATTATAACTTGCATATTGCCACTTGTGCATTTATTACATTTCTTGAAATAACTAGCTAACTTCTACCTAATGCAATCTCCTACTCTAACTATGTACCTAAGGTGGTACATTTACATAACCCAAATGATGTAATATACTCTAACTCTAACATGAATGCCCTTATTATTAGGTACTTATTATATTATTTGATGTAATTTCACATCTTAGGGGATGTTAGATAATTATTATATTATTTATAAATATTACATGTTATAAGAGGTTGAGAGAATATGAATAGTTACATGTTACAAGATCTTGATAGAAATTAAATAGTTTGAGAAGAAGGTAAAGCATCAAGAGTCTCTTGAGATACTAAGAGATATTTCATTGTATGTACAAATATGTGTATAAATTTGAGTAAAGTGATTGAGTGTAAAACAAAAGTATGTATCACATTCATTCATTGGTATTAGAGTAGGTTTCCTATATTTTTTCATTATCCACTCTTTCCTATGAGTTTTGCTTTGATTAAGCAAAGTTCTTTGGGTTTCTATTGCCATTAACTTTTATTTGTATTAAAGTTATATCTTCTATCATCCCAACTTAGGACTGAAATATATTGTATATTAATGTTGAAAAACTTAGGTAGAGTGGTTTTTCACCTTTTTTTAGTCCTCATGTGTAATGCTCTTTTATCATTTCCTTTTTTAATATTTAATATATATAAAGCTACCTGAGCATCTTCAACCTTCAAATCATTGTCTAGTGCATGGCCTACATGAATCTACCTTTTAATTAATTTTGATACTTCTTTTAAACAGTGAATAAGTCCTCAACTTTACTTATATCTTTGAGCAAAAGTCAGTAACAAACTCTAGCAAGAAACAAATACTTGATGTAACCCTTGCAAGTCCATTTTTTCTATACCATCACTACCAATATAACCATGTCACAACCCATAGCTAGTGCATCTGTCACACTGCAATCATCATTTACATACTGAATTAAACCCAATGCACTTGATGTTCCACTTGGTGGCCACTAGATTCTATGAAATTTAAACCTTAGAAAATTTACATGTGTTCTTATGCCTATGAAGATGTGAACCTATTTTCACTTTTAGTTGTGTCCAGTTAGGTTTTAGTGCTACAATATTTGGTGCATGCCCTTCATATTTAGAGTTCCTATTACTATCATGGGGGTACTTGGTCACCTTTACAACCAAGGTTTGACTTTATTTTTATTTCCAAAAATTGTATCTATAATAAGACTTCCAAATGAGGGTAGTGAGTCTGAGATTGAAACCAACTAGATACACCTCCATATATTTCCTCTTGGGAAGATGCAAAAGTAGAGTAGTCTTCTACAAGCATTAATTTTAAGCAAATTATCACACTCAAAAATGTTTGAGCAAAAGAAAATTGGTTTAGGAAGAGACTTATCTCATCCCGCTCCTACATAATAAAATATTTAAATAAAACCTAGAAAAAACATTTGAATGATACATTTGTCTATTTGGTATGCATGGTCTAAAACACTAGCTAGTAAGACACGTGATCATTTTCTTATTAGTGGCTCTAGTTGTAGAGACAAAGTGCCACATGGAAGTTGTTTATAGAATAAAAGTGCCATGTGGAAGATTACAACTATCAAGTTTTTAACCACAAGGTATCATTCTTTTAACATTACTACTTCCTTCTCAAAACATGAAGTGAATAGCATGAGATTTGGCACTGTGGTAGAAAATAAGAACTTTTAAAAGAAAGTTTGAGGGTTCAAATCCCACTAAAGATAATATATATATATATATATATATATATATATATATATATATATATATATATATATATATATATATATATATATTGGGTAGTTTAGAAGCCCCAAGAACCTAGCTCTATGGCAATCAGTAGTTGTCCCATCCGGGTATACCACATCAAATTAACTAGAGTAATATATATATATATATATATATATTACTCTAGTTAATTTGATGTGGTATACCCGGATGGGACAACTACGGTTGGCCATAGAGCTAGGTTCTTGGGGCTTCTAAACTACCCAATTTTTTGGTGCTGAAAGGGATTGATTGGACGATAGTTTGCAAAGATGTCGATGGGCGTGAAGTCATTTGTGGGGGAGCTCAAGAGCGGCCATGGTTCGATTCTTGGGTGCAGAGAAGAAATCAGAGGGCACCAAGATTTTGGAGGTATGAAAGCATTCATACCCATTGAAGAAGACCAGGCTGACGACGGTGTCAGTCGGGGTAAGGACCCACCAGACAAAGGGGGTGGTGGGGCTCAAAATACTTATGCTCAGGCAACGGCCTCAGAAACCCTAAATGGGTTCTCTACCAAAGAGTTGTTTCCGATTGGGGATGATCTAGACATCCCGATGGAAGTCCTTTCAAGCTTCATGGAGTTTGAGAAATTTACCCTCATAGGCAAATTCATTGGTGGTCGTCCCAACATGGAAACAATCCAAAAGTGGGCAGCAAGCAAATGGAGGACTTCTGGTCATATGGAGCTAGCGGCCCTATCCTGAGGTTTTTTTGCCATTAGACTGACTGAACAATAAGGAGGATTACTATAAAATTTTGGCTGGCGGGCCATGGTTTCTAGGCCACAAAATTTTATTCCTTAGGAAGTGGGACATGGATTTCAATCCTGACACCCAAAACATCAACATCGCACCAATATGGGTTAGGCTCCCGATTCTTCCCCTCTTTGGTTGGCATGAAAATGTCATAAGGGGTATTGCACGCTCCATTGGGGAGTTGGTCACCATTGACCCTCCCACTTGAGCTCGAACCAGGTTTTTCCAAGCCCGTTTTTGTGTTCTAGCATATTTAGAGGCGAAGCTCCCAACTTCCATCACTCTTCGGTCTAGAGATACCATTCTTCATAAACAAGCTATCGCCTATGAAAATAGACCAGCTTTTTGCCCCCAATTTCGGTCCCAAGGGCACCTTCAGTCCCAATGTCATCTTAAAAAATCAAGTAAGCAGAAGCGTGAAAATGGTAATCCCCTGGAGCATGGTGAAGGTCAGGCAAAGTAGTCAAATCCAAATGTGAAAGGCCATTCTCCAGGCCCCTCCAAAGATTGTGGCAGACTCTCTCAGCCTGAAGAGAATCCCACTCTTCAATTAGACCCTGAGCAATTTGAAGCTGACAATCAGCAAAGAACAGACTCCCACTTAGAAAGTGAATCGCAGGAAGAGAAGGAACAGAACCCATCCTAAAATATGACACAGACTATTTCTCTGCTCCAAGATATGGGTCATCCCAATTTTAGCTAGTCGTAAACACTGCTAGAAGATTACCTCTTGGGAAGGAGGGGTGAGCATTCTAGTCACATTAGCCCTCAAAACATGAGGAGTCGAAAGCAAAGTGTGGATTTTGGTAGTGAGAGGAAGCAGGGCCATCCTCCTAACAAATACAGGCAAGACAAAGAGATAGCAACAGACGTTGCAAATGGAACCTAGCGTTTGTTGGTTCTGGATGACTATGACGCTTAGACGGACGAAGCGCATGCATCAAAACCTCCCCCTCAACAAGGAAGAGGAGGCAAGAAAAATCTCAAACTGTCCAGATGAAATTCCTCTCATGGAATGTGAGAGGACTGAACGATGCAGCCAAACGAAGGTTAGTGGTTGATCTCCATAGGAGGACTAACCCGTCCATCCTTATTTTGCAAGAGACCAAGATCGATGATATTTCCTCTGATAAATTTGTGAAGGCCATTTGGGCCAAGGAAAATTGTATGTCCAGCCCTACAGTGGGAACAGCGGGAGGACTCATGGTTCTGTGGGACCCATCAAGGTTTGAGGGCATCCTGCTGTCAACTTCCAACATAATCATCAATGTACTGTTCTAGTCCAAAACCACCAATTTTTCCTAGATTTTGTCCAACGTTTATGCTTCAAATTCTGCCACAGAGAGAGTAGAAATGTGGAAAGCTATCTCTCAGATGAGGGATAATTTTAGTAATTTTCCTTGGGTTTTAGGGGGCGACTTCAACCGTCCCCTTCATCCTTCAGAAAAAAAGGAGGGTCCGACCACTCCAACTGTAGCTTGGAGGATTTCAGAGATTTTGTCTCTACTAATGGCTTACTTGACATCAAACTCAAAGGGGCTTCCTTCACCTGGAGTAACAGAAGGATTGTGAGTGGTTTGATTTAGGTCAAGCTTGACAGATTTTTCATTTCCCAAGAAGCCATTCCCATCCTTGGTAGGGCTATCCTTTCAGCACTTCTAAGGATTGGGTCTGACCATAACCCTATCTTCTTGGAGGTGGATGATGGGCCTGTTTTTAAGACCCCATTCAAATTTGAATCCATGTGGATTTCTCACAAGGACTTCAAAGGATTGGTTTCAGCGTGGTGACAATTGAAGGTGGAAGGAAGCACTCCTAAGAGGATGGCTTTAAAGCTCAATATGGTCAAAGAAAAGTTGAAGGTTTGGAATAAAGAGGTTTTCGACAACATTTTTGAGTCCAAAAAATCCATATCTGAGAACCTGAAGGTTTTGGAGGAAAGGATAGAACTCGAGGGTTACACTGAGGGTCTCAGGGAGGAAGAGCGGAGCCTTTTGGTGGACTTTCATTCTATTCTCGCTAGGGAGGAAATTTTTTGGTGCCAGAAATCTCGTGACCTTTGGTTGAATAATGGAGACTCCAACACGAGGTTATTCCATGCATCTACTATGAGGCATAGAGGGGTCAACAAGATTAGAGAAGTGGCTTGTAAGGATGGGTGCATTACCAGGGAGATAGAGGAAATCAGGAGCAAAGCGGTTGACTTTTTTTAGGATTTGCTCGGCACTCCTTCGGACAACAACCTATAGGTCCAAAAATATTTGCTTGCCAATTTTCCTACTAAATTTCCCCATGAGGTAAGCATTAAGCTTCTAGAACCTTTTTCTTCATCCAATATTAAGGAAGCATTGTTCTCCATGCAACCAGATAAGGCCCCTGGCCCCGATGGCTTCCCCCCCGATTCTTCCAAGTCATGTGGGAGGTCGTGGGTCCGGATGTGTGTGATGCTATTCGGGTTATTCAAGCTTCCAAATCCATCCACCCAAAACTCAATTCCACCTTTCTTGCCCTCATTCCTAAGTCTCCTACCTACAAAAGTTTCTCTGACTATCAACTCATAAGCTTGTGCAATGTTTTTTACAATATTCTCACCAAGTCTATAGCCAATAGACTCAAAATAGTCCTCCCCCTCCTGATTGATCCTTGTCATGGAAGCACAGTTAAAGGCAGAAACATCCTTAATGGTGTCATCACTGTCCATGAGACCCTCCACTCCGCTTACCACTCCAAGAATGCTGCTCTTTTTCTTAAGATTGACATGAACAAAGCCTTTGATCGGGTTGATCAAAAAATTTTGTGTGCAATCCTCCTCAAGTTCGGATTTCATCCCCACTGGATTGACCTTGTCTACAGTTGTATATCCACTCCCTTTTTTTCTATCTTGGTCAATGGGTCCCCAGCTGGGTATTTCCAAAGTGCCAGAGGCCTTAGATAGGGCGATCCTTTGTCTCCCATTCTTTTCATTCTTCTGGCAGAGGTTCTGAGTTGGTCCATGAAAGAGGCTCTTCGTCAGAACAAGATTTTTGGCATTTTGCCAACTTCTAGGGTTGATCCTGTCACTCATCAGCAATTTGTGGATGACACCCTCATCTCCACTAGGGTGTCTATTGCCCAAGCCAAATCACTCAAGTGGATCCTGTCCCATTATGAGCAAGCTGTAGGGAAAAAGGTCAATTACATCAAGAGCAAAATCTATTTTATTAACACTCCCCTGCATAGGCAACTTCGGATTGCTAGACTTCTTGAATGCACTATTGATTCCTTACATAGGTCCTATTTGGGGTTTCCTCTATCTTTTAGTGGGTGATCCAGTGGAGACATGTGGAACATGATTCTTAAGTTCCTTCACAAGAAACTCGGCACTTGGAAGGGCAAACTCCTGTTGCAAGCCGAAAAAGCCACCCTTACCAAAGCTTGTCTTCAGGGGATCCTGACCTACTTTATGTCGGTGTTCATGCTTCCAGTTGTTGTTCACTCAAAAATCGAGAAGATTCAGAGGACATTTCTATGTTCTGGCAATGAAGAGAAATCTAGACTCCCCCTTGTTGCCTAGGATAAGGTGTGCTTGAGGATATACCAAGGTGGATTGGGGTTGAGAAGATCAAGACTTATGAATTTGGCTCTGATCGCGAAGCACGCTTGGAGGATTCTTTCTAGCGACCCGATGGAGTGGGTCAAGCTAGTTAAAAAGAAGTATCTTGGCCCCAATTCCTTATTGGATGCTGAGACCTCCTTCGTGGCATCAACTTTTTGGCAATCTGTGCTCCAAACCCAGCATTTGATCAGCCTGGGAGCCCTCTAGATTTTGGGTGATGGCAACCTCATTTTCTTTTGGAAGGACAGGTGGGCGACTGAGGAAGCCCTTGGGTCGAGGGTGGATCTTGCAGGGCTAAGATGATTGACTGACCCAAACTCCCAACTCAAGGTGGCAGATTTCATAGATCGGAGCACCTATTTTCCCTGGTGGAAGCTTCCAGTTTTGGAGGGGTTTAATAATGAGGTTACCTTTATTTCTAATATCCTCCAGTCAGTTTTAATTCCTTCTTCTAGGAGGAATGATAGAATCATCTGGAGTGGTATGGAGGATGGGTTGTTTTCTGTTAAATCTGCTTATGAATTTCTCACCACCAATACTGCTCTCGACTACAGGTGAAATACTATTTGGAGGAAAGGGGTCATCCCTAAAATCAATTTTTTTGCGTGGATCGCTTTCCACAACAAAGCCTTAACTATTGACAACCTTCATAAGAGAGGTTTTGCCTTCCCCAACAGGTTTTACTTGTGTCTAGCATATTGCGAGATGAGGGATCATTTATTCTTGCATTGCCCATTTTCCCACTCTGTTCTTAGCATTGTCCTATCCTCCTTCCAAATCCTTTGGTGCTCTCCATGTTCCCTCAGAGATGCTTTCCACCAATGGCTTAATCCTTTCAAGAATCCTAAACTCTGCTTCCTCCTTGAGGCCTCCTTCCACCATTCAATTTGGCAAATTTGGTTAGAGAGGAATGCCAGAATCTTTGACAGAGCTCCTAGAGGGCCTCCTTATGTTGCTCAAAGGGTGTTATCCTACGCCATCAAGAATTCTATTGTTGTTCCCATTCCCCATCCCCACCTTTCAAGCAAAGAAGTGATTCTCAAAATAATGAATCTATGGCCATTTTTGGATGTTGTTAAAGGGCCCTGTCGAAGGAGTTTTGTTTGGACCATGCCCCCCATGGGGTGGATTAAATTAAACTTTGATGGAGTGGCTAAGGGTAATCCTGGGCCCACTGGTGCTGGGGGTTTTGTTAGAGATCATGATGGGAATCTTGTGATGGCCTATTGTGAAGAGTTGGGATCCCAGATGAATCACTATGCCGAAGCCCGAGGCACTTTGAAAGGTATTCGGATACTCTCTGAGGACCCTTGACCTCTAATTATTGAGGGTGACTCACTCAACATCATGAATTACCTCCTTGGCACCAAAAATCCTTCTTGGAAAGTCTACAACATCATCCTCGAGGCAAGAATGCTTCTCTCCCATCATGGTAGGTGGAAAGCAAACCATATTTTGAGAGAAGGTAATCGCGTGGCTGATCACATGGCCAACAAAGGGCTCATGACCATGTGTTCGATCATGTGACGGTCTCTCTTCTCATCCGAGGTGGAAAGGTTAGCCAAAGCAGACATCCCTTCATGAGGTTTACCTCGTGCAGTTTTTGGAAAGCCCCTTTTGATGAGTATCGAGGTGGCATGGCAATTTTGTCTACTCCCTTTGGTGAGAGTGGGTGCAAGTGTCTTGTGAAGCGCACCCCTTTTTCCAAAGCTATTTATTTTTTAGGTCTCCAGGACGCACCATATTTGGTGCCTTGTAGGCTCTCAACTCATTTTTCTCCACCAAGGCAGTTTATCTGTTTTGTCCGATCCTGGCATTGGTTCACGGTTGGCATTTCAAAGTACCCCTTTCCAATGATGCCCACGCATGGGAGAGTCATGGAAATTCACTTTTGGACCTGGATTCTTCCATTCTTATTATTGTTAACTCCATGATTACAATCTTAAAGCAGAACCAGAAGTGCCAAAATTCGAAAGGACAGGAGTCATGATTAGCTGTCCATGGTGTCTTGTCTATTTTGTTTTCTGTTTTCCTTGTTGTAGTTCTTCGGCCTCTACTTGGTTTCCTCTCGATTTTGACCTATTTCATTTTTTCATTGGGTTTCCAGACCTAAAAGCCCTTTTTGCAATCTCCAAGTCTTTAGCATTAGGGTGGCTTTACCTACAATTAGGCTTATTGTTACAGCCAAGATGTATGATGCATTATTGGAATTGTGGCTAATTTTGTACATAAGGTTTTGGGATCTTCTATAAAAACCCACTGTTAATATATTAAAATAATTACCAAAAAAAATTACTCTAGTTTATTTATTAAAAAAATAAATAAAGAAAAGAAAGAAAAAAAAGGAAAAAAATTATTTAAAAAATAAGAGAGAGATCCATGTTTTTTAGTCAAGTATTTTCAAGAGGGCATATGAGCAAGATTTTTTTATGAGTCAAAATATTTTTTCTAACCTTTGTAAAGCATCTTATTTAAGTCAAATTATGTCAAGCTGAGTTGTAAGGTGTGAATCGTTATTTTATGGAGTGTGTGATTTTTCATAAATATAAAGGTGAGTTCAAGACTCATGCTCTGAGAGTAGCATCCGATAATGTGTTTTTAATACCAACTTATTATGTCTTAATACTTTTGTATATAAGTGTGAAAAGAGACACAATTGTAGTTATTCAAAGATCAAGTGTTTATGTTAAAAAGGTGAGAGTTATGTGATAGTTAGTCACAGTTTTAGTTGTAGTTAGTTGTTAATGTCAACTTATTATGTCTTAATATTTTTTTGTATATAAGTGTGAAAAGAGTCACAGTTGTAGTTAGTCAACTATCAAGTGTTTATATTAAAAAGGTGAGAGTTATGTGATAGTGTAATGAGGAGTCCTAGTATTTTGGGTGCAAAATAGTTTGTAATTTTTCAAAAGAGTTCTTTTAAAATTTTGGTCTATGGTTAAGAAGTATTGTACACAAAAAACATGTGTTTTAACACACTTACAACATTTAGTATAAACAACACCTTTGGCTTGTGTTTATATGTAAAGCTATTACTTTAAGCTACTATATCTAAAGCCTAATATAGCTACTATAATGATGACTGGCATCAATCCTATAAATAGTTTGGAAGAAATGAAGACACTATATTTTTTTTGATTTTTTTCACTTTAGTTTTTACCCTATTCATCATTATTATTAGATTTAAATCCTAAAACTTATAATTCTAAGTATATAGGAAAGTTATACCCATATACAAGGATTTCTATTTAAGCAAGTATCATTGATAGAGTGAATCCCTTTATATACTACCTTGGTACCATGCATCATTCTCTTTCATTTAGTTTAAGGTGTCTTTTATATATGGCCATTTATATCAAGAGGACTTCTTCCATGTACTAACGAGTATATAGGAAGGGTGGGTATATAAAAAAGTTTGGTATATTAGATTGATGGTATATTGAAAGGGGGGCCATTTGGGAGACATAAGGAACCATCACCATTGTATTGAAGAAAATAAATTTCAAAGACTACAAGAAGAAGTGTCTACATCACTTGACTAAATAGGAAAGGAAAAGAGAAAAAAAAAAAAGAAGCAAGCAAAAGTTCAAAAATGCGTGACATTATATAATGATCTTTATTCTCAATAAGCTATTGAAGATGGAGAGAAGCAAGCTGTAATTCAAAAGTGTGTGACACAAAATAAATATATTTATTTCCCATAAGGTAAATATATCTATGAATATAAAAAATTCTTAACACTGAGCTATTTGTGAATAATTATCAAAGAAATTGATGCTTGTGAAGATCACTTTGAAAATGGTGTTACATTCCCTATAGATGTTGTGAAAACATGTTAACTTTTGATACTAAATACTTAATGAAAAATAACCACAAGATCTAAAATAAGGAAGATATATCAAAATGGCAATATTCTAAACATATAAAACTCATGAATAACTTTTGTAAACTACTTATGAAAATGCTATTAATAAAAGCTCACAAAATTAGTATTTGATATAGAATGAAGATCTTAAATACTCCATACTTTATTCATTCTTGAACTACATTGTATATTACTTTACTCTCACTCATAGACACCTATATATAATAGAATGTGACTCTTCATATGGAGGAATCTTGGCCTTCACTCTTCTTGACTCTTCATATTCCTATTCTATGGACTCATGTGCACATGGACTATTATGCACATTTACATTATTGAATACTTTGCACACTCTAACAATACTTGTGTATTTATTACATTACATAAAGTAAATACTCACACTCTAATCTAAGACACACTCCTAATATAAATATGTAACCAAGGTGGCACATTAGCATATACCAAATAATGTAATATATTCCAACACAATATACATGTAATTAATCACTTTTGACATCTTCAAGCATCAAAATAAAGGGAAAAAAATAAAATAATAAAGGACAATCCTATGATGGCAAGTGCTTATTGTGACACAAGTAATATCAAGCCTATGATGAAAAGTGTTTTTTGTGATACCAAATAATATTATCCAAAGGATAATTTTTTTTATGCTAATGATTTGAACATTGTTGGTGATAGTGGTGTTGAGCACAAGCCTATGATGGAAAATTTTTATTGTGACACAAGTGACCTTATCCAAAGGATAGATTTTGCTTGTGATAATAGTATATTTTATGTTGAATATCAACATCATGATATCATTCTCAATCCTATTGATTGTATTAGCCATGACAAAGGTCATAGTGATGATGAAGAAATTGGGTGCTTTGAAAAGCAAAGAAAATGAATTCACTCAAAATTATTGAAAATAATGGGTTATAATAACATAGGATTGGGAAGGAAGGGGTAAGGTATAAGAAATTCCATAAATAAAAATCTAAGGAAAAATAATGAAGGCTTTGGTTTTGTTGATCAAACAAGAAATGGTGAGACCAAGTTTGTAAAAGGATAAACCTATGTAGAGACTAAACCTCCTAGAATAAATTATTGTAATAATTATGAATGATTCAAACATGTGACAACTAGGTGTTGTAATCTACACCCATGTAATATTTGTGGTGGTAATATTCACTATCAGATACATTAATGGAACAAAGATAAAATGGCCAACAAAATACATGTTGATTATGGATGGATGAATGTGATAGAGTGAAAGAAATGTTGAATATATATTTTACAAGATAATTTTTTATCCTTATAAGAGAGCTAGGATAATATGAGGTTTTGTGTTGAGAGATACCACAAATTTCCATGGAGCAATGCAATCTTGGAATTATTTAAATGTTATCCAAGCTATGGTTGGAAAGCCTATAATGATAGAGTCTATAGTAAAACCTCATGTGGAAGATTTTAAATGATTAGTGAAAGAGTGGTAGGATAAGCCAAATCCTAGAGCTAAGTTAGAGCTAGAGCTAAAGCCAAAGCTATAACTAGAGCTAGAGCTAAATCTAGATCCTAAAACAGAGCTAAATCTAGACGACAATTTCATTATAAAAGGTGCATTGTTGACCATGACTGATACCTTAAAACAATTGCTATACTAAAAAATGTAATAATGGGGATTATAGATACTTATTACATTATTTTATGTAATTATTACATCTTAGGGGATGTTAGAAAAATTACATTATATATAAACATTACTACATATTATAGGAGGTTGAGAGAAGATGAATAGTTACACCTCATGAGAGCTTGAGAGAAGTTGAATAGTTTAAGTAGAAGGTGAAGCACTAGGAGTATCTTGAGATACCAAGATAAATTTCATTATATGTATAAATTTGAGGAAATTGATTGAGAGTAAAACAAAATTTTATGTCAAATCCTTTCACTTATGGCTATCCAATTATGCATCATACACTGTCGACCTTAGCCATGAATCAAATTATAATTTCAACACCCCCATAATCTAAATTTAGGAGCTAAGGAGAGAAGAAATTAGTGACAATAATATATTCCCTCCCATAATGGATGCTCTAGTGGGCCTCTATTATTAGGGCAGATCCTTCAAAATCTCCCTCATCATCTAGAATACATCCACTTATCATCAAAAAATTAAATTCAATTTGGTATAATTTTAGTAAGAAATTATTTTTTGGATGTCCTTACCTCTTATAGTATCCAAAAATATTTTTTGAGGAATTATCCTGGTCCATAGGCCCCTAGGTCATAGTTTCCTTATATTTGAATTTCTTTGCATGATTTGAAATTTGTTGGGTGACACCATAATTTATCATTGCCATCTAAAAATAAAGTAGGAGAGAAAAAAGCCAATGAAGAGTAAGAATATTTTAAGATTCCAAAAACATAGGAATCATAAAAACCATAAGGTTCCACATAAAAAAATAGGGGAGAGATTAGCAAGGAAAATCTTGACACATTTTGCATCATCTTTATTTTTTCCTCTATAAGGTCCAATATTTGTTCTCAATATCTTGAATCTTGTAATATAGTCCTTAATGTTATCAAAATTAACCAATTTAAGAGAGAAGAGATCTAATTCCAAGTTAATTACTTTAGTATTATTAAATTTTCCAAATAACATGTACAATTTTGACCATACCTTAGGTTCATGCTCCTCTTTGATGTGGAAAAGTAACTCTGCTTCAGCAAGGAAAATAGACCAAGAGCATTTTCTTCTCTTTGGTGGTGGCTTTCTTCATGTTGTGGAAATTTTTTAATATCCTTAATATTTTGTCACGTTATTCAAATTTCTTTGGCCCACAAGTAGATATGTGAGCTCTAGTGGACTCACCGCTTTGACCTAGGATGGCTTGATAACTAAACAGGTCAGGTTTGGACACCCTAATATGAGCCTATGGTGGTGTTCTTTAGACAAATGCGCTCAACCAAATTTTTAATGTATTATTGATGTGCAAAAATGATGACCAAGCATACATACAAAGCATTTCAGACATAGAAGCAAATCGGTGCCTTGTCCATTAGGCTATCATAGCAAATTTTTAACCAATCACATGAAACAGAGAGAAAAAGAAAGGAAAACTGATAAACCCATATTCATTCGAATATCACAATCAACATGGATTTTTAAATCAACAATAGAAACATTGTTTGTAGATTTAAATAATGTAATATACAGACAAGTGACACACACACATTGCACCAAAATATGTTGAAGAGCAGAAACCAAATAATTTGTATTATATTCAAAGTATGATGACTACAATGGCAAAGACCAACAGAGTGCTTGGAATTTTTTAATGAATGCAATATAAATCTCACTCGATTCAAACAACATAACCAGGAAACTGTGATCTATTGTCTTAATTATAGTGACATATAGACTTTGACCCTTTGAAGAAGAACCTAGAAATGATCTCAGGTGGGCTACTCAACTCTCAGTAGTACTTGCACAAAGGTGGGAAGAACTAATAAATGATAAAAATAGAGAAAAAACATAAGAAGATACAAAAACCCTAATAGAACACTCAAAATACCTCTAGCAAGTTTGATATCTGATTGCTTGATGATGAAGCTTGGTTTTTGCATCTTCTTATATAATTGAATTGGAAAATGCCATTGAGAATACTTGGTGCAGGTATTGCCACTTGGGTTATCCTCAGCCATTACCTTTGTTAAGTGCTATATAGGGTATCCTGAGCTATCTTTCATTGAAAAAACTGATAATACTTTGCCACCTATTCTTGAGACCAATATTTCTATTATTTTGGTTCATTGGACATTTGCTCCATAAATTCCCCTATGGGGATGACATCAGTGGTTTCTCCTTGCTCTTCTTCTGTGGGACCCACTAGGGTGTCTTCTCTTTTATCTTCTTCTAGGATTTTGATTTTTAAAAGGTCAGCAATATATTTCCAGGCTTCATCAAAAAATGTGGAAGTTGACTTGACCTCATGTTCAATGCTCTTTATCTGATTTAGATACCTTTTTGTCAGGGGCCCATTTTTATTGACAAATTGGATTGCTTCTATGTTCACTAAAGACAAGTCTCTCAATTACAAAGCTAATTGTTGTTCATTTTATTCCTTATATCTGGACTCCATTATTTTATTTGTGATCAACATTTCCATGTCATCTATGTGGTGACTTCTTTGAGCATCTCGACATTTTGTAATCCCACATCATCTATTTCCTTTGTCCACTCATCTATGCTCGATATAACATTTTCCCAATGGAGTCTTTCACGAAGGTAATTTTTCAATTTTTGATATTCTATTTGATAGTCATACATTTGACCATCTGTGATGGTGATTTGTTGCTCTCCGACCTAGGTATATTCTTCTTCATATTTTTGGTAGACGGGAGAGATATTCATAGCTCTACAATCTATTTATTGCATCAAACTTTTGACTAGTTGAGCTATGTTCATGATTTTCAGGATGCCTTTGAATATATTAGGCATTGGTTTGACTTGGTCCTTGGCTAAATGTTGTGGCTGATCCACAACACACCCCAAAATTGGGGACCCACCTTTTTTGCATGCTTTCAAAGAAGACCACAGTGGCCCAGATGCTAAAAATCAAGGAAAAAAGCAAAATATCACAAAAGAGAAGAAGTGTCGCGATATCGTGACATGTTGCTCCGTCGCGGCCGAAAATGAAAAGTTGTCGCGATATCGCGACATGTTGCTCCATCGCGGCCGAAAATGAAAAGTTGTCGCGATATCACGACATGTTGCTCCGTCGCGACCAAAAATGAAAATTTGTCGCGATATCGCGACATGTTGCTCCGTCGCGACCGAAAATGAAAAGGTGTCGCGATATCGCGACATGTCGTGTTTTCATGGCTAAGAGTAGCAGAATGCATCATGAAGAGAAAATGTCGCGATATCGCGACATGTTGTGAAATCACGGTGCAAGACAAAGAACCAAGTTGAAGACTCAAAATGTCGCGATATCGTGACATGTCGTGAAATCGCGGTTCATAAAGGAGAGAGAAAGACAAAATGAAAAAATGTCGCGATATCGCGACTTGTCATGAAATCGCAGTCGAAGGCATCAAGAGAAGAGTCAATGCATAATTTGTCACGATATCGTGACATGTCACCATTTCGTGACCTGAAGATGAGATGAAGGGCAAAGGATAAAAAGCATCGCGATATCGCGACATGTCAGGTTTTCACGGCATAAAAGTGAGGAAGGAACAAATGAAAGAAAACATCACGAAATCGTGACATGTCTCATTTTTGCGATTCATGGTGACTGACAAGCTAAGCGAGGGAAATGTGTTGCGAAATCGTGACATGTCACGTTTTCATGACCTGGAGCAGCCAAAGTGGTACGGAATGAAAAGGTGTCGCGATTTCATGACAGAAAGCAGCGAGACAGCCCGAAAGAGAAAAGCGTCACGATTTCACGACAAAGAAGCAAAGTGCGATGTGCGAAAGTAGTGAGACAGTTGAAAGAGAAAAGTGTCACGATTTTGCGATAGAAAACGGCGAGATGGTACGAAAAAGTCACAGAAGAAGATGATGCCAAATGAGAAAAGTGTCACGATTTCACGACAGAAAGCAACGAGATGGTACGGAATGAAAAAGTGTCACGATTTTGTGACATGTCACGTTTTCGTGGCTAGGTACAACAAAACACAACAAAATGAAAAGGCATCACGATTTCACGACAGGTTGCATCCTCGCGGCCCGAAAGAGAAAAACGTCGTGATTTCACGACAGGTTGCATCCATGCGGCCCTAAGGAGAAAAATGTCACGATTTCGTGACATGTCTTATTTTCACTGTGCATGAAGGCAGACAAGGTTGCGGGCATAAAAATGTCACGATTTCATGACATGTCTTATTTTCGTTGTGCATGAAGGCGGACAAGGCTGTTGAAAGAAAAATGTCGCGATATCGTGACATGCTTTTTTTTCGTCATGATTTATAGGGGGGCCATTATGGAACATGCAAGGAAGCACTGAACACGTGGCATAAAGGTGTAAGGGTTACAGAAGCGTTACATTTCATGGAGAAGATCAAACGTTTGACATCCAAGCAGAAAGTCAAAGAATACGAAGAGGCGGGGAAGATGAAATGAAGCGATCTAGGAGATGAAGCGAAGCGTCACAGGGAAAAATAGAGAGCATTGCCAAAAAGTATAAAAGTAGAAGCACAGATTGGTATAGGGGTCAAAAACCGCTGGGAGCAGGGTTGCAGAGCTGAGGGTGATGAGCCATTCTGGGCCTGCTTTGGAGTGCTTTTCTTCCACTTTTTTTGGTTTTGGAGAACCAGATGTCTGCTATTGTAAAATGACAAATATTTAATGCAGATAATATTTCAAAAATTTGCATCTTATGGGCAAGAAAGAAGGAGTCATTTTCTGCATGCAAGATTAAATGTCTATTTTCCCTTTTCAGATTTTAGGCTTGTAAATGTAGTTGATACAAGTTTTTCTTGGTTGCTGCATGCGAATGCTTAAATCTGAAAACCTCATTCAAATCCTTAGGATCCAGCACTTAGCTTATCAGGATTGTGCATGTTTTGTAGGTCCAATAGGTTAGGTTGCATGCATGGAAACCTCATATCTTCGGTTTTGTCGAAATAGGATAGCATCATACTGAAGGCATTTTATTTTTATTTTTCTGCACTTTACTTTTCCAGAAGTTGTTACTTTATTTTAATTTGCAGTCGTTAAAATTATAAACATCTAAAAAATATCAAAATCTAAAAAAAAACAATGAACAATCACTAAAGTTTCATGGTGAAATAAATCAACATTGCCCCTTGTTTACAGTTACTTGCAATCACTAAGGTGTTCCAAGCATTTAAATTGAATATTATTATTTATGCATATGAATGTTTGTTCATAAGAACCTTGGAGAAATAACTAATTTCTTTGCAAGAGAGAGTTTCCTATCAGAGACTCTAGTTGCGTGATCATTTTGTTATAGGGCAAAATATCCACTCAACATTTTGGCGCTAGAAGGAGGGCCTGAATAGGTTTATTTCAGTGTGATTTAAATGCTATAGGGATTTAAATTTTGAATATTTCATGCCCTATTGGTTATTATCTTTAGCCCTCTTTTAACAATACAACCTTGTACTGTTAAAAGGAGGACATGAATTGCTATGCACTGTTCTAACACTTTGATTGTTCATACAGGAATAATGTGATTTGATTTGATTTTAAAAAAAAGGAATTTTTGGGTATTAAAGTTATATTCTTTAAGATTCACTAATGGCTATGTTTACACCGTGGATGACAGGTAGCCCATTGAACATACCGGGAGTTCAAAATTATTTGCCCATTGGTTTTGAGAGATGTCTTCCTCGATTTTTGTCTAATGGGACAAATACTGCAGAAGAACATATTCAAGCATTCAAATTTGTTGTGAATCACTTAACAAGTTGGTATGATGATGTTGCTTGTAAAATGTTCCTTTACACCTTGGACAAAGTGGCATATGATTGGTTTACAAGTCTGCCTTTAGGGTCTATCACTTCTTGGGCTCAGCTAGAGGCAACATTTCTCAATCAATTCAACAAAAAGCGAGTTGACCCAATCCTCATGTACAATCAGTTGGTCTATATTAGAAAAGGACCAAGTGAAAATGTGAAGTCATTTTCTGAAAGGTTCTTTGGATTATATACTCAATTAGTGACATTTTATGTTCTTCAAGAAGAAGTGGCTCTCCAAATATACATCAATGCTCTTGACTCACCCATGTCCACATATTTGCGAGGGATGCCTCAAATCACATCTTTGTCACAAGCCTATACTCAAGCAATGGCAATTGAGCAACAATTGAGTTGTCAAAATTATGGTGTGGGTTTTGGATCATGTAATATTCAATCATTTAATACCTCCTTTACCCACCCAATGATTTATCCACCTCAACCAAGTTCAAGTGTGAATCAATTTCAGAATCAACAATCATTCCCAAGCTTCAATCAATTTCAAAATCCTCAACCTACTATGCAAGATCAACCATATTTCTTAAGTATGAATCAACTTCAAGATACTCATCTTGATTCAAAAGATGTTTCTAAAATCAATTTCAATGATTTTCATAAGAATATGATTTTAGGCAAGGGAGGAGTACTAGATCCAACTAGTATTGAAACATGTGACAGATTGGAAACCCTTGACTCACCAAAAGATGAATTCTATGAGGATGAATCTGTTTCGGATGACACATTGGATGACATTGTTGAAAATGATGGCCAAGAAAATTCACACCTTCCAAATTATGTTAAACGTGAATCATGGGTTACACATGTGGATTATGATAGCCTTATCAATTTGAATACAAGCAATAACCCAATTTTGGAAGTAATTGAACCATCTAAGGAAGGTGAAGATAAATTTGATGAGAAACATGTTGATGAATTAAAAGATGATGAAGAAATAGTTGAGCATCACAATTTGATTTTGAAAGATGATCATTATGATTCTTGGGAAGAGTATGCTCACTCCAAACCTTCTGATGAAATTTGTGTGCCTATTGATATGCAAGATAATACAATTGCCCTTTCATATGAGGATATTACAAGTCCTGTACAATCTGAGAATGTTTTGGAAGAAGGGTTGGAATCTCATCAAAGGTTGGGGAAGGATAATGATTCTACTACCATGGATGAAGAAGGAGAATCAATTGTTTTTGTTCCCCTTGAGGGGCAAGAAATCAAAAATCTTGATCCACCTATTGTTTCTACAATGTCTATGCCATCTCAAAATGATGAAATTACAAAACCTAAGTGGTGTGGGTTTGATACTATTGATGATCCTAATGAAAATATGGATTTTGAGGCAACTCAAGCCATTGATCAGGGAAAGGTGTCACGCGACACATATCTTGAAAAATTAGGCTCTTGTTTTGAAAAATATGGACGCATGTTTGATTGGGTGCCTAACTTTGGTGTTTTTGAACAGGTGTTGGATGATGAAGAAGACAATGAGGAAAAAGAAAAAGCTACTAACACTCATCAAGTTGTGGTAAATTCTAATCATGATGGGTTGAGTATGGGTGACAAGGTGAAATCTTTACCTTTGGTGATAGCTACAAAAATTTTAAGTGATGGATTACATGATGTCCCTTTGGATGCTAATGTCATTAATGATGAAATGTCAAATCTTGGTGATGTTTGTCAAGTTTTGATTGATTTTGATTGCTTTAAAATCTCAAAAAATAATTTGAATTCAAGACTTTTAGAAATAGGCTCTTGTTTGCAACATCTCACATTTGAAAAGGAAAGCCTACTTCTAAATCATGAATGGAATGATGAAACTTGCACTTTAAAGAATAGACAAAATAAAATTGAATACCAACCATTGTCTAATCAATTTGATTTGAATCTCACCTATGATGTTGGTAATAGAACTAAATCAAATTGGTATGGTGAGCATGGCAAGTTGAAATTTGTTGCATTGCTTGGTTTGATCTTATTGTTGTTGGATTCCTACAACATTTGGCATGTGTATTGTGTCATATGTCTTTTGAAATGTTCTAATCATGTTTGGGATCTAGGAAAGTAATAGTCCAAGCTTGGCATCATCTTGTACTATATTGTATATAGATTTTGGTTTTGGTTTTGGTTTGTGTTTTTCAAGTTTCATTTTTGGGTTTGGTTTTAAGTTGTGTGTGTTAGTCCTCTGGACATGTTTGGTTTGTCTAAAAAAAAAGAAAAAGAAAAAAATTGAGATGTCAACGTATGCCTAAAATCAGGAGAATATGAAACATTGGAATTGTGTTGTAGAAAGCTCCACAAGTAACACAAACATTTTAAATATTATCGTTTGAATCTTGTGATGCATGAAGTTGTCAGTTTTACACATTATGGTAAAGTAGATGATATATTCCATCTGCATTTCAAAAGAAGCAGTGCATTCATATCTCATGTCACATTCCTCATTGCATATACATGTCATCTCAGTTACATTTTCATTTCATGTGCAATCATTGAGAAGGTGTCGAATCCTCTTAGGGTTATTCTATAACATGAAACATATAAAAAAATCCTAAGGTTGGGAACTGATGTCCGAACAATCTTGAACCAAGCACGTTCTATGCACATTAAAGAAGATCTTGGGCAAAATGATCAAAACCATGCTTGGAAGAAAAGGTGAGGCGAAAAGAATATTTCATGTCTGTCCTATCATGCAACCTGATCCTTAAAACAGTGGTTTTTACCACTCCCATAGAGCTTAAAGCCTAAAATCAGAGTAGTAAGGATAGGGCTAAATCCTCATCGAACTTAGGTTGAGGATCCAACTCCCCAAAGCTCTGATTTGACCTACATGGAGTAGTAAGGATAGGGCATAATTCTCATCTCGCCTAGGTTGAGAATCTGATTCCCCAAAGCTCCTATGTCTCATTTCATCATAAATCTTGGATTGGAAGGATTGTACTACATGTCCTCTACAAAGGATGGGTAGTCATCCCAAAAGTCCAAGAAATAAAAATAAAATTAATATTTTCCATTTTAATATTGGATTGGAGGGATCATACTACATGTCCCTAGCAAGGATGGGTAGTCATCCCAAAGGTCCAAGAAATAAGAAAAAGAAAGAAGAAGAGAATGAATGAAGCCAAATCATGGATTATGGGGTTAAGTATGCCCATGCGTGGCAGCATGTCTTGTCTAAAACAAGACCACTGACTGTTCAAATGGATAGACTAGCCTGACCATTTCATCCATAACTGGTTAAATCATTTTGCTCAAAGTGAGGTAATGAACTCCAAATCAGAATAGTAAGGATAGGGTTAAATTCCCATCTCGCTTAGGTTGGGAATCCTATTCCCCAAAGTTCTGATTTCACTTACACTTGCACATGGGTTCAAGATGGTAGTGACACATAACCAACTTTGGGATCTAATGAATTAATTCAGTATACATATATTTATTTGGCCTTAAGAGGGTTTGACAGTTTTGATATGTTTGTTCATGATATTAGAAGGTTGGAGCCTTTGCAAAGCAGGTTGTTATATCTCTAGCATCTTCATCATGCATCAAATCCTGCACAAATCATTCATAGCCTTGCATACAAATCATAAGTGAAACTGACAATGGAATGTTGATCAAGTTCAAGCGATAGGGAATGAAAACACATTGCACACATCGAGCTGATACTTAATGATTCTGATGTTTCATGTATTTCTGATCTATTGGTATTTGTTTATCTTTGATGTGCTGACGCTTGTATCTAAGCTTGTATATTTCAGGTTGGGTTCTCACCAAAATGCTCAGGAGCATTTGACAGCAGAGTCACCATTTGTTGTGGTTGATCCACAACACACCCCAAAATTGGGGACCCACCTTTTTTGCATGCTTTCAAAGAAGACCACAGTGGCCCAGATGCTAAAAAATCAAGGAAAAAAGCAAAATATCACAAAAGAGAAGAAGTGTCGCGATATCGCGACATGTTGCTCCATCACGGCCAAAAATGAAAAGTTGTTGCGATATCACGACATGTTGCTCCGTCGCGGTCGAAAATGAAAAGTTGTCGCGATATCGCGACATGTTGCTCCATCGCGACTAAAAATGAAAAGTTGTCGCGATATCACGACATGTTGCTCCGTCGCGACCAAAAATGAAAAGTTGTCATGATATCGCGACATGTCACGTTTTCATGGCTAAGAGTAGCAGAATGCATCATGAAGAGAAAATGTCACGATATCATGACGTGTTGTGAAATCACGGTGCAAGACAAAGAACCAAGTTGAAGACTCAAAATGTCATGATATCGCGACATGTCGTGAAATCGTGGTTCATAAAGGAGAGAGAAAGACAAAATGAAAAAATGTCACGATATCGCGACTTGTCATGAAATCGCGGTCGAAGGCATCAAGAGAAGAGTCAATGCAGAAGTTGTCATGATATCGCGACATGTCACCATTTCGTGACCTGAAGACGAGATGAAGGGCAAAGGATAAAAAGCGTCGCGATATCGCGACATGTCAGGTTTTCACGGCATAAAAGTGAGGAAGGAACAAATGAAAGAAAATGTCATGAAATGATGTCTCATTTTTGTGATTCACGATGACTGACAAGCTAAGCGAGGGAAATGTGTCACGAAATCATGACATGTCGCGTTTTCGTGACCTGGAGCAGCCAAAGTGGTATGGAATGAAAAGGTGTCACGATTTCATGACAGAAAGAGGAGATAGCTAAAAGAGAAAAGCATCGCGATTTATGAGAAAGCAAGTGTATGAATGAAAAGGTGTCATGATTTCATGATAGAAGAAGTGAGATGACTGAAAGAGAAAAGTGTCATGATTTCATGATAGAAAGGAAGGTAGAAAAAAGTGAGTGAAAAAAAGTGTCACGATTTCGATAGAAAGCAGCGAGATGGTACGAAATGAAAAAGTATCATGATTTTATGACATGTCGCGTTTTCATGGCCAGGTACAGCAAAACATAGCAAAATGAAAAGGCGTCACGATTTTGCGACAAGTTGCATCCTCGTGGCCCGAAAGAGAAAAACGTCACGATTTCGCGACAGGTTGCATCCACGCGGCCCTAAGGAGAAAAATGTCATGATTTCATGACATGTCTTATTTTCGCTGTGCATGAAGGCAGACAAGGTTGCGGGCATAAAAATGTCACGATTTCGCGACATGTCTTATTTTCGCTATGCATGAAGGCAGACAAGGTTGTTGAAAGAAAAACGTCACGATATCGTGACATGCTTTTTTTCGTCATGATTTACAGGGGGCCATTATGGAACATGCAAGGAAGCACTGAACACGTGGCATAAAGGTGTAAGGGTTACAGAAGCGTTACATTTCATGGAGAAGATCAAACGTTCGACATCCGAGTAGAAAGTCAAAGAATACGAAGAGGCGGGGAAGATGAAACGAAGCGATCTAGGAGATGAAGCGAAGCGTCACAGGGCGAAATAGAGAGCATTGCCAGAAAGTATAAAAGCAGAAGCACAGATTGGTATAGGGGTCAAAAACTACTGGGAGCAGGGTTGCAGAGCTGAGGGTGATGAGCCATTCTGGGCCTGCTTTGGAGTGCTTTTCTTCCACTTTTTTTGGTTTTGGAAAACCAGATGTCTGCTATTGTAAAATGACAAATATTTAATGTAGATAATATTTCAGAAATTTGCATCTTATGGGCAAGAAAGAAGGAGTCATTTTCCGCATGCAAGATTAAATGTCTATTTTCCCTTTTCAGATTTTAGGCTTGTAAATGTAGTTGATACAAGTTTTTCTTGGTTGTTGCATGCGAATGCTTAAATCTGAAAACCTCATTCAAATCCTTAGGAGCTAGCACTTAGCTTATCAGGATTGTGCATGTTTTGTAGGTCCAATAGGTTAGGTTGCATGCATGGAAACCTCATATCTTCGATTTTGTCGAAATAGGATAGCATCATACTGAAGGCATTTTATTTTTATTTTTCTGCACTTTACTTTTCTAGAAGTTGTTACTTTATTTTAATTTGCAGTCGTAAAAATTATAAACATCTAAAAAATATCAAAATCTAAAAAAAAAACAATGAACAATCACTAAAGTTTCATGGTGAAATAAATCAACATTGCCCCTTGTTTACGATTACTTGCAATCACTAAGGTGTTCCAAGCATTTAAATTGAATATTATTATTTATGCATATGAATGTTTGTTCATAAGAACCTTGGAGAAATAACTAATTTCTTTGCAAGAGAGAGTTTCCTGTCAGAGACTCTAGTTGCGTGATCATTTTGTTATAGGGCAAAATATCCACTCAACACTAAATCAACCAGTCCTAACTTGAAATTATCAATGAGCTCCTCTCTGTCAATTACTTTCTTAGGTATAATGGATGGCCTCTACTCTCATAGTTTATCCATTTCTTATTTTAGTCTATTTATCTTGGTCCAGAGTGCTTGATTTTTGCTTTGTAGCTAATATTTTTTCTTTTTAACCTACCTGAATTAAAAAATTTGTGCTCTTAATTCTTTTAGTTATTCTTCAATGGATACAATTGTCTATGTGAACTACCAATTCTTCTTTCATCATTTCAATGGTATCACCCTTCCACTTCATTTGTTTGTATTTGGGGTCAATGAAGAATTCTATATATTTTTCTTATAGAGGCAACGTAATGGTAACTTCGGAACTTTCATGTGTGATGCCTTGTTGAGACAAACAAATTTTGGGTAGCTTCCTCATTAGTGACCTACTCGACAACCACTATCTAAAATTCTTCTTTAGTGTTGAACTGTATGTCAGTTTCCTTCACTCTTATCAGAATCATAGAATAAGAAGTCCCTAAGGTTGAACCAAATTTGATGTGAGCCCTTTTAGTTGGTGAAGAACTAGAAGAAGGAGCTTTTTCATGTACATGTTCTCTCAAGAGGTTTCCAAGTCCTCCAACTCGAGAGATTTTATTCATAGCAACTGGGAGGATTTTGCATTTTTTATTATTCACTATCAAATACATGGTGGTAGTGTTCTTCAATATTTTTACTAGAGATATTATGAGTTGTTAGGGTAGATTATATTATTACATTATTTTCTACCTAGGTTTGTTATTCGCTTAAAAATATTTTTTAAGCGAATATATATTGTTAGGCTATATTAGGATTGTTTTATTATTAGCCTAATAGTTGTTTCTTGTTAGCATATTTAGCTCGTTGGTTAGAGCTATTGTTGGCATTTGATATTGTATTTATTCTTTCAAATTCTAATGTAATAGTTGATCAGTCGACCAACATTGGTATTATAGTGGATACCTTCCATTGCTTCAATTGTTGCATTTGGAATTTCGATCGAGTTAAGCAAATATGCACTTTTGTGGACATGTGGCCAACCCTTGACTAGTATGACAGAAGTTCTAACTTCAATGGGTATCTCTGGTAAGACACATATTCCAATGCTTAGCAATAAGTCTAGAAAAATGATCTGACTAAACCATAGTTAATGTGGATATTTGGATCACTCCTCGACTAATTCAATATCTAACTGATTTGGCAGCACATGGGGGACATCCTAATGTAGAAGCAAACTTCTTGGATCTAACTCCTAGAGATGACTACTTGATAGCCTTGAGAATAGTCATGATATGAATAAAACATGAATATCGAGATCCCTAAATTAGATCTTGACACCACATAGGCAGTGATTTAGCACGTTTCTTGAGGACACATGGACCATTGCCAATAGATTTGGTACAATTCTAGAGGTGCTGATGTGGCAAATGACACAACTTCCTACATGGTATATGACACTATTCACATGGTGCTTACATGGAAAACTACTGACTCGGATGACATGCTAACGTGGCGTGTGCTAACTTGGTAAACTACTGAATCGGATGGCATGTGAACGTGGCATAGAAAGTGCAAAAACTAGCTGGTTTTTTTGACATGTGTTGCAAATCATGTAATGTACACATGTGCAATGATTTCTCGATGGCAATCAATAACAAAGTTAGCCACTTTTGTTTTTATAGCCTTTGAATATTTCCTCCATGTGCATGTGGGATAAAGATCCAAAAAAAAAATTCAAGTACTTTTTCCCATTTAAGACTTGAAATATAATCTGCTTCACTCTCAGTTTCATTGATGGATTTAGCCAAAATGACTTACTTCTCGTCAAAAAGAATCTATGAGAGAGGTTGTAGGTTTGATTCACAGTGGTATCATTTATGCTAAATATTTTTTTCAAATAAAATAAATCAACGTAGTTGAAAAGGAAGTATTCACTTCCTTGTTTCCATTGGAAGCAACAATACAGTTGGTGGCTTGAATATGCGTGAAGTCTTGCATAGGAGAGAGGTCGTGGGTTCAATTCTCATGGCCAAAAATTTTCAAAGGGCTAAAAGAAAACAAAGGTACTTTTGTTTTTTTTTTTTACTGCAATTTTAAAAAAAATAGTTCTTGTTATTTGTCCTTGAAAAATTGGAGCACAAAACTTTTTTTTTGTGAACAAACTTGGAGAACAAAATTTGCTTTCATACCTTGTATTTTTGCAAGACAAATTGGAGGACAAATTTCTTTGAAAAAGGGGGATTAATTTTGTCAATTTTTGGCAAACTCAAAACAAATTGGAGCATCAAAACTTGTTTATTTTGCAAACAATAGGGGGGGCAATTCTTTTGTCAATTTCTTTTGCAAAATTGTAAAACAAGGGGGGACATTGTGAATATCAATTTTTTGCATTCTAAAAACAAAATTTCATGCAAAAATTATTGTAAAAAGGTGCATTTTTTATTGCATTCGACACCTTAAAATTGGCATTGTAAAATAGGTGCATTTTCGGTGGAATCCGACACCTAAGTCTCAAATTTGTGGGCACTTTTTGATTGTATGTTGCATTTACATTTCATTTCCTATTTTTGCACTTACATCATAAAGTTAAAATTCAAAAGCACTTAAGACCCCAAATTTGAAACCCTTTTGTGCAATTTATTGCACAACAATGTTCGGTATTTATGGTACCTCTGGCCCACACTTACAGGTAAAGTTGTCGTGCTTTGGGCTACTATATCTAATACCTAATATAGCTACAACAATGACGTCTGAGCTATTGTTCTCTATAAATCATCAAGGAGAAATAAGGCAAGCCAATATTTTGATATTCACTCCATCATTTACCCTAATTCACTCCTATTGTTTGGCTTAATTTCCTCAAACTGATCATCCTTCTTCGGAAGGGTTTTTAGGCAGGTGCCAACAATTTGAGTGAATTCTCTTTCAGTACTACTTATGTGCCACGGATCGATTTGTTACACGTACCTTAAAGTCTCCCTCATGTATGATCTTGTATATAGAGGGGACCAGCTTATTCCACGTACTAACGGGTATATAGGAAAAGCAGGTATATTGGACAAACCAGTTCTATCGATCTAGAGGTATATAGAAAGGGGGACCATTTTGGTGATATAAGGAACCTTCACAATGGCCACTATACACAAATATCTTTTAGATACACAATTGCTTAAAGGTTCCAATTTTGCTCCATGGAAAACCAAAATGAGAGCCATTCTATAGGTTGAATATTTGTGGGATGTAGTGACTAGCACTACAAAATGTCCCACTACAGTAGGTACATATCAGGAAGCATATGATAAAAAGGATAGAAGGTCCCTCATGCTTATCTTACTTGCTACTACTGATGAAGTACAACCTCACATTTGTGATACTAAACATGGTAAAGATGCTTGGGATGCATTAACTACCATATATGAAGGGAAGAATCAATCCACCATTCTTAACCTTCAATCCCAACTTCATAATCTCAGTATGAAGTCTGGTGAAACAGTAGAATTTTTCCTTTGTAGAGTGGCAAAATTGAAGTCCAAGTTGAATGCTTTGGGAGAAATAGTAGAGGATAAGCTCTTGACTTCGGTCATTTTGAGAGCTTTACCATATTCCTACAAAGTGTTAATCACATCCCTTCAAGTGTCCATGAGACAAGTTACTTTTGTGGAGTTGGTAAATTTGCTTCAAACTAAAGAGGCAAATAAACTTCAAAGAGATGAAGTGTCAGATAATGCACTTTACTCAAAACAAGGGTCAAAGAAACAGGGTAACTTTCAAAGGGGGATCTTCTTCCAAAGGTTCCAAAGGCAAGCAACCTCAACAAGGACAAAAGAAGTATTGCAAAATTTGTGATATGGAAAACCATGACACCAATAGGTGTTGGTTCAAAAATAAACAACCACATGACAAAGGTCAAAATAAGGGCAAGAACAAACCACAAAATAAGAATAAGAAACCAAAGGGACATGTTGCTATTGAGGAATCAGACTCAGATTTTAAGAGAGCACACAAGGTGCTCATGACTCACATAGCTTCTAAGCAAAAGGATCTTGTGTGGTATATTGATTTTGGGGCCAGTAAACACATGACTGGTGATAAATCATGGTTTGAGACATTTGAGGCTAAGGAAGGTAAACCAGTTACCATAGTTGATGATAAGACCTACAAAGTCTAGGGTGAAGGAAATGTTTCAGTCACTCTTCCTGATGGAAAATGTCAAATTGAGAAAGTCCTTTATGTTCTAGGATTGGCTAATAACTTGTTATCAGTGCCTCAAATCTTGGATAAAAACATGGTGGTTGATTTTAGAGTTGAGGATGGAAAGAAGCATTGCTTCATCACACAGAAAGGCAAACATGTAGCAACAACTTCCTACAAGCATGGCTTGTTTGCTTTAGATGTCGTTCTACCCCTCATGTTGCCTTGGCGGTAAACACAAAAGAGGCCACTTCTCTTTGGCACAAAATATATGGGCATCTAAGTTCAAGATATTTACTTGAATTGAGTAAATATGAGATGGTGAAAGGTCTTCCCACCCTTTCATCTACTTTTCCAGTTTGCTCGGATTTCTTAGTAGGGAAGCAACATCGAGTACCTTTTGAGTTGAGCTCCTCACGAGCCAAAAGACCATTGGAGTTGGTACACACCGATCTGTGTGGTCCTATGCCAAATAATTATGGGGGAAAGAGGTATTTTTAGTTGTTCATTGATGACTACTCACGGAAAATGTGGGTTTTCTTTCTACATCTGAAGTTTGAGGTCTTCATGTTTTTTAGCAGTTCAAGAAATATGTTGAGAAGGAATCAAGAAGTTCTATTAAGACCCTCCGCTCAGATCGAGGGGGGGAATTTACCTCAAATGAGTTTTCCTCATTTCTTACTACACATGGGATTAAGAGGTAGCTTACTACAACCTATACTCCATAGCAAAATGGAGTTGCTGAGAGGAGGAATCATTCCATCATGGAAATGGTTCGTTGTATGCTTACAGGGGCACATCTAGAGCAACAATATTGGGTGGAAGCTATCACAACAATAGTGTATCTCCTGAATAGAGCACCCACAAAATATCTTAAGGGAATGACTCCACAAGAAGCTTGGAGTGGTAGAAAGCCCTCCATTTCTCATCTCAGGATATTTGGGTGTAAGGCATTCATGCACATTCCAAAAGCAAAGAGAAAGAAGTTAGATGAGAAATCCCTGTAGTGTATTTTTCTTGGTTATGATGAGCATTCCAAGGGATATCGTTTGATAGATCCTAAAACCAAGAAGATTCACATCAGTCGAGATGTGGTATTTGATGAAGCTTTCACACCAGATAACACATCTTCTGTTGTATACCTAGATTATGAGGAGCCTAAGAAAGAGACTCATCCCCCATAGAAGAAAATTCCCAAATGGTATACTAGCACAATGAGAGACTCAAAAGTGACTACACCTCCAGATATAACTTTATATTGACCTCGTACATGTAGTATGACTCATCAAAAGAGAGCAGAAGCAAATACTATAGAGGTTGATGAGCTTTACCAACACTTTGAAGAACTTTCTGTAGATGCAGAAGAAGATAAAGAAGAAGTAGAAGATATGGATGTGGATGATGATAGGGTTTTTATGTCTTCATTGGATGAGCATGAACCTACCATGGTACAAGATGCACTTAGTGAGCCTCAGTGGAAGGCAGCTATGGATGCAGAACACTTGTCTCTCATCAAAAACAACACTTGGAAGCTAGTTGATCTGCCTCCTGGAAAGAAGCCCATTGGTTGCAAATGGGTATACAAAGTGAAGTATAAGGCAGATGGCACTATTTATAAGCATAAGGTCCACCTTGTTGCAAAGGGCTATGCACAGAAATAAGGCATTGACTATGAAGAGACTTTTGCACCCACTGCTAGGATGACTACCATTCGAGTCCTTTGTGCTATGGCAGCACAGTTCGGATGGAAGCTACATCAGATGGATGTAAAAAGTGCCTTCTTAAATGGTGATCTCAAGGAAGAAGTGTATATGACTCAGCCAGAAGGATTTGTGGTTGAAGGCCAAGAGCAAAAGGTTTACAAATTGGTTAAATCCTTGTATGGGTTAAAACAAGCTCCACGAGCTTGGTACATAAAAATTGACAATCACCTATTGCAGCATGGTTTCAAGAGAAGTCCTTCGGATGCTAATCTCTATTTCAAGAAAATTGGTTCTGAAATAGTAATTCTAGTACTCTATGTTGATGATCTGATTATCACTGGTAGTTCAGAGAAATTGATAGATGCAGTGAAGGGTGACTTGAAAAAGTCATTTGAGATGATAGATCTAGGACTTCTTCATTATTTTCTTGGATTAGAAGTGGAACAGAAGAAGAATCACATCAGAGTGACACAAAATAAATATGCCAAGACATTGATTGAGAAATATCGCATGACTGATTGTAAGCCTAAAGCAACTCCAATGGAAATAGGGCTACAATTATCACGATATGATACTTCTCCTCAGGTAGATGGAACTCTCTATCGCCAGTTGATTGGGAGTCTCATATATCTGACCAACACCAGGCTAGACATCAGTTTTACTGTGAATTATCTTTTAAGGTTCATGCAGGAACCTAAGGTTAGTCATTGGAAAGTAGCAAAATGAGTTCTTCATTATGTCCGTGGTAGTACAGAATATGGCATGGAATACAAGAAGAATGACAACTTCTTCTTGCAAGGTTACACGAACTCTAATTATGTTGGGTCAATTGATGATAGAAAATCAACTTCTGGATACATTTTTCATCTTGGATCCGGTCCTATCTCTTGGCATAGTAAGAAGCAGTAGGTGGTTGCTTTATCATCTACAGAGGTAGAATATCATGCAACACAAGGAGTAGTGTGTGAGGTGATATGGTTAAGTCACATTTTAGCAAGTATGGGTCTTCCCAAGAAACTTCCAATCCACTTGTTTTGTGACAACCAAGGTGTTTTGAAGCTCATAAAGAATCCAGTGTTCCATGAACGCACCAAACACATTGACACTCAATGTCACTTTATTCGAGATGAAGTTCCAAAGCACAAGATTCAGCTCCAATACATTCCCACCAATGAACAAGTTGTGGATATCTTCACTAAGGCACTTGCACGTGTCAAATTTGAGTTGTTTCACAACTCTCTTTGTATTTCAAAATAATGTAATAAGGGGGGATGTTAGGGTAGATTATATTATTACATCATTTTCTACCTAGGTTTGTTATTCACTTAACAATATTTGTTAAGTGAATATATATTGTTAGGCTATATTAGGATTGTTTTATTATTAGCCTAATAGTTGTTTCTTGTTAGCATATTTAGCTCATTGGTTAGAGCTATTGTTGGCATTTGATATTGTATTTATTCTTTAAATTTCTAATACAATAGTTGATCATTCGACCAATAGAGTGCCCTTCCAGTTTCTTTTTCTGCTTGAGGTTTTGTGATTGAGGTAGCTCTTGTTACTAATTGAGGGCTTGTAGCCTATGACATAGCCAACCCTTATTTCTCTTCAACTAGATGAATTTATCTTGGAGAGCATGTTTGAGGAGCCAGCTCAATATGTGATTGATTTATTTCATCGGTAGGTGTTTCATCAATGACTATTTCTAATCGTTTTGGGTATTTTTTAGTTATTTATAAGAAGGGATATTTGAGCTCTTTAGGCATGTTTGTTGGAATTAATGTAGCATAGGAATCGATAGTGTCCCTCCTTAGCATATTTAGATCTATCTGGTATCTTCCCACTTCTTCTAATTGAGTATAGGGTCTCTCTGTTATTGCCTAGACATATTCAAAATGGAGTCATACGTGAACGCAAGTTTGAAGATCAAGGCGAAACTCGAAAGGGAAGGTTCGATAGAGAGGAGCACTGACAGGACAAAAGAATAGAAAAGCGAACGAACAAAGTAAGTAAAATGAAAAATAAGGCAGGCTCCTCTCCGTAAGCCCTATTGATCACTGGAGCATCTAAAAGGTGGTTTATCATCTTTTAGGCAAGAGTAATTAGGATTTAAATAGCTGGTGAACCACCATAAAGTCCCAATTTATTCCCGAATTTGAATTACCAGATTTAGAGAGTAGGAAGAGATTAAGGTGCACTTGATCTCCCTTCCATGATCTTCCCCTACCTTAGAGAGAGGTTTTCGCGTTGTTACCCCTAGGAGCAAGGCGAGATCGGGCTATTTTTGGTTATAAAGACGAGCTTTTGCCCTTTTGGGTCAGGCTAATTTGGGGCTAGATTGTTACTTATGCCCGGTTAGAAAGTAAGGAAACAACCGATTAGGGTGATCCGAGTCCCCCAGCTGAAGATCCACTCATCCATGTGTAATGCAATAGGGAAGGGTCAGATTGGAAGGTTTAGATAGTTCTATTCCGAGCTCCATGATAGAATATCGTTTTTCTATTGTGGCAAGAATGGTTATACGGGGAGACACGATGGAGAGTCTTGGGTGTTTTCATTTTGAAAGGTAAGGTTAGTTACCTTTAAGGATAAGGTATTGAAAGAAAGGAAGAGAAGGTTCCTAAGTTTTGGAGGGAAAGGCCTCCGTTCGTTGTCCTCGCTCCGGCTTATCAGGAGTGACCCTCTATTTTTAGGACTCTATTTAAAAAGGGGTCCAATGAAAGGGAGGGTTCCCATACAGGGGCACTTACCATTTTGGGATGGTTCCTTGAGTGGGGCACTTACCATTTTCTCAAAACTGCTATCCTATTTGAGAGGGAAAGGCCTCCGTTCGTCCGAGCCTTTAGGGGCTCGTCCTCGCTCCGGCTTATCAGGATTCGCCCTCGATTCTTAGGATCGATTTTAAGGAGATACGGGGAGAGCCCCTCCTTCTTAACTTCTTGAACCTTCTCTCAAAACCTCTTTCAACCTCTTTTAGAACCTTCAATTTTGAGGGCTCTATCCTCCTTTTAAACGAAAAACCTCAAGGCTCTCCCCGGTAACCTGGAAAGAGCTAAACCGGGGGGGAGGGCTTGTTTACACTGAACAAAAAACTAATCTCTGCTAATACATATTTACAGTTACTATTCCCTCATTTCAAGCATCTATAGCCATCTATTTAAGGTTTTCTCTATTCTTAATAGCAATCTACATGACATCTTCGAAAGGATCTAGTTCATGCCCCATGTGTAATTTTATTACTTTCTATATTTTGTGATCATATTCTCCATCTCAATCATAGTCTCTCCATGTAAGCTTGACAAAGCAGTAATCATCCATATTTCACATAGCCTTGAGAAGGTTGTAATATCCTTTATAAATGTAGTGCCCCAATTTGAAAGGCAATTTGAGCCAAGGGACTCTTGCTTTACCCCTATTCACTCTCATATTTACTTCTTCAACTACCTACCTCACAATTTCTAATACAACAATAGACATTGAGAAAAAAATTGGTAGTGTCTTAGGTGAAAACTTCGCACCATACAATCTAATATACATAAAATCTTTTGTAAAGAACTTTTCAAACTTTGTCTAGTTTAGAAATTTGACTATTCCTATGCTAATTCTAGGTGAATTTTTACCACACAACTCATTATGAATGGCAACCATAAATTTTTTGATAAACTCATTAAATCTAGACCACCCTTCTTGAATCCAAGGTAACCTATCCTAGACGCATTCAACATTGACCCCTCCTAGCATTTGAATGACACTGGGGCTCATATGGCCTATAATGAGATGTATGAGAAACGAATAGTACATAAATTTTGGCATTATCTCCTTTTCTTTAATAGCATTCTGAAATGTTTTTAGCTACTCATTCAAATTATTCTCTAGGACCTCTTCCCAAGCATACATAGGTATTTTTCTAATTTTATTTAATTGTGTAGCCATGTACATTACTTCCTTTTTCACATTGTCCAGATCTCTATTCCCCATTATGATGTTAATCATATCTACATAGTCCTTGGCCCATACTCTAAGAGTAACTTTTAGTAAAATAAATTTGTATGATACCTCGTAGTCCAGACCAAACATTCTCAAATAGAAATTGGTATTGAGCATACAAGAGGACTATATTTCAAGCACTTTATTATTAGGGACTATTTGAGAGGGAGAGAGATTAAATACCTTGTGAATGGCTTCCTTGGTGATTTTGAATATTTTTTATTCTTGTGATTGAGGATGGCTTTTAAATCTGGGTCATACATAGTTGATAGCTATAAGAGCAGGTTTGATTAATGTTGAACTCATGGAAAGATAAGTTTCCCCAAGTTGTTATTTCATTTGTTTCAAAAGGGACTATCTTCATAGCCTTTGTCCCTAGCCCTCCAAAAAATATCCTTGAGCAAGGTTTGATGTCTCCAGTAATCTTCCTTCATGTGTTAAAATAGAAAATAGTGACATCTTCATGTTCTTGACTTTTCTCTTCTATAATCTCTTTAATTAGCACTTTCTTTCCTCGAATATCTTGTTTTTTATTTATGGAATTTCTAGATAGTTGCTCATAGGATAGGCTTGCAATACTCTCAATAATCTATCTATATTTTTTTCTTTGGCCTCTTGAATTATTTTGGTGGGTTTCTTATTGTATGAGCTAGTAGCTTTCTTGGGATTGTTAGAAGAAGCCATGGCTTAGTAATACAACAGCACATGTAGTTTCTTCCTTATAGTTGCACTCGATGAATTCTTCAAAAAGGTTCTACGAGGAAATTCAAAACTTGTGGAGGAGTATTCAAAATAATGTGGGAGTACACGCATGCAACATATTTATTTCACTTCCAACCACACTATTTTGGTCATTCTTTAATAATCATGCCCATAAAATCTATACAAATACAATGTTTGAGAAAGTCTCTTTTATGATTAGTCCACTGATACCTACATCTCTTGGTGTTGTTTCTTTACTGGTGCCATGTTATCTATATCTCTCCATGACCATAATATTGAAGCTCACCATGGGTGTTTTACTAATATTCGTGTACCTCTAAGATATACATTCATACCTTGGGCCATCTTCTGATTTTGCCACCCTAGATGGGAGAACCACTTTTGGATCTAGGGCCATCCACCTCACCATGCTTTTTATTAGTTCTTGAACTATGATCCACATGCCTTTATAGTCTCTTATGTGAGGCATAGCTGGTGAAATGTGCATCATTGATCTCTTTGGGGTGATCTAAACCATTGATGCACTTGTCACTCTTCCTTGTGGCTTGTCATTGATGCATTGATGATGGGATTTCTTGAAGAGTGATGAAAAGACCTTATATTGTAAAAATGCATGGTCATCGATTTCCTAGAGTTATCATTGATTGAAGGGTAATGAATATTTTGTAAGGACAATGACTAAAAACCCTATCACTAATTAGATTGTTTTTTCACTAATGGATGAGCTAAGGGGAAATACAATCAATAATGGATAGGCTTTAAGAATTTTTGTAATGCTTAAGGGTAAATAATTTAGCAAAATTTATAATAGCTATGACACAAGATTTATTTAATGTGCAATAGGAGGGGGACCACTTAGGATCAACGATATCCAAAACCTCAGATGACTCAAAATACTTGTTGTTGATATGGAAACCCTTTCGTTGATGTATCGATGTGTAGGTCTTTACATCAGTGATAGACCAAATTTGGACTTAGAGATGAATCACTTAGATGAAATTTTAGGCTCATGGGTTTAGGAAGGTGAATACCAAGTGGAATATGTATGACCTAGGGCAAAGGCATCATTGATGGATTATGGCTATCATTGATGTATTGGTGATAATGAGTTCAGATGAGCAATAGATTTAATTTCATGCTACTTATTTGTTTACACTATCATCGATAGCTTGGATCGATTGTTGATCAATGAATGATGGGGTATTTAGAAGAGTAACAAAATATTTAGTGAAAATTGGTGGGACTTATTCCATTAGGAAGGGGGATGACTAGGTCCAGTGATGATTGTACCCTCAATTAGGACTCAGAATACTCTATTGTTGATCAGAATTAACAATCACTGATGCATCAATGATAAGTCTTTTGCAAGGGCAACATTTTATTTCACTTTTATGCCAAGGCTTTTCATGGTCGTCGATTGAAGGATACTATTGTTTATGGATCAATTATGGTGGGTTTGGATGAGCAACAAAGTATTTTTGAGTTTAAGTTGTTGTCGATGGTCTAATGTGGTCATGGATGAATCAGCGATAAGCTTTTTGGAACGGCGACAATGAATTTGTATGAGCAGACCTTAGCAAGTATGATTTTTGGCAAAAATTAAGTGGGGGAAATTAAGCTAAGGCTTTATGGGTAGGTATACTTGGAGGCTTGGGGCTTAGGAAAAATAAAAGCAAAGTGAACTTTGGAATGAAAATGAATTAATGAAATGGTGATGGATGGACCTTAAGTCAAACTTAGGCGAAGGTAAGTATAATGAAATATGAGTGGGGTTATATCAGGACCTTAAAAGGGAAATGCAACAATTAGATGACTTAGATGATATGGGGTAAATGAAAGGATATGTGTAATGAAAGTGTTAATGAATATAATGGTAATTTTGAAGGGTATGGACTAAATAATGGAAGTGGACCAAAATATATGTAAAAGGAATAAATTTAAAAATAATGGCCTTAAAAATGGATGAAATGGATAAGATGATGAAGGGTGATGATATGAAAATGATGACTTTATGTATGAATGGATGGATAGGGATGAATTTATGAAGGATATTTTTGAATGAATTAAGCACAAGATGACCAAGACCTATACCTTCAATGACCATGGGGACTCTTTTGAATTGGAGTGACTCTCTCAAGACTTCCCTCTTTTTGAACCAACCACCACATCCTATAATCACCTAGACACTCAATTTTTCCAACTTTTGAAAACTAGGGATGAAACATAAGTCAGGATTTTTTTGAAGCCCAACACTTCATTAAGAGTATTACTTTATCCTCTAAAATATTAACCATAGGTTATTACTGTATAATAGGCCAATAATTTGGGTTGACCAAATACTATAATGTTTTCCATTGAGGTTAGCAAGGGCTCTATGTTACATTTTATATGACATGTCCATGAACTAATGCCACTAGTGCATAGAGATAAAAAATTATTTAAATTAAAAAATGGGTTTAATATACTTTCATATGTGAAAGTTATGGCCTCTGAAAGATTTTCCCTAATGGACCCTATAAAATAAAAAATAAATGCCCAAACCTAGGAAATAAGAAGCAAATCCTGAACTACCACCTATCAGTCTCTGATTCATTGATGCATTCCACTTATTTTTTGCCAACTCAATTACTCTCAACTATTGCATTATCAACACTTATCCCCTTCCAATTAGGTAGGGTCTTAAATATGTAGCAACAATTTTTTTGCATGGCATGATATTTTTTCACATTAGCCTCCATGTTGGTTGAGGATCATCTAATCCTTCTTTATAAAAAGTGTGAGTGACAACAAGAATTTCAAACCTTGACTTACTAGGTGTTAAGTACATTGTTCTAGTCAACTAAGAAATGGAAAAAAAAATCCCCTCTATGTAATCCTATTCCAACTAGTAGTAGCCAAGAAAAAAGGCATGCATGAAATTTGAACATACATTCTCCCTTTACTAAAAGCTTCTTGCTAATAATTCTATAAATGTGCATAGTGGTGCTTCGAAAGCTTGTATCTTTGTACAATATATCATGATTCCCTATTATTACAAAATAAAAATATACTATGACTCGATCCTAGGACATAAACTCTCCAATACATAGTGCTCACCACTATGCCATGCCTCCAATTTTGATGGAGGAAGAGATTTTAAAAAATCCCTATTATTCTTCATACATTCAAAAAAGGTGCCTTTCACTTCAAACCAAAATGGTGCTTGGCTAGAATTGAATTCAATCTTCTCATATCCAAATTTCTTGTAATGCATTTACCTATCTGCAATGTCTATCCTTCATAGTGTGTTGGGGTACACTACCTCTCCATGAAGAGGAAATTTATGTGCTTCATATTGTGAGGGAGCCAAGCCAAATCTATTGTGTAAAAGTAACCCTATTCAAATTTAAATTTGCATGCAAATTTCCCCTATTAAAATTTAATAAATATATATTTTGAATGGTGGTTTTTGAAACCATAATCCTTTATTTTTTTATTTTTGAAAACTTCTATCATAAAAAGTAATATAAATTTTATTCAATGCTCTCAAAAAAATAGATGAAAAAGTAAGAATGAAAACTCCTTTTTGCCTCTTCATCCTAGGATTCAAAAGAAATATCAAAGGCCCCAAAGGAAATTTCTACATGACCATGTGATGTAGCTCCATACCCATTCTGATACCTTGTAATTCATAATATTTTCTAAAAATTAATAGAATTATTTCATCCCCTTAAATATTATATAGAAAGTGTAAAAATATGATAGAAAGGAAGAGAGACACAAATATTGGAAGGCACCCTTACTTACCATCAATAATCATTGTATCATCCATAGATAAGATTCACAACACTGTTATTAAAAAGAGGAGTGGTGGGGGGTATTTATATATGTAAATAAACTTAACCTTAAGTTGACATAATAAGAAATAATTTAAGTTAATTTAAAGTTTATAAGGTGGGTTTAACCATAAAAAAGTTAGTCGTAGTCATAGGTCTTACATAATAAAATATTATAACAAATTTAATACATTATATAATAAATTCCCTTAGGCCTATCCAATATTGCATCATATTATATCAGCCTTAGCCATGAATCAACTTAAAATTTCCATAGGTAGATAAACTAAATACTTCAATGGGAATTTCACCATATAATTTTGTGCTTAGAAAGGAAGCAATACTACCAATCAGTATCAAGCTCCCTTCACTCCAAAGGTCATGACAACTAGAATTGGATCATACTTATGTGATGCCCATGCAATAAAGTTTTAAACATCTTAATATTTTTGTAAGAAGAATGTGAAGAGGCATTCAAATATTTCCTTCGTCATTTAAGAAATAGTCTGATAACAAAGTAACAAACATTGAATTCAAAGAGGGATATTTAATGTTGAAATAAGATGAATATAGGACCAAGCCAGGAAAACACATAAAATTTGAGTCTCTTTGAAGTGGTCCTTATTAAATTACCAAGGTACAAGGAGTTAATGCTTACAAGTTAGACATTAGAGAAGGGTGAAGCTATCTATTTTAGTAAATGAAGAGCATGTGAGACACATATTATTGGTCTAAAGTAGTCACCATATTATCTATCAATATATCTATATCTATCTATCTATATTAATATATTATTTTCTCTTTTCTATTTTTAGAATCCCACTCCTTTTTTTTCATTTTTAGTTGAAAAATAAAAAAATTGGAGAAAAATATAAAGAAAAAGGGATAAAATTAAGAAAATATATAAAAAAAAATTAATAAATAAAAAGAAAGTAAGACTCCTTATCTTGTTAAGAGAAGTTCAAACATCTCCTTCTTTCCATCCTTTTCTAGGAGTATCAAATCAATTCTTCATATATTGCCTAGAAGAGAAGAAAGGAAGAGGGTTCTTCTTAGTCCAAAATCTATCTAGTTAGTAAATTGTGCCCTAGACTTTGGCCAATATTGGATGACTGGGATTTCTCCCAAGGCCAACCTCCAAAGAAGGTTGACTCCTTATAATGCAATGGAAATAGGGATACGAGGATTAGAAGGAGATAAGGGTTTAGAAAAATGCTTAAGGGTGGATGGAATATAACATAACAACAGTGAAAATATACAACATAAAAGTCTTACACATTTAAATTCTAGTGAAACTTAATAGACTAGCCATTAAAAAAGTATTACAAAGCTTATTTAATCCTATTTATACACCTTAAACATTCCAAATACTTAAGAATAGCAATCCAAATAGCAATCCAATAAGCAGAATTCATGCTTTAATAGAATTCACTAATCATAAAGTGCAATATAAATGAATTAAAGTATAGATTCATGAATAAAAACTTGAAAATACAATTGTAATGGAGGCCAAATAATTTTCACTTTTCATTAATTGGCAATAATTATCATACAATATATAATCAACTAAATGCTATAGATCCAACCCTCATAATGAAACAAATTATTTTATTTATAAGCTACTATATGAATCTTGCTACTCAAGATTTTCAAAATTTTGTTACAAGTTTATTAGAAATAGCATGGCAAGAAAAATCATAGGACCAAATTTTTATTTATATTCTATGCCAATTAAATGCTTGTGTTGTTGATGTGGCTAGTCTAGATTTTATCTTGCACCTTTGGCTCATGTGCATCTTTAATCTAGTTCATAGATCTTCAACTATCTTCTTCTATAAATTCCTTGGCCACTACAACTACTTGTTAGAGACATTATTTTTAGCATTAATGACTTTGGCTCAAATAGTTGGTAAGAACTAGGGTGGTTATAGCTTTTGATAGAAGCAATTTGGGCTAAAGAGATATTCTTAGGTGATTTTGGATCAATTACAGAGTTTGTAGTGAAGTCAAGTTTTCTTCCTTGCAATGAAGGTACTTTTAGACAAATCTAGGGTTTTGAAATCATTTTTCTAATGTTATTCCATTAGGGAACACAACTTTAAACCATTCTAGACCTTGCTTTAATTATTAAGTCTTGCACATTTTTGGATCTTTACAATGATTTTGTTGATGTAAGCACTTTGAAAACTTGAATTTGTGTCACTCGTTTAATGCTAAGGTTGTGCCATCTTGGATTCCTTATTTTTAGATTCAAAAACTCGATTTTGTTCCATTTTGACATCTTAACACAGACTTTCATGGTCCTTTTGGTAACATCGTCTATTAAAACATTTTGAACATACTCAATCTTGAATTTTCACATTCTCATAACTTTTGGGACTTACCTAATTTTACTTTATTGGAATACACTTACTTTTATTATTTTTTATGATCCTAGGATCTCTAAATGTTACTCAATCACTTTGGAACATAACTCTAGACTTCTGTATTTGACTCTTTGCTAGATTGAATTTTTTGCTATGATATGTATGTCATCCTTAGAATGTTTTTCCTTAGCAAAATTTGGGTAAAATCGAAAGTTGTCTTGGTTTTCAAGGGCTTGAGAATGTAAGTGTTATTTTGGCCTACATGGTGCCTCCCAAGGATTTCTACTTGTAGAAATGGACCTAGAAAGCCTTATTTATTGGGTATGGATTCAAAAACTTTAAGAGATAGCAAAATTTCATAATTATGAAAGGGAAGGAATTCATGAATGTGAGAACAGTGATGATTGATTATAATGGATAATGCATATCAGAGAGTATGGATAATAATAATAAAGTAAGGAGGTAGTTGAGTGAAGTATATGTAACAATTGAATGAATGGAGGAAATAAGGGTGTAGGTAAATGATAAGCAATAAATAAAAATGGAATGAAATATGAGGAGAAGGAAGGAAATAAAATGGAAAAGAGACACCTAAGTGATGATACCCCTTGCAAAAATAAAATGCTTTTTACAATAGTATATCAGAGCTAGGTGCCATTTTAGATCTAGGAAAATTACCTTAGATGATATTCAAGGAACTTGAGGACTATGGCCTTCCATTGCTTTTTACTTTTTTCTCCTTTATAAGGCTACACAAAACTCCTCTTCAAAGTTCTAGACTTCTTGTATAGGTTTCATCTAATGCTCCCAAACTATGCATGGTGATATAGGAACTTACTTGGCCCAAAGTTCTATCCCAATACTGCTTTATCTTTTCTTCAGATTGATTTTCCCTTTAAAGCCTTTTGATAGCTATGCTAGCTAATGCTTGCAAGGATTGTTATTATTTTTATCTAAGACAACACACCTTCCAAAAAAAATTATGTATTTTTTTCTTTTCTTAGAGAATGGATTTTTACCAGTTGAATAGTTTTTCTTTGGATACTTTGTATTTGTTTACATCATTGAGGCATTAAGGCTTCATGTTGAGAGCTTAACATATATTTTTCATGGATTTATGTGTCAATTGCCTTCTAAATAACTTCTATTCTTATAGTCTCGATAGCCAGAGTATATGTGGTTGCATCTTATTCCTCTTGCTCGTGTCCATCCTCTACCAACTCTTCTTCTTACCCTTAAATATATCTTCAATATTCTACAATACTTGGTGTGTGATGTTCTATTTTTCATATTGTCATGACCTAACTTTATCATTAATCATTTGTAGACTAAAAACCTTTTAACAATATAGGTCTTAATAGATTTTTTCCATTTCCTATATTTAAGCTTGTATTATGGTTAGTTTTCTCAAGAATTCACAAAGTTGAGCCTTTGTGATGAGATCCTACCATTGGTTTAATTATTCCTCACTTCCTGTAATTAGTTCTCTTTGGTCCTGAAGTTCTTCCCTAGTGTAAAAATGAAGATGTTCATCCTAGAAATGTAAAAAACCAAGACTTCTAGCTTCATTTGTTTGGGTCATCATTTTTTATTTTTTACCATTAGCTTGTCCATCATTTCCCATCCTTGTTGGACTACTCTATTTTCTTCCATTAGATTATAGGTAACATATATTGCTCTATTCCATTCTCTATTTATCATAGCTACCCATAGCAAATAAATTATCTTCCTTGTAAGCCTAATGAGAGATTCAACTTGTTCTATTTTATCTTCTAGCTTAGCTTGGGCTTCTCTCAAGTCTACCTTTGCAGTTTTAGTGACTTCTATTCTAAACATCAAGTAGTCCATAATTAGATATGATTCAAGGGACTTTTGTAGGATTTCATTCCATCTCTCCTTATTATGTTACATTAACACCTCTTAGGAGAAATGAGAAGTTTAAGCATTTTTTCTTTCTTGTTCTAGTTCTTGATGTAGGCCTTATGCTTATTCTTAAAAAACTTGAATCATGTCCTCCTTTTCTTATAGTTGTTGTGGAGTTGGAAGTCTCATGATGATTCATTGTAGCTTTTGGATCTCATTTTGCAAAGATTTATTTTCATTATTATCCTCCTTTATTGTTTCTTCTAGGCTCTATTGTTTTGCCATCTTGTTGTATTTGCTTCTTAGTCTGTCACCTTGGAGATATATTGTGTTGACTTGAGTTTGAGTACTCTATAAAGCATCCTCTAAAGGAATCTTAATGATGTCTACTTTTTGTAACAACATGTTATAATCATATGGTGTCATCATAGAATCATACTTGTTTACTTTTGGGATGGCTGCTACCCTAAGTTGTTGGCATGTGGTCAGATCAACTACATTCATTAGCCTTAATGATTCTTTCTTCTTTTCTTTTATTGGTGACTTTTATTTCCACCATTTATGAGAATTATGATCCATTACTTTGAGTTTATTTATAATGCCTACATATGGGTGTTCAAAATTTAGTTGTATAGTGAATATGGATTAGAGAATGGGAAATGGAGATGAAGGGAATTTTTTGAATTGCTAAAACAACATTTACGGGATGGATGTGGTGTGGGGAAGATTAGGTGTTGTTTCTTGTTGGATGTTTTGCCTTGGTGGAGAATTTTATAGTGAAAGATAAGAGTAGAGGATATTAGTAGGGATAAGAGGAGTAGAAGTAGTTGCAAATATTTGATAAATCATACTTGTTCCTTTTGTTTGAGGTTGTCCCATAGCTGATGTGACTACCTCGTGTGTTGTCGAGACTGCAATTTGACCTTTATCTTTCTTTACTCCCATTTCTTCTTATTTTGAAGAAAAGCATTTTCTTTTTGCTCCCTTTTTTCCTAGTGACAAGGTTGCAATATTAGGGGATTACGATCCCAGGTGAGGAGTCTCTTCTTTTTCAAGGTGACTAGTACCGATTTTTCCTATTTCCTAATATTGTCTATGCTTATTTTTTAGAAATGTTTATAGGTTTTTATCAAACTCACCACTTATTTCTGAGATTTGGCCTAACTTTTACATGATTTCAGCTACTAATTTTTATGGGTGAATCTAATGCTCTGGTGGTCCTGACACAAAATATTGGGTGCTTTGTGTTTTCTAATAAATTTTTATCTATAGCCAGCCCAAATATTGAATTTGTTAGTTGTGTTCACATTTGAGTATCCACCATGCCATAATTTTCTTTTTTAACCAGTCCAACTTCTCTTTCATTGACCTTATCTTATTCTGAGTTAGAATGTGATTTTTATTTTCTTGAGATCATAATCATTCACTATATCATAGAAGTCTCTCCAAGGAGGCAACTCCTACAATTTTCTTACATCCTAATTAATCTCATTCTCCTAAAAATTATTCTGGAGCTATTTAATCTCAATATGGTCAACATGTTTAAACATCAAGGACTTTCTCTTATCTAGTATTGCTAGTCTATATTTGATATTGTCCAATGGGTCATACTTTCATTTGTGCGATATTTTATGCAATTTGAACTTCTCAAGTTTAGCTTTTAGAAACTCACCTTGCCCTTGTGTTTTCAAAGTGATGGGCTCAAAATTAAATGATAATTTGGACATGTTTCATCCACCTAACAACAATATTCCATACCGAATATCTAGTTTGTCATATAGCAAGGCAATAATAATGGTTTTCCAAGAAAACCATATAATTTTATTATCATTATTTGTGTTATGAAGTATCAATATCCTTCTTCTAAATGAGGTGTTTGTAGTTTCTTGGCTTCTTTTTGAGATAATCGAGGTAAATTTTTGTATATGAGTTTTAACATAGGGCCCAAAAATTCCCTATTGAAATAATAGTAGGGGTTGGAAACCCTAATGAGATGTGTCCAATCTACTAATACCATGCTTATTCCTTGTGAATTGAATTTATTTATATCTAGCCAAGGCATGCTATCTACCATGTTTTATAAGAACAACTAGCCTATATGTTATGGGTATTTAATACTGTGTATTTCAATATCTATAAGCCTATGAGTCACACATGTATTTTATTACATAGGGAATAGACCCAATCAAAGAAAGTAGGACTTTTTGATTGATCTGCATGGGTTGTATCATAATGGTAAGGATTGGAGATAGTGTAGGCTATGGCAATTTGGTAGTCATAAACACGTTTTTCAAAGGGTAAGCCATTAATTATTGCTAACATGGAGAAATTATCTAGATATTTGAAATAAAAAATCTATAGTGGGGTTTTTGACATACATTGCTAGATATAGGGTGGTGCATTTGTTGGTCAAGCCATAATTTTAGGTCTTTGCCCCCATTTTTTATAGCTTCTAGGGTCACAATATCTTTTTGGACTTTGACAATAAAGTTTTTGGGGGTCACCCTAGGTTTAACACCTATTGCAAATGCATTAGTAAAAGCTTAGGTGTGAAATAGAAAATTTTCTTGTCATCCTTTTTTTGGACTACTCGCATTTGGGGATTCTAATGCTTTGAGCTAGCACCAACTCTAGGTAGGGATGCATTAGATTACATACATATGAGGACAATAATGAGTGTCATTAAACTACACTTAGGCTACTTGGCGAAATATTATGAGCTCTTTTCTCAACACCATCTTGAAGGATTTTATATTTTGACTGTATAGTAATATATTTGTCTTAGATTTTGCTTGTGTAGTCTTGTAACACCTTTAGATTTTTCTTCACATTCTTATTTTCTATGCTCTTTTGGGTGTTCCCCTTTTTCTTGGAAAATTTTTTAGCATTGTTGGCCATGGTTTATGAGATTTGTTTCATAGTACTTCTATACTAAGCTTGAATGGTAGTAACTACTATTACTTTTATGCAAGGCTATAAAGAATTCTTGCTTAAGGCACTTTATTTACTTAGGAATCTCTTACACTTAGCAATTTTTATGTAAGCTTATTTTTTAGAGGTCTACTTATGTAGCTTGAAACTAGTTGTTAGCATAATTAATGTGATAGATTGGTGCATGATTTGTTTTTCTGTAAGGTTAGCTTTTCATGTTTCTTGTAAATGTGTGAATATTTTTGCATGCTTTCTGAGTTACGGTGTTGCATTTCTCTATGAATGGGTGTGCAATACTTTAAAATTTTACATTGGCTAGCTTTGCTTTGGCTAATTTTCAGCAATTCAAAATTTTTGTATCTTATTACTTTTGACTTTTCTATGTACATATAATATAAATGTAGTGGCACATTACATTAAGTGCTTTAAATGTAGGTTATTCATAAAAATTGAAATAAATTGGACATTACAGTTTGCTAGCTCATATGCATTCCAATCACATTTTACAACAATTCAATAAGGTTTAGACCATAATGAGTTGATTTTTTTATAATTTCTTGACTTTGTTCTATCTCTATCCCACTTTAGCACTAAGTCATCAATTTAATAATCCTAGAACATGGTTTTTTTTATCAAACCAAAACTTAATTATGGACTTGTACTCCTAAAGGATGTTATAGGTTTTATCTCTTTGCTATTATAAGAATAATAGCTCAACCATTCAAACTTTTTTTGCTTTTATGTCTTGTAATTCTCCTCTATCTATTAACTTTATTATTGGTAACTCTAGATGTGAAGGTAGAGTGGCTTCTTTATTGTAGACTAATGATTATGGTGAAGCTTTTAGCTTTTTCTTCACTATTATGTTATCTACCTAAAAGGATTTATTTAGAAATAGGTGCCAACTCCTTTTATTTTCTTTAACTATCCTCTTAATTATTCGTAGAAATTTCTTAATAGTAGATTCTTCCAGTTAATTCCCTTGTAGATAGTAGTTGGAGGATACCTTCAAGTAGATACCATACTTGATTACAAAATCTATAAGCTTTGCACCTATGAAATTAGGTCCATTGTTTGTCACTATAGTGGTTGGGACACCAAGCCTTGTTATTAATATCTCTAAAAATTTATTCATAGTATCTTGATCAACTATTTTTATCACTATTGCTTCTTACTACTTAGTAAAATTAGTTGTTAGAATAAACTTATGGATGATAGATGAATTTGGGTTTATGAATCTAGTGAAATTAATTTCCCACTACAATAAGGATTCCTTTGTGATGATTGGTTGTAGGGGAAGTGCAAGGTTTTTATTTTTACTAACAAACCTTAAACATTTTTTGTAGGCTTTCACTATTTTAAAAGCATATGCAAATATGGTAGGCCAATAGTATCCAACCCAAATAATTTTAGCTATAGTAGTTTGACCTGATAATGTCCTCTAGAGAAATACAAATGAAATTCATCCAATACTTAGCTTTTTTTGGTTTTATGCAATGGAGGACTCCAAAATTATTTCTGAATAGTCCCTCCAACAATAGGATATATTTCAATGATCGTAGTATATATCTACATATTTGAGAGGTGTTCAATCCTTCTAGGCATCTTCTTGATTGGAAATATTTAGTCAATTTACTAATCCAAACTACTTTTGCACACTATTCATTCCTAGGCTCTACCTCAAAGATATCTTCTCTACCTAGGTTAGGTTCTAGTTTTGCTGCAGAAGCTAGTTGCTCATATAGGGCTCTACCTTTCACAAGATTATTAGGTTATATTTCATTATCATATTCTTGTATATTAGTAATCCATCTACATATTTTTACCCCCAATTTCCTTGGAGATGAAATTTTTGACATCTGAATGAACTACATAGACTATTGTTTTACTCTAATACAAATAATGTCTAAGATTTTTAAGTGAATTTATGATAGAAAGAAGTTGTTTCTCTATGAAATTATAATTCTTCTAATAATCATGTAGTGTTTGGCTAAGAAAATATATTGGATGTTCTTCTCGACCATCATTTTTTTGAGTCAATACTGCAATATAACTATAAAGAATGAAGTTCTTGCTATAATCTAGGTTGATTAAAATTGAGGCTTGTGCTATATCCTATTTAATTTATTTAAATGTATTTCTCCTTTCTAGAGTCCATGCAAACACCACATATTTCTTCAAGAGTTATATAATAGGTTTGACTATCTATACAAAATCAAAGATGAACTTTTGGTTAAAATTAATCTGCCCAAAGGACTATAGGGATTTTTTACTAAGGGGAAGTGGCAAAGCTAGAATAAATTTAATATAATTTGGATTTATTGCTAACCATTTATTAGATACAACATGTCCTATAAATTTTCCTTAATTCATAAAAAATATCAATTTATTGGGATTTAGCGACACTTTGAATTCATAACATTTTTGAAAGACCATTTCTAGGCGATATAGACGCTTATGTTTATCATAAGAGAATATATTTATGTCATACAAGTAAATTAGAATTATCTTGTTGACCAATTCACCAAAAGCAAAGTCCATAGTTCATTACAATGTCACTTTGACATTGAATAAGTTGAAGGGCATCCTTTGATATGCAGAAGTCTTCCATTTAGTGGTGAAGGTCATCTTGTGTTGATCTTCATTTTTTCCCATATCTGATTATATCCCAAAAAACCATAAAGGAATGAAAATATCTATGCTCTAGCTACTACTAGCAAGATCAGATCAATCTATGATAAGGTATTATGATATTTTAATGAAGATTTATTCAAGTTTCAAAAATTAATGCAAAGGAGTATGTCTCCATTTTTTGCCTACAAAGAATAAGTTGGTGACCCATGTAGAGTGTTTGATTAGATATATAATTTTGGTATTGAGAAGCTTAAGAATTTTCTATTTTATTACAAATTCGATCTTGGTATTGATTATCCTTTGTTTTTTTCTAAATGGCTTGGCATCAGGCATCAACTCTATGATGTGATGTATAACGTCTTTGTTATAAACTTGGATGTCATCATAACTCTATTCTATTATGTGTTGATATTATTTGTAAAATGAAGTGATATCATCTATTTCCTCATCGAAGCAACATACTCTAACTTTTAGGCTTTTATGAGGTTCAATATAAACTTCTTTGAATGCTTGTTCATCTATTTTCATTATTTGCCTATTGTCAAAAAATCTTTCTAAGGTAATCATCCACTTAGGGATATGATTATTTTTAAATTGAATTTCTTCTTGATCAACATGCTGCAACATATATTTTGGTTGCATTGCATAGATAGATTTTGTGTTCAAGAAATAAATAATTTGTTGATCATTCTCAAACACCTACCATAATATCTCTTTGTCTTAGATTGATGGTCTAAAAACCATCTTCAGCATATTTGGCTTCTTACCATAATCAGTAGTAGGAATAAAATTTACCCCTTGAGAGGCTAGTGCATCTGCCATTTTATTTTGACCCCTAGGAATGGATTTCATGTTCAATGCTTCAAAACTCTCCATCAAGTTCCATAATATATTTTGATATGCTTTCAAGTAATGATGTTTACTATTACACTTCTCCATCACTTGGTTGATTACTAGCTTAGAGTCACAAAAATTGGACAACAATTTAGTTTCCATTTTTTTTGTTTGTACTAGGCCAAGGCACAAAGTTTCATATTCAGCTATGTTATTCATACAACTCCATGTTAATCTATAATAAAACTCCTTGATATCCTTTGAAGGATATGCTAACACTACCATGACTCCAACATCATTCCTACATTTAGCTCCATCAAAATAAATACTCTAAACTTCTATTTTCTAAAGCTCTTAGTTTTATACAACATGCATCTTTTGTGGTTCTACTTCTATTATTTAGTATGTGCCTAATATGGTTTCAATCATGCTATTGAAATATCCAAGGGATAATTCTTATTTGTTTTACAACTCTTCAATAATAATTTCTAAAGGGTTAACCTTTGTTGAGAAGCAACACACCCCCCACTGAAAAATGAGAGTCCATCCTTAGAAAACCTCAAGCTTCCCATTTTGCAGCAGGGACCCTCTTGATAATTTTCAGGTTCAAATCCAAATTTGCTTGCCTCCTTGATTAAGTTGTCCTTTTCCTTGCATTCTGGTTTTGTTGCCTTTCAGATTTCATTTTGTGCATGCTAGAGTCCTTCATGGGCAAAGAAAACCTTGCACCGATGCAAAAGAATGCAGAAAATAGATAGAAAATTTCATGAAAATCCAAAACTTTCCCTTTTCGGCAAAGCCGCGAAATCGCGACACTTCCATTTATGGAAATGTCGCGAAATCGCGACAGGAAAATAGAAAACCTGCCAAGTCGCAAATGTGTCGCAAAATCACGGTCAACGCGGTCAACGCATGCAGCTACGGGAACTGTCGCGATATCGCGACGTGTTCTATTTTCGCGGGTTGTTGATGGAAAAACGCTTAAGTACAAAAAGTGCAGCGCGTCGCTAACATGTTTCAAAATCGCGCTGCAGGTTGGCCGAAGGGGAGCCTGAGTTTAAAGTTGCAGCGATTCGCTGCATATTGGTCAAGAAGGCACTCCAAAGTAAAACTTGCAGCGATGCGCTACACGTCGCATTTTCGCGATGCGGGCGGTTCAAAGGCTTGAGGGTTAAAGGGTTGCAGCGACGCGCTGCAAGTTTTAAAGTTGCAAAGGCGCAAGACATTGATTGAGGAGAAGGTAAAGCGTCTAAGTGTTCAAAGTGGCAGCGATGCGCTGCAATGTTGCAAAGTCGCGGGTGTTGGTTGCAAAAAAGGACTAAATACAAATGTTGCAGCGATGTGCTGCATGGCTAGTGCAAAGAAAGTCTAAGGGGCAAAAATTGCAGCGATGCGCTGCACCTTTTGAAAGGGTCTTCCAAAGCAAAGGAATGTGGCATCTTCGCGATAAAAGTCCGCGATTGGTACGGAGAAGAGAGAAGGTAGCGAAATCGCTACCTATAGCAAAATCGCGGTCATTTTGATTTAAAAGACAAAGACATGAAAGTTGCAGCGACTCGTTGCACTTTCAATGATAGAACCAGCCAAGATGGAGACGTCACGAAATCGCGACAGTTGGGAGGCAGAACTTCAAAGGGAGCCACCATGTCGCGATTTCGTGACATGATGAGAAGAAAGTTGCCAAATTGAAAGACATAATGGAAAATCGGCCAAGGGCCGAGGAAGGAAGCAAAGAGGAGAAATCAAATTTGCATGAAATCGACTAAGGCAAGATGCATGTCGCGAAATCGCGACATGCTTGAAAAGAGTTGTACGGCAGCTAGCAAGAGGCACGATTTCGTGACATGTCACGAAATCGTGACATGTCGCGTTTTCACGACGAAAGAAAGGAGAGAGAAACATGCTGGCGGACATGTCGCGAAATCGCGACATGTCGCATTTTCGTGACCTGCACAGAAAGTTGACCAGAATGCTTGCAGCTGTAAACAGACACGTGTCACGATTCTGTGACACGTGTCAAGACACGTATCAGATGAAACAGAGGCCGACATGCAAGAAAGATTAGGATTTTAATCTGTTTTAATGTTAAAGTGTTGATTTAATGTTTATTAAATTGCTAATATAATCTTTTTGTCTTTCATGCAGGAATCCATCTGTCACTTGCGGGATAGCGGGAAAATGGCCATAAGGACAAAGTCAAATGCAATTTAATTAAAGGCGGCCATGTTGAAAAGGAAGGTGCCGAGAGTTGATGTTTCATTCCAGTATTTACAGATCTGTCCACAAATGACTAAGCAGCTGCCAGATTTTACCGGTGAAGGCATTCAATGAGGATTTATGGCAGAGTTAATAGCAGGCAGATATTTTCAACTCCGGGATAGATTTGCGAGAGATGGAATAGCGGAGAAGTGGTGACTCATCCGGCTCACCAACGAAATTAATGAAGGCATTTATTTGCAGTTGCGGGTGAATGCAAGTTGCATTTGATTCTATCTTCTCCATTTATGACAGCTGACCGCCCTGATTTGCAGAAGGGTTAGGTTTTATCCAGTCTTTGTTTTAAAATGGCTTTTATTGTAAAACCCGGTCCTAGGGTTTAAGATGATAAGATTTGCAATTAAGAAAAGATATTTTCTGTAAAGATCAGGATCTGTCCTGAGTCTATAAATACAAGCGCAAAATGTAATCGCGGGAGGCGGAGACTTAGAAATAAAAGGCTTATAAGCAATTTCTTGCAAATTTTGTGAAATCCTTTGTTTTACGGATTGGGAGTTGATGTGCTTTTGCTATTTTCTGTGGTAGCATGGCCAGGGAGCCTAATATTTTACAGATCTGTGATAAGTGTATCTTCTTACATTATCCGTTCCATTAAATTTTGTTAGATATATCTTGTAAATCTGCCATTATCAAGTTTAAATATCTTGTTAGGCTTCGGTTGTTCCATTGTTTGCTTGGGAAATTACAGATTTCAGGTGTAAGCTTGTTCTAATTGCTCTGTCTTCTCTGTGTGAGCTAGGCTACCGGTGAAAGATATCAGTTTTAACCAGCTTCTCTTCGGTTTATAATTTTTTGTTAGACCTGTTCCATTTTGCCTTGTGCTCTTGGTTGAAAGTGATCTTAGAAATCTGGACGCTTTCCTCTTTGATTTGTTCTGTTGTGAAGCTGATAGTATAGATGAAATTGACAGTTTAAGTTTTACAGTTTAAAGTTTGATAAACTTCCCTTTCTGCCTTACCCTACCCTCTCTTTGCTTACCGTGAATGATCCATTTTTACTTTCTTTATTTGTCTTTTATTTGAATCTGTTGACCCATGAGAGCTAGATCAAGAATCAAGTTAAATATGATTGTTAACAAGTAACAACTTCTGCAACTACTGAACAAGTTCAAGAACCCCCTGTAAGGTAACAGAGGAGTCCATATTGAAATCTATTCCAGAAGCGAAAAAGAGTGAATAGACATTCGACCCGACTCTGTAACTCACACCTTGGATAACCAGCTAGATCCTAAAGTGAGTGGGATTCATCCCGTGGGTGTTATCGGTGTTTATGCTCATTCTTCACGGGGTGTGTATGAAATCCGGACCAACATTTAATTGGCGCTAGAAGGAGGGCCGAGAACATCTGTTCTTAGTGCACTTGAGTTGGGAAATCCACTGTATGTGGTGCTTGACAAATACTGTATTTTATCCAGTCTGGCATTTTAACATTTAAAAGTGGCTCAGTTTTATAAATTGTCAGTACAGTTTTTGTAAGTTGTCAGTGCAGTGTTTTAAATTGCCAAATACAGAACCTGTTGAGAACTGCAAAGTTATAAGTGCTTGTGAAAGCTGGATTCTACATACGGGGTAACAAGGTCCCACCCCGAGCTGGAGAGCTCCTTGTTCCTGAATTAGAAACTCCGAGAAGAAGTAGCCACGGAAGGGCCACATCTCTATCACGAGACAGTTTTATCACCATTGATAGTCACTCCAACCAGAGCTCAGAATATTCCTGTCAATCCATTAGCTATGGCAAATTGGTTGGGCTCCACAGCTTTGAACATTCTGGGTATAGCCCATGACCTGCCCAGAAATCCAGAAAGATATCTCCCCAGGTACAAACATGATGGGACAAGAACCGTAGAAGAACACTTGGTTGCATTCAAGAATGCACTGAAGTTATTAAATGTACAGCATGAAGATGTTGCCTGTAGACTCTTCCCGTTCACTCTCCAGGAGGGAGCATATGACTGGTTTTTAAACCTCACCAATGATTCTATCACCAGTTGGAATGATTTAGAGAAAGTTTTTGTGTCACGGTTCGGGGAAGTGATAGACCCCGGTATTTTATATCAGCGGTTTTCTAGCATCAAAAGGGAATTAAGTGAATCTATCGGATCCTATAATGTCAGATTCCAGAAAGCCTATGGTAGACTTACTGGGTATTATGTACCTAATGCTGACTTGGCATTAGAGATTTTTAGAAATTCCCTGGATCCCATGACCTCTGTCTTCTTGAAGAGAGATGCCACTATTACCAATTTGACAGAAGCCTACAAAGAAGCTTTGATTATGGAAAGACAGTTGGGACCCCAACCTTTAAATGCTCAGCAAGTTCCTCTGATCACACAAGCTGCTCCTGTGTTTAATCCCATTCCACATCGAGATGATCCTTGCCAGTCTGTCGAGACTCTACCATCGACAAGTCCATCAACTGCTGCAACTGTTGAGAATGTACAGAACCCGGTGAAAGAGGCTGACAATGCAAGGATTGAAGAAGTCTCAAAGATTGTTCAGAAGCTGGCCAATGATTTTTCGAGTTTTAAAAGGCAAACTTCTACTGGTGACAATCCCAACAGATACTCATATCAGCCAAAGCAGTTAACGAGGCCCCCATATGAACCTAATAAAGATTACAAGGGTAAAACTCATGATGTGAACATACGTGATTTAGCTCTGCCCAGCAGTGCGAGAATACATGCCACTTCTCGGCATGGGGAGTTGGGTATGCTGGAATTTTGCAATGCATTTGAAGCCTTGTCTGGTGATCTGATCTCCCCTGAAAATCAAAGAACTGCTGATGGCCCAAGTTCATCTGGCCACAGTGCGGCCATGGTCCTGGATGCCTTTTCTTTCCCGAATGAATGCGAGAATGTAGTTGAGATGCCTATAGATGAAGTACAGGCTTTCCAGCAATACATGAAGAGATAACTACAACTTTGAGAAACAGGAATCCGGAGCCCAACACTACATCAACTCCTCCGGATAACTCTCACAATGTTCCTCCGGACCCCTCTCCAAGCAATAATCCACCTCCACCAAAGGGAGGGGCTCAAAGAGTACCAGATGTTGTTGTTCCTCCACTTAACAAAGGATATAACATAGTGGAGGATATGAAAAATATTAAGGCCAACATTACTCTGCATGAGCTGGCACAGATTTCAGAGCAGAGAGACAACCTGATAAAGACATACTCTGGCCCTGCTGCTAAACCTGTAGACAAGGGAAAGAAAATAGCAAATGCCAATCTAGCCATGTACAAAGAAAAAACTGAAGTTCCCCCCTTTTTATTGACTGTCAAAATTTTTGGGAAGAACTTACATAATTGTTTGGTAGATTCAGGTGCATCTGCTAATGTTATGCCACTGGCCATTTGTCAGCAGTTGGGACTGACCCCAATGAAGTCTGAAAGGAGAGTTGTCCAATTGGACAAGTCAGAAGTTAAAGTTGTTGGAGAGCTTCAAAATATTCACATACAATTAGCATCTGAGCCAAGGGCTCAACATAAAATTGAAATCCAGGTTGTGGATATCCCAGTGGGATATGGGATCGTTGTTGAGTAGGGATTGGTCTAGGTCCTTGAATGGATATCCGGCAGCATGATTTTTCACACATGTGGTTGCCATGGAAAGGAGTGGCAAATCAATTGCGGGTTGACGAGAGAACCCGGTACAAGCACACCATTACGAGTACAATGCGGCAAATGAGGCTTGTCAATGTTGCAGAGGTAGACATTGGAGTCTACAATTTAACAACTGGGCAAAGTAACAAGTTTAATAAAGCTCATCCTGTACATACTAATGAAGTTTGGACACTTCATGTGGATGGAGCAAGATGTAAGCGGGGTTTTGGAACAGGGGCAGTCCTCAAAGGGCCTCAAAGTCAGACATTTTTTATGTCTTACCGCCTGCGGTTCCCATGTACTAATAATTTAGCGAGTATGAAGCTACGATTTTAGGTTTAAAGTTTGCTTTGGATAAAAATGTGAAAAACATTCAAGTTTTCACCGATTCAAGAATTAGTGGCAAGTCAAGTCGGGGGTAAATTCCGGTGTAAAGCCTCCTATTTGAAGGGATACAAACACAGGGCCTGGGATCTTGTAGAAGGCTTTGATGCATTCAATCTGACACACATACCCGGGGAACAAAATTCACATGCTTGATGTCCTGGCATCTTCAGTTGCAAGTTTAAAGCCATTAGAAGATTTTAAGTGGGATAAGTTCTCAATTGAGTTAGTCCCCTGTCCTTCAGTTCCAAACAATATAGACAGACTTTCAAGTTTTCTCAGATGATCAGCAGATTGTAAACTTTTTGCGAGGTACTAACACATTTGAGAATGCTATAATTGATGAAGGCCAAAGAGACACCTGTTTGGAGCAGGTTGGATGATGACGAGAGGAATAATGAGGTTGAAGGACAACGGGATCCCAAAAGGAATGGTGGAGCTAGAAAGGCTATTTGATGTTGACAAGATCAGGAAAAGGGTGAATTCTGAGGATTTTGTAGCTCCCACAGACAATGGGACTGACATAGGCACTGAGGAGGATCCAAAGAACATCAAGTTGGCAAAGGACTTGTGATCCAAAAATAAAGAAAAGTCTGGTTGATTTTACTGCACAGGTCCAAGGATGTAATGGCTTGGTCATACAAAGATTTAAAGGTATTTGACCCAAAAGTTTACACTCACATCATACCTTTGAAAGAATTTTGCAAGCCTTTCAGACAAAACGAGAGGCATGTTAATGCTCTGTTAGAACCCCTAATCCAAACGGAAGTGGAAAAGCTCTTGAGTGCAGCAATTATTTTTCCCATCAGGCATTCTACCTGGGTGGCCAATCTGGTGCCAGTCAGGAAGAAAAATGGGGAGATCCGCTTGTGTGTGGATTTTAGGAATTTAAACAAGGCTTCGAAAAGGACAACTATCCCCTGCCTTCTATGGATGAAGTCTTGCAAATTGTTAATGGGTCGGAGATGATGTCTTTCCTGGATGGCTTCTCAGGGTACAACCAGATTTTGGTTGAGAAGGAAGATAGAATGAAGGCTTGCTTTTACAACTAAGTGGGGGACTTTTGCTTACAAAAGGATGCCATTTGGGTTAATAAATGTTGGAGCAACATTTCAAAGAGCAATGGATCATGCCTTCAAAGGGCTTATGGGCAAATGCATTGTAGTTTACATGGATGATCTAACAGTCTTCTCCAAATCCAGATTTGACCATGTAAAGCACTTAGAGTCTGTGTTTAACAAGTGCAGGGAGTTTGGCATTTCCTTGAATCCAAAGAAGTGCATTTTTGGTGTAACAGAAGGCAAATTTTTGGGACACTTGGTCACAAAAGATGGCATTTCTATGGATCCAGGCAGAGTTGAAGCCATATCTGGCATACCATTTCCCAACTCCAAGAAAGAGTTGAGGTCATTCTTCGGAAAGATTAACTTTGTCAGAAAGTTTATCTCAGGCTTTGCAGAGATAGTTAAGCCAATGAATGACATGTTAAAGCAGACTGCCCAGATTGTTTGGACCCCAGAAGCTAAGACTGCCTTCCAAGAAATCAAGACAGCCATTAAACAGGCACCAGTTCTGGTAAGCCCAGACTTCAGTGCAGATTTTTATCTGTACACCTTCTCTTCTGAACATACACTTGCTGCAGTTCTGACCCAACGGAGAGAAACGGGAACATCCAATTGCTTTTAAGAGCACCAATTTGAAGGGAGCTGAGCTGAAATATTCCCGTTTAGACAAACAAGCTTATGCTTTGGTAAAAGCAGTGAAACAGTTCAGACACTATATACTGAGGAGCAAAATTCATGCCATAGTGCCAGACCCAGCTGTTAAATACCTTCTAAGTCAGAATGAGTTGGGTGAACTGAGGGGAAATTGGGTCACAAGGTTGCAAGAGTATGACTTGGAGATTAGGCCTGCAAAAGCGATCGAGGGGCTTGGTTTGTCCAGGACACATTCCTTGAAGTGCCTCTACGGGAAGAAGTTAATCAGTTAAATTCTGAATCTGATGATTGGTATGGAGATATCATTCATCTGCTACAGTTTGGAATTTGCCCATCCCATTTGAACAGAACTCAAAGGAGAGCATTAAAGTTAAAAGCTGCTCATTATCTCCTCAAGGCGGGTACTCTGTACAGGGAGAATTATGCTCTGGCATTTTCCTAAGATGCATTTCTCCCAGCGAAGTCAGTGAAGTCATGGCTAGTTTTCATGAAAAACTAGGGGTAGGGCATCCATCAGGATCTGCCACTGCACATAAAATACTAAGAGCAGGCTATTATTGGCCTACACTTTTTAAAGATGCACATCAGCATGTCAGAACCTGCCATCAGTGCCAGACATTTGCAGCCAAAGAGGCCAACCGGGCCCTGCCATTGCAACCTGTTGTGATCAGTAAACCTTTCATGCAATGGGGGCTTGATTTTGTGGGAGTCATTAACCCGAATTCTTCAGTAGGGCATAAATATGTTCTGACAGCTACTGACTATTGCACAAGGTGGGTTGAAGCAGCAGCCACCACAAGAAGTACAGACCCGGAAGTGATTGATTTTCTTGAATCAAATGTCATAACTAGATTTGGGGTTCCCCTGAATTTGGTCTGTGATAATGGGCCAGCCTTTCAATCATTGGAGTTTGCAGATTGGGCATACCGGATGGGGATAGTTATCGATTCTCATCCAACTACTATCCCCAAGGCAATGGGTAGGTTGAGTCAACAAACAAGAATTTAATGAATGCCATCAAGAAGTCTGCAGCGAGATAAACCCGGGCAATGGCATACATTGTTGAAATATGCACTTGTGGGGTGACGAGGATAAAACATAAGGTTGCTCTTAAGACTTCTCCCTTTGCTTTGCTGTATGGTACCCAGCCAATTGTTCCCATCTCTCTCAAGTTGCCTACCTACCAATTTGCCTTAGATTATTTTGAGGATCATGATGATCTTTGAAGCCCGTGTTTTAGATCTCACTAACTTGCAGGATGAAAGACTCCAAGCCCTGGAGCACTTCAGTAGACATCAAGAAACTGTCAAAAGGTGGTTTGACAAGAGGGCCAAAGTGAAAGCTTTCGGATGGCGAGACTTGGTGCTCTGTGGGACAAGGCTCATGAGAAGAAGGGTAAGCATACAAAGTTGCAACCACTGTGGATAGGCCCCTACCAAATTCTTGAGATATTGGGTAACAATGCATTCCGTTTACAAGATCTGGATGGTAATTTTTTGGACCTCCCTGTTAATGGTCAATACTTGAAACATTATTTCTCGGTTGTTCCATCCAATCTATCATTTGAATGAGTCATAAAGAAGTTGTAACATATGTATACATTGTAAGTAAGCTTTGAAGTTTTTCAGTTTTATTTCTAAGTCTGTGCAGTTTTATTTTTGTTTTGTTCTTGAGGCCTGTCTCTGTCCTTGGAGGTCTGTCCAAAGTTCTTCAACTTTTGAAATCTGTCCTTTAACCTTTGCCTGAGCAATCAATGAAAAGTCAGCCTGCTAAAAAAAAAAAAAATTGTTTTATTCCTAGCTGATCAATCCAGTCTCCACCCATTGTTTATAATTCTAATTGAGATAGTCTGCTTAAATTGAACAGTGGAACTATTTTGTTAGTCAGGACAACGGTAGAGAGGTGATTGGATCTTGTGTCTTGCTTGCCACAGTTGTTTTAATGATAGAAAAACTGCTATGCTGTTTAGTTGGAGGAACTTCCGGGGAATCCAAGAAAAGCTGGTTATAAGAGGGGACTATGGTTCATGCAATTATTTGGGTATCCACAGAGGCTATCAGTGCCTAGACTGAAACAGTTCCAGATTGATCAAATGATAAAAGAAAATTGTGATTTCTTTAAAGCCTTTCAGATATTGATGCATTTCAAAAATAAGAGAGATATAAAAAAAAAAAAAGAGTTATATGAGAGAGAGGCAGCCAGATTCCAAAAGTTATTTTTCTTTTACCAAGTTGCAGATTCTACCTTACAGTTGTAAATTTGGGTCGTGTAAATCTAAAGGGTAACTCTGTCTAGGCTGTAAAAGGCTAAACTAGTAAACAGAGCTCTACTCGGTTTCCCCTTTTACAATCTAGAAAAGCTGATCAGTCCAAAGTTCATCATTCAATCCAGTCATCCTTGAAGAAAGTTTTATACCCTTTGTAATTGCACATCAGAAATCTTCCTTGAAGTAATTCAGCCTAGTATGTCCTTGGGAAATTTTAACAGCTAGCAGTTGGCAGTCAATTTATTGTGAAGAATGTCTGTGGCAAGGCATGATGCATGGTCTTTTTGTTTTGAAACCAGAGTCCTGGGTTCTAAAATAATGCTACTATTTTACCCATAGATATCGCCATTTGTTGAGAAGCAACACACCCCCACTGAAAAATGAGAGTCCATCCTTAGAAAACCTCAAGCTTCCCATTTTGCAGCAGGGACCCTCTTGATAATTTTCAGGTTCAAATCCAAATTTGCTTGCCTCCTTGATTAAGTTGTCCTTTTCCTTGCATTATGGTTTTGTTGCCTTTCGATTTCATTTTGTGCATGCTAGAATCATTCATGGGCAAAGAAAACCTTGCACCGATGCAAAAGAATGCGAGAAAACGAGATAGAAAATTTCATGAAAATCCAAAACTTTCCCTTTTCGGCAAAGCCGCGAAATCGCGACACTTCCATTTATGGAAATGTCGCGAAATCGCGACAGGAAAATAGAAAACCTGCCAAGTCGCAAATGTGTCGCAAAATCACGGTCAACGCGGTCAACGCATGCAGCTACGGGAACTGTCGCGATATCGCGACGTGTTCTATTTTTGCGGGTTGTTGATGGAAAAATGCTTAAGTACAAAAAGTGCAGCGCGTCGCTAACATGTTTCAAAATCGCGGCTGCAGGTTGGCCGAAGGGGAGCCTGAGTTTAAAGTTACAGCGATTCGCTGCATATTGGTCAAGAAGGCACTCCAAAGTAAAACTTGCAGCGATGCGCTACACGTCGCATTTTCGCGACGCGGGCGGTTCAAAGGCTTGAGGGTTAAAGGGTTGCAGCGACGCGCTGCAAGTTTTAAAGTTGCAAAGGCGCAAGACATTGATTGAGGAGAAGGTAAAGCGTCTAAGTGTTCAAAGTGGCAGCGATGCACTGCAATGTTGCAAAGTCGCGGGTGTTGGTTGCAAAAAAGGACTAAATACAAATGTTGCAGCGATGTGCTGCATGGCTAGTGCAAAGAAAGTCTAAGGGGCAAAAACTGCAGCGATGCGCTGCACCTTTTGAAAGGGTCTTCCAAAGCAAAGGAATGTGGCATCTTCGCGATAAAAGTCCACGATTGGTACGGAGAAGAGAGAAGGTAGCGAAATCGCTACCTATAGCAAAATCGCGGTCATTTTGATTTAAAAGACAAAGACATGAAAGTTGCAGCGACTCGCTGCACTTTCAATGATAGAACCAGCCAAGATGGAGACGTCGCGAAATCACGATAGTTGGGAGGCAGAACTTCAAAGGGAGCCACCATGTCGCGATTTCGCGACATGATGAGAAGAAAGTTGCCAAATTGAAAGACATAATGGAAAATCGGCCAAGGGCCAGAAGGAAGCAAAGAGGAGAAATCAAATTTGCATGAAATCGACTAAGGCAAGATGCATGTCGCGAAATCGCGACATGCTTGAAAAGAGTTGTACGACAGCTAGCAAGAGGCACGATTTCGCGACATGTCACGAAATCGTGACATGTCACGTTTTCACGATGAAAGAAAGGAGAGAGAAACATGCTGGCGGACATGTCGCGAAATCGCGACATGTCGCATTTTCGCGACCTGCACAGAAAGTTGACCAGAATGCTTGCAGCTGTAAACAGACACGTGTCACGATTCTGTGATACGTGTCAAGACACGTATCAGATGAAACAGAGGCCGACATGCAAGAAAGATTAGGATTTTAATCTGTTTTAATGTTAAAGTGTTGATTTAATGTTTATTAAATTGCTAATATAATCTTTTTGTCTTTCATGCAGGAATCCATCTGTCACTTGCGGGATAGCGGGAAAATGGCCATAAGGACAAAGTCAAATGCAATTTAATTAAAGGCGGCCATGTTGAAAAGGAAGGTGCCGAGAGTTGATGTTTCATTCCGGTATTTACAGATCTGTCCACAAATGACTAAGCGGTGCCCAGATTTTACCGGTGAAGGCATTCAATGAGGATTTATGGCGAGTTAATAGCGAGGTAGATATTTTCAACTCCGGGATAGATTTGCAGAGATGGAATAGCGGAGAAGTGGTGACTCATCCGGCTCACCAACGAAATTAATGAAGGCATTTATTTGCAGTTGCGGGTGAATGCAAGCTGCATTTGATTCTATCTTCTCCATTTATGACAGCTGACCGCCCTGATTTGCAGAAGGGTTAGGTTTTATCCAGTCTTTGTTTTAAAATGGCTTTTATTGTAAAACCCGGTCCTAGGGTTTAAGATGATAAGATTTGCAGTTAAGAAAAGATATTTTTTGTAAAGATCAGGATCTGTCCTGAGTCTATAAATACAACTGCAAAATGTAATCGCGGGAGGCGGAGACTTAGAAATAAAAGGCTTATAAGCAATTTCTTGCAAATTTTGTGAAATCCTTTGTTTTTTGGACTGGGAGTTGATGTGCTTTTGCTGTTTTCTATGGTAGCATGGCCAGGGAGCCTAATATTTTACAGATCTGTGATAAGTGTATCTTCTTCTATTATCCGTTCCATTAAAGTTTGTTAGATATATGCTGTAAATCTGCCATTATCAAGTTTAAATATGTTGTTAGGCTTCAGTTGTTCCATTGTTTGCTTGGGAAATTACAGATTTCAGGTGTAAGCTTGTTCTAATTGCTCTGTCTTCACTGTGTGAGCTAGGCTACCGGTGAAAGATATCAGTTTTAACCAGCTTCTCTTCGGTTTATAATTTTATGTTAGACCTGTTCCATTTTGCCTTGTGCTCTTGGTTGAAAGTGATCTTAGAAATCTGGACGCTTTCCTCTTTGATTTGTTCTGTTGTGAAGCTGATAGTATAGATGAAATTGACAGTTTAAGTTTTACAGTTTAAAGTTTGATAAACTTCCCTTTCTGCCTTACCCTACCCTCTCTTTGCTTACCGTGAATGATCCATTTTTTTACTTTCTTTATTTGTCTTTTATTTGAATCTGTTGACCCATGAGAGCTAGATCAAGAATCAAGTTAAATCTGATTGTTAACAAGTAACAACTTCTGCAACTACTGAACAAGTTCAAGAACCCCCTGTAAGGTAACAGACAGTCCATATTGAAATCTATTCCAGAAGCGAAAAAGAGTGAATAGACATTCGACCCGACTCTGTAACTCACACCTTGGATAACCAGCTAGATCCTAAAGTGAGTGGGATTCATCCCGTGGGTGTTACCGGTGTTTATGCTCATTCTTCACGGGGTGTGTATGAAAGTCGGACCAACAACCTCCTCACTAGTCAAATTGATGCAGTCTTCCTCTATTGTTGCTATGTGATATGGATTCAATTTCTTTGTGTAGATATTTATCTTCTTTCCTTTAAGTTGGATTACCATATGAGAATAATATAAATGCATGTAACCTCCTAGTTTTTCTTTAAATTCCCAAGAAATATAGAGGTTGAAGTAGGGCTTAAGGTCGACTATTAGTACTTCTTGTATCACAGTGAATTTTGGCACTTTATGTAGTACCATGGGGATATATTGTATAACTCCAACTATCTTAATAGTAATACTTTCTAATTGTAATAATTTGAGGTATTATTGGGTGTATTCCATATCCATGGATTTGCACATTGCTTTAGACATAATGATAGTTGTAGCTCCAAAATTGACCATGCAATTATGCACAATCCATCCCTCCATGTACAAAGACATGTAGAAAGAAGGTGGTTTGTTTTTAAATGCTCCAAGAATCATTTTTCCCTAGGCTAAGTTAAAATATTGATGTGATATACCTACATAATTAGCTATATTCAATGAATCTCTTAGAATATCGATTTGTCCAAGGATCATTAAAGCATCATACATGCTCACTTTTGAGGGGGTCTTCTTTATTTCTTCAATAATATTGTATCCTAATGATTATAGATATCTATTTTCTTTCTTTTGTGGCTCATCAAACCTCTTCTAGTATTCTTGAGTAGCTTCCAACCTTTATATTTTGGTCATGTAAGTATATATAAGTCTATCCCATGCTTATTCATTGGACTTGACTTGGATTTATTTTATTTCCTTTACTTGATCTAATTTTGGTTGTTCCTTCCTTAGCTCTAGTGGAGAATGGATCTTCTTAGGCTTTGACTAAGCTTGAGCTTCCCTAGATTTGGTGATATTTATTCTTTTAAATTTTGATGCTAGGTCAAGACTTTGAATGACTCTAATTTATGTAGGTCTACTTGTATAGGTTTATTTCTATACTTGGATAGAACTGATATACTCACCCTCTCTAGAGGATCTTGCATGATCATAACCCATTTTGGATCCCATAGCATATTTATCTGGCCTTGATTTGTCTTCTCAAATTTTTTACAACTTTTAGCTAAGCTTGAATCTAATACATCACATAGGTATTAATATTACGAGGATCATTACACACTATGAACCAATAATTTCCTTCAGGTATGGTGGTAGATTCTTCTACAAATGGTCTAGATAGATTATCCCATGAATAGATACTCCTACATTATAGATTACAATACTAGTGTGATATTTTTCCTTTAAAATATAAATCAATAAGTCTTATTGAATTAGGGAAAAAATGGTGCACCGGATGAAGCTAAATAAAATGCATCTATCGCTAATGTATTATGAGCATAAAATGGAAGCATTCAAGTAAGCACGAAAAGAGACCAAAATATGAGAAATAAAGTGAAACGAAGCTTTCTTATATTATTTCAATGGATCAAAACCATGGTTACATAAATGTACCCTTGAGGGCTCTGGATTGATACAATTGTTTACAAAATTATGGGGTTCCCAAAGGATCAAGTCCTTTCAAAGAAGCTCACGTGCACTTCCAATGTCTTTCCTCGTACCCACAATTGAGGTGGGTAAACTTATGATGTTGTTGCTTTATTCTAGATCTTGTGTTCCTTCCTTGTATGCTGTAGGACATACACCTACACACAAGGAAACCAGAATCATTAAATAGCAAGTATGTATGGTGAAAACATGTAATCCCCATAGGCACTAAAATACTAGAAAACATGAATATGTAAGATGCCTATCTAAATCAACTCCAAATGGATTTAAATTTCATATATATGTAAAATGGATGGTTTTGGGAAGATATTACTAAAAATAGAACCGAAATTGCATCTGATGGCATGGTGTAATCGCAATAGACCTTCGAAACCTACAAACCCAAAGCATGCAATTTCTACCCCTAAACATGTCCAAAACCATATGAAACTTGGATATAATACATAAAATGATATTTCAAGACAACCCATGTTTTTAAAATTTGCAAAATCAATAACAGTTTTATGTGCTTCTCCAAATGAGCTCCGTAGACCTGCATGAGACCCTACAAAACACTAAAAATATGATATCTCACTCAATATAGCTCCAAAATGCATTAAATTTGGACATAATTCTCATATTCTAATATAGAATCTAAATAAAAAATAAAAATAAATAAATCATGTATATATATACCACCATATAAGGGTGGGACAGTTGGGACTGTCACGAAATGGGGACCATCCTAGGGTGGGACGGCCACCAATTCTGCACTTATTTTATCACCAATTCCTTTTTGCATTGGTTAGGAACCTCATAAGTAGTGTTGTTGTCAAATTTAGTGGTGAAATTAACTCGATTGATCTAGTTTTGTAAACATATTGTGCCTCCTAGATCACTCGCAAACCTCCTTTGCTAGGTATAGATTTCAAGGGAAAAAGGCAAAAAAAGGTGAGGGAATATCTTGGCAGCACTTTGTTGCTATGTCTCAAAACTCCTCTATCCCTATATTGTGTGGAAAATAGATCCACTTTATATCCAAAGGAAACCTTAAGGCAAAAATGCATGTGAGTGCATGCAGGGCAAGAGGCACCATTTGGCCACCAAGGTGGCATGCATTAGAGGTGGAAGATAATCTCCCTATTTGGCCCTTTACATGCAGCATGTCATAAGGATGCTATGTCCTATAACTTGCATGCTTGAATAGGTAGATAAAATTGTAGTTTTTGGGTGCCATTTATCCATAGTTTGACTTTTTGAGGGTTAAATTCCATGGTCATCCCACCCAGGGACGGCCACACATGGACATCCCTGGGTGGAATGACCATGAACTATGGTCGTCCCTAGGTGGGACGACCATGCCTACATGGCCCAAGACTTTTCAAAAGTGGTTTATAGCCTTCCAAGAGTGGTTAGGACCACTATAAAACCTCTGAGGGTTGCCTAAGGGGGCCATATGGTGTCAATTAACCAGTGCTTTTGATTGCCTAATCGGATTGACCATATTTTAGTGTCTACAGCTGCCCCTTTTTGAGATGCGTTATGTGCAACACAATACTGAGAAAAATAAATGACTAAAATTCTAAATTATTAGGTTTATTCAATAACCTAATAAAATTTAGATGTCCCAATCTTGAAAAGAGCATGTATTCTTGAATCCTTGCTTCTAACGAGCTAAGGAACTTGCTTCAAGTACAACCTTTATAGTAAGGTTGACTTGATCTTGGACATTGTTCAGTCATGAAGAGGTGAGGCCCATGATATTTCATGCTTCTACAATACCAATAATTTGTTTGATTTAATTTTGTGCTTGTTTTTTGCCCCAATCAGGGGCATGATTATCTTTGTCAAAGATTCATTGAACGAACGCAATTTGCATGATTGAGCGTGTGATTGTTGATTATGATTATGAACTTGCTAAGTATGACTACCCCCTCAAGCGTCGAGTCGATGAGGGAGTGACCAATGATAAAAGTGATGAGTCACTTGACACATATGACTTTGTTAGGGTTTCCTCCAGTTTTACTCATTGAAAAATGGAGCATTTTTGTTTTTTTAGAGGAGTTTGATGATTTTGTTGATGTTGTATGGAAGAAAGGAGCTGAAAAATTCATTCCCGTGGGGTGGCCCAGACACAATGGTATTATTAGGGTGTGAAGTAAAGACTTTTACACTTATCCATAAGTAATTTAGATTCCTCTTGATCTTTTGTGAAATTTGACCAAATTTGAGCTATTTTTGGTGGGTTTTGGACCCTTTTTATGCATTTTTGTGTTGTTTTTGAATTTTTGATTGTTCAATTTTTTTTTTTTTTTTTTTTTTTTTTTTTATGAGATTTCATGGAATAATACCTCATCATTGTTAGATTCCCCAATCATGGAAATAGTACGCATCACAAAATCATTACCTTCGACAAGTTAAGGAACTTGATTTTGGTAATCTTTGGGATATTGGCAAACAAGCTTAAGTCTAATACTAGCCTTGGTGGCAATTAGGAGATAAGCTTAAGTCAAACCCTAGACTTTATTATGATTAGGAGATAAATCTTAAGTTGAATCCTAGCCTTGATAGCAATTAGGATACAAGATTAAGTCAAATCCTAGCCTTGATGGTGATTAGGAGAAATATTAAGTTGAATTCTAGCCTTGATGGCAATCAGGATATAAGATTAAATCAAATCCTAGCCTTGATAGCAATTAGGAGATAATCTTAATTCAAATCCTAGCCTTTATGGCAATTAGGATATAATATTAAGTCAAATCCTAGCCTTGATGGTGATAGGAGACAAGCTTACTAGTTTGCTTGAATTTGCTTTTGATCTTTTACTTATTTACCCCAAGAAAGTAGGGTGCACGATTGTCTCTGGCAATGATTTGTAATATGAATATGATTAACTTGATTAAGTTGTCAATTGTTTATTTAGATTATACATATATTTTTATTATTACCAATTTGCTTAATGGGTGTCGTTGGGGCACTTTGGGGTGACCTAGATGATCATATACCACTAGGAGTATTTTGGATTGACCAAATGGTATGTAGATACCCTTGGAGCATTTTGGGGTGACCTAGATGGTCATAGACCACCTAGGAGTATTTTGGGTTGACCAAGTGGTATGTAGATACCCTTGGAGCATTTTAGGGTGATCTAGACAATCGTAGACCACCTAGGATCATTTTGGGTTGACCAAGCGGTGTGTAGACACCCTTGGAGTATTTTTGGGTGACCTAGACAGTCGTAGACCACCTAGGAGTATTATGGGTTGACCAAGCGGTATGTAGATACCCTTGGAGCCTTTTGGGGTGACCTAGATGGTCATAGACTACCTAGGAGGGTTTTGGGTTGACCAAGTGGTATGTAGATACCCTTGGAGCCTTTTGGGGTGACCTAGATGGTCATAGACTACCTAGGAGGGTTTGGGTTGACCAAGTGGTATGTAGATACCCTTGGAGCCTTTTGGGGTGACCTAGATGATCATAGACCACCTAGGAGGGTTTTGGATTGACCAAGTAGTATGTAGATACCCTTGGAGCCTTTTGGAGGGACCTAGATGGTCATCGATCACCTAGGAGGGCTTTGGGTTGACCAAGAGGTATGTAGATACCCTTGGAGCCTTTTGGAGTGACCTAGATGGTCATAGACCACCTAGGAGGGCTTTGGGTTGACCAAGTGGTATGTGTTGAGTGGTATTTTCACCCAATTGTGAAAGTACACTCTCCCTTAGGATTTGGATTCCAAATCCCCTCTTGCAAAGAAGTTAAACAAACAACTTCTCCAAGGTCTCCGTTATATTAGCATTTGCATATGTGCATTAGTAATCTCAAATAAAGATATTCAATTTAAATGCTTGGAACACCTTAGTGATTGCAAGTAACTCGTAAACAAGGGGCAATGTTGGTTTATTTTACCATGAAACTTTAGTGATTGTTCATTGAACCAAAATAAATCAAATGTGAGTTGGCCCTCATATGACCACGATGTAGTGCTTTAATTCCTTTTATCTTGATGGTTTTAAAATAGATTTTATCTTGCATTAAATCCTCAATGATGAATAGGGTCCTCACATGTAGCTTCAAAATGTCACTTTAACTTATCCCTCTTAAATGAAATCAAATTTTCATCAAGATGAACAATTAAGTGCTTTAAGGCAAAGACCTTCAATATAATACTCAAATTATCCCTCTTTCGCAAAATTAGAATTTTTATGAAGAAAGGGTAATTTTAGGCCCGAAATGGAAATTTGTGAAAATGCCGTAAAACATAACTCCTTCAATGAAATTGGAATTTCCATGAAGGGAATGTCATCATAGGCTCATGAATGCAAAACAAAACTGGAAAAATGAAATTTGACCTTAAATGGAAATTTCTATTTTCGGTTTTAAATCTCCAACTTCGTGATTTTAAAATACTAAACAACTCGAAATGAAATTTCAAAGTGGTTGGATCTGAATTATAATCTACGCAGGTGAATTTTTGTTTTGATTTTTATGTTTTTTTATCCAATGGTTTGTAAATTTGGTTATTTTGCTCAAATATTTGAAATGCTGCAGCTCCTTTTATGCTCAAATTACCCTCTTTCGAAAATTGGAGTTTTTATGAAGAAAGGGTAATTTTAGGCCAAAAATGGGAATTTGTGGAAATGCCATAAAACATAACTCCTTCAATGAAATTGGAATTTCCATGAAGGGAATGTCATCATAGGCTCATGAATGCAAAACAAAACTGGAAAAATGAAATTTGACCTTAAAATGGAAATTTTCTATTTTCGGATTTTTAAAATCTGTGACAAAACAACAACTTCGATGAATTTTAAAAAATACTAAACAACTCCGAAAATGAAATTTCAAAGTGCGTATTGGAAGTCTGAATTATAATCTACGCAATGGTGAAATCATTTTTAGATTTTGAAATTTTTTTAATGTTTATTTTAATGCCTGAAAATAGGAAAAAAATTCTGAAATTAAAATTTTTGAAAACAGAAAATTAAAATTTTGCATCAAAATAATTGCTGGAAATGCAGCAATGCAAAAGCTCCTTCAGTTTGATAGCACCCCGTCCTGCAAAACCGAATACGTGAGAGTTTCATACATGCAACCTAGCCTATTTGACCTGTACTACACACAATCAAAGTAAACTAGGTGCTGGCTCCTAGGGTTTTAAATAATTTCCAGATTGCAGACATTCACATGAAATAACCCAAAAACAATGGCGTAAATTTCACATACAAATCTGAAATTTGGAAGGAGAAAGATAAAACAATTAAAATAGAGCATGCAGAAAATTTCTCATTCTTTCTTGCTAACAAGGCCTGAAATTTCTGAAGAGAAGCTTTCCCATTCAAATTATATTCCTGGTTTTACATATCAAATTTTGCCGCATTTGGCCATGCCAAAAGTTCCGTCCCCCTTGCATGCATTTCGATGGCGTATTTTAAGATTTTCCTCCATGGCTTTTCGTTTTCTCCTCCATGACTTTTCGTTTCTCCTCCATGGCTTTTCGTTTCTTTCTTCCTTTCTTCCATTCGCAATACCCTGCAAAAAAAACAAAAAACTAAACTTTACTTAAACTAACATGAAAAAATTAAAAATTAAACAAAAAACAAAAAAGCTAAAAATAAATCCTATTTTATTTTTATTATTATTTTTTTGTTTTTATTTTATGTTCATTTGTTTATATATATATATATATATATATATATATATATATATATATATATATATATATATATATTATTTTTACTTATTCCCTTTTTCTTTTTTCTTTCTTTTGTTCTATTAATTTATTTATTATTATTTTTTTTTTATTCCTTTTTTTTAGTTTATTTATTTTTTTTAAACATGAATTAACCCAAAAGTTAATGTTTGAATTATAAACACTTTAATAAACCTATAAAAAAAAGAAAAAGACTAAAACCACACCAAAATTTATCAAAAAAATGTGGGTCCCCAAGCTTAGGGGCTAGTTGTGAAATAGTCACAACAAATGGCGACTCTGCTGGGAAATGCTCCTGAGCATTTCGATGAGAACCCAAAAAGAAAACCTGAAAACACACTTCAAAACTTTAACACAAGCATCAACAAATATCCAAAGAATGCCAATAGATCAAAAATACATGAAACATCAGAATCGCTAAGCATCAGCTCGGTGTGTGCAATGTGTTTTCATTCCCTACCGTTTGAACTTGATCAACATTCCATTGTCAGTTTTACTTATGATTTGTATATGCGATATTGTGAATGATTTGTGTACCCTGATGAAGATGCTAGAGATGTAACTGCTTTATAAATGCTTCAACCCTTCTAATATCATGGACAAACATATTAAAGATGTCAAACCCTCTTAGGACCAAATATATGTGAATGAATTCATTAGATCCCAAAGTTGGTTATGTGTCACTACCATCTTGAACCCATGTGCAAGTGGATGTGAAATCGGAACTTTGGGGAATAGGATTCCCAACCTAAGCGAGATGAGAATTTAACCCTATCCTTACTATTCCGATTTGGAGTTCATTACCTCATCTTGAACAAAATAATTTAACCTGTTATGGATGAAATGGTTAGGCTAGTCTATCCATATGAGCAATCAGTGGTCTTGCTTTTAGACAAGACATGATGCCACGCATGAGCATTTAACCCCATAATCCATGACTTAACTTCATTTCTTTGGACCTTGGGGATGACTACCCATCCTTTGCAGAGGACAAGTAGTACGATCCTTCCAATCCAATATTATATGAGATGGAAAATTTTTTTTTATTTCTTGGACCTTGGGGATGACTACCCATCCTTGTTAGGGACAAGTAGTACGATCCTTCCAATCCAAAATTTAGATGTAAATGGAAAATATTAATTTTTTATTACTTGGACCTTTGGGATGACTACCCATCCTTTGCAGAGGACATGTAGTACGATCCTTCCAATCCAAGCTTTATGATGAAATGAGACATATGGAGCTTTGGGGAATTGGATTCTCAACCTAAGTGAGATGAGAATTTTGCCCTATCCTTACTACTCCATGTAGGTCAAATCAGAGCTTTGGGGAATTGGATCCTCAACCTAAGCGAGATGAGGATTTAACCCTATCCTTACTACTTTGATTTTAGGCTTTAAGCATTATGGGAGTGGTAAGAACCACTGTTTCAAGGATTATGTTGCATGATAGGACAAACATGAAATATTCTTTTCACCTCACCTTTTCATCCAAGTATGGTTTTGACCATTTTGCTCAAGATTCTTTTTAATGTGCATGGGATGTGCTTGGTTCAAGATAGTTTGGGCAAGACTCGGTTCCCAACCTTAGGATCTCTTTAGATATATGTTATATAATAACCCTAAGAGGATTCAACACCTTCTCAATAATTGCACCTGGGATGAATATGCCACTGAGATGACATGTATATGCAAAGTGAGGAATGGAAAATGAATGCACTACTTCTTGAATTGCAAATGAAATCATTTGTCATAATGTGCAAAACCGACTCCTTCATGCATCACAAGATTCAAACGATATTATTTAAATGTTTGTGTTACTTGTGGAGCTTTCTACAACACAATTCCAATGTTTCATATTCTCCTGATCTTAGGCATAATTTGACATCTCAAATTTATCAAAACATGTCCAATAAAATCAAACACACGACTTAAATCCTAATCCAAATAGCAATCCCAAAATGAAACTTGAAAACACAAACCAAAACCAAAATCAAAATTTATATACAATATAGTACAAGATGATGCAAAGCTTGGATTATCACTTTCCTGGATCCCAAACATGATTAGAACATTTCAAAAGACATATGTCACAATACACATGCCAAATGTTGTAGGAATCCAACAACAATAAGATCATACCAAGCAATGCAACAAATTTCAACTTCCCTCTCTCACCCCACCAATTAAATTTAGTTTCATTAGTATTCATATAGGTGAGATTCAAAATTTTAAATTGATCAGACAATGATTGATTTTCAATTTTATCATGTCTATTCTTTAAAGTGCAAATTTCATCATTCCATTCATAATTTAGAAGTAGGCTTTCCTTTTCAAATGTGAGATATTGCAAACAAGAGCCTATTTCTAAAAGTCTTGCATTCAAAATATTCTTCAAGATTTTAAAGCAATCCAAATCAATCAAGACTTGACAAACATCACCAAGATTTGACATTTCATCATTAATGACATTAGCATCCAAAGGGACATCATGTAATCCATCACTTGAAATTTTGGTAGCTACTACCAAAGGTAAAGATTTCACCTTGTCATCCATACTCAACCCATCATGGTTAGAATTTACCACAACTTGATGAGTGTTAGTAGCCTTTTCTTCTTCCTCATTGTCTTCTTCATCATCCAACACCTGTTCAAAAACACCAAAGTTAGGCACCCAATCAAACATGCATCCATCCTTTTCAAAACAAGAGCCTAGTTTTTCAAGATATGTGTCACGTGACACCTTTCCATGATCAATGGCTTGAGTTGCCTCAAAATTCATATTTTCATTAGGATCATCAATAGTATCAAACCCACACCACTTAGGTTTTGTAATTTCATGATTTTGAGATGGCATGGACATTGTAGAAACAATAGGTGGATCAAGATTTTCTATTTCTTGCCCCTCAAGGGGAACAAAAACAATTGATTCTCCTTCTTGATCCATGGTAGTAACATCATTATCCTTCTCAAACCTTTGATGAGATTCCAATCCTTCTTCCAAAACATTTTCAGATTGCACAGGACTTGTAATATCCTCATGTGAAAGGGCAATTGTATCATCCTGCATATCAATAGGCACACAAATTTCATTAGCAATTTTGGAGTGAGCATACTCTTCCCAAGAATCATAATGATCATCTTTCAAAATCAAATTGTGATGCTCAACTATTTCTTCTTCATCTTTTAATTCATCAACATGTTTCTCATCAAATTTATCTTCACCTTCCTTAGATGGTTCAATTACTTCCAAAATTGGGTTATTGCTTGTATTCAAATTGATAAGGCTATCATAATCCAAATTTGTAACCCATGATTCAATTTTATCACAATTTGGAAGGTGTGGATCTTCTTGGTCATCATTTTCAACAATGTCATCCGAAACAGATTCATCCTCATAGAATTCATCTTTTGGTGAGTCAAGGGTTTCCAATTTGTCACATGTTTCAATACTAGTTGGATCTAGTACTCCTCCCTTGCCTAAAATCATATTCTTATGAAAATCATTAAAATTGATTTTAGAACCATCTTTTGAATCAAGATGAGTACTTTGAAGTTGATTCATACTTAAGAAAGATGGTTGATCTTGCATAGTAGGTTGAGGATTTTGAAATTGATTGAAGCTTGGGAATGATTGTTGATTCTGAAATTGATTCACACTTGAATTTGGTTGAGGTGGATAAATCATTGGGTGGGTAAAGGAAGTATTAAATGATTGAAGATTACATGATCCAAAACCCACACCATAATTTTGACAACTCAATTGTTGCTCAATTGCCATTGCTTGAGCATAGGCTTGAGACAAAGATGTGATTAGGGGCATCCCTCGCAAATATGTGGAAATGAGTGGGTCAAGAGCATTGACATATATTTGGAGAGCCACTTCTTCTTGCAAAACATAACATGTCACTAATTGAGCATATAATCCAAAGAACCTTTCAGAAAATGACTTCACATTTTCACTTGGTCCTTTTCTGATGGTGAAAAATTGCTCATATATGCGGATTGGGTCAACTTGCTTTTTGTTGAATTGATTAAGAAATGTTGCCTCTAGTTGAGCCCAAGAAGTGATAGACCCTAAAGGTAGACTTGTAAACCAATCATATGCCACTTTGTCCAAGGTGTAAGGGAACATTTTACAAACAACATCATCATACCAAATTGTTAAGTGATTCACAACAAATTTGAATGCTCGAATATGTTCTCCTGCAGTATTTGTCCCATTAGACGAAAATCGAGGAAGACATCTCTCAAAACCGACGGGCAAATAATGTTGAACTCCTGGTATGTTCAATGGGCTACCTGTCATCCATGGTGAAAACATAGCCATTAGTGAATCTTAAAGAATATAACTTTAATACCCAAAAATTTTTTTATTTTTTTTTTTTTTTATTTTTATTTTTTTAACATCAAATCAAATCCCATTATTCCTGTATGAACAATCAAAGCGTTAGAACAATGCATAGCAATTCATGTCCTCCTTTTAACAGTACCAAGTTGTAATATTAAAAGAGGGCTACAGATAATAATCAATAGGGCATGAAATATTCAAAATTTAAATCCCTATAGCATTTAAATCATACTAAAATAAACCAATTCAAGCCCTCCTTCTAGCGCCAAAATGTTGAGTGGTATTTTCACCCAATTGTGAAAGTACACTCTCCCTTAGGATTTGGATTCCAAATCCCCTCTTGCAAAGAAGTTAAACAAACAACTTCTCCAAGGTCTCCGTTATATTAGCATTTGCATATGTGCATTAGTAATCTCAAATAAAGATATTCAATTTAAATGCTTGGAACACCTTAGTGATTGCAAGTAATTGTAAACAAGGGGCAATGTTGGTTTATTTTACCATGAAACTTTAGTGATTGTTCATTGAACCAAAATAAATCAAATGTGAGTTGGCCCTCATATGACCACGATGTAGTGCTTTAATTCCTTTTATCTTGATGGTTTTAAAATGGATTTTATCTTGCATTAAATCCTCAATGATGAATAGGTCTCAATGAGCTTCAAAATGTCACTTTAACTTATCCCTCTTAAATGAAATCAAATTTTCATCAAGATGAACAATTAAGTGCTTTAAGGCAAAGACCTTCAATATAATACTCAAATTATCCCTCTTTCGTAAAATTGGAATTTTTATGAAGAAAGGGTAATTTTAGGCCCGAAATGGAAATTTGTGAAAATGCCGTAAAACATAACTCCTTCAATGAAATTGGAATTTCCATGAAGGGAATGTCATCATAGGCTCATGAATGCAAAACAAAACTGGAAAAATGAAATTTGACCTTAAATGGAAAATTTCTATTTTCGGATTTTAAAATTCGTTTTTAATCTATCGTGTTTCTTTGTTTTTTCTGTTTTTTGTTTTTTTTTTTTTTTTGTTTTTTTGTTTTTTCTTTTGGTTTTTTCTTTTTTTTTTTTTTTGGTTTTTAGATGTTTTGTAAATGATAAACATACTCCTTCAATGAAATTGGAATTTCCATGAAGGGAATGTCATCATAGGCTCATGAATGCAAAACAAAACTGGAAAAATGAAATTTGACCTTAAAATGGAAAATTTCTATTTTCGGATTTTTGAAATCTGTGACAAAACAGCAACTTCGGTGAATTTTAAAAAATACTAAACAACTCCGAAAATGAAATTTCAAAGTGCGTATTTGAAGTCTGAATTATAATCTACGCAATGGTGAAATTATTTTTGGATTTTGAAATTTTTTTAATGTTTATTTTAATGCCCGAAAATAGGAAAAATTTCTGAAAATTAAAATTTTTGAAAACAGAAAATTAAAATTTTGCATCAAAATAATTGCTGGAAATGCAGCAATGCAAAAGCTCCTTCAGTTTGATAGCACCCCGTCCTGCAAAACCGAATACGTGAGAGTTTCATACATGCAACCTAGCCTATTTGATCCGTACTACACACAATCAAAGTAAACTAAGTGCTTGACTCCTAGGGTTTAAAATAATTTCCAAATTGCAAACATTCACATGAAATAACCCAAAACAATGGCGTAAATTTCACATACAAATCTGAAATTTGGAAGGAGAAAGATAAAACAATTAAAATAGAGCATGCAGAAAATTTCTCATTCTTTCTTGCTAACAAGGCCTGAAATTTCTGAAAAGAAGCTTTCCCATTCAAATTATATTCCTGGTTTTACACATCAAATTTTGCCGCATTTGGCCATGCCAAAAGTTCCTCCCCTTTGCATGCATTTCAATGGGTATTTAAAGATTTTCCTCCATGGCTTTTCGTTTTCTCCTCCATGACTTTTCGTTTCTCCTCCATGGCTTTTCGTTTCTCTCTTCCTTTCTTCCATATGCAATACCTTGCAAAAAAACAAAAAACTAAACTTTACTTAAACCAACATGAAAAAATTAAAAACTAACAAAAAACAAAAAAGCTAAAAATAATCCTATTTTATTTTTATTATTATTTTTTTGTTTTTATTTTATGTTCATTTGTTTATATATATATATATATATATATATATATATATATATATATATATATATATATTTTTACTTATTCCCTTTTTCTTTTTTCTTTCTTTTGTTCTATTAATTTATTTATTATTTTTTTTTTTTTATTCCTTTTTTTTTAGTTTATTTATTTTTTTAAACATGAATTAACCCAAAAGTTAATGTTTGAATTATAAACACTTTAATAAACCTATAAAAAAAACCACACCAAAAATTTATCAAAAAAATGTGGGTCCCCAAGCTTAGGGGCTAGTTGTGAAATAGTCACAACAAATGGCGACTCTGCTGGGAAATGCTCTTGAGCATTTCGATGAGAACCCAAAAAGAAAACCTGAAAACACACTTCAAAACTTTAACACAAGCATCAACAAATATCCAAAGAATGCCAATAGATCAAAAATACATGAAACATCAGAATCGCTAAGCATTAGCTCAGTGTGTGCAATGAATTTCTTTCCTCATCGTTTGAAATTGATCAACATTCCATTGTCAGTTTTGCTTATGAATGCATATGCGAGATTGTGAATGATTTGTGTACCCTAATGAATATGCTATGAGATTTCTGCTTTTATAAAATGCATAGTCACTCTTCTAGTATTATGGACAAACATATTCAAGACTGTCAAACCCTCTTAGGATCCACTAGTGAATGGTTCATTATATCCCAAAGTTGGTTATGAGTCACTACTATCTTGAACCCATGTGCGAGTGGATGTGAAATCGGAACTTTGGGGAATCGGACTCCCAACCTAACCGAGATGAGAGTTTAACCCTATCCTTACTATTCCGATTTAGAATTCTTTACCTCACTTTGAACAAAATAATTAAACCAATTATGGAAGAAATGGTCATGCTAGTCTAACCCTCTAAACAATCAGTGGTCTTGTTTTTAGACAAGACATGATGCCATGCATGGGCATATCTAACCCCACAATCCAAAACTTATCTTCATTTCTTTGGACCTTGGGGATGACTATCCATCCTTTGCAGAGGACAAGTAGTACGATCCTTACAATCCGATATAAATATGAGATGGAAAAAATTTATTTTTACTTCTTGGACCTTGGGGATGACTACCCATCCTGGTTAGGGACAAATAGTACGATCCTTACAATCCAAGATTTAAATGTAAATGGAAAATATTGAATTTTGTTACTTAGACCTTTGGGATGACTACCCATCCTTTGCGAGAGGACATATAGTACGATCCTTACAATCCAAGACTTATTATGAAATGAGACATAAGAGCTTTGGGGAATCGGATTCTCAACCAACCGAGATGAGAATTTAGTACCCTATCCTTACTACTCTATGTGGGTCAAATCAAAGCTTTGGGGAATTGGATCCTCAACCTAAGTTTGATGAGGATTTTAATCCTATCCTTACTACTTTGATTTTAGGCTTTAAGCTCTATGGAAGTGGTCACAACCACTGTTTTAAGGATCATGTTGCATAATAGGATAGACATGAAAACTTCTTTTGCCCAACCTTTTCTTCCAAGTTTTGATCATTTTGCTCAAGATCCTTTTAATGTGCATGAGACGTGCTTGGTTCTAGACAGTTTGCAAGACTCAGTTTCCAACCTTAGGATCCTTACTTAGATTTATGTTATAACATAACCCTAAGAGGATTTGACATACTTAAATAATTTGCACCTGAGATGCATATGCCACTAAGATGAAATGTATAGAAAAGTGAGATGGAAAATGAATGTATTACTTCTTGAATTGCAAATGAAATGATTTGTCATGCAAAACCGACTCTTTCATGCATCACAAGTTTCAAATGATATAATTTAAATGTTTGTATTACTTGTGGAGCTTTCTACAACACAATTCCAATGTTTCATATTCTCCTGATCTTAGGCATAAGTTGACATCTCAAATTTATCAAAACATGTCAAATAAAATCAAACACACGACTTAAATCCTAATCCAAATAGCAATCCCAAAATGAAACTTGAAAACACAAACTCAAACCAAAATCAAAATTTATATACAATATAGTACAAGATGATGCAAAGCTTGGATTATCACTTTCCTGGATCCCAAACATGATTAGAACATTTCAAAAGGCATATGTCACAATACACATGCCAAATGTTGTAGGAATCCAACAACAATAAGATCATACCAAGCAATGCAACAAACTTCAACTTCCCTCTCTCACCCCACCAATTAAATTTAGTTTCATTAGTATTCATATAGGTGAGATTCAAAATTTTAAATTGATCGGACAATGATTGATTTTCAATTTTATCATGTCTATTCTTTAAAGCACAAATTTCATCATTCCATTCATAATTTAGAAGTAGGCTTTCCTTTTCAAATGTGAAATATTGCAAACAAGAGCCTATTTCTAAAAGTCTTGAATTCAAAATTTCTTCAAGAATTTAAAGCCATCCAAATCCATCAAGACTTGAAACATCACCAAGATTTGACATTTCATCATTAATGACATTAGCATCCAAAGGGACATCATGTAATCTATCACTTGAAATTTTGGTAGCTACTACCAAAGGTAAAGATTTCACCTTGTCATCCATACTCAACCCATCATGGTTAGAATTTACCACAACTTGATGAGTGTTAGTAGCTTTTTCTTCTTCCTCATTGTCTTCTTCATCATCCAACACCTGTTCAAAAACACCAAAGTTAGGCACCCAATCAAACATGCATCCATCCTTTTCAAAACAAGAGCCTAATTTTTCAAGATATGTGTCACGTGACACCTTTCCATGATCAATGGCTTGAGTTGCCTCAAAATTCATATTTTCATTAGGATCATCAACAGTATCAAACCCACACCACTTAGGTTTTGTAATTTCATGATTTTGAGATGGCATGGACATTGTAGAAACAATAGGTGGATCAAGATTTTCTATTTCTTGCCCCTCAAGGGGAACAAAAACAATTGATTCTCCTTCTTGATCCATGGTAGTAACATCATTATCCTTCTCAAACCTTTGATGAGATTCCAATCCTTCTTCCAAAACATTTTCAGATTGCACAAGACTTGTAATATCCTCATGTGAAAGGGCAATTGTATCATCCCGCATATCAATAGGCATACAAATTTCATTAGCAATTTTGGAGTGAGCATACTCTTCCCAAGAATCATAATGATCATCTTTCAAAATTAAATTGTGATGCTCAACTATTTCTTCTTCATCTTTTAATTCATCAACATGTTTCTCATCAAATTTATCTTCACCTTCCTTAGATGGTTCAATTACTTCCAAAATTGGGTTATTGCTTGTATTCAAATTGATAAGGCTATCATAATCCAAATTTGTAACCCATGATTCAATTTTATCACAATTTGGAAGGTGTGAATCTTCTTGGCCATCATTTTCAACAATGTCATCCGAAACAAATTCATCCTCATAGAATTCATCTTTTGGTGAGTCAAGGGTTTCCAATTTGTCACATGTTTCAATACTAGTTGGATCTAGCACTCCTCCCTTGCTTAAAATCATCTTCTTATGAAAATCATTAAAATCGATTTTAGAACCATCTTTTGAATCAAGATGAGTACTTTGAAGTTGATTCATACTTAAGAAAGATGGTTGATCTTGCATAGTAAGTTGAGGATTTTGAAATTGATTGAAGCTTGGGAATGATTGTTGATTCTGAAATTGATTCACATTCGAATTTGGTTGAGGTGGATAAATCATTGGGTGGGTAAAGGAAGTATTAAATGATTGAAGATTACATGATCCAAAACCCACACCATAATTTTGACAACTCAATTGTTGCTCAATTGCCATTGCTTGAGCATAGGCTTGAGACAAAGAAGTGATTAAGGGCATCCCGGCATCCCTCGCAAATATGTGGAAATAAGTGGGTCAAGAGCATTGACATATATTTGGAGAGCCACTTCTTCTTGCAAAACATAACATGTCACTAATTGAGCATATAATCCAAAGAACCTTTCAGAAAATGACTTCACATTTTCACTTGGTCCTTTTCTGATGGTGAAAAATTGCTCATATATGCGGATTGGGTCAACTTGCTTTTTGTTGAATTGATTAAGAAATGCTGCCTCTAGTTGAGCCCAAGAAGTGATAGACCCTAAAGGTAGACTTGTAAACCAATCAAATGCCACTTTGTCCAAGGTGTAAGGGAACATTTTACAAACAACATCATCATGCCAAATTATTAATTGATTCACAACAAATTTGAATGCTCGAATGTGTTCTCCTGCAGTAATTGTCCCATTAGACCAAAATCGAGGAAGACAACTCTCCCAACCGACGGGCAAATAATGTTGAACTCCTGGTGTGTTCAATGGGCTACCTGTCATCCATGGTGAAAACATAGCCATTAGTGAATCTTAAAGAATATAACTTTAATACCCAAAAATTTTTTTTTTATTTTTTTTTTATTTTTATTTTTTAACATCAAATCAAATCCCATTATTCCTGTATGAACAATCAAAGCGTTAGAACAATGCATAGCAATTCATGTCCTCCTTTTAACAGTACCAATTTGTAATATTAAAAGAGGGCTACAGATAATAATCAATAGGGCATGAAATATTCAAAATTTAAATCCCTATAGCATTTAAATCATACTAAAATAAACCAATTCAAGCCCTCCTTCTAGCGCCAAAATGTTGAGTGGTATTTTCACCCAATTGTGAAAGTACACTCTCCCTTAGGATTTGGATTCCAAATCCCCTCTTGCAAAGAAGTTAAACAAACAACTTCTCCAAGGTCTCCGTTATATTAGCATTTGCATATGTGCATTAGTAATCTCAAATAAAGATATTCAATTTAAATGCTTGGAACACCTTAGTGATTGCAAGTAACTCGTAAACAAGGGGCAATGTTGGTTTATTTTACCATGAAACTTTAGTGATTGTTCATTGAACCAAAATAAATCAAATGTGAGTTGGCCCTCATATGACCACGATGTAGTGCTTTAATTCCTTTTATCTTGATGGTTTTAAAATGGATTTTATCTTGCATTAAATCCTCAATGATGAATAGAATCTTCAAAATGTCACTTTAACTTATCCCTCTTAAATGAAATCAAATTTTCATCAAGATGAACAATTAAGTGCTTTAAGGCAAAGACCTTCAATATAATACTCAAATTATCCCCCTTTCGTAAAATTGGAATTTTTATGAAGAAAGGGTAATTTTAGGCCCGAAATGGAAATTTGTGAAAATGCCGTAAAACATAACTCCTTCAATGAAATTGGAATTTCCATGAAGGGAATGTCATCATAGGCTCATGAATGCAAAACAAAACTGGAAAAATGAAATTTGACCTTGAAATGGAAAATTTCTATTTTCGGATTTTTAAAATCTGTTACAAAGCAAGAACTTCGGTGAATTTTAAAAAATACTAAACAACTCCGAAAATGAAATTTCAAAGTGCGTAATGGAAATCTGAATTATAATCTACGCAATGGTGAAATTATTTTTGGATTTTGAAATTTTTTAAATGTTTATTTTAATGCCTAAAAATAGGAAAAAATTCTAAAATTAAAATTTCTAAAAACAGAAAATTCAAATTTTGCATCAAAATAATTTCTGAAATGCAGAATGCAAAAGCTCCTTCATTTGATGCTCAAATTACCCTCTTTCGTAAAATTGGAGTTTTTATGAAGAAAGGGTAATTTTAGGCCAAAAATGGAAATTTATGTAAATGCCATAAAACATCACTCCTTCAATGAAATTGGAATTTCCATGAAGGGAATGTCATCATAGGCTCATGAATGCAAAACAAAACTGGAAAAATGAAATTTGACCTTAAAATGGAAAATTTCTATTTTCGGATTTTTGAAATCAGTGACAAAACAACAACTTCGGTGAATTTTAAAAAATACTAAACAACTCCGAAAATGAAATTTCAAAGTGCGTAATGGAAGTCTGAATTATAATCTACGCAATGGTGAAATTATTTTTGGATTTTGAAATTTTTTAATGTTTATTTTAATGCCCGAAAATAGGAAAAAATTCTGAAAATTAAAATTTTTCAGAACAGAAAATTAAAATTTTGCATCAAGATAATTGCTGGAAATGCAGCAATGCAAAAGCTCCTTCAGTTTGATAGCACCCCGTCTTGCAAAACCGAATACGTGAGAGTTTCATACATGCAACCTAGCCTATTTGATCTGTACTACACACAATCAAAGTAAACTAAGTGCTTGACTTCTAGGGTTTAAAATAATTTCCAAATTGCAAACATTCACATGAAATAACCCATCCCATGGCGTAAATTTCACATACAAATCTGAAATTTGGAAGGGGAAAGATAAAACAATTAAAATAGAGCATGCAGAAAATTTCTCATTCTTTCTTGCTAACAAGGCCTGAAATTTCTGAAAAGAAGCTTTCCCATTCAAATTATATTCCTCTTTTACACATCAAATTTTGCCGCATTTGGCCATGCCAAAAGTTCCTCTCCTGTGCATGCATTTCAATGGGTATTTAAAGATTTTCCTCCATGGCTTTTCGTTTTCTCCTCCATGACTTTTCGTTTCTCCTCCATGGCTTTTCGTTTCTCTCTTCCTTTCTTCCATATGCAATACCTTGCAAAAAAAACAAAAAACTAAACTTTACTTAAACCAACATGAAAAAATTAAAAACTAACAAAAAACAAAAAAGCTAAAAATAATCCTATTTTATTTTTATTATTATTTTTTTTGTTTTTATTTTATGTTCATTTGTTTATATATATATATATATATATATATATATATAAATTTTTACTTATTCCCTTTTTCTTTTTTCTTTCTTTTGTTCTATTAATTTATTTATTATTATTTTTTTTTATTCCTTTTTTTTTTAGTTTATTTATTTTTTTAAACATGAATTAACCCAAAAGTTAATGTTTGAATTACAAACACATTAATAGACAAAAAAAACCACACCAAAAATTTATCAAAAAAATGTGGGTCCCCAAGCTTAGGGGCTAGTTGTGAAATAGTCACAACAAATGGCGACTCTGCTGGGAAATGCTCCTGAGCATTTCGATGAGAACCCAAAAAGAACACCTGAAAACACACTTCAAAAATTTAACACAAGCATCAACAAATATCCAAAGAATGCCAATAGATCAAAAATACATGAAACATCAGAATCGCTAAGCATTAGCTCAGTGTGTGCAATGAATTTCTTTCCTCATCGTTTGAAATTGATCAACATTCCATTGTCAGTTTTGCATGAATGCATATGCGAGATTGTGAATGATTTGTGTACCCTAATGAATATGCCATGAGATTTTGCTTTTATAAAATGCATAGTCACTCTTCTAGTATTATGTACAAACATTCAAGATCGCCAAACCCTCTTAGGATCCACTAGTGAATGGTTCATTATATCCCAAAGTTGGTTGTGAGTCCCTACTATCTTGAACCCATGTGCGAGTGGATGTGAAATCGGAACTTTGGGGAATCGGACTCCCAACCAACCGAGATGAGAGTTTAACCCTATCCTTACTATTCCGATTTAGAATTCTTTACCTCACTTTGAGCAAAATAATTAAACCAATTATGGAAGAAATGGTCATGCTAGTCTAACCCTCTAAACAATCAGTGGTCTTGTTTTTAGGCAAGACATGATGCCATGCATGGGCATATCTAACCCCACAATCCAAAACTTATCTTCATTTCTTTGGACCTTGGGGATGACTATCCATCCTTTGCGAGAGGACAAGTAGTACGATCCTTACAATCCGATATAAATATGAGATGGAAAAAATTTATTTTTACTTCTTGGACCTTGGGGATGACTACCCATCCTGGTTAGGGACAAATAGTACGATCCTTACAATCCAAGATTTAAATGTAAATGGAAAATATTAATTTTGTTACTTAGACCTTGGGGATGACTACCCATCCTTTGCAGAGGACAAATAGTACGATCCTTACAATCCAAGACTTATTATGAAATGAGACATAAGAGCTTTGGGGAATCAGATTCTCAACCAACCGAGATGAGAATTTATACCCTATCCTTACTACTCTATGTGGGTCAAATCAAAGCTTTGGGGAATTGGATCCTCAACCTAAGTTTGATGAGGATTTAATCCTATCCTTACTACTTTGATTTTAGGCTTTAAGCTCTATGGAAGTGGTGACAACCACTGTTTTAAGGATCATGTTGCATAATAGGATAGACAAAAACTTCTTTCGCCCAACCTTTTCCTCCAAGTTAGGTTTTGATCATTTTGCTCAAGATCCTTTTTAATGTATGAGACGTGCTTGGTTCTAGACATTTCAAGACTCGGCTTCCAACCTTAGGATTTACTTAGATTTATGTTATAACATAACCCTAAGAGGATTTGACATACTTAAATAATTTGCACCTAAGATGCATATGCCACTAAGATGAAATGTATGAAAAGTGAGATGGAAAATGAATGTATTACTTCTTGAATTGCAAATGAAATGATTTGTCATGCAAAACCGACTCTTTCATGCATCACAAGTTTCAAATGATATAAATTAACCGTTTGTATTACATGTGGAGCTTTTACAACACAATTCCAATGTTTCATATTCTCCCGATCTTAGGCATAAGTTGACATCTCAAATTTATCGAAACACGTTCAATAAAATCAAACACACGACTTAAATCCTAATCCAAATAGCAATCCCAAAATGAAACTTGAAAACACAAACTCAAACCAAAATCAAAATTTATATACAATATAGTACAAGATGATGCAAAGCTTGGATTATCACTTTCCTGGATCCCAAACATGATTAGAACATTTCAAAAGGCATATGTCACAATACACATGCCAAATGTTGTAGGAATCCAACAACAATAAGATCATACCAAGCAATGCAACAAACTTCAACTTCCCTCTCTCACCCCACCAATTAAATTTAGTTTCATTAGTATTCATATAGGTGAGATTCAAAATTTTAAATTGATCAGACAATGATTGATTTTCAATTTTATCATGTCTATTCTTTAAAGTGCAAATTTCATCATTCCATTCATAATTTAGAAGTAGGCTTTCCTTTTCAAATGTGAGATATTGCAAACAAGAGCCTATTTCTAAAAGTCTTGCATTCAAATTCTTCAAGAATTTAAAGCCATCAAAATCCATCAAAACATCACCAAGATTTGACATTTCATCATTAATGACATTAGCATCCAAAGGGACATCATGTAATCTATCACTTGAAATTTTTATAGCTACTACCAAAGGTAAAGATTTCACCTTGTCATCCATACTCAACCCATCATGGTTAGAATTTACCACAACTTGATGAGTGTTAGTAGCTTTTTCTTCTTCCTCATTGTCTTCTTCATCATCCAACACCTGTTCAAAAACACCAAAGTTAGGCACCCAATCAAACATGCATCCATCCTTTTCAAAACAAGAGCCTAATTTTTCAAGATATGTGTCACGTGACACCTTTCCATGATCAATGGCTTGAGTTGCCTCAAAATTCATATTTTCATTAGGATCATCAACATTATCAAACCCACACCACTTAGGTTTTGTAATTTCATGATTTTGAGATGGCATGGACATTGTAGAAACAATAGGTGGATCAAGATTTTCTATTTCTTGCCCCTCAAGGGGAACAAAAACAATTGATTCTCCTTCTTGATCCATGGTAGTAACAACATTATCCTTCTCAAACCTTTGATGAGATTCCAATCCTTCTTCCAAAACATTTTCAGATTGCACAAGACTTGTAATATCCTCATGTGAAAGGGCAATTGTATCATCCCGCATATCAATAGGCATACAAATTTCATTAGCAATTTTGGAGTGAGCATACTCTTCCCAAGAATCATAATGATCATCTTTCAAAATTAAATTGTGATGCTCAACTATTTCTTCTTCATCTTTTAATTCATCAACATGTTTCTCATCAAATTTATCTTCACCTTCCTTAGATGGTTCAATTACTTCCAAAATTGGGTTATTGCTTGTATTCAAATTGATAAGGCTATCATAATCCAAATTTGTAACCCATGATTCAATTTTATCACAATTTGGAAGGTGTGAATTTTCTTGGCCATCATTTTCAACAATGTCATCCGAAACAAATTCATCCTCATAGAATTCATCTTTTGGTGAGTCAAGGGTTTCCAATTTGTCACATGTTTCAATACTAGTTGGATCTAGCACTCCTCCCTTGCTTAAAATCATCTTCTTATGAAAATCATTAAAATCGATTTTAGAACCATCTTTTGAATCAAGATGAGTACTTTGAAGTTGATTCATACTTAAGAAAGATGGTTGATCTTGCATAGTAAGTTGAGGATTTTGAAATTGATTGAAGCTTGGGAATGATTGTTGATTCTGAAATTGATTCACATTCGAATTTGGTTGAGGTGGATAAATCATTGGGTGGGTAAAGGAAGTATTAAATGATTGAAGATTACATGATCCAAAACCCACACCATAATTTTGACAACTCAATTGTTGCTCAATTGCCATTGCTTGAGCATAGGCTTGAGACAAAGAAGTGATTAAGGGCATCCCGGCATCCCTCGCAAATATGTGGAAATAAGTGGGTCAAGAGCATTGACATATATTTGGAGAGCCACTTCTTCTTGCAAAACATAACATGTCACTAATTGAGCATATAATCCAAAGAACCTTTCAGAAAATGACTTCACATTTTCACTTGGTCCTTTTCTGATGGTGAAAAATTGCTCATATATGCGGATTGGGTCAACTTGCTTTTTGTTGAATTGATTAAGAAATGTTGCCTCTAGTTGAGCCCAAGAAGTGATAGACCCTAAAGGTAGACTTGTAAACCAATCAAATGCCACTTTGTCCAAGGTGTAAGGGAACATTTTACAAACAACATCATCATGCCAAATTATTAATTGATTCACAACAAATTTGAATGCTCGAATGTGTTCTCCCGCAGTAATTGTCCCATTAGACCAAAATCGAGGAAGACAACTCTCCCAACCGACGGGCAAATAATGTTGAACTCCTGGTGTGTTCAATGGGCTACCTGTCATCCATGGTGAAAACATAGCCATTAGTGAATCTTAAAGAATATAACTTTAATACCCAAAAATTTTCTTTTTTTATTTTTTATTTTTTATTTTTTATTTTTATTTTTTTTAACATCAAATCAAATCCCATTATTCCTGTATGAACAATCAAAGCGTTAGAACAATGCATAGCAATTCATGTCCTCCTTTTAACAGTACCAATTTGTAATATTAAAAGAGGGCTACAGATAATAATCAATAGGGCATGAAATATTCAAAATTTAAATCCCTATAGCATTTAAATCATACTAAAATAAACCAATTCAAGCCCTCCTTCTAGCGCCAAAATGTTGAGTGGTATTTTCACCCAATTGTGAAAGTACACTCTCCCTTAGGATTTGGATTCCAAATCCCCTCTTGCAAAGAAGTTAAACAAACAACTTCTCCAAGGTCTCCGTTATATTAGCATTTGCATATGTGCATTAGTAATCTCAAATAAAGATATTCAATTTAAATGCTTGGAACACCTTAGTGATTGCAAGTAACTCGTAAACAAGGGGCAATGTTGGTTTATTTTACCATGAAACTTTAGTGATTGTTCATTGAACCAAAATAAATCAAATGTGAGTTGGCCCTCATATGACCACGATGTAGTGCTTTAATTCCTTTTATCTTGATGGTTTTAAAATGGATTTTATCTTGCATTAAATCCTCAATGATGAATAGAATCTTCAAAATGTCACTTTAACTTATCCCTCTTAAATGAAATCAAATTTTCATCAAGATGAACAATTAAGTGCTTTAAGGCAAAGACCTTCAATATAATACTCAAATTATCCCCCTTTCGTAAAATTGGAATTTTTATGAAGAAAGGGTAATTTTAGGCCCGAAATGGAAATTTGTGAAAATGCCGTAAAACATAACTCCTTCAATGAAATTGGAATTTCCATGAAGGGAATGTCATCATAGGCTCATGAATGCAAAACAAAACTGGAAAAATGAAATTTGACCTTGAAATGGAAAATTTCTATTTTCGGATTTTTAAAATCTGTTACAAAGCAGCAACTTCGGTGAATTTTAAAAAATACTAAACAACTCCGAAAATGAAATTTCAAAGTGCGTAATGGAAATATGAATTATAATCTACGCAATGGTGAAATTATTTTTGGATTTTGAAATTTTTTAAATGTTTATTTTAATGCCTAAAAATAGGAAAAAATTCTGAAATAAAAATTTCAGAAAACAGAAAATTGAAATTTTGCATCAAAATAATTTCTGGAAATGCAGCAATGCAAAAGCTCCTTCAGTTTGATGCTCAAATTACCCCTCTTTCGTAAAATTGGAGTTTTTATGAAGAAAGGGTAATTTTAGGCCAAAAATGGAAATTTATGTAAATGCCATAAAACATCACTCCTTCAATGAAATTGGAATTTCCATGAAGGGAATGTCATCATAGGCTCATGAATGCAAAACAAAACTGGAAAAATGAAATTTGACCTTAAAATGGAAAATTTCTATTTTCGGATTTTTGAAATCTGTGACAAAAAAGCAACTTCGGTGAATTTTAAAAAATACTAAACAACTCCGAAAATGAAATTTCAAAGTGCGTAATGGAAGTCTGAATTATAATCTACGCAATGGTGAAATTATTTTTGGATTTTGAAATTTTTTTAATGTTTATTTTAATGCCCGAAAATAGGAAAAAATTCTGAAAATTAAAATTTTTTAGAACAGAAAATTAAAATTTTGCATCAAGATAATTGCTGGAAATGCAGCAATGCAAAAGCTCCTTCAGTTTGATAGCACCCCGTCCCGCAAAACCGAATACGTGAGAGTTTCATACATGCAACCTAGCCTATTTGATCCGTACTACACACAATCAAAGTAAACTAAGTGCTTGACTTCTAGGGTTTAAAATAATTTCCAAATTGCAAACATTCACATGAAATAACCCATCCCATGGCGTAAATTTCACATACAAATCTGAAATTTGGAAGGGGAAAGATAAAACAATTAAAATAGAGCATGCAGAAAATTTCTCATTCTTTCTTGCTAACAAGGCCTGAAATTTCTGAAAAGAAGCTTTCCCATTCAAATTATATTCCTCTTTTACACATCAAATTTTGCCGCATTTGGCCATGCCAAAAGTTCCTCTCCTGTGCATGCATTTCAATGGGTATTTAAAGATTTTCCTCCATGGCTTTTCGTTTTCTCCTCCATGACTTTTCGTTTCTCCTCCATGGCTTTTCGTTTCTCTCTTCCTTTCTTCCATATGCAATACCTTGCAAAAAAAACAAAAAACTAAACTTTACTTAAACCAACATGAAAAAATTAAAAACTAACAAAAAACAAAAAAGCTAAAAATAATCCTATTTTATTTTTATTATTATTTTTTTTTGTTTTTATTTTATGTTCATTTGTTTATATATATATATATATATATATATATATTTTTTATTATTTTTACTTATTCCCTTTTTCTTTTTTCTTTCTTTTGTTCTATTAATTTATTTATTATTATTATTTTTTTTATTCCTTTTTTTTTTTAGTTTATTTATTTTTTTAAACATGAATTAACCCAAAAGTTAATGTTTGAATTACAAACACATTAATAGACAAAAAAAACCACACCAAAAATTTATCAAAAAAATGTGGGTCCCCAAGCTTAGGGGCTAGTTGTGAAATAGTCACAACAAATGGCGACTCTACTTGGGAAATGCTCCCGAGCATTTCGATGAGAACCCAAAAAGAACACCTGAAAACACACTTCAAAAATTTAACACAAGCATCAACAAATATCCAAAGAATGCCAATAGATCAAAAATACATGAAACATCAGAATCGCTAAGCATTAGCTCAGTGTGTGCAATGAATTTCTTTCCTCATCGTTTGAAATTGATCAACATTCCATTGTCAGTTTTGCATGAATGCATATGCGAGATTGTGAATGATTTGTGTACCCTAATGAATATGCCATGAGATTTTGCTTTTATAAAATGCATAGTCACTCTTCTAGTATTATGTACAAACATTCAAGATCGCCAAACCCTCTTAGGATCCACTAGTGAATGGTTCATTATATCCCAAAGTTGGTTGTGAGTCCCTACTATCTTGAACCCATGTGCGAGTGGATGTGAAATCAGAACTTTGGGGAATCAGACTCCCAACCAACCGAGATGAGAGTTTAACCCTATCCTTACTATTCCGATTTAGAATTCTTTACCTCACTTTGAGCAAAATAATTAAACCAATTATGGAAGAAATGGTCATGCTAGTCTAACCCTCTAAACAATCAATGGTCTTGTTTTTAGGCAAGACATGATGCCATGCATGGGCATATCTAACCCCACAATCCAAAACTTATCTTCATTTCTTTGGACCTTGGGGATGACTATCCATCCTTTGCAGAGGACAAGTAGTACGATCCTTACAATCCGATATAAATATGAGATGGAAAAAATTTATTTTTACTTCTTGGACCTTGGGGATGACTACCCATCCTGGTTAGGGACAAATAGTACGATCCTTACAATCCAAGATTTAAATGTAAATGGAAAATATTAATTTTGTTACTTAGACCTTGGGGATGACTACCCATCCTTTGCAGAGGACAAATAGTACGATCCTTACAATCCAAGACTTATTATGAAATGAGACATAAGAGCTTTGGGGAATCAGATTCTCAACCAACCGAGATGAGAATTTATACCCTATCCTTACTACTCTATGTGGGTCAAATCAAAGCTTTGGGGAATTGGATCCTCAACCTAAGTTTGATGAGGATTTAATCCTATCCTTACTACTTTGATTTTAGGCTTTAAGCTCTATGGAAGTGGTGACAACCACTGTTTTAAGGATCATGTTGCATAATAGGATAGACAAAAACTTCTTTCGCCCAACCTTTTCCTCCAAGTTAGGTTTTGATCATTTTGCTCAAGATCCTTTTTAATGTATGAGACGTGCTTGGTTCTAGACATTTCAAGACTCAGTTTCCAACCTTAGGATTTACTTAGATTTATGTTATAACATAACCCTAAGAGGATTTGACATACTTAAATAATTTGCACCTAAGATGCATATGCCACTAAGATGAAATGTATGAAAAGTGAGATGGAAAATGAATGTATTACTTCTTGAATTGCAAATGAAATGATTTGTCATGCAAAACCGACTCTTTCATGCATCACAAGTTTCAAATGATATAAATTAACGGTTTGTATTACATGTGGAGCTTTTACAACACAATTCCAATGTTTCATATTCTCCCGATCTTAGGCATAAGTTGACATCTCAAATTTATCGAAACACGTTCAATAAAATCAAACACACGACTTAAATCCTAATCCAAATAGCAATCCCAAAATGAAACTTGAAAACACAAACTCAAACCAAAATCAAAATTTATATACAATATAGTACAAGATGATGCAAAGCTTGGATTATCACTTTCCTGGATCCCAAACATGATTAGAACATTTCAAAAGGCATATGTCACAATACACATGCCAAATGTTGTAGGAATCCAACAACAATAAGATCATACCAAGCAATGCAACAAACTTCAACTTCCCTCTCTCACCCCACCAATTAAATTTAGTTTCATTAGTATTCATATAGGTGAGATTCAAAATTTTAAATTGATCAGACAATGATTGATTTTCAATTTTATCATGTCTATTCTTTAAAGTGCAAATTTCATCATTCCATTCATAATTTAGAAGTAGGCTTTCCTTTTCAAATGTGAGATATTGCAAACAAGAGCCTATTTCTAAAAGTCTTGCATTCAAATTCTTCAAGAATTTAAAGCCATCAAAATCCATCAAAACATCACCAAGATTTGACATTTCATCATTAATGACATTAGCATCCAAAGGGACATCATGTAATCTATCACTTGAAATTTTTATAGCTACTACCAAAGGTAAAGATTTCACCTTGTCATCCATACTCAACCCATCATGGTTAGAATTTACCACAACTTGATGAGTGTTAGTAGCTTTTTCTTCTTCCTCATTGTCTTCTTCATCATCCAACACCTGTTCAAAAACACCAAAGTTAGGCACCCAATCAAACATGCATCCATCCTTTTCAAAACAAGAGCCTAATTTTTCAAGATATGTGTCACGTGACACCTTTCCATGATCAATGGCTTGAGTTGCCTCAAAATTCATATTTTCATTAGGATCATCAACATTATCAAACCCACACCACTTAGGTTTTGTAATTTCATGATTTTGAGATGGCATGGACATTGTAGAAACAATAGGTGGATCAAGATTTTCTATTTCTTGCCCCTCAAGGGGAACAAAAACAATTGATTCTCCTTCTTGATCCATGGTAGTAACAACATTATCCTTCTCAAACCTTTGATGAGATTCCAATCCTTCTTCCAAAACATTTTCAGATTGCACAAGACTTGTAATATCCTCATGTGAAAGGGCAATTGTATCATCCCGCATATCAATAGGCATACAAATTTCATTAGCAATTTTGGAGTGAGCATACTCTTCCCAAGAATCATAATGATCATCTTTCAAAATTAAATTGTGATGCTCAACTATTTCTTCTTCATCTTTTAATTCATCAACATGTTTCTCATCAAATTTATCTTCACCTTCCTTAGATGGTTCAATTACTTCCAAAATTGGGTTATTGCTTGTATTCAAATTGATAAGGCTATCATAATCCAAATTTGTAACCCATGATTCAATTTTATCACAATTTGGAAGGTGTGAATTTTCTTGGCCATCATTTTCAACAATGTCATCCGAAACAAATTCATCCTCATAGAATTCATCTTTTGGTGAGTCAAGGGTTTCCAATTTGTCACATGTTTCAATACTAGTTGGATCTAGCACTCCTCCCTTGCTTAAAATCATCTTCTTATGAAAATCATTAAAATCGATTTTAGAACCATCTTTTGAATCAAGATGAGTACTTTGAAGTTGATTCATACTTAAGAAAGATGGTTGATCTTGCATAGTAAGTTGAGGATTTTGAAATTGATTGAAGCTTGGGAATGATTGTTGATTCTGAAATTGATTCACATTCGAATTTGGTTGAGGTGGATAAATCATTGGGTGGGTAAAGGAAGTATTAAATGATTGAAGATTACATGATCCAAAACCCACACCATAATTTTGACAACTCAATTGTTGCTCAATTGCCATTGCTTGAGCATAGGCTTGAGACAAAGAAGTGATTAAGGGCATCCCGGGCATCCCTCGCAAATATGTGGAAATAAGTGGGTCAAGAGCATTGACATATATTTGGAGAGCCACTTCTTCTTGCAAAACATAACATGTCACTAATTGAGCATATAATCCAAAGAACCTTTCAGAAAATGACTTCACATTTTCACTTGGTCCTTTTCTGATGGTGAAAAATTGCTCATATATGCGGATTGGGTCAACTTGCTTTTTGTTGAATTGATTAAGAAATGTTGCCTCTAGTTGAGCCCAAGAAGTGATAGACCCTAAAGGTAGACTTGTAAACCAATCAAATGCCACTTTGTCCAAGGTGTAAGGGAACATTTTACAAACAACATCATCATGCCAAATTATTAATTGATTCACAACAAATTTGAATGCTCGAATGTGTTCTCCCGCAGTAATTGTCCCATTAGACCAAAATCGAGGAAGACAACTCTCCCAACCGACGGGCAAATAATGTTGAACTCCTGGTGTGTTCAATGGGCTACCTGTCATCCATGGTGAAAACATAGCCATTAGTGAATCTTAAAGAATATAACTTTAATACCCAAAAATTTTTTTTTTTTTTTTATTTTTTATTTTTATTTTTTTTTAACATCAAATCAAATCCCATTATTCTTGTATGAACAATCAAAGCGTTAGAACAATGCATAGCAATTCATGTCCTCCTTTTAACAGTACCAATTTGTAATATTAAAAGAGGGCTACAGATAATAATCAATAGGGCATGAAATATTCAAAATTTAAATCCCTATAGCATTTAAATCATACTAAAATAAACCAATTCAAGCCCTCCTTCTAGCGCCAAAATGTTGAGTGGTATTTTCACCCAATTGTGAAAGTACACTCTCCCTTAGGATTTGGATTCCAAATCCCCTCTTGCAAAGAAGTTAAACAAACAACTTCTCCAAGGTCTCCGTTATATTAGCATTTGCATATGTGCATTAGTAATCTCAAATAAAGATATTCAATTTAAATGCTTGGAACACCTTAGTGATTGCAAGTAACTCGTAAACAAGGGGCAATGTTGGTTTATTTTACCATGAAACTTTAGTGATTGTTCATTGAACCAAAATAAATCAAATGTGAGTTGGCCCTCATATGACCACGATGTAGTGCTTTAATTCCTTTTATCTTGATGGTTTTAAAATGGATTTTATCTTGCATTAAATCCTCAATGATGAATAGAATCTTCAAAATGTCACTTTAACTTATCCCTCTTAAATGAAATCAAATTTTCATCAAGATGAACAATTAAGTGCTTTAAGGCAAAGACCTTCAATATAATACTCAAATTATCCCTCTTTCGTAAAATTGGAATTTTTATGAAGAAAGGGTAATTTTAGGCCCGAAATGGAAATTTGCGAAAATGCCGTAAAACATAACTCCTTCAATGAAATTGGAATTTCCATGAAGGGAATGTCATCATAGGCTCATGAATGCAAAACAAAACTGGAAAAATGAAATTTGACCTTGAAATGGAAAATTTCTATTTTCGGATTTTTAAAATCTGTTACAAAGCAGCAACTTCGGTGAATTTTAAAAAATACTAAACAACTCCGAAAATGAAATTTCAAAGTGCGTAATGGAAATCTGAATTATAATCTACGCAATGGTGAAATTATTTTTGGATTTTGAAATTTTTTAAATGTTTATTTTAATGCCTAAAAATAGGAAAAAATTCTGAAATTAAAATTTCTGAAAACAGAAAATTCAAATTTTGCATCAAAATAATTTCTGGAAATGCAGCAATGCAAAAGCTCCTTCATTTTGATGCTCAAATTACCCCTCTTTCGTAAAATTGGAGTTTTTATGAAGAAAGGGTAATTTTAGGCCAAAAATGGAAATTTATGTAAATGCCATAAAACATCACTCCTTCAATGAAATTGGAATTTCCATGAAGGGAATGTCATCATAGGCTCATGAATGCAAAACAAAACTGGAAAAATGAAATTTGACCTTAAAATGGAAAATTTCTATTTTCGGATTTTTGAAATCAGTGACAAAACTAGCAACTTCGGTGAATTTTAAAAAATACTAAACAACTCCGAAAATGAAATTTCAAAGTGCGTAATGGAAGTCTGAATTATAATCTACGCAATGGTGAAATTATTTTTGGATTTTGAAATTTTTTTAATGTTTATTTTAATGCCCGAAAATAGGAAAAAAATTCTGAAAATTAAAATTTTTGACAACAGAAAATTAAAATTTTGCATCAAGATAATTGCTGGAAATGCAGCAATGCAAAAGCTCCTTCAGCTTTGATAGCACCCCGTCCTGCAAAACCGAATACGTGAGAGTTTCATACATGCAACCTAGCCTATTTGATCCGTACTACACACAATCAAAGTAAACTAAGTGCTTGACTTCTAGGGTTTTAAAATAATTTCCAAATTGCAAACATTCACATGAAATAACCCATCCCATGGCGTAAATTTCACATACAAATCTGAAATTTGGAAGGGGAAAGATAAAACAATTAAAATAGAGCATGCAGAAAATTTCTCATTCTTTCTTGCTAACAAGGCCTGAAATTTCTGAAAAGAAGCTTTCCCATTCAAATTATATTCCTCTTTTACACATCAAATTTTGCCGCATTTGGCCATGCCAAAAGTTCCTCCTCTGTGCATGCATTTCAATGGGTATTTAAAGATTTTCCTCCATGGCTTTTCGTTTTCTCCTCCATGACTTTTCGTTTCTCCTCCATGGCTTTTCGTTTCTCTCTTCCTTTCTTCCATATGCAATACCTTGCAAAAAAAACAAAAAACTAAACTTTACTTAAACCAACATGAAAAAATTAAAAACTAACAAAAAACAAAAAAGCTAAAAATAATCCTATTTTATTTTTATTATTATTTTTTTTTTTTTGTTTTTATTTTATGTTCATTTGTTTATATATATATATATATATATATATTTATTTTTACTTATTCCCTTTTTCTTTTTTCTTTCTTTTGTTCTATTAATTTATTTATTATTATTTTTTTTTATTCCTTTTTTTTTTTAGTTTATTTATTTTTTTAAACATGAATTAACCCAAAAGTTAATGTTTGAATTACAAACACATTAATAGACAAAAAAAACCACACCAAAAATTTATCAAAAAAATGTGGGTCCCCAAGCTTAGGGGCTAGTTGTGAAATAGTCACAACAAATGGCGACTCTACTGGGAAATGCTCCTGAGCATTTCGATGAGAACCCAAAAAGAACACCTGAAAACACACTTCAAAAATTTAACACAAGCATCAACAAATATCCAAAGAATGCCAATAGATCAAAAATACATGAAACATCAGAATCGCTAAGCATTAGCTCAGTGTGTGCAATGAATTTCTTTCCTCATCGTTTGAAATTGATCAACATTCCATTGTCAGTTTTGCATGAATGCATATGCGAGATTGTGAATGATTTGTGTACCCTAATGAATATGCCATGAGATTTTGCTTTTATAAAATGCATAGTCACTCTTCTAGTATTATGTACAAACATTCAAGATCGCCAAACCCTCTTAGGATCCACTAGTGAATGGTTCATTATATCCCAAAGTTGGTTGTGAGTCCCTACTATCTTGAACCCATGTGCGAGTGGATGTGAAATCGAAACTTTGGGGAATCAGACTCCCAACCAACCGAGATGAGAGTTTAACCCTATCCTTACTATTCTGATTTAGAATTCTTTACCTCACTTTGAGCAAAATAATTAAACCAATTATGGAAGAAATGGTCATGCTAGTCTAACCCTCTAAACAATCAATGGTCTTGTTTTTAGGCAAGACATGATGCCATGCATGGGCATATCTAACCCCACAATCCAAAACTTATCTTCATTTCTTTGGACCTTGGGGATGACTATCCATCCTTTGCGAGAGGACAAGTAGTACGATCCTTACAATCCGATATAAATATGAGATGGAAAAAATTTATTTTTACTTCTTGGACCTTGGGGATGACTACCCATCCTGGTTAGGGACAAATAGTACGATCCTTACAATCCAAGATTTAAATGTAAATGGAAAATATTAATTTTGTTACTTAGACCTTGGGGATGACTACCCATCCTTTGCAGAGGACAAATAGTACGATCCTTACAATCCAAGACTTATTATGAAATGAGACATAAGAGCTTTGGGGAATCAGATTCTCAACCAACCGAGATGAGAATTTATACCCTATCCTTACTACTCTATGTGGGTCAAATCAAAGCTTTGGGGAATTGGATCCTCAACCTAAGTTTGATGAGGATTTAATCCTATCCTTACTACTTTGATTTTAGGCTTTAAGCTCTATGGAAGTGGTGACAACCATTGTTTTAAGGATCATGTTGCATAATAGGATAGACAAAAACTTCTTTCGCCCAACCTTTTCCTCCAAGTTAGGTTTTGATCATTTTGCTCAAGATCCTTTTTAATGTATGAGACGTGCTTGGTTCTAGACATTTCAAGACTCAGTTTCCAACCTTAGGATTTACTTAGATTTATGTTATAACATAACCCTAAGAGGATTTGACATACTTAAATAATTTGCACCTAAGATGCATATGCCACTAAGATGAAATGTATGAAAAGTGAGATGGAAAATGAATGTATTACTTCTTGAATTGCAAATGAAATGATTTGTCATGCAAAACCGACTCTTTCATGCATCACAAGTTTCAAATGATATAAATTAACTGTTTGTATTACATGTGGAGCTTTTACAACACAATTCCAATGTTTCATATTCTCCTGATCTTAGGCATAAGTTGACATCTCAAATTTATCGAAACACGTTCAATAAAATCAAACACACGACTTAAATCCTAATCCAAATAGCAATCCCAAAATGAAACTTGAAAACACAAACTCAAACCAAAATCAAAATTTATATACAATATAGTACAAGATGATGCAAAGCTTGGATTATCACTTTCCTGGATCCCAAACATGATTAGAACATTTCAAAAGGCATATGTCACAATACACATGCCAAATGTTGTAGGAATCCAACAACAATAAGATCATACCAAGCAATGCAACAAACTTCAACTTCCCTCTCTCACCCCACCAATTAAATTTAGTTTCATTAGTATTCATATAGGTGAGATTCAAAATTTTAAATTGATCAGACAATGATTGATTTTCAATTTTATCATGTCTATTCTTTAAAGTGCAAATTTCATCATTCCATTCATAATTTAGAAGTAGGCTTTCCTTTTCAAATGTGAGATATTGCAAACAAGAGCCTATTTCTAAAAGTCTTGCATTCAAATTCTTCAAGAATTTAAAGCCATCAAAATCCATCAAAACATCACCAAGATTTGACATTTCATCATTAATGACATTAGCATCCAAAGGGACATCATGTAATCTATCACTTGAAATTTTTATAGCTACTACCAAAGGTAAAGATTTCACCTTGTCATCCATACTCAACCCATCATGGTTAGAATTTACCACAACTTGATGAGTGTTAGTAGCTTTTTCTTCTTCCTCATTGTCTTCTTCATCATCCAACACCTGTTCAAAAACACCAAAGTTAGGCACCCAATCAAACATGCATCCATCCTTTTCAAAACAAGAGCCTAATTTTTCAAGATATGTGTCACGTGACACCTTTCCATGATCAATGGCTTGAGTTGCCTCAAAATTCATATTTTCATTAGGATCATCAACATTATCAAACCCACACCACTTAGGTTTTGTAATTTCATGATTTTGAGATGGCATGGACATTGTAGAAACAATAGGTGGATCAAGATTTTCTATTTCTTGCCCCTCAAGGGGAACAAAAACAATTGATTCTCCTTCTTGATCCATGGTAGTAACAACATTATCCTTCTCAAACCTTTGATGAGATTCCAATCCTTCTTCCAAAACATTTTCAGATTGCACAAGACTTGTAATATCCTCATGTGAAAGGGCAATTGTATCATCCTGCATATCAATAGGCATACAAATTTCATTAGCAATTTTGGAGTGAGCATACTCTTCCCAAGAATCATAATGATCATCTTTCAAAATTAAATTGTGATGCTCAACTATTTCTTCTTCATCTTTTAATTCATCAACATGTTTCTCATCAAATTTATCTTCACCTTCCTTAGATGGTTCAATTACTTCCAAAATTGGGTTATTGCTTGTATTCAAATTGATAAGGCTATCATAATCCAAATTTGTAACCCATGATTCAATTTTATCACAATTTGGAAGGTGTGAATTTTCTTGGCCATCATTTTCAACAATGTCATCCGAAACAAATTCATCCTCATAGAATTCATCTTTTGGTGAGTCAAGGGTTTCCAATTTGTCACATGTTTCAATACTAGTTGGATCTAGCACTCCTCCCTTGCTTAAAATCATCTTCTTATGAAAATCATTAAAATCGATTTTAGAACCATCTTTTGAATCAAGATGAGTACTTTGAAGTTGATTCATACTTAAGAAAGATGGTTGATCTTGCATAGTAAGTTGAGGATTTTGAAATTGATTGAAGCTTGGGAATGATTGTTGATTCTGAAATTGATTCACATTCGAATTTGGTTGAGGTGGATAAATCATTGGGTGGGTAAAGGAAGTATTAAATGATTGAAGATTACATGATCCAAAACCCACACCATAATTTTGACAACTCAATTGTTGCTCAATTGCCATTGCTTGAGCATAGGCTTGAGACAAAGAAGTGATTAAGGGCATCCCGGGCATCCCTCGCAAATATGTGGAAATAAGTGGGTCAAGAGCATTGACATATATTTGGAGAGCCACTTCTTCTTGCAAAACATAACATGTCACTAATTGAGCATATAATCCAAAGAACCTTTCAGAAAATGACTTCACATTTTCACTTGGTCCTTTTCTCGATGGTGAAAAATTGCTCATATATGCGGATTGGGTCAACTTGCTTTTTGTTGAATTGATTAAGAAATGCCGCCTCTAGTTGAGCCCAAGAAGTGATAGACCCTAAAGGTAGACTTGTAAACCAATCAAATGCCACTTTGTCCAAGGTGTAAGGGAACATTTTACAAACAACATCATCATGCCAAATTATTAATTGATTCACAACAAATTTGAATGCTCGAATGTGTTCTCCTGCAGTAATTGTCCCATTAGACCAAAATCGAGGAAGACAACTCTCCCAACCGACGGGCAAATAATGTTGAACTCCTGGTGTGTTCAATGGGCTACCTGTCATCCATGGTGAAAACATAGCCATTAGTGAATCTTAAAGAATATAACTTTAATACCCAAAATTTTTTTTTTATTTTTTTATTTTATTTTTTATTTTTTTAACATCAAATCAAATCCCATTATTCTTGTATGAACAATCAAAGCGTTAGAACAATGCATAGCAATTCATGTCCTCCTTTTAACAGTACCAATTTGTAATATTAAAAGAGGGCTACAGATAATAATCAATAGGGCATGAAATATTCAAAATTTAAATCCCTATAGCATTTAAATCATACTAAAATAAACCAATTCAAGCCCTCCTTCTAGCGCCAAAATGTTGAGTGGTATTTTCACCCAATTGTGAAAGTACACTCTCCCTTAGGATTTGGATTCCAAATCCCCTCTTGCAAAGAAGTTAAACAAACAACTTCTCCAAGGTCTCCGTTATATTAGCATTTGCATATGTGCATTAGTAATCTCAAATAAAGATATTCAATTTAAATGCTTGGAACACCTTAGTGATTGCAAGTAATTGTAAACAAGGGGCAATGTTGGTTTATTTTACCATGAAACTTTAGTGATTGTTCATTGAACCAAAATAAATCAAATGTGAGTTGGCCCTCATATGACCACGATGTAGTGCTTTAATTCCTTTTATCTTGATGGTTTTAAAATGGATTTTATCTTGCATTAAATCCTCAATGATGAATAGAATCTTCAAAATGTCACTTTAACTTATCCCTCTTAAATGAAATCAAATTTTCATCAAGATGAACAATTAAGTGCTTTAAGGCAAAGACCTTCAATATAATACTCAAATTATCCCTCTTTCGTAAAATTGGAATTTTTATGAAGAAAGGGTAATTTTAGGCCCGAAATGGAAATTTGTGAAAATGCCGTAAAACATAACTCCTTCAATGAAATTGGAATTTCCATGAAGGGAATGTCATCATAGGCTCATGAATGCAAAACAAAACTGGAAAAATGAAATTTGACCTTGAAATGGAAAATTTCTATTTTCGGATTTTTAAAATATGTTACAAAGCAGCAACTTCGGTGAATTTTAAAAAATACTAAACAACTCCGAAAATGAAATTTCAAAGTGCGTAATGGAAATATGAATTATAATCTACGCAATGGTGAAATTATTTTTGGATTTTGAAATTTTTTAAATGTTTATTTTAATGCCTAAAAATAGGAAAAAATTCTGAAATAAAAATTTCAGAAAACAGAAAATTGAAATTTTGCATCAAAATAATTGCTGGAAATGCAGCAATGCAAAAGCTCCTTCATTATGATGCTCAAATTACCCCTCTTTCGTAAAATTGGAGTTTTTATGAAGAAAAGGTAATTTTAGGCCAAAAATGGAAATTTGTGGAAATGCCATAAAACATCACTCCTTCAATGAAATTGGAATTTCCATGAAGGGAATGTCATCATAGGCTCATGAATGCAAAACAAAACTGGAAAAATGAAATTTGACCTTAAAATGGAAAATTTCTATTTTCGGATTTTTGAAATCTGTGACAAAACAGCAACTTCGGTGAATTTTAAAAAATACTAAACAACTCCGAAAATGAAATTTCAAAGTGCGTATTTGAAGTCTGAATTATAATCTACGCAATGGTGAAATCATTTTTAGATTTTGAATTTTTTTTAATGTTTATTTTAATGCCTGAAAATAGAAAAAAAATTCCGAAAATTAAAATTTTTGAAAACAGAAAATTAAAATTTTGCATCAAAATAATTGCTGGAAATGCAACAATGCAAAAGCTCCTTCAGTTTGATAGCACCCCGTCTTGCAAAACCGAATACGTGAGAGTTTCATACATGCAACCTAGCCTATTTGATCCGTACTACACACAATCAAAGTAAACTAAGTGCTTGACTCCTAGGGTTTAAAATAATTTCCAAATTGCAAACATTCACATGAAATAACCCATCCCATGGCGTAAATTTCACATACAAATCTGAAATTTGGAAGGGGAAAGATAAAACAATTAAAATAGAGCATGCAGAAAATTTCTCATTCTTTCTTGCTAACAAGGCCTGAAATTTCTGAAAAGAAGCTTTCCCATTCAAATTATATTCCTCTTTTACACATCAAATTTTGCCGCATTTGGCCATGCCAAAAGTTCCTCCCCTGTGCATGCATTTCAATGGGTATTTAAAGATTTTCCTCCATGGCTTTTCGTTTTCTCCTCCATGACTTTTCGTTTCTCCTCCATGGCTTTTCGTTTCTCTCTTCCTTTCTTCCATATGCAATACCTTGCAAAAAAAACAAAAAACTAAACTTTACTTAAACCAACATGAAAAAATTAAAAACTAACAAAAAACAAAAAAGCTAAAAATAATCCTATTTTATTTTTATTATTATTTTTTTTGTTTTTATTTTATGTTCATTTGTTTATATATATATATATATATATATATATATATATATATATATATATATATATATTTATTTTTACTTATTCCCTTTTTCTTTTTTCTTTCTTTTGTTCTATTAATTTATTTATTATTATTTTTTTTTATTCCTTTTTTTTTTAGTTTATTTATTTTTTTAAACATGAATTAACCCAAAAGTTAATGTTTGAATTACAAACACATTAATAGACAAAAAAAAACCACACCAAAAATTTATCAAAAAAATGTGGGTCCCCAAGCTTAGGGGCTAGTTGTGAAATAGTCACAACAAATGGCGACTCTGCTGGGAAATGCTCCTGAGCATTTCGATGAGAACCCAAAAAGAACACTCGAAAACACACTTCAAAAATTTAACACAAGCATCAACAAATATCCAAAGAATGCCAATAGATCAAAAATACATGAAACATCAGAATCGCTAAGCATTAGCTCAGTGTGTGCAATGAATTTCTTTCCTCATCGTTTGAAATTGATCAACATTCCATTGTCATTTTTGCATGAATGCATATGCGAGATTGTGAATGATTTGTGTACCCTAATGAATATGCCATGAGATTTTGCTTTTATAAAATGCATAGTCACTCTTCTAGTATTATGTACAAACATTCAAGACTGCCAAACCCTCTTAGGATCCACTAGTGAATGGTTCATTATATCCCAAAGTTGGTTGTGAGTCCCTACTATCTTGAACCCATGTGCGAGTGGATGTGAAATCAAAACTTTGGGGAATCAGACTCCCAACCAACCGAGATGAGAGTTTAACCCTATCCTTACTATTCTGATTTAGAATTCTTTACCTCACTTTGAGCAAAATAATTAAACCAATTATGGAAGAAGTGGTCATGCTAGTCTAACCCTCTAAACAATCAGTGGTCTTGTTTTTAGGCAAGACATGATGCCATGCATGGGCATATCTAACCCCACAATCCAAAACTTATCTTCATTTCTTTGGACCTTGGGGATGACTATCCATCCTTTGCGAGAGGACAAGTAGTACGATCCTTACAATCCGATATAAATATGAGATGGAAAAATTTTATTTTTACTTCTTGGACCTTGGGGATGACTACCCATCCTGGTTAGGGACAAATAGTACGATCCTTACAATCCAAGATTTAAATGTAAATGGAAAATATTAATTTTGTTACTTAGACCTTGGGGATGACTACCCATCCTTTGTAGAGGACAAATAGTATGATCCTTACAATCCAAGACTTATTATGAAATGAGACATAAGAGCTTTGGGGAATCAGATTCTCAACCAACCGAGATGAGAATTTATACCCTATCCTTACTACTCTATGTGGGTCAAATCAAAGCTTTGGGGAATTGGATCCTCAACCTAAGTTTGATGAGGATTTAATCCTATCCTTACTACTTTGATTTTAGGCTTTAAGCTCTATGGAAGTGGTGACAACCACTGTTTTAAGGATCATGTTGCATAATAGGATAGACAAAAACTTCTTTCGCCCAACCTTTTCCTCCAAGTTAGGTTTTGATCATTTTGCTCAAGATCCTTTTTAATGTATGAGACGTGCTTGGTTCTAGACATTTCAAGACTCGGCTTCCAACCTTAGGATTTACTTAGATTTATGTTATAACATAACCCTAAGAGGATTTGACATACTTAAATAATTTGCACCTAAGATGCATATGCCACTAAGATGAAATGTATGAAAAGTGAGATGGAAAATGAATGTATTACTTCTTGAATTGCAAATGAAATGATTTGTCATGCAAAACCGACTCTTTCATGCATCACAAGTTTCAAATGATATAAATTAACTGTTTGTATTACATGTGGAGCTTTTACAACACAATTCCAATGTTTCATATTCTCCCGATCTTAGGCATAAGTTGACATCTCAAATTTATCGAAACACGTTCAATAAAATCAAACACACGACTTAAATCCTAATCCAAATAGCAATCCCAAAATGAAACTTGAAAACACAAACTCAAACCAAAATCAAAATTTATATACAATATAGTACAAGATGATGCAAAGCTTGGATTATCACTTTCCTGGATCCCAAACATGATTAGAACATTTCAAAAGGCATATGTCACAATACACATGCCAAATGTTGTAGGAATCCAACAACAATAAGATCATACCAAGCAATGCAACAAACTTCAACTTCAAAATTTTAAATTGATCGGACAATGATTGATTTTCAATTTTATCATGTCTATTCTTTAAAGTGCAAATTTCATCATTCCATTCATAATTTAGAAGTAGGCTTTCCTTTTCAAATGTGAGATATTGCAAACAAGAGCCTATTTCTAAAAGTCTTGCATTCAAATTCTTCAAGAATTTAAAGCCATCAAAACATCACCAAGATTTGACATTTCATCATTAATGACATTAGCATCCAAAGGGACATCATGTAATCTATCACTTGAAATTTTTATAGCTACTACCAAAGGTAAAGATTTCACCTTGTCATCCATACTCAACCCATCATGGTTAGAATTTACCACAACTTGATTTCTTCCTCATTGTCTTCTTCATCATCCAACACCTGTTCAAAAACACCAAAGTTAGGCACCCAATCAAACATGCATCCATCCTTTTCAAAAATTAAAACAATTAAAATAGAGCATGCAGAAAATTTCTCATTCTTTCTTGCTAACAAGGCCTGAAATTTCTGAAAAGAAGCTTTCCCATTCAAATTATATTCCTCTTTTACACATCAAATTTTGCCGCATTTGGCCATGCCAAAAGTTCCTCCTCTGTGCATGCATTTCAATGGGTATTTAAATATTTTCCTCCATGGCTTTTCGTTTTCTCCTCCATGACTTTTCGTTTCTCCTCCATGGCTTTTCGTTTCTCTCTTCCTTTCTTCCATATGCAATACCTTGCAAAAAAAACAAAAAACTAAACTTTACTTAAACCAACATGAAAAAATTAAAAACTAACAAAAAACAAAAAAGCTAAAAATAATCCTATTTTATTTTTATTATTATTTTTTTGTTTTTTTTTGTTTTTATTTTATGTTCATTTGTTTATATATATATATATATATATATATATATATATATATATATATATATATATATAATTTTTACTTATTCCCTTTTTCTTTTTTCTTTCTTTTGTTCTATTAATTTATTTATTTTTATTTTTTTTATTCTTTTTTTTTTAGTTTATTTATTTTTTTAAACATGAATTAACCCAAAAGTTAATGTTTGAATTACAAACACATTACTAGACAAAAAAATCCACACCAAAAATTTATCAAAAAAATGTGGGTCCCCAAGCTTAGGGGCTAGTTGTGAAATAGTCACAACAGTATGTAGATATCCTTGGAGCCTTTTGGAATGACCTAGATAATCATCAGCCACCTAGGAAGGTTTTGGGTTGACCAAGTAGTATGTAGATACCCTTGGAGCCTTTTGGGGTGACCTAGATGGTCATAGACTGCCTAGGAGGGATTTGGATTGACCAAGCAGTATGTAGATACTCTTGGAGCCTTTTGGGGTGACCTAGACAATCGCAGATCACCTAGGAGCATGTTGGGTTGACCAAGCGGTATGTAGATACCCTTGGAGCATTTTGGGGTGACCTAGATGGTCATAGACCACCTATGAGGGTTTTGGGTTGACCAAGTGGTATGTAGATATCCTTGGAGCCTTTTGAGGTTGATTTCTTAACTTTTTGATTGCTGATTAGGGGAGGTATGATACCAATAATACCCCAGATGATGTTTAAAATGTTTGTGTGATTTACGATTTTGCGCTTTTGTACCATTAGATGCATTATGTGTTATGATTTATGGATGCATTAAGGGATGTAATACCTATTGATGATGTGAATATGTTATATGTATGCGATGTACTAATGACATGCACTAGCTAGATGATAAATGTATGATTATATGTTGTGATCTAGATGTGTAGATGCTCTACTATGTATGCATATATGAATGCAATGGTGAATGTTAAATGCATGTTTAATTTGATTCAATTGTTATGCACTTAATTTATGTGATATGATATGGTGAATGCAATGTATGTAATACATTATTTACATGATGATGATCTAATGTAAATGAACCTGTATGCTTTAATAACCTAAAACATAAGGAATGTTATTAATATGTGTTCAACAATATAATGGATGACACCATAGAATGTATGAAAATCATGAATGAAAATGATAACACTTATCATAAGAATTAATCATTTAAGCATCCATATGTGAAATTATATGATGTGATATGTGTATGATTTTATGGAATGATTTTTTGCTATTAGGGAATTTTTTAGGTTTTCCATGAGACTCGAACACCCTAGTTGATTAATCAAAATTTGTGTAATGACTATACAGGACTCCTAAAAGATAAAAGCTTTTGTTATGATGACCAAGATATTCACTATCCCTGTGTGTGCAAGTGAGTTCATTGTTGTGATACGCATACAATTACCCTATGCGTATCACAATCCTAGGTTTTGTACTTAGTTGGATTAGACCACTAGGTAATATAGGCTACCAAAAGCTAGCTCATCCACATGCAAACATTGGTCTGCACACATGCAAAAATCTCATGTGATAGACATATCATCATGTGAAAGGATATCTCCATTTCCAAGCAGGCTTGATGCCACCAAACCTGTAATGAGGATCACCTAATGGTTTTCAAATGCTGAGAATTCCAAGGATTCAAGTGCAATACTCCCTTATTTAATTTTATTTGATTTCAGGGATATTTGCTCATGCTTAGTGATGAAAATCATTGTTTATTTTGTATTTAATTTTTTTTTAGCAAGGGATTTAGGGAGTGGTGATAACCACTATTTATTTTTCTTTTGATTTTTTTTTTTGCTTTTGTGGGATTTTTATTTTGATAGTGGTGAAGACCACTATTTATCTTGGGGAATTGGGTAAGGAGGAGCTTGTCCTTTTACCAATTCTCAGCATTCTTGAACCATCCGCATAGGGGGATGAGCATGATAGACTTTTCACTTAAGGTAAGCTAGACCACTTTGTAGTTTTCATATTCCCTTGTGCAAAAAATTGGAGGGATTTTGAAATATACAAGGTGTTATCACAACTAGACCTCATCTTCTAAACGTGAATATAGCTTTCTACAAAATCTTAGAAGATCACTAGGTATGGCTGAATGACTGGAAAACCCTAGTATATTCCTTATAGCAATAGGAAGAAGTTGTGTTGAGAGACATGATTACTCATAAGGGTGAATGAATGATGATGATGTATAGATGCATGATTAAGATACAAATGTGGTGTCATTTGTAAGATTGTAAACACAACCCTCTCTAGCCCATGATCAGTATGCCAGTCAACTCAAACATGGTGTATGGCAACTTAGCAAGAAGCATTTACCAACTATTTCCATAATCAGTGATTGACTCATCATCATATTGCTTCAACCCCATGAGGTCAGCCAGTGTCACCTTTCGCTCAGTGTTGAAGGTGAAGCATTCTAGGAATGCGTCTATGAATTGGTCAAGATTATAGATGCTATACTTCAAAAGTTGGTTGTACCACTCCATAGTTGGGCTAGAGAGGGTAGTCAAAAATATCCTCAATAATTTGGTGACTTGCCCCTATGCATCTTCCTCCCCTTTAAATTCATCCAGTTGAGGCATTTTGAACTATTCTAGATAAGAAGGGACAAGCATGGAAGGATGGAGCGATTGATTATGTAATTGGTGCAAAGTGGGCTTCTGGGACCCAGACCCAGCGATCTTATTTTCTACTAATTATAAATGCTCTAGCAAGCCCTTATATGCATCTAAGAATTTTATTTCCTCTTCCTTACTTTGACCCTACAACGAAGGGCAAGGAACATCAGGCCTATTGCCTAGTGGTTGAATGTCATCCACCATACCTCTATAATGTGCTTCATGGTATTCTTCTCTAGGTTCAGGCTCATTGTAGGCCCCATAGGGTGTTTCTTGAACTAGCCAATAAGGAGGGGTAAGTACCTATGGGAGGTGATCTATGTTAGGCCTAGGAGGTCTAGGGGAGACACTTGATATTGTATTGGACACCCTGCTCATCATTGCATCTTATAGGTGCTAGGTGTAAGCACCACTTCATGTAATGCATATTGCAATTACTCTTGTTGTATCTTTTGTTGTTCTTGTATCTTTTGTTGATACAACCTTTGTAGGTATGCTCATTGTGAATCCACCCATTGTTGATTTCTTTACTATTGATCCAACTAGATTTGATCTGTATGTTGTTATCTATGAATAGTTGGCCTACGTGCCTGATGAATATGATTTTGTTGCTTAGTTTTATGGGGTTTGTGTGCCCTTGTATTTGAAATACGGATGGGTTTATTGTGTCTATCACCCCTAGTAGGATCTATTACTTGTTTTCCATGCTTTGTAAAGGATGCACTAACCTGATACTCTAGTTTATGAATCGGCTCTATATAGTCCGATGATGTAGAGCCATCATGTAGTTGCACCAAGTACTCTTCATGAGGTGTGGGAGGATGACTTGGGTCTTCTTCCTCATATATGAGGAAAGCTTCATATTCAATTTTTAATGTAAACTTTGCATATTCAGGCTACACAGAAGCATTATGTGTGTATGTTGAGTGCTCTTTATGAGGAGTATGGTGGTAACTTACCCGATCAGATAAGGTGGTTTGCTCATCCAAGCTAGGTCATGGTGTAGTCTCATGGTCATATTATGATTGATGTATAGAGAAATATGGGATGTGAATCCATAATATCGGCCTACTAGACCCCTCAATGGGTGGATTATTTGCTATATAGAATTCTATCATGGTATCCAAATCAGGAAGGTTTCCTAGAGGACCTATGGGTGTTTCCCTAGTAGGGATATCTCGAAGGTGTTCCCCCTTGGGGATTGTATTGTTGTTATGATAAAACTTGGGATGCCATTCAAGGATGGGCATGTCCTCTGGACTTATTTGGAGATATTTTTTGGCTATGGATCTTGAATATCTCTCTAAATTGGAGGTCTTGTGTTCAACCGCAATTGGACCAAATCCATAAAAGGGGGGTCCATCGACCATTTTTAGACAATTTTGACTTTTCAAAAAAAAATTATAAGTGTTATATATCAAAATGATCAGCACAGTGAGCTTATTACAATGGGTTAGGGCTCCAAAATTTGACTTTTGGGTCAACATTTTGTTTTTTTGAAATATTTGGCCAACCGGGGCCCGTGGGGGAAATGCCCACTTTTAGGAATTTTTGGGAAATTTTGAAGCATGAAGAGTTAGGACTCAAAATTTCTATGAGAGGTGCAAAATGGGATAACTAAGACAACATAATAAATTTAGCAATTTTTGGAGTTGTATAGACCATTCTATGATCATTTTAGTGCAGTTTTTCCCTATTTTTGGCTTCAAAAATAGAGTAATCATAAAACCATCATAATTTTTTTATTATAGCTCTGATTTGCACGATTCTCAATCTATTGGATGTAGAATCAAAAAGTATATTTTGAAAAATTATTTTTGTAAAATTAGGTTTTAGTCCCAAATCAAGGATCTTATGTTGACTACCCAAACAATGAAGAAACATAAAAAGTAGATAACATGATTATCTCTTTTAAGGATTAGATGTATATGATTATCTTTTTTAAATCTTAGGAAAACATAATCAAATGATCAAAGAAGCACATAAGCAAACAATGTGATTATATCCTTTAAGTTTTATATGTGAATCCCTAAGTTGTTTGGTGTGTTTATATTTGTTGTTGCTCTTGATTTCTTGTTCGTGTTTTGGACTTAGAATAAGGTAACTCACCCAAAGTGGTGACTAGGAACATTAGTGCCAAACATATCTCAAAAGAGTCTAGGGTACACCACTTAAAACCCACAATGAGTGGAGGGTTCACCTAGCTCTTCCACCCTGAATCGACAAGTGATTCCAACAGTGGGAGGGATTTTGAACAATAGTGACCTATTCCATCTTGAGAGATTGCCCTATTCTATCTACGGTATCTAGGGGAAATCTGGTGGAAGGAGGTGAAATCCAATGTCATTGGTTTGAATTGGAGGTTGGTGATGAAATCCAACCTTACCAATGTTATTGTGATACATGCAAGTGTGTATGGTTCCTTTTATGCTTAAAGAAAGTAAAAAATTAAGGACTCAATGAGCTTTCACTAAATGCAAAAAAGGATATTTTACTTTCAGAAAAGCTAGATAAAAAGCAACCTACAAAATGCAAATCCTAAATGAGAACCTATCCATTAGGTAGGCTACAAGCAAGCAAGCCATAGAAATGCATTTCTACCTAATTCCTTTCCAATTTTTCTTCTTATTTTTTTGATTTTGAAATTATATAAAATTAAAACCTATCTTCTACTTTTCAAGCAATCATAAGAGGCAATAAAAACTAGATTTGAGCAATTTTGAATAGTATAAATGAAAATAGAGGGTTTTTTTACTTACCTCAATGGCCTATAAGCCTGTTTTTTCTGCAATTTTGAGCAAAAAAGCTCCTATTTTGTGGCCATCCTAGGGTGTGATGACTACTATTTTTATGGCCATCCTAGGGTGGGATGGTTGTGTGGTCATCCTAGGGTGAGCCAAGGAGCAGTCCAAAGACCGTTTCAGGCTAGGATGACCAGTACCTACAATAAAAACCAAGCAAAAACTGAGGTTAAACCTTCAAAAAATCAATAGGGATAGGGTCCCACTATGATCACCACTAAAATAGGGGAAAATAGTGCACCTGGATGAAGCTAAACAAAATGCATCTATCGCTAGTGTGTTATGAGCATCAAAATGGAAGCATTCAAGTAAGCATGGAAAGAGACCAAAACACGAGAAATAAAGTGAAATGAAGCTTTATTATATTATTTAAATGGATCAAAACCATGGTTACATAAATGTCTCCTTGAGAGCTCTGTATTGATACAATTTTTTACAAAATGATGGGGTGCCCAAAGGATCAAGTCCTTTCAAAGAAGCTCGCGTGCACTTCCAATGTCTTTCCTCATACCCACAATTGAGGTGGGTGAACTTATAATGCCACCAATTTATTCTATGATATTTAAATCCTTCCTTGTACACTATAGGACCTGCACCTACACACAAGGAATCCATAATAATTAAATAGCAAGTGTGTATGGTGAAAACATGCAATCCCCACAAACACTAAAAGACTAGAAAACATGAATATGTAATACATATATCTAAATCAACTCCAAATAGCTATAAATTGTAGAGGTATGTAAAATGGATGGTTTTGGAAATATATTACTAAAAATAGAACCGAAATTGCATCTAATGGCATGGCGTAATCGCAATAGACCTTCAAAACTTGCAAAACCCAAAGCATGCAATTGCTACCCCTAAATATATTCACAAAGAATGAAACTTGGAAAGAATACATAAAACAACATTTTAAGACAACCCATGTAGTCAAATTTGTAAAATAATTAAAATTTTCATGTGCTTCTCTAGATGAGATCCATAGACCTGCATGAGACCTTGCAAAACACTAAAAGTGTGATATCTCACTCAGTATAGCTCCAAAATGCATGAAATTTGGACAACATGCTCATATACTAATCTAGCATATAACTAAAAAATAATAGTAAATAAATCATGCAGAAATATACCACCATCCTAGGGTGGGACGGTTGGGACTATCACAAAATGGGGACCATCTTGGGGTGGGATGGCCACTCATTTTATACTTATTTTTTACCAATTCCTCTATTAATTGGTTAGGTACCTCATAAGTAGTGTTTTAATCAAATTTGGTGGTGAAATTCACTCGATTAATCTAGTTTTGTAAACATATTGCACCTCCTATATCACTCGCAAACCTCCTTCGCTAGGTAGATATTTTTAGGGAAAAAGGCACAAAAAGGTGAGGGGAAATATTGGCAGCACTTCGTTGCTATGTCTTAAAAATCCTCTCTACCTATATTTTGTGGAAAATGAATCCACTTTATAGATAAAGGAAGCCTTTGGGTAAAAAGGCATGCGAGGGCATGCAGGGCAAGAGGCGCCATTTGGCCACCAGGGTGGCATGCATTGGAGGGGAAAGAGAATATCCCTATTTGGCCCCTTACATGCAGCATGTCATAAGTATGTTGCATCCTCTGACTTGCATGCTTGAATAGGTAGGGAAAATGGTAGTTTTTGGGTGCCATTTGTCCACATTTTGACTTTTTGGGGGTCAAAGTTCATGGTCATCCCACCCAGGGACGACCACACATGGCCATCCTTGGGTGGGATGGCCATGAACTATGGTCATCCTTGGGTGGTACGGCCATGCCTACATGCTCCAAGACTTCCCAAAAGTTGGGTATAGCCTTCCAATAGTGGTTAGGACCATTGTAAAACCTTTAAGGGTTGCCCAAGGGGGTCATATGGTGTCAATTAACCAATGCTTTGGATTTCCTAATCTGATTGACCATATTTTAGTGTCTACACTTACCATGACATCTTCCTCATAGATATTTTGAATCATGACCAAAGAAAACACATCTTAACAATGCTCATATGCTATCTTACATGTTCCATCATATATGGATAAGGATTTAAGCACCACTTAGGGAATATCATTAATTTTTGCTAAGCCAAACAGTATGGTAGTGATCCATCTAGGGAAATTTTGAGGAACTTGTTGAGCTTGTTGAGCTATGTTCTTTGAATTAGGTGTGTCAAGGAATTATTAGAAATCAGGATATGTACAATATATGCTTTCTATAGGAGATAGTATTTTGAGAGGTAAATATATGGTTTATCTAAACTTATGGGGTGGCAAGTCAAGAAATGATAATAGATTTTTAGCTTCTTGGCTACTAACCTTTTAAACATAATAATTCAAGTTAAATAATAGCTAGGTGTATCTTAGCCAATTATATCTCAATGAATTCATTGGGTGAATAATTAGATGATTCTAGAGAGTAGGGTTTCACCAAAGCTCTACTTAATTAAATACGTAGGATGATAAAAAATTTGTTCTACTAGGCATGTCAAAAATCTTGGTCCAAAATCTACGTAGTCCATAAATTGTGCCCTAGACTTTGGCCAAGATTGGATGACTAGGATTTCTCCCAAGTTCAACCTTCAAAGAAGTCCAACTCCTTATAATGATTTGTAAAATGGAAACAATGGTCTAAGATGAAAGAAGAGATGCAATGATTATAATGAGATAAGGGTTGATAAAATGCTTAAGGATGGATAGTATATAGTGTAACAAGAAAATATACAACATAAGAGTCTTACACAATTAATTTTTAGCAAAAATTTATAGACCAACCATTAATAAAAGAACCACAAAGCTTATTTAATCCTAGTTATACACCTTAAATATTCCAAATACTTATGAAGATAAATCTAGATAATGATCCAATAAGAAAATTTTGCTTTAATAGAATTCACTAATCATAAAGTGCAACATAAGTGAATTAAAGTATAGATTCATGTAGAAAATTAAAGTATAGATTCATGTAGAACAACCTAAGAATAAAATTGTAATGGAGGTAAAAGAAAAACACTTTTTATTAATTAGAAGTGACCATCATACAATATACAATCAAGCAAATTCTATAGAGGTGACCCTCATTATGAGGCATATTAAGTTATTTATAAGCTGCTACATGAATCTTGCAGCTCAATATTTTCAAAAATTTGTTTAGGTCTATTAGAAACATCTTGGAAATAAAATCGTATGGGAGTGGATGTTATTTTATATTATGTGCTAATTAAATACTTGCATTGCTAATGTGGTTGGTCCATATTTTTTCTTATACCTTTGACTCACATGCATCTTTAATCTAGTCCACATATCTTCAGTTGTCTTCTTTTGCAAATTGCATGGCCACTAAAACTACCTATCAAATATGTCATTTTCAATCTCAATGACTTTGGCTCAAGAAAATGGTAAACACCAGGGTAGTTATAGCTTTTGATAGAAGCAATCTAGGCTAAAGAGATATTTTCAAGTTATTTTATGTTGATTACGAAGTTTGTAACAAAGTCAGGTCTTCTTCCTTGTAATGAAGGTACTCTTAGACAAAGGTAGGATTTTGGAAGAATTTTCATGATGTCATTTCATTGGGGAACATGAATTTAGATTTTTTGGGTCTTACTTTAATTATTTAGGCTTGCATATTTTTGGATCTTTATGATGCTTTTGCTAATGTAACTGCTTCAAAAACCTGGCTTTGTGTCACTTGTTTTATGTCAAGGTTGCACCATCTCAGTTTCCTTATTTTTGGACTCAAAAATCCTAGTTTTGTTCCATTTTGGCATGTTGGTGCATTTTGGACTTTTAGTCCTTTTGCTTATGTCATCTCTTAGAAAAGTGTAAACTTGCTCAATCTTAGATTTACGCATTATCATAACTTTTGGGACAACCAATTTTTACTTTGTTGGAATACACCTTGTTTTATTATTTTTTATGATCTCGAGCTCTCTGAATGTTACTCAATCACTTTACAATATAACTTTGGACTTCTGCATTTACCTCTCTATTGGATTGAATGTGTTGCTATTATGTTTATGCCATCCTCAAGATGATTTTCCTTAGCAAAATTTTGGTAAAATGGCAAGTTGACTTGGTTTTCAAGGGTTTTAAAATGTAAGTGGCATTTTGGCCTATAGTTCAAAATATTGAAAAATCTCCAAGATATTGGAAGAGAGATTCATACCATTTTCCAAAAGAGTGATTTGACCCCCTTGGATTAAAATTAATCTAAGGTCCCAAAGCATGCAAAAATTACTTAAGTACTTTAAGAAATGATTTTCTCAATTACCCAACAACAATTCACTCCCTTGAGTGTTGTGGTAATTCCAAAAATTAAAATCACTTGTATAAATTAACAATGGTTTAGAGGGTGAATCACTCCTAAAGATAGAGCAAATTGCTATATTGATAAATTAATTGTAAAAATGTCCAGTATGTGTAAATAGAACTTGATGGAAGGTTTGAATCTGTATGTGCTGAAAATGCTTTCATTTCAATAATATAGCATAAGATTTCAAACCCTCCAAAACTTGTAACCTCCACAACAACCTTCCTTCGAATCCTATTGTTAAATCAACAAAAATATAAAGAGAAGGATACCCATATTCATTATTTTTGTTCTTCTATTTGCACCTTATATATCTTAGCAATATGAATAAAAGGACTAAACCATGAGACTAAGTATTTTGACCTTTGAAATTGTGCAATGGAGGAGAGGAGGAGTGGAAGCGGTCAATGCGATGGAGGGATTTCGAACATTTTGGGCGGGAACCTCGAACAAGGCAGCAGAGCAGGTACGGAGGTTTCGGGCAGGAACCTCGAACAGGAGGCAGGTGAGGACCCAGAGGAAGACAGGGCCTCTACGGGAGGAGGAGTAGTCCAAAGAGGGTTCGACCCTCCTCAAAAATATCCTGACAAAGGGACCCAGAAGGGCGTCGAGGGCCCCAGTAGGGGTTGGTATTTCACGGAGAAGTTAAAGGGTAGAAGGAAGGAATTTCTTTCTCTTCCTCCCCTTATACCGGTGAATAATAGGATAATGGCACCTGTAAATACTATGGGTCCATTTCTGTCCATGGAAGAGTTCTCGCTTGTGGGCAAGTTTTTAGGAGGAAGGCCTGACATAGAGACCATTCGGTCTTGGGCTCTATCCAAGTGGAGAACAATAGGGAGCATGGAGATTGTTGCCCTTTCCAGAGGATTTTTCATAATAAGGTTTAACAACAAGGAAGATGTGAACCGCATCCTAACTGGAGGACCATGGTTCTTGGGAAAGCGGAGTCTGTTCCTCAGACAGTGGGGGGAGGATTTCGACCCTGAAAAGTAGAGCATCAACATAGCCCCTATTTGGGTCCACCTTCCAAACCTTCCAGCCTAGTTTTTCAATGAGTACTGGCTACAAGGTATTTCCAGAGCCATAGGAGAAATGGTAGCCATAGACCATGCAACCTTGGCAAGGACGAGGATGACGCATGCAAGAATATGTGTCAACGCTGATTTAGATTCGGAGCTACCAAACTTTGTTGAACTAGGGTACGGTGATTACCTGAGAAAGCAAGCGGTGGAGTATGAAAATAGGCCAGCATTCTGCTCAGAATGTAAAACTCAAGGACACCTGAGGAACCAGTGCCCTAATCTAGCAGTCAACAAAGAAAATCAGAGGACGAAAGGCAAATGTGCAAATGACAAAAGTTTTCCCAGGGATTTTCCTCCAAGAGGGGGCCCATTTGGTAGAGGAGGCTTCAGGCCAGCTAAAGGAAACTACATTTATCAAGAAAATCCAAAGGACGGAGCAGGGCAACCTCAGAACAAAGACAAGCAACAAGTCACCGGAGAACAGGAGAACCAGGTAAGCCCCAAAAATCTGAGCTCGAATAAGTTTGAAATTCTAGCTAATTTAGGGGAAGAAGGGGAGGCTGAGGATTTTGAGGAAGGAAACCTGCAAGTTGAACTACCAAAAACCCTAGAATCCCCATCAAGGGTAGGCCCCTCAAACCCTAGGATGAAGAGTCCTCTAAACGGTCAGGAGGGTGTGAATTTCAACCCTGGAGATTATAGGAAATGTTTGGAGGAAATAGGAATATCGAAAATAGTCCTTCCCAACATCAACACAAGCAGCCCGACAAACCAGGTCGAAGGTTCAATGCAAAAACCAGGAGAGTACAGGAGAAATATGGAGGAGTTAGAATCGAGGATTGAGGTGGTAGGAATGAATAGGGTCAAGGAAGACTATGTCCTTGAGCAGATCACCCACCCACATTTTAGCCCCAAGCAGACCAGGAGTACCACCAAGTCACCTATTGACTATGGTAGTGAGAAAAAGAGGGGGAGGATGTCAAATGCAGATCATAATAAGTTGAGAACCAAAAATGAAATAGCCAGTGGCAAGTAGAAGATGTTGATACAACAAGTTATCCCAGGGTAAGAAGATAACAAATCAGGAAAACCTCCACAAGGGAGGGGGAGGGGGAAAAATTCTAAACAATCTAAATGAAGGTTCTCTCATGGAACGTGAGAGGCCTCAATGGCCTACCCACTCAAAGGGTGGTTAGTTCAATAAGAAAGCAATACAATCCAACAATTTTGATGTTGCAAGAAACAAAATTAGATGAAGCTCAGTCAAAAATAGTAGCAAAAAATATTTGGAGTCAAGGGGGCATGGTGTGCAATCCAGCTAAAGGAGCCTCAGGTGGTATCATGGTGTTGTGGGATCCTCGAGTGGTGGAAGGAAGCCTTATTCAGGATGATGATAGGGTTCTGAGTGTTTTTTTCCATAACATTGACAATAACAGATCATGGATTTTCTCAAATGTGTATGCTCCCAATTCAGTTCAAGGGAGAGCGTCTTTGTGGGAGTACTTGGGTAAATTGGGTGATGCTTTCCATGATATACCATGGGTGGTAGCAGGAGACTTCAATACCCCCTTATACCCCTCAGATAAAAAGGGTGGAGCAGGACTCCCATCCAGGAGTATGGAAGATTTCAATGATTTTGTGAACTCAAACCAGCTAATGGATGTGAGACTTCGAGGGGCCAAGTATACGTGGAGCAACAGGCGTATAGGAAACCAACTTATTCAGGAAAGACTTGACAAATTTTTTCTATCCAAGGAGGCAATTGTTGTATTTGGAGATTCTACACTGCAAACCCTTCCCAAAATTGCCTCAGACCACAACCCCATCCTGTTGGAGGTTCCGAAAGTGAACTCCTTCAAGAAACCTTTCCATTTTTAGTCAATGTGGACTAAGCATCCAGACTTGAAGGAAAATATTTTGAGATGGTGGCAGCAGCCTTGCCAGGGAAGCTCTGCCTTCAAACTTGCTCAAAAGCTAAAACTAGTGAAGGAGAACCTAAAAACTTGGAACAGGGAAGTCTTTGGGAACCTGTTTGAGAATAAGAAACAAGTGGGAGAAAGGCTGAAGGACATTGACAGTATGATACAGAATGGTAGCTGTGATGAAGCTACTAGGAAGGAGGAGCAGATCAAGCTTTCAGAATACCATAATATTTTGGCTTGTGAAGAGACTTACTGGCGTCAGAAGTCCAGAGCTTTATGGTTAAAGGATGGTGACTCAAATTCAAAGTTTTTCCATGTCACGACCTTGAGGAACAGGAGCTACAACAAGATTAGATAGCTGACCAAGGCTGATGGATCCAAAACCTAGGACTTGATCGAGATCAGAGAAGAAGCAGTTGGTTATTTTAGCTCCCTCCTCGGGGAGGATGTCCAGTGTTCAGAGGCAGCTAAGGATTCTCTTCTCCAGTTCATTCCTAATCTGGTTGATGAAGCCATTAATGATAAACTCCTTGCCCCTTTCACTGATGAGGAAATCAGGAAGGCTTTGTTTAGTATGGAACCGGATAAGGCTCCTGGTCCTGACGGCTTCCCCCCTCGGTTCTATCAGGATTTCTGGGATATTGTGGGAGAGGATGTGGTAGCTATGATTAAGGAGTTTCAGGCAACAAGACATATTCTGAGAGGGTTCAACTCCACATTTATTGCCTTGATTCCCAAGGGGCCAACCCCTGAGACTATGGCAGATTTTAGACCTGTTAGCTTGTGCAATGTGTCCTACAAGATTTTAACTAAGACAATGGCTAATAGGATGAAATAAATCTTACCTTTTATCATTGATCAGTGTCAAGGAAGTTTGGTACAGGGGAGATCAATCTTGGATGGGGTAATCATGGTCCATGAAGCCCTGCATTCGGCTAGGCAAACTAACAAGGCAACCTTTGCCCTAAAACTTGATATGAGCAAAGCCTTTGATCACGTTAACTAGGAATTCTTGATAGCTATTCTTCTAAAATTTGGATTTCATCCCCAATGGGTGAGGCTCATAAAAGAATGCATATCAAATCCTTGGTTCTCAGTTTTGGTCAACGACATGACAACTGGGTATTTTCAAAGCCATAGGGGGCTTAGGCAAGGAGACCCGATCAGCCCGATGTTGTTTATCATAGCAGCAGAGGCGTTGGGTAGGACGATTAAAGCAGCATGCAATGCAGGTCTAATTACAGGGATTAAAGCCACCTCTCTCACCAATCCAGTTACTCACCAACAATTCATTGATGACACTCTAATGTTGACTCAATCTTCAGTGGTGGAAGCCAGAAGGATCAAGCATATTCTCCAGCTCTACGAGGAGGCGGCAGGATAGAAGGTAAATTTTGACAAGAGTAAGCTTTACTTCCTTAACACCCCTATTCAAAGGTAAACCAGAATTGCAACGATTTTGGGATGTTCGATAGCGACTCTTCCCACTTCGTATTTAGGCCTTCCCCTTTTCACTGGTTCTCCCAGGAAATCTATGTGGGATGGAGTGGTAGAAAGAATCCAAAAAAAATTGGTTGGATGGAAAGGACACTTCTTGTCTCAGGCAGGGAAACTCACCCTCACCATGGTTACCTTGCAGAGTATCCCGGTGTATTTCCTATCTATTTTCAAAGCTCCAATCAAGGTTTATCAAAAAATCGAGCAGCTCCAAAAGAATTTTCTCTGGTCGGGATCGGAGGGAAAATAGAGAATCCACTTGGTGGGCTGGAGCAAGGTGTGCAGGCCAAAAGAAAATGGGGGTCTAGGATTGCGAAGAATTGCCCACCTAAATGTAGCCTTACTGGGCAAACATGCCTGGCGTCTCATTAACAATGAGGAGAATGAGTGGACAACCATCATCAAAAGAAAATATCTTCAGGGTTTGGATTTCTTGAATGAAGACATTCCCAGAAGAGGGTCAGCATTTTGGAAGGCAATCTTAGCCAGTAAAGAGGTCATCAAAAAAGGTCTGAGATGGGTCTTAGGGAATGGCCAAAGAATCAGGTTTTGGGATGACAGGTGGGCCAAGGAAGAAGCGCTATCTCAGGCTCCCCACCTGGCCAGGATCAAAAGAATCATAGAGGACTCCATAGGGAGGAGAGTAGCTGACTTCATGAGACAGGACAGAGGAAGACTCACATGGAAACAGATAAGGATTTAGGGTCTTGAAGCGGAGTCACAAGAAATCCAAAGTATCCTGCATCAACAATTTATACCTATGAAACCAGAGCAGGATCAGGTTGTATGGGCAGCTACAGAAAATGGCCAGTTCTCAGTAAAATCCGCATACAAGCTAATGCTAGACCCTGAGGACCCCATTCTTCAGACCCAATTGGTGTGGGTCAAAAAACTTATTCCAAAAATAGCAGTGTTTTCATGGCTGGTGATTCAAGGAAGGATCCTCACCATTGACAATATGATACGAAAAGGTATGATTGTTGCTAACCATTGTTATTTGTGCAGGGCCAATTGGGAGTCCATTCTCCATATTTTCCTGGAATGCCCGGTCTCTGTGGGTATCCTTGATGGATTATTCCAAGCTTTTAGTATTTCCTGGGTCAGACCGGATACCATTTTGGAACTTTTCTACCAATGGCCAAATCCCTTTGTGAGCCTTAGGCTTAGGTTTATGTGGAGGATCTGTCTTCACCACTTTCTGTGGTAGGTGTGGTTAGAAAGAAACCATAGAGCTTTCCACGAGTCAAGTCATGATGTCACCTCCATTACCACTAGGATCTTGACCTTTGCCCATGAAAACGCTTGCCTTATCCCTCAAGAAGCTCGAAACCTTCCCCTGGGGGAGAGGCAGATTGCCCAGTCCTTAAATTTAATCCTGGTTGAGGATCTTGTGCTCATCAAGACCAACCCTAGACTAGAAGCCAAGTGGAATCCGCCCCCGGTTGGGTGGTTAAAGCTCAATTTTGATGGGGCCTCTAAAGGGAATCCTGGTAGAGCAGGGGCTGGAGGAGTAGTGAGAGACCACCAAGGTAAGCTGGTAGTGGCCTTCTCTGAGCAGCTAGGCACAAGGACAAATAATGAGGTGGAAGCAAGGGCGGTATGGAGGGGTCTTCAGATTTCTCAAAAGTTTGAAGGTAAATTAATAGTCGAAGGAGATTCAATGCATATCATAAACCTCCTAGGAAATAGGAAAAATCCTCCATGGCGAGTGAAGACTGTCATCGAAGAGGCCAGGATCTTCTATCAAGCAAGGAATGATCGAATGGCCCAACACGTATTTCGAGAAGCCAATAGAGCAGCTGATAAATTGGCCAACATAGGGGTGGAGGCTGATAGATTGGTCACATGGGAACAGGGGGTCCCAAGTGATGTGGATATCATTGTTCAAAATGATCGTAAATGCAGCTAAGACCGAGGTGTCTTGGGGTGTGGGGTTTCTGAAGGATAGTAGTATTAGTGGACAGACTGTCCCTAGCAAGGTTTGGTTTTTGTACAACATAATGTTGATCTTTGTATCAGGTCTGGGTGTGGGGTTTCTGAAGGACAGTAGTATTAGTGGACAGACTGTCCCTAGCAAGGTTTGGTTTCTGTACAGCATAATGCTGATCTTTGTAACAGGTTTTGGGTTCACCTGTAAAACCCGGTATTAGTGAAGATGCTTCTTAATTACCAAAAAAATAAAAAATAAAAGTATTTTGGCCTTTGAAGTTCATCATTGATTTCTAGGAGGAGCTCCCTTTTCATAGTATGAGTAAATTACAACTCTCCACCAAACCAATGACCTCCATCTTGATTTTATTATCAATAAAATTCCTAATAATTGGGCCTAGTGACCTCCTCTAGAGCTTTAAGGGTGATCTAATTTTATCGAGGTAGAAAGGAATAATAAAAAAGTAATAAAGTCTTGGAAAGTGTGAATCAAAAATTTCCCTCTAAAGTAGATCACATTTTTGAAACCATATAAAATTACTCTTTCCTTCACAAAAAGTGGTTTGTATGTCCTAAAAAGGAGTTTTAAAAAATTTAACTTCTTGAGAGAGCAAATCACAACTTTTCTCTAAATTGGATTGCACTGTTGAGACCAAATAAAATTGTTGTGCTCAGGAATTAGAATAATGTTTTTCATAGAATCTAAGGATTTTGAATATGGGGTAGAGAATGATGATACAACATAAGAAATCCTATAATAAAAAGTGCCAAAAAAATTTATGGATTCACCAATGCAAATTATAGAAATTCCAACAAGAGTATGATCCTTGGGGTTAGATCCAATTGAAGACCAAGCTAAAAATTCATAGAGTAGCCAAGAAATTGTATAAAGATCCATATAATAAGGATAGTAAAATTACAAACAAACACTTGGTATTCTAATATTAGAGGCCATCTGAAGGTTTAATATGGGCCTAGAATAGATTCATGAAGTATCATCTAAATATGGACCTTAGGGTTGCGTATGATTTTGGTATGACATGTATGAGATTTCATGAAATAGTAAATATATATCCAATGCTTACAACAAAAGCAATTTGACTATTAAGGTGCACTCTTGAGAAGAAACCCCCATTATGTTAAACATCAAAGATATCAAGACAATGATATGTGTAGAATACAATAGGGCATAATAGGTTTCATGCTTGCCTCAAGACCTATTAAACTAATACAAAATATTCAATGAAAAAAGTGGGTAATATTCCTAGCATTACAGTTGGTGAAAGTATCAGAAGCATAAGGCTTCAAACTCCATTTAAAAATTAATTATTTCAACCCTAATGCCCAACATATATTATTTTTTAGAAACTATAATAAGAGAATTAAGTGGAGTATTATATTTTGATGTTACATGCAATACAAAATTAGCCTAGATATGAGTGAGGGAAAAAAGTAGAGAGGGGAGGTTCCCGATCCCTTCCCTGCTCCCCGTCCCCTGGTTCCTGCCCCGTCCCTGGCTCATCCTAGGTCACCCCTCCCTGGGATTGTTTGTTGCAAATGATCTCCTTGAGGGAGATCCTTCTCCTCTTTCTACACCTCTCCCAGTCGATCAAGGTTCCCTTGTTTGAGTTTTTGGCCTGGTGCTTCCCAGGGTTCCTTGCTGTTTTTGGGATCCCTTCCCTTTTTTTCCCTCAGGCTTCCCCCTAGGGTTTTCTGTAGGTTTTTGGCATGGATCTGGTTCCCTGCGGTTCTTTGGGTGGTGGGGGTGATTGGTTGGGTTTTTGATGGCTTCCTAGGGTTTCCTTTGAGGTCCTTATTGCTTTGGGGGTAGTCTAGGGGGACCTCTTTCCCCCTTTTTCTAGTGAATCCTCTTTGGGATCCTATGATTGTTGTTGGTCCCGTCTCTGTGGGGAGGGCCCTCTTCGATTTCCCACTTGGAGGCTTCTTCGTGCTGGTTCTGATCCTTGGTGGACACCCTAGGCATTTTTTTGGCCTTGGGGGGGGCTTTTTCTCTGCCTAGTTTGTTCCCAGCCTCAGTCCCAGTTCCCTGAAGTTTCTCCTGTGCAAGGATGGGATTCTTGGCCCCTGTTTTTGGGGTTCTCTAGGTTTTGTTGCATTTTTCAAATCATGGGGGGATCTGATCTATGCATGCAGACCCTGGATCCCCCAGGCTAGGCTCCCAGGGATCCCATATTTGTGGTTTTAACCTCTTCTCGCCTGGGATCCCCAGTCCCTGTATCTCTAGTCCCTTAACCTGTTGTCTTTTCCTACTGGTTGTCCTGGGGGCAGGATTCTCTTGGTGGTGCTTTCTGGCTGCTTCCAGATGGGAGGGATCTCCTCTTTGCTGGTTTTCAGCTACTTCCTACTAGGCAGGATTCCTCCTTTTTTTTGGGTAGGATGATTTATCGCTGGACGGGATGGTTTCCCATGAGGCGGGATTCTCTAGAACCACTGGGTTTCCCGCTGGGTGGGTTTTTCTCATTTCCTGCTGGTTTTCTCGAGAGGCGGGATTCACTTGGTAGAGGTTTTTGCTACTTCCCACTGGGTGGGATCTACACTGGGATGGATTTCAACTGCTTCCCGCTGGGCGAGATTCACTCTTTGGTGGTTTTTTGACTGCTTCCCGCTAGACAGGATTTATATTATAATGGTTTTTTGCTGCTTCCTGCTAGGCGGGATTTACACAATGGCAGTTTTCAACTGCTCCCCACTGGGCAGGATCTTCAAACTTACCTTTCTTCAAAATTGGTGGTTTCTCGTTGGGTGAGATTGTTCAAATTTACCTGTTCCCGCTTTCTATTTGTTTTTCATTTTCAGGGTATTGGTGCCTTGGGCCCATAATTTTGTTGTAATGGCTTATTCTCGGCATGTTGTTTCCAACTCTTATGTAATTAGGTTTTGGGATCCTAGTTAAAACCCGTTGTAAATACAATAGCTACTTGTCAAAAAAAAAAATTAGCCTAGATACACAAGATGCTAGATTGCATCTCTTATATCACATATTGAATGGATCATCAATTGACAAACTTTAAAAAAATAGGTAGTTTAATTTTATACCTTATTTGATATTGATGATACATCAAAATGAACACTTGCTCTCAAAGATACAATTAGGTAAATTTGGACCAGATGATAAGTCATTGTTAATGTGTTGTTATATACAAGCACCCTATAAAGGTGAGAGGAAAAGTAATTATGATGTTTATGCAATAGTATATGAGCCAATTATTAGGGTGCTAAAGGTAGCATGACAAGGTTATTTGAATAAAGCAAAGCATTTATTAGGGAACCAAATTAGCCAAAATGACATTTCTTCTTAGGTAATACTATATATTTCTTTATATTGTATCGATTCTTAAGGTATCTATTTATAATACTTTCATACATGCCAAACTTGTTAGAAATTTAATGCTCTTATCATAGGTTTAAGAAAATTCTAGGATAAATAAATCAATCAATATTATCGATATCAATATAAATATCATTCATCAAAATAACATCAATATTCTCATAAGATCACATTGAAATATTTATTGATAAAACTCAAGAATTGCATAAAGCAAATCTTATTCAAGTTACATTTTACAAAGCTTTGTCTCCAATATAAAGATACATGAGATCTTTCACATTACATGACTCTTGGCTTTCTCTCTCCTCAAACTCAAGGGAGAACTTGACTCTTCATATGCCTTTCTTACATAATAAATCTCACATATTACATAAAGATAAATTATCTCATGATTACATATAACTCCCTACTTCTAAACTAGACACATCACATCACACTCATAACTCTTCACTTCCCAACTAGATATGTCACACACTAAAATACATAATGCATGCACACTTTGACTAAATTAACACATACTTTATACATAAAATTAAACTCACACTCTCTAATATAAATAGTTACAATGAGACCACATAATGTAATATGTCCAACACCCCCCTGTATTACATTATTTGGTGTGAAGGCTTATTGCCTTTAATCTCTAATTATGGTCTTTATTCTCCAGTTTTGGTTTTGACACCACTTGTGATGTTTTCTTTGTTCAATTGCTATGTTCCCTATACTTTTGGAGAAGTTACATTTCTTTTCCATAATTTTTTTATGTTCAATATAATATTTCTTTTGATGTTGCTCTTGTGGAAAAAGTTGATTTAAATTTTTTTGTGATATTTCTATCACATCCAATGTAAATATCCCACTCTTGTGAGATCCCATTGCTTCAATTTTATTTTATCTTTTAAAGAGACATTTTTTATTGGCATTAATATATTTGAACTCCATAGTTATTCCTTTGTTAAGCAGTTGAGATACTGAAATGAAACTGTTTGCTATGCTAGGAACATACAATACATCTTCTAAAGTGTATTCAGAATATGGTAGGTTGAAAGTAATATTTCTTGAACCTTGTACATGATAAATTTTGTCATCTATTATCTTCATTTGTATGTTTTTTTTATTTAAATTGAATAAAACCAAAAAATATTTCTTGTTATGTGATGGCTTGCACTTGAATCAATATACCATGAATCATCTCATTATTCTATATTTGGTTTTGATTGCATTTTTTGTGGTTTATTATATCTTGCTACATGCCTATGGTAATATCTTGGTCTTGGAAATTTTATATTTATAAAGCTTGGTCCTTTGAATTTGTATGATCTTGATGTACTCATTTTGAGAAAATTTAATTGCTTCAATGTGGATTCCTTATTGTTCCCAAATTCAATTTTTCTTTTTGATTTCAATATTTCTTCAATTATCTTTTCAATCAACCTTCAATCTTCAAATTTTAATCTTCTCAGTTTAGTATTTCATCTTATATATCCTGATCAATCAATTTCACAATAATTCAATTCTTCAATTCATATTTCAATCAATAAATAATTCAATTCTTCAAATTATTCATCAATAATCAAATTTAATTAATCAATTCAATTTTTTCTTTTTTATATCTCCCAATTTCAATTAATTTTATTTTATCTCTCCTTTTAATTATCAATCCAATTATCAATCATTTATTATTTAAATACTATGAATCAAATTTAATTTCCTTCAATCAATTAATCTCAATCATTCATATTTCAGTTCATTCTTCTTATCACTCCACTTTAATTAATTCATTCACTTATTATAACTCCAAAGTTAAATAATTAGATCAACCTTTTTATAACTCCCAAAATAAATCAATAATCAAATTATTAACTTCTTATGACTCCTAAAGTCAAATAAATCAACTTCAATTTGTGCCTAGATTATTAAATAAAGGTTTTAAAGTTTACCTTTACCTTAGGCGCTCATCTCAAGAAGAATAAAATGTCTTTTTGCATGATTTTTTTTATCGTGGGTTAGGGTTGCATGCTTCATATTGTCCCTTTAATTTAGGTGTTTTAAATTTTGCAACTACTCAATGTTGACCAACCATGAAATTCTCTTTGTTCAATACTCATAAAATACTATCACTATTGGAAATATTAAGCATATTGAGTTGTCATTGATGTCAAAGGGTACATGAGGTAGAAATATTTTGATGTCAAAGGTGTATGGTTGTCAAGGAAAAAATATTTCCCATGGTTTTGATAGCAAGTAATGAACAAAATTTCAAGGCAAAAGAAATTATTTTTCTAAGAGAAGGGTTATAATATTTAAATGTCAAATTTAAATATTATGAAGAAAGACAAAATTTTAAAAGTCTTGGGATTAAATATTGCAAGAAAAGGATAAGGTTTTATTTGCTTGAAAAATATTTAAATACCACAAAGGGAGGCAAAAGGTTAAAAGCTATTATTATAATATATTTTTAAAATATTATAATATAAACAAGTGTAAGGTTAAAAGGTGCCAATGTAAAATCAAAAAATCAAAAAGTAAATATAGCATCGACGTTTCCAAGGAGTAATCGAAATGCATATTTAAATGAGGGCAAATAATTCATTGAAAAAAGGTTTTGAGTGTGCACCAATCAAAATCCATTCGCACAAAGCTATCATTATATTTTTTTTTTAAAATATTATAATATAAACAAGTGTAAGGTTAAAAGGTGCCAATGTAAAATCAAAAAATCAAAAAGTAAATATAGCATCGACGTTTCCAAGGAGTAATCGAAATGCATATTTAAATGAGGGCAAATAATTCATTGAAAAAAGGTTTTGAGTGTGTGCCAATCAAAATCTATTCGCACAAAGTTTGTAGAGAGCAAACTAAAATAAAGGGTAAGTGCGCACATCATTAGAGTTAGAGTTAAAATCAAAAACAAATAGAAGACAACACATTCGTAGTTCCATTTGGGTGGCTAGCCCAGATAGCAGGTCATCCCTGTGCTAAGACATGGGCAATAGGGATATCATGGGTTCAATTCGTAGTGGTTTAGTTTTGGTTAAAATTTTGGTCAAATAAATTATAAAAGATATTGAAGAGGCTATTTGTGTGCTTTAACTTTCGTGTGGGTAGCTAGCTCAAGCAGTAGCCTAGCTTGCGCTAGGGCATGGGCAAGCAAGAGATGGTAAGTTTGATTCATGATAGTTGTGTGTTGGTAAGGGCAAAATTTTGATTAAAATTTATTTTAGGAGTTATAAGGTATGCATCATGTTTTATGTTAGGATTGCATTTCAGATATTGTGTAAAGGAGTATAAAGTTAAATTTAATTTGTGCATTAGTAAAGGAGATATAAGGTGTATGAGGTTGAATTAAAATTTGTCATTTTCACATTATGTTATTGGGTGTTATAAGGTATTTTGGGGTGTATTGAAAATTATTTTTATGTATTGTGAAAGTAGGAGCTATAAGGTGTGATTATGGTTTATTTGTTGATTGTATTATTTTCATGATAGAAAAGGGAAAATTTGAGGGGTTTTGTTCATTATTGAAAGCTTTATTTTGGATACTAAAAAGGAGTTATAAAGCATTATTTTCAAGTCTTATTGTGCACATATTTTTGAGAAGGAATTTAATGTGGATGATTTAAAAAAGAGATTTGCTAACCAGTTTTTGAAGTGGGACAAGAAAGGAAAATTATTTTGAAGCAGGTTTTGAAGGCACATCATCATCAAGGCAGTTTTAGAGATGAAAAAGGTAAACTTGTGCATTGTGATTGGTTTTGGAGTGAAGGTACAAATTAGCAATTACCAGGTCATTTTTCAAGTACTAGACTAGAGCTACCTTTAAAATGAAATAAATGTGAGACATGTGAAAGCAACAGACTTAATGAATATGAAGAACATATTGAGCATTTGTTAGTGCATATCATTCTCTATATGTTCAAGAGGTTAAACGAATTTTGGGTAGAATATGTCTAAAACATTTAGTTGAAGAAAACACATTGAATATTAGATAAAGTACTTGATGACATCATTATATAGATGAACATTATTTGTATGCAAGATTTGGGAAATATATGAGCATTGTTTGTATGCAAGATTTTGGAAAGTTATGAGTAGGTTAGAGTAGATTTGACCAGGTCTTGATGAGCATATTTGAGCAAGCCTTGTGTGTAGGCTTGGAGCAGATTTGAGCAAGCCTTGTGTATAGGCTTGGAGTATATTTGAGCAGGTTTTGGTGAGTATATTTGAGCAAGCCTTGTGTGTAGGCTTGGAGCATATTTGAGCAGGTTTTAGATGAGCAGATTTGAGCAAGCCTTGTGTTTAGGCTTAGAGCAGATTTGAGAAGGTTTTGGTGAGCAAATTTAAGCAAGCCTTGTGTGTAGGCTTGGAGTATATTTGAGTACGTTTTGATGATCATAATTATCAAGCCTTGTGTGTAGGCTTGAAGTATATTTGAGTAGGTTTTGATGAGTAGATTTGAGCAAGCCTTGTGTGTAGGTTTGGAGCATATTTGAGCGGGTTTTGGTGAGCAGATTTGAGTAAGCCTTGTGTGTAAGTTTAGAGTAGTTTTGAGCAGGCTTTGGATTAAACCAGAGCATAGGGTATTGGGGTATCCTATGGATAAAGGTCCATAAACTAGATCAAAGGAGATTGGTGTCTCCTATGGAGTGGTGTCCATGAATCTGAAGCAGAGGGGACTAGTGTCTCATGTGGAGTGGTGTCCACAAAACCTGAAGTAGAGGGGATTGGTGTCTTCTATGGAGTTGTGTCCACAAAATTAGAGCTAAATGGATTGGTGTATCCTATGGAGTGGTGTCCATAAACTTGATAGGGGATTGGTGTCTCCTTTGGGTTGGTGCCCATAAACATTGTAATAGGGAATTGGTTCCCAAGATATTTGTTGAGAAAATTTATAAGAAATATTTTCTCTATGGACATAGCCCACATTGGGTGAACCATGTTAAATTTGTGTCTCTTATGTGTGTGATTATTTGTGCATTGTCTCATTATTGTAATTGATAATATTGGATAATATTTCTTTGAAAAGAAAAGTAAAAAGTTTTATCTTATACTGTTCACCCCCCCTCTTAGTATAAGCTTGTGTTCTTCAATTTGTATTAGAGCGGGTTCCTTAATAAAATATTAAAGGTAGATCTTACAGGAACATAAATGGTACATCAAGAAGGGTTTTCATCAAACAAGGCACCATTGTTTGATGGGACTAACTATGCTTTTTGGAGCATAAGGATGAAGACATTTTTGATGGCACAAGGATATGATACATGGCAATCAGTTGAGGATGGGTTCACACCACCTACAACTCCTCCCACAGATGCAAGTGGTAATAAACCATATGAAAGTAATATTAAGGCAATGAATGCTATTTTAAGTGGGTTATGTGAATCAAAATTTGTGAAAGTCATGCACTGCACTTCAGCAAAATAAATGTGGGATAAGTTACAGAATACATATGAAGGAGATGACAAGGTCAAAATGGCAAAACTTCAAACACATAGGAGGAATTTTGAAGAACTAAAGATGAAATATGAGGAAAATATTGCTAGGTATCTACTTCATGTTGATGAGGTTGTCAACACTATTCATGGACTTGGAGAAAATATTGAGGAATCTACTATTGTTCAAAAAATATTGAGGTCACTCCCTATGAGGTATGATGCAAAGGTTTCAGCAATAGAAGAGATGAAGGATCTCAAAACTTTAGGTATGGATGAGCTACATGGAATACTCACAACCTATGAGATGAGGATAGAAAAAGAACAAACATCCAAATGAGAAGCAACATTCAAAGCTTCAAAGAAGGCAAAATATAAAGTACCAGAATCAAGTGATGAATCAAGCAATGAAGAGGAGGCTAACTTTGTGAGAAGAAATAAGAAGGGTCTAAGAAAACATAAAAATATGCAGACTGTGAAATGCTTTAGTTGTGGCAACATTGGTCACTATGCAGCTAATTGTCCACAAGTGGAAAATAGTAGCAGTGAAGAGGAAAATGAATACAAGAAAAAGAAATAAATAAAATTCTATCATGAAAAGAAAAATAGGCATGGTCAAGGCAAGCATGAGAAGAATATTTTTCAAAAGCACAGGAAAAATTTTTATGTTGAAGAAGCAAGCAGTGCTTCCAGTGACAGTGATGAAAGCCTCTCAGATAGTGAAAAAGAAGATATTCTATTTTTGGCCATAGAAGAGAAAGAAGATGCTCCTGTTATTGAAGACCAAGAAGAAGAGAAAGTTTCAGAATATGAAAAGGAAGCCACATTTGACATAAAAGAGGAACTTATTGTTGCTCTTGAAGAATTGAAGAGGGTTAGAAAGAAGAATTCAGAATTGAAGGTTCAAGTTCAAGAATATGGAAAAACAAAGGCAAAACTTCTACAAGATCTCACTGACTTAAAAGTTAAGGTTGAAGAGGCAAGGAGAATTGAAGAAGGTATGGTTGAAAAATTAAAGGCAAAAGAGCTAGAATGTGAAAGACTAGAACATGAAGTTATCACTCTAAGGAAAGGACTTGAAAAGTTTAATAATAAGATATATCATTTTAGGAAAAGCTCAAAATATTTGAATGATATTATCAAAGCACAAATATCTCCATTTATGAAGGTTGGACTTGGTTTTGAGGAAGATCAAGAAGGTCAAGAGAAAGAAAAGGGGGATTCAAGCTCAAAATAAATAGAAGCATCAAATAAAATGTTTGAAGAAGAATCTAAGACATGTATTGATGAATTGAGAAGTGGAAACATCAATGAGGAAGAAAACAAAGAATCATCAAGGAACAGGTACCAACACAAAAGAAGCAAAGAAAGAATCATGCGACCATATCCTCCAAAGCAAGATGAATACTTCTTCCAGGGTTATTGCTTCTCATGTAATCATTTTGGTCATAAAGCTATACATTACAAGGTTCATGGTAAGAATGATTATGGCCTCAACAAGAGAAATTTCAAGTCACTTGCACTTTCCAAGAACTACAACATCATGTGTTTCAATTGCAATAATTTTGGTCATAAAGCTATACATTGTAGGGTTTATGGTAAGAATGATTATAGCTTCACCAAGAATTCATTTACACATTTCAAGGACTACAACATCAGGTGTTACAATTGTAATAATTTTGGGCATAGAGCAAAGTGGTGTAGAACAAAATTTTTGGAACTTCCAAAGACAAGCAAGAAAAAGGATGCTCAAAATGTTCAAAGAGGTATGACTTCAAGAGTTTGGAAAAAAATTGAAAAAGAAGAAGAGCATTGTAATTTGGGAGTAACTTCACTCCCATATCAAAATTAATCACCTCAAGAAAAGGAGGTGGTGAGGGGGCTAAGCTAAGTGTTTTATTTTTAGCCCCAAAGGAGCCCTTTGCCATTGATGTCAAAGGGGGAGAGATTTCAGTAAGGGGGAGTAGCTTGTTAGTGGGAGCAGTTTGGGAATCCAATTGCAGTAAAAGAAATTTTTTGTAAGGGTTGGCATCAATGACAAAGGGGAATATTATTGGAAATATTAAGCATATTGAGTTGTCATTTATGTCAAAGGGTACATGATATAGAAATATTTTGATGTCAAAGGTGCATGTTTATTAAGGCAAAAATATTCCCCATGGTTTTGATAGCAAGCAATGAACAAAAATTCAAGGTAAAAGAAGTTATTTTCTTAAGATAAGGGTTATAATTATAAATTTCAAATTTAAATATTATGAAGAAATACAAAAGTTTAATAGGCTTGGGATTAAATATTGCAAGAAAATGACAAGGTTTTATTTGCTTGAAAAAAAATTAAATACCACAAAGGGATGCAAAAGGTTAAAAGCTATTATTATAATATTTTTTAAATATTATAATATAAACAAGTGTAAGGTTAAAAGGCACCAATGTAAAATCAAAAAATCAAAAAGTAAATACAACGTCGACATTTCCAAGGAGTAATCGAAATTCATATTTAAATTAGGGCAAAGTAATTCATTGAAAAAAGGTTTTGAGTGTGCGCTAATCGAAATTCATTTTCACAAAGTTTGCAAAAGGTAAAAGAAAAGAAAGGTGAAGTTTGCACATCATTAGAGGCAGAGCTAAAATTGAAAACAAATAGAAGACAGTGTGTTCATAGTTCCATCTAGGTGGCTAGCCCAAACGACAGGTTGTCCCTATGCTAAGATGTGGATAAGAATGAGGTCACGGGGTCAATTCATAGTGGCTCCATTTTGGTTAAAATTTTGGTCAAAGAAATTGCAGAAGACATTGAAGAGGCTATTTGCATGCTTTAAGTTTCATGTGGGTAGCTAGCTCAAGTGTCATCCTAGCTTGTTCTAGGGCGTGAGCAAGTAAGAGGTGGCAAGTTTGATTCGTGGTAGCTGTGTGTTGGTAAGGACAAAATTTTGATTAAATTTTATTTTATGAGTTATAAGGTATGCATCATGTTTTATTATGTTAGGGAGTCATAAGGTGTGCTAGAATTAATTATATTTTGTATATTGTTTGGAGTCATAAGGTATATAGTGATTAATTGAAAATTACATTTTAGATATTGTGTAAGGGAGTATAAAGTTAAATTTATTTTGTGCATTAGTAAAGGAGATATAAGGTGTATGAGGTTGAATTAAAAGTTGTAATTTGCACATTATGTTATTGGGTGTTATAAGGTATTTTGGGGTGTATTGAAAATTATTTTTGTGTATTGTGAAAGTAGGAGTTATAAGGTGTGATTATGGTTTATTTGTTGATTGTCTTCTTTGCATTATAGAAGAGGTAAAATTTGAGGGGTTTTGTTCATTATTGAAAGCTTTATTTTGGAGACTAAAAAGGAGTTATAAAGCATTATTTTCAAGTCTTATTGTGCACATTTTTTTTAGAAGGAATTTAATGTGGATGATTTAAAAAAGGAGATTTTCTAACCAATTTTTGAAGTGGGATAAGAAAGGGAAATTATTTTGAAGCAGATTTTGAAGGCATATCATCATCAAGGCAGTTTTAGAGATGAAAAAGGTAAACGTGTGCATTGTGATTGGTTTTGGAGTGAAGGTACAAATTAGCAATTACCAGGTCAGTTTTCAAGTGCTAGACTAGAGCTACCTTTAAAATGAAATAAATGTGAGACATGTGAAAGCAACAGACTTAATGAATGTGAAGAACATATTGAGCATTTGTTAGTGCATATCATTCTCTATATTTTTAAGAGGTTAAACGAATTCTGGGTAGAATATTTCTAAACTGCTTTAGTTGAAGAAAGCACATTGAATATTAGATAAAGCACTTGATGACATCATTATATAGATGAACATTATTTGTATGTAAAATTTGGAAAAGATATGAGAATTGTTTGTATGCAATATTTGGGAAAGTTATGAGTAGTTTGCAGCATATTTGAGTAGGTCTTGATGAGAATATTTGAGCTAGCATTGTGTGTAGGCTTGGAGCATATTTGAGTAGGTTTTGATGAGCATATTTGAGCAAGCCTTATGTGTAGGCTTGGAGCATATTTGAGCAGGTTTTGGTGAGCATATTTGAGCAAGCCTTGTGTGTAGGCTTGGAGCAGATTTGAGCAGGTTTTGATGAGTAGATTTGAGCAAGCCTTGTGTGTAGGCTTGGAGCATATTTGAGCAGGTTTTGGTGAGCATATTTGAGCAAGCCTTGTGTGTAGGATTACAGCATATTTGAGCAGGTTTTGATGAGAAGATTTCAGTAAGCCTTATGTGTAGGATTGGAGCAGATTTGAGTAGGTATTGATGAGCAGATTTGAGAAAGCCTTGTGTGTAGGTTTGGAGTAGATTTGAGCAAGTTTTGGTGAGCATATTTGAGCAAGCCTTGTGTGTAGGTTTGGCATTTTTTAGCATGCTTTGAAGTGAACCAAATCAGAGGGGATTAAGGTATCTTGTGGATAAAGTTCCATGAACCAGATCAAAGGGAATTGGTTTCTCTTGTGGATAGAGGTCCATAAACCTGAAGTAGAGGGGATTGGTGTATCCTATGGAGTGGTGTCCACAAAACCTAAATCATATGGTATCGATGTCTCATGTGGAGTGATGTCCACAAAACCTAAATCATATAGTATTGATGTCTCCTGTGGAGTGGTGTCCATAAAACTAGAAGTAGAGGGGATTGGTGTCTCTTGTGGAGTGGTGTCCACAAAACTTGAAGCAAAGGGTATTGGTGTCTCCTGTGGAGTGGTGTCCACAAAACTTGAAGTAGAGGGGATTGGTGTCTCCTATGGAGTGGTTTCCACAAAACTTGAAGCAGAGAGGATTGATGTCTCCTATGGAGTGGTGTCCACAAAACTAGAAGTAGAGGGGATTGGTGTCTCCTATGGAGTGGTGTCCATAAAACTTGAAGCAGAGGGGATTGGTGTCTCCTATGGAGTGGTGTCCATAAAACCAGAGCTAAGGGGATTGGTCTCTCCTATGGAGTGGTGTCCACAAACTTGAGAGGGGATTGGTGTCTCCTTTGGGTTGGTGCCCATAAAAATTGTAATAGGGAATTGGTTTCCAAGAGATTTGTTGAGAAAAATTATAAGAAATATTTTCTCCATGGGCATAGCCCACATTGGGTGAACCATGTTAAATTTGTGTCTCTTATGTGTGTGATGATCTATGCATTATTTCATTATTATAATTGATAATATTGGATAATACTTCTTTGGAAATAAAAGTAAAAAGTTTTATCTTATATTGTTCACCTCCCTCTCAGTATAAGTTTGTGTTCTTCAATCATAGTAGGTATTATGTCCTCTCATCCAAGAATTCTACTATTCCAAGATGCTTGTCACAAACCACTCTCTCTATTTAACATTCATAGAATGTTATCACAATGGACGTTCCATCCTTTCATCTAGGTGTTATTATATTCCAAGTTGCTTAATCCTCTTAGACAACACCAATCTTATCTCCAAAAACTTAGGCTATACATTCCTTCAACTTTGGTTGTGCTCTTTTCATGAATCTTCCTCCAATGGCTTCATAGAATAATATCCTCCAACTTAAGCTATGTTTTTCTCCAACTTTGGTTGCTCTCTATTCCAATATCCATAAATATTCATCCAATATTATATCTCCAATATCCAAGTTTCAATTATCCAACATTCCTTTATAATTGCTTACTATCACTTAAAAACTTGTAAGTTTTTTTGAAGCTTCTATCCATTCTCTTTTTTTCAGCTTCATTCACTCCATATTAGCTCTTCTCCAACAGATTTCTCTCCACGTTGGACTTCTAATGAATATGAATCTAATATCATTGTTAGAAATTTGATGTTATTATCAAAATTTTAAACAAATATTGGTATAAAAAAACCTATCAATATTGTTTATCAAAATAACATCAATATTCTCATAAAATCACACTAAAATCTTTGTTGATAAAACTCAAGCAATGCATAAAGCAAAGATTATTAAAGTTACATTTTACAAAGCTTTATCTCCAATTTAATGATACATGAGATCTTTTACATTACATGACTCTTGGATTTCTCTCACCTCAAAATCATGGTAGAATGTGACTCTTCATATGCCTTTCTTACATAATAAGTCCCACATATTACATAAAGATAAATTATCTCATGATTTCATATAACTCCCTACTTCTAAACTAGATACATCACACTCATAACTCTTCATTTCCTAACTAGACACCTCACACACTTAAATATTGTTAACTTTTGATGAGTATATGATATAGAAAATGCAACCATAAGATGTAAGATAAACAATCTAAGATGATTATATGATAATGGCACTATAATATGTAAGAAAACAAAGAGATAAACTTATACAATAACTCATAAATATACCATTAATCAAATCTCACAAAAATAGTACAATGAAATATAATGGAGGACATGAGCACTCCATAAACTATTTTTAAGGAACTACATTTTACTCCTCTACCAATCTATACTATGCACTCTCTATATTCTCTACACCTTGATTTCACTCACTATAAGGCCTATATATAGGAAGATAAGTTTCTTGGCCCTCACTCTACCTTTGACTCTATCATATAACTCACATACATGTCTACATGCACATTTACATCATTGTACATTCTAACACTTGTGCATTTATTACATTGCTTGAAGTAACTACTTAACTTTACTCTAAAGTAAACTCCTATTCTAGTAGTGTACCAAAGGTGGTACATTTATATGTACCCATTAATGTAATATACTCTAACACCCCCCTGTATTACATTATTTGGATATTGAATACTTTAGTCTTAAATATGGATCTTCATATTGGTTTTGGAATTTGAGATCTTCTCTCTTGCTTCCTTCATTATCTTCTTTATCTAAATTTGGATGAGTATCTTTATCTTGTTCGGGTTCTTCTTATTCTACTTTTGTCTTAATGTTATCTCTTCTTGTATTTTTCATTCCACTAGTTTTTGTTATTTCAAAGTATTTGGAAGAGTCTTTGATTTTGTATTCTTGTATATATCCTTGATGTACTAGTGATATTACAATATTGTAAGTCATACGTAGATTAGAATTGCTTTCTTTTCTGTTCATCAATTTTTTGTATGACCTGTTTCCTTGATCTTCAAAAATTTCAAGCTTAAACTTATTGTTTATGGATGCTTCTAAAATAAGAACTTGGAAGAAATAATCTAATATAAATTTTAGTCTCTCAAATATTTTATAGTACTTATCTTTATAGTAATAGGAGTAATATGAATGAGATTTTCCTCCACAATATTTATAGGGATGGAAACTCTAGTAGTTTACCTTCTCATGACCAAATTGGTTGCAATAGGAGCATAGTAAAAGTATCCCAAATTCTTTGTTGTCTATTTTAGGAATATCATGTTTATCTATTTCCTTGATGAAATAGTTAAACCATGTGTGTACAATTGAATCTATTCCATATTTACTTCTTTCATAAATCTATATGAGGTCTTTTTCATCAATATTCTTTTCTACCTTTTGAATATGATCTTAAATATCTTAATTAGTATAATTATCATCAAATCCCTTTACTATCTCACTAGAATATGTTCCTAAAGAATCTACTTTCACCAAACTATTAGTTTGTGAGTTTTCAAAAATATTTTTAAATTCCATTGATTCTTCTCTTCCATTTTCATCTTCCTTATTATCCAATGAATTCTTTGAATTATCAATCATGCTTTCCATTGAATCAAGTGTATTTCTAAGCCATTTCCTTACTCCTTTTCTAATTACATTATTTAATGTGTTCTTTGGAGTGGACATCCTTATAGCTCTCTATGTAAACTAATTTGATAAAAACTATTTTAGACTTAGGTTTTGTAGGATCCTTATGTCTATGTAGTGATTAGAATATACTCTAATCATGGTAAAATACTTAGCAAGTAATAGTTCACTTTTTGAGTTGATTTTGTAATGTTTTGCGAATGAAAATAATCAACTCATATTTCACCTTATTTCTCCTATTGAACTATGCACTTATCAATTTGAAGGAGTTATCTATGGTTGTGTATACACCCAAAAGTCACACATTGTCACTTTCCTCATCATCGTAGCTGATAAATTTGCAAAACCCTCAAAAATTGCATAAATTGGCTTTAAAACACTATTCATTCATCAAATTCACTATTCATCATTCTTAGCCCCTTTGGGCTAGCTAAGCTCCTTCCTACGCTTAACCATGGGTCCTCATGCGACCTCCATCATAACTCAACCAAGGTTGAATTCTCCACCATGGTCAAAAAGTACTATATGGTCAAAAATTCAATCTTCTTGGCTAAAACTTGCTTTATGGTTGAACACATTCTTAATTAATTCTAATCATAATTTAAACTAAGCCTCTCCACCTCACCTAGCCTACTTTGACTAGCGTAGCCTTTCCACCTCTCATATAAATATTTCCTCCATATCACATATTCATGGGTAATAAATGACAAATCATGACTTTTGCACAAATAAAGCAATTTTAAATTCAAAAGCTTTCCACCTCAAATCCAATAAATGTCATTTGGAGACTTTCCTCCAGGTCATTATGGTATGTATATGGGTGAGATATTCTCTCACCCAAATTCACTTATGAGGTATATCACCTTTGAGGACACCTCACAAAGGCCACCTCATAATACACACCTCATAGGGGACACCTAAGCCCCTCCCCTAACCTTGGCTATTCTATAAATAGAATGCCACTTTCACCATTTTGGAGAGATCCATTTTTAGCTTACAAAAATTCTATTGAAATTAATCTAGGCATACAAACATCCATCAACATCATCCATCATTCATCTAGCATAGAAATCTCTATCAGGTCTACCATCTTTATGATATTGACAGTTATTGATAAAGAAAGTGATTTTTTGAAGGTGACCTGATAAGAAACTAAAGAAGTAGTTGCATCAAAAGATTATTTCCATCAAAATTTGAAGATTCAAGAAATAAAAGAAAGGTTCACACACCCATTTGTGAATATTTTGGTCCGCACACCATGTGCAAACCTAAGTTCCAACAACATAGAGGCTATAAAACAGGTAAGTATGCTATCTAAATAGGTTTTACTTTAGTTTGTATAGTTTTCATCATGTTTTAAGCATATTTTTAGTGTCTTTTATCTATATAAATACAGGGTTTGACCAAGGCAAGCCCCCAAATTCTCTAACATGTTGGTTATGATGGAATTTCTATGGTGAATGGTGGTTCTTCTCCTATAGGGAAGGTGCTAATGGATGTGGTGGAGATTGTTGGGATTGAAGGCATGGGTGGTGGCCTCAGTGATTATGATGTGGATGCAATTGATGGTAAGGTTGTGTTGATTGGTGCCTTCGATGGATTCTGATTTTGGGAATCTGATGATGAAGAGAGAACTTCTAAGGAAATTTATGATAAATTTTGGGATGGATATGGTGGTGTTGGAGTGCTAGATGATGGTAGTGGTAAATCTAGAGGTTGAATGCAATCATTGCATCAAATGTCTAGATGAGTGGAATGCAAGGTGGACTCCTATGGATGTTTGACCATATTGTAAAATTTGAAGGGCTCTAAGTCTATGAGGATGCAATGAACTTGGCCTTTATGTATATACTTGATGCACTAATGCAATATGGGAGGCACACATTTCATGTCTCAAAGCCAAGGCCTACAAAGTAGCAGGTTGTACTACATAGCACCTTCCAAGATATGGCACAATGTATGAATAGTCTTTAGTCCCACCTGAATAAGGGAGGACCACTGTGCCAATGGTAGAACACAATGCATCATTGAATATGTGAAGGGTGAAAGTGGAAGATGCAATATGTGATGGTGATAGATTGAGATGTTGGAGGTCCATAGTGGTGATGATATTAATTAAGGAGCCTGTATCTATCAAGATACATTTGTAAGGGATCCTATCCACACTAGCAATGATGTGTAATAGTGGATCTACTATTTTGGTGGGTATTATCTTGATCTCATGATCATGTAATATTATCATAGGCTCTTTGTAAGTTTTAACATGCCCCACAAAGTTGATAAAATAATTTGGATCTTGGGGTTGTAGTTCAATTTATTTCAAAATTTCCATCAAAGCTTCTCGATGTGGAATTGATTGTTGTATAAGCTCATATATGGAGAGTTTCATTGATGCCAATTTAATACTTTGAGTAAGTCTACTTCTTATTGTGAGTACCAGGTACAGTAGGGAAGGTGTAACCAGAGTCATTTGTGGAGGTGTTTTTTATGTTGAAGGAATTATAGGTTAGGTAGGTTGATTTGGATACCTCTGATTCTTTATCACAATGTTGACCATCCCAACAAAGCATTGGTTGGAGGAAGTCATATGCACCTGATTAACTAGTTTGAGTTGTTTAGTTGGGACTGTAGGTGTTGCAGGGGCTCCATGTGTAGGTAATGTATCTTGTAATATACCAATATTTTGGTTGGAGGTGGCAAGGGGGTTATCAATTTGGATTTCTTATCGTTCTATCATGTTTTGCACTAGGTTTTTTAAATTTTAGCATGACTAGATATCATGCCCCTTTTGTCTATGATAGATACCATAGAGATCCTCCCTGCAACCCCTAGGTTTTTTTTTATTCAAATCTAATGGGTGAATCTCAGGGAGCATGATATCTTGTGCCTCACAGAATTGATGAAAGATTATCACCAAGGGTTTTGGTAATGGAGTTTATTGGCAAGATGAGTGTCATTGTTGCATTGGTGGTTGATTTTGTGGTTGTGGAGGGTGATATTATGTGGGTGGTGGTTGGGCCTAATAATTTAGTGGTTGAGGTGGTTGGGCTTGATAATTTTGTGGCTGAGTTTGGGCCCAATTTGAGGGCCCAGGGATACTCAAAACAACTTAATTTACTAGAGATACCTATTTTTGGGTTTGATTACCCTTAGCATTTTTGCCAGACCATTATTTATTTTAGATTTTAATATATCCTTCTTGGACCTTTATGTCCTTAATTACTTTGGTTTGGGCTAAGGCTACCTCAAAAGTCCTATATTGTTGAAATTACAATAAGAGTGATATTTCTTTCGAGTAACTTCTAGTGAACAAGCGAGTTAGCTCCATGATGGGTAGGTTGAAGGGAAATTTTTTAATAAATATTCTCCACATGTTGCCATACTCCATGACTATCTCATATTCAAATTTATTAAGGTTATACAAGTCAATCAAATTAGGATTTTTCCTAACGCTAAAGGTGAAGCATTCCAAAAATGTATCCACTAATTGCTCAAAGGTGTATATGCTATGGTGTGGTAAATGATTATAACACTCCAAAGAACCCCCGACCAGTGTTATAAAATATGTTCTTAACATCCGAGAGTAATAATAGTGCAAATGAAGTATATGCGAACTGTAGCAGCTGCCACTGTAGCAGCCTGTGGACTGTAGCACCCACCACTGTAGCAGCCAACACTGTAGAAGCCTACAAACTATAGCAGCCGCCACTGTAGCAACCTGTGCACTGTAGTGGCCACAAAAATTTTGGTCCTAAAAAAAAAAAATGGCAGATTTTGGAGGTAGCAAGTTGTGACGGATGGAGTAGCAAGGAGGAGGAGCGAGAGGTCTAGGGGCAAAAAACCCTAGGTGTGGGGCTTCGAAGGGCAAATCAGTAGACGCGATAGGTGGGGGCTCTAGTGAGATAGCAGGCCCCTAGGTGGAGGATGTGGATAAGGAAGTTCTATTGGAACCGGTCCAAGGGCGTTGGGTGGATGCGATTGAAGATATCTCTGAGGGGGACCAGGACTCTGTGCATCAGGATCAAAGGAAGATCCAAGAAGGAGACAAATAGAAACCTAGCAACTGGAGACCTTCATATCTTAATGCTCTTCGCGGTAAGAAAAAATTATCTGACTCTTGTTTTAATCTAAAAGTTTTCAATGGTAGGTTGCATGTCCTGGATACCTTAGCTCAGCATGTGGCTATGGAGGGCAGAACATCTCTTGTGGAAAAATTTATGGGGGTGAGGCTAGACTTGGAAGTCATAAGGAGATGGGCAGTCCAAAAATGGTAGCCAAGGGCCGGTATGATGATTAAGGCTTTACCCAAGAGTTTTATTTTGGTGACATTTCAATGTGAACAGGACATGGAAAGGACTCTCCAAGGAGGTCCTTGGTTTTTTGGGAAAAGGGGCTTGTATCTGAAGCATTGGTCCCTTGATTTCAACCCCCAGACTTAGGTGCTAGATTTGGCTCCTATTTGGGTTAAGATGCCAGGATTACCTCTACTTTTTTGGAATGAACAAATCTTGGCTGGGATAGCTACAGAGATTGGAGAACTAATAGCTATTGATCCTACAACCTTGAGCAAAACAAGACTCCTTTTTGCTCGCATGTGTGTGTTGGTGGACCTGAGTAAAGAGCTCCCTAAATCCATTATATTATCGTCTATGTTTGGCCTTCATACTCAGGTCTTTGAATATGAAAATATGTCTTTTAAGTGTAGTGTTTGCGGGAAGGTAGGGCACCAGGGTATCCACTGCATTTCCAAGAACCAGCCCCCACTCCAAAATACTACTCCTCAAACCCAGAATAATATCCCTCCCCCGTAGATCTCCATTCCTACCCAACATGGGCCTCAAGGATGTGGAGCTCGAAATTCGAATATCAGAGACCCTGTTCGCCCTATTGTAAGCAAGAGGCAACGTTATAACCCTCCTCCCAAAAATACCTATGCCTTGAAACCCTCTCATAGGGGAGCTGGTCCCTTTGATGGGAACCCTCAAGCTCAACCTGCTCCTAAGATGATACAACAAGCCTCAAAGCCAAATCACAAAGGAAAGAACCCCATAGATCAATGCCCTGGGGCAAGTAAGTTTGATTGGGTAATACGGGAGGCATATGGAGGCTCGGTGGAAGTGGTCCCATGTACTACAAAGGAATTTATGGGAAGAAATTTGAAGGAGATCAACATCCCAGTGGAGAACAGTTTTGATGCATTAAATCATCTGAAGGGAGATCATATGGATAGCCAAGAAGTAGAATCTGAGGTAGAGGAGACTCAAGAGAAGGATTTAGAGGAGAAAAATTAGAGGAAGGAGTAGGAAACTAATAATACAGGCAAGGATACTCAGGAGGAAGAGGTGAACCACTAATATCAGTGTAACCCCAAAGCAGGGAAAAAAGAATCTAACAATCAAGAAACTAAGAGCACGAAATCATCTCCACCGTAAGAAAGACCAGTTAACCTGGAAAGCCAGATTGTTACCCCAAAAACCAATACTGACCTATCCAAGATGGTTACTAGAAGCCAAGTGAATCCCAAGGAACCCCAACCTAGAGCGGATGTATGGGGATATGGTTCGATAGGAAGAGGGAAACCTAGCAATGCTGCCTTAAGGCAGAAAGAAGTAGAGCGAGGAGTGGCTAATGGCACTCAAGCGATGTGCTCTTTGGGGCGAAGGCTCGAGGATCCAAAGCCCATAAATGAAGATTCTTTCATGGAATATTCATGGGAGTAATCCTGCAAAAATAAGAGCTTTGTATGCTTTTAGACAAGAACACAAACCGGATATGATTTTACTACAAGAAACTAAAATGGAGGAGAGTAGAGTTATTCCTTTTAAGAATAAGACTTGGCGAGAAGCTGAAGTAGTAGGCCAAGAGGCCATTGGAATAGTAGGAGGGTTGCTGGTTATGTGGAATAAGAATGTGATTGATAGTAGAGTGATTATGATGTCTAGTTGGTTTATTTGTCTCTTATGTGTGGATAAAACCACGCAGGAAGAGTGGATATTAACGAATGTATATGCTCCAGTTAGACAGGGACTGAGAAGGGTTCTTTGGAGTTAGCTAGCTGAATTGAGGGAGACGGTCCCCAACTACCCTTGGATTGTGGCGGGGGATTTCAATTGCTACCTTAATCCTGTAGATAAATTGGGGGGCTCTTAAAGAATAACTGTTGATATCTACGAGTTTAGAGATTTTGTTGAGCAACATGAACTGATGGATGTGGACCTACATAGATTCTCCTATACATGGTCTAACAAAATATTGAAGGAAAACCAAATTCAGATCAGATTAGATAGGTTTCTTCTTTCTCAAGAATGCCTGGAGAGGTTTGGGGACTCTTCATTAATGGCACTCCCAAGAATCGGGTCTAATCACAACTCAATTCTATGAGAAACAGGGGAGGACTCTAAGAAAAGATACATCAGACCCTTTCGATTCGAACTTATGTGGTTCCAACATCAGGATCTCAAGGATCTGGTTGCCCAATGGTGGGACAAAAAGTATAATGGTTCAAAACTTGCCCAAGTGGCATGTAAACTAAGGAATGTGAAGGCTAACATTAGAGAGTGGAACAAAACTTCCTTTGGAAATATTTTTGTTAAAAAGCCAGAACTAAAAGACAATATCAATGGAAATGAAATATATATAGCACCTTCTTACATCAATATATAAAATTTATTAGAAAAATCTAGGGCATCAGCTGGATTGCAGAAGTGCTTTCGGGGTACGGTGGATCTGAAGGCTAGATTGGTGCCCCAGGAGGGTCCAATGGGGACTTCTCCGGCTCCTTTTCCAGGGAGTAGCAGCTCATACGCAGATTTGTTTAAAGAAAAATCTCCTCCAAAGAATGATGAAGCTCAAAAAATGGCATATAAAATGCTCTTCACGGCTGCTGGGAATAGGTCGACAGCACATCGTGTGAATGGATGTTTGTCGTAGGCCGAAACCAGGCCAAAAATTGTCATCGAGCCAAGTATGGTTGAAGAATCAGTCATTTACAGAGCTAATCATGATTTAATCTGCAAGTTCATGGGTATACGTCCTTCCCTAAATTTTTTGCACTCTTGGATCCGCCAAAACTGGGAGCCTCACGGTGAGTATTCATTGTGGTTTATTAGCAATGGATATTTTATTGTTAGCTTTTCATCTTTGGCCGATAGAAATAGGGCTTTCGAGTCAGAGAAGAAAAATCATGGCCCGACAGGGCTATTTGTTCAACCATGGAGAGTGGGATTCGATCCCCGAGTTGAACCTACTACTGTCCCAGTATGGATCCGACTATATGCTCTTCCAATGGAATTATGGAGTGAGCAGGTGTTGGCAAGGATTGGCAATTCTATTGGAAGACATCTGGGTGTTGCCAGAGACACAATTGAAGGGAGCATGGCGGTGTATGCAAGAATATGTGTGGAGATGGATCTCAGCCAGCCTTTGCCGGTAGAGATGGAAATTGAATTGGGAGGACTCTCCTGGATTCAACAACTGGACTATGAGGCCCTACCCTTTAGATGTAGGGTTTGTCACAAACATGGACATTTGGCCCGTTTCTGCCCTAATAATATGAATGCTAAAATGGAGGCCCCTTTAGGAATGCCAAACCTGCCTAAAGAGGATAAGGCAACACTTAATAAAGATTCTAATAGCACCGTTCAGGGCCAGGAAGCTCAGAGAGAGGGTTTTGAACAGCCCAGAAGAAAAATACGGACAAAGAAAAAAGAGGGAAAGGAGCAATCCCATCTCAGACCTGCCAATAGGTATGAGATATTTAAGTCACTGGTTGACGAAGAGGAACAATTTATGGAGGGCATGGAGGGTAATAAGGAAAATTCTAATATTCCCGTGCAACTCCCCCTCTCATCTCCTCCCGTCATACAACAGGTAGTTGAACTCTGTGAGGTATCACAGCCAGTGTGTTCAGGGGCTTTAGTAGTGCATAACCGGGAGCGAGACAGTATCTCGGGATGTCAGCATGGGAATAGCGAGAGAAGAACAGGGAAAGGCCAACTTTGGGGATTACCCAGGTAGAAAAAATATCAAAAAATAGCAATTCTCAGGGAGTAGGTAGAAGATCCAATAAGGAGTTGCTAGCAGTCCAAGGAGACAAACTGATCACGGGAGGATCGGTGAGGCCAATAGACTCTTATTGCTCCCAGGGTAACCAATGATTATACAATCATGGAATGTGAGGGGTTTAAATAGCAGAACCCATCAATCTGTTGTTCGAAGACTTTTAGAGAATCGTAATACTAATTTTTTGCTTTTACAGGAGACTAAGATGTCATTAGATCTTATGTCCAAAATAGTCAACGAGAATTTGGAGGGGTGCTTGGTCATATGGATGTGGCTGCCCAAGGTGCCTCGGGGGGATTGTTACTCTGTGGAACTCTCTTGAATGGTCTGCAATAGAACATCTTGCCTGGAGGGGTGTTCTCACTTCTCTTTTTAGGAATAATGTCACTACGGAACACGTTCTAATCACAAACTTTTATGGGTCTCAAAACCTAGATGGTCAGAGGCGGCAGTGGAAGGCTGTGCATAACATGCGAACCTCAAGGGAAGATCTAGACTGGATTATAGCGGGGGACTTTAACGCTAAATTATCTTCTAGAGATCAGGAAGGGGGAACACCATTTTTGGACCCAGGGGACCGTTTCATGATTGCCCAAGTCCAGGCTTTGCACTTAGTGGACATTAAATGTCCTGGCATTAACTACACTTGGACTAATAAAATGTGGGAGCCACATAGCAGGAAGGTTAAGCTAGATCATTTTCTGGTTTCAGAGGAGGCGTTTGTAAAATGGAATATAAATTTTTAGATTTTAGAAGGCCCGATTTCAGATCACTGTCCCATTCTGTTGGAAGGCGGGACTAGGATGGGGCAACATCACAAACCTTTCAGATTTGAGAATTTTTGGCTTCAGAAAGAAGAACTTCGGGAGAAAATTCCATAGTGGTGGGAAGAAGGCCGCCCAGCTTATGGGAGAGCAATGTTCAGAATCCACAAACAACTACAATATGTCAAAACTCAGTTGAAGTATTGGAGGCATGCTAATAAAATAGACTTCCAGGCCCAAAGAGCTCCATTGGTGGCCAGATGGGATGAGGTCCAAAAATAGTTCAGAGAAGGAGTAATTACAGACCAGCTCAAAGCTGAGGATGATGCCCTACGTGTACAGCGGTTGAGGACATTGACAACCAGGAGGAGACCTATTGGAAGCCAGAGAGCAAGGACCACCTGGTTATTAGAAGGGGACAGAAATACAAAATTCTTTCATCGAACTGCTTGTGCTCGAAGACAGATGAACAAGATGGAGGCCCTTCAAGATGAGAACGGTCATTCCTTTGATACACTTCCAGGTATGCATTCCCATGCTATGGATTATTTTTCTAAGCTTTTTAAGGAAAGTGTGGTACAAGATGTAGAGGCCCAAAATGAAGTTATTTCTGTCATACCTGCTTGTTATTTACGAGGATGAAAATCAGGCCCTCCTCAAACCCATTGATAGAGATGAATTGAAAACTGTGGTCTTTGGAATGAGCACTGGTAAAACTCCAGGTCCAGACGGCTTCCCAATTGAGTTTTTTAGGCTTTCTGGGACTACTTAGAGGAAGATGTAATGGTTGTTGTAGAAGAGTCCAGAGAAAATAAGAGAATGCTTAAAGCTATAAACCACACTTTCATTACCTTAATTCCAAAAGGGGAGGAGGGGGTTCATATTTCAGATTATAGGCCTATTGCCTTATGTAATGTGTTGTACAAAATAATCACAAAGGTAATGGTTGAGCGCCTAAAACCTCTTCTTCACAACATTGTCTCCTCTGAGCAAGGGGGTTTTGTTGAGGGACGACAGATTATGGATGGGGTGGTTGTGGCCCAGGAAGCAATCCATTCAATGCACACTTCTGGTAATAAAGGGATGTTCATAAAACTGGACATGTCAAAGGCTTATGACAGGGTTGAATGGAGTTTCCTGGCTAAAATGATGGCAGCCTTTGGTTTCTCTCAGGACTGGATAGAGTGGGTCATGAGCTGTGTCTCTACCCCGACTTACTCTGTGCTAATCAAGGGCCTTCCTTCGCAACCATTTGGAGCTACTCAGGGACTACGCCAAGGGGATCCATGTTCTCCTTATCTTTTTCTCATTTTGGCTGAAGGTCTTGGCAGACTTTTCTTGAGGAGAAGACAACAAGGTAGATTATTGGGTATCAGGGTGGGTGACGAAGTTTTAACGCACCTGTAGTTTGTGGATGACACTGGTTTGGTGGGAGTGGCCAGCTTCAGGGAAGCAAGAATGATTAGGGATACTCTTAATGTCTATCTCAGGGCTACTCAATAGGTCATTAATGACAAGAAATCCAAAGTGGTTTTTTTTAATCTGGAGCAAAGGCTTCAGAACAGAATTTTAGAAATCTTGGGATTCACAAGGACTTCTCTCCCAGTGGTTTACTTGGGGGTCCCCTTGCACTTTAAGAAGCTAAAATTAGACACATGGAGGAATCTGCTGGAGTGTATCAAGGACAGAATTAATCACTGGTCTCACAAGTGGTTAAGTTATGGTGGCAGATTAACGTTCTTACAGTCAGTCATTCAAGCCATGCCAATTTACAAATTCTCTATCCTGGCTGCCCCGATTACAATATGGAAAGAGTTGGACAGGATGGCTAGAAAGTTTTTATGGGAAGGAGCAAAGGGAGAGAGAAAGTGGGCCTTAGTGGGCTGGGACAAAGTTACCAAACCCAAGGTTAAAGGAGGTCTAGGTTTGAGAAAATCTAAGCTGAATAATAAAGCTTTGGCTGGAAAGTTGTACTGGAGATGGATCTCCCAACCCACCTCCCTTTTTAGTAGAATCCTAACTAGCAAATACCTGGGACAGGCCAACCCAAATGATGTAGCTCGCATCCCCTTGGATGGTACTGGGTCCCTAGTTTGGCAGGCTCTCAAGTTAGGGTCTCAGGTTGTTAAAGACCGCTTATTTTGGAAAGTGGGAAGAGGGGAGAAGGCTCGTTTTTGGATAGATTCTTGGGATCAGTTCCCACCCATCATTGCTGAATTTCTAGAATTACAGCCAATAAAAGCAGCCATTGAAGCCAAGGGATGGATCCGTATTGAAAGTTATTTCACAACTACTCAGTTGGGGGAGTGTAAGTTTAAGCAGTTCAAGAAGTTGGATGAGTGGCCCATTTCAATCCCTCCGGATTTGACTCCCATCATGACTAAAATTCTGACAGAAATATTTCTTACAGGGGGAGACGTGGAGGATGAATTAGCTTGGGGCTTTGGGAGTCTTGGCGTCTATACAGTAAAGGACGGATATGACAGCATTCTCCCAGAGCCCCCCCTCATACTTTTTAGGTTGAGGACTGGAGGAAAATCTGGCACTCTAAAGGCTGGCCGAAAGTTAACTTTTTTGCCTGGCAGTGCATGCACAATGGAATCCTCACTTTTGATAATCTCAGATCAAAAGGTATCATCGGCCCTTCTCAATGTGTACTATGCTACAAGAGCGAGGAAACTGCTGACCATTTGTTGTTTGGTTGCCCTTTCACCCGACAGATTTGGCTGCGTTGGTTTGCATACTTTAAAATTCAAGTAAGTGGTGACTTGAACCGGATGAATATCTAGGCAAAATGGCAGAAAGGTAGATTCAAATCTAAAGCTCTTCGTATTGGTTGGGAGCTCGGTTTAAGCTTTATCTGGTGGCAAGTATGGCTGGAAAGAAATGCCAAAATTTTTAGAGAAACTTTTACTGCTCTAGACGGGGTTTGGCAGACCATTTGGAGCAAGGTTACCGAAACTATGGCTGTTCATGCTGAGGAGGAAGCTCAAATTGACATTGGAGCTATGGAAGAACGCGTTGAACTGCAAGAGGGACAGGACAAAAATTGTTGGAAACCTCCCCCTAAGGTTGGATTAAAATCAATACTGATGGAGCTACAAAAGGCAATCCGGGTAGAGCCGAAATTGGAGTGGTGTGCCGAAACCATGCTGGGACTGTGCTCTATTGGGAATTGCAAGGCCTAGGAAGAACCACTAACAATGAAGCCGAAGCCATTGCCATCAAGTCTGCTTCTATTTGGGCAGTGAAACATGGCCACCGCAGGATTATTCTTGAATCAGACTCGCAAATAATGGTTGGAGCTCTAGGCTGCATGAGGAACTTTGATCTGAAAGCTTGGAGGTTGAGGGCTCTTGTTACCCAAATTAAAGAATTATGGAAGGAATTGGAGGACGTGATCCCAGTTTATGCGAGTAGATATTTGAACAAAGCGGCTGACTTTCCGGCTAAGATGGGTGCGGAAAAGGAGGTTGGAGTTCGGTTGCACGGTGACATGGATATTGAGGATGAGGTGATTAGACAGGGTCTTGAAAGGTCCTTGAGCTAATGACCTTCAAAAAAATAGAGTACGATGGGGGACCCCATGGCAGCTAGTTTTTGGTTCACGAAAATTGGCTCCGGTGCAGTTCTTCCTTTACTATTGTATGATTGTGTCCTCTCGGACTTCGGCTGGGAAGAGGCTCTTCCCACATTGTAATTGATCTATGTCTTAATACAAGTTTTTTTCAAAATTGTCAAAAAAAAAAAGACAAGATCAATGAACTACAGGAGAAGCTGAAGTCAGAGCAGCTTACAGAGGATCTGAGAAACCAGGAGAGGGAGTTGTTAGCCGAATACCACACGATGCTAGGATTTGAAGAAACCTTTTGGAGGCAGAAATCCAGACTACATTGGTTAAAGGAGGGTGACAGAAATACAAAGTTCTTCCATGTCTCTACTCTTCACCATAGGAGTACTAACAAAATTAAGGAGATCAAGATGGTCGATGGGTCTAACACCAAAGATATGGAAGACATAAGGAGGGAAGTGGTTGAGTACTTTAAATCGTTGTTAGAAGATGTAAATCCGACTATTGAAGAAGAGGACTCTCTGTTGGCAGCCATTCCACCCCTCGTAACTGAGAATCTTAATGGATTATTACTTAGACAAAGGAGGAAATCAAGAAGGTGGTTTTTGACATGGATGGTAACAGCTCCCCAGGACCGGATGGCTTCCCCATAGCTTTCTTCTAGAAGTTTTGGGATATCCTAGGCAATGATGTAGTGGAAGCTATAATTGAGGCTCAAAAGGACATGGAAATCCCAAAAGGATTTAATGCTACATTTTTAGTCCTCATCCTTAAACTAGTGGGAGCAATGGAATTTTCTAGTTTTTGCCCTATCAGTTTATGTAACACTCTGATGAAGATTCTCATAAAAACAATCACCAATAGGCTGAAGGTTATCCTTCCTTTCATCATTGATATGAACCAAGGAGGCTTTGTGAAAGGGTGACAAATACTGGATGGTATCATCACAATTCATGGGGTTATTCATTCAATGGTGGCTAGTAAGGAAGCTGATATGTTACTAAAGCTTGATATGAATAAAGCCTACGACCGGGTCTCATGGCGGTTCCTCACCAAGATTTTGGGTAAGTTTGGTTTCTGTCCCCAGTGGATTAAGTTGATTTTTAGTTGTATCTCTACTACAATATTTTCTATCATGATGATTGGGTCACCCTTCGATTACTTTAAGAGTGAAAGGGGGTTGCAACAAGGAGATCCTTTGTCTCCATACTTGTTTATTATTTTAGCGAAAGCATTGGGTAGGAACATTTCAGCAGTGGTGGCAGATGGTCGATTGGAAGGTTTCAAACCAGCCTCAACAGTAGAGCCAGTGTCTCACCAATAGTTTGTGGATGATACAATCATTGTGTCCAAAGCCTCGGTGCCTCAGGCTAGGAAGCTGAAGAGAATTCTAACCAAGTATGAGATAGAAGCAGGACAGTACATAAACTATAAGAAAAGTAGCATCTATTTCTTTAACACGCCTGGTGGGAGGGAGGAAAGAATAGTTAACCTCTTTGGTTGTGGAAAGGAGCTTCTACCAGCAACTTATCTAGGCATGCCTATGTTCGAAGGAAGAATGAAGGCTACATTGTGGAACTCAGTCATTGACAAGATCTCCAAAAAGTTAGCAGGGTGGAAGGGCAGCCTTCTCAGCTCCGTAGGAAAAGCCTTACTAGTTCAAACTACTTTACAGAGCATTCCAATTTACTGCATGTCTCTATTTAGAATGCCTGCAAAGGTCCGAGCTACATTGGAGCAAATTCAACGCAACTTCTTGTGGTCAGGTTTAGAGGAGAGAAAGAGAATTTCGTTGGTAGCATGGAATCAGGTGTGTGCAAGCAAGGATCAGGGGGGCCTGGGGCTAAAGAGAATGAAAGAAATGAATCAAGCTCTGATTGGAAAATAGGTATGGAGATTTATCAATAATGATCAATTGGGATGGGTAAAACTTCTTAAGGCAAAATATATCAGAAATAATCAGGACTTCCTGAAAGCTGATAATCTCTCTAGAGGATCCTATTTCTGGAATTGTTTGCTCGAATGTTGGGAGCTATTCAGGAAAGGCATCAGATGGAGAATTGGTAATAGAAGACAAGTGGACTTTTGGCAAGACTCATGGTTGGAAGAGGCCCCTTTGAAAGATAACTTAGACCTTCAGGTCCTCCAACATAAACTTTCGAAGGAAATGGGAGGAAAAGTAGGGGATTTTATTGTTGTAGCACAGGAAACTTCCTCTTGGAAGAAAATCATAGTTCATAATCTATCAGAGCAAGAGAAGATCGCCCTAACCAAACTCAATGATGCTTTAATGGTGTTCCCAATCATTCCTGGGGAAGGAAGAGACAAGGCGATTTGGGGCAAAACTACAAGTGGGATCTATTCAGTAAAAACTACCTATAAGTTAATCCACTCAGGATTCAATGGCTGGACTCCGACTTCTATTATTTGGTTAAATAATTTAACCCCAAAAATTGCTTTCTTCTTTTGGTTGGTAGTTCAAAATAAGATTCTGACAACAGATAATCTGCAAAGGAGAGGTTTCCAATTCATCAATCGATGTATCTTGTGTGAGAAAGCGATAGAATCTGTAAGTCATATATTTCTAACTTGTGAATTTTCTTGTACAGTCTTCCAAATGATCCTGTCCAAATTTCATATAGATTGGGTCCGTCCAAATAGCATGTCTAACTTCTGCATACAGTGGGCTTCCCCCTTTCGGCGAAACTTTTGACTTGGCTCTAGAAGCTCAGCTTACCCCATTTTTTATGGGGGATATGGAATGAGAGAAATAAGAGAGTATTTAAAGGACGTAAGAAAGATCCCAGGTTATGTGGTAATAAAATAATCAGAGCTTTGAAAGAAAATTGGAAAACTTTCTTCTTCAAAAATGAGACCATGTCTCTAAGGGAAAGGAGGATTTTGCGGAACTGGGGAGAGGAACTTCCAGACCTAGACATTACAACCAACCCATGGGATGGTGTCAAGTGGATACCCCCCACACAAAAGTGGGTTAAGTTTAATTTTGATGGGGCAGCTAAAGGAAATATGAGGGCTACAGGAGCAGGAGTAGTTCTGAGAAATGAGGAAGGAAAAGTGGTCCTTGCCTTTGCAGATCCTTTGGGAACTCAAAAAAATCATTTTGTAGAAGCCCGAGCCTGCATGCAGGCAATGAGAATTTCTAGACTTGAGGGTTATAAGGAAGTTATCTTTGAAGGGGATTCGCTTAATATAATAAAGGCAATTAAGGAGGATAAAGACCCTAGCTGGACCATCTTGGAGCTTATCCTAGAAGCAAAGATTCATAAATCTCATTTGGTTAATGCCCGAATCCAACACACCTTCAGATAAGGGAACCAGGCGACGGATCTAATGGCAAATATTGCAATTTCTATTGGGGAGATGCAAATTTGGAAGGATAACTTCCCTCAAGAACTATTGGTGTTGGCTTCTAGAGAAGAGCTAAGATCAAACCTGTTAGAGCATTAGGAGATCATAGGGGTTGATGATGAGTAATCCGACAGATGGAATTAGGCAAAAAAGGCATCCCATTTGCTGGGGCCTGGGAGGTGACAAGTGTACAGTACAACAACCTAGTGGTATTAGTAAGTGCTAGGTGTTGTTTGGTTTTTGTTTTATCCTGAATAGTCAAGCGACAAGTATAGGACTGTGGACTCTAAGTATGGCTTAATGTGGGTCTTAGAAAGATCCATTTTGTATTTTTATTATACGGGCTTGATGCTAGAACCAACCCATTTTGACTATGTAAAAGGTTTGTGGACCTTATAACCACCTCTACCTTATACCAAAAAAAAATATGTTCTTAACATCAAGGGATCATTATATTGAAGATGAAAATAGATATTCATGAAGCTAGTCACATGCTCTTGTGTATCTTCATCACCTTTAAATTTTTTGAGTTTAGGCATATTGAAATGCAATGGGTATGGTGGTGAAGATATTGATGGATGAAGGGGTAGATTGCTAAGTTACCTTAGTGTGGGTTTTTGGTAACTCATGCCCAAGGCTTATTTTTCTAATAAATTTATCCAATCATTCAATACTTTGTAGGTCTTCAGTGATATGATGTAATTTGCCTACCTCTATCCTTGATTAGGTGGAGGTGGTAGGTTTTTATGTTGAGGTGGTGGGCGATAAGTATGATGAATAGGTACCTCACCATAATTTAATTTAGGATAGGTATATACTTGTTCTTAATATTATTTTTGTGGTTATTCATAGAGTTCCTCCTTATGTTGATATTGGTATTGTTGAGGTGTAGGAGTGTAAATGGAAGGAAAACCTCATGTTATTTTTCCATAAGTCTAATTCAATGTCAAGTGTGCGTGGGGGAGATTCGTTAGAATATTTGCTTCCTCACTTGAGGGTATATTTCCAAAGGATACCCCAAGGATACGAATATCCTCAACACAACTAGGCTCCTACTCAATGCATTTTCTATGGTTGTGTGTAAGTTGATGTAATGCTCATGTTGTTGATGTTTTAGGAGTTTAATTAAAGCAAAAACCTAAAGTTTTGGATCTCTATTTATAAAAATCTTTATTGAGCCTTAATGGTTATTTAAACATAAATCATCAAGGATCATCTAAATGCAATGCTTAATTTTAAATCATACAAATGCATACAAACAAGAGCTAACCTATATGCACTTCAAGTTTTGAATGAGCTAGACTAAAGAGATTTCGATTTTAGGGTAAAACAAGGAGGAATGCAATAAAACAATTTAGCCTAATGCAACTAAATGCTTTAATTTTCTTTGTCTATCTGATTTAAAGTGATCAAAAGGTTAAATTTTAGTCTAAGGTTCCTTACTTGATTAGTCTTTTAGTATTTTATGAAGAAATAAGGGCGTTTTATGAATAAATTGTAAGGTTTTGTAAACGATTAAGTTTTATAATTATTATTCCTTAATTTACCAAAGTAAATGTGGTTTCATGCAAGACAGTAGAAAAAAGAAGTAGAATGTAGAAAGAATAATATTATAGAGCTAAGGAAGGACCAAGTGGTCGTATTACCTCTCCCAGAGCCTATCTACCAAATTTACCACTAGGGTGGCGAATTTGGTAAATCTACACAAAAACTTTAAAAAATTAAAAATGTTTGATTTGGGAGATCTGTTTGAGTGTAGTGAGGTGGTATACTATCTCCCCTAACTAATAAAAACCCTTGTTTATAAAAAAATTGAATTTTCTTACCTCCTTGGATGGATTTTGGCTTATTATCAAATTCGCCACTAAGGCCTGCCAAATTCACCATTGGAAAATTTGATCTAAGTGGCAAATTTGGTTCAGTGTATTTTAGCTATTAAATTCACCACAGATAGTTTAGAATGGATATTTTGTTCTTGGGATGGGTTTTTGGGGTTTCAGAGGTCAATTAGGGTAGAAATTGATGGAATTTCAAGCTAAAATTTAAGGAGAAGATTCCTAATGTGATTTGTGAGGTCTATGATTGAGAAAATCAGAGGATTCAGCCACAAAGACAAATAATTTAAGGACTAAAATCAAAATGATAGAGAAAAAGGATGAAAAGCCCCAAGGTACTGTGAACTTGATCAATATAAGCTATTATAAGACAAAAGATAAAATGTATTGGATTAGGAATACTATCAATATGGTTTAGCTACTGATCTAAGTGTAAAATAAATAGGGATTGATGCAAATTCTTTACCAATCTATGAATCTAGTGAATGCTTGGATAAAAGGGTAGGGGAATGACTCAATGACTATTTTGAACAGTCAAGGAGCTATAAATTGATGTATGAGAATGCAAGGGGATTAGGAATATAGCAAGGTAACTTGTCTATATCCTAATCCTTGCAATACCTATGAAGTTGATGAAGATATCAATGTAAAATGCTTAAACAATGAAGGGAAATGCTATTGAAATGCTTAAAAAGAAGGACTAGAATGCTAAAATACTCAATACATGAAAGTAAAATAGCATGGAGGAGAATAAAGAGTGTTAGTATGTTGTATATAATATTACGTGATTATAGATGAAATTTATGGCAAGAATTGTTTATCATGAAATATGCAATAAAATATGCTAAAATCCTACAAAATAGAGGATTAGAATAAAAATATGATAATAATATGAATTCAAGTTAAGATAAACTTGCAAAAATATGTTAGAGATGAACAAAATATGTTGTAAATTTTTGAAGCCAGGCCTGCACGCAATGATATTAGAGCCTACAAAACAAAAGGTGAGCCCAATATGATGATAAGTGTATAAAATGACGTGAAGCAAAAGCAAGTAAATGGAGTTAGTAACATTTGCAAGAGCTAAATTAGGAAGCTAAAATAATATGGATAGCAATAAAATAAAGGAGATAACTATGCTAGATTTCACCTAGCTATGGCCTCTCCCTTGCATGAAGATCTTACCACCAAGATCCCTTGCCTTGCCTAGTTGTCCTCCATTGTTAAATGACTCCTCAACACTTGAAATGCTTGAAGAGAGCTCTAAGAATTCTTGGAATGATAATTCTAAGAAGAAAGAGAGAGCTTAGAAACTTTGGTAGAGCTTTGCTACAATGAAATTGCTTATGGAATGCTTGCCCCATGACCTCCTTAAATAGGATTTGGAGGAGGGTTGGAGGGAGGGATGGATAAGAATAATTCAAAAAAATACATATGAATCCTTCTTAAAGCATGTAGAATCAATGATATAGGTTAAAATGATATCAATCCATGCCTATCTAGTTCGTGTGGAAGATTTCCAATTGTTTTTTCTAAATTCACCACTATTGACCAAATTCGCCACTAGCAAATTTGGCAACCCAAGTGGCAAATTTGGTAAGAAATCAGATCTAATTCTGAGGTTCTTGAAATTTAAAAATTTACCAAATTCACCACTAGCTAAATTTCCACTAGAAAATTTGGTAGGAGTGAGGAATTTGGTAAAAACTAATTTTGAGTGAAAAAGTTAATTTCTGTTGTTTTGCCAAATTTGCCACTCAACTTGCCAAATTCATCACTGGCAAATTTGGTTAGAGTGGAAAATTTGGTGAAGGTAAAAAATGATGCCCAAAATTATGGTGAATGATTTAATTGATATTTTGTGATGTTTGCAACTAATTTTGGAAAATTTTGGAGTTTTTGCAACCAATTTTGAGAAGTCGTGACTAGTGTGTCAAAATTAGGTGTTTACATTGTGCCCTATTTTTGACGTGATATCTGATATGTTACATAAAAATTTAAGTTGTGATACTCAACTTTGATGTTGTGATGTATTGCTACTATATTGCTTTGTTGATTTGAAGATTTTATTGAGATTTTGCTAGTTTTGATGATTTTGTATACATATACCTTGTTTTGCATGCCTTGATATTTGGAGAAAATTATTTTACCCTATGAAAAATTCTTGCCCCATGACATTATCTCTCCTAAAAACCATGTGCTTTGTAATAGGTTTTAGGGAAAAAAATTTAGAATATGGGATGCTTAGGTTGGTTAGCGATGATGAGCTAGTGGTTTAAAAGGCAAAAGGGAAGGTGAAAGTGACCTCATTTACACTTTACTTGTTATAGAAAGTTGGATAGAGCAAGACAAATCTATTAGAGAGGATGGCTCATATACAAGGCTAGATTCATCATATGAATGGATAGTGAGGAGATCATTTCCAAGCTTTAGTTGACCCTAGATCAAGTCATGAAGGAGCATGCCATTTATTAGGTGAGCATTGTTGTTCTTAGGTCTAATCTGGAGTGGGTGACAAGGGAGAGAGATGAATTTTGGGCTCAGATTGGGTGAGATTTGGATAGTGCAATGGTGGTTGTAATTATGGAACTACTTGAGTAAAAACTAGAGGCTTCTAGAGTAGTGATGGAGACTATGAGGTTGGATCTTATAGAGTAGTTACGACATTTAGTAGGTCGAGTTGAGGAGTAGAGTTGGACTACACACTATTGTTAGTTGTATCATTTGATGGTCCTTATGGAGTAGAAGGTGCCATCTCCTTTTAGATCATGATCGAGAGTTGTGTTAGTGAGTGATGCCTCATGGAGGACTACCAACTTTCAACCACATCCTCCTCCACCGCCAGGGGATGCTAGGGAGGTTGGATCTTCTTGTTAAATGGTCTTAGGGGCATTTAGGAGCCAGTGTAACGATTTTGAGGTTGTGGTACACCTTCCTATTATGAATTGTGTGTATCATTTTCCCTTTGTGATACACCTTCTCCATCAATATATATAGTGTGAGGTATATATATATATATATATATATGATATTTTCTATTTGGGTCATGTTGAGATGCTTTGATTCTTTTATGGCTTAACCTGATGATATGTTGTGTGTTGATGTTTTTTATGTGACATTACTTTGATGTAATGATGCTTTGATGTGGTGTAGATGACTAAGTAGTTGTATTCTTGATTGATTTGCTTTAGTAATAGTTTTATGATCAAATATAGATAAGGGGAGATGCCCTGTTGAGAGATGTGTTGAGTATTTTGGATGATATATGACCATCTCGAAGTGTATGTTGTGAGAGGTGGTCTCTAGACCTAATATGGGAGAACGCTCATGTTCTTTAGAGGTAGATATTTTACCTTTTATGCATTCCCATAGGTGGGAACATGATCTCATTATGTTTAAATGGTGGCCTATGATGCCATATTCATGATAACATTTAAGACATAATGAGGTACCTGTAATATGTACAATGAAGTATATTGTTTTGAAAATATTTTTCTTCTCATCAATGTTTAAGTGCCATACTCTATGAAACACTTAACTGCATAGATGAGGTACCTATAGTATGTACATGATATGTATATTGTATATGTTTTTGTCTCATTAGTGTTCAAGTGACATTCTCTATGAAACACTTGACTACGTAGATGAGGTACCTGTAGTATTTACATGATATGTGTATTTGTTTTTCCTCTCATCAATGTTCAAGTGCCATTCTCTATGAAACACTTGATTGCATAGATGAGGTACCTATAATATGTATATAATATATATTTTTGTTTCTTATCAGTGTTTAAATGTCATTCTCTATTAAATACTTGAATGTGTAGATAAGGTGTTTGGTCTTCATCAGTGTTTAAGTGCCATTCTCCATGAAACACTTAACTACGTAGATGAAGTTATTTACTTCTTATCAATGTTCAAGTGCCATTCACTATGAAACACTTAACTACGTAGATAAGATTTAGAATTTTCACCAATGTTTAAGCACCATTCTCTATGAAACACTTATCTGCGTAGGTGAAGATATGATGCTTCTTATCAATGTTCAAGTGCCATTCTCTATAAAATACTTGACTGCGTAGATGATATTTAGGATTTTCTCTAATATTCAAGTGCCATTCTCTATGAAGCACTTGACTACATAGATGAAAGTTATGATGCTTCTTATCAATGTTCAAGTGCCATTCTCTATGAAACACTTGACTATATAGATAATATTTAGGATTTTCACCAATGTTCAAGTACCATTCTCTATGAAACACTTGACTACATAGGTGAAGATATTATGCTTCTTATCAATGTTCAAGTGCCATTATCTATGAAACACTTGATTGCATAGGTGATATTGCTTCTTATCAATTTTCAAGTGCCATTCTCTATGAAACACTTGATTGCATAGATAATATTTAGGATTTTTACCAATGTTCAAGTGTCATTCTCTATGAAACACTTGATTGCATAGGTGAGATTGCTTCTTATAAATGTTCAAGTGTCATTCTCTATGAAACACTTGACTACATAGATAAGATTTAGGATTTTCACTAATGTTCAAGTGCCATTATCTATGAAACACTTGACTACGTAGATAAGATTTAGGATTTTCACCAATGTTCAAGTGCCATTCTCTATGAAACACTTGACTACGTAGGTGAAGATATGATGCTTATTATCAATGTTCAAGTGTCATTCTCTATAAAACACTTAACTGTGTAGATAAGATTTAGTATTTTCACTAATACTCAAGTGTCATTATCTATGAAACATTTGACTGCATAGATGAAAGATATGATGCTTCTTATCAATGTTCAAGTGCCATTCTCTATGAAATACTTGATTGCGTAGATAAGATTTAGGATTTTCACCAATGTTCAAGTACCATTCTCTATGAAACACTTGATTGCGTAGGTGAAGATATGATGCTTCTTATCAATGTTCAAGTGCCATTATCTATGAAACACTTGATTGCATAGGTGAGATTGCTTCTTATCAATTTTCAAGTGCCATTTATATGAAACACTTGACTGCATAGATAATATTTAGGATTTTTACCAATATTCAAGTTCCATTATCTATGAAACACTTGACTGCATAGGTGATTTTGCTTCTTATCAATGTTTAAGTGTCATTCTCTATGAACCACTTGACTACATAGATAAAATTTAGGATTTTCACCAATGTTCAAGTGTCATTCTCTATGAAACACTTAACTGCGTAAATGAAATTATTTGATTCTGCAAGCCTTTTGCAAAGCTTTGAAGTGTTGCTTGATAATACCTTTTGATGCTAATTTGCAATGCTTTTGTAATCAGTCTCGCAATCTTTGCAAATGTATCATAAAGTGGTGGAATGCTTTTGAAATGATTTTATGATCTTTGCAAATGTTTTGCAAAGTCATGAAATGATTTTGCAATAGATTTGGTGGCCTTTGCAAATGTTTTACAAAGTGATGACATGCTTTGTAGTTGATTTTATGTAATGCAATTTTGCCATTGTAAAATATCTTTGCAATAGAAGTGTTTTTTATGCTTGCAAGGTTCTTGCAAGAAATCAAGATGATGTTAATGCTCACAAAATGGACTTCACAAGATACTAAAATGATGATATGTGAATGGATTATAGCATGTCGATATTTGCAAAAAGGTCCTACATAATGATTTTGTATGGTTCTCTTACTTTCATTATTTGAAAGTAAACTATTTTGATGTCTTGATATTTTTTGAATTTATTAACACATGAGAGAGGGTAATAAGAGCATATAATTTTGTTATCTAATGCATATGAAAAGTTTTACATGTACATGAGTAATTTGACTTAATGCTCATTGCCACCTCTGATGTGTTTACGAATTTGAGGATTTTGTAAATAAAATATTTCATACTGAGGGTAACACTCCCATATGGACAATCCAAGAGAAGAAGAAATCCTCCTTTTCTCGATGTGTGTACAAAGAAATGTATATGCATAGAGAATGGAAAAAAATCCCCTTGTCTAGTAGGTCCATGCGATAGCATTGCTCTGAGTCTGAGGGATCTTGTTTGTATGAATGAGTAGATGACATCCATGTTATCTTATAGGCCATTAGGAAGCATAGATATTTGGTAATTGACTGCTTGATATAGTCATAAATAATTATGGTTACATGAAGTGTTAATTGTCCAATCCCAATGTTCTTGAAGGGCCCTTTAGTCAATCAAAACAAAACATCCCCTCTCCATTGCCTCTTCTTCATTACCAATAGCTTAGTTTACCCCAAACTTTGTTGCCTCCTCTTGACATTCTTGATCATCACTCATATCTACTTTCACAAATCTAAGCAAAATTCTTTATCATATCTTAAATCGAGGTATCAGTGTCATACACCTTCACACCACCCTAGTCCTATGGCATTAATTTTTAATTTCAGATCAAGTATTTGCCTCACAAAATCCTTTTTCTCAACTGCCTTATTTCATGTACGTGCAACCCCGAAATTCTCCAACTTTCTTTCTTCCAGTCCACTTTTGACCTAGATACAGGGAGCTTCCTCTTTCAATTATACCAACCTCCCTCCATTACACCCCATTTCATCCAACATGATATCATCACACCAACCTCCACCCACTCATCATCAACACCATCAATATCTCATTTCTTCCTAACATCCTATATAGGCTAATTCCATTGCTTCTCGCCCTTCACTACAACCTCAACTCAATTCATTCACCTCTTTTACCACTAACTAAAACACCCTATCTCACCAACCACCACCTTTGCTTTGACCTAATAAAATGGTATTCTTCACCACCCCTCCATCTTTGACATCAAACCCGCCTACCATATTACCTCTCATACTAATTTTAGTATCCCCATATGAGTGGTCTTCATGGAACAATCAAGTGCCATCTCAACAAGCACACAATCAAGTGCCATACCAGCAAGTGCACAATCAAATACCATACCAACAAGCACACAATCAAGTTTCATACAAACAAGCACACACATAAGTGTCATTCATGCCCTAATAAGGCCATTGTGGCTGGACCGCCCCTCGGACATGCAATTTTCAGCTCCTTTCCTCCAGGAAACCCCAACAAAGTCACCAAAATCCTCTTCAAATTGCCCTATTTTTCAAGGGTTAGAACTAAAGGTAAGCATACCACAAGTCAATTGGGTCAAATGACTCATCCCTTTTCTTACTATTCATTCCCTCATCGACTCTTCGCTTGAGGGGGCAGTCATACTCAGTCCAAATCAGCAAGCACACACTCAATTATGCAAGTTGTGTTCGTCCAACGAATCTTTGACAAAGACAATCATGCTCCTGCTTGGGGTAGCAAAAAAGCACACAAAATCACATCATAACACTTGATATTACTGGTATCATGAAGTCATAGACCCTGTACCTTCATGACAGATAATGTTCAAGCATAGGCATACTCATTTAACGAGTCAGAAACAAGGATTCAAGAACACACACCCTTTCCATGATTGGGGCATCTAAAGTTGGTTGGGTTATCAAGTAACCTTAATAATTCCACATTTTGGTCATCTATTTTTGCTCAGTGTTGTGCTACACACAATGCATATCAAAAAGGGGCATCTGTAGACACTAAAATGTGGTTAATCCGATTAAGCACACACAAACAATGATCAAATTGACATCATATGGCCCCTTGGGCAGCCCTCAGGAGGCTCACAATGGTTATAGCCACTTTGAAAGGGTTTTTGGAGGCTACTGGCCCAATTTTGGGAGTTTTTTGCCCAAAATTCCCACCGTCCCACCCTGGTACGATGGCAGATTCCCACCATCCCACCCTGGGACAGTGAGCAGGTTTGACCCAGAAAAAGTCAAATTTGGGACATTTGGCACTCAAAAATTGCCATTTAAGCATGCCATATGGAGCATGCGGGTCAGAGGGCACTGATTCCTTATGACACACTTCTTGATGAATGACCAAATTGGATATTCTCTTCCACACCCATTGCATGCCTCTCGTTTGACAAATGGTGTCTCCTGCCATGCAACCCTTGCATGCCTTTTTGCATATAATCCCCTTTGGGCTATAAAATGGATACATGGTCCACACAAAAATGGATAGAGAAGTTCTAGGATCTTCAATGAAGTGCTGTCGAGATTTCTCCCCACCTTATTCCACCTTTTTGCCCTCGGAATCTCTCTTTTGCCAAGGAGGTTATCGGGTGACTTCAAGAAGGTAATCCAAGCATAACTTTTCCATCCGGGTGAATTTATTCACAAAATTCAATGAAAACACACCTTATATTGTTTAGGAACATCTTATAGTGATTTTGGTAGCAAAAAGTGGTTGGAATTGGTGGGTATCCCTTCCTAGGGTGCCCCCCAAATAGTTGTAGTCACCACCGTCCCCACGGGGACGATGGTAAATTCTTATACAATTTCACTAATTTTTTTAATTATTATTTTTTTATATTTTCCCATGATGCTACAGTCAAATTTCAGGTTATTTGGAGTTAAATTGACAAATTTATAGCATTTTTAAGTTTTTGCAGGCTCGTAGGGCCCATCCGGGCACCCTAGTTTTGTGAAGGTGGATCTGGGACCCAATTTTAAAATATAATAATATGGGTTGTCTTTAAATGTAAATTTATGCATTCTATACAAATTTCATAAGTTTTTTATATGTTTAGGTTTAGGATTTGCTTGTGTTCTTCTTCGTAGGTTACAGGCGAGCAACGCAAAATCGAGGGGTCTACAAATGCAATTTATGATATTTTTTTGGTGATATCCTCTCAAAAAATCCTCTTTAACATCTCTACAAATTTTCAAGTCATTTTGACATGTTTTGATATATTTTTAATATATGCGCTATTTTGCCCTTGTGGGGATTGCATGTTTCCACCATACACCCTTGCTATTTGACCCCCCTTGGCTTCTTTGTGTGCAGGTGCAGGTTCCTAGAAATAATTTTGGAGGAATATAAGACCTTAGAGATCAAATATACAAGTTGTTGTGGCATTGGCTCGCTTACCTCAATTGTGGGTATGCAAAGAAACATTGGATGTGCACCTTGATTTCGTGAAAGACTTGTTCTGTGGGCACCCAAAATTGTAACAATTGTATCACCTTTTGAGACCTAAATGGTACTCTTGTGTAACCTTGGATCTTATCCAAAAAATTAATGAGAAGAAACTTGCTTTATTTCACTTCCTTTTGTTTGGTATTCTTTCATTTTCACATGCATGCTTCCTTTTTGATGCTCATGAGCGAGATGGGTTAGATACGCATATTGTTTCACATAATTTTTTGCACTGTTTTTCCCTAATTTAGAGTGTCTTCCTCATGAAATTCTAATATAGTGTTTTTTACTCCAGTTAGCCCAACCATACTGGCAATGTCTTTTGGAGATAAGTATTAAGGGACTTCTTATTCGCTTAGAAGTTTCAATAGTATTTCCTTATGGGTAGGTGATGTTTTTAGTAAATCTATAAGGGATATATTTATGGGCACCTCCTCTAATTATTAATCAATATTAAAGGTATGCAAAGTATTTTGAGAGGGCATAATCACAAAATATGACTTATTAGGAATGTTGATTTTTGCCTTCAGGATAACCAATGGAGGTTGATCATAAGATTGATTCTTTGCTTGTTGTATAGTTATGGCATGGGAAGATCTTGATATACAAATGGTGCCTACAAAGTTGGTTGATTTTAAATCACATGTTGTAGGGGATCCTAAAATATTCCCATGCCTTTGTTGAAGTTTTTCAGTTTATTAATTGCTACTTTTCCTTCCTCGATAAGGTCCTAGATAATATTCTTTAAGGTCATACACTTGTTGATGGTATGTTCTTCTAGTCGATGAAATTCAAAGTATTCATCTTGTCTATACCAAAATGGGGATCCTTTCGATAAGTACCAAGGCCTAATAGGCAAGAGTTCTTTTAGTTTAGATTTGAGAAGTAATTTTTAGCATGGTCATTTGACTTTGTCCTGTCTTGGTATATTACCTTTGAGGTTTGTCCTCTTTTTGGATTATCAACTCTTGAGGAGCATTTTGAGTAGTTTTTACGTTGTTTTTTTGTCGAGAATCAGTTATACCGTCTCTTATAACATTTTTGTTTTTTATTTTCCCTTGTTAGAGGTATTTTCATCTTCTTTCTTGTTATAGTTGAGCTGGCCCCATCGTATGAGGATCACCTCTACCCTTTTAGCCATGTCGAAAACTTCTTTAAAATAAGTTAAGTTTATCATCTCCAAGGATATGATAATTTTTCATGAAGTTTTCATATAAAAATATGTAAAATTTCCTTAGGAGGAGGAATATATTCAAGTTTTCCTACGAGACCTCTCCATTTGGCCAAGAAGTCTGAGAATTTCTCATTCTTACCCTGTTTAAGTTGATAAAGGTCATCTATGGTAACCTTATCTTAAATATAGATTAAAAATTGTTTAATGAAATATTCCATAAGTTATTTGAACTTTTTTATGGAATGACAAGGTATTTAAAAATACCATTCTAAGGCTAAACCACAAAGAGTTTTAGGGAACAACCTAAGGACATCATGATTGATGTCACTATAAACTACTTGAAATAATCTTAGATGGTTGATGGGATCTTACTTTCAATTGTACATTTGAAATTTGGGGGTTTCAAAAATCTTTGGAAATGGGTGATTAAGGATTTTGGGATCTAAGGGTTTATTATAGAACTCTTCAAAAGAGTATTTAAGTTTAGATGTTCCTTGAAGGAAGGCAATTTGATGCTCAAGTTCTTTGAACTTGGCTAAGTCCAATATTTTGGTATTGATATTTTGAATATTATTTGATGGAGGTTGAGTATGTGATTGAGCGAAGGTACGCATCATAAAAGGCATACTTGTAAAAGTTGAAGCATTTTGATTTAATGTTATTATGGAAGGGACTTGACTAGGTCTCATGTTGAGAGTAAAAAAAGGATTTGTAGAATTAGTCGCTTCATTAGGGAATACCAAAAATAGATTTCTTGAAGTGGGCATCTCTATGGACAAGGTAGGAGGTGTTGTAGAATCAATAGGTTGTGTCACAGCCACATTGAGACTTTCCAAGTTATGAATTTCATTGATTTGAGCAGTAGTTGATTGTTCATTGGAATATCCTATGTTATCGTGCATTGTGGTGGATTCTACTTTCGTTTGTTCTCTAAGTTCATCTTTAAGAACATCCAAAATGATGTCCTTGTTTCTTTTGATTGAATCTCTAACTTAGTCTGCATTTTCATAAGAAATTTTTTCAACAATTGATTATTCCCTAGGTACTTGTTACGACCAAGAGTTTACTTCTAGTTCAATTTGTCCTAAAGAGGATGATCCTTCCTGAGAAGTAATAGGTACACCCTTATTTCATGTGTTGTAAGGATGTTGAGACATGGCTTGAAGACTTAGCTTTGAAAGGGGGTTAATTTATTAAAGTTTTGTTTCCAGAGTACTTATAGCAAAGAAGAGAAGATGTTTGAGATCCTTATGTCACCCAGATAAGTAGTCCTTTGTATGACTCTTGTTAATCCACCGCAATATACTTGCCAAAGAAGATTGCTCCCCTAAGGTTTGTACGTCGGTTTACTCAAGGGATCGTTATCCTTCCCCTAGTAGGATCAAAAATTGGTTATGTTCTTGTTATCTTAATTTAATGTGATGTAAAATAAGCAAACAAATTAGATGATCTTATTTAAATTCAACAAACTTTTATCTTTGTTAAGGCAAAAGGAAGTGTTCACATTAGGTTCACCAATTTATGTAGATAGTGAGAAAACCTCGTGTTCTTTTCCCTTAATTCTAATTTAATGTCAACTGTGTGCGAAGGAGATTCATTAGAATATTTGCTTCCCCACTTGAGGGTCTCTTTCCAAAGGAGACCCCAAGGATAAAAAGATCCTCAAAACAACTAGACTTCTACTCAATGGATTTTCTATGATTGTGTGTAAGTTGATGTAATGCTTGTGTTGTCGATGTTTTAGGAGTTTAATTAAAGCAAACACCTAAAGTTTTGGATCTCTATTTATCAGACTCTTTATCAAGCCTTAATGATTATTTAAACCTAAATTATCAAGGATCATCTAAATGCAATGCTTAATTTTAAATCACACAAATGCATGCAAACAAGAGCTAACCTATATGCACTTCAAGTTTTGAATGAGCTAGACTAAAGAGAATTTGATTTTAGGATAAAAAAATAAGGAATGAAATAAAACAATTTGGCCTAATGCAACTAAATGCTTTTTTTTCTTTGCCTATGTGCTTAAAAGTGATAAAAATGTTAAATTTCAGTCTAAGGTTCCTTAATTGATTAGTCTTTTAGTGTTTTGTGAAAAAATTGTAAGGTTTTGTAAACGATTAAGTTTTCTAATTATGATTCCTTAATTTACCAAAGTAAATGTAAATTCTACTTGCAAGATAATAGAAAACACAAGTAGAACACAGCAGGAATGAAATTACAAAGGTAAGTGCCAAGTGGTTGGATTACCTCTCCCAGAGCCTGTCTACCAAATTCACTACTACCAAATTCACCATTGGGATGGAAAATTTGGTAAATCTGCACAAAATTTTTTAAAAAATTGTCTAATTTGGGTGGTCTTTCTGAGTGCATTGAGGTGGTAGACTATCTCCCCCAGTTGATTAGACCCCTTGCTTATAAAAAATTTGAATTTTCTTGCCTCATTGGATGGATTTTGGCTTATTGCCAAATTTACCATTGGGACCTACCAAATTCACCACTAGGGCCTACCAAATTTACCACTAACGAATTTGGTTTCATATATTTTGGCTATCAAATTTACCACATACAGTTCAAGGTGGCGAATTTTATCTTGGGATTGGTTTTTTGGGGTTTTAGAGGTCGATTTGGGTAAAATTTGATGGAATTTCAAGCTGAAAATGAAGGTGAATATTTCTAATGTGATTTGTGAGGTCTATGATTGACAAAATCAGAGGATTACACAAATATAGAGAATTTAAGGACTAAAATCATAATGATAGATAAAAAGGATGAAAATCCCCAAGGGGCTGTGAACTTGATCAATCTGAGCTATGATAAGACAAAAGGTGCAATGTATTGGATTAGAAATACTATCAATATGGTTTTACTATTGATCTAAGTGTAAAATAAATAGGAATTGATGCAAAAAAAATTACCAATCTATAAATCTAGTGAATTCTTGGATAAAAGAGTAGGGGAATGCCTAATGACTATTTTGAACAGTCAAGGAGCCTGGGAATTGAGGTTTGAGAATGCAAGGGGATTAGGAATATAGCAAGGTAACTTTTCTATATCCTAATGCTTGCAATACTTATGAATTTGATGAAGAGAACAATGTAAATTGCTTTAACAATGAAAGGAAATGCTATTGAAATGCTTAAAAAGAAGGACTAGAATGCTAAAATACTCAATACATGAAAGTAAAATAGCATGGAGGAGAATAAAGAGTATTATTATATTGTAGATAATATTATGTGACTATAGATGAAAGATATGGCAATAATTTTATATCATGAAATCTGCAAGGAAATATGCTAAAATCCTACAAAACTGAGGATTAGAAGCAAAATATGATAATAATATGAATGCAAGTTAAGATAAGCTTGTAAAAAGATGTTCGAGATGAACAAAATATGTAAATTTTTGAAACCATATCTGCAAGCAATGATAATAGAACCTACAAAACAAAATATGGACCTAATATGATGATAAATGTATAAAATGAGGTGAAGCAAAAGCAAGTAAATGGAGTTAGTAACATTTGTAAGAGCTAAATTAGAAAGCTAAAGTAAGATGGATAGCAAGAAAATAAAGGAGATAACTATGCTAGATATCACCTAGTTATGGCCTCTCCCTTGCAGGAAGATCTCACCACCAATATCCCTTTCCTTGCCTACTTGCCCTCCACAAATGCTTGTTAAATGACTCCTCAACACTTGAAATGCTTGAAGAGAGCTCTAAGAATGCTAGGAATGAGAATGCTAAGAAGAAAGAGAGAGCTTTGAAACTTTGGCAGAGTTTTACTACAATAAAATTTCTTGTGGAATGCTTGCCCCATGACCTCCTTAAACAAACCAGATGTTGTATGTGACTTGGAGAGGAGAGGGCAATCCTCCAATGGAGGTCCCAGGTTCGAATCTCCACCCTACCAAAAAGTTGAATTGGGTACCCAAAATCCAATTGATAATGTTGGTGCGAGCAGGGTCGGGCATGACTCCCGGGTGACTTTGATGGTGTATAACCCCCTGGTCGTGGTCTCTCAAACCAAGGCGGTCCCGAAAGGGGTTTTTTGCTTAAAAAAAATGACCTCCTTAAATAGGATTTGGAGGAGGGTTGGAGGGAGGGATGGATAAGAACAAACAATGCATCTAAATCCTTCTTGAAGTATGTATAATCAATGGCAAAGGTGAAAATGAGCTCCATATATGCCTATATAGTTTGTGTGGAAGATTCCCAACCATTTTTGCCAAATTTGCCATTGTCGATAGTGGCAAATTTGGTGATCCGAGTGGCAAATTTGGTAAGGAATCAAATCTGATTCTAAGGAGTTTAAAATTTGAAATTTTCCAAATTTTCCACTAGCCAAATTTTCCACTAGTAAATTTGGTAGGAGAGGTGAATTTGGTAAAAAATGATTTTGAGTGAAAAAGTCAATTTCTACTATTTTTCCAAATTCGCCACTCTACTTGCCAAATTCACCACTAGAAAATTTGGTTAGGGTGGTGAATTTGGTAAAGGTGAAAATTTATGCCCAAAATAATGGTGAAATATTAAATTGAGTTTTTGTGATGTTTGCAATTGATTTTGGGAAATTTTGGAGTGTTTACGACCAATTTTGAGAAGTCGTGACTAGTGTGTCAAAATTGGGTGTCTACAAGGAGGTTATTGATGATGGACATGTGGTGGTATCTAGTGCTAGGTATGAGATGGATTTGGGTGTGGATGAGGTGGAAGGTTCTAATTTGATCATGGTGGAAGCTAATGGTGTTGGGTTGGGTGAGGTTGCTGGTTTTGGATAGGTCACATTTGATGTATAGGCATGAGCAACCTCTGATGCATTATCCACTGCATCTATCATTGGTAGTTAGGGTTTGTTCTAGGTACTTGATGTTATCAATTTACCTAGTCAATTGTGTAGGAGTGATTCACATGCATGTTGGTAATATGACCAGGTGTGATTTGTGCATCAACCTCAAAAATATAAATAATTTGTTTTTTCGGGTCATGAGAGGTAACATTGACTTGATATTAATGTCGTAAGATAGGTTCCATGTAATAAGTAGGTACCAAAATATAATGTATCTAACTAGGTGGTTGAGAATAAGATGTAGAGAACATTAAAATCACCTTCCCTACATACATGATTTGACATGATAGGCTTGTTATGGCCTCTAGCAATGTAGATATATACATGAGTGTATTCATAGCCCATATGTGGGTGCTCAAATATGGCCGCTTGAGCATCCATATCTTGATGAGGAATGTATCATTGATCTTGGTCTAGGGGAGTTGCAAGTTGAGTTGGGATGCATATACGAGGTAAGGACTTTCTAGGTGTTTTAGCTTGAAGGAAGTTGTCCCTATACATAGCATGCAAGGTGGCCTAATATGGGTAATCTATATCCTGGTCATAATCAAGATCTTTAGGTGAATCTTGAGCAACGACACCCAAAATACCAAGGTCAGTGGGATGACTAATGATGTTCGTGTCTTCAAGTTTAGGTTGCCACTCAGGTATTATAAGGTCATGTGGATCAATTTTAAAATGACCCATGTTCCCTTGTATTGATTTATTAGTATTCACTCATGATTGAGCTTGACTACATATCTTAACCATAAGATAAGCAGATGGTGTACACATTCTAAACTACACAAACAAAACAAGAAAAATAAACAATGCATTTTTATTTTTAATCATTGTTGTTGTTTGTTTGTGCAATCATCTTCTTTTATTTTTGGTTTTTGATTTGATTTTAATTTTTTTATTTTTGTTTTTGTTTTTTTGTGTGTTTTAATGAACCTGAACCTAGAACTATAGATGGTATGATGGAATGTAATCTAACTAGGTGTGTTGATGTCCACCTATCTAATGAGAAGTGATACAACAATAGCTGAAAATGGATTCCTAAATAGATGCGGCTTATGGTAACCTTATGGGAATAAAATACCCCTAGAAGGGGTCATATTGTCTAGTGTCTTACTATTGATCCATATGGGCTTTCACTTCACCCTCATGTGATCTTGGGTATAAATTATAGTTGTGATTCCATAAATTATTAAGCCTTGGGAATGAAGGATGTCTAATCCTATCTTACTTCAAGAAACACCCAAAATTAGGGCACTTTTTAGTGATGAAGTCCAAAAAGCCACTCGTAGGGGCTACTATGGTGTGTAGGGGACAATTCATGGTAGGAGATGAATTCCCAAATTTCATGATTGCTATCAGTCATTGGTGATGAAATCCAACTAGCTGATGTTTAATGTACCTCGTGAGTGTGTGTGGGTTCTTTTTATTTTTTGTAAAAAAGTAAAATCAAACAATAATAAACGACTTTACCTAATGCAAATTTTAACTTTGAGATGTAGTATTTTCTAGATGATGATCAGCATTTTAGTAGGAAGTAACACAAGCAGATAAAAAAATAGCATATAGAGACCATCCCTTACTGATATGGTCATAGATAGGGGACCGTCTCAACCTAAGATGATCACAAATAGAGACCATCTCAACCTAAGACGGTTACAGTCTGACTGATTTAAAAACTAAAATCTTTGAAAGTATGCCATAAATAAATATTTTTCTATCATTATTTTCAAGAATAGGAAAGGAAAATATAGAAAGCTAACCTTGAAAGCCTACATTTGATGGAGTTTTGCAATTTTGCTACTATTCAACCTCTGATCAGAGAACATATCGATCTGAGATGATTGTAACACAGGGATCATCTCAACCTAAGATGATTATGTCTGAGTACTTGTAAATCATAGAAACAAACAACAGTTAGTCAAAAAAATTGTATTTAGAAAAACAAGACTAGGTCCCATCGTAATCACCATATGAAAGCAAGAAATTTGTACCATAAAAATATAAAGTAGCAATGAAACACAATGATCAAACAAGATAAGATAAAATGGATCCTTTTATATATTTATTCTCATATTTTCAAGGTGTTACAATAAGATCCCCTCTTAGGGGATGCTACCAATGATACAATGATTACAATATATCAAAATGAGGTCTTTGTGCACAATCTTCATGCTAGCATAGCTCTTGGAGAAGTAGTTTTTTTGGGACTACCGCACAAGAGTTGTATCCTAAATCTTTTCCTATCCTTATACCTATAACCTGCATGCAAAGGAATAATATCAAATCAATAGCATATGTGGGGCCCACCAAATTTAGACTCGTATTCAATCAAAAAATATGAAATGAAGAAAAAGCAAGTGCATGTATGCAATAAATGAGATCTAAACTAATGTAGAGTAATTAAATAAGCAAATCTAACCTAAAGTGCAATAAAAACTAGAAAATAGTAGGTATGACTATGACCATATTAGGTCAAGATGGTTTTATCTACGAACCATCTCAGGGTGAGATGGTCGATGTTGCAGACCTACATTTATGTGTTGCCCAGCCCAAGCAGCATTTAATAAGACTTGGGGATGTATTATTGATGGATTCTCATGTTGTAGATGTGAGTTAATAGGTTGGAATAGTCACCAAAATGAGGTTATTGGTTATATGATGTGGGGAGCACAACATTCAATACTATACAGTAGTCCAGCAACATTATCTTAGTAGCAGGAAAACTTGATGAATTAATTTTGGTAGCACTTCGTGACACGAAAACTTGAAAGTGGAGCTGATTTTTAGCAGCACTTCGTTGCACAAATTCAAAATTTTAGGATATTTAAAACTAAGGGTTGAGTGCCAATTTATAGACCTCTTTCCTAGAGGCTAAATGTGGCTAGGGCACTCTACATGAAAAAACAAAGGGGCGGTTTGCATGAAAAAGCAGATGCATATCCTTGAATAAACTTCATGCGATTAGATGCTTGCATGTGATTTTGAATTTACCTCATGCAGGGTGTTCAATGTCGATGCAAGAACATGCACAGTGTTAACTGGTAGTTTTGGATGCCAGGTATGTTTTATTTTATTTTTGTTTTTGTGTGACTATCTTAGGTCAAGATGATCCTGATCCTAAGATTGTCTCAGATCAATACGGTTATGATTTCCAAGGGAAAAAGTGTCTATTGGTGGTGAAAACCACTAAATTAGCCCTGAGGCTACCCAAGGTCTATGAGTTAAAGAGGAGGCCTTCTGGGAGTCTCCTCAATATGATGTATTTTAGGTGTCTATAATATAGACCCATCTGACACCCAAAAAACATACAAATGGGTATGATTTTTATTTTTAGGTTGCCAAGCCAACCTTTCAGGTAACCCCTTTCTTCCCTATCAATTTTATTTCATTTCTATACTTCCTTGATGCATTTCTATTTGATTTTTGAGTCACTATGTCTATGTTTATAGGAGGTTTGATTGAGATATTCCTCCAAATGATCTAACACTTTTTGTAGGGTTACGTAGCATTGAGGATTGGTGTAGCTCATAGTGGCATGTGTCATAAGCCCACTCCACTCTAAGGACCTAAAGGAAGACTCCTACAATGTTGTAAAGATATTCTATGTTAGGGTCCCTCCTTATGGAATCCCTCTTTTATAGCCCTTAGGGTGTATTGTAAAAGGATATCAAAATATCTTATGTAACACTTTTACAAATTATCAATGATCTGCAACATATTTTCTTTTAGTTTCATTTGGAAATCATAGTTTATATGCTTTTGTTGATTAATATCTAGCTAACAACTTTTTGTGGTCTTGCTACATTGTAGGTACTACAAAACTAGCATGGAGTCTCCCAAAGCCTTGAAACATATATCAAGCCCCATCTACACAACCTCATGATTCACCTCATTAGGTTTACATAGTCGTATTGCTTTTGGTCTAAATATCATTTCCTAAATCAATTATGTTTCAAGTTTATGTGTTGAAACATACATAGTTTGAGTTTTGAAGGAATCTAAAATTTTACTCCAAAATCATAGGTACAGTCTCAAAAGTACCAAATTTTATCACTTAGACCCGAGACAAGTCCAAAACAACTCGAAAAATCACTTTTGCAAAAAATTGTATGAACCCATATGACCACCCAGAAAACATATGGACCCATACGATTTCCATTTCAACACATGCAACAGGTCCTATTAGATCCCAAAAGGCCTCCAAAAGCTGGAAATTGTAGGTAGACATACATAAACTTGAAATTTCACCACTTTTTGGTTTTTTTCTACTTATTTTGAAAAATCAACCAGTAATTTAAGTCTTCCTTACAAAAATCACGTAGATCAATAGGTCACTTCTCAAAATCGTATAATTTCTTTATAAAACATCATTCTTTCATTTGTCTCCTTTCCAAAAGGAACCTAGCTCGATAGTTCACTTATCAAAATGCATAATTCATTTACAAAACATTTTTCTTTCATTTGTTTTCCTTTCAAAAGGCACCTAGCTTGATAGGTCAACTTGCAAATTAGTTTAAACTTACTTTCAAAATGCACCAAAAATGCTTGGTCATTTTCATAATTAGTGTAGCTTTCTTTCAAAAAGGAAATTTATTTTTAATAGCACATTTGAAAATATTGTCTTCATGTCTTGTTGTTATAGCATAGTTTCATTTTAGCATTTCAATTTCTAAGAAAAAAAATACCAAAAACAAGCACACATGCATGACAGTCAAAATATTGGTTTATGTTGGATTTCATCACCAACCACCAATAGAGATCAATGGCATTGGCTCCCATTAGCAAGCATTGAATCACCACCCTAGTTGTCATAGTTACCCTTGTGAGTGGTTTTATAGACTTCATCATGAGAAAATTTCCTACTCTTGGTATTACCTCGAGGTAGGATTAGGATAGATGCCCTTGCTCATAGGGCTTCACATAATTAGTGAGTGTGCAATTGTAATTCTTGACTAAGCCCATTCGAGGGTGATGTGAAAGCTTGGGTAGGTCGGTATCAGGTCTTAGACAGTACCACCTCTTTCATAAGAAGAATTTTTTATCCCCCATCTATTCACCTCGAGCCTTTGCACATCAAAGGAAGCCTTTTGCCTATTGTTGTACCACCACTTTTTATGTACCTTCAAATATAATAGGAAGGACGTGCATTAACATACCTACTTAGTTTTCATGCACATACCTTGTGTTTTTAGTGGTCTACTAACATCAAAATACATAAAACTACAAAACAAAATTATCAAGCATAAAATCCAACATCAATTAAACACATTTGCTACTTGTGAAATTCAATCGACCAGGCTATTACAAAACTATTGAAAACATTTCCAAAATGGTCTCAAAAATTTCCAAAACACTCCCAGAGACCTACAAACCAATTTGGTGACTTTCTATGCATAGAAAACCTATATTTAGAAAAAAACATACAGATAGGTATTATTTTCACTAGGAAATCATACAAAAAGGTATGACCACCTAGAAAAGGTATGGACATGTACATTTTCCCCAAAACTGCCTTAGTTTGAAAAAACCAAACTTGAAACATCTTGGGCTACTAAATATTTTTTTGTTTTTCCCTAAAAAACCTATGCATGTTCCAATTTCTACCCAAAATGATCCACACAAGAAGAAAAGTGCACATTCAAGAGTGCATAGTCTTGAAAAATGCACAAGTGAATCCATTGTTCGAACATTAAGGAGAGGCATCCTTCCCTCCCCCTCAACATTTATCCACACCATCATAATAAGTGCAATTTTGTTTACCATAAACTTAATTGTCTCCCCTAAACATTCCTCAAAATCACCTCCTCTTCCACCAAAATTGAATTCAAATTGAACTATCGATCATGTCCCAAATCAAGGTGCCAAATTTTGGTGCTAGTTTACCACCACAATAGACCTACATCGTGTTCTCTTCCGTCTACTCAAATTATGATTTGATTGGTGCCACACCCAAATTCTCCACTTTCCTCTTCTCCAATCCACCATTGACTAGGTTGCAAGAAGTATCTTCTTCTAGTAATTCAACTTCCATTCCACCATCCCTAGTCTTCCCCCTACAAAAAATCTGGTATTCATATACCAACCACCACCATCTCATCAAAACATTAATTTCTTCTCCCTTATAAACCACCAATGCAAGTCAACATCACCCCCCTCATTCTCAATCACAATCCCAAATTAACACATTCACTTCTCCCATACCTAATCAATCAGTAATACATCAACAACATCCTTTTCAACATATTGTAATAGGATTCTTCACCACATCGACATCTTGGACATCCACTTATCCTACCATGTTGTCTCTCAAACCATCCACCCACTCTTCAATAGATCAATCATCAAGGCACATTTAAATGCCCCAATAACAATAAGTTCCTAATCAAATAGCCACTCAACAAGGGTATGCACAAATACCCCAACAACAACAAGTGCACAATTAAATGCTAAATCAACAAGGCTATGCAAAAATACCTCAATAACAGAAAGTGCACAATCAAGTGCCAAATAAACAAGGTTATCCACAAATAATCCAACAATAGCAAACACACAATCAAGTGCCAAATCAACAAGGGTATAATCAAATACCCCAACAATAACAAGCACACAATCAAGTGTCAAATCAACAAGGTTATAATCAAATGCCTCAAGAATAACAAGTGCACGATCAAATGCCAAATAAACAAGGGTATAATCAAACACACCAACAACAACAAACACATAATCATGTGCTAAATCAGCAAGGGTATCCACAAATACCCCAACAACCTCAAGTGCCAAATAAACAAGGATATGCTCAAATATCCCAACAACCACCAATGCATAGTTAGGTGCCCAATCAACAAGGATATGTTCAAATATCCCAACAACCATCAACACATAATTAGATACTTAATCAACAAGGATATGCTCAAATATTCTAACAACCACTAGTGCACAATCAGGTGCCCAACCAACAAGGATATAATCAAACACCCCAAAATCCTCAAGCACACAATCAAGTGCCAAACCAACAAGGGTATATAGAAATACCCCAACAACCACCAGTGCACACAATCAAGTTCCCAATGAACAAGGGTATGCACAAATACCCCAACAACCACCAACACACAGTTAGATGTCCAATCAAAACGGGTATGCACAAATACCCCAAAAATAGTGGGTGCACACTCAGGTACCCAACCAACAAGGATATGCTCAAATATCACAACAACCAGCAGTGCACAATTAGACACCCAACCAATAAGGGTATACACAAATACCCCAACAATAGTATGTGCACAATCAGGTGCCCAACCAACAAGGGTATATGCAAATACCCTAACAATAGTAGGTGCACATTCAAGTACCCATTCAATAAGAATACACACATATGCCCCATCAACACCAAATGCACTCCAACCAAGTGCACGTACAAGGGTTACCACATCAACAGATCCACATGCAAGTACCCCCCAACAAGTGGTCATTCAAGGGTTACCTTAACAAGGGTATAATCAGATACCCCTTAAACAAGTTCCTACTCAAGCATCATTTAATCACATAGACAATATCAAGTGTTTGACAATGATTGGTATACACAAACACCTCTACAACACACACAAATTTAGGTGCCTATGCAAACACAATATTATGAAGGGTTTGATCCAATATATTATCAAGAAATAATTCTTGTGATCAACCATGCACAACAACAAAACTTGAACACACGATTCAACCAAAATCAAGTCATATATTCTCTAACTCCACATTCCAATTACCACATGCCCAACCACAACCACCTTGAACACTTATTGATGGATACGTTAGTTGGCTCAAATCTAATAATGCCAATCATACCACATATAATACAACTTATAGAAGACTAGATTAAATAATTGCAAACATGCTCGACTAGATTTGGGTATAAAAAACCACTTACATCGAGTTGTGCTCAGAATCCATTCATCCTTATATTCACATGCCTCCATACCCCTCCAAGTTCAATCCTAAATTTGACAAATTTAGAGGTAAGGAGGACCCTCGAGAGCATTTGAGAAATTACCAATTTGCTTGCTATTGTAGCAACGATTGTGATGCTTTGATGCTCAAAAACTTCTTGTAATTCCTTCAGGGAGCAACTTTAAATTGGTATGATAACTTGCCAAGGCATAGTTTTTATATATTTTAAGTAACTTTCAAATGGTATTTTACACTTAACATCAAGAACAGAACATCCTTGCCAAACTTATACAGTCTATGAAAGTTCAATGATAAGCCCATTAATTATTATATGGTGTGATGACGAGTAGTCATTAATGATCTACCTATTCCCAACCCTCAAGCAAAGATAGTTAAGGTATTTGCCAAAGTTATATTAAGGTAATATTTTATGATTTGTAGACGTAACAACACAACTCCTTTGAGGAAGCTACCATGCATGCAAAACTTATCAAAGATGTTAAAATACAAAAGGGGAAGATTAAGCCCCATAAGAAGCTTGAATACACTTCTAACATATTTAACAAAGGTAATTCTAGTCAAGGCCAACCTAAGCCTCCTCATCCCTCCAATATTGTGATCAACATGGTAGCCACACCACCCAACCAAAATGCCCCCTTACAACAACAGGGTCATAAACACCTAAGGAACACACTCCCCCCACCTCTGTCATTTCACTTGTGTACCTCTCAGCATCTTTCTAAGCATCCACCTCACACGTGGACTCCTCTAATAGAACTTATGATTAACATTTTTAAATGTTGTATGATGTCGATCATCTCACCTTATCTGAGGTTCGACTAGAAAATCCCAACCTCCCCAAACCAAGAGGCTATAATGAATATACCTATTATGACTATCATCACCACAAGGGACATGATATTAATAACTACCAATAATTTTGACACATTGTCCAAGATTTAATCAATAATAAAACCATTCAGGTTGATAACCCCCTAGCTTCCTCCAATAAAAACTTGAATTTGTTTTAAAATCCCCTACCATAGCACACATAGGTTGTAGCCTCGATGTTGCAAGCATAGAACCACTAGATTAATCAATTCAATCATGCTCCTAAACATCATGGGTTTGTAGGGATGATTAATATCATCACAAGGAACAATAGATACACATCTTGACCTACTCAACAACTAGTACAATTTCCTACATCATCATATTCCACACCCACACCATCCCAAGGCCCTCCTCCATTATCAAGATCCATCATCACAATTAGAAGTAGTCTCAATCACCAACTACAAACAACATTGTCTAAGCTATCCATATATGGCATCTAACAATTTTCTCGACCTCATTGTGAGGCTTTAAATGACATACTGAGATCCATCGACCATTAAACTGATGATAGCAATGTTTTCACAAACTTTGTAGGTAATGTGTTTACCAACATGTAACCTTTCATTATGTTCTATGATCATGAGATAACATCACTCATAGAACCTGTTGGAGCAAAATCTACCTGTGGTTACGTTTGTGCCCAAGACTTTGCCAACATTGAATGACCGGGTTAAAAATAGAGAATACCCATTTCAATATCCATAGAAGATTGGTTCATTTTCTAGTTGGAAAAATGGAAAGTGTAGAGTGCTTAAAGAAAGGGAAATATAGCTATTGCTAGATTGTAAAAAAGGTATAAATTAGACAACAACAAGAAAATGAATACAGATTTAGAAGCCAAGCATTCTTTAAATCTCTAAATGGGAAAACCAGTCCTCTTATGCAGATCAAATATTAAATCAATTACTAACTCGCAAAATTCATCAACTCCAAAACTATTGAATCTAATATGCAGAAATTTAGAGAAACAAAATTAATGCAACTCACATTCCATATATCTTGAATAGAAGTATTGATTAATTCATACATAGATTTATTGTATATTTTGAACCAAAATCCAAATAGAGAGTTTATCTTATTGCTTTATCAGAATTCTTGCATACATTTGATCTTGTAAAAGCATAATATTCGACCCTTTTCAGAGTGTGCTCATCCTATATATATACACTCCCTTCATTCCCACATACAATATGCTATAAAAAAAATATCAAAGTTTGTTACAACAATATGTCGACTGGCTTATTTTGGTGAGATGTTAAACAATACCTATTGGCCCAGAAAGAAATGAAATAGTGGAGTTTCCACCAACAAGACGTTAAGATATGATTCTTCAGCTACCACCTACGCATGTCGATCCTCTAGAGACATGGTCACCCAACTGTACCCCACTCTTCTATTTCTTGAGTCCTCAACCCACGAAAACAAGGTCGGTCATAAAATTGTGACTCTTTTTAGCTTTCAGCTATCTTTTGGCTATTGGTCCACAAAAACAAGGTCGATCGAGAAATCTTGACTTTTTTTGGCTTCTAGCTATCTTTAAGTTATCGGCCCGTTAAACAAGGCCAATCGAGAAATCGTGACTCTTTTCTACTTCCAGCTATCTTCTAGCTATCAACCTACGAAAACAAGGTCGATTGCAAAATCATAACTCTTTTCAGCTTCCAGCTATCCTCTGGCTATCGGCCCACAAAAATAAGTTTGATCGATAAATCTCAACTCTTTTAGCTTCCAGCTATCCACCCACGAAAACAAGGTCGATTGAGAAATTTTGACTCTTTTCAGCTTCCAGCTATTTTTTGGCTATCGACCCGTGAAAACTAGGTCGATTGTAAAATCATGACTATTTTTGGCTTCCAGCTATCTTCTGGCTATCAGCCCACGAAAACAAGGTCGATCAAGAAATATTGACTATTTTCACCCTTTGACTATCTTTTGGCTATCGGCCCACGAAAACAAGGCTAGTCACAAAATCGTGACTCTTCTCTATACTTCAAAAAATTTAGATTCCTCCTTATTCCTCTTAGTGTAGTAATTTTAACCTACATTATTGGTGCCTCTTGGGAAATTTTGCTAGAATAATTGTCAGAATCTAGAGCCTTTATCCATGGGTAGTGAATTCTAAAAACAAAGGAGGTAGGTATAGAGAAAAATTTATTATCATAGAATCAAAATGTGGCTATTCTTCAAGGGTCTCTTCTTCGTTCGAGTTCCTCGTTTCTCCTTTTACTTGACTACCTACCTCTCCTTCTATTTGATCACCCTTTTCAGCTTTTCTAGTCTCCTTTTGTTTTTCTATCCTTTTGATAACATCATTATAGGTGATACAGACTTGCTTCCAATTTTTATCATCTAGATCATAGGTTTCCATGAACATCTGGTATAAATATTCTAGTTCTTCAATCTTATCATAAGATAAAACCTTAGACCTCAAAAATAATTCATGCAAGCAATATTTGATCTGTGTAAGGTCTTGAGCTAGTCTAAATACATGATCTTCTTATATAGGTTATTCCCAACCATCTATCTTAAATTCATCTTCAATAAAATTCTTCCAAGAAGCTTTGAGTTCATCTTCTCTTAAAATATTTGAATCTTCATCCCAACAACTTGGAAGTTCGCAATTCCCTACTAAATTCGAATGCTTCAATATACCTTTAGCTTTAACTTTAAGCTCTTGAATAATTTTGATGCTTTGAGTCATGAGTTTATGTCTTTTGAAGAAACTTTAGGCTGCTATTTTGGCTTGGGACCATGCTTCATTTTGGATTCTATTTGCAACCCTTTCCTAAGTACTTTTAGCTAAGACTTGTATCTTAGTCACGACAGTTAACCTTGCCTGCAAAAATCTTATAGAAGTTGTGAACTCATCTTCTACCTGATTTAGTATCTCCTTTATTTGGATAGGTATAATAATATAGGTCATGCCTTCAGGTCCATTTTTAGTATGTCTTCAAACATATCTTTTCTAATTTATTTGGCTTTTTATTTAGATAAACCAATGGTTTTTCACTTCTATTCTTGTACCTGCTTTTAAAGATCATTAATTTGTTCATTTAAAACTTGGATTTTCTCAGTAGCTTTTCTCATTTTTTATATTTAAATGCTTCACTAAATTTATCTTCCCACTTCTTTACCTCATGCTTTAAGGATTTTTCAATAGTTTTTTGTTCATTTAAAGTAGATTCCAATTCTTTCCTGTCTTCTTTAGCTTTGATGAACTTTTCTTTGAAATACTCTACATTCAAATATATAGTCCCTAATTTTACCTGAGTCATTCCCCATTCATATTGCATTGGAAGTTGAGTAATGTCTTTAGTTACTATTTCAGCTTGATAATCGTCCATTGTCATTTCCTCTTCAGGCTTCTTCATCAATGGTGTCATCTTCATCCTCGAGCATTGCATGCTGATGGGATCTAGAGCCACTATCTCCTAAGTGTGGGCTAAGTTCTTGGAGGCTTAAGCACAATAAGACTTCCACCAGTCTAAGGTGTTTGTGTTAGCCTTTTTTAACTTTTTGAGCTTAGAAATAGTAGGGTGATTTTCAACAAAAGATATAGGAATGGATTGCAAGTTTCAAAAATTGGAAGTAGGGAAGAAAGGAATGGTGATTAAAGTGGCATCTACATTCAGTGGTGCTATGATGGAAGCTATGGAAAATTTTTAATATGATATGGAATTAGATTGTGTTTGTGATGTAAATGATGGTGTTGAAGGTGGAAGTTTTTGGTTTAAAGGAGATGAGGTATCACCTTCGGTAATATAATGGAGGGTGATTCTCTTTGGGATTGAGAAGAAGATAAAGTAGAAGAAATAGAAATCATACCTGGAAATCATTCATGTCTTTAGTAGAAGGTGGTATTTCACCCAACTTGTCAGATTTAAGAGCATTAACTTCATGATGTGGAGGGGACTATTTTGTATCCTTTGCCACATCCCTTATTTCAAATTCTTCATTAATTTTTTCATGCTTGCTTTTCTTTTGCTTATCCTTTGTAACATACCCTAATTTTATTTTTCTAAAAATAAGGGGTTGGTCATTAGAATTTTATTTTTCAGTCATAAGAGGCTTCCTTTCTTGTGTGCCATGGAAGCTTGGTGCAACCTTGTCTGCAAGAGTTTCCAACCATGTAGATTGGTATTTGTCATACCGAAGGAAAAACTCCTGATCATTTTTCAATCCCCATTTAGAAGGGATCATGTTAATTTGTACCCTCATCATCCACCAGGCATGAATATTTGCTTCTATTCGTTCTGACCCTCTTTTTTGCATTCTTTGTATAACCTTCTCCTTTAAAACATCACTTGGATTATTCATAGGGTTATAATCTACCACATGTTCATAGAAATCGTGCCATGGGGGAAAAGGTTGCATCTTCTCTACATATCATTCTAACTCTTCATTTTATGCATTGTTTCTATGTTGCTCACCAATTTCTCTAATAGACATATGATGCTTCTTGAGATTAGTCTTGTTCAAAATAGACTACCTTTTTGCAAACCTATCAAGGGGATCATATTTCCACCTCTATGGCAATTCCACTAACCCTAAGTATTTTAGGGCTCAAGTGATTTGCTCATTTTACCCTTTCTTGAACATAGCTATACCTTAAAATTGGAAAGACATCAGACATGTACTAGTTCTACCTATTTTTGTACCAAATTTGGAGTTAATATATTTAGTTTATCTCACGTATTCCAAGGCAAACAATCGATTGATGAATCTGTAGAGTTTGATAACCACCCTTGAGTTAAATTTAACTCGTCACCTTCTTTTGCATGTGGGTTCTACAATACTTCCCATAATTTTGAAGATAATATGTTTATGTCTCCATACATGACTTCCAAAGTTGGTCCTAGAAATTATTTGTTAAAATAATAATATGATTCAAATTTTGAAAGTAACGATGACCATTCATATACTGGTAATATTATCCCTTTCTCATATCTATCAATTATAGTTATGAAATAAAGCTTCTACAATATAAAAAAGAAGAAAATACAGATCAAATATGATGTAAACTTGAAAGATACCTAGGACCCTTTATGCATCTTGGACAATCCTTCGTGAATTTGTTGGAATAGGAAAGATGACCAATCGAAGAAAATTGATATGACACTCTCATCCATGATGGAGGTTTCATAGAACTTAGAGTTTGAGATACACTAAACTACTACAATATGCCACTCGTATATGTGTGTATCCGATTTCAGTCCTGCTACCATAGCTAACATAGAATAAAGCTTCGGGCTCTTAAACTTTGATATGGGGATGGGGGTTTTTGGAAACATTCCTCTAGTAGGTGGCTCCTATAATTGTCATTCCAATAAATTCTTGATGTTATTAGTAGAGGTATAGAATTTTACTTGTTCAACTAGGTCAAACATCTTGGATTTCAAGGTAGATTTCCAAACAACAGTGAAGGCAATGATGAAAACATCGAGATCCAAATTAAAGAGATCCTTACCCTCAGAATCTCTAATAAATTTTTGGTTGGGGTTGTAGAACTTCACTATATCTTTAATCAGCATAGGACAAGGATGGATGGGACTGTAAATTTACCAAGAAAGCAAGGAATGGAAAGGAAAAGTGATTGGAGACAACGGAGTCATACCTATAGCCACTCTTGCCTCCACGTATTTTCAATTTTTTTGGGTCCTTCCATGTGATGACTGTATCTATAATTTTAGCATCCATGTTTGTAAAATTTGCATTTTCCTCTTCCTCTTGTGGAGCTACTTGAGCAGTCAAAGATGATCCTACCATTTTAGTGGTCGGATTACCCTTGAGGTTTGACACTTGACATGAATTCTATGAAGAAAACTCTCTTGGACTATCTGCGCAAAGTTGGGGCTCTATTAGTATCCTCAATCCTAATTTATGGTTTATAATGATAATAATGGAAAATGTTAGAACTTAAATAAAATGAATCACTGTTTGGAAAAGGATCACAGTTACACTGGTAAGGGGACTCCCTCCAATGTATATAATTAAACAAATATATTCTTCTTCATGGATGCTTTCATACAACAATATCTACCCTATTTTATATCTATCTAAGGCTATTATGAAATGACGTGACTATTCATGTTAGTAATTAATAATATAATAATTAGTGAATTACTAATAATAACTATTAATGTTAGAATGGAGGATCATAGCATGCCACCCATCTCGAAAGAAGCTTTGTCCTCAAAGCTGGGACTAAGGAAATTGTTGTTGAAATTGATGAGGCGCTTTCCAAGTAGTATTTGCACAAGTTTAATGTCACTTTTTCGGAGGTAGGGATATCTTGAAGGTCGAAGCGTTAGTGGGGGGTTGCTAGGAAGAATAGTAGGATCATGATGACGATGGGGGGCAACCCTTGGGGTTCCTCAAACACTTCATAATGATGCATCAAAAGTGGTGGTAACACTTCTACATCTTTTTGTTGTTCCCTGGGATAGTCAACGAAAAATGAGTGTGTAGTCCCTTTTCTACCTTATTTTCGGATAGGTTTTACCATGTGGTGGGAACTCACTATTTGTGAGGAACTTGTGTGTAGTCTTTTTAGAGAGTATGGCTGGCCTTTATTGGTCTTTTCTTGTATGTCTTCCTCATATTTTCCTAGGGCATTGATCACTTCTTGTACATTGACCTCATTGCCTTCATTGTTGTGATCAGGTGCTTTGGTCATGTCTTGCACATCTTCCTCACTTTCTCCCTCTATGGAGTGATAGGGATCAACTACATTCAAAAATTGTACATCTACCTCATCTTTACCCCCAATGGAGGGATAAATATCATCTACATGTAATAAATGCAATGTTTGTGTAGCACAACGATGATGGGGTCCAAATTGCTCATCATAAGTATAACAGAGGTCTTTTGCTCATCACTCCTCCATTTCTTCCAGGCTGAGGTACTCAACTGGCAAGGGTTTCTAATTTGGGATAGTGTGCGTGAACGACGATTTGTCAATAGGTTGCTCTTTGTGTCGACGTTGAACATTGAATTTATCTTCAGTGAACCAAGCTAATCTAATGGCTTCCTCCAGGGTGCGAGGAGTGTACATCATGACCTCCACTCTAATTTCTTATTTCAATCCACTGATGAAGCCGCTTATGAGAAATGATTCGTCCAACCCTGTGATGCGATTGGAGATATCCTCGAACTAAATTTTATATGCATGCACTGATGTGATTTGACATAGGTGGATGAGATTAAGCAGTAAAAGTAGGTTGGGGTCATGAGATATTCATCCGTTGGTCATTTGCATAGTCGTTTTGTGAAAAGGTGTCACAAAAAATATTGAAAAAAAATCACAAAAAACATCACAAAAGGATGTTAGGATCCTTAAGTTGGCAAAGCTTGTGGTTGATTTTTTCGAGAGTAATGTCTTATGATCTCCATATGTAAGCCATTCGAGGAGTAATTTGCAAAAATTCAAATTTTCATAAAAATTTATATTTTAAATTTTGGCAAAAATATTGAATATAGTTGACCCAAAATTTAAATATAGTTGGCTAAAAAAATTGTTTTTAGCAACTTTAACTTTGTACCCTTCAACGGTCACAAATTTTAAATTTTTGAATTTACAACAGGCAGGAGAGCGTTGACTGGTAGGAACCATGAGTTTGGATAGTTAACCAATGAGACAAGTGGTAAGCACTAAGCAACAAGGGAAGGGCAAAGCTTGAAGCAGGATCGAGGGATAGAACAGGTGGGAGACACAAGGGATGACTACAGGGCAAAGCGGAGCACGAAGTGAGACTAGGAGGTGGCACAGGCAAGAAACACGAGGGACTAGTTTCTATGTAGCTAATGGTGCCAACTACGACAGCATTGTGCATCTCGCGCTCGCGTGTGATTACCACAAGGTAATCAAAGTACCTTGGGTGCGCTTTTGTTTATAAAGCGCCCAAGGTCTCCCACTCTAGCGAATGTGGGATTATTGTGCTAGAAATTTTTTGTATGTTGCTTGTTACCGAGAAAAAATGTCGACGTCGAAAATAATTTAACCAATCATGGAAATTTAAATTAAACTTTAGTTTTTCTTTAATTTTTCTTCTCGCTTTTTATGATTTTCACCAAAAAATGACGTTGTTTCGAAGCTGACGTGCTCTATCACGGAAGAGTATCGTCGATTTGTGGAAGAGCAATTTGAATGGCTTAAAGAGGTTGTGAGTGGTTTTTTCACTACCACAGTAACTGGTTTAACTTCAATTTTTTTTAATATACTACTGGAATCTGTCGATGTCGCAAGTAGGTGTCTGAAAAGTGGTTTGTCTTTCGGTCTATGAGGTGGAGTCATGCACTCACAGTAACTCATAAATGAGCAGTTCTTATTTGTTTTGGTCTCCACATTGGTACTGGCAATCTTCTTTAATCTGCTGGAAATAGTGTTTACAGGGTAGAATGGCACGGTTGTATGTGATGTGGTGAATGAAATGGGTGTACAAGAGAGGTGTATGCAGATGACTGGAGATGTCTGAAGAAGATAGTGGATAATATTGTGATGAATGATTAGCTCTGATACCAGATGTTAGGATCCTCGATCCTAACTTATGGTTTACAATGATAATAATGGAAAATATTAGAACTTCAATAAAATGAATCACTATTTGGAAAAGGATCACGGCTTCACTGGTAAGGGGACTCCCTCCAATGTATATAAATAAATAATTATACTCTTCTTCATGGATGCTTTCCTACAATGATACCTACCCTATTTTATATCTATCTAAAGACTATTATGAAAGGATGTGACTATTCACATTAGTAATTAATAATATAATAATTAATGAATTAATAATATTAACTATTAATGTTAGGATGGAGGATCTTAACAGGATTTGAGTATAAGCGAACGACAATTTTGCAAAAAACACTCAAAATGGTAGAGTGAGAGAAAAGGACTTCCACAACGTAAAAAGGAAGTGCATGCACAAATTAGGGCATCTTGTAATAATTGCAGTAGGTGTTGCACATTCTTTGAATAACTTTGAACGTTGTTTTTATCTTACTCTGTGCACCATATTTTTGGACCAATCTCTGTGCATCACATTTTTTGGGGCAAATCTCTACCATTCTACATTAAATGGTGTTATTTTGAATGGAGCATATCCATGTTTGAAAAATGAATTTCCTAACAACATGTCACCTTTTGACTTTGACTTAGGAATGTTATTATGTCATGAAATTGTGACTCTTTTTGCCCTCCAACTCTTTTCTGGATATTGGCCCGTGAAAACAAGTTCGGTCAAGATATCTCGACTATTTTTATCTTCCAGCTATCTTCTAGCTATCAGCCCATGAAAACAAGGTTGGTCACAAAATCATGACTTTCTTACAAGACATGACTTAGGAATACATAATATACATAGAATACAAAGGGAAGGGAAAGAGTTCCCAGCTCACTTGAAATAGAGCTTCAGGTGGATGTCGTTGAGAGGGATGGACTATATCTGACCCTATTCATATTTTAGCTGGAAGGAGTTATATTGTTTTTCAACGATTATTTTGAAAGAACCTTCCCCAAAAGCATCAAACTTCTGATGATTTCCTCATTTCACCTTATTTTCATTCCACCTTAAAACTAAGTATCCAACTTTAAAATTTTTGAAGGTAGCCCCTTTTTTAAACCATTTTTTGTTTCTCCAATATGTTTCTGATAATTATTATAGGCTTTTTCTTTCTCCTCTTCTAGCTGCAAGAGTTATATCTACCTATTTTCTATTGGTTCTGCTTCTTCAACACCGGTCTAGTTGAGCAATTTTAAAGCAGGTATTTCTATGTATAGGAATAATAGCTTGCATACCATAAACCAATGAGTAAGGCGATGTGTTAATAGATTTATTTATTGTAATCATATCAGCCCATAATGCTTGATTTATCTGAATGCCAGATCCTCTTGTTATCCCTCAGAGTTCACTTTAGAATCCTAATTAGGTTCTTATTTGTTGATTCTGCTAAACCGTTTCCTTGTGGATAGTAGTTCGAAGAAGTCTTCAAATAGATCCCATATTTTCTAGAAAAATCAATCATATTTGCACCTACGAAGGATGAACCATTGTTAGTAACCAATGCATTGGGTATATCGAATCTTGTTATCAAAATTTCCACAAATTCAATCACAACTTCTTGGTCAGATTTCTTGGTGGGTACTTCTTCAGCCCATTTGGTGAAGTAATATGTAGCAGTTAGAATATATTTATGCTGAGTAGATTAATTAGGTTCTATTATCCCAATGAAATCCAAGCCCCATTACTAGAAAGGTTCTTCAACTTGGATAGGTCTTGAGGGCATAGAAGCATTCCTATTCCTCCCAACATATCTTTGGCATTCTTTGCAATTTCTAGTTATTTTGAATAAATTTGAGAAAATGAATGGCCAATAGCAACCTATCCAAATCATCTTCAAAGTTGTAGTTCTCCCTTAATAGTGTCCACCTGATAAACCTCCATGGAATTCTTCCAAAACTTTTTATTTTTGGTCATCTTTTATACATCTTAGCAATATACCATCCAAATTTTTTCTACACATCCCCTTCGGTAATAAAGTATATTTCAAAGCTTGGATTCTATATCTTCTCCTTTGTGAGGCATTTAAACCAATTGGACACTTTTCGGTTTGAAAATATCTTACCATTTTATCAACCCAATCAGTGCTTTCTAGGGGTTGATCATCTCTTGGAGTTGATTCTTGCACCTGGCAGGCTATATACTCTATTGAGGCTTATTTGGCTAATTCTTCACATAAGGCTCTACCTCTCACCAACTTGGTTGGGTGAATTCCCACATCATATTATTGTATTTTTTACACCCAACCAACCCTTTTTTCACCAAGCTCTCCGTGTATTATGAAATTCCTAACATTAGGATGAACTACATACACAATTATTTTGCTTTGTGAAAGAAAATGTCTAAACTTATTTAATGACTTCATAATTGCATATACTTGTTTTTCAATGAAGTTGTATTTTTCTTCATGATTTTGCATGGTTTGTCTTAGAAAAGCGATGGGTCTTTCTTCATTATCTCTCCCCTTTTGAGTAAGGACCGTTGTATAACTCTCATGTTCACCAACAACGTATATAATGAAGCCCCTAGAATAATATGTATTAACAAGGATAGGTGCTTGAGTGATATGTTATTTTGTTCTTTTGAAAGCTTTCTTTCACAAGTCTATCCATTTGAACTCAGTATTTTTCTTTAATAATTCAATCATGGGCTTCACAATTTATGCAAAATTCGCTATGAATTTGTGCACAAAATTAATTTAGCCAAAGAAGGATTGCAGGTATTTCTTATTTGGAGGTAAGGGAATTTCTAATAGTACTTTTACTCTATTAGGATCTATGGCCAACCCAGCTTCAGAAATAACATGACCTAGCAAGACTCTTTGCACAACAAATATGGACTTCTTTGGATTTAAATAAATACTAAACTCTCTACATTTCTCGAAAACTTTCGTGAGATGTTCAACATGATCTTATTTATGGTGAGAGAATACTGTCATATCATCTAAGTAAATAGCTATAATTTTATTGACAAGTTCCCCAAAAGCCACATCCATTACCCTCTGAAAAGTTTCTCCTGCATTGGATAATCCAAAAGGTATTCTTTGGTAAGCAAATGTTCCTCATTTGGTAGTGAATGCAGTCTTGTATTGGTCTTCATCTTTGACCCATACCTGATTGTAACCACAGAATCCATCCAATAATAAGAATCTTCCTGCCCTTGCCATAGTATGCAAAATGTGATCTATTTGTGGAAGAGAGTAGTGATCTTTTAATGAAGCTATGTTCAGATTTCTGAAGTCTACACATAATTTTATGTCCTTATTCTTCTTCTTAACTAGTATCAAATTAGCCATCCAATTAGAATTTTTAATAGGGTAGACAATATTAGCTTCAAGTAGCTTCAACAATTCTTATTTCATTAAAGCCTCTATTTTTGGGTTTACTGGTCTTTGCTTCTACTTGAAGGGTTTTGCATCTTTTTCGAGCTTAATAGTATGTTTGTATGGTTTATTTTGAATATACTTTGAGATCACCATAAGCCCAAGCTATAATATCATGAAATTCTTTGCATAGTTTTTGAATTTAATTTAATTCCTTTTCTGTATAATTTACCCCAACTTTAATAAACTTCTTTGTATCTATGCCTATCAATCTTTATCTTTTGACCTATTGATATTTCATTGTTGTCGAACAAACTCTCAAGAGTAATCAGCCCTCTAGGATATGATTATTTTTTAGTTGAATCAAACCTTCATCTTCCTCATATTTTAACACTCTATCACTTGAACAATTTATCTCATGGATCAGGAAGTCCAATATATGATCATCACTTTCAAATACTTGCCAAAAGGTATCTTTATCTGATACTGAAGGCCTATATATAAGCCTTATTGTCTTAGATTTTTGGATAACATTACTTATGGGACAGAAATTGACACCTACTGATGCTAACAGGTCAGCATGAGTATTTTTCTCCCTAGGGATTGCTTTAATGTTCAGAGCTTCAAATAGATCCCATACCTTATTTTTGTAAGCTTTAAGATAATGTTGCTAGCTAATACATCTTTATGTGACCTAATTTACTATTAGTTCTGAATCTCCATATATCTACAACTATTTAACTCCTAGTTTCTCAACTTTCTTCAGGTCTAAACAAAGTACCTCATATTCAGCTGCATTGTTGGTACAACTCCAGGTTAACCTATAGGAGAAAACCTTTTTGTTACATGTTGGGGAGATTAGTACTATACCAGCTCCAACACCATTTTTACATCTAGCACCATCAAAGAAAAGTTTCCAAATTTTATTGGTAGATTGGTCTACCTCATGTGGACGAGTGGAATTACTTTTCTCAGGCTTCATGATAGAATAACTTCCAAGTTTTGTCTCAATCATAGCATTGAAGTTCTTGAGGGAAAATTGATCTTCTATTTGTAATCCATCCAAGGCTTCTTCCATCAAGTTTAACTCTTCCATTTCTTCAATCATTATACTCACAATACTAGCTTGTCTTTCTTCCTCTTCAACCTTTTCAATGTGGAAGGTAGATGGGTTTTCATTAAATATTTTGACTCTTTTGCCTTTGAATGGGATTTCCAAGTGTGAGTAATCGATTTTAGTTGTGAATTCTCTAGATAGACACTACCAAAATAAGGTTCCAAATATACTACAACAACTTCTTGCATAACTATAATTTGAGGCATCCTATGCAACACTATAAGGATATCTTTGATCACTCCCATAGTCTTAACTGGAGTACCATCCAATTGCAAAATGCTTGGGCTACTTCTGGTGTATTCCATATCCATAATATCACACACAACTTTTGGTATTACAGTAGTTGTAGCTCCAGAGTCTATCATACAATTATGCACAACCCATCCTTCCATCTAAAAAGACAAATAGAAAGGAGGAGGCCTATTTTTTTCTAGTATCCTATGTTAAACTGGCTTGAGTTGAATTCAACTAAGATGGAATTTTACTTTTGTTTTTTATTGACCTTAAATATTCCTGTAATAAGTCAACTTGTCCTAGGAATTGCAATGCATCATACATACTTGCTTTAGAAGGGGTCTTCTTCATTTCTTCCACTATGTTGAAGGAAGGTGGATCGATGTTCTTCTCCTTTTTTTGTGATGGTATCATACTTATTTCTATACCCTTGAGTTGCATCTATTCTCTAACGTTTGGTCAAATAAGGGTATCTTAACTTATCCCTTTCTTGTTCTTGGGTTTCAAATTCCTTTTGTGGGATGGCTTCTTTGCGTATTTCTGCTTTCACTTTCAAAACTAGGCTTTGCAGGGCCTTTTCATGAGGGGTCATTTTCTCAACTTGATTTCTTACAACTGAAGGTACTTTTAGGGGGTGGGTTGAGCTCTTGAGGATCAACTTGTAGGGGTTTATTTCCTAATCTTGTTAGAACGACAACTTGCTATAATAAAGGTATCATAAGATTATGGTCCTCTTCTCTAGTCATGTTAACCTGCCCCTTATGAGCCTTTTATACTCTCTTAATAGCTACTTTCTGGATATAATGTTGATGGATCATACATAAAATTTCACCATGTGGATCATTGCATGTAGAGTACCAAAAATCAGATTTTGTTGAGGAGTTGGTAGGTTCATTATCATCATTAGAAAAAACCATGTTTGAGCTTTCCTTATTTCTGCTACTTGTGGGAGCTTCATCCCTTGTCACTTGTGGGAATATCCTTGGTTGGAAAATTATTTCAACTTCTCTTCTTTCCATTGAGGTCATCTTATTGGCCAAATTATTCATAAATGATTGTATGTCCAATAATACTACAAGTTTAGGATCAAGAGTCAGCAAAGTAGATGATACAGATATTGTAGAAATAGTGGGTAAGGTTGGAGAAGTAAGGTGTGCTTGTATTATCGGTGTAGAATATTTTCCAGTCCATTTAGGGAGATCCACGTTAGAAATGGGAGTAGGATTTGAAAAATTAGTATTAGACACCTGTGGGAGATCTGAGAATATAGGCATTATAATTTTTGAGGGGATCCTTCCAATAACAATGAGGTCCTTTTTAGCTTTCAAATATTCTTGGAAATTTTTTGGGAAGGTGAACACTTGATATTGTCCTAACAGGGTTAACCATAGAAGTGATAGGTAAAGATGTGGAACACTCCATAGATGAAGTGTCTTGGCTAGTAAGGGCTTGACACTGAATATTTGCTTGGCTTTGGGTTGAAACCATAAGCTAATGAGTCATATGGGTGATGAAGTGTGTGAAATGTACAGATAGAAAATATAAAAAAACACATAGAATCAAACAATCAATTTAATCCTATGCTTTGCAACAAATTTTTTTTTTGTGAGTTTTGTGTGTTGTAAATGTGCTAAACTAAATTATTATACAGGGTGAAATCTAAGGTTGGATGGCAAATGAGATTCTTCCTGGTGATGAAATCTAAAAATTTTGCTCATGGGTGACTATGGTTGTTAAGGGTAGAGATTGATGAATGGAGATGAAGCCCATCGTCGCCAATTCTAAAACAATGGTTGGTGATGAAATCCAACTCACTCTTGTTTATTGTGAAATGTGCAATGTTTGTGATTCATTTTAAGATATTTGTTATCTATTGTGTTCACTCAATGTTGAAAACACACCTATTTCACTCGTCTAATATAGAAGCCAAGAACAGGAACATTAAGCTCCTCAAAAGAACTTAGGGGTACACCACTTAATACCCACCTTGAATCATCAAGTGATTCCAACAGTGGAAGGTTCGCCCAGTTCTTTCGCCCTGAATCATCAAGTGATTCCAATGATGGGAATATACTTGAGTATTACAACCTTGATCCAACTTAGAAGAGTAAAAAAATGGAAGCTTTCAACTCTATTATGCAACTAGTAATGCTTTTGTAAATTCAAATGAAAAAAACATAAGAAATAAGTGAATGAATACACCATAAATCAATAGAAATCTAAAATAAGTATGATCTACTGTGAATGCATGAATGTAATGATGTAAATGCCTAAAAACAAATAAAAATGTAAATGCTTTAACAGAAAATAAATATTTTTTCTTTTTGTTAATTTTACTATAAAAAGCAAGAAAATGAAAATAAAAATAGGCTAGGGTTTGAAGCAGGCTTATCAATAATCCTACGTATATCTTCCCCACTCTATGAAATGCACCCCAAAGCCTTTGTAATACTATAGGGCATTATGTGAACGCTACAGGGCATTCCTCGAGCACTGCAGGGCATCCGCACAACCTCTGATCGAATTCTACAACTTCTAAAAACCCTCTTTTTCATGATTTTTGCACGATCGAACTTTTGGATGCTGCAAGATGGAAAATAATAGAAATTAGTGAAAAAATAAATTAACATAAAGAACCCTTTGGGGGTCCCACCATGATCACCATTTTGTAAACTGAAATCGAACAACACCAATATAAAGATAAAATAATCAAAAGCATAGTAATAACACAATATTTCACAAAATGAATAAGATTTTTATTAACGCAGGTGGATCTCAAAAGTATACAATCAATGTGCACCAATATAGGATTTTACAGTGCTCTTGTGATACATATTTACAAATACTAGGGTTCTCTAAAACCCTAGGTCAATACACTATTGGTGTCTTCTCGCTCATTCTCGATCCAAAGAAGGAGTGTAGGTGGGCTTATGTATCTCTACGAGGCCACCCTAGCTTCAACAGCTTCCAGAGAGATGATCCCTATATCTGCAAATACAAAACAACAAAAAAATATTAGCACCTATGAGGGCTCCATAGTGTGAGGCCCTCAAAAAGATAAAACTACTAAAACCCTAGATGCTGCAATATAATACTGTAAATAATGGATACCCCTGCCTCCTTGGGTCTTACCCAAAAGTGGCATCCCTTTTGGGATGTTTTCCACAAATAAAAATATATATATATATAATACTGTAAATAGGAAGTATAAGAAAATTAAATAAGTGCAAATAAATTCTTACCTTGTCCACATACTAATTTCTATCTCTACTTCTGTCGATGATGGTCACAAGGATGCTTGAGCGATGCCTAAGGATGTTATAATTGTAGATCTACTTCAAGAAACACCCAGAGGCATTCTGTGATGGTTTTAGATGCCCATAAGGGTTCCAAAAATACCCACGAGCACTTTTTAGATGCCCATGGGTGCTCTACGAGTTTTGGAGGGCATTCGAGGATGGAGGGAAATTTTCAAAACCAGATATGGTTTGCATGGGTTTGGCGGTGATGAAAAATGGGGGATGCGATGACAGCGAGTGACAAAAGAGATGTCAAAGTGGCTAGGGCAAATGTTTGTGAGGGCTTAAGGATTTCTCCAAGGGATCAAGAACTCTCATGAACTAAGGCGCTTAAGGGTTGTAAGGGTTTGATTCATCAAAATGACTCCTCTTTTATAATATACCCTTGAACATGTTAGGTTTTTGACGACACAAAATGAGCGGTCAAGATTAAAATATTAGGAAGGTTGGAGATTAAGTTTGGGCAAGTGGCATGGATTGAAATAGGTATATGGATGAGATTAAAATGTGGTGTATGGCTAGGATTAATTCATATAAATACACATATATTTATTAAATATATATAAATATAATATAAAATATTTATATTTATATATATTAAGTATATATATAAATAAATAAAATAATATAAAAGTATATATATATATATATATATATTATAAAATATTAATATTTATATATATTAAGTATATATATATATATATAATGGGTGGCTATGATTGGAGGACACGGATGGATGAAAAGTGGCTAGATTTTGGTGTCTACACTAGATTCAAAAGGTTGCATCCTTTTTATCAAAGTTTGAGCCCTTTGCCTCACATACACACATCAAATTCAAAAGGCTCCAAAGAAACCAAACTCCTTTGGTCACATACACATCACATCATCAAAAAGTCAATTGCTAGGTTCAAAAGGTTACGTCCTTTTGTCAAAGGTTGAGCCCTTTACCTTGCATACACACATCAAATTCAAAAGGCTCCAAAGGAACCAAACTCCTTTGGTCACAATCACATCACATCATCAAGTCAATTGCTAGGTTCAAAATGTTGTGTCATTTTGTCAAAGGTTGAGTCCTTTGTCTCACATACACACATCAAAGTCAAAATGCTCCAAAGGAATCAAACTCTTTTGGTCACATTTCAGTCCAAATAAAAAACTCCAGAGGGTCTATCCCCTTTTGGTCAAGCAATCCTCAAAGTGAACCTTGTACTTAGTGGTTTATCCTAGTCACCTAGTGATTACATCGACGAGTTATCCATGCAATTCTATAGGATGGGTAGATCACCATAAGGACACTTACATTTTCACAAAACCCCTTCTCTGTTGGGGTAAAAATAGAATCAATCATACACATGTCAAAAACCCCTTCATTTGTTGGGGCAAAAATAGAATCAATCATTTGCATTTTCAAAAACCCCTTTTTTGTTGGGGTAAAAATAGAATCGATCATTGCACCATTCACTTTCATTGCATCTTCCTCAATCACAAACCCCTTTTTTTGTTGGGGCAAAAATAGAATCATTCCTTGCATTATCCATACATTTGCATTCAACATCATCAAATTCATTCAACAAACAACTCAATCACTCAATCACATCGCATCATCAAAAAGTTAATTGCTAGGTTCAAAAGGTTGCATCCTTTTGTCAAAGCTTGAACCCTTTGCCTCGCATATGCACATAAAAGTCAAAAATATCCAAAGGACCTAACCCCTTTGGTCACATTTTAATTCAAAAGGCTCCAAAGGAACCAAATTCCTTTGGTCACATTTTAGTCCAAAAAAACTCTAGAGGGCCTAACCCCTTTGGTCAAGCAATCCTCAAAGTGAACCTCGTATTTAGTGGTTTATCCTAGTCACCTAGCAGTTGCAGTGACTGGTTATCCATGCAATCCAGTAGGATGGATAAATCACCATAAGGAAACCTTGTCAAAAAGAAATTATCATTCATTGCATTTTACCATATCAAAAATCCAGTTTTCTGTTGGGGAAAAAGTAGAATCAATCATTGCACCATTCTCTTTCATTGCATCTTCCTCAATCACAAACCCCTTTTTCTATTGGGGCAAAAATATAATCATTCCTTTCATTATCCATACATTTGCATTCAACATCATCAATTTCATTCATCATTACACCTTCATTCAATATTTGCCAAGTACATTCGCAAGTACAAGTGAACCTTATATTTAGTGGTGTAATCTACACATACAAATTCTTTTATCTTCAAAAATCATCTTTGTGATCCAAAAAAAGAAAGTTGCTTCATCATGCCAAACCAGGTGTCTCGTATTTTTGCAATGCATTGTGTTCCACGTAATGCAATACAAAAAGGGGCATCTATAGAAACCAAAAACTAGCCACTTGTCATCCATTCGTATCCTCCAATCGGTCATTCATTATATATATATATATATATATATATATATATATATATATATATATATATATATATATATCCCGAGTGTTGCGGGTGATTTGGAGAGGAGAGGGCAATCCTCCAAGGGAGGTCCCAGGTTCAAATCTCCACCCTACCAAAAATATGAATTGGGTACCCAAAATCCAATTGATAATGTTGGTGTGGGCAGGGTCGGGTGCGACTCCCGGGTGACTTTGACGGTATAGAACCCCTTGTTAATGGTCTCTTAGACCAAGGCTGCCCCGCAAGGGGTTTTTCGCTTAAATTTTATATATATATATATATATATATATATATATATATATATATATATATATATATATATATATATATATATATATATATATATATATATATATATATATATATATATATATATATATATATATATATATATATATATATATATATATATATATATATATATATATTCATATAAATATCCTAGCCATCCGCCATGACTTAATCTCAGCCATCCATCCATATCAATCCATGTCACTTACCCAAACTTAATCTCCACCCTTCCTCATGTTTTAATCTTGATCGCCCATTTTGTGTCGTTGAAACCCTAACATGTTCAAGGATAGATTATAAAAGTGATTCATTTTTATGATTCAAGGTCCACAAACATTTGCCCTAGTGATTTTGCTATCATCCTCACCCTCTTCATCATCGCCATTGCATTGTCTACTTCAACCACCTCCAAGCCCTCATAAACCAGATTTGGTTCTGCCTCATCCCTCTCAATCCCTGAATGCCCCCCAAAGTTCACTAAAATTTGTTGAGTGAACCTGGAATGTTGGTAGACATTTACAACCGTCACAGAATGCCTTCGAGTATTTCTCATAGCAGACTTGCGATCCTACAACCCTTGGGTGCCTTTTGGGTGTTCGTGTGACCATCGAAAATAGAACTAGAGCAAATATTAGCATCGACAAGGTAAAAATATTATTTGGTATTCATTTATATTTTCTACACTTTTTTTTAGTTCATTATCATAACATTTAGGGTTTATTTATTTTATCTTTCTAAGAACCTCACACAGTGGAGCCCTCATAGGTGCTTCTAACCCCTTTTTGTTGTTTTTTGTTTGCAAGTGTAGGAATCATCTTTCTGGAAGCTTTTACAGCTAGGGTGGTCCCGTAGGGATATACAAGCCCACCCACACTCTTGTTTGGATCAAATATAGACCAGAAGATACCAATTGTTCATTAAACTAGGGTTTTGAAACCCTAGATTTGTAATATTTGTATCAATACCAAATCATGTTGTAACATTGGAGATCAAGGCTCCATTTATATCAATAAAATATTGTCTCTCTTCATGCAAAAAATTGTGTATTGATTTTATCTATTGCTTTGGTGTTCATTTTTTGGTTTACACTATGAAATGTATTAATGTTCAAAAAGGGGTTACAAGTGTTCCTTTTTACAAATCTTCCTTAGAAGGCTACAAAACAGGGTTTAGCAAAGTGAATATCCCTTTTATTTCAGTGAACTATTGACTACATATTGGATTGGTCTTCTAATGATCCTCAAAGGGTGTGGGCTTATTGCATGTGTGCCACAATTTTGATAATTTTTGTCCTCCAAACCTATATGACTTGCAAAATGGGGTTACTGCATTTGGGAACTTGTCATGGATTAGATTTCGTAGTTATGAAGATAAAAGACACCAAATAAAGTAGTAAAATGCATGAAAGAAGTTGTTGTAATTGACTGTAAGTGACTAAAAATAGTAAAATATACTTGTTGAAGGGTTTTGTAACTTTCTATCAGCTGAAAATGGACTCTGGTCAGAGTCGCACCCTACCTATTGATCGAATTAGGTCATTGGGTACCTAGTGACCGATATTGTAACAATGTTTTTCAAGATCTAACAAAATATGATTTTATCTTGTGACTATAGAAGCTCTTGGTTGGCATCAAATGTGCTCCTGTTCCTGTTGGAACCTATCAAAAGAGCATGCAAGAGAGTAAAAATTGTGGGGTTGTCATGGTGATTTGATGGTTTATGGATGGTTGATTGATATGTAGAATTTTGATGTAATTTTGATAGAGTTTTATTATGTTGAATGTGATGGATCATGGATGAGGGCTTAAGTGGCCTCTAGACTAATTCCAATAGAGTCTGGGTATGCAAAAATAGTTGATCCATAAGATAGAAGAAATGGATCTCTATTTATAGAATTTGGAGAGGTTAGGGGGTGAGGTTTCTCTTGTGAGGTGGTATGAACCCTAGGTTAGATCTCAACCATGGTAAGGTTAAAGGGTGAGGTGGAAGGTGACTCATCCTCCCACATACCCTAAAAAGGGATCTTCTAAATATCTAGAAATATCCCATGTGCACACATGTGTGAGCAAAGGTTAGGGTTAACCTTGATTAATTAGATCCTAGGTTAGATCATGGTTAAATCAAGCATCTTTAAAATATCTTATGCAAGTCATGGGTGCACACATGTGTGAGGATAATATTAGTGTTAATCTTGATTAATCCTAATTAACATGTGTTTAAGTCATAAAGTGCACTTAGGTTAGAATTATCATGGTGAGACTTTTGTTGGTGGTCGCATGGGGACCATGATTAGGTGTATGAAAGGGCTTGAGTGGCCCAAGGGGGCTTATGGATAGCCCTTTTGTGAATGTAAAGTGTTTTGAGATTAATTAATGCAATTTGGTATCTTTTGCAATTTATTTAACCATGAAGAAAGAGTAAGCGACCATGTGCAACTTTTAGGTGTCTACACCAACAAAAGGGGGAGAAATAAATTTTGGTTGATATGAAAAAACACTTGGAGAAATGATTTTGTTTTGTAAATGGTAAATAAAAATTTATTGCACAAAATCAACAATTGAAACAAAATTGGCATTGTAAAACAAGGTGCATTTTCGATAGAATTCAACACCTTATAAAATATAAAATTATGGGCATGATGAATCTTTGAATGCATTTAATTTTTTTTTTTTATGCATTAATATATTATGGCAATAAAAGACCCCAAATTTGTATCCTAAATGTATACAAGAGGTGGTAGAGCAACCATAAACTCTTGCTACAACGACGATGATGACAAAGCAACCACAAATTGCTATAGTGATGATGATGACGGTGATGGAATAACCACAAGCATCAATTGTTGGTAATATCCTTGCAATGGAGCCAAAAATAGATTATGGGGGCTACAAAAGTTTCAAATATTGATTCCACTTAGAATTAGAGGAGTCGAGTTAGGGTTTCCAGTGGTCACTACATGCCCTTTGGATTAGAGATTTGGTGAGCATGTTTATGGTTAGACGAAATGACAATTGTGGAATCAACAACTCAAAATATTTCCTCTCTTCATGTTGATGATGGGTCAGATTCTCAAATTTGGGTTGCACCCTTGCTTGAAAAAAATTGGTCTTATTGTCTACAAGTCAAGTGAAACTTGCAAAAATATTGATGGAAGAGCAACAAGAGCATCTTTTTGCTCATTGACCAGAACCAGGTTCTAACAATGTAAACAAAAAGCATTTTTGAGCAGGTTGAAAATATTGATGCTAGTTATTCAAGTGATTTACTAATATATATACATAATGCTAGACGACTCTTGGTAGATTCAAAAGTTGGGAAAATTTCATTTGATGGCTTTACCCCTAGTGGGATCCAAATGGTAGGAGAGGGTAGGAGTAGTTCTACTACATGAGCAACTCTATAGTGGAATGATGACAAATAATTGGGCCCAAACCTCAATTTTGGAATGATGATTTAATCAAAGGAGCAGGACATAGTTTTGGAGATCCACAAAAGCACCCTTTTGACCCAAGGGATCGTTCCTGGTCACATGTGGTCCGTGGGAAACAAAAAATCCTAGATATTCACTCTTAGTTGTAATCAAATATAGGTGAACTCTTCATACCTGATGATTTGGTTGACCTAACTATTGAGCAAGGAGCTATGAATATTGTGGGTCAATTTATGGGAGCCCAGCTAGACCTTGATGCAATCAAGAAATGGGTTGTTGCTAAATGGTGACCCCATGACCACATGGAGATCGTGGTAATGTCGAAGGGGTTCTTTATGGTTAAGCTTAACTATAGTGAAGACTCTAATCAAATACTCTAGGGAGGTCCATGGTTCTATGGATGTTGAAGGTTTTTCTTGCAATGATGGTGCCCAAACTTTGATCTTAAAACCTAAATCTTTACTCAAGCATTGATTTGGGCAATATTGCTAGACCTTCCCTTCTAATAATGGAATGAAGAAATTTGTATAGGTATCATGAAATAAATAAGGTATCTTATTGCTATTGATCATACCACCAGGGCTTGCTCATGAATTATTTATACAAGAATCTACATAAATATGAATATGGAAGAGTTACCTAGTTCAATCAGAATGGTTTCAAAGCTTGGGGTATGGAATCAGACTATAGAATATGAAAATGCCTCAATAAAATGTGAAAGTTGCAAGAAATTAGGGCACTCAACCAATGCATGCTCCACTCGCAAGAAACCGACCCAAAATTTAAAATTTTGACAAAATAAGTAAAATGAAGGTGAGAACTCCAAGTAGGGTAGGGATCCGGAGAATAAAATTGTTGAGAACAACAGAGAGGGGATCCTAGATCACTTGGTAGAACCAAATCAATAGGAAGTCCTCGAGGAGGGTCAATTTTTGAAATAAAATCAAGAGGTACATGTTGGAAAAATCTCTTCAAAGTATTATAAAGTTTGAATTTCAAATTCCTTTGCTCATTTAGACTCAGTAATGGTCAATCTACTTCCCCCCAAACACAATGAAATGAATGAGGAAGAAAACACGCAGTTGATTGTCTATTTTGATTCAAATGAACAAGGCCATAGCCCTCTCATAGAACCTTTAACCCATGATGATGAAAAATAATCTAAAAATAGGGGGTTTATAATTCTCAGGTCCAACCCCAAGACAACAAACTAGGAATCAAAAGAAAATGGGATTGATGTAGGAGTGGAAAGCAAACATGGAAGGACGATGATTCAGAGGATTAGAGAATGAGAAACTTGTAGAACATGTGCTTATACTGAGATAGGGGTGAACAATATACAATAAAACTTTTTCCCTTTTAATCCAAATAGTAGCATCAACATTAATAAAATAGTAAACATCACACAAATCATCACACACATGAGAGACATCATTTTAACGTGGTTCACCCAATGTGGGCTACCTCCATAGAAAAATATTTCTTCTAAATATTTCTCAAATAATATTTTGGGATTCCTTCCCAATTACAATGTTTATGGACCTCTATCCAAAGGAGATGTTGATCCCCTAAATCCGGTTTGTGGATCTCTATCCACAGGAGAACTCCTTCTCCTCTGCTCTAGTTGGTGAACCTCTAGAAGACACTTCCTCCACTACACTGACTATGGATCTCTCTCCACTTGAAGACTCTTGTCCTCACTTAGAAGACATGTCCTCAATGTCCTGGTTTATGGATCTCTATCCACTAGATACTTTGTCCTCTTTGCTCTATCACCTCCAAATCTCTTCTCAATAGGTTCACTCATAACCTTCTCAAATATTCTCAACAGGTCCACTCATAACCTGCTCAAATCTGCTCAATAGGTCCACTCAGAACCTGCTCAAATCTTCTCAACAGGTCCACTCATAACTTACTCAAATTTTCTCAACATGTCCACTCAGAACCTGCTCAAATATGCTCAATAGGTCCACTCGAAACCTACTCAAATCTGCTCAACAGGTCGACTCAGAACCTGTCTAAATTTTTGCTCAACAAGCTCACTCAGAACTTGTCTAAATATGCTCAACAAGCTCACTCAGAACTTGTCCAAATCTACTCAAAAATCTCACTCTGAACTTCTCCAAATATGCTCAACAAGCTCACTCATAACTTGTCCAAATCTGCTCAACAAGCTCACTCAAAACTTTTCCAAATATCATAGAATCATAAAGAGAATTGTTAGAGACTCAATATGTTTTATTCTCAAAAACTCAATCTCAACTCAAATCAATATCAACTCAAATCAGAATATAGAATAGTTTGTTTCATGGAACTTGAACAACCACTTCACACAATCACTTGACAAGGCTCAATCAACTCTACACAACCAATCACTTCAAGGAACAACCCTTTCTCACAAACCCTAGTCCAAGCATGTATCATCCAACTCAAAATATTTCCAACAATGCTCAACAACAAATCTCACATAACAATGATACTCATGTTATTTTCTAACTCAAGTTCAAGTTCTTTGCATCACCCATTGGCTTCAACAACAATGCTAATAAGACAAGGTTTTAATCACAACTCTCAATTCAAAAAACCTTGAAGCATAAACTCAAATTACTTCACTCAACCAATGGTCTAAACAACAATGCTTATCAAACAAGGTTTAATCACAACTCACAATCTAGAAAACCTTGAAGCATTAACTCAACCACTTTTGAAAAGGAAACCCTAATCAAATCATTTTCACTCCAAACTTAATTTTCAATCAAGACAACCATCTAACTCAACAAAGAAGAATTTTACCCATACCTTTTCTTGAAGAGTAGTTGTCCTTACAAATCTGCCACACTCACAATTACTTCTTTGACAAAATCAATAAGGGTTAGAGTATAATTTTTATATCACAATCACACCTTATCACTCCAACTTAAACAATAAGCAATATCCTCACAATAATCACAAAACCCTTTATTGGAAATAGCACACAACTCACAAAGTCTTAACCTTTTAATATTCCACAATAACAAAACTTAAGATTTGAACATAAAAATAAAATTCTCCTTGTACCTCCTAATAATATTTCTCAACTACCAACCTTTATCACAATGCAAAGACTTCAACCACCAAATACCTTATACCTCCAACTTAGGCATTAATAAAATAAAACATAAAAAATGTACCTTTGCCTTTGGAGAGTTTTGAACTCTCAACGCAGCCCTCACAATGTCTTTCCCATGGCGCAAACACCACATGAGTTTACAAGCTCATTGGAAAGGAGGAAGCACCACGTGCTTCAAGACTCCTTCCTAGCCTTGCAAAAATGTATGCACCTATGATTGGCGCCTTCAACACGTCCACCAAAAGCTTTCATGGGATTCGAACACTAACCACCATGCACACCAAAACGTACGCTTGCAACCCACTTGCCACTAGGCCAAAGTGCCTTGTTGGCATCCAAACAATCAATGCGCTTGCTTTTGTCCCTTTCTTCGTCAATTCAAACCACAAAATTCGCACAACACTATCATGAGCTTTGCATTAAATTCGATGCACTTCTCTTTCAAATCGAGCAAGGGTAATTCAAAACTTAACTTTGGCATGGTATTAATATGTATTCCCATTATATTAAAAATGTTGGCACTTCCCTTGTCTTCTACGACATCGACAAAAATAAGCTTTGCCTTGTTTAAATCCAACCTTTGGATTTATTTAAAATAAGCTTTGGTCTTCAACCTTTAACCCAACCTTTGGGTTTATTAAAATATTTGTAGACTTTGTAAACCCACTTTTATAATATAAAATATTGTAATGAAAATTACAAATATTTTATTTGGGTTTTCACCATGGCACTTCTAACCATTATAATATTTCACTGTTGATAAGGTTCTTTTTAATATTTATTTATAAAATTTAAATTCATCCTGAATTTAAATAATTTATAAAATAAATATTTTCACTCCTTTTTAACTTTGTCTTTTGCACTATTTCACTCGAACTTATGCCTTATTGTTGAATATCAAATGATCATCTTTGTCACCTTTATTTCCTACTGAATTATTTGGAATTAATGATGACTCCTTTTGGTGGCATCAATGGTGACATCAATGACAACTTTGACTTAGGGACTCAAAATTTCCAAAAAAACTATGGCCAAAATTGCAAATGGTATCCAAACTACCTTATCCTGGGCTAGGGGAAAATATTTCCCAAAAGAATTAATACATAAAACTACTCTCTTGGAACACAATGGGACTCAATGCCCCTGCCAATCAAAGATTGGTTAACGGGATCTTGGATACCATTAAAAAGCATTATAGCTTGATGCAAACCCTACAAAAGGATATTGGATAGTTTGTGGATGAAAGAAGAGAAGTTGAGGGAAATCATCAAAGCTTGAGAACTTATGGTCAATGGGTGCCTCTTGTTTGTTTTTTTGTCTTGTAGGAGGTGGTTTACTTAATTGGTTTAGTATGATACTGCTTATGCTTTGATGGTCTATTTCTAAACCCTGTTAGTAGTTGTTTTGTTTGTATGTTGTCTAGTTGTGAAGTAGAATGTGAAAGGAGTGTTTGTATTATAACCTTCTTTGTTTAGCATAGATGTTTTATGGAGAAGTTGTATTTCTGAGCATATTGTTAAATCTCTTACTACTATGTAAAAGGTTTGGGGACCTTTCAACACCCCTTCTCAAACCTTAATAAAAAATAGCAAAGCCAAAAAATTAGAAGCCACATGAACCTTATGTCATATGTATAAAATTAGAAGAATAGAAGCCACATGAACCCGAACCTAGACAAGTCTTTCAAAAGCTTGAACGTGTGCAAGATGACTCGAGTGGATCTTTTCATGCAAAGCACCATGGAAGCTCAAGATATACAAAATTTGAGGAGGTATATATCCATAAGTTGCCTAATTGTGACATCAGTCAGACTGATCCAATAGTTCAAATTTGGTAACAAAGGATCCTAAAGTAGTCAAAGAAGCTTGAAACTATTACAAGTCCTGGTATTAATACAAGATTCACCTAGGGGTATGCCCTCCATCCAGTTCACCTTAGTCCAAGTTATAACCTCCCCAAAGCTCACTAGTTGTTCAAATTGAAGATGTTAGGCTCGAGAGTGACTTCTTGATAGACAATTGCAATGACCCGACCATTTATAGAAGATAGTTGAAGATCCATAGACCATATTGTAAACACATTTGAATCTAAATGTAAGAAAAAATCTAAACTGGTCACCTCAACAATACAAGTAATTGAACCAATACAAAAAGAGAGGGGTAAGCTCTTGAGAGTGCTCCTAACCATGATGTTTCCCGAACAAACATTTAACAATATTATAAATCTTATGCTACAAGATTCAATAAAGCAACCTATAAATATTTGAATGGACCTCAAAGTAAGGGTCGACTCTGTAGCAATTTTCCTAGGTATACGTTGTGTAATCTCTACCAATTAATGAAAATATGAAAGTTGTTTAGCCTCCATTGCAATTGTAATTACAAGTTTTTATGAGTGAATGATTATGTTTTAAGTCATTTCTATTACAATAATGATTAGTTTATTTTGTTATTGCAAATTATGCTCTTTGTATCGTTATTGGATTGCTTTTCACTAAGTCTTTGAAATGATTAAAACTTATAATTATAAATGAATAACATTTGTTATGCATATGACAATGGTTGGTCTATTAAGTTTCATCGAAAGTTAATTGTGTTAGGCTCTTATGCAGTATGTATTCAATGTTGTTATGCTATACCCCATCCATCATTCAACAATTTCTTTAAACCCTTACTCCTTTTTAATTCTTCCATTTTTTAATGTTTATCTTAAACCCTTATTTTAATTTCATAAACATTTCAAGGAGTCGACCTTCTTTAGAGGTTGAACTTGAGAGAAATCATAGTCATCCAACATTGCCTAGATTCTAGGGTGCTCTTTATAGACTTAGGCATATTTTAGACCAACATTTTTTAGCATGCCCGATGGGATGATTATGTCCATTCATCCCATATACCCAAAGGACTCAAGATTTGGTGTATCGATCTCTTAAGCAAAGAATACATGTTCACCTAGAAATTCTGTCAATAAAAATACGAAAGAGATCGACGGATCCACTAGCAACAGATCCTTGAATTGTTCAAAAAGTAATACCAAAGACCATACCATACAAAGAATTGTATTCACTTAACCATGGACAAACAGGTCTGTCATACTTGGGATAGTGTTGGTCCCCTCGATATTCTAGTCTTCCATGAGATCCCTCAGATCGCTCTAAAAGCTCTGCCCATTTACAATGGTAGTAAAAAAATAGCTTACAAGCACTGTCAAGATGTATCCACCTTGACCACCATATACAATATTTCCTTTGAGGATGTGATGGTCTGACTACTTATTCAATATTTTAGTGGTAAAGTGTTGATATTGCATCACTCCTTAGAAGACAAAACTATTAGGACCTGGGCTAAATTGACTAAACCTTTTATATTAGAGTTCAATGACCCTAGAGATCCATTTTTGTTTCTCAACCCTTCAACCCTGACTTGAGTCTTCTAATCTAGCAATCCAATGAAAATATATTCCCATAGATTTTTTATAAGGCTATAGCAATAGAAAATGCTTATTTAAGTTTAAAATCTTCCCCCTAGAACCACCATATGGGAAACCTTTCAAAATCATCTAAATAGTCCACAAGTACCATTTCCAAGTATATCCCATCCATCGCATAATAAGACATCTAAGTCATGTTCACCTCATCTATTCATGATATAGTGCACTCTCATTGTACCTATGTCACAATATCAAACAACACAAAAGTTAAAAGCCTTAATTCACCAATTGAATAAAAAAACATAATAGGATGGAAAGACCAGATATTGAGGTAGATGTTGAGACAGACCCTCAGAACAAGTATATCCCATAAGATCAAGTAATGTGTAGTAATGATCCCAATAGAAAATATCAAATATGAGAAGAATTTTATGTTTCAATTATGTGCAAATCTTTAGTGTTTGACATAAGTTACAGAGACAATATATGTCAATCTTATTTCCATTCAAAGATAACTTTAGCAATGGGTGACATGGTAGCTCTCATAAGAAATTTGGGGTAATGCTTCCCAAAAGAAATAATTCCTTCGATCTATCTGATGGATATGGGTGGAGAGTTTAATATTGTTCCTATGTCATCTCACGATCAAAATAATGAAAATTAGGGAAATAGAGAACAAGTCAAAGAAAAAATTTAGAACCATTGTAATATCCACAAAAGGACCAACAAGAAAAAGAAGATACAAAGCCACATGTCAAAGTACCAAGTCCAAAAACATGGCAGTTAAGTCGACAAAGGGTTGAAGCCTATAAAAAGTTGTATTTCCTAACCATGACTTAGACATAAAGAGCAAACATAGCTGAACAATAACAAAGTTTTTTCAAACCATTAGTCCCAAAAATAGAATCAACAAATGAAGTAAGATATGACCCTATAATAAAGGTGAAAGACCTAAGAAGAGATTTGTTGGTGTCTGAATGAGTGAACTTGATCAAGTTGACATTGAAAGTATCAGAATATGAGGATAATTTCTTGAATCGAATCAGCAAGCAACCATTTTTAATCCTGGAAAGAACCTAATCCTTCCCCTTTTATTTATTTTTCTACTTGGAAGGTTGGATACTACATAATTGCATGATAGATCAAAAAGTTGATATCACAATTATGCCCTAGGAAGTTTATAATATCATGGGCTTAAATTACATTTGATTAGATTCTAGACTATTGCATTTTAATGGAGTATGAATCAAAGTAGTTAGTTTCATAAAAAGGTTCCAATAATGTTACATAAGTGTCTAAACTTCATAATGTTCCAGGACGTGGTAATTGCTAACTTACCACCCTTGTTCAAGGTATGTCTATACAAAGAATATTTGAAGCAACTTGGAGGATACTTGGTCCTAAACCATAGCCATGTGGCCATCCCCTACACCAAGAAACTGGTTTGGATATTTAACCAAAAGCTCAAGCCATACAATATCAAAATAAATGAAGAATGAAAAGCAAATTCAAGAAAATAAGTCTTTGAAAACACGTGCATGGAGATAGTTGATTAGCCAAAAGAAGGATAGAACTTGATGTGGTATGAATTCTTACTAAATAATCACAATTCCATAATAAAGTTCTCAAGTAAGGAAGCACATCCAAATCTAAAATCTAGTTGAGATTTTTTCCAAGGCTTGGAGAATCGTTGGTTGCAACAAACATGGCTAGAAGACTAGGGGAAGCCAATGGGAAGTTGGTATATGATAGAATAATGTAATACAAAAAATTCAAAACTATTGATAGATATGTTCTTAGGAACGCTACAAACCACTATTGTTGGTCCAACACTATAACAACCCTAGAATACCAACCCAAGAGAGAGAAGGAGATAAAAAAACAAGTAAGGTTCACAAAAGGAATCCGCAATAAAAAAAAATTTAGCATTCTCAATGCTATATCCAATATTTGAGTTCAATGTCACTGTAGACAACACTAAGTGGATAGGAGTGACCAACATCTTGTAGTTTCCAAGGTTCACCTTACTAATCCTCATCATTTAGAAGGATGCCATAGTGGTCCCACCACCTTTCCTATATCCTCTTGGTATAGGATAATGTGACTACAACGTTGGGATTATTCTTTAAGGCCCATAACACTTAAAGAGGAATGTATATTCCCTAACCTTACTCTAAGTCCATCTAGGGTGGTTATTTAGGTGTAAGCCTTGGTTCTTAGTTACCCCACCTTCATGGGCTAATTAAAGTCATTACCACTCAATTTGAAATGAACATGATTACTTGAACCTTCATGTTCAAGGTATCACCACTACTATCTTATGAATGACCCATACAACTTCTTGGTTGTAGAACACCTGATCCTCCATGATCAAGATGTATCGATTCATAAGGATTTGGCTATTGCATTCACGTAACTCCTTCCAAATTTCACAAGTCACTAGCTATTGCATTCTCGTAACTCCTTCTAGGACTTGCCTTTACCTAGTTATTGCATCATCACAACTCCTCCCAGGATTGGGCTATTGCTTGACTTGGGTCCTGCAAGTGATTCCACATCCAACCCAAGACATACCACTCTCTCTAGAATTAATTATGCTTGAATAATAACATGCTTTAAGGTATAGCAACAAAATGAACATGAGCATTAAAGAATGCATATTAACTCAAGTATTACTAAATTTAAATGATCCAAATGCTAACAAATTACATAAGAAGCATCTCATAAATTTAGAAGCCATAATTCATTTTACCCAAGAGCTAGTCTTAAAGTCGTGTAGAAACATCTCATCATTTAAAAAATTCTAATTTAGATATTACAAGTGCTAATAATAAGCTACATAAAGAAACCTCACCACATTTGAAATGCCATAATTTTATTTGATCCAAGTGCTAATCATAAAGCATTTCATCAAAGCATTACATAAGATAACCTTTAACCTTCAAATATGCTTAGAGGCAATTGAAATAATCTTTAGTTTTGTACATAGATCAAGCTTACATCATTGTCTAGCTACTAGAACATTCCTCTATATAGCTTCTATTTACACAACAACTTTACATTTAAAGTATGATGAAGCCATCCACAAAAATTCTCTAAGCCAACTTCATTCCGCAATCTTCTTCATGAAAGGGGATTACCCTTGAACTTGAGGAATACTTAGTGATTAGGATAGCTCTTAATGTATATGCAAACATCCATGCAAGATACATTTCAAGCAACAATAAGAGAATCACATACTTCTCTCTATAAAGGTTTCTTATCTACCCAAGCCTCAGAAAGCCTTTATAATCTTTACCAAAATTCCAAAGCTTTTTCTTCAATAAAACAAAAAGATCTTTTCTTTTTGAAAATAAACTTAAATCAAAAGAAGCATTCTTTATCTATCCATGATTACAAAATAATATATTCTCTTTTGAAAACAACTTAATCAAAAGAAGCATTCTTTATCTATACATGAATACAAATTAAATTATTCTCTTTTGAAAACAAACTTAATCAAAAGAAGCATTCTTTATCTATCCATGAATACAAATTAATCTATTCTCTTTTGAAAGCAAACTTAATCAAAATAAACATTTTTTATCTATTCATGAATACAAATTAATCTATTACAAGCATGAATTCCAAGCTTCACTTGATTAATGTAAAGGTGATAAAAGCTAAAAACATCCAAGCCTTCTATTAACCCCTACAAAGCTCAAGATATGGATATTAAAACCTTAGCTAAAGACTTAATATGAACACTACGACCTTACACCTTTCTACTAATCAAGCAAGCATAATAGGTAGCACATAACTCTAGAGTAGCAACAATGACAACAAGGAAACCCTCTAAAGCTAGTTGCACCCACAACTCAACAAAGCTCCCAAACTTTGTTGTAGACTTGAGCATCTACGTATATCCAAACAAGCAATGAAAAGTTTAACACAGGCATCGGATGATGTCCTAACTTAATGGTTTGGTCACCCTTCTCTAATGCAGGGAAACATAGGGGCTTGAGCATCATTACCACCTTGGGAACTCAATCCCAAACCTTCTACTAAACAACAAGTTCCAAGGTGCATAATGATCCAAAACCATAGGGGGTTTTCAAGAGGGCTAGATTAGAATCTAAACATCTATAGATTAACACCAACTCAAACCTTGTGCAAGTGGCTTACCCAAGCATCAAAACAAATATACAAATTTAACTTAACACAATCCAAAAAAGAAAGAATCAAGCGATGCTTAAAATGCACATCCAACTAAAAATAATAATTAAATGAACACCAATCATTCCAAACCAAGCCTACAAAGCTCATAAACTCCACTCATTGGATTTGCTCATAGTTTGGATGTCCAGTAGCGCAACCTGCTCTGTGCTTCTCTTTGGCTCCGACATTCCTTCTACTACCAACCCCTAATGCAGGGATCCTCTATCCCTGATAACCTTGCTCTCTCAAGGCATGGGTGAGCCAAGAAACTTCTAAGGTTGGTCGCCCGTAACATAACTAATCATCGCACTAATATTTGACATTACAAGTTGAATGCCAACATCTCAATGTGCCATGCATTATGGTTTTTAAATAATATTATTACCCTTAATTAATATCATCCATAATGTTCTTCCAAATGGCAATCATTTAAGCAAGGACTAAATTAATTCCTTCTTTCATTTACAACTTGCTAACATAATTCATTAATCTAAGTTTCATACACACCATTATTACCTTTATCCATGGGTAAATTGGATTAATTAATTTATTATTAATACCAAATTCTAATATCAATTATTAGCTTTGGTATTAATAGCACAAGTATTAATATCATTAACTATATTAATACTCTATTGGGTATAATCAAGCCAATTTATGCTTTTCAACAACTAAAGCAATACAAGATATTTCCAAGCAATAATACACCACATTTCTTTATCCTTTAGTAGGTGGCTTTTTAAGATAACCAAAATGTTATCCCCACTTTTCTAAGGATGACTCCTTTGCCAAAGCAATCTCATGGTCCAACGGAGTATTCAAACACAAGCAATAATGCAATGCAACCTAAATGAAGGGCATACTTTACCCTTGAGCTATCGACGAATAAATTGTCATCATCATTTCCTAATTTTTTCTCTCAACTTAGATGATTGCCCCATTTTCAATCCACCAATTAGAGTACCTGCTCCTACAACCATAAACACATTAGCAATACCATATTCCAAGAGTAGAACCAAAGCAAATAGTGTGACTACTTATTAATAGCATGAAACAAGACTATGCATTAAACATCCATATATCAATACATAGTTTATTGTCAAGGATAAATCCTACCAAGGAGGATTATTACAAATACATAGAATAATACACAACCGAAAGCCCCATGATATATTTACTCTAGAGCAATCACCCATGTTAATCCTTGATATTTTGTGCTAGTTAATCTTTGAAAATGAATGTCCTATTGAGTCAAATCAATGTCAAGGCCCAATAAATATAAGCTATGAGTTCCAAGAAGTTTATTAGAGAGAAGCTTAAATTCAGTACTATATGGTCTAGTCATTGTAGATTTTGATGAAAGAAGATGAAACTATTTCCATCGACGTGAGGAGACACACTATAAATTTGCGTAAAATAGTCGACATGTAAATAAATCTAATAACAAGCACATACAGATAAAAATAAGGCTAATTAGCCAAGTAAGGCATAACAACATCACAAAAATAGTACTTCAAAAATAAACTTGGTGACTCAGATGTGAATTTTTGTTGAAGAAAACAACGAATTGTATGAGATGTTGAGTTACCTACATTGATAATATCTTCTCCTGAAAATAGGTGAATGACTGTCCAAAGAAAAAAATATGAATATGATGATAGAACAGTGAGTCCCTTATAAGGCTTATATAAGGCAACCCTCACTCTTTCAGCCTATAATGAATAATTATAGGAATGATAGAAGAAAAAAAGAGACAATTTAAAAAGTTGATGGAGTTGATTAAAATAAATAGTCGTAGGTTGAGAGAAAATCATATGTGGAAAATTTTGAGGGTTGTTCATGTTGGCAATTTGAGTTATTTTGTGTTGTCATTGATGTCACATGGATCACATTGAGTTTTGGTGGCAAAAGCACTTCATAAATAATCATTTATGATATTTTGGAGAGCATGGATATATACAGGGTTTTGTGGCACAAGAGGCATATAATATTTAATTTTTTAAATATTATATTAATGGTTTTTATTAAAACCAATGGTAAAGGTTTTTATTAAAACCAACGGCAAGGGTTTTATTAAAACCAACGGAAGGGTTTTTTATTAAAACCAACGGAAAGGGTTTTCATTAAAACCATTGGAAAGGGTTTTTCATTAAAACCACTATGCTAAGACTTCTCCAAATTATGATGGATGAAAAGGTTTTCCAATAAAACCTAGGTGCAAAAAGTTTCATGACGAAATTCAAAAGAATGAAGGAGATATCCCAATTCAAAGTTAAGAGGTGAATTATTAAATTTTTATTTAATAATTCTAAGGTCTAAGGTTGTATTATATTATCCGTCGACGTGCAAAGGTTGGGGAGATAAATAAATATTCACCGACGTCATTCGAAGGCATGGAGGTGCATATAAATAAAAGGTAAAAACCTTTGTTTATTGAAGACTTGACATAGCGCATGAGAGAGAGTCGTCGAAAGGGGAGCAACGAAGAAAGAAGGATAAATAACTTTCGATTTGAGAGCAAGGTCAAGTAAACAACATGGGAAAGTGACGTCACGTAGGAGCCTATAGCACAGTTGGTAGCGCACGAACTTTGCACAAGGCAGGTTCGTTGTTCGAATCCCGCTAGGGGCAAAGTATTTTTCTAAGGAAGGCAACTTAAGTTTTTCAGATTTGAGCGCAAGACAAAGTTGGGTGTTTGGGATTAATATCCCAACGTGGGCTGACGCCCATGTGGTAAGCGCCTCACAGTGCTAGGCGAGAGGAACAGAGTTCGACTCCCGCGAAGGTGTGAAGGCGCATTGATTTTTGGCAAGGCATTGACGATTTCGAAGGTGTGAAGGCGCATTGATTTTTGGCAAAGGAATTATCGATTTCAAAGGTTGTGAAGGCAACAAATTTTGAATAAAGGTATTTATCTCTAGCGCATGGTAATATTTGTTATTACCAAATTTTTGGTGCATTAAAATTATTTCTGTGATAACTAGGGAGTCATAAGGAGTTTAGGGAAATAAATGCTTGTTGTATGTGCTTAGTGCTTAGGGAGTTATAAGGTGTAGGAAGTTAAATATTTGTGATTGTTGTATGTGGAGTTATAAGGTGTGGAATTAAAAATAAAAGCATAGGTGCTTGTTGTATGTGTTAATGAAATTAGGGAGTCATAAGGTTGAAAAGTGTTGAACTTGTTATATGTCCTAGTGCATGATTTAATTATGAAATTAAACTAGGAACTTGAGACCTAGTTAATTGCTACCTTGAGTTAGAAGACATGCACATGAGTTAGGGTTTGAAGTTGAAGACAAATTGCTTGATTATGTGCCTTGGCTATTGAGAGGAAGTGGATGGATTAGAAAATCAATTTTATGGATAAAATTGATGCTTGAGTTCCATGATTGCTTTAGTGGAGTTCATTGAGAGTATTGCCATTATTGAGGAGGTTTTTGCTATTGCTTTGAGGAGATTATTGTTGGTTACTTGTTGAGTCCATTGCCACTATTTGAGACCATTGAGGAGATCATTTGCTAGTCACTTGTGGATACATTTGTCTTTCATTTGAGGAGATCATTGTTGGCTATTTGAGAGCTCTTTGCTTGAGGGAGTTGTGCTTGTTTCTTGAGAGCTTATTGACATTGCATGAGGAAGATATTATTGAGAACCTATTGCTATCACTTGTGGAGATTGTCCTTGGTTGGTTGAAGTCCTCATTGTTATTTCTTGGAGAGGTTTTCATTAGAGAGCTCATTTGTCATACATTTGAGAGTACATTGTTGAGCATTGTTGTTATCCATTTGAGAGTACATTATTGAGCATTGTTGTCATCCATTTGAGAGTACATTGTTGAGCATTGTTGTCATCCATTTGAGAGATCATTTGTCATACATTGTTGAGATCATTGTGGATCATTGTTGTCATCCATTGAAGAGTACATTGCCATTCATTGTTGAGCACATTGTTGAGTATTGTCATCATTCATTTGTTATCCATTATTGAGTTCATCATTGAGCCTTGCCTTCATTGATTTGTGGTTGAGATTTGAGTGCTACTTGAGAGTCATTGGTTGAGCCTTTGGGAAGGCTTTTGGGATAGAATTTCTAGATAGATTTGAGATAACTTTTGTGCATGATTGGTTGAGCCTTTGGGAAGGCTTTTGGGATAGAATTTTTGGATAGATTTGAGACAAATTTTGTGCATGATTGGTTGAGCCTTTGAGAAGGCTTTTGGGAAGGCTTTGAATATATTTGGGATAACATTTGAGTAGGATTGTTTGAGCCTTTTGTGAAGGCTTTGAGAATAGATTTGGGATAACATTTGAGTAAGATTGTTTGAGCCTTGTGAGAAGGCATTGAGGCAGATTTGTGAGTAGTGAAAGAGATAGGACAGAAATATAAAACACATCAACACTAGTTGCCTAGCTGAGCAGATCAGTGGATAGCCTAGCTGAGCAGATCAGTGGATAGCCTAGCTGAGTAGATCAGTGGATAGCCTAGTTGAGTAGATCAGTGGATAGCCTAGTTGAGCAGATCAGTGGATAGCCTAGCTGAGTAGATCAGTGGAGAGCCTAGCTAAGCAGATCAGTGGAGCCCACCTGAGCAGATCAGGACAACCTAGCTTTGAGCAGATCAAAGTAATCATTTGTATTGGGATAAGGATCCCTATTTCTTTATGAAATATTATAAGGAGAATATCTTGTGGACTACCCCACATTGGGGGAACCACGTTAAATCTTGTGTCTCAATTGTGTGTGATGATTTGTGCACTTGCTTACTATTGCTATCTATGTTATTAATGCACACTACTATATTTGGTTATTGCAATTGAGGACACTAATTGATATTGGTTTGGAAAGAAAGTAAAAATTGGGTGCTATACTGTTCACCCCCCTCTTAGTATAAGCTTGTGTTCTTCAATTGGTATCAGAGCGGGTTCCTTCGAAAAGGCTAATATCTTGAGGGCAGATTCTACAAGAACACAGATGGCTTCATAGAATGGATCATCTACAAGTAAGGCTCCACTGTTTGACGGTAATAATTATGCTTTTTGGAGCATGAGAATGAAGAACTATTTGATATCACAAGGATATGAGGTATGGCAGATGGTTGCAAAAGAGTATAAGGTTGAAGGTGATCCCGAGATAGATAAGACTATCAAGAAATTGGTTGAGATCAATGCAAAGGCAATGAATTGTATTCTGAGTGGGCTACGTGAGACAGATTTTGCAAAGGTCATGGTATGTAATTCAGCTAATGAAATGTGGACCAAGTTGTGGAATACCTATGAAGGAGATTCCAAGGTAAAGTTGGCAAAACTACAAACTCATAGAAAAATATTCGAAGAATTGAAAATGGAAGATTCTGAAGATATTACAAAGTTCTTGCTTCGAGTTGATGAGATTGCTAACACCATGAGAGGCCTAGGATTTGAGATGAAAGAATCAGATGTTACTCAAAAGGTTTTGAGATCACTTCCCATGAAGTATGATGCAAAGGTTTCAACGATAGAAGAAACAATGAATATCGACAAGCTAACAATGGAAGAACTACAAGGAACTCTCACAGCTTATGAGATGAGGATAGATAAGCATCAGGCTCCAAAGAAAGAAATTGCATTCAAAGCTTTAGAGAAAAATAAAGGGAAAGATCCAGAGATAGATAGAGATTCAGATAATGATGAGGAAGCTAACTTCATCAAAAGGAAAAAGGACTCAAGGAATTACAGGGATATGAAGAAAGTCAAATGCTACAAGTGTGGTGATTATGGTCACTATGCAAACAAGTGTCCACATGAAGAAAATAGTGATGATGAAAAATAGGGTCACAGAAGAAAAGAAGAAGGAAAGCATAAGCATGACAAAGATGACAGGTACAAGCAAAGCAAGCATGAGAAGAAGAAAAGTTTTCGTAAGACAAAGAAAACTTTCTACATTGAAGAAGCAAATGATAGCTCAGATCACAGTGATAGAGACAAGTCAGATGATGAAAAGGAAGAACATCTATTCTTAGGAATAGAAGGTGAAAGAGAACAATGCTTTGTGTGTGGTCAAAGAGATCATAGATCGAGATATTGCAATGGCTTCAGTGATAGTGAAGATGAAATGACACATCAAGGAAACAGGCATGGTCAAAGAATTCATGAGAGTTTGTTTGCTATAGAAGATGATAATGATCTCAGTGACAGTAAAGATGAAGAAGTCTCACTTTTGGTAAAATAAAAAGAAGAGGATGAGCCAAGAAAATAAAAATCAAAAGTCAAAAGGCTAAAAGAAGAAATCAGGAATCTTGAAAACAAGATTCGAACAGATGTCAAAATCAGAGAAGAACTACTTCAGACAATCAGTGATCTAAGAGATGAGCTTCAAGATGCAAAAAGGATAGAGGAAAGGATGAATGAAGAACTAAGGGTAATGATGGCAAGACATGACACATTAGATGAAAAGGTTCAAAAAGGAGTGGAAACATATTTTAAGGTTGTATCTCATTTCCAAGAAAAGTCACACTCAAAAGGAAAGGAAGTTCTAAAAGATGAAAGCAAGGAAGAAGTTAAGGAAGAAGATTTGGATACCACAAAGAAGGATCAAGGATACAATGCACAAGTCAAAGATGATCACAAGGATAAAGGTCAAGAAAGGTATGAGGAACCAAGGCATGAACAAAGGGCTTTTCAAGGACATTGTTTTTCTTGTAATGGATTTGGACACAGGGCTATACATTGCAGGGTCTATGGATCAAAGAAGTTTGATTTTTCTAGAAGGAACTTCAAAGGAAGAAGGTATGGTTTTCAGGGACATTGCTTCTTATGCAACAGGATTGGTCATAGAGCTTCTCAGTGCAAAGGAAATGAGCAATATGGTTTTGATTATAGAGCTGCACAATTCAGAGGTCATGGTCAAAATGATTATGGAAACAGAGCTTCACAATACAGGGTTCAGGAAAGGAATGGATATGGAAATGGTTTCAAGAAAGAATTCAGGACATGGGCACCATCCAAAGGCTACAATATCAAGTGCTTTAATTGCAATAACTTTGGACATATTGCAAGATGGTGTAGGACTCAATTCCAAATAGGTTCAAGGCAAGAAGGTCAAACAGGTTCAAGGCAAGAAGGTCAAACAGGTTCAAGACAAGAAGATCAAGTAACTTATCAAGAAAAGGAGACCAGAAAGATGTGGAAGGAAGTTGACAAAGGAAAGGAACAATGTAATATGGGAGTAAATGTACTCCCACCCCAAAATTAATCACCTCAAGAGAGAAGGTGGTGGGGGGCTAAGCTTAAGAGTCATATATTTTAGCCCCATAGGTGTCCCTTTTGCCATTGATGTCAAAGGGGGAGAGATTTGAGTAAGGGGGAGAGCATTGAGTTAGGGGGAGCAGCCTCCAAAGAGAACATTGAGATAGGGGGAGCAGCCTCCATAGAGAGTATTGAGTCAGGGGGAGCAGCTTTGATTTTCAGAAATGGCTTTTGCAGTGATTGTGGTGATTTGCATTAGAGGTGTTGCCATCAATGACAAAGGGGGAGATTGTTGGCAATTTGAGTTATTTTGTGTTGTCATTGATGTCACATGGATCACATTGAGTTTTGGTGGCAAAAGCACTTCATAAATAATCATTTATGATATTTTGGAGAGCATGGATATATACAGGGTTTTGTGGCACAAGAGGCATATAATATTTAATTTTTTAAATATTATATTAATGGTTTTTATTAAAACCAATGGTAAAGGTTTTTATTAAAACCAATGGCAAGGGTTTTTATTAAAACCAACGGAAAGGGTTTTCATTAAAACCATTGGAAAGGGTTTTTCATTAAAACCACTATGCTAAGACTTCTCCAAATTATGATGGATGAAAAGGTTTTCCAATAAAACCTAGGTGCAAAAAGTTTCATGACGAAATTCAAAAGAATGAAGGAGATATCCCAATTCAAAGTTAAAAGGTGAATTATTAAATTTTTATTTAATAATTCTAAGGTCTAAGGTTGTATTATATTATCCGTCGATGTGCAAAGGTTGGGGAGATAAATAAATATTCGTCGACGTCATTCGAAGGCATGGAGGTGCATATAAATAAAAGGTAAAAACCTTTGTTTATTGAAGACTTGACATAGCGCATGAGAGAGAGTCATCGAAAGGGGAGCAACGAAGAAAGAAGGATAAATAACTTTCGATTTGAGAGCAAGGTCAAGTAAACAACATGGGAAAGTGACGTCACGCAAGGAGCCTATAGCGCAGTTGGTAGCGCACGAACTTTGCACAAGGCAGGTTCGTTGTTCGAATCCTACCAGGGGCAAAGTATTTTGCTAAGAAAGGCAATTTAGGTTTTCAGATTTGAAGCACAGGACAAGTTGGGTGTTTGGGATTAAATCCCAACGTGGGCTGACGCCCACGTGGTAAGCGCCTCACAGCGCTAGGCGAGAGGAACAGAGTTCGACTCCCGCGAAGGTGTGAAGGCGCATTGATTTTTGGCAAGGCATTGACGATTTCGAAGGTGTGAAGGCGCATTGATTTTTGGCAAAGGAATTATCGATTTCAAAGGTTGTGAAGGCAAAAAATTTTGAATAAAGGTATTTATCTCCAGCGCATGGTAATATTTGTTATTACCAAAGTTTTGGTGCATTAAAATTATTTCTGTGATAACTAGGGAGTCATAAGGAGTTTAGGAAAATAAATGCTTGTTGTATGTGTTAATGTGCTTAGGGAGTTATAAGGTGTAGAAGTTAAATATTTGTGATTGTTGTATGTGGAGTTATAAGGTGTGGAATTAAAAATAAAAGCATAGGTGCTTGTTGTATGTGTTAATGAAATTAGGGAGTCATAAGGTTGAAAAGTGTTGAACTTGTTATATGTCCTAGTGCATGATTTAATTATGAAATTAAACTAGGAACTTGAGACCTAGTTAATTGCTACCTTGAGTTAGAAGACATGCACATGAGTTAGGGTTTGAAGTTGAAGACAAATTGCTTGATTATGTGCCTTGGCTATTGAGAGGAAGTGGATGGATTAGAAAATCAATTTTATGGATAAAATTGATGCTTGAGTTCCATGATTGCTTTAGTGGAGTTCATTGAGAGTATTGCCATTATTGAGGAGGTTTTTGCTATTGCTTTGAGGAGATTATTGTTGGTTACTTGTTAAGTCCATTGCCACTATTTGAGACCATTGAGGAGATCATTTGCTAGTCACTTGTGGATACATTTGTCTTTCATTTGAGGAGATCATTGTTGGCTATTTGAGAGCTCTTTGCTTGAGGGAGTTGTGCTTGTTTCTTGAGAGCTTATTGACATTGCATGAGGAAGATATTATTGAGAACCTATTGCTATCACTTGTGGAGATTGTCCTTGGTTGGTTGAAGTCCTCATTGTTATTTCTTGGAGAGGTTTTCATTAGAGAGCTCATTTGCCATACATTTGAGAGTACATTGTTGAGCATTGTTGTTATCCATTTGAGAGTACATTATTGAGCATTGTTGTCATCCATTTGAGAGTACATTGTTGAGCATTGTTGTCATCCATTTGAGAGATCATTTGTCATACATTGTTGAGATCATTGTGGATCATTGTTGTCATCCATTGAAGAGTACATTGCCATTCATTGTTGAGCACATTGTTGAGTATTGTCATCATTCATTTGTTATCCATTGTTGAGTTCATCATTGAGCCTTGCCTTCATTGATTTGTGGTTGAGATTTGAGTGCTACTTGAGAGTCATTGGTTGAGCCTTTGGGAAGGCTTTTGGGATAAAATTTTTGGATAGATTTGAGACAACTTTTGTGCATGATTTGTTGAGCCTTTGGGAAGGCTTTTGGGATAGAATTTTTGGACAGATTTGAGATAGCTTTTGTGCATGATTGGTTGAGCCTTTGAGAAGGCTTTTGGGATAAAATTTGTGGATATATTTGGGACAACATTTGAGCAGGATTGTTTGAGCCTTTTGTGAAGGCTTTGAGAACATATTTGGGACAACATTTGAGCAGGATTGTTTGAGCCTTGTGAGAAGGCATTGAGGCAGATTTGTGAGCAGTGAAAGAGATAGGACATAAATAGAAAACACATCAACACTAGTTGCCTAGCTGAGCAGATTAGTGGATAGCCTAGCTAAGCAGATCAGTGGATAGCCTAGCTGAGCAGATCAATGGATAGCCTAGCTGAGCAGATCAATGGAGCCCACCTGAGCAGATTAGGATAGCCTAGCTTTGAGAAGATCAAAGTAATCATTTGTATTGGGATAAGGATCCCTATTTCTTTGTGAAATATTATAAGGAGAATATCTTGTGGACTACCCCACATTGGGGGAACCACGTTAAATCTTGTGTCTCAATTGTGTGTGATGATTTGTGCACTTGCTTACTATTGCTATCTATGTTATTAATGCACACTTGCTATATTTGGTTATTGCAATTGAGGACACTAATTGATATTGGTTTGGAAAGAAAGTAAAAAGTGGGCGCTATACTGTTCACCCCCCTCTCAGTATAAGCTTGTGTTCTTTAGTTCACAATTACATGCTTCAAGGCATACCCTCAAAGATGTGTAACTATGAACAATATTTTAACTTGATCAAATAAGGATTATTCTAAAACTATGGAATAGAGAAAGCTCCATTATTCCTTCCATGTTTTCATTTGAGTCCTTGTTATAATAAAACATAAAGTTTTACATTGGAAAAATAACTACGAGGTAAGAGTGTAAAGCTGAAAGCCAAAGGTGAGCTTAAAGTACAGTTAGAGAGAAATACCATCATATTCGACACTCTACCTCCACTTATTGCCCACTCTTCCATCCCTTCCAACTCTGTAGCCTAATGGATAAGACAAATAGAGTTGGAAAATAATGAATACTCTAATACCATAGGAAAAACATGCAGCTCTACAAGAGATGATGCACAAAGTGTGCCACATGGCACTTCAACTCTTTAATGAAAAAAGTAAATACAAAGTGATTTAACTGGAGAAGTCCAGCTAGCAACATGTTATTGAATGTGAAAAAGAAGACGCATGCAAGGAACCTCCCATACATGTTCCATTGTTTTTGAGAAAAGCACTAGTTCAAAAGATGACATCCCATAATTATTGTGATGTTTAGATATCATAGTTATCTCCTCAACTTTATATAAGTCAATGAGGGGCCAAGGAGTATATTGTCTTAGGAGATTCATGTACATTCTTGAAGCCTTGATACATTGTGCAAATTCTTGTGACATGGAGGAGAAATTTGTGTGCAACTTTGTGAAGAAAATAAAAGTGTAAAGTAATTAAAGGCTTTGGCCTATGAGTGTCTGGAATATTTACCTAAGGTAGTTTGCCTAGGTCTAAAACAAATTCTAATTGTGGCAGGCTATGCTCATGTAAGCACCATTTTTGTCAAGGATACCAACCTTTTGGTGTATCTGTTTTCCTTCCATTCTTCTCTCCATTTTGCATTCCTCTTTGTGCCACTTATCTACACCCTGTCCACTTGAATATATCTTCACCATATCTAACCACCCCATTTTCCAACACACCTACCTTTCTCACTTCTTGAAGTCTTCTTCTCCCAGTTCCTTACCTTATATTTATTCTATCCACTAATATCACAAGCCATGTCACTCCCTAAATAATCCATTTTTGGCAGCTTATCTACTAGCTCCCTCCCGACGAATCCATACCCAATAAAGAAGGCCATATAGGTTTACCTTTTCCTACAAACAAAAATCCCCAAGAGGCACCAAGAATGTAGGTCAAAATATTGCCCACATTGTAAGTCTTGCAAATTTGACCAATCTGCCAAAGCTTACTCAGACTTACTAGACAATAAACTTAGATCTACCTAAGTAGCGTAATAAAGGAAGTAAAACTCAAATGTATTGAAGTCAATATATGTTTTGAGGCAAGTCAAGATGCCTTGCAATAGAGCCAGGGCCATGAGAAGTGAGGAAGCACAATGTGATGTGAGGCTTGGGCACACTAAGTCCTAAAAGCTCCAATAATGCTTAAACTAAAAAAATGATCAATTTTAAACTTTCACGAACTTGCTAGACAATAAACTTAGATTTTCCTAAGTAGGGCAATAAAGGAAGTAAAACTCAAATGTATTGAAGTCAATCTATGTTTTGAGATAATTCAAGATGCCTTACAACAAATCCAAGGCCATGAGAAGTGAGGAAGCATAATGTGATGTGAGGCTTGGGTATACTATGTCCTAAAAGCTCCAATAGTGCTCAAACTAAAAAATGATCAATTTCAAACTTTTGCGAGGAGTGACATCAATAAAAGATGCAACCAAGTCCAAAATAAAACAAACGAGAACAATCTAACTCTGATCTTGCACAAAATCTGAGCAAAATGAAGATGGAAACAAACGAGAACAATCTAACTCTGATCTTGCACAAAATCTGAGCAAAATGAAGATGGACCTCCTAAGTGATGTGGCCCAAATATTTATGAAGTTGGACATGCAATGAGGATAAAATTTACTAGTTTTTACTATAGTATGAGCCTAGAAAAAGCCAAAAAATATGCAAAATGAACAAAGTCATAAAATAACATCACATGTATAAAATCAAAAGAACAAAAGTCACACGAATCCAAATATTGACAAGTCTCTCAAAATCTCGAACATGTGTAAGATGAATCGAGTGGATCTTTTCATGCAAAGCACTACAAAAGCCCAATATGTACAAAATCTAAGGAGGCATATATTTGGAGGTAGGATCCCTATCAAAGACAATGGATTTTGGCATTCCATGGAGGTGAAAGATAGAGTCAAGGAAAATTTGAGCGACAATGGAGGTAGTATATGGATGGGATAGGGAACAAAAATGAGCATACTTCAAAAGATGATCCACTATCACCAGAATAACTGATTTGCCTTTGGACTTAGGCAACCCTTCAATGAAATCCATAGAAATATCTATCCAAACCTGCTCAGGAATCGACAAAGGTTGAAGGGTACCAAGGGAACTCATAGTTTCACCTTTCATACGTTGGCAACGATCACATTCAACCACAAAAGTATGAATATATTTTTTCATGCCATGCTAGAAAAAGGTACGCTTGGTCTTGGTATAAGTCTTGAGGAACCTTGAATGACCAGCTATTGGGGAAGCATGCATTTCTTGAAGAATGTGGTCCTTTATCTGTGATTGAGTGGGTACGATAATACGGTCATGGTACCGTAAATCATGGCCATCCCAAGTATACCCAGGACATGAATGAGGATTTGCTTGAAGTTGGTGAATGAGAGTTTCCAAAGAAGAATCCTTGAGTAGTTCCTCACGTAGTTGATGAATCCACTAAGGATGTGGCGTGGACAACGCATGGAGCATAACTTGTTCTTCATGTAATCGGGACAAAGCATCCACCACCATATTTTCCTTACCCTTCTTATATGTGATATCATAGTCATAGCCCAACAATTTGGAAACCCACTTTTGTTGTTCGGGAGTGGCCACCCATTGTTCTAAAAAATATTTGAGACTCTGATGATCAGTCTTGATGGAAAAATATCTCCCAATAAGATACAATTGCCAATGATTGATGACATGTAAAATGGCAAGCATTTCCTTCTCATAGGTAGACTTACCCAAATTTTGGCTTGATAGTGCCTTGCTAGTAAAGGCCAAGGGTCTACCTTCTTGCATGAGAATGGCCCCAATGCCAGTGCTCGAAGCATCACTTTCAATGACAAATGATTTAGAGAAATTTGGCATTGCTAACATAGGAGTAGTGGTCATGGCATATTTCAAATCAACAAAAGCCTTTTCAGCTGGTTCTGACCACATAAACGAATTCTTCCTCAACATGGCGGTCAAGGGGGTTGCTATCTTGCCATAATTCTTCACAAATTTCTTGTAATAGCCTGTGAGGCCCAAAAAACCATGAAGGCCCTTTAGGGTACGAGGTTTAGGCCAATCTTGGACCGCCTGATTTTTTTTGGGATCCACCTGAACGCCATCCTTAGTGACAATGTGACCCAAGTATTCAACCTCTTGCTGGCCAAAGGAACATTTGGACATCTTGGCATAAAGTTGATGGTCAAACAAAAGTTTGAGTGTTTGATCTAAGTGTTGAAGATGCTCTTCCCATGAACGACTATAGATCAATATGTCATCAAAAAAGACTAGAATGAATTTACGAAGGAAAGGGCGAAAAATGGAATTCATCAAACTCTGAAAGGTAGAAGGTGCATTGGTTAACCCAAATGGCATAACAAGGAACTCATAATACCCTTCATGAGTTTGAAAAGTTGTTTTTGGAATATCCTCATCCTTGATGCGAATTTGATGATATCTTGATCGCAAATCCAACTTGGAAAAATATTGGGCCCCATGCAACTCATCAAGGAGTTCATCAATCACAGGAATTGGGAATTTATCCTTAATAGTGATTTTATTGAGGTCTCAATAATCCACACACAAGCGCCAAGTGCCATCCTTTTTCCTTACTAATAACACCGAGGAAGAATAGGGACTAATGTTGGAATGAATAATCCCCATAGCACGAAGCTCCTGCACTATTTTCTCAATTTCTGACTTTTGAGCATGAGCATACCTATATGGACGAACATTAGGAGGAAGACTACTAGGAAAAAGTTGTATGGCATGGTCATGGGAGCGATGAGGAGGTAGCCCCTTGGGTTCCTCAAAAACTGGAGCATATTTGTCTAATAATCCTTGTAATTGCAATGAATAATTTTGTTCTGTTTCCTCAGGGCTGGTTATAGCAAAAATTTGTGCCACCACTCCATGGGAGGATTTTTTTAACAAATTTTCCATCTTATGAGTAGAAATAAACTATGTTGCACCAACTTTCATGCCATGTAAAGTATATTCCTTCCCCTCTTGATTGAATTTCATCCACAATTCGATAAAATCCCACAAAATTGGTCCTAACATTCGCAACCATTGTGCTCCCAAAACTATATCACACCCCCAAGGGGTAATGCAAACATGTTTGTCTTGATATTATAGTCCCCAACCTAAAGTTTGACATTATGAAAATTTTCCTTTGCATGAAAGGGTGCCTCCATTAGCAATCATGACCTCAAAGGAATTACATGTAGTAATGTAACAATTTCCCTGTTTGGCTACATGGGGATCAATAAAATTATGGGTACTACCTAAGTCGATAAGAATGATGACCCATTGTCCTTTGAAGTGGCCAATCACTTTCATTGTTTGGGGTGTGGAAACTCTTGCTAAGGCATGCACCAATATTTTTGGTGGGGAGTCCTCTAAATATATTGCATGTTTTGATGTTTCCCCCTCTGGAGGATCCTCCTCATCCTCTGATGATTCTACGATTGGTGTTTCATCTAGATCGAGCAAAAATAATTTTTGTTGCACACACTTATGCCCTCGAGAATACTTTTCATCACAATTGAAACACAACCCTTGTGTCCTGTGACTCTCCATCTCTTCACGAGTCAATTGTTTTTACAGTGGGAGATTTAGTGGTAGGGCTTGTCATCGGCTTGGATGGAAAGGATGATCGAGATTGAGGAAATTTAGATGGGCATCCTAGAGCCTTAAATTTATCTTCTGCCAATTTAGCCAATTGTATTGCCTGTGGTAATGATTGGGGTCTCAATAGTTTTACCTCAGCCTGAATATCATCCTTCAACCCACTCACAAAATAACTTTGGAAAGAGTCAGTAGTTAGATCAGTAGTGCGATTGGTAATATTTTCAAATTGAGTTTGGTACTCTCTAACGGTTGATGTTTGTCTAAGTTTGAAAAGGGCTCCTATAAAATCTTCAAACTCACTAGGACCAAAGCGAGTGAGTAAGCATTGTTCAAAGTCTTGCCAAACAAGGTCAGGCTCGGCCTTTCTAAGCCACAAAAACCAATGGAGTGCATCGGATTCAAAATTGAAGGAAGCGATGGTCAACCATGAATAACGTGGGATATTATGAAGAGTGAAATATTGTTGTCCTTACAAATCCACCCCTTAAGATATTTTCCATCAAATTTTGGAAAGTCTAGTTTTGGCAACTTAAATCCATTGTTATCGAGGACATGGCATTGGCGACTGCTTGTACCAATATCTTGTTGCTCCTGATGACCCAAGGAATCAAAAGAGATACGACTATCCCACTCAACCTTCATTTCCTTGTGTGCATTAGTGACTACACTCACAATGTCTTGAAAACTTTTGATTTATCCCTTTGTCTTCTAAGCTAGAGTTGATCGATGCCCATAGTTTGTTGCCCATAGTGTCCACTTTGTGTTGAATTTTTTGATCTAATTCTTGTTGTCAAGTTCCACCAACCATGTTCAAAGATTTGTCTTGTTTGTGAAACTTACTAAAAATAGAAATGTGGTTTCAAGGGTTACTATTTTTAGTAAGGAGTCCAAAAAATATTTTGGGTGCTATATATCAAAATGATCAACTCGAAAAGATGATCACAATGAGCTATATTCCACAACAATGACTTTGGACACCCTAGTTACTATTTTTAGTAAGGACCCCAAAAAGTGGGTTGGGTGCTATATATCAAAATGATTAGCTCAAAAAGATGATCACAATGAGCTATATTCCACAACACCAATTTTGGACACCCTAGACACTATCTGTTTGAATTTTAACTGTCATAGATAATTGTTTACCCTCTACCGACTGCTATTGATAAAATTTTTGGATTGTAATTGATGTCGACCCCCTCTATCCCCTATTTTTAACTCTATTGGTTTTCTGTCCACCTGTTATATCCTTTTAGAATGTTTATTTTTAACTATTTTACATGCAAGAACTTTAGAATATGGATCTCTTCTTTGTATGCTCAATTTATGTGACAAGGGTATGGTAACATGTTCAAAATTCATAAAACATAATGTTTATTGCAGGATAACGTTTTGATAGAACCAAGGTATGCTAGGAAAAGGTGTATGTAATACCCATAGGCCCTTTGTTATATCGCGATGATGAATAATAGGGCTAAAATCAATATTTTAGACCACTACTCAAGGAGGATTCCACACATACCCTTGAGCACACTATCTGCCTCTTTGATAGTACGAGAGGGTAATCTTCTGAGATGTTGTATCTCATGTACTATGAATAATACAAGACCAAAAAATATTCTTAAGGATAAAGGTTTGTTTATTCCTAGATGGTCTCCCTAAATACTCAAAGATACATGGGAGCTCGATTCCATGCACGGGTGCTATCTAAGGCCTGGGTATTGGAGTCTAATCGCCCCTCGCTTCACTAGATGCTTTATGGACTATCTAGATTAGCTAATAACAATAGGTCCTCTACAATATTTTAAAACCTCCAACATAGGGTTTTTAATCTACATAATTACTGTAGAAAAAAGAAAGGATTGTATTTTTTGTTGGTTTTTGCTGGATTTTGTTTTTAATAAGAAAAAACTAGTGAAAAAAATGAAACACATAAATCTTATTCCTAATAGTTGAAATTGTAGAAACCATCACAATCACAATAGAACACGACCTTGAAAAGTGCTCTGATACCACTTGTTAGGAACCTACTATTAAAAACAAACACACTTACACAAAATGCTAAAAATTACATTAATGCTCAAAACACAAGTATGGAAATATAAATGCAAATATAAATGCAAATAAAACAATCTCACAAATAACACTGAATCACAAGCCTCTTCGAAGGGGCAATGTCCTTCAATATTTTCATTCAATTATGCAAAGAGATACATACAATATTGCCCCTTGTAGCTTTAAGGATTTCATCAACCACCTAACTCCCAAAGTTGGCTTACATGCAAAATACCACCCAGGCTAGAATTGCCTACCTACAAGTGGTTACATTCTTGATAACAGTTACATAAAATGGTACCACTTGTCTAGGTGCTTATAGATCCACAACTATTACAAAACATTATAAAATATTATCATGGGTGTTCCCCCATGTTTACAAAATATTAACATGGGTGTTCCCCATGTTCAACAAGGATCATAGTGTTAGGATGGGGTCCTAACATGCCCTACTTTGTTGATGCCCTAGTCCTCCATTGCTCCTCTCATCATCCAAAACTTGGGCTAACATATATTTAGAATTTTATTATTTGCGACTTGAAAATTTGTCACTATCCTTATTTTGGATGATTGACTTCACAAAGAAGTATCCCCCTCAACACCACTTGGATTCCTTCATATGACCACTCATTTTTAAGCTCTTCAAATTTTGCACAAATTGATCCAAGAATTATTTGAACTGGACAACCATTCACAGAGAAATAACTTCTAAAAGATGAGACATTTTTTAAGGAAAAAATATCTAACGCTACCCTAGTTTTGAACAACTGTCTTCATATGGTCATATCTCCCTCAATACTGCTTGGATTCTTTCGAATGACCATTCATTTCAAAGCTTTTTGATGTTTGCACAAAATAATACAAGAACCGTTTAAATAAAACAACTCTATGTAAAGATATGGCTCCTAAACATGATTCATTTTTTGAAAAAATTACCCTAACTATGTCGATTCATAGTAGCAAACTATTATAATAATACTACATGATCAAGTAACACGAGTGAAATTCATTTCAATCTTATATAACTAATTAAGTGAAAAAAATATAATAAACTAAAATATGTGCAAACATAAAAATACATTTATTATTAATATTGATGAAATTCATTTTAATCTTATATAACTAATTAACTAATAATATATTCCTGGCGGACAATGCAACGGTTCTAGCTTTGGCTCTTCTTCGAGAGGTCCAAGGTTCAAACCGTGGTGTGGATGAGTATAAGGAGGTGTGTGTGTATGGGTTTGTTTGGTCCCTATTGATAAACTCAACTCTCACATTTATTAGAGTTCATGGTTGGGATGGAGACGCCAACCCTCGACGGAGTGTCGGTTGCAAGGGTTTCTCACACTAACCTTAATAAAAATTATTTCTCAGCCTCTTTATCCATTGTTCTTTTGCAAAATTAAGCATTTCTTATTCTCCTAGATCCCAGAGTGAATTTATCGAGAAAAACTATTTTAGATGACATATTTGCATATTTGGTGTCTATGAACACATTTAAATATACTAGGAAATCTATAAATACCTTGATGAATCCATCACTTCCCATATACAAAATATAATCATTACTAAAATGACGGGTTAGCAACAATACTCTCCTACTTGAATGTACAACTGACCAAAAAGATATATAAATATAATACACTAGAAGATGTATAAAGATACAAAAATTCGCCATGAATGATCTAAGTTGTCTTCTATTACTATTTATTTAATTAATTAAAAATATTTAAATACCAAAATTCTCATAGGCATGAATCATTTTTATTTTATTTATCCAACTAATTAACCAACTAAAAAACTAATTTAAAAAAATAAAAAATATAATAAACTAAAAGACATGCGAGCATATAACTGCAAGCTTATTGCAATAGTAAGGGTTTTGGCTTCTCTTTAAAGGTCCAAGGTTCAAACCTTGGACCTTTAAAGAGCTTAAAATTCTCTCATGTAATAAGTGATGAAATATAAGAGCTTAAAATTCATTGAAAAATGAAAGACACTACATGTAATCTTGGACAATTCTCTCATGTAATAAGCGAGATGAAATGTAAGAACTTTGGCCTCTTTGTGAGAGGTTTAAAGTTCAAACCCTACTCTGTGTAAAAATCTTTTGTAAAAACTTGTGTAAACTCAATGAAAAAAACATGCAAACTAAAAAATTCTATATGAGATTATGTCATTCAATTGTTATTTATTTAATCAATTAAAAAATTATATTAAAAGATGTGGAAACATTAAAAATTAGCATTAAATTTATTTATTTTATTTATATAAAAATAAATAAAATTTTAAATATTATTTAATTTTTTTATATAACCAATTTTGTATACACGAGTATCAGAAGATGGTACTCAACCTCTTGTGAAGAAATATCCCAATTCACTGCTCCGCAAAATTAATAAAATACGCATATTGTTAGGGAAGGGCAGAGTATAAATAACGGGGCGAAGATACGTCTGTGTTGCACTCGCGAGCATAAATATTTCAAGACGAAAGTCCAGGCATCTCCACTGCGGTATGCCTATTTTGTCTCTTGAATTGTTTATATATCATTTATACTTAATTTTTATTACGATTGTCTCTATTGTCAGAGGTATTTTTTTATTTTTTGGTTGTTGGAGACATTAGACTGAGAACTGAAATCCGACCTATTATTTCAATCACTATCCCCGTTTCATCCTATTTAATTTATTGCCAGTTTTGACTAGTTGTAGGTAGCAGTGAACAGAATAATATACATCAATCTAGGACGGACTTGAAATTTGATAAGGAAATTGTCGGCCTAAAATTTTTTTTCATGTAAATTCGATCAATATTTTTTAATTCCTGTCACATAATATAGCATAATATTTATGTATACTTTTTAAAACTCTCCGTGAATATATATCTCGGCACAAAACCCTCTGTAACCCCTCCGCAATCTAAATTTATGTCGTGGCATTTGACTCCAACTAACAGTTTTGTTACCCCAAACTAACATACAGGTTGGATGAAGAATATAAAGATTTCGTTTTAGGAATGCTGCCTTACCCTCCATTGTTTGACTTATATGTGTTTTCGACTTATATGTGTTTTCTTTTTTCAAAAGCGATCCTTGAATTAGGAAAGGAAAAGGAAGAGGACAGGATCATTCCTTGCCAAAGAAAAGGGTAGGTTGATCCCCGCATCACGAGCGAACGATATCTTCAGGGTAGTGTCAAATTTGATTAAATATTTCTTTAAATTTTCATTTTTAAATATTTATATTTCAATTTACTTAGTAAACATGCATCATTTTTAACTGTTGCTGAAGTTTGGATTTTCAAATTTGTTTTTCCTTGTACAATTTGCTAATTCTAAATTCCATTCCAAAATGAAAACTGTTCAAATGTTTGAAGTGCAACCTCAAAATTTAAACGATCAGGGTAGGTAATTTAATTTCAATATGTCATTCTAATTTTTCATGACGGCCTATGTTAGCCGTCAAATTTCAGCCCCGATCTATGCAACTGGGGCTCAGAAGGAAGCTGAGGAGCGTGTCAGAGTTGTGGCCTTTATTGTTGTCAACTGTTATCTGAGTTCATAAAAACATCATGAGAGGAGGTCGAAAAAACTTGAAGAAAGCAGCTCTCCAAGGATGCCCTGAACCACAGGAAGGCCAAATTATAATGCAAGTGGTCTCTCTTAGAGGGTCCAATCTCATCGAGGTATCCTACATGAATTTTGAAGTATTTGGACACTTTTTTGGACTATAATCGGTCTTGCACTAATACATTTCTTGTGTGACAATTTCTCTTAAATAGGGCATATATATTACTCTCGCCATTCGATGTAGTTCTTTTGTGTATGGTGTATGTGATGGTTCAAGGCATATTTTACAGTTTTCAAGTTTCATTTGAATGACAGTATTTTATAGTGCTATTGTGTTCAGCCAGTTTGTAAGTCATAGATTGTTTTTTTTTTTGTGCCTGACTGGAAAAGCATTCAACTAACGGGCACCAAAAGCTATTGTTTCACTGGCCTACCTGAGAGGAGCATCAAACTTTGGTACTTTATTAGCTGTTACCTGATCCTTCATATACTTCTCAAAGTTGCTAAGCTCATATCAATGAATTGTAACTTCATGAAGAAACACAATTAAGTTCTCAAATATCTAAAAGAAATTGCTTAAACTGCAGAAAGAGATTCTATAAATCATCAGAATATCACCTGAAAGAGGAGAAATAAACTCAGGTTTTTATAGTAGAATTCCATTTTCCTACCTGCGGATCTCATGGAAAATGATCTGAAATAAGTAGTCTGAAGAATATTTCCATGAGAAGGAGGGAGGGGGGAGAAAAATGAAAAAAAAGCAACCTTGATGTTTGTTAGAATATCCCTTTTTACATTTTCCAATTTCTCAGGGATAAGAAAATATTGGAAAAGGAAAGAGTAAAGCAAAATGAATTGTCCGAACTTAAAACTATGTTTCAATACCATGAATAGGGCATCATGAGATCCCCACCCAACCCAGAAAAAGAGACTACTTAAATCTCTGATCACCTCTGGCCATGAGGACCATTGGGAGCTTGAGATATCCCAACCTCACTAGAGTATTCAAGGTTAGTGGCTATTCACACAAATAAACTAATAGAGTCTTCATGAATGACGAAAAGGGTGCCAGATGGAGGTCAAAGGAAAAGGATGTATCAAAGCATATATCCTATACGTTGAGGGGATTTTTAATAGGATTGCCAGAATTTTGAAGAGGAAAAACACCCAAGTTATTGATTGACAAAATCGAGAAGAAACTGAGATCAAAGAAAATTCCAATTGATCCCAAACTCTGTAATGGGATGTATGTCACTCCATGTTCATGCAGTTGATCCTACATGGGAATGATGGGGACAGTGACTCAAACTAGGACTAATGAGAACTAGAGATTTCTACACTATTTATTCCTGGATTGGGATATCACATTTGTGGATCATGTAGCAGAAAGCAATCATTTGTTTTACCTTGAAGATGCAAAGATGATTTTGGAAGAGTACCACTACTTCGAGAGAAGGATGTGCAAGGGAATTAAAATAGAAAGCACCAAACAATCTTTATAAGGAATATGATTTGCACTTGATGCATTCATGGAGGCCTATTTTAACTTTTCACAATGGGAGTTGGGACTTTCCCAATAATTCCATTTGATACTTAGATATTTTAAACTATTTCAGGAGGGAAAAAATTTCAAATTGAGGGCCTTTTGACAGCTAGATAAGGAAATGTTACAAGCAATCCTCACCATCAAGTTGTCTTCTAATGATGGATCATGGAGTGTGATCCCAAACATAGATTTTCATTTTGGTCTCATCACACTAGTGTTCCACAATTCTTCTCCACAACTTACATCTAATTTATCTATATTGAAATGTGCCCCCTCTCTAGCCATCTCAGGCAACAAGCTATGTTAATATCTGTTTCACTATGCACACTGATTAGTAATTTATACCTATGATTCAATTTATGACACATAAATGCACACGTATCACTTAATTTTCTTTTTGATTAGGGTAAAATCTGGGTTTTTGAAAGGGCCCGAACCACGCGTATCACTTATTATTAAGACCACAATTTGGTAATAATTGCAAATAATGTTCACCTTTCTAACACAAATGCAGGATAAGAATACAGATGGAGCAAAATTTTAGTTAAGTTGAAATGGTTAACCATTTAGAGGAGGCGTTTGGTCTAAAAATTCATCGAAGATGTCCCACAATCCCTTTGCACAGCGGTTTCGAACTTCTACAAGAATCAAAGAAAGTCATTTGTTTATATAGTAACCAAGATAATATCATGTACATGACAAGACTAAAAGAAAGAGAAATCTGCTCACAATATAAAAGAAACCACCTGTTTGTGTTAAAGATCCATTTTTGTAGACCGGCATCACCATATAACAATTTGGATCAACAGGACTAGGTAACACTTGTCCTTTTAGACCAGGTTGTGCCTCAGTTTTGATCCCAAAACCTGTTTGTGAAATGGATTGGATGCATCGATTATGAATAAGCATATGTTATGTTTTATTTTATAAATCAGAAAGATAAATAGAACAGGTCTAATATGAAATTAGCATATATACAATCTGAAAGAAGACCAGCATTGCATAAGTTTAGTCAGTACAGCTTACAACATCACTGGTATCCAAACTGATTGCAATATCTCCAGGGTGATTCAAAGCCAGACCTTCAATTCAGAGCAGAAAAAAATTAGGACTAGAAGTTTACAGAAGCATATTAAACATTTGTATACATACAAAGAAGCATTCAGCACACACTGTTTTTAATTTGGGAATAAGGTCCACCTCTTTTGTTGTCCTCTTTAAAATTAATCCACTGCTAAAAATCCAAAAGTACATTTATAGAAGATTCTTTGACACAATGAGAAACATCAACACTTTAAGGAACAAAGGAGAAACAAGGATACAACGTCACAGGAGTGTTAGAAAATATAGCAAAATTCTGTGCAAGCAGAAAACACAATAACGCAGAAAAACAGTAACACAGATTTTACGTGGAAAACCTGCAATGTGCAGGAAAAACCACAGGGCAATGGCAGCTTGATCTTTTATTGATTTCGGCAGAATTACATTCAATCAACATTTTTACATGCAAGGGGTCATTCCCCTTTTATAGAAAAAACAAACTGTTCGTTTCCTCTCCCAAAGGAAGAGTCCAAAAAACTGTTCGTTTCCTCTTCCAAAGGAAGAGTCCAAAAAACTGTTCGTTTCCTCTTCCAAAGGAAGACTCCAAAAAACTGTTCGTTTCCTCTCCCAAAGGAAGACTCCAGAAAACTGTTCGTTTCCTCTCCATAAGCTGCACCACCATGCACCTCTCTACTGAAGAACATTGGAGATCTGGATATTGACTTCACCTCCTAACATTCTCCCACTTGAAGTCGATATACAGGAATTCTTTGCCTATGTTTTTCCATCCAAGTGCCAATTGCCCAATGCTGCCCTTTTCACATTTTCAGCAAGCCCAGAGAAGTTCTGCACCATTCAAACTTCTCTGTCTTGACTGGCTTAGTAAGCATATCTGCATGATTCACTTCAGTGTCGATTTTCTGCAACAGGATCCTACCTTCTTCCACCACATTTCTTATAAAGTGGTACTTGACATCAATGTGTTTCGTGCGATCATGGAATGTTGGGTTCTTCACTAGCTGAATAGCACTTTGGCTATCACAATGCAACGTACGTTTCCCCTGCATTACCTTGAAGTCACCCAATAGTCGCTTTAGCCAAATTGCCTCTTTGCCGGCATGAGTCACTGCAATATATTCTGCTTCAGTGGTTGATAAAGCCACCACAGACTGTAACTTAGAAGCCCAACTCACAGCTCCACCAACAAGAGTGAAAGTATATCCTGTAGTGGACTTTCTCCCATCTCTATCTCCACCATAATCAAAATCCACAAAACCTTTAACTTGCAAACTATATGATCCGTAGTAAATAGCAGCATCTGAAGTGCCTCTTAAATATCTGAATATCCACTTCACCGCATTCCAATGCTCCTTATGAGGATTTGCCATGTACCGGCTGACTACTCCCATTGCTTGGGCAATATCCGGTCTGGTGTTCACCATGGCATACATCAGGCTTCCTATTGCTGATGAATGCGGTACACGAGACATGCTTGTCTTCTCTGCTTCTGTTCTAGGACACTGGTTGGAAGACAAATTTAAGTGTGAAAGAAGTGGGGTACTAACTGGTTTTGCATTCTGCATATTGAAGCGCTGCAGAATCTTTTCTATATATGAATTTTGACTTAACCAGATCTTTCTTCCTTTTCTATCCCTGTGTATCTTCATCCCTAAAATTTGGTTTGCTGCTTCTAAATCCTTCATTTCAAATGTCCTAGCCAACTGAGCCTTAAGATCAATGATTTTCTTCATGTTGGGGCTTGCAACTAGCATGTCGTCAACATATAACAGCAAAATAATAAAACTGCCATCATCAAACCTCTTATAGTATCCACAATGGTCAACTTCACTCTTGCTGAAACCTTGGCTCTTCATGAAGGTGTCAAATTTCCTGTACCACATCCTTGGCGCCTGTTTCAACCCGTACAGAAATTTCTTTAGTCTGCAAACCAAATGCTCTTTGCCTCTTTCTTCATAACCCTCAGGCAGATCCATATAAATCTCCTCCTCGAGATCACCATGCAAGAAAGCAGTCTTTACATCAAGCTGCTCCAGTTCTAAATCCTGTGCAGCTACAAGTGCAAGTAGAACTCTAATAGTAGTCATCTTCACAACTGGAGAGAAAATTTCATTAAAATCAATACCTAACTTCTGCACATAGCCTTTTGCCATCATCAGTTAACAAAGCAAAAGAGGACTGATAAACATGAGAATACCTTTCCGGACACTTTTGTGGATGTGTAGATCTTCTAACCCAATGATCTGTTGATTGTGGCTCTTGGTCTTGTGACTGTTGTGGCTGCTCTACTTGCTGTTCTACTTGCTGTTCTGCATGATGGTCAAAAAATTTGGCATGCTGATTTTCATTTTCATCTTCGTTTATGTCTAATTCAACTGGTACAACATTAGGTGTTTGCTGTACCTCCTTCCTTTGCATGGATTTTTCATCAAAAATAACATCTCGGCTAATAATTACCTTGTGGGCAGTAGGATCCCACAGTCTATACCCCTTTACTGAATCTCCATAGCTGAGAAAAACACATTTGCTTGACTTTGGGTCAAGTTTGGACCTTTTTTCTTTAGGCACATGGGCAAATGCATCACAACCAAAGGTACGCAAATGAGAGTAATCAAATGGCTTACCACACCAAACCTCCTCTAGAATCTGTCCATCCAACGCAGCTGTAGGTGACTTGTTAATGAGGTAAACAGATGTATTAACAACCTCTGCCCATAACCTTTTATGATTTTATCCAACATGGATGCGCTGAGCATGCTTCTTGCACGTTCCATGATTGTGCGATTCATCCGCTTAGCCACACCATTTTGTTGTGGAGTATATGGTACAGTCTTTTGGTGCTTAATTCCTTCCTGCGTACAAAATTTATCAAATTTCTTGGAGCAATATTCACCCCCATTATCTGACCTAAGACATAAAATAGGCTTGCCCAAACTTTTCTCTACTCGAATTTTGAACTCTTGAAATTTCTGCAAAGCTTCCGACTTCTTATTCAGAAAATAAACTCACTTTCTCCTAGAATAATCATCTATAAATGTCAGAAAATAGATGGCACCATTTAAGGATTGAGTGGGGACTGGTCCAAATATATCCGAATGTATAAGTTGCAGAAAATCAGAACTCTTACCAGGGCTTGCAGTAAACTGAACCCTCTTTTGTTTACCAAAAATACAGTGCTCACACAAGTCTAAATTGCAAGACTTAATCCCAAAAAGCATACCTCTGTCATGCAGAATTTTCAGACCTTTTTCACTCATATGGCTTAGGCGTTGATGCCATAGCATTACTGCATCTTGAACAGAAGTTGTTGCTGCTGCATGGTTTGTCACCGTATCAACGCATAAACGATATAGGGTCCCATAAGATTCTCCCTTTGCTACTACAATAGCACCTCTGGTAATTTGCAATAGTTGTTACCGAAAGTGATAGACTACCCTAGCTTATCCATCATCTTGATTGAGAGCAAATTCTTCCGCAAATTTGGCACATGTCGCACATCACATAACATCCGTTCTCTACCATCGTCCAGCCTGATCCTTATGTGTCCTCTTCCCACAATTTATAAAGGGTGATCATCACCCAAGTAGACCTTCCGACCACTATATGGCTGATATTTGTCAAACCAGTCTTTGTGAGGAGACATGTGGAAAGATGCACCCGAGTCCAAAACCCAGGTATATAAAACAGATCTGCTGTTGCTGATACAGAAAGCCTCACATGTTGCCGTCTCTCCAGAATTTGCTATATTGGCCTCGGCTGATGGCTGAAATTGCTTTTTACCATTTTTTCCTTTTATTAACTGCCAACAGTCCTTCTTTGAGTGCCCTGGCTTCCCACAATGCCAACACTTCCCTTTCAGCTTGCGTCCTTTAGACTTAGATCTGGATTGTGATCTACCTTGTTGACTCTTCACAAAAGATCGACCTCTCACAGCTAGGGCTTCATTGTTTGAGGGTTCCAAAGACGTTTTCCACCTCAACTCTTCTGCCAACAAAGCGGCTACCACATCATCAAAAGTTAGAGCTCCTGATGATGAATTGCTGATGGTCATTCACCAAATGATCCCAAGTCTCCGAGAGGGAAGAAAGTAGGGTGATAGCTCTGTCCTCATCCTCCATCTTCACATTAACTGAAACCAGTTTACTTTGATAAGGGTATTAAACTCATTCAAGTGATCTGCCACTGATGAACCCTCCTTCATCCTTAGGTTGTAAAGCTGTTTTTTCAGAAAAACCTTATTTGTTGCAGATTTCGTCTCATACAACTTTTGAAGCTTCTTCCAAAGGGCTTCCGCGGTCTTTTCTTCAATAACATTGAACAAGACGGAGTCCGCTAGGCATAGACGAATTGTAGAAACTACCTTCCTATCCAGCGTTGCCCACTCCTCATCTTTCATGCTGCTTGGTTTACTCACGACCCCTTTCAAGGCTAGGGCTTGGTCATTTTGAACCAACAAATCCTCCACCTTCATATTCCATAGGGCGAAGTTCCTGCCATCAAAATTTTCAATCTCAAACTTGGTTACACTTCCAGTCATTGTTGCAGCTCCCACTCCAACAAAACCCTAGGCTCTGATACCAGATGTTAGAAAATATAGCAAAATTCTGTGCAAGCATAAAACACAATAATGCAGAAAAACAGTAACACAGATTTTACGTGGAAAACCTGCAATGTGTAGGGAAAACCACGGGACAATGGCAGCTTGATCTTTAATTGTTTTCGGCAGAATTACATTCAATCAACATTTTTACATGCAAGGGGTCATTCCCCTTCTATAGAAAAAACAAACTGTTCGTTTCCTCTCCCAAAGGAAGACTCGAGAAAACTGTTTGTTTCCTCTCCATAAGTTGCACCACCATGCACCTCTCTGTTGAAGAACATTGGAGATCTGGATATTGACTTTACCTCCTAACTGTTGGTTACAAATCTGCCATGAGGAAAGGATTTGTAGTCGTTGCGCCCTCGATTCGCCCAACAACTTGAAAGGCCGGAAGGAAGGGATGCCTTCCGTGCCAATCTCCGGAGGAGGCCGAATTCCTATGTGATTTTTCGTTTTCAAGATAAGGGAACTGGAAAGGAATAACAGAGATAAGGGATAGAAACGGTGGTATTCAGCTTTGGGAAAGAACAAGCAACACAGTCACTAACTAGAAACTAAACCAACAACAATCAAAACAATACATGTAACAGAAAACAACTATGAGATTCTTCCCTATGTATCCTTAAACATGCATTCTAGGCTCAGATAATTGCCAATGCTGCGATCCAGAATTCAGAATGACAACAATCAGAAAAATAAATGAGTAAATGCAGAAATGACACGAATAAGGCAGCATAAAAGAAAGAGACACAATTGGAGCCAAAGTATGAATTGCATTTGAAGCAAACAGTCTTAGTTACAACAACTTTCTTTAGCAATATGTTCCCCCCCTATTACAATATAATGAACTGCTATTTATAGCAGAATTTCCCCCAGATTACAACGTGGGCACAAATACCCAAACCTGCAAAAGCCATAAAAAGCGGCCATATTTGATCTTTATTGGCCGTAGCTGTACTTGAAGCATGGTTCTCCCTGATTCTGGTATGGCCTTTGACAGATTCGGTAGCTGGGAGGGGATGGCCCATTAATGTGGTGGATGTAGCGGTACTTTACCTCAAATGCCCGCTCCTGTTTGTCTTCAATGGTCACCCAACGTGATACTTGAGTATGGCCTTGGCTGTACTGAAATAGGCCCTGATCCCGAAAAATCTTGACTTTTTACCTCAGGGGAAAATAGCTGCTTAGCTGGCAAAATTTGGGCGGGAAACCACCTCAAAATGCTCGAAAAGAAACGCTGCTTACTACCCTGGAGCTGGCTGGCTGCTTCGATCTTGAACAAGGAAAAGTTGCCCTGAAGTGCTCCAGAAGGAGAGACTTGCCCTCTAGCGCTACCAAATGACAGCGCTTTAGGGCGCATTTTGTCCCTTAGCAAAAATTGACCCTTTTTCCAGCTTTTTCACTAAGTGCCGAAAAATGACCCAAGAGCGCTCATCCTCAACAAATTTGCCCTGGAGCGCTCAAGACTGTAGCGATCTGGGGCACTTTTTACTTAGAAAACTTTGCGCTCTCTTGCTTTCTCCTTGGCAACACCAAAATTGCTCCAAAGCGCTCCAGCAACAGAAAAATGCTCGGAAGTGCTCGGAGCTGCAGCGATTTGGGGTAAAATTGTAGACTTAGTCAAAAATAGCACTTCTTATATGTTTTTTGCAATTAGGCCTAAAAGTGTTTCATAGGGCTCTAGGCCGGCAAAATTACCCCAAAGCGCTCCGAACTGCAGCAATTTTGGGGAGGATTTTACACTTAGACAAAAAACAAACAAACCAACATCAATTTTTAAAACCCTTCCAGTTTTGCTCTATAGCACCCTAAACCGGAAGGTTTGCTTCAAATCGCTGCCTAGCTGCTGCGATTTAGGGCCGAATCTGGAAGATAGCAGAATTTTCAGAAATTTTTCAAATTTTACACCCCTTGCAAATGTGGCAACACTAACAAGGACCAATCAAGCATTGATTCAAGAATTGAAACATACCTAGGACAAAGCATGTGAGTTCCTTTTTCAAATCACCATTGGTAAAAGAAATTACTCAAAAGAAATCTAGGAATTTGTAATGTTGATTGAATTAATTATTTTATTTTTTGCTTGAGAAAAAGGGGTTGTACTCGGGTCCCCAACCTTGACAAATCACAACTCTCTCCTTTAGAGCTTGAGAGTTTACAAACAGATTCAATTCTCATCTCAATTGAGTTGCTATAGCTAGATACCTACATCTTTTTTTTAAAAGTTTGAATTCTTTTTCATAAAAAGTTTGAATTCTTGATTTTTATTTTCTGGATCTTCTTCAATTTTTTTTGTAAATACAAATATTCTAGAATTCAGCATCCTTCTTCTTGACATTTTCCTGCAGCAGCCTTCACAATACCAAAACTCCACCTCTACTGTCTACACACTGCATCTTAGTAGAGTAATATTTCCAAAACTTCGCATTATCATAGTCCGCTTTACCAGCTCTGGATTGTTAGTTTCCTTCCTGAAGCATAAGTGCAACCACAAGAACTGTAATAAATAGTTTAGCAGTCTCAAAAAGTTGAAAGTTCATGATTAAATCTTATCAAGGAATATATGCATAATAACTAAACTATGGGTCATTATATAATACAAGTGGAATTCATTTTAATCCCAAATAACCAATTAAAAAAACATTTTATCATTTTAATGAGTTATGAAATGAATCTCATTCATATTATAATGACATTTTAACAAATCATAATGGTATTATTTTAATAAATAGTTTAGCAGTCTCAAAAAGTTGAAAGTTCCAATCCATACTCTGTCCCATAATCCAACCAACAACCAACAACTCAAATAATCCATTCAGCCATGAAGTCCATTTGATATCATCTTCTTCTGCTTCAGCATACAAAACTTCTACTCGCTTCACAAATCAAATCTGGACTGTTAGTTTCCTCCAATGCATTGATCTATAAATGGATCCCCTGAAACATTTTGTAATCCTTTGGAACATTATTTTGAATTTGCTCCTTTTAGATTTTTCTTGTCAGCTTCAGCTAAACTTACTACTTCCTCTAACCATGGAAAAGAGAATTTAACTTCACGATCCTCTATTAAAACCCCTCTATTGGCTAGCCTATCTGCACATTTGTTCCCTTCCCTTAATGTATGTGTAAACCTAATTTCTTCAAACTTTGTAGCAAGGTCTTGTATTTCCACAATGATCTCTTGTATGTTCCATGGAGCCTTTGCTTTCCTCAAAATTGCATTTATTACTATTAGTGAATCACCTTCCATCCATACTCTGTTCCATTTCATTTGTTTGCATATTTTTAATCCTTCCAAAGCTGCCCAAGCTTCAACTTCATTATTTGTCTTAAATCCACTACTGAAAGCATAATGTGACAAAATCTCACCCCTATTATTTTTGATTATTCCTCCTCCTCTTGTTGGTCCTGGATTTCCTTTAGAAGCTCCATCAAAATTCAATTTGACCAACTCTGCTTTTGGTGGTTTCCACTTTATATTTTTTGCCTTCCTTTTGTTTCTCCTGTACCCACCATCATAATTCCAATTGATGACTTGACTCCATCTATCAAGGCTCTCTGCTTCAAGATTAGGGATTGGGTGAGTTGATAGGGCTGGTTTAAACTCCTCTATGGCTAAACAAATCTTCCTTTTCATTACCTCTAAACTACTTTCCTTTCCTTTAAATATTCTTCTGTTCCTTTCCAGCCATACAGTCCAAAGTATTGTATCTTTTGATGTATCCCAGATTGTTTGTAACGCCTCACTTTTAAAAGTGCTCTGCCATTGCTTTAACCATTCTTCAATTCTGCCATTCATCACCATGCATTTACCAAACATATTAAGAATCCATTGCCATAGTTCCTAGACTATTGAGTAGTGTCCCAAGAGATGGTCTATACTCTCCTCCTTTTTACATAGAACACATTGTGAGGGGCCATGAAAACCCCTTTTCATTAGGTTATCCTAGGATAAAATTTTCTTGTGACCTACTAGCCATACAAACATTTTGACTTTTGGAATGCTTGGGCTATCTCAAATATCTCTCCATATTCTTGCGATATTCCTATTTTGTTGGTGCTTTACATTATATCCGCTTCTTGTTGTGTATTCTCCTAAGCTATTCAACTCCCAAATCAGCTTATCCTCGGCTCCCCTCGGAATAATTATTGTTGTTATCTTTCTGCTTAATTGCCTCCTAGCAACAATGTCTGTATACTTGTAAAAAAATCTTCTTTCCATTTGTATCTTCCTTCCTGATCCTTGTACATAATGTTTGAAACCCTATCACCATATTTATCTTGAAGTAATCTCATCCATGGTTTCAAAATTGGATCTAGATTGAGTGGTCTTTTATCACACCAAGTATCCATCCAAATAGATATTTTTTCTCCAGTTCCCACCACCCATATTAAACCTTTAATCACTAGATCAATTTATTTTTTAAACCATTCCATAGTGTAGAACCATTTGGTAGTGAGAATGCAGTAAAGATTAAGCTTGGGTCATTGGGCTCAACGTACTTAGAAGAATTCTTGCCCATTGTCTTTGACTCTCTTTGTACAATCTCCAAATTACTTTTCCCCTTAGAGCTAAGTTTGCATCCATAAGAACTCTTAAACCGAGACCTCCCCTAGTTTTATCATCACACACCTTGCTCCATTTCACCAAAGGAAATTTCCTTTTGTCATGTAATCTTGACCACAAAAATAACCACATAATATAGATTAATTTTTTCTATAGATTTTGTCATAATATACAAGGACATATATTATGTTGGAACCCCCCCTTTTTTTTATATAATATTTTCCCCCCTCCCCTGGGGGGCCCTGTTTATTTTTTTTTTTTTCCCTTTTTAGGTATTTTCCTCTTTTTTTTTGGGGGGGGTGGGGGAAGTATATTTTATTTTCTTATTTTTTTTTCTCTTTTTTTAAAATTTTATTCTTTCCCCCCCCCAGGGGGGTTCCCCATTATTTATGGGGGGTTTTGGTGGTTTTTAAATTTTCTTCCCCACCCCCCCCCCAATATAAAAAAAAAGGATAATAGGGGTTGCCTATTTAAGACCTCTCTTGGCTTTAAAGATTATTAGGCAAGTTGAGGTCTTTGGATTTGTAAAAATGGCAGAGATGAATTTTTGAAAGTCTTTTGGAAGTAGAAATTTGGGTTTTTTTTGTGCAGGTGCAAGTATTCCCTTCGGGTGAAGTGTTGTGTGTAGGTTGTGAAGTGGCCTATGGGTGCTAATGAGGGCCCTTCTGGGCCCCCTCCTCGGCCCCCTCCCCTAAGAGATCGTTTGCAGATACAGTTAAAGGGAAACATGATATGGAGGATGTCTTGTTTAGAGACTCAGATCTTCATTCTATTTTCTCTGCAGCGGCCAAGAATCCAAAGCAACAATCATACCAGGCAAGGGTTAATGGCTACCTTCCCCAGGCGGCCCTTCATCCTAAACTAGTGATAGATCAAGCCCTGGTGGTCGATAACATTCTCTATAGAAGTAAGCATGACCTAATTTGTAAGTTTATCGACATAAGATCATCTTTAGGATTTATGTCCTCTTGGATCTAAAATAATTGGGAGCCCCTTGGGGATACCTCAATCTCTCTTATTAGCAATGGCTATTATATTGTGAGTTTTTCTTCTCAAGCAGATAGAGACAAAGCCTTTGAGTCAGGGAGGAGAACATATGGTGTTGCGAGCCTTTTTGTTCAGCCATGGAAGTTAGGATTTGACCCTCGGATGGAGCCCTCTGTGGTGATTGTTTGGGTTCATCTTTATGCCTTGCCCATGGAATACTAGTGTGAACCGATTTTTGAAAAACTGGGCAATTTCTTGGGTCATTATTTAGGAGTTTCTAGGGACATGATGAGGGGTGAATCTATTGTTTATGCCTAGATCTATGTGGAGATGGATCTCAACCAACCTCTCCTAGCTGAAATAGAAATTAACATGGGGGACTTATCTTGGATCCAATAGGTAGACTATGAGGCAATCCCATTTTGATGTAGGATCTACCACAAACACGATCATCTGGCCCGCTTCTTCTTAAAGGGAATTATGAAGAGTCCCATCCCTCCAAAGGAAACTATCACCAATAGCAAGTTTGTTGAGAAGAAAGAAGAGAATCTACCCACAACCTCAAATGTTAATCCCCCTGTAGAGGGTTTTGAAGCTCCAAAGAGAAAGAAGAATAAAAAGAGTAAGACAACATGCTCCAACCAATCAATAGAAAGAAATTTCAATAGGTATGAAATTCTTAATTCTCTCTTGGATATGGAGGAGGAGACCACCTTAATAGATGAACCACAGAAGGATAACCTTCCCCCTATAAGGGTTGAGGAAACTGCCCATCATGTTTCTTTGAATTTAGATTTGGGGGCTAATCACTTAGCACTGATAAATCTAGGGAACCAAACCCTTGCAATGGTTGTGGTGGATAATGATGTTTCAATGAAAGATAGAGAAAAGGATAGAGGGAAACCTGACCTTGGGATCCAACAAGTGGAGAAAAGGTTAAAAAATTCTCAAGCAAAGAGTGTAGGAAGAAAATCAAACTAGGAGAAGTTGGCTAATGAGGGAGACCAACTAGTCATCCAAAGAAAGGTCAAGCAGATTGACACTTACTGGAATCCAAGTTCCCAATGATTGTCCAATATTGGAATATAAGAGGTCTAAACAATAGACCTCATCAAATTGTTGTTCAGAGTTTAATTAAAAATCATCATTCTAACTTTATTCTCCTTCAAGAGACTAAAGCTTCCATTCAGAATATGGATATCATTGTTAAGAAAATTTGGAGATAGGTTGAGTACATGGTGGTTGGATCCCAAGGGGCTTCAAGGGGAGTGGTGACTTTATGGAATCCTCTTCTCTGGATGACTTTAGATCACTCTGCTGGTCGGGGTATCCTCACTTCTCTCTTCAAGAGCAAGAACTTCGGGGAGCTTTTATTGGTTTCCAATTTCTATGGTGCTACAAATTTTGTGGAGCAACAACACCAATGGTCAGTTTTACAGGATAGTAGAACTAGAAAAGAGGAAGTGAATTGGATAGTGGTAGGGGATTTTAATGCTAAACTTGCTCTTAGGGATCAGGAAGGGGGAAATCCTTCTTTGGACCAGGGGGATAGATTTATGATATCCAAAATTAATCAACTCAATTTAATTGATGTTCAACATGCGGGATCTTCGTATACGTGGACAAACAAACAAGTAGGGTCGACAAGTAGGAAAGTCAAGCTTGACAGATTTTTGGTTTCTGAAGAGGCCTTTCTTCGTTGGTCTTTTAGGATGGAGATTCTTAATCGCACTGACTCTGATCACTTTTCGATTCTTCTAGAATGGAAGTTGGGCCATAATCCCCCCAAGACCTTTTCATTTTGAGAATTGTTGGCTGGAAAAGGAGGATCTGAAGGAAAAAATCCCCATCTGGTGGGAGGAGGGTCATCCTTCCCATGGGAGAGCTATGTATGTTTTTTCCAAACAAATCCAACATGTCAAATTTTATCTTAAATTTTGGAAAAGAAGTAGCATATCTGACTTTCAGTCCCTAAAGGCTCCTTTGTTGGTAAATATGGAGGAGCTTGCCACCCACTTTAGGACTGAAACAATCACAGAGGATCTGAAATATGAATATGAACTGGTCAGAAAAGAATTAGAGTCCATAGACAATCAAGAGGAAATTTATTGGAAACAAAGAGCGAGAACTGCTTGGTTGTTGGAAGGGGATCAAAACACAAGTTTCTTTCATCGCTCTGCATCGACAAGTAGACAAAGGAATTCTTTGACTTACCTTCAGGATTCCAATGGATAGGTGATGGACACCATACCAGGTATGAAACATGCAACAAATAATTTTTTCAAAATATTTTTACTGCACCTGCTATCCCTAATCTTGCAGCGCAACAAGAGATACTTAACTGTATCCCCTAGATTATTTTAGTCGAGCAAAACCAAGCCCTTTTCAGACCAGTGGATAAAGATGAGGTGAGGAGCATAGTTTTTAGCATGAAATCAAGGAAATCTCCAGGGCTCGATGGTTTTCCAATTGAGTTCTTTAAGGCTTTTTAGGATGTCATAGGAGAGGATTTAACCAAGGTTATTGAAGAATCTCATTCAAATAGAACTATGCTTCGGGCTCTAAATCATACTTTCCTCACTTTGATTCCTAAAGTGGGACAAGCCGCCAACCTTGGAGATTTTTGCCCGATTGCTCTCTGCAATGTGACCTACAAGATAATCACTAAGTTGATAGTTGAAAGGCTTAAAAATATTATGGACAACATAATATCCTAGGAACAAGGAGGATTTGTGGAGGGGCATCAAATTCTGGATGGAGTTATTCTAGCCTAGGAGGCTATCCATTCTATGCAACATTCTGGTCGAAGAGGTATGTTTATTAAATTAGATATGTCTAAGGCTTATGATAGAGTCCCCTGGTAGTTTTTGGATCAAATGCTTGAGAAATTTGGCTTCTCTCAGGAGTGGAGAGAGTGGATCATGAGTTGTGTCTCGATGGTTTCCTTCTCTGTTCTCATCAATGGCTCCCCCTCGACCCCTTTCCATGCTTCCAGGGGTATTCATCAAGGAGATCCTATTTCCCCATTTCTTTTTATTATTCTAGCAGAAGGATTGGGTAGATTCCTTCAAAGAAATAAGCAACAAGGTCTTTTGGAAGGTGTGCAATTAGGTGAGGAGATGTTAACTCATCTTCAATTTGTGGATGATACAGGTCTCTTTGGGGAGGCCAACATTCGGGAGGCTAGAATGTTGAAAGCCATTTTAAAAACCTACATGGATGCTACTGGTCAACAGGTGAATGCGGCCAAATCCAAGGTTGTTTTCTTCAATATGGATAGAAGAATCCAGGATCAGATTCTATCCATTTTGAGCTTTGCCCAAGGTACCCTTCCACTTGATTACCTAGGGATTCCCCTTCATTTTAAGAGCCTAAGGGTAGTTGATTGGAAAGCTTTAATGGATAGAATCATTGCTAAAGTTAATCATTGGACTCACCGTTGGCTTACCTTTGGAGGAAGAATGGCTCTCATCCAATCAGTGATCCAAGCCATGCCTGTTTATAAATTCTCCATCCTAGCTGCCCCTATGAGAGTCCTCAAAGAGTTGGATTCGCTTATGAGAAATTTTTTGTGGGATGGCCCAAGGATGGGTAAGAAGTGGGCTCTTGTTAGTTGGGATAAAATATGTCAGCCTAAAGCTCGAGGGGGTCTTGGTTTTCGTAAAGCAACTTTAAACAATCAAGCTCTTGTTGGGAAGCTTTATTGGAGATGGATATCCAACAAGGAGGCTTTCTTCAGTAGAGTCATCACTAGTAAGTATTTGGGTTCTATCCCTCATCAAGAAGTTGGCCGCATTCCTCTAAGGGGCCCTGGCTCCATTATTTGGAAGGTCTTGAAAGTTGGTGAACAATTGGTAAAATCTAGACTTTTCTGGAAAGTAGGTAAAGGAGACAAAGCTAACTTTTGGAGTGATTCTTGGGACCAACATCCCCCTTAATCTATGAGTTTCTAGAGTTGCAGCCCTTGCAACAAAGCCTTGAGGGTAGAGGATGGATAAATATGGCTTCATACATTACTTCCCGACAAATTGGAGATTTCTCTTTCTTTCAGTGGAAGAGGTTAGAAGAATGGCCTATTCATGTCCCTCTTCATCAAAGGCTTCTTATTGATAAGATCCTCAAGCAAAGGTGCCTTACAGGGAAAGAGGAAGAGGATAGGATTGCCTGGGGCCTTGGTACTCTAGGTGTCTTCACTGTTCGTGATGGTTATAATGCTTTGCTCCCTCCTCCGTTGATCCTGCAGGATGCCCCATGGGATAGAGTTTGGGTGGCTAAGGGCTGGCCTAAAATTAATTTCTTTGCTTGGGAAGTGATGCATAGGAGTTGTCTCACCTATGATAATCTTATGAAGAGAGGTTTTTATGGCCCTTCCAACTGCATCATGTGTAACTCCCAGGAGGAGACACTTGATCATCTACTTTTCCAGTGTGCATTTGCAAGAGAGTTGTGGAAAAGGTGGTTAGACCTCTTTAAGGTTCACCTAAAATTTTAGGTGACTCTTTCTAATATCTGGGAGATTTGGAAATGTAGAAAATTCAAGAATACCTCCATTCAGCTAGGTTGGTCCCTAGGCCCGAGCTTCATCTGGTGGCACATTTGGTTGGAAAGAAATTCTAGAATTTTTAGAGAGGAGTTCAGTCCAATGGAGTTGGTTTGGCATAAAATTGTTACCAAGATTTTTGAAACTATCAGAGCTCACTTTAGGGATAAGAAAACTCAGGTGAATGAGGGGACTCCCAAGCCATAGAAGTTGGGACCATGGCAGCCCCCTCCCCTAGGTTGGGAAAAGATTAATTCTGATGGTGCAACTAAGGATAACCCGGGGCTGCAGGCATTGGTTTTCTCAGAAGAGATTTCAAGGGGAAGATCCTCCATTGGGAGCTAGAGGGTCTTGGAAGGGCTACTAACAATGAAGTTGAAGGACTGGCTATCAGACAAGGTTCTCTCAATGCTTGGGAGAATGGGGTTAGAAAGATCATAGTTGAGTCTGATTCACAAATTATGGTGGGGCTTCTGGATGCTATTAGAAATTTTAGACCAAAGGCTTGGAGGATAAGAAACATTGTGAGCCAAATTAAGTCCATTTGGTAGTAGTTCGAGGATGCCATCCCGGTCTATGTTGATAGATAAAATAATGCAATGATTGAATTTTTGGCTAAACATGGTAGTGAAAGTCCGGTTGGATACATGCTGAATTCTAATCAGGATAGGGACACTTCTGAATGGTTGGAGGTGAACCAAATGGTTCTTAAATTGGCCAGCAAAGACTTAGCTAAGGATGAGGATAGGTCCAGAGTCCACTGAGCCTTGTGGATCAATGGAGGATGAACAATTATTTGTTGGGTTTTTTGCTACCTCTTGCAGCACTCTTTGGCCCTTTTTGGGATAGCACGGGTAGTGTTCGCAGGACTGTCAAGCCTGCTAGGTTACTTAGGATCAGTGTAAAGCAGAAATGGGAACAGGTTAAAAGTTTCTGCTCTGTAGATGGTACTCAATTTTTTTTTTTTGGAGATGTTAATCCGAGTTTTATTCGGATTTTAGGGCTTGCCAAAAGTGGCAGACCTATGACTGTAATTTGATTCTTGTTTTTGCCACTTGCATTATCGGTGATGTGACCCGGGTTCAATCCCCACGGCGGATATGTATATGTATAAGAAGTATTTACTTAATAAACAAAAAAAAAATATATAATTTTTGACCTTTTCAAAAAAAATATAATATGTTGGAATGGCCTGTAAGATTGATTTAATTAGCTGCACTCTTCCTGCTAACGATAACCATCTAGCTTCCATGCTGGTAGTTTATTATGAACTTTACTTATAACTGGATTCCACAATTATATCCTCATTCTTCCCTCAAATAATGGCATCCTTAGATATGTTGCTGGCAATTTTCCTCCTCCATTTGAAGTAACCTGCATATCCTCGCTCTGATTCTAGCTAGAGTGTTTAGGAAGTAAATTTTGGATTTTGTCTTATTAACTTTCAGTCCAGACGCCTTTCATATTCCTTTAATAAGTTATTCGAAGCTTTGGCCTTGTTTTTCAGCAATGAAGTTATTACTAGCCTGAAGTCTGCTTATTAGCCCATCTTTGTATGCCTTCTTGGGGTTCCTTCCCAATACTTTTGATATAGTAATGAACAAATATGGTGACAAAGGATCTCCCTGTCTAAGACCCCTCTTGGCTTTAAATGATTATGTTACTAGCCCATTGACCAACAATGAATATGATACTGTAGAGACACAAGCTTTAATCTATTTGACCCATTTCTTTCCAAATCCAAACTTTTCTAATACTTCAAAAATAAAATCCCATTTAACTCTATCATAGGCTTTATTCATATCAAGTTTTAAGATCATTGCTCTCTCTTTTCTAGAAGTTGTTGAATGCATTACTTCATGAGCTACTATGATCTCGTCCAAAATTTGTCTCCCTTTCACAAATCCTCCTTGCTCTTTTGAAATAATTTTGTCTAATAGTGATCTCAATCGATTTGCCACCACTTTGAAGATTATCTTATATGCCATGTTACATAGGCTTATGGGCTTGAATAAATAAAACAATTTTGCATCCTTCATTTTTGGAATCAGGGTAAGATATGTTGCATTTATTTAGAAGGTATGTACTGTTTTACCCTACACTGTATCACTGCCACCGATAAAGAATCCTTCACCATTTCCTAGTTATGTTGATAGAATGCTAGAGAGAGTTCATCCGGACTTCATTGAAGTAGTCAACTTCACAATTGGAGAGAAGATTTCATTGAAGTCTATACCTGACTTCTGCACATAACCTTTTGCCACCATGCGAGCTTTATATCGTTCCAACAGCCCATCACTGTTCTTTTTTACTTTGTAATCCCACTTGTTACCAACAACCTTTCTTCCACGTGGGAGATCCACAAGTTCCCACGTTTCATTCTTCCATGGTGATTCCATCTCCTCATCCATGGCTTTCCTCCACTTATCTGCATTCTCAGATTCTTCAGCTTCTTGAAACGAGGTAGGCTCACCATTATTAGTTAACAAAACAAAGGAGGACTGAAAATCAAGAGAATACCTATCTGGATGTTTTTGTGAACGTGTAGATCTTCTAACCCAATGTTCTGTTGGTTGTGGCTATTGGTCTTGTGCCTGTTCAGGCTGCTGAACTTGCTGATCTACATGCTGATCAAAACCTTCAACAACCTTATCTTCATTTTCAGCTTTGTTAATCTCTACTTCAACTGATACAACATTAGGTGCATGCTGTACCTCCTTCCTTTGCATGGATTTTTTTGTTGGAATAATACATTAGCTTAATTAATGTAAGGACATTTATGTTAGGGTGCTTCCCTTCAGACTACCCACACTCATGTATAAATATTCATAATGATCTAATAAAATAAGGGTGCCTCATTTTACAATTGCCAAATCCAATATGGTATCAGAGCACCAACGTAGAAACAAATAGCTTCCTACAACCTGTGAAGGAGGTTTGGTGCATCCAATGCGCAAAACCAAAAATTTCAGCAAGACCTTGTCAATGTGGACTCAGAACATCAAAACATTTATGAAGCCATTGCCATCGATGTCCTCATATTAAGCTTGAGATATTTCCGCATCCGCGGTCCAGGTGAAGTTTGTGTAAAAAGAGTCTCGCTTGGTTCACAGGTGCTTGCCATGATTCGCGAACGAAGTCAGCCACGCGTCTACTAGCCATCTATGTGGAAGTCACAACTGGCGCAAGGGTTTTATTGAACGACCACTTGTGTAGAGCTTCTAGCTTCCTACAATAATTTCAATTGAAGGTGGCCCCATCCAATTGTAGCTAAGATCCGAAGGACTTTGGAAGTTTAAAATCAAGCACAAAAAACGACTTGCAATTTTTAGTCGATGAGCAGTCCAGTTTTGGAACAGCCACTGTAAAATACAACTACAGTCATGGATGTGCGATTGGTTTGCCGTCGTAAGTCGTGAGCCGTTATCGTTGGCCTTCCGAGTAGCCTTCAGGAAGCTTGCTGGGTGTGTAGGGGTGATTGACTGCATTAACCCTATTCAAACCGTCTAAAATCGCCATAACTAAATAAATCAAAAATTAAATTATTACTAAATAAATCAAAAATTAAATTATTACCCTAAAGTTTAACCTTCGTATTACGAAAGGAGGCGGTGACGAAAACTCCCTCGGCGACGTGAAGGCGATGTTGCCACGCACTTTTGCTAGGCTAAACCGCGCAGTGCTCTCGCGTGAAGGGTAAAAAAAAAAATTCGAAATATTTAAAAATTTATAATGTCAAATTGATTACCATCCGCTCAAATCGTGAGCGCACAAAGGCGTTTATAAAGTTACGTCAATTTATAAAGTGACGTTCTATTAAAAATATAAAGTGATATATTGAATGTAACATTAGACATTCAATAAATCTAACTTTAGAAATTTATCAAGTGATATTATAACTTTAGCAATTCAATAAAGTTATAATATCAAATTATAAAATCACTTTAATATATTTTATACAAGTGCTTTTATAAAATCACACAGCTGCAAAGTGATTTTATAACGTTATCATATAAAGTTATAAAGTCACTTTATTACAGAATTTTATAAATTTTTTTTATAATATAAAATCACCTTTTGCCCACGTGAAATGGTGATATCAACTGCTCCCAAAATTCTGCTCTCCGATTCTCAAGTCCTCAAAGGTGACAATTATGCGGCCTGGAAAATGAAGATTCAAGCCATTCTTGAATTTGAAGGCTTAGGGGAGATTGTTACTGGGATTGAGCAACGTCCATCAACAACTGGCAAAGATCAAGAGACTTTTGATCATTGGAATCGCAAGGCTCGTATGATCCTTCTACTTGGTATCTCGGACGATGTCCAACCACATGTTCGAGATGCTAAGACTTCTACTGAAGTATGGACGAAGTTGCAGCAAGTGTATGAGTCCAAGAACCAGAATCAAATTCTTCATCTTCAAGGACAGTTGCACACTCTAAAGTTGAAAGGTGGCGAAAAATTGGAATCATTTCTTCGTCGCGTAGCTACACTCTGTGCCTCCCTACAAGCACTAGGAGAGACTGTGGAAGATAAGCTCCTTGTACCCATTGTCCTGAGAGCACTCCTAGAGTTGTATCACACCTTTGTGACATCCTTGAACATCTTGAAGCAGAAGCCAAATTTTGAAGAATTGGTCAACCTATTGCAACAAGAGGAAGCGCTCCATGAGAACTCAAATGAAGAAGAGCAAGCCATGATAACGAATCAGATGGGCACGATGTCATTCCACCAAGGAAAAGGCAACCAAAATCCCAACAAGCCGAAGAAAAGTTGTTTGATTTGTGGTAAAAAGGGCCATGACTTACACGAATGTTGGTATAATACTTTTACTCAGGGAGATTCAAGTAACAAGAATCCTATGCAAAGAGGACCACATTCTAAGAACCAGGGAGAATGGAACCAACGTCGACCACAACACCAACAACAAGGGAATGTTGCCAATACTGACGACGAGGAGGAAACTGAGGATTTTGCTCTTGTTCATCAGGAGCAACTATCCACCGCATTTTCCCTCTAGGGGGGAACATACCCTACTTTGCTTAGACCTAAAGGACGACCCAACGGCAAACGACCGAGAGGCAGATCTAGAGGCAAATGACCGAGAGGCAGACCTAGAGGCAAAATGCCTAGAGACAGATCCAGAGGCGATAGACCCAGAGGCGTACCTAGAGGTATTTACCTAAGGAAGAGCCAGAGCCAGAGTCAAGAGCCTAAATCATTATCCCACCTAATGTATTATGGGGGGGTATGTTAGAATAATACATTAGCTTAATTAATGTAAGGGCATTTATGTAAGGGTGCATCCCTTCAGACTACCCACACTCATGTATAAATATTCATAATGATATAATAAAATAAGGGTGCCTCATTTTACAATTGCCAAATCCAATATTTTCATCAAAAATAACATCTTGGCTAATAATTACCTTGTGGGCAGTAGGATCCCATAGTCTATACCCCTTTACTGAATCTCTATAGCCAATAAAAACACATTTGCTTGACTTTGGGTCAAGTTTGGACCTTTTTTCTTTAGGCACATGGGCAAATGCATCACAACCAAAGGTATGCAAATGAGAGTAATCAAATGGCTTACCACACCAAACCTCCTCCGGAATCTGTCCATCCAAAGCAGTTGTAGGTGACCTGTTAATGAGGTAAACAACTATATTAACAACCTCTGCCCATAACCTTTTCTCCAACGTACATGTGCTGAGCATGCTTTTTGCACGTTCCATGGTTGTGCAATTCATCCGCTCAGCCACACCATTTTGCTGTGGAGTATATGGCACAATCTTCTAGTGCTTAATCCCTTCCTGTGTACAAAATTGACCAAACTCCTTGGAGCAACATTCTCCCTCATTATCTGACCTAAGGCATATAATAGGTTTGCCCAAACTTTTCAATACACTTGCCTTGAACTTTTTGAATTTTTCAAAAGCTTCCAACTTCTTTGTCAAAAAATAAACCCACACTCTTCTAGAATAATCATCTATAAATGTCAAGAAATATCTAGTACCTTTTAAGGACTAAGCGGGGACCGATCCAAATATATCAAAATGTATAAGTTGCAAAAAATCAGAACTCTTACTAGGACTTGCAGTAAATCGAACCCTCTTCTGTTTGCCAAAAATACAGTGTTCACACAAATCTAAATTGCAACACTTATCCTAGACAACATACCTCGGTCATGCAGAATTTTCAATCCTTTTTCACTCATATGGCCTAGGTATTGGTTCCACAACATTACTCCATCCTGAGCATTGCTTGAAGTTGCTGCTGTTGCTTGGTTTGTCATCGTATCACCGCACAATCGATATAGGGTCCCATAAGGTTCTCCTTTTGCTACTACTAGGGATCCTTTGGTAATTTTACAATAATTGTTACCAAAAGTAGTATAATACCCAAGCTTGTCCATCATCTTGATTGAGAGCAAATTCTTCCGCAAAGCAGGCACATGTCGTACATCACATAACATCCTTTCTCTACCATCGTCCAACTTGATCCTTATGTCCCCTCTTCCCACAATTTCTAAAGAATGATCATCACCCAAATAGACTATCCCTCCATTATAGGACTGATATTTGACAAACTAGTCTCTATGTGGAGACATGTGGAAAGATGCACCTGAGTCCAAAACCCAGGTATATAAAATAGATCTGCTGCTATTGGTACAAAAGGCCTCACATGTTGCCATCTCTACTGCATCTCCAGTTTTGGCCTCAGCTGATGGTTGATTTTGCTTTTCACCATTCTTCTCCTTTTTCAGATGCCAACAATCCTTCTTCGAGTGCCCTGGCTTCCCACAATGCCAGCACCTCCCTTTCAGCTTGCGTCCTTTTGACTTAGATCTGGACTGTGATCTACCTAGTTGACTCCTTTCGTTAGATCGACCTATCTCAGCTAGAGCTTCATTGGTTGAGGGTTTCAAAGACGATTTTCGCCTCAACTCTTTTGCCATCAAAGCGACTACGACATCATCAACTCTTAGAGCTCCAGATGATGATTTGCTGATGGTCATCATTAAATGATCTCAAGTGTCCGGGAGAGAACGAAGTAGGGTGATTGCTCTGTCTTCATCCTCCATATTCACATCAACAGAGACTAGCTTACTAATTAGAGTATTAAACTCATTCAAATTATCTGCCACAGATGAACCCTCCTTCATCCTCAGGCTATAAATCTGCTTTTTCAAGAAGACCTTATTTGTTGCTGATTTAGTCTCATATAACTTCTCAAACTTTTTCCAGAGGGCTTCTACGGACCTTTCTTCAGCGATATTGAATAAGACAAGCTAGGCAAAGACGAATTGTAGACATCGCTTTCCCGTCCAGCTTTAACTACTCCTCATTTGACATGTTGTCAGGTTTACCCGCGAGCCCTTCCAAGGCTAAGGCTTGGTCGTTCTGAACCAACAAATCCTCCACCTTGATCTTCCATAGGGCGGAGTTCTTACTATTAAACTTCTCAATCTCAAACTTGGTTACACCTTCTGTCATTGTTGCGGCTCCCACTCGCACAAAAAACCTGACCAACGAGTTTTCAAAGAACCTTGCTCTGATACCAGATGTTAGGAAATTAGAAGCAAGCAAGCTAAACAACAATAAACAGTACACGAGATTTTACGTGGAAAACCCTACAGTGTGCAGGGAAAAACCACGGGGCAAAAGGCAACTTTTCTCTTTTATTATTCTCAGCAAGCTTTCATACATTCGCACTGTCATAATGCAAGGGGCATTCCCCTTTTTATAGAAATACAAAGCAAGATTCCAAAAAAGCCATGGCACATTCCAGATAAAAGTGCTTTATTAAAAAAGTTGCTTTATTAACTGCATTTTAAAAAAAAATCACTTTAAAAGCAAAAGCAGCTTTAAAAAACAAAAGCAACTTTAAAAGCAAAAGCACTTTAAAAGCTGCACCACCATGCACCACTCTACTGAAGAACGTCAAAGATTTGGATATTGACTTCACCTCCTAACAAGTTATCCTTATCAAAAGAGAAAAGAGCTGAATGAACTTCTTCCAGAGTAATAGGCTCCATCAGTTTTTTTTGCAATTGGTTATATGGGATTGAAACCGGTCCCACCCGTATTACATCATCACTACATAATGGTATTACAACAAAGCTCGGATATTATCCATGTATCGCTTGACAAGATTTGAACCTTGGTCTCCTCTTTAAATTTCCAGGAATCTAACCGGTTGAGCTAATGCCACTTGATTATTATTTCAATGAGTTTACACAGGTTTCTATGAGGGGTTCTGGTCCTCTCATATTGAGTGGGGTTTTGTAACAACCCTCCCCAATCTGGCTAAAATATTTTTTAAATTTTTTTGCAAATAATTATTTTTTTTTTGTCTTTTTTCAAATTAATAAAAACTCAGATAAATGCTAAATCAGTCCACTTGCAACTGTCACAACTTTGTAACTATGCAACCAAATCAAACGAAATTTGAGATGCATATTTTACATATGTAATGCTAGAAACCCAGTGAAGGAATCGGGGAAACACACAAATACCACAAAGATATATCGATCTGGAATTTTCAGTCTGTATTATTTTATCAGCAAATCTGTACATACCACTTATTCACTTAGCTCCAGAAATGCAACTTTCTTCACCCACGAAATGATGTACTAGCAGCTCGCAATCCTTGGGCACCAATGAAGGAGGAGATAGGGGTTTATGGACCGATCGCCCAATTCCCCAAAGATATCACGCTTGGCTGGTAATTGTACGGCCTGTGCTGTACAGCCAACAATCAGCAACTTCGCCCAGCACCTCTAAAAACACTTATGTATAATATTTCGGAAAAACTTTGCAAATCTCTCCACAATCAGCACTTGAGCAATCTCTGTATGAAATCGCCACCCTAATCCACCAGGGGTAATCTCTCATACTCGAAGAGGATGTCCCTATTGGAGGTTGCCGTCCCCAATAAGCTCGAAACCCTGCAAAGATTCTCTGCAACCTTCTTCACCAAATGCCAAAGCAAACATATAAACCTGGATGCCTGAAATGAATGACCAAATCTCCTTTTATAGAGCTCACAAGGGGTCAATGGCTTTTTGGAGGGAAAAGGCAATTTAAAATGTCTTCTAGAAATTATTTTTCCTCATTATAAATGGTGTCCCCTTTTTGCAATTCTAATAGTCACTTTATAAAATAATTTTAACTTAAGTGACTCTTTAATCCTCCCCCTTTATTATAAAGTCATAACTTACATAAAATTAAATTATTAATTTAATTTTATATAAATAATCTTCGAGCATTAAAATTTCTAAGCTCCGCAAAACCAACCTTCCAACTGATCATGGATTTGGATACCCATTTCGACGAACAATCGAAAGGTACCATCCGCTTTGACTGAAACCCTAGAATTGACTTACTATAAATAGTAAGTCTCATCTCCTTTACCCAAATAAGCCACGAAAACTGGCAACTGAAAGCTGAGAGTGGTCTGATTAAGATCACCATGGGTTCCCACACATCCAATTTAGCCTACGGGAACCCGTGAGTAGGCTAATCACAACTGCGAAGCTGACTGGCTAGAAAGGGGACATTACAGTCCGCCCTCCCCGAAATTGCTTGTCCTCAAGCAATTTCAACTCTGGATGCTGTAATACCTCTTCATTCTCCCAAGTCGCATCCTCTGCTGGTAAGTGCTTCCACTTAACTAAATACTCCGTAATCACCTTCCCCCTTAGAGTCCTTTCCCTAAAGTTAATGATGGCCTCGGGTACCAGGATTAATTTCCCTTCCTCATCTAATGGTGGTAACTCTGTGGAAGGAACAACATTCTGACCAATCGCCTTTTTGAGGCGAGAAACGTGGGAGACATTGTGGATTCCATTGTTTTCTCTGGTATTCTGATTACTTTTAATGGAAATATGCATTTTCCCTGGTGCAAGGAATTTGTGCTGAAGGTTTCCTCTGCTTTGGTTTGATGTACATTGAACAGGATCCAACCCACCATCGTCTCTAATTGGTTTTGTAGCCCTAGAAGAAGGTCCATGAACTTCAGCGTCTGTAATGTTTTGTTTTTCAACTTCTTTAATTGCCTGCTTTGGATTGCTTTTTCTTTTTGACAAGTCACAAGTTTTATTTTGAAACTGATTATCGGAATCTGCCCCTTGGGGAGTACACTTCCTAACCAAGGAAATAGAACTGGACATTCTAATCTTTTGCTTCTCAATTGCTGGGGCTTTTATCTCTGTATCTTTTCCCTCTTCAACTGCATGAAAGCCACAGGCGGAAATGGTTTTTGCATTGACAGCCCTATGTACAGTAATTGTGCTCTCGAGGGATTCCTGATGCAAGATATCACTCGGAGCTTGCCGATGAATATCCAAAAGGGATCCATTATCATGAGAGCAGGAGTTGGCAATGTCAAGGAGAATCCTGGCTGCAGTTTCCACTCTTGGTGAATTAGGCATTCCTGTGAAAGGCCCTCCCTTATCCAAACAATGTCGCAAAAGTGGCAAATCGGATGGTGATCGTTGGGCTGGTTCATCCTTTTTCAAACTAATTTGGCTAAAACAGAAAAGTGCTTGAACTTCTTTCAAATTCCTTCCTTCCTGCTTTTGATCATTAAATTCTACGCCTCTACCAGGATATTTCATTTTTTCATCAGCTTGGATCGTTCCCCATTCACTTGTACTGCAAATGCTGTTTTTAACATTTGGAGTATTAGCTGTTTGTTTTTTGGGTGCTTCTAAATGTAATGCTGGTAGTTTTTCTGAGTTCCATTCTTTCATTATACACATGCTTTGCCTTTTCAAATTCTCATTTTCAGTGACAGAGTCATCAGCTCCGCTGTTGCATACATCCTCAGGACCCTCCCCTGTCTCTTTGTCTCCCTTTCTGCCTTCAGAAGATCTATTGTGCAAGGAAAGATGAGAAAGATTTTCCTGTCTTGGCTCAGCAAGCAAGGAGCCAGAAGACTCCGCATTCAAATCTATCAAGACATCCCTGTCTACTGCTTCTCTCATTGCGTGCTTGTTTAGCACCTCTCCTTCCATTAGTTCACATTCAACATTTGCATTAGCTTTTATGTATGATTCCAATCCTGATCCTAACCCAAATGTACCATTCACACATTTTACAACTCCAGCCCTTTGCCATGGACTTCCAATCTTTGATTCCTTGTCACGTTTCAGGGCAGACCTTGAACCTCCAGTTGGAGAAGTAGAATGTTGTAGAGGGGGAATACTACCATTGCCATGCACAAGTAAGTTTTTATCCATAACCGGTTGTCTGTTAGTCTTAACAAAAAGTTTCTCCAGAGGTTCGCTAGATGGCAATCCCAACCTACTCACAAAATCCTCCATAGGGCATAAAGGAAATACAGCCACAAGAAAAGCAATATCAGATGAGGATGTAAATTTCATGGTGCATGGTTCTTCGGAAGTATCCATTGCAGAAGTATCTGGCTGTTGTGTAAGATGTTGAAGACTTCTCTCAGATTCCTGAAGTTGCGACCTTAATCCCAGGTTTGGTGAATTTTCCATCTTTAGTTTCTTGTCTGGTTTTTGCATAAGTTGAAGTATCTTGCTTACTTCCTTTGCAAGCGAACTATCAGCTGCACCATGCCTTCCCTCATTACCCAGCTTGCCAAGCTTAGAGAGATTTAAGTTTTCTGAAAGTAAGTCATTTACAGATATATCAACAATGTATTTTGACACATCAATTGGCATTGTCTTCAATCTGTAGATATCTAAAATGCCAGTTTTTCCAGAATTTGGCCCCCCCTGGAAAGCAGAATCCTTCACATAAGTTTCATTAAAGGGTTTTCTTCTATGCTGAGCATCATTTTCTGAATCCATGATTCCTTTACAGCCTTGCCTTGGTAGATGCCTTACAGGTTTGAACCTTGGCCCTCTCAAAGAGAAGCCAAAGCCCTTACCACTGGAGTAAACTTGCAGCTATAATAGGCATCATCAGTTTGCTATTGTCTTCATCTGTTATAACTGAAGATACTTCTTGTAGTAGCTTATTATTAAGAACTTCAATCTCCTCCTATTTTAAATTATTTTGGTAAAAACGCCTTGCCTCCTTTCTAATTTCGCTTTGGTCTCCAATCCAAACCCCTTCTATTGATTTAATTCTATTAATTCTAGATGTTGATCTCTGTACTATTGCCTCCCTATGAAAAAACTTTGTGTTTTTATCTACTTTTAACCAAGTCTCTCTCTATTTTATTCTCCACAATTTCTCTTCCTTACTCAAAATATTATGATATTCACTAAGCAACTCCCTTTCCTCCGAGCTTGAATTATTGTGCTCATATTTTTGGAATTTTGAAAGTTTCTCTTTTAGTTATTCTTTCTTCTCAAAAATGTTTTTGAAAGTGTTCTTGTTCCATTCTTTTAATTTATGTCAATTTATGTCATTGATTTAATTTGTTTTAGAAGTGTATATAGCCCACTGTTTCCTGAAGAATTCCATGTTTGCGCTACCATATCAACAAATTGAGGATGGTCTTTCCACATCTGCTCAAATTTAAAATATGATTTTTTTTTGAATTCATTTACGACCTTTTTAACTCTTATTGGCCAATGATCTAAACCAATCCTTGTCAAGGTATTAATTTTAGCACAAGTCCCTTCATCTAGCCAATGATTTAAGAGTATGCATCTGTCCAATTTTTCTGCTATCAAGTTTTGGCCTATCCATTTGTGGGTCTATGTATAGCTGTTCTTTTCAAACTCAACCTCTCATAGATTATTGTTTTGAATGAAAGCTGAGAAATCTCTCATACTTTGGGTTACTTTCCTAATTCCCCCAATTTTTTCATTCAGCTTGGTTATGGGTATTAAAATCTCCTATGATTATGAATTGGGTTTATTGGTCTTTACTTCTCATAAAGACTTCAATCCCACTTCATACTTTTGATATGCCTGACTGAGTTGTAGGTCCATAGACATTGATAAGGATGAAACGAATATCTGCAAAGTAACATGTGACTAATGAAGCTATGCAATGCCTATTTTATGAATAGTTTCAGAGGAGGTTCTAATTGGTTTCCAACATGTTAGAATTACTCGTCGCTCTTTTTGAATCCACATCATCCCATTCACATCTTGCCTATACTACTTTCATAGTTTTGGAAACTTCTTCCTTTGTCATTTTAGTTTTTTGGATACAAAAACATTAGGTTTATTACTTAAACAGATGTCCCTGATACAGCTCTGCTTTGAGGGGGCATTAGCACCCCTTATATTCCATGATATGGTAATCATGTCCCATTAGGGGCTGCTGGCCTCTCCTGTGAATTACCAATATCATTTTGCTGTTTTGTAAAGAGATGTTCAACCAACTTAGATTATGTTCCTTTCTCTATATATGCTCTTGTTTCCTTGGCTCTTGCTTTATAATTTGAAGGTTTTTCTCTTTTAGTCTTGCCAGTATCGAGGGTAGGTCTTATTCTATTCCTCGATATTCTTTCACAACTTTCCTTTTCATTAGATGTATCTTTTCCTGGCTCTGCTAAGGAAGCTTTTGACTTGTCTGCTCATTTTATAGTATTTCCTTGTTAATGGTAGAGGTATTAACATCTAACACTACGTTTTCTCTACCACTTTCCTTCTCATGAATGGTGCATGGTACTTAAAGAGAGTCTTCAAAATATGATGAGGCACATTCCTTAGGTTCAGCAAGAATGTTCATCCCTAAATTGGGTTCAGATTGAGTAGATGGTTCTTTGTTAATATTCCGATCCTGTTGTACAATGTCCTCTAAGCTCTAATCTGCTTTTTCTTCATAGGTTAAAGCCTCAAAAGAATTGGTGTTTCTTCCAATATCCTTACTTATTGGTCTTCATTGTTTATTTACTTTCATCTGTCTGGACCTATTTTTTGAAAATTAAAAACCATCCTCATCCATATCCATTTGTAAGTTTCTCTTGTGGTTTTCTACATATGTTTATGTTGGACTCTTCTTAGGGCATGATCTCTCAATTGCCCCGCCTCATGACATCTGAAAGACATTTTTCATAATCTATGGTTTGGGTCCACAATTTACTCCCATACTTAAGAATGATTGATTCTGGTAAAGGTTTACTGATATCAATCATGACCAATAATCGAGCATAAATAGCATAGACTTCGTCTTTTGTAGTTTCTGAAATCTCGAGGAATTCTCCCAAATTATTGCTTATTGCCTTGAAGGTATCCATTTCCCAGAATGCAATGGGCAACCCATACATCCTGACCCAGATTGGTACGAGGGATGGATTTACGTGTTTAGATGCCAAGCCTTCAAACCAACGGGTAAGGAAGAGTCTTGCTCTTCCCATAAACCAAGGACCCCCTTTCAGGATTCTATCTCTTTCCTTCCTAGAACAAAATTTAGCTAGGAAAAAACCTTTGGGAAGAAAGGATAGACTCACTCCTGGAGACTTCCATCTCCTATCAATCCATTTTCTCAGAGTTAAAGCCCCTGGCCAAGACCCATTAACTTTACCAATAACTGCCTTATCTCCGAGCAGTGAGGATCGCTGCTTTGTGAGGTCCTCCCTAACCTCTACTACTAGGGATGATTCTAAGGATTTAGCTGTAAATCGGTCCATGGGAAGGACACTATAACTCAATATCTACTAAAATTTACTAGTATATCCTATAGCGATTATATCATTTGAAAATAAACCTACAATAATTTGTATGCAAAACTAAGAAACAAATGAAGGGATATATGAAACTTAGCTGAAAAATTCTACACCCAGACGGAAAGTCCTGCCTTGCTGGAGCTCTTCATTACTCCTCTGATCATCCGAACCTTGGCAAAGAGATATTTGCAATTTTGTTTTCCCGTGACTTGAAAAATCGTCATTGCCCTTGTTTCGGATGGCTGACTTCACAGGGTCGTATCTCCCTCAATACTTCTTGGATTCCTTCATATGACCATTAATTTAAAGCCCTTCAAATTCCGCACAAATTCGTCCAAGAATCATCTGAATCGGACAACCCTTGGCAAAGATATGGCTCCTGAAAGATGAGATTTTTTTGGGGAAAAATTGCCCTAACGCTGCCCTTGTTCCGGACAGCTGTCTTCACATGGACATATCTTCTTCAATATTGCTTGGATTCTTTCATATGACCACTTGTTTCAAAACTCTTCAAACTCCGCACAAAATGGCGCAAGAATTGTTTGAATCAGATGACTCTATGCAAAGACATGGCTTTTGAAAGATTAGACACTTTTCCAGAAAAAATTGCCCTAATTGCGACATTGAGTTTATTACACATTTATAGTATTTCTGTATATTTTGACTAAGAAAATGAGCTGTGCAAATTGTGTAAGCTGTGTAAGCCAACCTTCATGTAACTATAATGGAGAACAGCATTGAGCATTTAATCGTTTAAGAGTAGGCAATTTTGACAATTATGACAATTCTTCAAAGGATTATAAAGGACCTTCCGGGATTGATAACACTATTGGCTATCTCTTGAGCCATCAGTTATGGAACACTTATTAGGCATCCATTGCATTTGAGAGCAGTTGAGAAAAGCACTTAATGACAACTATTTAGTTAGTGTCTGTATTTGGTTTCAGAATGTGGCTCTAGGCAAACTTGAAATTTATATTACATACATTGTCAACAAATAAATCTCCTCATCAGACACCATCATCATGAATGCAAAACCATCCCTCAAAACCTATATGTTTGTAAACATAAATTTTACTAGGTTTGACAGATATGTTTTTAGAATTGAATTCAGGAAGAAAATATACCTGCCAAGCTATTTGGATTGTTGCCAGACCACTGAATAACTAGACAATTTTTGTCAAACATGAATCTGGAATGTCAAAAGGCAGCTATAAACAATGAATCCGATATTTATCAGAAAGTATGGTATAAGGTGAAACTGCATAGAAAGGATATCTGCTTCTAAAAGGGCCTAAAGGATCTAAACTAAAGAACAAACAACGCTTAGAACGTTGTATTCCTAAAACAAATAAAATTACACATCTCTTGCATGTCACAATAAAATTCCACTTTAATACAGGCTTGATGTATAGGACAAAGTCAAGCTACTCAGAAGTCGTGAACTTTTCAGTCATCTTTTACAGAGTTTTCACTGTTTCATGGGAAGCATACACAATAACAATTAATTTTTGATAATGGACGGTTCTCAATTTATATTATATATAATGGATACTCATTTCAAAAAATTGGCATCTCCATCTACTAGCTAGCCTTTACAATCTTATTGACTACAATGTGGAGGCTAAAAATAGTTTAAAATTTCACGTGACCATAAGCACCATCCAATATCTAATGTGCCCAACATACAAAATGCAGATAAAAACAAAATTCTGACTGAGCTATTTCAGCATTCTACCATAACACGCCAGTAAAAGCCATGCTTACATGCAGACAATTAAAAATATTTATAACTTTGCTAGTAAGAATCAAAACATGAAAGTTTGACACCCAAAGAGCAGAATCCTTGACTGACAGAAGTGTTCATTCCCAAGGTCTCTAACAATCCAAAATCTAAAAGTAGAGACTTTAACCCTATAGTATAGGCTTAAAGAAACTTTAAATACGAATCTGAGTGAAAAAGTAATGTAGGAGTACATGTAGATACTCTCAAATATTAATTTCGATACATTGTATTTCATGCTACAATGCTGACAATTCAAATATATTGACTTTTCAACAATGTTTGTAAAGTATCATGTTTGTTTCATGGACAGCTTTGGAAGGTAAGAAATATATTTGAGATGATTCTAAGAAAAATTGAAATAATATTGAAACAATAAGACCACCTTTAGTTTGAAAATCAAAGAAATTCAAGTTTTTACTTGGATGTCCCTTTTTACTCCAGCAGCAGGCACCCCAGACCATTGGAAATAACTTGTGGATAGAGTTCAGGTGAAGCTGGCAAGCCATAAAGGAAGGTAGCAGTCTTCAGGAGGTAAGCTGATGCTGCTCATATCCACTCTCCAGAGCATCCCAATCTATCTTATGTCACTCCTTAGAGCCCACAACAAGGTGATCAGCTCCTTTGCCTCTATAGAGAGGGATTTTGCGTGGAACAGGATTGAAGATCATCACATAATCCCTCTCTGGCTAGCTAGAATGCCTGCTTATGTAAGACCTAGGGTGGGGCAGGTTTCAGAGATGGAAGAACCATGACTTTTTTTTAGGATCCAAAGATTCCAAACTGTTCTGGAGGATTAACTGAGAAATATACTGTAGAGTCAACTCTTGTGGAGAATTAGGTTGATTCTTCTATTTCATAAGAACTCTTCAGCACCATGAGTGGTCTGACATGCAGTTCCTCTATTTTGAACTTTATCAAAACAACAAACTCTATTGTCAAACTCTCTCTGCAGTTGGAAGCAAGTAAAAGAGGATAAAATGGACTTTTGGAAGATGCATGAGTACCCACCTGCTTAGTGGCAAAATGAGAACTCGATGGGGAGCTTGAAGACATTCTCTCGAAGAAATATTGCCTCATACAATTTGAAAAGTGAATCTCTGACAGAATTTGGAAAGCGCATAGACATGCTATAAAAAGTTAATCAAGACTCTGTAATGGTTTTGCAATTGTCATTGCTGTACTTTCTTGAGTGCAAATTCAATTTCTTGGGCTTGTGGAATCAAGTCTTCTCTTTTGGCACTACTTATAGATTGGTGTCCTCTTTCTGGATGGCCTACTTCTCTGGATGGTGCTACCCTGAGTGGCCTTCTTCTTGGACAGCCCTTTCCTTTGGACTATTCTTCCTTGGGAGACCCTCTTTATGTATGGTCTTTTTCTATGGCATCACCAGCACCCTTCCCCTAGACATTCCTCCTTTGGAGGGCCTTTGTTTTGGGTGACTCACCTTTTGAACATTCTTGTGGGCAGCCCCTTTGGGCATACATATGGATGTTTGAATGACCATCCTTTTCATTCCCCGATAATCCACTCTTAGACGACCCACTCCTTTGGATGGTCCACTTGTTGGCATGCCTTTGGTGGCTTCCTTCAATATTTGTGATCTCTTGGAGATGTTTGGATGGTCCTCTTGTGGTTGATCATCGTCCTCATTCTCAATAACTAATGTAGATGCATCCTTTGGAGATCATTCTCCAGTGGATCACTTTGCAAAATATCAGAGATTATGGCCTCATTGATTCTTTGAGCTTCAAGAGTGATACCGAATGATCCTGAAAAAAGAATGTATCCACTTTTTGTTTTGTTAAAGAAAACATCTCAATTAATGATTAGTTTTTTCCTTTTTTCCTTGATTGGATGAAAAAGCCTATGTATTTTAGAGACTTCTGAATATCCCATTATGATGCAGGGATGGCTTTTGGAATCTCGATTTGGGCGCTTCTTATCAGGAACATGAGCTTAAGCCACACAACCAAATATCTTTCGATGCTAAACATTAGGTTTGTGGTCTCTCCATTACTCTTTTGGTGTTGATTTCAGAAGAACCATGGTGGAAACCCTTTATAGAATATTTGCATAGACAGTTTCTCCTTCCAAATACTAGCATCCAATCCTTGTGCTTGTATTATGCACCTGATCATTTCCACAAGTGTCATTTTTTTCATTTATGCACCATTTTGTTGAGGAGTGTAAATTTTTGTCCTTTGCCATGCGTTATTGTGGATGAGAAAATATTCAATGGTATTGCTCATGTACTCCCTACTGCTGTCAATGTGAAGGCATTTGATAGAACAACTACATTGGTTCTTAACTAAAGACAACCATATTGATTCTTAATTAAGGCCTAGAAATCAACAAACTTTTTGCAAGCCGGCCTCATGTTTGATAGTATAAATCCATGCTCTTCATGAGAAATCATCAACAAAGGTCAAGACGTACTTGTTACCTTATATAAAGGGAGACTATTCATTTTACAAGTATCACTATGAATAAGTTCCTTTTGCTTTCTTCCTCTCCATGGTTTCCCTTTTTCAAACTTTTCATGATGATGCCTTTTGAGCATGCAACCTTCACATATTCCTTGTGGAAGAACAAGTGGGATTCCCTCTACCATTTCTAGCCTTCTCATCAGCTTCTGATATAATTCATGTCCAAATCTCTCCTGTCATAGTTTGCTCATGTCATCATCTCTTACCATTAGTGCAAAAGGATCATTTCCTCTCTAAACCCTACAAAATTTATATATGTTGTCCCTTGGTCTCTCCTGTGCTAGTTTGCTCATGTCATCATCTCTTACCATAAGTGCAAAAGGATCATTTCCTCTACAAAATTTATATATGTTGTCCCTTGGGTAAAGTATATTGGAAATCAAGACTCAATACAACATACCTCTTTAAAATATTCTTGATTAGGAAGCAGTTAGACCAAAATTCCAACTTTTTGTCGATTTGAGTGATTTGAGATATAGATGGCAAGGAATTGAGGAACATGACAGACATCATTAATAACACCATTTTCACATTTGGTATCACTACAACCTTTACTATCGAGGGCATAATCATCTACTGTAAAGGTGTATCCTCTTTGGATTTTGTCAAACAAAGAGAATATTGACCATCTTTATCCATATGATATGAGCAACCATAACTTCTTTCTAGAGGCATGAGCAGTAAAATCAGTAGTAATAGAAAGGGCTTAATCATTATCACCATTGTTATTTTTCCTGTTGCTTTGGTGCTGTAGATTGCCTTCTGTTGTGTCAATCTCCAATTCCTTCAGTTTTCAGTCATCTTTCTCTTTGATATGACAATTCCTCACAAGAAGTCAAATTTTGCTGCAATATAAGTATACATCATTCTTATTCTCAAAGAATGACCTTTGCATTATAAGTTGACACCTATAATCAGGTTGTTTGTCCGTGCAGTTGCTTCTACAAGTTTGTTTCTCGATCTTGCAGATTTATTATATCTTTTGTGGGCATGAGAGCTTTTCCTCCTAGTAAAATGTACTTCATTTTTTTCCAATTTGCTATTTCTCTAATTTATTTTGCTGAAATGTGAGAAGTTTCTAAAACATCTCTCAAGTCAGTTGTTTGTTCTTCACTTGCATTTGAATTATATATGTCCTGATAATTGTCTAGAACATCTTATAGGGTCCTTTCAATTACCTTGTGACTATTTCAATTACCTTGTGACTATTTCAAGTAGATGTGATTCCTTCTTTACAAAGTCTTACCACTGTTACCACTTACTGTTACTGTCACTGATTTCAAGTATTACCACTGTTACTGTCCTGACTGTTACTGTCACTGTCCCGACTGTTCAGATTCTGACCACAGGCTGGTTCAAACACTTGCAGAAATTTGTCTTGACTGTTGGTGCATGCAAGTTGTTTTCTGTGATAGGGAAAGCCTTCTCCGTATGCTCACTTTTGGGGTTGGTGAAAGCAGGTTAGCAGAGCAAGGATGGGTTGATTTGCAGGGGAATGATATTTTGTTTTTTTCAACCAGGGTATGCTAAGTAAGGGAGTATGTAATACCCATAGGCCCTCTGTTATATCGCAGTGACGAACAATAGTGCTCGGACCAATATTTCAGGCCACTACTCAAGGAGGATTCCACACATACCCTTGAGCACACTATCTGACTCTCTGACAGTACGGGAGGGTAATCTTCCGGGATGCTGTGTCCCGTGGACTATGGATAATACAAGGTCGAAAAGCCTCTTAATGGATAAAATCTTGTTTAAACCTAGATTGTCTCTCGATATACCCGAAGATATGTGGGAGCTCAATTCCGTGCGCGAGTGTTGTCTGAGGCCTGGGTATTGGAGCATGATCGCCCCTCACTTCACTAGACGCTTTATGGGCTATCTAGCTTAGCCAATAACGACAGCTCCTTCACGATATTTTAAAACCCCTGACACAAGGTTTCTAACCTACACAACTACTATATTTTTTTTTTTGGTCTTTTCTGATTTTCTGAGAAAAAAATGACTGTATTTTTTGGATTTTTTTTTTTGATAGAGGAAAAACAAAAATAAAAAACACAGAGGAGAACAGGCGGAATGACTGGCAAGAATCGTCTTAGTTGTAGGAGAACTTGGCCCTGGAAAGCGCTCTGATACCACTTGTTAGGAACCTACTATTAAAATAAAGCACACTTACACAAAATACTGAAAAATAACTCACATACATCAATTAACTCAATATCACTATGCAGAAATCAATTACAGAAATGAAACAATCTCACAGTAACATTGAATCGCGGGCCTCTTTGAGGGGGCAACCTCCTTCAATATTTCATTAGCTTGCAAAAGGATGATCTCGTACATGGCTTCATATCTTTTTAAAGGAAAACTACATGCAACCCTACCTAAATGCTCAAGAGGTGGCTTACATGCAAAATGCCACTCGAGCTAGAATCTCCCACCAAATGGCGGTTACAATCTTGATAAAAACGAAATGGTACCACTTGGCAAGGTATCTTACTACATCGGTTACAATATTGATAAAAACAGTTACATGAGATCACTTGGCGAGGTACCTTTATTGCCACCTACATTACTAAGTATTGCATAATAACATTAAAATAGGATCCCCACGTTGGAAGTGGGTTATTACATAGGTAAATGAGAATTACAACATGGTGTTAGGATAGGATCCTAACACCGTGGTGGAGTCTAGGCTCGCAAGGAGGCAATCAAGCCCCCTAGGTCCTTTAGATGACCAAATATAAGCATAAAATTGATGACCTTTTGGTAGTAAGCCAAATTCGTACCCAGAAAGAACAAAGCACGAAATTGGAATAGATGCAAAAAGGGACAGAAACAGAGAATAGAAAAGATGTTCAACAGGAAGCAGAGGAAAAAAAAGAGGAAGTAGAAAGGAAAAAGATAGACTTGCCCCCAAGTCCAGAGCCGATTTTGCGGTCCTTGCAGACTGAGCGTGAAATCGCGTTGACCGAATTCACACCTTATAAGAGCAGATTGTGAATTCGTGCCAATAACAAGATTGAGGCAGAAAGGAAGCTAACTAGGGTTCTTCAAGGGCCTAAACAACAAAAATAGAACAAGAGGCAAGATTGAAAATTAAAGTGAAATAGAAATCTAGAAAAGTGATAAATTATAATTCAAAGTAGGAAGACAACAAGGTGAGAAGAGAGGCAACAACCAATAGAGGAGTGGTCCTCTGAGATGAGTCTTGCTATCCCTCCAGAAGCCTTCCAAAAAGGCAATGCAGAGCTTGAGAACTTGAGAAGCAAATTGACAAGAATTTCGTTAGCTTGAGAGTGATGGTAAGAGCAATTGAGCACGATATTGATTGCGATATCGGATGGGATAAAAAATGGGAGCCCAATGCCTCTATTTATAGGACTTTGGGGCATGAAAAAAGAGAGGGAAAAGCATTAGGGTTAGGTTAAATTGAAAATTCAAAGGGCAAGTTGGCTACAGGGCTGGGGTTAAAGAAAAACTCTAAAAGCACGATTTTGCGGTCCATAAGGACCGATCGCGAAAGTGACTGTTGGGGGTCATTAGGCTAGCTACGTGATTTCGCGGTTTGTCCAAGGGGACCGCGAATTTGTCAAAACTGAAGAAAAGGGCTCAAATTGAGGGTTAACAGGCTCAAAAATTGCATTTGGCAATTTTGAGAGGCTTCTTAGGCATCTAAGGGAAAATTGACTCATTTGGCTAGGTCAATTTTCGATGTCTACATTTGCCCCCTCTTTGATGCATTTATGGTGCAATAAATGCTTAAAGAACATTGTAGATACCTTCATGCTCGAAAAGGCAGGTACCGAAAGGGGTAGGAAGGTTAGGTGGGAGGATAGTGCAAAAATGGTGTAAATTCCGAACACTTTGAATTTTTGCACGCTTTACAGGGCAATGATGATATCAATGCCCTCAAGGTTGGGGTGCCCTCTTGAGTTTCAGAAGGAAGGCGAACATCTTGAGGAAACAAGAAAATGGCAGAGGGAAAAAGACGGAGGAGAAAAGGGCGAAAAAAAAGAAAAAAAATAGATAGAGAAAGGGAGGGTAAAAAGGAGGGAAGGGTGAAAATGAATTTCATTTTCACTACGTGAAGGAGAAAGGGAGCTCTGGGGAGAAAAAAATGGCGCGACCAATGCACTGGGTAGCAATTGCGAGGGGCAAGGCTGGCATAGTGGCGGAGCGGGCTCGGGTAAGCATCAAGACCATCTCGTGAGGCTAGAAAAACTAGGGTTAGCTGACAAATTCGTGGTAGGTAAAACCTGACTGCGAATTCGTGCCCTAGAAAAATACGGCGTGAAATTGCGGAAGAAGAGAAGAAATAAAGGAGGAGAGAAAGAAAAAGATAAGAGAGATAGAAAAGAAAAAGATGGACATAAATAGAAATTAAAATGCGTAAATTGATTTTAGAATTGATTTGAATTTGTGATGACATAAGACTGATGAAAAATTTGTTTGATTTGATTTTGCAGCTAGATGTGCTAGAGAGCAGAGATTGGAGACTGAGGATCCTAGAGGCGTCCTTGAGGGAGTTGACAACAACAGATAGATAGGTTTTGCGGACTGTGGGGCTACTACACCTGGCAGAGATGCCCTGGGTGGAGTTCAATAGGGCACTCTTGACAACATTGATAAAGAGGTGGTACTTGGAGTCCTCGACCTTCTGGTTACTGATAGGGGAGATGACCATCACACTGGAGGATGTGTGGCCAATCCTGGGGGTGCCTATCAAGGGGAGGGCAGTGTATAGGGCACAAATGCCCTACACAACACTACAAAGACCATTGGGGAACCTGACACACGAGATATAGCAGAGCAGGCTAAACATTAATGAGATGCTCAAGCGCTACGGGTTCGACGCTCTGATTAGTGTACTCTGCGGGGTGGTGGTTGGGCTTTTAGTTTGCCACATGAGCAAGCGACACATGCCATGGGCTTTGGCAGGAGTGGTAGCAAACATGCCAGACCAGCTGGTGCGGTTTGCATAGTGACCGTTAGCAATAAATGCTTGGCTAGTGTTGAGTTGTGTTTTCACCCAATTGTGAAAGCACACTCTCCGGTAGGATCTGAGTCCTAAAATCCTCTACTTGCAAAGAAAGTAATTTCTCCAAGGTTCCTGTTATGTTGTTTCTTTAACACCAATGATATTGTTCAATATAGTTGCTGGGAATACCTTAGGGTTGCAAGTAGATGTTAACAAGGGGCACTGTAGTTTAATTTACTTTGAATTTACAGTGGACTCAAAATGAATAAATCTATTCCAAACTTGGATTTTGATGAGCTTTCAGTTATTTATTTAAATGACTGTAATTAAAATGCAGAAAATAAAATAAGGATTTGAAAATAAAATACATGCAAATGAAGATGCAACTAAACTATGTCCAGAATGCTACCATCTTGATTGATGAAACCGAAGATAATGAGGTTTCTGCATGCAACCTAACCTATAGAACCTGCAAATTTGCACAATCCAGATAAGCTAGGTGCTGGGTTTCGGGGTTTCTAAAGTAATTTCAGATTTAGACATTCGCATGAAGTAACCAAGAACACTTGCATTAAACTTCACCTAAAAGCCTAGAAATCTGAAAGAGAAAAATAAAACATTAAATCATGCATGCAGAAATAACTCCTTTCTCATCAATGAGATGCCAACTTTCTGTATCTCTGTATTACAATGATATAACAGTTACAATGATAGAGTGTTCCAGGTGTAACAAATCCAGAACAAATGAAGGAAATTGCCAAAGTGCAGGGCCAGAATGGCATAAAGCCCTTGTCTCTGCAACTCTGCAAGCAGCAATTTCCCACCCTCTCTTCAATCTGCACTTCCGGTTTTATACTGTCTGGCGTGGCCTTTCAGTTCCCCTGCGTCGCTTCGTTTCACCTCCCTTTGCTTCTTTTCAAATTCCTGCCCTTTCGATGCTTTTATTCCATGCTTTATGCCAAAACGTTTAAAATTTTTCGTTGCATGTAACGCTTCTGCAACTCTGACACCTGTATGCCACGTGTCACACGTTCTCTGCGCCTTCTGTAACGTCTTTCTGCGAAAATCGCGAAAAAAACGGCATGCAACCTGTTCACCTTCCTGGCCGCGAAAACGCGACATGTCGCGAAAACGCGACATGTCGCGATATCGCGACATGTCGTGATATCGCGACGCTTTTCTGTGAGCAACCTTTCTTGCAGCCACTCCCAGCGAAAACGCAACCTGTCGCGATTTCGCGAAATGTCGTGAAATCGCGACATGTCGCGAAATCGCGACGTTTTCCCTGTCCGTACGCCCTCGGCTGCTTCTTGTCGCGATTTCGTGACCATTTTCTCCTTCGGGCCCTCTTGCCGCAATCCGTCGCGATTTCGCTACCGCTACCTCGCTTCTTGCTCCTTCGCTGCAACCTGTCGCGATTTCGCGACGCTTTTCTGCTTCGGGCACCTTTGCTGCATGCTGTCGCGATTTCGCGACGTCTTTATGTCTCGGACTCTTTCGCTTGATTCTGTCGCGATTTCGCGACGTCCTTCTCATCCGTACTGCTTGGGCCTCAACCTGTCGCGATTTCGCGACGCTTTTCTCTATCGAGCATGCTTTCCCAAAAGTTGCGTGATTTCGCGACCATTTCTGCGCTTCATGCCCTTCGGTCGATTCTGTCGCGATATCGTTGCAGTTTTACATCTCCGTACACTTTGCTGCTTCGGAGCCGCGAAAACGCGACCTGTCGCGATTTCGCGACGCCCCTCTTGCTCGCACTACCTTCCTGCTTCTCGTCGCGAAATCGCTACCATTTTTGTTCCGTACACCTTTGGCTACTTGGAGTCGCGAAAATGCGACATGTCGCGATATCGCGACGATTTCTCGTTTCATGCCTTCCACCTGCAATTTGTCGCGATTTCGCGACGTTTTTCACTCGGCACCTCTTTGCTCAATGTTGTCGCGATTTCGCGACGTTTCTCTTCTCCGTACGCCATGCTATTTTCCTGTCGCGAAATCGCGACCATTTTCTATTCCGTACACCTTCGGCTGCACCCTGTCGCGAAATCGCGACGTTTCTCTGCTTCGACGTGCTTTGTAGCTTTCTGTCACGATATCGCGATGCTTTTCTTGCTTGGCACCTTCTTCCTGCTTCCTGTCGCGAAATCGCTACCGTTTTCATTCCGTACACCTTTCGCAGCAACACGTCGCGAAATCGCGACACTTCTCATTTCCAAGCAGTGGCAGCTCCATACGTCGCGAAATCGCGACGATTTTCATTCTTGCCTTTCTCTCTCCTGCCTGGGCCGCGACGGAGCAACATGTCGCGATTTCGCGACACATTTTCATTTTTGCCAGCTGACATGTCGCGATATCGCGACAACTTTTCTTTTTTTTCAGCGATGTGTCGCGATATCGCAACACATTTCACTTTTACCAGCGACGGAGCGACATGTCGCGATATCGCGACGTTTTTCTGTTTTTCGGCAGTGATGGCGCGACAGGTCGCGATTTCGCGACACTTTCAACACTTATGCATTTTTTTCTCTTTTCTTCATTTTTAGCATCTGGGTCACTGAGATTTCTTCTGCAAGCCTGCAAAAAAAGGTGGGTCCCCAATTTTGGGGTGTGTTGTGGACTAGCCACAACAAATGGCGACTCTGCTGTAACATGCTCTTGAGCATTTTTAGTAAGAACCCAACCTGAAACATATCACAAACTCGAAAACATGTGTTAGCACATAAGCAATACAAACAAATGCCCAAAGATCAGAAGTACATGAATCATTAGAATCATCAAGTATTAGCTCAATGTGTGCAATGGATTTCTTTTCCTATCGTTTGAAATTGATCCACACTCCATTGTCAGTTTTGCATGAATGCATATGTGAGATGGTGAATGATTTGTGTACCCTAATGAATATGCTAAGAGATTTTGCTTTCGTAAAAGGCATAGTCATTCTTCTATTATTATGTACAAGCATTCAAGATTGCCAAACCCTCTTAGGATCCACTAATTCATTACCTTATTGTATCCCAAAGTTGGTTATGAGTCCCTACTATCTGGAACCCATGTGCAAGTGAATGTGAAATCAAAACTTTGGGGAATCAGACTCCCAACCAACCGAGATGAGAGTTTAACCCTATCCTTACTATTCTGATTTAGAGTTCATTACCTCACTTTAAGCAAAATAATTAAACCAATTATGGAAGAAATGGTCATGCTAGTCTAACCCTCTAGACAATCAGTGGTCTTGTTTTTGAGGCAAGACATGATGCCATGCATGGGCATATCTAACCCCACAATCCAAAACTTATCTTCATTTCTTTGGACCTTGGGGACGACTACCCATCCTTTGCAGAGGACAAGTAGTACAATCCTTACAATCCAATATAAAGATGAGATGGGAAAAATTTATTTTTTACTTCTTGGACCTTGGGGATGACTACCCATCTTGGCTAGGAACATGTAGTACGATCCTTACAATCCAAACTTTAGATGAAAAATGTTAATTTTGTTGCTTAGACCTTGGGGATGACTACCCATCCTTTGCAGAGGACAAGTAGTACGATCCTTACAATCCAAGATTTACTATGAAATGAGACATAAGAGCTTTGGGGAATCAGATTCTCAACCTAAGCGAGATGAGAATTTATGCCCTATCCTTACTACTCCATGTAGGTCAAATCAAAGCTTTGGGGAATTGGATCCTCAACCTAAGTTCGATGAGGATTTAACCCTATCCTTACTACTCCGATTTTAGGCTTTAAGCTCTATGGAAGTGGTCAAAACCACTGTTTTAAGGATCATGTTGCATAATAGGATAGACATGAAAAACCTCTTTCGCCCAACCTTTTCTTCCAAGTTAGGTTTTGACCATTTTGCTCAAGATCCTTCTTAATGTATGAGACGTGCTTGGTTCGAGATACCTCAAGACTCAGTTTCCAACCTTAGGATTTATTTACATTTATGTTATAACACAACCCTAAGAGGATTTGACATACTTTAATGATTTGTACTTGTTGGCCACGAATCTGCCATGAGGAAAGGATTTTAGGTTAATGCGTCTAGATTCGCCCACCAGCATGAAAGGCCGGAAGGAAGAGATGCCTTCCGAGCCAATCTCCGGAGAAGGCCGGCTCCTTTTGGGGGGTTTGTTTAAGCTAAGAGTACAGGAAAGAAATAAATGTACAGAAAGAGACAAATGTACAGAAAGAGAATACAAATATGTCCAGAGGTTGGTGGGGGGAACTAACAGTACGGGAACACACTAATTACCGCTACTTACTGCATTATAAACATAGAGCATGACAGGAACTACAAAGACTATGTGTACTTCCGATACTCATGCAGTGTATGCACAGCTCCAATGATCCTCTAGCAAACATTCCCTACAAGGAACTAACAGCATGGCAATGCACCGGTTTACCAGATACGTACACTAACAGGAGTAGAAAGCAGACTTAGAGATATCAGATCCAGGTATATGTGTTTATGTAGAGAATTTAACCGCACAGACTCCAATGGCTCCCTAACGGACATTCCCTACAAGGAACTAACGATGACGGGATCGCATCGGTCACCGGATACGGGCCAGCAACAAAACACATAACCGATGGAACCGCTACTACATCCATTCTATGTATGCTTTAAATTAATGAAATACGAGAGGGTGCTTTAAACAAGCAATGCTAGAGGGACTCGCTCACCAAATGCTGAAATGAATCAACAAGCCGTGACAGAGTTAGCCTAAGGCATATAATGAAAGACAACGATAAAAGAATAAAGACAATGAGAATGAGAACCAGGCATACAGATTATATTCATAAGCAGAAGCACGGTTACAATAAGCACAGTAGTTCCCTAACAGACATTCCCCTTTCCACCCTTTACAATGAATTCATGGTGGGCTTTTATAGCCCGAGTCCCTCCCGTTACATTAATGGGCACAGGGTCCCAGTCAAACATAAGCTGACAAAAGCGGCGAAAGAGCTGCAAATGCTGACCTTTTGTCGGACCGGACTGTACCCCGCAGCATGGTCTTCCTGGAAGCTGGACAGCTACATGGCGGTGCGCTGGGCAGAACTTCAATCTGGCAGTGATGCGGGTAGCTGGAGCAGGTAGAACCTCAGGTCAGCTTTGAATGAGGCTACTGGCACAGGCAGTGCAGCCCATGCTTGTCCTTTTGCTTGGCACGTTTCGGCTCTAATCCCGAAGCTGGACACTTGTCAGATGATGGATGATGCTTTTTGACACGTGTCTGCCTTGGAGGGCAGTCTGTCCATCTTTGCTTGGGATCGGAGTACCTCGGGATGCGCGGGCAGGACGCAGTGCAGTCGAGAAGGCCTTCATGCCTTGGTCAAATTCCGGGTTTGTTCCCTCATCGCGCACTGTCAGGGGCGCACTCGACTTCGGTGTGAAGTCGGAATGCGCACAGGCGAAAACCGATGTCTGCCGCCGTACGGACTTGCTCGAGCACTTGATTTCTCTTTTGTCGACCGCCCGATCCGCAGTTACAAGGTGCGCCCAGAAGAGGGGCGAAGTGCGTACTTCGCACCAAAACTGGGCGAAGTGCGAACTTCGCACCAAAACTGGGCGAAGTGCGTACTTCGCACCCAGACTTGCCATTTTTCAGGTGACTTGCTGGAAGTTGAAAAATTAACTGGGGGACTCCAAGAAAGGGGGGAAAGAAAGAGAATGCGGGAAAGAAAAAGAAAGGGAGAGAAGAAGGAAGGAAAATGGAGGAAGAGGGAAAAAAGAGCAGCATTGTTACAACACTGAAGACATTGCACCCCGTGCAAAATGTGACAACATTTCTGGCGGCTCGCGGGGTGTCGAGCTCGCCTCGGCGCAAAGAACCCATGCCTTCATCCATTGGGCAACAGAGTCACCCTCGCTGCAACTGCTCTTCAGATCCACCTCCGGCAACTGCCTCCTCGGAACACTTAAAAAGAAAACACTGCACAGACTGAAATAAGGAAACAACTAAAACTTTGAATAATAGCCGGATTATTTATACAAAATTTTGCGGCGTTATTGGCATGCCGCCACCACAAATCTAGCTTTGGTTGCCTATCCGGTGAACCTGCAGTGCCCGGACCAGATCTGATTGTACTTCAGATGATCTTTGAAGTCCGGCTGGCCTCCCAAAGTTTGCCAGGTCGCGAACATGGTGCAACGTGGCAGATTGTCATTTATGCCGGTACCCATACAATTGATGAACAATGTGGCAAGGAGATTTTTTAGACGGGAGCCCTCTTCGGGTACCGGTTGTGGTGATGGTTGGAGCCAATACCACCACGGTGGAGACTGTAGGTGAACATTCATTTCTCCGCTTGTGAGGTCAAGGCTGCTCACCAAACCTTGATTCCTCCGGGGTGTCTTTTATCAGCTTTAAAAAGGGGCGCCTGCGATCAAGAAATCTGGATCTTCAGCTCGATCGGAGTCGCCAGGTGATTTTTCCAGATGAAGGCAAGCCAAAGATTCACCAACTCGGGCTTCCTTAAAATATGGAGACTGATCGTCTCACCTCACGGATTCGTCTATGCGAGCTTGGTAATCAGCCGGCCTGACGCGCTCGCCTGGAGCGTTTAGGCAGGTTTCCCGGGTTCCTTGCTCGCCACCTTCTTGCTTGCACGAAGGCGTTAGGACCGGTCTTTTGGACTCAGAGAATATGAACGTGCAGAGTCGCCAGGTGCTCTGATTTTGAACAGCAATGAAGCGAGCACCAGTGCTTCGATTCTGTTTGGGGGTGAGAAACCTCCTTGTCCCACCGAGCATTCGGAAAGAAACTGTCAGCCCGAGCGAGGACGAGCTTGAGATCTTCCAAATGCGAGACAAAGAGTCCCACCGGGCGTGCCAAAAACTGTTGGCCACGAATCTGCCATGAGGAAAGGATTTTGGGTTAATGCGCCCAGATTCGCCCACCAGCATGAAAGGCCGGAAGGAAGAGATGCCTTCCGAGCCAATCTCCGGAGAAGGCCGGCTCCTTTTGGGGGGTTTGTTTAAGCTAAGAGTACAGGAAAGAAATAAATGTACAGAAAGAGACAAATGTACAGAAAGAGAATACAAATATGTCCAGAGGTTGGTGGGGGGAACTAACAGTACGGGAACACACTAATTACCGCTACTTACTGCATTATAAACATAGAGCATGACAGGAACTGCAAAGACTATGTGTACTTCCGATACTCATGTAGTGTATGCACGGCTCCAATGATCCCCTAGCAAACATTCCCTACAAGGAACTAACAACATGGCAATGCACCGGTTTACCAGATACGTACACTAACATGAGTAGAAAGCAGACTTAGAGATATCAGATCCAGGTATATGTGTTTATGTAGAGAATTTAACCGCACAGCTCCAAGGGCTCCCCTAACGGACATTCCCTACAAGGAACTAACAATGACGGGATCGCATCAGTCACCAGATACGGGCCAGCAACAAAACACATAACCGATGGAACTGCTACTACATCCATTCTATGTATGCTTTAAATTAATGAAATACAGAGGGTGCTTTAAACAAGCAATGCTAGAGGGACCTGCTCACCAAATGCTGAAATGAATCAACAAGCCGTGACAGGTTAGCCTAAGGCATATAATGAAAGACAGCATAAAAGAATAAAGACAGCAGAACAGAACCAGGCATACAGATTATATTCATAAGCAGAAGCACGGTTACAATGAGCACAGTAGTTCCCTAACAGACATTCCCCTTTCCACCCTTTACAATGAATTCATGGTGGGCTTTTATAGCCCGAGTCCCTCCCGTTACATTAATGGGCACAGGGTCCCAGTCAAACATAAGCTGACAAAAGCGGCGAAAGAGCTGCAAATGCTGACCTTTTGTCGGACCGGACTGTACCCGCAGCATGGTCTTCCTGGAAGCTGGACAGCTACATGGCGGTGCGCTGGGCAGAACTTCAATCTGGCAGTGATGCGGGTAGCTGGAGCAGGTAGAACCTCAGGTCAGCTTTAAATGAGGCTACTGGCACAGGCAGTGCAGCCCATGCTTGTCCTTTTGCTTGGCACGTTTCGGCTCTAATCCCGAAGCTGGACACTTGTCGAGATGATGGATGATGCTGTTTGACACGTGTCTGCCTTGGAGGGCAGTCTGTCCATCTTTGCTTGGGATTGGAGTACCTCGGGATGCGCGGGCAGGACGCAGTGCAGTCGGGAAGGCCTTCATGCCTTGGTCAAATTCCGGGTTTGTTCCCCATCTGCGCTTACTGTCAAGGCGCACTCCGACTTCGGTGTGAAGTCGGAATGCGCACAGGCGAAAACTGATGTCTGCCGCCGTACGGACTTGCTCCAGCACTTGATTTCTCTTTTGTCAGCCTGCCAGTCTGCCAGTTACAAGGTGCGCCCAGAAGAGGGGCGAAGTGCGTACTTCGCACCAAAACTGGGCGAAGTGCGTACTTCGCACCCAGACTTAGCCATTTTTCAGGTGACTTGCTGGAAGTTGAAAAATTAACTGGGGGACTCCAAGAAAGGGGGGAAAGAAAGAGAATGCGGAAAAGAAAAAGAAAAGGAGAGAAGAAGGAAGGAAAATGGAGGAAGAGGGAAAAGAAGAGCAGCATTGTTACAACACTGAAGACATTGCACCCCGTGCAAAATGTGACAACAGTACCTAAGATGCATATGCAACTAAGATGAAATGTATGTAAGGTGAGATGGAACATGAATGCATTATCTCTTGAATTGCAAATGAAATGATTTGTCATGCAAAACTGACTCTTTCATGCATCACAAAATCAAACAATATAACTTAAGATGTTTGTGTTACTTGTGGAGCTTTTACAGGACAATTCCAATATTTCATATTCTCCTAACCTTAAGCCTAAGTTGACATCTCAATTTTTTTATCTTTTTATATTATTATTTTTTATTTTTTATTTTTTTTATTTTTTATTTTTTATTTTTTTTAAAATTAACAAAACATGCCAATTGAAATCAAAACCACCACCAAAATCCTAGCTAGACTAACAATCCTAAACAATAAAAACAAAAACTGCAAATCCCCACCAAAACTGAAAGAATAATATCAAAATCTCACAACCTAGGGGCTAAAATAATGCTTTAAAATCTGCCCATTAACCGGTAGCACGAAATATCTCCCTTCTAAAGTTTTTAGCCTGAAGGTATTCTTCCCAAGAATCTTTGAAATCTGATATGGGCCTAACCAAAGACAATCAAACTTTTGATGATTCCCTTTTTCCTCATGTCTTTTGTCCCATAGTAATACCAAATCTGAAATTCTGAATGATTTAACTTTGGCCCTTCTGTCAAACCATCTTTTGATAACTTCTTGGTGTTTATTCATGTGATTCATGGCCTCTTCTCTCTTTTCATCAAGGTGCAGCAAATGACTTGACCTGGCTTCAACTTGATCATCTGTCCCCAAGTACTCTTGTATGAAATGTAAGGTCTGCAACTTCAAATTTGTAGGGAAATATCGGGTCTTTCCCATAGACCAAATGATAGGGAGTATTCCCTATAGATTCTTTCACTCTGGTCCTATCTACCCAAAGGGCAAACTTCAATTGGCTGTGCCAGTCCCGAGGGTTCTTTTCCAGCAATTTCTTGATGGTATTCAACAAATTCTTATTTGAAGATTCGGCCAACCCATTTCCTTGAGGATAATAATTGGATGCAAATTTTAAGCTCACTTTGTTATCATATGCCCAGTCTGCAAATTGCGTAGAAATAAATGCTTTACCATTGTCACTGATAATAGAATTAGGCATTCCAAATCTTGTTATAATATGGTCCTCAAGGAAATTAATTACAACGTCTGTGGTGGCATGTTTAGTAGGAATCGCTTCTGTCCACCTTGTATAGTAGTTTGTAGCTATCAATATGAATTTATGAGAATCAAAAGAATTTGGGTTAATAACCCCGATGAAATCCAGTCCCCACTGTGCAAATGGTCTCATTTCAACTACAGGTTGTAACGGCATGGCTGCATTTCTTTCTCTACTGGCAACCACTTGACAGATATGACAAGATCGTACATGGGCATGTGCATCTTTGAAAATATGGGGCCAGTAGAATCTTGCTCTCAGGATTTGATGTGCTGTAGCATTGGCCGCACCATGACCAGTTCCATGTTTCCCGTGAAATTCCTGCAACACCCTGGCAGCTTCTTCTTTGTTCAAGCACCTCAGGTAGATACCTTCATGATTCTTCCTGTAAAGCACACCAGATTTCATTAGATAATTGACAGACTTAAGCCTCAAAGCTCTTCTTTGTGTTGAATTCAGATTAGAAGGACACTTACCAGTCAATAAAAATTGCACAATATCAACATACCAGTCATCCTTAGCAATGTATTCTGTATTCGAGCATTGGCCTGTTATTTGCGGATTATTTTCTGCGATCGCCTTCGCGAGTCCCTGTCCTCGAACTAGTTTCATAGGTTGGATTTCGAGATCAAATTCTTGGATGGTGGAAATCCATTTTCCTCTCTTCTCACCTAGTTCATTTTGTAAAAACATGGTCTTGACAACAGAGTCGGGCACGATGGCAATAACTCTATTGTGCACAATGTAATGCCTAAATTTTTTCACCGTTTTAAAAAGTGCGTACATTTGCTTATCAAGGATTGAATACCTTAATTGAGCATCTTTCAAGGGGGCACTTAAAAACGCTATGGGTTTTTCGGCACTATCCTCGCCCTTTTGGGTTAAGACACTCGCAAAGGAGTGTTCTGATGCAAAAGCATAAATATAGAAAGGCTTGGAGTAGTCTGGACTTATAAGGACAGGGGCTCTAGAAATGGCATCTTTGATGTTCTGGAAGGCCACTCTACTTTCCTCGTTCCATTTTACATCCACATCTTTCTTGAGCATCTTGTTCAGAGGCTTGGCTATCTCAACAAAGCTAGAGATAAAATTCCTCACAAAATTAACCTGCCCAAAGAAAGATCTCAATTATTTCTTACTACTCGGGAGAGGTAGGTTTTGGATAGCTTGTATCCTTTTTGGGTCGATGGATATGCCCTCTTTTGAAATAATGTGACCCAGTAATTTTCCTTCTGTTACTCGAAAATGCACTTTTTGGGATTTAAGGAAATTCCATGTTCTCTGCATCTTTGAAGCACTTTCTTTAAATCTTTGACATGTTCCTCTCTCTTTTTCGAGAAAACCGGGATATCATCCACATACACGATGATGCATTTGCCTATGAGCCCTTTGAATGCATAATCCATGGCGCGTTGAAAAGTTGCACCAGCATTTAACAGTCCGAACGACATTCTCTTATATGCAAATGTCCCCCACTTGGTAGTGAAGGCTATTTTCATCCTCGTCATCCGGATGTATAAGAATCTGGTTGTACCCGAATACCCATCGAGAAAGGACATCATTTCAGATCCATTTACCATTTGTAGAATTTCATCGATTGATGGAAGTGGATAATTATCTTTTTGAGAGGCTTTATTAAGATTTCGAAAATCTATGCACAGCCTAATCTCTCCACTCTTTTTTCTCACTGGAACGAGGTTAGCCACCCAGGTTGAGTGCCTAACAGGAAAAATGATTTTCGCTTCCAATAATATTTTAACCTCCTTTTCGATCAAAGGTTCCAATAGCGGGTTAACAACTCGTTGTCTTTGCCTAAAAGGCTTGGAGTCTGGCTTCAAAGGGATGGTATGTGTGATAATGTTTTGGTTGTATGTCTTCAGCTCATTGTAGTTCCAAGCAATACAATCTATGTAATGTTTCAATGCTTGCATTATATTGCTCCTTTCTTCCTCTGTACATGCCTTTGCTATGTACACCTCCTTTGGATTGTCTGCACTCCCTAGATTAATTGAATCACATGCCTCTTTAGGGAGTGGGACTCTTTTTCCTTTCTTGGTCTTGCATCCCATGTCGAACATCTTTTCCAATGAAACCACGTCTTTAGGAATTTTGTTGGATTGATACGTAGTTTCAATTTCATCTTCTGTTTCATCCTGCCACCTTTGCTCCTCATCAATCACTTGATTTTCAAAAATGCCCGAGTTCGTGACAAATTTGAAAATATGTCTGTCACTTTCAAAAACCTGGAAATTCTTTACATTATCGGGTATTGATGGACAAGGAACCAGCTCAATAGAAAACTTTTTACATCTTTTTATATCAATCGGGTTTAACATGCCTGCGGCGACTGCAAGAGAGTCTGCTATTTGATTTCCTTTCCTGGAAATAAGGGCTATATTGAATGCGTCGAATTCCTCAATGAGGTCCATAACCCTAGTTCTATAAAGGCTCGAGTCTTACGTCGTGGCATGTATACTGTCCTTTGATTTGCTTGACTACCAACTCAAAATCTCCCAAAACCTTCAAGCATTTAACATGCTTGCTCAATGCTAGACGTAAACCAAAAATCAATGCTTCGTATTCTGCCACATTGTTCGTGCAAGGAAATTGCGATCTGTAAGCAGCTAATAATGGTTTACCTCTTGGACCAGTGAGCTCGACTCCGACTCCTGCTCCTCGTCTAGATTTTGATCCATCGAACCTGAGCAACCACGTGTAATCGTTTTCCTCGGAAGAGCCACCTTGACACGCCTCCTCTTTAGGCTCTTCAACAGCTTCCTCAACATCAAATGCATAAACTCCTAGTTCTGGCTCAGAAAACTGAACTTCATTCGGCTTGTTAAAATCTGTTATAATCTCCTTAAGCCTCGGTTCGTTTTCCACTCTGATTTGGTTTGCAATTCCCTTCCATGGTAACCACATATGTGAGCAGTCTATTGAAAAATAGCCATTCAGAGTTTTCATCCAATCCCTCGCAAGTAGCATTCCATACCTACTTGGGATATTAACCACCAGAATGTCCACAACCTGCTGAACCCTGGGTTCAGAATTCAATTGAATCTTGACATCATATAGAGTCCCCACTACATTTACCTCTGATCTGTCCAGTTGCAGGACTGTACATTTGGATGAAACAGGTTGCAGACCTAGCATTTTACATATTTTTGTAGGCATGAGGTTGCTCGTGGCACCTGTGTCCACCAAACAGTTATGCAAATTCTTACCCGCAATTCTCAGAGTCAGTAAGAATGGCGGGACATCCCTTCTCTCCTTTCACAAAATGAGATGGGATTCGACTCCTTTTCCTTTCCACGTTTGATCAGGTGAGTTCAAAGCTTTTATCAATGCCTCCTTTTGGCCCGACAATCTAGCTGCGTCCAAGAACGAAAGGCTAGATTTGGACTTCTTTAGATCCTCCACTATGTCATAGTTTGGCTTTTCGAATTTGACTATCTTCTGCACATCATTAGACATTTCTCTTCTAAGTGGAGGGGGAGGATTATTATTTGCCTTAGTATCGGGAGGAAGAATAGAGTTGTTTGGAGGTGTTGATGAGGTTTTAGGGGTTTTAGATTTACTTCTCAAATGGTATCCATGATTCCCCTTCCTAAAATCTTGAAAAGCTTGCACCTCCTGTTCCAGAATTTCGTCTTCTTCTTCCTCACTTTCACCTTCTTGATGATATACGGTTTCCATCACCATAATATTATCATCTTGATGTTGTGATGGACCCTCATTTGATACCAGTTCCAAATCATCAACTTGTGCTTGAAGACAATGAGTGTATCTAGCGATCTCAAGACAATTCCTCTCATTGTGTTCTTTTGTGTTGTGCAACCTGCACCCCCTTTCCCATGCCAAATCTGAAATATTCAAAAGAGAATTGGATTGGCTAGGTCCTGTAGAAGTATCTAGTTGATTAGCAATGGGAGTGGGAACTCCCCCATTGTTTGGCTTAGTGTTCCAATGCCTCCCTCTATTGTTAAAATTTCAATTTGGGTGATGGGCATGGGACTCATACTTCTGTTGTTGAACCCTGTCATTGCTCAGTTTATGAACTAATTTCTTGAGCTCTTCGACTTCTGAATAAATCTCCTTCGGTGGAATCACATTGTTGTTAACCCCCGTTGGATTCGCATAATTAATGGGGTCTTGATTCAACATCTGGGTCGGGTTTTGAGGAATTTGATTCCCGTATGGATTGACACTTTGAATCGGGGTTGGATTTGGAAAAGGAACTATGGCTCGAGGATTGACTTGGCTAGTTCCTTGCATAGTTGATTGACTGTTCTGCAAAAATGCAGGGACAGGTGGAATGGATGTGATTGGTTGGATTGGGATGGGTGCATACGCGGGTGCTGGTGGATACGGCTGCTGATATGGGAAGGCGTTCATGCTTGGCATTTGTGGTGCCATGAGTTGATTTGCCTGGGGAGCTTGACCATATGAAGCATACTGTCCCATCACAGGCATCTGGGTAAACCCGTAGCCTTGTGGTGTCATTTGCTGCTCGATAGTCATGGCTTCATTATAGGCCAAAGCCAGCGTGGTAACCTGAGGGTTGCGTCTTGCAAACATGGCTGTCATGGGGTCCAATGCCCCAAAATATATCTGCAAAGCCACTGCGGGATCAATAGCAAAGTGCCTAATTGCTCTGTTATAGCACTTTTGGAATCTCTGATTAAACATTCTGATCGGTTCCCCTTGGCCCCTTTTGCATGTAATAAACTGATTGTAAATAGTTGCGGGATCTAAGGGTGACCTAAATTGATTGACAAAGGCATTTTCCATTTGTGTCCAAGAGGTGATTGAACCAGTTGGCAAGCATATATACCATTCATATGCTATTGGATCTAAGCTCATGGGGAACAGTCTACAGGCCACATCTTCATATTGAACTTGCGACCTAATTAAAACATCCCTATAGGCTTGGATATGTTCTTCTGCTATTCTTGGGCCATCTGGTTTGTATTTGGGCAGAAATATTTCAATGTTCTTGGGGATTTCATGGATATCCCCAACAATATTCAAAGGAGTATTGTTAGCTCCATACCAAGGAGCTGCTGGAGCTTGAGCCATTTGACTCAAAATTGATGAAGACAGACCTACAATAGCAGTAGAAATATTACTTACTATAGGCACACTAGGGGCAACGGATATTACTGGCGTAGGTCCACTCGATGTTCCTGGAGAAAACAGGTCTTTTGTGACTGGTGAGCTTACGACTTGCTTGGCTTTGTTCTTGGGAGTACCAATAAGGTCATGAAAAATGGTTTCCCTGGTTGTTTGGGACCTGGTCGCAATACGACGCGGTGGGTCCAGCCTGCCTGATGAAACCCTCGGCTATTTCAAAGAAAACCTGCAACAAAAACAAAAACCAATGTTGCAGTTTAGCCGTTTGTGAGATTTAACAAATGATTTCAAAATCAGATCAAAAGATAATATTCAGGTATGAAAATCAAAATAAAATAAACCAATTTGTGCCCTCCTTCTAGCGCCAATCTGTTGAGTTGTGTTTTCACCCAATTGTGAAAGCACACTCTCCAGTAGGATCTGAGTCCTAAAATCCTCTGCTTGCAAAGAAAGTAATTTCTCCAAGGTTCCTGTTATGTTGCTTCTTTAACACCAATGATATTGTTCAATATAGTTGCTGGGAATACCTTAGGGTTGCAAGTAGATGTTAACAAGGGGCACTGTAGTTTAATTTACTTTGAATTTACAGTGGACTCAAAATGAATAAATCTATTCCAAACTTGGATTTTGATGAGCTTTCAGTTATTTATTTAAATGACTGTAATTAAAATGCAGAAAATAAAATAAGGATTTGAAAATAAAATACATGCAAATGAAGATGCAACTAAACTATGTCCAGAATGCTACCATCTTGATTGATGAAACCGAAGATAATGAGGTTTTTGCATGCAACCTAACCTATAGAACCTGCAAATTCGCACAATCCAGATAAGCTAGGTGCTGGTTTCTGGGGTTTCTAAAGTAATTTCAGATTTAGACATTCGCATGAAGTAACCAAGAACACTTGCATTAAACTTCACCTAAAAGCCTAGAAATCTGAAAGAGAAAAATAAAACATTAAATCATGCATGCAGAAATAACTCCTTCTTTCTCATCAATGAGATGCCAACTTTCTGTATCTCTGTATTACAATGATATGACAATTACAATGACAAAGTGTTCCAGGTGTAACAAATCCAGAACAAATGAAGGAAATTGCCAAAGTGCAGGCCTAGAATGGCATAAAGCCCTTGTCTCTGCAACTCTGCAAGCAACAATTTCCAACCCTCTCTTCAATCTGCACTTCTGGTTTTATACTGTCTGGCATGGCTCTTCGATTTTCCCTGCGTCTCTTTGTTTCACCTCCCAAAATGTGCCTCTTCAAATTCCTGCCCTTTTGATGCCTTTATTCCATGCTTTATGTCGAAACGTTTGAAATCTTCCGTTGCATGTAACGCTTCTGCAACTCTGACACCTGTATGCCACGTGTCTCACGTTCTCTGTGCCTTCTATAACGTCTTTCTACGAAAATCATGACAAAAATGGCATGCATCCTGTTCACCTTCCTGGCCGCGAAAACGCGACATGTCGCGAAATCGCGACATGTCGCGATATCGCGACGCTTTTCTGTGAGCAACCTTTCTTGCAGCCACTCCCAGCGAAAACGCAACCTGTCGCGATTTCGCGACATGTCGCGAAATCGCGACGTTTTCCCTGTCCGTACGCCCTCGGCTGCTTCTTGTCGCGATTTCGCGACCATTTTCTCCTTCGGGCCCTCTTGCCGCAATCCGTCGTGATTTCGCTACCGCTACCTCGCTTCTTGCTCCTTCGCTGCAACCTGTCGCGATTTCGCGACGCTTTTCTGCTTCGGGCACCTTTGCTGCATGCTGTCGCGATTTCGCGACGTCTTTATGTCTCGGACTCTTTCGCTTGATTCTGTCGCGATTTCGCGACGTCCTTCTCATCCGTACTGCTTGGGCCTCAACCTGTCGCGATTTCGCGACGCTTTTCTCTATCGAGCATGCTTTCCCAAAAGTTGCGCGATTTCGTGACCATTTCTGCGCTTCATGCCCTTCGGTCGATTCTGTCGCGATATCGCGGCAGTTTTACATCTCCGTACACTTTGCTGCTTCGGAGCCGCGAAAACGCGACCTGTCGCGATTTCGCGACGCCCCTCTTGCTCGCACTACCTTCCTGCTTCCTGTCGCGAAATCGCTACCATTTTTGTTCCGTACACCTTTGGCTACTTGGAGTCGCGAAAATGCGACATGTCGCGATATCGTGACGATTTCTCGTTTCATGCCTTCCACCCGCAATCTGTCGCGATTTCGCGACGTTTTTCACTCGGCACCTCTTTGCTTAATGTTGTCGCGATTTCGCGACGTTTCTCTTCTCCGTACGCCATGCTATTTTCCTGTCGCGAAATCGCGACCATTTTCTATTCCGTACACCTTCGGCTGCACCCTGTCGCGAAATCGCGACGTTTCTCTGCTTCGACGTGCTTTGTAGCTTTCTGTCGCGATATCGCGACGCTTTTCTCGCTTGGCACCTTCTTCCTGCTTCCTGTCGCGAAATCGCTACCGTTTTCATTCCGTACACCCTTCGCAGCAACACGTCGCGAAATCGCGACACTTCTCATTTCCAAGCAGTGGCAGCTCCATATGTCGCGAAATCGCGACGATTTTCATTCTTGCCTTTCTCGTACACCCTTCGCAGACGAACACGTCGCGAAATCGCGACACTTCTCATTTCCAAGCAGTGGCAGCTCCATATGTCGCGAAATCGCGACGATTTTCATTCTTGCCTTTCTCTCTCCTGCCTGGGCCGCGACGGAGCAACATGTCGCGATTTCACGACACCTTTTCATTTTTGCCAGCAACATGTCGCGATATCGCGACAACTTTTCTTTTTTTTCAACGATGTGTCACGATATCGCGACACTTTTCACTTTTACCAGCGACGGAGCGACATGTCGCGATATCGCGACGTTTTTTCTGTTTTCCGGCAGTGATGACGCGACAGGTCGCGATTTCGCGACACTTTCAACACTTATGCATTTTTTTCTCTTTTCTTCATTTTTAGCATCTGGGTCATCGAGATTTCTTCTGCAAGCCTGCAAAAAAAGGTGGGTCCCCAATTTTGGGGTGTGTTGTGGACTAGCCACAACAGCTAGGTTGGGCGGGATAAGGACAGTTGGGGAAGTGAGATACCTTTTGAGTTCATCAAAAGCTCTTTGGAACTCATCATCCCACTTATACTCCACATTCGTGTGAAGAAGCTTAAGGAAGGGTTGACACTTATTGGCTACCTGGGATATGAAACGCCTAATGGCTTGAAGCTTTCTTTGCAAACTACGCAATTTAGTAAGGTTGTGTGGAGGAGGCATGTCAGTCATAGCCGAATTCTTGGTTGGATCTACATCAATGCCTCGCCTAGACACACTGAAACCTAAAATTTCACCAGACGAGACTTCAAAGACACATTTAGAGGGCTTAAGGCGAACTTTGTATTCTCTTAATTGTTCAAAGATATGCCTTAGATCTTGTGCATGAATTTCTCGATAAATGGAACGACCAAGAAGATTGTCCACATAGTCTTCTACAATGTCATGCATTAAGTCATGAAAAATATAAGTCATGGCCCTTTGATATGTGGCACTTGTGTTCTTTAAGTCGAAAGGCATAACTTGATAGTAGAAGGTGCCCCATGGAGTAATGAAAGTAGTCTTGGCTTGGTCTTTAGGAGCAATTTTGATTTGGTTGTATCCTGAAAAACTATCCATCAAAGATAGCATTCCACATCTAGAGGTGAAATTTACAATCATGTCTATGTTGGCCAAAGGAAAATCATCCTTGGGACAAGCTAAGTTATTATCTCAAAAGTTGGTACATATTCTGATTGTGTCTCCTTTCTTGTCAACAGGAACGATATTCAATATCCAATTAGAATAGTCAATTCCTTTGATGAAATCGATATCAAGAAGCTTTTGAAGCTCTTCTTTGACCAACAAGGCAATCTTAGGATGCATCTTTCTAAGATTTTGTTTGACGGGCTTAACATTAGGTCAGACTACTAAATGGTGCATAACTAAAGAAGGATCTAGCCTAGGTATGTCGACATATGACCAAGCAAAAATGTCTTGAAATTCTTTCAATAAATTGGTCAATTGCTCTTGCTCTTCAATAGAGAGGGCTTGCCCTAATTTAAGGATTTTAGGATTTTCTAAGGTTCCAATGTTAATGTCTATGGTTTCTTCAATGAGGATATGGGACTCATCCTCATAATGAAGAGGGGTTAGGATTACTCCTAATTGCTCAAGGTCTTTAGGAGATGTAGGAATTTGATCCTCTTGAGGGTTAGAAGACTTGACATGGGAGACACACGAGACTGATCCATCAAAGAAGAAACTATTTCGGAGGATATCTTCATGAGCCATGTCACAAAAGGTATCTCCTTCAGCATACTCTCCTGGGATCGCTATTAACTCAGGATGGACAAGGGTAACTAGGTTGCAAAACAAGATGGAGGATGGGGAAGGAGGTTCCTCATCTTGATCATCCCAATCCAAGCCATGATGATCCAAAAATTCAACAAAATTTATCATTTGATCATCATCTAGATCAATAGGCAAAGGTTGATTCTTGTTAGGGATGTAGCCAATGCCACCACACCTTCCAGGCCAAATCTCAACTTCTAAAGGTCCTTTGATTCCTTGTTTAGGGCCTAAACCTTTACCTTGATATTCCATGTTGTTTAGGATTTGCTTGGGTAATGGGTAATCTTTAGAAAGGTAGCAAGTTGCAAATGGCTTTTCTATGGGTAAGGGGTTACTACCGTTGATCTTTTCTTCGCAAGAAGTTCCCGCGTAAGTAAAGGTACACATGCCTATGTGTACAACTTTACCCTTCTTATGGGGTAAACCCAGAGTGCGTGGTGAAGGTGGCAGTGTGGCTATATCTATAAAGGGATTTTGAATAGATTGATTGATTTGATTATTAGAAGGGATGATTTGAGGCTCTTCATTGATTTGCAAACTTTTTGGCTTCTTGATGATTTTAGAAGAAGAAGGAGAAATAGAAGAAGAAGAAGAAAAAGAAGAAGAAAAGGGAAATTCATTAAGAAAAACCGTAGGACAAAAATTTGTTTTAGCTTGGGCTTGCTCAACCATTGAATAATATTGAAATGGATGAGGGTCACCTGGAATGGTTATAAGCTGATTTTGAAATTCATATTTGAGACATCTATGAAGAGTTGATGGGACGGCCTTCATAGCATGAATCCAAGGGTGTCCAAGAAGAATATTGAAAGAAGTTGGACAAGATACTACATAGAAGAGAGTGTCAAGAATTTTGGGTCCTACTTTAAGAGGAAGGGTGATAATGCCACAAGACTCGTGGGCTTCATTGTTGAAATATGATGACATCAGATTTTTCGAGATTTTCTTCTCCCAGTCCAAATTTTTGGATAAATTGAAAACTACGTATGTTAAGGGATGAACCTATGTCTACCAAGACCCTCTTGATAAACTTATTCCCAATGTAGCCTGTAATATAAAGGGGGGAATCCCCTTGTAGGGTTGTGGGAGGAAGATCATCTTCATAGAAAGAGATATGATTAATCCCAAGAGTACCAACAACATTAGCAAGGTTATCGGGTGGAAGATCTTGAGGGACAGAATGTTGGCTTAATAATTTGATCAAGGCTTCTCTATGGATAGAAGAGGTTTGAAGAAGTTCTAGAAGAGAAATTTTGGCTGGTGTATTTGCAAGTTGTTGTTTGAGATCAAAAGAGGGTTTTGGTTGAGGTTTTAGAACTAAGGATGGTTTGTCAACACTTGTGTTTTTCTTTTGGTTATTCTTCAAGATCAATGGTGGTCTAGAAGGTTTATTAGAAGTTGGGTTTGCTTGTGTTTGAGGTGGTTGTGATTGAGATATCTGTCTAGTGGTGATTGCTATCATGCCAACCATGTTGTCATAAGGGGGTGGTACAACATGATAGGAAACTTGATTGGTTGTTTGTTGTTCATGGTTAGGCAAAGGGTTTTAGGAATATCCCCATGTCTTGATTAGTGGATAGGGCGGGTTCGGTATAACCTAAGACAAGGCGACCCTCATCTAATAAATCTTGAACCACATTTTAAAGTCTTTTACATTGGTTGGTGAGATGCCCATCCACTCTATGGTAATCACAATGTTGATTGGGGTTATACCAATTGGTTGTTGTGTTGGGTTGTCTAATGTTGGGTAATTCAATCATTTTGGCATCTAAGAGTTGTTTAAGGATGGACAACAAAGGTTGGTTGAGCTTTGTGAAATTCCTTGGTGGAGGTTTTTGTGGTTTGTTGAGAACCAACTTTTGTAGGGTACTTGTCGGTTGTGTCGGTGACTTCGCCACCTACCACATGCTTATTCTTGTATTGTGGTTTTGTTGTCTTTTCCTCTTCTTTCTTAAGCCTTAGTTGTCCTCTTCTTATGAGGGCCTTTTCTACTCTTCTTGCCAAATCCACTGCTTGATCAAAGGATGTTATAGTTGTGGTTTCTAACTCATAGGAGAGTTGTTCTTGTAGGTTGTTGATAAATATCTCCAACATGTCCCTAGGAGGTGGGGTATATTGCAATATTTTGACTAATCCTCTCCATCGGGATAAGAAATCCGAAAAGCTTTCGTCTTTGCCTTGTTTGAGAAGGTAGAGGTCTTGGAGACTTACTCTTTTATCTATATATGCACCGAAATGGTGGACAAACATCTCAGTGCACCGAAATGGTGGACAAACATCTCAGTGCACCGAAATGGTGGACAAACATCTCGGTGGTTTCTTCAAAGTTTCTAAGACAGTGGGAGGGTAGTTGATAATAACACTCTAAGGCTGACCCTCCAAGACTCTAAAGGAAGGCATTTAATAATAGCATGTCATCATAAGAAATGTCGTGGCAAAATATGCGTGGTCCTGTAAGATGAGTCTTGCTATCCCTCCTAAAAGCCTTCCAAAAGAGCAATGAAGAGATTAAGAACTGGATAAGCAAATTGACAAGAATTTCATTATCTTGAGAGCGATGGTAAGAGCAACTGAGCACCGTATTGATTGCGATATCGGATGGGATATAAATGGGAGCCCAATGCCTTTATTTATAGGGCTTTGGGGCACGTAAAAAGAGAGGGAAAACCATTAGGGTTAGGCTAAATTGAAAATTTGGAAGGGCAAGTCGGCTGCAGGGCTAGGGTTAAAGAAAAACCCTAAAAGTGCGATTTCGTAGTCCATAAGTACCGATCGCGAAATCGCGAAAAGTGATCGTTGGGGGTCACTAGGCTGGCTACTCGATTTCGTGGTCCGTCTAGGAGGTCCGCGAATCCAGCAAAACTGAAGAAAAGGGCTCAAACTGAGGGTTAACGGGCTCAAAAATTACATTTGACAATTTTGAGAGGCTTCTTAGGCATCTCAGGGGAAATTGACTCATTTGGCTGGGTCAATTTTCGGTGTCTACAGGAAGCATAGCTTTCCCTTTTACAACATTCATCACCTTCTTTGAAATTTCAACTTACTGTTCATTTCCATCACCAAAAGAGGCTTTGCAAGGATTTGTTTATCAGAAGAGTCATTACGAAGAGAGAAGAGATCATGAAAGATTAGATCTTCATGAATAATTTGAATCAATAGCCCAAAGGATGATGAGGGATTGACTAAAGCATATTCTTAATCGTTTTCTTATATGCCTCCAAAAGACTTCAAAACTATTGCAACTATCACAAATTCAACTGTATCTTCCATAAATGTAGGCCAAAGATTTTGATTGCATAACATATTTTAAATTTTCCCTTTTGAAATAAGAACATTAGGCTTTCAAGACAATCACACAATGAGATGCCCCTCCACTTATAGTAAGTCCTTGAATAAATTCGACTATTGCAAAGAGCTCAAAAAATCACTTGAATTAAAAAAAATGGGGCTCAAAATGCTTTTGTATGAAAAAATTATGGCCTTTGGAAGTTTGTCCTACAAAATAGCCCTAGAGTGATGTTTTTGAAAAACATCAATGTTTTTAAAATCCATTTTGATTTTTTTGCAAGGAAAAATAATAAAAATTAATTCTTTTGCTCCTTACATGAAAAGGTAGAATGCCCTTATGCCATGCCCATCTAGCTTAACTGTCGCCATCACTACTTGGATCCAAAGGTGTGCCCTCTTTGTAAAGAAGAGCATCATGATCCATAACAGTAAAAAGCTCCAACCATTTAAACATACTTGGTGTGCAAGATTTGAACCAAGGAAAATGAATACGCTTCCTTTTCCTTCTTCCAGCCAAGGCATCAAAGTTCCCAAGTGGGATGAAAGCATCACAATTCTCCCTCCTTTGCAACGACACCAAGTCCTCTTTGTGAGGAAACAATGTTTGACTCTCCATGAAGAAGTCAAGACACCCTTTTGAAGTCAAAGCGACAATACTTATTTTGCTATAAGTGTTTTGGATCTATGCAAAAAAATTACAAAATATTCCATTAATAATGGAACATAACCTAGAGTATGTGTAAATTCTCCCAAAATAATCAAAATAAATGGAGAAAGAAAAAAATTGGATCTTCCCTTTGCCTCTTATAAAGCAATGAAGCTTTGAGAAGTAATTCATCCTAGAAGTTGGAAGAAATATCGGAGGCTCTGAACAACTTTTTGCATGACGAAGTAATGAAGCTCCATACCTGCTTTGACACCATGTTGGAATTCACACCTATTTCTAGAAATGAACAGAAGCAATCCATCTACTCAAATCTTATTTAGAAAGTGTAAAAAGGATGAAAGAGAGATACAAATATTGGGCACTCGTAGACACCATAAATAATCACTCTATTATTCGCATAGTTGAAAAAATTGAAATCGGGTAGTAAATCGGTTGGTTTAAAAATCGGCAAAGAATCGGAATCGGCAAAAAATCGGGGAAAAAATTGGCATTTTTTATTGAAAAAACCGAAGAAAATGCAAATTTTCATTGAAAAAAAGCTTTTTTCATGCATATCAGAATTTTTCGGGAAAAAATCGGCAAAAAATCGGCTAGCCTGTGAATCGGGAAAAAATCGGCAAAATCAGGATTTTTTGCAGATTTTCTCAACTATGATTATTCATATATAAAAATCATAATACTCTGATACAATGGATGGAGTGGTGGGGGGTATTTATACCAATACCAAAACCCCAATTATATAAATGAGTTTAACCTAAGTCGACATAACAAGAGGGTTTAAAGTTAATTACAAGTTATAAGGTGGATTTAACCATAACAAGGTTAACCGTGGCCCATAGGGCTTACATAATAAAATATTACAATAAATTAAATACAATTGTACAATGATTGCCCTTAGGCCTATACAAGATTCCATCATACAATTTTGGCCTTAGCTATAAGTTGGATTACACTTCCAACAAAATCATGAGATCATGGACCCTAAGTCGACGTTGTAAGGAGCACATATTCTTACAACTAGATTTATTCCACTTGGGTCAACATATAATGACATAAATCAAAATGATGATCCATATGAAAGTTGTGTTTATCAGGAACACATATTCTTACAAGTTGTAGCATTGGACATACATGAACTTGGACCATTTTCATAAACTTTCTGATTATGAGCTTTGGCCATTTTTCCCCTTGGATATGGCAGATACACACTCCCCCCATAGCTTCTTAGAAGAACAACCTAGATCAAGATGAGCCTGCATAGATGACATTTTCTGCAATGCAATGTAAGTGGCTGTTTTTAATTTTCTTCCTGGGGTTTACTAGTTTTTCTTGTTTGATATTTCATGTTGCTGAAAGGATGACCTCAAGATTTACGTGAAACAAGATGGGGGGGGGGAAGAACAAGGTCCTCAGCCCACTCCTCGTCCAGATGATTACTTTTTTCAGGGATAATGTCACTTGCAAGCACTGAACCATCACTTTCACATAGCCACTCCCTCTCAATTTACTGCATCTTTGTCAAATGCCTTCTTGTTGTCCAATAATATTAGATTTCATCCTATGGCTTGTTAATAGAAATTAATTTTGGCAGCATCCCAATTATGTGTGTTAATGGTAATGCTCTTCAGGAGAGTATATGATGATAAGTTGTTGATACTTTTCGTAAGTGTTTAAATTGTACTAGGTTGCCTAGTTTATCAATCATAGTTGTTCATCTGTTGATTCTTCAGCCGTATCCTCTAAATTTGTTTAAACTTTAATCACTGAAATGTTACTGCATTAGTTCAACAATTTGAGCTATATACATATTTGTTGCCTATATTTCTAATCTACAAAGCACAATTATCTTGTATTGTATTGTGCCAAAATATCTTATAGCACATTTATGGTAAAATCTATTTTTCAAAAACACCATTTTTCTTTAATGTTAAAGCTGGTTATATGGGATTGAAATGGGCCTGGCCTGTATCACATCTTGACCACAGGGTTGTATTACAACAACTTGGCAATTATGCATGTATCTCTTGTCAAGAATCAAACCTTGGTCTTCTCCTTGAAAGTCGAGGAATTTAACTAGTTGAACTCATGCCATTTGATTCAAAAGCACCATCTTAGTTAACTGTGCTATTTAATATTTGATGTTTTGCTTGGATGTATTTATTTTTACTTTGGCATCATGAATATATGTAGTTGAACCTTAATCTCCTTGTGGAAATTTACAGGTGATGGACAGTATGGATTCAAAAACCTTGGCAATGCTTCCTGCAAAATTTCATAAAAGCCTTTGGATAAAACGAGGTTTGAGGCTTTCCTTATAGGTTGACACTCAAGTGGTCTGTAACAGTTCCATGCAGAGCTCAAACTAGCACATCTTAACATATTTTTATTATGAATGCATCAAATTGTTTGTTTCCTTTGAAATTATGACATTGTCTGAGAATGAGGCACATCTATATGATTTATGGCAAAAAAGAAGTGTGGTAATATTCATATGCTTTGTTGGCATGTGTTTGGAATTGGACTAAGCCTTGTTTATATGTTGTTACCTTCATGCAGGAAGTTATGTTTTGGTAGAGGGAAGTAACAGACAGGAAGCTTCAGAGGCGGGTAGCAAGGTCACTTGCATGATTGTACATGTTCTTTTTGATGAGCAAGTGCGTACGCTTCGAAAATCTTGCTACTGGTAGTGTACTTATCTTATTCTTTGAGACCTTATCTGGCATGAAGCAGCAGAGTAAAATAAGTCAACTAAATTGCGTTGTTGTTAGGGTTGTGAAGCAATTTCTTATGGTTATTTCCAAGTTCTCCTTTGTTGCTTGAATGTTATCACCAAATCCCTAAGATTGTGCAGCGTGCTATGGTCCATGTAGAGAGGTCAAAATGGCAATATATGAATTGCTCTCTGAATGGAAGTGCAATATAATTACATCCATCGGGGCTTGTAGAGTTTAGGAGTACCATATGATCAAAGTTTGACCACACTAAAGGTTGAGAGACAAGTTAGGACTTTATATCACATACCTTCTAGGATAAGTAAATTGTTACATGTAGAATTGAGAAGTACTTTATGACCAAAGTTTGATCACACTAGAGTTAGTAAATCGTGACCTCGATTTCTTATTAGGTTAAATTTACACGTTCTACTATACTTGCTATTGATGCTATCACTTTAATGATATTACGGAATTACTATTATAAAGAAGTTATTGTATTTCATATGTTTGCTTACAGTCTGTTAGGAGTTATTACATCATAGACCATGTGAGAAGTCAAGTGGTGTAACCACCCCTCACAAGGTACATGCATGCAGTATAAGACAAGATAGTTGCAAGTTTGTTTGAGGGTTTGTTATGCCTAAATTAGGCATCCTATGTACTTAAATACCCTTCACTACCATAATACATTCATTCGAAGCATTAAGATCTAACATGTGGTATTAGAGCAGGTAGAGGGAAGAAAGAACTCTCTTTCCGATTCTCCTCTAGCTTTGACACAGAGAAAACCAAGGTGCACTTTGTTTGAGAAAAAAACAAGGTTGAGATAAGAAGTTTCAAGGGTAGAGTTACCTTGTATAAGGTTGTGCCGTGAAGGAAATTTCCACGTCACATTCAAGAAGTTTCAGGGTGAAAAAACCCTTGCCAATGACAAAAGCCTTTCAAAGAGGTTTCAACCCCTTTCAAGACCAAAGGTCATAAAGCTTGAAACAACCAGGCCAAGCTTAGCAAGAAAGAAAAGAATTGCCATTTTCAAAAAGGCAAGGAAGGAAGCCATTTGTTGCTCCTTAAAGGTTAGAAGAAAAGGAAGCCAAAGAAGCTCCTCTTGACAAATAAATTGAACCCATTTTTGAAAGGCATTGAAAAGAAAGTTTGAAGAAAATATAGAAGGTTCACAAAATATAGCCTATTGAAGCTATTTTTTGAAAGGCTTTGAAAAAGAAGATTGAAGAAGATACTATACAATTTCCAGCATTCATCTCACAAAGCGATAATTCCAAGAAGCAAGTGGAAATCAAGAATTGCAGGCAATTTTTTTTTTTTTTTAAAAGGAAAATATTTATTTACTTAACAGAAAGGTACAAAAATATCTAAACAGAGAGATCAAAGTGAACAGAGCATTCTAAAAAACAAAACATGAAGACAAAAAGGACCTCATTATTTGTTTTATAGGCGCTTACTACTTTTTAAAGGTGCTTATTGTTATTAGAAAAAATAATAATAATTCTTGTATTTGGGGTGCATGATCGGTGGTACCCGACACCCTTGTTATTGTGTTGAGGAAGTCAAATTTTAAAGGTCATGAAAAGAAGCATTTACATCATAGGAAAGTCAAGGAGAAAACAAAACAATAAACAAGTTGAAGATCAAAAGAGTGTGACGCTAGATAAATTTTTTTATTTTCCAGTAGGAAGTGAAGATGGAGATTTATCAGCACTTAAGTGCAACTTACAAAAAGTTCTCAAAGTTTGTGAAGATCACTTCAAGAATGGTGTTACCTCCTAACAGTGAAGACTATATACAAAGCATTAATTACTCTTAAATACAACAGGTAAAAAGACACAAATGAAATGTTGAAGGTCAAGCCTATGGTGGCAAACACTGCTTGTGACACAAGTGACCTAATCCTTGAAGAAGAGAAAGAGAAACAAGCCCGTAAGGCTGAAGCACAGAAGGAAAAAGAAGCTGGAAATGCAGCTTACAAGAAGAAATATTTTGAGACTGCCATTGAGCATTATACAAGAGCAATGGAGCTAGATGATGAGGATATTTCCTACCTCACAAACAGAGCAGTTGTTTACTTGGAAATGGGAAAATATGATGAATGCGTCAATGATTGCGATAAAGCTGTTGAAAGAGGAAGAGAACTCCGATAAGATTATAAATTGGCTGCTCGAGCATTGACTAGAAAAGGAACTGCAAATGTTAAGATGGCCAAGTGCTCTAAAGACTTCGAGCTAGCAATTGAGGCATTCCAGAAGCCCTAGCAGAACACCACAACCAAGATACATTGAAAAAGCTTAATGATGCTGAAAAGGCAAAGAAGGAATTGGAACAACAAGAGTATTTTGATCCAAAGTTAGTAGATGAAGAGATTGGGTGCTTTGAAAAGCACACCAAAAGTATAGGCTCCAAAGTAATGAAAAAAATGGGATATGATGGCAAAGGTTTGGGAAGGAATGGGCAAGGCATAAGAAAGCCCATAGAGCCAACCATAAGGCCAAAGAATGAAGGCCTTGGTTATGTTGGTCAAACCGAAAGTGGTGAAACCAAGTTTGTGAAAGGAGAAACCTATGAGGTGAATGACCCTTTCAGAATAATTCATTGCAGTCATTGTGGTCGGTCAAGACATGAGGTAGCTCGGTGTTTTTTTTTGTTTCTTACAAGTGCCTGAAGGTGCTTCGGAAAAAGCTTGGAACAAAAGGAATAACAAAGGAAGTTTTGTTTACAAAAGTTGAAGTGATTGTTAATTGGAACGCCAAAAAGGGAACTGGACGTTGCATAAAATACGTTCAAAAACAAGAAACCAAATTTAGAAAGTTGAAGAGGCGCATGATGAACAATAATTCAAACTAGTTTTTGATGTTCACTCGAACGGAACAATTCAAGAGCCTTGTGAGAAGTAAAAATAGAAGAGAGCAAGGGACTTGTGCCTCAAGGGGTCAAACCATTTAAGAAGGAAAGCAAAATATAAGAGGAAGATTGGAAGAACACAAGGGAGAAAAGAAGGGAAAGAAGAATTAGCAAGAGATCAATTGCGATTACATTTGAAGAAATGATCGCAGACAACTACGTTTGCATTCGAAGAGACGAAAAAGATCTTCCAGAAGCATCTTTAACAGGAGACAAAGGCCAAGTGGAAGTGAAGAAGAGGAGAATAAAGAAGTGCAAGAGAGCATTGCAAGAAAAAGAGCCTTGCTATTATCGTCGTTCCATCCAGCAAAATCTAGTTGTTGCAGCCCTAGAAGCACATTAGAAATTCGTGTGAAAAGGAAGAAAGAAATAAATACATGCAGAAGAACGTTGCAGGAGAATAACGTAGATGTGAAAAGTAAGTAGGTGTGAATTGCACTCACCTAGGCTTCAAAATGATCAAAGCATCTCAAGACAGAGAAGAAGTTCTAATTCCCATTAATTGTCCGCAGTCGTCAACCTTGGAAATATTGCACGATAAATATTAAGATGTTGTCAAAGGTTTCAAAAGGCACCAGGGATTAAGCTGATGCGTCTTCCAAAGCAAATAGCACATAAAAGTAAACAAAAGGAAAAAGGCTTGGAGTTGGTTTAATTATCATCAAGATTGAGGAAACATATTTGACCTCACATCTATTGTGAGAAGAAGAAAGAGGGAACAAAAGGTATAAAGTTTTGAAAGACCTTTTTGATTAAAAGGAGCATATTACAATAAGGAATAGATTATTCTTTAAAAAAAATTGGAAAAATATTATTTGAAAGGTGAAAAGGAAAATATAAAGAAGGGAATATTCCAAGAAATATTCTGTAGAGGAAGAAACATTCCCTCTACTCGATGAGACACAATTCTCTCGCATTTTTGAAGCATCATTTGAAATCCAAGTATAGGCATATATATATACTCATTAGAAAGTACTTTTTAAGGTGGACTCAATAAAAGAAGAATATTTGAATTTTGTGAAAGATTACCATGGCTAGTGGAGCACCAAAGTTCTTGTTACCAGATTCCCAATTGTTGAGGGGAAACAATTATGCTGCCTGGAAGACCAAACTCATGACACAACTTGAGTTTGAGGAAGTTTGGCAAGTAGTAGATGGAAGCATTTCTCGTCCTACTGCAGAAGGAGAAGATCAAACAAAGTTTGACAAGGCAGACAAAAAGCAAGACTAATCATCATGTTTGGAGTAGCAGATGAGGTCCAAGCATACATTAGGGATATGACCACAGCCAAGGATGCATGGGAGAAGTTGAAGATAGTATTTGAAGCCAAGAATCAAAATCAGATTCTATTCCTCCAAAGCCAACTCCATTGTCTGAAGATGAAGAGTGGAGAAAAGCTGGAATCATTCATGAGGAGAGTAGAATTGCAAGCATCATTGCAAGCATTGGGAACTTAGGTATCTGATGAAATGTTAGTTCCTATTATTTTGAGATCACTCCCATCAAAGTACAATGTTTTTGTGACTACATTAAATATTACTAAGCAAACACCAAGCTTTGAGAAGCTAGTGAACCTACTTCAGAAAGTAGAGGCCTCACATACTATAGAATAAGAAGAACAATTACTAGTTACAAGTCAAAGAGGGAAGCAACCATTCAGAAGAGGCATGAGACCTCCACAATGCTTCCAACAAAGAAACAATTTTCAAAGATTTCAAAATCAAAGAAATGATTCTCAAAGGAGTACTTTCAACACGCAAAAGACATGTGAACATTATGGAAGAAATGGACACATCGTGAAGGAATGTTGGCATATTCCATTAAAAAATGGATCACCTTCACGAGAGATGAACCAACAACAAAATAGGTCATCTTCAGAATAGCAAAATCAAAGTTGGAGAAAGGCACATCAAAGTAATGTAGCCAAAGAAAATCAAGTTAAAGAAGAAGATGAAGTTAAGAAGAACATGTGTTTGTCGCACAAGCACACTTGAGACAACACAATAATGTTTGGTATAACCCCAAACATATGACAGGTCGAGAAACTTGGAAGCATCCAAATCATCATACAAGAAGAGTTCCATCGGTTGATCACTTCAAGCCAAGGAACCAACAAGAGGCAACATTTCTTGGATATAAAGGGAACTATTACAAGCATAAGCCATGGGACACCTCTAAGGCAAAGAAGTTCAATACATTCTGGAACAAAGATGGTACGTTCAAAGTCAATTCATTTTCTACTCACTTTCCCAAGTACAGAGAAAAGCATTTGCAGGATGAATGGCCTATTGTGAAGAAAGCATTGAAGAAGCATGGGATAGCTTGCAAACTAGATCTTGTTGAAAGAAGATTATCTATCTTTGCAACTCAAACAAGAGATCCATACATCATTATCAAAGCCTAGGATCTCATAAGACTATTGTCAAGAAGTGTACCAACACTACAAGCAATCAAGATATTGAATGATAAGATGCATTGTGATATCATCAAGATTGACAACATAATTCGTGATAAAGGCAAATTTGTTAGACAATGACAACAACTATTGGGCCCTAATGGCTCAACTCTAAGGACCATAGAGCAATTGACAGGTTGCTACATTCTAGTTCAAGGAAAAACTGTGGCAGCTATGGGATCATTCAAAGGACTAAAATAAGTACGCAGAATTGCTAGAGATTGCATTCGAAATATACATCCCATTTATCATATCACAGAGCTTATGATAAAAGGAGAACTTGGAAAGAATCCAGGATTTGATCACAATGAAAAGTAGAGAAAGGGAAAGCAGCAAAAGAAGCCTTACACAACTTTCATTCCACCATATGCAAGACAAAAATCAGCAGACAATCAATTCAACAAGCAACATTGGATGCATGGTAACACATGCTTCACTTGAAGACATTGAAGAAACACACTTCAAGCATTGAGTATTGAATAAGTATTTTGTAATAAATGTATTTTGGAGTGCATGATCGGTAGAACCCGACACTCCTAAGTATCAAAGTAGTAAGTCTACATTAAAGGGGGGGATTTCTCTCTCAAATTCCTACATCACCCTAGACATTATTCTTTGGTCATAAGCAAAATAGAGCTTTTGACTATGATGTAATAAGGGGGGTATGTTAGGAGTTATTACATCATAGACCATGTGAGAAGTCAAGTGGTATAACCACCCCTCACAAGGTACATGCATGTAGTATAGGACAAGATAGTTGCAAGTTTGTTTGAGGGTTTGTTATGCCTAAATTAGGCATCCTATGTACTTAAATACCCTTCACTACCATAATACAATCATTCGAAGCATTAAGATCTAACATAGTCTCTCTTGAAAATAGAGTGCTGATCACCCTCATAAGTAACCAAGGACTATATACCTTTTTCTAAAATGTATAAAATATTAAAATTGCTATTCATAGGTTAGAAATTTTACCAATAATAGCTCCCATAAACATGCTGGTAAGTTGTGAAAGGCATTACTACACGTGTTGGGTTCTCAAACTCATTAATTCAGGCCAAATCCAATTAAAGTAGAGTATATCTGATTTACAATGGGCTCCTAATTTTAAGGCATAGCTTAGTTGAAAATAAAAACAAACACTACAAAAAAGCTCAAAACATGATACACAAAGTCTAGGTAAATAAGAAAAAGTTGTGAAGAAATTTCACTGGTAAAAGAAATGAATAGGCACCTCATCTAAATAATTTCAACTCCAAAATATTAGCGATCAAGTGTGCACATCAACATAGCTACATATCCATCAATGTTCAGCCCTCAGTCAGTCAATTTCATCTCTTCATCATTCCAATGTTGAAATCTTCACAATTCTGCCCCCCTTGAAGTAGTTAAGTTTTAGTCCTATTGCCCCTCTTGCAACTCTCTAAATCTCACTCTTTAATGCTATGTGTTATTTACTTCGAGATTCTATATCTTAACCCTTGATAGATCCAATAGTGTTTAGGGTTAAGGCCCATGAGAGGGCAAAACAGTGCCTAGCATCACATAGAATGCCTCTAGAGGAGGATCTCTCAAATTGACTACTCGAATTAAAAATGGAGTGGAAGAAAGTGGCAACATACTTATATGGCTAGCCTAGGGTTTGAAGGAAGAAAAGAAAAGTGAAAGAGGTTGTTTGGTTTTGGTTCCTGAACCTATCAAATGTAATGCATCGAAATTTGAATGTGCTTTGTTCGTTGATGAAATACTAGATTGCGAACAAGCTTGATGAATTTATGATTGTCAATGTAAAGGATCATTGGAAACTACTGAGGAAGACTCAATTGCTCCAATATCATGAGCAGCTATCGAAGATGTTTGGCGACCTCATTGGCAACACAATACTCAAATTTTGTAGAAGATTGGGATGTTATGGACTGTTGTCTTCAACACCAAGATACCAACCCAAAACCAAAATAAAAGACAAGGCCGTGGTCGAACACCATTTTCTAGATCATCTACCAATCTACATGAGAGAACCCTACCAACACTAGAGGAGCCCCAATTGAATAATGAATGCCCATCTAGTATGTACCTTTGATGTATTAGAGGATCCACTTGGTCGTTGTGCGGTGACTCCCATGAGGTGCATGCATATACTTGTAACAATAACTGACAACAAGTTCAATGTCCGATTGTGTGTGGGTGAGATAGAGAAGTCCCTTGATAAGTGATTAGTACAAGGTGGCATCCACCAACAAGTAGTACAGTCTACTCGAAGCTTTAAGCCAGAAGCAAAGGGAGTCCAGGAAGGCTTTCACTACTCCATCTAAAACCACTATAAAAGATCCATGGCATACTTGGGTTGAGAAATAGTGATCTTGGATAGTAACTGATAAATTCCCAAGAAGTAATGAAGGAGGCCCAAATCAGTCATTGCAAAAATGTCACGAAGCTAAGACTTCATCTCTTGAATCAATGATGTTGATCTTTTCGTGACAAGAAGATCAATATCATAAAAGACGATCACCAAAATCTGCCCATATTGATGCTTGATGTAGACATCATGCTCCACCTCACATCGCCAAAAGTCACAACCGAGGAAGAAGGAATGAATCCTCTCATACCAAGTATGAAAAGCCTACTTAAGCCAATACAAGGACTACATAAGATGACAAACCGAGGGAATGAGCCCATCAAGCTCAAAAATCGAGTGGTTGATGTATATAGAGCTCCTCTTGAAGCTCCCCATGAAGAAAGACACTCCATGTCCATCTAGTGTACTTGTCAATCATAGAAAGCGAGAATAAAGAGAATCATCCTAACAGGGTACATAGGAGCAAAAGTTCGTGAATAGTCAATTCCCTCCTAATAGAATCCCTTTGCAATAAGGCGTGCTTGTTGCTTCTCCACTTGACCATCGGATGTATACTTGGTCTTATGGACCTACTTACAACCAACAATGTTCTTCCCCTCGGGCAAACAAACAAGGTCCCGTTGGCATTTTTGCCACATTAAATTTTTTGACAAAATTTTGCTTAAGTATGGAGCTTTAAATCGGCAAATCACACACAAAAGTGTTGGCATTTTCGCGGGCCCTAAAAGAGGATGATAAAGTGGACGAATTGATCTTTTGATGTCTCATTATTGCAGATCTTTTCGCAAGCTTTCCGACGATATATTACAATAGGTGATCGGGTCAGCAGATCAAAATTTATGGCCCCGAAAGCAAATCCAGCAAAAGTCTACTTCGGGCTCGACAAAAATTCTAAGGCATGAGGGGCACTTCGCCCAGAACGTTGTCGAAGTTGCCACTTCGGGCTTGAGCCTGGCGAAGCATCCACTTCGGCCCCAACTCTGGCGAACCTCGTCCCGACGATGAAAGAAGTTTAAGGCTAGCAGGTCACTTCGCCAGCAAAACAGGGTAAGATAAGAAGCTTCGCTGAACAAAAAGAAGGAAAGGGGCAGCTTCGCAAAGAAGGGACAGGAAAGCCTAAGTTCGAGCCCTAAAACTTTCTAAGGCATGGAAGGAGCTTCGCTCGCAAAGCTGCCAAAGTACCTACTTCGGGCAGAAAAGTTGCGAAGCTCGGATTGTAAGTTGCCGGGATTTTCTAAGTCAGTGGGGTCACTTCGCTTTAGCCACAGTTTTAGCGAACCTCCTGTTGGCAGAAAAAGTTTTAAGGCAAGAGGGGCACTTCGCCCAGAATTTGGCCGAACTGCCACTTCGGGCCTCCACTTTAGCGAAGCTTAAAGTCGGCCAAAAATGCTCTAAGTCGGCCAGAAAACTCCACTTCGCCAGTGAAGCTCCATGTCGGCCCCGAAGCTCATGTCGGCCGCGAAGTTCATGTCGGCCAAAACGTCTAAGTCGGCCAAAAAACTCCACTTCGCCAGCAAAGCTCAATGTCGGCCCCCGAAGCTCAAGTCGGCCGCGAACCTCACGTTGGCCAAAATAGCTAATGTCGGCTGCGAACCTCCACGTCGGCTAGGAACGAATTCCAACGTCGGCTAGAATCCCAACGTCGGCCAGAATTCCAATGTCGGCCAGAATTCCAATGTCGGCCAAAGTCGGCCAAGTCGGCCAAAAATCCAATGAACTGCCAGTTCGGGCCAATTTCTCAATGAGGCTACTTCGGAACCTTTTCTGACGACGGTGCTTCTCCCGAAAATCACACATTCCAAGGCTGGGTATTTATCCAAGGCATTGTGCGGCACATAAATGCAGTTTTTTGCCCCGAAAGACCCGGTATCTAGTTATGGTAATAGGATGGGAAATTTCAATTGCAAAAGATGGCAAGCGCGATTTTTGGAGCCGCCTGAGCGTCCTCCGGAGTAACCTATCGCAGGTCTGCGACTCATAAATACAAATTTCCCCACTTAATGCGGCCCTGTAACTAAATGTAGAAATTGGATGGGAAGGTTCAGTTGTAAAAAGTAGTCGAGCATCATTACTGGATACGCCCTAGCGTCCTTGTAAATCTGATTCATTAATGGCTCAGAGGGCTGGGTCCTCTATAAAAACCCACGTATTGTAATGTAAAAAGGGGGGAACTTTTTGCTAGAAAGCTGCTGTAACTTGATTTTCTGCAATTGATATTAAGAACTTTGGGCCTCATTTCTCTCTTGTATGCCACCTTCTGTGATTATTTTTGCTATTTTGTTTCTTCATTTGCATACTGTAATTATGAATCCTGGACTTAGGTGTGTGATTGGGGACAGAACCTTGGAATTCTCTTGGAGGATACATAGGGGAGAAAATTCTGTGATAGTTTTCTTGTATGCTGCCTGTGGATAGTGTTTCTGCTATATTCACTTATTTCCTAACTGCTGTAATTCTGAAATCTGGATTTAGGCGTAGGGGGGTAGGTGAATCCTGGAACTCGTCCAGAGGATACATAGGAAGGCTAGTGCGGCGTTCATTTTATTTTATTCTTCATATTTATTGCTGCTACTTCAAGCTATTAGTTAGTAATCGTGCTGCCGGTTCTTCCCCTTTTAAAACATCCATTTACATTTCTTTCTGTACCTTTTATCTCTTTCCCGCACCCTCACTCTTTTTATCTCTTTCCCGCACCCTTGTTCTTTTTATCTCTTTCCCGCACTCTTAGCTTAAAACCCCCAGTATTTTAGTAAAGGAGCCGGCCTTTCTCCGGAGATTGGCACGGAGGGCATCTCTTCCCTCCGGACTTTCAATGTTGGTCTAGGTCTAGGACGTGTACACATACAAAATCCTTTCCTGTGGCAGATTTGTGACCAACAGGTCCCATATTCGATTCTTTATCAAAAATTTGTGACCAACAGGTCCCATATTCGATTCTTTATCAAAAACTAGACTTTGCCAGCATGACATCCTCCCATGTGGACACCCCTTGGCCTAGGAGTAAGTGCTAAGATCTCTAGAATCATGAATCTTCTAGACCAAGGCTTGAGAGGGGGCCTTTTGATGATGTTCTTGAAAGAGAATGGGCTAAGCATCTTGATGAAGGGTCACAACCCACTTGGGCATCGAACGACCTAGGAAGGCTATCGCATATCCAGCATACAAACATCATCAGAAGAAGGAATTGAAGCATCCGACACATGCTCACCATCAATCTCGACATCTAGCACCATTGCACAATACAAGGAGGATCAAGCTCATCAGGAACAATGTCTATATCTAGAACAAATGTTGATGGAGAGTCTAGAATGGCAACAACTATATTACTAGGATTCATTGGAGGATACAAACTGATAGGTTGAGAAGTTGGAACAATTGGAGTAGAATCAACAAGAATCTTTGAAGAAGAAGCAAAAATAACCTAGAGGAAGAAAAGGACCTGCATGCAACAAGGGATCATCTTCCAAGGGGAAGGGAAGTGGGCTAGAAGGAGCTGATGGTAGCACCTCTTAAATATCACCTCACATTGAATGATCATCTCTTGCTTGAATGGATCATAAAGGCGATAAGCCTTAGAAGTATTATAATACCCCACATGTATGCAATGATGACTCTTCACAACTGTTAGAGTAATATTCCATCATTTGGGATATTTACCTATTTCCTACATTAGGTAGAATTTATTTACCGCATGGTAAAAAGTAGTTTGTTACTTTTACCACTCGCATTTACTTTTACCTTAGGATATTTACATTGTTAGTAAATATCTAGGTAGGTTAGTGATTGTAGTCACTTTGACTACGTTGTTAGTGTCGGCATCTTTGTCGTCATATTAGTTTGTTAGCTACATTAGTGGCAGATATTATTCTCCTAATGTTTAGCCTAATGTATTATTTAAAGTCTTCTATGATTAATTTTAAGGTTACGACTTATGCTCCTATCATTGGTATCAGAGCTACGGCTACGGCGTAGGCAGTGGATTTGGACAAGGCGTTCCAACTGGACCAGGGGCCCAAATCCCGAACTCGGGACCCCTAGATAGGCACACTTCCCAAGGCACGCACCTGGAACCTGGCATGCTTCTCGAGGTCGTCGATGAGGCCCTATTGACGTGGGGCAGCCTAGACCGCAGTCAAACTTGAATTGCGTCCCACTGGAGCTGCTGTCGACCCAGGACCTCGGGCAGGCGCGCCCTCACAAGCCGACGAGTCTAGCCTTCGGCGACCGGCCACCAGGTGACCCTCTGACTGTCGACCGGAGACGAGTCTCCGGCGACCGACGCGGCCAACCGTCGACCGCTCAACGAGAGGGCAGGCGGCCCTCCGACCAGCCGACGACCGGGATACGAGAGGGCAGATGACCCTCCGACCATCGACGATCGATGACTGGACACGTGAGGGCACGACCTCCCTCACAGGAGCCTGGTTCCTGACAGAAGGGACAGGCCCTGACACGACGCAGGACACGGGGACACAATCTCCACCACCCACTGACTCAACCTAAGGATCTCCGACCGACGACCGACGCGACTATGGACCTTTTGGACAAGCACGACTCTCGAGGCTGCCATGTGGTGGATCTTGGTGAGCTGACGTGGACTGGGGCAGGTACCGAGGTGGCGGACAACTCAGCGTCTAAGGTGGCGGATCGACCTGCTGGACCAGTGCGACTCCCAAGACTGCCATGTGGTGGATCTTGGTGAGCTGACGTGGACTGGGCGTGGTGACATGCAGACAACTGACGTGGACAGATGGCATGCGGATCGAGGATTCTAAGCCGATGTGGCGAGTGAGGGTTGGTACACGTGGCAACACAGCTGGCTTGTGTGATGTGGTGGGCACAGAAAGTGAGGTGGAAGAGAGTTGACGTGGCATATGCTCATTCGCCGTTGGCGGCAAAAGGTGGACATGGTTGATTGCCCGAAGGCAATCAGATAAGAAGAGGGGGCGCGTCGATTTTAAAAGGCCAAAATTCACCTACATGGTGTAAGTGGGACAAAAGGCCCACATTTTTTTTCTTTTCCGTCCAACGGCAGACAAAGAAGACAAAACAAAGTTATTCTCTCTTTGCTCCCGTCTAGCCTATTAGCTGGATTGGTCGGGGGTTGGCAGCTAGGACGTTGCCGCCCACCCGATAGCGGGTCGAATCCCGCGAAGGCCAGAAAGGCCTCTTCTTTTGCTCCAAGGAGCATTTCTACATAAGCAAGGTATTAAATTTTTTATAATTTTTATTTTTTTTTGTATTTTTAAAATTATTTTTAGTATTTTTTATTAATAATTTTATGTTATTTTATTTAAAAATCTCATTTTTTTATCTAAAGTGATTTTTTTTAATAAAATAATTATTCTTATTAATTATTTTATATTTAAATTAATTACACTAATGCATTTAAAATAGAAATATTAAAAAAAAATTTTTTTTTGCAAAATCAAAAGAACAAGTGCTTTTGTTTTCTCACAAACAGCGATACAAGACATAGAAGAGCATTTTTTTTTGCAAAATTAAGGAACTTAAATCTTCTCAACCTTGTTAATTTTGCATAAACAAAGGGGGACAAAATCAAACAATTTGATTCTTTTATGCAAAATTAGAACACAAGGTGACATAAATTTTGCAACATCAAAAGACAATAGTGCATTTGTTTTCTCTCAAGGAGGGATATAACACAAAATGTTTTGCACTTCTTTTGCAAAATTAGGAGACCTAAATTCTTCTCAAACCTTGTTAATTTAGCATACAATAAATGATCAAACTTGAATTCTTTTTTGCCAAATTGTAACACAAGGAGACACAAAAATTTGCAAAATATCAAAAGTTGAAATTGTGCATTTGTTTTCTCCAAAGGGGGATATAAGACATAAAATTGCACATTCTTTTTTTTTTGCAAAATTGAGAAGAATTTGAAGACCTTGGGTCCATAAAAACCAAGTCGTTTGTCGACTGGTTCTAGAAGCCTTTCAAACGCGGGTCGTGTGTCGACTTGTCTTGAAAGGAGTGCTAGTTTTGTTAATTTTGCAAATCAAGGGGGGAAGACAAGAAATTGATCTTCTTTGCAAAATTGTAACACAAAAGTGAGGAGCACTTTAAAACAAAAACAAACTTGTTAAATTTCAAAAAAAAAAAGAAGGCAATTGTTTCATGCCCCATTCTTTGCAAATTTGGAAAACAAGAGGAGACAAAATATATCAATTTTTTTGCACAAACACAAATCCAAATTTTGTTGCAAAAATTAAAAGGTGCATTTTCGATTTTACTCGACACCTTCATTGGCAAATTAGGTGCATTTTCGGTTGCATCCGACACCTATGTGATAAGAATTTTGTGGGCATTCTTGTTTGATTATTGCATTATTTATTTTTGCAATTATAAGTCATAAAATCAAGAACACTCAACCCCAAAATTTCACAATAAATTTGTGTTAACCATTGCACATATTTAAAGCCAATTTCACTTGATATTCTCTCCTAAAACAAAAACCCCTAATTCACTCTTATTTGTTTGGCTTAATTTCCTCAAACTGATTATTCCTCTTCAAGAGGATTTTAAGGTAGGTGCCATTAAATATCTTTTTGAGTGAATTATCTTTTGGTACTCTTTTAGGGTATATCAAAAGAAAGAACAAGTTTTTGTAAAATAAGGAACCTTGAAAGTAGCAAATCTTTTGCACTAAGGGGGGATAATTCCTTTCTTCCTTCAAACACAGATTTTGACAAGAGGGAGATAAAACTTGTAAAGGCAATCAGAAAAGTAGAAGTCATCATAAAATTATACCTTTTCTTTTAGGCTTCATAATAGCAACCATGCTTGAAGTACTTGCAATAAGGAAGGATTATTTGGTGAACTTTTTTGATAAAATTGCCTAGGAAGCAAAGTTTTGCACAAATTGTAAAAAGGACAACCATGACACCATTCAGTGTTGGTTTCCAAACAAGCAAAACTAAAAAGGCAAAGGCACATCACAAAAGCAAAACAAAGGCAATATTGCTAGTGAAGTGTCTAGTTCTGATTCTGATTCTGGTTCAGAAAGAGCACACAAAGTGCTCATGGCTAAGACAGTATTGTAGAGGGAAAGCAAATTTGTCACCTTAAGCAAGCACCATTTCCTCTCTCTCTTTTTTAGGCTTCATAAATAGCATAAGTTTTTGTTTGAAGTACTAGAAATAAAGGGGTGATTGTACCTCTTTTAGGCTTCATAAATAGCAAACTCTCATTGTTTGAAGTACTTGTAACAAAAGGAGGAAATTTTCTGGTGAAAAATTTGCCTAGGAGGCAATCTTTGTACAATCCTTCACAAAGCTTCTTAAGTTGCACATCTTTTGCAATTAAGGGGGGATAAACATTTCTTTTCTTACTTCACATAATTTTTTGTAAAAAGGGAAGAAGACTTATAAGGGTGCATTTTCGACAGCGACCGACACCTTAGTCACACTTCTTTCAGAAATTTCATTACATGTTTTTGCAATAAGGGGGAAAACTTATAAGGGTGCATTTTTGGCAGTGACCGACACCTTAGCTACCTTATCAAAACTTTTTGCAAAATCATATTGTAACCGAATGAACCTCGTATGAAGTGATCTACTCTACTACACCTAGCGATTGCAGCGGTTGGTTACCCATGCAATTCGGTTGGATGACAAGATTACAATAAGGACATTCGTTGATGTGAAGACAAAGTGAGGAATGACCCACTTTTTGCTTAGGAGCAGCTAGAGCACTGTGATAGAGCAAGAACCAGCAATTCAACATCTTTTTCACTGTATTGGGACAGTTATATACATTACCCAAATAATGTAATAAGGGGGGATGTTAGAGTAATATTCCATCATTTGGGATATTTACCTATTTCCTACATTAGGTAGAATTTATTTACCGCATGGTAAAAAGTAGTTTGTTACTTTTTACCACTCGCATTTACTTTTACCCTAGGATATTTACATTGTTAGTAAATATCTAGGTAGGTTAGTGATTGTAGTCACTTTGACTACGTTGTTAGTGTCGGCATCTTTGTCGTCATATTAGTTTGTTAGCTACATTAGTGGCAGATATTATTATCTCCTAATGTTTAGCCTAATGTATTATTTAAAGTCTTCTATGATTAATTCTAAGGTTACTACTTATGCTCCTATCAACAACAAACTTGTTCCCTTTGTTTTTGGGAATATGAGCCCATGCATCTAAACCAAAGATACATAATTGAGAAACATTAGGCTTATTTTCAGTCAATCTCTTAAGAGGTATCATACCTTGGATTGCTTGATTCGACATCCTATTGGTGATATGGATAGCACAAGTCACCACTTCATTGCAGATCTTGGGCTTCATTTGCTTGGAATACAACATCTATCTAGCCACTCGACAACCCTATTATACTCAGGGGAATAATGAATAATCGTTTGGAAATAAATACCATCATTAGCTAAAAAATCACCAAAGGAATCAATGACAAACTCATCTCCATCAATTTGAAGACACTTGATCTTCCTCTCAAATTGATTCTCCACAAAATCTTTGAAAATCTTAAATTTCCCAAAAGTTGTCCTTGGTGCGAATGGTGTAGAGCCATACATACCTAGAGAAATCATTAATAAATGTGAGAAAGTACTTGTTCCTAAAAGGAGAAGGACAACTCATTGGCCCAGAAAATGTCATTGTGAATGAGCTCCAATGGCTAAGTGGCATGCCTAGCTTTCCTTTTTGGGAGAGGTTCTCAATCATGCTTCCCCAAAACACAACCCTCACATACACCATTAGGGGGAGTAATAGAAGGAATACTGTTTGCCTTGTAAAATTGAATTATATACCTCAAGGATCCATAGTTGATGTGTGTAGGCCTTGTTGGTTACAAATCTGCCACTAGGAAGGATTTGGTCTATCTATGCGCCCTAGACCCGCCCAATAGATTGAAAGGCCGGAAGGAAGGAATGCCTTCCGTGCCAATCTCCGGAGAAGGCCGGCTCCTATCCTATTCTAACTGAGGGTTTGAGATAAGGGAACTGGAAAGAGATTGAAAAATTACAGAAAGAAATGTAAATGGCATTGCAGTAACGGTGGGGAAGAACAAGCAGCACAATTACTAACTAATATCCAAACCAACAACAATCAAAACAAAGCATGTAACAAAAACTAACACTGCGATTCTTCCCTATGTATCCTTCAGTAAGAATTCCAGATTCACTTAATGTCCAATGCCCTAATCCAGAGTGCAGAATTACATCAATCAGAAAAATAAATGAATATGAAGCAAAAATACTTGCAGAAGGCAGCATAAAAGAAAGAGACAAGAGTTAGAGCCAAAGATCCTTTGAATTGAAGCAAATGTTTGTTTACAGTAGCTCTTTTAGCAATATGTTTTCCCCCTTTTACATTGAAATGGATTGCTATTTATAGCAGAATTTTCCCCTCAAAATACATTGAAGCTCGGAACCCCAAAACTGCAAAAGCTGCCGAGATTAAACCCCTAAAGGCCGTAAGCATACCTGCAACATGATTCACCTGAGTCTGGTACAGCTACGGACGGATCTGGTTGTTGAGAAGGCATGTCTCGTTAATGTGGCCGGTACAACTTGCCTCTTGAAGTGTTTAAGGGCTCTGACAAGATGTCCTGGGGTTGAAAACTGAGCTGACGCGTCATAAATGCAGTTTGACAGGCCACCTACCTCTGCTTCTTTGTCCGTTTGAAAAGCTGCTAAGAGTCGCACGACCCTATGCTGGAGCAGAGAATCGTAGACACCAAGCTGAGCGAACTTGGGGAAGCCAAGTTTGGGGGGGAGGCTTTGGAAAAATCATGCCGAGGTTCGCCGGGCTGCATGAGCGACGATGGGAGTCGCTCCTGGGTGGAGCGAACCCAAGAGTCGCACCGAAATGGGAGCGATCCCGGGAGTCGCTCCTGGGTGGAGCGAACTTTGGTGCATCTCATGCCTTAGACAATTTTCACTTTCGAACCCGTCGGCGATCGCAGGAAGCCTGGGTGAAGACGGGGGTCGTTGGTGGGCTGCGGCGATGCCGGGAATCACTCCAGAATGAAGCGACCCACGGGAGCCAATGCCTTAGAAGATTTTAACTTTTCATTCTGCCGTTCGCCAAGAAGTGATGCGACGACGGGAGTCGCCCAACAGACGGAGCGATCCCGGGGTTCGCTCGTTGGGGGAGTGATCTTCGGGTGTTCAATGCCTTAGTCAATTTTAAATTTTCATATTTTGAACCTTACCAACGATCACTGGAAACTTAGGCGGATTGGGGGTCGCTGTAGGGGCGTGGCGAAGATGGCGGTCACCGGTGGGCTGAGGCAACGACGGGAGTCGCTCTAGAATGGAGTGACCCATGGGTTTCCTGCCTTAGAGAATTTTCCGCCTTTTTGAATTGCTACTCGCCGTCGTACTCGAGCGATGACAGGAGTCGCTCAACATTTGCTGCGAAGCTGGGAGTCGCTCTTAAGTGGAGTGATGTCGAAAATCGCACGGGGCAAACCTGAGAGTTGTTTTTATGCCTTAGTCATTTTTCATCCCAACTTGTTGCCGGTCGTTGTTTGCATGGGCGATGACGAGGGTCGCCCGGGAAGAGGGCGACGACAGGAATCGCCAAAGAGGAGGGGCGACTCCCGGAATCGCTCAAAAGGAGAGCGACCCGGGAGTCCTTTGCCTTAGACAAAATCTTTCAAGTTTTTCTCCCTCGATTGCCGTTGGAGTTCGCCGCATCCCTGAACCTCGCCTAAAACTTGAATAAAACTGAACTGAACTGAACCTGAGGCTTGCTTCTGAATGCGATCCTGAGGACTGCTTGGACTGATTGCTTGGGAAGGAGGAAGGGAGAGGATTCGGGCATACAATTTGCAGCAATTTTTCGATTTTTTCCAAAAATTTTACCCCTTGGCAAAATGTGGCAACAGGCCTATGATGCCAATGCTTGTTGATGTCATCTGCCTCAGCCACCCTAGCAACAAAGCCTTTCTTCTTGGAAGAAAAAGAAGAGAAAGGGTGCTCACCAAGATTATATGTTTGGTTAAACTTATCATTGTACCCTAAAGCTATTGTCAAAAAACCATTATCGATGTCCTTAATCACCCATCTATTAGGCCGGAATTCCATGTTTTTGTTAGTATGAGTGATGCGATAAACAAAAGGGATGTCATGGCCCACAATTGGTACATGAAGGACTTTCCTGAATGAGGAGGAACCGAGAGTTATCTCACCACATCCAACTACTTGCAAAGAAAAATCATCGCCAATGACCACATGATCATCATGATGTTGGTCCATTGCAGTCAATCAAAAGATGACGATGCTTCGTCATCTGCTGTGTTACCCCTAAATCTACAATCCATTCCTCCAAATATGTGGACATCCAATAGGCTGAATTAACATGTGCTTGTGAGGTCTCACCCTCGTTTTCATCCTTGCCCTATGCAAAGAAAAAAGAAGCATCACCACCTCTCTTCTTGGATGCTTTCTCTAGCTTTTTGATCCGTTGCTGACTAAACTCTGTCCTTCCATCTTGCAAAAGCCATAAAGTGTCTCTTGAAGGGCTTATTGGCTTTCTTCTCTCATTTCTGTATTTTTTTCAGTCTTTTTAAAATCTGATTTGGACACTTCTTTGCATTGCTTTGAATAGAAAGAGATCCGCCTCTTCGAAACATCCTCCGAACTTGTTGGTGGAGAAGGTATTTGAACATATCTTAAACTGTAGGTGTTGGAGACTTGGAAAAGTACATTTATAGCACATCTCAAAGAAGATAGCTACCATCTGGTAGGCTTTAGATACATTATTGAAGACCATATGGAGAAAATCAAGCTTTGTCTTCTTGTTCTTCTTATCATTCCCTCTGGCAATATAAATGTCTTCTTGCAATTCCTCGAAATTATTTATAGATTCTTTGATTGTTCGAAAACTGTCCATACTCAAGGTAGCATATTGATATGTAGAGTCAATGCGGTCATCTGTTTGTGAAAGTGATCCAACAACTTATTGGGGTCTGAAGTACTACTAATGTAGTTGTTATATATTTGTCCACATGAAGAGCAATGACACCATGCACTTCCTCCTTTTTGTCCTTGTACAATGGCTTCTTTTCTGTACAATGAGTATTTACGGGATCCTCATTAACATATTGAAGGAGTCCCTTACTTTACAATAGAGCTTCTATCTTGATCCTCCTGTTTGATCCATTTGACAAAGGTACATGCTGGTCCATTGTATCCTTGCGAAAATACAATTTCTACATGTCTTTCTGACTAGAAATACCACTGCCATAGCAAAGAGCTTGAAATAACTGTGCAATTGGAAAAAGGGCTCAAAATGCATCCATATGTAAAAGTTATGTTCCTTGGAAGGTTGTCCCTAAAATCACACAATATGCACACAAGACCTTTGAAAATTTTCAAAAAATTAAATTTATTTTTAGTAACTCCACTGTGCCACGTCTTGCTGATCTAACAACCATGAGGATGCCCCTTACGTGCTGAATGCGTAGGCCACTGGGCAGAAAATTAGTGAATTGAATGCCTACATGTGTCGTTGATGTGGAAAAGGGGGTGCCACCTGTGCGCTCATTAGGCAGGTAAATTGGGCAGGGAATCATCCAATATGTTGTTGCCAGGCATTGCTTATTTGGTAAATGGGAGAATGCCACTTGTGTGCTGACTCTGCTGCTAATTAGATAGGTTATTGTGCAAGTAGGAAAGTATGTTGTGTGAGTTGGTGTTTTGGGGTTGGATCCTCACCCCTTTTTATAATATTTGTTTTTGTGTTTATCCTCCAATCAAGTGCAACGTCAAACATATGACTTGCCATGTTGACCACTAGAACACAATCAAATGCCAACTCAATGTGAAGGAGGGTCTGGGGATTTGAATTTGAGACTTCCTACATGCCTAGTCCAAAGGTACAACCAAGTAGCCACATGACCCATGGGCTACTCAAGTCCATAATATCTCCACAAAGATTTTGCCAATGACTGCACGAAGGGAGGGGAGGCGCAAAGCATACATGCATACACAATTTCCAAGGTTCATTGGGCTTCTCGAGTACATATGCCACCATGGTTGGTATCAAGACCTTAGCCAAAAGGAGTGTGTGGGTTTTGAACCTACACCTTGCCACATGCCAAAGGCTTGCCCTCCACGTGCTAGCCACACCATTGTCGGCACCGTCGATTCGTATGTTGACATGGCCACAAAAGAAGCAAGCAGTCTGAGCCGGGTTATGGGGGGTGTGTGCCCTTGCATCCCACAAATTCATTCATCCAACGACATTGGCACCTACATGGGCCAGCAAGAAAGCCAAAAGTCTCCTTCCAATGTAGCACCAATAGCCAAGAGCATGTCATGGGTCAAACCCATGACCTCCACCTCGAGGAAGCTTTATGCAACATGTTGTAGCCATTCCACCAAGGCACACAGTGGGAGTTTCACTCTTGCATTTGACAATAGACCTGCCATGTGTCCCATGGACGCCCCACCTTTCTTATGTAGCCTACCTCTTTGCCGCCAACTTAGGGAACATTCCTTAGATTATTTTGATTTAAATTTCAAAAATTTAAATTTTGGAGGCAAAAAGTTTTTCCTTTTTTTGACGCCAAAAGAAGGTACCTGATAATGGAATCACATAAAGTGCTGAATTGGGACCCCCCTTGAAATTTCACAAAGAATCAAAAAAATCTGACAGTTCATCCATATTTATCACAGTTTGTATTGTACAACCTTTTTTTAGAATGCAACCCCTCAAGCATTCGCTTTCGCCAAAGCAGCATAAAAGTTGCTGAACCTTTTTTACAACTTAGTGAAGTGGCTTGGAGGTCTTTGCTATGCAATGAAGTCTGCCCAAGATTTTTTTCGTGCAACTAGGGGTGATCAGAAAATGCTTAGCCTCTTCTTCTCAGCTTTTGAAACCATGTAGACTACCCTCTCATCTATCCTAACATTGGTGCCAAAAAATCCGAAGTAGTGAAGGAAATGGATTTTTTATAAAAAATTGTGAAAGACAACCAAGGTTTGCAAACAAACTTAGAAAATCAATCTATGATTTTTTAGCAAAACTGCTTCTCCATTAGCCAGGGCATCATTGGAATAATCCATCACAAACAATTAGTTGACAAATTGATTGAATGTCAAAAGAGGGAATTATGATGAACCTATTAGTGGATATTTCTCTTTGTCAACCAACTATTGATCCTTGCAATCCAAGCTCCAACTAGGGTTTTTTGGTGAAACCCTACAAAACCTTCCACAAATTGCATCCAAAAAATCCACATTGCTTTTGGAATCGTTGTAAAATATTGTATGACGTAATTTGAGGTCGAGTAACGAAGACTCACACCTACTCTAATACCATGTTAGATTTATCGGTATATTTAGGAACAAATAGAATCAACATTACCCAACAGAGAAAAAATAAATCTTAGATGAGGACAACACGATACAAAGGGTACCATTAGACACCAAGTAATCTCACTACCGAATAAATAAAGCTTTCCAAGTGATGAAGAATTGGTTGGTCTGAAGAGTTACAAATACCCAAATTACAAAGGATCTTAGGTCAAGGTTAAAGAACCAAATTTAAGGTTTATTAGTACAATAGTACATTAAACCCACCTATATAAGGTGTACAATGGCCCATAGGCTATACAAGTGAATACAACACGAATGTCGGAAACTACTTCCAGAAAACAACAATTGCAACAATAAGTTTCAGAATAATAGCAACAAAAACAGCATACACCAGAATATTCATAGCAAAATTAGATTTCAAATTGGCAAATCCAATAAATTATCACAGATTCAAATTCCAACTCTTAGAAATAGTCCAATCCACTCAAATGGCAAAGTTTCCTAGCCACGTAGAGAAGGCAAAGTTTCTTATGTGCACCAAAGGTGATAGAAGTTAGACAAATGAATGATAATCCAACTACTTCATAACTCTCCTAATTATAGTATAAAAAAGTAACAAAACTTAACCCTAATGCTCTAGGGCCAATTGTCCTAACCTAAGGGCTTGAGCCAATCAAAATAAAGATAGCTAAAGTGGCTACATCAGGGCCGTTATATGACTTTCTCCCTCAAAAAGCTTTGTCCTCAAAACTGGAAATTAATGGAGAATGGTCATTGTTTCCCATGTCGCATCCTCTTCAGGAAGATCCTGCCACTTGATGAGTAGCTCTTGCACTTGGCGAGACAGTAGATTATGTATCTGTGGTCGTAACATTGCTTTTGGCTTCAGGTCAACTCATCCTTTATCCTACTTTGAATCTTTGTCTGGGATTACACCTTCTAACCAAGTATATGCTTAAGACAAGGAACCTGAAAAATGAGGTGTATTTTGAAGGTAGGAGTAAGCTCCAATTGATATGCTGCATTCCCTATTTGACAAATCACCTTGTATGGACCATATAATCTGGGTGCAAGCTTTTGGCTGGAGTTTTTAGAGCAAGTTGCTTATACGGTTGAAGTTGTAGAAAGACCATATCACCACCACAAACTGCCATTCAGAGCAGTGTAAATCCTATTGCTGCTTCATACGATTCTGGACTTGGCAAAAATTGTCCTTGAGGAGCCGAAGGATAGTTTGATGTTGCTAGAGGAAATCATCCACTTGACCAACACGAGAAGAACCCGAAATATAGTCTTCCAAGGATGGGGGTTTTTGCCCATACAATGCTTCAAATGGGGACATCTTAGTGGAAGGACGATAAGTAGTATTGTATCACCAGTTTGCTAACAAAAGCCATTTAACCCACTAATACTGCTTATCTTGGGAAGAGCATCTCAGATATGTATCTAGGCACTTGCTCACAATTTTTGTTTGGTCGTTCAACTAAGGGTGATAGGAAGAGCTCATATTAAGCTAAGTTCCACTAAAAGTGAACTCCTAAAAGTTTCTAGTGAAAATAGGATCACGATCACAGACAATAAACATGGGCATATTGTGCAATTTGAAAATAGGATCAAGGAATACCTTGGCCACCTTTCTAGTGATGAATGGGTGCTGCAAGGCACAAAAATGGGCATACTTGGAAAGGCGATCCGCCACCATCAAAATCATTATTTTGCCCTCTGACCTTGGAAAACCTTCAATGAAGTCTATGGAGATGTGTTCCCTTTGGTGATTTGAAATAGGAAGGGTCTGCAACAGTCCTAGGGTCTTAACTATTTGGCTCTAATTTCTTTGGCACATTTTACATTTTACCATGAATTGGTTGGCATCAACTTTCAGTCCTTTATCTTAATGATAGGTTTTAAGAAATCCATAATGTCTTTCTAGGGGAGAAGCATGTTATTCATGAAGGATGTTATTCTTGAATTGGGAGGACTGAATAAGATAAACGTGGTTCTTCATCCTCAAGATCCCATCATACTAAGAGAACAATGTATTGTGCGGGTTATCAACCTCAACATTATGAATTAAACAAACACTGTCAGGATTCAATTGACTTTCATCTTGAAGTTGCATGATCCAAAGGGGAAGGGGACTAGATATAGCGTGGACAACTAGTAAATCTTCATACTTGCAATAAAGGGCATCTACTACCCCATTCTACTTCCCATTCTTATATTCAATCATAACGTCACAGTCTGAAAGCTTGGTCAACCATTTGTTTTGCTCTTTATAAGAGACACACTATTCCAAGAAGTGCGTGAGCTTGTTATGATCAGTTTGGTGATAAATGCCAACTCAATAAGTAAGGCTTCCAGATTCCACAACATGCAAGATGGCTATTATCTTTATCTAATAAGTAGAACAACTCAAATTCTTGCCACAAAGCTTTTTGCTTTCAAAAGCTAGGGGATAACCTTCTTTCCTCAAAACATCTATACTTGTTCCGAAAGCATCGCATTCAATGAAAAAAGACTTGCCAAAGTCCAGAGTAGGTAGAATAGGAGTGGTACACAACCTCCTTCAAGGCATTAAAGGCAAAGGCATCCTTCTTGGTGAGAGCCGTTAGGGGGGCTACAATCTTCCCATAATTCTTGACAAATTTCTTGTAATAACCTATGAAACCCAAGAAAACCCTAAGACTATTAAGAGATTTAGGCACTAGCCAATCTTGCATGGCCTTGATCTTATTAGGGTTCACCTTGACACCTTCATGAGACACTATGTGACCAAGATACTCTACTTCAAACACACCAAAGGAACATTTGGACCTTTTGACATAATTATTCTTGATCAAACTTTGCTTTGAACAATTCATGCCACTTCTTCTCAAGATGGCCCACTACTCTTGATATGCAAGAGATGACAACATTGGAACACACATAGGACAACCTTCACTCTTTGAGACGACCCTTCACTGATGGTCCTTGACTTGAAACCACTTGGCAATGCTTTCAAAACAACACATCTCCACTTCAACAACCCACATCGGAAGGTGCAATCCTCATAATGACTATAATGAATTTGGCAACTCTAGTGGATAGTATTTTTAACATGCAAGGTGGCAACTCCCAAGGTGAAGACTATCCATGAACTTGTGCATGCAACTCAAACACTTTTGTAAAAAGCCTTCATTTAAGATGACATTTCCTTCCTAACTTCCAGATGGTAATATCAAATTTTGTGATAGTCCATTTGTGCCATGTCTCCATGTCTCTTCAACACTTTATATGGCATAACCATCTCTTGATGAAAACTTATAATGTAAGGCTTTTTTAATGCAACACCTCCACGATGATCTTTTAAGATGACAACTACTATTGGCCTCTAGATGACCCAACTGTGACTCTAGACAACCCACAAAATTTTCAGATATCTCATTTGCCATTTGGACATGTCTAATATTGCATGCAATAATTTCCTTCGCTCATGGATGCTTTCCTTGACAATATACACAATCCACACTTGAACATTCTTTATTGCTTCTCGTCAATGCACGTTTGGAAACTTCACGTTGACGACTCCTTCACATCGAACAAATCCTCTTCTAGATGGTCTTAGGCATTGAGTTCTACTTAAATGCATTGTCTCCAACTTTAAACGTATAGAAAAAACAAGGACTTTGGATATCCTTTTATAAAGCCTTGTGCCTTCATAGTGTGATGGGATTGTATTCCCATGAAGGCAAATGTTGAGAGAGCCATATTACCTAAACCTTGTTCATGCTTGGTAGGTTCTTTTGGATCCTCTTAATGAGGTGATGTGGGGACCTCCTCTTCAGAATCTTCATCCTCAGCTTCCATGTGGAAGTTAGGCCGCTTCTCATATGCTTGATCTTGTGGATGCCATGATCAACATCTAAAACAAAAGTAACCTTATGGCGATCCTCATTTTGGTTACTGAATTAAGTCCTATGGAGATTGAAATTGTGTCATGGCTGAAATCTAGGCAAGTGGAGCTTCTTTTCTGGGCCACATATACTGAAGGGTGTACGAATTGTGCATATCTACTTCCGCTGGATGTCGTCCTTGGGACTGTGTGCCTAAATGCAAAAACTGCCATCATGGGATCTAGATGATATGTGTATGTGAGGAGACTCATGAATTCCACGTAGTACTCATCCACATTTCTTGTTTGTTTTGACCACATAAGAGTTAGGACTTTTATTGAACTTCATCAAGAACATCATATATTATGGCTAGGAAAGATGACAACCCGGTTGCCGTAGTTCCCAAAGAAGTCATTAATGAGCATGGGTACACAACTTAGAGGTGGCGAGAGTAACCCTGCCCTGTTTAGAACTATGTGCAAACGTACTAGGCAATCCATTTTTCAAATCCATCCACGAGGGTCTTTCCCATCAAAATTCGGTATACCAATTTGAGGGAATGGAACATCATGAGGCCAATCAAGTAGGTAGGCAACACCTTCAATAGTCGAATCCAAATTAGGAGCAAAATCCCATTCATCACCAACCAGAGTTGTATGAGTTCACATGAAAGGTTGAATATGCATCTTGGCAAAATGGGAGCATTCGGGATCATGCTCGAAAGTCGTCTGTTCGGAGTGCCCTGGATCTTATCTGAAAGTTGTCCTTTGGAAGTGCCCTAGATCTTGATGTTGGAAATGGCTAACAATCGCTGGGTTGTCTTTGGGGATCCTAGGTTCCTTTTGTTGATCTTGATTCTGCTCAAGGAAGACCTGTTGGAATTTTCCTTCTAGTGCCCGCTTTATTTTTGGAAGGTCAAGTTCTTGCTACCATCTAGTACGTTGATCAACAAGTTCCTTTAGCTGCCTCTCGATGCACATGAGAGACTTGGTGCAAGTGGTTTGAACAGCTCTGATTTGCTTAATCCTACCTTGCAAATTTCTTGTCATTGTCTGAAGGATTTGGTGAACCTTTGGATCAAGGCTTAGGAAAGGATTGAATGAGTTGAGGTTTTCTACAGGAGGGTTGGAAGAGAAGCTCATGGAGCTAATGACTGATCGAACGTGAGGTTTGAAGTTGTTGATGCCTTTGGGACATTATGGTGCTTGTCTTGATTCCGTGGATGATGCTTCTTTTGGCTTATACGATCATCATTAGTAAGATATTTTCTTTGCAGGCACTCATTGATCCATTTGTAGCCAGTGGGAGCCAAAGGATTGAACATACACCACTAGCTGAACGGTGAGGCCCGAATAGACCTCAAAACTGCCCGGAAAAAGGGTTATCAGAGATATATCTTGTTTTGACCAGCTTGATGAGATGATCAAAATGCGATAGGTCTCTTGCAGGGGCCTTGAAACACGAGATACTAGAAGTATATTTATTTATTGTTGGAGTTTAGTGAAGGCAAATGGTTCTGCCTAAATCACAATGTTACGAAAGATAATTGCGCTAGAAGATTGGTAGCAGAAAAAAAGTTGGCCAGAAATTACCCAATTGGAAGACACAAATCCTACTGAAAAAGATTTCGAAACTCACCACTCTACATCCTTTTTTCGCTGCTACATGGAGGCAAAGTTGTAGCTCTAATACCACTTGTAATGAAACAACTTCGAGAAAACAACAATAGTAACAATAAATTTCTGAATAATAGCAATGGGAACAACATACACCAGAATATTCACGACAGAATTAGATCCCAAATCAGCAAATCCAATAAATTATCACAGATTCAGATTCCAAGTCTTGGAAACAATCCAAGCCACTTAGAGAGGGCAAAGTCTCTTATGTACACCATAGGGGATAGAAGTTACACGAATGAATGATAATCCAACCACATCACATCTTTCCTTTTTATAGTGTAACAAAGTAACATACTAACCCTAATGCAAAAGGGCCGACTATCCTAACTTAATAGCCCCAGCCAATCAAAATAAAGATAGCTGGTGTGGCTACATAGGATCTGTTCTATCGATCGTGGCCTTAAGTGAAGGTTAACACTACATATTCCAACAAAAGGACTCTAAAAGGCTCGATTTTGCTGTGAATCAACCCTCTTGCAATAGATTGTGAGAAATCTAGAAGGGATTTATTCTATGCAATATATTTTTAGCTATCAAATTTGTGACTTTTTATTTCTGGTTTTCCTCAACAGCCAATCTTTGTTCTTTTTGAACTCAAGTTCAATTTGAGTTTCATTTTTAACATTTTACATTGAAAATCTTTGGTTCAGAGTATTTCCTTGCCCAGTTCTTGAGCGTTAGTAACTGTTTGACCTTGATGCAATGCTCTTCCCTACAATGCTTGATGCAATGCTCCTCTTCCCTACATCAAAATTCTTTGCTTCAAGATATGTCCTTTCTACATTCTTGAGCCTTGGAACTGTTTGCTCTTTTGTCCCAGTGCAGTACTTGAACCAATGTCCCTCTCTCCTTCATGCAATAGATTTTGAGGAGCATGTGTTTCAGCAATAGCGTTGGGTGTACCATGAAATTTGGATGTTGTGTATAATTGTAAATCACCTTTCCAAAGTTTCCTGCTATCTATGCCTAATAGGTTCTAAAGGCTGCATAAAGGAAGGGATATTTGGTTATAAAAGATAGCGGTTTTGTCAAATTTGGTATGGATCAAATCAAACCACTGCAAGTCAAAGATGCTAACTTGGATATCGCATTGCTGTCTTTGTGGCATTAGAGTGCAAAATGTTGCAGACACAGACCTCTGTCATAGTACATGAACCAAGTCAATCTTCCAATTTCCCTTCGTCAGTTATTCAATGTCTGACAAAGACTTCTAGGCCATAAGGGACAATTTTAAGACCAAAAGGATCCTTTCAAATTATTCTAGTTTGTCAAATTTTCATTTATCTTGTCATGAAATTCAAAGTTAAATGACTATTCCTAGCATTCTTTGAACTAGTTTCTCTGCCTAGTAGGCATCCCTTGCTTGAGCTCCTGTGGTTTACTCTTGTCCAGTTCTGCAATGTTTTCTCTACCTTGAGTCTTTTCTTCCTTAGTGGTGTTTTTCTGGTGTTTTTGCATGGACTATCCTGATGTGTCCTTAAATTTCTTGCTCTTGGATAATTGAAGAGTAACCATAGTTCATTTCTGGTATGTTCACTGTCTGTGTTTCCACTGTTTTTTGAGAGTTAAATAGTGAACCATCAATCAAGAATGAGATAGTAGAGACTCTAGATTCAAATCCACCAGCTCATTGGCAGTTGGTATTAAACATTGCAAATGTGACAGTAAATTCCTTGTAGTCAGTGGTTGCAATTTCTTTGATTGTCAATTTCTCTGAATTACCCGAAATTTGGAAAGAGGTATTATATTGCAAACAGGGAATAGCAATTGTAACATGACCTGAAATTTAAGAAATGGAGAGTTTGACAAATATTTATAGTCTGTAGAAAAACAAAATATATAAAGAAAAATTAGAAAAATACCTGGGAGAATGGCAAAAGATAACAATACGTAGCAAATTTAACAAAATTCAAATTTATATACTGAGTCATAACATGTCATTGCACAATGTCTAATAATTGCCTTAATAGACTAGGCCTTACATGCTAAAGTTAAAATTGAGCAACATGAGTGCACTAAATTCTCAAAGATATTCAAAATCAATACATCTAGCACTATGAATCTTGAGAAGACTCAACTCTGGCAGTAGAGATGCCTTTGTGGAAGATGGTTTCCTTGGCCTTCTTCTCAGATCTGGAGAAACAAAAGAAATGTCCAATGTCAGTATCTTTAAGATACATACTATTGTTTTGTAGGACCTTCTAAAATATCCATTATTTGTGTGAGACCCAAGATAAAGATTAGAATGCACATGACTAGATGCTATGCCCTTGTCAATCCTAGCTTCTTGTGCTTCATTGAGTAAATATTGCCATGTGTTTGCTTTCTTTTTTGTTTGCAAAGAGCTGGCCATGTGTGAAAGTGCATGGGTGGCAAGTCATTGGATCTTCTCAATGAGTACTTCATGTATAGTTCACCACTGAACAAGGTTCGAAACTCTCCTCAGCTAGGGGTATTGGATATGAATCTGTTAGGTACCCAAGATAGGTATTTATAATATAATACTGTATTGTCTAATTGGCAGGAGCCATAATTAAATAATTGGCTAATGTGGGCCCACTACGATTTAAACGTTACTTATTGTATGGAGTTAATAAAGATGTAACTGTTTCTTTATTAGGAGTTACTAGCTTGGGTCCCCCACTTGCATGTGGACCGACCCTTGAGCATTAGGGTTAGGGTAGATGAAGAGCCTATATAAAGGCAAGGGTGGAAATAGAAGTCAGGTGGAGTATTCTTTGTGCACAGTTCTGGCTCGTGGAGTGGAGATCTTGTGGAATGATTCCTTCAATAAGGAATAATATTGGTGTTGCCCTACCTAAAGGATATTTTTCTTATCTTGTGTGGATTAATGATTGTGGCTGATTTATATAATATTTATGCATATTGGTAAATATTTATGTTAATGAGAAGTAGATGTCCATAACAACTGGTACCAAAGTGGCGATTCTAGCAAAGTGGGGGATTGTGTTTTTGGGGAATACAAAGCTAGGGCAATTTTTTTAGAAAACGGCTCTTCTTGCCGGAGCTGTATCTTTTTTTTCAGCAATCATTTTCAAAAGATTCTTGCACCATCATGTAGACCATTTCATGTCACTGAGATGGATGAAGTGAATATTGTTCTTGGATATCCTTGGTTGGAATCTTTGGGTATTGTTAACATTAATGTGCAAAAGAAATTTATGAAGTTATGGTACAAAAAAGAAGAAGATAACACTGCAATATGTTTCTCAGCTTATGGAGCAAGGATCAAGGGAGAACCAAGAAGCAATTGAAAAAAACAAATTGAAGAAGCAGCAAAAGCAAATGAAACAAAGTCTAAGTAGGAGGTAGTGGTAGAGATCAAGGAAGAAGCAAAAACAGAATCCAAAGACGAACCAAAATATGGGAGCATGACAAAAAAACACAAAATAGGGGAACAGTATGTTGAAGAGTCAAAAAAATTAGAACATCAGGCTAAGGTTGGAGTTTATCGCCATCCACACCACCTTGAAAGGCAACAATCATGGAGATAGGGCTTAAAGCAACAAAAGAACTATGAGGGACATACATGGAACCAGAGGAGCCAAAACTTTGGATATGCTACTAATCGCAAATGCAAGCATGGATGAAGAGTGAAATTTATGACCAGCAAAAAATTGCTTCTAACACATGGAACCAAAGGATTACTTCTAGATGGTCAAATGGCAAAATGGCGTATTGGTGTCAATGAAGACCACCACCAATCCGATTTTAACTCGGATGGGTTGATGATCAAGGTTGATATGAGTTATTAGCATGGCTCAGAAGGTCATACTATTTAGTTTCTTCTTATGTTTCGAGGACAAAACATTTGTAAGGGGGGTGGAATGTTAGGTACCCAAGATAGGTATTTAATAATATAATATCGTATTGTATAATTGGGAGGGAGCCATAAATAAATTATTGGCTAATGTGGGCCCACTATGATGTAAACTTTAAAAAATTGTATGAAGGAGTTAATAAAGATGTAATTGTTTCCTTATTAGGAGTTACCAGCTCGGGTTCCCCACTTGCACGTGGACTGACCCTTGAGCATTAGGGTTAGGGGTAGATGAAGAGCCTATATAAAGGCAAGGGTGGAAATAGAAGTCAGGTGGAGTATTCTTTGTTAATAGTTATGGCTTTTGGATTGAAATATCTTCGTGGAATGATTCCTTTTGTAAGGAATAATATTGGTGTTGCCCTACCTGAAGGGTATATTTCTTATCTTGTCTTGTGTGGATTAAAGATTGTGGCTGATTTATTTGATATTTATGTATATTGGTAAATGATTTTTGTTGATGAGAAGTAGAAGTTCATAACAATTGGTATTTGAGTGGCGATTTTGGCAAAGTGGGGGGTTGTGTTTTTGTGGATTGCAAAGCTAGGGCGATTTTTTTTTTTCAGAAAATGTCTCATCTTGCGGAAACTATATCTTTTTTTTCAGCAATCATTTTCAAAAGATTCTTGCATACGACTGGTCATTTGTTAAATTTTGATCAACATTGAGGGAGTTATGGCTATTTGAAGTTGGGTTATCGATTTTGTTTTTTGGCTGCGTTGAATATTCACCCAAGAGAAAAAAATTCATATCTCTCAATTCAGGTAAGCAAATTAGTTGCCAATTAATTTGTTTTGAAGAAAATTTGCAAAAAGGAATATATGAGACTTGAGAAATTTTATTTTTGAGATTTTCCGGTTATTTAAAACCCTAGCTGCTTTTAAAAAAAAAAGAAAAAAATTTGGTTGAGGTCATGGAGTTAGAGAAATTACATGAATAGATGAGAAACTTGGTGCAGACCACCAAAAATTGGGCAAAAGAATTAAACAGATAGACCAAAACTTGTGTAAAAGAAATAAATAGGTAGATAATTTACAAGGAATTGGCAGAAGGAAAAGAGAAGGATAATAGTGTGCAGGCAAAAGGAAGCACATCTTTGGTGTCAAATAAGCCAAGCAGTGATCAAGAAGATTTGTTTGAATATAAAAAATTTTTTTGCAGGTTCTTGGTTGCATTCAAAAGAAAAAAGTTATTATCTCCATAAACCCTAGCAACAATCATAACTTTGTCAAGAGGGACTTGGCTAACAGTTTACAAGTTCCAGCAAAGAGTATCAAGGATGGACAATTTCAAGGAGAGAGGTCAAATTTTTAAAGACTTGAAGCTTTCTATGGATAAGTATATTTTGCATGCTAATTTTCATGTCATTGAGATGGATGAAGTGAATATTATTCTTGGATATCCTTGGTTGGAATCTTTGGGTACTATTAACATTAATGTGCAAAATAAATTTATGAAGTTATGGTATGAAAGAAAGATAACACTGCAAGATGTTTCTCAATGATATTATATAATGTTTTGTAATGTGTATGTGGCATTTGAGGCTCCTAGACAAGTAGGGCCATTTAATGTAACTGTTATAAAGAATGTAACCGCTTGTTTGGTAGAAGATTCTAGCTCGGGTGGCCACTTGCATGTGAAGCTGACCCTTGAGCATTATAGTTAGGGTTACAAAGAGTCTTTAAAAAGGCAAGGGGGCATAGATGAAGGCATCTCATATTTTGTTGTATCAAAGCTCTGCTTCTAAGGAGGTTGCCCCCTCAAAGAGGCTTGCGATTCTATAATGTGTTCTTGCTTTCTGCAATATAATTTGCTGCATTTCCATTTCATCTTGCAATATTGTTAATTTCAAGCTCATTTTTTGTTATTATTGCAATATTGTGTGGATGTGCTTTTATTTTACTGCAAGGTTCATAAAAGGAAGAGCAAAAACAAAATCCAAGGACAAACCAAAAGATGGGAGCATGACAAAAGAACACAAAATAGAGGAATAGTATGTTGAAGAGTAAAAAAAATTAGAACATCAAGCTAAGGTTGGAGCTTATTGCCATCCACACCACTCTGAAAGGCAGCAATCATGGAGACAGGGCGTAAAGCAACAAAAGAACTATGAGGGACATACATGGAACCAGAAGAGCCAAAACTTTGGATACACTACTAATCGCAAATGCAAGCAAGTATGGATGAAGAAGAGTGAAATTTATGACCAGCAAAAAGCTGCTTTCAACACATGGAACCAAAGGATTACTTCTAAACGGCCAAATGGCAAAATGACATATCGACATCAACGAAGACCATCACCAATCAGAGTTTCACTAGAATGGATGGTTGATCAAGATTAGTACCAGTTCTTAGCATAGCTTAGAAGGTCATACTATTTAGTTTCTTCTTATGTTTTGAGGATGAAACATTTGTAAGGGGGTTGGAATGTTAGGTACCCAAGATAGGTACTTAATAATATAATACTATATTGTATAATTGGCAGGAGCCATAAATAAATTATTGGCTAATGTGGGCCCACTATGATGTAAATGTTACTTATTGTATGAAGGAGTTAATAAAGATTGAACCGTTTCTTTATTAAGAGTTAGTAGCTTGGGTCCCTTACTTGCATGTACCTACCCTTGAGCATTAGGGTTAGGGTAGATGAAGAGCCTATATAATGGAAAGGGTGGAAATAGAAGTCAGGTGGAGTATTCTTTGTAAACAGTTCTAGCTCGTGGAGCGGAGATCTTGTGAAGTGATTCCTTCCATAAGGAATAATATTGGTATTGCCTCACTTGAAGGGTATTTTTCTTATCTTGTCTTGTATGGATTAGTGTCGGTGGCTGATTTTTTTGATATTTATGCATATTGGTAAATGATTTCTGTTAATGAGAAGAAGAAGTTCATAACATAATCTCCTTGTTCAACAAAAAATCATACGAATTGGAGAGTTCAACTGTTTTGAATAATATTATTGTGAGATTCGTCTAAGCGTTTAGACGAAGATATGAGACCCAAGATCTAGGTGAAGGAAGCAAGTTACATAAGCAAAATGATAAGCTTATTCTAGTTAAGAAGACAAACACAAATATGCAAAATTATGATAATATTCCACAAGTGCAGAATTACAAATAAAAACTACATACATTCTCCCATTCTACCATCTTTCCATACTTAAGCATAAGATGGGTATTTATAGGAAATACCCAACAAGGAGTCTTCTCAACAATGTGACACATGGCGTCAGTGAATGACGAAAAAGTCAACACATTGAATGAGATTATGACACATGTATGTGAGGGACAAATAAGTCAACACAATGTGAGAGATCATGACACGTGTGTGAGGGACAAATAAGTCAACATAATGTGAGAGATCATGACACATGTGTGAGGGACGAAGAAGTCAACACAATGTGAGAGATCATGACATGTGTGAGGGATGAAGAAGTCAACACCATGAGTGAGATCGTGACACTTGAGAAAAATGGAAAAAAAGAGGAAATAAACGTGATAAAGATGTTAAAATGCATATATGTTGTTATGGCCTGATGTGAGCAGGAAAAAACAAAGAAAAAAGGAGGAAATAAACATGATAAAAATGTTGAATGTTTAAAATGGGTATATGTTGCTACAGCCTGATGTGAGCAGGAAAAACTTATGATCCTCTTCCACAGAATTATTTGGTAGTTAATATTGAGTATATATTATAGAATGTATTCTTCTGTTAAAGAAAATATATGGAAGGTAACTATAATTCACAATCAGGTTCTTGGGCTTATTATCTTAATGGCGTGTTCATAGCCAATCTAGTGGTAAATGACAGGTCTGACAGATGGTAATGAAATGCTAGCCCTTGGATGTTACTTCGATTTATATGGTTATTACTTTGATCTAAGATATAAGCTTATATTAGATTAGAGATGCCTTTTTGATTTAACCTTCAGTCCAATTGACTATTGAATGTTCTTGGTCACTCAAGGGTGTTGACAGTCTCTTTCTTTTACATGTCCTCATAAAGCAGCACCCTAAGCTTGGGTAATCATAACTAAGTTGATTTTTCTTGGTATTCTGTCATTCCAACCTTTACAAATCTGACATGCAAATTCAAGTTGTATTCTTTTTTCTTTTGTGAATTGATTGAGCAATATGAGTGAACTTTGCAAAGGTGTAATCATCTCATATCTGAACGTGCAGTTGAAAATAAATCTTTTGTGAATTGATTGAGCAATATGAGTGAACTTTGCGAAGGTGTAATCATCTCATATCTGAACGTGCAGTTGAAAATAAATATAGAATCAGACAGGAGAATTTTATGGTTTCTCCCCCCTTTTCATATTTGCCTCTTTTTCTTGGAATTTAAGGTTCAAGAAGATAAATTAGAAGCTCCCAAAGATATCATTTGTATGCTCTCAATATTCACAAGGGATGCTCTTTTAGAGGATCATTAATATATTTATTTCCTACAGTTCTTAGACAAATATTTGATAATCTGAATGGAATCATTAATGGAACAAAGAGATGCAATTCACACAATAGCACTGTTCATAATTTCTACTAAAATAATACTGATTTGTGATTCGTAGGCCTGAAGGGTTCAATGTCGATAAGTGCCAACAGTGTTCAGAGACTTCTAAAGAGAGGAGTGCTGTAAATGGTGTTACCAACATGGACAAACTTGATCTACCTGTTCAAAAAGAAAAAGAGAACCATGAAAGTGAAGAATCCTCTAGTGATGATGGGTTGCCACCACTTGAAGCTAACTGTAATAGGCGTGCACCTCAACAGTTGGATTTAACATCTAGTGAAGAAGAGAAATCAGATTCTGATTTGTAATTCCAATCAAGCTTTATTGGAAAACAGTGGATTATGATGTATAGTGTGATGGCATTTGGAAATATTCCTTAACTTGCAATTGAATGCTGTCATCACATAAAATTTGAATCCCTTTGATTTTTGCTCAATTGTTTTTCAAAATTCAATGATGACTTGCAATATGAAAGTATAATTGGCAGATGAGGTTCAACTGGTCAGAGCATCACTCTTCCAGAATTTAGACAGACAGAAGCAGTGGTACAGTTTCTCATTAATTTACTACATTAACCTAATTTTGGGTTTTGGAGTTTCATTTATGCTGCAGAAATACATCAAACTTAAAATGAGAAAAATAATTTTCTTTACACTTATTTTTGTTCAGCAAGCAAATGGAAACATCTTTATGATATGTATGATAATCTCTATACTACGAGTGAATTTGCCTCAAGTGGATTGGGTGTCTTAGTGGTCTGATAAAATGGAGAGATGTTTATGTAATAGCTTATTTGAATAACTGAAGATGATCAAGGAATTTCCATGAACTTGTCTGTGTTTAGTATGCCTTGTTACATGGGCCTTTCTTATGTCACACCTCCACTAGCAATTCTGTGGAATGATTTCTAACTACATGGAGCAGCATATTGAAAGTCACAATAACTGAGGGTGTTCTTTTTTATTAAGATTTTTTATGTAGGTATCATCTTTAAATGTTAATTGATACTTTGTTCAAATTTTAAACCAGCCAGACTCAAAATATGATAGGCACCTAAGGCTACGCACAAAGACTTATGCATGAGGAAGATAATTATAATATAGAGTGAGTAATGGAATTGTACATTGGATATCCTCAACGTGGATATTTGGCATGTAGGACTCTATAACAAAATAAAATTGCTTGCAATCAATTGCTATATTCAAAATGTATACCCTTGTCAACTCATGGTCAATAAGTATGCTTTGTGTAGAACGGAGAACTTACCAGAATAATCAGCCTAAAAATAATTACTAGTAAATTTTGTTACTGCAAAATGAGACTCTGTTCAAAACGTTAAATATGATAAATATGCAAATAAGGTCTCAAAGAGTGCAATTGAATATCAACAAGGGGTTATCATGAAATAAAATAAAATTTACAATGTCTACAACTTTTTCAATTATTGTCTTGTTAGAATTTAAAACTATTTTTAAGCACTCTACAGCTTCATAGAATTACCTTGTATAAAAATAATATCTTTTGCATAGCATAACTAAGGGATTTATAAAAACCAAAAAAATTTATCCAATCATTATCTTATATGCCATTGATAGAAATAACGTGAATATTGTTTGGAATGTCCTGAGGTGGTCTTGGGTCTATTACTTTAATGTGGACTATGGCAATACTTTTCTTAGAAAGAATGTGAATAATATATTCTCCTTTTGTTCCTCCACTTTTAGATTTACACACAAACCATGCAGGCATTGCTTTTATATTCAAAGTATATATAATTATAATAAGTGTTATTGTTAGGCTTTTGTTGGTAAGCGTAAATCTCAAACAACCTAACCAAAGCTTAACAAACAAACAATGGATATATTACAAAGCAAAATAATTTGAATCACATATGGAATTTGATTATATCCTAGTACAACATAATATATCTTGAGACCTTCCTTATTACATATAAATCCTAGGGTAGAATGCCATAGCGTTGAAATCGTCCAACAACTTGCAATAAAGAGGAGCAACTAAAAGGCTTTTTTTTTTGATAAACCGGTAATAGGTTTCTTCCCTTAGGCAACTCAAGTAGTTCCCATGTAATATGAAATCCACTTCTCCATAGGTTTATCTTTGACCTCTTCAAAACTTTATGAAGTTAAACTAGTTGACTGCTTGACTCAAGTGGACCTTCATCTTGCTTTATATCTCTAAGCTAACCTTCATTTGAGTGGATCTTCGTCTTACTCTTAATTATTGACCTAGCTAACACTAAGCATACTCCCATCCCACTTTGTATCTTAGAGTGATCACTTAGTATCTTTAGTCAAGCCTTCATCCTTGATTTAACCTTTGCTTGATTTATATGAACTTAATTGCATCATTGATTGGATAATGCCCTAATCCACCTTTGATTGATTATGCACAAGCTTTATATTTTTGAACCAGATTTGTATTCCTGGATGCATCTTCATCCCACTTTGTAGATTATTGCATCTTCAATTCAAGTGTTGTTTGGAACAAGCAAGCATGCCTTTTCTAGGTCTTACATCCAAACGTCTCCTTCTATGGGTCTCATAAAGGTTAAACACTTGCCATGGCCATATACATCTCCCAAAATAGGTCTTAAAGTTAAATGTTTGCCTCTATAGGTTTTATTATGACAAATAAAGTTTTACTTTCTTTGGTTGCCCTTCAACTAATTCCCAACTTCCATCACCTATAAATTTGTCTAAATGTTCGGATTCTACTCCAACTTGGACCTCCTATCCTTTGAAGAAGGCAATTTTCACACTTATGATGCCCAAAACACGAAGCCTTCAATCATACAATCAATGCAATGAATTAAGGAACATTAATCCTCCAATGGTTTATTGATCGTTGGGCCTATCTCTTGCATCTATCTACTATCAATTGAAATTCTACTCTAATCGTGTTCAATTGTTAGGTAATACTCGAGCATACTTCTATTGAACCAAAGGTCCATTGCTTCAATTTTTGCTTTGAGAACCACTTCACATAATTTCATGCACTCAATTGGACTACCATTCTAATCAAGGCTAGAATGCTTCCACTTAAACACATAATTAGGTATTCGATCATGCACACACGTCATGTCAAGATCATTCGTGTTTAACTATCAATTATACGTACATGCACTTCTTCTCAATAAAAGATACACTCATCATGTTTTCTAGAAACATTCTAGAACATACATTCACCATGATCATAATAAAAAAAGATATAAGAGCTATTTGAAGAAAAGCATTGATAAACAAAATAAAAAGAGAAAATAGGATAAAGGACAGGAGGAATAATGGGTGGGTGCCCATAGGCACTTCACAATATTCCATATATCACACACTAATTCAATGGAACAATCATTGGGGGCTATTTATAGTGATGCCAAAATTAGATGTTAACCTCAAGCCGACATGACTTGAAGGTTAAATTAAAATATAATAAATATATTACACCCTTTAATCAAGGTTATCCATAAATGTGGATTAACCAATATCACTAAGGGTGAACACATGAAGGTTTTCCGTAGGTTTACATGAAGATAGTAATAGGCTTACAAAAATGATGCTTAAAGGCTTACATAAGTATTGCCCATAGGCTTACATACAAACTCGTGTTGGTGTTTATTACATTATTTGATACCTTGCAAATACATTGCAAGAACCTTTGTAAATATTATGTAAATACTTTATGAATATGTGGCATGAAAAGTCTTGTGAATACTAGTCATTTAGAGATTGTTATTAATGATCATTAGGGGTTTGTCATTATTAGAGAATCATTAAAATATATTTCTCTTATGAAAAATATGAAGAGTCATATCTCCCGGATGTTTGAGGAGACAAATATTTTGTTGTAGTTGAACTATCAAGAGTATTTGCAAAGGCTATATGTTGAGCATGCACATGAGATGTATGTAATGAATAATTTCAATACTTCATTAGTATTGGAACACTAAGTTTGTGATGTGTGGGAATATAGTAAGTTTATCTATTTGCTTAAATACTTGTGTATATTATTGTATGAGAATTTTAATATTGATTTATTGTGAGAAAATAGCTTATATGCTATCTGTATGCAGGTGGGCTAAAACATAAAAACTTTATTTAATTAACTTCAAAAATTACATTCTACACACACAACACTTAGGTATTTATAGGGAAGAAGGAGGAAGAAGGAGGAAGGGAGAGATAAGGGAAAATAGTGGGATGTGGAGGGATAAGGGATAAGGAAGGAGGTGGAGGAATAAGGAGGATGAGGAGGAGCAGGAAATAGGGAGCGAAAGATATGGAGAGATAAGGAGGAAATGGTGGTAGGAGGAAAGGAGGAAAAAATGGAGAGAATGTAGGAGAGGGAGTTTAGAAGATTTTTAAAAATTCACCGACAAAACTATGCCGACCATTACAACCATGTTCACACTAAGCCTAGAAATACCTAGATATTTCTGGGCCTAAACCCTCTTCATATTTGCAACATTCGCCCCCTTAAAGTTGAGAGAACTGACTACACAGTCTCTCAGCTTTATAAATTGAGCTTTAGCCATCGCTTTGGTGAAGATGTCTGCGACGTTCTCCAACGTGTAGAAAAACTTAAGCTCAACAATTTCATGCTCCACCATGTCTCGGATGAAGTGGTACTTTATATCAAAATGTTTCGTTCTACTATGGTGGATCAGATTGTATGCCAACTGAATGGCACTGATGTTGTCACAGTAAATCCTGGTCGGATCACTTTGCTGCTCTCCAACTCTTCCAGCACTTTTCTTAGCCATAGGGTGTTGCATAACTTTTATTATTAAACATGAACCATTCACCAATATGCAGAAATATCAAATCATTCATCCACCATACATTATCCACAATAACAATCCATAAATGAGAGAGAGATAGATAATACCCTTAAGGTAGGGAAACACCAATAATAATCCTTAAGGAAGGAATAACTCCACAAGATCTCCCAAGATGAGAGGCCACTTCGTGGGCACAACGATTACATAAGACTCTTCTTCAATGATATGAATATCCTTACAATGACAAATATCTCTTCTTTATATATCCATATTCTTATTCTACTTTGGAGAGCCTACTACTATTATTATAGTATATTAAAATATAATATAATATTATAATACAATCAACCTTGGGTTATGTGTGGCCCATGCCAACCCTTATACAATATAATAATATATCCCCAAATATCTATTCCTAGGTACCCTACCATGCCACCCTCCTTACAAATGTTTCGTCCTCGAAACATATGAAGAAACTTGATAGTATGATTTGCTAAGCAATGTTAGCAATTGGTACCAATCTCGCTCATCCATCCATCCAAGTGAAACCCGATGATGCTTGGTACACCATTTTGTTACTTGAGTATCCAAATCGCTTCATTGGCTCCACGCTTCGTCGCTGTATTTTGATAACTTGAATTATGGGTCCACTTGTTCCTTGATCTCTGATGAACCATGCTTGAAAACCATGATCACTATGCTTTGTTTGCCAAAGACTGCCATAGTTGGTGCCCTTCTGATTACATGTAGAACCATAATATTGTTGCCTTGAACCATGTCTCCAATATTGTTTCCGCTCATGGTGGTGTGGATGGCGATATGGTGCAACCTTTACTTGATGTTCTACCTTCTTTGACTTCTCAACATTTGGCTCCATTATTTTAAATTCCTCTACACATTGTTCTTTCATGTTCTCTTTGTTTGGTGTGTCCTTGTGCTCTTCTATCAAAGCTTCATTGGACTCTGTTACTGTTATTTCCACTGAATAAGTTTTTGCTACTTCTTCCATGGACTCTTTTGCTGCTACGACCTTCTTGGATTTTGTTTCAGGTTCTTTAATTTGTTTCTCTACAACCGCTTCTTGATTTTCCTTGGATCCCTGCTCCTTAAGCTGAGAAATATCCTGTAATGTTATCTTCTTTTTCCTGTACCATAACTTCATAAACTTCTTTTGCACATTAATGTTAACAGTACCCAAAGAATCTAACCAAGGATAACCAAGAACAATATCCTTATCATCCATCTCAATAGCATAGAAATCCGAATGTAAAACATATTTATCCATGGTGATCTTTAAATCTTCAAAAATCTGAACATTCTCACCCTCTAGTTGTATGTCCTTGATTTTTGTTGCTTGAAATTGCAACTTCTTAGCCAAAGCAATATTAATAAAATTATATCTACTACCAGGGTCAATGGAAATAATAACCTGTTCCTTTTGAATGCTTCCATGAACCCGCATAATAGACTTTTTAGATTCAAACAAATTCCTTTATCCATTTTCTAATTTATCTTCTACCAAAGGTATGGTTTCCTCTGTCTGCATACTGACATCTTTTTTATCTTCCCTGACCTTTTCCTCTTTCTTCTTGAGTAATTTTATTTCTTTTTCATAGTCTTCATTCTTTTTCTTTAAAACTTCATATTCTCCTTTTATTGCATTCTGCTCATTTTGAGTTTCCTGTAGTTTCTTTTCATCAACTTCGATGATATCCATTAGGTAATCTATATAATATGGATCCCATATACTCAAGAATTCATGCTCCATTTCATCCCAAGTATATTCATTATTCCTTTCTTTACAAAAGTTTATCCACCAAGACAAAGCTTTCCCTTTAAAACATATATCCAGGAAGGATTTCTCAAAAGAAATATTATGATATGGAGACCTAAATGTTTTCCACCATTCCCTAACATCAATATCATCTTCTCTAGAAAATATTTCTAGCTCCATAAGTTCACCTCCAGATAATGCAAATCTAGGGTTTCATGAAAATATATATCATGCCCTAATGCAAACTAGGGTTTTATGGAAATAAAAATATCTTCCCACCAAGTTGAAGCTAAAAATCCCAAAGACAACTACATCTGCAATTTTTCTTCCAAACAAAATAAAGTGCAACTGATTTGCTTACCCGAACTAAACAAATTGTTTTTTGAAAAATTCGCGACTTGAAAATTTGTCACTTTCCTTGTTCCAGATGGCTGACTTCAAAAGGTCGTATCTCCCTCAATATTGCTTGGATTCCTTCATATGACCACTCATTTTAAAGCTCTTCAAATGCTGCACAATATGATCCAAGAATCACCTCAATCGGATTAGCTGTCGCAAAGATATGGCTTCTGAAAGATGAGACGTTTTTCCAAAAAAAATCAGCGAAATTTGTCACTATCCTTGTTCTGGATACTAACTTCAAAAGGTCGTATCTCCATCAATACTGCTCATATTCCATCATATGACCACTCATTTTAAAGCTCTTCAAATTCTACACAATCTGATCCAAGAATCGCTTGAATCGGATAAACTTGCGCAAAGATATGGCTCCTGAAATATGAGATGTTTTTCCAAAAAAAAATTGCCCTAATTATAGGGTTTCACACAAAAATCCCCACTTTGCCAAAATCGTTGCTCTGATACCACTTGTTGCATAAATTTTATTATTAAACATGAACCATTCACCAATATGCAGAAATATCAAATCATTCATCCACCATACATTATCCACAATAACAATCCACAAATGAGAGAGAGATAGATAATACCCTTAAGGTAGGGCAACACCAATAATAATCCTTAAGGAAGGAATAACTCCACAAGATCTCCCAAGATGAGAGGCCACTTCGTGGGCATGATGATTACATAAGATTCTTCTTCAATGATATGATTCTACAATGACAAATATCTCTTCTTTATATATCCATATTCTTATTCTACTTTGGAGAGCCTACTACCAATATTATATTATATTATAATATAATATAATATTATAATACAATCAACCTTGGGTTATGTTTGGCCCATGCCAACCCTTATACAATATAATAATATATCTCCAAATATCTATTCCTAGGTACCCTACCATAGGGTTTGAGTACTAGCATAGGTGATTTCTATATACTCAGCTTCTATAGAAGACAAAGCTACCACAATTTGCTTTTTGGAACTCCATGTTATTAGCCCTAATCCCAGACTAAAACAGTTCCCTGAAGTTGATTTTATGTCATCAATATTGCTGCCCCAATCACTATCACTGAAGCCTACAAGCTTGATAGTGTTACATTTATGGTACTGGATTCCAAAATCCAATGTACCCTTCACATCTGAGAATTCTCTTAGCTGCCTGCAAATGCAACTCAGATGGGCTAGCCATAAATTGAGAGACGAGAAACAACATACTGAATATCAGGTCTGGTGTTGGCGAGAAACATCAAACTCCCAACCATGCTCTTGAAAGTGGTTATGTCAACTGTTGGTGCTCCATCATCTTTGCTTAATTGGATTCCATGTCCAACTGGAGTTGCAACTGGTTTGGAATGCTCCATAGCAAACTTCTTGATCATGTCCCGAGCATACTTATGTTGACAGATGAAGATCCTTGTATCTGACTGATGAACTTCCAATCCAAGGAAGTAGTGCATTAAGCCGAGATCCTTCATCTCAAACTGCTTCATCATGGAGAGCTTGAACTCCATATTCACTTTTCTATTACTACCCATGAATATAAGATCATCCACATACAAGCAAACCATGAGGATGTCGTTACCTTGCTTCAGGTAGTAAAGGGTGGGTTAATTTCTGCTTTTTGTGAACCCAAAAACTTTGAAGTACCTATCAATGCATGAGTACCAAGCTCGTGGTGCCTATTTGAAGCCATAGAGTGCCTTTTTCAGTTTGTAAAAAAGGTGTTCCTTACCTTGTTCTTGAAATCCCTGTGGTTGCTCAACATACACTTCCTCTGTTAAGTACCCATTGAGAAAGGCACTCTTCACATCCATGTGTTGGACTTTCCATCCCTTGTGTGCAGCTAAAGCAAGAACCGTTACGATGGTCTCCTGTCTGGCTACAGGAGCAAATGTCTCCTCATAATCAATACCATACTTTTGTGTAAATATTTTTGCAACCAATCTTGCTTTATGCCTTTCAATGCTTCCACCAACATTGTATTTGGTCTTGAAGACCCATTTACATCCAACACACTTCTTCCCTTTAGGAAGCTCTACCAACTCCCAAGTATCATTGTTTTTTATAGAGGTTATCTCCTCTTTCATGGCATCTTGCCATATCTTCCGAGTACAAGCCTTCTCATAACTAGAAGGTTCAAGTTGTGCACTAGTTAACAAGGCATAGTTAACTACATCTCCCCGAGGTTCTTGGGAGTCATCATCTCCATACAAATGCATATTTTCAAGTCTTTGCAAAACTAAACCCATTTCACTTTCTTGAATTCTAGTATATCGTCTTTGAAAATTTGTATCCAACATATGATAAGATGGATGATGCTGGAGAGTTCTCTTACCTCTAGATGGAGAATCAATATCCATTGGTGAGGAACTGACTGACCTTTGTGGAGAAGGACTTGGTGATGATGATGATGAACTGGAAGTTGAATGTCTACTTGGGCTTGGAGGAGGAGGAGTATTCTTGCCTTTCTTTGGTGCTATCTATTGCACCTATGTAGAACCTGCATCATGAGATTCAACATCACTGTAAATTTGGGGATTTTCCCATTCTCCCCCTTCATCAAAAATCACATCCCTGGAAAGTATTATCTTTCGAGTCCTAGGATTGTAGAGTCTGTAAGATTTTGTGTTCTCACAGTACCCTACAAAAATGCATGCTTGACTCTTAGGATCGAGCTTCTTCCTCTGTTCATCAGGAATGTGTGAGTAAGCTAGTGAACCAAATACTCTGAAATGCTTGACATTCGGTTTCTTACCATACCATGCTTGGTAAGGAGTTTTCCCTTTCAAACTTGAAGTAGGGTTCCTATTCAAAATATACACACTGGTCCTGGTTGCATCTGCCCAATACATATTGCTTAAATGCTTCATCTAAAGCATAGATCTTGCCATATCTACAATGGTGCGGTTCTTTCTCTCAGCCACACCATTCTGCTATGGAGTATAGGCAGCAGTGAACTGCCTCTTTATTCCATGTTTTTTACAAAAAATCAAAAATTCATTAGAGGAGTATTCTCCTCCTTTATTTGATCTAAGACACTTAACAAAATATCCACTCTCATTTTCAACTCTTGCTTTAAAATCTATGAAGCAATCAAATGCCTCATCTTTATGCTTCAAAAAATATATCCAACACATTCTTGAAAAATCATCAATGAAAAGAAGAAAGTAAGCATTGTTACCAATGCTCTTGGTCTGCATCGGACCATAGATGTTCGAATGCACTAGCTGGAGTGGATAACTATCTCGCCATGCTTTTCCATGAGAAAATTTGGTTCTAGCGTGCTTGCCCAAGGCACAACCTTCACAAAATTCCTTATTGTCCTAAACTTTAGGAAGTCCAGTCACCATTACTTGAGAAGTTAACATCTTCAAACTGGCTGAATTCAAATGACCGTATCTCAAGTGCCACAACACACTTGGATTTGCAATATCAACATTTACTAATTGATCTCCTCTTGGCTGGCCAAAATTTAAAGGAAATAACATGTTTCTTGTCATTGGCACTTGAGTAATGACTCTATCACTATTACTCTTATAAAAAATGGTACATTTACCCTCATCAAATAGCAACTTATAGTTCTTCTCTAACATTTGACCAACACTTAAAATATTGTGTTGGAGATGAGGTGTGTAATAGATATCACTTACTTGTTTCATGCCTTCTTTTTTGGAACCTCCATGGCTCCAATGCCTTCAACTGCCAATGACTTGTCATATCCCAATTTGATGCTGGATTTGTAGGAAGAATCCAGAGTAGCAAAGAGTTATTTGCCACTCATATGATTTGAACACCCAATGTCCAAGATCCAGGTGTCATTCAGGTTTTGATTTGACTTGCCATATGAGAGAAATAGATTTGAGGTCTCTTCCTCTTCTCCAAAATTTCCATACTGATTGCTCTGGCTGCTGCTCCCTTGTGAATATTTTGACTAGCAGTCACGAGCGAAGTGGCCAAGTTTGCCACAATTATCTTGTCACTTCTTTTTCCTCGTCCTGGATGCTTCCCTCTGTTCTGCTGTCCACATCTATTCTAACCACCTCTGTTTGAAGATCCTCCTTTGTTAGGAGTTCTACCTCGTGGAATATTCCTACCTCTACCTCTGTGCTGACCTCTACCACGACCTATACCTTGTCCTTTTCCTTATTATGAAGCGAAGGCTTTGTCATCGCCTCCGTGGCTAGTGGAAGAAGATTCCTGCAATCTCTCTTCATGTGAAAGAAGAGAACCAATTAGTGCATCAAAGGAAAGTGTAGTCAAATCTTTTGACTCTTCAATAATGATTGCTACATGATTCCATTTAGGAAGAAGTGTTCGCAACACTTTCTTCACTACAACTTTTGGTTTAATCTCTTCACCTAGAGTGACCATTTTATCTACTACGGCTTTGAATCGCATGCAGTAGTCTCCTACTTTCTCATTCTCCTACATTCTGAGATTTTCAAAATCTCTTTTCAGAGTTTGAAGCCTGACCTGCTTCACTTGATCACTTCCTTGAAAAATTTTCTTGAAAGCCTTCCAAGCATCTTGAGCTGTTATATAGGATGCTATTCTAGGAAATATGCTTTTATCTAAGGCTGCTTGTAAATGATATAGGGCAAAGGAATTTTTTTGGGCTTCTTTCTTGGCTTTTCTATCGACAACACTTAAGGTAGACTAGTCGGTAGGAGAAGGTTCCGTGTAACCCTCTTCAACTATTTCCCATAAACCTTTACCAATCAACATAGTTTTCATCTTTATTGACCAGTATTCATAATCACTACCATTAAATTCAGGAATTGGGAGATTTGAATTTGAAGCCATTTCTACTACTTGAAAGCAAACTTTGATTTGACTAAAAACAGGAAGTACAAAGCAATTACAAGTTCAAATCAAATCTAGATTTCTTAACTCTCTCACTAATTTCTTTTTCTTCTTCTTCTTGTGGATTGCCCAGTACTTGAGGTCCAAAATTATCTGCAATGGAATTCTCGTCGTCACTGATGACAACTATTTCAGGAGCTGCCGCTGGCTCGACCTGTGTTGGCTCAGGCTCTGCTGGCTCAGGCTTTGGAGAGCAAGGGGTATAACTTTCACTAGATTGTTCCTCCGGCTCAGCTGGAGAGTAGCTATCACTGGCTTGATCTACAAGTGCGACTTCAATTGTATCAGACTCCTCCACTCATTGTCCGAATATATTGTCTTCTGATTCAGCCTCGTAACCAGAATCCGGTTTCCTCTGGTGGGCTGTCACTGAATTTTGTAGTTGACTGAATACAGTTTGTATTTTGTCTCATCGGACCCTCTCATCAAATGACTCAACAGATTCTATCTGCAGTAGAGAGCACAAAGCATGGTAACATCCGGTAGATCTGATCATCTACTCATCAAGGCAAAAAGAAAAATTCGTTAGAGCTTCTGAGGTTACAATTTTTGCTCTTTTATAGTCGTTGAGGCTATTACACAAAATTTTTAGCCTTGAACAGGGTTCCAAGGGGCAGCGCTAAACGGGTGCTCCGAAAGGCTCCCGTCACTATTATGTTCCCCCTTTTTACAAAGATAGCCCTTTTAAAGTTTTCAAATTTTATAAAGGTTTTTTAAGAAAAATTAATAATATTCTTTTATATTTTTAATTATATTTTAAATAAAAGTTTATTTAAAACTAATTAAAAAATATAAAATTAGAAAAATTATTAAATTTATTAAAACCTTAATAAAAAATTAAAACCTAATTTTTTTTTTTAAAACCTTTTCTCAAGCCGATTTGAACTCGTGACCACTCCTTCAACGACGGCCAACTCAACCGCTGCGCCACGCAGCTTTCGTGAAAGCAAATGGGACCAAGGATTTATTTAAATCCTTCAATCGATGCTAAAAAAAAAAAAAATTCCTTTTGAACGATTCGAACTTAGGACCTCTCCCCGACCAACAAACAACTCTGCCAATGCGCTACGCGCTTCAAATGAGATCAACGGTGAGCATAAACATTTTTATATTGATGCGGCGGCTGAAAATTAAAAAATAAAAATAAAAAAGGTTTATCCCACATGCAGCGGGAGGAGGGCAAACCAATTGTTTTTAAACGCCTGCGAGCCACAGTAATATCTATTGCATTTGAGCAATCACCAGCAACTTGTTTTGCCGCTTCGAGCCACGTGTCACACTTGTACACGCCAATCGCTCTCGCCACGTGTTGCCTTGCCAACTCAGCTCGCCCAATCAGCACCTATGTGTCACCTCGGGATTCATGCTCGACTGCCACCTTAGCCAGTGCCTGCCACCTCAAACTACGTGTCGCTACCCAATCAACGTCCTCATCAACTCCTACCTTGAGATTCATGCCCTCAGCCTCGGCTCTCGTGCCTTTGTGCCTGTGCCTCAAAAAGTGCGTTCGACTCTGATACAAATGTACACAGGTGGGCTAAAACATAAAAACTTTATTTAATTAACTTCAAAAATTACATTCTACACACAACACTTAGGTATTTAAAGGGAAGGAGGAAGAAGGAGGAAGGGAGAGATAAGGGAAAATAGTGGGATGTGGAGGAATAAGGAGGATGAGGAGGAGCGGGAAATAGGGAGCGGAAGATATGGAGAGATAAGGAGGAAATGGTGGCAGGAGGAAAGGAGGAAAAAATGGAGAGAATGTAGGAGAGGGAGTTTAGAAGATTTTTAAAAATTTGCCGACAAAACTATGCCGACCATTACAACCATGTTCACACTAAGCCTAGAAAGATCTAGATATTTCTGGGCCTAAACCCTCTTCATATTTGCAACACTATCAAATTGCCCATAGGCTACATCAGTAGTGTTCATAAGCACTCTTTTATGCTTTTGGTCTTGGCCTAATAAGATTAAATTACACATCCTTAAACTCTTCGATCATACAATCAATGTAATGAGTCAAGGGAGATTGATCTTCCAATGGTTTATTGATCTTTGAGACTTATTTGTTGCATCAATCCACTGTCAATTGAACTTTTAATCCTCTAATTGACTTCAATTGTTAGGTAATACTTGAGCATACTTTTGCTGAACCAAAGATCCATTGCTTCAATTTTTGCTTCACTTCACTTCATGCACTAAATTGGACTACCATTCCAATCAAGACCAGAAGGCTTCCACTCAACATATGATTAGATATCAGATCATGCACACAAATCATGTCAAGATCACTTGTGTTTAACTATCAATTAATACGTGCATGTACTTTCTCTTAATTGAAGCTTATCATTTCTTCCCATTGTATCCAACTTTGGGATGATATAGTCACAGGGTTTAACTTCTCAATGAGAGCAATTTGTCCCCTACACTACCTCCTAGAAAAAAGCTTTTCTTGTAGAATTTAAGGGGGCTTGGTCATTCTAAGATGCAAGAATATAAACTAAACAAAACATTCCCCACCAGCCATTGACCTAAGAATGAAAAGAGAATGATGGAAAAATATAATTATATCATAGCATTTCGATTCAATCATTTCCATACGTAATCAAATATGAATGGACATTCACTTGTAGATTTCATTTTGATTTGCGAGAGATTCTAGCTTGGAATAAATAGATAAATGAACAAATAAATAAATATCGGTTGAGTGGAAATCAGACAGTTCAGAAGAAGCCCATTTGCTTAAGGAAAACTTCTTCAAATTTGAAGGTGTATAAATATGTATTAAACAGTCAAGCTCTACATATTAACAACTTTCAAAAAGATCTAGCTTTTAATGTCAAGCTTTTTCATTACACTTCAATTTTTGCTTTGAGAATCACTTCACCTCACTTCATGCACTCAATTAGACCACTACTATAATCAAAACTTGAAGGCTTTTACTGAGTATGTGGTTGAATCTCTGATCATGCACACACTTTATATCAAACTCACTTTGAATCCAATTGAAGGGGAATCTTTCCTACACTTAAACCCATCATCTATGTGCACTTGTTTATAATTTAGCATTTGCTTAGATCACAACTCAACTTCAATCTATTAACTTGGTTGGTCTATGCCCAAGTGCGCTTCCATTCTCATAGTGGGCCTCCTCTTGCTTAAAGTGGAAAGTTTCTTATGATCTTACACATGAACATGAGAACTTGAGAAAAAACAGAGTATTATCATCTTAAATGACCTTTGCTAGTGTATTGGATTGTTTGCGAGAAAAAGGGGATAATATAATTATTCAAATTAATACTAGATAAACCAAGATGCTAAAACTAAGATAGCAAAGCAATAAATTAACAATAAACACCGAAAGCTATCCTAATTCCAACACAAATAAATGGAAGCATTTAAGAACAACTACACTAAAATCATCCACTAAAATACTTGTAAGCTATGACCAATCTAATGTAGTAAAAATAATTACTTGACACCTAGGGCATTAAGGACTACATTTTTCAAAATGTGAACAAAATAGATAACTCATTCTTACCCTATTCTACTTGCAACGCCACCATTGTAAAGGAAAGATCACACCTGAGATGTTTGTAGAGGGTTTGACCTACCTTGGATTTTGGTCCTTGCAATCAATGACATTTGGTTGTGAATCCTAGTAGAGCATCTTGTCCTCCTCTCTGGATGGTAGCAAACTAGCAATCAATGGATTTGGTTGTACTTGCAAGGACAAGAGAGAGAAAGAAAATAAAAAGGGTGCATAATGGGAGAGCAATAGAGGAAAATAATATAAAAGCAATATTGTCAATAAGTAAGTGTATAATTTTGATAGCTAAGTGAATAGTGATTGTATGGTTACTAAATGTATTGTAATAGTATGGTGAAAGAGGTATTTATAGTAGATGAAATGAAATAACTTTCCCTTTGGAGCCGACGACTGATTTTCATCATTTTTAAGGTCATAAAATTATAATTGTTAGTTTAAACAATGCATCGTTCGAACCCTAGGTGTAAAAACATGCTAGCATCATGATTGTGCATAAATAACCTTAAGAATAATTATACGACCAAGATCCATCAATTTTTAGGAAGTGTGCTTTGGAAAACACATGTCATGATGTCCCTTAATCCCGTCTCTATCCTTATTTTTAGGTTTTGAGGAAGTTAGAAGGAAAAAACATCGTAAAATATGGTGAAAAATAACAATTGGATGAAGAAACAAAACCAAAATAATTGACAAACATGGCTTGCTGTTATCTTACCCAAGGACTAACAAAGTTAGTCCACCCTTGTCCCATATATAGGAGGACGAGACTCTCCACCACCTACAAAGTCAACTGTTAGTGCTTTTTTTACAAATACATATTACCTCCCCCTAAGGAGCATGGGCAACATTGCAAGGGATAGCCACTCATAAATCCTTAGGGAAAACATGAAATAAAAAGAGCAATATGCAATAGCCGAAGCAACATAAATAAAAATTCTATACTACAGAACAAAAACATTTTTTTTTTATAATTTTGATTCTACTATCTATGCAAAAAATGCAAATTTTAAAAAATAAAAAATAGAAAAGCATACAAAAATTTAGCAAAAAAATACAAGAGCATAATAAAACATACTGATACTTACCTGTATGTGTCCTTGAAATTTTTGACTAAAATAATTTGATTTATACTTGCCCCATATGGCTTAAAGTAATTTACTTGTAAAAATGGTCAAAGTGCTAAAAAATGCTAGTTGGATGCAAAAGGAGCCAAAACAAAGTATGAAGATGAGTACAAAGCATGCCAAACCTCCTAGAAGCATTGTCTTTGCAATATCCCCACAAAAATCGATAAAATATTATGCGTAAAATATCCGTGGCATATACTTATGATTTGTGTAGCATTTGATGATATGCCTATATTTGCTTGATATATACCTAAGATTTGTGTAGCATACAACATGTCAAATGTATTTTTATGACATATACTCAAGGTTTATGTAGCACAAGATACACCATTTATTGAATTACATGTATGATTTGAGTAGCATTCAAAGTCATGCATGATGATCAAATAACACATGATTTGTGTAGCATTTAGTGACGTGCCCAAGAAACACATACCGCCTCCCTCCAAGACGACCATGCATGGGTGGTGTGCCACTCATGCATACCATTGAAGAAGGGAGACCACATGTAGTATTTGACAAGTGCCAAGTACCAACAAATGCACTTGTCGCTATAGTGGGGCAAATTGGGAGAAACCAACCTACATCATGTACAAATGCAAGTATTTGAACCCAATCCTAAAATAGACCACAAAAAAATAATAGATGAGCACTATGGAAGTTAATCATGTCCATCCACCACTAGAGGGTGGCCCAAGGGATGCTAATCTATGCCATGAATGGTAGATAAGTATATGTCCCCAAAGCCAACTCACTTCTTATCGATAAAGATGGATACATTGCTTGACAAGACACACTTATCACAATAGAGAAAAAAGAAAGATAAGACCAATAAATGATGGGTTAAATACATGTTGCATCTCACCTTAGGAGAGAGATCCCATGGAAGGGAAAGTCACTATGCACTTACTATAATAGGATTTGCCACTATATTGTTTAGTCAAGTGTGTTATTCAACAAGGCACACTTGTTACTATAGTGAGACACCAAAATGATAGAAGTAGTAAAATATGGGCTAGATACATGTCACAACATTTATTAAGGGAGGTAGATCCCATGGGAGGAAAAGTCATCATGCCCCTACTGTAATGGGATTTGCCACTACAGTATCCAATCAAGTGCATTATTCAACAAGGCACACTTGCCACCACAATGAGACACCAATATGATTGATTGATTGAGAAGTTTTTATGTTGGTTTTTGTTGCATAAAAATTTAAAGGAATGTTGCCTTGGTGTTTCAACCACATATAGGAGATGACATGGGTTGAACTAAGGCGGTTTGCTTTATAGCACTTAAAGTAGGGTACTAACACAAGGAATAATTTGAAGAGATCATGATGTCCCTTATTGACAAGAGTGACACCATGACAAAGAAAGACAAACAAAGCACAAAAAAAGTCAATAGTACGAAATACCAGTAAAAATGGATAGAAAGCACCAAACAATGAAGGAGCAACACAAAAATTAACCAAAATTGTGTGAAAATAAAACTAGATAGTAAAGGCAATTGAAATAACCTATTTAATGAGTGGTCACGGTCAAGAAAAAGAGATAATAGAAAATATAAAACAACAAAGCCAAGACCAGCAAAAAAACTAAAAATATAGACAATCAAAATTATCGCTATAAGGGGCTATCATGGTTATGACCGAAAGAGACAAAACAAAATATGAAGAGATGTGTCAAACCAAATAATTTATAAGACTAACACACACAAAACCATTGTTAAAGCAAAAAACAAGGCATCAAAGTCAATATATAAATAAAAAAAATACAAAGACTGTACATTCAAGCTAGAAGGGGATACACAAAAATATTCGACATAAAAACATTTAACATGCATGAAATTGGTGGGTTACTGCAACTCAACTCTATCCATTTTTCATTTTCATTGGCCTAGATCCAAAAAATACTTTGAAAGTATATGGACCAAGCCATTTCTATATAAAATCACCCTTGCATTTCTTGTGCACATTATCATGTTTGAGGACAAGATCCCTAACTTGAAATCACAATGATAAATTTTCTTATTATATTGCTTGGAAACATGACTCTTATAGGCTGTATTATGCTCAAGAGTATGTACACGACTCTCATTAAGAGTAGTATGACAAGATGAGCCTCCTTATACTCTTGATGGTACTCATCATGACTCAATAAAGTGTTCAAAGATAATGCAAAGAAGGCAATTCAAATTCAAGCGAAAAAATAACTTTAGTACCATAGACCAAAGAAAAAAGGGTTACCCTTATGGATGTATGAATACTGGTGTGGTACACCCACAATGAAAGATATAACTTTAAGTGCCAATCGAACTTTTATTTTTTAATTGTCTTTTTCAAAACATTTACCAAAATTTAATTGTTATATTTAGCTTGGCCATTCCCTTGTGGATAGTAAGACATAGAAAAACAATGATGAATCCCTAATTAAGAAGTCAATTCTTGAACTTATTTGTTTTTGAAGGAGGTACCATTATAAAAAATAAGAGTATATGAGACACAAAATGATACATAATCTTATTAAAATAAATTTAGATATGGTGAGAGCTATCTAATTTATCAGGGGCATAAATTCCACCCATTTTCTAAAATATTCAATGGCTAAGATGATATATTTATACCCATACATGGAAATAGGAGAAATAGGTCCAATAAGGTCAAGACACCATGTTGATAAAGGCCAAGGAGACTCAATGGGGTGAAGAGCTTGGGCAAGGGCATGGATTTCATATTTGTGGAATTGACACTTATCACAAGATTTAACATAGTTATTGCTACCAATTTCCATTATTGGGTAAAAGTAACCCACTCTTAGTAGTTTATGAGTCATGAAATGACCACTAAATTGCCCTCCATAGTTACCACTATGAACATAAAAAAGAGCATTTGGTGATAGCATGCTTAAATGCTCTCTTATGAATATGATATCGCTTCTTAGCATTAACAGGTAGGTTGGTAGGATTGATCATCGAGGAAGTATAAAATATTTCCATACAACGGATAATCAAGAGGGATGTGGAAATCAATTGTGTTAATCTCAATTATATGCACCTCTACCAGACCATCAACGATAAAAATAACAGGTTCATCATGAAATTTTACCATGAAATTTATTTAAAAAATATTTCCATATGGTATAAATTTACAAGCCAAAGTGGTTGTTGAGTCAAAATCAACATTCTACCTCTTATAGAAATGACTAATGGTAAAGGAATCAAAAGTATTGATCAAATTAGTATCCACTTGATGGTAAGGGATAAAATGGGGAGCTTTGACATCATATGCACTAGCTATTTGACGAACCATAATTTGAGAATCACCTAAAAATTTAACGTGTTTAACATTCATATGTTGGGCAATCAGGAGTCCTAATATTATAGCTTTTTACTTCACAAAATTATTAATGATGCTATAAAATTTCAATTGGAAGGCCATAGGAACAACCATGCCTATTGGAGACTTGAGAAAAATGCACACTCTTGCCCCAAATTCATTTCCCGCTCAATCAAAGTGAAAGATCCAAGTGGCAGGGTGAAGGTTTTTATTAGATTCTTGGAAAGAGGGATATATATCAGCTTTAGATTTAGATTTTATTTCATGGTGTGCCTCGACAGCCTCTAAAGACTCCAAGAGGGTCTTTTATTTCTTAATAAGCTCATAAGGAGCAAGCTCCTAAATAATACTTGATACAATGGAGGGAGGAAATATAACAAATTCATGAGGGACACAAGATATGACCATTATATCCTTATTATGCAATGGCTCTTATTGTCCTCTCTGATTTTCTTGAGCTATTAGATGGGGTTTGGACTAGATGGTTAGGGCTATCATGCCTTGTGTAGAGTGACACAACAAGGCTAGTTTTGAAAGCACAAGGTTTGGCTCTATCAGGGTCTAAAATTTGTTACTAGGTTGACTCCTTTTATGATATGACCTTGAGTGCAGTTGTCCTAATCTAGCCTATCCTAACAACTTTGGGGGAAAAGGGTTAGAGATATGCAACAAATAAAATAATAGAAAAGTAAAACCTAAGCTAATTGAGGTGATGCACCAAGTTCAAGATAAAATTCCCCTACGAACAACCCTGAGTGTAATGTGCCAACATAGTGAACACTTCCTCTCCTTGACATAGGTAAACACAAATAAACACACATATATAAAGAAAATGGGACAAGGAGAACCAAACACTTAGAATCAAATAGTCACAAGCATCCAATATGTATTTATGAATATAAAATATTTACAATATTGTTTAAAAAATGGGGGCTTGAGGGTGTGCCCATAAGGCCACTTAGGAATACGAGTACTAATATACGAGGGAAAATGAAGGAAAAGCTAGATGGAAAGTATAAATTACCAATGCTTTGCAATTCTAAAAGAACTACTATATATAGATTACAAAATGGGGAGAATTTCCCTCCAAAACTTGGAGGAAAGTATGATAATCTCAACTAATTTTTTCTAGGAATCCTTAAAAATTGAATAGAGCACTATCTGCTATTATTCTTGTTAGTTTTGGGATTGAAACTATTGTAGGTGCCATACCTTTGCATTTATTAGACCACCCACTTTTCTTGGATTGCTAAGATGAAATAACCCTAGTAGGTAATTGTTGCCTTCCCTTATCAATGACACATTGATCTACCTCATCTACCTCTCTTGGAAGTTTATGAATTTTATTTCATCTTTTCGAAGTGCTTGGCTACCTATCAATATTTTTTTTTCCAGTTGGAAAATCTTAAACTTTTGAGCCTAATCTAGATGCTTTATCAGAACTATTTTAATGAAGCCCTTTCTTCTGTCCTTCCATCAAACCTTTTTGATGTTCCCCATTTTAGAAGTCTTTGATTAGCATAGCCAATTTTTGAATTTTTTTTCCATTTTCTCTTTTGTAACTTTACAAACTTTTGACTATCGAGCATTCTTTCCCTTTTGCATATTTTATGATTCTTTCATCGCCTCCTGCTTCTACTTTCTTGAGATATTTAGAACATCAAAACTCTTATTCTCTTTGTTTTTTCAAGAATTTTGAAAACTTTCGATCTTTAGCCTTTTTTTGCCCTTATAGTTTTGAAAATTTTGCCTTACCTCCCATCAACTTTACTTTCTAACTCTTGATCTTATTTCTAGTTATTTTAAGAAAAATTTATTGGAAAATCCATTAAATGTGAGTTGTAGATGATGACATCTAGTTAGTCCATAAGGTTTCCAACTTGAAGTGCTCCTATATGCTTGCAACTCTACTATCATTGAACACTTGTCCCCTTATTAATAAGTCTTTAGTGTAGAGAAGCTTCACCATATGGTCTCCTTGACTAATCATGGTGGAGTGATTGCCTCTTAGGAGCTTTGTATGATTAGATCCTATGAGTCTTCACCCACTACCATAGTTGTTATTTTCTCAACTAGATATTTTCAATGAATGCATCTTTTGTGTGGTAGAGGAATAACACATGAGGGGTTAGGAGCCATGAATCCAAATAAATATGGACAATATATAGACTTGCTAGCTCGATCACAACCACTATTTGGATCGAACCATCACCAATGATAGAGCTATTTTAGTTATCACTAAAAAGGATCATTAACTTCTATCAATGATGGGGTCTATTTTAGATATCACCAAAAAGGCTATGCAAAACTACTATGGGCCTCTATATGTTATGATTCAATGATTATCTTGGCCACATAGCATGAACATTTGTATACCCATTTTCAACCTTTGAAGATATATTCTTGGTGATATTCTGGTGTGGTATTCCTGGTGGTTGGTAATGGTTTGAGGGTATTTCATTCTACATGAGGTTCCAATTCAACTTCATATGCAATTGTCATTTCTAAGCTAGATTGTAGTGAAACTTCACTATAGCTTTGGTGGCTTATAGGGATCCTCTGCTTGTAGAAATAGAAGAACCTAGAAAATAAGGCCATAACTATTGGGTGCAAAGCCACCTAGAGGCAACTACAATGGTAGTTAAATGACCATCAAAAACATGCATGATAATCCTTTTATAGCATTTTTATTTGAAATAGAGTTATCTTATTGAATTTGATAGTTTTGTTTCTCAACACCAATCACAATAACAATATTTTTAATTTTTAAACAACTCACTTGTTCCAAAAGATATCTAGCATAATAAAATTAGTTATATATATATACATGACCCTCTGAGGGTTGGGACTTTGTGTTTGCATGATTTTCAAGCCAAACCTATAGTGTCGAGGATAACTTAGGCTTATCCACTTAAGCCTAAGTTAATTATTATTATTTACTATTCCTATTTCATTGCACTTTGTATTCACGTGAGGCATAGTATGCCCATGTTAGAAATAGGTTGTTAGCATGTTGTTAGCATGTTGTTAGATGGTTGTTAACTGTTAGAGATCTCCTTTGTCCTCTAGCAGTAAATGGACATCCCTAGTTAGCATTTGGTTAACTAGTAGTTAAGTGGTTGGCCATGTTTGGCAGATTTTTGCAACCACTTAACCTACGTAACATCCATTGTAATTCTATATATACTTGCATTATGATGAATAATATAGCTTCATACTATTGTTCCTACATCATTGGTATCAGTTAGCCTGAGGAAAAGTTTGCAGGAAGGAGGACATAACTGCCACTTCACTGCTAGGTCCTAGGTAGATGCTAGTGGAGTTGACTTGGATTCACCCACAACATCAAGTTGAAGCTGAGGTGATAGAGGGTAGAAATTATCCCTACACCAGGTGTTGACTATCAGTTGCACCAGTTAGAAGTCAAATTGTGGCCAAGAGGTGGACATTGCAGATCTACCGAGAAGATTGCCCAAAAATAGATTAAAGTGGAGCAAAAGATTGGTTTGCAATTTCATGCAAAATTGAAAAATTTCTTTTATTGTGAAGAAATTTTATAATTCATGCAAATAAAATATTAATATTTTATTCAAAAAAAATTATATGCATGAAAATATATTTTTAAAAATATTCATAATCTTGAATATTTTATATAAAAAAAGAAGGTGCATTCACCCTCATAGGCCTTTTTCCTAGTTCACTGCCACTTCGGAAGATAAGCACATCGGTGGCCCAGGACCCGACGCCAACCTCACGGTAGCCGACAGCCCCCAACCGACAGTCGAAGGATCCACCGGTGAGCCGGCAGCACCGACCATCGGGATGACTATTGGCTATCGTCCAACAGTCATCTAAGGGCCTTCTCGGCCAACGACACCACCCGACACCGCTATACGCCGATCGCCGACCACACACCGAGATCGGCAACCATGGTCGACCGCAGACCTTTCAGCTACTAGATAACCAGTGGTGGCAACGATCGACATCAATCGCAATCGACTGCCCGACCACCTCCAGGTCGAGTGTCAGTCCTTTGCAAGAAGCTGGCAGCCACCGGTGTCCTCCCCCAACCGATGCAGTCGATGCCGACCACCAACCCCGACAACCACACCTACGACGACGCGTCGACAGTGATGCTCTGCTCATGACCTACGATCGAAGACCCCCGACATAGCAGAAAATCTGGTGAAACCCTGGTGAAAAACCCGACGACATGCAGGTTGATTTGTTCTTTTTCGACTGCGTGTGTTTTTTTTTTGGCAATTGGTTCGACGATAGGAATCAACAGAAACACATATGATGATTTCTGGTGAAACAACAAACATATTCTCAGTGTCGTTCTGACAGGGAAATCAAATTCGTGAAGCACTACATTTTCCAGAGTCGGTTTCGGCGAGCACAGCAAAACCGACCAAATAAATTTAAAATTTCTAAGGTTGAATTTTTTTTACCGGCCATCGGGAAGTATTTTCGTAACCGTGGAATTTCGTCGGCGACAGGCGACAGGAGCCAAGGTTTTCTAAAGTGGGATTTATCCCACTTTAGCCCTGTTGAGGGCAAAAAGGCAAATCCCACTTTAGCCCTGTTGAGGGCAAAAAGGCACTTAAAAGCGCTGTCGCGCATTAAGTTTATCGTGAGCACCTCATGATGCTCACAACGACCGCGCTCGTACACGGTAGCGGGGCCTTCGAGACCCGCAGAGGCGGGTTGATGACCTCTATTGACCAGATTTGTTGCTAGTGCGCCATGTGGCGATTATTCTTTGGGGCAGTTGCGGGCCCGTTTGACAGTTGACCGGCGGGTTGACCGTCCAATGAAATCAATTTTTTTTTTTTTGGCGCGTAAACTTTTTTTTTTTCCATGGGAAAAAACTTTTGGCAGGAAGACAAATAGGCGGCAAAAATTTTCAAAATTTTCAAATTCAAACTGCATTATTTGGCGCCAAAACTGCAACAAAGGAGAGCAACTTCAAGAGGTGATATCTTCCTCGTTATTGGTCCGTTTTTGACCAAATTTTTTGCATTGTGTTGCAAATTTTCAGCAGATTGATAATTTTTGCTCCTAACCAAATTTTGGCATTGTAAAAGGGTTGATTTTTCATTGTTTTTAGTGCTAATTTGTAATTACAAAACTTGATTTATTTTTGTAAAGAGCACTAAAATAGCCCTAATTTTGAGAGCAAAACTTGTAAAATCTAGGCAATTTGGCTGCATAGGAAACTGAAATTGTTCCTAAGCCTAGATTAAGATTCTGCAAGACCATTTTGTAATCCTCCTAGTCTGGCATATACTAGGAAAAATATGGCTCAAGACCTCAGATCAAACATGGAAAACCTTACTTCTGCAGTAGACATTTTAGCAGAGAAGGTAAGAGATATTGTTGTGCAATTCAATCCTGGTGAAATCAAAATCCACCATAATCATGCCAACAAAGCTAAATGTGAGGTTAATATGTATGATGGATCTAGGGATCCCGATGTCTTATCTGCATGGATTTTGGATATGCAAACTTGGTTTGCTTATGCTGAAATTCCGGAGGATGAAAAAGCCACATTTGCTACACTAAAACTCACAGGTTTAGCAAAAGTTCTCATTGTAGAAAGACAGAGCCATAATGCCACCATGACTTGGAAAGAATTAACTCAAATTCTGAAAAACACCTTCTTTCCACCAAACTACCAAAGTGACCTCACTACCAAGTGGTATAGATTGAGGCAAACCTATGGAATGTCAGTTTCTGATTTCATTTTCCAATTTAATAGGTTGAGGGTATTGCTTGGTGTGAAAGATTCAGAAGATGATTTGATTAATAAATTCACTCGTGGCTTGCAAGATCAGATTTTCAAGGAGATCAAATTCAATGTCTTCCTCACCTTGGATGTGGCATTCAATCATGCCATTCTTGCAGAGGAGAAAGTTGGTGCATATCAAAAGTCTCGTTCATCACAGGAGGGCTCTTCCAAAGGCGGGAATCAGCATCAACAGAAGGTGAAGAACAATTCTCAATCTTTCCCTCATTCTTCTTCTCCTCCCACTTCTCCTAAAGCACATTCTTCTTCCTTTCATGCTAAAGATTCTTCTTCTTCATTGTATTGTGACTTTTGTAAAAAGCATGGACATGTAAAATCCAAATGCTATACTTTTGAGAAGTTTAAGAAGAAGAAATCCCTAATTGTACAACCTACACATGAGGAACCACAAGATGGTCCCATTTTGGCTACAGGGACAGAAGAAGAATATCCTGCTTTAAAGGGTAAACTGAACAAAGTTACCCTAATGTCCAATGTGTTTGCTCAAGGGGGGCATGATCATTTGTTTGTCACTAGAGCCCACTTGACGCATGATTTCTATGTTGATTGTATCATTGATAACGGATCACAAAAGAACCTCATTGCGAAGTCCGTTGTGGAGAAGTTGAAACTTCCCATCAAACCACATCACCAACCTTATGCACTTGGGTGGAAAGATGTAGACTCCACATCCAACATCACCCATACTTGCACCTTGAATTTTGCTTTTGGTGACAAGTTTGTGGACAAAGTTAGGTGTGATGTCACAGATATGGATTGTTGTGGACTCTTGCTAGGTAAACCCTATCAATTTGATAGGAATGCTATTTATCATGCTAAAAAGAACACCTACACATTGGAGTTGCATGGTAAAAACTACTTGATACAAAGCACTACACCTACTTCCAATTTGATGTTAAGTTGTAGGCAAGTAAGGAAGCCATTGAGTCAAGCACTTATTTTAGCTCCTACTAGCATTTGTCCCACACAAAATGAAGAAAAAGCACCACCTAAGGAACATGCAAAGGAAGAAGTTTCACTCCCACATGATGAACAGTCACAAGAGCAAGTGGTTAAGGAACCCACCATTCTCACTCATGAGAAAGATGCCATTGATTCCATTGGTATAATTTTGGGTACACCTACAACTACTAAACCACTTGTTCCATAGAAGTTACCTTTGGCTTTGCCCACTCCCACCATTGCACACATGGAGGAGCAAGCTAAGGTTACTTCCCTTACTAAGCATCGACAGAGCCTTCTAGGCAAGGTACCACAGGAATTGCAGGAGACTCCGTAGGGAGTGGTGCGAAAGCATCACAATCCTCACTCACCACAGGTTGGAGGCAGAGTTTGGGTTCCTTTGGATGAGCACCACTTTCCAGAGACACCATTTCAGGACCCTCTTTTGGTACCTGATCCTGTTTTCAGTCCTACAATAGCAGTGGCACTTGATCATCAGCTTCCGCTCATTTTAGATAGAGTTTTTGAGATGAAGACTCATCACACGGGACAGGGTTCTTCCACTACTTACCTTGTCGCTCGTCACGGTCACTTTCCACACATGGCTCGCTGGATTCCTCACCATGAGATGGCCCATGACTTTCCACATTTGTTGAGAGCATTGGGGTCCAATGCTTATATGGTTGGGAGGAGTGTTGAGGATAACTTAGGCTTATCCACTTAAGCCTAAGTTAATTATTATTATTTACTATTCCTATTTCATTGCACTTTGTATTCACGTGAGGCATAGTATGCCCATGTTAGAAATAGGTTGTTAGCATGTTGTTAGCATGGTTGTTAACTGTTAGAGATCTCCTTTGTCCTCTAGCAGTAAATGGACATCCCTAGTTAGCATTTGGTTAACTAGTAGTTAAGTGGTTGGCCATGTTTGGCAGATTGTTGCAACCACTTAACCTACGTGAGATTCCTATGTAATTCTATATATACTTGCATTATGATGAATAATATAGATTCATACTATTGTTCCTACATAATATAGCTTCATATGTCTTTGGGGTATTTATTATTAGACTTCAGTTGTTATTTGGTTAATTTACTCCTTTGTAATGAATGGATGCAACTCATCTATCAATGATTTTGATTTAGACCATTCCTCTCCTACCACCAAAATTTGATAGAAATAAAGCCTAGATGTGAGTAAATATCCAATATGGTGCAAATACAGTGGCTCAAACAAGATCTTAATCATGGTCCCATATTGAGTTCTCAAGATCATAACAGACTAGTCTAAATACAAATAACCTCCCAACTTAGCAGTGAAATCCCTTGATAAGTAGATACCGAAATATGGGGTAAGATCAATCACTACTATGTTTTGCATAATTATCAATATTGAAAAGGTATATAAAGAAAACAATAGCTCCTCCATAATGGCTAGTATTTGGATAGTTCTACCATCCAAATGCACCATTCTCTTGTTTACAAGATCATATTTTAGGCCCAACAATCTGCTACTCCTTTCAACATAACAAATGTGCTTGCATTTGAATCTATCATGCAAGTATGAATCAATTTGTCCTTGCAAATAAGAGATAATTAAAAATAGGGAGGTTTGTGCCTAATTAATTTGGGACTAATATCTATAGAGCTATGGGAATTTGTTACTTCCCTTGCCATATTTTCTCTTCTTCTACGGCTCTCCTCAGGTGCTCTTATTGTTAAGGGATATCCAAGACATCCCAAATGGGAATTGCCATCATGGAATTCTTTAGATTTTCCACCACACTGAATGAACCAAGGGGAAAAACCTTCTAGAAAACATGTGGTGGCAAAAACCTTTGCTTCTATATAGTGGGTTGAAAAATTATGGCCAATTTTGGTTGTGGTGCTTAATACTTGGCATCTCCAAGATGCTTTGCTTAGTTTCCATCTGGGGGTATTATAATATTGGAGGTATAACTATTATGGGTCTCTCTAGCAACTATTAGATATTTTGATATAATTTATTGGAGCCATTTGATCACTTATTTTGATGCTAGTGGGAGGCACAAGTGTGCCTGACATTGGAGATGCTATAGTAGGAGATTTATGGCTTGGACCAATCGATCTAATCTAGTTACTTGGGACTATAATACTACTCTTGTCCTAATCCTCAATTTCTCACTTCTTAGACCTTGTTAGATAGTCCAATTGGACTTGAGGCTGGTTGAACATTAGATTGCTTGATCTGTTTGATATTGTGTATACCTCTTCCTCATCCCAAGTCACCAAGATATGTTCTTGGATGGTGTCATTTGACTCTAGGTGAAATGGGATGAGGTCAAATTAATTTAGAATTTGTGCTTTTAATCCCAAATAAGAAGTAGATGCCTAGGAAAAATCATCTAATTTTTTATGGATGCAAGGAGCTAGGAGATCTCTCTAGGGTTAACTTGAGTGGAGTAGGCATCTAGGGTCAGGAAATGATAGGAACCAAAATCCTCTACATTATTGTTCTAAATGAGAACTATTTCCCTAGTTTGGTTGAGAAATTATTGCTATAGAGGGGTTACTTCTGACACTAATTGTTGGTTATGGCTTTGGGCTTGATCATTTTTTTGGTTGGCCTAGAATTGGGGCCTAGGGTAACCATTGAATGGAGCTTTATTGCCTTGATTCCCTTTCTAGAAAGTAAAAATTTGATTATTTTGATATGGGTACCTATGGGTATTACGTTCCCTTATCATGGTCAACATCTCATTGGTGATAAATGTAAGCAACTTTTGTATTGCTTCAACCTTAGAATATTCTAAAGTAGAGGGAATCAAAGTAGGTAGGACAAGAGTAACTATATGTGACCTTGATATACACTAGTAGGTTGTTTGCTAAATGACTAGGGGAGGTTGGTAAGGAGATTTAACACTAGGTTGCAAAGGCATGGGAGGCCTGGGGACTAGCCTTCCAATATAAATTAGATTGTATTAAACTTGGATGGCTATACCATAGGCATATGGTAGGGATTTTCCACCTTTGGCCTTAATCATCAATGATATATTAGAATCTAAGGCCTTCAAATAATATATAAATGCGATACCTAGGGGAGGAAAAAGCTCTTCAAGTATTCTATTCCGTCTTATTAAATCTAAGGTTGGAATTATATACCATATCCATGGGAGCTCTCTTTATAGTTGATAACTATTCTAGGAGAGATGCCCCATTCGCCTTCTCTCTGAATATTTTGATAAATAGAGTGGAAAGTCCCCGTTAGATATGAAGCTAGTTCGTAGCATAAGATACCATTATTAAGCCCTTCCTATGAATGAGGTTGCCAATAATATTAGAGATATATTTTGCTTTAATATATTATGAAGTGTGCACATGTTCACCATGTGGTTCAGATGCCCGATGGGAGTATTTAGGTCCTACCCAGTGAAATATGAGAGATATTTAAGAGCAAAACCTAGTATCTCCTCCCATACTTCATGTAAAGCAAGATGTTACAAGGTAACTTTATCATTTTAGGTAGAGAATATTCTAGGTGGTTGTAGAGCAGCCATATTTTGGCTTCTAGCTCTTCCTCTTTGTGGAATGGTGTCAAGTGGAGAGAGAAACTATTGAAATTTTTTAATGACAAAGGTAGTAGGTCTCTCATTCATAAACTTCTAGATCATTTGATTAGAGTGGAGTCATCAGGTGAATACAACATGTGCACTAGAAGTAGATAGACTGAGGCCTTCACCGAAAGCTCAATATAATGTCCTTCAATGTGGCTTCCTTTGGATGTTCATTCTAGAGAAAAGTTGCTAGGTGGGTTTTTAGGGTTCTTCAACAAGTAGAATAGGCAAATAGCCTCACCAAAGTCAAAGCCTATCTTATTCTTGATGATGAAACTAATTATGAGTTAATGGGATTCCATTAGGAATTCCATTAAATTTTTGTCCTCTTAGATTGTCCTAGGACATTAGATGGGGTTTATACTAGATAGTTATGGCCATCATGCCTCATGAAAAGTGACACAATAGGGCAAATATTGAGAGGATGAGGTTTGAATATATCAAGGGCCTATAGGATTTTTTATAAGATAGGCTCCTTTTATGATATGACCTTGAGTACATTTTTCCTACTCTAGCCTATCCTAACAACTTGGGCCAAAGAGGTTAGAGATATGGAGAAAATAAAAGAATAAGAAAGTAAAACCTAAGCTAACCAAGGTGATGTACCAATATTATATCCCCCGTACAAACTCGAGTGTAATAACAATGAAAACTTCCTCTCCTTGACATATATAAGCATATATAAACACACATACATAAAGGAAATAGGACAGGGAGAACCAAACACTTGGAACCTGTAGAGGGGGAAATCTGCCCTATCCCGTACGATTCTTGGTTGGTTTCGCAAGAGAAAACCAAGGTGACCGTCAGGGTATGTTGTTATTTACACTCGATGGTAAAAGGGGAGGGGTTCACTAGGAATAGTTTAAGGACTCGCTCCAAGTCCTCTAGTTTTCAAGAATGTTTGATGTATTCGATTCAAGACAAACACCTAGATTTGACCTTTCTAGATCTATGCTATAAAAGATAAAGAACAATGTAGAAATACAAAATGCAAGAACACAAGATCTAACCCTAGAATTATTCTTTCTTTAAATGCTTTTCTAACCCTAGGATTTCAAATAGAAAACCTTTAAGCAAGGGATCAAGAGGAGATGCACAAACAAAATTAACCCTAAGTGCACACTATATGCTATTTATATTTCAAATACCTTAAAATTAATTAAATGTATTTATTATAAATAAAATATAGGATTTACAACAAAAGTATAAGGCACTAAAAAAAAAAACCTAAAGACTAATAAAAATACTTAGCTTATCCGATGATTTATCCTTGCCTTTATCCCTTTATCCAATGCTATCAACAATTCCTGTTCCTCTAAGATAATTTGACAAACACTTGAAAAATATGATTAGTGTTAGGGGGCCTACTTAGACCACTATACAACAATACTTTGAGGTTTAACAATAAAAACCCCTAGGTCCTTTTAGTTGACCTTTGATAAACAAGAGAAAAATTTGACCTTTGGAAGAAATCAAGCATATCAAAATATAGTAGAATAGAATGATGAAAACATAGAACAAAACACAACACTATGCCCTAGATGCAGTCTAAAATGTAGTTATGAGATTTGGGATAGCAATTTACCCCTAGATACTATTTGGGCAAAATCACGTCCTATAACGGACGATCATGATTTCACTTAGACAGAATCACACCCTGTAGAAAGCTGATCATGATTTTGTAGACTATACGAAAAATAAAATACAAGTGCGACGACTCGATTACATCAATCAAAAAATCTAAATATGCATGCAAAAGAGTGAATTCACCTAGAAGAGAGTGCAAAAGCAAAATAGAAGGGTTGAGACATCCCAAATGGTTGATCTCTCCTTAGGGCTTCAAAACAAATCCACCAAGAGTGAATAACAACAATCAACAATCCAATGCAACAGAAAACCAATCAAACTTCACGCTCCAAAGTTAACTTGCTTGCAAAAGAAGAAGAAGGATGTAGATCAATTAGCGAGCACTTGAATTTATACAATAGTAATCATCAATTATCATTGTCCTTATTCATCGTGCTCAAAGAAAGAACTCAAAACCTCATTATATAGTGTATTTGAAGGTGAGATGGACAGGAAAACCAAGGAGGACCAATGTAAAACATGCCAAACATGAAGAATTAGGGTTTTGTTGGAATAAACCCTAAAAATATGAAATTGTGTCCCATCAAGGCCGACCACAATTTTACCTATGGAAAATCACACCCTATCAAGGGTGAGCATGATTTCACATAGAGGGGGAAAATGGGTAAAAGAGGGGGGGAGAAGCCTAACCCTTGCCCTATGCAAGTCTATGGGGTCTCCCAGGAGACTCTAGGAAGATTGCCCACTAAAGTGAGTCAATTTTATGTATCTATAGAACCATATAGTTATAGGTCTCCAACATGTATATATGAATATAAACCATTACAAGATTATGCCAGAATTAAGGGCTCAAGGATATGCCTACAAGACCACTTAGGAATACACATACTGCTATAAAAGGAAAAATGAAGGGAAAGCTATATGGAATATATAACTTGTCTATGTTTTAAAATACTAAGAGAACTACTATATATAGATTACAAAATGGGGATAATTTCCCTCTAAAATTTGCAAGAAAGTTTAACAATCTCAACTGCTCCTTTCTAGGGATCCTTGAAAATTTAATAGAGCACTTTCTACCATTATTCTTGTTAGTTTTGGGTTTGCAAGTATTGAAGGCACCATGATTTTTTCCTTCATTAGACCACCCACGTTTCTTGGATTACTAAGCTGAAATGACCCTAATAGTTAATTGCTGCCATCCATTATTAATGGTGCATTGATGTATCTCATCTACATCTCTTGGAAGTTTATGCATTTTGTTTCATATTTTCAGAGCACTTGGTTTCATATTGGAACATTTTTCCTATTGAGAACTCTTAAAATTTCCTGCCTGATCTAGATGCTTTGTCAGGAGTATTTGGTGAATCCATTTATTTTACCCTTTCTTCATACCTTTTGATGTTCTACTCTTTAGAACTCTCCACTTGGCATAGCCTATTTTTGATTTTTTTTTCAAAATTTCTCTTTGAGAACTTTACAAACTGTTGAATATCAAGTATTATTTCTCTTCTACATTTTTTAGGATTCTTTCATCACCTTTCACTTCCACTTTCTTGAGGTATTCAGAACATCAACAATTTTGTTCTCTTTTTTTTTTAGTTAGGACTTTTGAAAACTTCCAATCTTCAACCTTTTGTTGCCCTTATAGTTTTGATATTTGGTTCTTGCATCAACTTTAGCTTCTAACTCTTAATCTCTTTCTTGGTTATTTTAAGGTAAAGATGTTAAAAAATACCTTAGATGAGAACTGTAGATGATGACATTTAGTTAGTCTATGGTGTCTCCAACTTGAAGTGCTCCCATATGCCTGCAACTCTACTATCATTGAAAATTGATCTCCTTTCCAAATAGTCTTTGGTATATAGAATATTCACCATTCGGTTTCCTTGATTGATCATGGTGGAGTGATTATCTCTCAAGATATTTTGATGATCAAATCCTACAAGTCTTCACCCAATCCCATAGTTTTTATCTTTTTCTCAACTAACTCTCCCTAGTGAATGCATCTTATGTATGGTGGAGACATGATGGATTATGGATTAGGAGCTATGAATCCAAATAAATATGGATTATATTTATACTTGCTAGCTCACCTACAACCACTATTTGGACTAAACTACTACCAATGATAGAGCTATTTTAGTTATCATAAAAAAGGGTCACTAGATACTATTAATGGCAAGGTTCTATTTAGATATCACCAAAAAGGTTGTGCAAAACTATTATGGACCACTAGATGTTATGATTTAATGATTATCTTGGCTACATAGCATGAGGATTTTTACACCCATTTTCAACCTTCAAATATATCTTTCAAATGATCTTCTTGCATAGGATTCTTGGTGGTCAATAATGGTTTGAGGGTTTTTGATTCTGCACAAGGTTCCAAGTTATGTTCATATGCAATTTCCCTTCCTTAGTTATATTATAGTGAAACTTGACTACACCTCCTTAAATGATTATTGTAAGGGATTAAGAGCTAATATCAATTGGTCAACAATTATCTAAATATTTAATAGCTTTTTGTGTAACAATATGGAGATCAAATTCTTGCATCATAGTGATCCATTTTCATATTGAGTGTCACTAGGAATATTAGGATTTTTTTAGGTGTCTCAACATACATGTTTGATACAACATATGATGGTATAACCTTCCACATGCAAAAAAAATGGCTAGGTAATTATTTTCCATGGGAGTGTACTAGGTTTCTATCAAAAGTAGTATCCGACTAATATAGTATATGGAATTCTCCTTATTGTTATCATATTTTTGAGTAAGGATAGCTCCCAAGAAAACTTAACTAGTTGAAGTATACAAATATGAATGAATTATTTGAGTTGGGTAGGTGAATAGTTAGGGGCCGTAATAAAATTTCTTTAATTCCAAAAATCCCTTATTACAAATTTCATACCACTTGAATTCAACATCCTTCTTAAGTGATTCAATGGATAAGATTTGAAGGTCAACTTAGGGATGAAATTTATAATAAATCTAAGATTACCCAAAAAATATTTTATATCTTTAATAATTTTAGTGGGAGGTATAACATCAATGGCTTTAATCATGTCTTGATCGATATCTATGCCCCTATGGGACACCATAAATCCTAGTAGATTACTGCTAATCATACCTAATACTCACTTCTTGGAAATAAGACTAATATTATAGTGACATAATATTTCAAATATGACACAAAGGTTAGCCAGGTGGCCAGCTCACTTCTTAGACTTATCCAAGAGGTAATTTACATAATATTCCACTATCTTTCCCATCAAGTCAAGAAATGCCATTGTCATATCCCACTAATAAGTAGAAACAACATTTTTCAATTCAAAAGGAATCACAATATAAAAGAATTCCCCCAAATATGTAGCAAAAGTTGTTTTGTTTGATCCATAGGGGTAATCTAGATTTGGTTCATGTAAATAGTTTAGGGAGTGTTTAATATTTAATATTTAGATTAAGATGTGTTTAATATTTAGAGTGTGTTTGATATTTAGGTCTATAGTGTGTGTCATGTAAGTAAGGATTTATTTGTGAGGGTTCAAGTAGGTAAGTGTGAGTTATGTAGGTTAGGTGTCATGTTTAGAAGTAGGGAGTTATGAGCAATAATGAGAGACTTTATCTTTATGTAATATGTGAGATTTATTATGTAAAAGAGAAATATGAAGAGTTGTTCTCCCATGGGTTTTGAGGAGAGCAAAGGTCAAGAGTTATGTAATGTAAAGAGTCTCATGTATCTATATATTGAAAACAAATCCATGTAATATGCATCAAACAAGCATTGTGTTTATGCATGCTTTTGTAGATGAATTTTCAATAAATATTTTTGCAAGTTTATTTGTGAATTATTTGAGTGATTTATGATTCATTAAATCCTTTGATATTATTGAGATATTATTTGATCATGGTGATTAATAATTCTATGAGAATAAAGTTGATTTGCTAATAGTGGTATCAAAGCCTCATTGGTGAGAGCCACATTTGTTTGACTTCCAGGGTAGAGAGAAATTTTATCTCAAACCAAGCAAGAGGTTTGCCACAAAGGAATTTTTGATAAAGAGATTACAACAATTAAAAGAGATAGAAATAAGAAGATCATGTTTAAAATAAGCCAAGCCTTGTAGAAGGAAGACCCACATTTGTAGAGTACAAGCATTGAGAATACTATATTTATAAGAAGCCAAGCCTTGAACACAAAAGGCTTCCAATTGCATTGAAATTATTTATGATAATCCAAAGATGCAACTACAAATATTGGATATTGAAGAAGAATATAAATCAAAGAAGAAAAAGAAGTGAAGGAAGAATAAAGAAGCCAGGTTGAGTTCACCTAAAGATTGAAGAAATGGAGGGTTGAGATTACCCAAAGTTGAAGATCACCAACTGAAAAGAGCATTGGAAATTCTAGAGGAGAAGACGATTTTCCAGGTAAGGTATATTTAATTATTTGAAGAAAGTGAATTTAATTGTTGGGAGGAAAAATCATTTGGAGAGAGAATGAATTAATTTTATTATTGGGAGATATAAGAAGTTGATTGAATAATTTGGAGTGATAAGAAGATAAATAATAAATTGAAATTTGAATGATTGGGAGTTATAAGTAGAAGGAATTAATTATTGAGAAGAAGAAGAATTGATTGAAAGAATAAATTATTGATTTGATTTAAATAATTGAATTGTTGATTGATTAAATTAAAGAGAGATTTGATATTTGAAATTTGATTTATTGAAATTAAAAAATTGAAGATTGATTGATTGAAATTAAAGGAGATACATCAAGTTTAAATTTGAATTGATTGAAGAATTAATTTGAATAAGTGAAAAATTAATAAATTGAGAAATATAAGAAGAAATAATTTAATTGATGAAGAATATTTGAAATATTTAATAAAATTTTATGAAGAAAGAAATTGAGGGAAATAAATTGATGAAGGATTGACTAAATAAGGTGAAGGAAATTAATTTTTTGAATAAAGAAAATATTGAAGAAAAAGCATCCACAATATTCAAGACTATTCCTTCAATATTTGACAAATAATCTACCATTGCATCTATGTGTTGAATCATCTACTTGTGTTTATTTCTAGGAAGATTGTTGTTCAAGGATAGAAACATGTGCTAGAGTAGATGAGCTACCTTTGGAAAGACATGGTGAGCAAAGGAAAAATAAAAGTGCAGAATATAATTTTACATGCAACATTGAGCCAACTGGAAATAGGCTGGAGTTGAAAAGGAGAACAAGCAATGAAGAGAAACTGGAGAAAGGATTTAAATGCCCAAGCATCAGGCTAATAAGAACACATTGGTAGCAATGTGACATGTGAGTTAGAGAAAAAAGTTCCAGTTGAAAAGGAAAACAATATTATTTATGTGAGAACATTTTAAGGTTTTTAAAAAAATTGAATGTAACGTACATGTTTTATTTTGTAATAAATTCAACATCATTTTTTAAAAATTGATCACGTATTATTCAGACTATTCTACTAATATCAATACATACAAGGAAGCTATGGATTTCATGAAATTTATGGATAATATAAAAAGAGTGGGTGTGGATGTGACTGTGGATGTAGAGTTTGTCAATCATAATACCTATGCCTTACTATAGGACATCGAGTTTCATTTATATACTAGTGATGGAAAGTCTTATGGCATGACTAGTATTGAGATGACTTTTGATTGACTTCAGTAGGAGTTTAAGGCCATTATAAAAGATCTTGAAGACTTGCACTTAATAAATAATTAAGATCAAGTACGTAATATGTATTGAGCAATAGAAGTGGTAGAATAGAATCATGTAGCATCTAATTATTGCCTTTACAAGGTAGGCAAATGGATCCTAGCCAATAATTATAGTAATGTGTAGGATTCAAAGCTACATACATTACTTGAACAATATGGTGATATTTGGTTACTTTATAATAAAACCAAACATCATGAGTTTGTAATAATATATTTAGCATTGGTTGCAATGTAGGTTCTTCAAAACAAACCTCAACGTAAAGAGGTTCTAATGAAGGAGCCACTAAAACTTCAAAACCAACACAGTGAAAAGAAATAAATCAATTTAAGGTCTAGTCATATGCACCCATGGAATTGAAAGAGATTATAAGAAGCGATAATAAATTTAGCAGATAAAGAGGGTAGAGCAAAGAAAAATACTTATTGGGATCATGCGATGAAGGATTTGAGCACTCTAAATTACATTGTTGTCAGCGGTTTCTTTATCAGTTATGTGAAGCATTGAGCACTACATAAGCCTTATCAAGTAGGAGGATAGCGGGATGAATATTATTTCAGCTTCTCCATCAACATGTTTAGCCTAAGTTTGTTTATTTTACTAAGATAGGGCTATATTGCATTTGTTTGATCTTCTCTTGTTTTTTTCCTATACATATTTCAAGCTCTTTATAAAGGACCGAGGTCCTTCAACCCTTTTTTTATCAATACCAAAAAAAGGAAAATAAATGAATTATTATTTTCAAGAAATGACTTTTTTTGTTGCTAGATGTGATTACTTACGTCACAAAGAAGACAACATGACAAGTCTATGATAAAATGGAATATGGTCCCAATCATTATGAATGTTCTCAGGATTCCAAGATGCCTATTTTATTGGGCCAAAATAAAAATTTGGGATATTGAAAAATTTGAAAACAAAAATTCAAAAATAAAATTTACCAAATAATGTAATATAGGGGGTGTTGGAGATATTAAATTATTTGGTCATGTAAATAGTTTAGGGAGTGTTTAATATTTAATATTTATATTAGGATGTGTTTTATATTTAGAGTGTGTGTTTAATATTTAGGTCCATAGTATGTATCATATAAGTAAGAAGTTATGTGTGAGATCTCAAGTAGGTAAGTGTGACTTATGTAGGTTAGATGTCATGTTTAGAAGTAGGGAGTTATGAGCAATAATGAAATACTTTGTATTTATTTAATATGTGAGATTGATAAATAGATCCTTGGTTCAATGGTTGGGAAAAATAGTTGATGTAGCCCACACCAAGATTCAAATCTTGACAACACCAAATAGCTCAATGTGACTAAATTGATGTAAAAAGGGAAAGGACAAACCTTTAAAAACCATATTTTAAACAAATGTGAGCTTTATTATGTAAAAGGAAAATATGAAGAGTTGTTCTCCTGTGGGTTTTGAGGAGAGAAAATTTCAAGAGTTATGTAATATGACGAGTCTCATGTATCTATATATTGAAGATAAAGCCATGTAATATGCATCAAACAAACATTGTATTTATTCATGCTTTTGTAGATGATTTTTTTTTTTTTAAAGCAAAAAACCCCTTGCGGGGCCCCCTTGGTCTAAGAGACCATGAAAAAGGAGTTCTAGTCTAAGAGACCAAGAATAGGGGGTTATACACTGTCAAAGTCACCCGGGGGTTGCACCCAGCCCTGCCTGCACCAACATTATCAATTGGATTTTGGGTACCCAATTCAGATTTTTGTTAGGGTGGAGATTCGAACCTGGGACCTTCATTGGAGGATTGCCCTCTCATATCCAAATCACCTACAACACCTGAGTTTTTGTAGATGATTTTTTAATAAATATTTTTGTAAGTATATTTGTGAACTAATTGAAAGATTTATTCATTAATCCTTTGATATTCTTGAGATATTATTTGATCCTAGTGATTAATAATTTTGAGAGAATAGAGGTGATTTGCTAACAGGGCAAAGGAAATTTATCCCTAGGACAAGCTAGGTTGATGTTTCTAAAATCATAACAAATATGGATAGCATTATTTTCTTTCATTTTCATAGGCGCAATGTTAGGCATCAATCCTGAATAATTAATAGGTCTAATAAAATTGGCATCTAACAACTTTGAATTTCTATTTTGTAGAGGTTTTAAATGAGGGGATAGATATTTCTTTGCTTTTTCCAAATAGAATCAATGTCCTCATAGGTAACAATGTTATAGACAACAAAACACTCACCTATTCTAAATATGTTAGAATATTACCAAGCTAAGAAACCCTTGTAATCCTTAAGTAAAGTAGTAAAGGTGGATTGCTCTTCAGCAGATTAACCTACCCTAATTTTAACTAATAATGGTTGTAGGATGGTGCATTTGTTAACATCTATGGTTGGCTCAATATAATGATATTATCTTCTAAATGGTTTGAAGCAAGGGGAAGATTCTTTTATTTAGAATTAATATTAACCTGAAAAACATAGTTAGACCACTTATACCTTTTTCCATTTATGATTAGGTTCTTGAAGGAACCCTCTCTTATGACAATGCTAGGTAAACCTCTCTTCTCTATCATATAGGAATACTAATATAGCCTCATTATTGGAAATGATAGGAGAAAAATAATATTATTAAGAATTTGATTTGTAGGTTCTTTCGCATGCCCATTTCCCCTAAGATTAGAGAAGATGTGAGCATGGTGTTGAGTATTGAGAAAAATAGAAATATGCTTACCAAGGTATGGTCTTATTTTATTGTAAAAGTTTATTTAAGCCTTTGTGATAACCTTGGTTTTTAGCTCTATAGAGAATTAAAATTCAATCAAATGCCTTTAAAGTAATTATTACACCTCATAAGAAGTTACACAAATTGCATTAGTTACATAAGTTATCTTGATCATAATATCTACCTTTATTATTGATCATATTTTTTAAATATGATATATTGAAGTAATAAAGATATGGTTTTTCTTGGTCAATCCAAAATTTTGTAGATGATAAGACCTATTAGGTCAAAGGAGTGTGATATGTTCCTCTTAATCTTCCTAGAGGTAAATAAACCATTGAAAAGATACTATATATACTTGGATTGGCAAACAACCTATTGTATGTACCACAAATACTATATATCTCCTCAACATCCTTGCTCTGTTATCAAATCCCAAGGTGCTTTCCCTTTTGGTGCTATAAATTTCAAATTCATCCACCTCACCCCTCTTTACATTAATGCCTTTACATCCTTTCTCCATACCAAAATTTCTGTAAATTGAGGCATTAGGCCTCTCTTCTCATTAAGATCTCTCATGGTAAAGAAACTCCCCTAATTTGGTGACTCAAAGCTCTAGCTCACAAGTGCACTTTGCTTGGGGAGGCTCTTGGAAGGAATCTACTTGGACTAATTAAGAGGAAAAACTCCTCCTTTGGTCATGCTTCCTCTTTTAATATTTCATTTTAGATTAATATTTTCTAGTTGCATTTCTCTTCTCTTAAGACTTAATTTTGGTTTAATTGATCTAATCTCTCCTAGTTGTTGTGTAGCTATAGTAAAGGCTTGGATTGGGCCTTCCTCTACCCTTGGAGCCACCCAAGACCCCAATTTTGGCAGGAACAGACTTTGGCCCTTTACATTGGATGATATCATGATCCGTATCTACTAGCCAAAATTTTGCTTTGCTCCAAGTTGGGGGTAATACCCACACCATATCATCCATCCTTTTGCTCCTTAACCTTATCCTTACCATTTCTATTATGTTTTCCTTATATTGTAGGTTAGGAGACACTATTTTATCATTTTTCTCTTAGAAGAGGCTTTAACAGAGCAATATCATGGTTTGTCCCTAATGGGCATGATTTTGCTCAGCCAAACCTCTTAGTAAGGTAGGCAACCCTATGTGTAGCTCCCCACTTTAATCTTACTAATAAACTATTCTTTGCCCTTAAATAAATTTAATCAACACATTTAGCTCCACATTTTTCTCAAAAATTTCTCTTTGTTATGATATCGCGGTCCATATTGATGGTGCATGATATTACTCTAAACTTATTTTCCTCTATTCTCAGCAAATATTTCCTCTACTGCTCTTTGCACCCTATATAATATCATGCTCTCTATATATAAAGTTATATTTTGCTTTGAAAAACCAAGGTCAATATTTTTTATGCATTTATTTTGATCATTTAAAAGGACCTAGGTGGTTTGACTACCAAATATGCAAGCCTTGCTTCACACCTGGCTATAGTAGGCCCCCAAACACTGATATCCTTCTAAAATTCTTCTATTTTTGCAATTTCTTATGAAATCATGGTTGGCTTTTGCAGGGCGTAAGATCAATTTCATGGTCGATTTTTACAGAGTGTGATATCACTTCAACCACTAATTGAGGTGATTCTCTTTGTAGGTTGTAATAACATTTTTGTTAAAAAATTACTTGCTGCTATTCTTTGTTCTCTGTTTTCATAGAAAAGATAAAAGGATTAAAAAATATCAATTTCACTCCTTTTAGATTCTAGTTCACAAAATAAAAGGGCAATCAAAGAACATAAGGTTAGTTTTGATTTGTTTATATCCTCTTCTTATTTAGGCACTTGAAACCTCACTTGTGTGTAGTTTGCATTTAGGTTATATTTTTTTGTGCATTCTCTTGGATCCTTGCTTAAAAGAAAAACATTTATTTTCTTGTACTTTGCGTTTAGTCTTCATCCAAAGAAAAATTCATCATAGGCTAGCTCTTGTATTTTTATTCAGTTGTCTTATGCATGTGTATTTTAAAGTCATTTCATATTCTAGTTTTTAGCTTAAAATCTAAAATTAGGTTCTTTACAAAACAAACATTAAACTTTAGGATTTTGGAGTGAATCCTTAATACACTCCTAGTGAACCCCTCAAAATCCAAAACACACTAGTTGAGGTGAGGACAACTCACAAGGATTTTAGCCTTTATGGATCCGCTAGGGTGTTCATAGACCTCACATTTTGGTGAGCCTGACATGAACACCTACTTATAATCCTTAAAACCTTCATATAATTAAAATATAAGCAGGACCACTTAATTTTATTTTATAAATTAGATCACTAATCAAGATTTAGCAATTTGTGCTTCAAGTCATTGTGGTAATATTAATACTGAGTTAGGTATCCAAGAAATATTGATCCTCATATCATTCTTAGTCTAGTACCTCAAGGTTTTCCCTCTCGTATGACCATGTATATTGAAGGAACCGAGTCATCTCCAGTATTGACGAGTATACTGGGGAGTGGTATATCGAGCAGGTTTAGGTATATCGAGAGATATTCTTGAGGTATATTAACCATTTGAAATAAATATTCATAGATTTTCCACCTTTATTTAGTCAATATTTAGTTAGATTAAAAATTAATCTCCCCTCTTTTCTTAAACCATGGCTCCTAACCTTCATAGTAGAAAGAGAATCATGGACCCTAATGAAAATCCCTTATGGGATGATAATGAGAAAATTGATAGAGAAAATCCAAACATAGATGAAGAAGATGATGATACTTCAACCACCGGATCCCTTGATCCTAGAGAAGGGCCCCATGGTCAAATTACCTTTAAATATCATAATCATATTCTAAATTTTCCAAGGCAAAACAAACATATTATGATAGAAATTTTAGAAAAAATATATTCATTTTAATGAAGTAGGTCCTTCTAATAACCAAGAAATTCCTAATTCAAGTTCCATGTCACTTCATAAATCAAATAATAATCCTTTATCTAATCAACCTCCCATGAATCAAAATGTTAAGCCATTTGTTAGCTTTTGATGAATGAGCCTTGGAAGATAACAGTGACAAGATGCAGAATAACATGAAAGAAAGTAAATCTGCTAGATGAATGAAGTATGTTGTAAATATAAATCATATAAAATATTACAATGTAGCTATGGAGGAAATCTACACTCCACTAAAAAAGCTATCGATCTACATTGTATCCATCACTAATGAATGGTGAGGTACATAGAAATACACTATCCACTAACCTACGCTATATAACTATGTCCTTAGACTCTATATCTATCTATCTAAGAGGATATCATTATATAGGTAAAATAAGATACTTGGCCAACACTCTATCTAGCTATGCAAGGGACAACTTGCACATGTACAACTTGCACATTGACACTTGTGCATTTATTACATTGTATGAAGTAACTAGATAAATTGCATAAGAAGTAATCCAAGCATGTATCTTGGAGGATACATTTACATAACCCAAATGATGGAATAGACATTATTTTTAAAACCCCCTTGTATTATATTATTTGGGTATTGAAGGTTGAAGAACATGTGCTTATATTGAGAGGGGAGGTGAATAGTATAAGATAAAACTTTTTGCCTTCTAATCCAAATGATAACATCCAAAATATTAAAGCAATAAACATCACACAAAGCATCACACACATGAGAGACATAATTTTACGTGGTTCACCCAATGTGGGCTACACCATAGAGAAAATATTTCTTATAAATTTTTCTCAAATAAATTCTTTTGGGAATCTTTTTCCTACAATACTTATGGATCTCTTTCCAAAGGAGACACAAATCCCCTAATCAAGTTCATGGATATCTATCCATAGGAGAACTCCTTTCCACTCTGCTCTAGCTGATGATATTCTAGAAGAACTATTGTCCCCACTACTCTGGCTAATGGATCTCTATCCACTGAAGACACCTATCCTCACTGCCCTAGCTAATGGATCTCTATCCACTGGAGACTATTGTATTCTATACTTTGTCACATCCAAATCTCTATCTCAAACCTACACTAAATACAATCCTTCAATCTAGCACAAATCTGTCCTCAATATCTGTCTTTGATATGGCACAAACCTATCCTCAAATCTGTACCAAATTTTGTCCTCAAATTTATCCTTAATATCTATTTTTGATTTAGCACAAACCTGTCCTCAAATCTATACCAGAATCTATCCTCAAATATGTTCTCAATCTCTATCTCTAATATGGCACAAACCTGTCCTCAATCTTTGTCTTGCAATCTTCCATAAAAGCTCACATAAATCTGTACACAAGTCTTATCTAAGACTTACCTCAAATATGCCCAACAAGATCACACTAGTACTTGTCCAATATCATAGAAATATAAAGAGAATTGTTAGAGACTCAATATGCTTCACATTCACCTCAATAATCAATCACTTTCAAATAAATTTCAGAATATAAAACAATTTGTTTCAAAGAACTTGAAAAACCACTTAAACACATTCACTTGACTAGGCTTAACCAACTCTACTCAACCAATAACTCAATGAAATAATCCTTGCTCACAAACCCTAGTTCAATCATATGAACAATCACTCAAATATTTCCAAAAATGCTTATCAACCAATATCACATAACAATGATACTCATGTTATTTCCAAAACCCTAGTTCAAGTTCTTCACTCAATTACTCACTTCAACAACAATGCTTATAAAAAAATCTCACATAACAATGATACTCATGTTCTTTCCAAACCCTAGTTCAAGTTCTTCACTCAATTACTTACTTCAACAACAATGCTTATAAAATAAGGTTTTATCAATCACTCTTTTTATTACAAAAAACCTTGAAGCAATAAATCAAAACACTCTCAACAATGCTAACCAAACAATCCTTTTCACTCAAACTTTTCATACATAACTTTCAAAAATCACTCACTAGGAAGAATATGCCCATACCTTTATTGGATGTCAAAGTGCCTTTGAAAAACCTATCTCAATCACAATTTCCTTCTTTCCAATTCCAATGGTTAAACACAACAATATCACTTCAACACTTTCTTAAAATATTCTTTTAGTCACAAAATAATCACAACTCAATTTATGTCTTATTTCTCATTTAAAAAATAACACTCATCATAACATACATGAAATAATTACTTGGATGCCCCTTATAAAATCCAACTCAAAACAATGTTTTAACACCATAAAACATCAACCAAACACCTCACTATCCTTTCAACCACTTGAGCCAATAATATTAAAAATATAATTTTGCAAATCCCTTATAACTACCATTTTCTACCTTAGAAACCAATTATAATATGCAAAAATTAATTTCTAAATGCTCAAACTATATTCCCAAAATTTTCGGTGCCTAAGATTAAAACATACCTCTTTCTTCCCCAAAAAGAGGATTCAGCGAGATTCGATCCGCCATCTCCTCAAGCCTAAGCGCCTTAGTGCTTGGGAGCCCACCGCGTGGGCTACTAATGTCCACATGAAGGAAGGAAGAGTCCCTTCCTCTTATGCCTCTGTCGTCGTTTGATTTTCAACAAAATTCGCACACTTTATCTTCCTTGGACGCAACGCAAATCATAAGGCTCGCAAATACTTTCGAAGGCATGGTAAATTTTGTAAGGTGGGTAGTCCCCCCTTATATACATGTTTTTAAACTTCTCATGTCGGAGCTTTGTATTTCAAAATTGAATTTCGAATTTTAATTTTAATAACCCACCTTAGGGTTATTTAACCTTAGCTTAAATTAATTTAAAATTAATAATTAAATTAATTAATAATTAATTTAAATAACTTTATAAGTTAAGTAAATTAACTAATAAATTAATTTAAAATTAATTTATAATTAATTTTAAACTTCCTTTGTATAATATTATAATATTATTTACTTGGGCTTCTTTTTGCACTCTGGGCCAAATCTGACTTCCTGGAACCGGGTCTTGAAACTGAAACCGAATTATCCTTTTACATTTATTGGAGAACCTAAAACTGACACTGCCAACTGAAACTACCACTGACTGGTGCTGAAAGTTCGACATCAGGGACCACTCAATTTTGACATCAATGCCAACTTATCACTCAAAATATCCAACAAAGGCATTAGTCTTCAATATGAATCTTCTTTATCATCTTCTGCTTGATCTTCGTAATCTTCTTCCTCTACATTCTTTGTATCCTATTCAAGCAAATAGTTAGTGTCTCTATAGTATGTTACATTTTTTGATAGAGCTTTCACTTCAAAATCCTCTGTGGGTTCTTCTAGTTCTTCAAATTCTTCTATCCTCTGAACTAGGTGACCTTTTTTATTTTTCTTCTACTATTCAAGTTGAGGATAATTGGTAGGTAACTAAAATTATTTCTGATGAGGTTTTCTTTGGTTCTGATTTCTGGGATTATATCTACAATAGCTGGTGCAGTGTCATTTATTTCTATAGATCTAATAATACCATGTTTTCTTTCCTCTTGCTAAAGAATCAATATTTCCCTATGGATTATATTTTGATGCCAATGCAGTGTTAGTCATCTCATATTTCACAATATTTTCTACTTCATTTTCTTGAAGTATATTGACTAAATCATCAATAGAAGTATCTTTACTCAGGACTTGCAAAGATGTTACCAAATGTTTATAGTTGTATGGAAGTGCTCTCATGGTTACTTGAGTAAGAAGTTCATATTTAACTATTTCACCTAAGGTTAACAATTTCCCTTTAATATATGTTACCTTCCTTAGGAACAGTTATATACTTTCTCCACTACTCATTTTCAATGAGTGAAGTTGAGTTTGCAAATGAAGAATTGTTGCCTTATTCTTTCCTTCAAATTTTTTTTATAGGCTTATCCATGCATCTAAAGATGTTTTGACTGAACTGATATATGGTTGAATCTCACAGTGATACCAAAAGTTATTATCATTAAGACCTTTGAATCATTTTCTTCAAACTATAGGATTTCTGTTTCACCTGTACTAGGTTTCTACATTTTACCTTTGGCAACATCCCAAATTTTTTCATATACTAAAACTGCTTTCACTTTATTTTTCCAAGAAAAATTATTAGGACCCTTGAGAAGTTGAGATTCTGCTAGGAAAATTTTGTTAGATGCCATTTTAAATCTTCCTAATATCAAGCCTTAGATTTGTAGTCTTCCTTATGTCTCTCTAGTATGTTATAATGCTTTTTTGTAAAAAATTAGTTTGATTTTGGTTGATTTTGTACAAGTTTTGTAAGAATCAAAAATCAACTTCTTAACACCTTATTACTCCTAATTGAACTAAGCACTTTTTCAAATTTTGAAGAGGTTTTGATGTTGGAATTATTTTACACCTTTTTGAAGATTTGAGACAAGTAAAAATATATATTTATACAAATTTAATAGAAAACCTAATAACCTCTTTTATATTCCTTGGATTAATTCTAATTTCCAATAAAATAATTTTGATGGAGTAATCCTTGTGGCTCCCAAGTTTGGAAAATTAGAAAAATGATAATAATATTTACAAAATAATTTAATCCAAGTTGATTTCCTTATTCCTCCTAAGTAATATTGTAAATATTAAATTAATAAGATAAGTTACCCCTTTTGCTTTCAAAACCTAAGTTTTAACCTTAGTTTATAACCCTTATATCTCCAACTATGAAAGAAATAATAAATGGGATTAGACCTTACCTTTTTAGATGCAAAATATCCTCACTGTTCAGCGCGACTAAGTATAACAACATTTAGGTGGTACCTTAGGCACTTGAATCAATGGAAATTTCTTGGAGTAGCTAGTTTTAAATGATTGTATGTAGGCGCTGAAGGTTTGAACTTCAAAAATGGATGAGCCTTTAATGCTCCTTCTTCCTATCTTCCACGCTGCACTTCAGATATTTTTGTTGTGCTTCATTCCTTTGACTATGCTTCACTCCCTCTTTGGACGTATTTCACTGCTCTTCATTCACACATGTTGAAATTGGACTTTGAATACCTTTTAAGGACAACTGATCATGGAATTTGTGATATGTATCACGTCCATTACAAGTGATCACTCTCTTCTTTATGTAATGCTCCAAATCTTTTGTTCAATGCTCTTGAAGCAATCCAAAAATGTATGGGCACTCGTGTGAAGCTGGTGGAGAATACCAAGTGTCACTGCTTCACTTGTAACTCTTGCATGGGAGTTTCTAGAACGTTGAGAGTGGAATGATGTCCATAATACCAAGTGTTATTTTTTCATGGAGTCCATTCTTGTAACATCTTTGAATATGGATATTATAAATCCTCAATTCATTTGCTTTGCTATGTTTCTTAGGTAGCAAGAATTTTTTTTTTCTATAGGTGGATCGATTATGCGCTATGGATCTTGGATGATGATTTGGAGGTTCCTTTGGTGGATGGTCTTCTCCAAGTTAGAGACCATGAATGTAACACCTTTGCCTCTTCCTTTTATGCCTCAAATCATGTTGAATCCCTTGTATATTTTTGATGTCTTTTAGAAATAGATGTGCACTCGCTTGTATAAGTAAATGGAACTCTAGAATGATCTAATATGAGCTTTGATTTTGTAGGTACGTACATCCAAGATGAGCACTTGAGTGGCTCCTTCTAGCTTGGGAAGAAGAGTGCTGACATTCGACCTTCATTGGCTGATTTTTTTGTGGCACTTCCACATATGCTATTTTTCTATTAAAACCATATTAGCGTAGTGCATATAATGTATTATAATGTTTGTATAATAAGGCTTTTTAATATACCTTCTTTTGCACTCTATTTCCAAATTTGAAATTTTGGTTTTGTGGCAGATTTTTCCTACAATACAAGGGTTTTGAGGTTGTATTTTAAGAGTAGACACACCTTACCCTTTTTTCTTGGACACTTTGATAACAAATCCAAGCTTCAATAACAGTAGATAGAAGCTTTTCAATTGATGTAATTTTCTACACTTTCTTTCCTTGCATTCAACTTTGTAATGCTTTTTTATTTGAGACTCACCAAGTCTCACTTTATTAAGCTTCTATTTCTATTTTTGGTTAGTTAAGTTCTACAAATTTTGGAGTATTCTAACCTTTTTGATGGCTTCTTTCGACCACTACAAGTTGTAAATTTTTGTGCTTCAATAGTGTGTTTACACACTTGATACAGATCAAATTTTATGCCTTTCAATAAAAAAAAAACTAATTTCTTTTTTAGAGTGGTATAATAGTACAAGTCCTTCACTTTTATTGCACTAATATTACACCTTACCATCTAATAACCCACCCCTAATATGCTATTTATTTTTTTGATTTTTGTTGTTGTTTTGTTTGCTTTTTGTTTACTTCTTTTTTTGATTTTGTTTTTTGTGTTTTAGATGCTGATTGTTAATATAGAAATATAACATAATGAAATAGACACATTCAACAATATCTAGATGCTAGAAACAACTCCGGATTGATATTCTTGAATACCCAATTCATACAATGTACTATTTTCATCAAATACCAACTAGGGCATATTTTCATAAAACCCTAAATGGACAAAATGTTTCAGATTACAAAGAGATGCATACCCATTTGATTACAATGGAAGAATACAAGGAGAATACCCAAAAATGGATGCCATAATATGCAACCCTAGCCTTAGTGCACAATAATCATCTTCAAAACCCTAGTGCCAAACATAAGTGATTAGCCCAAAAAATGTATGACCTTCGTGGAAGTGTATGACCAACTTAGAAAAATATAAAACTCCACCAAAAAATATGCTATCTTTCCCAATGGGTCACCCAACTACTAGGGATCCAATGATCAAATATCGAGAGAAGCCCTTGTTGTGCGCTGCAACTAAACAAGTATGGCTGGAAATGCCAAAATGGTACAACCACCTTCAGGAAAAACTACTGCAAACTCAAACCAAAATTATATGCAAATCAATCCATACCAAAAAATACCTCTAAAATCTCCATTAAAGTGTAAAATTAGCCTTTGAATGAAAATGACAGTTGATTACTTAGGGAATGATCTTTCACATCCACAAACAATGCTCCTTGCAAGGGTTTTCATTCTCACAAAGCCATGAAACTTCACCTCAAAGTTGCAAGTTTTTGCTAGAGAGAAAAAGATGAAATTACTTGGATCCCCCAAAATTGAGCTCCACTTCTCCTTATATCTTCAAATCCCATGCCCTAATTAGAGTTGAGGTGACTTTTTATTATTTTAATATTACTTTTCCAAGTCGACCCCCTTTAAGAAAATCCCTAAGTCACTTTTCATTTAAATAAAATATTTCACTTGACCTAGGAAAATAAGCTACTTTATTATTTAATATAAAGCCATAAGTTAAATATTTAATTTAACTTAGGAAATCATTAAATATTAAATAATATTCCTCCAAAAAGATATAACTAACCAAATGAGAAAAACTAGACCTCGAAACATAGCTCACTGCAAACCCATAACAAACTGATGACCATAACCCATACTTACTAAAAATAGCAAGCATCTAAAAATATCAAGTGATAGCTCAAACCATCGAAAAGCACAAGAATCAACTCTCTCTGAACAAGGAACACCACTCACCATCACCACCGACTGACCGTAAGACAACTTAATAAAAATAGAAAGTGATGTTCAACAACTCTAAATCGCCCCTTGAAAAAGGTAGAAGAAAGCTGATGAAGCACAAAACTCAAAGAACCAAACCCCAATAGGGTTCCCAATCACATCCACTAGCCTACGGGAACCCAGTAGTAGGCTAATCCACAAGAATGCTATTAACTACTTAGAGAGGGGACATTACAATCCTCCCTCCCCAAAATTGCTTGTCCTCAAGCAATTGTAACTTTGGATGCTATAGAATCTGTTCACTCTCCCAAGTAGCATCCTCAACCGGTAAGTTCCTCCATTTGACCAAAAACTCCCTGATCACTCTCCTCTTGAGGGTACACTCTCTGGTGTCAATGATTTTGGAACTAAAATAAGTTCCCCTTCTTTATCGAGTGGTGGCAAATCAGAAGAAGGAACCACATTTCCACCCAATGCCTTCTTAAGGCGTGAGACATGTAAAACATTATGAACCCCTACTATCAATCGGTAAATCTAACTCGTATGCCACTTCTACAACATTATTGGAGATCGTGAATGGTCTATAGAAATATGGCTTAAGCTTCTTCTTTCCACTCTTCTTAAGAGTGGACTACCTGTATGGCTGCAATCTCAAATAAATAAAGTCATCGACATCAAAACTGCTTTCTACACAATGTTGATTAGTATATATATTTTGCTGATTTTGTACCTACTATAAATTATCCTTCAAATATTTCATGATGTCCTGGCTATCCTACAATAAATATCTAGCCCTCAACACTCTACTATCCCCAAGAAGCAAATCCATGAAGCTAGGGGTTTCATACCCATACATAGCCATGAATGGTGACATCCCAATAGACATGTGGTAAGTGGTATTATAACAAAACTCACCAAGGTGCATCCATTTAATCCAAGCCTTTTGCTATCCCAAAATGTAATTCTTAAGATACATGTTGTAACTCCTTCAGAACGATCCCAAAATTGGGGACCCACTTGAAATTTGAAAGCTTGTTTCAAATTGTTGCTTGCGCTTATTGTTCATTGTTGTCATCATTGAAATATTAAGAATGCTCATTTTCCTCCGAATGGTTTTATAGCAGGATGCATTGTCAAAATTTATTTCATGATTTGAAAATACTTGAGTTATGCTTGTATAGTCATTTTGACTATGGCCTTCAAGTTGTGTTATTGTTGTTATGTTAAGATGTCATGTAAAGTCATATAAATTTTGTTTTGGTTTTATATATACTTAGTGTTTCTTAGATTGTTATGTGTATGTTTGTTATGTCTATATGGTTTACAATGTTATTTTAATTTGTTTTTGTTTGTTATATGTTTTGTCCCTTATATATATGTTTATTGTGTCATATATAGCGTGTTTTGTAAGTTTACCTTTTATTAATTTGTTTAGTTTAGTTTATTTATTTTTTATTGTTATGTTTAAGTTTATTGTGTTACATTGTATATGTATTGGTGGTTTATGTTAAAGTGTGGTGTTTAGAAGTATTGTTTGTTAAATGTTAATTATTTATTTAAAGTATTGTTTATTAGATGTTAATTGTACTTTTAAAATGTTAAATGTTAATTGTTAAGTTAAAAGGTTTGGATATTATGTCATGTTGTATTTTACAATATACTTCGTTGTGTTTTATGTTTGAAGTGTTAATTTATTTATTTTTGTTAGTGATTCCATTATTTTGAAAGTTATTTTGTCTTTTTTTTTTGTTTTGTGTGTGAAAAGTTTTGAATGGTTTTGTATCAACAAATTTTAAAATGTTTGTCTTATTGTGAATGTTAGAGGCATAGTCCTCAAGGTGGACCCTACGCTCAAATGGGTAGGTTATGTTTTCACGATGGATCCCGCAATCAAAGTACAAGATTTTTTGGAGATGAACAAAGGAAATGACCTGATGATAATTGAAATTAATTGGAATAACAACATATGTATTGTAGACATGAACAGGTAATGAAGTAAAACCAGGACACTGTAAATAATTTGATGGCATAGATGTAGTGGAGTCTGAATCCAAGACATACACTAGATTATTGTAAATGATGATGAGAAGAGGATATAACATGATGTACATAGTGTCATGGCTATACTTTGTAGTGGAAGTAGTGTGGAGTAAGGACATGGTGTGTTTTCTAGGAGAGCAAATTGAAAGGATATGGTGATAGAGTTTGTATGGAGGAGGTATTAAAGTGGAATAAAATTCCAACATCGCAATAAAAACCCTAGATAAGCCATGGGTTAATGAGGGCATTTCATAGTAGGTAACCTTGATAGTTAAAAAACTTGGCCGAAATGGATAATGACAACGATATTATGCGATACTGAAAGATGGTGTAGTTGTAATGAAAAACATGGTAATAAAATCTCATAGCGCAATATTTTAAAGAATTTGTTGACAACAATGTTTATGTGTGGCACGATGACCAGTAGTGTTGATGTGTGGTACGATGACCAACATGGTTGATGTGGACAGCCATATAGTTGTGGAGTATTCCTCCAGCAAATTTATAAAGTACAGTGTGCTTCGGGTGTTGTAGTATTAAAGTGGAAGGAAATTCCAACATAGGAATATGTCACTAGAAATAAACAATATCTCGTAAAATTTGTTAGATAAGGTTAAATGAAGTGGGAAATTTGCAGGACGATGTAGCCAGTTATGGAAGGTCTCGGGCATGATTGTTAAGGTAGCAATTCAATTAAAATGGCATGGAGACAGTCTGAACCGGAGCAAGAGAAGAAGCAGAGGATGGTTGGTGTACATATCATAAGTGACATGGCTGGTTTGAAACATCATTCACGACATCAGGGTTAAACATTATGAGTACAGAAAGCACCATTGGAAGCAAAGGCAGGATGGATGTAGAAAACATCAGCATGTCTGCATTACAAACAACCCTTCTACTAAAGTGTATTATTTAAAAACATACAGATAACTATAAATGCTCGACAACAAGTGATTTGGGTAGACTGGTCAAACACCGTTGTCATGGATGGTCATGAATGTAGCAAGTGCATCGTGTGGAAGGAAATGTACTTAGACATGTTAGTGCCTACAATTTTTCAACATATGTATATCAGAAAACCCCATCACCTAATGATTGTTACGGATGTCACAAAAATGGATGGTATGATGATGTAATAGTGCATAATAACATCCAACAAGAGTATTAAAGAGGCCAGGTCTTGTATATGAAACAGTAAGTAGCACTGTTAAATTGGTTACCGTATGCATCATTTTGTCAAACCAGTTTGATAGGGAAATCAAAACCTTGGTGGCAGTGAAGTAGATGCAATGTATGATGCACATTCGGATGCTGAACAATACATACAGTGGATTGGTTATATGAGCATATGGTGGAATGATGCATCAATAAATTCACTCAGGATATCTATTATCAATAAGATATTTGGCGATGACGATGATAATAGTTTAAAATTTTCTAGAATATTAGGCTATTGCAAATGAAGGGGTGAAGGATGAAATATTGTTCTAAATCTAACTTTAACCTGTGCGCTGATTGGGTTGCTTATATTCAATGGATACACATTTTTAAATGGATGATCAGATAGTATCTACGATAGGTGGCAACTAGCAGATTGAAGATGATAAATATATGGATCATATTGTCTAATGTGATTGTTATGGATTAAAGACATTGTTGATATGAAGACGATGGCATTTTGATGACTGGATACAATTTATTGAAATAGTGAATAGATAATTTTATAAATTATCATATTCTATGGTTTAATATAACCCACATATCGATGGTTATAAGGGCGAAAGAATAAAATATAAATTTATGGTACCTTGCTTCATAGAGAAAGTTATGTTAGCGAATAACAAAATAAAAGCGTTATGAGAAAGATTTATGGTTGATAAAGTTATATAACCAATCGAAACAAAATGAATAGAATGACAAGAACAAAAAAATAAGTGAAAACCAAAAAATATTGAAAGGCTTTAAATATGATTTTGAGAATGAAAAACAGGTCGAATATTTGATTAAGAAGCCAAAGCAAAGTTTTGAAGAAGCTACAATGGATGTGAAAAACATAGGAATCAGGAGCCTCATTGTAAGATCGTTGATTATTTTTTAATGTCTTGGATTCAAATACGTGCTATGCTATGTTTGAATGTTGAAGAACAATATAATTATTTTAAAAATATATTCCATTGAAGATTGCCCTGATTTATTGTTTTGTTGTATGAATTTGGTAGGCAATAAATCTGGTTTAATAGGTCTCTGTACTGTCACACTATAGTAGTTAATCCGAGATAACATTGAATTTTTGAATTTGAAATATTTTATAATTTATTTTATTCTGAAATTTTTATATATTTAGCCTAGTTAAATTTTCATAAAGTAAAATCATATGACTAGGTTATGATTAAATTTATAATTCAAATATTACATTAATTAATATTTGGATTAATAAATTTAATAAAATATAGATGATTATTATGTTGAGAGGCATTCCTACAATGGCAGACAGGGGGTGGGAGGCAAAGAGGTCATAAATATCACGTCGTAAACCAATTGTTTTTATTAAAAAAGCCGACATTAACAAAAACATTTAAAATATTTAAACTAAAACAACCGACTAACCAACCACCAAGAAATAAGATAGACACCTCGGGATTGATATCTCTCGGCGTTTTTAGATATATATCCTTTATATCTAAGTTAGTTCTAATTTCAACTTTAATTCCATAAATGTTGAGAAGTTAGAATTGATGTCTTTTCGAGGAGTAAGTTTGATTTTTATTTTAAAACAATTTTGTTTATTTCAAAGTCCAAATTTTATATTGGAAGATCATATTTATTGTTTAAAATATTTAATCTAATAAATATTTTAAGAAATAAATATTACCGGAAGGATATGATTTATGAACTTTATTTTTATATTATAAAACTCAAAAGTGCATAAAGTCAGTTTTATGCTAAGCCCTATATTTTATCACTACTAAGGTTTCAAGACCTTATGAATTGGGCTAAACATTGTTACCGTTTGTTCACTATTTCAAATATGATCTCATAAGTTGAGTGAACAAATATCTTTATCAAATAAGCCTTGAAGTCGAAATATTATAAAGTCTAAACTGTATACTTAAAGGTTTATATTTGATTAATTTCATTAACTTTGATTCTTTAAAGTTAGTTGAGATTTGATTAAAATGTTGGATTTTCTTTATTTCAAATTCATTTAAAAGCATTTTAATTGAGATATTATATTGAGATCATAAAGTAAATTTGCATACATAAAAATTTAATCATAAAGCAAATTTATTTCATCATTTATATAACTAAATTGGTATGAAAGGTATGTTATACATGATGAACTAGAAATCATTTACTTAATTTCTAGGTCCCTTGTAAACAGAAAGTTGCAAACCCAAGAGTTTATTCAGGCACTTATATAAACATCTATGCATGACACATAAAACATTAAGTGAGAACCTTGGAGAAACATTACGTTCTTTGCAAGAGAGAATTTAAATTCTAAGTCGAGTGGTTTTTGTGACTAGACAAAATCACACCTCAACAAATTGGTGCTAGAAGGAGGGCCTGAAAGGTAATATTTTAATTTTCAGCATGTGCAATTTGTTATTTAAAAAAAAAAAATTGAAAATTTTTTATTTATGTTGCATTAATGTTAATCTGTCATAAATTCAAAAATTAGGTTATGATTCAATTCTTGTGAATTTTCATACATAGCCTTGCATATTAAAATTGGTTCAATGGCAGAAAATGATTTACCCTACTTTAAGAATGATGAGACGATTACAGTTGAAGAACATATTCAGGCATATAAAAACATTATGTTTTATTTTCAAATTATGCAGGAAGATATTTTCTGTAGAATGTTTCCATACACATTGGATGAAGTTGTTAAATATTGGTTTATCAATTTACCTGCAGGTTCTACCGTTTCTTGGAATCAACTAGAAAAACATTTCTTGAATATTTTGGAACATTGGTTGATACAAATTTGTTATCAAATCAATTTTCCTTTATCTGTAAACAACCTAATGAATCCATGAGTCAATTTAATGATAGGTTTCATAATTTGTATACTGAAATAGAGATACACTATCATTTCAGAAGAAGAAGTCATTCAAATATCCTTGGAAGCTTTAAATCATTTTACTGTTAAGTGTTTAGAAATTTTTCTTAAAGATTTATGATTGTCTAATGCTTATGGTGGGGTAATAGCTATAGAAAAATGGTTGATTTGAAGAGGAATTGATGTGGGTAGATTATCATTACTTAACCCTAATGTTTCAAATCAATTACCACCTATGAGTCATGATACACATTTTTTGACACCATCGAATGAAATTGAATGTCCTAGTTTTTCAACCACTTTTGATATTGTTCAAGAGGAAGTTCAAGTTTCAAATCCAATATCCATAAATAAATATTGTAGTAATCAAGTTTATCAAAATGTAGAAATGCATGAGTCTTCAGATGTTGGAGGAATCTTAGATTTAACTAGCTTTGAAACATATGATAGAATAGAATCTTCCTTAGAGTTGATTGAAACAATTAAAGCTACAAAATTACAAGATTCTAGAGGTAATTTCATTATGACTGATCATAAAAGTTTATTACTTGAGGAAGATGAATTTTTCATTGAAGATAATTTTTTTTGAAAGTGATGAAGATAAAATTGAAAATCATTCGATTGTTGAATTTACAGAGTGTGAAGAAGTGGTTGAACATCACTCCCTAATTTTAGAAGATGATTATTGTTGGTGGAATAAATGGGAAGATTTTGTTTCTCTTTCGAATGTAGTACTTGCTTCACGTAAATTGCAGGACAAGTTGCAAAAGTTAATCCTATAGCTTAAAAGAAACAGTGATCAAGAATAGGGACAAATGCATCAAGATGCATATCTGGATAATTATATAAATCATTCTCATGAGACAAAAATTGAAGATGCTAAAAGTGATATTATTTTAGACAGTGGAGAAGTCCTAGAGTGGACTAGTTTTGAAACACATGATAAATCAAGACCTTCCATAAATTTGGATGAGATCATTGAAAATGATGATCAAAATTTTTAGTATTCTCAAAATAATGATCAAGAAGAAATGAAAGAAGGGATGCAATCTCATAAAATATTTCATGAAGATGATTATTATAATGGTTGGGGAAGATATGAGGAATTATTTATTTCTAATTATCCTACTGATGAATTTTCCATTTCACTTGATATGCAAGATGTTGAAACCTCTATCTTGCGTGAAGATTTAAAAATTTCTATCCAATTGGAAGATGACATATCAATTTCAGAAGTAGAGAAGGTTATTGATGAAATAATATGAATGATGGTGGTGATGATAGATATCATGAAGAAAAAGAAAAGACTATGATGGCTCATCAAGTAGGGGTAAATGAAAGTGTACAAAAGGTAGAATATTATCCTTTGTATTCAAACATCAAAGAATCAAGTAAAAGATTGTATAGTCATTTCTTGGATTTAGATATTGTTTATAATAAAATGCCATTGGAGGTTGATCCAGAATTAAAATGGACTTATTTTCCCATTACAAATAAGTTTGTATTGCTAAATGAAAAAGAAGACATGCTTGAATCATTAAACCAAGTTCAACAATAGTTAACAATTCAATCTAGGATATGAAACTATAATGATTCTTATTTTGTAAATATCCTAGATTCTTGTAAATTGTTACATGAATATGATTGGCCTAAAAACATAAATGATGATTGTGCTTTAAAATTTTCAAAAGTTTCTTTTTATTTGAAAGAAATATTAAATGCTTGTGAAAATGAGAATTTAGGTCAGAGCGATGAATCAAGGTTTGAAATTCCTATCTTGTTGAATAAGCATAAGATCATGGAAAATCATGTATTTACTTGTAGGGTTAATGGATCAAATTTTAAACATGGAATTTCTTATTAGTTTGAATTAAATCAGTGGGGTGTGAAAGACAAAAGGATGATTACATAGTTTCACTTATTTTTTTCAATTGGATTTATGTAAAGCTTGGAATGCAAATCATATGTCTTATACAATGTGCCAATTGTATTTGGGATCCAGGAAGGTGATAGCATAAATTTGTTATCATTTTGTACATAATGTATATTTTTGTAAATAGTCTTTTGGATTTTATTTTCTTGTTTTTGTGTTTGTACATAAGTTGTGGTTTTGTTATTTGTTCTGTTGTCAATGTTGTCAAGTTTAGGAAGTGGGTTCACTCGCTTTATCAAATTTTCAGTTTTGGTTTTGCAATTTTGTGTTTTGTATAGCTTGTTGTTTTGTGAGCTTGTTAGTTAGTTATTTTGCTGATTTTATTAGTTGGTGATGTTGTTGATGTTTATTTTTGTTTGTTTAGTATTTATCAGATTTTTGGTTGTGTTTTTAGTATAGTAATAAATTGGCTTTGCCAGATTTTGGAGTTTCATTATTTTGATGTGCGTTGTTGAATTTGACAAATTTTCAGGGAGGTTTTCAAGTATTAAGGTAGTTGTTACTGCGACACTTGTCATTTTATGGTTTTATTTGGTATTTGGTCTTGGATCGTATAGGATGAAATTACCTGTTTTGAAAACCTGTAAAACCTAGAGAAAAAGAAAAATGAGATGTTAGTTTATGTCTTCATGAATGTGAACTAAGATAAGGAAATGTGAAACATTGGAATTGTATTACAAAAGCTCCACGAGTATCACAAACACATTAAAGAATATCGTTTGAAATTTTGGATGCATGAAGTTGTCGGTTTTGCAAATTAGGGCAAAATATTTTATATACTCTTTCAGCCTTACCTGATCTCTAACCCAGGTGGCAGGTGGATTTGTTGCAAAGTACCATTCTACAAGATAAAAATGAGAGATAAAAAAAAAGGAAAAAATGAAATGAGAGATAAAAGTGAGAAATAAAAAAATAATGAAAGAGTTGGAAATAAAGTCAAATCTATTACCAAGAACTAAATAACCTTCACCAAAGCTATAGATGCTCGGATGGCAGTAAGAAATATTTAGAATAAAGGAAATACAACATCCACTTAATATCTTGGAGTTTCAGATAATCTCTACCGGAGCTATAGACGCTCGGTTGGTAGTAGAGCAAGATTTGAAGAGAATCGGGTGGAGGTTTTCCTTCAAAGAGAAATTGTTCATAGCTCAAAATGTGAAACTGGCAATGGAATGCTGAACGGTTTTAGAAGATAAGGAATGAATCACTTTGCACACACTGAGATGATGTTGATAATTCTGGTAGTTCATGTCAAATTGGTCTATTCTCATTCTCTAGATATCACTGACACTTATGATTCTAATGTTTGGGTTTTTTATTTATTTCAAAGTTTAGTTTTTAAGTCCGAAATATCTAGGGATATTTACCAGTAGAGTCGCCATTGTTGTGAATCCTTCACAACGGCCCCAAAATTGGGGAACCACTTGAAATTTGAAATCTTGATTCAAATTGTTGCTTGTGCTTATTGTTCATCATTGTCATCATTGAAATATTAAGAATGCTCATCTTCCTCCGAATGGTTTTATAGCAGGATGCATTGTCAAAATTTATTTCATGATTTGAAAATACTTGAGTTATGCTTGTATAGTCATTTTGACTATGGCCTTCAAGTTGTGTTATTGTTGTTATGTTAAGATGTCATGTAAAGTCATATAAATTTTGTTTTATTTTATATTTTGTTTTGGTTTTATATATACTTAGTGTTTCTTAGATTGTTATGTGTATGTTTGTTATGTCTATATGGTTTACAATGTTATTTTAATTTTTTTTTGTTTGTTATATGTTTTGTCCCTTTTATATATGTTTATTGTGTCATTATATAGTGTGTTTTGTAAGTTTACTTTTTATTACTTTGTTTAGTTTATTTATTTATTTATTTTTTATTGTTGTGTTTAAGTTTATTGTGTTACATTGTATATGTATTGTTGGTTTATGTTAAAATGTGGTGTTTAGAAGTATTGTTTGTTAAATGTTAATTATTTATTTAAAGTATTGTTTGTTAGATGTTAATTGTACTTTTAAAATGTTAAATGTTAATTGTTAAGTTAAAAGGTTTGGATATTATGTCATGTTGTATTTTACAATATACTTTGTTATTTTTTTTTTGGTAAGTAGTGTTTGTATTTACAGCAGGTTTTAACAAGGATCCCAAAACCTGATTACATAAGCAATGGGCCTAGGGCATCAATCCCTTGAAACTGAACACCAAAATAGATATCCTACCCAATGGTAACAGTAAGCATGAAACAATCCCTCTCAGCGGGAAACAAACAAAAAAGAAAGAAAGTAGTTTTGGAGATCCCGCCCAGCAGGGAGTAGCCAAAAACCACCATCAAGAAGATCCCGCCCAACAGGAAGCAAAGAAAAACCGTTACAATAAAATCCTGCCTCACGGGAAGCAGTCAAAACCACCACAAACAGTCCCGCCTACCGGGAAGCAACAGGGAAATCCCGCCATCCGAGAAACTAGCAGAAAAGAAGGATCCCGCCTCACAAAAAAACTGGCAGATTTGGCAGATATTGCCTTGTGGAGAAACCATCCCACCCACCAAGAAAACATTCCGTTCAGCGAGAGCCATCCTGCAGGAAGCCGACAGCCAGCACAGAGAGGATCCAGCCCATCAGGAAGTGACTAGAGAGTTGCACCACAAGGAACCCACCCCGAGAAAATAAGAGAGGATCCCAGTAGTAGGGACCAAGAATCCTGTCCAAGCACAGAGCTCGTCGAGGATTCACAAGAAAAAGGGGGAAGCTGTCCAAACCCTAAACCGTCACCTCCACCGCACCGAGAAACGCAGGGGACCAGATCCACGTGAATAACCTGCAAAAAACCCCAGGGGGAAGCCTGAGGGAAAAAGGGAAGGGATCCCCAACCAAACAAGGATCCCTGGGAAGCACCAGTCCAAAAAAACAACCAAGGAAACCCTAGCCGACCGGGAGGGGCACAGATAGTGGAGAAGGATCTCCCCCCAGGAGATCATCTGCAAACAACCACTCCCCGGGAGGGATGACCTGGGTTGAGCCAGGGACTGGGCAGGAACCAGGAGCCATGGGAGGGGGAGCAGGGGAGGGACCAGAGCCCTCCCCTCTCTACTTTCATCCCTCTCCCATACTTTGTTATGTTTTAGGTTTTAAGTGTTAATTTATTTATTTTGTTAGTGATTCCATTATTTTGAAAGTTATTTTATCTTTTGTTTGTTTTGTGTGTGAAAAGTTTTGAATGGTTTTGTATCAATTTTTTTTAAAATGTTTGTCTTATTGTGCATGTTAGAGGCATAGTCCTCAAGGTGGACCCTACACTCAAATAGGTAGGTTATGTTTTCACGGTGGGTCCTGCAATCGAAGTACAAGATGTTCTGGAGATGAACAAAGGAAATGACCTGATTGATAATTGAAATTAATTAGAATAGCAACATATGTATTGTAGACGTGAACAAGTAATGAAGTAAAACTAGGGTGCTACAAATAATTTGATGGCCTAGACGTAGTAGAGTCTGAATCCAAGACATACACTGGTTTATTGTAAATGATGATGAGAAGAGGATATAACATGCTGTACAGACTGTCATGGCTATACTTTATATTGGAAGTAGTGTGGAGTAAGGACATGGTGTGTCTACCGAGAGATAAAATTGAAAGGATCTGGTGATAGAGTTTATATGGAGGTATTAAAGTGGAATAAAATTCCAACATTGTAGTAAAAACCTTGGATAAGCCATGGGTTAATGAGGAAATTTCACAGTAGGCAACCTTGACAGTTAAAAAACTCGGACGAAATGGATAATGACATCGATATTATATGGTATTGAAAGATGGTGTAGTTGTAATGAAAAATATGGTAATAAAATCTCGCAGTGCAGTATTTTAAAGAATTTGTTGACAACAATGTTGATGTGTGACATGATGACCAACAGTGTTGATGTGTGGCATGGTGACCAACATGGTTGGTGTGGATAACCATATAGTTGTGGAGTATTCCTCCAGCAAATTTACAAAGTACAGTGTGCTTCGGGTGTTGTAGTATTAAAGTGGAAGGAAATTCCAACATGGGAATATGTCATTGGAAATAAACAATATCCCGTAAAATTTGTTATATGAAGATAAATACAGTGGGAAACTTGCGGGATGATGTAGCAAGTTATGGAAGGTCTTGAGCATGATTGTTAAGGTAGAAATTCAATTAAAATGGTGTGGAGACAGTTCGAACCAGAGCAAGATAAGAAGCATTGGACGGTTGGTGTGCATATCATAGAGAAACAACAAGGCTGGTTTGAATCATAATTCATGACATCAAGGTTAAACATTCTGAGTATAGAAAGCACCACTGGTAGCAAATGCAGGATGGATGTAGCAAACATCAACATGTCTGCATTACAAATAACCCTTCTACTGAAGTGTATTATTTAAAAACATACAGATAACTATAAATGCTCGACAGTAAGTGATTTGGGTAGACTGGTCAAACACCGCTACCATGGATGGTCATGAATGTAGCAAGTGCATCATGTAGAGAATTTTGTGTGGAAGGAAATGTACTTAGACATGTTAGCACCTACATTTTTTTGACATATGTATATCAGAAAAACCCCGTCACCTAATGATTGTTACAGATGTCACAACAATGGATGGTATGATGATGTAATAGTGTATAGTAGTTATCAAAATCCAACAAGAGCATTAAAGAGGCCAGGTATTGTATATGAAACAATAAGTAGCACTATTAAATTGGTTATTGGATGCATCATTTTGTCAAACCAGTATGAAAGGGAAATAAAAGCCTTGGTGGCGGTGAAGTAGATGCTATGTATGATGTACAATCGGATGCTGAACATTACATACAATGGATTGGTTATATGAGCAGATGGTGGAATGATGAATCAATACATTCACTGGGGATATCTATTATCAATAAGATATTCGGTGATGACGATGATAATAGTTTAAAATTTTCCAAAATATTATATTGGATTAGGCTATTGGAAATGAAGGGGTGAAGGATAAAATATTCTTCTAAACCTAACTTTAACCTGTGCACTGATTGGGTTGCTTATATTCGATGGATACATGTTTTGAAATGGATGATCAGATAGTGTCTACGATAGGCGACAACTAGCAGATTGAAGATGATAAATATATGGATCATATTGTCCAATGTGATTGTTATGGGTTAAAGATATTATTGACATGAAGACGATGGCCTTATGATGACTGAATGCAATTTCTTAGAATAGTGGATAGATAATTTTATAAATTATCATATTCTATGATTTAAAATATATACCCACATATCGATGGTTATAAGGGCGAAAGAATAAAATATAAATTTATGGTAGCTTGCCTCATAGAGAAAGTTATGTTAGCGCATAACAAAACAAAAGCATTATGAGAAATATTTATGGTTGATAAAGTTATATAACCAATAAAAATAGAATGAACGAAATGACAAGTACGAAACAAGAAGTGAAAACCGAAAAATATTGAAAGGCTTTAAATATGATTTTGAAAATGGAAAACAGGTCGAATCTTTGGTGCAAGAGAAGGAAGAGAAATAAAGAAACCAAAGTGAAGTTTTGAAGAAGCTATAGTGGATGTGAAATACATAGGGATCAGGAGCCTCATTGTAAAATCATTGATTATTTTGTATTGTCTTGGATTCAAATATGTGCTATGCTGTATTTGAATGTTGAAGAGATGGTGCAATATAATTATTTTTGAAAATAAATTCCATTGAAGATTGCCCTAATTTATTGTTTTACTGTATGAATTTGGTAGGCAATAAATCTGGTTTAATAGGTCTCTGTACTATCATACTGTAGTAGTTAATCCGAGACAACATTGAGTTTCTGAATTTAAAATATTTTATAATTTATTTTATTCTGAAATTTTTATATATTTAGCCTAGTTAAATTTTCATAAAGTAAAATCATATGACTAGGTTATGATTAAATTTATAATTCAAATATTACATTAATTAATATTTATATTAATAAATTTAATAAAAGATAGATGATTATTCTAATTTCAACTTTAATTCCATAAAGGTTGAGAAGTTAGAATTGATGTCTTTTCGAGGAGTAAGTTTGGATTTTATTTTAAAACAGTTTTGTTTATTTCAAAGTCCAAATTTTATATTGGAAGATCATATTTATTTTTTAAAATATTTAATCTAATAAATATTTTAAGAAATAAATATTACCGGAAGGATCTGATTTATGAACTTTGTTTTTATATTATAAAACTCAAAAGTGCATAAAGTCAGTTTTATATTAAGCCCTATATTTTATCACTACTAAGGTTTCAAGACCTTATGAATTGGGCTAGACATTGTTATATTTTGTTCACTGTTTTAGATATTTCAAATATGATTTCGTAAGTTGAGTGAACAAATATCTTTATCAAATAAGCCTTGAAGTCAAAATATTATAAAGTCTAAACTTTATACTTAAAGGTTTATATTTGATTAATATCATTAACTTTGATTCTTTAAAGTTAGTTGAGATTTGATTAAAATGCTGGATTTTCTTTATTTCAAATTCATTTAAAAGCATTTTAATTGAGATATTATATCGAGATCATAAAGTAAATTTGCATACATAAACTTAAATCATAAAGCAAATTTATTTCATCATTTAGATAACTAAATTGGTATGAAAGGTATGTTATACATGATGAACTAGAAATTATTTACTTAATTCCTAGTCCCCTTGTAAACATAAACTTGCAAACCCAAGAGTTTATTCAGACATTTATATAAAAATCTATGAATGACACATAAAACATTAAGTGAGAACCTTGGAGAAACATTATGTTCTTTGCAAAAGAGAATTTAAATTCTAAGTTGTCGAGTGCTTTTTGCAACTAGAAAAAATCACACCTCAACAATACCCTTCCATCCATTTATTGACTATCTCTATTTTCCCATCCATCTGTGGGTGGTAAGTAGTGCTGGGGGTGAGCTCGATTTTGTTCATTCTGAAAAGATCCTGCCAAAAAAAGCTCATGAATCTGATGTACCTATCACCAACAATTGTCTTAGGCATTCCATGCAATTTGAACACCTCTCTAAAGAATAGATCTACCACTTGTGCTACTGTATATGTCATTGAAATAGCAAAAAGTGAGAAAATTTGGTGAGTCGGTCAACCACAATATAAATACAATCTTTACCTTGTTCCTTAGGCAAACTAGTGATGAAATCCATGGAGATTCCTTCCCATTTCTAATTCGGAATTAGTAGATGTTGTAATAAACTAGTTGGGTAAGAGTGCTCATATTTAATCTGTTGATAAATGGTACATTATCGAACATACTAGAGAACCTCGTTCTTAAGTCCTTTCCAAGAAAACCTTTCTCTAACCCTCCTATATGTCTTAAAGAACCCTGTATGACCAACCATGGGGTCATCATGAAAATATTTTAGAACTCTCAATTTGAACCTTGAGTTTGGAATTAAAGTATTATATCTTTATACATAATCAGCCCATTCATCACCGTATATCTATCATCATGCAAAGATCCCTCAATAACACTAGTAGCCCATGTATCCTTAGCATATTCAACCACAATTTCTTCTTTCTAGTTTACTGCTATATCAGTCAAAGAACATAAATATGGTCTCCTGGATAAAGAATCAAGAACTATGTTCTTTTTTCCTTTGACATAAATAATATCAAAATCATATACCTAAAGTTTACTGATCCATTTATGCTGTCTCTCATTAATATCCTTCTAACTTAGAAAATATTTGAGACTGTTGTAATTAATTTTGACAGTGAATTTGCCTCCCACAAGATAGGGCTTGAACTTGGCCAATGCATGGATAATGGCCAACATCTTCTTGTCATAAATAGAATAACTCTGTTCAGTCCCTCTTAACTTACTACTCTTGAAAGTAATGGGATGTTTGTTGTACATAAATAGTGCTCCTATCCCTCACTCAAAGCATCACACTCCAGCTCAAAAGGTTTGGATAAATTAGGCATGGCGAGTACAAGATATGAACACATTATCTGTTTTAAGTGCTAAAAACACTTATAAGCTAATTTTGACCATTCAAATACCCCTTTCTTGATCAAATTTGTAAGTGGGGTTGTCGATTGTGAAAATTTCTTAATAAATCTCCTATAAAATCCACAAAGACCCAAAAACCCCTTAATTTGAGTGAGTTTTGTTGATGTAGGCCAATCCATAATTGCTTTGATATTTTTAAGATCAACAGAAACACCCTTTGAGCTAATAATGTGTTCAATATAAAACAAATCAATTATCCCAAAATCACATTTGGACTCCTTAGCGTAGAAAGAATCATGCTCAATAATACTCAACACCTCCTTAAGGTGTATCAAATACTCCTCCCAAGATCTACTGTAGACAAGAATATCATGACTGATTTCCTGAGTTGCCTACTGAATGTCTTGTTTATATAGGATTGGAAAGTGGCTAGAGCATTGGTCAAACCAAAAGGTATAACCAAAATTTCAAAGTTCCCAAAGTGTCACTTGATGGCTATCTTCTCCACATCTTGCTCCCAAATCTTGATCTGGTGATAATCTGATCTCAAGGCAATCTTAGAGAAGAAACATGTTCCATGTAGCTCATCAATAAACTCATCTATACATGGAATTGGGTATCGATTCTTAATTATTTTCTTGTTTAAAACTCTATAATATAGGCACATCCTCATTATCCCATATTTATTTTTCACCAAGACTACTGAGGAAGCAAAAGAGCTCTTGCTCGGTCGAATGTGACCCATATCTAGTAGCTCCTTAATTACCTTCTTTATCTCATCCTTATGATATTTTGACTATACGGGGTAGTTATGAATGGGTTAAATCCATATTTGAGCTCAATGATATGCTCAATACCTCTCTTAGTTGGTCTCCCTGGGGGTATATCACCAAATACATTTGAATGCTTAGTCAAAAGTTTCTATATCTCAAGATGATAGTCATTCTTCTATTTTTTTACAATGTTGGGCATTATGAGGTATTCTGTTGTCCACTCCACTTGATCATGACGAAATAATCTTTCCATCCTCTTGAGAGAAAATACCCTCACTCCTCCATCAAACATGCCCCACAAAACTATCTACCTTCTTACTAAATAAAAATTCATCTCCATAGTATGTAGGTTCATATAAAATTCTGCAAGCGTACGCATACAATGTATACCAAGCACCACATCAGTATATTTGATATTCACCACATAAAAATCATCTTTCAAATCATACTATCCAAGTTGGATGTGCAAGTCAGGGATATTTTATGTGCATGTAAGGGTAAATACATCAATAAATATTACTTAAAAACCCTCGAAATCCTTAGTTTTAATTACCCTCTTAGCAACTAGTCCTTCATATATGAAGTTATGTGTGGCACCAATATCAATGAGAGTAATAACTTGCTATCCATTAATGACACCATGTGCCTTGAAGGATCCAACCTTATGAAAACTAGAAATTTGGGCTATTATAACTTTGGGTTTGGGCTTCCATTCAATCTCTTCTAAAATTTCTTCATCACTACCTTTTAAATCAGCTTGCTGGTCTAAATTTTTTGATCCTGTTTCATCAGTTGAAAAGTATTAAATTTGCTTAACCTTAGCCTTAACTAAGCACTTGTGATATGGGTCCCATGGTTCCCTACAATGGAAACATAACTTCTTCCTCCTAATATCATTTATATGGTCATTATCCAATTTATTGGAACATTCCTTTGTTGTGTGGAACCCTTCTGGAAATATCTCTTATTATTATCTTTCCTATATAGGGGTGGCTTTGATTGTGATTTGTGTTTTGGGATAACAAATTCCATATTTCAAGCTTTCTTCATAGCATCCTGCAAGTTTGGAGGGTCAAAAGCTTTCACCCAACCCCTAAGTGGTTCCATTAGCCCTTCATTAAAATGTACCACAAGCCTCCTCTCTATGATGCTTGGAACCATCATCGATAGTCTCTAAAATTTTGAAATGTAGGTCTCACTTGATCCATATTATCTCAACTATGCCAAATCTTTGAAATATAGCTTTGGATCCTTTTTATCAAATCTCTCTATGATTTTGTTGGTAAACTCATCATACATCATGATTACACCATGTCCCAAAGTGACTAGTCCATGGTACCACCACTTATGAGAAATTCCATACAAATGCAAAGTGGTAAAATTAATTACCTCATCCTTGGGAATCGATCTAAGGGCAAAGTAATCATCCAATTTTTGCACCCAAGCCTTAGCTGTCCTCCTATCATTGCCATCAAAATGAGGTAGGGTAACCTTACCTAGAGCCTACTAAAAACCTCTTTGTATAGGATGTATCCTCTGCTCAACTCTATTACCACTGCCCATGTGGTCATATCTCTTCTAATTCATAAATTCATTCATAGATAAGTTGGTACGTATGTCTACTAGTAGTGCTGAATATTCAACCCACAGTTCAGTCAAGTTATTTGCCATACGTGCATAAAATTCCTGTTGTGTCTGTGTCTCCTCCCTATGTGTAAATATAGGTTGCAAGGGTCTATGGAATGATAATTTAGCAACTATATTATTTTACCCATTATGATTTTGTGGACGAGATGAAATAGAATCACCATTTTGTCCAGGTATAGTTGTAGGGGTGAACTGATTAATCTTCCCCAATATCTGGGATATCATATCAAATATGCATTCAAAATTTCTTTGCATGGCCTTGCCAGGATCTTCTGTATCAGCATATCCCTTATCTCTATCTGAAATTTCTCCAAATAAATCCCCACCATCACTAGAATCTATGGAATGTATTCTATGGATGTTAGAAACTGTCTCATCCCAGGGAGCCGCTGGAGCTTGCCAAAGTTTTCTTTGTTCCCTGTTGATATACCTCTTTTCTCTTTCACTCATATGCAAAAAACCCAAGTTTTATCCATAGGATGACAGGAAAATGACTCTAATACCACTATAATAACCCATACCTAATATAATATATATTTTTGTTTTTTTTGCTTTCTATTTACTTATTTTTTTGATTTTTTTGTGTGTTTTAGATGCTGATTGCTAATACAAAAAGATAACATAACAAAATAAACACATTCAACAATACCTAGATGCTAAAAATAAATCTATATTGTTATTATTGAATACCAGTTCATACAATGTACTATTTTCATCAAATACCAACTAGTACATAATTTCATAAAACCCCAAATGGACAAAATATTTTATATTACGAAGAGATGCATACCCATTTTTGCTTAAGGAAAAAAAAAGAGATGCATACCCATTTGATTACAATGGAATAATACAATGAGAATACCCTAAAATGGATGCCACAATATGTAAACCTAGCCTTAGTGCACAATAATCATCTTCAAAACCCCAGCGCCAAATACAAGTGATTAGCCTAGCAAATGTACGACCTACTTGGAAATGTACAAACAACTTAGAAAAATCCAAAACTCCACCAAAAAATCTGCTATATTTCCCAATGGGTCACCCAGCTACTAGAAATCCAATGATCAAATACCCATAATTGATATAAGCCCCTGTTGTGCACTGCAACTAAAAAGGTATGGCTGGAAATGCTAAAATGGTATAACCACCTTTAGGAAAAACTACTGCAAAATCAAACCAAAATTATCTACAAATAAATCCACACCAAAAACCGCCTCTAAAATCTTCATTAAAGTGCAAACTCAGCCTCTGAATGAAACTGACAGTTGATTACTCAGAGAATGATCTTTCACATCTGCAAGTAATTCTCTTTGCAAGGGTTTTAATCCTTACAAAGCCATGAAAAATTTACCTCAAAGCTGTAAGTTCTCGCCAGAGAGAAAAATATAAAATTACTTGGATCCCCTGAAAATGAGCTCCACTTCTCCTTATATCTCCAAATATCACACCCTAATTAGGGTTGAGGTGACTTTTTAATATTTTAATATTACTTTTCCAAGTCGACTCCCTTTAAGAAAATCCCTAAGTCACTTTTCATTTAAATAAAATATTTCACTTGACTTAGGAAAATAAGCTACTTTATTATTTAATATAACACCATAAGTTAAATGTTTAATTTAACTTAGAAAATCATTAAATATTAAAAAAACCTTCTTCAAAAAGAGATAACTGGCCAACTGAGCAAAAATAGACCTCAAAACATATCTCACTACAAAGCCATAACAAAATGATGACCAAAACCCATACTAAAAATAGTAAGTAGTTAAAAATAGCAAGTGACAACTTGAACCACTAAAAAGCACAAGAATCAACTCTTTCTAAACAAGGAACACCACTCACCATCACCATTGAATGAACAGAAGCCAACTTACTAAAAATAGAAAGTGATGATCATCCAAATCGCCTCCCAAAAAAAGTAAAAGAAAACTGACGAAGCACAAAACTCAAAGAACCAAATCCCAATAGGGTTCCCAATCACTTCCACTAGCCTACGAGAATCCAATAGTAGGCTAATCCACAAGAATGTTGTTAACTAATTAAAGAGGGAACATTACATATCACTCCAATCAACTCTCAAAGTCATGCACTAATAATTTTATGCAACTAATCAAGAATAACCTAAAATGAATATTTAAGAGTTATTCTACAATTTCACTACAACCAATGTTGTAGGACTTAGTCTTATTTTTTTTTCCAAAAGTAGATAATAGGTAGTTGATAGAAGCTAATCTGAAATCTAATCAACTCCTAATAAATGTGCAAATAAATCCTTAAAAAGAATATGTTTCTTTTGCACTTTAGAAGACTATAATCTAATTTTCTTCTTATAAATTTAATTCAAATTTAGGTGCTCTTAATAAATCTAATAAGTAATCCAATTAATGAATCTTCTTGAACCAAAAGTTGCATAAATTTTTTTGTAGCTCTTCTCCCACATTTGTAGAGGATGTAGACCTTGGTGTCTAAAAACACCAAGTTGTTGCTTCAAGTAGGATGTCTTGAACAACTCCTTCTTCACCAAATGATGGTCTTGAACTTTATTTCACGAGCCTAGGATTTGGTGGCTTGTTCTCCTCTTGTGTTCTCCTCCTTCTACTATAGATTTGGAGAAGTCTATGTCTCTAAAGTGGTACCTTCTTACTATGAGAGGTAATCTTCAAATATCCAATATTTGGTGAGCTTCTTCTATCTTCAAGTCTTCTTGTTAAATTCTGACTTCAAGTAGGATCTTCTTCTAGGGTTTGGTACTCCTTACCAAATCATTCTTCATGGATTTGGCACTCCTTGTCAAAATTTTCTTCACAAATTTGGCACTCCTTGCCAGATTTTTCTTCACGAATTTGGCACTCCTTACCAAATTATCCTTCACAGATTTGGCACTCCTTGCCAAATTCTCCTTCACAGATTTGGCACTCCTTACCACATTCTCCTCTTGGGCTTGTTGTTAGATGGAAATAGTTGTCCCAAGTCCTTCATTATCATGGAATTCACCTTAATAGTGGATTTCTCCAATGACTTCTCCAAAGAACTTTCTTGATCTTTAGCAAGGCTCTTCTTACATTTTATGGATGCTTGGTGAGACCTTCATAAGGTCTTTGATCTGGCAGGTTCTGATGGTCTTCCTTGAGGTATTTTCTTCAAACTTATGATTTTAGAAGTGTTTGTGGTGAGATATTCTCCTGGATATTATGATTCTAACTCATAGATTCGAGCAAGACTCTCCCAATCCTTCTTCCTCTTCTTCTTATTCCAAAACTAGAATTTATTCAATGAGATATTCTCCTGATCTCTTCGCTTTTAATTCAGGTTTAAGTTGATTATAAAGAAAATACTCTTCCTAACTTTCTTGTAGGAAGTATCCCAAATTATTGAATCTTATGTTCCTACAATAAAGATAATAGTAATAAAATATTTAGTTTGCTTCTGAATCATATATTCTTCTCAAATTCTTCTTCAGGATCAAGGCTTCTATGGCCTATTTCAATATCAAGGCTCCTATGGCCTTTTTTAGTACCAAGGCTACTATGGAATTTTCAATATCAAGGCTTCTATGACCTTTTTAGTATCAAGGCTACTATGGCATTTTTAGTATCAAGGACTCTATGGCCTTTTTTAGTATCAAGGCTTTTATGTCTTTTTTAGTATCAAGGCTTCTATGGCCTTTTCTAGTATTAAGGCTTCTGTGTACTTTTCAATATCAAGACTTCTATGGCTTCTTCTTCAAGGCTTCTATGACCTTTATGTATCAAGGCTTCTATGGCCTATTCTTCAAATGTGGAATTCTACAATCTAGTAGTGGAGATATTTTAGTATCCTATCTTCACCATGATCCTTCACTAGAAGTCTTATCTGCAGTATTATCCTCTTGCATAATGAACTAACCTCTACACTATGAGGGCACGTCAACCTTTGAGCAAAAAAGTTGGAGTCTCTTAGCTTTCTATTTTAGGAGTCCCAATCCTATGAGAATTAATTTACTGCAACAAAAGAAACTTTAGGTACTAGTTAGTAAATTTTAGATAACCTGGATGATCTTCACTAGGTAATTTTTCAATCTAGTGGATTGAGTGTTGAGTCCTAGTCTTCAAGAGTTTTCCTAAACACTCCGTGGAAAAGACTCTAGATGAAAATGATATCATTAATTTCTAAAAATGAGATTCCTTTCAGTCCTATCTTTGTGACTCTTCCAAAATATACCACCTAGATTATTCTAAGATCTTTTGAAGGTGGTTGGTCCAACGATGCATCAATTTGATAAAACTATTAGGATAACTGATAATGGTGGTTTTCCTATTGATCTACACAGACTAGATCTACTGTGGCTCTGATACCATTGTTAGCTTTTGATGAATGAGCCTTAAAAATTACAAGATGCAGAATGAAATGAAAGAAAGTAAATCTCCTAGATGATTGAAGTATGCTATAAATATAAATCATATAAAATATTACAATGTAGTTATAGAGGAAATGAACACTCCATTAATAAAGTTACTGATATACATTGTATCCATCACCAATGAATGGTGAGGCACACAAAAATACTATCCACTAAGTTACGCTATATGACTGTCCCTCGAATCTATATCTATCTATCTAAAAGGCCATCCTTATATAATTAAAATATAATACTTGGTCAACACTCTATCCAGATGTGTAAGGGACAACTTGCACATTGATACTTGTGCATTTGTTACATTGCATGAAGTAACTAGATAACTTACGCAATAAGTAATATAAGTATGTATCTTGGAGGATACATTTACATAACCCAAATTATGGAATAGACTTTATTTCCAACACCATTTGTTTCTAATCCAAGTTATGCTACAACTATAACAATAATTATAGAAAATTTTTCCCAACCACCCCTAAAGAATAATATTACCTCCAATAATAATCTATTTTCTTCTATTCCTCCTCATAACCACCTTTCTTCTATTAATCATAATATCAATAAATTTTCCTCTATTCCACATAATATTAATAATCGTTCTTCTATCCCACCTAATATTAATAAAATTCCAATTCCTCCACAAGATAATGTTGGATTATATTACATTATTTAATAAATTCTAATGTACCCCCATGGTATGTTCATGGTATATCTTGTAAATATTAGATTTTGAGTATTAGATTAGAGTGTGAGTAATATTTTATGTAATGTAATAATGTGCAGGAAATGCACAAGTGTTATGTAAGTGTGTATGTGCAGGAAATGCACAAGTGTCATGTGAGTAAGTGTGCAAGTGTAATGTGAGTTTATGTGCACAAGTGTCTTATATGTAAGAGTGCACAAGTGTATTTATATTAGAGTGTGCTAAGTGAAGATCCATGTCTAGGTGTGCATACAAGATAGAGTCGTGTATGCAAGTGTCAAGTAGAGAAGCCAAGAGTCATGAAACTTGGCATAAGGAAAGGAATAGTCAAGTATCCAAAGAGTCATTCTACAATGGCTATATATTACTCCATGGAGGATCATTAGAAATATATAAGAAATTATCAATATCATCATAAAGAGTCAAGTATGATATTTGTAAGAGAAAGAGGAGTAATAAAGATTGCATACATTTTGAGCAATTAATATTGTAAGTCATGCTACATGCTTTATACATGTATGATTTAGGCTATTTACATTCATATTTTTGCTTATTAATGAATGTTATTTGATATATTATAAGCCTAGATTTACATATTAATTGTCTCATATTATTCTACTTACATCATCATATTGATCTTACTGTATCATGACTATATTATATTTGATCCTATGACATTTATCTTGTGAGTTTCATAGTGATATTAAGGCTTAATAAGCCATAAAATAATACACAATATCCATATTATTATAAAATGCATAATAATACTTAGCATAATAATATGAACACATCAAATGTAAATCAAATTCTATTTTCCTTAATGGAGTTCCTTCCTTGAAGATCTATATATGGGAATACAAGGATAATATTAAGCAAAGCAAATGCCTAAGATCTATCTCCTATTTAAGTCTAAGGATATTGCCCACCCTTGAAGAGCCCCTACATCAGTCAACAATGGCCCTGCTCAATCCCAAAATATTGGAGATTGATATGATTGTTGAGGATATCCGTGGCAACCATGGATTACTCCCTTTCATGACGAAATTTAATGGGAGCAACATGAAGATATCTGATACCTTCATGAAAATATGGAATCGAGGACATGTCACTATTTATGAGATGACATTCAAAGTTAGTGTTTAGTTGTTAGCTGAAGTTATTGAAATTCTGAATGACGAGTTCATTTTTCATAGGAAAAAACACTCGATGGTAGTAGAGATTGACCATTTCATTGATAGAGGAAAAAATATCACAAGGAAGAAATATGGGATTGTAAGGATGTTGCTTATAGCTCCTTGGGATCAAATGATGATCCCGATGATGAATTAATTCACCATAAACAAAATTGATGTTACCCTATGAAGTTTCCATATTGCATTTCTAAACCATCTTAGGGATAAAAAAGTAATTAAAGTTCTTGATTATTTGTTTATATTCATAATAATATCCATTGATAACATTAGAAAAGGGAATTATTCCCATCCGATCCATCAAGTCCTACATTTAATTTTATATAGGTATGCCCTTAAAAAATAGGTCCAAAAAGTAGTCATCACCTGCACCATCAATCCCTCCAATCCCAATCCATCCAATGATTAAAGCTAGAGCTATGTTTTCCCTAATATTGATGCAACTAGTGATGATGATGTGGATATTGGACCCCTCTATTTCTCTAAGTTGGGTAAAAATCCTATCATGGACCCTCAGTAGGAATATTCTCCTCAACCTAGTAAATTTGTGCTTCAACACCACTCCCTAAGAAGCAAAAATATTGGGAGCAAATGCAAGGATAGTATAGAGGTATTGCAAGAGTCCCCTTGATCAAAGTGGATGAAGATTTAGGGGTCCGCTCTAAAGGTGACGTATGATGACAATCTTGTCAGCGTAAAGTTGTTTGACTCCAAAGGTGATCCTACGACTAGCTCGTTTTAGAATACCATTGTTGGTCCCTTCACCAACACTATGAAAATACTCTCCACTATTGCTAATGCATCTAAAGTGGTTTGGATTCTATATAACCAAGCCACCAAAGTGTTGGATGATATCTATAGCCATCTTAAAGATCACCATAAAGCTAGTGATTAAACTAATGCTATTAGCGATGATCCAGCCTAGGACTATGCATTTCCTCTATGGTTTACTGATCCATGAATCAATCTTTCATTATTTTTGTATGTTGGGATTACCTTCATGGACTCATTATTTTTTTTTGTGTTGGTGTATGTTTTATGACCTGCTATTTTTATTGATACTTTGCTATTCCATGAACCACCCATTGGTTCTTTTTGTTTGCTGAGATTACCTTCATGGGCACATTGTTTATTTTAATGCTGCTGTAAGTCTGATGATCTATTATTTTTTATGATCTAAATGTAATTAAGGTTTTGGGGTCTTCAAAAACCCATTCCTCCAATATAACAAAAAAATTCCATTTCAAAATTCTATAATCAATATTTTTTAAAAATACTTTTTTTTTCTTTTATTTATCATTATTATTTTTTTGAAGGAAAAGTACAATGGGTGGTACAACTGGGGTCACATTCCCCAAGGGCATAATAGGTCCTCCTTCCCCATTATTTGAACTTGGGTAGCCTTGATAATAGTACAAAAACATACCACTAGGGTGTCAGTACGGGACATAACCAATAATTATAATCCACCCTCTAATAATTTTGGGATGAATTTACCTACAAAAAAATCTTTAATTTTGTAAAATAATAATAAAAGTCCTAAAATTCAAAACTTAACTACATTGGTTAAGCAACTTTCTCAATGAATAGAAACTATTCAAGCACCTGTTAGTGTATAGTTGTATTTATTACATTATTTAATTAATGGGATATTATTAGGGTTAGCATCTATATTGTTAGCTTCAAATATTTTATTGTTAGCTACCTTAGTGGGAGGAGTTATTTTGGGTTTATTTTTTTTGATAAGTAACAATAATATTTACAACGGCTTTTTTTTAAAGGGTCCCAAAAATTTAGGTACATAAGTATCTGTAGTTATATTCTGATGTTAGAGTAGACCGGGGCTACACCCTTGGGGACCAAGGGCCCCGGTGCCTACAAATATTCCATCCAGTGATGTTTCTAGCAAGAAAAAATTTGGCCCGAGACCACCAAACAGGGAGAAACCTCAAAATTGCCCAGCAGTTAACCCAAAAAATTATCGGTCGCCACCACTCTAGATTTCCCTATAGCTGAGCCTGACCTGAATGGGGGCCCCAACCTGGTAGATTAGTTCCCCTCCCTATCAGGGCCATCACCCAACCTACGATGGAGTTCAAACAGGGCATTGGTAGCTGTGGAAGCCACTTTTGCAGAAGCGGTCAAGGAGCTGATTGTGATGTCTAGGAGGGATTTGGTCAAAAAGTTTCACAACTTAATTTTAGATTTAGAGCTAACTTCGGTGTCTTTTGAGGCCTCCACCTTGGCCTTCTTGGAGCTTCCAGTAGCCTTGCTACTACCGGGGGCCGAGCCCTTACGAATTGAACTTGCACTAGGATTCGGGACCCCACCTGGGGCCTAAGCTTGGGTTTTACATTTTTGGGTGGGTCTGCATAGTTTTTGGGAAGGGGAGGCATCAGGGGATGGGGTCTCCTTAGATTTGGATGCTATAGGGGAAGCAACAGGGGAGCCAACCTATTCAATGGGGGGAACAGAGGATAGGGGAGGGATGTGATGTAGCTGGGGCTGGTTTGCTAGGGCGTGTCTATACAAAAAAACCATGAGCCCTTGATGGGAGGGTCAAGAATGATTCTTGCAGGCCCGATCAATGGTGAGGCTCAAGGAATAAAAGAGAAACTAAGGGGTGCTTACCAGCATGGCTCCATGAAGGTGATTATAGAAACTGAGGTGAAAGCTATAGAGGCATTGATCCGGGTCATCGCAAGTTATATATTGCATCATTGGGATGATGGCCTCATCAAAGGGGGACGGGAGGTCAGCTCAAAAGAGGTTGGCCTTGTCCCATTGTTGTTTTAGATCTGAAAGAGCTCCTACTCCTAGTTGTGCTTGTCCCACCAAACAAATATTCATTTCTCCTTGAGGTGTAGGACCATCACTTTAGTCAAAAAATCCTTGGACACCTTAAAGTGAAGCCCTTTCACTTTGACCTCCCCGTCGTTCTAGGAATCCAAAAATCCCTACGCGATTTATTTGTCTGCCCCTATGAACTTACTGAAGAAGAGAGTGTAGTTCTTAACATTAGAAAATATCCTGGTAGACTCGCTCAGGTCAAGAGTGGAGGGCTCAAGGAAAATTTACTTGGCAGCCATGGAAGGCAAACAAGAAGGCCAGGGGTAGGGGAACCAGAGTCGACCTGAACTGAGAGGGGAGACTCGTGGGGATAGGGGAAGGGGAAAACACACAAGAATGTGAGTGGCCTTTGAACACAGCTAGGTTAAAATATTGTAGGGAGGCACCAAGGAGGGGAAGGGCCATAGGCATCAAGAAGGTGGTGAGGCTAAGGGGGCAAGGCTAGCGACAACCACGTGGGGCAGGGAAGGGGAGCCAATGAAAGTGCTCCAATTGGCACAATCTTGATGGGGAAGCAGTTTGGGGAAATATCTTAGGAGAAAGGCACGTGCGGTCTAACTCATCATGAAGATCCATAGGGAGCGGTGCTCGAGGCAAGAAACTTGGACTAAGAAGCCATGCACTCCAACTTGTGCTTTCCAGGTTTGCCAATGAGGCTATGGTTATCCAGATCAGGAGAAGCCAAAAATATGACATGGCCTCTGAAGTGGGGAGCACTTGGTGAGACGTGATGGTGCTTGATCGAATTGGCCAGCCCTCGGGTGGGAGGGTCGCTGGGGCCAATCATCAAGGTGGAGCGAGAAGGAGTATCCCCTGTCCACATGGGGAGGGTATGACATCGCACCTTTAGGGCCCTGACTCAAGGTGATCTAAGCACCTGTACTCTCATTAGGGCTTGAATTGTCTTAAGATGCTAATTGGACCAGAGCATCAAGAAAATTCATGGTCCAGGTAGTGAGATATTTCATTGTGGTGGCTTGATTAGCCATGAAATCGGTTGCCCTATTACCTTCTCTATACACATGATGAAAGGAGTGATGAGTGAATCCTTGGAGGATGGTGAGAACTTCTTGAATGGTGTTGTGGATACGCCATGAGCTATTTCCCAAGCTACGGGTGGCCTTGATGATGACTAGAGAATCGTCCTTGATGATGATTTTTGGGGAGGTCTCCTTAAGGGCTATCAGCCCGTGAAGGAGAGCATTTTTGGTCTGAATGCCAAGCGGTTTGGCATACTCCAAGATTAGGGCCCCATGACTATCCTAGATGACCCTACCCACTCCAGAGGGGTCGAGCTTTCCTTTAGAAGCTCCATCAAAGTTAAGTTTAACCCATTTGGGAGGGGGGAAGTCCACCTTGTCATTGAATGATGGGAGGAGGTGGGAGGGGGACCGGGGGGAAGTTGGAATCCGAGGGAGGAGAGGAGGGTGGACTCGACCAGCCTTTAGGGTGCCTCACTCAAGGGGAGGGAGCGGGAGTTCTCAAGGGCAAATGCAACCACCTTGGCCACCACCCACTAGGGGGAGCAGGCCGAGGAGGAGAAGGCTCTGCTATTGCACTCAAGCCAAAGTTACCAGAGTAGATGAGGGAGGTAGGAGCCCCATAGGAAGCAGATGAAGGGGTGGGCAAAGGGATTGGGCCACTGAGACAAGAGGTCAGAGATGGAATTGGGGGCCACCCACTGGATAGAAAATATGGATAGGATGAGGCCTAGGGCTTCAGAAGAGAATGGGAATCTAAGGAAGAGGTGATTAGTAGACTCCTAGGAAGCATAATTGTAACACCTTAAAATTGGTGCAGTTAAACCATTAGTAAAAAGTAAAAATTTGAATTTTAACCCTAAAATTGCTCGTTAACCGCTCACCTCATTTTTCATGCCATTTTTAGAAGTTGTTTTGACCGTTGGACGATATCATCGCCGATCTGATGATATCGTCCCAAATCGGACAAATTCATCTAGAATAGAATGTCCAGATATTTCATCCCAAAACCAAATTTTCATAATTAGCTTCTGTTCCAACGACCTCTCCAACTTGGGTAGAAGCGTGTCTATGCGGTTGGAGATTCCCACATTGAGGATCTCCCAGATTGGGATGATCCCCAACCTCCTAACCTCCCCCTAATCCTATATAAACTAGGATTTTTCTAGTTTATCCCCCTGATTCCCTGACTGCCTTCTTCCCCTGCCTCCCCTGACTCTCTCCCTGCCTGCTCTCCCTGACTCCCTACAGGATTTTATATTCATGTTTTCAAGTTTTTGTTGTAGGATTTCACTGTGTTTCAGTCAGAGATAGCTCGGATCATCGCAGGCGATTCAACCACAATTTTGGGCGATCCTGTCAAGATCGATGATGATCTCGTACGATTGCAGATGATCTTGACTGCAAGTCAGCTTAGGGGAAATCAGAGTCCCGAGTTTGCATTTTCTACCTTATTTTTTTATTTATTGGTGCATTAGATTAATTTACTTCTGTTATGCATCTTGGAGTTCACCTCATTTAGCATAATTGCATGATAAAATTCAAAATAAGTTACCAAAACATTGCATCTCATTTAATTTGATAGCTGGATTTGTTATTTAAACATCTACACTCTCATTTCTATCACTTTGCATCATTCTTGCAATAGTATTTTTGGTTTTTGGTGTCTATTTTCTTGATTATAGGTTTCTGGCAAATTCATTTGATGAATTCATCAGGTCGTTGATGATCCTGGGTGATATCAGATGATCGACTATGATTTGGGATGATTCTATACAATTACAGATGATCCTATCATATCCAGGATGATCTGGACTCCTACAAGCTTCAGAATATTCATCAGACATCAGAAATTAGGTGTACTCTTCTCCATTTAACATATTCTATGCATTTAATCACATTAGGATTCATTTATGTTTGCTATCTTCATATAAATCATAATTATCATATAGAATAGCTTAGCTTCATTTTGGCCAACCTAGGAATCTGAATGATTGAACATAAAATGAACAAATCAAACCCATTCTCAACATAGGCGTGGAAACTGCCACTCAAAGTTTTCTAGTGAACCCCACCATCCATCAAAAATTCACCTTTATACCCCTCCCTCGAGAGGCGCGACCTTCAAAGGGCCTCTCCATTTGAGGTATTGTTCCATCCTTTTCACATCCTCCTTTCGAGCACAAATCCTTTAGCTTTAAGGTAAGGGTGCGAAAAATTTGGGTAATACATTTTGGTGAACTCAACGTGAAACTAAAACACCTTTTGAAAACAATCAAAAAAAAAAACACATTATTAAGAACATCTGGAATCATTAGAAAACTATTAAATTTGCATATCATACTTAGATGGTATATTATAATAGAAGATGAGCTGTCTCCATAAATGTTGAAAATCAATTAACGACCATAGAGATTACTTCTGTGCTTAGAGTACCTCAAACATATAGAGCCCAACCTTTGTGGGATGAACTTGATAGGATATTGGGTATTATTGGATCTAGATCTGCAGAACTTAGGCAAATTAAGAGGTTTGTCCTAGATAGAATCCTGGATCCTGATCAGGTGACTTTGTATCATGAAATTCAAAGAGCTTTCCATAGGTGGTTAGCCGATAAAAGAGCACTTGTATCTTCTGAATTATACACCTTTGAGGAATACCTTGAGAACGCAGTTGTAGTACATAAATTTCTATCTCGTGTAGAGGATCAAGAAGTCATTCTTACGGATAGAAAGAGATGGAATAGAGTTCCTAGAGCTATGTTGTATCGAGAGTATTGCCATGAACTTTATTTTTATATGTCAGAGTATGAAATAGATCATATTACCATAGCACACTTTGTTAAGTTCTTGAAAAACAACTTCCAATTTGAAGAGGAGCATTTCATGACACCAGATGAACTTGACCCTATCAATGATATCCATAAATTATTCATAGAAAGCTAAGTGATTCTTTATACTATTGTTTCTTATAACTAGCATGCTGTTTGTTATTTTTATTCTCGTAAAATAATAATATAATAAAATCACGAAAAAAAAAAAAAAAACAAAATATTTCATTTTTAAGTATTATAGTAGGTATATAGTTAAAATATATACCTCTCAACCCTATCACACACACACACCACACACACACACACACACACACACACACACACACACACACACACACACACACACACACACACACAAATATATATATATATATATATATATATATATATATATATATATATATATATATATAAGTATATATATTTGCTAAAACCTAAGTTTAGCACAATGCCTAGACTTAGGAACGAAAAACAAACCGAAGAAGATGAAGATTGGTTAGGAAGACCATTAACTAACCAAAATGTCCCTTCTGAGGACCATGTTCAGGAAGAAGAAACCCCAAACCAGCAAGAAGAAGAGCTTGCTGTAGGAAATGAACAAGAAGAAACTATTAGAGGAAGGATCCTCATCCCCTAAAATGTCTCCGGGAGGAGCTATCACTTTTGAGAACATGGAACAATTTTGGAAGTTCATTAACACTAATATTGGTGTTTTTAATAGAGCAGCCCATATGGACAAGGATCGAATTAGTGACACTCAAGCAACTCTAGAAGAAGTATTTCAAACATGCACTAATACCTTGTCCTTTATTGATCAAGAGAGTGATCAAGATGGACCATCCAATTTGGATATAGTAGCTGCGATCCAGAGCATGCAACAACAGCAGGTTACCCAATGATCTAAAGTGCCTGTTAACAAGCCTAGGGTCATTCCTGTACAAAAGAAACCATCATTTATTGCTCTATTTTGCCAAGCTCTTGATCAACATACCTTAAATCAACAAAAATCCAAAACAAAACCGAACACCAATTACCAACAATCTAAGGTACAACATAATACTATTACAAATCCCCTTCATAATACTCTTCCTACCAACACTTTGCATAATAGAAATATAACATCTAATCCTTGTGTCACACCATCATACCTATGTGCCACTGAACCAATATGGTGGACAAACTAGCAACTTGGAAGTCATGGTGAAACAGTCAGTTTCCCACATGGACCAGATAGATCCCTACTATCCCTCATATAATTATTGAGAGATGTGTAGTCAGCCTTTCGATCCTATAGTCGTAGCACAGTCGTATCCTAAACATTTTCCTATGCCTGTTATTACTATATATAAAGGAACCGAAGATCCCATAGAGCATCTTCGTATGTTTAGGACAACATGTCATGATATATCACATGATGACTTGTTATTACTAAAAATGTTCCCAAAAAGCTTGGGAGGAATGGCATTAGAGTGGTATTATCAATTACCCACTAATTATTTGAGGAATTTTGAAGAATCTGTCGAGTATTTTTTTCATCAATTTAGTGCCTACATTGAAAAAGATGTGACCATTAAATATTTTTATAACTTAAAACAAGGCAAAAAGGAATGCTTTGCTGATTTCCTAGCTAGGTGGAGACAGTTGATAGGAAAATTGCACTTTGTGTTACCTTATAGGAAGATGTTGGACATCTTTATTAATAATTTTCAAGGGCAACTATCTTACGAATTATCAACTGCTACCTTGACCACCTTTTATCAGGCTATAAAATTAGCCCGAAGAGTGGAAGATGCTCTCATTAGGAGAGGCTAGCTTAAAAAGAGAGACGATGAGAAGACATCCAAAAATCAATATAAGAATAAACAAGTTGTGGGTGATGGAGTCACCGATAGCAAAAATATTGCTAATGTTAATGTTGCAAAGACAACATAGAAGTTTGTATTGAAACCTCCTGATAGACCTCCTCGAGAATTTACTAGGTTAAATCAACCTTTATCAACTATTCTATCGCAATTATTAGAACGAGGTTTGATTCAATTACCAAATATTCGGGAACCTGATCCAACTATACCTAGATACAAAATAGATTTACACTGTGACCTCCATAGAGGACCTGGAAACACTACCAACTCTCGTAAAATATTAAAACATAAAATACAAGACTTGATTGATAACATAGAGATGGAGGTGCAAGCCTTTCAACCTAAGAAAAATCCTCCTAATAATTTTTAAAATAATACCCCACAAAACTAGAATCAGAATGCCAATCAGTCATTGGAAATATTTCAACATCCCTTACCAAAACATGGTAAGGAGGTGGCTAATCAAGTTGAACATCATAATGTCCCTCCTCCTGCCCGATATGTAGGAACTATTAGTGGGCATTTACCTATTCATGATTTGGAAATCTTTGACACAACTTTATCCATGGTTACAACTAGGCCTCTATTTAATATTCAGATACCTGATCTTAGTGATACAGAATACGAGACTAAGAGTGATATGGAAATCACATCAAATCAATCGAATAGTTCTAAAGATGAATCGGGTCCTATTCACCCTATCACAAGTTATATGGTTCTAGAAGAGCCATTTCCAAGAAGAGTCACTACTAGACCATAGTATCATTGATTACTTTCTAATGAGCTAGCTATAAACGCTAGACCAAGACCCATTCATCATCCACAGAATAATATTGTGGGTACCATCAGAGTTGTTACTAGATAGCAGGCTCAAAATTCTCAACAAGATCAAATTCAGAATGGTGGATCAGCTCCATTTGTTTTGAAGGTTCCTAATAAAGGGAATAATTCACTTAATGTTCAGCCTAAACCTCCTTATAATATTAATGAACAATTATCAAATATTACAACTAGAATTTCACTCTTGGACCTTTTAAGATCTTCTCCTACACATAGAGATGAATTAATGCTCACATTAAGTCAAATGATGGTACCACAAGACATTCAACCTAAAGCCATGGCCCATACTATAATAACTCATGAAGTTGATTGTATTGACTTTCGGGATAGAGACATACCGCAACATAGTTTACATAAAGATAACCCCTTGTATATTACTGCCTTAATTGGAGATGTAGCAGTCAAACAAGTTTTGATTGATAATGGTTCATATTTAATATCTACACATTTGACTTCTACCAAATATTTGGGTTTAGAAGTGATGAAATGAAAATAACTGATATGATCATAAAATATTTTAATGATGAAACACAAGAAACATGTGGAGTTATTACCATTCCATTGCAGGTTGGTCCGAGAACCTTGGATATGACTATGTTTATTGTACATTGTCCTACATCATACAATATACTCTTGGGTCGTCCTTGAATCAACATGATGCGAGCTTTTCCCTCAACTTTACATCAATGTGTTAAGTTCAAATTTAAGAATCAGTTGGTTACCATTCATGGTGATCCAAGACCCTTTGATATGTGTGCTTTGGCAAAACCTATTGGAGTTCAATTTTGCCCTACTTTGTCATCCACACATCCTAATTCTCATTATCCATCTAAACATGTGAAACTCACACCCGCAACATCATCTACTTCTTATCCATCAATTGCACCTCCACATATAGCTCAACCATCTTCTGAACAAACCGCATTAGGACCAAAGTATTGAACCCGAACACAGTCAAATCAACAGAAAAAATGCAGGACCAATAAAAGAAAAAAAAACTTTATTAATTGAAGCAATCAACCTTGCAACATATTCGAATTACATAATATATAGAAATGGAATAGGAGGAATGTCGACAAAGGAGAGATAAGGGGAAATAGGAGATAAGGAGGGAGAAGATAAGGGAAAGAAAGACGCGGAGGGATAAGGAAGTTGGAGGGATAAGGGGAAAGAAGAATTCACGGAGGGATAAGGAGGAGGGAAAATAGGAAGACGTTAGGAGGGATATTAGGAGAGAAGGTACGGGAATTTGCCGACAGAAATTGTCGACAAATATAGGGTGTGTTCACACTTAGGCTTAGGAAAGGGATCTTTCTAAGCCTAGTTAGGTGAATCCCTATTCACATTTACAACATTCTCCCCCTTAAAGTTGAGAGAACTGACTACACAGTCTCTCAGCTTTACAAATTGAGCTTTTGTCATTGCCTTGGTGAAGATGTCAGCAACGTTCTCCAAAGTGTGACAGTATTGAAGCTCAACAATTTCTTGTTCCACCATATCTCTGATGAAGTGATACTTCATATCAAAATGCTTGGTTCTGCTATGGTGGACTGGATTATACGCCAACTGAATGGCACTGATGTTGTCATAGTAGATTCTGGTCGGACCACTTTGCTGTTCTCCAATCTCTTCTAGTACTTTCCTTAGCCACAAGGCTTGAGTACTAGCATAAGTAACCGCTATATACTCTGCTTCTGTTGAAGATAGCGCTACTACTGTCTGCTTTTTTGAACTCCAAGTTATTAGTCCCGATCCAAGACTAAAACAGTTGCCTCGATGTTGACTTTCTCGTCATCAATATTGCTACCCCAATCACTATCACTAAAGCCTACAAGCTTGATAGTGTTACATTTATGGTACTTGGATTCCAAAATCCAATGTACCCTTCACATATCTCAAAATTCTTTTAGCTGCCTTCAAATGCAGCTCTGAGGGGTTAGACATAAATCTAGAAACAAGAGATACAACATACTGAATGTCTGGTCTGGTGTTGGCAAGAAACATCAAACTCCCAACCATGCTTCTGAAAGTGGTCACATCAACTTTTGGTGCTCCATCATCTTTGCTTAGTTGGATCCCATGTCCAACTGGAGTTGCAACTGGTTTGCAATGCTCCATAGCAAACTTCTTGATCATGTCCTGAGCATACTTATGTTGACAGATGAAGATCCCATTATCTGACTGATGAACCTCCATTCCAAGATAATAGTGCATTAATCCAAGATCTTTCATCTCAAACTGTGTCAACATGGAGTGTTTGAACTCCCTATTCATTTTCTCATTACTACCCATAAAAATAAGATCATCCACATACAAACAAACTATGAGGATATCTTTACCTTGCTTTAGGTAGTAAAGTGTGGGTTCATTTTTGCTCCTTGTGAACCCATATTCTTTGAAGTACCCATCAATGCGTGAGTACCAAGCTCTTGGTGCCTGTTTCAGACCATAGAGTGCCTTCTTCAATCTGTAAACAAGGTGTTCCTTACCTTGTACTTTAAATCCCTGTGGCTGCTCAACATACACTTCTTCTGTCAAGTAGCCATTGAGAAAAGCACTCTTCACATCCATGTGTTGTACTTGCCATCCTTTGTGTGCAGCTAAGGCAAGAACTGTTCTGATTGTCTCCTGTCTGGCTACAGGAGCAAATGTCTCTTCATAATCTATTCCATACTTTTGAGTAAAACCCTTTGCCACTAATCTTGCCTTATGCTTTTCAATGCTTCCATCAGCATTAAATTTGGTCTTAAAGATCCATTTACAGCCAACACATTTCTTTCCTTTCGGAAGCTTCACGAGCTCCCAAGTGTCGTTGTTTTTTATAGAGGTTATCTCCTCTTCCATGGCATCTTGCCAAATCTTCTGAGTACATGCCTTCTCAAAACTAGAAGGTTCAAGTTGTGCACTAGTTAACAATGCATAGTTAACTTGATCTCCTCTCGGGTTCTTGTTGTGATTCATCATCACCATACAAGTGCATACTTTCTAATCTATGTAAAACAGATTCCATTTCACTAGCCCGACTTCTAGTATATCTTCTTGAAAAATTCTTATCCAACATCTGAGAAGATGGATGATACTGTAAAGTTCTCTTACCTTTGGATGGAACATCAATATCCATTGGTGAGGAACTAACTGATCGTTGAGGAGAAGGACTTGGAGAAGCAGTTGAATCTGAAGATGGACTTGGTGGATGTGAGGGCGGAGACTGCTTTCCTTTCTGTGGTAGTTGTGGCTGCACCTGCTGAGCTACTACATCAGTGGCTTCAACATCACTGAATATTTGGGGCTTACCCCACTCTCCCCCTTCATCAAAAATCACATCCCTTGACACCACAATCTTTCGAGTTGTAGGATTGTAGAGTCTATAACCCTTTGTGTTTTCACAGTATCCTACAAAAATACAAGCCTGACTCTTTGGATCCAGCTTCTTTCTCAGCTCATCAGGAATGTGAGCATATGCCAATGAACCAAATACTCTGAAATACTTCACATTTGGTTTCTTACCATACCAGGCTTGATAAGGTGTCTTTCCTTTCAAACTCGAAGTAGGACTTCTGTTCAAGATGTGAACACTAGTCCTTGTTGCATCTCCCCAATATGCATTACTCAAATGCTTTGTCTGAAGCATTGATCTCGCCATCTCCACAATGGTGCGATTCTTTCTTTCTGCTACACCATTCTGTTGTGGAGTGTAGGCAATCGTGAACTGCCTCTTGATGCCATGATGTTTACAAAAATTCAAAAACCGATTAGAGGAGTATTCTCCTCCTCTATCTGATCTAAGACATTTTATAGAATATCCACTCTCACTTTCAACTTTTGCTTTAAAATCAACAAAGCATGCAAATGCTTCATCCTTATGCTTCAAAAAGTATATCCAACACATTCTTGTGCAATCATCAATGAAAAGTAGGAAGTAAGAGTGATTACCTAGACTCTTGGTCTGCATTGGACCACAGATGTCTGAATGTACTAACTGAAGAGGATAGCTGGCCCTCCATGCTTGTCCACGAGGAAATTTTGATCTGGCATGCTTGCCCAAGGCACACCCTTCACAGACTTCCTTACTATCTTGAACTTTGGGAAGTCCAGTCACCATTGCTTGTGAAGTTAGCAATTTCAAACTTGCAGAATTCAAGTGACCATATCTCAAGTGCCACAGGACATTTGGATTGGTAATAGCTACATTTGCTAACTTATTTCCTCCTGGCTGGCCAAACTTCAAAGGGAATAATCTATTTTTTGACATTGGCACTTGTGTAATGATTCTATTACTATGGTTTTTGTCAAAAATGGTGCATTTACCCTCATCAAAAATCAACTTATAATTCTTTTCAAGCATTTGACCAACACTTAACAGATTGTGCTGAAGATGAGGAGTGTAATAGATATCACTTACATGTTTTATGCCTTCTTTTGTTGGAACCTCCATAGCTCCAATGCCTTCAACTGCCAATGATTTGTCATCACCCAACCGAATGTTGGATTTGTATGAGGAGTCTATCTTAGCAAAGAGTTCTTCTTTGCCACTCATGTGATTTGAACACCCTGTGTCCAAAATCCATGTATCATTCAAATTTTGCTCTGTCTGGCCATAAGAGAGAAAGAGATTTGAGGACTCTTCCTCTTCTCCAAAATTCCCAAACCGATCGTCGCTTCTCGGTTGCTCGTTGCTTCCTTGTGAAGTTTTTGACCAACAATCACGAGCATAATGGCCAGGTTTGCCACAATTGTAGCAAACTTGCTTTGACTTGTCTCCTCCTTTTCCTTTTCCAGATTGTTTTCCTCTGTATTGCTTCGTTGTCCTCCTCTATTCTGATTTCCACCTCTATTGGATGATCCTCCTCTGTTAGGAGTTCCCCCTCTTTGATTGTTCCTGCCTCTGCCTCTTTGTTGACCTCTGCCACGGCCTCTACCTCTTCCTTCATGTGTAGCAAAAGCCTTGTCATCTCCTCCATAACTGGTGGTAGGAGATTCCTGCAATCTCTCTTCATGTGAGAGAAGTGATCCAGTTAATGCATCAAAAGACAATGTGGATAAGTCTTTTGATTCTTCAATAATTATAGCAACAGAATTCCATTTTGGAAGAAGTGTTCTCAACACTTTCTTCACCATCATCTCTGGTTTGATATCCTCTCCTAGTGTGACCATTTTGTCGACTACTGCTTTCACTCTCACGCAGTAATCTCCAACTCTTTCATTTTCCTGCATCTTGAGATTCTCAAAATCTCGTTTCAAGGTTTGCGCTTTACTCGCTTCACTCGGTCACTCGCCTCTATAGCTCTCTTTTAAGGCATTCCATGCATCTTGTGCAATGACATATGATGCAACCCTAGGAAAGATAGTTTTGTCTAAAGCAGCATGAATGTGATATAAAGCAAAAGCATTATTCTTTTGTGCTTCTTTTCTTGTCTTTTTATCAGCATTAGAAAATGTTGCCCATTCAGCAGCAGTTGGTTCTGTATAACCTTCCTCAACTACATCCCAAAGACCTTTTCCTATCAACAAAGTCTTCATTTTTATTGACCAGTATTCATAGTCACTACCATTAAATTCAGGGATTGGTAGACTAGTGTTTGCAGCCATTGCAGAATAAACAACTTTTTATTCAAAGCAAACAAGTACTTTTATTGAGGCAAACTAGAAATACAAAGCAGTACAATATGATTTAATAATTTAAATCAAATCTCGCCTTCTTAGTGCATCTATGTTCTCCTTCAGAACTACTGCTAATGATGACAATCTCAGATTTCACTTCCACTGGATCTGCTGCTGCTGCTACTTCTACTGTTGCTTCTTCTTCTTCTTCTTCTTCTTCTTCCTCTTCTTCTTCTGCTTCCACTGGGTCAGGATCAGGCTCAGGAGAGCGTGGTGTATAGCCCACACTCACTTCATCTGTTGGTACACCCGGTGTACAACTGGCACCAGTTTGAACATCCGAAACAAATTGCACAGTGTCGGATTCTTCAATTCTCTGTCCGAAGATATTGTCTTCGGAGTCAGCTTCGTATCCTGAGTCTGGCTTTCTTAGGTGAGAAATCACCTGATTCTCCAACTGATTAAATACAGTGTGAAGACTAGTTCGGCGAACCCTTGCATCAAAGGATTCCGACGATTCTCTCTTCAAAAGAGAGATAAGTGCATGATAACTTCCTTCAGATCGGAACATCTACCATTGCATGAGCACATTAATTTTCTTTTTCATAAAACTTCTCAAAAAGTTTTTTTTAAACAATTTTTTTTTTTAAAAGGTTTTCCTTTTAAATAAATTTAATAACTTTTATTATTTTTAAATTATCTTTTTAAATTAGATTTTTTAATAAAAAAGATAATAAAAATAATATAAAAGTTATTAAATAAATTTTAAAAAACCTTTTTTTAAAAAAAAAATGTACCTTTGCGCGATTCGAACTCGCGATCGGTAGAGTGCTGCGCGAGCGCCTTAGCCGCGCGACCTCACGGCCCTGCTGAAAATAAAAGGGAATACCTCCCTTTTAAAACTCCCCGGCGGCAAATATCTTTTAAAAAAAAAATTATGTCCTAGCGGGATTCGACCCGCAGACCTACGCACAGCCACTAATCCGCTTCACCGTCACGCCAAATGCGTCCGACGAATAATAGGAGGGAGGGCGATAATTTTATATCGACAATGGGCGATATTTAAAAAAAAAAAATGGACGTGGGATAATCCCACATGCACTACACAAATGTGCAGCGAGGGTTTTTAACCCTCACGCTGCACAGTGTTGTTCGGCTGCCTTCGGGCAGTCGATTCGCGACCAACCTTTGCCGCCGTCCGCCACGTGGAACCAAATGCACCACTGCTTACCACTCGTCGTCCGCCACGTGGCGGTATTTTGCCCCCGCCTGCTGCCAACAACGCCTGCCACGTGTCGAGTTCTCCGCCTGCTGCCAACAACGCCTGCCACGTGTCGAGTTCTACGACTGCATTGAAAATCATGCTCGCCTCAAAAATTATGCCTACACATCGCCAATCGTCGCTCGCCATGTGTCGCCTCGACTGCTGCACCGCTGCCACCTTTGCCTCGGGATGCGTGCTCGAGCCTGCTCGCGATCCGCCTCGAGATCCGAGCCCTGCTACGAATTGCTTCGGGGTGCGTGCCTGGTCGTGCCTCGGGAACCGTGCCCGCGTTGACCTCACTTTGCCTCGGGAACCGTGCCCGACAGACGACGAAGTCTGGCTCTGATACCAGATATTGAACCCGAACGCAGTCAAATCAACAGAAAAAATGCAGGACCAATAAAAGAAAAAAAAACTTTATTAATTGAAGCAATCAACCTTGCAACATATTCGAATTACATAATATATAGAAATGGAATAGGAGGAATGTCGGCAAAGGAGAGATAAGGGGAAATAGGAGATAAGGAGGGAGAAGATAAGGGAAAGAAAGATGCGGAGGGATAAGGAAGTTGGAGGGATAAGGGGAAAGAAGAATTCACGGAGGGATAAGGAGGAGGGAAAATAGGAAGACGTTAGGAGGGATATTAGGAGAGAAGGTACGGGAATTTGCCGACAGAAATTGCCGACAAATATAGGGTGTGTTCACACTTAGGCTTAGGAAAGGGATCTTTCTAAGCCTAGTTAGGTGAATCCCTGTTCACATTTACAACACCAAGAAAGATCCTAATACCATAACCAATGTATTTTGTTTTACTCCTATAACTTCCATACCTTTAATAGACCCATCTATCGAAACCTCTACACCGTCTACATCCACCAAATTCATATTTTCTACATCAAAAGATGTAGGGTATGTTCCTTCTACCTCTTATGCTCTTACTGACGAGCTCTTACCCGATCTATCTAAAATCCTTATATCAGAAGAAATGAATGCTTCTATGCAATATTACCTTATTTTAAATAATTTACCATCTCCTCGTACCTTAGGCCTCCCACAACCTATGGGAAGTATTTACCAAGTCGGGAGCCGTGCCTTTATTTATAAGGGATATGACTGGGGTAGAATACCCAGAAACATCAAAACTCATTATGATGGATATGCTCGATGTTATTTTACTAATGAGTATATTAAAGCCAAACCTATAATGCTTAAATTGGGATATAAAGGGAAAGGTTTGGCACCTTTCTAGAATGGTATGAAAGAACCTTTTCAGGTAGAAGCGTGGACCGCTCGATGTGGTGTGGGCCTATTTTCTAGTAAAGGTTAGCCATTCCCATTTGAGGATGATGACCATATTATATGTTACAAAGATTATTTAGATGAACGCGATGCTTTGCATTTAATGAATAAGATAGTCACATGTAATATGCTATCTATAGCTTATCTTGAGATGATCGCTGAATCCGACGATGAGTTGGAGGGAGATATCTTTCACGATGTCTCCATTGAGGAACTATTACATAAAGGATTTTATTTTGATGGCTCTATACCTAGTATAGCTCAGCTTGAAGCCATGACTCCTCAAGATGAATTATCCAAGCTAACCGTGGAAGAATTACAAGAATTGGGCGTTTCACCCGCCCCACCTAATTTTGAGAGAAATCTACACATGGAAGTAGAAAATGTCATAAAAATTAACATTGGAACCGAGGATAACCCTCACATAATCAACATTGGATCAGAATTGAGTCAAGAAAAATAGGATAAATACATTGTGTTTCTTAAAGAATATGAAGATGTCTTTGCTTGGACATATGAAGATATGCCGGGTTTAGACCCTTCTATAGTTATGCATCACCTAGTAGTGCATCCGGATGCTAAACCTGTTAAACAGAAGCTTAGAAAAATGCATCCTAAAGTGGCCTTACTAGTCAAAGGGGAGTTAGAAAAACTCCTAAATGTTATTTTTATACAAGCCATTGATTATGCTGAATGGATCTCGAATGTAGTTCCGATGAACTAAGAAAGAAGCTACTAAGATTAGGGTTTGTACAAAATTTAGAGATATTAATGCTCGCATGCCCTAAAGATGATTTTCCCCTTCCCAATATGGATCAGATCATTGATTTTACTACTGGGAGTGGAATGATATCCTTAATGGATGGATTTTATGGTTATAATCAGATCAGGATAGCTCCTAAAGATCAGGCTAAAACAACCTTTATTACCTCTTGGGGGACTTTTTGTTGGAAAGTGATGCCATTTGTTTTGAAGAATGCAGGTGCAACCTATCAACAAGCCATGAGTTATATCTTTCATGATATGATGCATGATATACTACATGATTATGTAGACGAAATTATAGTGCATTCTACTAAAGAAGATGACCATTTAGATGATTTGAGAAAAGTATTTGATCGGTTAAGGGAATATCTTATTCGATTGAATCCAGCCAAATGTATATTCAGAGTTAAGTCAGGTAAATTATTGGGGGTTATAGTTTCTTTACGTGGCATCAAAATTGACCCTCTCAAGATTACGGCTATCACTGATATGCACACACCTACAAATATATTTGAATTATAGAGTATACAAGGTAAGCTTCAAGCTATCCATCGCTTTATTGATAAGCTGGCGGATAAAACTGGACCCTTTCTTTAGCTTCTTAAGAAGGACGTCTCTTTCCATTGGGATGATGGATGTAAGGAAGCATTTGAACTCCTCAAATAATATCTTCTTAACCCACCTGTACTTTCACCACCTAAACCTGATCGCCCATTTATCTTGTATATTTTTGCTTCAAATTTTTCTTTAGGAGCTATGTTAGCTCAACTTGATGATGAGAAAAGAGAGTGCACTAATTATTACATTAGCAGAACATTAATTAGTTATGAAACCTTCTACACAACATTAGAGAAGTTATGTCTAGTAGTCATATTTTCTACACAGAAACTATGCCATTATATGCTCAATCAAAAAATATATGTTATTGCTAAATTCGATCCCTTGCGGTATCTCATGAGTCAACCTTATTTATATGGTCAAACAACGAAGTGGGTTCTTTCTCTAAGTGAGTTTGAACTCACATTTATAGGACATAAGTCTGTTAAGGGTCAAATCATAGTAGATCAATTAGCTGCTGCACCCTTAGAGTCCACCCATCCTCTCATCATTGAGTTTCCTGATGAATGCCTTAACCTAGAGGCGGATCATTCAGAGCAATGGTCCCTATACTTTGATGGAGCCCGATGCATGAGTGGGGCTGGTGCAGGTATTATTTTGATATCTCCACAGAAACATCTCATACCTCTATCCTTTAAATTAACGTTTGCTTGTACTAATAACACTGCTGAATATGAGGCTTTAATCCTTGGATTACAAGCTACCCTGGCACTGAAAATTAAAAATCTATTAGTTTTCGGTGATTATCAACTTGTTATAAATAAAATTAATGATTTTTATCAGACCAGAGATGATAAATTATGCCCATATAAAGCATATGTATTACAATTAATATATTTATTTAATCAAGTTACCTTGGAAGCTATTCCTAGAACTAGCAATCGTGTGGCTGACGCTATGGCCGTAGCTACATCTCTTTTACCCTTGGAGTTAGATGACGAATATGCTACCATCATTATTCATCGACTCCAGGAACCCGCTTCAACTAAATCATGCTTGGAACCTTTGGATGCATTTCTAATCAACGAAACTATTCCTGAACTTTGGTACACTGACATCCTCAATTTTCTTCAAAATGGGACCTTCCCTAAAGGTCTTAATAGAAACCAATGCTAGTTATTACGTAGACGAGCAATTCACTTCATAATAATTGGCAATACATTATATAGGAGATATTTTGAAGGTATCCTATTGAGATGTTTGAATCTAGAAGAGTCTAGATCAGCTTTGAGTGAAGCCCACGATGGATATTATGGGGGACACTTTAGTGGTAGCACCATTGCTAAGAAGCCCCTTAGGATAGGTTTTTTTCCTACCATGGAGAATGATGCACATGATTACGTGTGCCATTACGACAAGTGCCAAAAACACGCTGACCTTGTCCATGCGCCTACATAAGAACTGCAAGCTATTTAATCTCCTTGGACCTTTTCAAAATGGGGCTTAGACATCATCAAAAAAATCAATCCTGTGTCATCTGATGGACACAAATTCATCATAATCACCATCGAGTATTTTACAAAGTGGGTCGAAGCTATGCCCTTAGCTTCTTGCACTAGAACGCAAGTTTCCAAGTTTATTCTTAATCAAATTATTTGTAGGTTCGGAATTCCTACAAATCTCATCTCGAATAATGGAACTTGTTTCAAAAACAAAGATGTAAAGAAACTATGTCAAAAATATAAAATTCAACATCGTTGGTCCACTCCCTATTATCCTAAGGTTAATGGCCAAGCAGAAGCATCTAATAAAAAATTAATTAAAATCCTCAAGAGACTGGTCAATAAATCTGGCTGTGATTGGCACATTCAATTATATCTTGCTTTGTGGGCTTATCGAACTAGCATTCATACCCCCACGGGTACTTCACCTTTTTTTTTGGTTTATGGTGCTGAAGCTGTTTTTCCATTTGAACTAGAAGTTCCTTCTTTGGCTCTGCTACTTCAAGATACTAAAGTAGGAGATGAATATCGTGCTGGAATATTTATTCAGTTGGAACTCCTAGATGAGAAGCGCATTAATGCTTTGGAGCATCTTCGTGCCTACCAGAACAAGCTCAAACGAGCATATCTCAAGAAAGTTCATAATCGATCCTTTGAGATCGACGACCTCGTCTTAAAAGAAAATTAAAAAAATACTAATGCAACCAAATACCTTAAAGGCAAATTCGAGCCTAACTGGCTTGGGCCATATATTATCACTGCTAAATTTGGATCAGAAGCATACATATTATCTACCTTAGATGGCAAAGATCTTAAAGAACATATGAACATTATGCATCTTAAGCGCTATTATAAATAAATCTGGTAATTTCGTCATTGTATATATTATACATATTGTCTCATATTAGTAATTCATATAAAAATTTCAAAAAAATAGTAATATTATGTATTCTCTCAAATCATAAATTAAAATCAAAATATAAAAAAATCAAAATCATCAAAATCCTCAAAAACATCTTCTATTTTGCACCTATCAATTCTTGAAGTATTGCATTTATATTTTTAGTTATTTTGGATAAATTAGCATTTATCCGGAATCCCTCACTTTCACACTCACATGAATAAATATCTTGATCTTATTTGGTATGATTATTAATCTCTCTTATATCGAAGTCCATAGTTGAATTAAATAAAGTTTTGAGCATAGAGAACTGATCTTGTTATTTACTTGAACCAAGAACACTTTTTCACATTAAAATAATTTCATTGCAAATTCAAAACGATGCTACATAGTAGAAGTTGTCTCTTGAGCAAAATTTTTCCCCTGCTATCCTATCATGCACATGGTCTAGAATATTTGAGAATTGACAAAAGGACAAGCTCACCCCTGCCTAGAATAAAAATCCCTTGCTCTACAGCCAATCCGAGCAAGTATCCCTAGTCTAGGAAGAAAAAGAAAAATAAAAAGAAAATAAAGAAAAATCATGAGAAAAAGAGAAAATTATTCAGAAGCATTATCATTTTGTACCATCTCACCAATATTTCAGCATTACCTTAGTGTCAAGAAAAATACAAAAAAAAAAAATAGAAAAAGAAAAGAAAAGAAAAAGCAAAAGACAATAAATCCCTTCCCCTCCATTTGAAATAAAAGAAGGGTGAATGAGCTTGAATCCTTGGAATTCTCAATTATTTGAAAGCTGTGAGGTAAGCCCCATAATAGGTGGTTTGTGCCCAACCCGCTTGGACTTGGGTAACTTTTAGCACGGTGATATGTCTATCACATTAGCGACCTTATTTTGTACAGACCTATGTTCGCTCATGGATCAGCTAGATCTTGATGACCCAAATTACATAGTAGTCTGGTATGGTTACATGTATGTAAATCATGGTCAACGAACACTCATTTGGTTAATTCAAATTACTTGTATCAAATTTTCTTGCTCAAAATCAGTAAATGAACATTACAATTGCACACACATTTGTGTTTGAGAGATTTTGTATCATTATGATAAATCAAGATCGCCAATGAACTCACGTATGCACACGAGGTTCCTTATAAATGTCAAAATTGTCTTTGAGATAATTTAAAATATTTATGCAAATCTTCTAGAATAATTTGATTTTCTTACTTGAGAATATCTGCTTAGTGTAAAATCAATTAAATACATTTTTTTCAAAAATCCAAAATTTTCTTGCAAAACATGTTCAAAAATCTAGCAATAAAGTCACATTTATATATTTTTGACTTTTGCAACAATGGTATAGTTCCTAAACCTAAATTGGAATTTTATGCCTAGTGTAAGTCCTTATTTTTATATATTTTATGTTTATCTCAAAATAAAAAATCAACTATGCAATAAAACTATTATATCAATTTCTTCTTTGGATTTTGCGATGATGGTATAAGTCTATATCTAAAATTCTATGCCTAGTGTAAACCATCATTTTAATTTTATTTCCCATTTATTTAATACATAAAAGCATATGGCTTAAATCATTATGTTACACAATTGTGCTTTAAAAAGAACGAAAACTTTCCTATTTAATTTCATTATGTCAACATTCATTTTTTTTGCGACGATGGTATAATTCCTAGGGAATTGTTCAAATTTCTATCATACTTAGAAATTTTATGCCTAGCAAAAATCATATTTTTAATATTTCATGCATAATACTTTCATGGAAATCTGAAAACAAATCATCACTATCATCATTTTTCATCATCACAACACAAAGTCTTAAGAAATTCTCTTAAGCACCCTTTTACTTTTAGCAATATTTCTCTCATATCGGGATTAGCTTAATGACCTAGCGAGCGATGACTCCATGAAATGGTCATGTAAGAGCAACAATGTCCTTTGAAATTATTGTTAGAAGTCATTTTATTTTCATGAAAACACACCACAACAACCAGTTTGTTTACATCAGATTATTTCATTTAATTTTATAGCATGACATAAAATTATAATATTTTCAATGACATAATTACATTAATAGTCAATCAACAATTGAAATATTAAAGCATCATAAAACATATGCACAAGTCATATAAAAAAAAGAACATCATATATATATCAAGAAATATATACATCATATCAAAACGGATTGGTATGCCACAATCTATACCCTGGAATACTCAATCATCTCAAAATAAATAGTCTATGTACAATGTGCGTCTAGTCTCAAGAAGTCCTCGAGCTCTCAGTCTCATCTCCTCTCCCACCCTACGGTCAAGGAGGTGGTCCCATCGAAGCCTATACTATGTCAAATGGAAACTATATCCTCTGGCCCTCTGGCACCAGCTGGTAGTCCACTCTCTGATAGAATGCGGTCTGAGCAACTAATTGTACCAGCTCTAGAATGCTCGCCCCTTCGCTCTGAGTCCTGAGTCATGTAGCCTCATCCTGCAGAGTTTGCACCTGAGCTTGTAGGTGGGCATTCTTCGCCCGGAGAGCTGCCATCTCACTGCTCTCCCCCACCTTGACACCCTTGCCCCTATCAAGCGATGGTGGTCTATCCCTTTGCTGATAAGGGAGTATCTATCTCCTCTCCTCCCTCCTCTTTGGCTGCTGTTGTCTCTTCAAAGTCTGTGGTATTCTCCAGTGTCTCTCATGAGGATGTCATCATTGATACCTTCCTTCGCAACCCCTCACTGCATTGATGGTAGCCTAGAGTTGCCTCTCCATTGAATTGCACTAAAACGTGCATCGAATCTTGTACTCTCATCATCTGAGGAGGGCAGATGCCTACATACCAGGAATCATACCCATCTGCTACCCTTGCATCATCCCCATCTAGTAGATGAATGGGGGCATCATCAGCATCTTGACTCTAGAACCATTGCATGTCTGGATCCCTGCTTAGTGTGGTGTTATCCTGCATAGCTCGGGAGTACTCATAATCCCTAAGAGAAGGGATCCCCTGCTATAGACAGAACTACCTTAAAACTTGGTCATAGCGGTGGAGATCTACCTCTCCCCACTCTGTCCTTAACCATATGACTCACCTGATGTGAGCCAACTCCTGTCCATCCTCTACCCACCCTGGATGCTCTCTCCATGGTCTCCAGGTGATCCGATATGGGTTGAGGTCATCCAGCAACCTCAAGGATTTTGACAGATCTATCCATCACTGTGACCCTTTTTAGAGCCACCAATAGAAAACTCGGGGTCTCTCTTGGTAAACTCATGTCAGTGGAAACCCTACTAGCCTTCGCACTGCAATGTGCTCCTAGAACAAAATCTATAGCAGTGATGTCAACACCACACATTGACCCCCCTTGTATATGACCCCGTAAAGAATCCTATACAACTAGCACAATATAAAGCTGCCCCAAGAAAACCTGTATCCGTGGTCTCTCATGTCACAGACCACATCTAAGAGTAGCCATGGTAATATGCATCTGCTTTGGTGGCATAGAAGAAGGCCACCCACCACCCCTGCTAAAACTCGGGTCAAATGAGATGCCCTAGGCATCTGCCTCAAAGCCTCAATGTTCACTTCACCCTTCTCGAGGGTGAAGCTTGGGTCGCTGCATAATCTCATCATAGAATGGCCCTGATTGGTCGAAGGGGTCATGAATCAACCATGTATGGGGATCCTCAAGATCCTCCATACATCCTCTAGAGTGGGAGTCATCTCCCTTGTCAGTAGTTGGAAGTAGGATGACTCCAGATATCATCTCTCTGTTAGGGCTATCAGTAGCCCCATGTCTGTAGGTAGTTGTGGCATCTCTGCCACATGCTGTTGTCCTACCTCTGCCAGTTTGTCTCACTCGACCTAATCGAGCGTGACTAAGTCATCCCTTAGACCTTCGTATTTTCACTCCCGACTCTTTAGTAATCCCCTATGCAAAATAAACAATAAAACAACAAAAATCATTAGTACATAATCATTAAAAAATCAATTAAATTAAATTCATCCCATAAAAGTTTATATCACCCATTATTGGATGATATCGTACCAAATTTAGACAAAATCATCCTTATTAGGACGAAATTGTCTTCGTTCTTCAATTTGGGGATCGCCCCTATTTTTCCAATTTTGTCCTTAGATGAAATTGGTGATATAGAGATGATTTCGATGAAATTGGGACGATTTCATCCCGATGTCGTCGATGGCCTAAAAACGACCGTGATGCCCAAAAACAATTAAAATTCAAATAAAAAATCAAGTAAATCAAGTTAAAAACATAATACACTAGGTTTAGATCCTTACCCGCAACCTACATCGGACCTTTGTCGATCTGTGTGTCATTTCCACCATTTTTCCTGTAGAGCTTTGAAACATCGAAAGTGAACAGTAACAATGAATTAGGTTTTTACCCTATTTTTCTTATTTTTATTTTAAAATGACATTTTTCAATTTTTGATTTTTTGCGCTTTTACCTCAAATGTTCGATTTGGGTAAAAACTCGGAGAGGGCACCATAGCAAACAGTCGTATGATTTGACCTAGAATTGTCGTCTAAAAAATGGAATAAATTTTTGCTTTCTTGTAAAGTGTAAAGAACTCGTATTTAACGCATTTTCTTCAAAAAATTTGCTAAAGAGGGGGCAAAATGTAGCACCCTAAAATTAGCGCAATTAAACCATCAGTAAAAAGTAAAAATTTGAATTTTAACCCCGAAATCGCTCGTTAACCGCTCACCTCATTTTTTGCACCATTTTTAGAAGTTGTTTTGATCGTTGGATGATATCATCCCAAATCGGATGAATTCGTCTGGAATAGAATGTCCAGATGATTTCGTCCCACAATCGAATTTTCATAATTAGCTTCTATTCCAACGACCTCTCCAACTTGGACATAAGCGTGTCTATGCGGTTGGAGATTCCCACATTGAGGATATCATAGATTGGGATGATCCCCAACCTCCTAACCTTCCCCTAATACTATATAAACTAGGATTTTTCTAGTTTATCCCCCTGATTCCCTGACTGCCTTCTTCCCCTGCCTCCCCTGACTCTCTCCCTGCCTGCTCTCCCTGACTCCCTATAGGATTTTATATTCGTGTTTTCAAGTTTTTGTTGCAAGATTTCACTGTGTTTCAGTAGGAGATAGCTCGGATCGTCGCAGGTGATTCAACCACAATTTCGGGTGATCCTATCAAGATCGGTGATGATATCATACGATTGTAGATGATCTTGATTGCAATTTAGCTTGGGGGCAATCAAAGTCCCGAGTTTGCATTTTCTACCTTGTTTCTTTATTTATTAGTGCATTAGATTGATTTATTTCTATTATGAATCTTGGAGTTCACCTCATTTAGCATAATTGCATGATAAAATTTAAAATAAGTTACCAAAACATTGCATCTCATTTAATTTGATAGCTGAATTTTTTATTTAAACATCTACACTCTCATTTCTATCACTTTGCATCATTCTTGCAATAGTATTTTTTATTTTTGGTGTCTATTTTCTTGATTGTAGGTTTTTGATGAATTCATCAGATGAATTTGTTAGGTCACTGACGATCATGGGTGATCTCAGATGATCGATTATGTTTTGGGACAATTCTGTACAATTACAGATGATCTTGTCATATTCAGGATGATATGGACTCCTACAAGCTTAAAAATCTTCATCAGACATCAGAAATCAGGTGTACTCTTCTCCATTTAACATATTCTCTACATTTAATCGCATTAGGATTCATTTATGTTTGTTGTCTTCATATAAATCAGAATTGTCATATAGAATAGCTTAGCTTCATTTTGGCCAACCTAGGAATCTAAATTATTGAACATAAAATGAACAAATCAAACCCATTCTCAACCTAGGTGTGGAAACTGCCACTCAAAGTTTCCTGGTGAACCCCACCATCCATCAAAAATTCACCTTTATACCCCTCCCCCGAGAGGCACAACCTTCAAAGGGCCTCTCCATCCGAGGTATTGTTCCATCCTTTTTGCATCCCCCTTCCGGGCACGGATCCTTTAGCCTGAAGGTAAGGGTGCAAAAAATTTGGGTGATACAACAACAAAGGAAGCATCTGTTTAGGATCTAAAATCCCCTCCTGATTAGGTTATCGATAGTTAGGATCTTATTTTAAATGGCCGCCCAAACAAAGTGGTTGATTTTGGGGATCAACTTCTTGGCCCATACTTGTTTGACTAGGAATGGGGCCTCATTAGGGACTCTTTGGAAGTTGTAGATAGATTTGACAGAGAAGATGCCACTAGGGGTGCCATGCCAGATGCATCTGTTGTTCCCTCTAGAAGACAGGATAACTATCACCTCGAGGAGACACTGGAACCTGGAGGATTGAAGCGGATGCCTAGGGTTCAGGATGGGCTTCCATGTTACCTATCCTTAGTTCTAGGTGAGATAATTTGACACTTTTTGTCCTCTACCCACTAGGCTCGATTTGAGGACGAGGAAGTCGCTGTCAGCAATCAGGGCCTCATCTTGGATCCACCTGTCTTCCTAGAAGTTGATCTTGGTTCCATCCTCGAGGATCCATCTGGTCCCATTTCAAATGATGTCTTTAGTGGATATTAGAGATTTATAGAAGGCTGATCCATATCTAGGATGGGAGTCATTGAGGAAGGGGTGATGGTGGATGTATTTCCTATGCACAATACTGACCCATTCATTAGGGGCGTTGGTGAACACCTTCCAGGTGTGCTTGGACAAGAGGACCTTGTTCATGGGGGTCACTCGCCTAAGCTCGATCCCTCCCTCACCTTTGCGACGGTAGACCAGGGACTAGGAAACTAGGGGAATCCTCTTCTTATCTTCACTGCTTGACCATAGAAAGCGTTTCTAGAATTGCTCGATGTGTGCTACAATGGAGGCCAAGATTTTGAAGATCGACATGAAGTAGACTGGAATGCTTTGAAGAACCATTGATAGGAGGGTGGCTCCATCTGCCTGAGAGAGGAGGTGGCATTTCCAGGAGGCCAGCTTCCTCTAGATCTGATCAATCATCCTACTACAAAGGGTCTTGGAGGAAGCTCCTGTAAATAGGGAGAGCCTGAGGTAAGAGGAGGGGAGGTAATCAGGGGTACAACCAAGAATCCACCCGATTCTTATTTGCCTAGCCGGGGGGTATGGATAAAGAAAATTTTACTTTTTTGGAGGTTGATTTTCTGCCCGGTTGCCTCCTCATACAAGGTCAAGATGTGCTTGATGGTCTTGAATTGAGGGATCAAAGTTGAAGTAGCAAGGATGGTGTCATCCATGAATTGCTGATGGGACACAAGGGGTAGGCCCGACATAGGCCTGATGCTTGAGATAAGTTCGAGGGAGACAACACTAAAAATGGTGCATCCTAGGGCCTCAACTAGGATGATGAAGAGGATCGAGGATAGGGGGTCACCTTGGCGAAGGCCTATGGAATTGGAGAAGAACCCGATGGGGGATCCGTTAATGAGGATAGATAACCAAGAGGAGGAAAAATAATTTTTGATGAGGTTGACCTAGGAGGGGTGGAACCCGAACTTGAGAAGGACCTTGGAAAGAAAATCCTAGTCAACTCTGTCAAAGGCCTTGTTCATATCTAGTTTGAGTAGAAAGGAGGCCTTTTTGGATAGGAGGACCGAGTGGATGGCCTCGTGCATGATGATAACTCTGTCTGTGATAAGTCTACCTTTGATCGAGCTCCCCTGGTAGGGGGCAATGATTAGGGGAAGGATATCCTTAAGGTGGGAGGCCATGGATTTGGTCAAGATTTTGTATAAGATATTACACAAGCTGATGGGACAAAATTCAGAGAGGGATCTGGCTACCTGAGACTTGGGGATCAATGTAATGAAGGTGGAGTTTATACCTCTGGGGATAGAGTTGGTAGACTGGAGGTCCCGAATGGCTACGCACACTTCTTGGCCAATGAGGTCCCAAAAGGATTGGAAGAACCAGGGGGGAAACCCATCCGGGCCCGGGGTCGCCTTGACCTTCATGGAAAACATAGCAACATGGATTTCGAAGTCAGGGGGCTGCAGGAGCATCTCATTCTCTAGGGCCGAGATGAAAGTTGGGATATGCTCCAATAGGGAGTTTATCATTTTTTGGGACATCTGAGAATTATCACCAAGGAGTTCTTGGAAGAAGTTGATGGATTCAATCCAAATGTCTTCTTCATCCTTGATTATTTTGCCATCATTGCCCACAAACTCAGAAATTCTGTTGGAGCCCTTGTTTCTGAGGGTCGATGTGTGAAAAAAATTGGTATTAGCATCACCATCTTGGAGCCACAGGGCTCTCGACTTCTACCTCTAGAATGTTTCTTCCCTAGCTAGGATGTTGTGGTACTCACTAAGGGATGAAAATTCCTCTTCCCTGATCCTCGGATATTGGGAGCCTTCCTGGAACCTGAGCTCAAGGTCTTCGAGCTTTTTATTAATTGTTGCTTTATTTTTGAAGATGTTGCCAAACACCTCTCTGTTCCATACCTTGAGCTGTTATTTGAGACATCTTAGTTTGTGGTAGACTTGCTCGATAGGGAACCCAGGGACTGGGGGAACCCACCAACAACCAACCTGGGCCCTAAAGTTGGGGTGGTGCAACCACATTGACTCGAACCGAAAGGGCCATTTGAGGGAAGAGCGATGGTTGGTTTCAAGGACGGGGCTATGGTCAAACCTAATTTTGGGGAGAGCCAGCAAGGTTGCATAAGAAAATAGGGGAATGGCTTCCTGAGAAAGAAACACTCTGTCCATCTTGACTTGGATATGGCTTGCTCCTGCTCTTTTGTTTGACCAGGTGAACCTGGCTCCTTTTAGGTTGACGTCCATGAGCTCATTGAGGTCGGTGAAGGCCCCAAAGTCTTCCATGATTTTGGACGGAGCTACTAAACCCCCGCTTTTGTTAGAAAGGAAAAGGGGGCTATTGAAGTCCCCTACTAAGATCCAGGGAAGGGGGGCAAAGGCCTCCCTCATTGAGCTGATTTCCTTCCACAAGGAAACTTTCTCAATCGGGCTGTTGGGAGCGTAGACATTAGACAAGATCCATGAACGCATTGACTTCACACAATGGACTAGAATGTTGATTATTCTTGGGGAAGATGAAATGAGTCTCCCCTTAAAAGACCAGGTATCCCACATGTGTAGTAGACCTCTAGCTATGCCAACTGTAGGGGTAGACAATGACTCAAATTTTTCCAAATAGCTTGGGCGACCCTTTGAGCGACCACTTCATCTATTTTGGTCTCCTAGATGAGGAGGAAGGACGGGCGGTGATCCTTGCAGAGTTGGCTGATGATCCTTTTTTTGGGGGTACCATTGATCCCCCTAACATTGCAGGTGATGAGCTTCATTTGACACCCTTGGGGAGTCGCTTGCCCCACTTCCTGAGCTGAGTAGGGGGTTTGGATCATAGCGGGTCTGCTTTGGAGAAGCTCATGGCGATGTCAGAGAGGGTTGCTTATGAGCCATTTGCTATGTCATCTTCAGTGATCGTCGATCGCTAATTGCTTAGGGTGGGATGACCTCTCTTGAGTTTGATGCCAAAGTCTATGATGAACATCTTGTTTCGGGTCATCTTGGTGTTGATTTCATTAGGCCCAGACTGAGAACTGCCCTTAACCTCATCGTTGGACCTCTCGTCGCTACACTGTGAGGGGGGAGGCCGATAGGGAACACTGAGAGGGTAGGAGGGGGTCAAGAGGGGGATAGCGAGGAGGGGGGAGAAGGAAACTCTGGCATCCAAGGAGGAGGAAGAGAAGGCGGGAGCCGATAGGGCTAAGAGGGGGCACAAGTGAGGTCCTACGAGGAGGGGGGGAGGGATCCACATCGGGCAAGGGGGGATCCTAGGATTGTGGTCCCAGGAGGGCAACCAGGGAGATGTTCAATGGAAGGGCAATCCTAGGGAGGCCCATCCATCAGGCAAGGGCCCACATGGGATTCATTTGGGACAAAAGGGGGAGCCTCCTTGTTGTTCCAAGCCTAGGATCTATGGCCGTTGTGGGGCGGCCCGCGAGAAGGAGCCCTGCCTAGTCGAGAAGGGGGTTAAGCGGGGAGAGAGGAATCAAAATTCTTGGAGATGGGGCATTGGTAGGAAGGGTGCCCCTGAGTGCAGTAGAGAGAGCAAAAAGTAGGTTTGTTTTCATAAATCAAGGTTTGGCACCAGAAGAAGGACCTAGAGGAGATGGAAACAGAAGAGGGGAGTTCAGATTCTAGATTTGTATTGATGTAAAATTTGGTATGGACCATTCAAGAGCCTACTTTGGTAGCAGGATTGAAGGCCATCAGCTCATCGACCAATTGAGAAATGAGCTGTAGTACGTCTTCGTACCACAAGTGAAATGGAAGCTTGGGGAGTCGAACCTAGATCAGGGCAAAGTTGATACTTTGGGTGCTGGGATGGAAGTCAGCTCCATATCGCATGAGCAAGAGGATTTTGCATCCCAAGAACCAGGGCCCACCAAAAAATATATTTTTAGCATCATTGATGTTGTTTAGTTTGATAATGAAAAAGCCCTTTGTAAGGGCCACCAATTGAATATGTCTAGAAACTTTCCACTTGGAAGCCGCCCATCTGTGGATGGTTTCCATGTTCGGTCGCCCTCCTAGGAACTTCCTAACCAGGGAGGTAGAGGATCGAGAGACAAAGGATGAGTAGACCTCCTCTTGAATGGAAATGTAGGTGCCCTCGAGGGAAAGCCTTATGCCTAGGGTCTGAGGCTAGGCCCTGGTGCCAGCTAGGATCTGCTGGTAGGAGGGTTTGGGCCCTCTCGAGATGCAAACCTGCCTAGGATATGGAGGCTTTTTTTGTAGGCTTGTAATTACATCGAGGTTGGGAGGAGGCCCTGGTCCCAAAATGCCATCCTCGACCTGACCGTCGGTCTACTCAGCCTATGAACCCTCCTCTAGTTTTACCAAGGGCCCTGCGAGCCTAGGCCCAGGCCCCAACGTGCTTGATCTTGATCCCGATCCTCCTGATCCCGCCATCCCCACTCAAAATTTGCTCAAAAATACATCCCTAAAATACACCCTCGTTATTTTGGGTTTATTATATCCAATAATCATGGGCTAATTTATTCATAGTTTGTATTATATATTATTTTGAGATGAATATAAACTTATTCGTTTAACTTTAGTGGTATCAAACTGATTGTGGTGGTGCGACTCTAATTTGAAACCCACCATTTTGACCTATGATCGAACCAGACCTTGGTACATTTCCTAAGGTGATATTGGATGAACTAACGCAAGTCTTAATAAGATGACATTAAACAAACCATGACAGACTGAGGGATGACCCTGAATGCTTTACAAATAAGAGTTGGACACTGGATGCATGGCTAGACAAACCCTAGATGGAGAGGACCACATAAGTGATGCCACCTAAGACCTGGATATGGATGATCACCTAAGATCCACCTACTAGACTCTACTTACATGAATAATTCTAAGAGGGATGCGCTGACTAGACTGACTCTTCCGATGAAATGGATCTAAACCTAATGAATGTGAATAAAATTGGCTATGTGGTAGTCAATTATGTCATCATGAGAGGGGAAGTCTTTGGTGGTTAGTCTACCCGAAGGTAGACATTCTACTATATTACTGTTCTTTGTTTTAAATGGTTGTTAACCCTTCAACCTGGTGCATATGGGATAAAAAATCCCATATTTTTTATGTGCAACGTGCCCAATGATTCCAGGGTTTTTTTTGGAGATATCATAGATGCCCCGACGAAGCTTCTTATATGGTGATTCCTACAATAGGAGGCTCACCCAATGTCTAATATGTTTTATTTGTTAGTTTTCATTTGTAGTAGTGGATAAGAACCAGATGTAGTAAATATAGAGAGAACAATCTGAGACAACCTACGTAATTTACAGATCCAACATTTACAAGGCATTGGAACTCGTAGACATTATTGTAAACAATGTTATGGAGGAGAAAAAATATTAAAAAAATACCCATTGAGTAAACTTTGATCAAGGCAGACGGTCCTTGGTGGAGAAGAAGATTGTGTGTTGCGTGTATACAATCTTTGCAGCATAGATAGAACACCATCATTTCATGAATCATAGTGGCCATTACATGATTTATAGATTTAATTTTTGATTGGCACAAGGAGACATGATTCTATGAGAATCTTAGGAGCTCGTCAATGCATTGGAGACACGTCCGCCACTAGGTATCAGTAGCATCTGCCATCACCATCCATAATGGAGGATAGCTGCACGGGAGAGTAGTGCACCACCAGGTCTTACGTAGATGAAATAATTCAAATAAGGGACTTGCTCTTTCATTTCCACTGATAGTGGTAGCTAGGGTGGTTGAAGGCCAAGAGCTAAGGCTTATCACCAGTAGGTCAGGTGTTCAAACCCCACTGACCTTATTTTTTTAACACAAGACGATCCAAGGTATATTTTTTTTGAATTTGATTTTTTAATTTACAATTTTTTTTAATGTTTAATTTCTTCATTTAAATATTTATTTTCTTAATTATTTTTGTTCTTTTTTACAAATGAATTAAGAAATTTAATATTTTTTTGTTAAAATTTTTATCACTAAAAATATTATGTATTTAAAAAAAAAAAACCACATCCATTTCATCCAAATTTATTTTGTAAAATCAAGGGGGGATTTTTTCATGTCATATTCTTGCAAAATTTTCACAACAGGATGAAAAGGGGGAATAAGAGAGTGATTTTTCAATTTTGAAAAGCAATTTGGCATTGTAATTAGGTGCATTTTTGGTGGAAACCGACACCTAAAATTTCATTTTTTGTGGGCACTTTTTGTTGTATGTTGCATTTACATTTCATTATTTTTTTGCACTACATCATTAAGTAAAATCAAGCATAATTAAGTCCCCAAAAATTGAACCCATCCATGCAATTTATTTGCACAATAGTGTTTGGTATACATGGTACCTCTGGCCCACACTTACAGGTAAAGTTGTCGTGCTTTGGGCTATTGTATCTATCACCTAACATAGCTGCAACAATGACGTCTGAGCTTGTTCTCTATAAATCATCAGGGAGATATAAGTTTACCATTTTGTTATTTTTTCACTCCATTCACTACCCTAATCGTTATTGTTGTTAGATGTAAATCCTGATGAAGTGTTCTCTCCAAAGTGTTTAGGGGAAGTTACACCCCATGCATGAGGAAAGACCTTCTATGGTAGGTGTCATAAACAAAATGATTCCCTTTCAGTACCGCCTATGTACCACTTATCATTCTGCTCTCATGTACCTATAGTCTCCCTCACGTAAGGGCGGGTATTTTGAGAGGTTCGGTATAAAGGCCTGGTAGGTATAAAGAAAGGGGGACCATTTGGTGTTATAAGGAACCCTCATTATGGCCACTATCCACAAGTACCTAATAGATACTCAGTTACTCAAAGGTTCCAATTACACACCATGGAAAACAAAAATGAAGGCTATTCTACAAATGGAATATTTGTGGGATGTTGTTTTAGGCATGAAAACAAGACCTAAATCACTAGCCAACACAACTCAACCTACAAGACCAACTATAGAACAGATTGCATTTGACAAGAAATATAGTAAGGCAAGAGTGCTCATCTTGCTTGCTATTTCAGATGAAGTTCAACCTCACATAGCTGACACAAGAACATGGTAAAGAGGCATGGGATGCCCTTAAGACCATCTATGAGGGTAAGAATGATTCCACCATTCTTCACCTTCAATATCAACTTCACAGTTTGAGTATGAAGCATGGAGAGACAGTTGAACTATTTCTTTGCAGAGTGGTTGAGTTGAAGTCAAAGTTGAATTCTATGGGAGAGACTATAGAAGATAAGCTCCTCACTTTAGTGATTTTGAGAGCTTTACCTGATTCATACAAAATGTTGATAACTTCCCTTCAAGTGTCACAAAGACAAGTTACCTTTGTTGAGTTGGTCAATTTGCTTCAAGAAGAGGAGGCCCACCAACTACACAAAGATGAAGCTTCTAATACAACCCTCTATTCCAACAAGAAGGGTTCTAAGAAGAAAGGTAATTTTTAGAAGGGAGGAAATTCTTCCAAGGATTCCAAGGGAAAAAAACCTCAACAACAAAAGAGATATTGCAAAATTTGTGATAAGGATACCCATGACACAAATAGGTGTTGGTACAAAAATAAACAACCTAAGAACAAGGGCCATAACAAACCACAGAATAAAAACAAGCAACCCAAGGTGAATGTTGTTGTTGAAGAATCAGATTCAGATTTTGAGTGGGCACACAAGGTGCTCATGACTACCACAACCTCCAAGCAAAAGGATCCTGTGTGGTATGTTGATTCTAGTGCCAGTAAACACATGACTGGTGATAAGTCATGGTTTGAGATATTTGAAGCCAAGGAAGGCAAACCAATAACTATTACTGATGATAAGACCTACAAGGTTTAGGGTGAGGGTATAGTTTTAGTCACCCTTCCAGATGGAAAATGTCAGATTGATAGAGTCCTATATGTTCTAGGATTGGTGAACAATTTTTTGTCAATCACTCAAATCTTGGATAAGGATATGGTTGTTGATTTTCGTGTTGAGGATGGAAAGAAGTGTTGCTTTATCACCAAGAGGGGTAAACACATCGCAAAATCTTCATACAAGCATGGCTTGTTTGCATTAGATGCTATCTCCACCCCTCATGTTGCCATGGCAGTCTCTACAAAGGAGGCAACTTCACTTTGGCACAAGAGATACGGGCATCTAAGTTTTGGATATTTACTTGAGCTAAGTAAATATGAGATGGTAAAGGGCCTTCCCTCCCTTTCCTCTACATTGCCAGTGTGCTCTGATTTCTTAGTAGGGAAGCAACATAGAGTACCATTTGAAAAGAGCTCTTCACGAGCAAAGAAACCTTTGGAGTTAATTCACACCGATCTGTGTGGTCCTTTCACACCAAATAGTTGTGGGGGAAGAGGTACTTTCAGTTGTTTGTAGATGACTACTCACGGAAGATGTGGGTTTTCTTTCTTCATCTAAAATCAGAAGCTTTCAGTTACTTCCAACAATTCAAGAAATATGTTGAGGAGTCAAGGACTTCTATAAAGACCCTCCACTCAGATCGAGGGGGGAGTTCACCTCTAAGGAATTTTCCTCATATTTTACTACACATGGGATCAAGAGACAACTCACTACTGCTTATACTCCATAGAAAAATGGAGTTGTTGAGTGGAGGAACCATTCCATCATGGAAATGGTTCATTGTATGCTAACAGGAGCCCATCTAGAGCAATAATTTTGGGTAGAAGCTATCACCACAATAGTGTACCTACTGAATAGGGCACCCACAAAGGCCCTAAAGGGAATAACTCCACAGGAAGCATGGAGTGGTCAGAAACCCTCCATATCTCATCTACGTATTTTTGGATGTAAGGCTTTTATGCACATACCAAAAGAAAAAAGGAAGAAGCTAGATGAGAAGACCTTGCAATGTGTTCTTCTTGGATATGATGAGCATTCTAAGGGTTATCGGTTGATTGATCCTTTGACCAAGAAGATTCATATCAGTAGAGATGTTTTTGATGAAGCTTTCACATCACAAAACACATCCGATGTATACCTAGATTTTGAGGAGTCTAAGGTTGAGAAGTCTCCTTCTTCTTCTTCTTCACCATATAAAAATATTCCTAAGTGGTATACAAGTACTATCAGAGACTCAAATATATCCACACCACCAGATATGACTTTGAATAGACCTCGTACTCATAGTATGGCTCGACAAGAGAAAGCTGCAGTAGAGACTACTAAGGTTGATGATCTTTGTCAATCCTTTGAGGAGCTTTCTGTAGATACAAAGAGAGAAACAGAGGATATGGAAGTGGATGATGACAAGGTTTTTATGTCTTCACTTGATGAGCATGAACCCACCACAATACAAGATGCCCTTAGTGAGCCACAATGGAAGGTTGCTATGGATGCAGAGTACATGTCTCTGAAGAAAAATCAGACTTGGAAGCTTGTTGATCTACCACATGGAAAGAAGCCCATTGGCTGCAAATGGGTGTACAAAGTAAAGTACAAGGTAGATGGAACAATTGATAAGCATAAGGCCCATCTTGTTGCAAAGGGCTATGCACAAAAAGAAGGCATCGACTATGAGGAAACTTTTGCACCTACTACTCGGATGACTACCATTCGAGTTCTTTGTGCTATGGCAGCATAGTTCGGGTGGAAAGTACATCATATGGATGTCAAGAGTGCCTTATTGAATGGTGATCTCAAAGAGGAGGTCTATATGTCACAACTTGAAGGATTTGAAGTGGAAGGCCAAGAGCAAAAAGTTTGCAAATTGGTCAAGTCCTTGTATGGTTTGAAACAAGCTCCACGAGCTTGGTACATTAAGATGGATGATCACCTATTGCAACATAAATTTAAGAGAAGTCCATCAGATGCAAATATCTATTTCAAGAAATAAGGTTCTGAAATAGTGTTACTTGTACTCTATGTGGATGATCTGATTATCACAGGTAGCTCAGAAAAATTGATAACTACCATCAAAAGTGACTTGTGCAAATATTTTGAGATGACAGATCTTGGACTTCTCCACTATTATCTTGGCTTGGAAGTGAACCAGAAGAAGCATCACATCAAGGTGTCACAAAAAAAGTATGCCAAGACATTGTTAGAAAAGTATCGCATGACTGATTGCAAGCCAATGGCAACTCCGATGGAATCAGGGCTTCAGTTATCATGGTATGATGATTCACCTTAGGTAGATGGTACTCTCTATCACCAACTGATCGAGAGTCTCATATATCTGACAAACACTAGGTCAGATATCGTGTTTGCTGTAAATTATCTTTCGAGGTTCATGCAGGAGCCTAAGGTCACTCATTGGAAAGTAGCAAAATGTGTTCTTCACTATGTCCATGGTACTATTGAGTATGGCCTAGAGTACAAGAAGAATGATCAATTCTTCTTGCAAGGATACACGGACTCCGACTATGTCGGATCATATGATGATCGAAAGTCAACTTCAGGATATATTTTTCATCTTGGATCCGGTCCTGTCTCTTGGCACAACAAGAAGCAATAGGTGGTTGCTATTTCATCTATAGAGGTAGAGTATCATGCCACACGTGAAGCAGTGTGTGAGGCGATATGGTTGCATCACATCTTGACAAGTATGGGTCTTCCATCCAAATCTCCAATTCACTTGTTTTGCGACAACCAGGGTGTTTTGAAGCTCGTTAAGAATCCAGTGCATCATGAACGTACCAAACACATTGACACTCAATGTCACTTCATTCGAGATGAAGTTCCAAGGCACAAAATTCAGCTTCAATACATTCCCACCAATGAACAAGTTGCGGATATTTTTACTAAGGCACTTGCACATGTCAAATTTGAGTTGTTTCACAACTCCCTTTGTATTTCAAAATAATGTAATAAGGGGGGGATGTTAGCGTATAGTTGTATTTATTCCATTATTTAATTAATGGGATATTAATAGGGTTAGCATCTATATTGTTAGCTACCTTAGTGGGAGGAGTTATTTTGGGTTTATTAGATCCAATAATCACGGGCTAATTTAGTCCTAGTTTGTATTATATATTATTTTGAGATTAATGCAAACTTGTTCGTTCGACTTTAGAACAAATATTTACCTATTAATATAAAGAAATATATAATCAAAAATTGGATCCTATGGTAGCTTATAAACCATATCCAAATATGTTTTTGGCACCTCAACTTACAATATATAAGGGTACAAAGGATTCTATTGAACATATAAGGATGTTTTGAACTGCTTGCCATGATATTGTTAGTGATGATATACTTTTATTAAAGACATTCCCTAAAAGCCTTAGAGGTTCAAAATAAGAATGATATTATCAACTATCCTGCCATTATCTTAGAAAGTTTGAAGAAACTGCTAAAATGTTTGTGTTGGAATATATAGAATTTCTATATATCATTTCCCTATAATACTAAATTTAGAATATTAAAGAGTTTAACTTTAATTTTTTAGGATCCTAAGAGTGCTATTTATGTAGCATTTAATTTAGCTTAGCTTATTTTAGCTTAAGCTTATTTTGGCTTGTTTGTTAGCATAGAATCCTCTAACATATTTGTACATATTATAGCTCTTATCACAAGCTATAAATATTCATGTAATTAGATTGAGATGGTAGATTAATACAACGAGTTATTATTCTCATTTGGTATCAGAGCCTCGTAGGAGAGCTTAAATCTAGTTGATTACCCATCACTCAAGTAGTGAGTGAGTTCAGTCTCCCTATTGGAAAGAAAGCTCGTTGATTGTAGCTGCAAGGAGAAGTTGTGTTGTTGTTGCATCATCAGTAAACATTGTGTAAATGTGGAGGAAGGTGCCGTGATTGGTCTTCATATCTTGGAGACTGACAGTACCAGATCTATTGTAGAAGAGATAGATCATTGCTGGAGTGGTGAGAATTCAGTCCGAGATGATTGCTGGAGGCAGATCATGGTGAGAACCATTTGACTGCGATGGAGGCTAGAAAAATGGTGGATGTCATTCACTATATTGAAGACAACAAACGCTCTGTTGGAGACCAAAAATATTGCGAACACCCTGTGATAGTGAAATCTCTTGATTCACATTATAACAAAGAAGATAGTGAAGCTTGTAATCACAGTTGATTTCATTTTGTGCATCAGTGTGAGGTGCCTGGATGTTGTGAAATCAGTGATTTGGAGACTCTCCTTGTTATTATTTACTGTCATGATTGCAGAGATTGAGCACGCATACAGCAGTTCAATTCTGAGAGGCGATCATTGGTGAATGGAGTTGACGTTCATTGACCTAAAATGCATGATTAATTTACTACATATATTTAGAGAGGAGACGCGTAAAATGCCTATGGAGTTAATATTCTGTTTAACACAGACTGATCCTATGATGTGAGATGCTACAAGAGAGATAAAATATAGCGAATTGAAATCTGTTTAAGAAGGCATTGTATGTGGAGATATTGCTATGAGAGATGAGATCTGCACATATAAATCCCAACAATGTCACCCGATAAAGCTTTGTGACATGAAGATCTTGGTAACAAGCATTGCCAGCTGTAAGACGCTAAAAGTCTGAAGACGTGCAACCAGCATAGACGCAGTTGACACCGTGCAGAGAGGAGAGGAGCTCATGTGGAGTCATTCATGAAATGTGCTATGACAAAATAATGTTGACAAGGTTCTTCTTTAAAAATTGAGCGTGTTTTGAAATCAAACGATGTCTTGGAACACATTGATTGCAAGATGAAGCCTGTTATAGTGATCGCATTGGGTGTAAATCTGTCATGTGCATGTATAAAAAAAACATACGCATGTTTGAAAGCCATCTACCTATGTCAAATTAATTTGTGATTGGAGTGTGTATGCACAGGAGGCACAAACAAAGGCGTGATCGAAAGTGACACGACGTGAAGTGATTAAAAAAAACACTACGTTTTTTATTTTTTTTATTTGGCCAACAGGAGGTGTAAGAGACGACGCTCGATTTGTAGAAGAGATTTCATAGTGTGCTGAATTTGCATGATGATGCAGTATAGATGTAGGGGGGGAATTGAATGCCATGATAGGAGGTGTACATGACAACATCATGATAGGTGGAGCTTCGTCCAAGGTGAAGATGAAGGGTCACCCAAGGTGAACACATGGAATGTGATGCCACTCAGTGAAGGACAATTGCATAAGAGTTTTTTTTGTTTAAATAAAACACCAAGAGAAGTTGTTGAATATATGGAAAAATTGTTGAATTGAAATGAATTGCAGTTTCATTATAGTTTCATTATGGTTTTATTGTAAAAAAAAATTGCATTGCATGTTAAGAAGAGGGACAACAGTGTTGTGAAATACAGATTTTAAAAACTGCACTATAGTTTCATTGTAATTTCATTGTAAAAACTACACTGCTCACAGATCTATAGTGAATACAAGTTCATTGTGGTGAAAGCCCAACGTGAAAGGAAAAAAAATAGTGGTGAGTGGAGGTGATTTGCGTGGATGGACTGCACCGACGTCAACAGTGGTGTTTCTATTTTTGTGTTGTGCAACTCCAAAACCAAGAATGTATCACCTGCTTCTAGAACGTCTGCAAATAGAACCTGTTGTTGTTAAGCTCGATGTTTAGAAGTAGTAAGGAGCCTATAGTTTTTTAGTCAATCATGGTAGTATCCATCTCTTGGAGACCGTGAGAAGAATGCACAATTGAGAACAATTGAGCATAATAAAAAAATGTGATTCACGCTGTTTCTTAGAAGATAACTATGAACATAAGACAGTCTAAAGGTGGAGCTGTTGCAATTTTCTCACATTCAAACATGAGACAGTCTAAAGGTGGTGCTACTATGGTTTGCTACGAACGTGAGCATGTTGAAGCATGCAGTATTTGGTCCAAGCTTGGTCAGTATAAAAACATAGGAGCACACAGTATTGATAATTGATCGAGGAAAAGGATATTCGCACCAGAGGAGAATAAAAAAAAATGCCACGCGTTAGAGGAAGTGGAGTCTACAATAGATTGAAGCTGTTGACGTGCTTGCAAAAGGATACTGACATATGATTCTCCTCATATGTGAGAACTCTGTGTAGTGATTCAGTGGGAGAAATAAGAACTTGAGGTGTCAAACGTGTGATGTTTGGCATGTTGAAATATGTGAGTTGATAGAAGCCTACAGATTCATTGTGGTTTAGAAATATTTTCTACCTAGACGTTGATTGCTGCTAAGGAGGAGATATCAGCAATATATATTTTTTATTTCTACAGACCATAGTTGATTCATCAGAGGAAAAAGATGAATGTTGCAGGAGAATTTTCTAATTCAGAACGATTTGGCTGTAATTTGTTTTCACTAAATGGACATGGTGCTGTGCGATGACGACTGCATGGAGACAATCGTTGTGCAGTCAAATACAATAGTTGAATCTCTATGATGTTTGTTCATAGAGCTGGAGCTAAAGTGAGCCTGCTGAGTGAAAATGATTCATTCACCGAATGGTGACGTACATGGTGTTTGATTACTATGTTTTTATTTGACTCCTGTATTTTTTTATTCAGCTAAACACAGTGAAGATGAAAAACTATTATTGGCAGTCGGAAGAATAATATTCTGCACAAGCAATATCATTCTTGTTTATGGAGTTGAACGTTCTTGAAGAATAAAATATTTGTTATCAAGAACCAGCTAGAATTTTGTAGAGCTTATCGATAATATTTACAAAGACAGTATTGTGATGGAAAACATGAAGGTGCCAAGTTTCAATGGAGAAGATTATGCTTATTGGAGCATAAGGATGAAAAACTTTTTGATGGCCAAAGACCTCTGGAGCATTGTAGAAGAAGGATATGAAGAACCTACTTGGAACAAGCTACAAGGAGAGGAGCGAAAAGAGATGAAAGGGAAGCAATATGAAAATTGCTTCGCTCTTATGGATTTAAGGAGAGGAATGGAAAAGAGTGTTTTCCCTCTCATAGCCAATTGTAGATCAGCTAGAATGGCATGGCAATTATTGAAGGATGCTTATGGGTTTGATTAGGACATCCATAAATCCATGTGTGACAATCATGAAGATTGTTTAAGCAAGGAGGAGCCTTGCTTTCTTGAAGAAGTTTCTGAATTAGATCATTTTGAAGGAGCTTTTGAAGAGTCTTGTAAAGACTCATATGAAGACGTGCTTTGTAATGGAGAATTATTTCTTGAAGAGGAAGACATATTTGAAGAAGAGCCTTGTGTGAAAGAGAGTAAATAATCCCTTCATGGAGAAGAGGATGAGAAGGAGCCATGTACAATTCTCATTGAAGAGAGTTATGATGAAGATTGTTTCAAGAGGGAACCTTTTGGAGAGTCTTATGAAGACTCATCTGAAGATTGTTTTGAGCAACCATGGGAGACTCTCATTGATGAAGACATTACTTGTGAAGGCATGGAAACTTGTAAGTATCAATTATCTATTTTAGAAGGAGAATATGATGAAAATTGTCAATACTTTCCTTTAGAGGGAGAATATGATGATGAAAAGAAAAATTGTATTGATGAAAAAGAGGATGAATGTATCATTGAAGAGACAATTGTTGCAAGATAATTCTATGGGAATGATTTTTCTTGTGAAAACTACTCCAAAGTGGATGATGGCTTGCTTGAAGAACCAATCCCAGAAGAAGGAAGAACAACACTCACATTGAAGTGTTCCTTGCTTATAAATCACCTAGATGAGGTGGTGTATGATGAAAAATGTCTCATGGAGGAGATAAATGGAGAGTGTATTTTGGAGAATGCACCTACAGTTCTCATAGAGGAGACTAAATAAGTTTTGTGGGATGATGTTGGAGAAGCCATGTTCATGGAAGACCATTGGCTCACTTATCTTGAATACCATTCACTTGGAATGGATGTGTGCTCTCTTGAAAGAGCAAATAAAGTAATATGGGATGATTACCCAAGTGTAGAAGAGGAAGAAGAGATGAAGGGCATAAATTTAATTCTTCATAATGAAGATTATCTCAATGCTGAGCTAATAAAAGGCAAAGAAAATTATGAGAAAGTCTATCTCAAGGAGGAGATAGAAAATAGTGAGATATTCATTAATGGACTTCATGATATAATGGAGAATTCATCAAATAATATTGAGAATTGTATTGAAGAGGCAATTGTGGATGAATATCACTCACTTGGAGTGACTACATTGCAGAAAGAGAGTTGTCTTGAAAAGGCAACAATGTATGATTGCTTGAATGAATGGTGTTTCAACACACCAACATGGATTGAACAAATGAGGAGAACTCTTAGTGAAGAGTTGATGGTTGATCTTGAAGTAACATACAATGAAGAAGATCTGCTACAAAATAGCTTTATGGGAAGCACCAAATCTACTCATACTAAAGGTAATGTTTTTATTATTAATGATTTGTTTTTGTGAGCAGGAATGAAAAGAAAGGAGAATGTCTTCCAAAGGCATTATTGAGAGGATATTGTCTCATAGAGACAACTTTTAAAAAAAACTTCTTGGAGAGAAGACAGTGATGGAGAACTTGGGTCACATGGATCAAAATGATGTGTTCAAAATTCCTTGGGAGAAGGATTCTTGTAAAGTCATTGTTTTGGGAGAATATTTATGTGAGGAGCAACTTTATGTTGCATATGTAGTTGGTCATTATATGGCCATATTTGTTGTGATATTTTGTGTGGAAATATGTGAAAGAGTTGTATGGTATAATCATCTATGTGATATGATTAATTGTAAATACTCATGTGGAGTATTGTTTAGTGTTGAAGATGTAAAAGAAGATCAAAATATGAGAGCATGGTTTAAAGACCATAGTGATAAAGATGTAAGAGAGTGGTTTATGAACACCACAAGAGGAGATACTTTTCTTAAAGGGGGAGCTAATCAACAAAAGAAGGCACTCAAGCATTTGCAGGAGATCCCACATGAAGAGTGGAAGGAGTGCTACTACAAGTATTTTGAAAATTCTGATTTCTTGATTCAAGATTGGAGGAAACGTAAGAGAAATGTTTCCTTCCAACTTTGTGATGCTTAAATAACTCTTGCATGAGTGTATTTAGCATCAAGGGGGAGAATGTTGGAATATATAGCATTTCCCTATAATCCTAAATTTAGAATATTAAAGAGTTTAACTTTAAGTTGTTAGGATTCCTAAGAATGCTATTTACGTAGCATTTAATTTAGCTTAGCTTATCTTAGCTTAAGCTTATTTTGGCTTGTTTGTTAGCATAGAATCCTCTAACGGATTTGTACATATTATAGCTCTTATCACAAGCTATAAATATTCATGTAATTAGATAGAGATGGTAGATTAATACAACGAGTTTTGTCCAATATTTTGGTGTTTATGTGGAAAAAGAGTTAGCCTCTAAGATATATATCTACTTAAACAAGCTAAATATGAAATATTTATAGATTTTCTATCTTGATGGAGAGGGTTGGTGGGAAAATTACAATACATCCCACCACCTAAGGACATGTTGAAAATATTCATTAATAATTTGCAAGATCAATTATCATATAAATTAGAAACAATAACCATCACTGCATATTTTGAAACAGTGGTTTATTTGGAAAGAAGAGTAAAAAAGCTCTTATAAAAATAGGACAATTAAAACCTACTAAAGAAGAAGAAAAATCTACTAAATCTCAATATAAAAATTAAGCATGTGGTAGGTGATGGTGTCACTAATATTCATCAAAGTAATAATTTTAATACCAAAAACACTTTGTACTTGGTTCTTAATAAACCTCAAAAACCACAAAGGAACTTCACCAAACTTAATTAAACTATATAATCAATTCTTAAACAACTTTTGGATGCCAAGATGATTGAGCTTCCAATTATAAGATAACCTAATACTATTCCTAATTGGTATAATGTAAACTAACATTGTGACTACCATAGGATGAAAGGACATATTACAAATCAATATATAAGACTTAAACATGTTATTCAATATTTTTTGGATGAAGTTGTATCGTTCCAAATTTTTTGCATCCTTACCTTCAGGCTAAAGGATCCGTGCCCGAAAGGAGGATGGGAAAAGGATGGGACAATACCTCGGACTGAGAGGCCCTTTGAAGGTCCCGCCTCTCGGGGAGGGGTATTAAGGTGATTTTTTGATGGATGGTGGGGTTCACCAGGAAACGTTTAGTGGCAGTTTCCACGCCTAGGTTGGGAATGTGTTTGATGTGTTCAATTTTAGCTTTAAACATCCAAGTCCTAGGTTTGGCCAGATGAATCTAAGTTGTTCTATTATGAAAATGCAAATTAAATGAAGACAGAAAATAGATTTAAACAGAAAACACAGAGAATAATTAAGTGAAGAGATCCATACCTGGTTTCGGATGTCTGATGGAGGTTCTGATTTTTGAAGCAGTCAAGATCATCTGGAATTTGACAGAATCGTCTCCGATCTGACAGGATCGTCTGAGATCTGACGAATTCATCAGACGAATTCGTCAGAGACCTGCAATCAGAGAAATAGATACAAAATACAGAAAATGCAGCTATGCCAACAGAGGGCAATGATGTAGAATGACAGTAATAATGTTAAAATGATAATAATAAACAAAAACACGAGTGCATTACAATGATTTAATGACAATTTATGATTTTATTATGCATTAAGACTATATGGGTGAACTCCGGGATGCAAAATAATAATAAGTTTAACTAATGCAAAGCAAAACAGTAAAAAATGGAGAAAGAATGCAAACTCAAGGCACTGATTGCCCCCAATGTTGACTGCAGTCGAAATCATCTCGGATTGGTACGAAATCGTCTCGAATTGGACAGGATCGTCTGCGACGATCTGAGCTTGCTCCGATGAAGAATAACAAAGTTCCTGCAAGAAAATTCGAAAAGAGACAAAGGCAAACAATGGTCTAGGATATTCTAATGCATGTAAAACTCGAAGTGCAGAAAAATTCAGCCAGGGGGATGTCAAGGGGGGTCCTAAGGTTTAAATAGGCTTAGGAGGGAGGTTAGGAGGTTGGAGATCATCCTAATCTGGAAGATCTCCAATGGGGGAGGTCTCTAACGGCGCAGACACGCTTCTGCCCAGATTAGAGACGCCGTTGAAACAGAAGCTAATTATGAAAAATCAGTTTTGGGACGAAATCGGCTGGACGTTCTGCTCTAGACGAAATCGTCCGATCTGAGGCGATATCGTCTGATCGGAGACGATATCGTCCAACGGATGAAACAAACTCTAAAAATGGCATGAAAAATGAGGAAACGGGTAGCAGGCGGTTTGGGAGCAGTTTTGGGGTTAAAATTTGAATTTGAATTATTACTAAGGTAATTTTAATTATTTGCTAAGGTTTACTGCGCCAATTTTAGGGTGCTACATTTTGCCCCCTCTTTAGCAAATTTTTTGAGGAAAATGCGTTAAAGATGAGTTCTTCTCGATCTACGAGAAAGCAAAAATTATTCCCATTTTTAGGCGATGATTCTTGGTCGAATCGTACGACAACTTATTATGGTGCCCCCTCCGTGTTTTTACCCAAATCGAACGTTTGAGGTAAAAATGCGAAAAAGCAAAATTTTAAAATGTTGTTAATTGTTTTTGAATAAAATTAAGAAAAATAGGGAAAAACCCTAATTCATTGTTACTGTTCATTTTCATTTTCTGGTTTCTGGAGCTCTACAAAAAAAATGGTCGAGACAGCGCACAGATCGACAGAGGTCCGACGCGGGCTACGGGTAAGAGTCTAACTTAGTTTAGAATGCTTTAATTTTGATTTTCTATGCTTTTTAGATTAATTTTAAATGATTTTTGAGCATCGTGGCCATTTTTGGGCCGTCGACATCGTCGGGATGAAATCGTCTCGATTTCGTCGAAATCGTCTCGATATCGCCGATTTCGTCCAGGGGCAAAATCGACGAAATGGGGACGATTTCATCAAATAAGGGATGATTTCGGCTTGCAAAATTGGAGATGAATTTGCTCAAATTGAACTTGTGTTACTTGTATTTTTAATCACTGTTTGATTAATGATTTTTATTGTTTTGTTGTTTATGTTGCAGAGAGGATTACTAAAGAGTAGAGAATGGAAATACGATGGGCTGAGGGATGACTTGGCCGCTCTATCTCAGGTAGAGCGAGATCAGTTGGCTCAAGTCGGCTTGCAGCATGTGGCAGATATGCCACAGGTTTCTATAGATATGGGGCTATTGACAGCCCTAGCAGAGAGGTGGTATCCGGGTTCTTCCTATTTTTGGTTATCGATAGGGGAGATGACTCCCACACTGGAGGATGTATGGAGGATTTTGAGGATCCCCATACAAGGATGGCTAATAACTCCCATGGCCAATCAGGGCCACGTGATGATGCGACTATGCGGAGATCCGAGCTTCACCCTGGAGAAGGGCGGAGTGAACATCGAGTCACTACGCCAGATGCCTGGGGCATCTAGACTGACACAGGTTTTGGTTGGGGTTGTAGGTGGTCTGTTGCTATGCCATCAGAGTGGATGCAGAGTACCATGGCTATTGATAGATGTGGTCTACGACATGAGAGACCATGGGTATAGGTTTGCTTGGGGGAGCTTTGTACTATGCCGATTGTATAGGATCCTGCATGGGGTCGTATACAAGGGCGGCCGATGTCTGGTTATGACATCACTACTACAGGTTTGGTGCTGGAGCACATCATGGTGCGAAGGCCGGTAGGGCTCCCACTGATAGGGATTGATGGGGAGAGGCCCCGAGCTTTCTACTGGTGGCTCCGAAGAGGGTCACAACGACGGATAGATCTGCCAATGTCCCGAAGACTACTTGACGACCTTGTCTCCGACCAGATCACCTGGAGGCCTTGGAGAGATCATCCAGGGTGGGCCGAGGATGGACAGGAGCTGGCTCACGTTAGGCGAACCTATTGGCTGAGGATGGAGAGGGGAGAGGTGGAGCTCCACCGCTACGACCAAGTTTTGAGGCAGTTCGGTCTACAACAGGGGATCCCATCTCTCAGAGACTACGAGTTTTCCCGGACCATCCGGGATAACACTATAGTTAGCGGGGCTCCAGATATGCAGCGCTTCTAGAGTCAGGACGTAGATGATGCCCCGATCCAGCCAGTGGATGGGGATGACGTAGGGGTAGCCGATGGCTATGATGCCTGGTACACAGGCATCCGCCCTCCTCGGATGACGAGGGCTCAGGGTCCGATTCATGCAGTTGTGCATCGGATGGGGAGGCGGTGCCAGGCGGCCATTGAGGCGGCACAGGGTCACGATGGGAGAGAGCAGAGGAGGCCACAGGCTCAGCAGAGGCCATGACAAGGGAGAGGAGGGAGGAGAGACCCCCTTCTCCATGGAGAGAGAGGCCACCATCGCCCGATAAGGGCAAGGGTGTGGACATAGGAGAGAGTAGTGAGATGGCTACTCTCCGGGCGGAGACTGTCCGTCTCCAGGCATAGGTGCAGACTCTATAGGATGAGGCTACATGCCATCGAGCTGAGGCTACATAGCTCAGAGATGAGGTTGCACGCCTCAGAGCATGGAGCGGAGGGGCGAGCACTCGGGACCTAGCATGGGCTATTGCCCAGGTCACATTCTATCAGACACTATACCACCATATGGTGCCATAGGGGTAGAGGTTACCATTGTCGACCCATATTGTAGAGCCTATCATGATGAGGTCATCGAGGACATCATCACGATCAGAGTCCAGGACTCATAGCACCACACGGACTACGATGGGGCCACCTCGTCCACCTCAGGGTGGGGGAGGAGATGAGGCTGAGAGCTCGAGGGGTTCTCGAGGCTAGCTGCTACAGATTGCACTGCATAGATTGATACATAGTGCTTATTATTATTGATAGGGGATTGAGTATGCCGAGGTACAGATTGTGGCATACCGATCCAGTTTTGAGATGATGTATATATTGTTGATATATATATAGATGAGATATTTTTGATCATATGACTTGTCTTATGTGTTTGTATGATGCTTTAATGTTTTGATTTGTTTGATTTGATGATTCATGTAATTATGTCATTTGGAAATATTATGGTTTGAATGTCATGCTTGTAAAATTTAAATGAAATAATCTGATGTAAACAAATTGGTTGTTTGTGATGTGATAATTTGATAAAAATAAAAGGGGACTTTTAACAATAATTTCAAAGGACATTGTCGCTATTATAGACCATTTCATGGAGTCGCCGCTCACTCGGTCGTCAAGCTAATCCCGGTATAGAAATATTGCTAAAAGTAAAAGAGTGCTTAAGAGACTGTCTTAAGACTTTGTTGTGATGATGCAAATGATGATGATGATGATGATTTGTTTTCAGATTTCCATGAAAATATTATGCATGAAATATTTTAAAATGATTTTGCTAGGCATAAATTCCTAAGTGTGATAAAATTTTTGAATAATTCCCTAGGAATTATACCATCATTGCAAAGTTGAAGTTTGACATAATGACATGAAATAGAATAAGTGTTTGTTTGTTTTAAAGCATAATTGTGTAACATAATGATTTAAGTCATATGTTTTGATGATTTTAAATAAATGGAAAATAAAATTGGTACAATGGTTTGCGCTAGGCATAGAATATATAGGTATAGACTTATACCATCATCGCGAAATCCAAAGAAGAAAATAGATTGTTTTATTGCATGGTTGATTTTTAATTTTTGAAAATAGTCAAAAAATATGAAGATGAGGACTTGCGCTAGTCATAAAATTCCAATTTTGGTTTTGGAACTATACCATCGTCATGAAAGTCAAAAGTTATATATAAATGTAACTTGATTGCATGTTTTTGAAAATGATTTTGATTTTTGATAATGCATGTAGTTGTCTTTATACTAAACAACTGTTCTTCAAAGAAGAAAATGAATTTATTCCAAACAATTTGCAAAAATATTTCAAAGTATCTTAAAGACAAAAGTTAGATTTATAAGGAATCCCATGTGCGTATGTGAGTTCATTACCAATCTTGATTTATCATAATGATACACAAAATCTCTCAAATACAAATGTGTGTGCAATTGCATTGTTCATTTACCAGTTTTGAGCAAGATAATTTGATACAAGTGATTTGAATGAACCAAATAAGTGTTCATTAACCATGATTTAGATGCATATAACCATACCAGACTACTATGTAGGTCGGGTTATCAAGAGCTAGCTAATCCATAAGCAGACATAGGTCTGTACAAAAGAAGGTCGTTAATGTGACAGACATATCACCACGCTAGGAGTTACCCAAGGCCAAGCGGGTTGGGCACAAACCACTTGTTATGGGGCTTACCTCACAGTTTTCGAATAATTGAGAATTCCAGGGATTCAAGCTCATCAACCCTTCTTTTCTTTTCAATGGGTAGGGAAAGGGATTTTATTGCTTTTGCTTTTGCTTTTCTCTTTTTCTTTTTTTTTTTTCTTTTTTTGTACTTTTGTATTTTGGCTTGATATTTGAGATAACGCTGAAATAACTTTTTTCTTTTTCTCTTTTTCTTGAACTTTTCTTTTCTTCCTATGCTAGGGATACTTGCTCGGATTAGCTGTAGAGCAAGGGATTTTTATTCCGGGTAGGGGTGAGCTTGTCCTTTTGCCAATTCTCAAAGATTCTAGACCATGTGCATGATAGGATAGCAGGGGAAACTTTTCGCTCAAGAAACCACTTCTACTATGTAGCATAGTATGGACATTACAAATATAATCATTTTATTGTGAAAAGATATGCTTGGTTTAAGTAAATAACAAGATCAATTCTCTATGCTCAAACTTTATTTAATTAAATTTTGTGGACTTTGATATAAGAGAGATTAGTAATCATGCAATATAAAATCAAGATATTTATTTTTGTGTTTGTGATAGTGAGGGATTCCAAATAAATGCTAATTTATCCAAAAATAATTTGAAAATATAACTGCAATACTTTAAGAAGAAATATATACAACAAATATTTTTGAGGAATTTGATAATTTTGATGTTTTTGTATTTTGATCTTAATTGAGGAATTGAAAGAAATACAATGTGATTGTTTTTTTTTTTTGAAACTTTTTATATAAGAGAAAAAAGGAAATAATATACAAAACAAATATATACAATGATGGAATAACCAAATTTTATGCGTAATATCGCTTAAGATGCATAATATTCATAGGTTCTTTTAAATATTTACCATCTAAGGTAGCTAATTTGTATGCTCCTGATTCAAATTTAGTAGTGATAATATATGGTCCAAGCCAGTTGGGCTCAAATTTACCTTTAAGGTCTTTAGTTGCATTAGTATTTTTTTATTTTCCTTTAAAACAAGGTCGCCGATCTCAAAGGATCGATGACGAACTTTCTTGGCATATGATCTTTTAAGCTTGTTTTGGTAGGCACGAAGATGCTCCAAAGCATTGATGCACTTTTCATCTAGGAGTTCCAACTGACTGAGTCTCCACTCGATATTCATCTCCTACTTCAGTGTCTTGAAGTAGTAGAGCCAAAGAAGGAACTTCTAATTCAAAGGGAAAAATAGCTTCAGCGCCATAAACCAAGACAAAAGGTGAAGTACCTGTGGGAGTACGCACACTAGTGCGATATGCCCACAAAGCTAGATATAATTGAATGTGCCAGTCGCGGCCAGATTTATTGACCAATATTTTAAGAATTTTGATTAAGGTTTTGTTAGATGCTTCTGCTTGACCATTACCCTGAGGATAATAGGGAGTGGACCAACGATGTTGAATCTTATATTTTTGGCATAATTTCTTAACATATTTATTTTTGAAACAAGTTCCATTGTCTGAGATGAGATTTGCAAGAATTCCGAACCTACAAATAATTTGATTAAAAATAAATTTAGAGACTTGTGTTCCAGTGCAGGAAGCTAAAGGCATAGCTTCAACCCACTTCGTGAAATACTCAATGGCGGTTATGATGAATTTGTGTCCATCAGATGACACAGGATTAATTTTGCCAATAATGTCTAAGCCCCATTTTGAAAAGGGCCAAGGAGATGAAATAGCCCGCAGCTCTTGTGCAGGCGCATGGACAAGGTCAGCATGTTTCTGGCACTTGTCGCAATGGCGCACATAATCATGTGCATCCTTTTCCATGGTAGGCCAAAAGTAGCCTATCCTAAGGAGCTTTTTAGCAATGACACTACCACTAAAGTGTCCTCCACAAGATCCATCGTGGGCTTCACTTAAAGCTGATTTGGATTCTTCTAGATTCAAACATCTCAATAGGATACCTTCAAAAGATCTCCTATATAAAGTATTGCCAATTATTACAAATCGACTTGCTCGTCTACGTAATAACCGATGCTGGTTTCTATTAGAATTGACAGGGAAAGTCCCATTTTGAAGAAAATCAAATATTTCCGTATACCAAGGTTCAGGAGTAGTTTCATTGATTAGAAACACATCCAAAGGTTCTAAACATGACTTATTTGAAGCGGGTTCCTGGAGTCGACGAATAATGATGGTGGCATATTCGTCATCTAACTCCAAGGGCAGAAGAGATGCAACTGCGGCCATAGCATCAGCTGCACGGTTGCTAGTTCGAGGAATAGCTTCCAAAGTGACTTTATCAAACAAGGATAACAATTGCAAAACATATGCTTTATATGGGCATAATTTATCATCTCTGGTTTGATAAACATCATTAATTTGGTTTATAACAAGTTGAGAATCACCAAAAACTAGCAGATGTTTGATTTTTAATGCCAAGGCAGCTCGTAATCCAAGGATTAGAGCCTCGTATTCAGCAGTATTATTGGTGCAAGCAAATGTTAATTTGAAGGACAAAGGAATGATGTGTTTTTGTGGAGATATTAAAATAATACCCGCACCAGCCCCACTCATGCATCGGGCTCCATCAAAGTATAAGGACCATTGTTCAATATGGTCTGCCTCTAATTGAAGGCATTCATCAGGAAACTCAATGATGAGGGGATGGGTAGACTCTAAGGGTGCAACAACTAATTGATCTGCTATGATTTGACCCTTAACAGACTTCTGTCCTATGAATGTGAGTTCAAACTCACTTAGAGCAAGAACCCACTTTGTTGTACGACCCGATAAATAAGGTCGACTCATGAGATACCGCAAGGGATCATATTTGGCAATGACATAGGTTTTTTGACTGAGCATATAATGGCATAGTTTTTGTGTAGAGAATACGACTGCTAGACATAATTTTTCTAATGTTGTGTAATGGGTTTCATAACTGATGAGGGTTCTGCTAATGTAGTAATTAGCACGTTCTTTCTTCTCATCATCAAGCTGAGCTAACATAGCTCCTAAGGCAGAATCAAAAGCAAAAATGTACAAGATAAAAGGACGATCAGATTTAGGCGGTGAAAGCACAGGTGGGTTAAGGAGGTATTGTTTGAGAAGTTCAAAAGCTTCCTTACATTCGTCATCCCAATTAAAAGGGACATCTTTCTTAAGGAGCTTAAGAAAGGGACCGGTTTTGTCCGCCAGCTTATCGATGAAGCGACGGATGGCTTGAAGCTTACCTTGTAAACTTCGTAACTCAGAGATATTGGTAGGTGCGGGCATATCAGTGATAGCCGCAATCTTGAGAGGGTCAATTTTGATACCACGTAAAGAAACTAAAACCCCTAATAGTTTACCGGACTTGACTCCGAATATACATTTAGCTGGATTTAATCGAATAAGGTATTCTCTTAACCGATTAAATACTTTTCTCAAATCATCTAAATGATCATCTTCTTTAATAGAGCGAGCTATAATATCATCTACATAATCATGTAGGATATCATGCATCATATCATGAAAGATATAAGTCATAGCTCGTTGATATGTTGCACCCGCATTCTTTAAACCAAATGGCATCACTTTCCAACAAAAGGTACCCCAAGGGGTAATAAAGGTTGTTTTAGCCTGATCTTCAGGAGCTATCCTGATCTGATTATAGCCAAAAAATCCATCCATTAGGGACATCATTCCACTCTCGATAGTAAAGTCAATGATTTGATCCATGTTTGGAAGAGGAAAATCATCTTTAGGGCATGCAACGTTAATATCTCTAAAATCTGTGCAAACCCTAACTTTGGTAGCTTCTTTCTTGGTGATTGGAACTACATTTGAGATCCATTCAAGCATAATCAATAGCTTGTATAAAAACAACATTCAGGAGTTTTTCTAACTCCCCTTTGACTAGCAAGGCCACTTTGGGATGCATTTTTCTAAGTTTCTGTTTAACAGGTTTAGCATCCGGATGGACTACTAGATGATGCATGACTACATAAGGGTCCAAACCTGGCATGTCTTCATATGTCCAAGCAAAGACATCTTCATAATCTTTAAGAAATGCAATGTATTCATTTTGTTTTTCTTGACTTAATTCTGATCCAATATTGATTATGTGAGGATTATCCTCAGTTCCAATGTTAACTTTAATGACGTTTTCTACTTCCATGTGTAGATCTCTTTCAAAATTAGGTGGGGTGGGTGAAACGCCCAATTCTTGTAATTATTTTAAGGTTAACTTGGAGAATTCATCTTGAGGAGTCGTGGCCTCAAGCTGGGCTATAGTAGGTATAGAACCATCAAAATAAAAACCATTGTGTAACAACTCTTCAACGGAGACATCATGGAAAATATCTCCTTCCAACTCATCATCGGATTCAACAATCAATTCAGGGTAAGCTATGGATAGCATATTGCATGTAAAGGGATTATTCTTTGGACACAAAGAATCTTGTTTATCTAGATAATCTTGATAACATATGAGTTGATCATCACCTTCAAAAGGGAAGGGTTGACCCTTACTAGGAAACAGGCCCACACCACATCGGGCGGGCCATGGTTCTACCTCGATAGGTTCTTTCATACCATTTTGGAAAGGTCCCAAGCCTTTCCCTTTATATCCCATTTTAAGCATTATAGGTTTAGCTTTAATATATTCATTAGCAAAATAGCATCGAGCATATCCATCACAATGCGTCTTGATGTTTCGGGGTATTCTTCCCCAATCATATCCTTTATAAATAAAAGCACAACTCCCGACTTGGTAAGTACTTCCCATAGGTTGTGGGAGGCCCAAAGTACGAGGAGATGGTGGCAAGTTATTTAAAAGAATTGAATTTTGCATAAAAGCATTTGTTTTTTCTTATATTAAAATTTTAGATAAATCCGATAAAAGCTCATCAGAAAGAGCATAAGATGTAGAAGGATCATTCCCTATATCTTTAGATGTGGAAGGTATGATAGATGTAGATAATGTGGAGGTGTTAATAAATGGGTCTATAGGTTTTGAAATTATAGGGATGGAACATGAAGGATTGGTTGTGGATTTAAGATCCTGTTGAGGTTCTAGTGTGGTTTGTTCAGAAGATGGTTGAGGTAAATGTATAGGTGTAGTTGATGGGGTAGATGATGTTATGGGTGTGTGTTTCACACGTTTAGATGAAAAATAAGAATTAGGATGTGTGGATGATAGAGCAGGGCAAAATTGCACTCCAACAGGTTCTGCCAAAGCACACATATCAAAGGGTCTAGGGTCACCATGGATAGTGACCAACTGATTTTTAAATTCAAATTTAACACACTGATGTAAAGTGGAGGGAACCGCTCGCATCGCATTGATCCAAGGGCGACCCAAAAGTATATTGTACGATGTCTGGGCAATGTACAATAAACACGGTTGTATCTAGGGTTCGAGGACCAACTTGCAAGGGTATAGTAATGACTCCACACGTTTCTTGTGTCTCGTCATTGAAAGCTTTGATAATCATATCCATTTTTTTCATTTCATCACTTCTAAAGCCAAATATTTGGTAGAAGTCAAAAGTGCATATGTTTAAAGATGAACCATTATCAATCAAGACTCTTTTAACAACTACATCTCCAATTAGGGCAGTAATATATAAGGGGTTATCCTTATGTAAACTATGTTGTGGGATATCTTTATCCCGAAAGTCAATACAATCGACCTCTCGAGTGATGATAGTATTGGACATGGCTTCGGGTTGAATATTTTGTGGCACCATCATTTGGCTTAATGTGAGCATTAATTCATCTCTATGGGTAGGAGAAGATCTTAACAAGTCCAAAAGGGAAATTCTGGCTGTAGTATTGGATAATTGTTCATTAATATTGTAAGGAGGCTTAGGTTGAACATTAGACATATGATTCCCTTTATTGGGATTTTTCAAAACAAATGGAGCTGATCCATCATTCTGAGTTTGATCCTGTTGAGAGTTTTGAGCCTGTTGTCTGGTAACAACTCCGATGGTACCTACAATGTTATATTGAAGATGCTGAACTGGTCTTGGTTGAGCGTTTATGGCTTGTTCATTAGGAAGGAACTGATTAGAAGAGGGTCGAGTAGTAACTCTTCTAGGAAATGGTTCTTCCGGAACCATAGCATCTGTGATAGGTTGAATAGGATCTGATTCATTTTCAGAACTATTCGATTGGTTTGAGGTGATGTCTACTTCACTTTCAGTATCCGATTCTACATCACTAGGATCGGGAGTTTGAATATTATGTAGGGTCCTGGTCGTGACTATGGATAAAGTTGTGCCAAATATTTGAGGATCCTGAATAGGTAATTGTCCGCTAATAGTCCCTACATATCGGGTAGGAGGGGGAACATTATGATGTTCGATTTGATTAGCCACTTCTTTACCATGGTTTGGTAAAGGATGTTGAAATATATCTAATGATTGATTGGCATTCTGATTCTGATTTTGAGGAATGGTCTTTTGAGCGTTATTAGGAGCATTTTGTTTAGGTTGGAAAGCTTGCACCTCCATTTCATTATTATCAATCAGATCTTGTATTTTATGTTTCAATATTTTGCAAGAGTTTGTAGCATGTCCAGGTCCTCTATGAAAATCACAATGTAAATCAGCTCTGTATCCGGGTATAGTTGGATCAGGTTCCCGGATAGCTGGTAATTGAATCAAGCCTCGTGCTAGTAATTGAGGTAGAATGGTTGATAAAGGTTGATTCAATCTAGTAAATTCTCGAGGAGGTTTATCAGGAGGTTTTAATATAAATTTTTTTGTTGTCTTCGTTGTATTGATATTAGCAACGTTTCTACTATCAGTGACTCCGTCACCTACAACTTGTTTGTTTTTATACTGATTTTTGGATGTTTTCTCATCATCTTTCTTTTTGAGCTGACCTCTCCTAATGAGAGCATCTTCTACCCTTCGAGCTAAGTCTATAGCTTGATCGAAGGTGGTTAAGGTAGCAGTTGATAACTCATAAGATATTTGTTCTTGCAAATTATTGATAAAAATATCCAACATTTCCCTATAAGGTAGCACAAAGTGCAGTTTTCCTATCAACTGCCTCCATCTAGCTAAGAAATCAGCAAAACATTCATCTTTGTCTTGTTTTAAGTTGTATAAATCTTTAATGGTGACATGCCTCTCGATGTAGGCACTAAATTGATGGACAAAAGATTCAGCTGTTTCTTCAAAATTTCTCAAAGAATGAGTGGGCAATTGATAGTACCACTCCAATGCCATTCCTCCTAAACTTTTCGGGAACATTTTTAGTAATAGCAAGTCATCATGTGATATATCATGACATGCTATCCTAAACATGCGAAGATGCTCTATGGGATCTTCAGTTCCTTTATATATAGGCAGGACGGGCATGGGAAAGTGTTTAGGGTATGGTTGTGCTACAACTATGGGATCCAGAGGTTGACTACATATCTCTCGATAATTGTACGAGGGACGGTAGGGATCTATCTGGTCCATACGCGAAGCTAACTGTTTCACCATGGCTTCCAGATCATCGGTTTGCCCACCATATTGATTCGGTAGGGCATTAATATGGGATTTGTGAACATATGATGGAGGGACATGAAGATTAGATGCTATGTTGCTATTGTGTAAATTGTTGGTAGGAAGGGTGTTATGAAGAAGTTTTGAAGTTGTATTATGTTGTATCCCCGATTGTTGAAAATTGGTGTTTGGCTTTATTTTAGGTTTTTGTCGATTTGAAGCATATTGATCAATAGTTTGGCGAAATAAAGCAGTGAATGAAGGTTTCTTTTGTGTGGGAATGATTTTAGGCTCAATAACAGGTTCCTTAGGGGGTTGGGTAACCTATTGTTTTTGCATGTTCTGAATCATAGTGACCATATCTCTATTGGATGGTCCAGCCTTATCACTTTCTTGATCAACAAAGGACAAGGGATTAGTGTGTATGTTAAACATATCTTCCATGGCTGCTTGAGTGTCACTAATTTGTCCTCTATCAATACGAACCGCCATATTAAGAGCACCAATGTTATTATTGAAAAATTTCCAGAAATGATCTAAGTTATCAAAAGCAATAGTTCCATCTGGAGCCATTCTAGGGGATGAGGATCCTTCCTCTTTAAGATTTTCTTGTTGTTCATTTTCTTCAGCCAGCTCATCTTCTGGTTGTTCTAGAGTTTCTCCTTCCGAAATTGAATCCTCAGGAAGGACATTTGGGTTTTTTGTTTTGTCTCCTAACCAATCTTCTTCTTCTTCTTCAGTTTGTTTACCATTCCTAAGTCTAGGCATTGTGCTTAAATTTAGATTTCAACAAATATATATATACTTGTATATATATATATATATGCAACAAGCTTAAGAGGTATATATTTTAATTATATACCTACTATAGTATTTGAAATAAAATGTTTTAGTTTTGTTATGTTTTGGTTTTTCTTGTTTTTTTTTTTTGTTTTTTTTGTTTTTGTAACAATATTATAAAGATAACAAACAACACACTAAATGCAAGAAATAATAATAATGAAAGCAATGATCTAGTCTTCTATAAACAATTTATAAATATCATTAATGGGCTCGAGTTCTTCAGGAGTCATGAAGTGTTCTTCTTCAAATTGAAAATTTTCTTTCAAGAATTTAATAAAAAGTGCTATAGTGATATTATCTGTCTCAGATTCTGGTTGGTAGAAATAAAGTTTGTGGCAATACTCTCGATATAACACAGCTCTAGGAACTCTCCTCCACATTTCCCTATCTATAAGAATGACCTCTTGATCTTCTACATGACCTAGGAATTGGTGTATAACAACTGCGTTCTCGAGGTATTCCTCGAAGGTGAACAATTCTGAAGACACAAGAGCTCTCCTATAAGCTAACCACCTATGGCAGGCTCTCTGAAGTTCATGATAAAAAATGAGTTGATGAGGATCCAGGATCCTATCTAGGGCAAACCTCTTGATTTGTTTAAGTTGTATTGATCTAGATGAAATGATACCTAGCCTCCTATCAAGTTCTTTCCACAAAAGTTGGTTTCTATCTATTTTAGGCACACTAAGCACATAATTAACTTCTATGGTTGCTAATTGGTTTTCAACATTTATAGTGACAACTAGTCTTTTCTTAGGAGCTACCATCTAGACATGATATGCAACTTAGTAGTTTTCTAATGATTTCAAATGCATCTATGTTTTTGTTTTTTTTTTTGTTTTCAAAAGGTTTTAGTTTCACGTCGGGTTCACCAAAATGTATCGTTCCAAATTTTTTGCATCCTTACCTTCAGGCTAAAGGATCCATGCCCGAAAGGAGGATGGGAAAAGGATGGGACAATACCTCGGACTGAGAGGCCCTTTGAAGGTCCCGCCTCTCTGGGGAGGGGTATTAAGGTGATTTTTTGACGGATGGTGGGGTTCACCAGGAAACGTTTAGTGGCAGTTTCCACGCCTAGGTTGGGAATGAGTTTAATGTGTTCAATTTTAGCTTTAAACATCCAAGTCCTAGGTTTGGCCAGATGAATCTAAGTTGTTCTATTATGAAAATGCAAATTAAATGAAGACAAAAAATAGATTTAAACAGAAAACACAGAGAATAATTAAGTGAAGAGATCCATACCTGGTTTCGGATGTCTGATGGAGGTTCTGATTTTTGAAGCAGTCAAGATCGTCTGGAATTTGACAGAATCGTCTCCGATCTGACAGGATCATCTGAGATCTGATGAATTCATCAGACGAATTCGTCGAAGACCTGCAATCAGAGAAATAGATACAAAATACAGAAAATGCAGCTATGCCAACAGAGGGCAATGATGTAGAATGACAAGTAATAATGTTAAAATGATAATAATAAACAAAAACACGAGTGCATTACAATGATTTAATGACAATTTATGATTTTATTATGCATTAAGACTATATGGGTGAACTCCGGGATGCAAAATAATAATAAGTTTAACTAATGCAAAGCAAAACAGTAAAAAATGGAGAAAGAATGCAAACTCAGGGCACTGATTGCCCCCAATGTTGACTGCAGTCGAAATCATCTCGGATTGGTATGAAATCATCTCGAATTGGACAGGATCATCTGCGACGATCTGAGCTTGCTCCGGCTGAAGAATAACAAAGTTCCTGCAAGAAAATTTGAAAAGAGACAAAGGCAAACAATGGTCTAGGATATTCTAATGCATGTAAAACTCGAAGTGCAGAAAAATTCAGCCAGGGGGATGTCAAGGGGGGTCCTAAGGTTTAAATAGGCTTAGGAGGGAGGTTAGGAGGTTGGAGATCATCCTAATCTGGAAGATCTCCAATGGGGGAGGTCTCTAACGACGCAGACACGCTTCTGCCCAGATTAGAGACGCCGTTGAAACATAAGCTAATTATGAAAAATCAGTTTTGGGACGAAATCGGCTGGACGTTCTGCTCCAGACGAAATCGTCCGATCTGAGGCGATATCGTCTGATCGGAGACGATATCGTCCAACGGATGAAACAAACTCTAAAAATGGCACGAAAAATGAGGAAACGGGTAGCAGGCGGTTTGGGAGCAGTTTTGGGGTTAAAATTTGAATTTGAATTATTACTAAGGTAATTTTAATTATTTGCTAAGGTTTACTGCACCAATTTTAGGGTGCTACAGAAGTTCACATTATCGTAGGTGATTCTAAACCTACTTCTTCCACCAATTAAGATATGGGGATATTTAAAAATCCCCTTCCTAATTATGATAAACAAGCTACTAATCAAGTTTCTTATCATGTTGTTCCCCCTCCATATAATAATATTATTGGGATGATATCTATCACCACAAGAAAACAATCTCAATATTAATGCTCTCAACAACCCCAAACTCAAGGAAATCCAATTTCTAGTCAACCTTCTAAGCCAACACTAATTTTAAGAAATAATAATAAAAAAATGTTAATGTTGATAAACCACCTTTAAATATTAAATATAAACCTAAATAATATTTTTATCTTAAACAACAACTTGCTAATACACCAAATAAAATCTCTCTTCTATAGCTTCTCTAAACTGCTCCTATTCATAGAATATCTCTATTCAATTTGTTAAGTCAAGTAGTCCCTCAAGATTTCCCAGCAAACAATCTTGCTAATATTGTTGGATATCTTGGGGTAAATAATATAATACTTTATGAATATGATCTCCATATCCTAACCATACAAGGGGATTCCACCCTTTATATCATAAACTATGTAGGATATATAATTTTTAAAATAATCTTGGCGGACAATGGGTCCTCGTTAAATATATGTAGATTTCAATTTATCCAAAAATTTGGAATGGGAGAAAAGGACCTTGAAAATTTTGATATAGTCATAATATCATTTAGTAATGAAGACCAATAATCTTGTGGGATCATAACATACCTCTTAAATTTTGACGAATAATTCTTAACACTTTTTTTATGTATTATTTTGTCCAATTTATTTCAATCTTCTTCTTAGATGACCATGGATTCATGCCATGAAGGTTGTTCCATAAAATCTTCATTGTGTCTTAAATATGAATTCCAAAACCAACTTGTTAATATTCTTGGTGATCCTCACCCCTTTCAATATTGTACAATGGTTGATGTAGACCAAGCTAGGATAAATTTTAATCCATTTGTATCTCTAAATAAATTTATCTATTTATCTATTTCTTTTTCCCCCTCAAAAATAAAAAAAGGCTTAAAAGTTTAAATATTAATGACGAGCCTCAAATAATACCTCCCTTTAATATTCATGAAAATCAAACAATTCAAGATCCATTCATAGGTCTTGTAATGCTACCACCTTCACCAAGAACTTTAGGATTACCTCATAAGTAGGGTGAAGTGGTGCATAATTACATGTGCACATTTACTTATACAGGAACCTCTCATGAAGAAATTATTGGTGGTAGCAATCCATATCACATTGAAAAAAATTTGCAACATGTTAATTAGCCAAAAAATACCCTCTACCTAAGAAAATTTTAACTAATATGGGATACCAAGGCAAAGGATTGGGGCCTCAACAATAAGGGATTAAAAAACCTTTAGAAGCTAAAATTTGACCTGAAATATGTGGCATTGGTTATATCCCTAAAAAAAATCAACCTTTACCTACATATTTGAAAAATGATCAAATCATAACTTATAAATATTTTATTAATCATCATGGATTAGATTGGAGTGATCAAGATGAAGAACCTTCTTCCCCATTTTCAATTCTATTTTGTAATTTAATCATAATAGTTCATCCTGAATTAATAGCAACCCAAGATAAGTATGATGAAGGAGATGTATTTTGTGATATGCCTCATGAGGACATCTTCCAAAATAACTTCTTTGATGGTTTAGTTCCATGTGTGGCCCATGTTGAATATATAAAAAATTAATAAGAATATCATGTGTCTTTATCCCCTAAAGACCTTGAACAATTGGGGATTATTCCATCTCCACACCATTATGAAGATGAATATCATATTATTAGTGAAGACACTCTAGACATTAATATTGGCACTTTCAAAAATCCTAGAATTATTAAATTGGGAGAAGCCCTTTCCATTGAAGAACAAGAACAATTACTTAGTATATTAAGAGAATTTCAAGATATTTTTGCTTGGTCATACATCGATTTGCTTGGGATAGATCCATTTTTGGTCATGCACCACCTAGTGGTTTGACCCAAAACCAAATCCGTCAAACAAAAAATGAGAAAAATGCATCCTAAAATTGCCTTGTTGGTCAAATAAGAGCTTTAAAAACTTCTTGATATCAGTTTCATCAAATCTATTGACTATTTTGATTGAATATACAATATCATACCCATTTACAAGAAATATGGCATAATCAGAATATGTACTGAATTCCAAGATATTAACTTGGCATGTCCTAAAGATGACTCTTCCTTATCTAATATAGACATGATTATAGATTTTATAGTTAGACATGGAATTCTATCTTTAATGGATGGTTTTTCAGGATATAACCAAATTAAAATTGCTTTTGAAGACCAAGCTAAAAATAATTTCATCATTCCTTTGGGTGCCTTGTGCTATCAAGTTATGTCTTTTGACTTAAAGGATGTAGGTGGCACATATCAAATGGATATGACTTATACATTCTATGACCTAATGCATGACATTATGGAAGACTATGTGGATAATCTCCTTGGTTGCTCCACTCATCGTAAAATGCATGTACAAGATTTAAGGCACATATTTGAATGATTAAGAGAATACAAAATTTTCCTTAAGCCCTATAGATGTGTTTTGGAGTCATGTTTGGTAAAATTTTAGGTTTTATTATGTCTAGAATAGGTATTGAAGTAGATTTGGTCAAGATATCAGCTATCACTAATATGCCTCCCCCATGTAATCTAACTGAATTGCATAGATTTTAAGGTAATATTCAATCCATATATCTCAATTAGCAGATAAGTGTCAACCCTTATTGAATATCCTTCATAAAAATATAGAATATAAGTGGGATAATGAATGCCAATGAGATTTTGATGAACTTAATAGGTATCTCATGACTGTCCTCATAGCACCTAATACTACCAAACATTTATTGATTTATATCGCTACTATGACCCAAGCATTAGGAGCTATGCTAGCTCAACATGATCATCAAAATAAGAAAAGAGTAATTTATCATATCAATAGAACACATGTTAGTTATGAAACTTATTATACTCCTCTAGAAAAGCTTTGCTTCCTTGTAGTGTTTGCATCTCAAAAATTGTGATATTATATGCTTATCTATAATACATTAGTAGTTGCAATGTTTGATCCTCTTTGCTACCTAATGTCGAAGTGCCATATTTTAGGATGATCTACTAAGTGGGTCATCACCCTTAGTGAATTTGACCTAATATTAATTAGTTAAAAAACATAAAAGGTTAGGTTATTATTGATCAACTAGCTAAACCTCCCTTAGAATCAATGCATCCCCTAGAAGTAGAATTTCTCAATGAGTGTGTATTTAACCTTGAGGAAGAGCCTCAAGATTCTTGGACTTTGTATTTTGATGGAGCCCATTTCTTGAAGGGAGTAGGATAAGGAATCATCCTAGTCACCTTGTAAAAGCAATTAATCTCTCTTTCCTTTAAGTTGCACTTCTCCTGCACTAACAACACTATAAAATCTAAAGCATTGATCCTAGGTCTTTGAGCCACCTATAGGCCCAAAATGACCACATCCTTATACAAATTTGAAAATTTTATTCTAAGGCATGAAATCTCTATTTTTCTGAGGACATAGAGTATTTTGGAGTGGATCCATTCAAGGAGTGCTCCAATCTGTTTAAAACTTAGTATTTTTAGCCATAATGAGCTAAGTTTTCATTATGCCTAGTGCCTAGTGTATTTGGTAGGAGGTTTTGGTGAAGCTCAATTTTGCAAATATTTTGAGCTTGGATAATGTTAGCACTATAAAAAGTGTAGAATGTCGATTGCTTTTTGTTTTACGTGCTCTAGTGACTAAGTTTCGATAAGCTCGATTTAGTTGAGTTCCAAGAATAAGGTGGAGTGAAATGGTGACATGAAGGTCGAATGAATTGCAAAGGCTATGGAATTGTGACAAAGGCTATTTACCTTGATTGTGAAGAAGAATGGCGATTCCATAGTTTAATCAAGTTAGAGATAATGCCAACATTATTTTTGAGTAGATTATGATTAAAGTTGTACACTATTGATGTGAGAAAAGAGTTAGACAATTTAAAGGCTAAGTAAGCGGATTAATAAGAGAACTCCATTCTGCTAGCTACCTAATCCATTTATCACTGGAATTCTATTTCGCATAGCCAAAGCCATCAAAAGTGATGTCAACATTAATAAAGTGTGAAATGGCATTTTTTTTCCCTTGTTGTTTTATAGAGAATTTCTGAGATTTAATCATGATCATCTCAATGGCAGATATTTTTATGATATTATTTAAAGCATACAAATGTGGAATCTTTCTAGATTAGAGAAAAATCAGTTCAAAGTGGGAAGGTGAAGCATCCGAGGGTTTTTCATGAACCAAGAACCAGAGTAGTTACAGATCTATGGTAGAATGAGGTTTTAAAGAATTATGAACGATCTAGATCAAGTTTCCAATGGATTGAGGCCCAACTGCCATTACTGGACTAGCAGGTTGCAGAGTCGAGCCGCCATGATGGATTGCTTCCAATGGATTTCCTGAACTCCACTTGTGAATGAGTTAATGCCAAAAAATCTCTCTACTGAGCTGTTATAATTTTAATATTTGTAATGTCTCCTTCAAATATTTAATTTGTAAACTATAAATAGAGGTCGAACCCTTAGTTTCTAGGGTTGGATCTAGTGTGTTTGCTTGACCTACTATAAATATTTTTTGCAAACAAATGGAAAGATCATTACTCTAATTTTTTACTCAAGGCATGTTATCTTTTACATCTTTCGTGCAAGAGGTTCAAAACTATGAATTAAATTTCTATCAATGTTGTAACAATTAGTTCATTCTAGTTTATCGGATTACTAGTTATGAAGGTAGTTGAAATTTGTTCATTGTTATATCTGTGTTGATAGTAAGTTTATTTTTGCTAAATCTAATTATTGGTCTATTATGCTAAATTGGATTGGATATTGGAATTGCTTCCTGCAACATATCTTTATTTTATGCTTTAATGTATGAAGATTTTATTGTTTTGGGTGCTACTAATCTTGAGTGATGGGACACTGGAAATAGTTTGTTAAAGGTTTTTGTTGTAGATGCCTATGTTGTTAGCCTATCCATCCACTATTAATGCATATTTCTCTAACCCTAAACCTTTTCTAACCCTATTCTTCAAACCCTTATTGTGCTTTAATTGTGTCAACACCTTACTAAGTTGACAAGAAATTAACCTACTCTAGAGGTTGGATTGAAATTATTTTTGGTCCATCCAATATTGAGTGTTGAGCTATGACTATTGGGTGCAAGCCTGGAAAAAAATTGGAAGATAGATAGTTGCAGTGTCAAGTAAAACTTGATGTCAATTCAATGCCCAACAATTTTTGGCACACCCGGTGGAACCTGTTTACAAGAAATACTAAAACCCATCATATGATTTATTGTTTTATCTATACCTAGAGGAATAAATATTTGGTGAATTGCTAAGGAACTAACACACAAGATTAATTTTAATTCCTCGATACCTTTACATTAAAAATACAATGCTTAAATAAGCATAAAATACAACTAATTGTCCTTCCAAATAGCAACCAAATTCCAAATGTGGAAGATATGATGTTATACCTAAAAAAAGAGGATAAGATAAGCTCTAATCCTATCTACATGAGCAACAAAGTCTCACAATAATTAAAAATAAGACTTATGACTAAGTCCTAACCTAAGGTTTTATTGAACCTTAAAATATAACCTATGCCTATTATATCTATATCATTCCTCCCAAAAATGAAAGCATTGGACTCCAATGCTTGTACAATAATTTGGGAGAGAAGATATTACAAATAGAAGTGCCTAAAAATGAAATCCTCCAAAGTGGTTCAGAAAATAAGAGAGATAGACGATGTACAAGAGCCCCAAAGAGATCACCACAACTCCATAAAAGGGAGCAACAATGAGCAAAACACATGCTCAACACTGAAAGGGTCCATATAGAAAACCCAATGGAATATCAAGGTCTGTTGCTTGTTGGGGTCAGCCTCAAGCATGTAGGAATGAACACTACTATGCTGAAAAAGGGCCTTGTCAAAATGTCATTCAATATTCAAGAAGGAGAAACTCTTCACACCAATCATGTTGAACCATAAGCATGCACCCAAAAATAAGTACAAATGATCCTGCCAAGAAAGCATCTTGTAACTATAGTCGATGGAGGAAGAGTGGAGGAAAAGACACACGTAGGCATGTTCTAAAGTGTTGAATATCTGTAATTTTTAGAAATTTGGTATCCGAAGTGTCAAATCTCTGTAGTCTTCGATAGTTTGTTGTAGTCCAAAGTGTCGAATCTCTATAGTATTTGGCTCATGGAAGGCATGAAGTGAAGTGAATGCCTTAAAAATTACCCAAGTGGGATATAAAAGGATGAAGTGTCGGGTACCATCGAGATGCACTTCATTACAAATCCAAGAATCCCAAAGGGGAGGAGTAATATGACTCCTCAAATATCCACAATTGCAAGTGGATAATAACTATAAAAAGCTAACAAGTGGTGTGTAGCAATGTACCAAATGATGAATGCACCAAGTAATAGGAGTAAAATGGATCTCCCCATATGCTTCAATCAATACTTGAAGCAACAACTGATGTGGAAGCTTGATGTAGTGTTGCCCGAAGAAGTGTTGCAAGTCTTGTTGATGAAGACATGAATGAAGCTAAAAAGCTAAAATCCACTAAGAGACAAGCCACTAAGGGTAAAGACAACTCCAATGTGTGTGGAGTACCCATGTGATATCCATGATCACATAAAGAGGGCCATGGTCAAAAGAAGAGACAATGACAACTCCAAATTGGAGTACCCAAATTCCCATGATCGAAAAACAACACCTCCTAGAGTAGGAGTACCCAAAATCATGATGGAATCTCAAGAGGGCCATGGTCATGAGAAATTCTACTTCTAAAAGTCTCGAAGGATGAAAGTGGATTTAAGGAGTGTCGGGTTCAACTAAAAATGCACTCCATTTTACAACATTGTATTTTTTAAAGAAGGTTTCAATGACCCAAATTTGGAGCAACATGTGTTAAAATAGACCTTACAAAATGGAAAAATAATAGTCCCATTGAAAATAGTTTGAAAAGAGCTTTCCAATGACTATATGCAAGCCTATACTTGTAAAATAAGAAGTCCTCCAAAATTGTGAAAAACAGTAAAACTTTCTAGTAGAAAAATAAAATGTACAAGACCCAATACAAATTTGAACTTACCACGAGTTGGTGAGCAGCGGCTCAAAAAAATGTTGACTCTCCAAACAGTCAATTAATGCTACTTGGTGTTCATATGTTAGTCAAATGTTGTAAAGCCTTACCACAATAAAATATTTTGCTAAAGAGCAACAACTTTGGAAATGATGAAAGTTCACACGAAGTAGTGCCAAATTCAATGTTCAAGTAGAGGCAAGGTCAATATGAGCCTACACACGTGCTTCAATGTGACCACCTGTGCTAATCATTTTAAAAGAAGACTTTTCCATCTTAATATGTCTTGAGCACCATTCCATTGTAAATGTGTGATGAAAATCTTTGTCGATGACAAATATTCATTGTACACAGATTTTTCCTCATCGGCTAAAAACATTAATTGACCACCACAATTTCCTACCAAAAACCACTGCATAAAATTGATGAATCACCACTTATTGATAGCCACATGTACTTTTGAATGGAGAGTATAATCGATGTAGCTATTAATTGGATGGACATCCTATTTTTTTCTTGCGATCTAATTATGGGCGATCAAATATGAATTTACGGCTACAATAGGTAGGCTGTCATCTACGAGAGCTAAACAAGGAGAACCTATGGGATCTGGTAGTGTTGATCCTATGAATAGATAGTTGACATTCACCTTACATATAGGGTCACAAAATGAACTCTAGTAAGAGAGCAAGGCGATCCAAAATAGGCCAACAAAGATGGCTTGATCCGCCTACGGTTGGCACTATGCGACGGTGGCTGCCTGTGCCTGGAGTGATCATCTGGTGCAATATTGCATGATAAAAAAAAATTAAAGTGGCTCAATCTATGGATCCAAAATGTTACAAAACATAATAGATATGACAATCTTGTTACCAACCAGAGCTACAGCCTCTGCCTATTCTACACCATCAAAAGTCACCACCAGATCGGGTCATAATGGACCTTAAATTTTGCAATGGATTGCACATGGAATATCCATACATGGGAGGTGGCTCAATCATATTTTATCTACAACAAGGGGTTGAAGTAAATAACCTGAGATGGAGGATAAAAAAAAATCTATTATCGAGGAGATCACAAAAATTTTGAGCACCAATTTGATTTTTTGAGCATCACACATCATCGATGATAAATAGCCTCATATGCAACCAAATGGATGCCAATCTCTAAGGGTGAGATGTGGTAGAATGTGGGTAAATATAATGTGGTGAGTATCTGAATGCATGCAAAAGGATTACAAAAATTGCATTAACAATATTATGAGTTAAAACTCTGCATTAGCATCTACTTAATGGTTGTATGCATCTCACAAGAGGAGAATTCCATGATCTCAATAAGCGGTAGTGCAAAATAGATTTCTCATGCAAAATATTACCACACTATTATAGATTGGGTATGCACTTAAGGTGCAGTAGACTCAAAGATAGAGGATATCAAAAACACAATCACGAACCAACGAGTGTAAATGCCTAGAGTAGTTGACATCAATCACTCCATTCAAAATTTGCAATTAGATCATCGATGAGTCGTATCGGGTAATGCAGCTCAAAAAAACTAGATCATGCAAAAAATTGCATGGAGAAGATGAATTGTGTGCTATGTGAAAGATGAATCAATGTTGGTGTAGGAGTACTAAAAAATATGGTGCGCTCCAACACCGTGTGTCATTCTGCACAGACGAGCGCGACTGCGTACTGCTGCTTCATCATGCACCTATAGGTGATGAACATTGATGAGAGAAGAGGAGTCTTCCTCCCTTCTCTGGACTATGTAGGCAACATGTGGTCCCTAGATGGTGTTGTGTATGTGTTATGTAGTAGAAAAATGTACCCCAATATGGGGTGCACAATGCATATGGGTGTCACAATGGGTGTTGCAGTGAGGGCCTTGTTAGGTGAGGTCACACAATAATTATCGATCGATGAGGGCTAGAAATAATAGAAATGTAGTGGGCTGTAACTGTAGTGATTGGGATGAGATGAACAAGAGGGATTATTGGATCTAACCAATCAGTCGGAGTATGCAATAGTGGCAACTAGAAGTTTACATGGCCAGACTAAAACAAGAATGGAAATTGCAGAAGGTTAAGGGAGAATTTTCATGAGGAAAATGAAAATTCTCCCTCAGAGGTCAGAGGCCAAGAAGCCTCTGATACAAATGATAAGGAACTAACACACAAGATTAATGTTAATTTTTTGATACCTTTACATTAAAAATACAATGCTTAAATAAGCATAAAATACAACTAATTGTCCTTCCAAATAGCAACCAAATGCCAAATGTGGAAGATACGATGTTATCCCTAAAACAAGGAGGATAAGATAAGCTCTAACCCTATCTACATGAGCAACAAAGTCTCACAATAATTAAAAATAAGACTTATGACTAAGTCCTAACCTAAGGTTTTATTGAACCTTAAAATATAACCTATGCCTATTATATCTATATCATGAATTATCTTGACCTTGCTAAGTGGAGAATAGCAAATTCACCTAGCGACTCCCTGGTCTGTTAACCCAAAAAAAAGTGTTATCCCTATAGACCATAGTTTTTCATGTATACCAGGTCATTCAAGAGGAATAACCCTGACTCATTTTTCTATTGTGAGTTGCCTTATAGAGGGTCTATTGTTATAAGAAATTTAAACCAATATTTTCATTCAGAAGAAAATCCTCCTGAGGAGAATCCTACAGTTAATCCTACAGTTAACCCAACAACACCTCCAATAGGAGTTACACCTGGAAACATGGCACAAAATGCAGTCCCAAACCAGCCCTTGTAGAAGTACCCCAGCTGGAACACAGTTGGCCCCCTTAGACTAGCCCACATGCATGACATTCCCCAAGATGTCTCTAAGGCTATTCCCACTTATGATGGATCTGGAAAAATTGCATATGAGCACTGCCAAGATATTTTAAATCTGGCAGCAATCCACAATATAAATAATGAAGATGTTATTGTCAGGATTCTAGCCCTATCTTTTAGAGGAAATATTTTGCATTGGTTTAGAAATCTTGAGGACAATACCATCACCTCATGGGCAGCATTGGTTGAGCCCTTTGTGGAGGAATTTAATGAATCTACAGATCCTTTTTCCCTCCTCAATCAGTTCACATCTATGCAAAAACATCAACAAGAAACTATTTCAGATTTTAATTTGAGGTTCAACAGAACCTAGAAGAGAATTCCTCCTGTAGCTAGACCAACTGCAAGCCTTTCTTATATGTATTATATCAGAGATCTTGGATCAGATCTAGGCCTACAAACCCAACAATATAGGGTGGAAACTTTTCCATAGGTTTATAATGCAATTGTTCATGCAGAAAATATCCTTATTAATGTTGGGAGATTACCTCCAAAAGTTGTGTTACCTTACAATTTGGAAACCACTAATGTCCAAATTCAAACTACTATTCCATATTATATGGACCCCCCTCCATTTTCATCCCCATTCCCATATATGACTCCCATTCCTCAACCAAAAGCACCATCTACTGCAGCTCCTTTCCCTCCACTTCCTTCTCAGACTCCTCAAGAATTTTCTGTCATCCTTGATATACATAATACTTTGAAAACTCTTAGCAACAAGATGAATTCAATGGAGAAGAGAGAGATGGAGAGGTCTCAACAAAGGATATTTCCTTATGTGAATAAAGATCAAAGACCTGGTCCTAGCAATAGTATTGGGGTCAGAGTAAATGCAACATATGAAGAGCCTGAGTGTTCTTCAGAGATAAGTTTGGTGAATATATGGTGTTTGGTGTGTAATGATCCTCATGATTCACAATCTTGTGTTATGTACCAACACCATGTACAATAGGCTATGGAGATAGCAGAAAGAAATCATAAAGGAAGAGTGAATATGCTTTGGAAACCTAACCAGATCATGGTTGGAAAAGATCTTGATGAAGATGGACCTATTGTTGTCATGACAAGGTCAGGCAAGAAAACACTGCAAGTAGATCCATAGAAGATGGGTCAATTTTAGGTTCCTTCTCAGAGGAAGAGTGACCCACCTCCCCAAAGTAGTGATACTTTCCCTATTCCCCAGGCCAAAGAAAAAGAAATCTTTCCCAAGAGATTTGAGAAAGAAACTGAGGGAGACAGAATGAGGTCTAAGGATGAAGCCCAAGAGAGGCTTAGATTCCCTTCCATTACTAAAAGGTAGAGAATTGAGGCCACTCAATAGTATAAAAGAAAATATGGTGAGCCAGAAAGAAGGCCTGAGAGACCCACCTTGGCTAAGTCTGAATACAACATTATGGAGGAAATGAAGAAGATACCATCCAAAGCTAGTCTATATGATACCCTCTTCATTCCTGGCCAAATAGACCTACTAAAAGCTTCCTTGAACAAATATCTATAAGAAAAGTAGGCCACCACAATCCTTAGCATACCCTCTGAAAAGAAAGAAATGTCCCTTACTATTTTAAAGAATAAACCTCCTCCTTTCTATATCTCTCTAAGGATGGAAGGTTGGGTTGTCCAAAATTGTATGATTGACTCAGGAGCATCTACTACAGTTATGCCTAAAGTAGTTTACGAGGAAATGGGTATGGAATACACCAGATCCTGCCCTAGAGTTCTGCAATTAGATGGGACACCTGTGAAGATAGTGGGAGTAATAAAAGATGTCTTAATGAGGCTACATAGAGCACCTGAGGTAACTATAGTACAAGAAATAGTAGTGGTGGATCTAGAGCCTTATTTTGGCTTATGTCTTTCAAGAGAGTTCACTGCAAAGTTGGGTGGATGCATGTATATGGACTATTCCAGCATGGTTATTCCTTTCAAAGGAAAGAGGATAAGAATAACACTTGAGAAGCCAGTGTCTTACCACATTGAAAAAATTGAAGGAGACATGTGCAATCTCACTCCTCTAGAGGAATTTGAATTAGTGGATAACTTTGAGGAGTTGGAAATTGAAGATGAACTGCCTTTCAGAGAGGATTATAGCCAATTTGGGATAGGTATGGGCACATACAATATTTTTGTAGAGACAGAGAAAATAGTTCCTGCTATATCTAATCAGTCTCTGAGAGAAAAAGAAATATGGACCATGCACTTTGATGGTGCTAGATGTAGAAATGGTGCTGGTGCTAGTGTGGTATTATAGTCCCAATCAAAAGGGACAAAGAGTTTTTCCTATAGGCTAACATGGTCATGCACTAATAATGCTGCAGAATATGAGGCTCTATGCCTTGGACTGATGCAAGCTGAAAATATGGGCATTAAGATCTTGAACATATATGGTGACTCTAAATTGATAGTAAATCAGGTAAGGGAAAGGTGCAGTAGTAAGCACCATTACCTAAAAGCATATAGAAATAGGGTATGGGATTTGATGGAATCCTTTCACGCCCTAAACATAATTTTTTTCCCAGAGGAAAGAATACCTTGGCAGATTCCTTAGCAGTAAGGGGAGCTAACTTCAACCCTTCTGTAGACATAGGAGTTAAGAAGGACAAAGGGATCAAAATGATTTTCAGGCCTACAGTGCTAGATAAGCAAATTTTTTGGTAGGTCTTTGAAAGTGATGAACAAATCATTGATTTTTTGGTGAGAGAAGCCTGTCTATCCACTATTCAAGAGGAAAATCTAGAAGAGATTGATCAACAGGATGTCATTCAACTTAAGAACAATCACATACCTAGAGGTTTGGTTACTCTAGAGAGCCTGTTTGACAATGAAGATAGGAAAAAGATCAGATCCATGGAAGTCAATGAGAAAATCTATAAAGAAGTTGAAATAGAAAAAGAAAAGAAGCTCAAGGTTGGAATCCAATGTTCTCTAGAGGAAGAGGAGGATATCAAAGCTTTATGCCTAAAGTACCAAGACATTGTAGCTTGGTCATATGAGGACCTCAAAGTATATGACAAGAAGGTTATCCAACACACCATTGAGCTAGAGCCTAATGCAAAACCATTCAGGCAGAAATAGAGGCCTGTAAATCCTAGGATCGAAGCCATAATGAGAGAAGAAATTTTGAAGTTTCTAAAGGCTAAGATCATTTATCCAATAAAATATTCAACCTGGGTAGCCAACTTGGTACCTGTAAGGAAGAAGAATGGTGACATCCGCCTATGTGTAGATTTCAGAAATCTCAATCAAGCATCACTTAAGGACCACTACCCCCTCCCATAGATTGATCAAATATTGTAGATTGTGGTAGGGTAGAAAGGTTCTCATTGCTAGATGGTTTCTCTGGATATAACCAAATTTGGGTGAAGAATGAAGATCAGTTTAAGACAACATTCACCACAAAATGGGGAACCTTTGCATATCAAAGAATACCTTTTGGGCTATCTAATGCAGGGGCCACATTCTAGAGAGCAATGGACTATGCTTTTGGGGAACTAATTAACAAGGTCATTCTGATCTATTTAGATGACATGACTATGTTTTCCCACAACAAGCAAGACCACTTGGCACACCTAGAACAAGTCTTCTAGAAGTGCAGAGAATTTGGCATCTCCCTCAATCCTAAGAAGTCATTTTTTGTAGTCCATGAGGGAAAGTTGCTAGGCCATGTGGTCTCAAAAGAAGGTATGGCCATTGATCCAGATAGAATCAAATCCATTCTAGCTCTTCCACTACCTATGAACAAGAAAGCCTTGTAATATTTCTTTGGTCAGATAAACTTTATCAGGAAATTCATCTCTAACTTTGCTCAAAAGGTGAGGCCTATATCTGAACTACTGAAGAAAGATGCAGATTTCAAATGGATTGAGGTAAGAAAGCAAGCCTTTGAAATCATCAAGCAATCCATTATTACAGCTCTAGTGCTAGTCAATCCAGATTTTAGTAAAGACTTCATTCTTTATGCTTATGGAGTTGAGGAAAGCTATGCATCAGTGCTCACCCAGAAGAATGATCAAGGAGAGGAGCACCCTATATTATTTTGGAGCTAGAATCTTCATGAATATCAAGTTAAGTATAATTTCATTGAGAAACAAGTATTTTCTGTAATGAAATCATTGAAAAAATTTAGGTAATATTTGGTTCAAAGCAAGACCTTGGTTTATGTTGTTCATCCGGATGTAAGAAGTTTTATTCTACAAGGTGAACTAGGAGATAAGAGAGCTGGTTGGATTACTAAAATCCAAGAATATGATGTGGAAATCCATCCTACCAATATGGTAAGAGGTAGAGCCCTATGCCAAGGTCTGATAGAAGTAGCAATTTTAGTAGAAGTGATAACTTGTCAAGCAATAATAGATGATCAGACTAAAGAATTACAGTAGGTGGATTAGACTAGGTAGATCATATGACTAAGTACTTTCAAATTGGGGTATGCCCTCCTGATCTTAATGCATCATAGAGAAGAAGATATAGACTACAAGCTTTGAAGTATGTCTTACTTCCAGAAGGTCTGTACAAAAGAAACCTTGATGGAGTTCTCCTTAGGTGCTTAAAATATGATCAACAACAAAAGGTCATAGAGGAGTTCCATGGAGGACTATCCAAAGGACACTTCTCAGGAAGAGTAACAACTTTGAAGATTATCAGAGTAGGCTATTACTAGCCTACCATATTTGCAGACACCTTCAAAGTCACTAGAGCCTGTGATAAATGCCAATGACATGTAGGGAAGGACAAGGAATGCATCATTTCCCCTTAAGCCAATTCAAGTGGAAGAACCCTTTCAACAATGGGGTTTGGACTTCATAGGAGTTATCAATTCACATTCCTTAGCTGATCATAAGTACATTCTAACTACTATAGACTACCTCACCAGATGGGTAGAAGCTATTCCTACAAAGAAATCAGACCAAGAAGTGGTGATTAATTTTATGGAAAGCTTGATTTCAAGGTTTGGTGTTCTAGAAGCCTTGGTGAGTGATAATGGCCCAACATTCATAGGAGCCAAATATATTGAGTTTACCAGCAAGTATGGCATTACCATAAAGAATACTTCAAATTACTACCCCCAAGGAAATGGACTTGCAGAATCAACTAACAAGAATCTGTTGAGGATTTTGAGGAGATCATTGGAGGGTAATAAAAGGAGTTGGCACCTATTGTTGGAGCAAGCTCTATGGGTAGACATAATCACTATTAAAAATTCCATCAAAACCTCCCCTTATGCCTTAGTTTATGGTAAGGAGGTAGTGTTACCTATCCATTTGGAGATTCCAACACTCAAGCTGATAAACATAGAAGAGGAATCTGAAGAAAATCTAGTGGAAATAAGGTTGACACACCTACTATAGTTAGAAGAGAAGAGGACTCAGGCATATGAGGATTTCCAAAAGCATTCAATTGACATCAAGGTATGGTTTGACAAGAAGGTAAGGTTCAAGAAATTCCAAGTTGGAGATTCTGTACTCAGGTGGAATGTTGAAAGAGCTAAACCAGGACATCATCAGAAGTTTGACTCCTTTTGGGATGGCCCTTTCAAGATAGTAGAGGTTAAAGAGACCAATGTTTTCTAGCTTGAAGATCTTGAGGGAAACATACAACCGATTTCGATCAATGGTTTTCACCTTAAACTCTATTTTGATTGAAATATAGCTCATTGTAATATATGTACATACTTTGTATCATATTCTTTTGCATTTTATATCAAGTTTTGTTTTGATGAAATTTTGTATAATATATATATATATATATATATAAAAGAAAAAGAAAAGTTACAAAATAAGCTAAGTGTCACCAAGGAAATAATAAGTTTCCATTTCACACTCAAATGTACTAAGAAAGAAGCGGAATGATGAATGAGTTCAAATCCACACTCAAATGAACTAAAGTGCCAATGGAATACCACATGCATTCTATTTTATGCTTAAAGAGACTAAGATGAAGTGGAATAATGAATGTTCCAATCCACCAAGGTGCATGACTATTTTTAAGCGGAAACTGATTCTCACACCGCTTCAAAGGAAAAGAAAAGGACAAGCGATGCCATGAGTGCATGGAAGGTGTTTGAATTTTAGCCAATCAAAAATCAGTATAACATCTCCAAGCCACCAAAAGGAATAAGTTTAATTTGAAAAGCATGCCAATGGGAAGTTCGCACAATGACCACATTAATGGTGGAGGGTGTGCATGCATGGGAAATTAAAAGTGCTAAAAATATAGAATACATTCATTCAACAAAGAGCAACATTTACCAAGTGAAAAGAATATAATGATAGCTGAGCATTATCTACAAATTCTAGAGAAAACATTTTGAAAATTGCTTGCAAAAATGGCTCCTAAGAAAGTGCTAATAGAAGTACAGAAAAGGGGAGCAGAGCTAGATGGCCATGTGGACCAGACTAGGTGGTTGGCAGACACAGTAATGACCCAAGTAAGGAGGACCTTCTTGAGAAGAAATTTTGAATTTAGATACTTTGAAGGGAGACCAATTCAACCTCAAGGTATCATTGCTATAAAATCCTTCTTATTTTCTTACATCTGTGATTCTGTTCACCATTGCCCTGAGTTAGTTTCTACGATGATTAAATTTTATGACCCTAAGAAGAGGATAGTGAAAAATCCTAATGGCATACCACTATTCACCATTACCAAAGAGCTTTGTCATGATTTGTTTGTCGTAGGGGTGAGCCCACCCTTAGAGTCTAAACAATTTGATATAGCAGAACAAGCTAGGGTTTACGCTTCATTAATGGCTTTGGAAGAAAAGAAAGTCATAGAAAGATGGCTTCAATTCTAGTTTAGAAGGATAAGAGAGGAAGATGAAATACCTAAAGTTCCAATACCCATCGACCAATTTGCTAACCTAGAGCTCTATTCCATGCTAGCTTGTATGGAGGGTTTGGATTCTGATCGAATGGTGATAGATTGGCAAATAGCCACTGCATACTGCATTTCCAATGAGAGAATGTATGAGGAAGGTGCAAAAAATAAGGGCATTAGGGTTATCTACTTTGACTAGCTAGCTTTCCTTGCTCAAAGAATACATGAGCAATTAGTGAGAATGAAAAGGAGTTCTGACACACCCTCTTTCTAACATTGCTCAAGTCTGGTTTGGATGTTCTTTGTTGTTGTAAAGGAAATGATGCCCTAGATTCCGATCAAGGAAAAGAATGACCAGGGAGACCCCATTCTTGTTTACTATTGGACTTCTCATCTGAGGAGCACTGAGTCCTTTTATAGATTTAACTTGGAATTTTTAGGGCCAACACTGAAGATAATGTATGGGGAATGCCCTAGGTTACCACCACTGGCCAAGAAATTGTTAAGAATAGAAGGTTCCAAAGAAGGAGATTGGTACATACTTACAGAGGGCACAATCATTAGACTATATGGCTTCACTGGTAAGCCTTTTTTGCTACCTCATTTTGTTATAGATAGATTATTCGCCCTAGAATATTTGAGGTAAGCAAAATTTATAAATATGAACTATGGCTCTGGAAGGAAGAGAAGGTGTTCATTGACCTACCATAGTGTTGATGATATAACCATTACCAAGAAGCAGCAAGGTGAACAAATCAACCAATATCTTGATAGGCTGGGTCTATTTTACATTCCCCAGAGATGGGGATATGACCTAGATGATGTATTCCACAAGAGGAACATAGCCCTGAATGGAGAAAAGGCCTATAAATTTGAGAAAAAATCTAGGCCTCATTTTGAACAGGGTAGAAATAATAAGGAAAATGCTCCTTTGGAGTGGAATGTTGCCAAGATGGAACAACTTCCTCCATGGTTAGAATTTCTATGAGCAGATTGTTGATTTTGATCCAGAAAATAATGAAAAACATTGGTTGCAGGAGTCTACCATCAAAGAGGTTGAGAACAAAATAGATAAGAAAGAAGAAAATTAGTCGCAAGAGTCTACCATCGGAGATGTTGAAAGTAAAAAGAAATGGAATGAAGCCAAGATAGTAGACTAGTGGAGGATGAGAGTTGAAATTGGTAAAGAGAAATTCAAGTTTGGATTGGTAATTGACAATGAATTTTTTGATAGATATGACAAGAATATCACAACTTGGAAAGCAAAAGACCCAAGGAATATAGTGCTAATCTATAAGAAGCCACAAATAAGGTCAGATTCCCCATCCCCACCTTCGCAAGAAGAAGCTCAAGAAGAAGGAGCTGATACTCCATTAACTACTACTAAAGTTCTGAAGACATTTCAACCTTCAACTAAATAAATAGAGAATTTTCCAAAAGGGGCACAATTAATGAGTAAGATGCACTATTATGATGAGAGGGCTATTAGCACACCAATCATTCAGATAGCAAGTAGGCCCAAGCACCTAGCCCTAGGTGGATAACCCCCTGATATAAAGATAAACTAGAATGAGAAGGATGAGAATTTTGTGTTCACACTAGTAAGTTTCACCACTACAGCTACAATGGAATTAAATCCTATTGTTGAAGAAACATTGCAGGAAGAACTAGTACAGGAAGGGTTGTCTAGAGAAGATAGAAAATGAGAAATCAGTAGCCTTGCAAGTATTTAAAAGAAAGGCCAAAAGGGCACCAGAAAGAGCTAAGAAGGAGATTTCTAAAAAACAGAAGTTGGATAAGGAGAAAATTGTTAAGGAAACCCCTGTTTCAGCTGCAAAATAAGTACAACAAACATAGTAACAAAGTGAAGAGACAACTCCAAAGCACCCTACATCTATAGGCAAAGGTATGGTTTCTATCCCCTCTTCTCCTCCTCCTCCTTTAGATTCCCCAAAGAAATCTCCCTCCCCTTATGAGCAAGAGGTTGTAACAAAAGTGCCTTCTCCCCCTCATAGTTCACCACCTGTTTCACCAATCAATATTGAAGGCCAAATCAACCCATCTCCTCCAAGGTCACCTCAAATTCCTTCTTCATCACCTCAAATTTATTTTTCATCATTTGAAATCCCTTCTTCATCATCTCCCATAATTCCATCTTTGCCATTGCAAAATCCCCCATCATCTAAGAAAAAAACTATTTCAAGCATATCCACTCACCTTTCTGTGAGTCTTGGTTCAGTTTTCATGAGTCTACCAATTGCAACAATAGAAGTGGTCATAGATTCCACTGTATTTACTTCTACCAAGCCATTTTTAGTTGTTGATTCAGCTCTTCCATACCTTATAGCCTCTTCTCCTCCTCCTATGAGTTATCCTACACTAGAAAATTTGCAAAAGGAGAAGGAAGCTACACAAAAAATTCAATATTTATGGGTAGAGTGTTGAGAAAGATGTTGTCATTATTGTAAAAACACTTAGTTGGACCCAATTGGTGTAGTGTTGGATGAAATATGGTACAGTGTTGGACCACTCGACAACTTTGTTGGTACAATGTTGGATTGCTCAACAACTTTGTTGGACAGGATGGTATTGCTTGTAGTGCATGGTTAGATAGTTTAGATTAGTTTTGAGCATGTTGACATGTTGAAAAATAGTCCAGATTAGTTTTGAGCATGTTGACATGTTGAAAAATAGTCCAGATTAGTTTTGAGCATGTTGACATGTTGAAAAATAGTTCAGGACAATTTTGGAGAAGTTAGTTCAATGTTTGGATTGGTCGGTTGCATCGTCAGTACTTTTATGGACGATTTTGCACTTTGTTGGACATGTGTAAAATATGCATCAGATGCCATTTTATCAGAGGTATTTTAAGCAATTCATGAGAATTTATCATTTTAAATTTAAATCGGAGGTATTTGGATTAACTAAGATCATGTGTTTCAAATTTCAGCTCAAACAGATACCTGAGGAGGAAGTTATGGTTGTTGCAAAATGGCTCTGTAGCACTTTTTCCAGTTTTTGGATAACTGTTTGACAAAATCACTTGTTTAGTTTTATACATAATTAAGCTCTATTGATGAAAAAAATATGTGAGAATGTTTATATTATAAATGTGAATGTTATCATTTTGAGGAATAACAGATAAGTTTGTATAATTGAGAAAACTTGAACAAAAAAATCAAGAATTGGTGGACAGTTCAGAGAAGGCATACAAATTGTTTGACAAAATGCTTCATTAAAATAAGATGAGGTGGCATATGTACTCACTAAGTGAGCATTTGAACAAGTTGGAAAATGAGTAAAAATATGTAATGACTAGAACAAAGAAGGATTAAACTTGGACACATAGAGATATGCATTGGTGAAATTCAAACTGCTTTAAAAGACTATATTTTAATTGATCTCTATGGCAGTATTGTGAGACTAAGAACCGTGTAAAGTTTTGCTTGAAGAAAATGCCTCATTAAATTGTGGTGATGTGGTGCATTCTTTTTTCTAACAAGGCATACTTTTTGAAATGAAAATGCATGAATATTTTTTATAGAGCTTGCCATTATTAAAAGAGAAAGATAAAAGGCATGTCATCAAAAAGAAATATGGGCCATTTCATATATATAGGAGATCAACTGTTTTACAAGAATATATAAGAAAATAAATTATTTTTTTGCTAGATGACAAAGGGATTGAAGATGATTTAAAGCATAGGTGAAGGGATTTTAACTATGTAGAAGATATACAAGAAGGTTGATTCTGTGTGTGTGTGTTTTTTTTAGCTGAAGGATAAAGGGGTTTTTGAGGAGCAGTTTGAGTTTCATGAAAGAAAAATGAAAATAGAGATATATGGTGCCATGGAAAAAATGGGATTGATTTGTTGTGATGTGTAGGGCAATGTGAAGTATTTTATTTTTGTAAGGCAAATTTTTTGCAGTATTGATGATCTATTGAGAAATCCAGAGTGATATCGTCAGAGTTTAAGGTGTTAGACATTCAGTGTTCAGAGTGAGACTATCAGTGTATAGGGTGTGAGAAGTTTACAGAAGTTAGACAGAAGATCTCAGAGGAAAGGAATTTTATGTGCTATACCACTCAGGGTATAATTGTTAGGATCAACATTTTTGTCAGAGCTTTGTGTATTTGTTGAGTCGATGCTTAGAAATAGGGGTCGGTGCTCCTTGCAGTTGGTGCTGCTAAAGTCTGGGTTGGTTGGTGCCATTCCATGTAGTTGGTGCTGCTAAAGTCTGGGTTGGTTGGTGCCATTCCCTGTAGTTGGTGCTGCAAAAAAATTATAAAGACTAAATATTTTCAAGGCTAGATTTGGATGGGAGTCCAAACAGTCCATTGGCACAGTGTTTTTTCCCACATCAGATTTCCATTATAAATTTGGTGTTATGTGGTGCATGTTTGTGTGATTGCTTGTTTTGATTTGATTTTATAGTTGAGTTAAATTTTAATACACACTAATTCACCACCCCTCTCAGTGTCATGCTTAGTTCAACACAAATAAGCTATCCAAACCTTCCAAGAGGATGGCTATGAAGAGGAGAAACATGTTTTTTGATCCAATTTCCAGGCAGAGGACATCCAGATCTATCATTACTCTTGTGAGTAAGCCTAAGACTAAAATTACTACTCAAGACTATCATTTAAAGGAACATATAGAGGATATTGACCAGCTACCTGTAGAAGATGAACTGGTCATGGCAAAAGCTCACTTGGACACTTTTTATGTCAAAACTGATATATACAAATAAAAGGTGGATAAGTTGGAGAGGAAAATAGAAAAGCTTCAAAATACCATCGATAATAAAAAAAAGTGGAGAAGGCCCTCAAAAAGGAAGTAAAGAATTGGTAGGAAAAATTTCAAGAGGCCAATAATCTTAGGGAGTAGTTAGAGGAACATAATAAGAAAATGAGGAACAAGCCAAGGAAATACAAAGCTTGAAGCATCAACTTTAGATTGAAAAGGCTAAGTCTTCAGGTTTATCTAAATAAGGGTTGAAGAAACTAAGGAAAGAAATATGGTTTGAGGTTTTGAGGAAATGCTCAAATTTGTAGCCCATTATTGACTACGTGGATGATGCTAGAAACCTACTCCAAAATGTTCAAGAAGATCTAGATAGATGCACTGAATAACTACAACCTATTGTTATTCTAGTCGAGCATATTTATAAGCTTGTAGATAGCAGGCTCAATGAGACTGCTAAGCCTATTTCCAAAAAATAATGGAATATTGCTAGGTTGGCTGCCAAAGTTGTGGTAAAGAAGCACAAAGCCCTCTAAAAGGCTTGGCTATTGTTTGAAAAAGTTGAAAATATGATCAGGGATGTAGTGGATATAAATAAAGAAATGATTCAAAATGGTTTTAGAGGGCTATGGATGGAATATAACACCTTGTCATCAGTATAAGAGATGAAGAAGAGTACTACTGAGAGTCTTCAAGATGAGTATGATATTTATGCTCTGGAAGAGTCAATTAAATAGGAGTAGGTTTCACAAATGACTATCGATTTTACCAGAATTAGATATCTGATGGAGGACTTGGTAAACAAAGGAAGTGCTGCAAATTATGAAGACACTACCGAGTTGGAGTACATCCATAAGTAGCTAAAAGAAACTTCCAACCCTTTTGAAGTAGTTTGGAAATAGGCCTTGCAAAATCTAAAGATGATGGTCCAGTTGTTTGGAAAGGATGCTGAAGAGGAAAACAAAGAACAAGAATCACTTGAAGAAGAAGAAGCTGAGTAGGATCAAGAGGATCAACAAGAGGAGGAAGAACTAAACATAGTTGCTGCATATCTGTAAAGGACACAAGCTTAGAATTTTTGTTTTTTACATTTTTGTAGTCATGCAAAATTTTTGTGTTTTGTTTGATTTGTTTTTTTTCTGAAATTGTTAGAAGGCAATAATAAAAGAATGAGGCCAGAGGGGTGCAGAAAATAATAGTTTTCTGTGAAGGCATTCATATCATTTGTTTCAAAGAAGATTTATAATAAGAACATTGCTTTATTTTTGTGTAAGCATTGGTGCAGTTTTGAAGGAATGGTGAAGATATTTATGTTTCCAACATGGTCTCTATATGAATGTTTATCCTCTAGGATGTTTCATAAAGTTTTTAGAGGGTAGTGTTCATATGGAAATTATTATTTAAAGTATTCTTTTGAAGATAAGCATTTTTACTCTTGATTCCCAATGGATAAGACTCTAAGTTCGATGGCTTTGCGAGCAAATCCACCTAGGAGGCACCAGAATGTAGGCCCAAAATGGCCACATCGTTAGAAAATTTTAAAAATTTTATTCTAAGGCATGAAATCTCTATTCCACTAAGGAAATAGAGTATTTTGGAGCAGATCCACGTAAGGAGTGCTCCAATTTGCTCAAAACTTACTATTTTTTGCTATAACAAGCTAAGATTTCATTTTGCCTAGTACCTAGTGTATTTGGTAGCAGATTTTGATGAAGCTTGATTTCGTAGATATTTTGATCTTGGATGATGTTAGTGCTATAACACGTGTAGAATGGTGATTGCTTTTTGTTTTGCGCACTCCAATGACTAAGTGTCGACAGGCTCGATTTTCCTGAGTTCCAAGATTAAGGTGGATAGAATGGTGACAAAGGCTATTTGCCTTACTTGCAAAGTGGAATGACGATTTTGTAGTTAAATCAAGTTAGAGCTAACACCAACATTATTTTTGAGTAGATTATGATTAAAGCTATACGCTATGGATGTAAGAAAAGAGTTAGATAATTTTAAGGTTAAGTAAGCATATTAACAAGAGAACTCCATTCTACTCACTACCTAATGCATTTATCATCAGAATTTAATTCCACATAGCCAAAGCCATCAAAGTTGATGTCAACATTAATAAAGTGTGGAATGATGTTTGTTTTTTTCTCTATTGTTTTACAGAGAATTTTTGAGATTTAATCATGACCATCTATTGAGAGCATCAACAACAAATATTTTGCTAATATTATTCGAAGCATACAAAGGTGGACTCTTGCCAAATCAAAGAACAATCAGTTCAAAGTGGGAAGGTGAAGCATCCAAGGATTTTTTCAAGAACCAAGGACTAGAGTAGTTACATATCTACGATGGAATGAGGTTTTAAAGAATACTGAATGGTCCAGATTGAGTTTCTAATGGCCTAAGGCCCAACTACCATTACTGGACCAGTAGGTTGCAGAGTAAAGCTACCATGGCGGATTGCTTCCAATGGATTTCTCGGACTCCACCAACGAATGAGTTGATGCCAGAAAAGCTCTCTACTGAGTTGTTAAAATTTTAATATTTGTAATGTCTCCTTCAAATATTTCATTTGTAAACTATAAATAGAGGTTGAACCCTCATTTTTTAGGGTCGGCTCTAGTGCATTTGCTTGCCCTACTATAAATATTCTTTGCAAACTAATGGAAGGAGCATTACTCTGATTTTTGACTCAAGGCATGTTATCTTTAATATATTTTGTGCAAGAGGTTCAAAATTGTGAATTGCATTTCTATCAACACTCTAACAGTTAGTTCATTCATGTTTATTGGATTACTAGTTGTAAAGATAGTTGAAATCTATTCATAGTTAGATATGTGTTTATAGGAAGTTTATTTTTGCTAAATCTAATTATTGGTCTAAACTGCTAAATTGGATTATCAATATACTAGATAATGGAATTACTTCCTACAACATATCTTTGTTTTATACTTTAACGTATGAAGATTTTATTATTTTTGGTGCTACTAATATTGAGTAATGGGACACTGGAAATATTTTGTTAAAGGTTTCTATTGTATATGCCTATGTTTTTAGCCTATCCGTCCACTGGTAATGCACATTTATCTAACCCTAAAACTTTTCTAACCCTATTCTTCAAATCCTTATTATGCTTTAATTGTATCAACACCTTACTAAGTTGAAAAGGAACCAACCTACTCTGGAGGTTGGATTGAAGTTATTTTTGGTCCATCCAATGTTGAGTGCTGAGCTATTACTATCAGGTGCAAGCCTGGACAAAAAATTGGAAGATAGATAGTTGCAGTGTCAAGTAAAACTTGATGTCAATTCGGTACCCAACACCACCTTCACCTTAAAAGTTAAAAATATCTTCATCTTTGGAGATTATTAGCTTGTAGTCAATCAATTGAATGATGTACATCATACTAAATATAAAAAGTTAAAACCATACAAAGACATTATGGCAAAGCTTATGTCTGTCTTCAAATCACCATGCAAATGCAATGGCTACAAGCACATCCCTTATTCATTTAGAGGTATAGGATGATCGTGCTATAATCATCATCTATTAGCTTTGAGAACCCATGACCTATTTTTATAGTCAAATCCCTTTAGATTTTTTGGCCATTGAAGCTTCTCCATATGAGCCTTAGTACAAGGATATATTTACCTTCTTAACATATGATATGATACCTAAATTCTTAGACCATAACGAGAAAAATCTATTACATAAAAGAGAATGCAAATTTATGATCATGAAACATATCTTATATCGAAACTCTTTCAATGGTAGCCTTTTGTGATGCCTCCCAATGAATCTAAGAAAGACCCTTCAAGAAGCCCATGGAAGATACTATGGAGGATATTTTAGTGGTAACATAATTGCTAATAGGCTCATTTGAATAGTGTATTATTGACCTTCTATGGAAAAGGATGCATATGACTATGTTTGATATTGCAACAAATGTCAATGTCATGATAACCTTACTCATGCACTTGCACAAAATATTTAGGTCATTTCTTTTCCTTGGACCTTATCTATATAGGGTCTAGACATCAATAGAAAAATTAATCCTATTTCTTTAGATGGCCATAAATTTATTATGACAACCACTGAGTACTTCACTAAGTGGGTAGAAGCCATGCCACTATCCATGGTCACTAGAGTTCAAGTTTCTAAGTTCATTTTTAATAAAATACTCTATAGATATGGAATTCCTTCTATCATAATTTTAAATAATGGAACACCCTTTAAGAATAATGATATTAATAATTTTTTTGCTAAGTATAAAATTCAACATAAATGATCTACTCCTCATTATCCTTATAGAAATGGCCAGCAGAAGCCTCTAATAAATAGTAAATAAATATCCATAAGAAGCTGGTAAATAAGACCGATCATGATTGGCATCTTCAAATTTATCATGCTTTGTGGTCTTATCATACGAGCATAGATATACCTATATGTGTAACCCCATATGTTCTCGTATATGGGACCAAGGCAATTTTTCCTTTTGAGATAGAAGTCTCTTCTTTGTGCATCTTATTACATGATACCTTTTTTGGTGATGAGTATCACCTCACTTGTTTAAACCAATTGGAGTTGGCTGATGAAAAGTGCATTCATGCCTTAGAGCATCTTTGATCCTATCAAAATAGGATCAAGCATTCCTACAATAATAAGGTCTGCAATAATTCCTTTGAAATAAGGGGTCTCATCCATAAAGAAAAACAAAAGAATACCAACAATCAAAATAATTTAAAAGGCATGTTTTGGCCTAATTGGTTAGGCCTCTTTGTCGTTACAACAAAATTTGGATTAGAAACCTATCATCTAGCAATCCTAGATGACAAAGATCTTAAATAACCCATTAAAATTATGCATATCAAAATATATTATACATGATTGTGTGATTATTCACTTGCATCATTGTCTTTTCCAAATATTTTGGAATCTAGAGTTGAGGTCTTGACAATAATATCTTTAACTAGCAATCACCAATCATAAAACTTCTCTCTTCACAATGCTTCACTCTCTTTCGTCTTATTTCAATTTCTTTGTTTCTTCTACTAGATTCCTTAATATTCCTCTTGTGCAAACTTTTATTTTTTTCACTTGATCAAATTCCATGTTGCTTGTCATGTATAGCATGAATTTATTTATATTTACCTTTTGCATTTATGCTTGACATACATCACATTTCTACTTGACCTTCATGTATACATATATTATTGCTTGTTCATGTAGATTTTTGAGGATTCATAATGAGGCAATGATGACAACTAGTTAAGTTAGCTCATATATATTACACTTGCACTAGGTCATTGATGCTTAAAGAATCCCTAACCCTAGGCCATGTTTCTTTATTTTTACCCACCAAGATGGTATGATTACCCCATCCATACATACGGATAATTATATACTATTTGGATTTATTTCTTTGCATTTATGCATTGGATTGTGATTACATCAATTGGCACAAAGGATATTGATTCTCTTTGCTCCTCTTTTCTTCTTCAATATCTCTTGGTGCCCTCACAATACGACAATGAATGATTCGTCTCCTCTAATAAACTCCTTAGAACAACTATTTTGTTTCATGTTCCTAGGGTGTTGCTAGATGTGATGTTCTTCTTCTTACTTATTCCTTTATTCCTTTTATATATGATCACTTAGAATCTTAGATTTTGTAATGATATCAAATGATGATCCTAGATAGGATATGCATTTTTCATTCTTGTAGCACTAGATTTGTAATGGCTAGTGGATCCAATATCTCTCTTTGATATTACATATATCTCCTCAACTCAACTCTTATTTTCTCTCACACCTTTTACTTGCTTGTAGTATCATGTGGTGGATCATGTCTTGTCATTATTTGGCTTATGTATATACTCACTTATCACATTTATATTTATCATAGGATAATGACACCAAGATTCATCACCCGATTCTTCATGCAATTATATCCTTATTTTATTCTCCTTACCTCTTTTTTATATCCCTTGATCTTGAAGGTATATATAAGTTTTCTAGTTTTTATCAAGTCAAGGGATATACACTTATCGTCTTTATTTTTCCTCTTAAACAACTTCCAATTAATTAGGGAAGGTGTCATATGATGTTTATGGATCAACATACATATCTCCAAGATTGTACTTTCCCTTAACATTATGTGTAGACTCATAAAAAGTGTCACATTTGCAATGGTTAATATTAATATTTAATAATGTGTGAATTTTTTTAATTAATATATTGTAAACCTAAGAAATTATTAATACTGGCTATTCTAGCCCCTTTGACCCATTCTAGCTCCTTCGACCTACTTTAGCCCCTTTCTACACCTAACCACGACCACCATGAGACCACTTCACTATTTTTGACTCTAGTTTGTATTAACTTTGGTTAGCATTTATTTCCCCTCTTTCCTCCACTTTCCAAGTGCATTCAATGCATTTGGGTGAGGATTCCCTCCACCCGAGCACTTTGATTAGAAATGTTAATTTAGTGGGTGAGGAATATCTCCACAAAAATGGCATTAATGAGGCATGTCATATTGGATCATGATAGGTCATAAGGTGTTATGGCACATCACTCGACATCATAGGCCAAACTAGGAAAGTTTCACATTTGTCCATCCTAAGTGGGGAATATCTAAGATGCCCCTCTTATGCACCCATGCCACTTGTCACTCCTCTTCCATCTTGATCACTCTCCTCCACCCATGGGATAATTTACAAATAGGTCTCCATTTTCATTTTTATGAGTGCACAAAAATTATAAAACTTTTCTCAAATTGTATTCGATATTGTTGTGTTTTTGCTTCATTTTGTGCTTGTAGGTTTACCATTGGAAGAGCTCGAAGGCATCAACCATGGAGGCTTTTGGGTTTGTTCACTATAATTTATTCTATAACTACATCAACAATAGATATTCAACAATGCATTAGATCTACAACAAGGACCCCAAAATAATCTCTAAAGGATCAAATTCAATATTAAAACCAGCTATCATATAAAAATTTCAACCATCCAGGGTAGTTGACCAAAGCACAATTGCCTAGGGTAGTTGACCAAAAAAAAAACCATCTAAGGTAGTTCCCTAAAAAGCCAATCTCCATGGGTAGTTGATCATAAAAGCTAGCAACAACTCCAGATCAAATCCATATTACACAAAAATGTAGATTAGGTATTTGAAAAGGCTTTGTATGCATTTCATACAATTTTGTAAATTTTGCACTTGAATTTGTGAACTTTTGTAATATTTTAGGGACTTTTGTAATCTTATTTCATGATTTTGAGCCTCATATTGAAAGGACCCACATTTGCTATTGATGCTATCATTGTGAGCTTGTGTGTAGGTACTAGATATGCATGGAATATCAGTAGGTCAAGCAACACACCTTCTAAACTCTCCCAAAACCCATTGTGCATTCAAAGAGATTACTTACGACACCATGTATTTGACTTGTAAAATAAAAACCTCCACTTTGGGAGGTTGATTGTAATAGAAAGGGCCTATTTGTAAAGACAAATCTTATCAATATCAAATCTATTAAAAATCTCTTTTTTATTGTACTTTGTTTATTTTTAATTGTTATGGTGTATTTCCTCTTTCACACAAATGATGATCATGGTGGGACCCTTTTCCCACAACACATTTGACACTTGTTTTGCATGAGATTTGGTGCTTGCATAGGGCATATAATGTCTCATGTGTTTTTGCTTAGATTTATTTGTGTTTGCATGCTTGTTTAGCTTGCTTTCCTAAAATCCTACTTGTTTTCTTTGTTATAGGCACCCAAGGGTAAAATAGACATAGTCACACTTCTTATATTAGGGTTGGATCTTATAAGATCTACCCTCACAAGCTCAGTCTTAACTACCCAAGGTTATTCTCAAGCACAGTCTCAACCACCCATGGAAGTTATCAAGCTTAGTCTTAACTACACATGGTAGTTTTCAAGATCAATCTCAACCACCTATGGTAGTTGTCAAGCACAGTCTCAACCACTCATGGTGGTTCTCAAGATCAAATACAAATGCCTAGGTGGTTCTCAAGCTCAAAAAATAATTGCATAGGGTTAGGCTCATGCTTAGGGAGATGATATGCTTAGTTTTCATTTTTATTTTTGCATAGGCTCCCATCTTTAGACTTTGTGTAGAAATTCAGAGTATAGTTATTTTCATTTGTTTGTTTGAATATCTTTCCTCCCCTTCCCTCTTTCAAGATTAAAAAAAGAACATTAGCATAGTTGTTTCACAATTCCTTTCTCAAAACCTCAAAGGCACATTAGTTTAGTTGTTTCTTTCTATTGCTTTTCAAACATTCAAAGGCACAATACCTTATTTATCTCTTTCTATTCTCTCAAAAAAATTAAAGGTACAATACCTTATTTATCACTTTTTGTTCTCTCAAAACACTCAAGATGCATTATGTTAAGCTATTATTTCTTTCTAAAAACTCAAAGAGTCATATTAATTATTATTTTACTTTTAAAACTCAACAACTTAGGTTGTTATTTCCCTTGACATGGTACTATTTCATATTTTAAGGTTTTCTTCTAAGGAAACCCTAATTTCTCAAAGTTGACATGTTTTGCATCGGCTCCCCTTTGTTTTCACACCCATTCCACTTTCAAATCTACTAAATAAGGAGGGTTGAAATTATTTTGAGAAAAAAAATGAATGAACAGTGACAATAAGAAATAAGACATCAAGTGATCTTAAATTTCTCACTAAGTGATCTTCATCCTTCTCTCGCAAGAAAGATAACTCAATATTGTGAAGTGTAATTTATTTTCTATTGCATTGTATTATTTGTTACTATTGGTCACTTTGGTGGATGTATGTTGGAATCCCTAAGGAGAGATAGACTATTTAGGAGGTCTCAACCCTTCTGTTTGCTTCTGCGCTATCTATTAGGTGATTTTGCTCTTTTTCATGCATGTACTAATTTTTTGGGTGACGTAATTGAGTTCTTGCATCTGTATATTATTTTTTGCATAGCTTATGCAGAATCATGATTGGTATTTACGAGGTGTGATTTCGCTAGTGAAAAAGCATGGTTGCCTATTACGAAGTGTGATTTTATCATTCTATTTTGCTATATTGTGGCATGCTTATTTTCTTTCAAAGGTCAACTTCTACTTCTATTTTCAAAGGTTAGCTAAAAATACCTAGGGGTTTGAATGCTACACCTCCAAGTATTATTGTACAGTGGCCTAAGCAGGCTCCCTAATAATGATTATACTTTCCAGGTGTTTGCCAAGTTATCTTACAGGAACATGAATTATTGATATCATTGGATAAAGGATACAAGCATGGATCAACCATCGGATAAGAGAAGTACCCCTTATTAATCTTTAGGCTATTTGTTGAGTGTCCTTTCTATTTTTGTTATAAATCTTAGATCCTATTTAAAAGGAAATATATTTAATTGATTTCTAGGAATTTAAAGGATAAACAACATATAGTGTCCATTTAAGGGTTAATATTGTTTGTGCATCCTCTCTTGAGCCCTTGCTTAAAGGTTTTTTTTGTCTTAAAATCCTAGGGTTAGAAATAATTCAAAGAAAGACTCATTATAGGATTAGCTCTTGTCTACTTTCATTCTATATTTTTTCATTATCCTTTATCTTTTATAGCATAGATTTAGAAAGGCCAAACATAGGTGATTGTCTTGAAACAAATTCATCAAATATTATTGAACACCTATGGAATTGGAACGAGTTATTAAAGCCTTTCCTAGTAAACCCTTCCCCCATATTTCTACATCGAGTGTAAAGAACAATGCAGCCCCTATAGTTCACATCAAGGCTTTCTCTCTTGTAGATCCAACCTTGAGAATCATACTCGTTGGTATTTTTGCCACACTAAAAAATAAAATTTTAAATTCATCAAGTGAAGTACGCCCAATAGTGAAAGGAAAATTGGATGAAATTATCTTTAGATATTTTTTTTGTGATATATATTTTCTCAAGATTTCCAACGATATATTATAATAGCCAATCGGGTGAATGGATCAAAAGTTATGGCTTCGAGAAGCTTTATCATCAAAAATCAATCTTCGGGAGAAAATAGAAGTAAGAAATTGCTAGGCGTAGTCAAAATAAAAGTCACCCCTAAGGAGGGGTAAAAATTATTTTCGCCCTTCTCAGGGGTGAACCTAATGGGTGAAAGCACCTCAGAGGTAAACTTGATGGGACAAAATTGATGGGCGACTACATTTCAGGGGTGAACCTAATGGGTAAAAGAACCTTAGGGGTGAACCTGATGGGGTAAACCTGAGGGGCGAACTTGATGGGGTGAACCTGATGGGCGACAATTTTAGGGGTAAAACTATTTTTAGGGGTGAAACTGATGGGCGAAGGTATTTCAAGGGTGAAACTGTTTTTAGGGGCGAAACTAATGGGCGACAACATTTTAGGGGAGAAACTATTTTCAAGGGGTGAAACTGATGGGCGAAAGCATTTTCAGAGGTGAAATTGCTCAGTTAAGAGGTGAAAGTGTTTTAAGGTTAAGGGGAGAATGCAATTATGATCACCTAAAAGGGAAGGCAAAACTCAGTTTTCCCCTTCTGAAGGCGAATGTCAATTTAAAAAGGGAATGACATAGTTATCAAATATTTTCACCCAAAAATAAAAAACAATTACTGCTATGATAAAATTGAATGCTTGGGGCAACAAGAGCCATGATCTAGAATTTTTACAAGGATTAAATGCTACATCCTCCAATCTAGTGTAATCCTGATGATTTTCAAAGCACCTTCCATGGACTTCGTTCCTTTTCAAGGAAAAATTATATTTCACTGATTTCAATCGGCAAGGGTAAGATTCCTAGGTAAGAAGGAGAGAATGTGATGGCACCCATGATTTAATGTTCAAGCTATCAATTTCCATGTGACATTGTTGAGTCTCAATGCACCGATGCTTGGGATGCTCTCTCTATCATCCATTTTTTTTGATTTCCTAGGCGCATCCCATAAAAATTGGATCGTTGTCCCTTGAATAATAATCTGATTTGAGCATCACCATTACCAAGGGAGATAATTGTTGTTGCTGATCTTTGACCAACCGATATGTTGTTTGTAAGCACATTAAATGAAAGAGGTGAAAACCTCTATAAATACTAATCAAATTTCCATTGTAAGGAGGGGTTAGACATTTTGCGAGAGATTTCTCCAAGCTCTCTACATTAATACAAGGCATCATATTTTTGAATTTGCAAGTGATCTTGCGTGTGTTTACTTTCTGTGTAGTGTGCTTCTATTTTCATTTGCTTATCTTATTTGCTACTCTGTTTAAATTCTATCATTGGATTTAAAATTGCTAATAAGAAAGTGAATGTTGGAGCGCCATTTTGATAGTTGCTATGGCTAGATCATGAGCTTGTTCTGTTCTATTTCCTTTTATAAATGCTACTTTGTGCTTGGGTTTTTTTCCTGCTAGTTAGTCTAACACCAGCCTTGCACTTCGGCCTGTGGCCATATTTCCCATTTCTTTCTGCATATTTCCAATTTCTTTCCTGCATCCCTAGTCTTTTACCAGTGTAGGATTTAGTTAGGGAACCAGCCCTCTCTGGAGATTGGCATAGAGGACATATCTTTCCTCTGGCCTTTCAATGTTGGTCGTATCTAGGGCGCATAAACACAATGTTTAGAAATTAGGTAGATATTTGACCAACAATTTTTGGCATGCCCGATGGGACTCACAGTCTCCGTATTTTAAGGGAGCCCGAGTTTGGTGAATCTCTGGCTTACCTTCATCTAGAAAAATCACTTGGTGACTCTATTGAGCTGAAGATCCAGATCTCTTGATCATGGATGCCTTTTATACTGAAAGAAGATACCCCAGAGGAATCAAGGTTTGGTGAGCAACCTTGACCTCACAAGTGGAGAAAGAATGTTCACCTGGTGACTCTAACTCAGTGGCAAGGACCGTGATCTCTGAGGACCACTGCTATAATGGCACAAGTATGCTATCCTAGTTGGAATGATCTTGGCCCTCTGAATCTCCAAAGTCAGCATGAGATTCCCAAAAGTGCCCTGAAGACCCTAACAAAATACAATGGCATTGAGGGAATGGCTCGAGAGCACCTTGAAGATGTTGCTGCTCTAGCGATCCTCCATGGCATAACCCACGAAGATGTCATGATCAGACTTCTGGTCTTGTCTCTGGAAGGAAGGGCACTACAGTGGTACAAAATGCTCAGGCATAAGAGCATCTGCTCATGGGCGGACCTAGCGAGAGCACTAGTTGACACATTTGATGGCTCTCAGGACCCCTTTCAACTCTTGATGCACCTCTCCACCATCATGAGAGCACCTCTAGAGAGCATCACAGACTTCAATGTCTAATTTTGGAGGAGTTGGAGGAGAATTCCAGAGAAGATCCAACCGACACCCACCCAGGCCCACCTCTACTATATTTGGGCTTTCCACCTAGACATAAGCCTCCTCCTACTACAATTTGGGGAACAAATATTCCCTCAAATATTTCAAGAAGTGATACAAGTAGAGCAACTCCTGCTCCAATTAGGAAAAATACAATGGAGAGAAATTGCCTTTCCATCACTCTCTCCGATAGTTGTTGCTCCCATATGTCTTGCACAATATTCACAATGGAAGATCCCTAAAACTGTGTGGATACCTGGAACACAACTATGTGGAGCACAAGAGGTGAATCTCATCCAGGGCCAATGAAGGGAATATGCAAGCACTATTCCAATAATGAACAATCTGGTTGCTTGCAGCTTTCTTCAGAATATGGAGCAAGAAGAGGTGGATGTCTCACAACATCGATAGATGAAATATGCAAGTGTTACCCCAATAATGAACAATATGGTTGCTTGTAGTTTCTATCAGGAGCTAGACCAAGGAGAGGAATAGGTTCAAGAGGCTGATTCTGAGAGTGAAGAAGACACAATTTTGCACCCTTTTTGTGTCCCAATAAGCATGCCTCAATAGGAGGTTGATCCCGAGGATGTTCTGACAGAAGGGCTATCACCAAAAAATATTGTTGTCACACCAAGGGGTTAGAGGAGCACGTGCCCAAGATCCTACAGCCAGTAGACTCTCAAAAGTGGTAGCATTGGTTCCAGTCATCACCGCAACTAGTACTCAAAGAAGGCTCCCATATGGTAAATATTTTTGCCATATTATTCAGTAATTGTATAAGTGTTGGTATGCATGATAACCTGCCACATTGTAGCTGGCTTGCAACCTGGAAAACTTTGGGAAGAGGATAGCCAAACTTTAAATATTTCCTAAAGTACAATCATATCTAGTCCGGACACTGCAGATTCATCGGATAAGCACCCAAAGCCAGGTTTGTGGTGGCGACATGCCAATCATGTCGTAAATTTTTGTGTAAATATTGTAAATAGGTCGGATGATAAATAAAGTGCTGAGGGCACTAAATGGTGTGATCTAGATTTAAATATATATATATATATATATATATATATATATATATATGGCTCAAATGGTGTCGGAACTCGTAGGTATGCATTTTCTCTTCCCTTGATGCTTTCATTTGTTGTACCCACCACTTCTGTTCCCCTCCCCATTTCATAGTCATCAGTCACCATTGCTCCTTTCACCATTCCCATTTCCTCCATTCCTTCATCTTCCAGTTTGTTTGCCTTTGCCCCTAACTCATTTTTTGTTCCACCATCATCTACCTCATATTTTCCCCCCATTAATTCCATCATCATTGTGAGTACACAGACTCTATCAAGGATAAGCATAACTGTACCCCCATCCATTCTAGCTCTTTCTAATTGAGCCAAACCCTTAGTAGCCTCTATTTTCATTTTTTCCATTTTTTTTAGATTACAGGAGTCGTTGGTGTCAAAAAATCGAGGTCTTGCTAAAGCACCCTGAAGCGAAGAAAATCAGTCGAGCTCGATGAAGTGCCAGAATACAAATAGGTGACTAAACAATATTAGGTAGTGTAGGAAGAAGCTGATGCAAGCAATAAATAGTTTGATACAACAAGTGGTTGTGACTCTATTTCCCAATGGATAAAGGCCCTAGGATTGATTGCATCCAGATGAGTTGAATACCCCGTGAGCCGCCAAAAGTGTTGGCATTTTTGCCACACTAAAAAATAAATTTTTAAATTCATCAAGTGAAGTACATCCAATAGTGAAAGGAAAATTGGATGAAATTATCTTTAGATATTTTTTTGTGATAGATCTTTTCTCAAGATTTCCAACGATATATTATAATAGCCAATCGGGTGAACGGATCAAAAGTTATGGCTCCGGGAAGCTTTATCACCAAAAATCAATCTTCGAGGTGAAATAGAAGTAAGAAATTGTTGGGCATAGTCAAAGTCAAAGTCGCCCCTGAGGAGGGGCAAAAATAATTTTTGCCCTTCTCAGGGGTGAACCTAATGGGCGAAAGCACCTTAGGGGCGAACCTGATGAGGCGAAACTAATGGGTGACAACATTTCAAGGGAGAACCTAATGGGCAAAAGCACCTCAGGGTCAAACTTGATGGGGTGAACTTGAGGGGAAAAATTGATGGGGCAAACCTGATGGGGAAAAACTGATGGGCAAAAACATTTCAGGGATGAAAATTATGGGAGAAGGTATTTCAGGGGCAAATTTTTTTTCAAGGACGAAACAAATGGGCGAAGGCATTTTCAGAGGTGAAATCGCTTAGTTAAGAGGTGAAAGTGTTTTAAGGTAAAGGGATGAATGCAATTATGATCACCTAAAATGGAATGCAAAGCTCAATTTCACCCCTTTTGAAGGCAAATGTCAATTTGAAAGGGAATGACACAGTTATCAAATATTTTCACCTAGAAATAAAAAACAATTACTGCTATGATAAAATTGAATGCTTGGGGCAACAAGAGCCATGATCCAAAATTTTTGCAAGGATTAAATGCTACATCCTCCAATCCAGTGTAATCCTGATGATTTTCAAAGCACCTTCCATGGACTTCGTTCCTTTTCAAAGCAAAATTATATTTCATAGATTTCAATCGGCAAGGGTAAGATTCCTAGGTAAGAAGGAGAGAATGTGATGGCACCCATGATTTAATGTTCAAGCTATAAATTGCCACGTGACATTGTTGAGTCTCAATGCATCGACACTTGGGATGCTCTCTCTATCATCCATTTTTTCTGATTTCCTAGGCGCGTCCCATAAAAACTGGATCATTGTCCCTTGAATAATAATCTGATTCGAGCATCACCATTACCAAGGGAGAGAATTGTTGTTGCTGATATTTGACCAACCGATATTTTGTTTGTAAGCACATTAAATGAAAGGGGTGAAAACCTCTATAAATACTAATCAAATTTCCATTGTAAGGAGGGGTTAGACATTTTGTGAGAGATTTCTCCAAGCTCTCTGCATTAATACAAGGCATCAGATTTCTGAATTTGCAAGTGATCTTGTGTGTGTTTACTTTATGTGTAGTGTGCTTCTATTTTCATTTGCTCATCTTATTTGCTACTATGTTTAAATTCTATCATTGGATTTAAAATTTCTAATAAGAAAGTGAATGTTGGAGCACCATTTTGATAGTTGCTATGGCCAGATCATGAGCTTGTTCTGTTCTATTTCCTTTTACAAATGCTACTTTGTGCTTGGGTTTTTTCCTACTAGTTAGTCTAACACCAGCCTTGCACTTCGGCCTATGGCCATATTTCCCATTTCTTTCTACATATTTCCAATTTCTTTCTTGCATCCCTAGTCTTTTACCAGTGTAGGATTTAGTTAGGGAACCAACCCTCTCTGGAGATTGGCATGGAGGACATCTCTTTCCTTCGGCATTTCAATGTTGGTCATATCTAGGGTGCATAAATGCAATGTTTAGCAATTAGGCAGATATTTGACCAACACATACATAATAGGGTGGTTTTCACCCTCTACACATCTTAAAAATATTTTGTGTACTTTTTCTAGTTTTTATTTTCTCCTTTTCTATTCTATCCTTCTCTCTCCTAATTTCTCCCAACCTTAGGAGGGGGTGAAGGCTTTCAAAGTCTAATGAGATTTTCCAAGAAAATTATCAAAATGGTAGAGAAAATGATAATCTAGAAGAGGAATAAAATGAAGAGATTGAGAATGACATTGATCCTACTAAGGGACCCAATGGGAACCTTATCTTTAAATATTTTGAACATGTTTGGAATTTCTACAAGCATCATAAGGATACCTTGGATAAATCTATGGAAGAGGAAACCCAACTCAAGGAAGTTGGAATATCTCATCATCAAAACATTTCCACTCGATATGTTCATAATAACCTATTGAAAAAATATTTGCATCATGATAATATTATTCATAACCAAACATATGATACTACTATGACCACCAACGTTCGAAGGATTCTACAAATTCCTCCAACTAGTAGTGCATCTTAATATTATGTTCAATTTTCTCCTCATTTAGCTAAACTCAAAATTCTTACTTCTATTCCACCAACTATTAGTTATCCTCTCCAACAAGATACCGCATATCGTAACCCATACCATAACACTATAAATATCTCCAACATGGGCCAAGTACCCTTTCAATAGCCTACGTATACCTCTCCCTTAGGGAATCTAGGAGTATTGCACAATAACAATATCAACGTGAAAAGTTTAACTAATATGGTGAAATAATTAGTCTCAAGAGTGGATATGATTCAACACCTTAGTTTCACCTACAACTATAGATAAATGTGCAATCATCCCTTAGACCCTATCATTGTCGTTAGGCCCTATCCTACACATTTTTCCATGCCAATTTTACCTATATGTAGGGTAATGAAATATCCAATTGAGCATTTTAGAATGTTTAGAACCATGATATCATATATGATGACATGTTGTTGCTAAAGATATTCCCAAAGAGTCTTGGTGGCATGGAATTAAAGTGGTATTAAATTTGAAGAGATAGCTGAATTATTTGTTCAACATTTTGGTGTTTATGTTGAAAAAGAATGTGACCATAAAATATGTTTACATGTTAAAACAAGGTAAAGATAATTTTTTTTCAAAAAAATTATCTCATTGGAGGAGTCTAGTTGGATTCTTGAGATACACCTTACCCCCTTGAGACATGTTTGAAATATTTATTGGAAATTTGCAAGAGCAATTATCTTATGCATTGGAAACTACAACTATCACATCTTTTGATCAAGCAATTGACTTAGCAATAAAGGTAGAACAAGATCTTATCAGAAGAGGATAGCTTAAAGTGAAAGAAGATAGGACCACTAAAAATTAGTATAATAATAAGCATGTGGTAGGTGATGGAGTTGTAGATAGTAGACCTATTAACAGTATTGTTAACAACCTATAAAATATGGTGCTTAGCCAATCTCCAAAACCTCCACAAAAGAATTTTACAAGACTCAACATGTTTATGGCAGTGGTTCTAAAGTAGTTGTTGGAAGCTAATATGATTGAGTTACCTCCCATAAGGTAACTTGATACCACAACTAATTGGTATAAGGATGGTCAACAATGCGAGTATCATAAAGTGAAGGATCATTGAATAAACTCTTGCAAGAGGTTGAAACATATGGTTCAAGATATAATTTATGTAGGATGCCTTGTTATAGAAGGTTATAAACTCAATCCTCTAACAAAGAATCAACATCCTACACAACAAAAACCCACAACAAATCAAGATATGAGGAGTTTTCAAGATCCTCTCCCTAAGTAGGATCAACAAGTAGTAAATCAAGCATTCTATCAGAATGTTCCACCTTCCTATGATAATGTAGTTGGTATGATAGCAGAAACTACAAGGCAACAAGCACAAAATCACCAAAGCCAATATATTTAGTAGGAGATAAGTTCTTTAGCCAAGATTTATCTCTTAGTGTAGACACCTAAAACATGTTATATTGAGGAGACTGCCTATATGACACCTTTTAAGGCCATATGACCCACATTGGGCAACCCTAGGTCTTAATGATGGTTTTTACCACTCAAATAGGGAAGATTTTCCCTTTTTAGTCTAGGCCATCCCACCAAGAGATGATCTTTAGAGGTCATCCTACCTTGAGGTGAGCAGCCATCATGGTCGTCATCTTAGGGTCGGATGATCATGACTGTTGATTGTATTAAGGTAGGATGGCCTCTGGAGACCATTTCGTGGTGGGATATCCTAGGCTAAAAATGGAAAATCCTCCTTGTTTGAGTGGTAAAAACCATTTTTAAGCCCTAGGGTTGCCCAAGGTGGGTCATATGGCCTAAAAATGTGTCCATATAGGTAGTCTCCTCAATATGATATGTTTTAGGTGTCTATAGATGCCCCTTTTTGGAATGCATTATGTGAAGGCAAAACATGGAGCAAAAATAAATGACTTAATGTCAAATTGAGGGTTGATGATGATAATTGATCTGATAAATGTTAGATACTTCAATCCTAGAAATAACATGCATATTTGAATCACTGCTTCCAACAAGTTGATGGACTTGATTTTAGATAGGCTTTTCGATAGTGGGTAGATTTTCTATAAGTGATAGCTTCTATTAAATCGTGGGTAGATTATCTACAAGCAACGGATTTGGGCACACCTAGTCTTAGTTTCAGGTAGATGCTTTCTCCCAGATTTTAGATTTACCAAGCCTTTGTTGATATTTTTGCTTTTACCTCAGTAAATAGGTAAGTGTATGATAGTTTCTAGAAATGGTTCTTGAATGAATACAATTTGTATTGATTAAGTGTTTTATTATTGATTTTGATTATAAATTCTATGGTGTGTGACTACCCCCTCAAGCGATGAGTCAATGAGAAGATGGAAAGTTATGAAAATGATGATTCACTTGACCAAGATGAATTGTTTTGGGTTTTGTAGGGCTTTTATGAAAGTGGGAAAATGGAAATCCCACTACAACTGTGATTTTGACCATTATTGATAATTACTTTTAGTGAGTGAACTTATGGTAATTTACTAATCCTACCAAATTACATGGACAACCAATTGCTGCAATTACTAGGTTGATAGAGAAAATCACTAGATATGAGATTCACAAGATTTTTGGCTTGATATGACCAAAGGGGCTAGGTTCCTTTGGAGCCTTTTATATTGGATTGACCAAAGGTGTCAGGGGTCTTTGGAAATTTTTTTATATGACCAAAGGGATTAGGTATCTTTGGAACATTTTTAAGAACATAGGATTATACTAAGAGGGAGGGGTGAGCATTATAAGATCAAATTTTACTTCTCTTTCCCAAATAGTATTATCCAATATTATCAATGGAAATATTAATAGCAGTAATCAAAGCAATGCATAAATCATCACACACAAGAGAGATACAAATTTAATATGGTTCTACCAATGTGGGCTACTCCATAAAGAATATATGTATTCTAAATTTTCTCAACAAATATCTTGGGAATCAATTCCCTATTACAATGTTTATGGACCTCTATTCAAAAGAGATACCAATCCCCTATGCTCTAATTTATGGATCTCTCTCCATAGGAGAAATCTATCCCATTTTATCTAGTTCATGGAACTTGATCTAGGAGAACTCAATATATTCAAATGGTTCATGGATCTCTCTCCACAAAAGAACTCTATCTCCCCAACTAGTTCATGGATATCACTCCACAAGAGAACTATATCCCATCTACTCTAGTTTATGGATCTCTCTCCATAGGAGAACTCTTTCCACTTGCTCTAGTTTGTGTATCTCTCTCCATAGGAGAACTCTTTCCCTTTGCTCTGGTTCATGGATCTCTCTCTATAGGAGAACTCTTTTCCCTTGCTCTAGTTTGTGGATCTCTCTCCATAGGATAACTCTATCCCCTCTACTTTGGCTAGTGATCTTCTAAAATAATTTTACCCCCATTGCCTTGGCTTATGGATCTCTCTCCATTGGAGACCTCTATCCCCACTACACTAGCTGATGTATCTCTATCCACTAGAGACTACTATCCTCTTTACTCTATCATCTCCAAATCCTAATCTCAACTCTATCTCAAATATACACCAAGACTTAATACAAAACTTGAACAAATAATAAATCAAAATTTCTCTCAACACTATCTCAAATCTACACCAAACTCTATCTTAAGTCTAGTATAAATCTGCTCTAACTCTATTTATAAATATGCTCTTAATTCTATCTCAAATATACCCCAATCCTTAACACAAAGTTTGAATAAATTATCAATCAAACCTACTGTCAACACTACTCAAATTTATCTCAAGCCTTAACAAAAGTCTTTCTCAAAAATACCTTCAAGTCTTCTCAAAAGACTTGCTCAAATCTGCCTTCAAATCTTCTCAAAAGACGTGATCAAATATGCATTCAAGTCTTCTCAAAGACTTGTTCAGTTCTGCCTTCAAGTCTTCTCAAAAGACTTGCTCAAATTTGCCTTCAAGTCTTCTCAAAAGACTTGCTCAAATCTAGCTTCAAGTCTTCACAAAAGACTTGCTCAAATTTGTCCTCAAGCCTCTCATAAAACCTGCTCAAATATTTCCATAACTTGCATACAAACACAACTTAAATTTTTTTCAAAAAGCTTTCTTCACACAAACAAATTCTACTTAGAATTCGTTTAACCTTTGGAACATATAGAGAATGATATGCTCTATCAAAAACTCAATATGTTCTACTCAATAATTAAGTCTGTTGCTTTCATATGTCTCACATTTATTGCTCTTTTAAAGATAGATCTAGTCTAGCACATGACACCTATCTTCCTGATGTACACACTTGCTTTCATAAATCTTATTTCTAATGTTTGCACATTCACTTTCAATATCACTCAAAACCAATGCTCAAAAGCTTCACACACTCATTCAACCAATGAAGCCAATTTTCTCACAAATCCTAAACAAGAGTTTTCAAACGTCTTCCAACAAAGAGCATAATGTAGGTTTCAAACCCTAACTCAAATATTTTCAAAAATGCTTATCAAAAAATCCTTTTAACTCCACCTTATGTTCGAAAAATATTGATTTCAATATACACTTTAAATAAGGAAATATGTAAACATACCTCTTATCTTGCTCATAAGGAGATATGTCTTTAAAAATTTGTCTCACACACAATATAAAAAATTATTGCAGGAGATTCAAACACAGCACTTGCCACCTGCCAGTGTGCTAGCACCCTTTGGGCTACCGCTAGCCCAACCGCCCACACAAGGATGAAGAAACACAACATGCAATTTGACCTCCACTCAAATTCCTAGCAAATAAAAGACAATGCAAAAACTATCACCACTTGGATTTGAACACATGACATGTTGTTTGCCCCGCATCTTAAAACTACCTAGTCTATCGCTAGGCCAACTGCCTGGTTGGTGATAAGATTCCATGATATTATCCTTATACCCGTCCAAAGCCCTTTCTTCTTTTTTAAATAAAAAAATTTCTTCTTCTACTCACGATTGTACATGCCAAAAATTTGCATTAATCACTTGAAATCGTGCATCAAACCACAACCTTAGGGCACCAAACATTACCATATAAATATGGATTTACCACCATGCTAAGGATGTTGGTGGTGCTTAAGAATTTAAAAATTCTTTTTCAAAGTTGGTGCCAAACCCACTTAGGGTTATAAAATATTATAATATAAATATTATAATTATTTTATAATTGAACCTTAGGCTTAACTTTATAACTTTAATATTATAATATTATTTCCTTTTTGAGCCTAGATATTTTCTTCCTTTGGGATTTTTAGACTAGGGTCTTCAACATTTTAACCAACCATGTGGAGCTTTGTCCCAAATATCTTGGGCTTAAAATATAAATATTTTAACCCTCTTTTTATCAATATCCTTACACTGAGATGAAATTTGCTTGCATATAACACTTGACATCAATGAAAACATAATTACTCAAAATTTCCAATAACCCCCCTCTTTGTCATTGATGGCAACCCTTTACTAAAAATTCTTTTTTTAAAACCATTTGATTCCAAATATACTCCCCCTGAGAAACTACTCCCCTTGAATGGATGCTCTCCCCCTTACTCAAATATCTCACCCTTTGAGATAAATGGCAAAGGGACTCCTTTGGGGCTAAAGATAAGACTCTTAGCTCAACCCCCTCCCCACCTCCTCTCCTTGAGGTGATTAATTTTGGGATGGGAGTAAAACTACTCCCAGCATACAATGCTTTTTTTCTTTGTCAACCTTCTTTCTCAACATACCCTTTTGATCCTTAAGTAGGGAAAAATGGTGCACCTAAATATGGATAACAAATTGCATCTATCCCTTATGTCTAATGAGCATCAAATCGGAAGCATGCAAGTAAGATGGAAAAGATACCAAATAACAAGAAATGAAGCAAAGTAAATTGTTTTCTTATTAATAAAATGGATCAAATATAGGTTACAAAGATGTCCCCTCGAGGGCTCAAATGGATGATACAACTGTTACAAATTTATGGTGCCCAAGGATCAAATCCTTCAAAGAACTCTGGTGCACATCCAGTGTCTTTCCTCGTACCCACAATTGAAATGGGCGAGCCAAAGTTGCCACCACTTGGATATTTGATTATTTGAGGTCCTATGCTACTCCCCAATGCACTGTATGACCTACACCTACACACAAGGAAACAAAAAATGTCAAATAGCAAGTGTGTATGATCTAAAACATGTAATCCCCACAGGCAAGAAAGGAGCATATGTAGCGTGCCTATACCAAATCAACTCCAAATGCTATGAAATTATAGAGGTAAGTAAAATAAGAGGTTTTGGGAAGATATCACTAGAAATTGCACCAAAATTGCATCCGTAGGCATGGCGTAATCGCAGTGCACTTCTCCAATCTGCAAAACCCAAAGCAAGCAATTTCCCAACCTAAACATATCCAAAACACATAAAAATTGGAAAGAATGCATAAAATAACATTTTAAGAGAACCCATATGGTTAGATTTCAGAAATCAGGCTCATATCCCGATGCATGCTCCAGTGGGTCCCATAAGCCTACAAAAACTTCAAAATACAATATCTCGGCCAATATAACTCAGAAAAGCATGAAATTTGAACTGCAACATCATATGATAATATAGAAAACACCTATTTAAAAATAGTCACAAAATTGTTGACATATTTGTATTCATTCCAGGGTGGGATGAATAGGACTATCACAAATTGGGGGGCCCTGAGGGTGGGACGCCCATCGATTCTGCCTAAATTTTACCACCAATTCCACTGGGGAATGGTCCAAAACACTATGGGGGTATTGTCATCAAATTTGGGGTGGAAATTCACTTGATTGATAGGTCTTTGTAAACAAATTGCGTCTCTTTGAGTCACTCGATAACCTCCTTCGCTAAGAAGAGATCTCGAGGGAAAGAGAGCACAATCAGGTGAGGGGAAATCTTGGCAGCGCTCCATTGCTTAAACCTTAAAACTCCTCTCCATTTATTGGTGTGGAAAATGCATCCACTTTATAGCCACAAGGGGCTCATGTGCAAAATGGCATGCAAGGGCATGCATGGCAAGAGGCGCCACTTGGCCACCGGGGTGGCATGCATTGGAGGGGGAAGAGAATCTCCCAATTTGGCCTCCCTTATGAAGCATGGCATAAATATGTTGTGTGCTCTGACTTGTAGGCATGGGTAGGTAGGATAAATGACCATTACCAGGCGCCATTTGTCCAGATTTGACTTTTTCCAGTCAAACCTGCTATTCGCCCCACCTTGGGATGAATGTTGCTATTCGCTCTAGGGTGGGATGAATAGGATCTGTATTCATCCTAGGGTGGGATGAATAGGAACAGGGTGCCAAAAAGGTCCCAAAAATGGCCTGAAACCTTCCAAAACCTTGCACTAAGTGGCTAGAACCATTGTATACCTTCTGAGGGCTGCCCTAGGGGCCTTGGTATGTCAATTTAGTCATTGCTTTTGGTAGCATAATCGGATTGACCAGATTTTAGTGTCTACAGATGCCCCTTTTTGGGATGCATTGTGTGCAACACAATATTGAGCAAAAATAGATGACTAAAATGTTCAATGATTAAGGTTATTCAGTAACCTAACCAACTTTAGATGCCCCAATCCTGGAAAGAGCATGCGTTCTTGAATCCTTGCTTCTGATGAGCTAAGGAACTTGCTTGAGCTTGGACATTGTTCTATCATGAAGAGGTGAGGCCTATGATTCCATGATGCTAGCAATGTCAAGTGATTTAATTGATCTTTTGTGCTTGTTTGCTGCCCCAAGTAGGAGCATGATTGTCTTTGTCAAAGATTCTTTGAACGAATGCAATTTGCCTGATTGAGTGTGTGCTTGTTGATTTGGAACTAAGTATGACTACCCCCTCAAGCGATGAGTCGATGAGGGAATGACCAGTGAGAAAAGTGATGAGTCACTTGACCCAGATGACTTTTTTTAAGGTTACCTTCAGTTGTACTCATTAAAATTGGAGCGGTTTTGGAAGGAATTTGATGATGTTATTGATGCTTCATGGAGTAAAAGAGTTGTGAAACCTCATTCCCATGGGGTGGTCCAACCATCATGGCCTTCTTAGGGATTAAATTAGTAACTCTTTAGTGTATCCATGGTGACTTTGGGTTCCATATTGATCTTGAATGGATTCCCTCAAATTTGACTTGTTTTTGGTGGGTTTTGGACCCTTTTGTTTGCGGTGCCTTTTGGAGAGGAAAGGAAGGAAAAACCTCATTCTCATGGAGTGGTCTAGCTATACTAGCCTTCTTAGGGAGTGAAGTGATGTCCTTTCTAGGCCTTGATGGTAGTTTATTTTGCTTCTTGAATTATGTGAAAAATTGACCAAAATTGAGCTATTTTTGTGGGTTTTTGGACCCATTTTGGTGCATTTTAAGTTGTTTTAATTTAAAAATTTTGTGTTCATCCCAGGGTGGGATGAATACAAATTTGGTATTCATCCTAGGGTGGGATGAATGGCCAAAAGTGCATTCATCCCACCCTGGGATGAACGCGCCCATGGCAAGCCTATATAACCCTAAAATGTGAGTTTTGGGCTCATTATTGCATGTTTTCTTTTGTGATTCGAGAGGTGAGGAGGAGGAGAGCAATTTTTTATAGCGAAGCACTATCGAACTCATCCCATGATCACCATGAGTCAGCAAGCAGAGGCATCCAGTGGAGGAGCCGATGCTAGGTGGGTATGTGCTGTCTCGACTACCTCATTATGTTTACTTTGAAATTGCAATTTTATTTGGCTGTTATTTGATTTTTTTTTTTTATTTGTTTGTTTTTAAGCATATCACATTACATAATAGGTAATTAAACCTAATTTATATGGAATATACCATATTTTAATTTTGTTTATGTTTTTGTGCAATTAGATTGCTTTTGTAGATTAGTTTTTTTAGGCATATCACATTAGATAGGTAATTAAACCTAATTGATATGAAAATATACCAGATTTTGTGTTTTGTTTATATTTTTGTGCAATTAGATTGCTTTTGTAGATTAGTTTTTCATTGTTTTTGGGCCTTTTGAAGGCCATTTTGAAGCATGGTGAATGTCTGCTTATTGCTTTTTGTATCTTTACCAGGTGGTGAAGAGTCAGTACCAAAAACTGAAACTCTTCGAGACCACTCGAGATGCCTTGATCGAGGCTAATTGGGAATGGCTTGATGCCATGGGGCTCAAGCAAGTTACCCGATTGGAGCCTATGATAGGTGATCATGCCTACTTGACCACCCTTATTAGCTTGTGGGACTCACGCACCAACACCTTCCACCTACCGATGGGGGATATGATGGTGATGCTAGAGGACATCTACCAGATTCTATGGATTTTGATAGAGGGGTGACCGATCCACTCTATGCATCGTGACCTGAGAGGTGCAGTGTTGATGAGGTACTTTGGTGAGGATGCTGATGTGGTAGAGGTAGACTATTAGAATGGAGGGATATTGGTGGGGTTTTGGTATGAGGAGGGGGTATTGGGGGTGAGGCATGCATTACTGATGACCCTCATCTCCAATATGCTTCTCCTAGATTCCTCAGGAGCTAGGTTCTCATGGAACCTATTGGAGCTGGTGTACGCCTTGGTAGGGTGCACCAAGGAGGAGCCACTAGTGATGGCTTGGGGGACTACACTACTGGCATAGCTCTATGATGAGTTGTACGAGATCCATTACCATTAGCGGAAGGGCTTGGGGTGTAGCTTTTTGTTGTAGTGTTGGGGATGGTAGCACATAGTTGTGGGGTGACCATATGGACTACCATGGATGACCTGGGTGTAGCTAGTAGATAGGGAGATAGGATATGGTATCCTATGGTAGAGGGCTTAGGAGAGAGGGTAGAGTCATCATCATGCAGGTGATGTGGAGCACTATGTCGATGCCTTTTCATGACTGGCACTAGGGCAGGTGATATGGTGACCCTATAGGGACTATCCAGGTTGGGCTGATGTTGGAGAGTAGCTCATAGGTGAGGCAAGGTAGATGGTTGATTGTGAGGCATGGGACCGAGCGGGAGTACTTCCATTTTATTGGGTTATGTGATAGTTTGGGCTATGTTAGGGACTACCTGGGAGCTAGTGGTGTATCGATACTATGGGGATGAGAGGACATTAGGCTGGCCTAGTGGAGGAGGTGGGAGAGGAGGTGGATCCTATAGTAGATGTTCCTAATGTGGATGATACTAGGACTATAGAGGAGTATGACTCATGGTGGGTGATGCACTAGTGGTGAGGCATAGGGGCCCTTGGGGGTGAGGTGATTGAGGTAGTGGATGAGGCTATGTAGGATGTCCCTAAGGAGGATCAGGTAGAGGTGGACCTCCTAGACTTGGGAGATTAGGGTGACTATGGGGATGTAGAGGATCATGGAGGACATGCATATCAGGATATGTAGGATGACCGAATACTAGAGCTAGGTGAGCTAGTAGGGTAGATAGGAGAGAGATCTCCTTCGGGTATAGGCATAGGAGGATCAGGTTGAGATAGCATCACTATGGGTACAACTGAGATCATAGGGTCCTAGGTAGGAGGGATCTAGTGGTGAGGATGTGGAGAGGCTACGAGTGGAGATTCTATGACTGTAGTCAGTGGTGGAGACTTACCAGGTATGGGGATAATGGAGGTAGGCCTACGTTGATCGGTTGGAGATGGAGGTAGTGCACCTTGGAGGGTATCTTCCTGATGATGGAGAGACTAGTGGATCACATCGGACTCGGTAGAGTGAGACAATGTAGTCATCCTCTAGGTAGAGGACTAATAGGGCTGGTGGTAGTAGGCATGGGGGATCACAGTGGACTCGGACTATAGGTGATAGTGGGTCATAGCACCGGTCTTGCATGACCATGGTGGTGGAGACTCTTGGGACTCTTTTTGGATTTTGACTCTTTTTGATTGGTGAGGTCTGAGGACCTACTTTATTGTAGCCTACGGGCATTTTTGGAAACTATGATGTATATTTTTACCCCATATATATAAGAGATTTTGTTATGGTCATCATGTGTCTCCTTTATTGTTTTATGAGATGGATGCAATGTATGTATTTGTTTTATGATGATATGTTAAATGCTTATCATGTATGCATATGGATGCTTTTATGATATGATGGCATATTTATGGATGTTTATCATGTATGCATATGTTGTGATAATTTAATTTGATGCTATGTATATGCATGGATGCACAATGAGATGGATGAATTGAGTGCTTTGATATGATGAATTGTGACTAATGATTTGACACACTATGTTAGCACCATAGACTGTATAAAATGCATTAATTCCTTTTTTTTGTATTGTTTTTGTGTAATTGATATATGGAAATGTACTATTGCAATGTGATAAAATGGAATGAATGAAATGAAATGTTATAGAATGTTGATGAGGTTTTCATGAGACTCAAACACTCTAGCTAACTTGATCAAATGTTGTATACTAACTATGCAAGACTTTTTGACAAGGTATGAATCTGCTAGGATGACCAAGATACTTCATATCCCTATGTGTGCAAGTGAGTTCATTCTTGTGAGATGCATAAAGATACCACCATTTCCAGATAGGCTATCCACCAAACCTGTAATGAGGATCACCCTATGAATGTCATGATCCTAGGTTTTGTACTTAGTAGGATTAGACCACTAGGTAGTATAGGCTACCAAAAGCTAGCTCATCCACATGCAAACATTGGTATGTACACATGCAAAATGCTAATGTGATAGACATATCATCATGCGTAAGGATACCACCATTGCCAAGTAGGTTGTCCACCAAACCTGGAATGAGGATCACCTTATGGTTTGTCGAATGTTGAGAATTCCAGGGATTCAAGTTCAGCTCCCTTCTTTTCTTCAATTTTATTGGGATACTTGCTCATATGTAGTGATGAAAATCATTATTTATTTTGTATTTTGTTTTCTTTGAGCAAGGGATTTGGGAAGTGGTGATGACCACTATTTATTTTGCTTTTGATTTTTGCTTTTTTGGATTTTGATTTTGACTTTGATTTTTGGGATTTTGGGATTTGGGATTTTTGATAGTGGTGAAAACCACTATTTATTTTGGGGAATTGGGTAGGGAAGAGCTTGTCCTTTTGCCAATTCTTAGCATTCTTGAACCATTCACATAGGGGGATGAGCAGGATAACCTTTTCACTTAAAGCAACCTAGACCACTTCGTAGGTTTCATATTTCCTTGCACAAAACTTGGATTTATTAGTGTGAAAATGTGTTGGGATTTGATGTATACAAGGTACAATCTAAGCAAGACTCTACCTCCTAAAAATCATGATAGCTTTCTACAAAATCTGAAAAGAAAACTAGAGATGGGTGAGTGACTAAAAACCCTAATGACATTCTAGAACAAATGACTAGGTGATGGGGAACAAACACTACTATGACCAAATGAAATGTAGGTGGATATGATAAGTGAAATATTGAATTATGTGGATAATGACTTTGACATGATTGTTTTTAGAATGATGAATAATGTACAGTCTTAGTGCTAGACATGTATGAGCAACTCTAAAATGTAAAGTGCAATGATGAGTATGCCTAATGCAAGTGATGATAAAATGCAATGGGATGCAATGTGATGCAATGCAATATTTTTGTATTTTTGATATTTTGATGATGTTTTTGGATTTTTGATTGATATATATGTATATACATGTGACCAATGAGCTTATTGGGGGCCATTGGGGCTTTTTAGGTGACCAAAGGGCTTACATATGCCTTTGGGGCATTTTGGGTTGACCAAGCAGGTTATAGACACCCTTGGAGCATTTTGGGGTGACCTAGATGGTCGCAGATTGCCTAGGAGCATTTTAGGTTGACCAAGCGGGTTATAGGCACCCTTGGAGCATTTTGGGGTGACCTAGATGGTCATAGATCACCTAGGAGCATTTTAGGTTGACCAAGTGGGTTATAGGCACCCTTGGAGCATTTTGGGGTGACCTAGATGGTCATAGACTACCTAGGAGCATTTTAGGTTGACCAAGTGGGTTATAGGCACCCTTGGAGCATTTTGGAGGTGGGCCACAACACTCTAGGCATGGAAAGGCCATAAATGAAGGATGTTCAAGGGTTCAGGATCCTCGATTCCTTCAAGGGAGGCTAGGCCTGGGTCCAATATGACTAGTGATGACAAAAGGACCTAACCAGTTTGCCATAAACTTATCCCTTAGATGGGGCGAAAAATTAGAATTTTGTTGGTTCTCTTTTAGAATGAGATCACCAACCTGAAAATCTCTAAGATGGACTTTCATATTGTAGGCTCTCTTAAGTCACTCTTGATAAACACGTAGGTGCTCAAGGGCATTAATGTGATGTTCATCAAGCAACGTAAGCTGATCTAGGTGAGCCTGCCACATGGTGTCATCATCGATGAACTCCTGCATGGATATGCGTAGTGATGGGATTTCCAGCTCTAGAGGTATGACTGCCTCGGTGCCATACACTAGTGAAAATGGGGTAGCCCCAGTGGGCATCCGAATGCTAGTGCGATAGGCCCATAGAGCAAGGGGCATCTGCATGTGCCAATCGGTGTGATTCTCTTTGACAGTTTTCTTGAGAATGGCAATCAATGTTTTGTTGGAAGCCTCTGCTTGCCCATTTGCTTGTGGATAGTAGGGTGTCAAAAAGCTATGTTGGATATTATACTTTGTTATCAAAGCATGCACATATTTATTCTTAAATGATGTCCCATTATCCAAAATGATCTTGGATGGAATACCAAAATGACAAATGATATTGTGCAATATGAACTCCACGATGCGGGGTCCTATCGTAGAGGTAAGGGGAACTACTTCCACCCACTTTGTAAAATACTCGATAGCCATAATGATAAATGTGTGATGGCCCAAGGATGTAGGGGAGATTTTCTCGATTAAATCCAATCCCCATTGCGAGAATGACCAAGTCGATTGAATCGGTTGCAAGGCTTGAGAAGGTACGTGTGTCAAGTTAGCATGGTGCTGACACTTCATGCACTTCCTCACATATGTGCAACAATATTACTCTAAATTTGGCCAATAATAGCCCATGCGAAGAATGCACTTTGTGATGGCCATGCCATTGAAATGGCCACCACATGTACCATCGTGTGCTTGGGCAATTGCCCAAACTGACTCTTGATGCTCTAAGCAATGAAGGAGGATCCCTTCATAACTCCAATGATACATAATGTCTCCTAGCAAGACATATTTTTCTACCTTCCATTTGAATGTCCTTTTAGTGGCATGTAACAATCTAGGAGGGAGATTACCAAGCTTTAGATACTCCCTGATTTGTGTGGACCAGTCCTATTGTGAGGAAGCCTCGATTGCATGAATTACCTATCCCTCTTGAAGTTCCTCCTAAGAAAATGCTGATTGGGAAAGAACTTGTAAGAATAGCATTGTACTACTATCAAAAGGGGCTTGAGGGAATAGAGTCCCCCAATCAGCATGATTCAAGCACTCATGAATGTGCGAGAATCTCTCTTGATGAGGTTCAATTTGAATCAAGTGGACTTCCGGCATGGCTTGAGTGCTCTCATGCTCAACCATAGATTGTGATAGCATTTTGACCTGAATGGTTGTCATCTCATCAGTAGGGTTCTACGGGATCAAGGACCCTAGGGAGGCCATTGTATCCATAAAATGATTAGATGATCGAGGGAGTGCCTCGATGTCATACCATTCAAATTTTTCTAGGAATTTATCCACAAGGGCTTTGTAGGCTTGTAGAACTGGGCACTTGCATTGGTAGATCCCTTTGACCTAGTTGACAATGAGCAAGGAGTCACCAAAAATGTTAAGCTTGGTGATTTTCATGGTGATAGCCATTTGAAGACCTATGAGCAAGGCTTCATACTCAACATTGTTGTTGGTGCATGGGAAATCGAGTTTAAATGATAGGGGTATGGGAGCCCCATGCGGTGTGAAAAACATGATCCCTATGCCACCCCCTTGCTCACATTTGGAGCCATCGAAGAACAGAGTCATATCTACCTGTGACTCAGGCTCATCAAAATCAGGGATTCTGATATTTGGAAGACTCCATCATCGGGAAGCTCCATGCTAAGAGGTTGATCATCCTAGAGAGGAGCCTCTACGAGTTGATCGATGATGACCTGACCCTTAATTGATTTTTATCGATAAATTCTAGGTCAAACTCCATCAACAACATGATCCATTTCATCGTGTGACTATTGTGATAAGTATGACTCATCATGTATCACAATGGATTCTCTTTAGATACAACATACATGGTATGGCTAAGCATGTAATGTCATAGCTTCTTGGTGGTGAAAACCATCACTAGGCATAACTTCTCAATGTATGCGTACTTGATCTCATAACTGACCAGGGTGCGGCTGAGATAGTAAGTAGCTTGTTCCTTATGCAGTTCATTGTTCTGGGCTAACATGGCACCCAATGCAATCTCAGTGGCTGAGATGTATAAGTGGAATGACACTCCTGGTCTAGGTGGAGCCAATACTAGCGGTGAAGCCAGGTATTACTTTATTGCATCAAAGGCATCCTGACACTCATCATCCCAATGGAATGCGACCCCCTTGTGCAATAACTTGTTCATGGGTCGACACTTGTCCAACAATTGTGCTATGAAGCATTTGATGGATGCGATCTTACCCTACAGACTTCAAAGCTGCTTGATGGTAGTCGAGGGAGGCATCTCGAGGATTACCTTGACCTTGTTGGGGTCCACCTCAATGCCTCATTTAGAAACTATAAATCCCAAGAGTTTTCTAGATGTGATGCCAAAGATGCACTTCTTGGGGTTCAGTCTCATGTTATGCTCAATAAGGCGATCGAGGACTTTGCGTAGGACATCGAGATGCTCATGGCATAATAAAGATTTAGCTAGTAAGTCATCCATGTAATCTTCCAAAATCTTATGCATGTAGTCATGGAAGATGTATGTCATGGCATGTTGGTAGGTAGCACCAACATTTTTAAGGCCAAAGGGCATGACCTTATAGCAAAATGTTCCCCAAGGTGTTGTGAATGTCGTTTTGAGTTGGTCTTCTAGATTGATATGAATCTGATTGTACCCAGAGAAACCATCCATGAGGGATAACATTTCATGGCCCATTGTGGCATCTACTAGGGCATCGATGCTCAACAAAGGAAAATCATCCTTAGGACTCACTTTGTTTAGGTCTCAAAAATCAGTGCAAATGTGAATCCTCCCATTAGGCTTCTTGATGGGAACCATGTTGGACAACCATGGTGGATAGTCTATAAAAATGATAAACCTAGCATCCAACAACTTCTGTAGCTCATATTTGACCATTAGGGCTACTGTTGGATGCATATTTCTCAGCTTTTTCTTGATAGGCTTGGCCTTGGGGTCAAGCGTCAGATTGTGGGTGACTAGATTTGGATCCAGTCTCGACATGTCTTTGTAGGACCATGCAAAAGCCTCCTTCTTCTCTATGAGAAGGGCTATGTAATCAGCTTGCTCTTTGGGGGATAGACTTTCCCCTAGCTTGATACATTATGGATTCTTAGGATCTGAGCTGATATCTTTGTCAATCGTAGGCTCGATTGACATATGCAACCCCTCCTCCAATTGGTGGGGAGTAGGGATCAAGTGGATGTCATCAGCTAGATTTAGATCATCAATGGGAACCTTGGGTTCCTCCTCAGCATGGAAGACATCATGAGTTGGCCCTAGAGAGAAATGAAATGGTTGTAGCATCTCATCGCAAGGCTAGTACTCAGAAGGTGATGGGGGTGAATCTCCTCGATCAAAGTCAATTACCCCCAAGTCGAGGTGCAACGACTTCAATGGGTTATTCAGATCTTGCAGGGGCTCAAACAGATCTATGGAAATCATATTTATGGATGGATGATTTCCCCTATGTGGTTGGTGGTGCTCATGGACATCAGGATATCGCAAGATTTCTAGAGGTGGCTACGGAGGTGATAGAATGATCGGAGGTGGTCGGTGTGGCTATGGGCGAGCTTGCTCCTCTAAAGGTAGAAGTTGTCGCCAGATGGGATGGTGTAATGGGAACATGCATAGATAGAACTCATCCTCATCATCCATAGGGATGACCCATGGACCTTCTCCATCTGAACTATCAGAGTCCATAGGTGCTACTTCATAATCTGACTCGTCGTCAGATGTCCACTCATAAGGAGACCCCTGATCTTCTTCCTCACTATCATGGGGAAGGGTGCATGAACCTTCACCTCTCTCATAGGATCAGATATCATCACGAGGTGGGTCATCATCTCCCAAGGGCATAGGGAAGTAGTCCCCCAATGAGTAGACATGATTGGGGTTGGTGAAAGGATCTCACATGAGCTCATCTCTATAGTCTAGAGTCATGCACTCTAAGCTATCTATGAGGACGTCTAAGGACACAGGCTTGTTGAGTCCCAAGCTAGACTTGTCATAAGGCATTTGATACTATGGCTGGTAAGGAACTCTGGTGCCTTGCTCATATAGGCCTAACCCATAACCATGCCAATTATAGAGGTGAAGGTACTTCATGGCAAATTTAGGGTTGGACATGTAGTTGATGTCCTTGAAAAAGGGCTCTTCATCCTCCTCCTACTATTGGTAAGGCTCGATGCCATAGTCAAGGCCCCCATAGATGAAATTCATTTGATTAGGGGGAGACCGAGAGGTATGATAGTGCCTATGGGAAGATGAGGTTGACCCATGTCATGCACCGACTCTAAAGTAGGGGTAGTTGTAACATTCCTAACCATGTAATCCCCCAATCCGATGGTAGCTAGGTGCACTATGACTTGAGGCTATGGATAGAAAAGGGATGAGAGTGAGACCTGATCTGATTCATCATTTGCCTCATGTGGTAGCTCCTCATCTACTTGGCTAGGAATCTCCTCTATGGAGATGGTGGAGATGGTTGGTTGGACCTCATCAACAGGCCTCTTCCCTAGGTTCCTAGGCAAAGGATCCATAGGTGCAATGGGTATCTAGGGAGGTGCTGATGATGAGGATGGTATGGCATGAGATGATGATGGATTGCTTGAAAGTGATGGCGATGGAGTCAAACCTTGGCCAGATTTATTCGGTTGAAAATCTAGATGGGTTGATGGTAAGGTTGACTCAGGGAGCTATTACACCATATTGCAATACTTGAAAGGCTCTAGGTCCGTAGGGATGACATGCACTTGCCCTTCATGAGTGTACTTGAGGCACTAGTGAGTGATGGAAGGGACACACTTCATGTCCCTGATCCATGGTCTACCTAATAGGATATTGTATGCCATCTCACCCTCTAGGATATGGCATAGTATCGGGATGGTCTTTTCTCCCACCTGGATAGGTAGGATGATCGTACCAACCATCGAGCATATGGTATCATTGAATGCTCGAAGGGTGTATGTAGATGCGATAATATGGGATGTTGGGAGCTTCAAGTGCTTGAGAGCTATTGTAGTGATGATGTTGCTAGAAGACCCAATGTCTATCAACACTCTCTTGTATGGTGTCCCATTTACACATGCGATGATGTGCAAGGGAGGATCCACCATATCATTTGGAACTAGTTTAAGTTCATCTTCTCGAAAGGTAATCATCGGTTCTATGCATTGCCGCACATGCCCCACAAAATTGTTGAAGGAGTTAGACTCTTGGGGCTGAAGCTCTATTGCCTTAAGGATCTCCATCAAGGCTTCTCTATGAGGTGGTGATTGTTGAATGAGCTCATAGATGGAGATCTGGGTAGATGTCATTCTTAAACTCTGAGTGAGCTTGCTCTTAATTGTGACCATAGGCCTAGGTGGGAGGCTCAACACAAGAGGTGGTACAGGCTACGATGTCGAAGGGACATCGCTCTGAGCCATAGGTGGTACGACTGGACTTGGGTACCACCTATTTCTTGTGATAATGCTGATCATGCTGACATACCCTTGCTTAGGGGGTATGGTGCACCTCATTCACCTAGGGTATTGGCTTGGCTTGCTCCGCATGGGTGGGCAAAGGGTCTTTGAAGACCTCCATCTATTGGTTGTTTTGTGTGATAGGGTTGTCTACTTGAAGGGCATTCCTATCGATCATGTCTTGCACTAAGTGTTTGAACTTGTAGCACATTTGCACATCATGCCCATTTTGCCTATGAAACTTGCAATATAGGTCTTCTTTGTACCCTTTGGGCTTTGGTGCATTTGGGTCGATAGGTTGACTCTCAGGTAGATTGATCGAATTAGCTGCTAAGAGGCACTCAAACAATGAGTCCATAGACTCTGCAATGGGTGTGAACTATCACTTGGGGTGATGCTATTGATTTTGCCCTTGATTATTCTGGTTTTCCTTGGCATAGTTCCCAGGAGTGGCCTGATAATTAGGCTTTTGAGGTGGCACAACTTGCGCTGGCCTCGGGACACTAATGGCAACCTGATTCACTACTGCTAGCTTAGGCTGCGTTGGGGTATTCTTAGCATTCTTGTTCCACTCCTTCTTATGAGGCTTCACAATTTCTCCCTCTTGAATCTTAATGTCTTCAATGATCCTAGCCTATGCTAGGGCATCTTCAAGAGTCGGATACTGTTGTAGCTGCAACAACAAGGAGATCGGCTTTAGGAAGCTCTTGGAAAACATCTGAGTCAACTCCAACATGGGGAGTAGATAAGGTAGCTTGGTGAGCAAGGCTCACCACCTATTGCCATAATTTGCTATTGACTCATCGTCATACTATTTCAATCCAGCGAGATCAGCCAACGTCACCTTCCTCTTGGTGTTGAAGGTGAAGCATTCTAGAAATGCATCTACAAGTTGATCCAAATTATGGATGCTATGCTTTGGGAGTTGGGTAAACCACTCCGAGGCTAGGCTAGAGAGGGTAGTCACAAATATCCACAAAAGCAAAGCATCGTTATCCTGAATGCCAAAGCATTGACTCAAGAATTTAGTGACATGTTCCTGAGCATCTTCCTCTCCCTTAAAGGTAGCCAACTAAGGCAGCTTGAATTGCTCTGGATAGGGAGGGGTAGGAACCGAAGGATGAAGGGGCTGACTATGTAACTAGTGCAAAGTGGGCTTTTGAGATCCAGACCTGGAGGTCTTATTCTCTACTGACTCTAGGTGCTCTAGCAATGCTCTATATGCATATGAGGATTTAATCTCCTCATCCTTACTCTTATCTTGCGGTGGAGGTCGAGGATCCTCCAACCTATTATGGGGTGGTGGCATGTCACCCCCTACCTTGATAAGGTATCTCTAAGTACTCTACCTCTAGATCATGCTCAGTGTAGGCCCCATAGGGCATCTCTCGAGCTGATCTATAAAGAGGGGTATATGCCCACTATGGGTGCCCTATGTTTGGCCTAGGAGGCAAGTCTCGATCTGGCCTAGGAGGTCATGGAGGCAACATTGGATAAGGTCTAGGAGACCTATCTCGAATGAGTATGGGTTGCCTTGGGTGGACTTCCTACCTATGTGTCTTAGGGGTAGGAACCCTCTCTCGTAGAGTCCTCTAGAATAGCTCATTGGTCTGCCATTCGATTCTTTCTTTCTCAAGCTGATGCAAGTGGTCTAGTTGTTCCTTGTCTTGCCAAAGTTGTTTGAATTGAGCTTGGCATTCCATATATTTTGCAACTACTTGTTTGATTTGTTCTATTATGAGGGGCCTAGGAGGCCTAGGAGTCTCACCCTGAGGCCAACCTCATTCAAGATAATCAGTGATATCTATCGGGTGCTTCCCTCGATCGAGGGCCATCGCATTGACCTGAGGTTCGGGCCTGAGCATATGCTCATTGTAATCAGTGGGCGTAGAGGCACATCATGCATGCACGGAATACTACTCTTGAGGATAATAAAGAATTTCCTCATGCCTTCCTTCATGAATGAGGAAGGGAAGGGCAGAGTTAGCTCACCCTGAGTGATGAGTGCCATACCCGTCAATTTGCCTAGGCCACTGGACCCTATCAGGGTGACGTAGAGGTAAGGTCGGATTGACCTACTCTACCCAATATGTGAAGTCATGCTCTGGCCTATGAATAGGTGTGTCAGACCTAAAAAGTACATGGATGCATGGCACCACTCTATCTACTAGCACCTCAACATGTTGTTGCCTCTCCTCAAATAAGGCATGTGATGTGTCCAAATATTGGGAACACTCTCCTAGGTAAGGTCCATCACCCATAGGGGTGTCCCACATAGGGCTCCCTTGTAAGTGTGGTTATCGTCCCACTGGTTAGGGATTAGGGTGAGTAGAGGCTCACCAGGGAGGTATGACCAAGTCCCTAGGGCTATAGCAAAGATGACTCATGTCTCCTAGTCCACTCTTCGTAGCTTCCACCCATGATTGGGCTTGGCTATGGGTGCACACCATTATAACTCTCTACCAACCCTAGATGATGTGTTGTCATTATACACATCATTAATTCTCAATGAATTTTTCAATCCAAGGCTGTGTACAAGGCTATCTACGAAAGAAGGGATAAACAGGGTTATAACTTAGGTCAATCTAGAGCAACAGGTTTTATTGATGAAATCGATTGTGTGGGGGGTTTTAGGATATTCCTATATCTAAATTGCATGAATTAAACCTTAATATAAGTTGTAGAATTGGAAACTAATCATTAACTATAGAAATGAAGTCCTAATTACAATTGCAGAATGAGACCTAATTATGTTGTAGAAATAATAGTTGCAGAATTGAAAGTCTGACTCTAATTGCAGAAGGGAAATCTAAATAATTTTGCAATAATGAAGATCTAATTCTAACATGGAAATAAAACTGTCAAGGCTCTGTAATAGAAGGTTGTCAATATTCTGTGCAGGGGTTGACAACAAAACATAAAATGCAGGAAATTATAGAAAACAATAAATTTTGGAAACGAAATTTTGTAATAAATTGAAAGCTTTGTTGAAAGTGGGGATTACAACCAAATAATTAATCACAAAACATAAAATAAACTAAGATTGCAAATATCATTAGTTGTTTACAAAGTAATGAAAGGACAAGTTTTACAACTCATTTTACTGCAGCAAAATCAGAATAAAAACCTGCTGTTAGTCCTCCTCCTAGGTTTGGAAGTGGCCAGCATCTTTGTCTAGAAGAAGGTATGAGTTTCTCTCTCTTTAGATATTAATCACACTCATTTACAAGTAATATGAAATAGAAACAATATACTTTTATTGATTCAGAAACATGATTACAATAATGCTGCTGAAAACTATTACAGGACTGTAACAGTCACTTTCTGACTATCACCTATTATTGATTTCTCTATTCTATTCCCCTTACTCTCTATTACTTTCTTTCTTCTACCTTATACTAGCTCAACCTAAATAGGAGCCCTATTTATAGATGTCCTAAGATTTACTAACAAGCTGAAAAGATCTAATCCTATTATGCTGCAGCAATTCCTAGTTTTTATCCTAGAAGAAGATCATATTTTGATCTTTCCATAAATGGTGGCTTTGGTCGACAATGACAGAAAATTCAGATCTGAGATATTTCCCTTTATCCTTTTCAATCTTTATTTCTCTTTTTCCATCGTCAAAATTTGGTCAATAAGTCAAAAAGTACATTTTGTTTTCATTTTGAAGATAAGTGGCTCATTCCGAAGATATTGCAATTCTCATTTCAAAGATCCGCTCATTTCGAAGATACTACAGTTCTCATTTCAAAGATCCACTCATTCTGAAGACACTACAGTTCTCATTCCTAATATCCACTCATTCTGAAGACACTACAGTTCTCATTCTGAAGATCCGCTCATTTCGAAGACACTACAGTTCTTATTCTGAAGATTTGCTCATTCTAAAGACACTGTATTTTCTCATTTCGAAGATATCTATTCATTCCGAAGAGACTTCAGAATGAACAAATGTGGGCTCCTTAAATGATTTCCTCTACATTTCTTATGTGGGTTACTTCTTAGGATCAGATCCCAATGGTCTTCATTTATTTCCACATGTGAATTCCATGCCTTGCCATTCATTGGCAGCTAGCTGGAATTTACATGGAAAACCCAGTTTTTGCTGCATAGTAACATTTTCCTTGAACTGTTGCCAGATTTAGGTAAAATGAATGCTTGAGACATATCAAAACATGATTAGTGAAGTTTTGCTATTAATCTAAGCATATCTCATTTTAGCAAGTCATAACAAAACAACATAGAACTTATACAAAAAGCTATAAAAATTAGAATATAGTACTTCAGATACATTCATCATACAAATAGCTAATACACAACATATTGAATCAACTTAACTAGCATATTAGATTAAACATAAGAGTTTATAGGCAATTTTAGTGTTCAAAACATGTTATGATTGAGGCATTTCCAGGCCTCATCATTTCCCCCCAACTTATATTGATGCATGTCCTCATGCATTCCGTTGGGCTATGGAATCACATATGTCCATGGTCAAATTCCATGTCCTGTAGAACAACTTCTTGCCTATATAAAATCCCCTGTTCTTCTAAAGGTCCCTGAGCCATTCTTCAAATTGTTCATCAGGTTGGGCATCTTCTTCAAAGAAGAATGGGACTAGAGTGATGATGGTTGGAGGCCTAAATCTGAGACCTATCCAATTATTTTGCATGAGTTCAATCAACTGTATTAATCCTTCTACCCTTCTTTTGGACCATTCTAAGTTGATGGGGGAAATGGGTTCTCTTTTCTACAAAGACATGGAAAGTTCAGCCCACCTATTTCTATAGACTGATAATGCTGGCACAAAGTTGTCATTACAAAAATTGTGAAATCTGTTCACATAGTCCCTCAATTTTCTCAAGTACATTCGCTTCACATCATCCCTGTTCATCATGGTGAAGTGCTGTCTTGTTATAATGGGGTGATTTGGCTGAATTGCTCTAACTAACAATTCAGCTCTTGTTTCAATCTCCTTATTCTGCCTCTTTTCTTGGTCCCAATAAAACTGATTCTGCAAGGTGGACATAAATGCCCTCAATTGAACATCTCCAATGTAGATCTGTGGATGAAACTCTACTTCTTCCAGAATAAAGAAACTATGTAAAAACAGTTCACACAAGAGATTTTTCTACTCAAAAGGACTGTCAAAGTATGCTTCTAGGAAATCTGCAGTGGTGTCTAATTTATATGAAAGATTTGAACTAATCCTCATGACCTGCCATCTAAAGTATTTCTCCTTCAAAATAAGACTGTAGAATCTGGTTGGCCGTCTGAATTGGACTAAAAATTTAGCAATTTGACATAAATTAGACACCTTTTCTTTCAATGCCTAAATTTATGTTTCCTTGGCTTCTAGTTGTTTTGCTTCTACTTTGAATTTTTTAGTTTTAGTGGCAAGCTTCTCATACCTAATCATCCAGCTGGCTATGTCTACATTGTATTGTCCTAAAGACACAGTATTAGGTGGTCTAAATACAAGTAGAATTCGAGGTAGTAGATCTATCTGAACCCCTTTTTATGCCACTTCCACTGGATGTTCATATGTCAATAATTCTACTTGCACCCCCTTATGTGCTATTTCTATTGGGTTGTCATAAGATAGTAATTCTACTTGCACCCCCTTATCTGCTACTTCTACTGATGGTGTAACAGTTTGAAATATAGGGACATCAATAGGAATACTTACTTGATCTATTTCATGCTACTGCTTGGACTGTTCCTGTGCTGGTGAATCATCTCTAATGTTTTCTACTATGCTTTTTGCCAATTCTAAAGCATCTTCAGAATGAAAGGGTGCTTCTAAATGAGAAGGCACATATTTAGAATGAAAAGGTGCTTCTTCAGAATAATCTCCTATGTCTGCCTTAGTAGAGTCATCTACCCTAGATAAATCCATAAGCAGTTGAGCCAAATCATCTTCATCATTGGATATAGTTGGTTGTTTTTCAGACTGTGACAACTTCTCTCTCAGTTTTGCCACTTCCTGCTGTAACTCTACAATTCTTCTTTCTTGCATCTCAATGATGTTTTCTTTCTCTGAAATCCATCTGGTCTGTGTCTTGACAACACTCCTTGCTACTCTCAGCTACTCTATGATATCTTTCTCCTCTGTTTCTGCTTCAGAATCAGATGCAGATAGGTCAGCTATAGTAGGCTACTCAATAACTGGTTCTTCCTTTGCAATATCTGTTTGCTCTTGTTCAGTAGGCTCTATGAAGTTATCTATAATTGCATCTACTATTTGTGTGGCTTGTTGAACTGTAGCCACCTCCAGATTATCCTACCCAGCCTCTTCCTTAATTATCTGTTCAGGGAATTCTAGAAAATTTTTAGGGGCTAGTTGTATCTCTGTGAAATCTGGACTGCTTTGTCCATCTTCTTGTTCTATTACCTAGTCCATCATTTCCGTCAAGTGGAGTCTTGTAGACCTTCGAGTTCCAGATGCAAAATTCTTCTTTTTGCTCTATTTTTTGGTGACAGCAGGGGTTATGGGGTTAGTTTTAGATGCCTCTATTTACCTTGTTGTTTCTTCCCCTGTTGGGCTAGGTGCTTCATTTCTCTATTCTGACAAATCAGTTGCAACTTCAGAAAAATAGACCTTTTTTTGTTTTTTTGTTCTGCTTCCAGTTCTAGATCCTCTTTTCTTTTGTATTTTTGCATGTGAAGTTGACGGTTCTGAAGCAAGGTGTTCTGCTACTGCTGTTGGGTGTGTTTTTTTCTCTACAACAGCTTCTGTAGCAAATTCTGTAGCTTCCTCTGCAACATCTTTTGCAACATTTTTTGTAGCATCTTCTGCAGCTTCCTCTGTAGCATCTTCTGCAACATTTTCTGCAGCAGTTGTTTCTTCTTCTACAACAATGTCAGCAGTATCTATTTCTTCCTCTTCATATTCATCTTCAAAAATTACATAATTTAAGGTGGAGATGGGTGGTATCTGTCAATTCCATTCTTGTTTTTCACCCCATTTTCCTATCTTGTTCATCACAAACTACTCTCTTCTGCCTCTATTCCTCTGTTGGATCTTTGATTTCTGACGTTTGCAACTTTGCAAGGTTTCTGTGTCATGTAGGGGTTTCTCTATTTTTGTTCTTCAGAATGAATCGTAATCTCTGAGCACTGTAATTTGTAATAATTTTGCGTTAGTGAATATGTCTTCGAAAAGAAGAGTGGTACACATTTCTATTTTTTGCTTTGAACACATGTCCATCAACGATTGCACAGATGTCCTTGCCATCAGATCCACCTTACTTGCTTTTAGTTTTTCTATTTTTTCTATAGATTCTCACGTGCATTAGCATCAAAAATTTTGGTGGCATACAGTTGGTCATGTCCTCCGTGATTCTGGTATTTTCCAATGGGTGCAAAAAAAAACCATATGCTGAATGACACGTGTTCCTTTATCATATGCATCAAAAGAATTTTCACTTGATTGTATTTATTTCCTTCTCTGGATGCCACGTGGAGATATTACATTGAATGTTCTTTTTGAAGATTATAATTTATTGCAAAAACAAAACTTCATTTCAAAGATTATAACTTCACTTCGAAGATTATGACTTCATTCTGAAGACGAGTCTTCATTCCAAAGACGAGTCTTCATTTCGAAGATATCTCCTCATTCCAAAGAAAAATCTTCTTTTTGAAGACAAATCTTCATTTTGAAGACAAATCTTCATTTTGAAGACAAATCCTGCTTCATTTCGAAGATAAGGCTTCATTCCGAATACAAAACTTCATTCTAAAGACAAAGCTTCATTCCAAAGACAAAATTTCATTCTGAAGACAAAGCTTCATTTCGAAGACAAATTGTCATTTTGAAGATGAAGTGCAACAATCTGTTGTCATTTCGAAGACAATTTCAATCTGAAGACAACACAACAATTAGTATGAAGAAGATAGCAGACACTGTTTTTGGCATTCTTGTTCAATATTCTCATTCTCAAAACATGTTTTAAGTATGCCAACTCTTATGGATATCTTTTATGCTAATGGTTAATTGTTATATACTATATACCAATCATTTACAATGAAGAAATGTAAGAAATATATACCTGATTAAAACAAGTTAATGCAAGTTTTTGAAATATGACTTCTTTGTTGATGTTCTGCTGAGGATTTCTACAACATTTCAAAACAAGTGCAGTTGGTGAATTTGTACAATGATGGTTCAAAAATTTTCAAGGTTATGCATGCCAGAAAACTAGTTTTCCTGCATACCAACCTAGTAGTGCCTTGAAAAAGGTTTTCACTGCTGAGTTATTCATTTTTCTCATTTTTTTTTTCTTTTTTTTTTTTTCGTTTACCTCTCCTTTTCTCTCTTTTTTTTTCTCTTCGATTCTGACTATGCCCATGAAGGAATTTCATGATTTCCCTGAAATCATGCCCATGAATAAATTCATAATCAGAATTTATTCATCTTTTTTTTTTTTGCTTTTTTTCTGATTTTTTTGTATTTTTCTATTTTTTCTTGAAATCCATGATCATGCTGATTGTTTTGAAGTGGAAGAGGAAATTTTTTACACCTGTTGTGTATCCAAAATGTCAAGCTATTGCAAAAATTTCTCTTTAGTCAGAGGTGTATGGTACACTCTGAGGCGATGTCCATTCACTACCAACTTTCTCTGTGACCCATCAATAGGAGATAAACGGACTAATCCATTGTCAAATACCTCCTCAATTTGGTAAGGTCCAAGCCATCTAGTTCTCAGCTTTCCAAGGAAGTCTTCATAGCAAGAATCAAACAGTAAAGCCCAATCTCCTTGTTGAAGTTTCCTCTACTGAATGTGACTATCATGCCATAATTTTCTCTGCTCCTGAATTACTTCAGTTTGGTGTAGAGTATCCAACCTAAGTTCATCTAATGCATTCAACTACAAAATCCTGTCTGTCTGTGCCTATGACAATTCAATTCCAATTTTCAATGCTGTGCGCAGTGTTAGTAGCTCAAATTCAATAGGTAAGAGGGGTTTTTTTACCAAATACTAGCTCATAAGGTGTGAATCCAGTAGTGTATTTCCAAGTAGTATTGTAAGCCCATACTTCTTCAGGTAATTTATCTAGCCAATTCTTCCTATGAAAAGCTACTATTTTTGTTAAAATTCGTTCCAGTTCCCTATTTGTTACCTCAACCTGGCCATTTTCTTGTGGGTGATAAGGTGATGATTTTCTATGTTTGATTTCATATAATTTTGTAAATACCTCAATGACTTTGGATGCAAATTGGGGTCCTTGGTCTATGGTGATAGACCGAGGAGCTCCAAATCTCTAAAAAATCTGAGTATACAAGAAATTAGCGACCTTCTCTTCACGAGCATGTTTGAAAGCACGCACCTCTACCCAATTTTTCAAGTAATCAGTGCATACTAGAATATGCACCTTTCCTTGAGAAGGTGGATCAATAGGTCCTACAAAATCAAGCCCCCACCTCTCAAACGACTCTAAAACCAATTGAGGTTGTAGTGGCATTTCATTTGTATGAGTGGGTTTCACCATTCTTTAGCATGCATCACAATGCCTGATGTACTTTTTCACATCCTTGTGAAGAGATGGCCAATAATATCCTGTCCCTAAGACTTTTCTAATTATGATTTTTACAGAGTAGTGTCCACCTAAGGGTTCATAATGACAAGCCCTAAGGATATTGTACACCTCATCCTTTCAGATGCACCTATGTAACACATGGTCAGGACTGCATTTAAAGAGTATATCCTTGATCCATTCAAAAGAACTCTGTCTGATTAATTGTTTCTTCTGTTTTGAAGTGAAATGTGGAGGAACTTTCCCTGTGACCAAGTAATTGGCTATATCTGCAAACCAAGGTGATTGGACTGATATAGCAAATAATTTTTCATCAGGAAAGGTGTCTTCAACTAATTCCCCTTCATCTGTGTTCTGTAGTCTGGATAAGAAATATGATACAACATTAGCTTTTCCTGGTTTGTTGATTATAGTGATATCAAATTCTTGTAGCAACAGTAACCAACGAATAATTCTTGCACTTACCATAGGCTTATTCATCAAATATTTAATGGTTGTGTGATCTGTGTGAATAAATATTTGATAACTTGTGATATAATGCCTAAATTTGTTGATGGCATAAATTACTACTAAGAATTATTTTTCAGTTGTGGTATAATTTTTCTTAGCTCTTGTCAAATTCTTGCTAATGTAGTATATGGCATAGTGTTCACCATTGTCAATTTGTCCTAATGTTGCTCCAATTGTAGTATTGGAAGCATTAGTCTGTATGTGAAATGGTAATGTCCAATTAGGGCCTCTTAACATAGGTGGAGTTACTAATTTTTATTTCAGAGCTTCAAATGATTCGTGACATCTTACAGTCCAGGAAAATTTAGAGTATTTAGTCAATAGGGCAAACATGGGATTGGCTATTGTGCTAAAGTTGGGAATAAACCTGCGGTAAAAACCAATATGTCCTAGGAAGCTTTTGACATTGGTCTGAGTTTTAGGAGGAAGAAGATTCTTGATAATTTCCACCTTCTTTGGATCAACTTGGATTCCCTGAGGAGAGATGTGATGACCAAGAACTATTCCTTCCTTCATCATCATAAAATTGTTTTCTAGATTCAAGGATAACTGGTATGTTTCACAATGACCTAAAACTTTGTCAAGGTTTTCCAATATAAAGTCAAAAGTCTGTCCGCATACTATGAAATCATCCATGTATATCTCAACACTGTTGGTAGTTAGATCAGAAAAGATTGCTAAAACTACTCGTTGAAACGTTGTTGGGGCATTACACAAACCAAAAGGTAAAACCCTATAGGCAAATGTTCCCCATGGACAGGTAAAGGTTGTTTTCTCTTGATCTTCAAGTGTAATCTGAATTTGATTATATCCACTAAATCCATCAAGAAAACAAAAGTATCTTTTTCCAGCAAGGGTATCTAACACCTGATCTATGAAAGGTAATGGAAAATGATCTTTGCATGTCACCTTATTCAGCTCTCTATAGTCTACACATATTCTCTTTTTTCCATTTTTCTTAGGAACTATAACCAATGGAGAGACCCACTGGCTATCATAAATTGGGTAAATGAATCCTACCTCCAGAAGTTTTTCAATTCCTTCCTTTATAATATCCCTTAGGGCAGGATTCAGTATTCTTTGGAGTTGTCTTACTGGCTTGAATTTTTCAATATAAATTTTGTGGGTACATATATCAGGGTGAACTCCTGACATATCTTTATAGTTCCAAGCAAAAGCATGAACATGCTTCTACAAGACAACTATCAATTTGTCTTCCTCTTCCCTAGTAAGCCAGTCGTAAATGTTTAAAAATTTTCCTGGCTGGACTTCTATTTGTTTTGTATTTGGAAGGACTGAACTCACTTCTTCATACCTGGTGATTAGGGAGTTAAGAGGACACTGCTGACATGGGAGGAAATAATAAATTTTTGTTTCATTATTTTTTGATGGAAGCATATCCTGTATGGAACAGTGAGAAGGAAAAATCAAGTGATGGTGCCACGCATGTGGTAGTGAAACAAAGTTTTCCTATGATAGTATAGATGGTTCATATTTAGAATTTTGGTTCTCCTCATTCCTTAACAATTGTTGTATATTTATTGCTTCTTATTCTAACCCTTGTTCATGTAGAACATTCATTAGGATAGTTTCATTTTCTAAGTTTTCTGTGTCATGGAGGTCTTCTGTGTGTTCCCTTACTACCAAGGTGGCTAGTGTGGAAATAACCTCCTCTGATTCTTCATCTGAATCAGGAAACCATTACTGGCCTGAGAAATTGTTGGAGGGTCTTGCAGGAGGATACAAAGATATATGTTTTAGATCAATACCATTTGAAATAGTCATTTTTCTAGATCTACAGTCTATGAAGGCTGCTGTAGTTGCAAGCCAAGGTCTTCCCAAAATGATGGGATATCCGTGTGTTGAATTTATTGGTTGTAAAACCAAAAAATCTGCAGGGAATTCCCAAGAAGAAACTTCTATAGGAACATCTTCAATGATACCTTCAGGTTTTGCAACTGACCTATCAGCCATTTCTAAAACTATAAATGTGGGGCTGAGATGTTTGAGTTGTAATTGTTTCATTATATCCTTGGTCATGAAATTTATTGCAGCTCCTAGATCTACTAAGACATTTGATATTGGTACTGAACCTATAGTAACTGTGATAACTGGACTTCCTAGGTCACTATACTTTGGAGGTAATAGTTTTCCAGATAAGAGATCAGCTATCTTTCCTTCAATATGAACAGTCTTGGGAAATGCCTTCTTTTTCCTTCCTACTCTTCTAATGCACAAATATCGGATAGTACTTTTAATCACTGGTATATCCTTAATGGCTTGCAATAAGGGCAATGATATAGTTAACTTTTTAAGTTCCTTGACCAGGTCTGATTCAAAATTTTTTGTTGTGGTATTGAATCTTTCAGGATATGGAATTATCCTTGATGAAGGTAATTGTTCTGCTTGTGGTTCTATTTTTTCTTCTTCTTTCTCTATTTTTGGTTCCACTATAATTTGTTCCAAGGGTTCTTGTTCTTCATTTTCTTTGCTTTTATTGGAAATGGGTTAATGTAAAATTTTTCCTAAACGGAGTTGGATGTTACTACAATCAATAACATTGATTTCAATATTTTCTTCTGAAGAACACAAGCTTATACTGAGAGGGGGGGGTGAACAGTATAAGACTTCTTTTTAATTTATCTATCAAAACAGCTTTCAAACCATTAACATGCAGAATAAGATAGCAGTAATAACAACAGTAAAACAGTGCATAAGAAGCAATCCACAATGAGACACAACAATTTACGTGGTTCACCCAAGGTGGGCTACTCCACGGATAAAACTTTTCCTCTAAAAGTTATATCAAAACCTCTGGAATCCTTCCCGATTACAATTTTTATGAGCCTCGACTCAAAGGAGACACCTTCCCCTAAATCTGCTTTGCTAGTGATCCTCTAGAAGACCTCTATCTCTTTTGCCCTTAGCAAGTGGAACTCTTTCCATAGAAGACACCTGTCTTCCTTGCTCTAGCTGGAGATCTCTGTCCTCAACTCTGTCACAGCAAACTGGTCCTCTTTTCTACACCAAAACACAGTCCTTCGGTCTGGCACAATTCTGTCCTCTTCCTCTGTTCTTTTCTACACTTGATTGGAGAACAACTTTACACTGTCTGCACAACTACAGTAGCACAGTCTTCTTAAATTACAACCGCACTATCTTCTCAACTTTTGCGCAACCACAGTAATGCAATCTTCGCAAACACTGCAACATTCAAATGTACAACAACTTATGCGCTTATGTGTAACCACAACAGCTCACTCTTTTTGCATAGTTTTCAACAACACATTCTTCACGCATACAACAACACAGACTTCGACACTTATCAGATTCAGCGAAATGCACTCTAATGCTGTAGTCGAACTTCGCTCTCTGCTTTTTCGATGATCGAACCTCACTTGTCGCACTAACTCTACGGATGCCTCACTTCAAAATGCACACCACGATCGATGCTCAAATTGCTCAAACAGTCCTCCTTTTATATTCACAATCTCAAGATGAAATCTTGTTCTATAGTCAGCTATTCAACCTTCTAACACGTCGGCTGTAAAACTTTATACTTCATCGGCCAAGGTTAACTTCATCGGCTTCAACCACCTCTACTGTTCTGTGGATTTTCTCATGCGACACTCAAACATGTCACGATATCGCTACGCCTTTGTCTTCCATACACCTTCTTTGGTTTGTTGTCATGAAATCGTGACACTGCTCATTCACCTTATCTATTTTTTTATATTTCTGACATCATCATGAATCTTGTCATGAAATCATGATGCTCTAGACTTCACTGCCTTCTTCTCCGTTGCTGTCATGAAATCATGACACTATAGCCTTTGCTGATGTCATCATGAATCTTGTCATGAAATCATGACACTCTAGACTTCACTGCCTTCTTCTCCGTTGCTATCATGAAATCGTGACACTACAGCCTTTGCTGACGTCATCATGAATCTTGTCACGAAATCGTGATGCTCTAGACTTCACTGCCTTCTTCTCCGTTGCTGTCATGAAATCGTGACACCTTTGCCTCTTGCTGACGTCATCATGATTCTTGTCATGAAATCACGACGCTCTAGACTTCAAAGCCTTCTTCTCCACTGCTGTCACGAAATCGTGACACCTTTGCCTCTTGCTGACGTCATCATGCAACTCTATCACGAAATCGTGACACCTCTTGCTCCTTCATCCTTTTCTTGGTTTGCACTAGCGAAAATGAAACATGTCACGAAATCATGACGCTTTCGCTGCCTTAAGCTCTTTCTTGTCAACTACTCGTGAAACTGGAACATGTCACGAAATCGCGACGCTTTTGCCAAATGCAAGCTGCCAACTCAACCTGTCATGAAATCGTGACACTTTCTGCATCCGTACAACTTCTTCAAAACTTGTCATGAAATCGCGACGCTTTTGCCAACTGCAAGCTGCCAACTCAACCTATCGCGAAATCACGACACTTTCTGCATCCGTACAACTTCTTCGAAACTTGTCACGAAATCGTGACAGTTTTGCCCGTTCTGCCTCTGCCTTCCTGCATGTCGCGAAATCGTGACACTTTTGCCTGCTTTGCTTCTGCCTTCCTGCATGTCACGAAATCGTGACACTTTTTCCCGCTTTGCCTCTGCCTTCCTACATGTCACGAAATCACGATAGTTTTGGCCAAACTTTCTCTCTCCTCAAACATGTCACGAAATCGTGACAGTTTTTCCAGCAGCCTGCAAACTTTTTCTAACTTATCTTTTTTTGGATTTTTGGCAACTGGGCTACTCTGATTTTCTTGGAGACTTACTGACCAGCTGAAACCTTCATCAAAACACATCCTTAGACATAGAAACAAATTGCTCCAAGAACTCCTTGACATCAAAAACAACATCTACCAATAGCTCCTTGACATCAATGACAACAACTAAACTTAGGCAAAGGCAATGTACTCAAGGTACCCAAAATTGCCAACAATCTCCCCCTTTGTCATTGATGGCAACCCTTAACTAAAACACATCTTTCAAGAGCCAAAACTGAAATCAATCTCTTCAAGTTTTGCTCCCCCTGACTTGAAGCTTTCCTCTTCTCTTGAAAACTCTCCCCCTTACTTAAATCTCTCCCCCTTTGTCATCAATGGCAAAGGGTCACCTTTGGGGCTTGAGACTAAGAATGAGCCTCTTAGCTTAGTCCCTCCCCCACCTCCTGATGAGGTGATTTAAAACAGGGTTGGGAGTGACACTCCCATTAAACACTCATCATCATTAGTGTCTAAGATTTCTTTGTCGGGCCTTCTCTTGAATTCTTTTCCTGTATTTCTGTTCCTGTCACTGTTCTGATCCTCGGACCTGTTAATACTACTGTTCCTATTTCTATTATCTTTTTTGTTCTTATCCATACCTTGATTCTTGGACTTGTTCATATCACTTTTCCTATTTTTGTTATCATTCCTATTTTTATCCATGCCTTGATCCTTGGACTTGTTCATGCTACTGTTTCTATTCCTGTATCTCAGAAGATCAGCTCTACACTGTCTAGCTAGGTGACCTTCATTGTTGCATTTATAGCAGGTAACAATATTAGTCATGGCCGTTCTTTGAATTCGCCTATTCTGACTAACCCAGTTCCTGTTATTTGCCTTGCAAAAAATTGCCTTGTGCCCGAATTGTTGACAAGAGTAGCAATACCCTTGAAAGAAATTACGTCTCCTAAAACTGTCATTTACTCTCTTTATTTGAGTCATGCAATGTACAGCCATGTGACCAAATCTGTGACACGCATAACATCTGCCATGAAATTTACTTTTATTCGACTTCATGGGTCCCAAAAACTTCTTCTTTTCAGTCTGAATATCATTTTCTATTTTTGCGTATTCATCACTTACGGACTCATGATCTGAAGTACTTTCTTCAATAGGACTCTCTTTCTTTTGAAATCTCTTGCTAGATTCCCCAACCTGTTCCTTGTGAGGCTTAACAAAACCGAGACCTGATTTATCTGTTGGTTTTCTTTGTCCTTCGATGAGAAATTTAACCTTCTTGGAACTATCCTAAAATCTGTAGAGCTTATCCTTGTACTCTTTATTTTCTTCTTTCAAAGAAGCCATTTCCTGTTCTAACTCACTATACTCCAGAATTTTAGAGTCTAACTCATTCTTGAGTTCTTGTGACTTAGCCATAGATACTTCAAGATTTTCTACAAGTTCATCTATCTCCATACAACATTCATCTAACTTAATCTTGAGTCTATCATTCTTCTTTCTTTCCTTTTTCAAAACACTAAGAGCATTATTGAGTTCGCATTCAAGATCCTCTATTTGATGGTACTTTGAATCATCACAACCTTTTTCAGATTTCTTATCACTAGAGGTGCTACCTTTTTCAAAAACCATACATGCATCTTCATTGGGGTTTTCTGAAACATCCTCATACATACTAGCAGCCAGATCATTATTTCTGCAATCATCCTCAAGGTGCCCAAAATTTCCACATCTAAAACATTTCATGATAATGAAATTATGTTTCGGTTCTTCCCCTTTTTCTGAAATGAACAACATCTCATTTTCATCATCACTAGAAGAACTGTCACTTTCACTGCTAGAACACTTACTTGCTTTGTCTAAGTAGAAGCTCTTTTTATTCTTGTGAGAATGCCTCTTTCCATGATTGTTGTACTCATATTTGCTTTTCTGGTGATTGTTGTACTCATTTTTGCTCTTTCTGAAATACCTGTGCTTTTCAGAATCCTTGCTTTTAACATCCTGTATATCTTCATCACTTTCATCTTTAGAGACAGTACAGTCAGTAGCATAATGACCAAATTTCCCACAGTTAAAGCATCTTATATTTTTCTTGCTTTTGTGCTTTCTGGAAAACTTGCCTTTCCTGCTGTAATATGCCTCTTCCTCACTAGAAGACTCATCACTTTCTTGAATCTGTTTGCCCTTCGATTTCTTGATAGCTTTGAAAGCTGCCTCTTTCTTTACATCAACTTTTACTTGAGTTCTCAGCTCAAATGTTGCAAGAATACTATGGAGCTCATCCTTTTTCAATTTATCTAAATCTTTAGCTTCCTCAATAGCAGAAATATTTTCACTAAATCTATTAGGAAGGGATCTTAAAATCTTATCACACACATCATTTTCAGCAAGTTCAAGACCTAAGTCTTTCATAGAATTAACAACTTCATCCATCCGGAGCATGTAGTCACTAATATTTTCATCATCATTCATCTTGAGTTGTTCAAACATACCTTTAAAATGTCTCAACTTGGCCTTTCGAACATTCGCATCACCAGTATGAACAACCTGCAATTGTTTCCACATTTCACTAGCTGTCTTGCAGTGAATAACTTTAGTGAGATCTGCCTTTTGTAAACCCTTCAAGATTGCATTCATGGCTTTTGAATTGCTGTGATGTAGAAGTCTGTCTTCTTTAGTGTAAGGACCATTTGCAGGAATGGTATACCCATCTTCAACAACTTCCCATACCTCATTACCGAGTGCCATTAGATAGACTTTCATTCTTGCACTCCACAGACCAAAATCTGATCCGTCAAGAATAGGTGCTGCATTGCCACTCGAGTAGTCCATTGTGTTCTTTGTAAACTTTTCCTTCAAGCTGTTAAACTTTTCGAAGGCACTGGCTCTGATACCAATTGAAGAACACAAGCTTATACTGAGAGGGGGGGTGAACAGTATAAGACTTCTTTTTAATTTATCTATCAAAATAGCTTTCAAACCATTAACATGCAGAATAAGATAGCAGTAATAACAGCAGTAAAACAGTGCATAAGAAGCAATCCACAATGAGACACAGCAATTTACGTGGTTCACCCAAGGTGGGCTACTCCACGGATAAAACTTTTCCTCTAAAAGTTATATCAAAACCTCTAGGAATCCTTCCCGATTACAATGTTTATGAGCCTCAGCTCAAAGGAGACACCTTCCCCTAAATCTGCTTTGCTAGTGATCCTCTAGAAGACCTCTATCTCTTTTGCCCTTAGCAAGTGGAACTCTTTCCACAGAAGACACCTGTCTTCCCTGCTCTGGCTGGAGATCTCTGTCCTCAACTCTGTCACAAAAACTGGTCCTCTTTTCTGCACCAAAACACAGTCCTTCGGTCTGGCACAATTCTGTCCTCTTCCTCTGTTCTTTTTTGCACTTGATTGGAGAACAACTTTACACTGTCTGCACAACTACAGCAGCACAGTCTTCTTAAATTACAACCGCACTATCTTCTCAACTTCTGCGCAACCACAGTAATGCAATCTTCGCAAACACTACAGCATTCAAATGTACAACAACTTATGCGCTTATGTGTAACCACAACAGCTCACTCTTTTTGCATAGTTTTCAACAGCACATTCTTCGTGCATACAACAGCACAGACTTCGACACTTATCAGATTCAGCGAAATGCACTCTAATGCTACAGTCGAACTTCGCTCTCTACTTTTTTGATGATCGAACCTCACTTGTCGCACTAACTCTGCGGATGCCTCACTTCGAATGCACACCACGATCGATGCTCAAATTGCTCAAACAGTCCTCCTTTTATATTCACAATCTCAAGATGAAATCTTGTTCTATAGTCGGTTGTTCAACCTTCTAACACGTCGGCTGTAAAACTTTATACTTCGTCGGCCAAGGTTAACTTCGTCGGCTTCAACCGCCTCTATTGTTCTGTGGCTTTTCTCACGCGACACTCAAACATGTCACGATATCGCTACGCCTTTGTCTGTCGTACACCTTCTTTGGTTTGTTGTCATGAAATCGTGACACTGCAGCCTTTGCTGACATCATCATGAATCTTGTCACGAAATCATGATGCTCTAGACTTCACTGCCTTCTTCTCCGTTGCTGTCATGAAATCATGACACTACAGCCTTTGCTGATGTCATCATGAATCTTGTCATGAAATCGTGATGCTCTAGACTTCACTACCTTCTTCTCCGTTGCTGTCGCAAAATCATGACACTACAGCCTTTGCTGACGTCATCATGAATCTTGTCACGAAATCGTGACGCTCTAGACTTCACTGCCTTCTTCTCCGTTGTTGTCACAAAATCGTGACACCTTTGCCTCTTTCTGACGTCATCATGAATCTTGTCATGAAATCATGACGCTCTAGACTTCAAAGCCTTCTTCTCCGCTACTGTCATGAAATCGTGACACCTTTGCCTCTTGCTGACGTCATCATGCAACTCTGTCGCAAAATCGTGACACCTCTTGCTCCTTCATCCTTTTCTTGGTTTGCACTAGCGAAAATGAAACATGTCACGAAATCATGACGCTTTCGTTGCCTTAAGCTCTTTCTTGTCAACTGCTCATGAAACTGGAACATGTCACGAAATCGTGACGCTTTTGCCAAATGCAAGCTGCCAACTCAACCTGTCGTGAAATCGTGACACTTTCTGCATCCGTACAACTTCTTCGAAACTTGTCACGAAATCGTGACGCTTTTGCCAACTGCAAGCTGCCAACTCAACCTGTCATGAAATCGTGACACTTTCTGCATCCGTACAACTTCTTTGAAACTTGTCATGAAATCATGATAGTTTTGCCCGTTCTGCCTCTGCCTTCCTGCATGTCGCGAAATCGTGACACTTTTGCCTGCTTTGCCTCTGCCTTCCTACATGTCGCGAAATCATGACACTTTTGCCCGCTTTGCCTCTGCCTTCCTGCATGTCGCGAAATCGTGACAGTTTTGGCCAAACTTTCTCTCTCCTCAAACATGTCACGAAATCACGACAGTTTTTCCAGCAGCCTGCAAACTTTTTCTAACTTATCTTTTTCTGGATTTTTGGCAACTGGGCTACTCTGATTTTCTTGGAGACTTACTGACCAGCTGAAACCTTCATCAAAACACATCCTTAGACATAGAAACAAATTGCTCCAAGAACTCCTTGACATCAAAAACAACATCTACCAATAGCTCCTTGACATCAATGACAACAACTAAACTTAGGCAAAGGCAATGTACTCAAGGTACCCAAAATTGCCAACATCTTCAGCTTCATCCACATAGACACTGGATGCCTGTCTCATGTCGTTTGGATTAGTGACTGATTGAGCTGGAAGTTGAGGTTGTTTCACCTGTTGTGTTTGTTGTGGTTTGTTTTATTTTTTTTGAAATTTTTGAGTAGGTGCAGGCAGCAAATGCTGATTTTGACCTTGATTTCTTTGTTGTCTTGGATAGGACTGGTATTGTTGACTCCACTGTGGTTGATTTTGCATCCAATGTGGATTAGTATGATTCTAATTCCAGGGTGGATTGTTTTGACTCTATGATGGGTTGCTTTGATTCCAATATGGGTTGTTTTGATTCTGATTCTAGGCTGAACTACTCTAATTTGTTTGTGGTCATTCTTGGTAATTTGTACATTGAGGATAATTCCAAGTACGTTGGGGTGGTTTTGATTGTCCCCAAGGCATAGTACCAAGATTATACCCCCAATTTGTAAGAAAATGATGGGGATTTTGGTATTGAGAGAAATTTCCCCCTTGTTTTGGTCCAATATAGTTGAGTTCCTCAGTCTGATTTTTTAACATAGTTTTGAGTTGTGGTAGCAGGTGGCATTGATTATTTGATTGCCTTTTTGAAAATATACTACAAATGGCTAAGATAGATGTTTTATTCAAAGGACATTCCTGCAAAGCATGTTTATTTCTACATCTTGGGCAATAAATTGCCAAAGGTTCTATGTTTTTTGCTTTTGTAGACATTTCCCCCAAAGTTGTGTTTAATTGCACTAGAATATCAGTTTTAAAATTTGCAAGTTCTTCTATTAATTCCTTCACATCAGTGCCATTTGTATTTTTTTTCTTTTTTCCTTGCTTATTGCGAGAGTAATTCCTGCAAAGATCCATAATATCCTCATTCATGAGAGTATTTACATCTCCTCTTCCCATCAAATCCAATACATCTCTGGATTCATCTTGCAATCCTCTCAAAAAAATGGTTTTGTATAACTCTGGTTCTACAAGTCCACATCTTCTTTGAACAAAGGAGAACCTATCAAGACAGTCTTCTAATGTTTCATCATCTTCCCGTTTAATCTCGAATAACTCATCTTTCCTGTTCCTTACACGGCAATAATCCTGATATTTGTCTAAAAACACGGTTTCCATTTGATCCCAAGTTCGAATGGAATTTGGCTCTAAACTCATGAACCAACGTAATGCTGAGTCCTTGAGTGTTGAGGGAAAAACCTTAAGTTTCTGATTATCATTTACATAATCATAGGTTTGACACACTACCTTGAATTCAAATAAAAACTGATTAGGATCTTCAGATACAACACCTCGGAAGGTTGGAAGTACTAAAGGTGAAATAGTCTTCATGGGAGAGTTTTGTGTTGGATTCAAACGGATAGGATATTTAAATATTCTGGAAGGTTGAGGAATATCCTGATCATCTCCTTCATCATGGACATAGCCATGTTGGCCATTGCCCCCCTCTACCATAGTTTCTGGTTTCTTAGTTAAACTTATCCAAATTTCTCTCTCAAGAGGTCCAAGATCCTCTGTTGATAATGATTCTAACGATTCTTCTTTCTCAGGATGTTCTAGTTATGGTGAAACTGGTGATTTTCCTTTCTCAAAATGTTCTAATGATGGTGAGACTAGTGATTTTTCTTTCAATATTTTTGGTAATTCAAACACAGGTGATTCACCCCTTAGGCGTGAAGATCTCCTTAATGGAACAATCCAGGGATCCTTTTGGGTAATTCTACCTTTTTCATCCCTAGACTTACTCATTCATGTTCACTCTAAATGACATAAATTATATGTCAATAGTTGTTACTTTAACCAACTGTTCTATTCAGATTTTATCCTGAATCTTCATAGTTCAGTCTAACTAACAGCTATTGGACTATTTTTACCTTCTAACAACACGTATCCCTGGAAACGGTGCCAAAATGATGCGTTGTCATTATACACATCATTAATTCTCAATGAATTTGTCAATCCAGGGCTGTGTACAAGGCTATCTGCGAAAGAAGGGGTAAACAAGGTTATAACTTAGGTCAATCTAGAGCAACAGGTTTTATTGGTGAAATCGATTATGTGGGGGGTTTTAGGATATTCCTATATCTAAATTACATGAATTAAACCTTAATCTAAGTTGCAGAATTGGAATCTAATTATTAACTACAGAAATGAAGTCCTAATTACAATTGTAGAATGAGACCTAATTATGTTGCATAAATAACAGTTGTAGAATTGAAAGTCTGATTCTAATTACAGAAGGGAAATTTAAATACTTTTGTAGTAATTAAGATCTAATTATAACATGGAAATGAAACTGTCAAGGCTCTGTAACAGAAGGTTGTCAATCTTCTGTGTAGGGGTTGACAACAAAACATAAAATGCAGAAAATTATAAAAAATAGTAAATTCTGGAAATGAAAGTCTGCAATAAATTGAAAGCTTTGCTGAAAGTGGGGATTACAACCAAATCATTAATCACAAAACATAAAATAAACTAAGATTGCAAATATCATTAGTTGTTTACAAAGTAATGAAAGGACAAGTTCTATAACTCATTCTACTGCAGCAAAATCAGAATAAAAACCTGCTATTAGTCCTCCTCCTAGGTATGGAAGTGGCGAGCCTATTTTTCCAGAAGAAGGTATGAGTCTCTCTCTATTTAGATCTTAATCACACTCATTTACAAGTAATATGAAATAAAAACAATATACTTTTATTGATTTAGAAACATGATTACAATAATGCTGCTGAAAACTGTTACAGGACTGTAACAGTCACTTTTTGACTATCACCTATTATTGATTTCTCTATTCTATTCCCCTTACTCTCTATTACTTTATTTCTTCTACATTATACTAGCTCAACCTTAATGGGAGCCCTATTTATAGATGTCCTAAGATTTACTAACAAGATGAAAAGATCTGATCCTATTATGCTGCAGCAATTCCTGGTTTTTATCCTAGAAGATCATATTTTGATCTTTCCATAAATGGTGGCTTTGGTGAGCAATGACGACAAATTCAGATCTGAGATATTTCCCTTTATCCTTTTCAATATTTATTTCCCTTTTTCCATCGTCAGAATTTAGTCAATAAGTCAAAAAGTACATTTTTTTTCATTTCGAAGATAAGTGGCTCATTTCAAAGATACTGCAATTCTCATTTCGAAGATCCACTCATTCCAAAGATACTACAGTTCTCATTTCGAAGATCCACTCATTCTGAAGACACTACAGTTCTCATTCTGAAGATCTGCTCATTTTGAAGACACTACAGTTCTCATTCTAAAGATCTGCTCATTTCGAAGACACTACAGTTCTCATTTCGAAGATCCGCTCATTCCAAAGACACTACAGTTCTCATTCCGAAGATCTGCTCATTCCAAAGACACTATGTTTTCTCATTTCAAAGATATCTGTTCATTCCGAAGAGACTTTGAAATGAACAAATGTGGGCTCCTTAAATGATTTCCTCTACATTTCTCATGTGGGTTACTTCTTAGGATCATATCCCAATGGTCTTCATTTCTTTCCACATGTGAATTCCATGCCTTGCCATTCATTGGCAGTTGTATGGAATTTACATGGGAAACCCAGTTTTTGCTGCACAGTAATAGTTTCCTTGAACTGTTGCCAAATTTAGGTAAAATGAATCCTTGAGACATATCAAAACATGATTAGTGAAGTGCTGCTATTAATCTAAGCATATCTCATTTTAGCAAGTCATAACAAAACAACATAATACTTATACAAAAAGCTATAAAAATCAGAATATAGTACTTCAGATACATTCATCGTGCAAATAGTTAATACACAGCATATTGAATCAACTTAACTAGAATATTAGATTAAACATAAGAGTTTATAGGCAATTTTAATGTTCAAAACATGTTATGATTGAGGCATTTCCAGGCCTCATCACCTAGATGATTGTATCTTTTACAAATTTTTAATGAAAAACAAACAAGAGAAGGAAACACTCAATAAGGCAGATGATTATCTCTTTTAAGTTTTAGATGTGAATTCCTAAACTATTTTGTGTGTTTCAGATGTTTTGTTTTGTAAAATAGGACCTTGTGTCACGTGTTTGAAATCTTGTTGAACAATAATCTTATGTTTAATTGGATTTCACCTATATAATTATAGCTCGACAACCTAGCTATGAAATCTAGGTTGCATTATCCCACCTATAATGTGCTGTGATGAAGTCCACACATGACCAGGGAGCATAGGTCCTATCAGTTCCTCACCCAGTTCACCCATAGTCTGTGATATACCTCTCCAAAGAGAGATATGTGCTATAACCCACGAGCTATGATAGATATTGGAACTGGCCTTGGCAAATAAAAAGTTTCATGGGATTTGAGACAATGGGTGGAGATGAAATCCACCTTGTTGAACTCTACTAGTGGATGGTGATGAAATCCACCTCACTAGAATTTAAGTGAATCATGGTGTGTGGGGTTATTTTTAATTCAAAAAGGCAAACAATAAAGTACTCGATGATCATTCACTAAATGTATGCAAAAGGTGCATTTTACTTTCAGAAAGTTAGCATAAAATGAACCTACAAATGTAAATTATAAATTCAAACCCTAAATTCTAACCTACCCATTGGGTAGGCCACAAGAAATCAGACCACATAGGTGCATTGCTACTTTGATTTTATTTTATTTTTATTATTTTTTGTTATGGGAAAAGTAAATCTACTTTTAACCTTTCTAAGCAAAAAAAAGTATGCAAGAAAAACCAAATAAATAGCTTCTAAAACTAAAAAATGAAAACAGAGAGTTTAGGTACCTACCTCATCACTCCTAAAACCTGTTATCTTTGGAACTTTGATTAGAAAACTCTCTAGTTTCTATTCGCTCTAGGGAGGGATGAATAGTAGGTATACAATCATCCTAGTATGGGATGAATCTGCATTCATCCTAGGGTGGCACAAAGGAGCATATGTAGTGTGCCTATAACAATCAAATATGAATGATATGAAATTATATATGTAAGTAAAATAAGAGGTCTTGGGAATATATCACCAAAAATTGCACCGAAATTGCATCCATAGGCATGGCGTAATTGTAGTGCGCTTTTCCAATATGCAAAACCCAAAGCAAGAAATTTGCTGACCTAAACATATCCAAAACACCTAAAAATTGGATAGAGTGCATAAAGTAACATTTTAATAGAACCCATATGGTTAGATTTCATAAATAAGGCTTAGATCTTGATGCATGCTCCAGTAGGTCCCATTAGCCTACAAGAACTTCAAAATGCAACATCTCAGCCAATATAACTCGGAAAGAGATGAAATTTGAACTATAGCATAATATGTTAATATGGAAAACACCTACTAAAAAATAGTAGAAATTTTTTTGATATATTTGTATTCATTCCAAGGTGGGAGGAATAGGACTATCACAAATTAGGAGCACTCGGGGTGGGACGCCCATCGATTTTGCTTAAATTTTACCACCAATTACACTAGGTAATGGTTTAAAACACTATAGGGGGTATTTTAATGAAATTTGGGGTGCAAATTAACTCTATTGATAAGTATTTGTGGATAAATTGCATCTCCTTGAGTCACTAAATAATATCCTTCGCCAAGAAGAGATCTCGAGTGAAAGAGAGCACAATCAGGTGAGGGGAAATCTTGGTAGTAATATATTTATTAAACCTTAAAATCCTCTCCTATCTTGGTGTGGAAAATGCATCCATTTTATAGCCACAATGGGCTCATGTTCAAAAGGGAATGCAAGGTCATGCATGGCAATAGGCGCCACTTGGCCACTAGGGTGGCATGCATTGGAGGAGGAAGATAATATCCAAATTGGCATCCATTATGGAGCAAGGCATAAATATGCTATGTGCTCTAACTTGTAGGCATGGATAGGTAGGATAAATAATTGTTACTAGGCACCATTTGTCCAAATTTGAATTTTTTCTAGTTAAACTTGCTATTCGTCCCACCCTGGGATGAATGCTTCTATTCGCTCTAGGATGGGATGAATAGAATCTGTATTTGTCCCAGGGTGGGAAGAATAGGAACAGGGTGCCAGAAAGGTCCCAAAATAGACTAAAACCTTCCAAAATCTTGCACAAAATGGCTAGAACTACTGTATACCTTCTGAGGGCTACCCTAAGGGCCTTGGTATGTCAATTTAGCTATTGCTTTCGATAGCATAACCAGATTGACCAAATTTTAGTGTCTACACATCCTTTTGAGTGTCCTTGTTTTTTCTTATCTCTAGAAGCTCTAGAAACTCCATTCTGCACCTCTTGGCCTTATGCCCTAGATTAGTGCACTTGTAACACTTAATGTTGTAGTTCTTAGAAGGTGCAAATATCTTGAAGCCCCTTCTGGTGAAGCCGTACTCATTTTTGTCATGAAATCTATAGTGGAATGCTTTATGACCAAATTAATTACAAGAGTAGCAATACCCATGAAAGATATGTCCATATTTGAATTTCCTCTTAGTAAAACCATATTTCTTCTTTTCATGAACCCTGCAATGCATAGCCTTGTGACCAAACCGATTACATGAAAAACATCCTTTGAAGAAATCTAGTCTTGAGCTCACTGGTCTCTTAGTCCTTTCTTCTTTGTGATGATCCTTGTTCCTTGTTTGTGCATTATTTCCTTTCTTAGTGAAGCTTCTATTCTTCAAATTATCCTCATAAGTCTCAATTTATCCTTCACTCTCTTCCTCTGAAACTTCTTCCTTTGAGCTTGATCTTGACCCTTCTTCTTGTTTACCTTGTTCTTCTTCAAAACCAAGTCTCATTTTGATAGATGAAGATATTTGTGAATTGATAATCTTATCAAAAGTATTTGAACTTTTCCCAAACCCGCGTAGCTTGTCCTTAGAATATTTCACTTCCATACTTAGTGAAACTATCTCATGTTCTAATATTTCACATTCTAACTCTTTTACCTCTAAATTTCCTTTAAATCTCCTTCACTTAGCTATTGATTTTTTTAGATCTTGTATAAGATTTTCTTTTTCTTCATCACATTCTTGAACTTGAGTCTTGAATCTTGAATTTTGCTTTCTAATATTTTTTAATTCTCTAAGAGTAGTAATAATTTCTGCTTCTAGATCTATTGTACCTTCCTATTCATTTTTTAAGTCTTGTTCTACTCCTTGGTCTTCAAGAGTGTCTTCACACTTTTCAACTTTACTTTCAATAGGAGCATTTTATTCCTCTTCTAAAGCCAAAAATATAATTTCTTCTTCTTCACTATCTGAGGGTCTTTCATCACTGTCACTTGAAGCCTTGATTCCCTTATCAACATAGAAAATCTTCTTATGTCTTTGAAAGAACTTCTTTTCATGCTTGTTTTGACCATACCTATTTTTATTTTCATACCTGGATTTTTCTCCTTCCTTTTTCTTATGATCTTGTTTCTCTTCATTGCTACTACTTCCAGCTTCTAGACAATTAGATGCATAATGACCAAAATTTTCACAATTAAAACATTTCACTATTTTCATACCTTTGTGCTTTCTTGAGTCCTTATTTCTTCTACCATAGTTACCTTCTTCATCACTACTTTACTCACCACTTTATTTTGGTCTCTTATTTTTTGTCTTCTTTGATGCTTTGAAAGCTGCCTCTTTCTTGGAGTTGGGATCCTTTACTATGCTCATCTCATAATCTGTGAGAATTCCATGTAACTCATCCATAGTCAACTGATCAATATATTTCATCTCTTCTATAGCTGAAACTTTTCCATCATACCTTGTAGGAAGTGACCTTAAAAAATTTTGAGCAACATCAAAGTCTTCAATTTCAAATCCAAGTCCACACACGGTATTAACAATTTCATCCACACAAAGTAAGCATGCAACAATGTCTAATTCATATTCCATATTCAAATCTTCAAACATTTTCTTGTGGTTTTGTAGTTTTGCCATCTTGACCCTTTTATTTCTCTCATAGGTTTGCTTCAACTTGTCTCATATCTCTTTTTCTAATTTGTAATGCATAAATTTCATAAATTTTGCTTCACGTAATCCACTCAAAATTCCATTCATAGCCTTGGCATTACTCACATGTAATAGCTTACCATATTTATCTATGGGAGGATTAGTTGTAGGTGTGAACCCATCCTCAATTGATTTCCATATCTCATATCCTTGTGCCATCAAGTAAGTCTTAATTCGTATGCTCCAAAAAGCATAATTGTTCCCATTGAACAATGGTGTCTTATTTTATGAATATCCATTCTTATATGCCATCTATGTTTCTATAGTATCTTCCTTAAAGATATTAGAATCTTCTGAAGGAACCCACTCTGATGCCAATTGAAGAATACAGGCTTATACTGAGAGGGGGTGAAAAGTATAAGATCAAATTTTACTTATCTTTTACAAATAGCATTATCCAATATTATCAATGTTAATATCAATTGCAGTAATCAAAGAAATACACAAATCATCACATACAAGAGAGAAATAAATTTAACATGGTTCACCCAATGTGGGCTACTCCATAGAGAAAATATTTCTTCTAAATTTTCTCAACAAATCTCTTGGGAATCAATTCCCTATTACAATTTTTAAGGACCTTTGTCCAAAGGAGATACCAATACCCTATGCTATGATTTGTGGGTATCTCTCCATAGGATAACTCTATCCCATTTTATTTGGTTCATGGAACTTGATCCAGGAGAACTCTATCTTCTCAACTAGTTTGTGGATATATCTCCACATAATAACTCTATCTCCCTAGACGATTCATGGATCTTACTCCATAGGAGAACTCTATCCCCTCTGATATGGTTCGTGGATCTCACTCCATAAGAGAAATATTTCCCCTTGATCTAGTTTATGGATCTCTCTCCATAGGAGAACACTTTCTCCTTTATCTGGTTCATAGATATCTCTCCATAGGAGAACTCTTTCCCCTTGCTTTGGTTCATGTATCTCTCTCCATAGGAGAATTCTATCCCCTCTACTCTAACTGGTGATCTTCTAGAAGACTTCTACCCCCATTGCTCTAGCTTATGGATCTCTCTCCACTAGAGACCTCTATTCCCATTGCACTAGCTAATGGATCTCTATCCACTAGAGACTATTTTCATATTTATTCTATCACCTCCAAAGCCTACTCTCAACTCTATCTCCAATCTACACCAAGACTTAACACAAAGCTTGAACAAATCATCAATTAAACCTGCTCTTAATACTATTTCAAATCCGCACCAAAATCTATCCCAAGTCTAGCATAAATTTGCTCTAACTATATTTACAAATCTGCTCTTAATTCTATCTCAAATCTACCCCAATCCTTAACACAAAGTTTTAAAAATGATCAATCAAACCTACTCTCAACACTGCTAAAATATGTCTCAAGCCTTAACAAAATACTTGCTCAAAACTACCTTCAAGTCTTCTCAATAGACTTGCTCAAATATACCTTCAAGTATTCTCAAAATACTTGCTCAAATATACCTTCAAGTATTCTCAAATATTTGTTCAAATCTGCGTTCAAGTCTTCTCAAAGATTTGTTCAAATCTGCCTTCAAGTCTTCTCAAAAGACTTGCTCAATTTTTCCAAGTCTTCTCAAAAGACTTGATCAAATATACCTTCAAGTCTTCTCAAAATACTTGCTCAAATCTATCCTCAAGCCTCTCATAAGATCTGCTCAAATATTTCCATAACTTGCATACAAACACAACTTAAATTTTTTTCAAAAAGATTTCTTCACACAAACAAATTCTACTTAGAATTCATTTAACCTCTAGAACATATAGAGAATGATATGCTCTATCAAAAACTCAATATGTTCTACTCAATCATTAAGTCTATCACTTTCACATGTCTCACATTTATTGCTCTTTTAAAGATAGATCTAGTCTAGCACATGACATCTATCTTCATGATGTACACACTTGTTTTCACAAATCTTATTTCTAATTTTTGCACATTCACTTTCAATATCACTCAAAACCAATGCTCAAAATATTCACACACTCATTCAACCAATGAAGCCAATTTTATCACAAACCCTAAACAAGTATTTTCAAACTTCTTCCAACAAAGAGCACAATGTAGGTTTCAAACCCTAACTCAAATATTTTCAACAATACTTATCAAACAATCCTTTTCACTCCACCATATTTTTAGAAAATATTTATTTCAAAAAACACTTTAAATAAGGAAAGATGTGCCCATACCTCTTAGGTTGCTATTATGGAGATATATCTTCAAAAATCTATCTCACACACAATATCAAAAACTTCCACGGAGATTCAAAAACAACACTTATCACCTACCAACGCATTAGCATCCTTTGGGCCACCGCTAGCCCAATCACCCATACAAGGATGAAGAAACACAAAGTGCAATTTGACCTCCACTCAAATTCCCTTCCAATAAAAACAATGAACAAAACTGTCGCCTCTCGGATTCGAATACACGACCTGCCATTTACCTCGTGTCTTAACACTGCCTAGTATACCACTAGGCCAACCACTTGGTTGGTGATAAGATTCCATGATCTTATCCTTATACCCATCCAAAGCCCTTTTCTCTTTTTAAATAAAAATTTGTCTTCTTCTACTCATGATTGTGCATGCCAAAAATTTGCATTAATCACTTGAAATCACGCATTGAACCACAACCTTAGGGTACCAAAAATTACCATATAAATATGGATTTACCACCATGCTAAGGACGTTGGTGGTGCTTAAGAATTTAAAAATTATTTTTCAAAGTTGGCACCAAACCCACTTAGGGTTATAAAATATTATAATTATTTTATAATTGAACCTTAGGCTTAACTTTATAACTTTAATATTATAATATTAAATATTATAATATTAAATATTATAATATTATTTCCTTTTTGAGCCTAGATATTTTCTTCCTTTAGGATTTTTAGACTAGGACCTTCAACCTTTTAACCAACCATGTGGAGCTATGTCCCAAATATCTTGGGCTTAAAATATAAATATTTTAACTCTCTTTTTATCAATTCCCTTGCACTGAGATGAACTTTGCTTGCATCTAACACTTGACATCAATGACAACATAATTACTCAAAATTTCCAACACATTTTTGAATTAATTTGGAGATAGTAAGGCAAAGGGTGCAACCTTTTGAATCTAGAATTGGATTTATTGATTGATTGAATGTGAGGTAAAGGGTGCAACCTTTTGAACATGGAAGTTGATGTGTTTATTGATGTTTGAATTGTATTAGAAATTTTTTATTTGAGTAGACGTGCTACTTGGATTTCCCCATATTGTTTGATCTTTTTATTGATCATTGGGGAAGGTGTGATACCTTAAATTCCCCAGTTAGTGTTGAATATGTTTGTGGGATGCTTACAATTTTTGTAATTTTGAGGTCATCTCGAGGTAGGATGGTTGTGTTCTTCAAATTACAGGACCGTCTCGAGGTAGGACGGTCACATCGAATGCAACCACCTCACACAGGGATAGTCTCAGAATTTGAAAAATATAAAATCAAAATTTTATAATTTTTTATGTCATTTGCACTATTTGCAGTTGGAGAAACGTAGAGGTGGGGAGGAGGATAGCAAAATTTAACATGAAACACTACTAAATTTCCTACTCATTCATACCATGGATAGGCTCAAGGCTTCAACTAGTGGAGGAGCTAAAGCAAGGAAGGTAGACACCTTGTTCTTTCTCTTATTATTGGATTTTTTTAAATGAACCTCACTAATTAATGTGGATAATGAACCTCACTTAAAATTTAAGGTAAAGAACACACCTTAGATTAGAAAATATAGTGTAGGTTTTTTGTTTTGCTTTTTGTTTGTTTTTTTGTTTTTACATGTTTTTATCCTTGTTTTAGGGCCAAAGATGGTTCTCTTTTAGGGTTTTGGGGATCGTATTAGGGTGGTACAATCACATTTTAAAATGTAATGATAAGATTTTTGAGATGATTATATTATTATGCAAATTTGTTAGAAACTTTGAATTTTTTACAACTTTTTTTATTGATTGGTTGATTGCTTGGATTTAGTTGTTGAAGGCCCATCATAGAGTTCCAACACTTTTCAATATTGTGTAAGGACTCCTTACTAATAATGAGTGGGTATGGATTGAGGTGATTGGACTCAAGCAAGTGATTCAGTTGGAGGTAGTGATGGCATATCAGGCCTATATGACTACCTTAATTGATCGATGGGATAGTCAGACGAATAATTTTCTTCTCTCAACTAGTGAGATGATAGTCACACTAGAGAATGTGTACTATATTTTTTGTATTTTGATTGAGGGGTGCTTTATCATCTCCACTACCCTTCTTCAATAATATAGAGTAGAGAGTATTCAGTGTAGAGGTTGATATCATGAGGTAGCACATGGACAATGACATAGTACTAATCAGGGTATGGTATACTACATGGATGTAGTATTGATGTTCATTATCGAAAACATCCTACTTCCTGACTCTTTCAAAGTGAGGTTCACATGGAACCTTCTTGATTTAGTGTAGGACCTGATAGAGTGTGATGTCTAGTAGCCAGGGATCATGGAATGGGGGTGCACCTTAATTGCTCATCTATATGATGAGTTGTATGAGATCTGACTTTGAGGTTGATGAAAAGTGGGTTGTAGCCTCCTTCTTCAAGTTTGAGGATGGGAGCACATCCAAGTGGACTAACCAAGGGGAATTCTAGTGTCAACATGAGTAGAGATGGATGACCTTGAGATCATATATGTAGCTCAGTGGAGGTAAGGCCAAGATGTGGGTCACAATCAACCTCATGCAGGCAGGTTAGTGCATTATGCAAGATCCCTTGAGGTACTAAGGCCATGTCAAGTTACTTGGAGGTATTATATGAATTTTCCTCTATGGGTAGAGGCAGCGGTATAGCTAGGATATGTGAAATGTAGATGGTGGTTGATTGGGTGGCATGGTATCAAGTGTAATTAATTCCAGTACTCTTGCATTACTTGTTAGTTTAAGATATACCATGGTGTTCCTAAGGAGCCTATTATTTATCATTTTTAAGGAGATGAGGCACAATTGGAGTGGCCATGAGTTGTGCCATTGGGAGATGAGGAGGATGAGCCATTGGCATTTCTAGGTTTATAGGACCCAAGTATGATAGTGAAGTATGAAACATGGTGGGTTACTCAGCTATGGCAGGGAGGTGGTCCTATGGATATGTTGACTGGGTCTGAGGTAGATGAGGGCTCAAGAGATGAGTAGGCAAGGGAGGGTGATGAGTGTAGCAATGAATGGAGGGAGAGTGGGGTCAAAATATAGAGGGATTAAATGAGCCATAGGATGAGGATGGTGATGATAAGTAGGATCCTACAGATGAGGGTGCTTAGTTTAGGATATGAGTGTAGACTCTCCAAGGGTATCTAGTAGAGTGAGATACAACTATAGAAGTATTATAGAGCTAATTGGCCCGAGAGCAGTAGATGAGGAGGGTCTTATATGATGAGAAGGCCATTTTAACTACACAACTAGATAAATACCATGCAATAGTGGATAGAATGATGGCCTAGAGGGACAGGGTGATAGTAGAGTAGGATACTCTGTGAACATAGATGGCTACAACAATTTAGGGATTCTAAAGGTATTACACCTCCCACACATTCATTAATCGCCACACATTATAGGGGTTCTTAAGGTATCACACCTTCCCCCATAGTAAAAAAAATAAAAAAATATCAAATATACAAAAATATTTGTATTTACATTACCATACATTTCATTGCATTCATTGATTAGTTACATTAGGTATATTCATCCATTTTACTTGCACTAGGACAAGTTTTATTTGTATTCTTATGAATGATACCATATTTGTATGCCAATCATGAGCCTTAAATCAACCTTATCCATCATCATCATTTGTAATTTTTCTAATGAGATTTTTCTTATTAAGAAGTCCTCGTAAGATAGGTTATATATCATATGATTATCAACATTGATATTTATATGGTCATTGACTATTTTATGTACACATTTTAGTTTACAAAAAAGCATAGGGAAAACCCCCACATACCATATATCACTACCATACACATTCCCTATTGTGGGTAAATATATTTTTCAACACAATTAATAAGTTGTTTGAAGAACACAAGCTTATACTGAGAGGGGGGGTGAACAATATAGCGCCCACTTTTTACTTTCTTTCCAAACCAATATCAATTAATGTCCTTAATTGCAATAACCAAATATAGCAATGTGCATTAATAACTCGGATAGCAATAGTAAGCAAGAGCACAAGTCACCACACACAATTGAGACACAAGATTTAACGTGGTTCCCCCAATGTGGGGTACTCCACAAGATAATATCCTTATAATATTTCACACAAAAATAAGGATCCTTATCCAATACAATGATTACTTTGATCTACTCAAAGCTAGGCAATACACTGATCTTCTCAAGTAGGCAATCCACTGATCTTCTCATCTAGGCAACACACTAATCTACTTAAGTAGGCAATCCATTGATCTACTCAGCTAGGCAACACATTGATCTACTCAGGTAGGCAATCCACTGATCTGCTCATCTAGGCAACACATTGATCTGCTCAGGTAGGCAATCCACTGATCTACTCAACTAGGCACTCCATTGATCTACTCAACAAGCTCACATAGAACTTGTCCAAATCTTCTCAACAAGCTCACATAGAACTTGTCCAAATCTGCTCAACAAGCTCACATAGAACTTGTCCAAATCTGCTCAACAAGCTCACACAGAACTTGTCCAAATCTACTCAACAAGCTCACATAGAACTTGTCCAAATATTCTCAAAAAGCTCACAAGAACTTGTCCAAATCTACTCAAAAATCTCACTAAGAACTTATCCAAATATGCTCAACAAGCTCACACAGAACTTGTCCAAATCTATCCCAAAAACTGTCCACAAAGTTGTCCAAAAATCTATCCCAAAAGCCTTCTCAAAGGCTCAATCAATCATACTCAAGTAGTACTCAAATCTCATCCACAAATCTATGAAGGCAAGGCTCAAAGATGAACTCAATAATGAATGGTAATACACTCTTCAAAGGATGACAACTATGATCCACAATGATCTCAACTCAAATCAATCTCATAGAAGCATAAAGAGAATTGTTAGAGACTCAATATGTTCTATACTCAAATCCAATATCTTTCTCAACTCAAGGCAATCTCATAGAAGCATAAGGAGAATTGTTAGAGACTCAATATGTTCTAATCTCAATTTCTTTCTCAACTTAAACTCAACTCAAATCAGAATATAGAATAGTTTCTTTTATGGAATTTGAACAATCACTTCTCACAATCACTTGACTAGGCACAATCAACTCAACTCAACTCAACCATTCATCACAAGGGACAACTCTTTCTCACAAACCCTAGTCCAAGCATGTATCAACCAACTCAAATATTTCCAACAATGCTCAACCATAAATCTCACATAACAATGATACTCATGTTCTTTTCAAGTTCTTTGCATAACCAATGGGCTTCAACAACTATGCTTATAAAACAAGGTTTAAACACAACTCTCAAACTAGAAAACCTTGAAGCATTCAACCAACCACTTTCGAAAAGGAAACCACAATCAATCCTTTTCTCTCCAATGATATTTCAGAAATCAACCACCATAATCAATCAATAGGAGAATGTGCCCATACCTTTTATGAAGATGAAGAAACCTCTTTGGAAATCTGCCACACTCAACAAACTTCTTTTTCAACTTTCAACAAGGGTTAGAGATCATGATTAATATCACAACAACAATATCCAAATAACACCTTATCACTCCTACTCAACAAAATGCATCATGTCCCCTTATGAAAGAATTAATCACTTTTGAAAAAGAACAAAACAACCTTCACTTTTGAACCCCTTTACAAAAATAGAAATATCTCTTTACATACACCTTATTTCTCCCTCTAAGCAAGTTAATCAAATAGCCCTCGAAATAAGCTTTCCAACGATATATAATATGATATACTTCTAAAAGGAAAATCACCAAAAATCTCTCTTTTTCTCAACATGCATCACAACCCTTATCTCTCCTAGGGCAACCTTAGAAAAATAAAATATTAGGAAAAATTATTAACTTGCCTTTGTCCTCAGCGGGATTCGATCCCCGGTCATCGCCCCTGCACCACTCTAACCGCAGCGCCAACAACCACGTGAGCCAACCGCTCACATAGAATAGTGAGCGCAAACCTTCTATTTGTTTGCTCCGAGCGTGTCCTCAAACACCACGTGCACCAAAAGAGTCCTCCCTTTCACTTTGCAAAACCAGTGCCGGTGGGATTCGAACTTTGGATCTGCTGGCGCTTCAACACCTTACATGCCTTCCTCTTGTCATTAGGCCACAAGCACCTACGGTGCTTGGTAAGGGACCTCCCTTACTTTTATTGCCTCCTTTCTCCGCTGGATTCGAACGAGCTGCGACGCCTTTGCTCCCTCTTCGAACGAACACCCTTTGCACACTCTTTAACACGCTGGCACCTTTCACTTCCTTAGCAATTCGAATGCATCACCATCATCGAGGACATAGGGTTAAATCAAAACATTTGGTGGCATATTTATATATGCCTTCCTCCTTTCTTTTGACGTCGATGCTATAAATTAAACTTTAATATTATATGCCTCCTCCTTTCTTTTGACGTCGGCGCTATAAATTAACTTTTAATTTTAAATTTAAATTTAAATTTTAAATAATTAAAATTTAAACTTAAATATTTAAAATTAAATATCTCCATCATCGGGGCACCTTTTTCGATGAAACGAAAATCCAACCTGGGTTTTAAGAAAAACCCATTTCAAATCTGCCATCCATGGTTTTAAATAAAACCTTTTATTTTTCCTACCTTGGTTTTCACAAAAACCCTGTATATATCCATGCTTTCCAAAATATCATAAATGCTTATTTATGAAATACTTTGGCCACCAAAACTCAATGTGATCCATGTAACATCAATGATCCATGTGACATCAATGACAACATAAAATACCTCAAATTTCCAACAATATCCCCCTTTGTCATTGATGGCAACACCTCTAATGCAAATCACCACAGTCACTGCAAAAACCATTTCTGAGAATCAAAGTTGCTCCCCCTGACTCAATACTCTCTTTGGAGGCTGCTCCCCCTAACTCAATGCTCTCTTTGGAGGCTGCTCCCCCTAACTCAAATCTCTCCCCCTTACTCAAATTTCCCTTTGACATCAATGGCAAAAGGGACACCTATGGGGCTAAAAGATATGACTCTTAAGCTTAGCCCCCTCACCACCTTCTCTCTTGAGGTGATTAATTTTGGGGTGGGAGTACTTTTACTCCCATATTACATTGTTTCTTTCCTCTATCAACTTCCTTCCATATTTTCTTGATATCCTTCTCTTGATGAATTACTTGATCTTCTTGTCTAGAACCTGTTTGACCTTCTTGCCTTGAACTTATTTGGAATTGAGTCCTACACCATTTTGCAATATGTCCAAAGTTATTGCAATTAAAACACTTGATATTGTAGCCTTTGGATGGTGCCCAAATCCTGAATTCTTTCTTGAAATAATTTCCATATCCATTCCTTTCTTGAACCCTGTATTGTGAAGCTCTGTTTTCATGACCATTATGACCATGACTTCTGAATTGTGTAGCTCTAAAACCAAAACCATTTTGCTCATTTTATTTGCATTGAGAAGCTCTATGACCAATCCTATTGCATAAGAAGCAATGTCCCTAAAAACCATACCTTCTTCCTTTGAAGTTTCTTCTAGCAAAATCAAACTTCTTTGATCCATGGACCCTACAGTGTATAGCCCTATGTCCAAATCCATTACAAGAAAAACAATGTCCTTGAAAAGCCCTTTGTTCATGCCTTGGTTCCTCATACCTTTCTTGACCATTATCCTTATGATCATTTTCAACTTGTGCATTGCATCCTTGAACCTTCTTTGTTGTATCTAAATCCTTTTCCTTAGTTTCTTCCTTGCTTTCTTCTTCAAGAATTTCTTTTTCTTTTGAACTTGATTCACCTATCTCAAAATAAGATCCAAACTGAATATTTGGAGCCATAGGAACTTTGGAACTTTCTTTATAAAACTTAGGTGCTTCCTTGCTTTCATCTTTAAGAACTTCCTTTCCTTTTGAGTGTGATTCTTTTTGGAAGTGAGATACGACCTTAAAATAAGTTTCCACTCCTTTTTGAACCTTTTCATCTAACATGTCATGTCTTGTCGTTATTACCCTTAGTTCTTCATTCATCCTTTCTTCTATTCTTTTTGCATTTTGAAGCTCTTCTCTGAGATTACTGATTGTCTGAAGTAGTTCTTCTCTGATTTTGACATCTGTTCGAATCTTGTTTTCAAGATTTTTGTATTCTTCTTTTAGCCTTTTGACTTCTGATTTTTTTTTTCTTGGCTCATCCTCTTCCTTTTTTATTACCAAAAGTGAGACTTATTTATCTTCATTGTTACTGAGATCATTATCATCTTCTATAGCAAACAAACTCTCATGATTTCTTTGACCATGCCTGTTTCCTTGATGTGTCATCTCATCTTCACTATCACTGAATCCATTGCAATATCCTGATCTGTGATCTCTTTGACCACACACAAAGCACTGTTCTCTTTCACCTTCTATTCCAAGGAATAGATGTTCTTCCTTTTCATCATCTGACTTGTCTTTATCATTGTGATCTGAGCTATCACTTGCTTCTACAATGTAGTAAGATTTATTTACCTTACAAAAAAATTTCTTCTTCTCATACCTGTTTTGCTTGTATCTGTCATCTTTGTCATGCTTATGCTTTCCATATTCTTTTCTTCTGTGACCCTATTTTTCATCATCACTATTTTCTTCATGTGGACACTTGTGTGCATAGTGACCAAGATCACCACACTTGTAGCATCTGACTTTCCTCATATCCCTGAAATTCCTTGAGTCCTTATTCCTTTTGATGAAGTTAGCTTCCTCATCATTAATTGGATCTCTATCTATCTCTGGAACCTTCCCTTTCTCTTTCTCTGAAGCCTTGAATGCAATCTCTTTTATTGGAACCTGATGCTTACTCACCCTCATCTCATAAGCTATGAGAGTTCCTTGTAGTTCTTCCATTGTTAGCTTGTTGATATCCATTGTTTCTTCTATTGTTGAAACCTTTGCATCATACTTCATGGGAAGTGATCTCAAAACCTATTTGGAGTAACTTCTGATTCTTTCATCTCAAATCCTAGGCCTCTCATGGTGTTAGTAATCTCATCAACTCGAAGTAAAAACTTTGCAATATCTTTCAAATCTTCCATTTTCAATTCCTCAAATATTTTTCTATGAGTTTGTAGTTTTGACAACTTTACCTTGGAATCTCCTTCATAAGTATTCCGCAACTTGGTCCACATTTCATTAGCTGAATTACATACCATGACCTTTGCAAAATCTGTCTCACGTAGCCCACTCAAAATATAATTTATTGCCCTTGCATTGATCTCAACCAATTTCCTGATAGTCTTATCTGCCTCGGGATCACCTTCAACCTTATACTCTTTTTCAACCATCTGCCATACCTCATATCCTTGTGATATCAAGTAGTTCTTCATTCTCATGCTCTAGAAAGCATAATTGTTACCATCAAATAGTGGTGCCTTATTTGTAGATGATCCATTCTATGAAGCCATCTGTGTTCTTGTAGAATCTACCCTCAAGTTGTTAGCCTTTTCGAAGGAACCCGCTCTAATACCAATTGAAGAACACAAGCTTATACTGAGAGGGGGGTGAACAATATAGCACCCACTTTTTACTTTCTTTCCAAACCAATATCAATTAATGTCCTTAATTGCAATAACCAAATATAGTAGTGTGCATTAATAACTCAGATAGCAATAGTAAGCAAGAGCACAAGTCACCACACATAATTTGAGACACAATATTTAACATGGTTCCCCCAATGTGGGGTACTCCACAAGATAATATCCTTATAATATTTCACATAGAAATAAGGATCCTTATCCAATACAATGATTACTTTGATCTGCTCAAAGCTAGGCAATACATTGATATGCTTAGGTAGGCAATCCACTGATCTGCTCACTAGGTAACACACTGATCTGCTCAAGTAGGCAATCCACTGATCTTCTCAGCTAGGCAACACATTAATTTGATCAGGTAGGCAATCCATAGATCTACTCAACTAGGCAACACATTGATCTACTTAGGTAGGCAATCCATTGATCTACTCAACTAGGCAACACATTGATCTACTCAGGTAGGCAATCCACTAATTTGCTCAGCTAGGCACTCCATTGATCTACTCAACAAGCTCACATAGAACTTGTCTAAATATGCTCAACAAGCTCACACAAACTTGTCCAAATATGCTCAACAAGCTCACATAGAACTTGTCCAAATTTGCTCAACAAGCTCACATAAAACTTGTCCAAATATGCTCAACAAGCTCACACATAACTTGTCCAAATATTCTCAACAAGCTCACATAGAACTTGTCCAAATCTTCTCAACAAGCTCACATAGAACTTGTCCAAATCTATCCCAAAAACTATCCACAAAGTTGTCCAAAAATCTATCCCAAAAGCCTTCTCAAAGGCTCAATCAATCATACTCAAGTAGTACTCAAATCTCATCCACAAATCTATGAAGGCAAGGCTCAAATATGAACTCAACAATGAATGGTAATACACTCTTCAAAGGATGACAACTATGATCCACAATGATCTCAACTCAAATCAATCTCATAGAAGCATAAAGAGAATTGTTAGAGACTCAATATGTTCTATACTCAAATCCAATATCTTTCTCAACTCAAGGCAATCTCATAGAAGCATAAGGAGAATTGTTAGAGACTCAATATGTTCTAATCTCAATTTCTTTCTCAACTTAAACTCAACTCAAATCAGAATATAGAATAGTTTCTTTTATGGAATTTGAACAATCACTTCTCACAATCACTTGACTAGGCACAATCAACTCAACTCAACCATTCATCACAAGGGACAACTCTTTCTCACAAACCCTAGTCCAAGCATGTATCAACCAACTCAAATGTTTCCAACAATGCTCAACCATAAATCTCACATAACAATGATACTCATGTTCTTTTCAAGTTCTTTGCATAACCAATGGGCTTCAACAACTATGCTTATAAAATAAGGTTTAAACACAACTCTCAAACTAGAAAACCTTGAAGCATTCAACCAACCACTTTCAAAAAGGAAACCACAATCAATCCTTTTCTCTCCAATGATATTTCAGAAATCAACCACCATAATCAATCAATAGGAGAATGTGCCCATACCTTTTATGAAGATGAAGAAACCTCTTTGGAAATCTACCACACTCAACAAACTTCTTTTTCAACTTTCAACAAGGGTTAGAGATCATGATTAATATCATAACAACAATATCCAAATAACACCTTATCACTCCTACTCAACAAAATGCATCATGTCCCCTTATGAAAGAATTAATCACTTTTGAAAAAGAACAAAACAACCTTCACTTTTGAACCCCTTTACAAAAATAGAAATATCTCTTTACATACACCTTATTTCTCCCTCTAAGCAAGTTAATCAAATAGCCCTCGAAATAAGCTTTCCAATGATATATAATATGATATACTTCTAAAAGGAAAATCACCAGAAATCTCTCTTTTTCTCAACATGCATCACAACCCTTATCTCTCCTAGGGCAACCTTAGAAAAATAAAATATTAGGAAAAATTATTAACTTGCCTTTGTCCTCAGTGGGATTCGATCCCCGGTCACTGCCCCTGCACCACTCTAACCACGGTGCCAACAACCACGTGAGCCAACCGCTCACATAGAACAGTGAGCGCAAACCTTCTATTTGTTTGCTCCGAGTGTGTCCTCAAACACCACGTGCACCAAAAGAGTCCTCCCTTTCACTTTGCAAAACCAGTGCCGATGGGATTCGAACTTTGGATCTGTTGGTGCTTCAACACCTTACACGCCTTCCTCTTGTCGTTAGGCCACAAGCGCCTACGATGCTTGGTAAGGGACCTCCCTTACTTTTATTGCCTCCTTTCTCTATTGGATTCGAACGAGCTGCGATGCCTTTGCTCCCTCTTCGAATGAACACCCTTTGCACACTCTTTAACATGCTGGCACCTTTCACTTCCTTAGCAATTCGAATGCATCACCATCATCGAGGACATGGAGGTTAAATCAAAATATTTGGTGGCATATTTATATATGCCTTCCTCCTTTCTTTTGACGTCGGTGCTATAAATTAAACTTTAATATTATATGCCTCCTCCTTTCTTTTGACGTCGGCGCTATAAATTAACTTTTAATTTTAAATTTAAATTTAAATTTTAAATAATTAAAATTTAAACTTAAATATTTAAAATTAAATATCTCCATCACCGGGGCACCTTTTTCGATGAAACGAAAAGCCAACCTGGGTTTTAAGAAAAACCCATTTCAAATCTGCCATCCATGGTTTTAAATAAAACCTTTTATTTTTCCTACCTTGGTTTTCACAAAAACCCTGTATATATTCATGCTTTCCAAAATATCATAAATGCTTATTTATGAAATACTTTGGCCACCAAAACTCAGTGTGATCCATGTGACATCAATGACAACATAAAATACCTCAAATTTCCAATATTGTTATAGGGCGTTCACTAGGGTTTCCAATCAATCAACCATTCTTAGTTTTTATTTTGAAATTTTATAGAAAGCTATCTTGAATTTAGAATGTAAGGTTTCACTTTGATAGTACCTTCTATATGTCAAAATCCCAACACAAATTCACACATTAAAATCTAAGTTTGAACAAGGATGACACTACATTGTAGTCCTTACCACCTGAGCAAAAGGTTTCCCTTGCTCGTCCTATTATGCATTTGGTCTAGGATGCTAAGAATTGATAAAAGGACAAGCTCCTTCCTACCCAAGCAATCCCCTTGCTCTTCTATAAAATGAGTAAGTTCCCAAAACACACAAAAAAAAAGAAACTGTGGTTGTCACACCTAACAAAATTCCTTGCTCCTAAAGAGTGGTTTTCACCACTACAAAAAAAGGTGGTTTTCACCACTAAAATGAGCAAGTATCCCAAAAAATCAAAATAAAAAAGGGGGTAATGAGCTTGAATTCCTAGAATTCTCAGTATTCAAAATCCATAGGGTAATCTCCATTATAACAATGGGTTGAAAGAAATTTTCCTGGTAATGGAGTAGCCTTATGCATGGTGATATGTCTATCACACTAGCGACCTTATTTTAAACAAATCAATATTAGTTTATGGTTGAGTTAGCTTTTTGGTGGCTTTGTATTGCATAGTAGTCTAGTCCAACTACATACAAACTCATGATAAGAGGACCCCACGCTTGTTAGCGTACTTAACTATTCTTGTTTGTATTTCATTATTTGGCTGGTAGATTGTTACGCTGTTATGCTGTTACAACTACTCAGTTACGCCGATGCTATTCCCGGCTGTGTAACCTGTTATTTAAACAAGTTGAATGCAAATGCTATTACTGTTCGTTGCACAATTCTACATGGTACCAGAGCAAGGTTCTGAAATTCTGGGCAGAGTTTTTTTTTTTTTCTGCGTGAGGCAGCAAGCGCGGTGAAAACGTGGAAGTCGAAGGTCGGGCAGCGTGCATCGGTGACTTCGAAGAGGAGCTGTCGCAGACCCACGCAGAAGAGTTGTCGCAGAAGGCGCGCGCAGGTTGTCGCAGACCCGCGCGGCGACGTCGTGACAGAGGAGCTGTCGCGATGCGACGCGACGTCGCAGCCCCTGCGTGCGACAGAGACTGTCGCGACAGCTCTGTCGTAGGCCTGTCACGTGCGACAGCCCTATCGCAGGCCTGTCACATGCGACAGCGCAGGCCTGTCGCGTGCGACAGGAGATTGTCGCACGACGGGCCATGGTCGCGCCAGGCGATAGGCCTGTGCGAGAGGAGGGGAGAACCCCCCCCCCCCCACGCGGGATTTTTAAATCCCCGCGACAGGCCGTGGTCGTGCCAGGCAACAGGCCGGTGCGAGAGGAGGGGACCCCCCCGCGCGGGATTTTTAAATCCCCGCGATGGGCCGCGGTCGCGCCAGGCGACAGGCCGGTGCGAGAGGAGGGGACCCCCCCCCCGCGCGGGATTTTTAAATCCTCGCCCGCGCGGGAATTGGAGGGGGTATAAACCCCCCCCCGCCGCGCCCATTTGCGCGCAGCGGCGCGGCTCCCCACCCTCCCGTTAAAAAAAAAAAACAAAAAAAACAAAAACACGGAGCCACCCCCCCCTCCCGTTAAAAAAAAAAAAAAAAAAAAAAAAAAAAGCACGAGCCACCCCCCTTGTCCAACGTTTAATAAAAAAAAAAAAAACGTTGGTCTGCGGAAGAAAAATCAGCCGCAGAGAGGAGCGGTGTTTTTTTATTTTTTGCCAGCCGCAGAGAGGAGCGCCGGGAAGCAGAGTGCCGGCAGCCGCAGAGGCCGAGGAGGAGGAGCATTCGGGTTGATAAGGGAGGAGGTCCACTGATCCTCTCGGATCAGCCCGCTGGCTCACGTGGTCGTGAGCCGTGCGGTAAGGCTCAGGGAGCCTGCAGGTCGGGGGTTCGAATCCCGCCGACGCCCCCCAAGGTATAATTTATTTTTGCAATGTCATTTTTTTAATTATTATTTTTTTAATTAAAATTTTTAATTTTAATTTTTTTTAATATAGTTTTTTAAACTTTATAAATTAAAATTTTTAATTTTAATTTATTTTTTTTAAGTTTTAAAACTATATAAATTAAAATTATTTATTTTAATTTTAAATTTATAATAATTATTAAAAATGCTTTGTTAAAGAAAGCCTTTTAAGGGGGGATATTTTTTTCAAAAATCAAAGGGGGATAGTGAGTAATTTTTTGAAAAATAGCAATTTGGCATTGTAAAAGGTGCATTTTCGGCTGTGACCGACACCTTGTGGGTTATTCTTGTGGGCAATTTTTTTTGTTGTATGTTGCATATTTCATTTTTGCACTATAACATTAAAAATTAAAATCAAACACTCCCTAAGTCCCCGGAATATAAAACCCATCCGTGCAATTTTATTGCACTGCAGCGTTTGGTATTTGTGATACCTCTGGCCAGCACTTACAGGTAAAGCTGTCGTGATTTGGCTACTGTATCCGCCGCCTAATATAGCTGCTATAACGACGTCTGAGCTTGTTCTCTATAAATCGTCGGGGAGGAATAAGTACGCCATTTTTGCATTTTTTTACTCCATCCACTACCCTTTATCGCACTTGTGTTTAGGCGTAAATCCCGACGAAGTATTCTTCATAGTGTTTAGGGGAAGTTACGCCCCACGCATGAGAAGAATCTTCTATGGTAGGTGCCATCAACAAGGCGATTCCCTTTCAGTACCGCTTATGTTCCACGTATCGTATGATCTCTAAAACTCACCTATAGTCTCCCTCACGTAAGGGCGGGTGATTTTTGTTGATCTTTCTAAATACCTATAGTTTCCCTCACGTAAGGGCGGGTATTTTGTATGGTATATTGGCCTAGCAAAAGGTATATCGAAAGGGGGACCAATTTGGTGATATAAGGAACCTTCACTATGGCCGCTGTTGCAAAGTTGATGACTGATCCGCATCAGTTATTGAAAGGTCCAAATTATACACCATGGAAACATAAGATGAAGGCAATTCTCCAAATGGAAGATTTGTGGGATATTGTTACTGGAGTAGCAACTAGGCCTTCACCAACAGCAGGATCCACAAGTCCTTCAACAGATCAGATAGCTTTTGACAAGAAAGACAGTAGAGCAAAGGTGCTCATTTTGTTTGCTATTTCAGATGAAGTGCAACCTCATATAGCTGACAAAGCAAGTGGTAAAGAGGCATGGGATGCCCTTAGAACCATCTATGAGGGGAAGAATGAATCCACCATTCTTCATCTTCAACAACAACTTCATAACCCGAGTTTGAGGCAGGTGAAACAGCTTGAACTCTTTCTCGTGCAGAGTGTCCGAGTTGAAAGAGAAATTGAGTTCTCTCGGAGATACTGTGGACGAAAAGCTTCTCATTTCACTTGTGATGAGAGCTTTACCTTCTTCATTTGATATGTTGATAACCTCCATCCAGGTGTCTCAACGACAAATTACCTACATCGAGTTGGTCAATCTGCTTCAACAACAAGAGGCACGCCAACTTCACAAGGATGATTCTTCCAATACAGCCCTATACACCAACAGACAGGGTTCTAGGAAGAAAGGTAATGGGCAAAAAGGAGGCAACTTTCAGAAAGGAGGAAATTCTCAACAGGATACGAAAGGAAAAGGCAAACAACCTCAACGAAGAAGAGGTGGTGCAAGATCTGTGAGAAAGACAACCATGACACCAACAGGTGTTGGCATAAGAACAAGCAGAAAGGCCAAAACAAACCACAAAATAAGAACAAGCAACCCCAGGTGAATGTTGCTGTTGAAGAATCTGACTCAGATTCTGAATGGGCACACAAGGTGCTCATGACTACCACAGATTCCACACAGAGGGATCCTATTTGGTATGTCGATTCTGGAGCTAGCAAACATATGACTGGCGACAGATCGTGGTTTGAATCATTTGAGGCCAAAGAGGGCAAACCCGTCACCATTGCCGATGATAAAACCTACAGTGGTTCAGTGGAGAGGGTACAGCTTCAGCCACTCTTCCCGATGGCAAGTGTCAGATTGACAAGGTCCTCTATGTTCCGGGATTGGCCAACAATTTGTTGTCAATGACACAAATCCTGGACAGAAATATGGTTGTCAACTTTCGTGTTGAGAATGGAAAGAAGTGTTGTACAATTACCAGGAAGGGTAAGCAGATTGCAACAGCTTCATATAAGCATGGCTTATTTGCACTAGATGCTATCTCTACTCCACATGTTGCCATGACTGTCTCTACCAAGGAGGCAACTTCCCTATGGCACAAGAGATATGGGCATCTTAGTTCTGGCTACTTACTTGAGCTCAAGCAAGTATGAGATGGTAAAGGGTCTTCCTTCCCTTTCTGCCACATTGCCAGTGTGCTCTGACTGCTTGGCGAGAAAGCAGCATAGAGTACCATTTGAGAAGAGCTCTACAAGAGCACGAAAACCTCTCGAGCTAATTCACACCGATCTATGCGGTCCTTTCACACCCAACAGTTGTTGGAGGGAAGAGGTACTTTTCGTTATTCGTAGATGACTACTCACGAAAGATGTGGGTTTTCTTTCTCAAACTGAAATCGAAGCTTTCGCATTCTTCCAAGCAGCTCAAGAAATCCGTTGAGAAGGAGTCGAGAGCTTCTATCAAAACCCTCCGCTCGGATCGAGGGGGAGAGTTTACCTCTAATGAATTTTCTGCATTCCTAGATAAGCATGGGATCAAGAGACAGGTTAACAATTGCCTATACTCCTCAGCAAAATGGAGTTGCTGAGAGAAGGAACCGTTCTATCATGGAAATGGTTCGTTGTATGCTCACAGGAGCTACTCTTGGGCAACAATATTGGGCAGAAGCTGTCACCACTGCAGTGTATCTGTTGAATAGGGCACCCACAAAGGCCCTAAAAGGAATGACTCCACAGGAAGCATGGAGTGGTCGAAAACCCTCCATATCTCATCTACGTATTTTCGGGTGTCAAGCTTTCATGCACATACCGAAAGAGAAAAGGAAGAAGCTAGATGAGAAAACACTGAGATGTATTTTTCTTGGATATTCTGAGCACTCTAAAGGATATCGATTGATAGATCCTTTGACCAAGAAAATTCATATCAGCAGAGATGTTGTCTTTGATGAAGCTTTCACATCACAGAGCACATCTACAGTACACCAAGATATTGTGGAACCTAAGGAAGAGGAGATTCCTTCGTCAACACAGACAGGAGGTCCTTCTACATCTTCTTCACCACCACCGAAGAAGAATCCTAAATGGTGTACAAATACAATCAGAGATGCAAATTTATCCACTCCTCCCAATTTGAATTTGGATAGACCTCGTACACGCAGTATGGCTCAAAAGGAAAGAGAAGCCAGAGAAACTGGTGAGGTTGATGATCTTTGTCAATATTTTGAGGAACTTTCTGTGACTCCAAGTACAGAAGTAGAGGATATGGATATTGATGATGACAGGGCATTCATGTCTACCATAGATAGTCTTGAACCTGCATCAGTGCAAGATGCTCTTAGTGAGCCTCAGTGGAAGGCCGCTATGGATACAGAGTATGAGTCTCTGATGAAGAATAAAACTTGGAAGCTTGTTGATCTGCCGCATGGAAAGAAACCTATTGGCTGCAAATGGGTATACAAAGTCAAGTACAAGGCAGATGGAACAATTGATAAGCATAAGGCCCGTCTTGTTGCAAAGGGCTATGCTCAAAAGGAAGGCATCGACTATGAGGAAACTTTTGCACCTACTGCTCGGATGACCACAATTCGGGTTATGTGTGCTATGGCAGCACAATATGGGTGGAAAGTTCACCAGATGGATGTCAAAAGTGCCTTTCTTAATGGTGATCTCCAAGAAGAAGTCTATATGACTCAACCTGAAGGATTTGAAGTGGAAGGCCAAAAGCAGAAAGTTTGCAAATTGGTCAAATCCTTGTATGAGTCCGAAACAAGCTCCTCGAGCTTGGTATATAAAAATGGACAATCACCTAATGCAAGCATGGATTTAAGAGATGTCCGTCGATGCAAACCTCTATTTCAAGAAACAGGGTTTCGAGATAGTGTTGCTTGTACTCTATGTGGATGATCTCGCTCATTACAGGGAGTTCAGAAACTATGATCTCTATCGTCAAAAGAAACTTGTGCAAATCTTTTGAGATGACAGATCTCGGACTTCTCCATTACTCGTCTTGGTCCGGAATTCAGCCGAAGGAGCACACCATCAAAGTGTCTCAGAAAAAGTATGCCAAGACATTGCTGGATAAATATCGCATGACTGACTGCAAGCCAATGGCAACTCCTATGGAGAATGGACTTCAGTTATCGCGATATGATGACTCACCTCAGGTAGATGGTACTCTCTATCGACAACTGATTGGGAGTCTCATATATCTGACCAATACTAGGCCAGATCTCGTTTTTGCTGTCAACTATCTTTCGAGGTTCATGCAGGAGCCTAAGACCACTCATTGGAAAGCAACAAAACGTGTTCTTCACTATGTCCGTGGTACTATGGAATATGGCCTAGAATACAAGAGGAACAACAAATTCTTCTTGCAAGGATACACGGACTCCGACTATGCCGGATCATTTGATGATCGCAAGTCAACTTCTGGATACATTTTTCATCTGGGATCCGGTCCTGTCTCTTGGCACAGCAAGAAGCAATAGGTGGTTGCTATTTCTTCAACAGAGGTAGAATATCGTGCCGCACGTGAAGCTGTGTGCGAAGTGATATGGTTACGTCGCATTCTGACAAGTATGGGCCATCCATCAAAATCTCCAATACACTTGTTTTGCAACAATCAGGGTGTTCTGAACCTCGTCAAGAATCCAGTCCATCATGAAAAAACAAAGCACATTGACACACAATGTCATTTCATTCGAGAGGAAGTTCCAAAGCACCGAATTCAGCTTCAAACACATTCCCACCGATGCTCAAGTTGCAGACATTTTCACTAAGGCACTTGGACGTGTCAAATTTGAATTGTTTCGCAGCTCACTTTGTATTGCAAAATAATGTAAGGGGATGTTAGTAGTCTAGTATAGCTATTAGTTATTACATTACCCAAATAATGTAATAAAGGGGGATGTTAGCGTACTTAACTATTCTTGTTTGTATTTCATTATTTGGCTGGTAGATTGTTACGCTGTTATGCTGTTACAACTACTCAGTTACGCCGATGCTATTCCCGGCTGTGTAACCTGTTATTTAAACAAGTTGAATGCAAATGCTATTATTGTTCGTTGCATAATTCTACAACCATAAGGTGATCCTAATTATAGCAATGGGTTGCATGAAACCCGCCTGGCAATGAGGTAGTTTTATGCATCATCTAATACATTCACTTTGCACACACAGGGATATTGCATATCTAGGTCTTCATAATAGACTTATATCTTTCATAGTCTTGTGTAGCCAATATACAAATTTTGACCAATCAACTAGGGTGTTTGAGTCCCATGGAAAACCTTAAAATTTCCCTCATAGCACTTAACTATCTCATCATCATTAGTAGTTTTTTTTATGAGATTTTGCTTATTAAGAGGTCCTCATAAGATAGGTTAGATACCGAATAAATATCAACAATGATGTTTAGATGGCCACTAGCTATTTTATGCACATTATTTAGTTTGCAAAAGCTTTTAGGGAAAACCACCACATCTCACATATCTCATCTCACACATTGATATCTAAATGTATAACTTTTTTGATAAGGTTAACATTTTAAATTCATGATTTTTATACATTCGGTGGTGTCAAACATAATTAGAAATCATTCATTATATTTTTAAGAAATTAAAACATACATATAAAATTTAATGCATTTCATACACATTAGATTTGATTTAATAATAATATGAATTCACATTTCATAATCAAATAAACAAATCTAAAATATGCATCTAACATTAGATATCACATCTATACATCAACTTATTTAGGCATACCTCTATACATCTATGCTATAATGTCTACTTATTCATCCTTTACCTAAGATTAAATCCATGAGTGCATTCATACATAAAATAAAATAAACCATAACGTAATAAATACATGATGAGCCATAAATAAAATATATATCATATATATGTGGTAAATGTCTCATACATCATGGTACAAAATAATGCTCATAGGCTATAATCATGTAGGTCCTTAGACCTTAAACCCAAAAATAAATTAATCCATAGCCCTAAGTCATGTGGCGCCTACATGTTAGAACCAAAAGTGGTTATTTATTATAATACATGAATGAGTACATATAAAGAGAGATTAGGGTTTGGAAGAGATTAGGTTTTTAGAAAGAAAACCCTAACTCTAACCCTAAAAAACAAAATCCTAACCCTAAAAAGCAATAATGAATATTAAATTAGGTAAAGTGCACTTTAATATTTTAACATCCCCCTTTAATGTGCACTTTCCTAAGTACAAAATACTCATTCATATTCTAATATCCCCCTGAATGATGAAGCTCATCTAGAAGGTGTCGGTCTATGCCAAAAATACACCTTTATACAATAATATGAGCCATCCAAAAGTTATGCTAAAATAGCCAATAATATGATGCTGAAAGCTTGATGTGGTGATGCTCAAAGTATCAAAAGTATCCTTATGGTAATATTATCATTCTACCAAAATGCATGGATAACCAGTTACTGCATCCGCCAAGTACTATAGATAAGATGACTAAGTACTAGGTTCACTTGCATTGTGATGTTAGAAATCTTGCTGATGAGCCAAGAAAAAAAAGCACTAATCCATTGAGAGACAAGCCACTAAAGACAAAGATAACTCTAACTGTAAGAGTACCCATGTGATATTCATGATCACATCAAAAAAGGGCCATGGTCTTATGAAGAGACAATGACAACTCCCAAACTGAAGTACCCGATAGATACCCATGATAGGAAAAATAATACCTCCTACTATAGGAGCACCCAAAATCATGATGGAATCTCAAGAGGGCCATGGTCGTAAAGAAAAATTACCTCCAAAAAGTCTCTGATGACAAAAATGGATTGAAGGAGTGTCAAGTTCAACCGATAGTGCACTCCCTATACAACAAACTTGGAGGCCCAAAAAAATCATATGTAATAGCCTCAAAACTGAAATGAACACCTCCATTTTGTCCGTCTCAAAAAACTCTTTCCAATGACTACAAACACAACTATATTTGAATCTGAATGAAATCTTAAAACTAAGAAAAATAATAAGGCTCTACGACAGCAAAATAAAAAGATGCTCATAACCTTTACAATAGAATATTCCTAAAATATTCTCACATAAAAAACTTCAATAAATGGAAATAACCCTAAAACTTAAAGCCCTAAAAATAAAATAAAAATTACTATCTTCGGCAATTTATTTTCGTCAAAAAAATTGCCATTTTTAGTAATTATCATTTTTGACAATTTATTTTTCGTTAAAAAATTGCCAATTGTAGTAATTACTATTTTCAGGAAAAATATTATTTCACCAAAAATTGCCAATTTTAGTAATTATTATTTTCGGCAAATTGCTTTTTCGTTAAACATTTCCATTTTTTATTAATTTACAAAAAAAAACTCGAATTGACATGCAAATTAACACACAATGTTGTCCAAAACCCATGCAGCCATGATCTTGGTTGAATCCTACAAAAAAGCACCTTCCATGTTGTGGATTTTTTTGGTTTTTATCTCTTGTACTTCATATCCATAGACAAGCACCTGCTATTATTTGTATTCCATCATCAAGTCCATTACCGTGTATGAAATATGTCAATAATTTTTGGGAACGAATGACCACCATTATTGCAACCAAAATTATAAAGGCCTCCTTCGAAAAAAAACAACCTACGACAAAAATAAAGAATTGTCGAAAGGACAAGGGGGGAGATTTCCTTGAGATAAATCCCCCCACATGCGAATCACAAGTGAATCTTACCACTCTGATACCAATTGTTAGAACCAAAAGTGGTTATTTATTATAATACATGAATGAGTACATATAGAGAGAGATTAGGGTTCGGAAGAGATTAGGGTTTTAGAAAGAAAATCCTAACTCTAACCCTAAAAAAAAACCCTAACCCTAAAAAGAAATAATGAATATTAAATTAGGCAAAGTGCACTTTAATATTTTAGCATCCCCTTTAATGTGCACACTCATTCATATTCTATTATCCCTCTTGAATGATGAAGCTCATATGGAAGGTGTTTGTTTATGTCGAAAATGCACCTTTATACAATAATATGAGCCATCCAAAAGTTATGCTAAAATAACCAAGAATATCATGCTAAAAGCTTGATGTGGTGCTACTCGAAGTATCAAATGCATCCTTATGGTAATATTCCCATCCTACCAAAATGCATGGATAACCAATCACTACATCTGCTAGGTGCTATAGAGAAGATGACTAAGTACTAGGTTCACTTGCATCGTGATGTTGGAAATCTTGCTGATGAGCCAAGCTAAAAATCACTAATCCATTGAGAGACAAGCCACTAAAGACAAAGACAACTCTAACTGTAAGAGTACCCATGTGATATTCATGATCACATCAAAAAAGGGCCATGGTCTTATGAAGAGACAATGACAACTCCCAAACTGAAGTACCCGATAGATTCCCATGATCAAAAAAACAATACCTCCTACTATAGGAGTACCCAAAATCATGATGGAATATCAAGAGGGCCATGGTTGTAAAGAAAACTTACCTCCAAAAAGTCTCTAATGACAAAAATGGATTGAAGGAGTGTCGGGTTCAACCGATAGTGCACTCCCTATACAACAAACTTGGAGGCCCAAAAAAAAATCATATGTAATAGCCTCAAAACTGAAAATGAACACCTCCATTGTGTCCGACTCAAAAAACTCTTTCCAACGACTACAAACACGATTATCTTCGAATCTGAATGGAACCTTAAAATTAAGAAAAATAATGAGGCTTTCCGACAACAAAATAAAAAGATGCTCATAGCCTTTACAATAGAATATTCCTAAAATATTCTCACATAAAAAACTTCAATAAATGGAAATAACCCTAAAACTTAAAGCCCTAAAAATAAAATTTTACTATCTTCGGCAATTTATTTTTCGTCAAAAAAATTGCCATTTTCAGTAATTACCATTTTCGGCAATTTATTTTTTGTTAAAAAATTGTCAATTTTAATAATTATTATTTTCGGAAAAAAAATTATTTCACAAAAAATTGCCAATTTTAGTAATTATTATTTTTGGCAAATTGCGTTTTTGTCAAAAATTTTTATTTTTAGTAATTTGCAAAAAAAAACTCAAATTGACATGCAAATTAACACACAATGTTGTCCAAAACCCATGCAACCATGATCTTGGTTGAATCCCACGAAAAAACACCTTCCATGTTGTGGATTTTTTTGGTTTTCATCTCTTGTACTTCATATCCGTAGACGAGCACCTATTATTATTCGTATTCCATCATCGAGTCCATCACCATGTATGAACTCTGTCAATACTTTCTGGGAATGAATGACCACCATTACTGCAACCAAAATTATAAAGGCCTCCGATAAAAAAATAACCTAAGACAAAAATCAAGATTTTTGGAAAGGACAAGGGGGAAGATTTCCTTGAGAGAAATCCCCACCTTACATGCGAATCTCAAGCGAATCTTATCGCTTTCTCACATAGGTGAATCTTACCGCTCTGATACCAATTGTTAGAACCAAAAGTGATTATTTATTATAATACATGAATGAGTACATATAGAGAGAGATTAGGGTTTTGAAGAGATTAGGGTTTTAGAAAGAAAACCCTAACTTTAACCCAAAAAAATAAAACCCTAACCGTAAAAAGCAATAATGAATATTAAATTAGGCAAAGTGCATTTTAATATTTTATCATGGTCATGAAGAAATTCTACTTCCAAATATACCAAATGAAAGTTCTCACCTTCAAATACACCCATAGAGTCACCTCCACGCTCGACGTCATCTCTATGATGTTATCCTAATTCACTAGCCATTGATATCTCTAACCTAGCTAATGACCTATGACTTGGCCTCATTGATGGCTGCCCTGAATCATTGTGATGGATGCACTGGGATCCTCCTACTAAAGACTACAATGGTAGATGACCACCAAGTAGCCCCACTTGACTCTCCAAGTCCATGATATACGCTCCATCAGATCAGTACCAAGTATCATAGTCACTCAATAAGGTCCATATTTTGGCTACCTTAGCCTAAAATCTTGCCATATCCCTTGTAGCCTAACTACCTGCTCCTACTTATCCCTGAACTATAGTCAATGCTACCAAATGAGCCTATAGAGTATCCCACTCTACTAGCCTAGTCACTACCTGTACCTGTAGAGCATCACATTCTATTGTTTGAGAATCCATATGTATCCATAAAGTATCCCGCTCTACTATCACCCTATCCCTCTTTATCAACACCCTATCCACTACTGCTTGGGAACTATCCAGTTGTGCATTTAGAAGGACCTTCTCATTAGAGAAGCCCTTCCCCCTCTACTAATCTTAGGCTATCTATCTCTATAATATTGTTATAGTCGTATCTTGCTTTACTAGTTGTACCTAGAGAGTTTGCTCTTATGCCCTAAACTAAGTACCCTCATCCTTTGAATCCTCCTCATTGCCACCCTCATCCTATGGCTCCTCCACCCCTTTGTAGGCTAGCCCCACTCTCCTTCCATATGGAGATGCACTCATCACCCTCCCTCACCAGCCTCATCTCTTAAACCGTCACCTACCTCAGCCTTAATTAGCATACCCATAGGACCACCTACCTACCATAGCCAAGTAACCCACCATGTTTTGTACTTCTTTTCTGTACCTAGGTCCTTTAAATATGGAAAGGTTAATGGCTCATCCTCCTCATACCCAATGGCACAACTCATGGCCACTCTAGTTGATGCATAGTCGTTATACACATCATTAATTCTCAATGAATTTGTTAAACCAGGGCAGTGTACAAGGCTATCTGCAAAAGAAGGGGTGAACAAGGTTATAACTTAGGTCAAAATGGAGCAACAGGTCTTATTGGTGAAACCGATTGTGTGGGGGATTTAGGACATTCCTATATCTAAATTGCATGAATTAAACCTTAATCTAAGTTGCAAAAATGGAAACTAATCATTAACTGTAGAAATGAAATCCTAATTACAATTGCAGAATGAGACCTAATTATGTTGTAGAAATAATAGTTGCAGAATTACAAGTCTGATTATAATTGTAGAAAGGAAATCTATTTACTTTTGCAACAATGGAAACCTACTTATAGCATGGAAATGAAACTCTGTTAAGGCTCTGTAATAGAAGGTTTTCAATCTTCTGTGCAGGGATTGACATCAAACACAAAATGCAAAAAATTATAGAAAATAGTAAATTCTGAAAATGACAGTCTACAATAAATTGAAAGCTTTGCTGAAAGTGGAGATTACAACAAAACCATTAATCACAAAACATAAAATAAGCTAAGATTATAAATATTATTAGTTGTTTACAAAAAAATGAAATGAAAAGTTGTACAACTCATTCTGCTACAGCAAAATCAGAATAAAAACCTGTTGTTAGTCCTCCTCCTAGGTCTGGAAGTGGCCAGCCTCCTTGTTCAGAAGAAGGTATGAGTCTCTCTCTCTCTCTAGATCTTACTCACACTCATTTATAAGCAATATCAAATAGAAATAGTACACTTTATTTATTCAAGAACATGATTACAATAATTTTGTTGAAAACTTGTTACAGGACTGTAACAGTCACTTTTTTTATTATTGCCTATTTTCTCCTATATTTCTCTACTCTTTGCTTTCTCTATCTTCTCCTAGCCCAATATGAACGGGAGCCATATTTATAGATGTCCTAATATCTAATGACAACTGAGAATATCTCAAAAGATCTAATCTTATTATGCTGCAACAATTTCTGGTTTTATCCTAGAAGAAGATCAAACTTGATCTTTCCATAAATGGTGGCTTTGGTCGGCAAGGACGACAAAGTCAGATGCGAGATATTTTCTCTTACCCTTTTCAATATTTATTTCCATTTTTCTAGCGTCATAAATTGGTCAACAAGTCAAAAAGCACATTTTGTTTTCATTTCGAAGATACTGCAATTCTCATTCCGAAGATTCGCTCATTTCGAAGACACTGTGTTTTCTCATTTTGAAGATATCTGTTCATTTCGAAGAGACTTCGAAATGAACAAATGTGTGCTCTTTAAATTATTTCCTCTGCATTTCTCATGTGGGTTATTTCTCAGGATCAGATTCCAATGGTCTTCATCTCTTTCCATATGTGAATTCCATGCCTTGTCATTCATTGGCAGCTGGCTAGAATTTACATAGGAAAAACCAGTTTTTGTTGCACAGTAACATTTTGCTTGCACTATTTCCAGATTTAGGTAAAATAAATGCTTGAGACATATCAAAACATGATTAGTGAAATGCTACTATCAACCTAAACATATCTCATTTAGCAAGTCATAACAAAATAACATAAATCTTATGCAAAAAGCTATAAAAATCAGAATATAGTATTTCAGATACATTTATCATACAAATAGTTAATACACAACATATTGAATTAACTTAACTAGCATATTAGATTAAACATAAGAGTTTGTAGGCAATTTCAGTGTTCAAAACATGTTATGATTGAGGCATTTTCAAGCCTCATCATTTTCCCCCCAACTTATATTGATGCATGTCCTCATGCATTATGTTGGGCTATGGAATCACATATGTCTATGGTCAAATTCCATGACCTGTAGAACTTCTTGCCTATATAATATCCCCTGTTCTCCTGAAGGGTCCTGAGCCATTCTTCAAACTGTTCATCAGGTTGGGCATCTTATTCAAAGTAGAATAGAACTGGAGTGATGATGGTTGGAGGTCTAAATCTGAGACCTATCCAATGATGTTGCATGATTTTAATCAATCGTATCACTCCTTCCCGCCCTTCTTCCTGGACCATTCTAAGTTGATGGGGGAGATGGGTTCTCTTTTCTGTAAAGACATGGAAAGTTCAGCCCATCTGTTTCTATAGACTGATAATGCTGGAATAAAATTGTCATTACAAAAATTGTGGAATCTGGTCACACAGTCCCTTAAGTTTGTCAAGTACATTCTCTTTACATCATCCCTGTTCATCATGGTGAAGTGTTGTCTGGTGATAATTGGATGATTTGGCTGAATTGCTCTGACTAACAATTCAGCTCTTGTTTCAATTTCTTTATTCTGTCTTTTCTCCTGGTCCCAATAAAACTGATTCTGCAAGGTGGACATGAATGCCCTCAATTGAACATCTCCAATGTAGATTTGAGGATGAAATTCTATTTTTTCTGGAATAAAGAAGCTGTGTAAAAATAGTTCACATAGAAGATTTTTCTGCTCAATAGGGCTGTCAAAGTATGCTTCCAAAAAATCTACAGTTGTGTCCAATTTATATGGGAAACCTGAGCTAATCCTCATGACCTGCCATTTGAGGTATTTCTCCTTCAAAATAAGACTGTAAAATCTGGCTGGCCGTCTGAATTGGACTAAAAATTCAGCAATTTGACATAAATCAGACACTTTTTCTTTTAATGCCTGAATCTCTTTTTCCTTTGCCTCTAGTTGTTTTCCTTCCAATTTGAATTTTTTAGTCTTAGTGGTAAGCTTCTCATATCTAATCACCCAACTGGCTATGTCTGCATTGTATTTTTCTAGGGACATAGTATTAGGTGGTCTAACTACATGTGGAATGCTAGGTAGCAGATTTACCTATACCCCTTTTATTGCCACTTCTATTGGTTGATCATCTGATAGTAATTCTACCTATACCCCCTTATTTGCTATTTCTATTGGGTTGTCATCAGATAGTAATTCCACTTGCACCCCCTTATCTGCTATTTCTACTGAAGGTGTAACAATTTGAAATACAGGGACATTAATAGGAGTACTTACTTGAACAGTTTCATGATGTTGCTTGGACTGTTCCTATGCTGGTGACTCATCTCTAATATTTTTTGCTATGCTCTTTGCCAATTCTAAAGCATCTTCAAAATGAGAAGGTAATGCTTCAGAATAAGAAGGCACTTCTTCAGAATGAAAGGGTGCTTCTTCAGAATTAGAACCTATGTCTGCCTCAACAGATTCATCTGCCCTAGATAAATCCACAAGCAATTGAGCCAAATCGTCCTCACAAATGGATATAATTGGCTATTTTTCAGACTGTGACAACCTTTCTCTCAATTCTGCCACTTCCTGTTGTAACTCTACAATTTTTGTTTTCTACATCTCAATGATATTTTCTCTCTTCAATCTATCTGGTTTGTGTTTTGACAACACTCCTTGCTGCTCTCAGCTGCTCTGTGATGTCTTCCTCCTCTATTTCTGCTTCAGAATATGATGCAAACAAGTCAGCTACAGTAGGCTGCTCAATAGCTGTCTCTTCCTCTGCAACATCTATCTGCTCTTATTTAGGAGGCTCTATGAAAATGTCTATAATTACATCTACCATTTTTGTGGCCTGTTGAACTGTAGCCACCTCCAAGCTGTCCTGTCCAACCTCTTTCTCAATTATCTATTCAGGTAATTTTGGAAAGTTTTCAGGGGTTGGTTGTATTTCTATGACATCTGGACTACTTTGTCCACCTTCTTTTATGACCTATTCTACCATTTACCTCAAGTGGAGTCTTGTAGACCTCCTAGTTTTAGATGCAAACTTCTTTTTGCTTTGTTTTCTAGTGACAGTAGGGGTTGTGGGGTCAGTTTCTGATGCTTCTATTTCCCTTGTTGTTTCTTCCTTTATTGGGCTAGGTGCTTCACTTCCATGTTCTGACAAATCAGTTACAACTTCAAAAAAACTAACCTATGTTTTTGTTCTGCTGTCAGTTCTAGACCCTCTTTTATTTTACTTCTTGGCTCGTGAAGTTGAAGGTTCTGGAGCAAGGTGTTCTGTTGTTGCTGTTGGGTGTGTTTCTTTTTCTGCAATAACTTCTGTAGCAGTTTCTATTTCATCTTTTGCAACAGCCTCTGCAGCAACCGTTTCTTCTTCTACAATAGCATCAACAATATCTGTTTCTTCCTCCTCATCCTCATCTCCAAAAATTACATCATTTAAGGTAAAGTAAAACCTATCAAATCTCCTAGGGTTTTCTCTAAAATGGTGCTGACAAACTAGTTTGATGAGACCATGGTGGCAAAGGCTCTCTTTTCCTTCCTAATATATTTTTGCCATGTTTTTCAATTCTTGGTGCAGGTATAGGGGAAGATTTACCCTAACTTCTGGTTGTTGCCTACCATGTCTAAGATGGTTTAAAATTTTTAGATGATTCCCTGATAACAGTACATACTACCCTTCATAGGTTAGAAATTTTACTACCCATGTGGCTACTTCATCCCAGGGTTCCTGCAGGTTGACCCTTTTTAACCCCTTGCATGTGTTATTATGTGTTAAATATTCTGGTTCCTTATTGTTTTCTTCTAAAAATTGATTAACTATATTTACCAATGTATTTTTGCCAGACATAGAAATTGGAATACCTTCTAATGGCAGCTCAGTGATTTGACTCAAAACTTCAGGGGTTACCTCAATGGTCATGCCATTAATATGTGCCCGGTTATTTTTGAAGGTGTGGGCGAACATGCTGACCAAATATTTAGAAGACCCATTAAACTTATCCAAAAATGGCATAAGCCCTCCATTTTCAAAAAACTGTAGCACTTCTGGATTCTCCTGAAGGTGGGTGGTATCCACTGGTTCCATTTTTGTTTTTCGCACCATTTTCCTGTCTTGGTATGTCAAAAAAACCACTCACTTCTATTGTTATTCCTTTGCTAGATCTCTGGTTTCTGATGTTTGCAGACTTGCAGGGTTTGGTTCTAAATTTTCAATTGCCCTATTTTTCTTCTACAAAATGAACCATAATCTGAGCACTGTACCTTGCAATCATTTTGCACTAGCAAATATGTCTTTAAAAAGAAGGGTGGCACTTGTTTCTATTTTTGCTTCGAACACATGTCCATCAATGGTTGCGTAGATGTCCTTGTCATCAAATCCACCTTACTCATTTTTAGTTTTTTTGTTTTGCCTACGGACTTTCACATGCATGTTTATTAGCATCAAAAAAATGGTGGCATACTGTTGGTCACATCCCCTGTGATTCTGGTCCTTTCTAAATGGGTGCAAAAACAAACCATATCCTAACTGACACGTGTTCATTTATCGTATGCAGCCAAAAGAATTTTTATTTGATCGTATTTCTTTTCTTCCTTGGATGCCACGTGGAGATGTTATATTGAATGCTCTTTTCGAAGATTATGATCTATTGCAAAAATAAAACCTCATTCCAAATATTATGATTTCATTTCAAAGACAAGTCTTCATTCTGAAGATCATGCTTCTTTGCGAAGTCAAATATTCATTCCGAAGACAAATCCTCTTTTCGAAGATAAATCCTCATTTCGAAGATAAATCCTCATTCCGAAGATAAATCCTCATTTCGAAGATCAGGCTACATTGCAAAGGTAAATCATCATTTCGAAGATAGAACTTCATTTCGAAGACAAATCCTACTGCATTTCGATGACAAATCCTACTTCATTATGAAGATAAAGCTTCATTTCGAAGATGATGCTTTATTATGAAGACAAATCGTCATTCCAAAGACAAAGCTTCATTCCGAAGACAAATTATCATTCCAAAGACAAAGCTTCATTCCGAAGACAAAGTGCAACATTCATTCTGCTGTCATTTCGAAGATAATTTCAATCCAAAGACAATACAACAATTAATATGAAGAAGATAACAGACACTATTTTTGGCATTCTTGTTCTAAAGATTAGGCAGAAATCAATATTCTCATTCTCAAAACATGTTTTAAGTATGCCAACTCTTATGGATACCCTTTTATGCTAATGGTTAATTGTTATATACTATATACCAATCATTTACAATGAAGAAATGTAAGAAATATATACCTGATTAAAACAAGTTAATGTAATTTTTTGAAGAATGACTTCCTTTGTTGATGTTATGCTGAGATTTTCTGCAATATTTCAAAACAAGTGCAGTTGGTGAATTTGTACAATGACGGTTCAAAAATTTTCAAGGTTATGCATGTCAGAAAACTGGTTTTCATGCATACCAACCCAGTAGTGCCGTGGAAAAGGTTTTCACTGCTGAGTTATTCATTTTTCTCTTTTTTTTAATTTTTTTTATTTTTACCTCTCATTTTCTCTCTTTTTCTTGATTCTTTTTTTTTCTTGATTCTGACTATGCCCATGAAGGAATTCATGATTTCCTTGAAATCATGCCCATGAAGGAATTCATAATCAAAATTTATTCATCTTTTTGTTTTCTATTTTTTTTTATTTTTTTGTATTTTTCTATTTTTTTCTTAAAATCCATGATCATGCTGATTGTTTTGAAGTGGAAGAGGAAATTTCTTCCACCTATTGTGTATCCAAACTGTCAAGTCGCTGTAATAATTCCTCTTTAGTCAGAGGTGTATGGTACACCCTGAGGCAATGTCCATTCACTACCAACTTTCTCTGTGACCCATCAATAGGAGATAAACGAGCTGCACCATTGTCAAATACCTCTTCAATCTGGTAAGGTCCAAGACATCTAGTTCTCAGCTTTCCAGGGAAGTCCTCATAGCAAGAATCAACCAGTAAAGCCCAATCTCCTTGTTGAAGTTTCCTCTACTGAATGTGACTATCATGCCACATCTTCCTTTGCTCCTGAATTACTTTAGTTTGGTGCAGAGCATCCAACCTAAGTTCATCCAATGCATTCAGATGCAAAATTTTGTCTATCTGTGCCTGTGATAATTCAATTCCAATTTCCAATATTGTGTGCAGTGTTAGTAGCTCAAATTCAATAGGTAAGAGGGGTTTTTTATCAAAGACTAGTTCATAAGGTGTGAATCCGGTAGTGGATTTCCAAGTAGTATTGTAAGCCCACACTACTTCGGGTAATTTATCTAGCCAGTTTCTCCTATGAAAAGCTATTGTTTTTGTTAAGATTCATTCTAGTTCCTTATTTGTTACCTCAACCTAGCCATTTGCTTGTGGGTGATAAGGTGATGATTTTTTATGTTTGATTTCATATAATTCTATAAATGCCTCAATGAATTTAGATGCAAATTAGGGTCCTTGGTCTGTGGTGATAGACCGAGGAGCTCCAAATCTTTAAAAAATCTAAGAATACAAGAAATCAGTGAACTTTTCTTCATGAGCATGTTTGAAAGCACACACCTCTACCCACTTTGTCAAGTAATCAGTGCATACTAGAATATGCACCTTTCCTTGAGAAGGTGGATCAATAGGTCCTACAAAATCAAGCCCCCACCTCTCAAATGGCTCTAAAACCAATTGAGGTTGCAGTGGCATTTCATTTGTAAGAGTGGGTTTCCCCATCCTTTGGCATGCATCACAATGCCTGATGTACTTTTTCACATCCTTATGAAGAGATGGCCAATAATATCCTGTCCCTAAGATTTTTCTAATTGTGCTTTTTACAAAGTAGTGTCCACCTGAGGGTTCATCATGACAAGGCCTAAGGATATCATACACATCATCCTTTTGGATGCATCTACGTAACACATGGTTAGGACTGACCTTAAAAAGTATATCCTTAATCCATTCAAAAGAACTCTATTTTATCAATTGTTTTTTCTGTTTTGAAGTGAAATGTGGAGGAACTTTCCTTGTGACCAAATAATTGGCTATATCTACAAACCAAGGTGATTGGACTGATATAGCAAATAATTTTTCATCAAGAAATGTGTCTTCAACTAATTCCCCTTCATCTGTGTTCTATAATCTGGACAAGAAATCTGCTACAACATTAGCTTTTCCTAGTTTGTTGATTATAGTGATATCAAATTCTTGTAGCAATAGTAACCAATGAATATTTCTTGCACTTACCATAGGCTTATTCATAAAATACTTAATGGTTGTGTGATTTGTGTGAACAAATATTTGATAACCTGTGATGTAATGCTTGAATTCGTTGATGGCATAAATTACTGCCAAGAATTCTTTCTCAGTTGTGGTATAATTTTTCTCAGCTCTTGTCAAATTCTTGCTAATGTAGTAGATGGCATACTGTTCACCATTGCCAATTTGTCCTAATGCTGCTCCAATTGATGTATTGGAAGCATCAGCTTGTATGTGAAATGGTAATGTCCAATTAGGTCCTCTTAACACAGGTGGAGTTACTAATTTCTCTTTCAAAGCTTCAAATGATTCCTGACACCTTGTAGTCCAAGAAAATTTAGAATCTTTAGTCAATAAGGCAAACATGGGATTGGCTATTATGCTAAAGATGGGAATAAACCTGCGGTAAAAACCAATGTGTCCTAGGAAGCTTTTGACATCAGTTTGAGTTTTAGGAGGAAGAAGGTTCTTGATAATTTCCACCTTCTTTGGATCAACTTGGATCCCTTGAAGAGAGATGTGATGACCAAGAACTATTCCTTCATCATCATAAAACATTTTTTTGGATTCAAGGATAATTGGTATGTTTCACAGTGAGTTAAAATTTTGTCAAAATTTTCTAATGTAAAGTCAAAAGTCTATCCACATACTGTGAAATCATCCATGTATATCTCAACACTATTGGTAGTCAGATAAAAAAAAATTGCTAAAAATGCTCGTTGAAATATTGCTGGGGCATTACACAAACCAAAAGGTAAAACCCTATAGACAAATGTTCCCCATGGACAGGTAAAGGTTGTTTTCTCTTGATCTTTAGGTGCAATCTGAATTTGATTATATCCACTAAATCCATAATAAAACAAAAGTATTTCTTTCCATTAAGGGTATCTAACACCTAATCTATGAAAGGTAATGGAAAATGGTCTTTGTATGTTACTTTATTCAACTCTCTATAGTCTGCACATACTCTCATTTTTCCATTTTTCTTAGGAACTATAACCAATGGAGAGACCCACTGGCTATCATAAATTGGGTAAATGAATCCTACCTCCAGAATTTTTTCAATTTCTTCCTTTACAATATCCCTTAGGGCAGGATTCAGTCTTCTTTGGGGTTGTCTTACTGTCTTGACTTCTTCAGTGTAAATTCTGTGGGTGCATATATCAGGGTGAACTCCTGACATATCTTTATAGTCCCAAGAAAAAGCATAAACATGCTTCTGCAAGACAACCCTCAAATTTTCTTCCTCTTCCCTAGTAAGCCAGCTATAAATATTTAAAAATTTGCCTGAATGGACTTCTATTTGTTTTGCATTTGGAAGGACTGAATTCACTTCTTCATACTTGGTGATTAGGTATTTAAGAGGACACTGTTGAGATGGAAGGAAATAAGAAGTTTCTATTTCATTACTTCTTGATGGAAGCATATCCTGTATGGAATAATGAGAAGGAAAAATCAGGTGATGGTGCCACCCATGTGGTAGTGAAACAGAGTTTTCTTGTGATAGTACAGATGGTTCATCTTCAAAATTTTGGTTCTCCTCATTCCTTAACAATTTATGGATATTTACTGCTTCCTCTTCTAACCCTTGTTCATGCAGAACATTCATTAGGATAGTTTCATTTTCTAAATTTTCTATGTCATGGAGGTCTTCTGTGTGTTCCCTTACTACCAAGGTGGCTAGTGTGGAAATAACCTCCTCCGATTCTTCATCTGAATCAGGAAACCATAAATGACCTAAAAATTTTCTAGATGGTTTTGTAGGAGGATATAGAGAGATTTGTTTTAGATCAATACCATTTGAAATAGTCATTTTTCTAGACCTACAATCTATGAAGGCTGCTGTAGTTGCAAGCCAAGGTCTTCCCAAAATGATGGGATATCCATGTGCTGAATTTCTTGGCTGTAAAACGAAAAAATCTATAAGGAATTCCCAAGAAGAAACTTCTATAGGAACATCTTCAATGATACCTTCAGGTTTTGCAACTGACCTATCAGCCATTTCTAAAATTGTAAATGTGGGGCTGAGATTTTTGAGTTGTAATTGTTTCATTATATCTTTGGTCATGACATTTATTGCAGCTCCTAGATCTACTAAGACATTTGATATTGGCACTGAATCTATGGTAACTGTGATAACTAGAATTCCTGGGTCACTATACTTTGGAGGTACTAGTTTTCCAGACAAGAGATCAGCTATCTTTCCTTCAACTTGAATAGTCTTGAGAATTGCTTTATTTTTTCTTCCTACTCTTTTAATGTACAAATATTGAATAGTAATTTTAATCACTGGTATATCCTTAATGGCTTGCAATAAGGGTAATGATATAGTTAACTTTCTAAGTTCCTTGACCAAGTCTGACTCAAATTTTTTTGTTGTGGTATTGAATCTTTTAGGATATGGAATTATCCTTGATGAAGGTAATTGTTCTGCTTGTGGTTCTATTTTTTCTTCTTCTTTCTCTATTGTTGGTTCCACTATAATTGGTTCCAAGGGTTCTTGTTCTTCATTTTCTTTGCTTTTATTAGAAATGGGTTTAGGTACAATTTTTCCTAAACGAAATTGGATGTTACTACAATCAATAACATTTATTTCAATATTTTCTTCAGCTTCAGCCACATAGATAGGGGATGCCTATCTCATGCTGTTTGGATTAGTGACTAATTGAGCTGAAAGTTGAGGTTGTTTCACCGATTGTGTTTGCTGTGGTTGGTTCTATTTTTCTTGAAAATTTTGATTAGGTGCAGGCATCAAATGCTGATTTTGACCTTGATTTCTTTGTTTCCTTGGATAGGATTGGTATTGCTGACTCCACTATGGTTGATTTTGCATCCAATGTGGATTAGTTTGATTCTGATTTTAGGATGGGTTGTTTTGATTCCATGATGGGTTATTCTGATTTTGATTCTAGGCTGAATTACTCCAATTTGTTTATGGCCATTCTTGGGAATTTGTCCATTGAGGATAATTCCAAGGACGTTGGGGTGGTTCTGATTGTCCGCAAGGCATAGTATAAAGATTATGCCCCCAATTTGTAGGAAAACGAGGGGGATTTTGGTATTGAGAGAAATTTTCCCCTTGTTTTGGCCCAACATATTTGAGTTCCTCAGTCTGATTTTCTAACATAGTTTTGAGTTGTGGTAGCAGGTGGCATTTATCAGTTGAATGTTTCTTTGAATAGATACTACAAATGGCTGAGATAGATGTTTTATTCAAAGGAAATTCCTACAAAGCATGTTTATTTCTACATCTTGGGCAATAAATTGCCAAAGGTTATGTGGTTTTTTCTTTTGCAGACATTTCCCCCAAAGTTGTGTTTAATTGCATTAGGATATTAATTTTAAGATTTGCAAGTTCCTCTATTAGGTCCTTTACATCAGTGCCATTTGTACTCTTTTTTCTTCTTCCCTACTTATTATGAGAGTAATTTCTACAAATACCCATAATTTCCTTATTACTGAGAGTATTTACATCTCCTTTTCCCATCAAATCCAATACTTCTCTGTATTCATCTTGTAATCCTCTCAAAAATATGGTTTTACATAACTCTGGTTCTACAAGTCCACATCTCCTTTGAAAAAAGGAAAACCTATCAAGATAGTCTTCTAATGTTTCATCATCTTCCTATTTAATCCTAAATAACTCATCTTTCCTGTTCCTTACATGGCAATACTCCTAATATTTGTCTAAAAACATAGTTTCCATTTGATACCAAGTTCGGATGGAATTTGGCTCTAAGATCATGAACCAATGTAATGTTGAGTCCTTAAGTGTTGAGGGAAAGACCTTAAGTTTCTGATTGTCATTTACATAATTATAGGTTTGACACACTACCTTGAATTCAAACAAAAATTGATCAGGATCTTTAGATACAATACCTCGAAAGGTTGGAAGTACTGAAGGTGAAATAGTTTTCATGGGAGAGTTTTGTGTTGGATTCAAATGGATAGGATATTCAAATGTTTTGGAAGGTTGGGGCATATCTTGATCATCTCCTTCATTATGGACATAGCCATGTTGGCCATATCTATCTAGATTGCCTCCCTCTGCCATAGTTTCTTATTCCTTGGGAACAGTTAAAACTATCCAAATTTCACTCTCAAGAGGTCCAAGATTCTCTATTGATGATGAATCTGATGATTCTTCTTTCTTAGGATGTTCTAATGATGGTGAGACTGGTGATTTTCCTTTCTCATAATGTTCTAATGATGGTGAGACTGGTGATTTTTCTTTCAATATTTTTGGTAATTCAAACACAGGTGATTCACCCCTTAGGCGTGAAGATCTTCTTAATGGACCAATCCAGGGATCCTTTTGGGTAATTCTACCTTTTTCATCCCTAGACATACTCATTCATGTTTACTCTTAAATGCCATAAATTATAGGTCAATAGTTGTTACTTTAACCAGTTGTTCTATTCAGATTTTATCCTGAATCTTCACAGCTCAGTATAATTAATAGTTTATTGGACTGTTTTCACCTTCTAGCAACACAATTCCTCAGAAATGGCATCAAAATGATGCGTGGTCATTATACACATCATTAATTCTCAATGAATTTGTCAATCCAAGGCAATGTACAAGGCTATATGCGAAAGAAGGGGTGAACAGGGTTATAACTTAGGTCAATCTAGAGCAACAGGTCTTATTGGTGAAACCGATTGTGTGGGGGATTTAAGAAATTCCTATATCTAAATTGTATGAATTAAACCTTAATCTAAGTTGCAAAAATTAAAACTAATCATTAAATGTAGAAATGAAATATTAATTACAATTGCAGAATGAGACCTAATTATGTTGCAGAAATAATAGTTGCAGAATTAGAAGTCTGATTGAAAGGAAATCTATTTAATTTTGCAGCAATGGAAACCTACTTATAGCATGGAAATGAAATCTTGTCAAATCTATGTAATAGAAGGTTGTCAATATTCTGTGCAGGGATTGACAACAAACACAAAATGCAAGAAATTACAGAAAATAGTAAATTCTGAAAATGATAGTCTGCAATAAATTGAAAGCTTTGTTGAAAGTGGAGATTACAACAAAACCATTAATCACAAAACATAAAATAAGCTAATATTGCAAATATTATTAGTTGTTTACAAAGAAATGAAATGACAAGTTCTACAACTCATTCTACTACAACAAAATCAGAATAAAAACCTACTGTTAGTCCTCCTCCTAGGTCTGGAAGTGGCTAGCCTCCTTGTCTAGAAGAAGGTATGAGTCTCTCTCTCTCTAGATCTTATTCACACTCATTTACAAGAAATATGAAATAGATATAGTACATTTTATTTATTCAAAAACATGATTACAATAATTTTGCTGAAAACCTGTTATAGGACTGTAACAGTCACTTTTCTGATTATTGCCTATTTTCTCCTATATTTCTCTACTCTCTAGTTTCTCTATCTCCTCCTAGCTCAACATGAACATGAGCCATATTTATAGATATCCTAAGATCTAATGAAAACTAAGAATATCTCAAAAGATCTAATCCTATTATGCTGCCATAATTTCTGGTTTTATCCTAGAAGAAGATCAAACTTGATCTTTCCATAAATGGTGGCTTTGGTCGAAAAGGATGGCAAAGTTAGATGGGAGATATTTTTCCTTACCATTTTCAATATTTATTTCCATTTTTCTAGCATAAAAAATTGGTCAACAAGTCAAAAAGAACATTCTATTTTCATTTCGAAGATAAGTGGCTCATTCCAAAGATACTGCAATTCTCATTCCGAAGATCCGCTCATTCTGAAGACACTGTGTTTTCTTATTTCGAAGATATATGTTCATTCCTAAGAGACTTCTAAATGAAAAAATGTGTGCTCTTTAAATGATTTCCTCTGCATTTCTCATGTGGGTTATTTCTCAGGATCATATTCCAATGGTCTTCATCTCTTTCCATATGTGAATTCCATGCCTTGCCATTCATTGGCAGCTGGCTAGAATTTACATGGGAAAAACTAGTTTTTGCTGCACAGTAACAGTTTGCTTGTACTGTTGCCAGATTTAGGTAAAATAAATGCTTGAGACATATCAAAACATGATTAGTGAAATGCTGCTATCAACCTAAGCATATATCATTTAGCAAGTCATAACAAAATAACATAAAACTTATGCAAAAAGCTATAAAAATCAGAATATAGTATTTCAAATACATTTATCATGCAAATAGTTAATACATAGCATATTGAATTAAATTAAATAGCATATTAGATTAAACATAAGAGTTTGTAGGCAATTTTAGTGTTCAAAACATGTTATGATTGAGGCATTTTTAGGCCTCATCACTAGTTGTGCCTTATTTCCTCGATGATGGTAAATAACAAGCTCCTCAAGAACACCCTAGCAGATCCTAAATTGATGAGTAATGTGAGAGTACTGAAAGTACTCCCACTTGATACCATGTTTCCCAATTAGCTACCGTCCATGTCCTATGCACCTTAGATATATACCGCTACCTCTATCCTCCAAGTAACTTGACCTGACCTTAGTCCCTCAAGGGACCCTACATAATGTACCAACCTACATGGATGAGGTTGACTGCGACCCACCTCTTGGCCTTACCTCCATCAAGCCATATATTTGATCTTAAGGTCCTCCATATCTTCTTGTGCTAACACTATAATTCCCTCTAGTCGGTCCACTCAAATGTGCTACCATCCCCAACATTGAAGGAGGTTGTAGCCCAATCCATGTCAACCTCGATGTTGGATCTCATATAACTCATCGTATAGATGAGCAAGTAAGTTTCTCATCCATGCCATGATCACTGGGTATCGAACATCACATTTCATTAGGTCTTGGACTAAATCAAGGAGGTTCCATGGGAACCTTACTTTGGAAGAGTCAAGTAGTAGGATGTTTGAGATAATGCACATCAACACTACATACCTTCAAATGAACACACATGCGATATACCATACCTCAATTAGTAATATGTCACTATCCATGCACTGGATCGTGATCTCAGCCTTCATGTTGAATACCCTCTACAAATAATCTACCCTACTGAAGAAGGGGAGTGGAGATGTGCTACAACCCTAACATAGCCAACTATGTTAGGTCCAATTAAATTAATTATTTACTATTTAGACTAGAATTGATTTATCTTTTTAATCATCTATAATTTTTGTTTTATCTCTTTCATTTGCACATATCACATAAGGCCTTTACGATGAGGGAGTGCCCACCTTAAGTGGCTGAGCATTTATTTCAAATTCCATTTGATCATATGTGAAATTTGCATCAGTGTGAGTTTATCTATCTTGGTTAATTGATTAAGAATATAATTATTGTTGGATTCGAAGAGAACTCTTAGGAGTTCCCTTCAAGTGGTATTAGGTTCAACGATTTTGGGTCAGTACTACGATAGTGTAAACTCATGCGTTCGTGATATTATTTCACTCCATAAATCACTCGTATTAATTAATTGAGGTTCCTAAAATTATTCACGTGATATAATAAAGGGTAGCACTATTTAAACATCTTGAGAAGAAGTTTACACAACGAACACATTGATTTAAAAATCAGGTTGCATTACCTTTCAGGGAGGATTCAAATAATCCTTATCCTACCATGAGAATTTTGTAGGAGGCTGCATTGGAGTTTTGGGAGAGGCTATCACACTGGACGTACACGCTTGCAATAGAGACGTTTACATCCAGGCACTTAGAACATTAAAATTCATTACGAAAATTAAAGCGATTAAGCCAGGGCTATTAAAATAGATCGGCATAGTACGAAGCCTTTCTTTCCAACAAACTCATCGGTGGCTGCAAGCGATAGCAACAGTTTCACTTCTATCATGATAGAGGAGCATCTAGTGTTATAACGGATATAGTGCAGTGAACAGGCTATCACAGCGTATAACAACGACGTATATCCATTTATCGTTCACCTCAAACTCACAAGGCACAAAAAATACGTTGTTAATCCTCTAAATCACAGACGAAATGCTACAGACATTACTAATACTCAAACCTACAGACGAAATACGGTAGGTCAATCAACGTGGAGAAATTAAATTTAAATTGCAGGAAATCCTAAGGTTAGCAAAAAAGAAAACAAAATTTATATATTTTTTTAGTTTGATGCTCGGGCGATTATCCCACATTTAGCAGGGATTGACAAAAGTGGAGTTTATAAGTTATGAACCACGTATAGTAAGTTGTGACTTCGATCATGTTATCTTGACTCCTTGCTTGTTGGTGTGTTTTAATTCACCTTGTGTTGTTCAATCATGTATTTTCGTGCGTCATGAGTGTCATGTGTTCCATGTGCCTTGTGTCTGTTGGTTGTGTGTTTCTGTGTGTCTCGAGTGTCATGTGTTTTTGTGCATCTTGAGTGTTGGTTGTGGTGTTCCTTTCACTATTGGTTCTTTCATTTCATCGTTGCCTTGTCCAACAATCTTGGTGTAAGGTCTAGTAGTTGTTATCGTGTCGCGTGTCCTCGATACTTTTGTTCCTTGTGTCATCTTTGTCGTCTCTCAGTCTTATCATCATATTGTTTCATGGTCCTTCTTCTAGCTAGGTTGGTTGTGTGTCGAGCATTGTCATTCTAAGTTCATCCAAGTTGTCCTTGCATTCTGCATTGCATATCGTGTCGTATTCATAGTTAATGGTTAAACTTCAATCAAATAGTTGTTGAGGAAAGTTGTTATGGAAATTAAAAAAAGTGTCAAGAAAATAGGAAAGTTGTAAATTTTTTTTTATCAAAAGCAAGGAGGTGAACCAAATTTCAAAATCTGCATCACAGCTGGAGTAAAAATTTGGCAGAATATAAACCACATTTTTGGATAATTTAACAACTTAAGGCTCATAAATAGGGGACTTTGAAAAGTGCATGAGTAGAAGTTGGATCAAAGGATATGACAGACGATTAACAAGCTCAAAAACTCCCAACAACAACGTAAGAAAAGCTCATCAAAGCCAAGGTACAAAAAATTCTCCTTCTCCGTTCGAATCAATTGCATTGAAAAATTGTTAAGAAAATATGGTGGGGGATTCATAGCCCGAATCAATTGCATTGAAAAATTAGAACAGACTATGCCAAAAATCAAAGAGGAAGATCTCAAAAATATTATTGCTAACTATGAGGAGGTGTTTCAAGAACCCACAGGCCTACCCCCAAAAATATCTCATGACCATGCCATACATCTAGTACCTGGTAGTCTTCCATCCAATGGTCTTCCTTATCGATATCTACAACCCCAAAAAATAGAAATTGAGAATATTGTCCAAGAGCTATTAGACCAAGGTTTCATCCATCATAGTACTAGTCCTTATTCCTCACCTGTCGTCTTAGCTTATCGAAAAGACAATTCTTGGCGTATGTGTCCAAATTTTCATCCTCTCAATAAAATCACAATAAAAGATAAGTTTCCTATTCCAGTCATTGATGATTTACTAGATGAGCTACATGATTCCAAATTCTTCACCAGATTGGACTTACACTTAGGGTTCTACCAAATCCAAGTTCAGGATGAGGATTTTCCTAAAACAACCTTTCGAACTCATGAAGGTCATTATTAATTTTTGGTCATGCCTTTTGGTCTCACTAATGCACCATCTACATTCCAAATTCTCATGAACCAAGTGTTTCATCCATTCCTATGAAAATTTGTTCTAGTTTTCTTTGATGACATACTCATCTATAACAAATCATGGAAAGATCATTTAGTACATGTGGACAGAGTTCTCCATATCCCATGCAAAGAAAATTTATTTGTCAAAATATCTAAATGCTCCTTTGGTGTTCAATAAGTGGAGTACCTCGGTCATATAGTTCTCATGAAGGTGTTAAGGTAGATCCCAATAAGATTAAGGTAATACAAGATTGGCCCCTTCCTAAAACCATCAAAAAACTTTGTGGTTTTTTGGGTCTCACGGGATATTACCATAAATTTGTGCATGAATATGGTAAAATTGTGGGTCCTCTCATGGCTCTCACCAAGAATGATGCTTTTCAATGGTAAGTAGTAGCTACTAAAGCTTTCGAGGCTCTCAAGGAGGCCATGTGTACAACTCTAGTTTTGGCCACTCCATATTTTCAAAAACCATTTTTCATTGAATGCGATGATTTAGGAACATGTATCAGTGCAGTACTAATGCAGGAAGGTCATCCCTTGGCATTCGAAAGTAAAAAACTATCAAGAAAACAATTGGATAAATCCACCTATGAAAAAGAAATGTTGGCTATTTTACATGCAATGGAAAAATGGAGGCATTACTTAATCAATAGTCGTTTTATTATTAAAACTAATCACAGTAGTCTCAAGCATTTTGTAGAACAAAGGTTTTCTTATCCTGAAAAAAATAAATGGTTGACTAAATTATTGGGATATGATTTTGTGATTGAATATAAGAAAGGTAAAGAAAATTTGGCTATGGATGCCTTATCTAGAAAATACGAAGATGAAGTAGTTATTAACGCCATTTCAGGGCCATCTTCGTAGTGGGTGTCTCAGTTACAAGAAGAATGGTTGTCCAATAGTGAAACAACTCAAATAATTCAAGATATATCTATGGGTTCCTCTAAGTACCCTTTGTTCGCATATGATGGCCAAATATTACGTAAGAAGAATCGTATTTATATCCCTCATAATTCACCACTCAAAGTACAGATTTTAGAGGAGTCACATGCTTCTCCTTCAGCAGGACATTCAGGGTTTTTGAAAACTTACATGTGGGTTAAAAAATCCTTTTGTTGGAAAGGATTAAAGATAGAGGTTAAGCAATGGATAGCTGAATGTGAAGTGTGCCAACGCAATAAGGGGGAAACAGTCAAATCACCAGGATTACTTCAACCATTACCTATTTCGGATCGCCAGTGGGAACATATTTCCATGGATTTTATTGAAGGTCTTCCTAAGTCAAAAGGAAAAATAGTAATTTTTGTGGTAGTTGATCGCCTTTTCAAATATGCTCATTTTTGGGCTTTACAACATCCATTTTATGCAAGCAAAGTGGCCAAGGTATTTATGGATTCATTTTTTAAATTACATGGAACACCCACAAATATTGTAAGTGATCGTGATCCTATATTTACCAATAATTTTTGGAGATAATTATTTTGACTTAGTGGTACCAAATTAAATATGTCTTCTACATACCATCCACAAACAGATGGTCAAACAGAGGTAGTTAACAAATGTTTGGGTACCTACCTAAGATGTTTTGTTCAGGATAAACAATATCAATGGAGTCAATGGTTGTCATTGGCAAAATGGTGGTACAATACCTCTTATCATTCTTCCACTAATATGTCTCCTTTTAAAGCATTATATGAAACAAAGCCACCAACAATTGTTGATTATGTACCAGGATCTTCCAAAGTGGCTCAAGTCGATGATTGGTTACAGAAGTGATAAATAATGCTCACTATCTTGAAAGATAATTTGGTCCAAGCACAGAATCGTATGAAGCAGCAACAAGACAAGTAGCGTTCAGAAAGAACATTCAATATGGGTGATATGGTATTCCTACATCTTCAACCCTATAAGCAGCTATCATTGAAGCTCAAATCCAGTCAGAAGTTATCACCAAGATTCTATGGTCCTTATAAAATTGTGCATCACATTGGTGAGGTAGCATATCAACTCGAGTTACCCAATCCTCCCGCATACACCCAGTATTTCATGTCTCCTATCTCAAAAAGATGATTGGCCAAAAGGTACACTCTCAATAAAAATTACTAGTGCTAGATGAAGAAGGACGTATTCATATACAACCAGAGGAAGTACTACAAACCAGATCACGCAGAATTAGATCTCGTCACATCCAAGAATTTCTCATCAAGTGGTAGGATTTACCTGAAGAAGATGCAACCTGGGAACTTGCAAGTATTTTACAATCTTTTCCAGCTTTGAGGACAAAGCTTTTCAAGGAGGGGAGTCATGCTACAACCCTAACATAGCCGACTATGTTAGGACCAATTTAATTAATTATTTACTATTTATACTAGAATTGATTTATCTTTTTAATCATCTATCATTTTTTTTTATCTCTTTCATTTGCGCATATCGCATAAGGCCTTTACGACGAGGGAGTGCCCACCTTAAGTGGTTGAGCATTTATTCTAAATTCCATTTGATCATCTATGAAATTTGCATCAATGTGAGTTTATCTGTCTTGGTTAATTGATTAATAATATAATTATTGTTGGATTCCAAGAGAACTCTTAGGAGTTCCCTTCAAGATTATTGGGTGTCCCTCAATTAGAACAAACAAAATCTAGTACACATCCTCCAGTGTGACTATCATCTCACCAATCGAAAGGTGTAAAGTGTTTGTTCGGTTGTCTCATTGATCAACTAAGGTAATCAGATAGCTTGATCTACCATCACTACCTCCAACTAAGTTACTTTCTTGAGGCCAATCACATCAAGCCATGCCTACTCATCATTAGTAAGGATTCCTCTCATCGTATCAAAAAGTGTGGGAACTCTATGATAGGCCTTCAACAAATAAATCAAAGCAATAAACAAATAAAAAAACAAAAAAATAAACAAAATTTGCATAATAATGCAGCCTTCTCAGGCTGAGATGGTCTGCAGGTGAGACCGTCCCACCCCGAGATGATCACCACCAAGGTTAAAATTTGATTGTTGGATTTTAAAATGTAGTCATCCCACCCCAGGATGGCCCCAAAATCTCAAAAGAGGAACCATCTCTACTCGAGACAACCCCAAAATAGGATAAAAAAAAAATTCAAAATAGGCACGAAAAAAAAAAAAAAAACAAACCTAAGTAACCTACACTACATTTTCTAATCTAAGGTGGGTTCATTACCTTAATTTTTTAAATGATATTCATTTTCCACATTAATTAATGAGGTTCATTTTAAAATTATGAAATAACAAGGAGAGAAATTAAGTGCCTACCTTCCTCACTCTGACTCCTCCACTAGTCGAAGCCTCAAGTTGGTCCATGGTCATAACAAGTAGAAAATTTAGTAGTGTTTTGAGTCAGAAAATGTTCTCCTCCTCATCACCTCTCTTTTTCTCCAACTTCCAGCAATGTAAATGACATAAAAAATTTGGAAAAATTATTTTTATTTTTTTCAAATTCTAAGAAAAAATATATGACCTAATTCAAATTGAGGGTTGATGATGATCATTGATCTGATCAATGTTAGATGCTCCAATCATGGAAAGATAATGCATATTTGAATCATTACTTCCAACTCATTGGTGGACTTGATTTTAGGTAAGCTTTTTTATTGTGGGTAAATTTTTTACAAGTAATGGCTTTTTTTCAATTGTGGGTAGATTATCTACAAGCAATGACTTTGGGTACACCTGGTCTTGGCTTCGAGTAGATGCTTTCTCCTGAATTTTAGATTTACCAAGACTTTTAGGTAAAATGAATGCTTGAGACATATCAAAACATGATTTAGGTAAAATGAATGCTTGAGACATATCAAAACATGATTAGTGAAGTGCTGCTATTAATCTAAGCATATCTCATTTTAGCAAGTCATAACAAAAAAACATAAAACTTATACAAAAAGCTGTAAAAATCAGAATATAATGGAGCCCAATGCATGAAGGGCATTGGTGCTGAATTCATTCTAGTTATACCACAAAAATAGCTCATCCCTTTGTCCTCCAAGCTTCATTTCTATTGCATGAACAATATTGTAGAGTGTGAAGCTTTGGTTCTTGGTTTTAGGGTAGTCTTAGCTTTATAGGTTAGGGTCCTTTTGGTATTTGGTGACTCTCAACTTGTGTCATTTATATCAATGATGTTTATCAAACTCAAGATGATAAACTAAAGCCTTATAAGGAGAGTATCACCAAGCTATTATCCTCATTCTATTGAGTAACCATAGAGTCTATCCCTAGATCCTTCAACTACCATGCAGATGCCATGGTTGTTGTTGCATCCTTATTTCCTTTGAATTTGGAATATAATCAAACATCAATTATCATTATATAACTCCATTGCTTGGTTCTTGTCTTATCATGTTAGATGTTTTGACCATCGAATCTACCCCATCTGAGCCATGGTACATCAATTTATTTAATTTTCTTAAGGATAGTTTGATACCTAATGGTTTAGATCGTAATAAACATATGATTTTATGAAAAAGAGTGTGTTGATTCATTATGATTAGTAATAGCTTATATTTATATTCTTTTGAAGGCATCTTATTGTGATGCATTAACTTCAATGAAGCCAAGCTTGGTCTTAGTGAGACTCATGAAGGATCGTGTGGAGGCCATTTTAGCGGTATTTCTATTTCCAAGAAACTCCTTCGGATGGGGTACTATTGGCCTTCCATGAAGAAATATAAATGTGACCATGCTTGATGTTGTGATAAGTGTCAGCACCACAATAATCTTATCCATGCTCCTCAAAACCTTCAAGTTATTTCTTCCCCTTAGCCATTCCCTATATGGGGATTGGACACTATAGGGAAGATTAACCCAATATCATATAATGATCATAAGTTTACCATAACAGTGATAGAGTACTTTACTAAATGGGTCAAATCCATACCCCTAGCCACAGTGACTGGAATTCAGGTTTCCAAGTTCATATTCAACCAAATCCTTTGTAGGTTTGGGATTACTTCAGTAATTTTTTAAAAAATGACACTCCTTTCAAGAACAAGGATGTTCATAAAATTTGTGCTAAGTATAATATTTAGCACAAATGGTAAACTTTGTACTACCCTCAGGTTGCATTGATTATGTGTTGCTACCCTTAGTGGATAGGTGTTGGAGCCCTAAGGAGGGGTCTACTATCTTGGAGGTCTTCATCATTTTATCTGCTTTTTAGTACCACCAGGTTATTTTCATTCATTTGCATTCATGCATTGTTATGTTCACATCTTTTGTTAGCATATTTTCATTGTTATGTTACATTATCTTTCTATTGTAAAATTGTACCTCATAATTACAGGGCATAATTTCTTTAGTAGAAAAATCATGGCTGCCCTGTGAAGGGCACAATTTTGTCTATGTCAAGCTTGGGGATAGAAGTTCACCTCCAAATCCTAGATTTACATTTCAAGTTATTTTTAAAGAATAATAACATAATTTGACCTAGGTGTTGTAGGTGAGTTGGAGAGGAGAGGGAAATCCTCCAAGAGAGGTCCCAGGTTCAAATCTCCACCCTACCAAAAATTTGAATTGGGTATCCAAAATCCAATTGATAATGTTTGTGCGGGAAGGGTCGGGTGCGACTCTTGGGTGACTTTTATGGTGTATAACCCCTATTTCGTGGTCTCTCAAACCAAGGCGGCCCCACAAGGGGTTTTTTGCTTAAACAAAATAGCATAATTTGTACTTTGTTCATCATACTGTTCTATTGCATTATATTATGTTTGTTCATTTTATAAAAAGGTCAAATTTCACTTTTGTACTCTAAAGGTCAGCTAAAAGGACCTAGGGGACTTGATTACTGCACCTCCAAGCACAATTATATAGCATCCTAAGTAGGCACCCTAATGTTGATCATATTTTTTGAGGATTTTGTAAAATTTGTAGGATTGAAGCTATTAGACATTGTTGGATTTAAGATAAATCTTGGAACAACCACCAAATTAGATAAGTGCCTTAATAGATCTTTAGGTTGTTTGATGTTTGCTTTCTATTCATTTCTATTCAAAACCTACATCACAAGTAAGGATAAGCATTTGATAAAAAATTCTAGGCTTTTGAAAGAATAAAAACATATAGTGTGTATTTTGGATTTTTAACCTTGTTTGTACATTTCTCTTGGACCCTTGCTCAAAAGTCTTTGCTTTGCAATCCTAGGGTTAGTGATCATTCAAGAAAATAACCATTCTAGGGTTAGCTCTTGTCTTCTTGCATCTTGTATCTTGCATCAATATTTTCCTTTTCATAGTGTAGTTTTAGAAAGGCCAAACATAGGTGCATGCTTAATTGACACATCAAAACACATTCCACCCTAGTCTTGGAGCAAGTCCTAAAACTGTTCCTAGTGAACCCTTCCCCTTTGCCCATCGAGTGTAGAGTTATAACATACCTTAACGGCCACCTCAGCTTCCAATGAATCTATCCAAGAATCATATGTGGTAGGGTAGTTTTTTCCCTCTACACAACCAAAAAATCCAAAATTCAAACACATGCAACATAAAAAAATAAAAAATAAATTAACTTAAACCCTAAACACGTTAAAAAAATCAAACACACCATAAAAAATAAACACAAAAATAAAAACATTTCCAAAAATAATATCAAAAAAATAATAAAACATAAACAAATCTATGACATTGGACATTGCATTAGTGGTCATTGGTACAACCCCAAAACCTTCAACCCTCACCTCCTCAATACCACGTACTACTCAACCAACCTCAACATGTTTCCAATCAATATTTTCTCCTTCTCATCAATACCAATCTCACCCTAATCACTACCAACAACCATCAACCTCCACCCAACCCCCTCAATATTATAATATGGTTTCTCAATCCCTATAGCCACCTATCCAATCTCAAAAACCTTAGCAACCTTCACAACCCCTACAATAGACTTCATATTAGCCCTAGCATCCAACATATCAACCTTAACAACCCCCATAGTAGCCTTCATATCAGTCCCAACCACCAACATATTAATCTTAGCAACCTTAGTACTTGCTACGACAAACTTCATATCAACCCCAACTATCAACATATCAAATATGCCACCCTAAAATCAATTGCAAATCCAACCCACTTCCCACCATAGAAACATTCCTCCTCAACCCTATCATAACTTCATGGTAATCTTAGAGTCCTTGTCAACCATTTTTAAAAAAAATATTACAATGCATGCCCTATCCTTACTTGAACTAAGGCTAGATGATCCACATAACCCCCTATAAATAGGGTATATGGAAGATCACTATTGTGTATTCCATTGCCAAAGGGGTCATAATTTCAATGATTTTCACCTTTTCCAAAACTTGGTACAAGATATGATTGATCGATGGTATTTATAACTCTTTAGTCCATCCTACACAAAACCTTGGAATATATCAATCTCCCTTACCTTAGCATGGGGTGATATAACCAACTAATAGGACTTCAACTTCAAATCCCTATCCAAATCAAGTTAATCACATTAATAATATCCCGCATTACCAAGTTTTTATGGGCACAATAAGTCATGATAACTTTACTCTTGCTTTGTCCACCCCTACTACCACTCCTCACGAGTGTCACTCTTGCAAGTAGGGAATGGTCTAGTCTAAATTTCAACTAAAGAATCCCCCTCCATCTAATTTTTTATCTAAAATAACACAAGTTATCAAATCCTCTTCCTCCTTAGCTTCATCTTCTACATCATCTATTCCAACTACTTATTCTCTTCTTGCTATCACATCATCTTCTCAAACCACTCCATCCAGCTCCTCTTCCAATTTATCATCATCTCAATCTACACCACCATCCTCTTCCTCCACTCTATATAAGATCTCATCCTCTACTATTATGCCCTCCACTTCTTCCAAACCACCTCACTTAGAGTATCTCCATTCATTCAACCGAGTCCCCTCCTATCTCTATCCAAACATTTAGTCTTGGCTCAGGGGAATCCTTTGTCCATAAGGTCACTATATCTCCCCCTACTATCAAGTTAGTTATGGATTTTTGTCACACCCATGACATACTTATAATTGTTGGTGCTATTGATGCGTTGTCATTATACACATCATTAATTCTCAATGAATTTGTCAATCGAGGGCTATGTACAAGGCTATCTACGAAAGAGGGGTAAACAGGGTTATAACTTAGGTCAATCTAGAGCAATAGGTTTTATTGGTGAAATCAATTGTGTGGGGGGTTTTAGGATATTCCTATATCTAAATTTCATGAATTAAACCTTAATCTAAGTTGCAAAATTGGAAACTAATCATTAACTGCAAAAATGAAGTCCTAATTACAATTGCAGAATGAGACCTAATTATGTTACAAAAATAACAGTTGCAGAATTGAAAGTCTGATTCTAATTGCAGAAGGAAAATCTAAATACTTTTTTAGTAATGAAGATCTAATTCTAACATGGAAATGAAACTATCAAGGCTCTGTAACAAAAGGTTGTCAATCTTCTATGTAGGGGTTGACAGCAAAACATAAAATGCAAGAAATTACAAAAAATAGTAAATTCTAGAAATGAAAGTCTGCAATAAATTGAAAGCTTTGCTGAAAGTGGGGATTACAACCAAATCATTAATCACAAAACATAAAATAAACTAAGATTGCAAATATCATTAGTTTACAAAGTAATGAAAGGACAAGTTCTACAACTCATTCTCACTGCAAAGAAAATCGAGAATAAAAACCTGTTGTTAGTCCTCCTCCTAGGTCTGGAAGTGGCCAGTATCTTTGTCCAGAAGAAGGTATGAGTCTCTCTCTCTTTAGATATTAATCACACTCATTTAAAAGAAATATGAAATAGAAACAATATAATTTTATTGATTCAAAAACATGATTACAATAATGTTCATTAAAACTCATATGTAACTCGTAATGACCACTTTCTAACTATCACCTATTACTGATTTCTCTATTCTATTCCCCTTAATCTCTATTACTTTATTTCTTCTACCTTCTACTAGCTCAACATGAACGGGAGCCCTATTTATAGATGTCCTAAGATTTACTAACAAGATGAAAAGATCTAATCCTATTATGCTGCAACAATTCCTGGTTTTTATCCTAGAAGAAGATCATATTTTGATCTTTCCATAAATGGTGGCTTTGGTCGGCAATGACAACAAAGTCAGATATGAGATATTTCCCTTTATCCTTTTCAATATTTATTTTCCTTTTTCCATTGTAAGAATTCGGTCAATAAGTCAAAAAGTACATTCTATTTTAATTTCGAAGATAAGTGGCTCATTCTGAAGATACTGCAATTCTCATTTCGAAGATCCGCTCATTTCGAAGATACTATAGTTCTCATTCCGAAGATCCTCTCATTTCGAAGACACTACAGTTCTCATTTCGAATATCCACTCATTCTGAAGACACTACAGTTCTCATTTTGAAGATCCGCTCATTTCGAAGACACTATAGTTCTCATTTTGAAGATTCGCTCATTTTGAAGACACTATGTTTTCTCATTTCGAAGATATTTGTTCATTTCGAAGAGACTTCGAAATGAAAAAATGTGGGATCCTTAACTGATTTCCTTTGCATTTCTCATGTGGGTTACTTCTCAGGATTAGATCCCAATGTTATTCATTTATTTCCACATGTGAATTCCATGCCTTGCCATTCATTGGCAGCTGGCTAGAATTTATATGGGAAACCTAGTTTTTGCTGCACAGTAATAGTTTCCTTGAACTGTTGCTAGATTTAGGTAAAATGAATGCTTGAGACATATCAAAACATGATTAGTGAAGTGCTGCTATTAATCTAAGTATATCTCATTTTAGCAAGTCATAACAAAACAACATAAAACTTATACAAAAAGCTATAAAAATTAGAATATAGTACTTCAGATACATTCATCATGCAAATAGTTAATACACAACATATTGAATCAAATTAACTAGCATATTATATTAAACATAAGAGTTTATAGGCAATTTCAGTATTCAAAACATGTTATGATTGAGGCATTTCCAGGCCTCATCAGCTATCATTCCCATTGGTTCTTCCATTAATTATACCAAATTTATCTATGGGGGTCTCGATGTTTCCTCTGAGCCACCTATTTCTATAGATTCTACAATACCATTTTGTGGTACCATTAATTATTATCCTATTTGTCATTTGCAATGAAATATTTACAACATTTAAATTGGCATGAATTTATCCTTGGTCACTATGAATAGGGTTTATGCTTTATTGTTGATCTTCCCTACCAGTTATCGAAGGACAAATCTTATTTAGGATATCATAAAAACTCATCGGTACTCCTCCTTGGGAATGACCTCGTTGATATTGAGGATGATGATTCTACTAAATATATCAATTCTAAACATGATTATTGCTTCCTCCTAAATTTCTCCAAGTCATCACCATTCATGCCATTTCCCCTAATACTTTAGATGACAAGCACATCTCTCATCCACCTAAAGTTCCTCCAACTTGTTTATATAAAACTCCTCCTACCTCATCCCTTAGCTAAATTATGCCTTGCCATTATCCCTACCCTCATATCATGGACTATCTAGGGCCCTCATATTCAAGCTTAAAGCCTCAATTCCCTCCAACCATGTCACCCATACATTTTTACATGCAGCACATTAACAACTCCTCACATCAATCCCCCTCATGTCTTCCACCTCTTCTTTTGAACCCATATATACTACCTCTTATTAAAATACTATATATAACACCTCTTCTTTCAACCCCATCTCTACCACCCCTTATTCCAACCCCATATCTATCACCTATGCTCCTAACCCCCTATTCTCTATCTCATACCTCTCAAATGGTCCAATGCTCACAAATTTTCCACTCATCCTATATCCTTCACCTCATAAATATTCATTTCCTCATCCTTATCATCTTGCTTCTAACCACATCCCCATCCAATTTAATCCTATCTTGGTCACTCCACCTCCAACTGCCCTAAAATATATCTTGGATGGACTCACCAACATTGAGCTACAATTGAGTCACCAAGACACCTCTCCAACTCCACCTTCCCCTAACCTACAATGAATCTTGGATCAACTCACAAACATTAAGCTACATTTGAGTCACCTAGACACCTCTCTAGCACCATATCAATCCTCCTCTATGACATATTCTTTCACTTCACTTTCATCTCAACCTTCCAAATGACCTTGTCCACCTCATTCACCACATACTTGGATGCCCCTAGCGGAGTCACTATTAATAATATTTCAAAATTTGTAGGACACAAGAATAATGTCTTTATCTACCATACATATTTTAGACCCCAATAGACCTAAACCAAAGTATTTTAAGGCAGATCATTATTGTATCTATCATCATCAAAATTGGGATGACATTGAAGACTATCAACAGTTCAAGATTCTACTACATAACCTTCCTAATCATGGAGAATTAACCCTCTCCTCCACATGATATTCTGATAATGGACATTTTCTTCATCAATTTTCCTTATGACTACAACAAATCACACACCACACAAACACAATATACTAACATTCGCTCTTCGCTCAACTCATATTTTCTCTTCAATCAATCCATGTATTCCATTTCTCGATGCTACTTTGATTCTTGTTTGGTTTATTTTTACCTATTTTGTTTGGTTTTGTTTTTAATCAAGGGTTTCTCCATAAATGTATTTGTACTCTCTTCATATGCTCATTACCACCATGCTCTCTGCTCCCACAACCATCTATCATAACCCTTTTATTTATTAACACTACCCATATGACACCTTGTCTCTTTCAAAATATTTGGTTTGAAGAATCTCTAGGTTATTTTGGTCGCTCAACCATGCCTAGTGTCTCAATCAAACCTCCATTGAATTTATTCTAGTATTTGAGTGCTATAGGCCTTTTTTGGTTACATTGGGTGTTATCTTGGACAACGTACATACTTCACATATTAATAAAATTTTGAATATAGAAAAATATGCCATATGTTGCTCTCAACATAAAGCGAACAATTTTCCCTGCTCATCCTATCATGTGCATAATCCAAACATGAGGATCCAAATGACATATATGTTACAAAAAGAAACAAATGACATCAAGCATTAAACATAAAAAAAAAAGTTAAATTCAAAATCAGTAATGACATATATTGTTATGGATCCTTATGTATTTTAGACATCTCCATCGGGGCTATAGATGCATGGTTGGTAATGGGATAATGTCAAAGGATTGTGGGGCTATCTCCATTGGGGTTATAGATACTTGACTAGCAATGGAGTATGCCCTCCACATGGTGACATGTCTATCACATTAGCAACCATTTGTACAAACCTCTAACTGCTTGTAGATGAGATAGCTTACAATGGTTTGAGTTGCAAACAATTAGTCCTAACTCTCTCAAAATCAAGAAATGAATATCACTACACATTTTTGTCCCTAATGCCCTTGAGTTACTGAACTGGTCTTAGTATCTTTAAGCACTTGCTTGATCAATAAATGAGTTTGATTGATGTCACTATGGTGTTTGAGCTTCTTGAAAGCACTTTGAGATTCTTCCTTCCTAAGCCACATGCGTTGACAAGTTGTGTCACCTTTACTTCTCCATTGTGCTTACCCAATGCTTATGATGTGTCTCACTTCCTATCATTCTAAAATCATGTCATTACCATTATATTGACACCCTTGATTAATCCATTAAATAGTGAGTAGTGATATGTATCTACGCACTTTTCAAATAATAACCAAATACCTACTTTTATTATATTATGACTATCACATTCACCATAGTCAGTTCTTATCTATTCTCCTTATATCATCTATAACATATACCATGCATAATTCAGCAAATCTTCATCATAATCGACCATTTGCATCATAATTCATCCCATTTAACACATCATGATTATCTAATCACATATGTCTCTCTAACATTACACATGAAATCAAAAACTAAGAAAAAACTAAAAAATCAATTAAATCAAATCAAACACATCAAAAATAAATAAAAAATAAAAAGAGTCCTTACACATCATCATCCAGCACTTCAATATATCAAGTCCATGTAATATCACATGTCATATCTATCTAGCCCCATTCCATCATTAAGCACCCAAACCTAAAATATATACATCACATCATATTAGGACACCCATGCAATCAACATCATATTTATTTCATGAATCAATCCTGACAATCCTTCACATATCCATGCCCATCCCTCATCCTCATATCAAACTAAAAAGCAAAAAAAATCTTAAAATAACTATAAAATGGTGGTCTTTCAAGCCTCAACCAAAAATATCATTTTTGTTGTTATCCTGCATCAACCCTACAAATAAGATCTCATTCACCTTTTTTTGTTGGGGTAAAAAAACATCACATCAATCTGACATAATGTCAAATGGGAATGTTCAAGGTCCTACAAATTTTCCATCAGTCACATCAGTCACATCAATCATCAAACATCTTGGATATGTTCCAAGTATCACACATTCCCTACTAATCAAGCAAAAATCTTAACCATTTAATCAATCAAGCACATAGCCTCACCATCAAGATTTTGGAGTCTTTTTATCAATACCATAAAAAATTCAATCAATAAATCAACTACTAGGTTCAAAAGGTTACATCCTTTTTTTAAATATTGCACCCTTTGCCTCACCATATCAATAATCACATTTTAGTTCAAATTCCCCAAAGGCACCAAACCCCTTTGGTCAACATTTTCCATTTCAATTCAAAGGCTCTAAAGGCACTAAACCCATTTGGTCAACATTTTCCATTTCAATTCAAAGGCTCTAAAGGCACTAAACCCCTTTGGTGAAATTTCAGTTCAAAGGCCCCAAAGGCACCAAACCCCTTTGGTCAATATTTTCCATTTTAATTCAAAGTGGTAGGGTACCTAGGAATAGATATTTGGGGATATATTATTATATTATATAAGAGTTGGCATGGGCCACACACAACCCAAGGTTGATTGTATTATAGCTCCATTATTTTAAATTCTTCTACACGTTGTTCTTTCATGTTCTCTTTGTTTGGTGTGTCCTTGTGCTCTTCTATCAAAGCTTCCTTGTACTTTGTTACTATTATTTTCACTAAATTAGTTGCTACTACTTCTTCCATGGAATCTGTTTCTGCTATTGCCTTCTTGGATTATGTTTTAGGTTCTTCAATTTGTTTTTCTACAACCACTTCTTGATTTCCTTGTATCCTTGCTCCTTAAGCTAAGAAATATCCTACAATGTTATCTTCTTTTTCTCGTACCACAACTTCATAAACTTCTTTTACACATTAATGTTAACGATACCCAAAGAATATAATAAAGGATAACCAAGAACAATATCCTCATCATCTCAATATCATAGAAATTGAATGTAAAACATATTTATCCATGGTGATCTTCAAATCTTCAAAAATATGAACATTCTCACCCTCTAGTTGTATGTCCTTAATTTTTTTAGCTTTAACTTACAACTTATTATCCAAAGCAATATTAATAAAATTAGATCTCCTACTAGGGTCAATGGAATAATAATATATTCCTTTTGAATGCTTCCATGAACCTACAAAATAGAACTTTAAGCTGAATTTAAACCTTTTTTATTCTTCTCTTGCTTTTGTAAATCCAACTATGTGCCTTCTATATTCCTCTCATTGTCTTCACTAAAATTTTCCTCTTTCTCCTTGAGTAATTTTATTTCTTTTTCATAGTCTTCATTCTATTTCTTGAAAACTTCCCATTCTCCTTTCATTTCATTCCGCTCATTTTGAAATCCTTGTAGTTTCTTTTTAAGGTCTATGATGACATCCATCAAGCTATCTATCTTTTTATCCCTTTCCTTAAGTCTTTCCTTAAGATATTCCTTAGAATCTAACTTTCTTTGTAATTGAATAGATACCCATGTGCTCACGAATGTCGGTTCAATTTGATCCCAAGTGGACAAGAATTTACCCCTAGCAAAGTTGTCTACCCATTGTAAAGCTTTCCCTGCAAAAAAATTACAAAATTCAAAGTTGAACATGACTTCATTATATTGAGATTTTACTATTTTCAACCACTCTCTCACATCAATATCATTTTCTCCATTAAAATTTTCCCATGCCATAGTTGATGCCCTAATGCAACTAGGGTTTTTTGATAATATATATCATGCCCTAATGCAAACTAGGATTTTATGGAAATAAATATCTTCCCACTGAGTTGAAGCTAAAAATCCACATAGATAACTAGATTTGCAATTTTTCTTCCAAACAAAATAAAGTGCAACTGATTTTCTTACCTGAATTAAATAAATTTTATCTTTCAAAAAATTCACGACTTGAAAATTTGTCACTACCCTTGTTCTAGACGGTTGACTTCAGAAGGTCAACTCGAATTCCTTCATATGACCACTCATTTTAAAGCTCTTCAAATTCTGCACAAACTGATCCAAGAATCGCTTGAATCAGATAAATGTTCATAGGGTTATAGCTTCTGAGAGATGAGATGCTTTTCCAAAAAAAATCTGTAAAATTTGTCATTATCCTTATTCCAAATAACTAATTTCAAAAGGTCATATCTCCCTCAATACTACTCAAATTTCTTCATATGACCACTCATTTTAAAGCTCTTCAAATTCTGCACAAATTGATCTAAGAATCACCTGAATCGGATAAAATTTCACAGAGATATGGCTCCTAAAATATGAGATGTTTTTCCAAAAAACTTTTGCCCTAATTCTACAATTTCACACAAAAATCTTGACTTTTCCAAAGTCGTTGCTCTGATACCACTTATTGCAAAACTTTATTATCATAAATAGAAATCATTCACCAATATACAAAAATGTCAAATTATTCATCCAAAAATAATTATCCATAATAATAATCCACAAATTAGAGATATAGATAATACCCTTAAGGTAGGGAAACACCAATGATAATCCTTAAGGAAGGAATCACTTCACAAGATCTCCCAAGATGAGAGAGCCACTCAAGGAGGGTAAAGTACCATAAGCCACTTCATGGGCAAAGACGATTACATAAGATTCATCTCCAATAATGATTACAATAAAAAATATCTCTCATCTTGGGAGATCTTGTGGAGTTATTCCTTCCTTAAGGATTATTATTGGTGTTTCCCTGCCTTAAGGGTATCATAAATCTCTCTCATTTATGGATTGGTACTGTGGATAATTATTTGTGGATGAATAATTTGATATTTTTGCATATTGGTGAATGATTTATGTTAATAAAAATATAGTTCTGCAATACAAAGGATTCAAATGCACCAAATCCCTTTGGTCACATTTTTGTTCAAAGGCCCCAAAGGCACCAAAAACCTTGGACCACATTTTTGGTCAAAGTGTAGCACCCTAAAATTGGCGCAATGAAATTGTAATAATTACATTCATCCTAGTAAATAATTTAAATTCAAATTTTAACCTCCCAAACCGCCCGTTAACCGTCGGGTAATCCGTTTCCCCCTTTTCCATGCCATTTTTAGAGGTTGTTTTGACCGTTTGACGATATCGTCGCCGATCAGACGATATCGCCCCAGATCTGACGATTTCGTCTGGGCTAGGACGTCCAGACGATCTTGTCGCAAAACTAATTTTGCACAATTAGCTTCTGTTCCAACGGGCCTCTAATCCGGCAGAAGCGTGTCTACGCCGTTAGAGACCCTCTCCCCATTGGAGATCTCCCAAATAGGGATGATCTCCAACCTCCTAACCTCCCTCCTAAGCCTATTTAATCCTAAGCCCTTCCCTTAGCACCCCCCTGGCTGAAATTCCCTATAACCCGACTGCATACATGTTAAAACATCCTAAGTTTTCATTTGCATTAGTTCTATATCAATTTTGTTGTAGGTACATTACTATTTTTCAGCCGGAGCAAGCTTACATCATCGTCGATGAACCTGTTCAGATCGGAGGCGAACCTGTCGAATCAGAGACGATTTCGTACCAATGCGAGATGATTTCGACTGTAGTCAACATTGAGGCAATCAGTGCCTGAAGTTTGCATTTCTCTACCCTTTTTCTACTATTTTATTCTGCAATTAGCTTAGTTTATTCAGTATTTTATACTATTTTGCATTTTGGAGTTCACCCATCTAGATCAAATGCATGATTAAATCATAATTATTATTTAATTAGCATAATTCATTCCTGTTTCTGTGTTTAAGTTTCAGTTTGATAGTGCTACTGTCATTTTATACTATTTCCCTCTGTTATCATTGTTGTATCTTCTGTATTTTGCACCTATTTCTCTGTTTGTAGGTCTTTGACGAATTCGTCAGATCTCGTACGATCTTGTCTGATCTCAGACGATCCTATCAAATCGTAGGCGATCCCGATTGCTTCAAGAATCAAAATCATCATCAGACATCCGGATCAGGTATTCCTCGTTTATATTCTGTAATTTCTCTGTTTTCTGTCTTTAAATCTATTTTTTGTACTCATTGAATTTGCATCTTCATATAGAATAGCTTAGACGCATTTTGGCCAAACCTAGGATATGAATGCTTAAGGCTAAAAATGAACACATAAAACACATTCCCAACCTAGGCGTGGAAACTGCCATTGAATGTTTCCTGGTGAACCCACCATCCATCGAAAAATCACCAATAATACACCTCCCTTGAGAGGCGGGACCTTCGCAAGTCCTCTCATTCCGAGGTACCACGACATCCTTTTCACATCCCCCTTCCGGGCATGGATCCTATAGCCTGAAGGTAAGGGTGTGAAAAATTTGGAGCGATACATTTTGGTGAACCCGACGTGAATGCATTATAAACCTTTTGAAAACAAAAACAAAAAAATAAAATAAAACAACTAAAACATAGATGCATTTCAAATCCTTTCAAACCGATAAGTTGCATATTTAGATGGTAGCTCCTAAGAAAATATTAGCAGTTACTATAAATGTAGAAAACCAATTGGCAGCCATAGAAGTCAATTCTGTACTTAGTGTGCCTGAAATAGATAGAAATCAACTCTTGTGGGACGAACTTGATAGAAGACTTAGTGTCATCTCATCTAGGTCAACACAACTTAAACAAATCAAGAGGCTAGTCCTAGATAGAATCCTGGATCCTCATCAACTAGTCTTTTATCATGAACTTCAGAGAGCCTGCCATAGATGGTTAGCTTATAGGAGAGCTCTTGTATCTTCAAAATTGTTCACCTTCGAGGAATACCTCGAGAACACAGCCATTGTACACCATTTCCTAGGTCGTGTAGAAGACCAAGAGGTTGTTCTTACAGATTAGGAGAAGATGGAATAGAGTTCCTCGAGCTATGTTATATCGAGAGTATTGCCACGAGCTTTACTACTATCAACCAAAGATCTCGAGATAGATAATATCACTATAGCTCTTTTCATTAAATTTTTAAAAGAAAACTTTCAATTTGAAGAAGAACACTTCATGACTCCTGAAGAACTAGAGCCCATTAATGATATTTATAAATTGTTTATAGAAAACTAGATTGTTACTTTCAGTCTTATTTCTTGCATTTATTGTGTTATTTGTCATCTTTACAATATTATTTCAAAAACAAAGAAAAACAAACAAAAATTAAAAAACTAAAAAACATAGCAAAAACCAAAAACATTTCATTTTAAATATTGTAGTAGGTATATAATTAATATATACCTCTTAAACTTGTTGCATATATATATATATATATATATATATATATATATATATATATTTGCTGAAATCAAAATTAAAGCACCATGCCTAAACTTAGGAATGGTAAAGAAACTTTAGGAGAAGAAGAAGATTGGTTACAAGATACAACTAGAGACCCAAATGTCCTTCCCGAAGATCCAATTCCGGAAGGAAAAACTCTAGATCAACCAGAACATGGCCTAGGTGAAGACAATGAACAAGAAGGAAGTGTTAAAGAGGATGGACCCTCATCCCCTAGAGTAGCTCCAGATGGAACTATTGCTTTTGACAACATAGATCATTTCAAGAAATTTCTCAATGATAACATTGACGCCCTTAATGTGGCAGTTCGTATTGATAAAGGGCAAATTAGTAACACTCAAGCAGCCATGGAATATATGTATGATGTGCGCACTAATCCCTTGTCTTTCATTGATCAAGAAAGTGACAAGGTCAGGCCATCCAATACAGACATGGTCACTATGATGCAAAACATGTCAAAACAACAGGTTACCCAACCTCCTAAGGAACCTGTTATTCAACCTAAAATCATTCCCACACAAAAGAAACCTTCCTTCACTACTTTATTTCGCCAAACTATTGAGCAATATGCTTCAAGTAAACAAAAACCTAAAACGAAGCCAAACACCAATTTTCAACAATCTGGAATACAACATAATACAACTTCAAAATTCCTTCATAACACCTTTCCTACCAACAATTTACACAATAGCAACATGGCATCTAATCTTCATGTCCCTCCATCATATGCTCACAAAACCCATGTCAATGCCCTACCGAACCAATATGGGGGGCAAACTAGTAATCTGGAAGCCATGGTGAAACAGTTAGCTTCGCGTATGGACCAGATAGATCCCTACCGTCCCTCGTACAATTATCGAGAGATCTGTAGTCAACCTTTGGATCCCATAGTTGTAGCTCAACCATACCCTAAGCATTTTCCCATGCCCATCTTGCCTATATATAAAGGAACCGAAGATCCCATAGAGCATCTTCGCATGTTTAGGATAGCATGTCATGATATATCACATGATGACTTGCTATTACTAAAAATGTTCCCAAAAAGTTTAGGTGGAATGGCATTAGAGTGGTACTATCAATTGCCCACTCATTCTTTGAGAAACTTTGAAGAAACAACTTGAATCATTTGTCCATCAATTTAGTGCCTACATCGAGAGGCATGTAACCATTAAAGATTTATACAACTTAAAACAAGACAAGGATGAATGTTTTGCCGATTTCTTAGCTAGATGGAGGCAATTGATAGGAAAACCGCACTTTGTGCTACCTTATAGGGAAATGTTGGACATTTTTATCAATAATTTACAAGAACAAATATCTTATGAGCTATCAACCACTACTTTAACTACCTTCGATCAAGCTATAGATTTAGCTCGAAGAGTAGAAGATGCCCTCATTAGGAGAGGCCAACTTAGGAAGAAGGATGATGAGAAAACATCCAGAAATCAATATAAAAACAAACAAGTTGTTCGGTGATGGAGTCACCGACAACGTAAATGTTGCTAATGTCAATGCAACGAAGACAACAGAAAAATTTATATTGAAACCTCCCGATAAGCCTCCTCGAGAATTTACTAGATTAAATCAACCCTTATCAACTATTTTACCTCAATTACTCGAAAGAGGTTTGATCCAATTACCAGCTTATCCGGGAACCCGATCCAACTATACCCGGATACGTAGTCGACTTACACCGTGATTTCCATAGAGGACCTGGACACTCTACCAACGCTTGTAAAAGGTTGAAACATAAAATACAAGATTTGATTGATAATAATGAAATGGAGGTGCAAGCCTTCCAACCTAAACAAAACCCTCCTAATAATACTCAAAAGACTATTCCCCAAAATCAAAATCAAAATGCTAATCAAACATTAGACATATTTCAACACCCTTTACCAAGACATGGTAAAGAGGTAGCCAATCAAATCGAACATCATAATGTTCCCCCTCCTACCCGATATGTAGGAACCATTAGCGGACAATTACCTGTTCAGGATCCTCAAATATTTGACACAACCTTATCCCTGGTTACGACCATGCCCTTACATAATTTTCAAACTTCTGATTCTAGTGATATAGAATTAGATACTGAAAGTGAACTAGACATTACTTCAAACCAATCGAATAGTTCTGAAAATGAATCAGATCCTATTCAACCCATCACAGATGCCATGGTTCCAAAAGAACCATTTCCTAGAAGAGTTACTACTCGACCCTCTTCTAATCAATTCCTTCCTAATGAACAAGCCATAAATGCTAGACCGAGGCCAGTTCAACGTCCTCAATATAACATTGTAGGTACCATTGGAGTCGTTACCCGACAACAGGCTCAAAATTCTCAACAAGAATCAAATCAGAATGATGGATCGGCTCCATTCGTTTTGAAAAATCCCAATAAAGGGAATCATGCTCCTAATGTTCAACCTAAACCCCCTTACAATATTAATGAGCAATTATCCAATACTACAGCCATAATTTCCCTTTTGGATTTGTTAAGATCCTCTCCCACCCATAGGGATGAGTTGATGCTTACATTAAGCCAAATGATGGTACCTCAAAACATCCAACCTGAAGCTATGGCCAATACTATCATCACTCGAGAGGTTGATTGTATTGACTTTCGGGATAAAGATATCCCACAACACAGCTTTACATAAGGACAATCCCTTATATATTACTCGCTCTAATTGGAGATGTAGTCATCAAACGAGTCTTGATTGATAATGGCTCATCTCTAAACATTTGCACTTTTGACTTCTACCAACGATTTGGCTTTAGAAGTGATGAAATGAAGAAAACTGATATGATTATCAAAGCTTTCAATGACGAAACACAAGAAACGTGTGGAGTTATTACCATCCCCTTGCAAGTTGGTCCTAGAACCCTAGAAACAACCGTGTTTATTGTACATTGCCCAACATCGTACAATATACTTTTGGGTCGCCCTTGGATCAATGCAATGCGAGCTGTCCCATCAACTTTACACCAATGTGTTAAATTCGAATTTAAAAATCAGTTGGTCACTATCCATGGTGACCCTAGACCCTTTGATATGTGTGCTTTGGCAGAACCCGTTGGAGTGCAATTTTGCCCCGCTCCGTCATCCACACATCCTAGTTCTTATTTTTCATCTAAAACTGTGAAACACACACCCATAACTTCACCTATTTCCCCTCCATTAATTTCATCCTCCTATATAGATCAACAATCTTCTAAACAAATCACTCTAGAACCTCAAAAAGATCTTAAATCTACAACCAATCCTTCAAGTTCTATCCCTATAAATTCAAAACCTATAGACACAACTATCATACCTTCCACATCTCAAGATATAGGGAATAATCCTTCTACATCTTATGCCCTTTCTGATGAACTTTTACCGTATTTATCCACAACCTTAATATCAGAAAAGACAAATGCTTTCATGCAAGATTCAATTCTTTTAAATAACTTGCCGCCATCTCCTCGTACTTTGGGCCTCCCACAACCTATGGGAAGTACTTACCAAGTCGGGAGTTGTGCCTTCATTTATAAAGGATATGACTGGGGAAGAATCCCTCGAAATATCAAAACTCATCATGAGGGATACGCTCGGTGTTATTTTACCAATGAATATATTAAAGCTAAACCCATGATGCTTAAAATGGGATATAAAGGGAAAGGCTTGGGACCTTTCCAAAATGGCATGAAAGAACCTTTCGAGGTAGAACCGTGGCCTACCCGCTGTGGTGTGGGCCTATTTCCTAGTAAGGGTCAACCCTTTCCTTTTGAAGATGATGATCATCTCATATGTTATCAAGATTATTTGGATAGGTGTGATGATTTGCCTCTTAAAAATCAGTCATTTACATGTAACATGCTATCCATAGCTTACCCCGAAATGATTGCCGACCCCGATGAAGAGTTGGAAGGAGATATCTTCCATGATGTCTTCGTTGAAGAGATGTTACACAATGGATTTTATTTTGATGGTTCTATACCAACTATAGCCCAACTTGAGACCACTAATCCTCAAGATGAATTATCCAAATTAACCTTACAAGAATTACAAGAATTGGGCGTTTCACCCGCCCCACCTAATTTTGAAAGAGATCTACACATGGAGGTAGAAAACGTCATTAAAATTAATATTGGAACCGAGGATAATCCTCACATAATCAATATTGGATCAGAATTAAGTCAAGAAAAACAAGAACAATACATTGCATTCCTTAAAGAGTATGAAGATGTCTTCGCTTGGACATATGAAGATATGCCAGGTCTAGACCCTTCCGTAGTCATGCATCATCTAGTGGTCCATCCGGATGCTAAACCCGTTAAACAAAAACTTAGAAAAATGCATCCCAAAGTGGCTCTGCTAGTCAAAGGGGAGTTAGAAAAACTCCTGAATGTTGTCTTTATACAAGCTATTGATTATGCTGAATGGATCTCAAATGTAGTTCCAATCACCAAGAAAGAAGCTACCAAAGTTAGGGTTTGCACAGATTTTAGAGATATTAACGCCGCATGCCCTAAAGATGACTTTCCTCTTCCAAACATGGATCAAATCATTGACTTTACTCGTCGGGAGTGGGATGATGTCCTTAATGGATGGATTCTCCGGTTATAATCAGATCAGGATAGCTCCTGAAGATCAGGCTAAAACAACCTTTATTACCCCCTGGGGTACCTTTTGTTGGAAAGTGATGCCATTTGGCTTAAAGAACGCAGGTGCAACCTATCAACGAGCTATGACCTATATTTTTCATGATATGATGCATGATATCCTACATGATTATGTAGATGATATTATAGCTCGCTCTATTATTGAAGATAATCATTTAGATGATTTGAGAAAAGTTTTTAATCGATTACGAGAATATCTTATTCGATTAAATCCAGCAAAATGCATATTCGGAGTCAAGTCTGGCAAACTATTAGGGGTTTTAGTTTCTTTACGTGGTATTGAAATCGACCCTCTCAAGATTGCGGCTATCACTGATATGCCCGCACCTACTAATATATCTGAGTTACGAAGTTTACAAGGTAAGCTTCAAGCTATCCGTCGCTTCATCGATAAGTTGGCGGACAAAATCGGTCCTTTTCTTAAACTCCTTAAGAAGGATGTCCCTTTTAATTGGGACGCCGAATGTAGAGAAGCTTTTGAACTTCTCAAACAATACCTCCTTAATCCACCCGTGCTTTCACCACCTAAACCTGATCGCCCATTCCTCCTATATATTTCAGCTTTAGATTCTGCCTTAGGGGCTATGTTAGCTCACCTTGATGATGAAAAGAGAGAACGTGCTAATTATTATATTAGCCGAACCTTCATCAGTTATGAAACCCGCTACACAACGTTAGAGAAACTATGTCTAGCAGTCGTGTTTGCTACGCAAAAATTATGACATTATATGCTTAGTCAAAAAACTTATGTCATTGCCAAATACGATCCCTTAAGGTATCTCATGAGTCGACCTTATTTATCGGGTCGCACAACCAAGTGGGTTCTTGCTCTAAGCGAGTTTGATCTCACATTCATAGGACAGAAGTCTGTTAAGGGTCAAATCATAGCAAATCAATTAGTCGCTGCACCCTTAGAATCTACCCATCCCCTCATCATCGAGTTTCTGGATGAATGCCTTCAATTAGAGGCATACCATACCGAACAATGGTCCTTATACTTTGATGGAGCCCGATGCATGAGTGGGGCTGGTGCGGGTATTATTTTAATATCCCCGCAAAAACATCTTATTCCTCTGTCCTTCAAATTGACATTTGCTTGCACCAACAATACCGCTGAGTATGAAGCTCTAATCCTTGGATTACGAGCTGCTTTGGCGCTCAAAATTAAACACCTTTTAGTTTTTGGTGATTCTCAACTGGTTATAAACCAAATTAATGAAGTTTATCAGACCATAGATGATAAACTGTGCCCATATAAGGCCTATGTTTTACAATTAATGTCCCTATTTGATCAAGTTACCTTGGAAGCTATTCCTAGAACTTGCAACCGTGCAGCTGATGCTATGGCCGCAATCGCATCTCTCCTCACCCTTGGAGTTAGATGACGAATATGCCACTATCATTATTCGTCGACTCCAGGAACCCGCTTCAAATAAGTCATGCTTAGAGCCTTTGGATGTGTTTCTAATCAATGAAACTACTCCCGAACCTTGGTATACGGACATATTTGATTTTCTCCAAAATGGGACTTTCCCTGCCAATTCTAATAGAAACCAACGTCGGTTATTACGTAGACGAGCAAGTCGATTTGTAATAATTGGCAATACTTTGTATAGGAGATCTTTTGAAGGTATCCTATTAAGATGTTTAAACTTAGAAGAGTCTAAATTAGCCTTGAGTGAAGCCCACGATGGATCTTGTGGAGGACACTTTAGTGGTAGTGTCATTGCTAAAAAGCTCCTTCGGATAGGATACTTTTGGCCTACCATGGAAATGGATGCACATGAGTATGTGCGCCATTGCGACAAGTGTCAAAAACATGCCGACCTTGTCCATGCGCCTGCACAAGAGCTGCAGGCTATTTCATCTCCTTGGCCCTTTTCAAAATGGGGCTTAGATATTATTGGCAAAATCAATCCCGTGTCATCCGATGGACACAAATTCATCATAACCGCCACTGAGTATTTCACGAAGTGGGTCGAAGCTATGCCTTTAGCTTCCTACACCGGCACACAAGTCTCTAAATTTATTTTTAATCAAATCATTTGTAGGTTCGGAATTCTTGCAAATCTCATCTCTGACAATGGAACTTGTTTCAAAAATAAAGATGTTAAAAAATTATGCCAAAAATATAAGATTCAACATCGCTGGTCCACTCCCTATTATCCTCAGTGGTAATGGTCAAGCGTAAGCATCTAACAAAACCTCAATCAAAATCCTCAAAATATTGGTCAATAAAACCGGTCGTGACTAGCACATTCAATTATATCCAGCTTTGTGGGCCTATCGAACTAGTGTTCGAACCCCCACGGGAACTTCACCATTTGTTTTGGTTTATGGTGCCGAAGCAGTTTTTCCCTTTAAATTAGAAGTTCCTTCTTTGGCTCTGCTACTTCAATATACCGAAGTAGGAGATGAATATCGAGTCGGCAGACTCACAACTGGAACTCCTAGATGAAAAATGCATCAATGCTTTGGAGCATCTCCGTGCCTACCAAAACAAGCTTAAAAGATCATATGCTAAAAAAGTTCGTCATCGATCCTTTGAGATCGGCGACCTTGTTTTAAAAGAAAATAAAAAAAATACTAATGCAACTAAGGACCTTAAAGGTAAATTTGAGCCCAACTCGGCTTGGACCATACATTATTACTGCTAAATTCGAATCAGGAGCATACAAATTATCTACCTTAGATGGTAAAGAACTTAAAGAACCCATGAATATTTTGCATCTTAAACGTTACTATGTATAAATTTGGTCACTTCATCCATGTATATATTTGTTCAAAATCACTATCTTGTATTTCTTTCAAATTTATAAATTCAAAAACACCAAAAACATTCATAATCATCAAAATCTTCAAAACTATTTGTTGCATTTATTTATGGCACTTGTTAAATTTTTTGTTCAAAAACAAAAATAAAACCAAAAAAACAAAATAATGATAAAAATATAAAAACAACAATATGCTTGACTCTTTCGAAACCAAAACAATATAAAGAAGAAAGAGAGAGTCAATATTCTCAAAACTTCTCAAAAAGTATTTATATATATTTTCTTACAAATGTTGCAGTTATATGTTTCAAATTATTTTTGATAAATTAGCATTTATTTGGAATCCCTCACTTGCACACTCACAAAAATAAATATCTTGATTTTATCTGGCATGATTACTAATCTCTCTTATATCAAAGTCCACAAAATTCAATTAAATAAAGTTTGAGCATAGAGAATTGATCTTGTTATTTACTTAAACCAAGCACATCTTTTCACAATAAAATGATTATATTTGTAATTTCCATGTTTTGCTACATAGTAGAAGTGATTTCTTGAGCGAAAAGTTTCCCCGCTATCCTATCATGCACATGGTCTAGAATCTTTGAGAATTGGCAAAAGGACAAGCTCACCCCTACCCAGAATAAAAATCCCTTGCTCTACAGCTAATCCGAGCAAGTATCCCTAGCAAAGAAAAAGAAAAGAAAAGTTCAAGAAAAAAAGAGAAAAGAAAAATGTTATTTTATATCATTACAACAATATTTCAAGCACTATCTCAAAAATCAAGCAAAAAATACAAAAAGAAAAAGAAGCAAAGTTCAAAAGAAAAAAGAAAAGCAAAAGAAAGCAAAAGCAAGAAAGCAATAAAATCCCTTTCCCTACCCTTTGAAAAGAAAAGAAGGGTTGATGAGCTTGAATCCCTGGAATTCTCAATTATTCGAAAATTGTGAGGTAAGCCCCATAACAGGTGGTTTGTGCCCAACCCGCTTGGCCTTGGGTAACTCCTAGCATGGTGATATGTCTGTCACATTAGCGACCTTCTTTTGTACAGACCTATGTCTCGCTTATGGATTAGCTAGCTCTTGATAATCCGACCTACATAGTAGTCTAGTATGGTTATATGCATCTACATCATGGTTAATGAACACTTATTTGGTTTCTTCAAATCACTTGTATCATATTATCTTGCTCAAAATCGGTAAATGCACAAAGCAATTGCACACACATTTGTATTTGAGAGATTTTGTGTATCATTATGATAAATCAAGATCGGAAATGAATTCACATATGCACATGGGATTCCTTATAAATCTAACTTTTGTCTTCAAAATACTTTGAAATATTCTTTTTGCAACTTGTTTGGAATAATTCATAATTCAAGTACAGTTGTTTAGCATAAAGACAACTATATAATAGAAAAATCAAAATTTTCTTTCAAAAATATACAATCAAAACATATATATCTGGTTGACTTTCGCGACGATGGTATAGTTCCAAAACCAAAATTGGAATTTTATGCCTAGCGCAAGTCCTCATCTTCATATTTTCTGTTTATTAAAAATCAACCATGCAATAAAACTATCTCTTTTTTGGATTTTCGCGATGATGGTATAAGTCTATACCTACATATTCTATGCCTAGCGCAAACCATTGTAACAATTTTTATTCCCCATTTATTTAAAAATCATGAAAACCATATGACTTAAATCATTATGTTACACAAATTATGCTTTTCAAAAGCATGCACATTATCATTATTTCATGTCATTATGTCAACCTTCAAATTTTGCAATGATGGTATAATTCCTAAGGAATTATCCAAAAAATTTATCACACTTAGGAATTTATGCCTAGCAAAAATCATTTTAACATTATCTCATGCATACTATTTTTATGAAAATCTGAAAAACAAACCATCATCATCATCATTTGCACCATTGCACCAAAGTCTTAAGACAGCCTCTTAAGCACTCTTTTACTTTTAACAATATTTCTATACTGGGATTAGCTTGACGACCGAGTGAGCAGCGACTCCATGAAATGGTCTATAATAGCGACAATGTCCTTTGAAATTATTGTTAGAAGTCTCTTTTTATTTTTTATCACATTACATCACAAACAACCAATTTGTTACATCAGATTATTTCATTTAAAATATTACAAACTGACATCAAAATTATAAATTTTCAACATGACATAATTTCATGAATCCTCAATCCAATCATCAAATTAATCAATCAAACATAAAAGCATCATCAACATACACATAACACAAGTCATATGATCAAAAACATATCATATATATATCAAAAGTATATATACATCATCAAAACTGGATTGGTATGCCACAATCTATACCTCGGCATACTCAATCCTCTATCAACAAAAAAATAATAATACATGCTCTATGTCTCAATCTGTACAAAGTCGTGCAATGCTCTAGCCTCGAGAACCCCTCGAGCTCTCAGCCTCATCTCCTCCCCCGCCCTGAGGTGGACGAGGTGGCCCCATCGTAGTATGTGTAGTACTACGAGTCCTAGTCGTCGATCGGGACGAGGTCCTCGATGACCCGATCCTGATCGGATCTACGATGTTGGCTGGCAGGGGTAGTCTATCCTCCTCTGGCACCAGCTGATAGTACAAAGTCTGGTAGAAAGTAATTTGGGCAATAGCCCGTGTCAACTCCCTAGTGCTCGCCCCTCCGCCCCGTGCCCTGAGGCATGCAATCTCATCTCGGAGCTGTGTAACCTCAGCTCGATGTCATGCAGCCTCCTCCTGTAGGGTCTGCACCTATGCCTGGAGATGGATCATCTCCGCTCGAAGAGTAGCTATCTCACTACTCTCCCCTGTGTCGACACCCTTGCCCTTATCGGGCGATGGTGGCCTCTCTCTCTATGGAGAAGGGGGTCTCGCCTCCCTCCTCTCCCTCTGTCGTGGCCTCTCCTGTGCCTGTGGCCTCCTCGCCTCTCTCCCATCATGACCCTGGGCCACCTCCATAGCCGCCTGGCACCGCCTCCCTATCCGATGCACAACTACATGTATCAGACCCTAAGCCCTCGTCATCCGAGGAGGGCGGATGCCTACGTACTAGGCATCGTAGCCATCCGCAACCCTTGCGTCATCCCCATCCACTGGCTGAATGGGGGCATCGTCCGAGTCCTGACTCTAGAAGCGCTGCATGTCTGGAGCCCCGCTCACTGTAGTGTTATCCCGGATAGTCCGAGAAAACTCATAATCCCTGAGAGATGGGATCCCCTGCTGCAGACCGAACTATCGCAAAACTCGGTCATAGCGGTGGAGCTCCACCTCTCCCCTCTCCATCCATAGCCAGCACACTCGCCTAACGCGAGCTAACTCCTGTCCATCCTCGGCCCACCCTGGATGCTCCCTCCAAGGCCTCCAGGTGATCTGATCCGGGACTAGGTCATCTAGCAGTCTTCGAGACATCGAAAGGTCGATCCGCCACTGTGACCCTCTTCGGAGCCACCAATAGAAAACTCGGGGCCTCTCCCCATCAATCCCTATCAGAGGAAGCCCTACCGGCCTCCGCACTACAATGTGCTCCTAGCACCAAACCTGTAGGAGCGATGTCATCACCAGACATCGGCCGCCCTTGTACACGACCCCATGCAGGATCCTGTACAGTCGACATAGCACATAGCTGCCCCAAGAAAACCTGTAGCCATGGTCTCGCATATCGTAGATCACATCCGCTAGCATCCATGGCACCCTGCACCCACTCTGGTGGCACAACAGAAGTCCACCAACCACTCCAGCCTAGAACCCGTGTGAGTCTAGATGCCCTGGCCATCTGACACAGTGCCTCGATGTTAACTCTGCCCTTCTCCAGGGCGAAGCTCGGGTCACCACACAATCATCCCATAGCATGGCCCTGATTGGCCGTAGGAGTGATCAATCATCCTTGTATGGGGATTCTTAGAATCCTCCATACATCCTCCAAAGTGGGAGTCATCTCCCCTATAGGTAGCCAAAAATAGGAAGAACCCGGATACCATCTCTCTTAGGGCTGTCAGTAGCCCCATATCTGTAGACACTTGTGGCATCTCTCGCCACATGCCGTAAGCCGGCTCGTGCCACCGATCCCGCTCTGCCTGTGTAAGAGCGGCCAAGTCATCTCTTAAACCTCCATACTTCCATTCCCTACTTTTTAGCAAACCTCTCTGCAACATAAACAACAAAACAACAAACAATCATTAATAAACAATTCAAGTAATTAAAAATGCAAGTAAAATAAGTTCAATTTTATGCAATTGATGATATCGTCCACTATTGGACGATATCATCCCAAATTTGAGCATAATCATTTCTGATTTCGCAGGTCGAAATCGTCCCTAATTTGACGAAATCGTCCCCCTTTCGTCGATTTCGCCCTTGGACGAAATTGGCGAAATTGAGACGATTTCATCGAAATCGGGACGATTTCGTCCCGACGACGTCGACGGCCCAAAAACGGCCGCGATGCTCAAAAATTAATTAAAATTTATCTAAAAAGCATGTAAAATCAAATTAAAGCATTCTAAGTTAAGTCTAGACTCTTACCCGTAGCCCGCGTCGGACCTCTGTTGATCTCGTGCGTCATCTCCACCATTTTTGCTTCCGGAGCTCTAAAACCAAGAAAGTGAACAATAAAATGAATTAGGGTTTTACCCTATTTTTCTTAATTTTATTCAAAAATAATTCAAAAATAATTTTGCTTTTTCGCGTTTTTACCTCAAACGTTCGATTTGGGTAAAAACACGGAGGGGGCACCATAGTAAGCTGTCGTACGATTCGACCAAGAATCGTCGCCTAAAAATGGGAATAATTTTTGCTTTCTCGTAGATCGAGAAGAACTCATCTTTAACGCATTTTCTTCGAAAAATTCGCTAAAGAGGGGGCAAAATGTAGCACCCTAAAATTGGCGCAATGAAATTGTAATAATTACATTCATCCTAGTAAATAATTTAAATTCAAATTTTAACCTCCCAAACCGCCCGTTAACCGTCGGGTAATCCGTTTCCCCTTTTCCCGTGCCATTTTTAGAGGTTGTTTTGACCGTTTGACGATATCGTCGCCGATCAGACGATATCGCCCCAGATCCGACGATTTCGTCTGGCTAGGACGTCCAAACGATCTTGTCGCAAAACTAATTTTGCACAATTAGCTTCTGTTCCAACGGGCCTCTAATCCGGGCAGAAGCGTGTCTACGCCGTTAGAGACCCTTCCCCGTTGGAGATCTCCCAAATAGGGATGATCTCCAACCTCCTAACCTCCCTCCTAAGCCTATTTAATCCTAAGCCCTTCCCTTAGCACCCCCTTGGCTGAAATTCCCTGTAACCCGACTGCATACATGTTAAAACATCCTAAGTTTTCATTTGCATTAGTTCTATATCAATTTTGTTGTAGGTACATTACTGTTTTTCAGCCGGAGCAAGCTTACATCGTCGTCGATGAACCTGTTCAGATCGGAGGCGAACCTGTCGAATCAGAGACGATTTCGTACCAATGCGAGACGATTTCGACTGCAATCAACATTGAGGCAATCAGTGCCTGAAGTTTGCATTTCTCTACCCTTTTTTTGCTGTTTTATTCTGCAATTAGCTTAGTTTATTCAGTATTTTATACTATTTTGCATTTTGGAGTTCACCCATCTAGATCAAATGCATGATTAAATCATAATTATTATTTAATTAGCATAATTCATTCCTGTTTCTGTTTTTAAGTTTCAGTTTGATAGTGCTACTGTCATTTTATACTATTTCCCTCTGTTATCATTGTTGTATCTTCTGTATTTTGCACCTATTTCTCTCGTTTGCAGGTCTCTGACGAATTCGTCAGATCTCAGACGATCTTGTCCGATCTCAGACGATCCTGTCAAATCAGAGGCGATCCTGACTGCTTCAAGAATCAGAATCATCATCAGACATCCGGATCAGGTATTCCTCGTTTATATTCTGTAATTTCTCTATTTTTTGTCTTTAAATCTATTTTCTGTACTCATTGAATTTGCATCTTCATATAGAATAGCTTAGACGCATTTTGGCCAAACCTAGGATATGAATGCTTAAGGCTAAAAATGAACACATAAAACACATTCCCAACCTAGGCGTGGAAACTGCCATTGAATGTTTCCTGGTGAACCCACCATCCGTCGAAAAATCACCAATAATACACCTCCCTTGAGAGGCGGGACCTTCGCAAGTCCTCTCAGTCCGAGGTACCGCGACATCCTTTTCACATCCCCCTTTCGGGCACGGATCCTATAGCCTGAAGGTAAGGGTGTGAAAAATTTGGAGCGATACACAAAGGCTCCAAAGGAACCCAAACCCTTTGGTCAATATCTAGAATAGCTTTTTATTTCCTGTAATAGCTTAGGATTTACTTTCCTATCATCAATTAGCTAGCCTAGATCCTTAAGTGAACCACATATCTAGTGATCTATTCGAATCCCCAAGCAATTGCAATGATTGGTTATCCATACTAGTAGGATGGGTATTACTATAAGGACACTTGTTTCAAACAAAATATAAATAAACAATACAAAATAATTATAACCATCACATCCCCTTTCACTTCATGCCAAACTTCAATCTTTGACCATACCCTCTCCATTATTTCATTTTCCATTTCACCTGTTATAAATCGGCTCATCACTGTCACACATTCTATCTTCCACTCATTCACCACTTGAGGGGTTATAAAATATCCATAAAAATTTATCCCAAATAAGTCAAATATCCAAAAACCTATTTTTATACTTGATACCTATCCAAGAACCTTATTCGAGACTCATTCATCCTAATTAGTTATTTTAATCAGAGCATAGTTTTAGCATAGTGACTTCGATAAAATTAGTATAGTGACTCTAGTCATATTAGCACAGTGACTCCAGTCACACTACCATAATGGATAATGACTCAGTAGTTTAGTTTTTAATCTAGATTAGCATAAATATTTCAAATACACTCATCAATTCATCAACAACAAGGTTAAAAAATATTCATCACTTTTATTATTTGGGGTATCCTACATTATCCTTGATTTGGGGTAACCTTACGTCACCCTCCTCATGCCCAAAATCCACTTTCATCATGCATTAGCCAACCATCATCACCTATTTATTTTCATCAATCCAACTAACTAGGTGTCATTTATTTTTGCATCACATTGTATTTTCACACAACACAATACAAAAAGGGGTATTTGTAGACATTACATTTTAATAATTTACACAACCAATCCATAAAAACTCTTCAAATACCTACCAACTCACAAAAACCCTCAATTTGCAATAAAATCCTATTTTATTTCCCAATCTTCCTCAAATTATTCATAATCCCACTTAATCCTAATTAAACCTACATTTTTCTCTAATATTCCTGAAGAACACACGCTTATATTGAGAGAGGGGGATGAACAGTATAAGACCACTTTTTACTTTTATTTCCAAATAAATATTATGCAATATTAATGGAAATATCAACAACAGTAATCAAAGCAATGCACAAATCACCACACACAATAGAGACACCAATTTAATGTGGTTCACCCAATGCGGGCTACTCCACGGAGAAAATATTTCACTAATATTTTCTCAACAAATCTCTTTGGAAACCTTTATCTATTATAATTTTTATGTACCTCTATCTAAAGGAGATATCAATACCCTAATCAAGTTCATGGATCTCTATCCATAAGAGACACCAATCCCCTTTGCTCTAGTTGGTGATCTTCTAGAAGAACTACTACCTCCACTGCACTGGCTTATGGATCTATATCCACTGAAGACTCATACTCTCACTCAGAATACCTATCTTCATTGCCCTAGCTAATGGACCTCTATCCATTAGAGACTATCATCCTCTATACTTTGTCACCACCAAAGATTCCTCTCAGCTCTATCTCAAATATATACTAAATACGATCCTTTGGTCTAGCACAAATATACTCAATATATGTCATTGATATGCATTAAACACAATCCTTCAATATAGTATAAATATACTCAATATCTATCCTCAAATATACACTAAACACATTCCTTTGATCTAGCATAAATCTGGTCAATCTCTGTCCTCAAATCTGCACTAAACATAGTCCTTTGGTATAGCACAAATTTGCTCAATCTATATCTTCAAATATGCACTAAACATAGTCCTTCAGTCTAACAAATCTACTCAATCTCTATCCTCAAATATGCACTAAACATAATACTTCAGTCTAGCACAAATCTTCTCAATATCTATTCTCAAATTTGTACTAAACATAGTCCTTTAATATAGCATAAATTTGCTTAATCTCTATCCTCAAATCTACACTAAACACAATCCTTCGATCTAGCACAAATCTACTCAATATTTGTCCTCAAATATACACTAAACACAATACTTTGGTCTAGCACAAATCTGCTCAATCTCTGTCCTCAAGCCTTAACAAAAAGCTTGAATCAATCACAAATCAACTCTGCTAGATCTTCCCGAAACCTTAACCCAAATTTTGAACAAATCAATCAATCAACTCTGCTCTCAAGTCTTCTCAAAGACTTATCTTAAATTTTCATTGTAAGCTTCCACAAAATATCACACTAATCTATATGTTCAAGTCTTCACCAAGACTTACCTCAAATCTGCTCAACAAGTCCTCACTAGAACTTGTTCAATCTTATCAACAAGTCTTCACTAAGACTTACCTCAAATATGTATTGTAAGCTTCCACAAAAACTTACTCAACTCAACTCAATCTAACACAAAATCCTCTTCAATCACACAAACAAGCTTCACATAGAATATTTTTCAATCTCACATAAACATATAGAGAATTTTTAGAGACTCAATATGCTTCACACTCACAAAAATGCTCAATCACTTTCAATCTCTTTCTCAAATCAAATTAGAATATAGAATAATTTTTTTCACAAAACTTGAACTATCACTTCAAAAATTCCACTTGACTAGGCTCAATCAACTCCAATAATTCAATGAAACACTCCTTTCTTACAAACCCTAGTCCAAGAATATGAACGCTCACTCATTTATTTCCAACAATTATTATCAAACAATATCACATAATAATGATACTCACGATCTTGCACAAACCCTAGTTTCAAGATAGTTCTCAACTTCACATAACAATGATACTCATGATATTACACAAACCCTAATCATGAATATGAAGTCTCATTCATGTTTCCAACAATGATTATCAAATAAGTTTTTTATCAACAACTCTCACTCAGAAAAACCTTTAACAATCAAACTCAACAATGCTTATCAAACAACCCTTTTCACTCCAAATTAGCATTCACAACATTCAACAATCACTCACAAGGAAGATGTGCCCATACCTTTTGTTTGGTGAAGGATTAACCTAAAAAATTGTCTCAATCACAATTACTCTCTTTGCCAATTTTAAAGGTTAGATGACAAAATATCACTCTAACACTCAATCAAAATATTTCTCAATTACAAAAATAATTAAACTCAAATACACCTTATTACTCCTTGAAATTGGTATTCACCAAAACATATAAAAATAAATTTTTTATTAAACCTTATAACTCCACTCTAAATAACTCAATCCACCAAATGATTAAATAAAATAATTATTTAATTTCATCAACCTTATATCTTCCTAAGCTAAAAAATTCACCATACAACCTTACGAGCAAAGACCAAATTATAATAAAAATTTGTACCTCTCAAAGTGCTCTTGGTGGGATTTGATACCATGTCACAGTGCCTCCAACACCTTAGCTATGGTTTTCAATCCGCATGAGCTAAGCACTCATGTGGAAGGAAAAATCACCCATGATGCTTTGTCTTCTACCTAGGTGCCAAAAGCCAAAATGCTTTGGCATCTTCGACACACAAAATGACCTCACAATATTCCTACTGTGAATCAAATGTGGTACCATGTGTTCCCAAGGCACTTCCAATTACCGCTAGCCCACCTGGCTAGGTGGTGATAAGGCCTTCATACCTTGTGCCTTTTCTTCCTTTGCTACCTACCAAAGAAGTCAAATGTATGACTTCTCCCCTCTTTTCTCACCGAATATTGCGCACACGATTTGCTTGGGAGTGTTATTAAAATCATGGATGGGGTTTGAAGCCTCTTAGGCTTCGGGTATTTATACCCATGCCTTGGAAATCGTTGACATCGTCGGAGGAGATGAAATATGATGTCGACGCTTTATATTTGCCCTTATAACCTAACTTTAGGATTATTAAATTGAATAATAATTTAATTAATAATAAAATTATTATAATTAATTTAATAACTATAAAGTTAATCAAATTAAATTATAAATTAATTTATAATGAAATTATTAATATTAATTTATAATTAATTTAATTTCTTTAGGTCTTATCATTAGACCTTCAATATTATAATAAAATATTATAATATTATTTTTCTTAGGCCTTCTCATTTCTCCTATAGACCTTATCTGATCACCTTGAATATTATAATGGGAGATATTATAAATATTATTTCCCTTAGGTCTAGAAGTAATATTTTTTTTACTCTTGACACCCTTCTTCTTACACTGCTCATTGAAACTGACTCTTGACATCAATGACAACAAATCTTGCTCATATTTCCAACAATATCCCCATTTGTCATTGATGACAACCCATTTTACTTTTGCCATTATTTTTACCTTTTCCTGTTCTGCTTCCCCTAAGAAATTTCTCCCCCTGGTTGAATGCTCTCCTACTAACTCAAATATCTCCCCCTTTGTCATCAATTTAAAATGGTCACCTTTGGGGCTCAGGTCTAAGAATGAGACTCTTATATTAGCCCCTCCTCCTCCTCTTGAGGTGGTTAATTCTAGGGTGGGAGTATTTCTACTCCTAGTAGTATGCACTAATATTTAACTTTGTCCACTTTCCTCCTCATTTGATACTTCTGATTCCTGACTATACTTGTTATTGCTTATCTCTAGAATTTTTTCTCTACACCACTTTGTTGTATGTCCATCATTATTGCACTTTTAACACTTAATGTTTTTATTCCTTGGAGGTGCAAATATCTTTGGATTTATCTTGGTGAAACCATATCTATTCCTATCATGAACCCTACAATTCATTCCTCATGTCTAAGAATGAGACTCTTAGCTTAGCCCCTCCCCCTCCTCCTCTTGAGGTGTTTAATTCTAGGGTGGAAGTATTTCTACTCCTAGTATGCACTGATCTTTACCTTTGTCCACTTTCCTCCTCATATGATCCTTCTAATTCCTTTGACTATTCATGTTCCTGCTTATCTCTAGAATTTCTACTCTACACCACTTTGTTGTATGTCCATCATTATTGCACTTATAAAACTTAATGTTATTATTCCTTGGAGGTGCAAATATCTTTGGATTTATCTTGGTGAAGCCATATCTATTACTATCATGAATCCTACAATTCATTTCCTTGTGACCAAACTGATTACAAGAGTAGCAATACCCTTGAAAAAGTTGCTTGTTTTTTAAACTTCCATATTCCTATTTTCCATGTGTCTTGCACTGTGTAGCTTTATGCTCAAACCTATGACATGAGAATAATCATCCATTGAAACTACCTTGCCTTAACCTCATTGGTATCTTAGTTTATTTTACCTTGTGCTAGTTCCTGTTCCATCTGTTCCTTATTTGTGCATTGTTCTTTTCCTCGTTGAACTTTCTATTTTACAACTAATACTAAAAAGTCTCACTTTCTCTTACACTCTCTTATTTTGAAGTTTCTTCTTCTTTAGAGCTTGAGATTGACTCCTCTTCCTGTTTTTTTTGTACCTATTCAAAACCAAGACTTGTCTTGTTTGACAAAGATCTTTGTAACTTGATAATATTACCCAAGTTCTTTGAGCTTCTTCCAAACCTGTGTAACCTATCCTTAGACCAATTTACTTATTTCCTTAGTAGACCCACCTCATGATATAACCTTTCCAATTCTAAAACCTTTGCTTCTAACTTATCTTTGAATCTCTTTGTCTTAGCTATTGAGTTGGTTAGATCCTCTCTAAGCTTTCCTTTCTCTTCATTACAATGTTGAAATTTAAGCTTGAGTTTTAAGTTTTGCTTTCTTACCTCTCTTAATGCAAGGGCATGTATAAGCTCACCCTTAAGATCAAATTATCCTTTATTTGATTCTTCCTCTATTTGTTTGCCTTTGAAAACATCTTCATTCTTTTCTAACTCTTTTCTACTAGAAGCACTTCCTTCTTCTTCTATTTCCATAAGAATATTCTCTTCTAGTCCTTCAAGTGTATCTTCATATTCATCATCACTAAAATTGAATCCATTCCTTGTACAACTATCTTCAAGATGACCAAAGTTACCACATCTAAAACACTTGAGGATTATTGGTGATATTTTCCTAACCACTTATTTTTCTTTTTCTAGAAATAGAACTTCATATTTATTATTATCTGAGGAACTATCATCACTATCACTTGAGCTCTTACTTGCCTCATATACATAGAAAATATTCTTATACCTTTGGAAAAACTTATTTCTTTGTGTACCTTGTCCATCCCTATTTTTATTTTGGTACCTATGCTTTCCTGCATCCCTGTTCTTATAATCTTGTTCTCATCACCACTACTATTTCTAGCTTATGGACAATCAAATGCATAGTGACCATATTTTTCATATTTAAAACATCTAACTAATTTCATACCTTTATACTTCCTTGGGTCCTTGGTCCTTCTGCCATAGTTTTCTTCTTCATCACTAGATGACTCGTTGCTTGAATATGAATTCTTACCCTTAGTATTCTTATTGGCTTTAAATACTATTTATTTATGGGGAATAGGTTCTTCTTTTGTTCTCATCTCAAAAGCTGTGAGAATACCATGTAATTCATCCCTTATCAAATTATCATTATATTTTGATTCCTCTATAGCTGAAATTTTTTCATTAAACCTTTTTGGGAGTGACCTTAAAATCTTATCACAAACATTAGATTCTTGAACTTCAAGTCCAAGTCCTTGCATGGAGTTAACAACCTCATCTACATGAAGTAGATAAGCACTAATTTTTTCTTCATACTTAATTTTTATATCTTCAAATATTCCTTTGAGATTTTGCAACTTTACCTTTTTTATCTTCTTATCTCCTTCATATATGCCTTGCAATTTATCCCAAATTTCCTTTGCTGCAACTTTACCTTTTTGATCTTCTTATCTCCTTCATTTATGCCTTGCAATGCTTAACCTTTATAAACTCTATTTTATGCAAACCTCTCAAAATTGCATTCATTACTTTTGAATTGTAATTATGTGGAAGCTTACCATATTTATATATAGGTGGATTAGATGGTGGTGTGTATCCATTTTCAATTGCTTCCCATATTTTATTTTCAAGTGCCATGAGGTGAATTTTCATTCTCATACTCAAAAATATATAATCACTCCAATCAATCTGAGGGTCCACTCTTAGAATCCATCTATGTTCTTGTGAGCTTTTCCTTTAAGTTGTTAAACTCTTCCAAAGGAACCCACTCTGATACCAATTGAAGAACACAAGCTTATACTAAGAGGGAGAGTGAATAGTATAAGACCACTTTTTATTTTTCTTTCCCAATAAATATTATGTAATATATCAATGACAATATCAATAATAGTAATCAGAGAATGCATAAATCACCACATATAATAGAGACACCAAATTAACATGGTTCACCCAATGTGGGCTACTCCATGGAAAAAATATTTCACTAATATTTTCTCAACAAATCTCTTTGGAAACCTTTACCTATTACAATGTTTATGAACCTTTATCCAGAGGAGATACCAATCCCATAATCAAGTTCATGGATATCTATCCATAGGAGGCACTAATCCTCTTTGCTCTAGCTGGTGATATTCTAGAAGAACTGTTGCCTCCACTGCATTGGCTTATGGATCTCTATCCACTAAAGACTCTTGCCCTCACTCAGAAGACCTATCTTCACTATTTTGGCTAATGGACCTCTATCCACTAGATACTAGAATCTCTATACTTTGTCACCTCCAAAGATTACTCTCAACTCTATCTCAAATATGCACTAAACATGGTCCTTCGATCTAGCACAAATATGCTCAATCTCTATCTTTGATTTGTACTAAACATAGTCCTTTGGTCTAGCACAAATTTGCTCAATCTCTGTCCTCAAATCTATACTAAACACAGTCCTTTGGTCTAGCACAAATTTTCTCAATCTCTATCCTCAAATATGCACTAAACATAATCCTTCGATCTAGCACAAATATTCTCAATCTTTGTCCTCAAATCTACACTAAACACAATCATTTGGTCTAGCACAAATTTTCTCAATCTCTATCCTCAAATCTGCACTAAACACAATACTTTGGTCTAGCACAAATCTTCTCAATATCTATCCTCAAATATGCACTAAACACAGTCCTTAGGTATAGCACAAATATGCTCAATATCTATCCTCAAATATGCACTAAAGATATGTTGGCAATTTTGGGTTTGAGATCCTAGCTTCTTGTCTATGAGTTGTCATTGATGTCAAAAGGAAATGACATTAATGTTAAGAGGATGTGTTGTCTTCAAAGGTGGAAGATTCCAAGAGAATATTTTTAAGAGAATCCGGAGAGATTCCATTGGCAATGGTTTTTATTAAAACCAATGGAGGTTGTCTTTATTATTTATTTAATTATTATTTAAAACCCTTCAAAGTTTTAATTAATTAATTATATAATTAATTAAGGGAGAAATTATTTTTAATTTATTAAAAATACTTTAAGGGTTTTTAAACCCTTTAGAAAGCAAAATTCGATTAAATTCGAAATTACTTTTCTTTGCAGCCAATGTGTTCTAAAGTCCACGTATGGACTATAAATATGAGAAGGTTCATAAGGTTAAAACCTCTTGGAAAATCGAAGGCAATTAATTGGTTTGGCTACAATCGAATGTTCTGTTTATGCTGCGAAAGAGGAGAGCTCGTGGTTTGAAAAGCTTTCAGAAAGCTTGACCATTTATGTGGAAGGAAGTTCGTCTTGGACTTTGTAAGCCCCTTGTGGGCTAGTGGCAGTGAAGGCTGCATTTGGGCCTTGCATAGGCGGAGGTCTGCGTTTTGATCCCCGCGGAGGGAGCTGTGCATGGATTAGTCACATTTTTATTAAAACGTGTTTTGTGCCGCAAATTTCAGATTCTTCAAGGGCAGCCATTATAAGGTGTGATTATTTTCTTGATATGATTTTTGGAATTGTTTAGCATTGTTTAAAAGACATAGGAGAAATAAGGGGATATTTCTTTGGTTGTATTTTTGAGATTAGTCTTTTGCTATGCTAAATTTAAAAATGGAGATATAAGGTGTAAGTTTTGGTTGTTGTGTTTTTGGCTTCTTTGGTGGTTGTTTTTAAAGAAAAGAAACTAAAAGGTGTATTAAGGAAAGTTTTTATATATACTCATTTATCTTGGTTGTAACCCTAACTTGGTTGGAAGTTTGAGGGTTGTGTGTGGTGATAGCTTTAAGGATCAATTTTCTTCTACTCCAAAAGGGTATGGGCACATTTTCCTCATGAGTATGATTGGTGTATGTTTTCTGAAATAAGGTTGGAGTGAAAAGGTATTCTACTAGGTATCCTTTGGCTAGGTGTAAATCCTATTTTATGGTTTGTTGAAGACTACTTATGCATTGTTATCCTTAAGGAGAGTTTTTGGTGAATGCATAATTTTTTGTTTGAGATAGTGGAAGCTTTGTGCACTAGGGTTTATATTTGTGAGTCTAGCTACTTGCATTGAGTTGGTGGAACCCTTGGTTGGCTGTTTTGAGTTTGATGGTGTTGAGTGAATATTTTGTCCTACTGCAAAATGAACACGCAACTGGAGTCTCAAACCTGCAGACTCTTTCTTGCAAAGAAAATTTATTATTTTAATTTCTCCAAGTTTCCTGTGAACAAACATTCATATGCATATAACCAATTAAGACAAAATGCAAATAAATGAATATAATCTAGAACAACTTATTTTCTGCAAGTAACTGTTAACAAGGGGCCTTTGATGATTCCCAGCAAACTTTGTAACCCTAATCTGTTAAAACAATCTAACAACATAAAGCAAAAGAAATAATAGAAACCCTTTCTTCTTTTATGATCTTGAAATTAATGAAACCCTCCCTAGAATGAATTAGCAACCTCTTTTATCTTTGGCTTAAAACAAGATTTTAAATAAAAAAATGCATGGTATAGGCCACTTCATTTTAAACTCTGTGCCTTTAGCATGAGGTTCATTTTATGGTTAACTGGTTCATTTTATCTTTCATTTAAATGTTCTGCTATTTCTACGTTAACGTTTGGAGTTAGTAAAAATATAAAACATATCTTGGAATGCACCAGAATTCGAGATGCCAATCTTCGAATAAAAAGTAAAAATAATATCAGAACTAGAACCGCAACATTGCTTGTGAAAATCAGCTAGAAAACTAAAACAGGACGTTAATTTGGTTAGCAATCTCCTCCCTGCAAAACCCCAAGTTGTGAGACGAAGTTCTAAAACAACCTAACCTAACAGACCTGCACTAACACACAGTCAAATCAGATCAGATGCAAGACTCTAAGGAAAGAAAATGATTTGCATCATTCTACCATTCACCTATTGTAACCCATCTCATGGCGTAAATGGATAGATACAAGAGAAAATAATGCAAAGTAAAGATTAACAGAGAAAACAGTAGTATTAGCTTCAATCTCCTTTTGGTTTTGCACACAAAAGTTGCTCTTGCCAAATAACTCCTTTATTAAAAATAATGCTTTCTTGCTACAATTTCCAGCCCTGTATCTATCTACATTTCTGCTATTTAAACTTTCTGTTGCTGCTCTCGGCTGCTCTATGATGCTTTGTTTCAGTTCCTGGGACGCTTTATTTTAGTTTCTCACCTTTTGGCATTTTTAACCCTTCACTTGAATCTGCAATGCTTGATCTTCTCTACAGCCAGTAACTATCGATCTGAAGTGTTACTCTGATCCTCATGCCTTTCTGCCATGTGTTCAGCATTCTCTGCATGTTCAGTAATGGTCCCATGAAAATCGTGACCAAAAATAGCCCGCGGCCTTGCTCCTTCGCTTTCATAGCGAAAATGTGACATGTCGCGATATCGCTACATTTTTGTTCTCCGTACGCTCCAGCCGCAACCTATCGCGAAATCGTGACCATTTTCTCCTTCGGGCCCTCTCACCGCAATCTATCATGATTTCGCTACCATTTCTCTATTCTGTACACTTTGCCAAAACCTATCGCAATTTCGCTACCATTTCTCCTTTCGAGCCCTCTCGCTGTAACCCGTCGTGATTTCACTGTGGTTTCTCTGCTTCGGGCATGGTCTTCATTTTTTGTCGCAATTTCACGACGTCTTCTCTGTTTCGTACACTTTGCTGAAACCTGTCACGATTTCGCTATCGTTTCTCTGCTTCGGGTGTGGTCTTCATTTTCTGTCGCGATTTCACGTCTTCTCTATTTCGTACACTTTTCCAAAACTTGTCACGAGCATGGTCTTCATTTTCTATCACGATTTCACGTCTTCTCTGTTTCGTACACTTTGCCGAAACCTGTCGTGATTTCGCTACCGTTCTCTGCTTCGGGCATGGTCTTCATTTTCTATCATGATTTCACGTCTTCTCTGTTTCGTACACTTTGCCGAAACCTGTCGTGATTTCGCT